>JANXHW010000005.1:98452500-100952500 GCA_026170595.1 Plestiodon gilberti rubricaudatus | reverse complement strand
GTTAACTGGCCATTTTAAAATTATATTCAGTTACAGATTAGTAAAAGTACCTTTTTTAAGTTGGAAGCAGTAGACTTTAATTTGCAAGCTGCAACTAGAGTTGCAACTAGGACCCTGATGGCGAACCTATAACACGCGTGTCACTGGTGACACGCGAGGTCATTTTGGGTGACACGCCAGTGTTTCCCCCAGGGCCCCAACACACCTTACATTTTATCAAAAGTTTTACAGGCTTGTCTTGAACATTTAGGGCAGAGATTTTTGGCAGTCTTCTTTTATTATCTAGTAAAACTCAGCAACAAAAAAGTCACTAACTGATAAATAAAATGCAATGTGTTCTATAGTTGTCTTCAGTTCAGTTAAATTCAAAATTACTATTAAAAGTAGCAATAGTCAAGTTATTGGAGGGGGGGGGCGCGACACACCAGCAGTCCCAAGTTAGGCATTTTCAAAAATGTTGACACACCAAGCCCAAATGGTTCGCTATCACTGAACTAGGAGGAGCCACAAAGGAGGTGGGTAATTGTTTTTGTTGAGTTGTATCCAAAGTTTCCACTTCTCTTCTGGAGGGTGGACTCCTTCTGGTGGAGGAAGAGAAACGTTACCACCCATTGTTTGTTTAGTGCCATACAAGGGAAGACACTGTGATAATTACAGTTGAGCACAGTCAGACTTGGTTACAGACTGATTTGATGTTTGGCTGTCAGCTGATTGTCATCATTGTTTTAAAAGAGGTGAGGAAGGAACTATGTTACCTCAGAAAATTCATGCTCCAAAATCTGTGTTTGCTAGCCTAAACGTATGGGGGGGGGGGACACGAGGGACAGGACGAATGCATTTGCAGGAGAGAATCTGTGGGCAGGGAAAGTGCTTAACCCTTTCCTGGCATGCAGCTTCTCTCACACGTGCAACCGCTCACTCCCAAACTGTTTTTCCTCCATATCTGCTTATTTCTGGCAGAAGGGTAGCCTTGTTATTTGGTAGCAGCAAAAACAGAAGAGTGTGGTGGCATGTTAAAGAGTAACGTGTTTATTTCAGCATAAACCTTCATGGACTACAGTAGATTTGATGGAGTAGGCTTTAGTCTTTCATGGCAGTTTAAGCTGAAATAAATGTGTTAGTCGTTAAAGTGCCATGCGACGTTCTGTTGTGTTTACTGATTTCTATATGCTGGGGAAAAGGAATAGGGAGGGCAAAGGAGTGAGCAGGGAGATGGTTGAAGTCTCCCTGCTCATCAGTTCTCTCCCCCATCTCTGATTACTGCCACCCAGCAAACTCAGATTTAAGAATGTGTGTTTTATATAAGGTAACACAGTTCCACCCTAAGACTGGTCAGATATGTTGTTGACCATGTTCTCTTGCCTTTCATATTTTTATATGCTCTGGAGAAGTTTTACCAGAGTTGCATGATCTCAAGACAGATTTTGATTTCAGAGTGTCAGTAAATTAGACATTATTGAGAATTTTGCCATTGATATATGCACTTTGTAGGATTTCAGAGGTAAAAGAAATTACGTGTAAATTTCATAACCCTGAGTTGTCTTCTATAGGTAGGTGTATAAACTGTATGGCAGTGGTTCTCAAACTGGTGGGTTGCGACCCACCACACTAGCTGGAAGCAGTCACTATCCCCTTAAGGGGCGTGGTGACGTGAGGCAACGGCACTTTCAGGGTCCTGCCACCGCAGGGAAAAAAGGATTTTTCACTTACCAGGGGTCGCGCTGGCCCTCCAGAGCCCTTTATGCCCCCCCCCGCACCTCAGAAGAGCTTCCAAGTGCGATTGGAAGCTCTTCTGAGGCCCAGGAGTGGGCCGTAGAGGGCTCCGGAGGGCCGGCATGACCCCTGGTAAGTGAAAAAAAAAACCTTTTTTCTGCGGCGGCTGCAAGACCCTAGAAGTGCTGTTGCCAAGTCTGCAATGACTTACAGGTTCCCTTACTCCCCTGTAAAAGTTTGAGAACCACTGCTGTATGGTAATATATGGCAAAGCTATTCTTTGTTGGTCACAAAGTGTGCAATAGTCTTCCATAGTTCTTCAACTCTTTAGTTAGTTCTGATCTTCACTATACAATTCTTAAATTGCATGCACACTCTCACTTACTCACTCACACTGTCTCTCTCCTGTGCACTGTTGTGAATAAGTTTGTGCTGCTAAAATCTTATATTTCTCAAAAGGAACTTCCCAAAGTAACTAGGAGTTTTCAATTTTAAAACTTCTAGCCCAAACCATTGTCAGATAATTTTAGAGCAGCATTTCTAAAGGATCTTTGAGAAATAGTTACCCATGCTGCGTATTGAAAACGTTCTGATTCTCTCCAAAGCACTGCTGTGCACATTTATGCCATCTACTTTGAGTAGAATGGAGGGATCCCCTGCTCGGCATGACTTGTGGCTGCCTGCAGAAAGCTCAAGGCTTGTGTACTGCAGCTAGTAAAGTTGACTACACCATGGAAGGAAACCATCTGGAGTTGAAGGGTTCTATATAGAACAATATATTGTAAAGACCCTTATTGGGTCTAGACAGCCTGCCTATGTAAACCGCCTTGAGTAACATCTGAAGAGTAATCTGAGGATAAGAAAAGGTGGTATATAATACAGAAATAAAATAAACAAACAAGTTCGATATCTTCCTACCTCCTGCATATATTTTCTACATATTTTCTACATATTTTACCAAGAACTGTTCAGGAAAACTCTTAGTCAAAAGTTAACTCTTCATTTTAACAAAAGTATAAGCATGTCAGAAGAATCTGTTATTGCTTTGTCACTGAGTGAATTGCAACGTTAAGGGAAACGGTTGATTCACCTGTTTTTCTTGGTTCCTTTACTAACAGTCACTGCTTTTACAGAGCAGCTTTTAATGATGGTTGCTGGGATCTAACCAGTGGTTCAGGTAGCTCCATACATGCCTGCATCAGGGCCTCTGAGAATGGAGCCAGATGTGCCAGCAAGCAAGCTGCTCCTAAAAGTGGAAACTTCAGGAGCAATCGCCAATGTAGTGAGAGGTGCGGAAGCTGGAATGAAAAGCCAGGGATCTACAGAGTACATGTGCAGAAGTATTTGAGCATGTTTAAATTTAGGGCTATTTGGAGCCTGGCTGTTTCATTAGGGCAACCTCCCTCCCCAGCAAAAAAAAAACACATGTATTCAGTAGATAATATTGTTGGATCAGGATCTGGGAGTCAAGATTACAGATTCTAGCTCAGCCTCAGTTCTGCATCTGTAGACAGGGAAAAATCGAGCTGACCTACCTTACACGTTTATTGTGAAGAAGGAATGAGGTATGGATTGTAACTTGATACACAGAGCACTACAAAAATGTTTAAATAAATGAAGGCAAATAATATTGGAAAAAAATATTTTTCTTATAAATAAAGTGGAGGCTCCTTACCTATGAAAGTGCAGATGTCACTGAAATTAGAGAAGGTGAGAAAGCGCATCTTATTCTAAAAGAACCAAGTTTATATAACTTGCTGTTGTCTCCCTTTGTGTGTAATAAATTAGCTTTTAAAAACTTATTATGACATTCTCACTCCATCTTTGTTCACACGAGATGCCAGGTACTGAACGAAAGAATGTTTGGCTGGAATGTTCCCATTATAAAAATATTTGGTGCTCTGGAAGGATCATCATGGGTTAGTGGCAGAGTGCGTGTTTGCTTGCATAATGCTCCAGGTTCTGTCCCAAAGCTCTCCAGTTAAAAGGATTGTGGCTTAGTAGGGCTGAGAAGGACCTCTGCTTGAGACCTTGGAAATCTGCTGCCGGTTGTAGGAGACAGTATAGAGATAGGCGAACCAAAGACTTGGCTCTGCACAAAGTAGCTTCATATACTATTTTGTGTATGTCCCTTCATTAGTTTACAGAACACGACAGGTATTTTGTGAATACAACTTTGATGTCTTTTGTGAATACAGCTTTGATTCTGAAGGAAAAGAAGCAATGGTCTCTTGCCGTGTAAAAGAGCATCCAGGAAAACAGATTTTCAGCTGGACAGAGTGTTAAGTCAGACTGCGGCTGATATGCTGATTTATGCTTTCAAGCTATAAAAAGACTATGAAATGTTAAGGTTTGAACCCTGGTCAACCCCATGTAGGTGTGCCAAAGTTGTCATCAACAAAATTTACTTATTGTTTGTTTCATTAATGTGCAAGAGTTATATATATATATATATATATATATATATATATATATATATATATATATATATATATATATATATATATATATATATAAATATATATACACACACATACACACACACACACACACACACATATCCTTTTGATCAACAGCAGTTATTTTCCTTTTAAAAATAACAATTGTGCTTTGTTCTTGCTAAGGTAGTAGTTCTACTGAAACTCGTGTGTGTGTGTGTGTGTGTGTGTAAGTGTAAGTGTAAGTGTAAAAAAGAGAGTTCTGTAGTCAAGTTAGTGGCCGTAAGTGCAGGTCTGCTTTTCGCTGGAGCAGTCATCTGCCTCGTTTCCAGCCCTTGCAGAATACCTAATCGTGTTGCTGTCATTCTGACGGTGTCCGTGGTAATGTGAATCATTTCATGTTCCAGCAGTGCAAGTTGTTTACAGTCGTCCTACAATTGGATTAACTTGGCAGACTGAGCCTCAGTGTAAGTGCTTTCAGTTTATGTTTCTCCTAGCAAGATATTTTTGTGCATCTTCTTCCTAATCCCCCCCCTTAATAGAAATGGGGAATTTTTAGCCATTTTATTTTGGACAGTGCTGTTTTGTGTGTTGCAAATACAGGGAAATGCAACATGGTGGTTCATTTCAACATCTGATAGTTTTCCAGTGATGTCACTGGAGTTAGCAAATTTCTTAAGCTGCCTTTTATCAGAGACATCTTTCGATTTGGCAGTTCATTTCCTTTGTCAGTTTACATGAAGAGTCAAAACTGAACTCTGTGCCATTTCCTTTACAACAGTACCGATACAATTGGGGGTGGATACAGTTTGAAGATTGTTTTCAGCCAAACTTGAAACAGTTGCTTATCTGGCTCTTTCTGGTTATAACATTTTCTTTGGATCTTTTCTTCCACTCCTGGAATATTCTCCGCTGTACTTTGTTACAAGACTTAATTTTCTTGTTATTTTTTTTAAAAAAAAAACTATTTTAACAGTAGCAAACACCCATACTGGCGTGCTGTTTTAGTATAGTCACTGAGAAAGTGAAAGCATTTAGCAAGGTATTTACAACCCTTGGCTGTGAAATAAGTGCCTTTTATCCATGTTTCTCGGTGACTTGAGATCTGGCTCATTACAAGAGTGTTTTTTTCCCCTCTTTTAAAATATGCTTGGCATTTGGTTTAATTTCTAAGCATTTTAAACTGAAAGTATGAGTCATATCAGATACTAAGATAGTAACTTACAAAGTTGCTGACTTATAAAGGGAACTACTGTTTGTTCAACTTATTTCAGAGTCCACAGAACATGGAATCGATTCTTTGCATGTTTAATGAACATTCTGTGAGTAAGACATATGTCAGTTGTGAAACTGTGGTTTTGTTTTATTTTAGTTTAAAACATTACATCCTTTCCATTCTTAGAACATTTCATGAACATTTTAATAGTAGATATGTTGCAATAGTACATTAATACATGATTTTGTAAATGATTTCTGAATTGCTCTGAGCCTCTGGTTTTAAATATGTTAAAGTAGGATGGATAAGTACCGGTAGTTTTCTAGCTGTGCCAGAGGTGATCTGATTTTTCTATTTTTGACTGTTGGCCTTGAACTTTGTCCCATGGAGCCTGCTTGAGAGGAGAATAATATATTTGTCTGTGCTCTTCCTTATCTACCAGCTTCTCTGGCTACTAGTACTCTTTTTTCCCCGTCCACATAGTTGTTCCATAATCTGGCACTTTGGAAACACTTGTATGTTGGGAAGAAGGCCTTTTTTGCTGGCAGGGTTTCATGTACAACTCTGCCAATTTTTTGTGAGGTTGCGTGTGTCCCACTCTCTACCCAACTCTTGCCCTTTTGTGAAGAACAATTATAATTGTCAGCAAAATGTGTCCCCCGTCTGTTTCAGCTCAGAACTAGTTTTCTGGTTGGGTCAAACACAATCAAGGAAGCCTGCTCTTTTCCTGGTCTTGTGGGATATATAACCTTTTAAGTGACTGTACTATTTCTGGAAGAAAAGAGGCTTCCAAGGCCCCCCAAGGTTGTTGGGTTTTTGGGGGGGGGGGGTGTTAGCTGTCAGACTAACAAAATATACATAATAGAAAAGGCACATCAATTATCACAGCTACTACAATATTGTTGTTGTTGTTGTTGTTCAGTCGTTAAGTCGTGTCCGACCCTTCGTGATCCCATGAACCATATCCCGCCAGGCCTTCCTGTCCGCCACTATCTTCCTGAGTTCGCTCATTTTCATGTTCGTTGCAACTACGTTGCATACTACAATATAGTACATTTAATTTCATTATTGATATAAAATATATAATTGAGATTAAAAAAAACTTTAAACTAGGATTCAGTTGCCCCAACCAATACCAGACTTTTTAGAGCCTTTGACCTCATCATCCTTATGATAAAAACTGCTCCTGAGAACATATTGATTAAAGCACCTATGAATAAATTTCAACTTGAATAAAAAAAAAAAACTATTCATTTCTAAACCTAGGTAGATGAACTAATTTCATCATGTACAAACCGCTCCAAATTAGTTCTTTCCAGTTTCCTCTCTGAGGATCATCCACTACCTTCTATTTTTTTTTTTTAAAGAACGAACAGATGGTCTTTATCCATTCATTTCTGCACTTCTGATTGCATGCCTTGCAGAACACTACCCCAATATTTCATGGCTGTCTGAATGAAAGTTACTTCACATCCAACTAGTATTTTGTATTTGTAATTTCTTACCCTGAGACAGCAACTTCTTAGTTTTCTGTGATCCCTGATTTTGTTCACATACATCCGTGTCTAAAGCTGTGGGGGAAAAAATCAAACAATAGTCATAGTTAGGGTCTCCTGCCTTTTTCTTCTCAGGATAAGTAACAGTTGTAGAATGACTGAGGTGTTTATCAGAAGTAGGCAGAATTGTAAAATCCAAGCCCCCCCCCCCCATCCACGACTTCAGCATCTGTGGATTTGTCTCAATGTGGATGCTTCGCAGATACGGGGGGCCAAAGTAAAAACATTTTTAAAAAACACTTTCCTTACCTTTTTGCTGCAAATCACTGCATTTTCTTGCTTGTACAAGGTGAAATCACGCTCCGGAAGCCTCTTCGGGTTGTGCGACTCCCCCTCCCTTCTCCCAGGCTCATCCAGGATACATTGCAATGCATTCTGGGGCGAACTGGGGAGAGAAGGGGGGAGTTGTGTGACCTGGGCTTCTGGAATGTGATTTTACCTTGTACAAGCAAGAAAATGCAGCGGAAAGATAAGGAAAGGTCTTTTTAGCCTTTTTTAAAAAAAAGTTTTTAGATTGGCTGGTATTCGCGATAGCAAACCTCGCTATCCATGGATTTCAGTATCCGCGGGGGTTCCAGGAATGGAACCCCTGTGGATACTGAGGGCCCACTGTAGTCACCTATGAACAACCTTGTATAAACAGGAATGACAAAACATTCCTTTATATAAATAGAAATTAGTGGCTCAGAATAACGCTAAACAGCTTCTGATTAAAAAAATCAAAAAAATCTAGAAGTATCGACTTCTTCACAGCGCCGCCCCCCCCCCCGGAAACAGCTCCAGATTGACGGCCTCTGATTTTTTTAAAGAATGTATTGTTCTTTACTCCATTCTCTAAATATTGTTTATACTGTTCTGTGATAATTAGGCATGAGCAAGAGGGAAAAAAATCCGTTTAATTTTAATTCATTATGCTTACCATTTGGTTTGTTTTATTGTTTTAATTTGTTTTCGCTTTACATTGATTTCAGAAGGACCCTCTTCATCTTCTGACGTTTTTCTAACTTCATCATTTTCCAACCAGATTGCATGACATTTTCAGGGTTTGTACTACCCCTTTAGGACATCATCTTTGCAACATTTCAGAGAGATTGGACAAATGAAACCCATGTTATAAGCAATTTACAAACTAACCCATTTTACATTGAGCCCAACAAGAGACCAACTCTGCCTTTTGATGCTTGTAACTTGTGTTTTTTGCCTAAATCAAATGACATTTTCAGGGATTGTTTTACTCCACTAAGGCCTCGTATCTAAAGACTTTCATTGGGATTGACTACAAGGAAGGCACATGTTTAAGATTTACACTGATTTTAATGACAGGAATTTGGCAGCTGTTCTATCACTTCCATCTTGTGTTTCCTATCTAGTTGGTATGGCATTTTCAGATATTCTACTACTACATCCATATGTAATTGTATCTGAAAAAAATCAGATACATAGGGCAAAATACATACATAGGGTGTCACACCAACGGGCCCCCCCGGGGGGGGGGGTGCAGCGACGCCACTGAGGCCATCAAAAAGCGTCCACAGCTAGTACAAGCTTTACATTGCTTTTGGGGGTGGGAAATACCCATTAAACTCAGTTTTGAAGAGGAATAAAACTAATATATACACCCAGGAATAAAACTAATATATACATTCAGTCTGTTAATTCAAGTGTAGGCTTTAGCCTTCAATTCAAATTCAGATTAGACGGAAGTGTATGCCGTTAACTAAAATTGTTGGGTTCAATCTTGGTTTAGTTTTGATCTTCGATAAAGGACATAAGAGACATCCTACTTGATCAAACCAGAAAGGGTCTACTCTATCATGTCCATAATCTTGTTTTCCACCGTGCATGTGGACATTTGTTTCCATTCTCATTCATGTTGAAAATGAATGCACATGCCAGTGATGATTGTCTTGTCATTTGAAGCACTCTCTAGTAAGAATTCAGCATATTATGTTGCTTTTTCCTACAGTTTGCTTAAAAATGTGATATTTTTCATCTTCACCATCTACTGGCAGAACGTTAAGACACACAATTTAACATTAGTGAATGTGAACTGCTTTATAACAGGGAATTATCTCTTGCACATTTGAGAGGACACTGCATGTTTCATCCCAGCCAGTGAGAACAGTTTAGACATTTGATATGTTTGACTGCTTGGGAACTGAAAAGACTAATTTCTCAAGGGAGGGTCTTGACTTTGGCACTTGCAAATATCTTTGCCCTTCTTCCTCTTGCATTGATTGGACAGAAATTGACCTTTAAGGTCTGTTACTAGAACCTCTTGCTTTAGTTTTGCTAGAGAAAAAATTAATTAGTTTTGCTCCCTTTTGTCGTTTGTTTTTATTGGTTATGACAGTACAGATTTTTCAGTATTGACACAAGGCCTTCTTATTGACTCAGTTCTTTAAACTGAAATCTGTTTCCCTCTGTTTGCAAAGTCAGAATATGGAATTTGTGTAACATGGTAGGTGGTGGTCTGCAGTAAGAATTAATGTATGGAGACCATAACTGCACGTCAAATCATGAGTTGGTTACAAGGCTGAAATTGAAGTTTTGGAGCCACTCCTGGATTTTAGTATATTATTTCATGTGCATTGATGGCAACAAAAGATTTAGGGCCCTATCAAAGACAGTAATTGTGAGCTTGCTGATTTGTTTTCTCTATGGCGTGGTCCTTCTGTAATTGCATGGTGAAACCTAGCATAAACTGGGCTGTACACTTTCGGTAGTACACAGTGGGAGCAGCCATTTCCATTATAGTGGTAGTAGCACTCTTTTATTTGAAAAATGCACTGCTGTGCCCATGCGAATCGCTGCCTCTTCTTTATGCTACTCGGGAAATGAGTTTTGATGTATAGATTCATAGTGGGACAGTTTGGGGAGATTTTTTTGCTGGATTGTGGTTGTTATTGAATGTGTTGGGTTTTTTTGTTGTTTGTTTATGTTTGTCTGTTTTTTGATGTGTTTATGCCAATAAAGGTATCTATTCTATTCTATGTAGCCTCATCTTTATGTGCCTTTAAAATGAGTAGTCTGTGCTAGTGATTACAGATCTACAAAAAATTGAGAGCAGTTATATTTTGGCAAGCGAAATACAGTATGACCCCCATATCTATGGGGGATAGGTTCTTTATCCCCTCCCTGCAGATATGCAGAATCTGCGGGTGGGGGGACACACTATCCTCCGTGGGGGCCCTGCGCCCTCCCGCACCCATTACCCTAGGCTTCCAGCGCTGGTGCCAAGCTTTACAAAACTCTATAAGCCAGCATGCTGGCTTACAGCACAGAGCAGGCAAGCAGCCTGCGTACTAGAGAGGCTCCTGAATGTTAAACAGGAAACAGGAGCTGGCTTATAGCATTTTTTGTAAAGAAAGAGACGTGCTTGCTTGGCGCCCAACTAAGCCCAACTAAGGTAATGGGGAAGCCCAACTAAGGTAATGGGGGCGCCCTCCGATAAGTGAATCCGTGGATACCAAATCTGCGGATATGGGGGCCCTCCTATATAGCTGTATTTGTAAAAAGTGAAGCTGCTCCGACAAGTAAGCTGCACAGCATGGAGTCATGAGACAATGTGTGTTTTGAGTAGGAATAAGATTTTTTTCTACAGCTCACTCAGACCCATCGGCCTGGCCTGGTTCTGCAAGCCGGCACACTCTTGGATCAGACTTAGTCAAGATGGCAACGGTATACCACAATTGGCTCCTGTGTACCTGGGTCATTTTTCCAACATTGACTCAGCAGCTATTGGCTTTACATTACCAGGCTTTAATACAGTGTGGCAATTCCCGCAGCCTAACTTTACTACCAATTTGGTCAGTGGTCTAATACCAGTATTTATGTTTACAGCAAATTAGTGTGTGGTCATTCAAATCATTCTATATTGCTTGGTTCCTTTGTTTCTTTTCTTTTCTTAACCCAGCTACCTTTATTTTGTCTATTTAGTGTCTCTTGGTATTTTTCCCCCTATTGTAGAACGAAGACACGGTTCAATGTGTAAACCTTCTCCATCTCCAGCTTCTCCACCCTGCAATTCCAGGGCATCACTAATACAGATGAAACCGAAATCCTGTATCAGCGGCCATAACCCTATCAGCAACAACTCAAAGCCATTCAAAACGCCCAAAGACAATCCACTTACCTCCACTAGCAAACAGCACATGGTTTTTTCTCCAAAAGTGTCAAGGGATAAACCTTGGTAAGTTGCTACTCTAGTTAGTTGATTATTTTTCCCCCACGTCTCAGTATTTCTTGCCTCTTGTATGTAACTAAACAGTGGTTATAATAGTCTTCTGAGGTTCAAGTGTAGGGTAAATACGTACTTTTAAAAACAATCTTAAATAGGAAAATGCAAGATTGGTATATTGTGTTTGTGATGTACTGCAAAATGGTCCCACATCCAGGATAGTGGTGTTCAGCATACAATATTGAGATTGTAACTTAAGGTTGTGTTGTCTATATTCCCATCTTAAAGTGAAGGAAAATAATATTCACAATATTTCTCTTTAAATTTCATAGTTAGACTAGCTTCTGAGTAAACTTTCTTGGAACTGGTGTGTAAGACCCATTGATCTTAATGGAACTGATTTCTTAAGTCGGAATGCTTAGAGTTGCAACTGTTTGGATTTACTCCCATACAAGTGTGCATAGGATTGCTACTTTAAGACTATCATCTCCTATGTAGCTGGTCTTAGAATAACAGCCCAATCCTATCCTATGCTCTGCTCAGCGATTCAGCTATGCTGGCGCTGGCAATGCTAGATCCTGAGCAGAGTAGGCGGGGTTGGAGGTCTCCTCGATGTAAAGGAACTTTTGTTCCCTTACCCTGGGAAAAGACCCAGACTCCCAAACAAGTCTCCTCAGATCCACGCCAGCGTATGTCTGGGAGGCCCATGTCGGAATATGCCTGGAAGGAGGATAGGATATGGTGTGCACTGCTGCCCCCGATCCAGGCCCAATCCACCCACCCCCTGCCCTGAAACATCCCGGAACGCCCTGCCCCTAGCTCACCAGGGCATCATGGGATATATTCCTGGTGGCCCCTCCTACTGGCTCTCCTGGGTGCTGCCATGAGATTTCATGGGATCGCATGAGATTTCGTGAGATTTGGGCACTGCCATCTTGGATCGTGTGAGATTTTGCGTGATCCAAGTTGGCGGCACCCAGCTAAGCCGGAAAGAAGAGACTGCGGGGGCAACGTGACTCCAGTAAGTTGGGAACCACTGGAATAAGATCTCTTCCCATCAGTGGAACTGACTTTGGAGTAAATGTGTATTTGTGTCAAGACATGTCTGCCCTATTGTTTTACTGCCATCTTGAATTTAATTCAGGTAAAGGCAAGATAAACTTTTTTTTTAATGGGGGGCATGAATGAAACTGAAGTGGGAGTACAAGAAACATCTTTATTTATGTAAGAAAATGTGGGATCGGGCAATCTGCTTACTGACCTTTTATTTGTTGATATATTTATATTCCACTTTTACGTAATATGTTCAGAGCATCACTCTTACACCAGCTTACTACTCCCAATGGCACATTGATACCTGTCTGCATTGTAGGCTGAAGCAGGTTAATTGTGTGGATTGTAACAGGTGTACAGTGTGGACTGTAAGGGTCTGATGTACCTTTGTTTATCTATCTTGCTCACTCATTCGCTTATAGGGCCTACATTGATAGGGCCTATAGGTATCAAACCACACCATGTGCACATCTTTATTAGATGTAGATTAGAAAAGAAAACCATTTCAAGTCAAAAACATTCTGTACTTGTTCCTTGCTGCCACTCAGCTGGTTGCCAGCCAAATCCTGTGCATGTTTATTCAGAAGTAAACCCCAGGTTATTCAGGGGTGGTAATCCCAGGCAAGTGTGCAAGGGATTGTAGTCTCATCCTCAAGGAAAGGCAGGGAGAGGGGAAATGGCAACAATCTTTACTTACTTAAAAGATCTTAAGAGGGTAGCTGTGTTAGACTGTAGCAGCTAAACTAACAAAACGTCTTGTGGAACCTTAAGAACGAACACATTTATTCCAGTACAGTGGAGTCGCATCATACGCATACTGTATTTAACTTGCACGAATTCAAGTATATACACTCGACAAAAAAGAGAGGAAAAACCATTTAAATAGTACAGGTGATTCTATCTACCATTCCACTCAGTGAGCATATGCTGGAATGATCGTTTGATGAGAGATATGAATCAGCTGTTCCCTCAGTCTTTCTCAGTTCCCGTGTGCCTCTCACAGTGTGGAACCGGAGGGAAAAGGGTTATTGTTTTTTACTCACCAGGGGTGAGTAATAGTAACTGAAGTGTTTATGCCATCCTGTAACACACAAGCTAAAATAAAGAGATTAATGATGTAATTCAGAGGTTCCCAAACTCCCAGACAGAACTTTCCGTGCTGTAAGTTGCTGCGGCCCCCTCCCCCGACATCAGCTACAGCAGTCCCGGAATCGCACTGGAGAAAAAGTTGTTGTTTTTAATTCACCTGGGGTTGTGCTGGCCCTCCAGAGGGTGCAGGGGCCGCTGACCCCTCTGCGGGCCTCCCTGCACCCCAGATTAGCTTCTAAAAGTGATTTAAAGCTACTTCCGGTTTGCTTCCTGGTTTCGGCGAAAATCAGAAGTAGCTTTAAATCACTTTTGAAGCTAATCTGGGATGCGGGGAGGCCCACAGAGGGGTCGGCGGCCCCTGCACCCTCTGGAGGGCCAGCACAACCCCTGGTGAATTAAAAAAACAACAACTTTTTCTCTCGTTTCCAGCGCGATTCCGGGAGTGCTGTAGCTGCTGTTGGGGGAGGGGGCTGCAGCAACTTACAGCACGGAAAGTCCTGCCTGGGAGTTTGGGAACCTCTGAATTACATCATTAATCTCTTTATTTTAGCTCGTGTGTTACAGGATGGCATAAACACTTCAGTTACTATTGTCACCACACTTCAGTGAGCCAGAGGATGGCATGAGTTGTTCCCTTGCATGCCTGCATGAGAACAGTGATAGTTTTGCTTTCAGGACAGGCATCGTCCAGCATCACAGCTATCAGTTTGTAGAATAAGATAGGCAATTTCCATGTGACATGTTGCCTTTATTTTCATGGGCGAAAAACTAAAGCTGCAGTCCTAAGCATACTTACTTGGGAATAAGCCTCCCTGAATTCATTGGGACTTGCTTCTGATTAAACATGCTTAATCAACGTTGCACTGCACAGATGTGAATTCCCCACTATCTTAATGTGTGGGGGCGACAGAATTGATGTCCTTTATCAAGCTGTATAAACGATAGAAGCGTCTCATGAAATGAGGGCCAGTGCTGGTTTTTCTTTTCTTTTTGGTTTTTTAAAGCACTTAGGGCTAATTCACCTAAGAGGTGGTTCTCTGTGTATGCACGCCTGAGGACTGTCGTGCCTGCCCATGTGTAAAAGAGAGCCTCTCTTGTAAACAGACCCTTAGACATTGCTCAGTTACTGTCAGAAAGCCTAAGTGAACTTCCCTCTTTTACACTGGCTCACCTTGAGGTCTGGAAAGCAAGGGCTTCAGTGAGAGTGTCGAGTATGCTCTTCCCCAATTCCCCTTTTCAGCTATCGCTCTGCTCAAACCAGAAAATAGGTCTCTTCTCATATTTGTGGCAGTCTTCAGTCCCTGTATATCTTCCCTAAATCTGTAGCTAGAACAGTTTAAATCACTAGGGCACCACCACGCTATCCTGTTACATCCCCTCCCCGTCTTCCCCCAGGCCCTGTTCCGCTTGGAGCGGAACTTAACCGCTCCATGGTGCTGGATCCTCTTCTGCTCGGCAGGCGGTGCAGGTGTCAGTGCCGGCCGGCACTGCCTACTCTCAGCTTGCCGCAAACCTGCTTTATGGCACGTTTGCAACACTGAGCACCAGTGTTCTGGAAGGATAGGATTGCGCCATAAGTCTAGTTAGTTATGACTGACTTAACTTAGAATACAGGTGGGCCCCCATATCCACTGATTCGCTATCCACGGTTTCAGTTATCCACGGATCGTGGGGACCCCCCAGGCTTTTACTTTTTTCCCCAGTAAGCTTCGTTTCTTCCTTAAACAGGAGAAGCAGCCTCTGGCTGCTTATTACAGGCAAGTAGAACGAGACTAAGTACTTAACAAAAACCTTGCAGAGCCTCTCTAGGACTTAGTCTCGTTCCACTTGACCTGCAATGGAGGCTGCTTCTCTGTTTGTTTTAAGGAAGAAACAAAGCTTTCTGTAAGAAAAATAAGAGCTGGGGGGGGGAAGCATGCCTGCCTGCAGGGGAGGCAGGGAGGGGGGGTCCTCAGGAAACCATGGAGGGGGTGTTCGCTCTTATCCACGGTTTCAAGTATCCATGGAGGGGCCTGGAACATATCCCCAGTAGATATGGGGGCCCAGGCCCACCTATACAACCCTATGTTCAGAAATGGGGCCCTGTCAATAGACAGGTTACAAAATTGAATGCATATCATAATTGTAATGTACAGTATAGGATAGCTAGGACAATTTCTTGTCTATGAATCAGATTGGATATCCACTGATTGATTTGCTTAAATTGTTCTGAAGATATGCTGCACTTCTCTGGTGCCAACATAATATTTATTTCAAATAGCTGGAGGAAAACCTGCTACTCTTTACTTTTGGATTAAAAAGTCAAGAGGATGAATTCTCAGTTAGGAACAGAGAAAGAAATGTCATAACGCTCTCCCCTCCCCCCCCCCCGCGCTCCATTATTGTTAATGAGAAAAGGATGGGCTAAGAGACTCAAAACAGTTTTGAAACCTGTAGATCAGGAAAAGGGATCCTGTTTCTAGAGAGTCTGGTCCAGATTATGCCCTTCCAGTAGACTGTTCTAGATTATAGTGACAGTAAAGAACAAAATAGCAACAATTGTTTCTTGTTTCTACCTTAATTTTTAGTACAGTACATTTGAAAAATTTCTAAAAGGGCAAATAAGTAAATTCAGCAAAGAAATAAGTAACTGAAGTGAGATCAAGCATCTTGTCATGGTGGAGTGTTGGATCAGTGAGACCTGAGTTCTAATCCTTGCTCCACCATGAAGCTGGTGGTGAATGATGGAGGAATTCTAACCTGCTTCACGGGCTGGTTGTGAAGAGAAGAATGAGATGCCACAGGGTTCTTGTCCTGAACTTCTTAGAGGCAAGAGACTGATGAAAACAACCCAGAGGCTGCCAACTTGTTGGGTGCAGCGACACCTTATGCCAGCGCCAGCTGAGCACAGGATTGCCCTGTTAATCTAGACAAGCTAGAAGTGCTCTTGGTCAGTGAAGAAGTTGATTGAAGATTTGTGGTGCAGCCTCTTTTGGATGAGTAGCAGTCCCTCTGAAGAATCAGGTTTGCAATGGGGTGCTCCTGGTTCTTGTGCTATTCCTAGGTGGTCACGTGGCAGTGGTGGTAGAGCATCTTTGCCCACTGCAACATTTCCTGGAGAACGCAGGTTTGGCTGTGGTGGCACAGCCCTGGTCACATCCTGTTCAGACCACTGCAGTATGCTGTACATGAGGCTGCCTTTTAAGTGCGCTTGGAAACTGCAGCTTGTCAAAATGCTGTTGCTGGTCTGCTGATGCGACCCCAGCATTTGGAGCATGTGACTAAGTCTACACTGGCTCTTGTTTTTTTTACTTTTTAAAACCCGAATGCCTTGGGTCCAAGGTACCTGAAGGACCTGCCTGCTCTTGTATGATCCTGCCTACCCTTTGAAGTAGCCTGGGGAAGCTCTGCTCTGTATTTATTCCATCAGATGAATTATTGGCAGTTAGGGGAGAGAAGGTCCCTTTCACAGTTCAATAAAGACTGGTGGGTTTTTTTGCAACTGTCCTCAGCCTGGATTGATTTCTAACCCAGTTGAATGCATTTGTAAACATTTACAGTACTTATGTGATGTTTCATTATATTTTTATATAGGGTTGTAAGACACTTTGTGGCCCAACACTGGAAGGCTGACTAAACCTCTTGAGAATGGAGTTCCTGATGGGATAATTACCTGAAAGTAGTTTCATCAAGTTATCTGTGCTGGGCTCCTTTAAAACTCTGTACAGATTGGAACTTGATGAATTCCCTTATCATGTGACCAAGGGAGTAACAGCCATATTCCCCACTGTAGCGAAAAAATTTAAATACTGATATATACATGATAGTTCTGTTTTTTCCAATCATGGAGGATTTCAGGTGTGCTCTCAAAGATACATGTGTCTAGGTGAGTATAGGCAAAGACCATTTGATATGTGGGGCAAAAAGGGTATGGGAACCTCCATTTTAAACTTCAGCCTATCACTGCATATCTCCATCTCTCACTAGAGATAAGGGAGACTAACAGCCCAAGCCTAACTAAATTCCCGCGCGGCGATGCAGTGGCGAAAGCTATGCATCCTGCAGGGGAATTTAGCATGCTGGAGGTCTCCTTTGGGTATGGGGACATTTGTCCTCCTACCCCAGCGTAAGCCCAAATATTGCTGGTGCAAGTATGTGTTGATCTGTGTCGGTGGAACAGGCTCAGGAAGGGAGTACAATACAGCATGTGCCAGCTCTGCCAAGCTTGCCCCCTCCCGGGCCTGATCCACCCACCCACGCCCCCATCACCGCCCTCCCCCCATTCAGCCTCCTCCCCACCTTTGTGCTGGACAGCGCTGTACTTACCTTTTTCTGGTGGGCCTCCCTGAATCCGCTGGTGCCATCGGGAAGGTTTCCTGCTGGCGCTGCTAACACTAATGCTGTCACAAAGCACTTTACAGTGCTTTTGCGACAGTGCGTACCAGTGGAGCACGTGCTCTTCCAGTGTAAGGTAAGGACAGGATTGTGCTATAAAAATACCTGGATACACTTGCAATACTGGAAACAAAAAATCCTAAAGATAAGAATTAAAAGGTAAAGGTGACCCCTGACAATTAAGTCCAGTCATGTCCGACTCTAGGGTGTGGTGCTCATCCCCATTTCAAAGCTGAAGAGCCAGCGTTGTCTGAAGACGCCTCCGTGGTCATGTGGCCAGCATGACTCTCCTTGCCGCAGCGCGTAGCATGCGGCTGGAACACAGAGCGCTGTTTACCTTCCCGCAAGCGGTACCTATTTATCTACTCGCATTAACATGCTTTGGAACTGCTAGGTTGGCAGGAGCTGGCCAAGCAACGAGAGCTCACCCCGTCGCAAATTCGAAATTAGTAAAATGCTTATTATTGGAGTAATAGTACGTAATGTATGTAATGGTTTGAACTACAAAAACTTATTTGTATAGAAAAATCAAATGCCTTTTTAAGCTATCATTGAAGCGTTGTTTATTATTTTAATTATTTGTATACTGCTTTTCTGCAAAGAACTTCACAGATGCTTCTGCCAGGTTGCTGGGGTCTTGTGTCTGATGGTACACTGGGCCCTGCCAGTGGTAGTGATGGTTCAGAATCATCCTAGCCAGGCGGGCCCTCAACCAGTGCCCCACTTGGCTGACCGTGACACTGCCTCTGCAAAATAGTTTCAATAGTATAATAAATATTTTTTTTTAAATTTCCTTGTCCCAAAATGTCTCAGTCTTTTAAAAAAGACAGAGACACCAGCAAACAGCCACTAGAAAAGATGAATAGGGACATACAATCTGTACGTTCATGGCTCTTCAGTCCAGAAAGAAGGCTCCTGAGGGATAACATGATTGAGACCTATGAAGTTATGCATGGGATGGATAGAGTGGGTAGAGGGAAGTTCTCTTCCCTCTCGCACAACATCAGAACCAGGGAACTTCCACTAAAATTGACTGGCGGGAGAGTAGAACAAACAAAAGGAAATATTTCTTTACCCAGCCCACCATTCATCTGTGGAACTCCTTGCCACAGGACATTGTAATGGCACCTGACCTGGATGCCTTTAAAAGGGGATTGGACAGATTTATGCAGGGAAAGTCCATCACAGGTTATAAACCATGATGACTACTATAGGCAACCTCCAAGTTTTAGAGGCAGCCTTTGAATGCCAGATGCAAGGGAGTGGCAACAGGATACATGTTTTGCTCCCTGAGGCACCTGGTGGGCCTTTGTGAGATACAGGAACCCCTGCTAACTGGGAAAACTAACTTTTAAAGTGGTGTCCTCTTATAGTTAGGAGGGGGAGAGTAACTGTCCCTCTTCACCCCAACATGGCGTCTTTTCCAATGTATGTTTCTTCTGGTGTCTCTTCTGCATTTTTTTTTTTTAGATTGGGAGCCGGTTTATTGTGAGATTGTGAGAGATTTATTTTACTATGTAAACCGCTTTGCGAACTATCCTTGTTGAAAAGCAGTATATAAGTATCCTTAATAATAATAATATGCAGGAAGCTGGTCTAGATGGGCCCTTGACCTGATCCAGCAGGGCTGCTCTTATGTTCTTATGAGTCTGAGGATGGTATACAGACAGAAGGATCCCTTCTCTGTTTACGTGCGCACTCTGAGTTTGACTGAGACCTAAGAGTGAATCAAAGTATGGGTCAGGATGGTGTAGTGGTTTGGGAGTCGGACTTAGACCTGGAAGATCCAGGTTCAAATCCCCGCTCAGCCACGAAGCTTCTTGGGTGACCTTGTGCCAGTCACTATCTCTCAGCCCCACCTACCTCACAGGGTTGTTGTGAGGACAAAAGGAGGGGGAGGAAATATGTACACCTCTCTGAGCTCCTTGGAGGAAGGGCGGTATAAAAATGTGAAAAATAAATAAATAATAAAACAAGAGTTCTGTATAAGGGGATCAAGATAATTTAGTAAGTACAAGTAGGGTTATGTGTATATGGAACTTAAAAAAACCATCCAACTGTCTATTCAGTATAAAGGAGTGCTGTGGCCTCTTCTGTTTTGCATGCTTCTGTTGATGAAGTGCAGGGAATTACCCTGTGCATTGAAAATCCTAGTAAGTCCCTGTTGCTCACACATGTTCTTTTCTTCAAAGTTTTCATCTGTTATCACCTGCATTTTCCAGCCTATCTTTGCTACTACACTGTCTAGAAGCTTTGCTTTATTTTACCAAATGTTGAATTTGCTTATATCACCTTGCCAATGTTCATGGTGCTTTATAAAGTGGACAGACAAAAAGATAGGTTTCTGTCCCCAAGGATAAGATGTCCCCAGGTTATGAGAAGCTGATTTCCGCAGCCATATTCTGTATTTGCATGCAATTGAAGAACACATTCATCTTTGAGGAATGGGGGGGGGGGACGGAACGGGGGACGATGACAAACATTTGCTCAAAAAGTTGACAAGTTATTGAATTAGTAACTTTGCCATTTTTTAGCATTTGGGCAAGTGCATAATGTAGACATACGTGCAAACCACATGATAGTCTTAGGTAGGTGTTTGTGTGAACAAACTCATATTTATGTAGGTAACAAATATAAATTATTACATTTTGAAAGTAAATGTTCATCATCTCGTTTTTAAAGGTATGTTGGAGAATTGTAATTTATAGTCGAGAGACCTTGAGCCTATGTACTTCAGGGTGGGGGGGCCCTCAGGAAACCAAGATCTGTTAAAACTTGTTTGTAAAGCTGTTTAACTTGGATGATAATTTTGGGTAATTTAGTATAAATCAGTAATTTTGGATAATTTAGTATAAATCAGAAATTCTTCTTCTGATTTATACTAATCCCAGTAATATAGTCCTGCAGCATCAGGACAACTGAGCCTAGTTTCTAGGAAAAAGCACATTAACGTGACATTCTTTACAGAACTGGTATAATAATCGCCAAGAAGAAAATAGATTGACTATAGAAAATAGTCAAAATAGAAATATGTTTTTAACAATCAGTTTTCTTCTTAATTTCTGTAACTTTTAAAAAACATTTTTGTTTCCAAAGCTGGCCATTTATTGAACTAGTGTAGTTTATTAAAATGGAACATAGAATACCGCAAGCATGCCAATTTTAGGTTGATTTTGGGCAGTGTGGACTGTAATACGATACCAAGAATGGAGGGAAGTCACAATACTGTACACACATCGTATGGAATAGACTAGCATGGTGCAGAAATACATCTTGAAGATTTTTTCTTTGGTGTTTCAGTGTTCCTGTTCCTGTAGTCAGTCTAGAGAAAATTCCTAATCTAGTGAAGGCAGATGGTGCCAATGTTAAAATGAACTCTACAACCACTACCACCATCACCACTTCCTCAGCCTCTTCATCCACCATACCTGCTCCAACCTTGGTTAAATCTGCTTTGACATCTAAATCAGTGCCACCTTCACCAGAAAAGATTTTGAACGGCAAAGGAGTTCTAGCTCCATCAATAGACAAGAAGCACCAAAATGGCACTAAAAACAGTAACAAGCCTTACAAGAGACTTTCAGGTAAGTAGCATCGTAGCATGCCATCGTTCTTCATTCGCAATGTTTGTTGCTGAGCAGTGAGCAATTTATCATATGTCATAGCTGTTCAGGTGGTGATTGTCTCCCTTTCCTCGTGTCCAGTGTTGTTTATGCATGAAATGTTCATTCAATCAAGTGTGCAGACCCAGCTTACCTCAGAATTAATAGTGATGGTTTAGTTTTCTTTCTTTAAGGGGTAATGTTGTCATGACATTACCCCTTAAGAACCAAGCAGCAAATCTTATAAAACCAAGGGAGATTCTCTTCCCCTCCTCACTTTTAAAATGTGTTAGCCATATAGCTGAATCTGTTCTCTGCTCCCGTTTACCAGTTCTTAAATGTAATAATTTACATATCTTAAATTCACATGAAGCGTCCTCATGCAGGGAGCCTTGCAAGTTTGCTGAGCTCCTTCTGCTCCCAGAAGGAGCTTCTGGTGACAGAGCTGTGTTCTCTGTGAACTTATTATACAACCCAGTATTCTCACATTTGAATTAGTGACACAGAGCACTAATGAATATAAAATGACTAGTTTGCTCAAGTGAGAGATGCCACTTCTGCCTCTCTTGGATAAGGTAGGTGCCCATGACGTGTTTCATCAGTCAGCATCCCCTCCATGTGCATCATCACACCTGTGCAGTAACAAAGGTTTGAGGTAGTGTGTGTTTTTCTTAAATTATGGTGTTGTAATGACAAATCACTTTGTTCGTTGCGTAATTGTGCATTTCAGCTGGCAGTCATATACTCTCAAAATTACTAGCAACATTGAGTTATTACTGTGTGCTTACATGCTGTAGTATTTTGTTAACTAGTGCGGAGGATGAATGTTACTTGTTAGAACTATTTGGTTCAATACACTGTGAAATGTGTTTGGTATTTGGTTCAATACACTGTGAAATGATATTAATAGGGTGTGTTAAGTTTTTTTAATGGTACTGTAATGGTATTTTTAAATTCATTTTGAAGTACTTTAAATCTGGGTCCTGTAAAACAAAATTTAAAATTTGTGTCCAGGAGCATATAACCTTAATAGACTGGCAACACAAAGATAGGAGGGGGAGGAAAGAACAGGATAGAGCAGGGGTTCTCAACGTACTCGGTGTGGTATACCACCTACATGGCCGCTGCTGCACTGAGTACCACCAGAAGTAAGTGGCGATGACGTCATCGCCACTTACTTCCGGATTATCCGCCTGTTTTTTCAGCACAGGAAGCTGCCGAATGCTGCGCAGGTAAGAGGCTCCGGGTGGGCGGATGGGCTATTTCCTGCGCTCCCGAGAGGCTCAGCCAAAGGCAGGGGCCTCCTGGGAGTGAAAACGCGGCGCCAAAAGTGCCGCATTTTTACTAGGCTTTGGGGGTCCTGGTGGGGTTCAGGGACCCCCCGCAGTTCGAGTATCACCAGAGGTACCAAAACGTACCACTGGTGGTATGCGTACCACTGGTTGAGAACCCCTGGGGTAGAGGATAGGGGAAACATTAATGCAGTGAATGGAGGAGAGGAGAAAAGGGATCAAAATGATGATTAGAATAACTCAAGTGAGCCAAAGAAATGAGACAGGAGTAAGAGCAAAAGCAAAAAGGACTAAGAGCAACAGCAGGGAGACCAGTTAATAGAACATTACAATAATTAGTCCTAGAGAATGAACAAGAGTCTTGGTAGAATAAAGACCAACCAACAATATCCGTTAAGTAACATATCCAGAAAGAGAGAGTAATTTGAACAAGCAAATCCTATCTGTTGTAGCATCTGGGGAGAAAAGCATAAACGTTTCCCAGTAATGGAGAAACCAAATCTGCAGGTTTTGCTGTGTGTGTGTGTGTGTGTGTGTGTGTGTGAGTACAAATCAAATTCGAACTCTTGTACCAATGAAGATTAAGAGTTGCTGATGTTGCCTCCCATTTGTTTGTTTTTGTTTTCTGTAAATATTTGTATTCAAAATAACGTACAAAAAACATGTAAATAAGTAATTAAAACAGAAAAATATAAAAAACACAGTAGGAAATCCTACCATTAAAACCATAAGCATCAGCATTCAACTAAGATAACGTAAAACAGCAGAACACTAAATATATTAAAAGCCTTTCTAAATAAGTGGGTTTTCAGAGCTTCTAGAAGTAGAAAGAGAGGGAGCCCAGTGGCTTTTAAGTGGGGGAGGGGGGAATAGGAAAGTTTGGTGCCACTACCAAAAAAGCCCTGTCCTTTATACCTTCCTGTCGGGCTTCCACTAGTGGCAAGACAGACAGCAGAGTTTCTGAAGTCAAACTAAGGGCTCAGGCAAGTTCACATGCTAGAAAGTGCCGTGGTCCTCAAGGTAACCATCCTAAGCCATTTAGGATCTTTAAAGGTTGACAACAGCAATTCAAATTGAACAAACAGCTTTGTCCTAAGACATCAGAGCCATGTGTCACTTCCAAACTGTATTCGCTATTTCAAAACTGTCACTGCAGTTTTTTGTTACAGTGTTTATGTGGACAGTGGCTGCTAAGCATTAGCAATTTAAAAATAGAAAATCTAGGTTTGTCCCAGACCATGTAAAACAAAATGTCTTTTAACTCAGATTTTCCTGCAGAGGGAGTGACTCATGTCGGCTACAACAAAAGCTTAGAGCAGGGGTGGCCAACCTTTCAACATGAATACTCCTGGTTCTTTAATGGTTGTATAGGTGAGGGCTTTTCAGCAGGTGCAGCTGCTTTAGCAGCACCATCAGCAATTGCAGCTGCCAAGATTCTGTATTCTTCACAACTCTTAAGAACGCAGAGGCCCTCATGGTGGAAGGTTGGCCATCCCTGGCTTAGAGGGTATTAATCTGCCGGAAGTACTGTTGAGACTTCAGCAAGAAACTGCTATTTTGTGAATGGAATGTCTAATCTTTTTCAGTGACAACTCTTTCCAGATTAGGCTGCATTTGACAGAGTTCACTATTGACCATCTCACATCTAAGGATATAACAAACAAATGGATGGTGTTGAAATTATGTATATTCCTTATTGGACAAATGCATGCTTGTATATATTTGTCTCATTGTAGTAGCTTAGTTCAAGTTGTGTTTGCATAAAACTGTGTGTGTGATGGACGGCTGCAATTCTTGTTCTGAAATAAGTGAAAAGTTTATTTTTCCAAAAGTAAATTGTCTCTAGAATTGATTGAGCAGTACTCTGTACTAAAATGATACGGGAAGACTGTATAGAAATAGTATGTGCCAAGCAGATAGTAATGCTTAGCAGATATATTAAACATTAATTAGTCCAGTTAAATGTGTATGAATGAATGTTCAAAAGCATTCATATTAGGATCACAATAGAAGAAATGGCTTAAGCCAAGGAATTCCCCCCCCCCACAGCTTTAGTTACAAGTACAGTGTGCGTTGCTTAGTAACCTACCTGTTTACGATGGGCTGAATATGTGATAGCCTTCCTGGCACCCCCATCCATTTCTTGTTAAAAGAAAATTAGGCTGCCTGTGGGCCACTCCGGGCCCACAATCCACTCTACCAGCCTCTATTGGCCTCCATTGGCCTCAGCAGAAGCATCAGAAAATGACTTCCAGTTTCTGGACCCAGCTTCCGGTTTTTACTGGAAGTTGCTTTCTGACAATTCTGCGGGCCATTCTGAGGTCCATGGAGGCCAATAGAGGCCAATAAGAGTGGACTGCAGGCCCAGAGTGGCCTGCAAGCAGCCTCCAGAGGCCTGCTTTTCATTTAATGATGACATCGCTTAATGACGGGGATCGGAGAACATATCTGTACGTCACCCATGTTCCCCGCCAGCGCCCAGGTGAGTAATGGTACATCGAAGGTGCTATGGTTCGCCATAGAGTAGGGATTTCTATAAAACAACGTGACTCCTCAGTTATTTACAATACGTAAACAGGTTAACTTTCTTTAACCTGTGGGTGATACCTCACGTTGAGCGTCACGGAGGTGTCTCCTCTCGGTGGTTCCTGGTGAGGAACAGTAGGGGATGTAGCTCGCCCGAGCGTCTTGAGGGAGGAGGCAGGGCTCTGATGCTCCTCTCGTGCCAGAAGGGTTTTGCCGTAATTATTCCTTCTTGCAGCCTCGTCCCATGCCAGGGCAGTGGAAGATGCGTAACTCTTCCCAACCTTCCAACGAGGGGTACGGTATGCGGGTCGGGTTCTTTGCTGAAGAGGCCCCTTTGCTTCTCTCCAGCTTCCTTTCTCTCTCGGTCCTGCAGCTTTTGTCTCCTTGGGCAGTCCGGTAATCAGCTCCCTTCTGGTCTCACCTGTCTTGGTCAACCCAGCTGTGCCTCTTTGTTGATTCTCCTCCGGAGTTTGGACTTTCCCCTGAAAAGACTTAGCCTCGCCGGGTTGGCTCTCGGCCTTAAAGGCATTAGGCTTACAATATCCCTGTCATTAAGTGACACGCACCTGTATAACTTTCTGTTGTACATAATAATACCTGTTATTTTACCATGAATTCCAGCCCTTTGTGTAATAGTAGTATACTAGCGCAAACAGAAATGTCTCAAATTTTGACAGACTTCTAGGTGGAGTTCAACAGTTGTGGGTCAGCTGCCAGAGAACACCTCTCTACATGCTCTGATATTCTCCCCATGATGGTATAGTCAAGAGGACATTTCAGAGTGAGTTTGAAGGGAAGGAAGGAAGGAAGGAAGGAAGGAAGGAAGGTGGTATTTTATTGAGGGAAACGTTATCCTGCATGGCATTAATGCATAGTATCCTCTTTTTTAAATATATGTTAACCCTCATTTTAGAATATGGTGTTAGTACTAGGTTCCACTATTCAAGGAGGCTGTGAACAAATAGGAAAGGATTTAGAGTTATGAAGGTGATTGAAGATCCAAAAGGCGAGTCATATGCCCAGCTGCTTCAGTCTTTCTTCATATGTGGCTTAGGGGAAGATTAAGAGAAGAACCTGAGTTTTAAAAGATGTCAGAAAGTAAAGTGAGAAACTTCACCGTAGTAAAGGAGCACAACTCAATGACCTGATTCACACATAATGACAAGCCACATTTGGCATTGTATGTGGGCTTGCACACCAGATTTTCAATTTCAGACAAACCATAGCTTGCAATTTCTTCAGATCCAACAAATTCCTTGTCAGCTTGGGGTGACGGGACACCCTTCTCTAGAGTTGTTGGGACCTGCGCCCATTCTGGTGGCATTGTGTTCCCCTCGGGCCTCTCTTCGAAGTGGACCAAAGCATGGCCACCTACTCATGAGTAAATACACATGAGCTGCTTTGTTTTTGTTTCCATAGGGCTCAATACATTTTCCTTGTCAGCTATCAGCTTGTCAGTTTCGCGACCCACCAAAAATTGGATCGTGACCCGCAGTTTAAGAACCGCTGCTTTAGTCAGTAAAGTGTGATTGTTTTCTGCTTTGGTCAGCCCCTGCACCAGGAAACTTGAGGCTATGGGACAGGGCAAGGTTCTGGGTGTGCGCGTATGAATGAGCACATGAACTCAGGGCCCTTATCCATGTCCTCCACTCACCCCAACTTTCTCCAGCATGCACATCCTGTGCCATCCCAGTTTTCTTTATCCTACTGTACTACTCCTGTCCTTCTGTGGGTTTACCTTACTGGACAAGTCCTCCCCTTCTACCCCTTCCAATGATCATGCCACATTAACCTCATCCTTTGGTGAGGAGAAACTGCTACCTAGCAACCAACAGGGATAGCTCCCATAGCAGGCCCCTGGGAGAACCCCATTGACTGCCACACAACACAACTGCCAACACACAGCAGTCTAGAAGTTGAATTAGAGCACAATGGAACTCTAGACTTTCTAACTCAGCTTCTAGGTTGGTGCGAATCATTCAGCAGCCAATGATCGGGTGGATTGTCCCAGTGGGCCCCCCCGGGGGGGGGCTGTAGTTCCCTGGCATGTCCCTGGGAGGTCCGACCAGTGCCACTGCCACTAGCTTTTGATTCTTTGGAATAAAACAGGAGTTGCACAGTACATTTTCGGAGTAGAGAAATGGGGTTTTTTTTTTCCTTTTTTGTGTCTGTCCATTTCTCCCAAGCTGCAGATGATGAAGAGCAGCGACAGAGAAAATACACATGCCTAGTTCCTGTGGATGTGCGAATACTGTTGCACATTCAGGCTTGTAAGGAAAAAGCCTGTATTTAGCCCCCCCCCCTCTCTTTTTTTTACAAACCTCAGTTGTCTGCTTGTTGATATAAAAGCCCCTTAGATGCACCTACTTCTGTAAACCTTTCTCTATGTTTTGAGTCATGTTTAGTGAACTCTGCAAATAGCTCCATCCTATGTCACATAAGAAACGTAACACATGGAATCAGAATGTTGCTCTGTATCAGCCCTTCCTTTGCTACGCTAATACTTCACTGGTATAAAACAGGTGATTCTGATGGGGCCTCATGCAAAGAATAACATTAAGCTTTTGATAGTTCAGGAAGGCTGCAACCCTATACACACTTGGGAGATGTCCCACTGAATTCCATGGTACTTACTGCAGAGTAGACATAGGATTGTATTGAAAGTGGAGTAGTACAGAGAAATTCTATCTTTGTTAATAATAGCCTGTGTGTGTGTGTGTGTGTGTGTGTGTGTGCGTGTGTGTGTGTGTGTGTGTGTGTTTATGTATGTATATGTGTACACATCTCCTTTTAAGCACATCTACATTTTGAGACATATTAGAGGGAGATTTAAACGTTTCAAGAGAGTGATTTTAGATATTCTTATCTGCAGTCATACTGTGTCTTCGGTTTCATCCATGTAACCAACACATATATTAATTTTTTATATATTTTCACCTTATTTTTATGTTAAACAGAAAGAGAGTTTGACCCAAATAAACACTGTGGAGTACTGGATCCTGAGACAAAGAAACCCTGCACAAGATCACTCACCTGCAAGGTAGCTTTCCTCTTGGTTGAAATACCTGATGCTTTTTTAAAATGACAAATATTGTATACAGTATGTGTGTATTTAATACAGAGAAATACTGTATATAGGAAAAGAGGCAATAGAAAATGTTGACATACTGTACTACATCAATATAAACAGTTTTTAAAGTGCACTTTAAAAAGTAAAACTAGAAAAAAGAGTGCACAAAATAGTAGGTCAAAATATTAACTTGTATCCATAAATGTTCTGATTCCCTTATTCTCTTGGCTAAATGACTTTACAAAAGTTTCAGCATTTGACTTCTAAGATTATTTTTCCTGATCCAATATATTATTCCAAAATATAATGAAAAGCTTCCAGTAATTTGCAAATTGTTGGTTAGCATTTGAGTTAACTGCTATGCAGTGAAGAATTGCTGGCAATTTATTCATAATCATAACATTGCATTTTTTGGAAGTCATTCCATAAGTGTAGGCATATTAGTCTTCCGTCCCCATCCTTTTTTTTTTTTTTTTTTACAACTAACATTTTAGCTGCTGAAACTAAATTAGTGACTAATTTGTAATTTTTTTCTCCCCGGTTTGTCATTCAGTATAAACAGCAGAGCCATTTTATCCATAACAGTAAATCTCCTGTAGATGACAATTTTAACATCTTATTTCTAACTGATGTGTAATATTTATTAAAACACTTATATCCCACCTTTCTCCTTTTTAAATAAGGAACCATGTTGGCTACCAGTCAATCAAAATTTGCAAAACAACAATAAATGCAGTCAATATAAAAATATAATAAATAACATAATAATACCAAGAGTAAATCATATTTGACAGGGCCGGTTTCAGGGAGCTCTTGGCAAACTACCCTCAGTGGACCCCAAGAGAGTCGCTCTACCACCACCACCACCACCACACAGTCTGTGGGCATAAGATGGGGGTCTCGGTGATCAACAGTGGGCCCTCGGCAGCTGCCCAATAATACTGGGCCTGATTTTTAAAACATTTTCCTGAATGGCAGTGTTTGCTGAAATGTGAAAACCAGTTCTATTTTACCAGTTCAGTGTTTGCTGAAATGTGAAAACCAGTTCTACCAGTTTTTCCAGTCTTTGGAAATAACTGATGCTTTATCACAGGGGTTCTCAAACTGTGGTACGTGTTGGGGGTACGCGAGCCACTGCCTGTTATCAGCTGCTGCGATCAGTAGCTGATGACAGGCAGCGTAACAGTTTTTCCTGGGTCGCGGCTTCATGTGCCTTCACGAGATTTGGTGCCGGCATTTTGGATCTCGCGAGATTTTGCAAGATCCAAGATGGCGACGACCGGGAGAACAGGTAAGGGGGAGTTTCGGGGGACATAGGGAGGCCTGTAGACCCGGGAAAAATACATTTTAAGGGGGTATTTGGGTGGATTCTTGGGGGTACGTGAGGGGAGACATCTAGAGGTACGCGGGGCAACCGGAGGACCGCGTAGGGGTACGCGGGCCTCCAAAGGTTGAGAACCCCTGCTTTATCACATTTGTTGGTCATGAAACAGTCACTAATGTGACTATGTTGAAAGACCGAACCCCTTCTTTACATTTTGCATCATGGTTTTGCATCATGGTTGCTCTGTAAGCATAGGGTAACAGGCATAACAAGATGAAAAGATCCAAATTAATTTTATAGTGTACTTAATTGTACAATTGGCTCCCTTTTTCCGCTTATTCGGAACCCATGGATTTGACTGTGGGTTCCAAACCCACGAAAAAAAGGCACTTCTGTTTTTCAAAAAAAATGGAAGTGCATTTCAGAAGCTTCTGAGAGGTCTTCTGAGGTGTGGGAAGGTCACACGCAACCTCTGCGCACCTCAGAAGTCCTCACGGAGGCTTCTGAAAGGCACTTCCGGTTTCTCGGAAAACCTCAGAAGGCCTCCCAGAAAACCCCAGAAGGCTTCTGAAATGAGGAAAAGTCCATCACAGGTTACAAGTCATGATGGGGATAAGCAATCTCCTTGTTTTAGTAATAGGCTATCTCTTAATGCCAGATGCAAGGGAGTGGCAACAGGATACAGGTATCTTGTGTGCTCCCTGAAGCATCTGGTGGGCACTGTGAGATACAGGAAGCTGGACTAGATGGACTTTACCCTGATCCAGCAGAGCTCTTCTTATGATGTTGCCAAAACTGGTTTTTTTAAAAATTATTTTAAAAGGAAAACCCCACTGCCATTCATCCCAGAAATTTCAGGTTGTCAGTAGTGACCAGCTGAGTGATTTAAAGATGAGGCTGATATATCGGGCACTTTCCAACACTTAAATATATCCAAGGCTGTGGCTTTTAGTCAGAGAATGAGGCACAGGGGTATTCCTGAGCCAGTTGCCAGGTATGAGCCTAAACTAAATATATTTCTTCAGGAAAACATTTGTCCCTTTGAAGCAGCAGAGGAAGTAGTGTGCAGAATAGCACGTGTTAATCTATGTTGTATAAATTGCAGAACAACTGTTTCCTGTTATAACTAGAAATAGTGAAATGAATATTCTGTTTCTCTTTAGATTAATATTTTAGAAATGTAGAAGATTGACTAGGTGATTTTATACACATGCACACCAAAAATACTTTTTAACCACCCTATTTTTAGACTCATTCACTTAATCATCGGCGAGCAGTTCCAGGCCGTAAAAAACAGTTTGACATCCTTCTAGCTGAACACAAAGCTCGATCCCGGGAAAAAGAAGTGGCAAAAGACAAGGAGCATCCACTGTCCATAAGGGAAAGCCATCAGAGCCATCCTGTACCAGCACAAGACACGCTGTCGGGAGCTTCAGTGAACTCTGGACAAGAACCTAAAAGAACATCACCTGCAAAATGTAGACCACCCAGTTCGATATTTTCTAGGTGAGCAGCCTGTTCAGGCACAGGATTCTAACATTCCAAGAGTGCTGTCAAGCATGCCATGAGTGATAACTGATTCTGTCTTTGCTTTCGGCTTGAGTGAGCTATCCCAGGAGGCAGGGCTAACCCACTCATGAGGCGAGGTGAAGCAGTTGCTTTGGGAAGCAGGCTGAGAGGAGTTGCAAACTGGTGGGGTGCCCCACACCCATGGCTTCTGAACACCTCCACTGGCCTGCCTGGCTGTTCACCCTGCCAACCATCACAGTCTTCTTCCTTCTCTCCCCCTCCCCACCCCCTCGGAAAGGGAAGCAAACTAGAAGAGGGTTGCAGTGACAGCACCCTACCACCTTCTTCAGTGCCCCTGTGATCCTCGCCTTTCTGATTGCTCTCCTTCCCACAAAGGAGAAGAAGCAAGTTAGAAAAGAACTACAGCAGTGGCAGGGCTGGAGGAGAAAATAGCGCATGGTCACCATGGTTCTCTTATCACTTTTTTCCCTTGAGAGAATGAGAGTGAACCGGAGAGAGGATCGTGGCACCAGTAGCAAGGTCTTCATCTAAACAGATTGGGCAGGCAAAGCCTTGGGAGAGAAGTGAAGAGGTTGCCTTCCTCTCCTGAGGCTTTGCTGTCCAACTTGTTAGAAAGAAGAGAGCTGGAAAAAGGATTGTGGGAGAGGGGATTGCAAAAGAGGGGGGAAAGTATTTGTTGCTTAACTGATATACAGTTTATTTTATTTATTTATTTCACATTTTTATACCGCCCTTCCTCCAAGGAGCTCAGAGAGGTGTACATATTTCCTCCCCTCCTTTTTTTTTTTTGTCCTCACAACAACCCTGTGAGGTAGGTGGGGCTGAGAGATAGTGACTGGCCCGTCACCCAGGAAGCTTCGTGGCTGAACGGGGATTTGAACCTGGATCTTCCAGGTCTAAGTCCGACTCCCAAACCACTACACCATCCTGGCACAGGCCTACATCCAAAGGAGAGGCATAAAATAATACAACTCCGTTACTCAGAAGTCAGTCACACTGAACTTCAAGGACTATAAAGTTGCGAGAGGGGGAGTGAACCTGTTGTGTCCTGGTCCCAACTGATGTTGTCTCTCGAATCAGCTGTTAAGAAAAAGTGGGAATTTCAGTTGGAAAAATACTTGGATAGCACATCCAGTTTGACCTTAAGTACTTGACATAAGTTCCTAGGGCTGCAATCCTATATACGCGTCTTTGGCTGTAAGTTCCATTGAACTTATTAGGTCTTGTTTCTGAATAAGTATGTTTATAATCTCACTGTACAGAGATCACTGTTTGCTGGGAAGGTAATTGTAGAGCTTCAACTTTGTCGATCATAGAGAGAATCTCTTTTTTTTATTCTCTTAGACCCTCCTCTACAAACAGCATAAATAGCACAGGTTCTTCAAATCACAGTGGCTATGCACAAGAACTGCCTCTGCCTCCGATGGGAGGAGACGTGCCTAGCAGATTATCCAGTGACGAGGGAGAAGTAGATGGATCTGAAGAATCTGAGAAGTTAGATTGCCACTATTCTGGACACCATCCTCGGCCTCTTGGGGTATGTCTCCTTCTCTCCAGTGATCCTGGTTATTGCTGATGTTTGTTACTGACTGTATACTCTTATGACAAAAGGACCTTGTTGTTGTCTGAAGCTTGATCTCTACTTGTCAAATGAATTGTATGGAACGTCTTCCACACCCAGATAGGGTCCACAGAATGGCTCACAATTCACTCCAAAGAATTAAAAAAAATAAAACACAGCACCACAATAATTGAGCTGTAGCAGCACAAAAACTAAAACAGCAGCAAAAACAATTTTAAAAAAAGTTTTTAAAAGTGCCAAAAAAAGCAGTCAGATGGGGTTGATGTAATCTGCCATCTTGATGAACCCATTAAGGTGGATAGATGGTTTTTTGTTTCTGTTTTTTTGATCAGTGAATTCCATTATCTAGACACCACTGCTAAGAAGGCCAAATTTTGTACTGTAATGCTTCTCATCAATTCCTGAAAGTTGAGCACTTCATGAAACAGCTTCATAGAATACATAGTTAATCTAATAGGTAGAAAATGGGAGCTCTGATTGGCTAAAATAGCTGTCAATCACAACACGACAAAGAGCGCTGTAACAAATCAGTGCTTGAGTAAGCAGCATTATGGGAGGTGTTACTGTATCTCTAACCTCTGTGTCTCCTGATGAATACATTCAATGACCAGACTTGCACCAGCAGCTACGCTGAGGCATTTTCACTAGTTTTGGTTTCTGGACACTTTCAAGATCAGTCTCCATGTAGAGTGTTTTTCAGTAGTCTACTTTGGAAGTGGCCTGGGCATGTGTAACTGTTGCAAGATCCAGCCTTTTCCAGAAAAAGCTACAGTAGGTGTATTCCTGGTAGCAACCACTACCTGTCTGTCCAGAAGCAAAGGAGCTCTCCCAAACCATCTGCCTGCTTCCTTAAGGGGAGTACAACCCCAACCATAACAAGTTGAACAACTCGATCCTGATCAGCCCTTTCTCCTAATGTCAGTATTTCGATCTTGTCTGAATTAAGCTTCAGTTTGTTAGGAGGAGCCAGGAAGTTTCGATCTGAGTTGCCAGGAGGTTTCGATCTGAGTTGCAATTTACTACAAGTTGATTACCCCTTATCCAGACATCCGAAATCTAGAATCTTCCAAAATCCAGACATTTTTGAGACTGACTTTAAAAAAAAAAAACTTTCCCAGCACCTGGCTAGCATAGCGCAAGGCATGCTGGGGCACAACATTATTAAAAAGTACCGTATAAAATTACCTTCAGGCTATGTGTTATAATGTGTATATGAGGAATAAATGAATTTCATGTTTAGACCAGTCCCATCCCCAAGATCCCTCATTATATTTATATAAATATTTCAAAATCTAGACAAATCTGAAATCCAGACAACTTCCTGTCCCAAACAGTCCGGATACGGGGTACTCAACCTGTATTTAATTCTGGTTTTAAATCAGTGCTCAAATCTAAAAGGCAAAATACACATGCAGCACTATCAGTTGTAAATGGCACGTGCATGTTTAAATACTGTACTTGAATTTCTCTACACTAAATGGAGAAGTGGCAATTGAGAAAGCACTAAGCCCCTGCTTCCACATTAGAGGGAAATGATAAATCCAGCCAATTAAATCTGTTTGCACTATTTACAGTTGACTGTGTGTCTTGCCATTTTGGGACTCCCTGTTGCCGCTCTCTGTTCCTTAGGTTATCAGACTGAAGTATGATTTTTCTCTTACTGGGCGGCCTTGGGAAAGTCATGTCTCTCTCAACCTAGTTTAAATCATAGAGTTGTTAAGGTAAACAAGCATTATAACATGCTTTGGACACCAAAATCAGTAATTGGTAGAAACCGTTATTTGGCTTCCTGTATTAGAACTGAGAATGGGAACTTCTTTTCACTCCAAAACTACAGGCTTACCTTGCACTTTCAACACATTAGGGACCAGAGCACGGATGAAAGTCGATAATGGATGAATGTCATAACCTTATTTTCCTTGCAAATTTATTTTGGCCTGCGAAAAACGTAAATAACTAACTACTGTATATAGCATATGTGAATGCTTGCTAAACCTAAACAAAGAGAAATAAAAGAAAAATAAACATAAGAACACCAACAAATGTCGTGGAAGGTTGGATGAAATCAGATGAAAGAGGAGAGAAAGGCAGGGTATAAATTCTTTAAAATAAATAAATAAATAAATAAATTGAAACCGGTTGAAAGAGCAAAGGGATGAAAGTCGAGGTATGCCTGTAAGTATATTTTTATAATACACTGGTAATGTTAATATTGCCAGTGCACCAGGCAGCTTCCAATACTTCCTGAGGCAGGCAACTTAAGAATGCAAGAACGACCGCTGCCTGAACAGCGTCCCCTGACTAAAGAATTACCGGTAAGTCAAATAGAGGTTAAAAGAGAAGACATCTCAGACTTAATTGACAAAATAAAGATCAATAAATCACCAGGCCTGGATGGCATCCACCCAAGAGTTCTGAAGGAATCCAAGGATGAAGTTGCTGACTTCTTGACCAAAATATGCAACTTGTCCCTTAAAACGTTTTCTTTATACTTTCCAGTTTTGTTCCTTTGGAAGCCATTTAATGGGAAGAGGGTACTACGTATTTGATAGACGATGGGATCGTTTTCGACTTGCACTTAATTCCATGGTGGAAAAACACTTAAATTCACAGATGTGGAAGTAAGTGAATGATTTGTGCTGACTGTTTCTCTCATGTGTCTTTCAAGGTTAACGGTTACTTTGGTGAACAGTGTTAACATAAATGTGCTCATATAGAACAGGAGTTCTCAAAGGGGTGGGTCGCAACCCATCACTTTTTCCAGAAGTGAGTAAAAGTCCTGGGGGGGGGGGTTGCCAGCTCCAACGTCAGGGGCAGTGCTGCAGAAATATTGCCTACTTCTTTTTCTGAGGTGCCAGAACAGTGAAATAATGGTAATGCTAACTGCTAGCGAGTGTACAATATCCACATTAGTTAGCATCTTATTGATCAGACATTATATTATAACGTTTTTGGCTTTTTATCAGATACAGATTAAATTTGTTCATGTTTAATGCCAACATATTTTTGTGATATCTCTTGAGATATTTGAATGCACAGTACTGTAGTTGGATTACAAAAGGTTTCTGGTAAACATGCTCACATAGGCCTTTCATTTCCTGCAGTATCCCTTTACATTGCCTGCAAGTGCCCCGCTGTGCACTCATGTTAGCTGGGTTTGGGGAAGATAGTACTGTGGAACCTTACGGGATTTCTCCATGCAAGAGCACTGCACTTGCGCTTTACTGACAGCCCAATCCTGTTGGGCTCTACTGCTGCCGGAACTAATGTTCCAGCAGCAGTAGACGCTTTTTACGGACATTGTAAATGGTGCTCTGGAAGCACATGGAGCCCCACGCTTCCGCACTGCTGCCAGAGAGGCCGGTGAGGCCCCATGCACAATGGCGGGGAAAGGTGCATCAGCCAACAAAGGTGAATCAGCAGGGAGGACGAAACGGGGAGGAACACAGGGAGGGTGGGAGATGTGTTGGGGGCAGAAGGGAGTGACACAGTTGCTGGCGCAGGCAACTTGCATTGGATGCTATTTCCTCCAGTAGCAACTGACACGCTCCGTTTGTCTCCTGGGACTTGTGCCAGCTAAGGAGCTAGCACAGGTCTGTGGAGACCCATTGGTGATCAGGAGACTTATGAAGGGGCAAGGGAAAATATTTTCCTTTTCCCCTCCCGATCTGCGCCCCGCCCCAACCGTAGCATGCAGTGCAGCCGACTTTGGTGTGGCTGCATGCTGTGGCGGAGAGAAGCATAGGATTGGGCTCTTAATCAGGCCCAATATGTTTCAGATTTGGATGTTACCTACAGCAACTGTGAACTTCATTTCCTTTGATCACCTGAGCTTAATCGGGATTCTCAATGCAAGTTTAGGAGCATATCTCAACTCGGACCTACCAATAACCACAGTGGTCCATGCCTTGGTAACATCAAGATTGACTACTATAACTTGCTCTATGTGGACCTGCCCCTGAAGACAGTCAGAAACTGTAATTAGTGCAGAATGTGGCAGCTTGTGTGGTCTTGGGAGCTTGGTGTTTTTGACTTAGTCCAACTGCTGCTCCTGAGACTACACTACACATGTTGGTTTGAGACATGAGACTCAAACCAACCACATGAGACATGAGACTCAAACCAACCACATGAGACTACACATGTTGGTTTGTTTCCAAGTACAATTCAAGGTGCTGGTTTTTTAACCTTTAGCCTTATACAGACAGCTTGGGACCAGGGTATTTGAGTCCCATGCTCCTCCCATATGCACCCCGCCCATCCCTGAGGTGAGTTGAGGGGACCCTGCTTTGTGTGCTACCCTGGCTGAAGCGAGGCTGGCAGTGACCAGGAGCAGGGCCTACTCTGTGGTGGTGCTACTGTTATGGAACTCCCTCCTGATCTATGCCTTCCCTGCTAGCCTTTCAATTAGATCTCAAAACTTCTTTTTGTTGTTGTTGTTGTTTTGCTTTTTTCTCTTTTGAATAAGTTTGATATTTGGATTTTTGTCTCTGCTGTTGTATTTTATATTTCCTAGTCTTTTTATGCCTCTTAAATTATGCCTAATTTAGATATGCTGTTGTGTTATTGGTACCGGGCTGCTGCTGTTTTATTTTGTATTGATGTTTTGTTTGAATTGCTTTTTGTTTTTATTCCTTTTTATTGTAAGCCACCTTGAGTGTCCTATATTTTAGGGGGAAAGGCCAGATATAAATCCTTTGAATGAATGAATGAATGAATGAATGAATGAAAATACTTGGGTTGGTGATGGCTACACACAATGCCAAAACCAGGTAGAAGGAGAAAGAGTGGATTAGCACCCAAGAGGGTGTAGGTTGATGGACACTCACGATCCCATGACCTGTTTTGTAAAACTCAGGTAGGCCACAGTATTAAACTTGCAGGGGTCTGGAATCAAATCCACAGCTTTCTTCAATGTCCCCAATTGGAACTGGGAGATTGAAATATTCATTCAAAAATTGTTGGGTGCATGTCTATGTTGTGTTGCTTGGCCCTTCGAGGAAAGCTCTGCCTGCCTGCATTGCTTCCCCCAAGAATTACATGTATAATGGAAATACAACCTCTGAACTTCTTTTCCTTCCTCATTTTAGGAAAATCCCTCCTGCAGTCGATAGCCCCATGCCCTCTCCAGCAGCACATATCGCCACCCCCTTTCCAGCATCTGTTTTGCAGCCTTTCAGCAATCCCAGCGCAGTGTATATTCCTTCCACGCCTGTCAGCTCCAGAATCCCTTCCTCCTACATCATGACTTCAGCCATGTTATCGAATGCAACTTTTGTGACTACATCGGATACAAATTCCATGATGTCTCACACCCCAGCTTTCTCTCATATGGCTTCCAGCCTGAGTATCCTAGATTCGACGTTTAAGACGCCATCGGCCATGTCGCCAGTGCCAGCAGTCATCCCTTCCCCCTCCCACAAGCCATCCAAAACGAAAACCAGCAAATCCTCAAAAGTCAGAGATCTATCGTGCCGCAGCGACGAGTCTTCAAGTAACAAAAAGAAAAAGCCACCACCGTCTCCTTCCTCCTCGTTATCTTTGCAGACTTCCTCTTCCTCCTCATTTTCAGGGTCCCACAAAAAGAACTGTGTCTTGAACCCCAGCTCAACTTTGAACTCTTATCAGGCTGTATCTTCCTATAACAGTATGTCTGTGCACAATGCAAACAACGGAACAACCCCACTCAGTGCCAAATCGGAGCCCTCAGGACGGACTTCATTATCCAGTAGCTCAGCGGACTCAGTGAAACACATGAGCATTGTAGTAAGCAGTATTGACTCCTCTAGTTTGTCTGTACCCTCCCTTGTTCACCATTCAGGGGACCATTCCCTGGCAGCACACAATGCAGTGTCTTCGATACCCCTTTGTTTTGACAAATCAGAAGGGAAAAAACGTAAAAACTCTAGTTCTAGTAGCAAAGCCTGTAAAATCACTAAAATGCCTGGTATGAATAGTGTTCATAAAAAGAGCACTGCCAACCTTATTTCTACGGTGCCAGATACTCCAAACAGCTCCATCTCTCGGCAGGTAAGGGCTTCTTCTTCTGTTTGCTTTTATGAGTCAGCCAGGTCTTGCTTTTCTGCGTGTTTGTTGGATGCGTTAGGGGTTCGTACAGACATACGTAACCTGAGTGGCAGTGCCACTATGGAAGTGTACATACAGTACTGTATTTTGTACAATGGTCTCTTCAGGATTGGGCTGAAGGAGAAAAATTCTGCTCATTTGTAACAGAATCTGGCTAGGCACAGATATCATTGGCTCAACCCTGTGTCGTTATGACAAAGACTCCTTCCTCTTTCTCTTCTCTCCCCCAGCCTAGGGAAATTTCTGCTAAAATTAGGCATTGAGGTTGCCTTTAATGTACAAGTGGCACTTGCCGTGAAAAGGCAAAAAACCAACACCAAGTATGACTTTCCTGGGCCTTATTGTATACTATACTTTAGACCAGCATTTCCTAATTTTCCTAAGAGCCCTGAGGACCCCTTCGGGGCCCCACGAGCACACTATAATATAATTGGTGCCATTTGCTTGGTGCTGTGCCACACAGGCCGGGGGCGGAATGGGGGTGGGTGGATCAGGCCCAGGAAAGGGGCGGGTTCGGCAGCAGTGGCATCCTCCAAATCCTGATCCCTTTCCCGGGCCTGATCCGCCTTCACAGATCAACGCGAACTTGCAACAGCAATATTGCTGGCACAGGTTCAAGTTGACCCATTGGACACACAGGGGCTTACCCTGGGGCAAGGGAAGAAATGTTCCCTTACCCCAAGGAGGTCTCCTGAGGCTGAACCCCCACCCCATGAGATTCAGCAGACGCCATGTTGGCGCTGCTGCATTGCCACACGGGGAGTTGTGGTGGATTGAGCTGCTCATTTATTATTTTACACATCTATTAAATAGTTTAAGGAGAACCGTACTTAATGTATCCTGTCTTTCAAGAGCTTGGGTCAATGTCTGCAGGGTTCTTCTCACCTGACTGAAGGTAACCCTCGAAGCTTCATGACTAGTCAGAAATTTGAACCCAGTCTCCTTGGCCCAAGCCCAACACTCTGTCAACTACCATGCTGGGTCTCCCTATATTAACATGCCATTTCTGGAAATGGGATTGGGGCACTAGCAATCTGCAGTCCTCATCGTCAAAACGCAGCTGAAAATACACAATCGTCTCTGCTAAGGAGCCTGGGAGGAGCTTATTTTTCCCTTCTCTTAAGAGTACAATGCTTGAAAGATAATGTTTAATATTGGAAAAGAAAAGGGATATTATCCAAACGGGAGAATTATGGAATGTGTATGAGTCAAGCCAGAAATGATACTACTTGTGTTGGTTCCTTCCCCTCCGCTTTATTTAAAACAGCAGCTTGCAGGCAGGGGCTAATCAGAATCAGAGCAATGGTGTGTGGGGAGGGGTATTTAACCCTTTCTCTTCAAACCATACTCCTTACAAAAGTGCTCCCCTCACCATTACTATAAAACCCTGAAGGGGTGCTTCTATCACATAGATGAAAGTTTCTCTTCCAAACTTATCACAGCTTTGGAATATTTGTATTTTGTCCAGACAATGGTGTGAGGAGAAAGTTGCACGCCACTTTCCCCTACATCACAGTACCGATCCTGATTCTCTCTTCTCCCCCCCCCCCCTCCGGTCATGGCTGTGATTTTAATGAAGAAAAAAACAAACCACAAGCACAAATGACAAGGTTCCCATTTGCAGCCAATGGTGCTGACTGTGGAAGCCACTCCGGAATACAGTATTCTGAGCAGCTCTGCAGAAACTGACAACATCCTGAGTGCAACTGACAGTTACAGCAACAAAGACACCATAATTTTCCAGATATTAGAATATCTGGCTACCCTTCAGTCCTAGAGTTGGTGAATATCACAACTTTTACTGTATAGTAGCTTGAGTGTTCTGTAGAGAGTTGTCATCCTAGTTACAGCCATGTGAATTAGGCTGGTGGTATTGTCTCCATGCCACATATTAGAGCAGTGGTTCTCAAACTTTTTAGCACCGAGACCCACTTTTTAAAATGGCACTCTATCAGGACCTACCTAGCTTTACGATATGCTCAAGCATTTATCTCTCTATATTTACACAAGCTTGCAAATTGAAGGAGCTCAGCTGTTTACAGGGTAATTAGCAGCTATCTTGCAAACTGCAGGAGCTCAGCTCTTTGAAGGACAATTAGCAGCTATCTGATTTTTGAATAGCCTCGGGGCTTGTGGCAATTACTTATCTGATCTTTCCATCACCTGGGACCCACCAGAAATTAGGTTGCGACCCACCAAGTGGGTCCCGACCCACAGTTTGAGAAACACTGTATTAGAAGAGAGGGAGATGTGGCTAAGAGAAAGTGGCTTTCCTTGGGCTACCAAAGAGACTTTATGGCTAAAAATAATGTACGTTATTTTAGCGTTTACATCTGAACATATTTTTTAAAATGTACATTTGAACTGGGAACTTGTGTGAGATTTTGCTCTTTCAGTGGCTTCCTGTGACTTTGGTTTCTTTTCTTTAAAATGGTACGCTCAGATATTTGTCAGGTGTGGTATGTCAAAGGTATTTATCAGGATTGCCTAATATTTGCGTGATATTGTTGAAAACCGAGTACAGGCACCACTTGATTTACACGGCCTTGATTGACACATTGTTGAAATAGTGCAATTTGCAAATTAATACCAGAAGTCTTAATTTATGCGGGCAGTTTTTGAAATAACAGTCAGTCCAGAAGACACAAAGACATTTGAAATGCAATTAATTAGCAATTAAATTGGCTAAATTAGTTGCTAACAAGCAACCCTGTAAGACGTTGGCAGTTTCGTTGGGGGGTGTGTGTGTCTCCTCTAAAGCCAGAAGATAAAAAATAGAGAAAGAAAATGCATTCACGGAGCTGCCACTTACTCAGTTTTTACTGGTATCACTTACTAGTATCTTTTTGTTTTCATTGCTTTCTCACTTACTGGTACTCACTTACTGGTATCTTTTTGTTTTCATTGCTTTCTCAGCCATTGACATCAGTAGCCACTTCCACTCCCAGTAGACTCTCTCCTCAAACTTCCCCCTATGCCACCATGGGCAAGCAGAAGTCACCAGTTTTCGGCGTAAGTGTTCAATTACCTTTCCCCTAACGCACACCATTTACATTGGTTCTTACGGGAAAAATAGTTTTAATTTACATGTTTTTAATATACGCACAGATTTCTGGGAATGCAACCCCCGCGTAAATCGAGAGGTGCCTGTAACCTTTTCCTGAGTGCTTCTACTTGATAATACAAATAAGAAGTTAAATGAAACAAATGCTCTAGTTAAGAAATGTTGATAGCAAATTACAAGGTCTATCTTACTTATGTGACAAATTTCTTAATAGTTTTGACCTCCTGACTCTCTGGATATGTCTTGCAGATTGGAAAAAATAGCAGTGTAGCTTTGTCTCAGTCCAGTCCTTCAAGTACGTCAAATCCAGTACACAACAAACAAGTGAGTTGCGTTTTTAAACATTGTAGTGATGTGGTTAAATACTACATTTGTTGACAATTAGCTTTGCTTGTTTACATTAAAACAAATAACCTCTTGCCAGTTACATGTGCAGTACAATCCTGTGCATATTTCTTCTGTGTTCTATACAGTATTGTAGTATATGTAAAACATTAGTGCAAGCTTGTAAAAACTTAATTTTGGCAAGTAAAAAAATTGCTTAAAAGCAACCAGGCAGGGAAGTTTCTCTAAACTGGAAGAGTTGATTCCTTTTTTTAAACTTGTTTGTTGATGTGTCTCAAATAATTTACATTGTGGACAGACAGCTAACACTCAATTTTCTGGGCTAGTAGCTTTCGTGGAATTATTTGCCAGAGCAATGGCACTGAAGTTTGAATAAGGATATTCAAAAAACTTCACTTAGTAGAACTTAAACCAATCTTTTTTTGTTTTTGTTTTAATGGATGTTAGTGAAATGGCCAAAATTGGATTACACAGAACTGAATGAATGAAACCTTTATTGGCATAAAGACAAACATACATAAAATATAAATAACAAACAAACAGTAACATAAAGCACAGACTAATCCATACACATAGAGCAGTATCCAAAGGCAATCATAATAAGCGGATACCACCAGCACATAACTGCAATGGACCATCTAGATAGTAAGATATAATAAGGATTCTATCCACCATCTATAGCCATATTAATCTATGTCTATGAAGGAGAGATCACTTCGACGTTTTATTAATAAATCCAGATAGTTTGCTATTGCTATTGACCACTATTTCAGTGTTTATCTACAATTCAGTAGCAGTTTGATTGGGAACTCCTATTAAGGTACACAGAGTGTTCTTCAAATCTGCTACGAATGCCTTTTTAATCTGGAATGTATCCATTTTGAATGTTGTTGAAAAAGCAGCTGAGATGTGCTCTTTTGAGATCTTTTGAAGTGGATATGTGTTTCTGCTCAAGATATTAATAGTCTGTGTTACAGATGTGGGAAATTGAAAACACTACTTTAAGTGCATTTAAAATTGAAATAATAAAAAGTATGACTTGTTAAAACGGTCCTATTCACACGTTACATTTTCAGATGATGGGTTGCTTTGATTTATCACTGTAGTTGTCTGAAGCCTTATTACAGGTTAAAATGTGCTCCCTTGTGTAAATGAATGTAGCAGGTAAACATCAGTAACTCTGGCATTTGGGAATGTTTAAGGCCATGCTGCTCTGCAGGCTCCTAGATCCACAATTTCCCACCTGCTGTGCATCATGCACAGTGTTTTTGTGGCCCACCCTGACCTCCTTACCGCCAATTTTAGGGTTGTGTGCCATTGCGGAACCCGGAAGTGCTGATGATGTCAGCACGTCACGCATCATCATGTTATCAGCACTTCTGGGTTCCGCGATTAGCACCAGTGGAAGAAGGGCGCTGCGATGCTGGTAAGTTCCAGAACCACTGGATTACACTTGTTAAGATAGGGCTATAGCTGTAGGCATGGGATGCCACCAGATAAATGTTCTTAACAAAGGCTAGGCACTGGCGTCACTAGGACGCGCGACACCCCAAGGCGGGGTAACGCGCGTCACCCGTGACGCCCTCGAGTTTCGCCCCTTCGCGTTGCGGGGGTGCCCCCCCTTCGCGTCGCCCTCCAGACGCTCCGAGGCCAGCCCGGGAGCCGGCCTCGGAGCGTCCGGAATGGCCGGCGCTCCAGGGCCTTCTGAAGGCCCAAGCATCAATACAGGTATTTTTAGTGTTTTCGCGCATGCGCAGACCGGTTTCGTCTCTGCGCATGCGCGAAAACACTAAAAATACCCGTATTGACGCTTGCGTCTTCAGAAGGCCCTGGAGCGCAGGCCGTTCCGGACACTCCGAGGCCGGCTCCCGGGCCGGCCTGGGAGCGTCCGGAGGGCGACGGAGGTGGCTAGGGCGACGGAGGTGGCGCGCGCGGGGGTGCGCGCATCACCCCTTTGCGTGCGTCACCCGTAGCGACCTGCTACGCGGTAGCGACGCCAGTGAGGCTAGGTGTTTCAGGCACTCCATTTTATGGTTGTCAGCTATTTATAATCAGATCCCTGATACAACTTGGTATGCCACTTGAGACTATTGTACCTGAGGACAGCTGCAGTTACATTGACATGCAAGGAAAAGATTAAATTTGCTGCCTACTTACCCTGTTATTGTGTTACCAACGTACGAATGTGAAGTGTGTGTTAATTTTCCCCTAAAGGGAAAATAGATGTTATTCAATGGATCATATTTTATCTAAGATCTAATGTAGTTGAAACTTATTTAACTCCATGTGTTTCTGAAGAAAACGTAGTGGACAACTTTCATTGTTTTGACATTTGTCTTTATTTTATCTTTCAGAAGACATTAAACCGAACTGGTAGGATACGGACTCTTCCATAACAAGGAAAAACAACCAGCCTAAAATCTCGTATCTTAGCAACCCTACCCCAGAGTTTCTTGTTTTACTTTCTGTGTCCTGCAGATGGTTTTAACTTAGATTTGTGGTATTTTTAAAAAAAATTGAAATCTACATACTTGTGGTTTATTTTAGTTACTATACATTGGCCTCTGACCTGTGCAATCTGGTTTGATTTGGATTGATGCCTTTCCAAGCAAATGTTTGCATTGTTTCTTTTTGTTTCTTGCAACAGTGACAGCAGTGGACATTCCAAAATAATGCAGTTTGTGGTTAAAATAGATTTAAAACACCTCCTTCATTATTTCAAACATACAGTAACTTCTGTATTTGTTGTCCTATCAATTTAAAAAAAAAGTTGCCTAGTGCATTTCTCAGCAGCATATAATGATTGAGGACTATTGTGCGCCTACAAATTTCACTGACTCCTGCCAATGGTTTCAGTGTGCAGCACCTCGTTTTGTTGTTTTTATGGTGTTTCTAATCCTCTCAGTGCATGGAGGGGTTTATGCACCTTGCTCTCAGGAGCATGAAAATTTCCTCATATGTAGATGGAGGGCCCCAAAGAATCCATACTACTGTTCTCCATAATGAAAGAATTTGTTTTTTTGCAAAGACAAGAGTTGGGGATATTAAATTTGCATCAGTAGAATTGCACTGACAATGTTTTACAGGAATTACTGAATAATTTTTTTATAAAAGTAGATTTTTGTAATCAGGAAATCAATAATACTAGGGTACTGCAAAATTATTACAGAGGAGTTAACTTGTTTCTACAGTGTTAAAAGTGCACTTATATGCTGGTGTATTTACATCTTGGGGGGAGAAAGAATGCAAATAGGGAGATGGTTACTTTTTTTTAGGTTTAAGGCAGATTTTAAAACGTATAAAATGTTTAACAATTGTAAACAAGACTAGGCCCCTTGGGGGGAAAAATAGAAAATATTCTTAAAGTAAATTTTTATAGTTTTAATTTTGTAATAATTTATGTTTTGCTATATTTGAGAGGTAACAGGAACAGTTTCATGAACAATATGAAACTTAGGAAAGTTTGAGCAATGTTTATATTTTTCATGTACTTTTGAGTTATGTTTTATTGTACATTAGTTCAGACTGAAAAATGTGTACATATCTTTATTTTTGCACAATTTTTGTCTTCAGTTATAGGAACAGAGCCTTGTTAGGTTTTTTTTATAAACTAATTTATTTTGTGTTGTACAACTGCAGGAGTTTTTTAAATCTCAGTAACAACCCCCCTCTAATTAGCGAACTGCTGTGTCTACTTCTAGAGGGAAAACAGTGGCGGTGAGATTCAGTGGCTGCTTCTGAGAATTAATACCAGTCTGTGACTGAAGGAGCAATTCAGTAGCGTTAAGAATTCCTTAACTCTTAACATCTATTATGTAGGAAGCTGGACTGTGGAGAGTGTTCTTTGAATGCTGCTTATATATGTATACTTTCCTTTTCAACGGCTTAGGCCTACGAACATTTTGAAAACCTAAGTATCAAGTAAAATCCCCCAAACATTTTTTGTTCCCTGCATTAAAAAAAGAAAAAAGAAAAATCATTATTTAATTTTTTATGTACCAAAATTTTCAGCCTGAAAAATGAAATGCAGTTTTTAAAATGGATATGAACTGGACCAGCCTATAATGTATTATTAGTGTAGCATTCATTCAACAGTTTTTATTTTCCCTCCCCCATTTGCCTGAAGACTTTGTGATTCGTTTCCAGCAATAGAGGCTCAGAAGCTTTGGTTGTTACACATACGCAATGCATAGGCCCGTCAGCCATATATATATTTAAAAAAAAGCTACTTGGATAACTTGTATGCCTTCTTTTGTATCAATGTTAACAATTGTACATAGTGCTGATCAACCTTTGTAGAGAATAGTTTATACAGCATATTCTATTATTGCTGATTCTCAGTGAACTATTGTTTTAAAAGAAAAAAGAATTTTCTATTTACACCTTATATTTTGTTATGCTGTTGACCCATGGCACTTTAACAAAACTCTGTGGGTTTTGCATAGCTGGTCAGTCATGGGAATATTAACTGTTGCACAGAAATGAATTTGCACCTCCTCTCTTGTGCTTTCCTACTACAGATTTTAGAATCTTTTTCCAGAAGACTTTTGAAGAAAGCATGTCCAGTCATTCTAAAAGAAAATGCCATATGTGTACAGTCAGTTTCTTTTCTACAAACTCATATTTTGTAACACTAAGTATTTTCATTCTTTGTTCTGCACCTTTTATGTATTAGCAGTATCAGAGAACCCATTCCATGCTTGTGATAATTGTGTCGAACGTAGGTGTAAATAGTAAACTTTATGGCTTACAGTTCTGAAAAAAGAACAAACATGTATCTGACTGATACTGCCATGGTTCAACACCAGGCCTGGAGATATTCTCTAGTGAGCGATTGTATTTTTTGTTTGTTTGTTTTTGGGTTTTTTGCTTTATTATAATTATTATTATTATTATTTTTTGTAACATGGCTTTGTAAATAAAATAATTTATATGTTTGTAAGAAAAATTTGCACTGTCTTTATTAGCTGTTCAAAGAGTGGCAATTTATCTGGAGAACATTTTCACTTCTTGTAGTTATGCAATACCTACTTTAGTATTTGTGTTACAACTGCAAATTCTTGGGATTACAAAATAAAATACAGTAATCACTTCTAAATTACAACACTGATCCAATAAGTGCTACAACTGCTTGAATAAACTAACCTGGAAAACTGCACATCCAGCAGCATACTGTTGTACTATCAATTCAGTTCAAAGACCTTTATTGGCATAAACTATCCACTACTGTTGTAACTAGTGAGGGCCCCAAGCCTCCTGATATAGGTAGAAGGGGGGAGTAATGCCACCTCCTCCCATCCTCTGATGATCCTTTCAAAGGCACTAATATGTACCGGTAATTATTTTATTTGTATCCTGCTTTTCTCCCGAAAGGGCACCCAAAGCTGCTTACAATAACTATTAAAATACAAACATACTATATAAATAAAACTATAATATGAATGAATATCAAATTCAAATACAGTATGTACATTTGTTAGATGCAAAACAATGTACACCTTCAGTGAAATGAAGGTACCTTTCTAGTTGGCGATAACCATACAAGCCTCATGGGGGGGGGGCGGAATCCACAATCCAATCTGAGGCAATACTGTACTTTTATTTATGACCAGGCAACTGAGGCAAAAGTGACAAAAGATGAAGTAAAAACCATTTGTTCAATTTTATATGTCTACTAAATTATAGCTCATCAAGCATCCGGGCCTCCTTTTGTACAGTATAGGTCAAGGAAAAGAGTACACTTACAACCCAATCCTAGGCATGTCTACTCAGAAGAAAGCCCCATTTAGTTCAATGGGGCATTGTCCCAGAGGTATGTGTGTATAGGATTGTACATTTCCTCCCTACCCACGGGTGTACGCATTTAACTCCTGTTGTGTATATACACCCTTGGGTAAAAATGACTTAAGATAGTAGATAAGGCTAGTCTTGCCAAGTCTAGTAAGGTGTAGGTGTTAGAATTTAAAGTACTAGGCAACTTTGGAAAAGAGGAAGGGAGCGGATGGGACAGAAGGCACCTTCGCCTGTTCGTAATCCCCCGGCCCGGCCCCAATCTTGGGCAACTGTTTGTGAAGGGGTTGGTGTGTACCCTCTCCACCCCATCCCTCAACTGCAGTTCCTTCTCAGTTGATTCACTTATGGAACCGTGGAAAGAGACGAACTGCGGGGGGGGGGGAAGGCACCACTGAGACAAAAACGCTCCGCGACGCTGTCGTGTAGATCAGCCTCTCATCCTTATTTCCACTACATTAAAGTTTCATCATTCATTTATTATTTCAAACAGGCGATTGTTCTGGCAGGGCGGCTCACAAAAGACAAGAAAAAGGAGAAGCGAAGTTAAAGTACCGGTAATCGTCCGGGCGGCGCAGCGCTACCTTGTACTTGAGCAAAACCAAAACAGATTTCCCTTCGTGACAGAGGCTGCCGCGCGTCGGAGCTTAGGGAGCACACTCCAAGGTCAGCCTTTCGGTCAGGTTTATGCCTATGCCTTTAACAGCTGCACGACAGGCTGAAATCCAACTGGTGAAGAATTTTCATCCGTGCACTAGTGAGTGTTGAATTTCTGCAGGACGTGCGGCTTGCTAAAGTCCTAGCAGACGGGTCGGGTCCGGATGGCTAATCAGTTCCCAGCCTGCCTGTGTCTCGAAATGTGCTGCTTCAGATCCCCAAAAGTCTTGGAGCGCCTTAAGACAGATTTATTTCGGCATAAGCTGCTTGAGCTTCCGTGCGCTGCACTTCATCAGATGAATGCAAAGAAGAAAGAATGCTTTAACCCCAGTCTAGTTTCTACGCTCCAGCAGATGGCATGATGAGATGCACCAGTCAGGCGTGGAGGGAGTTAAACCTGAGATCGCGCGACAGGGCTCGGGAGCCTCTCCTTATTGGTCAGGCGACTCCGGGTCCGCCGCTGTTCGTTTAGCTGTTTCACAAGTGATGTGAGCGTTCTCTTCCGTCGCCTAGCAACGGCCATGGACCGCGAGGCAGCAGGCCGCGAGTACCTGGCGGAGCACAAAATCCCGGACCTTTTGCACAACCTGAGCGCGTTGCTGCTCTACCACCGCCCAGGTAAGGGTCTCTCACCGAGCCCATCCAAACGGGGGGGCGGAGGGGAGAGCGACTTTTCCCCAATCCCGGCGTGTCATGTGCTCCCGTGTGCTGAAATGTTCGTTAGCAGGGGCTTTTCGGTTCCTCGCACTGTGTCCTATCAACGACCCCAAGAGGGACGGCGGGCATTAGCAGAAGCGTTGAATTCTCATCAGGAATGATCTGTGTACTGTATGTAGATAGGGGGGGAGTAATACATGGGGCCGGGACAGGCGAGCCGCCTAGGGTTGCCAATGCCGTGCCACCCCACACATAATTTGCATGCATTCACCAAATTCTGGAATTCAGACCCCAAAGTTCAGTACCGGCATCATAACTGGGCTTCAGAGGGGGACTGTTGGTCTGGAGGTCCTTTTGTGTGAACTATGTGCAGTAATTGTTTTCTCTCAGCTTTGGAAATTTTACTGAGGCAACTGCTGCACTGTTTTTGCTGTTGTTTTTTTTAATTGATGTCATTTATTTATAATACATTCCCAAAAGAATTACCTGTACATATTGTTACAGTTGAGAAGTTACAATGGGGTGGGGGCAGGCGGCTTCACTATCTTGAAATGTAATATTCCAAAAACTGACAAAGAAATTCGCTATTTGTCTTGTACAGTATTATGTTTTGTTGTATTTCTCTTCTGATTTCTCTTGAGGCATCTTTAGGGGGGCGGGGGGCCCCAGGGCGTAGGGGCGCTGGAGGCTGTTTGAGGGTGCAGGCCTCCTAAGGTTTCTGTTTTTTTCCCTTTGTTTTAATCTATTTTTTACTATTTCGCGGGCTGCTGCCGCCCCCCCGCTGCTTCCCAGGGCGGCAGCCGTCTTGTGTGTGGCCCCCCCGGTGTGTGTGTGTGTGCTTTTGGGGTACTTATCTTGTCTCTGCGGGGTACAGGCAGCATGATCTCGTTCCGGACTCTCTAGGACTCTCTCTCCGTCTCGATGGTCCGTCTAGGACTTTGTAGGACCGACCAGCGAGACCAACGAGACGGAGAGTCCTAGAGAGTCCTGCCCATTCAAGATGGCAGCACCGGAACAAAAACATGCTGCCTGCGCCTCTCAGACAAGTTAAGTACCCGCAAAGCACACACATGCCCCCGCGCCCCTCCGAGAATGCCCCCGGCTACCTTAAAAGCCCCTTAAAAGTTAAAAAAAACACCACCCGGAAATGTTAAAAAAAACCCAGTTAAAACTTTATTAAAACCAAAACCTAACTTTGACAGTTTTATGACAGGGGTTATGACAGTTTTATGGGAGGGCGTAAAGGTGGGGGCCCTGGGGCGTAAAATGTCTAGGTCACACCACTCTGACAAGGATGGCTTAGAATATTCTTATATAAGTACTAAGGTTTTGTAGATGGGATGGCTCAGGTCCAAAGGAGCCCTGATGTGATCAAAAGTGCCGTGTGTGGGTGTGGGTGTGTTATTTTCACAGAATCCACATACAGAGCTGTAGTACAATTTTTGGCACAGAAACACAAAAAAGTTTTATCTTATGCATGTCTACTCAGAAATAAGTCCTACCGAGTTCAGTGGAACTTACTCCCAGGTAAGTGTATATAGCATTGTAGCCTAAGGCAACCACCTGTTCATAAGAGCACACACACAAAAGCGTAAACAATAGCTAATTTTATCCTTTGGTGCTTGGAATGTGGGAGGCTGCCATCTAGTTCCTACATAAAATATAAATAACAGTTTCTTGTGTTAAAGCATTGGGCTGGAAACTATAGCATGATACTTCACTGGAGATCACTTCCTGTGCTGTGGGTGTGCTTTGGTAACCCAATGTTTAGTTTGGGGTGCATACCACCAGTGTACATATCTTGGCAGTTTGGAACCTAGGGGGAACAGAATTTTGTAAGAGACAGTTGACTGGTGCTGTGAGTGTAGGATAGCCCTCCCTCCTCCCACATACACTGCAACCATAGAACTGGGCAACTGACCTCAGTGAGAGACTCTACCATCACTTCCAGCCCACCACTTTGTTTTTACACAAGACACTGTTAAGTGTGCTACTTCTTAGGCCAAAAGTTGTCAAAACCTAGTGGTGCAGCTTCCAGTTCTGCATTTAATAATTAAAACAACATTTCAAAGTACAAATGATTATATAGGCCCCTTCTTGACACAATAGTTTGGCTATGTGAGCAAGAGGGATGCCTGGACTATTCATAATCTTGGCAGGTTAAAAGCTGGCTGCCATAATGTGTAATAGGAAATGTAGGTGATTATTAAGTGATGAAGTGGATACAGGGCTTTGATGCGCAATCGTTTGTTTGGAGCAGTGGAATACATTTCTTGGTTTGGGCTGTGCTGGCACTAATAACCTGCATCAGTATGTTGATAACTGTACAAATGCAATAAGAAGCAGAAAGGGGGATTTCTAATAATGGAAAAAGCCTACTCTTTAAATTAAAACAGAAACAGATATGTTCCAGTGCTTTGCTGTGACACTGCTAGCACCCAATTTACAGCCAGATAACCGAGTTTGCATAAATAAAAGGCAGCAGCAGACGAATACATTTCTTTGGTTCTGTCTTGTACAGCTATTGTATTTTGTCATACTCCAGTGCTGGCATATTATTTGTATATGTTATACTGCCTGTCTGGACTGGAAAATAGAATAAGGAAGACATGGTTACCTATAGGCGTTATTATACATCTGGTGGGCTACACTGGGTTTGGTGGGTCACAGGTTGTTTAGGTGTGGGGTAGTGTAAGAAACGTTTTGGTTTTAAATATAGGAAGTGGTTAACTTCCCATGATAAATGCAAATAAAAATAACTGTTGAAACCCAGCTAGCTCTGAGTAATGAACATTCCCTATATCTTTAACACTTTAGTTAAAAGTTGTATAGCAATGTGGTCATTGTTCTTGTGTTGCAGAAAAACCAAAAGAGTTTTTGATAAAGACACTGGAAAGAATAAAGCTTTCAAGACTAACTGGCACAGACTATCCGTATCTTATGGATGAATCAAACTTGGATGCTATGTTTGGGATGCTAGATGCCGCAGGCCAAGGCTACATCACTTTAGCACAATACAAAGGAGGTTGGGCGTGTTTTTGTATTACATGACTCATTTTTAAATTATCAATAGTCTGAACAGTTAAACAGCAGCAAGCTGGGATATGTTAAAACCAAACTTCAAGAATATTCAGTTTAGTTAAACTTAATGAGAGGTGATTAATAATAACCCCCAAACTTAAAATGTTACAATTTCTACAGTTTTCTTGTTTGCTAATTTATATTTGTATATTCAAAAAGCCATCAGAAATGTGCTTGTAAATACTTCAGCAGTCTAGTTTTATCAAGTTGCAGTTTATACTGTTGCAATTAAAATGGCATCTACATGTGAACTAGCAAGGCAGAGCCTTCTGCCAAGACATGAGATCCTTTCTAAGAGCACTTGGATCACTAGCATGGTATGTAGGGGGACTGTCTCAGGCTCTGTTTGATGTTTGTCTGGAGGGGAGAGCTGGAATTTAGCAGAAGTACGCCAAATTAACAGGATTGGAATAATGCAGCAGGAGGGAAGGCTAACACATTACGTTAGTTTAGATGAGACAATGGACAAGCATTTTAATCAAAGGGGTAATTGTGTCCTTTGTGGCCTAGCCTGTTGTCTGCTCACCTAATGACTTGGAGGCAGTGCAGAGTGGAGCAGAAATTCTCATTGATGAGCAGATGATCCCACCCCCTCTGGCTGAAACGACTTCTTGATGCTGATAAAAAAGAAGCAAATAACCTCCAGTTGTGCACTGGCTACAGAAAACCTGGCAAGAAAAATTGCCCTGGGAATGCTGCACAGCTTCCTGTCATCTCATCCGCCTCTCTAGAGGCCTTTCCTGGCCTCTGAAGGCCTCAGAGGCCTCCATAATGCACTTCTGGTTTGCTCCGAAAACCAGACATGCGTTACGGAGGCCTCTGTGGGCCATTCTGAGGCCCTCAGAGGCCTGCAGTTGCTAGGACCAGGCCTTCGAAAACGCCCATGACTGAGAACAGGCCTCTGGAGAAGCTTCAAAAGGTAGGGAAAACGACCAACAATGTGCTGCCTAATGCCCCGTCGTGTATCCAGGGGGTCATTAGGCGGAACGTGATTAAGCGGGGGACACCTGTACTTCCCAGGAACGAATTGCAAACAAATAAGTTGTAGGTTCTTACACATCCTCCATGTTCCCACACACCCTTGATGCATGGAAAAAGTAATGTGAACTGAACTGTATTGTATTTGTTACTTTCACTACATAGAATGGGCACACATATGCCCCTGATTCTTACTAAGCTGAGATTGCCAGCCAGCCAGTCCTGTGTAAAAAAAGAGCCAAGGATAATGAGGAATCCACAATGACTCAAAGATTACATGCCCAGAAAAGTGACTCTCAAGAATACGAGCAGAGATATTCGTCTGAAATGTGGGGTGTGTGTGTGTGAAAAAAAGTTAGCTGTGTGCCTGCCATTCACATTATAACATCAGCAGGACAATCAGTAGACAGTAGAACAGTAAGGGATTGTACAGATCAAAAAAATGAAGTTATTTGCATAAAGGGAGGGCAAAAGTAATCCCGAAAACCAAGTTCATATAAATTATATAGACTTCAGCAGCAAATTTATAACTATTTTTCTCTCTAATCTAATATTTTAGCACTTGAATCGTTGGGATTAAGTAGTCAGGATGTTACTTATAAGGAAACTGACCTAATTACATCAACTCTTTTCAAGGAAAATGTGTAAGTTTAATCAGAGTGTTACTAAACTACCAAGTTTTGGGATTCTAGACATGTACCTATTTTGATGCCACTAGGCCAGATTTGATAATATAACGGATAACTCCCCTATGCAGAGCTAGAGAGCCAAGCCATGCCTCCCCTCCCCCACCTCTGATACCATTCATGTGTGCAAAATCAAGTGCACTTAGGCTTATGAGGTTGGATCTCCTTCCATTACTCTTCCACCTCAGCTGTTTGCCCAAACAGTGCCTGGGAATCAAGTGCCAGAGCCATCAGGAACTAAAACTGCTCATGGACAATGAGATACTTTTTTCCTGTGAGCAGTGAGTCAAAATTTATATGATACCCAACTGCCTCTTGTCCTAATATTTCAAACCAACTGTTTGGAAGACTGTTGGAACAGTGCCAGCCCTCTCTGCTTCAGCCTTTGAGCACGATCCAAAGAAAGTTTTAACGTCACCTTTAGTTTGATGTGAAGCACATGCTTAAATCTCTCCTGCTGAAATCAATGGGACCTGAAAGTGCTTAATTTTAGAGGGAACATGCCCTGTACTGAGAGAAACGGGGCATGGGTGGCCTCTTCTTTGAAGAAAAAAATCGAGGAAGCAGAAACCGTGACCACCATCAAGGGCAGGTTTAAGTGTTTATTGATTTCAGTGGGTTTATATTCTTAAAAAAAGTGTAGAAAAAGTTATTTCTATTTTCAATGTTATGCAGACATTCCACTCACTTTTATGCAGTATATATTTTTTGTGATGTGTGAAGGCAAAGTGTAGTTTATATACATATATTCATTGTAGCTCTCTTTTTCCCCCTACAGGCTGCAGCAGTTTGCAGAAATGTGGGCAGCATTTTAAGACCAACTATTACATCTTAATTATTGGATTTAAATTTTACTTTTTGAAAAACTAGAAGTTCCATTTATATAATGAACTTGATCTAGTGAATTAACTAACCACCACTGTAGCAGATAAGGATTTCATATTTTCATTGCAAAAACCTGAAATATTTTGAAATGACCTTTCCTTTGATAAATAATGCTGGACATTGTACAGCCAAAATTAAGCTGTTTTAATTAGTTGCTTTGATTTCAATGAGACTGAAAACTGCTTTTTTAAGTCCTCCACAACATGAATGATACAAATCTTTATTGTGTTACTTGTTTATCAGTTGCAGCCCTACTTTCTTAAGAGCCATGGCATTTATATACAAAACAAGGAAGGATTACAGGTCATTCCATGACAGATCAACCAATTAAAAATCCATTTGGAACTTGATGTCATGGATTTTGTTCATTTGTGGTACATTTGTATCTTACCATGAGATGTTTAAAAATTATTTTTTTCAGATCTTTTTGTCCACCCGTTTGAGATATTGAATTTTCAAAATTGCCTAAAAACGCAAAAATCCACTAGCCACCATACCTTCAAATGCCATCTACAAGATAACTATGATAGATACAGACATGGGACAGGTGTCATTTTAAATCTTATGAATAGGGCTTTCATTTGATATAACATGACACGATTGTAAATTTAAGAAATTCAAAATGTTTAAAAAAACATTTAATTTGAGGTTTTAAAAAAATGGAATTTTTTGAAAATGTCAAAAAATCTCACTTAAAGGTATATGTCCTTTAGCCAGTCAGTCAAAATTTCAAGGTGGTATCATACAAAAATTAATTTTTCTTGTTGGCAGTGACAAGGAATTAAACCCCTCAAGTCCATTTTTTTACAATTTACATTGATAACATTATGTGGTAAACTGAAATGTGGTAAATTGAAATGATTTTACAGATGGAGGTGTGTGGGGGGAGATCTATCTTGGCAAAGGAACTGTTCAAAACATGCAAGACAGCAGGGGGCGGCAGCTGGGTGCTAAATGTAAAAAAATACCTGGAATTTTTTTTAAAACATGGACACTTTTGCACCCCCCAAAATGTTTGCCTTTGGCAGCACAAGGGTGGGGGTGTACAAAAGGGTGGGTGGGGTACAAAAAAGTCACACCCCAAAAAAGGGCTAGCTACGCTGCTGCAGCTGGATGCAATAATAATAATAATAATAATAACTACAGTATTTATATACCGCCTTTCTTTCAACTGTGGAATTTCAACTGACAACTGTAAGATCGATCTTTATTTCTTCAATTTTAAGACCTGAAATCACATGGCTGAAAATCCCTTAAATATTGTAACCTTGAGCATAACAACTGGCCATGAAAACCTGCATGTATACCATACTTTTTTTTTTTCTAATTTTTTCAGTTGATACTGGAAGGTAGGCATGAAACTTCTGAGTTCCTGTAACAGCAACTGCTTCATCAAAGCATACTTGTAAAAATCTCTTCCAGGTATTCATCATTTGTAATATAAAAAAAAGTATTGCAGGGATGTACCCAGAACGAATCATCTCTGGGATTCAGGTTATAAAATGGCTTTATAAAATGCAAAAACTGTATAATACTGATGATTTCAAAAGTCAATTAAAACACATGTGTATAAAATAACTAAAATTTTACAATAAAATACAATAAAACATTTTAAAAAGGCTTCTTTCGCATGACGTTTCGTCCATTTCCCATGAACTTTTTCAAATGCAAACACTGCCTCAGTAGACAAGAAGATGGAAATGGAATCCCCATCACAAACTGTCACTTTTAAAGAGGATTTTGGCACGCAAACAGTCATTCTAAACTGAAACTCTGCATATACCGGGACATGACCCCAGTTAACCCTATCTATGCTGCCCCTGGTGGTAACCTAGATAATAGCAGCCAGAGTACAAAAACTATTTAAATGGCTTACTATTTTTGCTTATTACAGGGGTCCAAATTTTATTGATAAAGGACAACTGCTTGCGGTTAAGAACATGGGACCCATGTTTGAATATTTCTATGGCTTCTAAACTTAACTATATGGCTAGGCTGTTTTCATTACCCAACTTGACAGTATTGTCAAATCTGATCTCATGTCCTGACTCCTCTTTATGTTGAGCCAGTGCAGATTTCTCATTCTGTCCCAATCTGCATGCACGCTCATGCTCTTTTATCCTGGCACTGATAAAACGTTTCGTAGTCCCCACATACACCTTTCCACAACTACATGGAACCCTGTATATGCCTGGGGTGCTCAAAGGGGGTCTGGGGTCTTTAGGGTTCCTTAAAAGTTGATTAATTTTATTTGTTGGTTTAAAAATTGTTTTAAAATTATATTTCCCCATTATTCTACCAATTTTATCAGTAGTCCCTTTCACATATGGCAGGTACACCGGGGGCCTGATTTCTTCATCTGTTAGTTCCTTCAACACTTTCCCATTCTGCTTAATATAAATTTGTTTTTCTTAGGCTCTACTGATTTGAGACTCCGTATATCCATTATTTAATAGTGATTCTGTCACCTTTATTTTTTCCTGCTATAAAGATGCAGGATCACATAAATTAAGAGCCCTGTACATGAGAGAAGTCATGACAGAATTCTTTTGCCCGGGGTGGTGGTTAGATGTATTATCCAGGTATCGCCCCGTGTGTGTGGGTTTGCGATACACTGAGCATGCACATTTTAGATCTTTTCTAGAAATTAAAACATTTAAAAAGGGTAAAACTCCATCTACTTCCAGTTCCATAGTAAACTGGATAGCAGGACAATGTCCATTCAAGTGATTTAAAAATTCTTCCAATTCTGTATCCCCATATTCCCAAATACACAAAATATCATCGACATAGCGTAGCCATAAGTCTGGTTTCAATTTAGCAGTATTCAGAACCTCTTGTTCGAATTTTTCCATGAAAAGATTGGCTGTCACAGGGCTCAAAGGATTCCCCATGGCGACCCCATCATACTGTTCCCAGAAAGTCCCGTTCCAGACGAAGTATGTCAACGTCAGGCAATGCCAAAATAATTTCGTCAGATCTTCTGGCATTATTTCTTTGATTATGTCCAAGGTCTCCCCTAAGGGGACCTTGGTAAAAAGGGATACAACATCAAAACTTATTAGTCTGGAGTGTGGAGTTAAAACCACATATTTTAATTTCTCAACCAGATCATATGAATTCTTCACGAAACTGTTAGTGTTCCCCACGTAAGATTGCAGTAGTCCGGCTAGATATTTAGACAGTTCATATGTTGGAGCCCCAATGGTACTCACGATTGGCCGGAGTGGTGTACCATTCTTATGTATCTTTGGCAATCCATATAGCCTAGGGGGGGCTGCTTCTGATTTTGTTAACTTCTGCTGCAAGTCGTGGTTTAAGCTGGAATTCTTAATAAGCACATTAGTTTCCTTGAGAATCTTATTGGTGGGGTCCTTATTCAAAATTTTATAAACTTTTGGGTCCAACAAGTCTTCTATTTTTTTATTGTAATCTGTCATGTTCAAAATCACTGTTGAGTTGCCCTTATCTGCTGGGAGGATTATGATGTCCTTATTACTATAGACAGTGAAACAATTTTCATGGGATTTCCAGCCATGTACAATTCTAACTGAAGAAATAAAGAAATTGTTGATCCAAAACTTGCCTGTAGAAATTCTTCTTCAAACGTCTCTGCCACAATGTATGCAGGCGTCCCGAAAAAGATTATCCAAAGCAGGTAGGCAATAACTTTAAATCCTCTCGCTTGACGTTTCTTCCCGGCACTTCGGGATTTCCTCAGAAGCAACAATGAGAACAATCCAGTAACAGTACTGGTAGATGATCAAAGTTCTACGGAGCAAAGCACTGACTTAAAAAGAAGGCAGACGTTAAAACGCGCGGGAACCGCTAAATTAGCTCATTAAGAGCGGAAGCTGCGGTTTCCGGGTTGACCGGGGATAACCTCTCAAAAAGAATGACAGAGTTTCCGTTTAGAATGACTGTTTGCGTGCTAAAATCCTCTTTAAAAGTGACAGTTTGTGATGGGGATTCCATTTCCATCTTCCTGTCTACTGAGGCAGTGTTTGCATTTGAAAAGGTTCATGGGAAATGGACGAAACGTCATGCGAAAGAAGCTTTTTTAAAATGTTTTATTGTATTTTATTGTAAAATTTTAAGTTATTTTATACACACGTGTTTTAATTGACTTTTGAAATCATCAGTATTATACAGTTTTTGCATTTTATAAAGCCATTTTATAACCTGAATCCCGGAGATGATTCGTTCTGTGTACATCGTAACCGGTTATAACAGTCTTCGATCCTTTTTATTGCAGGGATGTTTGCCTTCCCCCACCCCAGCTGTTGAGGTGTCATTATCTGATTTGAGAGGGGTTTTTGAAGGCTGGCCTTTGCTGCAGGTCTCTTCACTGTGCCTCCAACACCATCACAGACTCCTTTGCCATGTGCAGTGGCATAAAACTGCCACTCTGCTTCAATGCCTTGGAAATCAGTGTGGTGGTTACACAAATTTTGCAAAACTCTTATGATTTTTGTATTGTGGTAACCTCACCTTGGAGGTTACATCCACACAGCGTCTGAAAAGTAAAATATCTTTTTCACATTTGGAAGCAATTCTGCTTTCAAAACCTTAAGACATTTTCTTTGGAAAGCATGAACAAGAACTGTATTATGTTTCAGACATTCCGAGATGAAAACGAAACTCTTATGCCTTAGTTCAGTGGTTCCCAAACTGGGAGGCGTGGCTCCCAGGGGAGCTGCAGAAACTAGCCAGGAGAGCCACAGAGTGCCACAAAATCCTCTCGGAAAACAGTGCAATGCCTATTGGCAGGTATCAACATAATGTAATGGGGAGCCACAGCCAATGGTTGCCAATGGTCAAGGGAGTCGCAGGTTGAAAAAGATTGGGAAACACTGCCTTAGTTGATCATTTTCCTTGTGGTACAAAACAAAGGGATGAACAGTTGCAATTTGAGTTGTTCCAATGGAATGACTGGGCTTCATCTTGCAGAATGAATGAATAGTTCTCAGAAAAATCACATGTCACCACAGCTTCATTAGGGCAAAGTTGTAATTTTCTTCTCTGCAAAGAAAGAAGATTGCTGTTTGGCGATGAAATCATGCTTCTTCAAGATGATTAGCTGGGCTGAAAACTCTTCCACAAAATCCTCTGTGGTTTTGCAAATAGTTTCAAGCGAACTGCGGTCCACTGAAACCCACTGCTTGTAGGTGATGTTATCAATCATTTCTTCTTCAAGACTTGTCAATAAGGCTTCCTTGAATTCATCAGTGCTAGGACATGAATCACAGTCACCTAAAAACATTTCTGTGCTGGGGGGGATTACACATAATTCTTGATAAGCAATATTGATATGTTTTTAAAGGAGTATCATGTCCTTGCAGGGTCACTTTCTTTAAATTAGCACCAGCAATCATGACCTTTACATTCTGATGTGTTGTGCGCACACACACACAGTGCGAGTCCCACTAGCTCCTGCTATAATGCAGTTCCTTGGTCTTAACTCAGCAAATTTTGAAAATCCTATTTTTTCAGATGGGTACTTGGACTTGAAAAGTTGGTAAATTTCTCTAAGATTACCAAGTATCAGACGCTTTTGGACATGAGTTCGACAACCGTCTTTGTTTTTGATTGAAATACAATCTTTCTTGCCAGGCATTTGCCTGCTGACTTCTTCATTGCAGTAAAATTCCTTTACTACGTTGACTGTGTCTTCAGGTAAACTTTTTCCAGGTTTGGGATTAGGTGAGGACAAAATTCCTTTTTCTTTTACAAGTTTTTTTGCCTTCTTTGCAATGTAGTTACTTACTCCAAATTCACTTTCTATTCTTTTATAGGACCAGCTTTTTGGTAAAACTGTCAAAATCATGCATGGGTTGATTTCACATGGAATGACCCTTACATTTTCCCCCATCTTTACAATGGTAATCTGTTCTGGAGACACCATTGTACTGTGAAAATATTGTAATGTGAAAACACTACATTGTTTGGTAAATCATTCCAGAAGCTATTTCCCTCTATTAAAGGTGATTTGAATGTTGCCTACAGAGCTCTTTAGGGGGCATGGATATTAGTTTACACAATGCTGTAATTATAAAACACAAATTACAAGATGGTATCCTTCCCTCCAGACACACAGCCACAATGTTAAAAATGCTGCTACTGGCTGAGATGCTACCAAACACTTCACATCACTGATTGGCTTATCTCACAGACAAGGTCCTGCTGGCAGCTATCATAAGCCCATCATAAAATAATTTATTATATAGTGAACCTTGTTTTACTATAGCGAGTCCATTGTAAAGTGATTTGACAGTAAAGTGAACCCATTGTAAAGCAGGGATCCACTATTACTAGTTTAAGTATGTTGGGAATTCCTGCAAAATCATATTTAACACACAATTATCTGTTTTAAAGGTTTAAGTATGTTGGTTTTTAGTCTTTTAAAGGTATTTTAGTCTAGTTACTCAACAGGAATACATCAGTCCATCAGATGGAATGTAAAGTTGTTATTCACACATTTGTAAACTCAATCACAGCTATTACCACAGGAGGAGGGTAGAGTGATTCTCCAGCACATTGCCAATGCAGCACCTTTTTGTTTTGCAAAGCATACGGCTAAACTGGATTCTTCAGTGCGGAGAATGGCTGGTAACCACAAAATATACTGCAGACAACGCTGACTCCTACCATATCACCTGCTGTCATCGGGGGCCTCGTGGCAAAAATGCCTGGTACAAGCACTCTGAGCCTTTGTAGACAGGCTGGAGTAAAACTGTAGTCCTTGGAAAGGACAGTTTAGAAGTCAGTCCAGCTGTAGACCAATCTGACTAGCACAACAACAAAGGGAGGGGAGGAGAATGGGACGGGACTCAACTCTAGCTTATACTGATAATGCAATCTAAAACAAGCTGAAGAAAGAATCCAATTAGCTCCCACAGATCCATACTAGAAGCTTGTTCATATTATATGGGGGCTGTGTTATCTACACCCTCTAATTGAGAGAAGAACCACCCAATTACCACAGGGACTTGACTGATAAGATGGTGCTTGTCAAAGTGATGCCAGCCAAGAATATCTTACAGATAAGCACGCTGTCCAACTACAGTGCTACCTGGAGGTAGCTGAAATGTACAGTGGGGCAGCTATAGAAATTACCTTTTATAACAACTGCAAGTGTCTTTAAAATTGTGACATATGTACAGATCTGATCTTCACTCAAAAAGCAGCAACAACTTTTAACAAATGTTAACATACTAAATTACATAAGAGCACGTATAAGTTTGGCTTTGCTTTTTCAGAATATAATAGTGATTAAGCTCTGTTATTTAACTGGGAAATGAGCATTCGGCCAGTTCGTTCTCAAATTAAGAAGTATTTCAACATCCTGCTGAGCTAACTTGTAAATGCCAAGTTCATTTAATGCTGCCATCGCAGTGGGTTGATTTGAATTAAAGATGGTTACAGTTCTGTTGTCAGTGGCTGACTGTAGAACGTCCTTCAAGAGCAGGGCTGAGCCAACATTTAAGTTCAGTACGATACAAGCCTCCTTTATGCTGCAGAAGAAAACAAAGAGTTTCAACATTGGAGAGGAACAGTTTGAAGAGAATAATGGCTAGGAGCCTGGGATCCAAAGAGCGTTCACTCACCTAACCAGGTAGGGGTTTGTTTATCAAAGGACAGCCTGCTATGCCATGTGGCAAAGCATGTTTGAAACAGATAGATCTTTACAAAGCACTTTGATAACATAGCTCTTTGGCCCCCAGCCAATAAATTCAGTTATTTCTAGAAAACAAGATGAAGAAAACACTATGCTCACAAAAGTGAGCCAATATCTGACTGTCTTATGGTTTGTTAGTAAGAATTATAATTTAATTACTTCTTGCACCCTGAAGTTGTTCCCTGAGTTTTTCAATATGGTAGCATAGTGCTATTAAGTGATAAGAGTTTTATATTGTTGTGAAATATTCTCTTTCAGATATAAGAGACTACATGCACACTACTTAGGTTTAAAAGTGTTCATCTCTCTGAAAAAGTGTTCAGAAAAAGGCAAAGAAAGAGATACATTGGGCCCTCCTTACCCATGGGTGTTTGGTTCTAGAAACCCCCATGGATACCACGAATGCTGGAATCCCACTAAAAATCAGTTTAAAAAAACCTCCATACCTTTGGTCTGCAGAGCGCCACTGGTTGCAGCCCCGTGGGACAGCATCTGGTGCTCTCGGAAACCGCTTCCGGGAGCGCCAGATACTGCCCCACACGATCTGCGGATGGTAAGATCCGCGGGTAAGGAGGGCCCACTGTACCTTACAATTCCTTCTTTTATACAGAAAAAAAGTGGTTGACAGATTAACTTCTGAAATAAATCAGACACTTGCTTACTTACTGTTTGAAATAATTCTCTGGCCGCTTACAGTAATGTGAAAATAAAGGGAAAAGATTCCTAGTCATGTCAAACTGGAGTTGTGCTGCTCCTCCTTCATTGAAGTGATTGGCTAAAATTATCTAGATATGGGAGAAAGAGAACAGTAATCTTCAAAATCACTAGTCTATTTAGTGTTAAAGCATCAGTCACACATTACTAATACTTACTTCTTGATAGATGAACAAATCTACTTTCTCTGCAAGTATTTGCCAGAAGATTTTGAACAATGAGTAACAAAGCTGCTGCTCCAGTTGTAGCAGTCGATCTCGCAAGGTTAGCAGCAGCGGGCAGGCTGTGCTTGACAAGGACATTACTGCCTGTTCCGATTGGGCTGGCAAAGACAGCCACCTGAAAGAAACAGAAAATACTAATTGCAAAGAATCTTAAAAGCTGGTTCTGCCATCACCATCTTGAAATTTGCCTAGGTGTTTCTTTCAAGTTATTCTACATAGGACTGGTTTCAAGTTAAACGTTATAACTTCAAATAAACCAGTTATCCTGATATAGATAGGAAAGTATTCACAGGTCGATCCTGCCCTCAATCACTGGCATTCCAGTAAAAGGATCTCAAGTACTAGGGTTGGGAAAGACATCGTTTAAGGGCTTAGGCAATCAGCCAGTGAACCGCTTGTGTTTTGCCACAGGCATTTGAAGGAAGGTCTCTCTCTACTAGTCAGGAATCTATGCCTTAATTTCTTTTCTTCATACATACAGGCATTTCACTGGCAGTCAACTGGAATGAGGTGTGCCTGGCTAAGAATCTGTGATCATGTCTGCATACTATGGGGGAAGCAACAAAGAGGAAGAACATGTTGTTACATCGTATGACCTCTCCTGTTTAAAATAGAAGTAGAAACATGGTTGATTCTCAGCTAAAGATATCTGCAACTTTCTTTAACCCTCTCAAACATTAAAATATTCTTGAAGGCAATGTTGCAGAATGCTCACTGTTCCAAAGGAGGAAAGCGACTGGGCCAATTCACACAACCATGGTTTTGTATTACCCTTAAGGCCTCTTTCCCCTCAATACTCTTGTGGTAAAAGTGATGTTGTGCAAGGGCCCTCCTAAATAGTAATATTTAGATGAGATGGAGAGCCAGGATGGTGTAGTGGTTCTGGTATTAGACCTGGAAGATCCAGGTTCAAATCCCCACTCAGCCATGAAGCTTCCTGGGTGACTTTAGGCCAGTCACTCTCAGCCTAACCTACGTTACAGGGTTTTGTGAGGACAATAGGAGGAAACCATCTACGCCACCCTGAGCTCCTTGGAGGAAGGGTGGTATAAAAATGTGAAAAATAAATGTTGCCACCATTTCTTGAAAAATACTAGAATGCAAAAGGTTCTTCAGGACACAATAGGTAGCATTTTACAATATATAATCCTTTTCACAATGTGTGAATCCTGAGGGGAAAAGTCATCTTATGGTGACTCTTTCACCTCAAAAATAATCATGCAGGTCACTCCTTTCAGGATAAAAGCACAGTCAAGAGAACTTGACTTCCTTCCAAGACCTCTGGTTGCATACAAAAAACATGTTCTGTGGAACCAGGCTTTCTATAATAGTGTTACTTTACAGAATCTTTTGGGAAGCATAGGCTATATTTTTCATGCTACAATTTCCTTGTTCCCCCTCCCATCTTCCAGCCTGTGTACGTGACCTGAAAGTTCATTAGTAGTAGAACCAAGATTTACCTTTCTTTTCTGTACATCTTGGCAGCATCCTTGACCTCCCTGAAGACATGCTCTACTTGACGAGTCAGCATGTCATGCTTTAGTCGCTCAAGGAGGTTAATCATATCATCGAAGACAGAGCTTTCCATAGAAGCCAGGTGTCCCAGCTGTAGCTCACTTAGTGCACTGCTGTCTACACAAGCTTCCAGCTCAGCCTGCTGAAGCTGCAAGAAAAACTACACAGACAGGAAGACCTAGCTATAAGCACTGCCACCAGAGAGCTTTATACATTTTGAGCATTATTTATATGGTTACATAAAGCAGCTCTTCTCCTAAGATTACAGCAATTTGATTATATTTTGAAAACTAGCAATTTCCCTACCTATATTAGATGAAACGGAAACAAATGTCTTGACTACAGTAGTACAACACTGCTTTCCATCTGTACTAATGAAGTAGCAGCAGAAGTTTTGCGACCATATATTTAAATTTCATTTTGTTAATCCACAAATTGCAATGACAATTATGTAAAATGATTACTTACAACATTGTCAGCCCAGTCTGCTAGTACTGTTGCAATGTAGTTAACGGCATTTAGGATTGCACAGTACCGGAAGGCTAAAGGTGCTCTGGTCTCTTCCTTCATAACCTGAGTTAGTCGTATCCTGAAGTCATCCACCAAATCTTTTTGCAGCTCTAGGAACTGTAGCTTTCTAGCAGCTGTAGGAAGATTCTTATACCTATCTATGCAGAAAATTGCAAAAAGAAAAAAAAGTAAGTTTTTACAAATTTAAGGTATTTAAAAAGCTGATTTAATAGCTACTTTCAACAAAGAATCCATCTCCCATAAGCTTAATTTTAATTGATCCTATTTAAGGAACTGGAATGACTTACAATAAATCTACTTATATTTTGTTTGTATTTTTGCACAGCTGTCTGTGTTATTTCACACGTTTGCCTCACTTTAGTGTCTCCTACTATCCCAGGGAAGGAATATGTTTAGTAGCTGCAAGACTGGAAAACCTGTTTGGCTGAGAGGCACAGGCCAGGTTTCATTTACCAAATGGCATCCTGAATAGCGTTGGCACCATGTTCTCTCACTCAGGCAACTCAACTAAGGAACCAACCACTAACGTAACAAAATAGTCACATCAACCTAAAATACACTGATGCTGCTTCATGTTAATCAATCCATCCATTATATATCTGCTTGTCACACACTAAACACAAGTGTGACAAAATGAATAGCGCAGTTGCTCTTTTTTAGGCTTCTGAGAATTCCTGGCTTCTGTGATCATGCAAGAGATTTCTTCTACTCTACTCTTCAAAGCAGCCCCATTCATGGAGGATGTCTGTCTGCACCCCACTTCTAGGGATCTCTCCTCCTCTCTGCAGCTCCAGGCGTTTTGAAGGGGTGCAGGGGGCTGTTGGGGGTGGGTGGGTCTGGAAATAAATCATGTACAAACTTTTTTCTGCTCCCCCCTTTCAATGTACATTATTGCCGCAATAAATTGTTAAATGTATCCATACTGACAATTAGTGTTAATTGTGCTAGTTTGTGAGATAAAAAGTCGGATCGCTATATTCTAAATTATTCACTAACATTCAAAAGAGAAAAACATCAAGAAGGATGGTATTTCTTCAAAAGCAAATCCCATTCCATTTCTACATTTTATTCCTTTGATGACATAACACACAGTGACATGATGTTGATTTTCTTGTTGAATATACATTATAGTACTTGACTTGTTGAGGAACCAACATCAAATGCTTGAAATTTTATAATTACCTGTGATAACCAGTAACAAAGTCATAAAAGTTTCAGCACAATCTGGGACTTTCATTTCATCTATGTCAGTGATGTCTTTGTACTGTGATATCCAGGCAGCTTCAGATGAAAGCATAGCATCCATCTTTTGAAGGGCAACTGTCAGGCAAACAAAAACAACAACTAACTTAAATATTTAAATGTTTTTCCTTAGTTATTTTTTATATTTGAAGATTCACATTTTCTTTCCAAAAGCAAACACATTTTTGGAAGAAGAAAAAAACTCCTCAGCAAATACACCAATTTGAAATCAAAGTTATGATGTGCTGCTTTAACTACAACTTAACAGTTAACTCAAGGAACCGTACTAATGAGTATACACTGTATATAGGTGACCCACTGGGGTTGTTTGTTTTAATTGTTTTAATTATTTGTTCTTAATTATTGTAATGTATATACGTATTTTAATTTTTTTGTAAGCCGCCTTGAGTGCCCTTGCTGGGAGAAAGGCGGGATATAAATTCTTTATATAAATAAATAAATAAATAAATAGATAAATAAATAATATACTAAATAATATACTAATGTGAACTTCAAAATAGCATGACTAGTACCGATGACTCACTAAATTAAATGAGCTGCCCTGTACCAGCTGTTAAAGTCCCACACAATATTACTGTCATAACCACTTTTAAAGCTTATACCAAAAAGGCACAGTAAAAATATGATTTTGCACCAATTTTTTACAAGTTCTTTACAGACTTTACCTAACCATAGCACCCAAGCGCGCAGCTTACTGCTAACATTGCTCAAATGATTATCCAAATTTTATCCTTTGCCAAAACAGCATAGGTTTTGTTAATTGAACCCCTGTCAGTTTTATACATAGTTTAAGCAACTCTCTCACCATCACAAACAGAAAGAAGAGAAAAATGAGAAACTATTTATTTTATAACAGGTTCCTTTTACTACTACCCTTTCTTCTCTAGCTCCTAGTCCCCTCAACAACATGCAGGACAAGAACAACAGTAACACAGCAGTACTTACGTAGATGTCCAAGCATGGATCTGTCAAGAAAGCAAAGGCAGCTCAGAGGTCCCCCACCTTATCTCTGGTGAAAAGGTCTGTGGTTGCCTGTTCTCTTGATCAGTGAACAGCAGCAGCTAAGAGGTTTCTCAAAATGTTCAGATTTTGCGACACAGAGCACTTGGGCAAGTGCAGTAATTTCCAGCTCCCTGAGCTTGTCTCAGCTGTCTCAATAGTTGAAAGATCCACCACTAGCTACTTTAAGTGATGGCCATTGGTGGGCTTAAGGCTGATCTACACGACAGCGTCGCGGAGCGTTTTTTAATCCGGCGGAGCCGCCGGACCTCCGCCCCACTGCCGCGTACTCCAAGTCGAGTGTTCTATTTTTTAGGGGGCGTGACGGCAGAGCTTGGAGGTGGCTCGCGGAGCTGCTGCAGCCTACCAATCACAGGAGAGGGGGGGAGGGTGGCTGAATGCCAATGTGAACGACAACCAATCACCTTGGAGGTTACATCCACACAGCAAACACAGCAACTTAGGAAGGCAGGACAACATGAGGGGCAACAGGCTTGAAGACACTCCCCCGCTTCCAGCGCGGAGGCACCAGGCAGAGGCGACGGCGGAGCCTCTGCCTGTCGTGTAGTTCAGCCTTTACACTATCTCAGTGAGGTAGGTTCTACTGGGCTAAATATTTGACAACTAATATTCCTGGGCGACACCCTGCCTCCTAGTGGGCACCAATTAATTAGATCCCCGACATTCATTATGATTTTACTATTTTTTAATTTTAGTTCCATTTGAAATATAGTTATTTTTATCCAATCTTTCTGTAAGGAAGATAGCAAGGTGGCTTTTATTATACATATCTAGACCCCTCTTGCCTTCAAAAACCCATGAAACAACATGAAGGGGGGGGAAGCATGATCAAACCACATTTCTCACCCCAAGTGCAAACATGTAGAGGATAATTTTATATTTTCTAGTCATCAGTCTTGTTTGTACTCAGTACAGCTATTCACAAAGGTAAGGGGTTTGGGATTGTTTTGAACCAAGCCAGCCGCCCCTGTAGCATCTTACATTTTCTTTCCACAGTTAACCATCTTTGAAAACAGGTCTCTTCTGATAAAATGTGCATACAGCTGGGAAAGCTGCTGAGATATCCATGAACAGCATGTAGCTCTCTCTCAAACAGAAGTACCTCATCCACTAGATGGCAGAAGAGGTTGTCATCGTACAATAAGCAAGGAATATCAGCAGCCAACTTCTCCAGGATCAGCATCACCAAAGCTCGGGAAAATTCCAGCTTAAGAAGAGGCAAAGACATCCATTAAGGTAAAAACCGGAGATACCAGAATGCTAGACTTTCTGATATTTTCAGTATGTTACAGAATACACAGGCTTACCCTTGCATTCACTGGAGAGCCTCCCTTGTCCAATATTGGTTGGATTTTGTCATCAAGAAACTTGGCATGGTTTCCAATCCACATGAGCACCTGGGTTAAGTACCATTCAGGCTTTTGAGGAAGAAAAGGGGAAGAATCAGAATACAGTAGAGCAGCATTTCTCAAAGGGTGCCTCCTTGGAGGCACTCCCCGAGATGCCTTCAGGAGCTCCACAAGCATACCGTAAGCACCAGTGTTCTGGGGCTCCCTGAGACTCCACACGTGCCAGTGGAGCTCGCCAGGAACACAGATCTTTCTTGCCGCGTTGCTCCACATGAATGCATCACATCACAAAGTTTGCTGGGCTGGACTGGCTCCCCTTTAGCAGCCCATCACAGAACCCCCTAAATTGTTTTTTAGACTCTCACAAGCTAAAACGATGGTACAGGGACTGGCTAAAGATAAAGGATTTGACAAATATAGTATGTGTATGCTATAGTTTTTGTGCATTATAGCCCTGCTCCAGCTAAGGCTTCCCATGAAAGAGATAGTAAATGGACTATCAGAGCTACAGGTCAACAGGATGTATCATAAGCCAGTGTGAACAGCAAAAACCTAAACCTAGGCAGTCTAACACAGTAACATTTTAGAAGACATGTAGAATGTTCAAGTTATATGTCAATTATTGCACTGCCTTTGCACCCATTGGACAGAGCACAGAAGCAGATTAAAAGGCTAGATGCTAGAGACTTGCCTTGCAAATGAAAGCTAAACATTCAGGGAAGAGACCAGAAACATCAGGGGGAGACAAGCCATGCAGAGATCCCATTCTACTTCCTCTGGCTGAACCAAGCCAAGATCTTTTTAAAAGGATATGTTGATAATTGGCTTGGTTCAGCCAGAGGAAGTAGAATGGAATCTGCATGGCTTGTCTCCCCCTGATGTTTCTGGTCCCTTCTCTGAATGTTTAGCTTTCATTTGCAAGGTAAGGAAAAAAACTTCTCTCTCTCTCTAAAAAAAAGGGATATTGTACACCACCATACCTTGCTTAAAACGTTAGTTTGTCTATTCCCTGTGAAATGATATTTGAATCTTTTCTGAAGAGGAGCCAGCATGATCTGCATAGGAAGGATAATACACGGAGATGGAGGAAGAACATATTTTTCTGGTAGCTGCTTTGGTTTGGTTAGTAGTTCATCTCTGAGAGTTGAAGAGTCAAAGTAAAACGTCATGATTACAGACAGGAGCTTATAGACACTGAAATCCACCCAAAGAGCCCACTGTGTGAACGACAGACACTTTTACTTGTGCGGAGAAACTCTCACCATCTGACTGTTGCAAAAGCGCTGTAAACAGTGGCGTTGTTGGGGGGCGGGCCCCCCCGGGCGTTGGGGTGTCTAGCTCCCCCTCCAGCTTTTTCGTAGCCTTTTTTAGGCCGCGTGGAGACTGAGGAAGAGAGGATCAGCCCTCCCAACTTCCCAGGCTCCGCGCAAGAGCCGGAGGTGTGTGTTCTTACACGTTCGTGGCGTGCAACCCCTGGGCGGCGGACGCATCCTTCCTGGTGGCCGGCAGTTTAAAAGACACTAGTAGAGAGGCTGCGCCTGCGCAACCTTGCTGCAACCTCTCTAGCTCCCCAAGTCTCGCTGACTGGACTCAGCCAGCGAGACTAGGGGAGCTAGAGAGGCTGCAGCAAGGTGAGAAGGTCTGCGCCGTCCCACTGGAGCCACATCTAGACAGAGCACCCAACGGTGCAGGTAAGCTACTGCTGGATAGCAGAAAGGTGGAAGGGGCAGGGAGGTGTGTAACACAGCACGGGGAGGGGAGCATATGAGGCCCGGGGGGGGGGGATCGGCAGCACTGGCGCACACCGAATCCTATTCCCCCACCTGAACTTGAAAGCCCAACACGGGGCTTCTCGGTTCTGTACCAGACACTTAGCTCGCGCAGATCTGAGTAGCCCTGTTGTGCAGGCTGGGGCTTTACCCAGGGTAAGGAGACAAATGACCACTTAGCTCGAGGAAACATCTAGCCTGCTGCCTCCTGGGACAGGATGCATCATGGGCCACACAGCCACACTGTATCGCACCTGGTTAGGATTGGGCTGCCCGTCAGGGTGTTTTGCGACTGCTCTGAAATGTAGAAACTAACAGAGGATTTGGCAGAGTTCTTCTCTCTTGGACCACAGATGCCCATTTTCCTGTGCTGAAGTACGAGTTAAAGCCTCCTTTGCTGTTCACAGTAGCAAGGAGGGGATAAAAAGTTTCCTCTGCTTGCACAGCTGAATAAGTGTCTGAGGTGCAAAATGTGGGAGGAATACAAGACCCTTTGAGATGCAGAGATACGTTGGGGGCCCAATAGACAACCCTTGGGGCTGCATTAAGCTCTCAGGCTGCCAGTTGCCTACCCGTGCTACTGCTTTGAATTCCAGTAATGATGGAAACAATGTAGAGCAATGAAGGGAACCCGCCTCCACAGAACTACTGTATTTCCATTGTTAACTTTATGCAATACCCAATTTAATATAAGGTACCCACTGCCCAGCTTTGTTACTCATGCTTGCTCTTGTGCTTTGATATGCAGCACTTTGATATGCAGATAGAAACAAATGAAAAATTTTACCCATTGATTTCTGCAGATCAAGACACAGCAGCACATCAGGCTGTCCCGTTCCCCCCTGCAATCGGTTGGCAATTTTAGCATTTCAAAATTAGCATATTTTGAATAATCCTACATTTCTTCAGAGTGAATGCACTAGGAAAGGAAAACAATTATTTAAAAAAAAGGATACGATGTTTGCAGTTTCAGAAGTTGAAAAAACAGTGTCTCCAAATTATTGTATATCTCTGAGGCACTGGCTGGTGACGTAGCCAAATCAAAAGGCTGGGATTGTGCTGGTCCAACAAATGGCCAATGAAGGTGAGTCAGAATCTCCTCAAAATCACTGCAATAGAGGAACATATGCCATTACTATGACTCACAACTCCAATGCTAAAAAGAAGATAATTATTTCATATTCCTTTCCTTACCTTGACAGTTTATCCTTCAGGATCTTGTGCCAGAATTGAACAGTAGATCTGACAAAAGTAAGAAGATGAGTACAAGATGACTCCTGAAGCTTGATATCCAACTCAGCCATGGATGCAAGAGTGGTAGCAGCCTCGGGCACGTTGTTGGTCATAAGGTACTGCTGAATGTTGTCACTAGAAAAGACAAGCAACACTTAGCCAACGCGCAAAGAATTTTGCTATATTTTATTATTATTATTATTATTATTATTTATGGACATGCTTAAATGGTCCATTGTTGCACTCACAGCTAGGAGTCAACGAAACACCAAAAATAATCTTCCACTTTTTATTAATTAAATATATATGCCAGGGCACCCAAGGCAGATCACAAGAGATTAAAAAATGGCCATGAAAAATTTAAACAAACAGCCACCTCAAAAAACAGACACCAGCACATTAAGCAGAAAAAACCAGAATGCACAATAAAAACAGTTTAAAAATGATTTTATATTTTGAAAGTCTGTCTAAACCAGCGTTTCTCAAGGTCCGCCCCCTGACATACCACCTCCCAAGGCTCCACTTTGCTGGCGTACCACGTATCCAGCATAACTGGCAATGACATAATTGTCAGTTACTTCTGGGTTGGGAGGTCAGACGTGACCAACAGTGGCAAGACGTTCAGGGTAGGCAGGAGGGATTTTTCAAGCACGCGAAAACCACGCGCTGGAGCTCTGCCCACCAAGCCTTTTACTGTTGTTTGTCACAGTCTCACTGCCAGGCAGCAGGTGTTCGCAGGTGCCGTGCGAACCACTGGACACTTATCTCTTGTACCACCAGTTGAGGAATGCTGTTCTAAACCTATCGCCAAAGCAATATACAATGCCACAGAATAGAGAAGTTAAAAGAATGTTTACAGAAACCCCAAAATGTGGATTTTTTTTACAAGATACCATCTCATGTGTTAGATTTAATCATTTGATTTTTGTCCGTAAACCGCTTTGTGAACTTTTTGTTGAAAAGCGATATTATTATTATTATTAACAGTATTTATATAATAATAATAATAATAATAATAATAATAATAATAATAATAATAATAATAATAATGTGACTTAAAACCAGAGAAATCCCTCAAAACAAATGTTTTATCCATCACTCTTCTATCCCAATTCAATATCCCACACAAATCATATTTGTGTTGAGTAGGACATTTGAAAAATGTATAAAATATTTCATTCATTTAAATGTACACAGTAACACTCTAATAATCCAGTACCTAATTATCTAAACTAGAGCAGACTCCTGACCTTGCTGGCCCCTGCACAGGTGCAGACATGCCTGGCTTGGCAAGAGCATCGCCAAGACAGGCTACGATAGCCGCTCAGGGATAACCCAAGGCAGCTTGACAGTAAAGTACACACTGTAGCGACCATGTCACTATAGCAAGGGACACTAGATCCAGAGATCAGGGAGTGTGAGATAGCACTGCCTGACAGTCTGACATTTCCAATAATCTGGAGCCACCTAGGTCCCAGATTACTGGAATTCTACTGAATATCCAGAAATATATGTTATTTAAAGCATATATACCATTTAATGCAGCTTTTCCAGAAGCTCAAAGCAGCTTAAAATGAATACGCTACCATTTAATGCAGCAATACAAAACTCTAAAACTGGCGCGCACACGCACAATGAGATGAAAACAAAATTATATAATACATCATCCACCGACTTCCAAGCCACCCACAAATCAGTTCATAGCCCTTGACCAGACAGGCCCAAATGTCAGCCAGAATAGGAACAGCTAGCAACTCTTCCAGTTGCAGCAACTTCATATCACAGGGTTAAGATATGAACACTTTAGAAAATACTTGAAGAGATTGAGAATTCTGGAGGAAAGAATTTAACAAATTTCTATCATGCCCCACTCACTGATTTCTGCTACGTTTGCTAAGAACCTGTGCTCTGATCCGGTTAGATGGGGAACACAACAGCAAACATGGCAATGGGCTTTGAGTATGCATTTCCCTTTTTGATCTAACAGCTGAGACCGTGACTGATGGAATTTTGGCCTTTCTGAAAAACTCTGCAATCAGCGATTAAGAGGAAGAGCTGCAGGTTAGATTCATCCCCCCACTCCCTATTCACCACACACAGTTGACCTGCAAGATTTAAATCTTTTCAAAAGGGCTCCACCATGATCAAAGGTCATCAGATAATTAGGGATACTATTTACCTTAAATCTTCTATTTGTGAAATCCATTTTAAATAAGCAAGGTGTCGTTCAACTTCTTTTATTTGACCTATCAACACACCAAGATCTTCCATCCATGGCTCAGATGTCAATAGGTGATTATTAATTGACTCATACAAAATGCTTTCCTTCTCTAGAAGCTGGTTGAGAGACTTCTTAGAATCCTCTGCATTCTTTAAGGTCTTCTGAATTCTTTTCGGAACTTCAGATGAAACGGTAAGCACCTACATAGATTATATAAATATGCAAAACAACAACAGGCCTCAGTATGTTGTATGACATTTTCATTATATGGCACAAAATACTACTGATATATAACATTTTTACCCAGCTCAGACTTGTACTGAAACTTCTCCTGCACACAAGTTTCTTTTGCCTTGGAAGCACATCCATTTTCATTTTAACCTTGGTCAGGTGTAACAGCAAAGTCAGGTAAGAGAAGAACTTGGGGGGATGGGATGGGGGGCAGAGCTATGCATGAGAAGAAAAGGCAGAGGGAGGATGCAATCCCACAGTCCAATCTCTAAAGCCCAGTTTCAACCCTCTGAACCCGTCTATAATCTTTGATCAAGGAAGTCAGGACAATACATGCTTCACAAGTCATAATCAGGATCTCTTTTATTCTGCTTTTTCTCATAAATCTTATTCCATTCTTGAAATTCTCTCTGAGAAAAGGGCAATTTTTGTCTTAGTCTTGCAGAATCCACCTTAGATTGAGACTTCAAACACAACAGTAGGTTTACATGTGAAACACTGAATTTTATAAAAGTTTTTTAAAAGGTAGGCAAGGACATCAGGTTCTTTAGCACATAGCAGCTTCCAAGCCCCATCGTGCTAGACTTTCTAAAGTGCCAAAGACTGTGTTTTTTTGTTGTGCTAAAGGTTTTGTTTCTTTGGTCTGGAATGGCTTTTGAGAAGGTATTGGTATAGACTCTTGCTCTGCAGAACAAACTGCCAGACTACTGAGAACAAGAACCAAGAAACAGAGCAGTTAAGTAATGCTAGAGGGAGAAAAGAAACATTATCTGGCATCAGATAATGCTTCCCAAGTATAAGATGTGTTCATACTGCCAAACAGCCTTTTAGAAGAAACTTTGGGAAGCCCCCCTGTTTAGCCCAATATAACAAAAGTACAATTAGAAAAGGCAACAATCCTACAATGAAAAGGATTATAGGTTTACTACTTTAAATAAGGCAGAAGGAACATGCAATAGGTCGTAGCCAAAGAAGTTAGTCATGACTGAACACCACTGAAATCAATGAGACTAGTTAGTTGTGACTAACTCAGTTAATTAATAGGTAATGATAGTTAATTTCAGTGGGGCATAGTCATAACTAACGTTCTTCGGACGGAACACAAATGATCAAGTTCCGAGAAGTTAAGAAACTGTGATGGTTTAAATAGCTTACCAACAGCTCAAGTATACATGAATTAAATATTTTCAAAATACACACAAGTAAGAAAAGCATTTCTATCTAAATGTACCGTATTTTTCGCTCCATAAGACGCAGCGGACCATAGGACGCATGTGTTTTATGGAGCTAAAAAAGGGGGGGAAATATTTGTAACTTACCAGGGCTTGTGGGGGCTTCGGGGAGGCCTGCGCGACCCTCTGCAGGCCTCCCCGATCTTCAGTTCGGCGATAAACGGCTATTTTCGGCCATTTCCGGTTTTCGAAAAACCGGAAATGGCCAAAAATAGCAGTTTATCGCCGAACTGAAGATCGGGGAGGCCTGCAGAGGGTCGCGCAGGCCTACCCAAAAACCCCACAAGCCCCGGTAAGATTGCTCGTTTAACATTCGGTCCATAAGATGCACACTCATTTCCCCCTATTTTTTGGGGGGGGAGTGCGTCTTATGGAGCGAAAAATATGGTGCTTAAATAGCAATAGGAATTAATACAACTGAAGATGCAGTAGAACAGATTAAGAAGGAAACAAGCAAGCAGAACGAATGGCCTGAAGTACAGGATAGTATCCAAAGTTTTTCTTCCTCCAGAGCAAGGATTCTTTCTTCAGAGGAAGGGAAACTGCAGTGGCTACCCAAAGAAAAGTTGTATCAAAAAATAAAATACATGCGGTGTAAATGCACAATGAAAGGCAGGGGAATCACACCAACTGTGTACAGTCTAATTACAGAAGGTGAATGGGGTCACGCCTGTCCTGCCTTCTATTCACGCATTGGACATAATGTTTTGATAGGCTCTACAAGCAGAGATACTACAGCAGTATAGAAGCTGTACTATACTAGGTGCGGGCCCAATCTGTGCAACTTAAAACAATTCTCACCAGGGTTTAAGGCAGTGTTTCCCAAACTTTTTAACCTGTGGCTCCCTTGACCATTGGTGACGATTGGCCGCAGCTCCCCATTACATTATGTTGATACCTGCCAATTGGCATTGCGCTGTTTTCCAAGAGGATTCTGTGGCACTCCGTGGCTCCCCTGGATGGTTTCCACACCTCCCCTGGAAGTCATGCCTCCCAGTTTGGGAACCACTGGTTTAAGGGGTAAGGATCACATGGACTGAACCTACATGCACTGGACTGTATGTACACAAGATGCATTGAAAGTAATGTCAAACATGCGAACAAAAAGCAGATCTAGCTGCTCTCGCACCATGCACAGAGACTATAGCTGCAAAATTGTACAAACAGGGCTTTAGTGTTTCTGTCATAGGTTTTAAAATAAACAAACCACCCCAGACATATGCAACTCACCTGTTCTTCTAATTTCATTTTGTTTTCTGACAGCTGTTCAATAAGTTTTCCAAGCTTGTTCAGAGAATCACAATCATTTCCAACTTCTCTTTCCACAAATTCAGACACATAGAAAGGGATGTCACAGCTCTCTGGGTCTCTAGGAATTTTCTCTTTTCTTGTGTTAGTGTCCATCTTTGCATCACTCACAGTACTGAATTTGAAAAGACTGTAGTTAATGTATACATAATGCAACTTTTACAAATATGGAGCGCAGCAGGGATGAAAGAGATGAACTGAACTTTGATACAGCAAAAGCATTAAATGCTCCTCCGACAGCTGCACTGGCTGCCGATTCATTTCCGGGCCCAATTCAAAGTGCTGGTTTTGACCTTTAAAGCCCTATACGGCTTGGGGTCAGGATATTTGAGAGACCGCCTACTTCTATATAGTCCGGCTCGTCTCCTTAGGTCATCAGAGGAGGCCCCTTTTGCGGGTGCCGTCGCCCAAGGAGAGGCGAGGGGCGACGGCCAAAACAGGGCCTTCTCAGTAGTGGCACCAACCTTACGGAATTCCTTCCCCTTTGACCTACGAACTGCTCCTTGGACACCTTCCGGCGAGGCCTAAAAACCTTCTTGTTCAAAGAAGCCTTCTGAGCCCCTGCCTCTTTTAACATCTTGCTGGTACAGGTGGGGGTCCTGCTGTTTTTATGCTCCTGCTCTGATTGAAGCCATGATCTTTTAAATTGTTTTTAGACACTGTTTTTATTAATTTTCATTAATTGTTTTTATTGTTTTAAAATGTGATATTTTTTATACTGCGTTTTTTGTATGTATTTTTTTCCCCCTGTTGTAAGCCGCCTTGGGTCCCTTCGGGGAGAAAGGCGGGATATAAATACTGTAAATAAATAAATAATAAATAAATAAATGCCAGAGATTCCAGTAAACATGGAAATGCAAGCAGGAAATGCACACTTATGGCATTTTGTAAGAATCTCAGTATCTCTCATGAAGAAAAACTATTAAACTGTGTCCAACACGTATAGTTAAAGAGGTTTATTGCTGATATACTGTGCATAGGGGAGAGAAAGCAAAGAATAAGATTCAATGCCACTCTGAATACACAATGGAAAAGACAAGGCTTTATAGTAAAAGCAAACAATTCAGTGGAGTCAGTAAGTAGAAAAAAATAAGTCAACTAAGAAGCAGGGATGGGGACTCAAGTCAAATGACTCGACTCGCAAGTGTGACTGAGTAATTTTTTTTCCGGACTCGTGACCCACTGACTTGCACTCGGATTCACGACCCACAGGACTCGCACTCGTGGAGGTAACGACTTGCCATTTCAGAGTAGTTTTCCTTTAATGGCTGGCATCAACACAGGCAGGCAGGCGCAGTGGAGACCTCGGAAGAGGAGGGCGACGGGGAGGGAGAGTTTTTGAGGGGGTGGGAAAGCAAGCCTGGCTTGGAGTTTTTTCCTTTTTTTCTTGTTGTCTGTTCGCCATTGACCACAACTCCCAACTCAAGGGGAAGGGTGAGGAAAGGTGAGGCTGCCGCAGCGGTTCATCCTCATTGGCCAAAACTCCAAGGGACACTTGGCTCAGCAAGGGGAGGGGGCAGGGAGGGAATAATAAATGGTTTGAATGTAGACACGAGCACGCTTGTTTTTCCCAAGCCAGATGGGTGGTGACAAGACTGAGAGGTGAGGGGAAGAGCATAGGGGAAGCCAAGTGGGTGCTTTAGAAGCCTCAGAGGTCCCCACATAATCCCCACCCACCCCATTTTCAGGGGGGAAAGCCAATTTCCCCAAATTGACTCAACTCGTGACTCGGGTTTTTGGCCTTACTCGCACTCGCGCAAAAATGACTCGCACTCGTGACCTAGTTACTTAGATACATCCCTGCTAAGAAGTCAGGCTGACACATATAACACCAAGAAACTATCCCAGGAAAACTTCAGCCTTATCTATACCATAATAGGGTTTAAGTTACAGCAGAAGCTGTTTCTCCTCGGCTGTCTCAGCTTAACTGACAAAGGCCTTCCTGCTTTTTATGTGCCAGTTCGACATACAGAAAATAGAGAATCAGAGGAATATATTAAATGTACGGGGAAGTAATATAATTTTCTCATCATCTCCCTCAGGCTAGGCCAGGGGTTCCCAAAGTGATGCCCCAGTCAGGTAGAATAGGTAGCTACTCCCTTAAGGGGAGTGGTGACCTGCGGTGACAGCGACAGTGCATCTGGGATCGCGCCACCACCACCGAGAAAAATAAGGGGGTCTCCGCTCACCTGGGGGTTGTGCCAGGTCTCTAGAGGGTGTAGGCAGCCCACAACACCCTCTGCGGGCCTCCCCACAGCTCAGAACTTCTCCCTGGAGCAATTGAGACCCACCTCTGGTTTTCAGTAAAAACAGATACCTCCAGAAAACAGATACCTTCATTAATTACCCTAGAATTCTCTGAGGGCACCCACCAAAGCAGTGGAATTTCTTTGGGACCTCCTGTTCCTCCCTCTAGGCCGTCTTCTCTGCTAGTTTCCTGTTGAGAGGGGAAAGCACAGCATGAGTCGGTCTTCTTTTTTGCTGTGCTCTGCACCAGCTATCAAGAGCACCAGGGGCTTTATTCCCTCCTTGACCTCCAATCTCCACCCATCATGTTCACTTTTGGGGAGGCAGACTGGAAGCAATACAACAGCAGAAGGCTGTTCTTGTGATAACAGGACCAGTTGTTTGGAATCATCAATATGCCATCAAAGACTCCATGCCAGGGAAGCAGGGGGAGGAAAGTGTCCTCTAGGTGCCTCCAAAGATGCATAACTCTGCACTCTATATTTCCAGGTAAATGTCCACAGCAGCAATTCTAAATACACTTACTAAAAAGTAAGCAAAGCTGAACACAGTGGGATTTATTTCTGAGTAAGTATGCATACGATTGTGTTGTACAAATATTATAAATTGGTTAAAACTAATTTTATAGTCCAGAATATATAGATTATGCACACATTTGTGTCTAGATATCTAGAAAATATGGAAGAGTAATACCAAAAGCAAAAATAAATAAATTACCAATTAACTTACCTCTCCAGCTATCAAAGAAGCATCATTTTGAAATAGGGGCTGTGCCATCTCTAGTACAGCAAACAATGATATGGGATTGTTCTGCAGCAAAAGATGTTCTAAATTTCAGATCATAATTAAAAACCAAGTGCAATAATTTGAGTAAACTATTAAAGCATGCTAAGTCCAAAGCATTTACATTTATAGTGGAGGTAACATTGGATGTAAGCAACAAAATCAAATCAATCTCGCATTCAAGAAAATACATTATAAAACTATACTCGCTGGTATATGTGAGGCTACAAGCCAATGCACGTTTACAAGACAGTAAAGAACACTGAACTCAGTAGGACTTACTGTACTACTCCATAAACATACTAAAAGGTTGGGCTACAGAAGAAATAGCTTCAGAACGGCTCAGAACATAACACAAAACCAATAAAACATCACAAAATTAAAACAGCAATCAACATCAACAAAAACAACAAACTGAGCAGCCAATCAGAAGCCAACTCAATATACACAGAGTGGAAAAGAAATTAAATTAAGAGTCATGGTGAAACAAAAACATTTCAACAGTCCTTCAGAACATGAGCAAAGAAAGGGCGATCTGGATCTCAACTGGGAGGGCATTGTGGCTAGGTGCCACAACAGCAGAAGCCCTATCACGAGACCCCAACAACAGGATTTCCAACAGTGATGGCACTTGTAACAGGACCTCCCCAGATGACCTCACGGGTTAGGCAGATTTATATTACCACCTCTCATTTTTAGAAGGTAAGCTTGTGGACAGGGTCTTTCCATTTTTACCTTTGTTCAGTGTCTCAGGCAGCAATTCTATACACATTTATCTGGGAGTAAATCCCACTGAAGGTAGTTAGACTTACTTCTGAGTAAACGTGTATAGATTTGCACTGTAACTATTTTACAGTCACCAATAATTATAATAAAAGATTTGACAAGTTCTCTTTTAAGGCCATTTTGCTTATTTTGTGATAATGTACATATAGGAAAAAACAGTACATTAGCATACATTGTTGCATCTAAAAATGATCAGGGTATTTATTTTATTGCATGTGCTTGGCAAATGCTTCAATGAACTGCAAACTAAAGCCTTCACTATGCACAGACTGAGGGGCCCAGATGCACCGAATAACTGCTTTTCATCCCCGACTGTGGTTTATGGTCTCTCCGAATTCTTAGTTTATTCCATCAAGGTCATCCACATTTCCAGGATACAGCCTCAAGTCAGATGTCCATAGCATTTATTTATTTTTGACCAGACAAACCTGTTAAGGGTCAATGCACCATGGGGGTAAAGAAAGTAGGGTGAGATCCTGTTAATTATACGACAGAAAGAAGTTATGCAGGCAAGTATTTTTTCCCATGACTGCATCTCCATGCTAGAAAACACTGCACCTAGCGAACACCTTGTAGTACATCTGTCAATAGGCCCACCATTCCACCTCCTTCTCTTGCCAAAGTTCCTGCTATTTCACAATTTCCTTAGTCCTATATATGCCTTTCTGCTTGAAACTAGATGTTGTGATGGGATGGCCAACAGTTTATACCTAATCTATATATTATGCAGGGTAACGTGTTAAAACTGTGGTGATAGAATTTTGGACTTGTTCCACTTCAGACTGCAATCGTGGAGTCATCGTTTAGGACGCTTCCCCATGCATGCATGTATGCAAACAAACACACATCTCACTGTATGTAGTAAATGAACAGACTGAAGGAAAAGCTGTAGACCTGTCTCGATTTGCAGGTTTACTACAAGCAGGAGGTTTTTGCATGGGGGAAGGGTTCAAAAATAGGAATGAAGAAGTGGTGACTAGGCCAGAGGGAGCCTATAACACTGGTCTGAGTTTTATTATTCTGTTTGTGTGCTTTGTGAGCATTTTGTAAGCCACCTTGGGCATTTGCTCTGGCAAGGGAAAGGCGGCTATAAATTCTTTAAACAAACATATGACACACCCCCACCTGCAAGTTGAAGGGGAGCAGCCCAGAATTCAACCACCTCACTGTGGTAGTGCAAACGGTGCAAGGTCGCTTTTTCAAAAAGAGAAGCGATGGGGGAAACAGGCACGCATGGCAGCAATTAGAAGTCATCGTGGAAGCCAACTGTTGGATAGACCGCGATACGACTCAGGATGGCAGTCCTCCTGACGTCCTTATGGATGCCGGACGGGACCCTCTCAGTCCAACCCCCCTCCCTATCGCAGCTACTGCTCCCTCCCTGCGGCATCACTGGTGAAGCACGATAATGAAGCCAGCCTCCCCGTTCCCAGCTCACCTCCCCCGAAAGGGCGCCGCTGAAATCTGAACACCGGGCGGCGGGGAAAGCGTGAGGGAGTCCGCAACTCGGCCACCTACCCATTCACTCGCCCGCAGATCAAGCCACGCCCACTCCTCCCAGGTTGACGCGTCGGCAGCAAACGACAAAAATCTCCCGACCGCTCCTAGTAACGCGAGAAAAGGGCGGGGCGCGCCGACGGCCACGTGACAAAGAGGCGCAGCTTTTCGACGCAACCTTTTCTCCTCCTCGCCTAGCGGCGCTTGCTGTTCTTCGACAGGACAGGAGGGGGCGCTGCCGCTTAGAGACGGGCGACGCTCCAGCGACGCGAAAGACCCCGCCTCCTTTTCTTTCCACGGTTCATTGACAACTTGAGCGGCTTGAAACTTACGACTTCTCCTCCCAGGCCTGAGGCGGTCGAAGGCCGCAGTAGCAGCCCAGTTGAGGAAGGTCTGCGGCTGACTCTTCCCCTGCGTGGTCTCTGCTATTTGCATAGTGCGGAACAGGCCGGTGGCGGCAGCGGCAGCAGCATCCTTCTCGCTCTTTCGCCCTTGCGGTGCTGTTTCCCTTCAGCGCGCCCGTTACAGCAGACGGGGTTGCAAGCTCCCTCGCTGTGGCATAAGAACAGGGCTGGCCCATGTATGAGGCTGCCTGAAGCAGTCACTTAAGGCCAGGGCAGGCAGCAGGTGGGGGGGCACCCGTCTCTGTCCCAGGGACATGTAGTGCAGCCAGCACGGCAGGCGATACTACCCCAACCTCTCATGGTGAAGTGCTGCAGGCTAAAGGCTAGGCTACATTGTCCACAGCCGCGTTTGTGCGTGTCTGGTGTCCCGCCCCCAGGTCAAACAACAGGCTCTGATTGGGTGGACGTAACACAGACGCAGCAAAAGTCGAGCCCAGCTCAACTTTTGCTGCGTCCCCGCTACGTCCGGCCAATCAGAGCCTGTCTGACCTGGGGGCGGGACACCAGACACGGACGGAACGCAGACGCGACACGGCCGTGGACAGTGTAGCCCAGCCTTAACTGGGGGATTGCGCACACACACATGCTACCTGCTTACATGCTCAGCGCACAGGTAGCACTCACCCCCAGCTTTACCTTGGAATTATGTGGGGGGTTTTTTTGCCTCCCCTGCCACACCCACCCCACCCATCCCTGCTCTCTCCTGCAACTTGCTTCCACTTTGCACTGTCTAGATTGGAAAGGAAGAGGGGCCAGAAAGTGCTAAGACAATGGAGAATGGGAGAAACAGGCTGCTACATCATTAGGGAAAGGGGACAGTATTTGGCATACCACCTCAAGCATCAGGAGATCTTGGATTGGTCCTACATACGAACTAGATGTTTTGCAGCAGCTGCTTAGGGAAAAATTGATTTGTGTAATACAGTATTTTTTAGCTTTCCACACAACACATGTACACTGTTGTCACAAGCAGGTACAGGGGTACAGACATACATATTCTGTTATGCAATATTAAAGAAACATGAGTGGCGGTCATAAGCACTTAAAAAACCCAAAAGGGACTAGGTATACAGTTTTTAATAAACCAAGCAATGCAAAACCAGATTTTCTTTTTGTTTGGACAGAAATACTCTGTTTTCATTTTATCACAGCTGTCAAATTCAGAATGGCTATTTAATCCCATCATGGCAGTATATAGATTTACCTAGGTCATCCATTGCCAGCAATGGACAAGCTACTTGGAACTAACAGCATTTGTTGATACTACAACCCTTGAGAAGGGTTGTTGGCTTCTTCCCTTATAATGTAAATTGTAATATGCTATGACGAACCCCCCACAAAAATGTAGTAAAAGCTACAGCTCAAATAAAAACCATACATGTTGACATTACACAGAAGACATGAACATTGTGCCAACAGAATCTGTGATGAGTGCAAACCCTATCAGTACTCTTAAGGCTAAATACATCTGCTCGCTGGAAATATGCATTAATCAGTACCTTATTCTAATTACTTTTCCCTCAACATTCCCTCAATATTAAGCGTACTTACAATCAGTTAATCTGTTCTGAACTTGTTTACTACTGTATTTTTAAGAAAACATTTTTAAAAACACTTCTAAATACCTGATTTGCATCCACCTTATAAATCAGCAACATCGCAGTGTATGAACAGCTCAAGCACCATGTTTATATTTAAAAACAAATTTAAGATTATGTTTTTACAAAACAGCAGTTTGCAATGAATCTGAAATCATATACTTTAAGCGAATACAAAAATACAATTTTGAGTTAGAAATAGTCTGGATAGAACCAGCAAATAAACCAATTTCATATGTTAAAACCTTTATCCAATAAATGTAAAGGATCTTCACCGTAGCCATGTTGTATTTAGCCGTGTCTGGTTTTTTATGCTTGTGTCCATTTTCAGTACTTCTCGAATGGCCATTGTGGCATAAGTAGATGGTGGAAGGGAGAACTCCATCTTCAGAGCCTTGTATTTGCCTTCTGTCATAAATAAGCCAAAGTTCCATCAGAAAACATTCAGCATAATTTACAGTTTGCTGAAATGCCTCAAAAGCAGCATAAAAACCAACCAAATCAGTTGTGTACATAATTTTAAGATCTTAATGCTAAATATGCATTCAAATACTTTCCCAATTCCAGTGGTGTCACTAGGGGAGGGGGTGCAGACTGCACTGGGTGACACCCTTGGAGGTGGCGGCGACACCACTTAGTACGGTAGCTAAAATTGTGGAAACCTTGTATGTATGAATAATACCATCAGGTTATGTATCATTGGAAAGGTAATTTAATGCAGAATGTAATGAAATGAACCATGTTGAATTATCTGTATTATAACAAAAGGTATGGCCAAATAACCAAAAAAAAACCACCACACAACTGCCTTAACAAAAAGTGGATTTTCTTAACTCAAGACTGACCAATGATACTGATTGTTCTGAGAGACAATGAGGTGTTAATTAAGACGCAGCATGGAACTAATAGAGTGTTAGTATGAGTTAGCTCTCATTTCTATATATCAGAGCTAATACTAGAACTCTTATTCAGTTGTGCGAGTGTCATCAAGTTGACCACTTTTTTTTGTTGGTTACTGATTTGTTGGGTGACCTGTACTGTTCTATATTAAAATAAAGTTAATGGGGATGACACCGCACTGGATGACACCACTGGAGTTGTGCAATGAGCTCTTGTACCGGGTGACGCAAACCCTAGTGACGCCTCTGCCCAATTCCTATTGTGGTCTAGCCTGCTCTATACTGAAGATACATCCCCTGTGATGCCTAGAAGCCTATTATAAGCGGACTATGCACCCTTTTCCTTGCAGGGATCCACAAGCTGCCTCTGTGAGGTGAAGAAGGAAGTAGTATGCATTTGGTTAACACCACATGAGCCCTCTTGTGGGCCTTTTAGAAGGTGAAAAGGTAGGACATAAATGTTTAAATTAATTAAACACACGTGCACTAGCCCAATCTTCATTATTTGAATCAAGACAAACTCTAGGGTGGGAGAATCTTTGTAGAAAAACTGCTCCACCTGCAGAAATTACATGGCAGGTTCACCTCACCCCAGAGTGCAGACTCTCACCCAGAATCTGACCTGGGTGGAAATCCACACCCAAATAGGAAAAAAAAAAAACAACTGTTGCTCAGTGGGTGTTGACATGAGAAAAGCATGCACACATCCAAGACAGCCTACCCACTGAGCAATTACTCAAGGAATCTCTTGAATGTACCTACATTCCCTTCCAGTCAGTTGCTAGGTTTGCAGCTGACTTTAAATGACAAATGTAAGTGTTAAATCAATTAGTGGAAGCCATCAGTAGGAAACTGCAAAAATAAGCAGATGTATCTAACATTCATAAAGCCCTAGAGAGTCAGCAACTAGATTTCCTGAAGAGACATTTTGAGAGGCACATGAAGAGTGGTATTCTAATGTTTCAGTCCCACTTTCCACAGAAAGTGGCCTACCAGCAAGTTCTGTTGCCACTGATGCCACGGTCTTCACGCTAGGCCCAGCTCAAGCCCTCCTGGTGCCTGAGACATGAGGTCCAAGTGCCACAAGTTCCCCACCACTACCCCTCCAACCTTCCCCCTCCCACCTGCTCTGCTCATTACCGCCATCTTCCAATTATCCCTGCCCAACCTTCCTCCAACCCTTGCCCTCTTCCTCCCCCCTCCAGTTTAAATAGGTAGAGAGAACGGGGAGAGAATTAGAGACAGATATCCTGCAGCGATGCCTCTCCCCAATTCCTTTTGCAATAGTACAGACGAGCCTGGGGTGGGGGAACTGTGGCTCCTTTACGCTGCCTCCACCAGATAAAAAGGCAGCTGGGCCATCTCCCAATATGCTGTTATGGTCTCATGGTCTTACTGGGGTTTATCAGAGAGCTAACCCTATTCCACACTTAATCTCTAGACTGACTACTTGGGGGGGCTATATTTGACCCAGAGAGTTCTGGTTACTTGCCCATATCCTAGAGCAGAGGTTCCCAACCTGTGGCGCACATACCACCGGTGGTACTTTGAGCAACTGCCAGTGGTACGTGACAGGCTGGTCCTTATCTAGTTTTCCAATCTCTGGTCTGACTTAAAATTCAAAGCATCTCTGACTTGCTAGTCTCCCCTTTAGAACCCTGATCCCCCAAGGCCTCTTATCTGGACAGGCAGTAATTAGCAGCTAGGAGGTCTTTTATCTGCCATTCCGATCTCTCTCAACTGCTTCTGCTCCCCATCTCCAATCTGTAGTTTTCTATTGCTTCCTGTATATAACACCACTGAACCACTAGGTGGTGCAGGCAAGAACAAAGCAGGCAAGTGTTTTTTCCCCAGTTTGCTGTATTTGAGCTGTCTGACTAGAAAACTGCTGCTCATATTTGTAGAAATTCAAATCAATAAGCTTGAATAGGGGATGGGGGGGGGGGGAAATGAAATATAACTGTCCTGAGGAAAAATAGGCCAAAAGTCAGAGAGACTGAAAACTGAGGATGCGTGATATTATTCCTGAACTGAAGCCTGTACTGCTATTTTGGATAAGCTTCCAAAGCAGGAAATGGATCTGTGAGTACTACTGTTTGAAAACAAAACCCACAGTGGCTTAATTGCTGCATTTGCTGGTATAATCACCTCTCTCTAGTGCACATACTTAATTATACATAAATGTATATTTATATATAAATATGTATTATATAAACATTGGCGCAGGTGGTACTTTAGAAAACCTGACTGTGACAGGTGGTACACCTGGCGACAAAGGTTGGGAACCTAGAGCAAATATGAAGGTAGTAGGGAAGCAAACTATTTAGGACTCTTCTCAATCTGCCTATAAATTCTGCTTGAAGCGCATATTAGAAGCAACCCTGACTTTTTTCCTTCCACCAGCAATTTCTCACCTCTCAAGAATGTCAACTCGGATGCTGATATCTAGGGCAATGGTCCCATTACTTGTGAACATTTTTTCCAATGAACCATGACATTTTCAGCCTAGCAAATTTGTTAAGTATGGAAACTTTCATGGCTTGGTACAATTTGTAACGAAGCAGGCATTATGAGTTTTCTAGCCATGTTTATTATTTGAGAAATAAAAAATTAAAATCGTACCAGAGAGCGGTAAAATTGTCACAAGGAGAAAAATCTGCTGTGGCAGCGCACGCCCTGGAATCTGGCCACCAAATTGCTTTTGAGCAGGTCCGTTCCTTGTTTTCGGAAGCCAGTCTAAAACGAAGACTAAATCTGGAGGCTATTTCAATCTCCCAAAGGAAACCTGCAAGTCTTCTGAATAGACAGCAAGAGCTGTCATTTGCCAATAAAATCTGGCTACCTATCCTGAAAAGAGCATATTTGCAGCCTAGGAGGAATAGAGCAGAGGTTGATGATTCCGTTGTCAGTTAACGGTTGCCATGGCTTTTACTGGTATATGCTAGCAAGAGCTCCATGTTCTCAGTGTCATCCAGCAGTGTTATGCTGAATTACCTTGACAAGGTCCCTCGTGTGGGATGAAACGTTGGTAGGAGAAATAAAGACTCATCTTCGCCTCTACGCACATCTCCAGAGTGTGTGTGTGAGAGAAATCTCTTAAGAGATTTTAGTTTTTTATTTCTCAAATAATAAACATGGCTAGAAAACCCATAATGCCTGCTTCGTTACAAATTTGTTAAGATTTACCGGTAATGTTTCATTGAACTTTACATTATGTTAACAGTAATTAAACCTTTACACATACATATAGAAATATGCCATGTGTATATAATATACTAATTTAAGAAAAAAATCTTACCTGTTGCAAGAACTGCAGGTGGTTTTCCTTCCAGTTTATCCAAATCAGTATTAAATAATGGAATTTTTGGGTCATCATATTCAACCAACTCCCTTAAAAAAAAAAGATATCCAGCAATTATGAAAACTACGGTATATACTACGTTACAAAGTACTACTGTATGATGGTACCACCAGCCTAGGATAAAAAAAGTTAAAGGTGACCCCTGACAATTAAGTCCAGTCATGTCCGACTCTAGGGTGTGGTGCTCATCCCCATTTCAAAGCCGAAGAGCCAGCGTTGTCCGAGGACGCCTCCGTGGTCATGTGGCCGGCATGACTCTCCTTGCCGCAGCACGTAGCATGCAGCTGGAACACAGAGCACTGTTTACCTTCTCACAAGCGGTACCTATTTATCTACTCGCATTAACATGCTTTGGAACTGCTAGGTTGGCAGGAGCTGGCCAAGCAACGAGAGCTCACCCCGTCGCAGATTCGAACTGCCGACCTTTCGATTGACAGCTCATGGTTCAGCGGTTTAACCCACTGCGCCACCCACTGGCCTAGGATACTGTTGACTAAAAATAAAAACACACAACAGCAGAATGGTTGGCAATAGGACTCCCACACCACTAGTCCTTCGAAGCTGTCACCTGTGCATGTGAAGCTTGGAAAGTATTCTATTCTTGTCAGAATCAGGACCATCACTTAAAATACATACTGATTTTGGTGCGGACTCCTGAAACTGCTATCTGAAACTGCTATCATTCATCCCTGGCTGAAGGCTGCCCAACAGTAAGATGAGCCGACACGCTGCAAATTCAGCAGTTTACCTTTCTTCCTAGAAATCAGATGTCATGCATTCTCTAGCTACAAAGTGTCATGCTCTACTTTCCATTCTCCTAACAATCACCTGTCCTACCCTACGCACTCTACAGGTGAGGGTTTGTTTCATCTACCAGACAAAATTGGCACGGATGTGGCTCTGAAACTTTGCAACTCCTGGCAGTCAAGGCTTATGGATATATTTACAACATATACTTGGTCAGAATATAAATAACCAAGAGGCATTTGGCCTTGTGTTTCTCAAATGGCAGCTCTCTGTGTTGACATGGAAATTTGCAATGAAGACGGAAGGTGCTTCAAAAAACAGTTTGATATGGCATAGGAGTCTTTTGTTTAAAGTAAGAATCCCAATTAAAGAATCCCCCCCCCCCCCCGTTTTGGAACCTGGGTTATGGTTGTCACGTTGCCTGGGCATCTGAGAATTGCCTGGATTCTAGGTATGCCAGTCAGTGAGTGTTTAGTGCATTAACTGACCTTTATTCCTGGCTTTCCTTTAAAAAAAGAGGGGGGGAAGAAGACTAGCTATTTTAGTTTCAGTATTCTAGCCAATGACTGGAAGTTACCGTAATTAACATGTGAATACATGAAATTGCCTTATACAGGGCTTATTTAGAAACGCAAATCCAAAGCCCTTTGAGTATAAAGAACCAACTGCATGGTTGTTTGGATCTTGACCAGTTTATTGAGTAATGTTTACTTACCAGTTGACGTTCTGAGGTCGAATGATAATCTTTCTGTATGCTCCAGATAATGAATAGTCTCTAATTTTATGTCTCATGTTACTGATGTCAAGATTGTCAGCAGCTAATATGTCCTTGTAAGCCTCTCCAACTGCCACAAGGGACAATTAAATATAACATGGAATTTAGTTCAGCCAGTTGTAAACAAATTCATCCTGCTAGATCTATACAGAGTTGGCGACATGACCTTTGCACAATAAACTGCTAACCAAAAGTGTAAAAGATCTTTTCTACAACCTTACTTGCATATAGCTTTGAGGTTAAAAGTAAAGTCTGCACATGTCCTAAATGTGGGTGCAGCAAGAAGTATTTCCTTGCATCAGAAAGAACTTATTTTGCCTTCCCCTCTCTGGAAAGCTGCATCCTGTTTATGCCATTTCTTAGGCGCACATTTGAACAATACTAATTAATGGTTGGATGTTCCTCCCTTAGGCTGCAATCCCATACACACGCATACTACCCAATCCTACCTAAATCCCCTACCTAAATCCCCACCCTAGCCAGACGTGTCTGTTTGTAGTGCTGTGGGTTGCTAAGTGTTTCATGAGGTACTTTTTCCTGGTCTCCTGCTGTGACTGAGTGGTTACAGGGCAGCTTTGTGGACTGGCCAGACCTGACTGGTGCTAGAATCTGTCTGTGAGTGGCATAAGCAGGATTTGAATTCCTAGCAGTTTTCTGCCTTTGCTTCCTTTCTGTCTGCATCATAGTATCTCCTGCAAGGGAAGATGCTGTGGTATACCTGTGCTGTACACGTATGTGGGGGAGGTCATTGGGGCGTCCCCCCATGGTTGGCAGGATTGGTTGTTGCTGTGTTACTCATTCCTGAGGGCCACTGGGGGCGCATAATCCCAGCTGTGGCTGTTCATTGGACCTGTGACTGTGCCTGCCACCGCCACCACCACCACCCCTGCTTGGTTCACTCCAGAGACTTCACTGATCACTAGTGTCAGGGCTGGATAGGTTGCAGTGATTGGCAATGTTGGGGTTTTCATGGGTGCTGGTGGAGTTACTGGGAGGGCTGCATCAGCATGGAGTTGCCTGAGCTCTTGTTTCCCCCTCTTCCTTTGTGCTTGATGGGCTTAGAATATGACCTATCACGTGGCACAACTTCAAGATAGGATTGCACCATTCGTTATAAATCTCTCATCCTTTTTAAAAGTTGCTTTAAAGAAAGGGAACAGAAAAAGCATTCTTACTTTTGTGCTTTGGATAGATAACATCAAACCCAGGCAATGGCATCACAATATCATGGATGGCATATCTGTCCACCTCATCTTCTTCAATATACACAGCTGTACCTAATATACATATATACAAATGTATTTCTCTAGTTACATATATACAAATGTGTTTTTATAGTAATCTACAGCTTTCCCAACCATTTCCTTCTGATAAATCTCCTCTCAGAAACATATCTTGCAAGATATTTTAGATAGTTTCAAATAGCTTGCAGATTATGGGAGGATAGGAGGGCCTGGCTAGCACAGGAAGCCACATGGAGGACACCAGACCATGACTAGCAGATGCGTTTCTACTTTATTTCCCATTATATCATTTGTGCAATTTCAACTGAAAAACTAAAGCTGCATTATGGGAGGTACCCAAAAGTAAACCCACTCAACGTAGTAGAACTTCCTTCCAAGTATACATGCATAGTGCCAACCCTGTGCCACTTACAGTACTTTCAAGTAAGGTCCACTGAAAACAGTGGTGTTTACTACCAAGTAAAATCAGTGAGAGTTGAGGTGTCAGGTTGCAAACCTTGCTTAAAAGGAAGTCCTACTGAACCCACCTTGCTTCCAAGTACTGTAAACATGAGTAGGATTGGCCTGTAAAGAATGGCATTTCTATTAAACTTGTGAAATTATAACTGAGAACTTCACAAATAGGTGCTTCTGAGGTCTGTCAATGAACACGCTTATCCGGAAAAATGGCCAAATTAATTTTTTCCAGCATGATGGACATATTTTATTTTAACTTTCTAAAAAACGGTAGGACCCTGTTGAGCTGCTAAGGAAAAGTAGATCTAAGCTTGGTGGGGTGGGGGTGGGGATGGAGTTCTTTTCCAATTGTTTTGAGAGCATGGGCTTAGTTTGTCAAGCTTAATTCTGAATTGGGGGGGGGGGGTCACCACCAGTACTTTTAATGAACAAGGGACAAGTAAGCTTCCAAATGCCTTTTGGACTGCACACTCCAACATGAGGTTAACTGTTGTCTTATTTTACCTCCTTTTAGTACCAAATCTCCTGATACAGCTCTAAGCCCATATTCTTCTATTCTCTTGCTCACCATGTTATTCCACACATAACTCTGATAGCTATGAATATACATCAAACGATTATTTCTTGGAATCTGTGGAAAGAACAACAGGAAAAGGTTATCTATATAGGTCTCAGTCAATTTAAGAGGATACGGTGCCAAAAAAACAAAAAAAAAGCCCCAAACACCCCGACTTAGTACAGGAGATTATCTGATATTTAATTACAGATTTTCTAATTCTAGAAAAGGTTCTTATTACATAGAACTTTGTTTTCTCATAAGAGCATTGTTGGAGTGGTTACTAAAGTCCATGAAATTTACTTTTAGGTACTAGAAATGAACATTTAATACTTTAGCATACATTTTATAAACAATGGCCTCCTCCTCAATTTATATTTACAGTCAGTTCTCATTATCCGCTAGGGTTAGGTTCCTGGAAAACCTAGTGGATACCGAATCATTGAGCCTATGGGAAAATGGTGTTAGGTTCTAGGGGACCTTCTTCACCATACACTATATGAACTTTGTGAACCTGAATCTTACCTTGAAGTTTATGGGCTGGGTGATTGTGGGGGCAGTATCCAGTAAACCACATTGGCTCTTTGTTATGGGACAATACCTAACTCTAGCAAATTAATGATTATACCTTCCTAACATTATGCAAATACAAAAAGGTATTGTACAGTATCCTAGAAGCCCAGAGAGAGCACAAACAGTAAAGGCTGACCCACACTGTTACCAAATTTGCCTTGTTATTTTGGGGAATAGCTTTTAAATATGGCAATTTGGAATGTACAGGGATCTATACCTGTGTATACCAGAGTCCAGAGGCGTCGTCTGACCTGGTGCGGTGGGCCCCAGGGCGGGGGGCGGGAGGCTGGAGGGGTGGGGCAGGAGGCTGGCCTGGGGGGTGCTTAGCAACGCGGCTTGCCGCCGAATTTCTAGCAAATTTTTTGCCTTTTTCGGGCGATTTAAAGTGTTAAAAGGGGACGTTAATGTATGCTTTGCCGGCACTTATCTGAACTATGGGGCGCTTCCAGCTTCTCCCTGCCCGGGCGCGGACTCCGTAACGCCCCTAGCAGCGCATTCCGGAGTTTGCGCATGCGCAAACCATCCCTGAAAACTCTGTGGGTTTGCACATGCGCAAACTCCAGAAAGAGCTGGTAGGGGTGTTACGGAGTCCGCGCCCGGGCAGGGAGAAGCTGGAAGTGCCCCATAGTTCAGATAAGTGCCGGCAAAGCATACATTTACTTTTACATTCCCTTTAAACACTTTAAATCGCCAAAAAACCCCAATAAAACTGTCAAAAATAGGTTTCGAAAACGAAACCTATTTTTTTTGATAGTTTTATTGGGGGGCTCCGGGGGGTGGCCCCAGGTCAGGGGGCGCCTGGCGACGCCTCTGCCAGAGTCCAGCTTCACAGAATTCTATCTTAAATAATATTGAGGACAAACATGGTTACTTTCCAATATTTACTAGATAGTTAGTCAGATTCATACAATATGCAACAATTCAATATGCAACCATTCAATCACATTCACAGCATACAGGTCTAGGAACTTAGTTAGAAATTACAGAGGCTTAGCAGGTTCTTTGATTTACATGGGAGATATTTACCTAATCCTGGAAGGTAGACCTTGGCTGCGATGCTGCAGTGGAAGTGAATGAAAAGGAAGGAAATAAATAAATTGGGTCTGAACTGGTCAGACTAGCAGTCTGTAGCATGACTGAGAAGTCAAGTTAAGAGTGGGGGGGGAGGGGGAAGAGGGAGGGAGGCAGAGAGAGAGAGCAGGATGGAGCACAGAGCTCACCAGTGTCCAGAATGCAAGAGGAAGAGAGGGACTGCCAGGCTATCCCTACTTTTTATAGTGAGCCGAGCACATGGCTAAGAAAAGGGGAGGATCCCCAGGTACACAGAAAAACAGGAAGGAGGGCTCCTAGAAGGGACATCCAGTGCACCTCTGGGTAAACCATGGGACAGGGGGAAGAGGGTGATCAGGGTTGATGGTCCAGTCGTTAAGGAGACAAAGCAGAGGCTGGGATGAGTCATCTCAGGTGTTCTGGAAACATATTTAGCATAACAGTGGGGTTCACCATACTGGTAGACTGGCCACTTAGCATGTCTTTGGAAGAGAATGGAATGTGCCTCCTACATGCTGTGAGCATCTTGGTTCATGGCTAAACTGGTGGTGCTGGTAAGATTCTTCCCCTCATGGCTTCTTGGCTCTAGGAAAATCTGTTACAGCATGGTTTCATCCTTGATACAGTGTTCCATTTCTAGCTCACAAGTCATTAGCACTCAAAGTCTCTTTGGCAACATTCTCATTTTAACAGTCATGTGGCAACAACACAGCACGATTTCCGTCGCAGAGGTGAGCGAGTGTAGGTGCCTGGCCGCTCGCCTCCGCGTGCTGACCTCGTCTCCACGAGTGTCTCTCAACAAATAGTCCCTCCTGTTGTCCCGCCTTCTTAGAAAGTGCAGCGGTGATTCGCTAAGCACAAGTGCGGTCCGATACACGAGAGAAGAGAGAGAGGGGCAGGAAGGAGAGAAAACGAAACAATTTGTACCGGGAATAGAATTCATCTTGCTAACTTTTGTGAGAAGGAGAAATGGATCCAAGGGAATCAGAGACTCAAGTGAGTTCTGATTGATTGACAACCCCTTTCATCCCGCCCTCTCATCTGATTGGTGGCTGCAGTAGCTCCGCATACCCGCCCTTTCGAAGATGGGCAACATTTCGCTCGTGCTGGAACTCAGGAGAGTGCGGCTGCTCTCTTCTGGAATGCTGACCACACTGCTCAGCTCTGGGACGTGTCGGAAATCGTGCTGTGTGGGTCAGCCTTAAAAGCAGCAAGGCATGGAAATTTGTTCCCAGAGCAACATGGGTGCCAGGCAAGGAAAATCTGCTTGCTTTTTAGAGCAATGCGGAGATCTGCTGAAAAGCAGCTAGAAAGATGCAGAGCAAACAACAGTTCCCATTGTGTTGAAATGGCAAAAGGGAAATTTGCTCCTAGACCAGACCCATAAATTTGCTCCCAGACATAGGAGACCCGGGGGGGGGGGGGGAGAGAGCTAAGTACACACCCATGAGAAGATCACAGATAGTGAGAACAGACCGCAGATACTGAGAGATAAGTGGCAATTCTGCCCCTCACAGATAACACATTTGCATATAAAGAGAACTGACTGTATATATAAAATTCTTTCAATTTAAATACCTACCCAGAACTCTGAAGCCTTCATTAAAAATACTGAGGAAATGAAAACATATTTCTTGGCAAGACATTTCCAAGGTTGTTTACCATTCAATATAAATTTGACTTTACCCTACAAGGCATTTTCAGATATATTAAACTCAGACAGGGCTTTCAAACCATCCCCACACACACAAAACACCACTTCCCTTCACACTCACTATGCCAAATGCAGAGACTATATTCTTCAGTCCGTACTTTGAAAGTCCCCGAAGCAACTGTCCTTCCACACATCTCTTTACAGGCAGTTTTTTGAGGGCTGCAGCTGGATCTTTTGTTTTTGCCCACTCTTCTCTACATTTGACCAAGTATCCTTTCTCAGCTGCAACAATAATTCATAGTTGAGATGCTTATCTTTCTGCAAATAAAGCTTTGGGGTTTTAAAAAAATTAAAAAACTCTTACAGACATTTCAGAATGTTGATACCAGTCATGTATAACTGTCAATCTGTTTCAATAAAATGTTGCTCTGTTTTAGTAAGTGTTTGGAAAATTATATTGCAAGCCTCAATCCACTCACCTAAGATTAGCCCCATCAAGGCCACTGTTGATGTATTTCTACATGTTTGTATACAAACCTGAGAACTGAATGCATGGCAAAGTAGGTTGTCCAAGGACTGCACCCTCAGTGTAATCCATAAACCAACAAGATTGACCTGTAAAGCCTATTTAATCCTGAGTTGGCTTTTGGAGATCAGATTATACAATGGTGCTGTGCTTGGGGAAGATTAATCCATTTTATGGCTTCAATTTTGTGCAGGGCATATATGGTAGGTTCTCTTCATTTATTACCCCATCCTAAAGCTTTAAGATAGAGATGCTCTAAATTTAAATAAAAATTGTATCCTATAACAGTTTATCTTGCTTAGAATTCCATGATTAAGACAATTTAAGGAATTTGAATCTCACAGGTTTGAAATTAGAGTTCATATAATCACCAATTTCCAAGACAAAAACCGTGCAACCTTAAACATATTTTTAACAGAGGCTCTGGCTGCTGGTGGAGAGTTTAGTACAGTAGATAAGATACTGAACTGCAAAGCAGGACTTCCTTGGTTCAAAGCTGAACTGACTAGGGCTGCAATCCTACACACACTTTCCTGAGAGTAAGCCCTATTGCATGCAGTGAGGTTTACTTCTCAACAGACATGTGTAGGATTGTGCTGTATGTGGCCAAAGGTAAGCCACACTATCTCAGTCTCAGCTATAGCATGGAGACAATACCAATTTACCGTACATAGTTATTTTACTGACTACATCAAGATAATACAGTACATGTGAAGTGCTTTGCACACACAGGAAGTGCTATGCAAATTCTAATACATTATTATTTGTAACATTGTTAACTTGTTGGTATATGCATCCATATGCATTGCTCAATGAAATCCAAGTCTGACATGGCTGGTGCCATATTGAAATATTGAATACTTGCCTCCAGGACGTGGTTTTAGTATTAAATCCATGACTTCATTCCAGTTATTCTGGAGAATAGCCCTAAAATGTAAAAATAATATTCACTTGATACTGTACAGCCAGATCACTAGGGGTCCAACAAGGAAAAACACACAGAATCACTTAAACCACAGGTCCGCTATTCTTGGCGGCAAGAGAATTCTGAGTTGCTGAGCACGCAAGGGGACACGGATGCAAAAGCAGCTGAGTGAGACTTGAAGAATCTCTGGGCCTTTTCCGGTGAATACTCTAAGGATCTGCAACAATACCGCATCTGTCAATACCCAATTAGGGGAGCTTGTGGTTATAGATGGAAAGAGACTCATGACAAAGAAATGCTGCTGATCAACACATTATGTTCCAACCACATAATAATGAGAGGCTTTCTGGGAATGTTAAGAGTGCTTAAGTCCCATTAACAATTTTAAAAAGTTACTAAACTGCCCTTCTATCAAGGTGCAATTTTAAAAACCCAACAGGCAGCCCAATCCTAACTAAACTCTGAAGCAGCGGTGCCAGCGCTGGCTACACTGCATCCCAGGGGGAGTTTTGCATGCTGGATGTCAGCTGTAACGGGTCAACTTGGACTTGTGCCAGCACTGGCGCAAGTATGCCATTGACCTGTGCAAGTGGATTGGGCCCGGGAAGGGGAGTTATATGGCGCACACCCACGTCACCAATCCCACCCTCCTCCCTGGGCCCAATCCATCCACCCCCTGCTCCCGTCACCGCCACCCTCCTCCCACCCCTGTGCTGGACATACCCGGTCCGACAGGTGTCCCTGTAGCTGCTGGCATGTGCAGAAAGGCTTCAGCCTTCCCACCAGCATGCCTGACTTTTGTACTGTCACAAGGCGCTTTATGGCACTTTTGCGACAGCGCACACCAGCAGAACACCTGCTCCACTGGTGCTCCTTTCATACAGGATTGGGCCCCAAAAATAGGGCAACGAACTAGCACAGAAGCACGATTAGTTTTCTCTGAACAGTGTTCAATGAGAACAGAGTTGATATTACTGGACAATTCTTTTCTTATGGGAAGAGTGTGAAAGATTTCCAACTACACAGAAAAATTCACTATTAGATTAATCTCAGTGACGTACACAGCAACACAGAAAAATACGCCATTATATAAAGTCATTTTTAGTGGGGAAAATGTTGTGCTTGGTCTTCCTCTTCTAATCCTTTCCTCAGCTATGTGGACAAAGCAGACAATTTTTGTCACACAGAAAAAGGAGCTGAAGCTGAGAGACAAGAGGCTACTCAGCAGGACAATGACTGACCTGGGATTTAAAGCCATATCTCCCAAGTCTAGAAGTCTTATTCACTGGACACTGGGGCTTAAAATGCCATGTGTATGCAAAATAAAAAGCAGCACACCTTCCGACTTGGTATGTAGGGACAGCTGTAGTTCCAAATCTTTGCATTCCGTAGTAGTTAATGAATCCAATTTCCCTGAGAGACTGCATGGCTTGTTGAACTTGATCATCAGTCCCCGTTATATTTCTGATAAAGTAACATTGTAGAACAACACAACACACTCCACATTAAGACTGTCAACTATAAAATTCATAATTACTATATTTAAGTTGCAATCTTATGCATACTTACTTGGGAGCAAGCCACATATTAACTAGTAGAACCTACTTTGAATAAACATGCAAAGGAAAGTCAAGTATTTACATGCAAAGGGAAGTCATGTATTTACAGATGATTAAAAAAGCGCTTAGATAAAGAGAGTGATATGAGAGAAACACTAAAGAGTTCTCTTCAAATGAGAGTTTCAGCCCATGTAAGGGTGAATTCTTTTTTTTTTAAAGGAACATTTTTCTTTAATGTGCAAGACAAACCTTCCCTTAAGAAAACAGTCTGTTCCCAATCTCTCTTAGGGCGCAATCCTGTATAACTCTTGCATTGCCAGTGTAACTTGCTGTATGCCGATGGACGCAGGACGGACACTGGTGTAACCCCCCATGGATGCCATGCAGGCACAGTTCAGATGCAGGATGGACACTGATGCAACTCCGCCAGCGCAGAGGGCATTCTGGGGTTTTTGGATGCCCCCAGGATGCCCCCTGCACCTACGGAGTTGTGCCAGCATCCGTTCTGCATTCGAACTGTGCCTGCGTGGCATCAGAGGGGATTTACGCCAGTGTCCGTCCTGCATCTGTCGACGTACGGCAAGTTACACTTGGCATAAGTGCTCTTATACCGGGGGGGGGGGGGGGAGATCTACTGTTACACTGGTGCAAGAGTTACACAGGATTGCGCCCTTCGTGTGTGCCCCATTAGGTCAGGAAACAAAGGACCAATTTATGCCACTCCCAAATAAGTGTTGATGACATGGAGATGGGAAATCATAGCTGTGGCCTAGCTCATCAATTCGCAATACAATGAAGTATCATTCCAACTAGACCAGTTCTTCTCAACCTCCCTTCCTCCCCCCACCCCAATCTAAGGTTTCATTATACATTTTCTAGCTGCCCTCCCATCAGCCATATAAGGGATAGGAACTCCTCCCTAATTGTTCTCAGGATGCCAAATCCCTGTGCAAGGTACCAGATCCCACAAATGCACATAAATTGTGCATATACATGCAAACAGTGTCCCGATAATGAGCTTTAACTGCCATTAGACAAGAGATGTAAGGAGATGCAGTAAGAGCAGAAATTAATCTATTTTACTTTAGTATACCTAATAAACTGAACATTTGTTCTGTTACAGTTCATCATAAGGTTTCAAGGTCCCTTTTATAGGGTCTTCTCTTATATGAATCTATTTCTTCTCTCAGAAAACATAACCCTAGATCAGTAGTCCCCAAACCTTGCCCGCCCCCCCCCGTGACCCACCTCATTCTCTCGCGCCGGCCTGGGACGCACTCCCTGGGCCTCCGAATGTCTCCGGCAACTACCAGAAGTCACAGGCGTGAAACCGAAAGTTGCATCCAGTCACTTCTGGGATGCACTGCACTAGATCAGGGGTTCTCAACCAGTGGTACTAATACCACCAGGGGTACTTCGGCTGACTGCTGGTGGTATTCGGACCACCAGAACCCCGCTCCAATGCGTTTTTGGCGGCACATTTTCTCTCTCTCTCGAGAGAGTGGCTCCTGACTTTGGCCAAGCCTCTCGGGAATGCTGAGAAGGGTCCTCCCCCCTGCCCCGAGTCTCCTACGTGCATTTTCTGACCTCCAAAAACCTGAAAATGATGTAATTGCCAGTCACTTCTGGTGGTACACAGGAGAGTGGTGCCAGAGGTGGGACTCGGCCAGGAAGGGGTTGAGAACCCCTAGATCATTTGGGATTATCCCAAATTTCATAGCCAAGAAATTTCTAATGGATGGAGCAGATGGAACATGGCACTCTGTGAATATAGTTTTTTTTTTACCTGAGAACCACAGTGAAATGATTTCCTTGCAGTTCTCCCAGCTTCAGTGGATGGTTCTTGTAACTAAAGTTTCCGAGCTTGAAATTCATCAGACATTTGTTTAAATGAGCCAACCTTTGTGCAGTGATTCTACACAAGAAAGAAAAGATATAAGAAAACAGTCACCACATAGGAAACCAATTTGTTAAAAGTTACGTCTGAAGGTAGCCTGTGTAATAAAACCATAGACATGCCCATTCTCACTATCAAATAAGTATATGCCAACACTGATTTCTGCTTCTGAGATAACCATGTCACCATTTACATTATTATTTTCCAGAAGTAAACCAACAGCTCCTAATTAATTAGTCAGGGTCTTCTCTTATTTCTCACTCACTTCAGTCCACTCATAGCATAAACTAAATGAAGACTAAGACGGCCAATAAGTAAGGGTCACATCCAGGATAGCGCTTCCACTGTTGAGAGCTCCCGCTGCAAATAGAAGCTTCCTTTGTGAGCATCAGACCAAAATATATTTCACTGAGATAGCCAGGTTAAATAAAGACCTCTCTTATTTTTTTACTTACCGAAGAACAGCAATTTCTTGAACTGTAATAGCTCTTTTATCTTTGGTTCCCATGTAGGAAAATATGTTTGGCTTAACTCTTAAAAAATAAAAAAGGAGAAGCGGAGCTGTAACAAAAACAACTAGGAATACAAATGTGTGATATTACATTAGTACCGTATGTTAAACTATATAGTGAATAAGAGAGACTGCATTCAGAGATCACAAAGAGATCACACCCTGACGAATTCACAGTGGTGAATTCCAAGCAAACACAACAGAAATTTCTTATATCATATATACCTGAATACTTCATGCACTGCAGCACGTATTCTATGAGGCTGTTCAGATGCAATGCTAAACAACAGTTTGCAGCATTTTTACAAAACCTGGCAAACTATGCTTTGCTGCTAAACAAGGAAGGAAGACTCTCACAGCCCAATCCTAACTAACTTTCTAGTGTCAATGCAGCTGTGCCAACGGGGCACGCACTGCATCCTGCAGTGTGTGTCAAGGTAAGGGAATGTTTGTTCCCTTACCTCAAGGCTGCATGGGCACTGGAAAATCGGTTAGGATTGGGCTGTCAATCATGGTATGCAAAGGGAGGAAGGAGTGCACAAACCTGAGACTTGTGCCTGCTCTTTCCTGCAATGCTAAACCATGGTATGGAATTATGACTGACTGAATACAAAAGTTCGTGTCTTTTACTTCTTTCTACAGCAACACCTTGACTTTCATCCACTTGACTTTCATTGCTTTGCTCTTTCAGTCATTTTCAGTTATAAATTACCGTATTTATTGGCGTATAAAATGCACTTTTTTGTCTAAATTTGTGACCCAAAATAGTAGGGTGCGTTTTATACGCCAATACTAAAAAATCCCTCCCTCCCCCCCCCCATTTTAAAGCATTTTTGGGCTTACCGGGTTTTTCCAGAGCTGGAGAGCTCCATTGTGCTTTCTTCCCTGTCTAATCTATCCGATCTTCAGCTGTTTGTCTGGTTTAATTTATGCACGAGCTTAAGTTGAGCTTCTCAGCAGCCAGCAGAGGGCGCTGTGCTCAGTTCAGTTGAGCTGCAAAGGGCCTAGTCTTTCCCAGCTCTCCTCGGAAGGGTAAGCTTCTGAACTGGGCCTAGTTGGGGAGGCTTTGGAAACTGTGCATAGGTTAGGTTAGGTTAGGTGGGGTGGGGGAAAAGAGTTGGGGTGGGGGGAAAAGAGTTCAGCTGAGCTGCCCAGGGCCTGCTCTTCGGGATGCTGAATGAATACAGCATGGGTAAGCTTCTGAACTGGGCCTAGTTGGGAGGCTTTGGAAACTGTGCATAGTTGGGGTGGGGGAAAAGAGTTGAGTCTGGGTGTGGTTTTTTTGTACTTTTATGTTGTTTAAGAGTTGGTAAGAGTTGAGTCTGGGGGTGGTAAGGAGGTAAGAGTTGAGTCTGGGTTTTTTTTGTACTTTTATGTTTTTTACTGTGGAAACTGCAGGGGTAGGGTGGGGTGGGGGCAAAGAGTTGAATCGGGGTTTTGTATTTGGGGTAAATGTTTTTTATTTTGGAAACTGTGCATGGGTGGGTTGGGGGAAAAAGAGTTGAGTCTGGTTTTTTTTTTTTTGCACTTTTTTTGTTCTGGTGCATTTTGTTCATGTGTCTTATTGCTGTGTGTTTTAAAAGAGATCCTGGTATTTTTGTGCAATTTATGTAAATAAGCTAATTAAGCAGTGTAGCGGTAAGTGGCCAAGTGGCCCAAAAATGCTTTAAATGTTTTTTTCTTGAAACCCAGGGCCAAAAGGAAGGTGCGTCTTATACGCCAGTACGTATTATACGCCGATAAATACGGTACATTTCAATTTTTGTCCATGTGCTTTCCTCTTTCGTCCTTTTTCATCCAACGTTCCACAACACTCGCTGATGTCCTTATGTTTATTTTAATTTAGGTTTCACACACTTGCATGTGTTATATAGTTATTTAAGGGTTTTGCAAGTCAAAGTAAGTTTTCAAGCTAAAGAAGGCTATGCTTTGACATTCTTCCATGTTTTACTTTCATCCATGCTCTGGTCCCTAACCAGATGAAAGTGCAAGGAATTGCTGTTATCTTTGTGTTGTACAAAATATTTGTGTTTGTACAATACATTTGTGTTGTACATTGTATTGTACAAACAATACTTGCACTATTTCAAGTAAATTGCATAAGTCTCCTTTTTCATCAAGATTACATGAGTTTAGAAGTCAAAGCATACAATCCAAACCAAAAACAAATTGTTTCCCTATTCAGGGGACCAAGGCAGTCTTACTTAAAGGTCCTAACACAGGATAAGTGAGAACCGGGGTACCCCCAGTTGATCCGCAGCCTGTAACAGGAACAAATGTGCCACTCCATCACCCCCCCAAATTCTGCCATTGCCAGTGTGCACATGTACACACCAGCACCTCACCCCACACACCAGCACCCCCAGCTATAGGCAACACACACACACACACACACACACACACACACACAAATTCACCCCTCTTTAGTTGGCTCATGCAGTGGCATGTGCCCTTTGCCACCACCTCTAAACTTGCTAGATGTCCCGTCTGGTCAGAGGTGAGATAGCGGCAGCAGAATCCTCTCTACTGCCACTATCTTTGGCAGTGGCGCTGGAGGCAATCACTCCGGCTTACCAACCCACCCAATGTCCCTTCTTATCCTTTTCCTCCTCCATCTTTCTCTGCTGCTATTTTCAAATAGCAGCAGAGTGGGCTGGAAGGAAGTCAGGAGAAGCAATACACTTTCAAAAAAGAAAAAACCTTCTCCCACTTTCTTCTTCTGGCCCGCGCTGCTGCACTATTTGAAAACATCAGCAGAGCTAAGACAAAGGATGAGGTAAGCAGGGAGAAGATGGGGCGACTGCTGAGGTGGCTGATGGGTGCAGCCTGAGGCAACCTGCCTCATAGATGATCCAGCTCTGGTGAGAACCTACAGGTCTGAAACAATCGGGGGGGGGGGGGAGATGGACAGGGACGCAACACAAGCTATATGGGGCTTCCGTATATGTATGATTTCCCTCATTCACACACAAACCCCATTCTTACCTGCAAGTTAAGAATGCCGTGTGCACAAACCAGAGCATGTTTCTTTGCTCTAGTGCGTGTAGCAAAGCTTCTCAAATCACAGCATATCAAATATTAACCAAAAATGACTAATATTTAATTTTATATGGTGGTCACAAAGTATTTCAAAGCTGACTACTGAAAGGCAGTTATGCTATTCTCAACATGCTACTATGTTACTCCACTGATCTCAAAGCAAAATATTTCTATTGCCAGATACAAACATCTCATTTCCTAGATTTACACAAAAAAATTAACCCACCTCAAAAATTTTGATAGCACATTGATGGCATCCATAGTATCCTTGTTTTCTTTGTATAAGACGAAGTGGCAGTAACTTCCCCTAGATTTTGGCCAAGAATGTTTTCTTGGATCTTTGAAGACAAAATTTAAAAAAAAACATACAAAATGTTAAAATTACAAAAAAAAATGCCACTGTTCTCATTTAAGTTTAATTTGTAAACTACAGCTTGCACACTTGCCACTGCACTCTCCATTCTGGAAAAAAGTCTCAGACTCACTTCTTCATTCCGGAAAACTAGATATTTGCCAGTAATTTCTTCAGACTCCATTGTGGCACTTAGTATCATTACCACCATGCAACGTATTATTCTCACAAAACACTGGTGGTCAAAATAAATTGTCACCATCTGAAAATATAGACCATTGTGGTTTGTCCATACACAGTGAGGTCAGGAGAAAGTCCTTTTGTAAAATGGTATTCTTAAGGCATTGGGTATTCTTAAGGCAAGTTTACAGATTCTATCGATGCAATGGCTGCCCTTTTTGCTGGATCCTGCATTGATTGTCCGTATGATGCAGTGGCTAGAGTGTTTGATTTGGATATGAGAAGCTAGGTTCAAATCCTTGGGTGGCATTCAACAGAACATTGGGTCAGTTCATATGCAATTCCAAACTGTGGTTTGGCATTACATCACCAAGTCTCAGGATTGTATGCTCCACCTCCTCTCACATGCTCCACTTAAGTTTTCAGGTTTGTGGCAAACCTCACTTATTACACAGAGCATGCAAGGGAAGCAAGGAGTGCAGATGCACAGGGTTTGCTCCCATAGTGCCAAACTATGATTTGGTGTTACATGTGCACTGATTCACTATCTCTATCAACCTAAGTTGAAGTATATATCTGAAAGTAGAAGCCAAGCTATAAGCTAATAAGAGGTAACAGGTATTAATCATGTGATATCAGACACTATGGCCTTATGCAGACATAATGTTTAATACGGTTTGTTTTCTTAACCACAATTAAGCATTAGTATTAACCATAGTTAAGGACTGGCCACAAACCAGGATATGAAACCATGGTCTTCAGAGGATTTGCAAATTACAGTTAAATTTAACCATGTTTAGGCATTACATTTGCACTGCAAGTTATCCTCATGGCTTTCAACTTTTAAGTCTTCTGTTGTTCTAAGTATATAAATCAACGTTTTATATAAAGAAATAATTTTAGGAGGTTTATAATTAGGAACAATTAACTTTTGCTATGGACTACAAACAAGTAGAGCTAGAATATTTTAGATTTGTTTTGTGAAAAAAAGAACTTTTATGTGCCAGCGATTTCTAAACATCAAGAGGCTTTCTATGCTGAGGTTATTACTACTAGAGATCATATCTGTTTTGGTGCTAACAATATCAACTGTATCTGATCACTTAAGTTCGTTCTTTTAAGCCTGGAATCCTATGCACACTTGCTTAGAAATAAGCCCCATTGAACACAGTGGGACCGATTTCAAGGTAAGCATGGATAGGATTGGGATGCACATATTTACCATTATGTTATTTTGTCAGATTTCTTCACTATTTAGCAGATTTGAACTATTGTCAATTTGATTGGCATTTCATTTTTTGCTAACATGAAATGCCAACATCTCTTACCTGTTGAAGTTCTGACCTCTGTTCACAGGCATAGGGTAAAGAGCATAAGAGAGCAATTTATTTTTACTTTTATTTTTTAACTTTAAGGTATCAAAGTGCTTCAGACAGGAACATGCAAGTTTATGAGTTATATGACCATTTGTGCTGTAGATGTCTGGAGCATTCAACAGTTAGTGACCGACATCTATTTTAGACAGCTATGCAATGGAATCGTGCAGAGGAGTAAGTGAACAAATGGAAGGCTTTGGCTACAGACGCAACAAACTACACTGAGGGCAGTGATGTAGAGAATCGATAAACAAAAGGTTGTTAAATGTTCATGTGTTTCAAATAGAAGCACCTTAAATCTAGTTCAAAACTGAGAGAACCTAATTAATTGGAATTCAGGTGTTGGCAAAGAGACCCTGCCCCTCAAGTAACTAATACACTGATCCTGCAAATACTTACACACAAGGAAACTTGTTCATAATGCCTTATACATTCAAGTTTAATTAAACTATATAGCGGGAAAAATGTATAGATGTTTGAAGGACCATTGCCTGAAGTTTCATCGCATCATTTGAAGCTGTTCATTTCTCCCCTCTATCTGTTTAATATGTTACTAATCTAACACATGCATTTTTCTCCAACAGTTGAATAAGGGAAGATGACGAGAATGGTTTGAAGGTTTCTTTTATACCTATAAACATGCATGCTCCATGCACAATGCATGCAAACATAGATTATTGTATTTTCAATGCAGTACACAAACACAGAATTATATTTCCCACCATCACAGTAACAAATAAGGAATATATAGCTAGCGTGGTAACAGATTTTTTTTATTTAAACACACACACAAGATTTTACAGCAACATTCCACACACACACACACACACACACACACACACACACACACACACACACACACACACACAATTCTACAACAATACTCCAAAACCATAAGCCAGCATAAACTAGACCTGCCAGTGTCTTTTACCCGCCCCTATAGAACACCATTAATGGCAGTGTGATCTGCAGAAATCAGCAGGGGAAGCTTGTCGTGGTGTGTTGACATGCAGTACCTGTTGATTTCTGCAGATCAAGACAAAGCTGCCATTAAAAGCACAAGTGCAGGCTACAGTATTTTCTACTGGTCTATTGGCAACCCTATAATAAGCTCAGAAAATGCACTTTGAATTTCAGATTCAGCCCAACTATTACTTCTGTCATGAGCACGGACAACTCCAGATCACAGAGAAAGTTTCTCACTAACTAAAATCCTGTTACCATTTATTGTTAGAAACCCCCCCCCCCATCTAAGCTTTTTCCCTTTTTTCTAAGGAATCAAAGATTGTTGCATGTAAACATTTGGTCACTGTAGCAGAAAGACGGGCGCCAAATTAAAATGGCCTTTTGCTTCAGGCATTTGGTTGGCAAGTCCTGCTCATGTAATCAGGATCTCTTGGCACTCCATATTCGAGAACATATCTTACAAATAAATTGGACTGGTACACTAGAAAGGTTTTTCCATCTTTTCCTACAGCAAGGGTATGGGGTCTCTATTCCCTGGGGGTTGTCCCAAGGGGGCCAGTCCACATCATAGGGATTGGGGGTATGACATCCAAGGTGCTGAGAGGCAAAAGGGGGCTCCAAAATACAAAGGATGACGTGATGACCAAAGAGATGCTGTTTAGAGATTTAGTGTTACTTTGTGCCACCTGGAGGTTCCCCCACTTCTGTTACAGTTTCCCCAAAAGTCTCTTCCTACTTACAGTTATTAGGTGGACCCTCTTTGTCCTAGGTATGCTGGCCTTGTTTGTGAGTGCCAGGGTGCAGAGTTGCCATTCCTTCCTTGGCTTGCAACTCCTAAGGCAGCTTAGTCCCAACCTGGTAGCTCAGTGGGGCTCCATGGGGCAAGTCCGTCAAAACCTCTTCCCCATTTGCCTGCTTTCTGTTTCACCTTTGTTTCCTCTCCCCCCTCTGCTTTGCCCTTTGTTTCCTTTAAGGCTTTGCCCTCCCCCACTGGGCTGCTCCTGCCACCTCCTTTTCACAATGCTGCTTGTCTCTTTCCCTCATTTCTGTTGCTTCTTCCTTCCTGCTTGTTCCTCCATTTTGCCTCTCCCCTGCTTTACTCTCCCACCCCCCTCACTCTCCCCCTTTGCATTTCCACTCCCCCACCAAGTCATCCCAGTCAGGATTGCAGTCAACTAGGTTCTCAACATCAATTCAGGCAAACATGGTTGATGTAAACCACACTCTTAAGAACATAAGAGCCCTGCTGGATCAGGCCAAAGGCCCATCTAGTCCAGCTTCCTGTATCACACAGTGGCCCCACCAGATGCCTCAGGGAGCACAAGACAACAAGATAACCTGTTTCCCGTTGTCACTCCCTTGCACCTGGCACAAAGAAAACCTACTCCTACAACCAGAAGGTTGCTTATCCCCATCATGGCTTGTAAGCTGTGATGGACTTTTCCTCCATAAATCTGTCCAATCCCCTTTTAAAGGCATCCAGGCCAGGTGCCATCACCACCTCCTGTGGCAAGGAGTTCCACAAACCAATTACATGCTGGGCAAAGAAATATTCTCTTTTGTCTGTTTTAATACTCCCTCCACTCAATTTGAGTGGATGTCCCCTAGTTCTAGTGTTGTGTGAGAGGGAAAAGAACTTCTCTCTATCCACTCTCTCCATCCCATGCATAATTTTATACATCTCAATCGTGTCCCCCCTCAACCGCATTTTTTCTATAAGAATTTATAAATTGACAATTTATATCATCAAGTCACATCCAGTACCATTCCTTCAAAACAGAAAATGGCAAAAAAAATGTAAAGCACTGTCATGAACACCACTCTTCCTTGAAAGCTTAGAAGGGACTTTACCTTATGATTTTCTGCTCCAAGAGGGATTTCTTCCAAGTTCCACCCCCTCTTGAGGGAATTTTTACAACCTCGTCACACAAGCAAGAGACCACCACAAACGTTTAACAGCATAGGCTGATCACGTCATCTCTGTAAATTGTTTCAACTCAATTTCTACAAATTGACTGTCATTCCAGAAATTTTTTTATGTAACGCTAAAATTTGAAGTACAAAACTGAGCTCAAATCTTTTTGCTTTGACTACAACCATCTCTATTTTAGCTTCCTTGTACTAAAAGGACAAGGTTTTCTACCATGTACTAAAAGGACCATTTTCTACCATGGGCCGATGGATTTATACTATATATTTCTGTCTTTGATAAGACAAGTTACTTTTTCCATGGTACTTCTTGCATAGTTTAGTAGAAACAGGATTACACCGACTGCTCACACTATATAAGAAGTGTAAAGAGATTTTAATGCACCTTCAAGACTTATTTGTGTCATATACTATTTTAAACTAACAGAGTAAATCATCATGTTCGATCTCCAGTGAACATTGGTTTTTTAAGAGTTAAACTATCACATGATCAGAGTACACTATAGATCAATTTTCATTTTACAATTTTGAAGTCATAGCAATAGTCACACTCACTTGCAAGTGCCTTTTTCCCAGCTGCATGATATGCAATAATATATTTTTTCCCATCCCGATCTTCCGTTTTAGTCTCTAATCCTGGAAACAAGGATTTTACAGCCTGATGTATAACTGTTCTTTTCTCCTTAGTATCTTCAATTACCTAAGATGCAGCATAGCCAATAATAATAATAAAATTGTTATATTTATCACCACAAGCATAAAATGCCTTTTGTACGTGAAAACTAGATGCAGAAATTCTGAAACAAACCAAACAACTGGAAAGCCAATCAGGACCCAGTGAAGCGAGGTCAGAAAACATTAATGCCCCTTTGCCCTACACAATAGTTGATAGCTAGGCTTCTACCTGGCACGTCATCACAGGATGCTAAGCCTCACAGAGGCACATCTCCTCCGGTGCTAGACATCCAACAGGAGATTGGCAAATGAACTGCAACGAAGCTATGTCTCCTTAATTTTTTTTTTAAAATTTAAGCTAAAGAGTATGAAAAGAATCTCTTGGGGATTGGCTGACATTGATATGCTCCAAGTTCCATCTATAAAGGAAATGCAGGTGGGGGTCGCACATCTGAATGCATTTTCCCCCATACAAAACGACTTCCCTGCAGTTAAGCGCGCGCACGTAGCCTAAGAGGGTGCAGTCCAGAAGGAGGTGGATTTCTCCAGTTGCTGTTTGTGAGAACTGGGTCTAAGTTTATTCAAATTCAGAACTCCTATAGTTTGCAGTTGGGAATTTCAAACAGCCATCTATTCTTCATTCCCATATCGCTTTTCTTTTCTTTACAGTAGAAGATCAAATTCAACTTCCTTGCTGTTAAGCAATTTCTCTAACAGAGCGGATGCTGGTTTAATCCTATTTGCATAATCCCTCGATTGAAATAGTCAGGTGACCAAGATGCAGGACGACAAAACATCAACCCAAATGATATTTTGGCAAGCAGAAATAGTTCCTAAGTAAGGGACAAAAGGTGTGGGTGCAGTTCTATCCACAACTGGTGCATATTATATCAAATCTAAAGAATTTTAGTATCACCAACTTCTATGCAATCAAAGAGCCAAAACAAATGTTACGTTCATCATGTGGTTTTTATGGTTCTCCAACTGAAATTCCACATGGATTTTTTCCCCCACAGTTGACAGGGTTCCTTCCCCGCACTTCTGCAATTACTATCTTTTCCAGGTGGCTCAAGTAACATTGGACAGGAAAATAGTTATGCATCTGCACTCAGAAGCAGACACAAATACCTCCACAAGATGATTGACACAAGGCACAATCCTATCCAACTTTCCAGCGCCAATGCAGCCGTGCCAACGGGGCATGTGCTGCATTCTGCAGTGGTGGTGGTGGGGGAGTCACAGAGGCCTTCTCAAGGTACGGGAATGTTTGTTCCCTTACTTCGGGGCCGTATTGCAGCTGCATTGAAGCTGGAAAGCTGGATGGAACTGGGCCCACAGCCAGGGACATAGGATTGCCTCTTCTAGTTTGCCAAATTTAGGTCTAATTATTATTATTTTTATTTATTATTATGCAAGCCATTGTATAATTATGCAAGTCAGGGAGGTTAAGCATCACCTCAATTTGTTTCCATTCTTTTTCAGTGCTACTTTGCAGCAAGGCAATGATCCATATGTATACATTTACATCTAGCGCCCATTTTATAACCCTACAACTGTGTAGTCAGTCTTTTAAAGTAACCACCTTCCATAAACACAGAACAGTTCAGTCCCATTTGAGGTGTCAGTACCTCAATGGCAACATTGCCTTCTTTATTCTTAAAAAGCTGAAGTTCTTCTAACTGCCGTTTATCTTCAACTGACAACACTGTAAAGATCTCTTCAGAAGGATCCTAAAAGGCAATAAAAACAACAAAAGGTAAATATAAATCTGATGTATGCAAATAGTTTACAAAAAGACTGGATTTAGTCTTCTGTTTCACTAGAGAGGCTATGCAAAGGGAAAAAAGTTACCTCATTATCTACTGGCACAGAGAAGTCATCTAGATGGATGATATGACCATCTTTTCCTATTTCATGAACAACAAAATCCGAGTATCTAGGAGAAGTCAAGACAGTTATGTCAATCGAGTTCTACACATACATCTGGCAGAGAAAACAAATCCTAGTTTAGATTCCAATCCTGAATGCACTTGCACAGATTTGCATCAATCCCTGCAATCCAGAAACTAGCTTTGTTTTCAAGCTTTTGCTTAAAGGAGCATTAAAAGGGCACACGTTTCCCATTCTAGTGTTTAATCCTTTTGAAGCATACTGTATGCGTTATCTCCCCTTTGCAAAAGGAATTGGTTTTCACATTTCTTTATAGGGAGTATTTAATAAACCAGCCCAGCCCAGAACACTAGGCTCCTTGCAAGTCACAGCTTGCAAATTGTGAGGGAGCCTGGGGAATATGCATGCCCTTCCTCCAACCAAGAGTCAACAATAATTTCCCATTACTAGAGGTGTTTGATAAACAAACAAAACACACACACCATAATACAGCAAGTGAATAAAAACACAAAACACCGTGATACAGTATTTTTTAAAGCGTTGAAGACTGCAATGTAATATTAAATCTGATATTGATGCTTAAGAATTTGCACCTGTGAACAAAAACAGACCACCACATTTTGCATTTTAATTCAACAAATTTTCAAAACCATTTTTAAAAAACACATCTACCCATTACATCTGCACTAACACAATCCATGGTTTTCTCAAAACTGTGGCAAGCAAACCCACTTCAAATTTCAATCTCTGATTTACAAGGGAACCATGGTTTGCATCAGTGTGCAAGTTACAGGAAAACACAGTTAATGCTGTAAGAGAGCAGTTCTCAAACTTACCTGAGCCATGACCCACCTTGTCCTCTGGCGGTGGGTCGCAACTCACCTCTGGAAGCTGCTCCCACGTCACGCTGGGCCCAGGACAGCCTCCACGGGCCTCAGAACAGCTCCCAGACGAGACTGGAAGTCGTGTCAACAAAACCAGAAGTCACTTCTGGAGCTGTTCTGGAGGCCCACAGAGGACATCCCAGGCCCAGCACGACGCAGGAGCAGCTTCCAGAGGCAAGTTGCAACCAGGAAGTACCGGTAGTTTCGGTTGCATCCATTTGCTCCGATTTAGAACCAAACAGAGGCAAGGACAGGCGGCCCCAACTGGTGACCCACCTCAGCATCGGGCTGCAACCCACCAGTTTGAGAAGCGCTGCTGTAAGGAATGAAATGGGAAGGATCACACATTCATAAGGTCCTTTGTAAACCATGTTTTGCAGGATGTCAGCACTGCACCTGACCAGTCCAAGGAGTTGTGTAATGCAATCCTAAGCATGCTTACTCAGAAGAAAGTTCCACTGAGCCCCATAAGGGCTTATTCCCCAAATAAGTGTGTATAGAGAGCTGCAGCCTTAGAACAAGAAACCAGGTCAAACTGCAAGGCTTCTCAAAAAGGCTACATCAAATTTTGAGCCTCTTAAACGTTAATGTTTTTTTTTTAATTTAAAACGAGTACTACCGGTAATTTGTACTCCCTAAAATTTACAGACAGAAACTATCATGGAAACTCTCCCATCATTTCAGCAATAGAAACAATCCATTTTTCCAGTAATGGAAATTAGCTTCGAGATAAAAGACTCAGTTATAAAAAGACTGGCAATTCTAATGGCTGCAGAAGAGGATTCTGCAGAGTCCAAGGGCAGCAAGGAATATTCCACTATACAGAATTAGGGATAACAAAGCCAAGTGAGCAGCTGACAGCATTCCATTTAAGGGCCCCAACTGAATCAACTCGCCCCTTCACATTCTCATCTTGGCATCCAGGAGAAACGCAGTAGATATGGACAGCTGCTTCTCCAGCTGCGCTACCCTAAGGCACCTACACTGCTATCATAGGGACAGATCAACGGCATCCTTTGCATGACACTCTTCCCGTCTCTTTAGCCCACAGTAACCGCACAGGCCAAATCAAATATGCACTAGCCAATGTTTTTATATAGTACTTAATGCTCTACTGAGTAAGAGAAAGAAAAAAGACAGATTCCTGTCCCAGGGGCCACACTATCTACATGTCAGCAGTGGGGATGAAAGGGAGGGCAACCCTAACCAGAGAAGACAGTGAGCAAATGCAGTTACATGCACTTGGGCTGCAATCCTATACACACTCACCTAAGAGTAACCCCCACTGAAAACAGTGGGACTTGCTTCCAAATAAACACATATAGGATTGCGGTGTTAGGCTCATTTCAACTGGGGATAGAGATTAAAGGGTTAAGCCAACAGCTCCATGCAAAAGGCAAATTCTAAAGAGGCATCTTGAGAGCAAGGCTGGCATTTCTTTTATGCAAGCTGCAACTTCCTCAATGGGACACTCTTCCAAGAAAATTTGTTAGAACCGAGCTAGGAGGGAGGAGATAGCATGAAGGATAAGAGCAGTTAGTTACAGTAGATAACTCTTTTCAGGCACAAGATCATGTTGCAGTTTAACCGGCATAATTCACTGTATTTCAAGCTACTCCAAAGTGTTTGACATCAAGACATTAGTGGTTACCTCTCTTTTAATATTCCATTAAAGCCCTTGTGAGAACTAACAAACTTAGTTATGCCAACATCTAGCTCGGTCAGCCCATGCTTCATCATGTCGGCAAAGCTCTCTGGATCTCCTCTTCCTCCACCACCATCATCATCACTTTCTTCCAGTTCTTCCTCGTCATCTTGGTCAGCGCTTTCCTCATTTGGGACAATTTTGTTTTTTGTGACCTCAAGCAAGGGTTTTACAGGCTGCTCCACCCCAATTTCAACCTTCTGGTCAGAATTCTCTCTTCCTCTTAGGGGCTCTCCTGAAACTTTTTGCCTTTTACTTTCATCCACGTTGGACTCCTCATCCTCAGAATGAGGACGCTTCAAGGATATGTTCGCCATTTCTGCTGTGTCCATTCTTAAACCATAAAGATGCTGGTATAGAGTTCTGCAACCAGAAAAAATAAAATAAAGGGATTTCCCATACTTTTACATGCGGTGTCCCTGGTTACCCAAGAAACCAACCTCAATGCATTAAAAAAAAGTCCACAACACCCCCCCAAAGTACCATTTTTTCCATGAGACTGCGAAGTATTAATGCTGACATGTTCTTATCTACTTCCAAAATGATCATGTCTTAAAATTACTAGCACACAAAGGACTAAGTTCTCCCCCCACAGTCATGGTGAAACCACCTCAGATCTGCTTAGTGCCACAATGACAACACTTTGGACTGTACAGTATTACTATGAAAGCTTCAATACAAAGAATGAAGGTGTTCTTTTACAACGCATATGCAAACACTGCCACATATACGCTGGAGCATCCATCCATCCCTTCTCCCCTCATGCAGATACACACACCCTGCCACAGATCCTAAGACACATGGAAGGCATTTGAGAACATCCCCTGAATTTTGGACACAAGATGTCAAGCAGTACAAGGCCTGAAGACAGGGCCTCAGAAGTTCCAGAGCCTTAAACTATAACATTGATGTCTGTTATTTTAAGTCATTCTTGTGCGCACAGAAGGCACTTCCGTTTGTGGAAGTGCCAACCTATTCCCCCTTGTGGAAGGGGTGACAACCTATTTCCCCTGATATCCCTTTCCTGCTGCAGCCTCCCCATATCAACCTATTCCAGAGGGTCCCCAGCCACTCACAAGTGGATATTCAGGGGGTTGCTAGGAGGTCAGCAGAATGGAGACGCTCCTTTTGCTCATGAAGGATATAAGAAGCTTCAGAAAGACACAAGAGAGGGGTAGATAGATGGCAATATGTTGCTTAACTGCCTAAGGATTTCAAGAGTTCTTCCAGTGACCTCATCTAGAAAAACTGAAGATATCATAATGATGTAGCAAGATTGCAGAATTGGGTTTCTTCCAATCAGGGCTGGTCCATCCATGAGGTCAACTGAAGTGGTTGCCTTAGGCAGCAATTGATGGGGGGCACCCATCTCCATCTACCTACTTCCCTCCACTGCTGCTCCTTCTCATTCTACTCACTTGATTGGAAAAGGAAGAAGGGGATGGAGAGGAAATGTGGAGGGGAGGAAAGTGCCGAGTCAGAACACAGGAGAGTGGGAGGAGCAAAGGCTGGCGCATCATCGGCTAAGGGGAGGAGAGCAATTGGCATGCTTCCTCAGGCATCAGGAGGTCATAGGCTGGTTTTACTTCCAATTCTTTATTATCAATTAGTGTCTTAACTATCAGTCTCTTATGTACCATCTGACAACGGTCAGACAAATATCTATACTTTAGTGTCTAGTAGTCAGTCCACAGAAACAACATCAGATGACAGAACAGGCCCTGGTTTGTACGACTCCTGACAACATAGGGGGGAAGTCACATCACTGCCTGTCCCCCTTCTTCAAAAACAAAACAAAACAAAACAAAACAAAACAAAACACCACACCACACCACACAACTCCTGCATGCAGAAAACCTGCACATCCAGCAGGAAGAGATGATAATAGATGGGCTGGTCTTTGACCGTAATAAAGATATTGATTGATGATACTAGATGTTTATATACCACTTTTCTACAACAAAAAACTCTGTTACATCTAGTGCTCACATTTCATACATGTGAACAATTCAGCCATGCAATTCCCCACCTACAATCTGCAATGGTACAATCCAGGACCAGTTTTTCCATGCAATAACATATCTGTCCTGCACCATTAGTGCTGCAAATATTTTTTGCTTATCATCATCAAATGCATTTCTTCTGTGGCTCTGAATTTGTTTCTCATAGCCAAAGGAATCTTCCACATTCATTTAGAGTTCAGAGAAAAGGAAGAAACCTTGAGCCCTCAAACAAGGTAGAGATGACAAGACTACTAGATGAGGAGGGGGATGAATTGAGCACCTGTTGGAGATAGAATACTGCCTACTCACGTTTTTGGAACAGAGAGAGTCACTAGTAGCTTCAGAATCCCCGCTTGGGCAGGCCAAGGCAGAAGACTAAAGACTTTTGAAGAAGAGCAGAACATATTATGTGCAAGATACATTCTCTGATCAACAATGATAAATGGCTTACTGATACTCAAGCTGTCAATTAATTTCTCAATTAACACAATATAAATGCTTCCACTTGTATTTCTGTCATAAGCTTTGAAAATACTGTACTTAAACTAGTCCATCATTCAAGAAGTAGAGGACTAGTTATTTTCGTAGCAATATTCTACTTACATTATTCTGTAAGCAACTGTACAAATGAGTTTAGCGACAATGTGTATACGTGTGTGCCACAGATGCGTCTATTTTCTATGTATACCTACATGATCCTGCTGCAAAATGCAACTTTCCCAAACACAGGAAAACACAAGTGTGCACATTTTCACACCCAAAAACATGTGGGTTTTTTCCTCAACCAACACCAAAGCACAATACTGGATTTGTAAAATAGCTCTCACGTTACTTACCAGAGCTACAAAAGAGCTCTAAGAATGTGGAAGTTACGTTTTTCAGTTTTTCAGGAAGACACAAAAAATATAAGTTTTCCTTGTGGCATCAGATGGTGCATATAGGCACTACAGAACATAAATGCCCCAGTTCTGAAAAGCCAAAGGAAACTCAGACTTTCACTAGGCACATTTTGAATTTGAGACGTTCACTCCTGTCACTGACGCACAGCGTACACAATAACATCACAATCCTATACATATCTACTCAGAAATAAGTCCTATTGTGCTCAATGGGGCTTTACTCCCTGGAAAATGTGGAGTGCAGCCTAAGTGCGTACACGCACACGTGACAGAAGAGGGGGCGAGGGGATAGAGTACCCTTCTTTGAAGCCGACGTCTGAAGAAGGTTCAAGAAAGGAGCAGGGAGGAAAGTCTTTAATCAGCAGAAGAATTGATCTAGTCAACGAAAAGTGGGTGGACAACCTGCAGAAAGGCGAGGGCGAGCGTGCAAGAGAAGGATGGCGTGGCCGGCGCCACCTCTTCCGAGCTCAAAATCCAGGGGAAATCATTCCACCACTATAGCAGCCTGTGCAAGGGCGCTAGCCGTGGACACTGACTTACCCAAAGGCCGATCTATCCGCTTACAGAGAGAAACACCGAGCAGGCGCCTGCTACTGCAGCGAAGAAACACCAAAAGCATGGAATCTTCCCCGCTTTTGCAGACAGACTTCCCAGCAGCACACGTGCCCAGCCCCTTCCACGGCCTAAGAAGGGCCAGGCAAAGAGGCGAGGTAAGAAAAGGGCGGTCTCTTTCTGCAGCCTCTATGCGCACAGCTGAGGCTGTTCCGGGGCACGCTAAACACATGACACGTTCTTTCTCCCTGCGCGTTGGGCAAAGCGCCTGCAGGCAGCGCTGCTGTCTTCTCGCCAAGCTCGCCAGCTCCGCCCTGGGTTCCTGCACAGCACAGTCTTGCTGCATTCTCTGAGGGGCCGTCCGTATCTAGCGGCGCTGTGGAGAATCAACAAGCGAGGGGGTCCAAATTCCCGGATCCATGCTTCATACGATCACCGCCTTGTTCTACCTGCCTGGATACAAGCAGCAGACGCGTTTCCTGCTCCGTCGTTCTCGACTTGCTCAGGTTAGAATCCACCTGTGAAATCATGCGCTGAAAGGATGAATAGAGAAATGCACGTTTTAACCCCCGTAATTATGGGTTGGGGACGTTGTAACCTTTCACTCTGAAGAAAGCCCACACCACAATGTGCCTGCCCTCCAAGAACTGCGATGAGGAAAACTGCAGCAAACTTGCCTAAATGTTATGATGCACTCCTATGCCAAAGTTGCACCAACATGGCCCTGTTACATTGGCTCAATATCTGCCATATATCCTGATCCCGGACGGCACAAAGGAGGTTGGGGAAACAAGAGCCCAGGCAACTCCATGCGGGCTCAGCCCTCCCAGTAACTCCACCATCATCTATGCAAACCCCAATACACCCCACCACTCTGGCACTGCCAGGGTGAGCCAAACGGGGGCCAGGCACAAATCCCCAGTGAGTGGCCACAGCAGGGATGACGCAGCCCCTGGGAATGAGTAATACAGTGAGTCGCGACAGCTGCCACCTGCCAACCATGGAGAGATGCCCCAATGACACGCACATGCACACAGGATGGAAGAATACAGGTAGCAAGGAGAGAAGAGTAGAGAATGGCTAGAAATCCCAGCACCCAGAGTTCAAATCTCTTTGTGCCACTCACACAAACACACACTTCCAAGCAATATCTTTCCCACTGCAGTACACCAGCTAGGGAAGGAAGATAGCTCCCTTCGACAAGGGCAGCCATGTGAAATAAACACGCAAGTCCCCTACGGCAAGGATTTGTGTCCCTGTGGTGGGAGAGGCCACCAACTGGAAGGAACCTTTTTGCCAGAGAAGCCACTGAGGTGACCCACCAGGGAAGTGTTAACAGCATTCAAGCAGGCCAGGGTGCTTGTATTCCATTGCACAGAGATGCAAGGCTGGGGGCCAGGCAAGGCAGGTTTGAGCCCAGCCGAGGGGCTTGCTGTCTTCACTATCATGCTCAGCCATTGGCCAGAAACACTCATGGCAGGGACAAAAGAAGAGATGGAAGCAGGTTTTGAACTCACACTGCCGGTACACGAAGCTACTCTCTAACCACTTAGCCCCAGCAAGAGCTAGGCAAAGAGCCCCTCATCATGGGACATTTATTGTCTCGCAGAACCAAAAACAGGCACATCTGGTTGGGAGATTATAGAAAGTCTTTGGGCTTACATGTGACACAGGGCCCATATTGCAGCAGCCAACTCATTTAGCCACTCACACGCCATGCCCTCTGCACCATTGCTGATATCAGTCACACAGTAGCCCCAGCGTAGCTGTCATTATGCTCCCCTCCCTCCCCCGTCTGTCTGCCTTATACTGTATATCATGACAACAGACAATAGGTGACCCATGACCAACAAGGAGCTTCTCTCCACCGGCAGCAGAGAGGGCCTTCCTCTGCTGTGGGAATTCCCTCCTGCAGTGGGAATTCTAAGAAGACAAGTGTTAACAAAATGTCGTGTCATACGTGTTGTGAGGGGCAGCAGGTTGTTTGTGCAAAGTGCTCCCTTTATGTCTAAAGTGCTCTTTCTTCATAGTTCCCACCACCACAGTTCCCTTGTGTGTCGACAACATGAGGCCAGAGAGGAATATAGCTCCATGCCGCGCACTCTGTCATCTGTGTTCTGGTCTCCCTGACTGGTGTTGATATCCTGTGATTGATTGCAAAGTATAGTCTGTATCCTATGCTCCACCGTTGGAAAGTGGGTGGGGTGGAGGGAGCTGAGATTTTCTGGTTTGTTTCATATGGTTTTTTTTTAATTCCTATGCCAGCTCTGACATCATTGTGGCGTTTTGCACCACATCAGTTGAACACCAGTTCAAGGTGTGCCCATTGTCTAGATTTAGAATATGGCACACATCAACTCCTACTCCTCCTGCCCATGTCCCTCCCACACCTCCACCCCATTTGGGGGTTTATCCTGACAGCAGTTGCACCGGTGCTGAAGTTATGTTGGTGCAGTGTTGTGCCGGCATCGATGGCATGCCTGTCAGTGGAAGCGAGACTACGATGACGGGGCTTTCATTGTGCCAGCATCTAAGGGCATATGCTATATGCCATATCCTATGCTGCTCAAACTAACGTTTCAGAAGTATAGGATTACACTGTTAATCCCCTCCCTATTCCCACACCTATTTGCACATTTACAACCCCTCACTGCCAGTTGTAAACTCCCACCTTTGGCAACATGCAACTACTGACCCACTTCAAACTATGAGGTGCTCTCGTTCTCTTTACATTACCTCTGCAGAATTATTTCATTGTGCAATAAATGTAAAATGCCTGGTATTCCTTAACTGCTCTTTGCATCAATCGAAGTAACTGCAGACTGGATCTAAGGCCCTCTGCAGCTACAAGGTGGACAGCTACAGTCCTGCCTACGTGCCCCAGACATAGCCAGTTATTGGGACCACACCTGAACCTGTTGGACTAGTGCTAGAGGCAACACTGGAGGGTCATGCATAGCTGTTTCCCTGATTTGATGATTGTTTCATTCAGGAATGGATGTAACACTCATGTATATAAGATATGCCTTACTCGTTTTGGAACTGGTAACAACAACAAAAGGCACACCAGCAGACGGATAAACAGAGAGTGGGATTGGTAGATCAGACAAGTATAGCTGATTTCCTCCACCAAAAAGGGCCATGGGTAAAAAGTGTGACCTCCATGGGAAAGAGAGCAGCTATATGGTCCCAGAGCATAGTGTGTAGGCAGCTGATACATTAACCTTGCTGAAGCTAAGCAGGACTGGATTGGTTAGTGCCTGGATGGGGATGTACAAAAGGGCCTTCTGGATCAGATCAAAAGTCCATCCTGTTTCCCAGAGTGACCAACCATATGCTGCAAGAAAACCCAGAAGCAGGGCTTAGAGGCCAAAAGCCTTCTTCTACTGCTACTCCCCAGCAACTGGTATTTGGAGGCATACTCCCTCTGAACCTAGAGGTTGCACACTGCTGGCCCAACCATGAAGCCACCTGATGCGGCTTGCACCAGTGGCAGATGGCGAGGGGAGCAAGGGGGCAATGGATTCAGGGTGCCCTTCATCCTGAGTCTGCCACCGCCTTCTCCAGATGAGAAGTGGATCACCAGTGGCAGTGGCACTCACGCAACCAGGCTCCTTGTGTGGTTTTCTCAAACCCGGAAGTGGGGGGGAGGACAGGTGGGTGGGCTAGCAAGTAAGTAGGCAGGGGGGGGCAGCAGTGAGTGCCACTGTGATTAGGGAGGAGGAGAGGGACGTCCCCACCCTGCTTCCTTTTATTTACTGGAGCGAAGCGCACACCCTTTGCAATGAACTGGAGCAGCGCCTATTGGGGAGCATGCATTGCTCCTGTCCATTTCAAACAGAAGCGGCATTGGGGAGAGAGGCTGCACAGAGGGGGGGGGTGGGCTCCAGATCACTTTTCCCTGCTTCGTAAGCACTGGATGGGCAGAGAGAAGTGATTTGGAGCTGCGGCAGCTTGCTCTTTTCTTCTTCCTCCTCCCTTCAGCAGCGCTGGAAGGAGAAGGGAGCCGCTGCTGCCGCCGCCGCCATGATCCTCTTCTGACCTGCTCTCAATGTCAGAAGAGGATTGCAGCCCCCAGTGGAGTGGCAGACTGGAGAGGGCAGCCGATAGACAGACTGGAGTTTGTCCGTTCACCACTCTTACAAGGGTGCCACTCCACGCGACCATTTCAGGTCACTTCATGGCAAGGTTGGCCCTGATTGTAATTCCTATTTACATACTGCTTTGGGACAACAACAGAAATGCTCTCAAAGTGGTTCATGTAGCAAGATGAATGAAAGGGAGAGTGGGCGTCCTCTGTGGCATGAGGTTTTGCTAGCATACATGCCAGTCATTATGCGCAGCTGCACACAACACAGAGCCATACCAGAGAGCATCGTGATGTATACTCTGCAGGCTCCAAGCCCTGAACATAACTGCTGAGCTACACAAAGTAAAAGCATAAAGGCCTTTACAGTCCTCTTTGCAATATTCAGAAAGGCTTGTAGCAGAGGGCAGAATAAAGACCTATTTATTGTAGTGGGAGGAAGCAAAAGCAGGAAGCCTCGGTCTTCCAGAATGTCATGAGTGGGAACATATTCATGGGAAGTTGTCCGTGTCAGCTCTTTCTCCAACCAAAATAAAGCAATCTAGCTATCAGAACTGTGACAGAAAAAAAAAGCAAAAAGTGAATAGGGGAATGTGTACGCTACTGGGAAAAATATGACGACTATGATTCAAAGCATGCATTGCTTGATTACTGATTGTAATGTGAAAGATTAAATTGACAACCTAGGTTCAGCTGTTCCTGGAGGAAATTTATTTATTTATTTAAAGAATTTATACCCCGCCTTTCTCCCAACAAGGGCAATCAAGGTGGCTTCCAATAAAAACATTAAAATACATATATACATTTAAAATCAAGAGTTAAAACAATTAAAACAGCCCCAGTGGGTCACCTATATTTACATTTGTTAAAAGCCATTTATTAAAAAGCCAGCCCACCATCGAATGCTAATCTAAATAAAAATGTCTTAAGGCCCTGCCAAAAGGTCTCTAAGGAGGGAGCCGTTCTTAATTCCAGGGGGAGGGAATTCCATAATTGGGGCGCCACTGCCGAGAAGGCCCTATTCCGCACCGCCATCCCCCTCACCTCCGTCGATGGCGGCACGGTTAACAGGGCCCCCCCTGATGACCTCAGAGTACGGGTTGGATTATAAGGAAGGAGGCGGTCCTAAAACTGATTATCTGGGCTCTTCAATCTTCCTCCTGCAGGGTCAACCCACTGGGGCTGACACGAAGGGAAAGGGAAGAACATCTCTTTCCCCTGAGTTGTCCCCCGACCCCGTTGGTACGGGTCACATCCTGCATAGGATGCAGCGGCCAGCCATTTAGGCCAGCTGGTGCTTCTTAGGCAGGATTGGGCTGTTAGGTTTCCTCCCAGTTAGACTCGTATAATATGCTATGTATGGGGCTGCCTCTGAAAACTGTTTAGGAACTTCAAGTGGTACACAATGCAGTGGCAAAGGTCTTGACAGGGTGAGACTACAATCGTGCTACGCCTCTATTATTCCAGCTCACTGCTGCCAGTTTGTTTCCAGGCATAATTCAAAGCTATGGTTATTGCCTTTAAAGGAGGGCTGCCAACCTTCCAGGAGTGGCCTGGAGTCTCCAGCAATCTCCAGGTGACAACTAAAAACAATCATGGATATTTGAACAGGGCCTCCAGGTATTTATCCTGTTGGGGGGGGGGGAATCCAGGAATAGCTTCAGTCACAGCCCAATCCTAACCAACTTTCCAGTGCTGATGCAGCTGCAATGCAGCCCCGAATAAGGGAACAAATGTTCCCTTACCTTGAGGAAAATATATGGACTGCTTTCTCCCACATGAATTTGACCATCCTGTAAGATCTTTTAGGAAGAATCTCCGGCGAGTTCCACCACCACCAGAGTCTCAACAAAAATCAACCTATGAGAGGGCGTTCTTAGCAGTGGCCTTCACATTCTGGAAGACTCTGCTTTTGCAAGTGCAACTGTCTGTCTTTTTTTTTGCCCCAGTTGAAGACCAGGTTTTTTTACCAGGTCTTCGTAGAATTTTTGTTAATTTTGTTCGTTTAAATTATCTCTGGGTTGTGTTGTTTTGTGTTGCTGTTCTTCTGTTATTTGGGTTGTTAATTGCATTGGTTTTCACATTTTTGTAAACCACTCTGAATCTTTGTTGAGAAGTATGGGATATACCAGCGGGTGGCGCAGTGGGTTAAACCTCTGAACCATGAGCTGTCGATCGAAAGTGAGCTCTTGTTGCTTGGACAGCTCCTGCCAACCTAGCAGTTCCAAAGCATGTTAATGCGAGTAGATAAATAGGTACCGCTTGCGGGAAGGTAAACAGTGCTCCGTGTTCCAGCCGCATGCTACGCGCTGTGGCAAGGAGAGTCACGCCGGCCACATGACCACGGAGGCGCCTTCAGACAACGCTGGCTCTTCGGCTTTGAAATGGGGATGAGCACCACACCCTAGAGTCGGACATGACTGAACTTAATTGTCAGGGGTCACCTTTACCTTTTTATGGGATATACATTTCTAAAATAAATAAATAATCGTCATGATACAACCAGTTGTTTGTCCCGCTTATTTATATGGAAAAGTAAAGTATGTGTTTAAGACAGTAATCGTACACACACTTGTTTGAGAGTGAGCCCTATTGAACTTAAGTGGAATTTAAATCCAAATCAATATGCATAGGCTCAGGCTACAGATTCACACACGCACGCACGCACCCACCCATGTGCATAGATTTAGCTCAGTTGTACCTAATTTTGTTTTAATCTATAAAAGCCTAGAACTATATGTTTTTGAAACTATGTGTTCAATTTCATGCTCCCACAAGTAGGACAAAGCACGGACACTGGAGACTTAAAGTAAAATACAGTACGTTTTATGACAAGGAAGTAGGCTATTTCTGGATGCCAGGTGCAAGGGAGTGGCATCAGGATACAGGTATCTTGTTGTCTTGTGTGCTCCCTGAGGCATCTGGTGGGGCCACTGTGAGATACAGGAAGTGGAATAGATGGCCTGATCCGGCAAGATTCTTCTTATGTTCTTAGGTTATGTTCGAGGGTCCTAACTTCACCTACCAAGAGTAAGGTTATGTTTTGGTGTTTCACTTGGTCTTGATAGTGGCTTTCCAGGTACAATGCTTTGTTTCCATGTTTGATGATTAATCTAAAGGCGTTACAGTCAGTCACTGAATTCCATGTCAGCATGATTTTTTATGGTAATCCCGACCTAAACTATGTAGTACAGAAGCTTCCTCAAATTGTCCACCCTTTTGCTCAAGGGATTTCCTCTTAGGTGCCTGGGAGTCTGGAGTCCTCTCCAAGCACAGTCTTCTAATGTCTCCAAATATATTCCCATTAAACACATCTGCATTTTCTACATCTTTAATTGTAAAAGTGTAACCTGCATTAGATAGAACGAACGTTCAAATTACAAAGTTGTAGGTAGTTGATGTAGAAGAAAAATCCACAATCCAAGGTCATGCAATTATTTATTTAGAACTAACAAAAAATAATGATGTAAAAAACAGCAAGTGTTCAAATTTAGCAATTTATATACACTTTTTGTCCTGCATTCCATTTGGACACAAATTACAGAGCAATTCTGCACAACTATAGACCACCGGAGCGAGCGCTCTGCTGGCCTAGGGTGTTGCAAACGTGCTGTAAGACTTCACATGTTGAATTTCAGCATGTCTTTAGTGCAGCAGCTGGTAAAAGGCACTGAAGCCCTACCAGAAGAAAGGTGACGACCCTCATAATAAAACAGAGTTGTTATGGAAATCAAACAGCCTGTTCTGTTTTGGACCAGAAGGGCAGGTGCCAAAGAAAGATGCTACTGATCCTATATGATGCTTTGCTTTCTTTACTTGATGACTCATTGGTGTAATCCACATTCCGTTGAAGTAAAGGGCAAAAGAGTGTTCTAACAAGGATTGGCAGCCCAATCCTACCAACCACTGTTGCAGTATGGGTGCCAGGCCCCCACCGTTTCTAGCTTGTTTGGTTGGAGGACCAGTTTACCTGTTGGAAAAACAAGGGACAGAGATGGTGGGAGATCATTTGCTCATTGGTGTGTGTGAGAGAGGGGGGGGAGGAGGGGCAGAGTTACATGAAAGAGCTGAGGAACCTACTCAGGATTTTGTATAGTGGTAGGAATGGCTCTTTATAGTTGAGCTTGCAAGATTTGCCGTTAGTACAGTGTAGCAGGTTTCTTTAAAAGTGTTAAAGCTTTTCTTTAAAGACAATTTCTTTAAAAGTGTTAAAGCTAATTTTCTGTTGATGTCTCTAATCCATGGCTTTTATTGCTAAGGGCAAAGAATGATGAAACTGAGGAAATGTAGCTATAAGGCTGCATAAGATAAAACTGTAAATAGTTTAATAAAACAAATTGCAACTGTCTTCTTCTGTCTCTAGAAATACTAATAAGAGATTACGGTATTTTAAAATGTTTTGGTAATGAATGCAGCGGAGAAGAGAATCTCTGGAGGCAGCTAATTGATCTTTCTCCAGCGAAGTGAATCTGACTGACTTCATTCATAAGTGATCTGTATAAATAATTTTCATGCTTATGACTGCCCAAGACAAGATGGTTCTTTATTTTCTCTCTCTTCTATAGCTTAGTTGTGAGCTCACTAATTGCTTGTATAACACTTGGTGTAACTGTAGCCATGGTATTACCATGAACGGCATAATCATTGACTGTTCCTATTTGTATTTACATGTATCATACTAACTGGTTCATATCCTACAAAAGTTATATTTTTGAAAAATTGAAATTCAGAATGTCTAAAAGGATCAATTTACTCAAAGAAGTACCACCAAAAGAAAAATGGTGTAAGATGCCATTTTACACTGTCAAAAGTGGAAAGGATGTTCAGAGACGCAGGTGCAACATGTTGGGATTGTAGGAAAATGTTTCAAAGAAATAATGGTGTGAATGTCCAAATGAATCTGCTGGTTGTATTATCAGGGGGAAACTTAAAGGACATCAAAAAGTCATAACATGATGACATATTCTAATTTCTAAACTCAAGCTGGAAGTGAAGTATTGGAAGTAGCAACAACTGCTACTGATCATGAAATGAAGAAGCAGTTGCTACAGAATAGTGATGTATAAAATCGTATTGCAAAAGACTGTGGAAAAGGACAGATACGAACGAAAGACATAGATAAATAGGCAGGTGTATGTTTTTATTTTTGTATTTTGTTCAGGTCAGTGTTCAAGGCAACGTTGTCAACTTTTTCTGTATTTTAAAATTGAAACAATAAATAGGTATATAAATATTTAAAATAATTACCATACTTGACGACATCAGACCAACTTGCATCTAGCATTCTGTTTCCAGCACTGGCCACCAGATACTTTTGGAAGCTTTTAAACAGGGCATGATGGTGATGCCCATACTGTTTCCTTTTGGAGTTTTGTTTTCCCTCCAACTTCTAGTAATGAGATACTTCTCTGAACAAGAAATTTCTGTTTTGTGTACTTCCTACATTTGTATTTCGCCTTCCTTCCACACCAGAACCCCAGATAGAATACATGGGGTTCATTGTTGTTACCATGTGGGAGTATCCAGGCTAGTGCTCCTTTGTTGTAACTGACCTCTGTGAATGGAAGGAGCGTTCTGCTTGTGCAAGGAGTCTTGTTCACAGAGGGAGCTTCTGATGATGTCGAGTGCTAGTCTGGATACTGCCCATGGTTAAAAGCCATTTATTGTGCAGACAGGGGAGTGTCTGCATTAATAAGGCTGGATGGACAAATAGCATTCCACCATTATAAACTCTGAACGTTCTATTGGTCATTAACAGCGCAATCCTAACCAACTTTCTAGCACTGGTGTAGCCGTGCCAACAGGGTGCACACTGCATTTTGCAGTGCAGGGGCAGTTATGGAGGCCTCTTCAAGGTGAGGGAACATTTGTTCCCTTACCTCAGGGCTGCATTGTGGCTGCACTGGTGCTGGAAAGTTGGTTAGGATTGCACTGTAAATCTGAACGTCCCAATCCTCCTGAAATTTGGCACTGAGTAACTAGTTTGTGTAGATCTGTTGATGGTCACAGCAGTTTAACTTCTGACCTGAATTCTGAGGACCTCAAAATACTGGCCCTACACTGTTGCAAAGCGCTTTACGGTACTTTTGTGACAGTGCACGCCAGCGGAAATAGTGTTCCGCCAGTGCAAGTAAGGAATAGGATTGGGCCAAAGGTCCTGTTGTTTTCAGTGGGAGATTGTACTGGCATTTATAATGCAACACATGTCTGTTTAGAGGGGTTGATGATATTTAGATTGTTGTTGTTGCTCTTAACAAATTTGGCTGCCATCTGGCAAGCTGAGAGGAGCTTACCACCATTAAAACTTCTTTTGTTCATAAAATCGATACCACTTGCCCAGTCACCCTGACATTTGATACAGATTAACTGAACATCACAATCCACCACTTTTTTGATCCTGATCTGACTTTGGTCCTGATCCACAGTGAAATTAGTAAAATGCAGCACTTTCAAGCCTGACCACACTTTTGTTCAGAAATACATCCATTCTGCTTGAAGCTGTTTCTCGTTGCTTCACTGGGAATAATCAGACTCCCCCTTTGTGGAGCCTGCAGGGGTGGGAAGATTGCAGAAAGCAGGAAAGAGGCAGCACATTCCACTGTGTGATGCAGTACAGACATATTTATTTATTTTAGATGGAAGTCAGAGAGTGTTTTTAATGGGGTTTACTCCTAGGTAAGTGTGCATAGGAGTGCAACACACTGACTTGAGAATAAGCCCCTTTGAACTCAGTAGGGCTTACTTCTGAGTAAACACACATACGACTGAAATAACTTTTCTATTAATTTCTGCCAGCTGCATACTTGTTAATAGGGAGAGTATTAGTTACTCACGGGATTCCTCATAGATCTTGTATGCATATTTCTCTTAGAAGGGGGCAATTATTGTTTTATATTGTTGATTATAGTGTTGGAAATATATAAGCAATCTTGCTTTTAAACTAAACTCCTGTTTAGGTGTGCAAGGTTGTTTACAAGACTGTTTTGATAATTTGAGAGTTAGAATTTATTTGAGAGTTAGAATTTATTTTCCTCCATCTTTCATACCAGATTACAGAGAATAGCCATGTTGCTGGTCCCCCAAGTTGCCCCCTGCCTGCTCCCGAATGTACGTTGGATATTCCTGACGCCGTTGGTACTGAGGGTTTGGGGCTGGCCTGGCCAAGTGGGCCCTCAGCAGGTGCTCAATGTAAATGACCCTGACACCACCCTGCCAGCAATATAGTCAGCAGAAATTATTTGAATTTCTTCCTTCCTATTAATATTCAATTCTGTGTGCATAACTCTGTGATTATAGCAGCATAAGTAGCTCATTTAAGATAAACTTTGATCTGAGAAGCACAAGGAAGGTGAACGTTAATGGTGACATAACCAAATGAAGCTGAACTGTGGTAGCAGAACATTTTAGTATTTGACTCAGAGCTCTCAGTGGTGGCAAAAGCAGGAGAGGCTCATTTCCTTGGCAGCGCTGTCATGAGACAGGGTGAAGCCACTATCTCCAGGTAATGAAAGGAACAGCAGATCTGGACAGTCATAAAAAACAAATACTGTACAGTCAATTCTTGTTTTACGCGCAATCGGTTTCCGCAGATTCATTTATCTGTGGGAACAAGAGTATAACTTACGCCATTTGCTGTCTGTTCTCGGCTATCCGCGACCATTCTGAAGTTTCGGCTATCTGGCGACTGAAGTCTCGGCTATCCGCAACCATTCTGAAATCTTGTTCTCGCGGGTCTGTCTTGTTCTTGTGAGTCCTCGTTTGCAGCCTCGTTTACAGCCCTCGTGGAGACGTTGAGCTGCCCTTGCTAGCACCCAGCCCATAGAGAGTTTAAGGTAAGAGTTTAAGGTTCATAAAATTCACATATTGTATAATGAAGAGGGTCCGGGAACACCTAACTCCATTTTCCCCATAGCATCAATGATTCAGTATCCACTGGGTTTTCCAAGAACCTAACCCCAGTGGATAGCGAGAATTGACTGTACATGGACAACCATCGCTTAAGGTGACCACCTGTCCATGGTATGCCCTGGTCCAATCAGTGCAGACTGTTGCACCTAACAGGGACTGGACATCAAGCGTTGGTCAAGTCAGGCACCAGCCAAGGGTCCATGCCTATCAGAGGGCCCGCCAGTACAGGCTGACACCCCCCCCCCCGAACATTCATTACTGGTGGCAGAAATTACTGGTAGCGCCCAATGCACTATCAGCAGTGCAGGATATTGCCCCAGGGCCCCCAGCGACCTACCAGTGGCACTGATGGGGGTGATGGTAATTTGAATTTGATCTCTGGACATTTAAGGCTGTCCCTGGCCATTACTGAGAGATGGCCCTTCCTCCTGTGCTGAGGCAGAGCAAGCATTAGTGCTGCTACACTGGCATTTCAGAAAAGCCTTGCACAGAACAGGAACATTGTACAAGAGGCTTTTTCAGGGATGTGGAGAGGGTGAGGACACAGGTTTCCCTTGCCCCTTACACACAGTTCTTAGGATTGCCACACCATCATAGGAAGAATCAGAAATGTATACTGAAGAACATACCCACGGCAGAGTCACTGTATGCACGAGCCACTTTCTTTGAACAGCATGCCCCTGGAGCTCTTGCGTTATATTTTATTTAAAAAAAAATTACAGTACAATTCTAGGCATGCTTACTCAGAAGTAAATCCCACTAAATTCAGTAGGATTTATTCTCTCATACATTGCAAGATTGCAACTATACTCTGTTTAGGCATGGTTTTATACTGTTTTTACTTTCATCATGCTGCTTACCAAATTCTGTATAATTTACTGCTGTATATTTACTTTCCTAGAGGCATTTTATACACTTTTTTTTAAATTAAAGATTAATCCTCAAAGAAGTTCTGCATAATTAGCAAAATATCTACACAAGCCTATACTCAGTCTAGTCAGAAGCAAGTCTCATTGAGTTTAATGGGACACACTCTCACGTTAGTGTGTTTAGGATTTCATTCTATGTCTTTTCCTCTCTCTCTCTCTCTCTCTCTCTCTCTCTCTCTCTCTCTCTCTCTCTCAAATGTCGGTTGTGTATCTTTTTGGAAGAGACATGGTAAATCACCTGCAAGACACTCTTTCAATGAGCGAGTAGTTTATTTGCTTTTTAAAGTCAGATCTTGCCAGCAGTTATTCTCACATTTGTCTGTTTTTTTTCACCCCTGTATTACAAAACTTCAGTTTATTTTTTTTCAGACCTGTCCAGATGTGATATGTTAGCTAAAATTAACTTGTACAATGGAGTAGCAAGTCCTCTTTGTTTTAAATAAGACATAAATATGATTGGTATCGATGCTTTAACCAGATTTGTTAAATTAGTTGTTCAAATTGAGTTAATGTAAAATGACTGCATGCATCCAGCAAGCCATTGAAATGAAAAGGGCAAACTATTTTGTGCATATAGAAGCACGTTACTACTTAAATACATCGAACGGGCATGGGAAATGAAGGAAAGGGAGACTGTGGAAGAGGAGAGCATTGGACTGGCATGCTAATGAGGATTCTGTTTTATTTAAGAAACCTTCCTTTGTACTTGATGTCTGATTGGTCACTAAGTAAATCCTGTGTCCATGATCCAAAGAGCCCCTTTAGGTTTGTACAGGAATGTGCGCTTATGCATGGTTTTTTTTTCTTTCTTTCTTTCTATTCCTTGCACTGCACTGCAAGCTGATTCTGAAGTTCTTCTGAGCTTCAAGAACAGCTTGTTTGGCAGCATAGCTAGATATTTTAGGAAAGGCAGAGCACTGGAGCACGTCATGTGGTCCTTTTGGATTGAGGTCTATGTCAACAAAATTATGGGAAGGCCAAACAGTTCTTAAAATGTGTTTAGGCAGTACTTCAATGGTCAGAGCACTTATGATCAACAGCCACAACCCAGCACAGAGTTAAGCATACTTGCGTCTCTTAATTTTGATAGGCTTATGGCATGTGTAACACTGTGTTGGATTTTGGCCATGATGTTTCATCCTCTCACCAACCCTCTACGGTAGGCTATTTTACAGACAGGGAATGGAAATTGAGATATGGTTATGTGTTCAGTAGCCACATGATATGGAATGCAATGATATAGAACAGTGCTTCTGAAACTGTGGGTCCGCGACCCACTTGATTGGTTGCAACCCGATGCTGATTTGCAAGTTGGGTCCACCCACCTGCCCTTGCCTCTGTTTGGCTCCAAATTGGAACCAAATGACGCAATGAGAGGCCACTTCAGGGTCGCGACTCACCTCTGGAAGCCGCTCCCGCATCGCGCCAGGCCTGGGACAGCCTCCAGAGGCCTCCATTGGCCCCAGAACAACTCTGGAAGTAACTTCCGGGTCACTTATGGGTTCTGGTTGTGACTGGAGGCATTTCTGAGGTCCGTGGAGGCCTCAAGAGGCTGTCCCGGGCCCAGCGCAATGCAGGAGTGGCCTCAGGAGGTGGGTCACGATGCCAGTGCCAGAGGACAAGGTGAATCGCTGCTCCAGAAAGTTTGAGAACCACTGATATAGAAAATAAAGGACCCATTTTAAATAAATTTAACTGTTGTGGCTTCCTCTAAGGAACTCTGCACTGTTGTTTTGTGAAGATTAGACATCTGTTGTGAAGGTTAGATACCCCGAGCCCTCTCATAGAATAGTAATTAAACTGGTTTAAATTTGTAATGTCTGCATGTTCTGCATGTTTACTTCATGTTTATGAAGTAAACAGGGAAATTAGTGAACATGAAGAAAAGGAGTGAGTGGGAGGGGCAGTTTTACCCTGCATGATACTTTAATTGAAAATGCTGGGCTATTGTCAAATGACAGACAACTCCAAGATGACTCTATTGACTTTAAAATAGAATGGGCAGTTTGGGTTATTTAGTCTGAGGATTGTCCCTTTGGAATGTATTCTTCAGGGATCTGGAAAAAATGCTGACTCATAACCTAAATTTGACATTAAAACTAGGTTAATAACTTTTTGAGTTACCAGTGTTTTTAAACAGCACAACTTTAAAGTAAAAGAGACTATGGGCTGCAATGTTTTGAACATGACGTTCCTGAAGCCATTAGCCCCTTAACAAAAGAAAAGCATTTTCTGAACTGCAGTGTGACAGCTTTAGTGGGTTGAGGATGACTGAGCCCGACACAACAATCCTATACATGTCTGCTCAGAAGTAAGTCCTATTGAGTTCAATGGGATCTACTCCCAGGTAAGTGAGTATAGGATCGCAGTCTCAAAGCCTGTGTCTGTTGTTGGTTATTGCTTCTGGCTACCACCGCCAAGCTGCTTATACATCCAAAATGGCTCTATGAAGTGTCCTGCTTTAATCAGTATTGTAGTCCACAACTAAGGCTGCAATCCTATACGCACTTCCCTTGGACTAACAGCCCAACCCTATACTTACCTCCTGCTGGTGGCGCTCCTGCTGGTGCTAACTGCCATAAACCAGACAGTGCCAATCGTAAAAGGCGCTCCAGCAGTGCGCTACTCAGCATGCTGAATAGGAGGGCCAGAGTCTTCCCACTGGCGCCAGTGGATCCAGAGCCGCCTGCTGCCGAAGCTATTATGGCGAGGGAGGTGGAAGGAGGTGTGAAATGGGGTGGGGGAGGGCAAAATGAGGCAGCAATAGGGTGGGGGGAGGGCAGAACGGGCAGAATAGGTTTATGGGTGCTGGGGATGGGCGGACCAGATCCAGGAAGGGGTTGGGTTTGGCAGCAGCAGTAGCTGCCGAAGCTTAACCCACTTCCTGGACCTGATCATGTGGTGTGGGTCCATGCGGTCCTGTGCCAGCTATTTAGCTAGCACAGGTCTGAGTAGACCCCCCCATGCTGTGGAGGCGTATTGCTGGGTAAGGGAACAATTGTACCCTCTGCAACTGTTCACCCCACTGCAGGATGCAGCAGTCACCATTTTGCCGCCGCTGCATTGACTGGGGGGGGGGGAAGGATAGGATTGGGCTGTAGCTCCCATTAAGCATAATGGAACTTATTTTTTAATAGCCATGCATACGATTGCACTGTGAGAATGAGTCAAATTATGTACAAATACTTATGACTTTTTATATTTATATATATTTATTATTATAGAATATTTATATTCCAATTAACCCTCGATTTAACCATATAATAGAGGGGAAGGGGTGTCCATTAATGCTGAAAGTCTGTTAAATTCGAATGGATTGAAGCAAATGGAGATGTGCAGATTTCCCATCATCTCATCCAATTTGATCTTCCCTCCGGTGATAACTAAGGCTGAGTCCTACCATTAGGCAGAGTAGTCTGGAAGTTGACCACGTGGCCAACTGAAGCAGTCGTCTCAGAGAGTAGATTGGCAGGAGGTGACCGCCACTTGCTTCCACTGGAAGGAGCAGGGGTGGGTGCATCACCTGGCAAGGGGAAGGGGCAGGGGTGGGTGCATCACATGGCAAGGGTAGGCAGTACACTGCCTCAGGTGCTGGGGTTTTTGGGCCTGTCTCAGGTGACAGAGGTTGGCATACGATTAAAGAGCAGCAAGTTGTCAATTATTTAGTAACTAAATAACTAAATAACTAATAAAACTAATTTTTAGTTTATTATTAGATTTTTACCACTGGGAGGGGCTCTCTTTTGGCTTTTCTGTCAGGCACCAGGAAACAAAAAATTCATGGGCATTCTTTGGCAGTCACTCCTTCCTCATATAGCAAGAGATCAGTGCAGAGGTAGTGAAAAATGCTGAATGTGACTGTTGTATGTCACAACAAACTCATTTAAATAAGCACTGCATGTAACCTTGTCATAACGATCGTGAATACTTGATTGTACAGGTATGAATATGTTCTGAAATCTGTCTGCTTTTAGTTACTTTTTCTTTTCCATGCCTCTCTTGCATGTTTTCCGTGTGACTTCTCTGCTTTCATTTTGCCAGACTACCAGAATATCTGGGAGGAATTGCCACATTAATAGTTAAAGAGACTGCCTTGTATCCCAGGGCTTACTTGTCATAGGACTCTGCATTTATATTAAATCAGGCTATTTAGCCCAGGTAGCCCAATATTGTCTACTCTGGCAGTAGCTCTCCAAGGTCTTGGGTCGATGTCTTTCACAACCTACTGTTAACAACCTGAGATGCCTGTGATTGAACCTGGGAGTTTCTGTGTGTAAGTCATGTACCGTACAACTGACTGTGGACCCAAGGTAACTAATACATGTTTTGATTGAAATATCAGGAATGGCTTTCAGCTGTTGCCAGGAAGCTGCAAATAACCTGGTCATAACAATCTTTGTCTACAGATTGTGTGAATAAGCTCTGACATCAGTATGCTTTTTCTTCTCCATGCCCTTCCTACAGTAAGCCTCTCTTATATGTTCTCCGTGTGACTTCTCTGTTTTGATTTTGCAAGAATACCTGGAATATCTGTGTATTCTGATAATTCTACCCCTGTGCATTTTGTTTAAATGTTGTGGTTTGTTAAGGTTCAGAGTGAGTGCAGTGTTTGGATCTGGGAAACCTGTGCCCCAGTTTGTGTTCTAGCATTCTTGTGGCTAATCCTTTGCCCCCACCTCTTTACTATAAATCCCTAATAAAAATTGCAAGTACCTATCAACAGGACAACAAATTTCAGAGGGGTAGCCCTGTTAGTCTGTTGCAGCAAAAACAACAGAGCCTTGTAGCAGCACCTTAAACAACTAACAGCGCAATCCTAACCAACTTTACAGCGCTGGTGCAGCCACAATGCAGCCCTGTGGTAAGGGAGCAAACGTTCCCTCACCTTGAAGAGGCCTCCATGACTGCCCCTGCATGGCAAAATGCAGTGTATGCCCTGTTGGCACAGCTACACAGGTGCTGGAAAGTTAGTTAGGATTGCATTTATTTCAGCATCAGCGTTCATAATCTACAGCCCGCTTTTATCTGATTTCATGCATCTGATGAAATGGACTCTCATCTAGGAAGGCTTATCCTGAAATGCAGGTTCCGGTAAATCAACAGGATAAAGACTGCACATAACTCCACATATTTCAAAGTACTATTAAGAAGAAAGAAGAAGTTGACTCCAGTCGGACTTCCAGTTTTAGGTCCGGCTTAGCATCTGATCGTTCTGTAACTCAAACCACAAAGAAGGCTCCCCCCCCCCCTTGTGCCATAAGACGGCAGACAAGCGACAGCACAGCTAGTTACAGCGACTCCAGGCAGGCTTCAAAAGAGAAGCAAAATTTGGGCGTCTCGGAGGGCACCTGTCAGCCGCCCTCCCTTGGCCTCCTTCTGGTTGCCTAGCGACCACCCCTCCTGCTCCAGCACCGCCTCTAGCCGAGCGCGGAAGAGGTGCGCGTGCGCAGCTCGTAACGGGGCTGCTTTGCCTTGGTTGGCGCCCGGCGTTCGGGCTTGAAGCCGGCGAGGGGAAGGAGGACGGTGTGTGTTGGGGGGGCTCGGCGGGTCGACCAGAGCTATGAGCTCCCGGAAAGGTACCGTGGGCAGGGATGGGCAGCTGGCTGGCACTACTCCAAGAGGACGCGCGCGGGTTTCCGCGTCGTTTGCGGGGCTTCTCCCCCCCCGCCTCGTCTCGAGCCTGAGGCGCTGCGCACCGGGGCGCCCGACCTTGTGCTCCCCTAACCCGCTTCCTCTCCCTCTCTCTCGCAACAGTGCTGGCCCTGCAGGCCCGGAGGCGCCGCGCCAAACACCCTGCGGCGGCCGGCAGGAAGGATAAGCAGCAGCACCCGCCGCCGCACCACAAAAAGTGAGTATCGCGGAGCTCCGCCTTGGGATGTTCTGGGGCTGTGTGTTTGTTTCTGTGGCTCCCGGCGGCTTTCCTCCCACTCGGGACACAGGTCGCCTCCTTCTCTCCCCGCTGCAGTTTCATACGAGCACAAACTTCCTTTCCGTGCGCGCGCCGGCGTCACTTGTGTTGGTCTTGGCCATCAGAATACTTTGTTGACACGTGTTTTCTCATAGAAACATCCACTCCCGTTGCCGTCTCCCCCCCCCCCCCAGCTAGCGCCCTCTCTTTATATACAGTACAGTACTACTGTACTTATCACCTTAGGCATCTGTACCTTAGGGCTTAAGTCATTCCCAACTTTTGTACAATGCGGGGGAGCACACTTCAGACCCGTCTGTGATGCTGGGATTTCTTCAGTACCTCCCTGGCCTGAATTATGGAGTGCCAGTGCCTCCCACCCTCTGTGGATACAAGTGGGGTATGCATGTTCCATCTTCTTCCACAAACAACTGTCTTGTTCTTCCTGCTTTCATGTTATTTCCTGTACTATCAATGTATATAATGTGCTATACACTTATAGCTGGCCCCAAGGCTGGTTACAGCACTTCCTTATTTCAGTCTGAAAACAACTCTGTGAAATAGGTCACTGTTTTTGTAGGGAAAAAAAGATGAAGCAAGAAGGACTTGTCAGGGGCTTCCCAATAAATCTGTTGCTGAGTTTGAGACTTCCCAATTTCAAAGTCCAGTACCACAAGTGTGTACCATTGAGCCACACTTGCCTCTTTCTATTGCATATGTCAACAACACAGAAGGCTGTGTTTAATCTGGAATTGTCATACTGTGTTCATTCACTGACTTGAAGAGGACTTACTCCTAGGTAGGTCTGTATACTTGCATCTGGGCAGCCCAATCCTGTCTAGCTAGGCTGCAGTGTAGAGCCCGCGCTGCATCCTATCCAGATAGGAGCCAGCACCTGTGCAGCTGGAGCACTAAAAGTGGGAAGGGGATAAAATGTAAAATATTTAAGAACTCCTCTTTGCCTTTATTATCCCTTCACATGAGAAATTCTTATCTCCTCCTCAGATTGGATTGGTTAAACCAGTGGTTCCCAAACTGGGAGCTGCGGATACCCGCCAGCCAGGGGAGCCACGGAATGCCACGGAATCCCCTCTGAATCCCCTCTGAATACAGTGCAATGCCAATTGGCAGGCATCAACATAATGTAATGGGGAGCCGCGGCCAAGTGTCGCCAATGGTCAAGGGCCGTGGGTTGAAAATGTTTGGGAAACACTGAGTTAAACCAAAGAGGTCTGTGGTATAACGTTAACAGCCCAATCCTATCCCCCAACATTGGCGACGATGCAGCCACGCCAACAGGGCACATACTGCATCCAGTAGTGGTGGGACGATCTGGAGGCCTGGGAGAGGTAAGGACTATATTTTTATTTTGGTAGGCCTCCTGGTGGCCTATGGGTCTCCTCAGACCTACACCAGCTATATAGATGATGTAAGTCCAAGGTGCGAAAAGGGGAGGGATGGGTTCAAAAAGAGGGGATAGGATCCTGGCTCACGATGATGCTGTCAAGATCCTCCCCCTCCTGAAACATCCTCAATCCTGCCTTGCCCCCCCCGCTGCCAATTTACAGAGAGCCACCTAAAGCTGCTGCTGTGCATGCTGTACCTCTGCCCATATTGTGGCAGCAGTCTGGAAACGCATGATGGTGGCCAGCTTTTGCGCTGTCACAAAGGGCCTTGCACTGCCAGGACGTGAGTTCTGGCAGTGCAAGGCCCAGATAGGATTGGGCCATTAATTGGATTCAGGGTGCTAAGTTATTGCAAACCATTGGCCAAAAGAAGCTTCCTTGCAGAGCTTACTCTCCCATAAATGTGTGATGTCAAAAGTGTGTGTCAGTTTCTTCTGAAATCCAATTCTCCATACCTCTCTGCATCCTCTGGAAACATTGTTAGTCCCAACTAAGGTATTTGCCTGTACTGTACTAGCTAGTTTTTGTTGTGAGCTTGTTTGGATGTTCATAAATTTTGGTTTTTAAAGTTGCATACTGGTATTTTGATGACATTGAGGTTTATAGGCCTTTACATTTTGTTGGCATGAGACATTATAGAACTCGGTTTTATTTATAAAACTCTATATTTATTAATAGCTTTTCACATTTTACTACTGTCACTTAATACATTAGATTGTGCAATCATAATTTGTTTCTTGGGAACTTTTTGCCTGTGGATTTTTCACGTTTTGTACTGATGCTTTCCATGTTGATTTTTAATCTTGAGCCCTCAGGATATGGTGAATACTTCAAATACTCCTTTTTATAATTACACCAATGATTCCGATAGGCTTGATCATGTTCACCTCATTTGCAGATAAATTATTGTTAATAATATTCACTGTTTTACTGGTGGAAAAAGTAACTCCAAATTCCCAACCCTTCCATCCCCAATAACTGAGTTGCACTTTGTAATTGCTTTGACCTGCCAGCAATGTTTTTGGAACTTGTTCTGAGAAAGGGGGAAACAATATTACCAACATAACCTTGCAGTTTCTCTGTAGTTGTGGGGTTTTGTGGTGAAGTTCAGGGATCAGCCACTCTGCGCTCCTGAATCATAACATTCAGTGGAGACAAACTCCTGATTTTGTAGCATGCACAACTGTGAGTGATTTGATTTCATGTGGTATATCTCAAGCAGTAGTAAATGTGAATTGAAGTGCATGCAACCAATGACCAATGCTGAATCTCCCACTGAGGTACCTTGCTCCAAATGTTTTGAAGGGATGTGAGAATTATGGAATATCTTAAGGGATGGTGAGAATTCCTGATGGATGTATGATGAGAGGATTATTCTATAAATCACTTGTTTTCTGAACATATTATTGATTTTTTCTTCTTGCTGCCTCAGTCCAAAAGAGGCATATGTTTGATGCTGTATCCAAAGTGAAAAGTTGTTCTGATATATGTTTTGTGTTTGTTCCTGTGTTAATACTTCTAATTGTAACAGTTTTGTTGTGGTATTGTCCTGTAGTGACTTTGAGAGTACTCCAATTCTGGCAGTGGTTAAATTTAAACTTACCTTTGTCTTATTAGACATTTGAATGCATTTTTGTTACTTGTAGCTTAATATACTGTTGGTTTGTTCATTTTAGTTTTTGTGACGTGGCTTGTTTTGGTCAACATGTCTTGATTAAAATTCCCATTAAATGGATCCACTAACAGACATTAAAATAATGTGTGTATGTAACTGATGAATGATTCAATGTGCAATTACCGTGGTATAGTTCCAGTTAATTCAATGGATCTAAGGTAAGTGATTGGTGAATTGCCCTTTAAATATACAGTATTTGTTCTTGAGTTACTGAAGGTGTTAAAAATTAAAATATATTGTCAGCAGAAAAAACATTTTTAATGTCCTGAAAATTTGGGTGGCTAGTGAGTGTTGGTGTCTAGTTTGTTGATCTAGGTGACCCTTCCAAGTGAAGCAGTCCAATGTATTCAGTTCCATCAAGAAGCAGCTTTGCTTTAGCAGTTGTGTGAATGCATTCTTCTCATTTGTGTTTTTTTTCTCCAAATACCGTATTTTACGCTCCATAGGACGCATCGGTCCATAGGACGCATGCATCCTATGGAGCATAAAATAGAGAAAAAAAAATTGTCCTTACCTGGGCTTCGGGGAGGGCTGTGGGGGCTTTGGGGAGGCCTGCGCGAACCTCTGCAGGCCTCCCCCCGATGTTTACTTCACACCATAGGACGCACGCTTTTTCCCCCCTATGTTTTTTTGGGGGAAAGTGCGTCTTATAGTGTGAAAAATACGGTAATTGGTGAAACTGGTCACCTGTTTTTTTTTTTTTTAATGTTGGGGTGTATCCTACATTTGGCTAGCTATGACATAGTTAGTCATGACAGATTAAACTTTAGGATACAACCCACTGTTAGCAAATTTGGACTAAATATAGCTTGTATTACTCTAGATTTAAAAAAAGTAAAACTTTTTGTTGTGATTCTTTAGAACATCAGTTCTCAAACTGGTGGGTCACGACCCACCAGGAGAACCAGATGCTGTCCCCTGCCACCTTAAGGGGCAGGTTCAGCATGGCGGCGACAGTCCTGGGGATCGTGCCGCTGGCGGGGGGGAAAAGGTGTGCTTGTTTACCTCACCGGGGGTCCTGACGGTGCGGGACAGGCTGTGGACCCCTCTGCAGACCTCCCCGAGCTTTAGATCATCGCTCTGCGGCGATTACAACCACTTCTAGTTTTCGAAAACTGGAAGTGGTCGTAATCGCCACAGAGTGGCAGTCTAAAGCTCGGGGAGGCCCATGGAAGCGTCCGCAGGCCTCCCTGCACTGTCTGGAAGCCATCAGAACCCCTGGTAAGGTAAGCAAGTACACTACCCCCCCCTCGCCGGTGGCGTGAACCCTGGGATTGTTGTTGCCGCTGTTCCTGCACTTGCAAAGGCTCAAAGTTCTAACTGCCTCGTGGGGAGAACTTTGAAAACCACTGCCTTAGAATACTGGCTAACTTCTGCTGAGTACTGCAGCATTGTATTGGAGTGTGTTTGGTTTAACACTGTTGTTGCTCTTTAATTTTTTCCATTCTGTGTGGATACAGTGGAATCAGTGGAATCAATCGGTGCTCCAGTGAGCCCTCTTCCAACAAACCCTTGCTGCCTGGTTGAATCCAACACTTCCTAGTTTCTTAAACCATGGTTTCCTGCCCAAACCGGGGAATTATAGTTTAAGGGTGAAACTACCGGTAGATGTCCACCTAAATTACATTTGGAAGATGTGTGCTTACAGTCAGAAGGACCTCTTCTTTCAGCAAAGAAATTGCTGTGAAAAGGGGGAGGTTAACTTTTTATTCTCGTGCTGTTTTTCTTACTGCAAATCGCCCCCGCAGAACTGCTGTTTGCCTTTAAAGTGGCGATTTGCTGCAAACAGCCACTTTAGGGACAAATATAGTATAATATAGCAACATGGTTTGAGGGAGGAGGAGACCTTTGGAAGACTGAGGATAGTGGAGCTGTAGAGCATAGATCATCAACAGGGATGTATTGGAATGGAGAGGGAAGACAGGCAAGACCATGGAAGGTTTTGTTCAGGATCTGCAGGTAGATATGAAGCCAGTGAAGGATAGAGATTTAGGAAGGATATTGGATGTTCAAAGAAATGAGACATACAGTATTTAGGTAGCAGCAGAGTGTTGTATAGAGGTTAGATGACCAAGGTGAGACATGGAAGGTCAGAAAGGAAATGATTGCAGTAGTGAAGGGGGAGAGATTATTAAGATGTGAGATCTGAGTTTCTATTGAAGGAAGTGCCATATTTTGCAATGTTGTGCAAGGAGGAGTGTCATGATTTGGTAACAGACTGAATATGGAGGGAGGGAAGAAGTCGGAGAGAGCTAAGACTTCATGCCTACTCAGCTGGATGAATAGTGGTGTTGTCAGTAGATGATGAGATCTTGGAAGGAAAAATGAGTTTGCTTGCTTATTTAAATAGCCTGTCTACTTTTTGTTAAAATTTGTCTTCGAAGGTGTACTCTGTAAAATAAAGTTATGGTGTTATTTTTAAAATGTGATATGACATTTTAGTCTGCAGAATTTTCACCCTTTTTAAAGCAAGATTGTGCTTCCAAAGCCAGTTAGGTTAATTACTAAGTGTGCTTGTGAATTTTCCTCTAGATTGTCTTGGTTTATTTGAGATGGATATTCTTGATTCTGGGCAAGTTACATCACTAAAACCTTAAGCAGGGTTGGCCAACCATTCAACATGAATGCTCCTGGCTCTTTAATGGTTGTATAGTTGAGGGCATTTCAGCAGGTGCAGCTGCTTTAGCAGCACCATCAGCACTTGCAGCTGCCAAGATTCTGTCTTCTACACCAGCGGCCTCCAACCTTCGTGGTGTCGGGGACCGGCATCGCAAAGGTTTTTTGTTTCACAAACCGGGGGGGCGCCGCCCTCACGTGACCTCGGCATGACGTCAGCTGCGCGCCTCCAGCGCGGCTCCAATCACCCCCCCTGCTGGTTTAGTAGCTATTTCGGAGCCGTTTGCGCTCCCGGGCGGGCGGGCCAAACGGCGAAGCGAAGGCGACTCATCGCACAGGCAAGTAAGCCCCTTTGCCGCCACATCCGGCCCCCGCCCTGGGGCCCACCGCCCCAACCCTGACTACGCTTCTGGCCGGGCGGCCCGGTACCGGGTCGCGGCCCGGTGGTTGGGGACCCCTGTTCTACACAACTCTTAAGAACGCAGGGGCCCTAATGGTGGAAGGTTGGCCACCCTGTCTTAAGGCTTTGCTTCAGACCCTTGATTCAGTGGCCAGTCACAGTTCAGAATGTATGTACTGCTCTGTTGCTTTCCAAGAAACACAGACTCAGCAGGAGTATGAAAGAATTATCCTCTTGCCCTGCCTTTTCCCCAGAGCCCATTTAAGGACCACATTGGTAGTCATTACTTCCAGACCAACATAGAAATATTAGTGAGAAATGTTGCTTAAAAGAATTCTTGCTTCACAGTCACTTGCTCATATCAAAATTGTTAGTAAGGGGCTGTAGTGCTGATACACCAAATCTTTCATATCATGTGTAATTGGCTTATTATGAGAGAAAAGAAAAGTACATCTGACTTTTGGGTTTAATTTAATAGTTTTCTCCAATTACCGTATTTGCCCGAGTATAAGACTCACTTTTATCCCCTAAGGCAAGTCTTTAAAGTAGGGGGTGCGCCCTACAATCCAAGCCTAGCGTTTCTGCCTAGTGTTTTATGTAAAGCGCTTTCAAACCAAGCCTCTCCGAGTCTCTTTTCAAAGGTAAAATGGGGCTTTTTTCTCTCTCTCTTCTTTTAAACTGCAAAGCACTGTGTTTTCAAGCCTTTCCTTGCAGTTCTTAATCACTTGCTAAATGGCTGAATACCATGAGAGATCATTATCTCTCAGCAGCCTCTGGAAGCATTTGAAAAAATTAACCCTTAAGTTTCAACCCCAGGACTCTGTGGAAACTAAGATATTTATTGATCATGCAGTTTGAAAGTTGAGAGCAAGAGCTCCTGCATAGGCTTACCATATACAAAGGGGGACAGAGTGCCTACCTTTAGGCTGCAATCCTATGCACACTTTCCTGGGAGTAAGCCCCATTGAATGCAGTGGGACTTACTTCTGAGTAGATATGCATAGGATTGTGCTGTTCATTGAAATTTGGGCAGGTGCACCTCATCATCATGGAAGGGTGCAACAAGCTACACCTGCCCAAATTCCAAAGGTTAAAAGGTAGGCACTCTGTCCCCCTTTGGATCTGGGAAGGCTACTAATACTAGAGTGCCCAGATTCAATAAGGGACAGGGTGCCTATGCCTTTAACTGTACTAAAGCTGTACTGTTCTACTAATGTGTATATTTAAGTTAAAAAAAAGTTTAAAATGTATTCTTTAAAAAATAGCACCAAACTTTAAGGGTGCGACTTATAATCAGGAGCGTCCTATACTCGGGACAATACGGTATTCTGTGAACATGCAGCTCTTGTGCTTGGAAATCCTTTTTTCTTTGTGTATATACTGTCGATAATGGTCAGAAGAGCACAAACATTATTAAAATATATAACAGATGTTCTACCTGGTGTTCCAAAAATAATGGAACTTGAGAGGTGCAGATATCTGAATATTTGTAATGTGTTTACTTCACTAATAATGCTAATACTTATTAGGGATGAAAAACAATTTTGACTAGAAAGTTTTTGCTTGTGAATGGTAAAGTTAAACTGACTGAATTATTACATTTTTTTGGTACAACATTCTTGTGACTGTCATCTGACTTTGATTTATAATTGATGCTTTCTGCATGCTGATGATTAAATGGACACACAGTTCAGATTCAATAAGAGGTCCTCCTAAAAAGATCGACAAATTGTGTGCTTTATGTGCAAGATGCTTTGCACATCCCTACATGATAAACAGCGGTGTTCCTCTCGATCCTGTAATCCATCTTGGGACCTACATTTGGAGTACAGTTTCAGATGTTTCTAGCCCAATTGATTGCCCTATCCTTTCTCTTTTGAGAAAGCAGCTGGTTTACTAATGAGTTATTTGAGGAGAAACAAGGTTAGTAGAGTGATCTCATTCTATTAACTGTGCTGTCCATTCTCTTCCACTGTACAGCAAATTGATTCCATTGGGATTCAAAGTGTGATGGGGATTCTGTTTCCCTCTAGTAAATGTGCTTGAGGATCAGCAGATATAAGATACTTTGAAAGACTGCAGTGGGACAGAACATCTCCCCCCTCCCCCCTTGTAGTAGTAACACAATAACACCACTTTTTTTGTCTCTGTGTTTTTTTTTATTCAGATTATTTATTTTATTGTACCTGATCTATTTTTAAAAACAAACCTCCAACAATGTGTGTGTTTCCATCCTGCCCTGGGATATACTCCTTTATAGATGGATGAATGTGTGTGTGTGGGGGCAGCTTTTGGTACTCATAAAGACATAGTAAGTGCTGTCATGTTTATTTGGTTAGCAAATAATGTCAGAACACACCACTAGGCGGCAATACCTTAATTTTGAAAGTGGGATTGGAAAAACTAGGCAAACCCCTCTACATTAGAACTATAAGAGCATACCAGTTTTTTTTAAAGTGATGAGTAAAGAAACTTTTTAATGCAATCTGTGTGTACTCCTTGTTAGTTAGTTGTTCTGAAATGAAACCTTGGCAGAATAATATATTCTTCTGTTGTTAATACAGTATATTGAATGTTGAATCTAAATAATCTTGATAATACAGTTCAATCTTATTTTTAGATTGTAGGAAATATGTGATTGGTATCAATATTGACTAGAAAAGTGGTTTAAGAGTTCAGCCTTGTGAATTCATTCACAAAGATATAAGCCTACATATTTTTAATAGTCTTCTTGCAGATGTTGCCCCCACGTGCCAGTTGTGGTCTTAAAACAAACAAAAAGGAAAGGAAGCTTTACAGAAATTACTTGGTCCTCTGGATATGGTTATTACTCACTACTAGAGGCAACCAGGTGAATGACTGGATAAACGTCATTACTCATAGCGTAATCCTAGGCCTAGGCCGCCCACCAGATCCTATCCGTGTTCCGGGATAGGCCCGGAGGTCTACTTGGGGGAAGGGGACATTCATCCCCTTTCCCCCGTGTAACACGGGGAGGCTCCAATGGGCCTCCTCGGATTTCCGCCAGCTATTTAGCTGGCGCAAGGCCGTGCTGGCCTGGAAACTTGTCGGGGATATGGTGGTCGCCATCCCCGCCCCCCTGGGCCGGCTTGGCCAATGGCCCCCATCCCTCGGCCCCCAGACCACCTCTGCTGGTGGTGCACTTACTTGTATCCGGCAGCCGCAGGGATGATCCGACGGCAGCTTCTCTTACTCGAAAGTTGTCTCAAACGTGCTTTATGGCACGTTTGTGAAAGCTTGGAACAGCGGAGCACTCGCTCCACTGTTTTAAACTTAGATGGGATTGCGCTCTGAGTCTCGAATACAACCTAAACTACCGTAAATGAACCTGCCCAAACATTGAGGTTGACTGAGCCTAAAGCTGTTTGCTCTTAGAACTATGGCAGGTGGGCACAAGAGAGAGCGCCTCCTTTGCTGTGCTGCCAAGACTATAGAATGCTCTCTATAGAATGAAAGAAGTCTGCCTGGTCCTCAGTTGCTCACCAAAAAGTGAGCAAGGATGTATCTTTTTCAGTGAACTTTTTTGCCTGCTCCCACTTCATTTTCTGTTAGTCTGTTACTGTTTTAAATGGCTGACGCTCTATTTGTTTGACAATTTCAATTTTTGTTTATAATGTTTTTAGCTTATTGTATGATTTTTCCATTATATTTTCACTGTCTAGATTATTTTAATAGAAAGATACAAATGGGGGATACAAATGTATCATATTAAAATAAAGTGGTTTTAATCATTATTGCTTGAGAGCTACATGTAGTGGAATACAGTACTATTTATTCCAGATTACTGAATGTGGATAGCAATCTACAGATGCTGACCCTAGAGAGTGAGTCCATATACAGTACTGTAAATTGCAAAGTAAATTACTTACTACATGTTTTAAAGTTTGATTTTCCTACAGTTTGTCTTCGCTAACTGGTATGGGCAATAAGAGCTTCATTTGTGTTGCTTATAGCTGGTGTTTCACGAAGTCTCTATTTTAGGCCATAGTTGTTGCTTCTATTCTGTCAGTCAAGCTGTGAAGAAAAGGGCAAGTTGCCTCTTCAGTATGCAGTCCAAATGGAAAAAATGAGAACAGTGGTCAGACTATTATGTGAATGTTGGACTTTTCATAGACCATCATTTAGTTTGCATGTAATTTTAAATTACTGGTGTATACAGTATTGTTTATAAGTCTTAACTAATTAGAGTAGCATTGTTTGAAAAACAAAACAAAAATCCCTAGTACATGAATTTTTTAAAAAATCAAGTCTACTGTTTTATTGCCTTCAGAGATGGTACAAGAAGTGTTTCTGTTCTCTGAGCTTGAAAGGTAGTCTGTTTTCCAAATTAAGTCCTAATTTGGATAGTCTGTACAAGTGGTAATATATTGGAGGATTAAGTTTAGTGTTGCTCTCTTATTCATAGGACCTGTTCACACAGTACAGTTGGCCCTCGTTATCCGCGGAGGATCCATTCAAGGATCCCCCGCAGATGACGAAATCCGCAGAGGGGCAGTTTCAGAAACCCGGAAGTGCCCTTCAGAAGCCTCTGGGAGGCCTTCTGAGGCGCGGGAAGGTCATGCGTGGTGTCCATGTACCTCAGAAGACCTCCTGGAGGCTTCTGAAAGGCATTTCCCATTTTTTCTGAGAAACCGGAAGTACCTTTTGGAAGCTTCCAGGAGGCCTTCTGAGGCCGTCCTTCTATGGGTTTGGAACCCACGGTGATTCAAATCTGCGGGTTACATAAGAAGAGCCCTGCTGGATCAGGCCAAAGGCCCATCTAGTCCAGCTTCCTGTATCACACAGTGGCCCCACCAGATGCCTCAGGGAGCACAGCCAACAAGATAACTTGTTTCCTGCTGCCACTCCCCTGCACCTGGCACATAGAGAACCTGCAGGGGAAAAAGGACCCACTGTACTTCTCCCCTGGGACCAGTACTTGCAGTGAGATTTGGTACAGTTGTGTGCCTCTTCTTTCTCACCCACCCCTGCAAGTGAGAGATTGCATGTATGTTTGAGTGCGGAATCTCCCTCCCCAGGGAGATTCTTCCCTCATCAGGATTCAACCTGCAACAACTTCTGGAGACAAATAAGGAGGGTGAAGCAAGGCCTTTGAATAATACTTTTATAGGTGCTGGAGAAGATTCCTGAGAGTCCCTTGGACTGCTAGGAGATCAAATCAGTCAATCCTAAATGAAATCAACCTGGACTGTTCCCTGGAAGGACAGGTACTGAGGCTGAAACTCAAATATTTTGGCCACCTAATGCGAAGAGAGGACTCTCTGGAGAAGACTCTGATGCTGGGGAAGATTGAAGGCAAAAGGAGAAGGGGAAGGCAAAGGATGAGATGGTTAGACAGCATCACCGATGCAACGAACATGAAAATGAGCGAACTCAGGAAGATAGTGGAGGACAGGAAGGCCTGGCGGGATATGGTTCATGGGATCACAAAGGGTCGGACACGACTTAACGACTGAACAACAACAAAAGAATAAATATGTCTTGGTATCAAATGTTCTAATTATAAAATATCACCTATTGTAAACTGCAGTCTCTGTGTTCGAAAGATAACCTTGAATGTCATTCTTCAGAATGTAATCTGTTTCATTCCTACTTTAAGCCTCATAGTAAACGGGAAAGTACCGTATTGTCCCGAGTATAAGACGCACCTGATTATAAGACACACCCTTAAAGTTTGGTGCTATTAAAAATTTTTAATTAAATCACTGGCATTAAATTGCAACAGCCTGATTATAAGACGCACCCCTAGTTAAAAAACTTAAATTAGGAGGAAAAAGTGAGTCTTATACTCAGACCAATACGGTACTTTGTACTGTGGTCTTGTTTTCTTTAAGATGAAACTAAGTATGGGTTTTTCTTCAGGCATTTGTTCTATTTATTTCCCCCCTCTTTTAAATACAATAGAGGGCAGGTGTTACCAATTTTATTATACTGAAGGACTGATTTGATGACTAGAATGTGAGATTAACTGAAGGAGCATGAACCTTATAATAGGTGTAGAGCAGTGGTTCTCAAACTGGTGGGTCGTGACCCACCAGGGAAACCGGATGTAGTCGCTCCCCCCTTAAGGGTGGTGGTTATGTTGGCAATGTCCTGCTGCTGGTGGGGAAAATATTTTTTTTTACTTAGCGGGGGTCAAGCCGTCCCTCCAGAGTCTTGATGGCTTCAGGGAGCCGATCTGAAGCATGGGGAGGCCCACAAAGGGGGCCACGGGGCCCCCGCACCCTCCAGAGGGCCAACGCGCCCCCTGGTAAGTAACCCCCCTTTCTCCCCACCGGTGGTGCAATCCTGGGAACACTGCTGCTGCCATTGGTCTGCCCCCGCAAGGACTTACAACTTTTCCAACTCGTGGGGAGAGCTTTGAGAACTGCTGGTGACATAACATAACATAACATGACCTCTGACATAACCAGAACAAAAATTGCCCACCACTTTAGGTGGTTCTTTTTCCACTCCTGTTTCATGACTTACAAAATCTATATTTGTTTTCTGTAAAGCATTTTAGGAGTGTGTAGTTTAGTGGTGGGTAAATGGCAGAGGGCATGAACTATTTGTTCAAAGTTTTTTTTTTTTTTAAAGAATGCTGGTTTGGGGAGAAATTGGGACATATTGGAGCTGCACTGTGCTGTACCCCTCAAAGCTATCATGATCCCCTTTTCTTTCTGTAGCAATTTCTCCTGCATGCATTCATTTCCTTTCTCTATGGAAATCTCCTTGTGGTTTCATTTCTAAGCCTTGTATAGGTTTTTTTTTAATCAATCTCACTGTAGAATTTTTGTTTTACTTGGCACTTTCTGAAGATGTTCATTTTGTATTTTCCTAACTTTATTAAATAATAATAATAATAATATCTGTATTTATATACGGTATCGTCTTTCTATGTCAGATTTTCCTCAGACTTTATTTAAGGCAGTTTACACAGGCACTGCTCTAAAGTTAGGCAGGATTGTGCTGCCCATGACTAATCCAGTATTGGCTTGCTTTTGTGAGGATTGTATTATTTCTGTACAAGTTCTTACACGGCTGTATCTTCAGGAAGTATATTGTGTATATATACATAAAAGGCTATTAAACTTTTAAGATGCTATTTTGGATTTGTGAAAATTTGATCTTGAAAGTGTAATTAGCTTCTAAAACTAGAAATAATGAATTATTTATATCTCTAAAATCTATCTAACTGCCTTGCGGGCCCACAAATGTGAAGGAAAGCTGGGGTATACATTTATTAAACACAATATTTCTAATGTGAAAAGTGTGTGTGTGTGTGTGTGTGTGTGTGTGTGTGTGTGTGTGTGTGTGTGTGTGTGTGTGTGTGTGTGTGTGTGTGTGTGTGTGTGTGTTGAAAAGACACAGAAATCTGCCGTGCTTCTTATGTGTACAATACAAACCCTAACAAAATGCTCGATCTCACCCAGCCCTAACCCATAGCGTTTTCCTAAGACCTAATGAGAAACAAATGGCAAATTGAGAGAGAAAGAAAGGGACGGTAAGGGGTAAACTCCACTAGAGGAAATATTCAAACTTCAGTATTTGAAACAAAGTCAGCAGACTTCTGCCAAACAAAAGTGTAACGTTTCAAGAATCTCTCCTCTTATAATATACTTTTTCCCCTCTCTCACCAAGCTCCCAACGTTTTCTCTTACCACTGCTCAATAGTAGGAGTGGCAAAACTTCTTGTGCCAAAACTTCTTGTGCCAAAGTTAGCTGCCTCTATGATGCCAAAGAAGCTAATTGAGCCTGTATAGTGTTGTGATGGTGTTATGATGACTGACTATCCTCCAGAAACCAAATGGCTAAAGGAGCATTATTTAGATCCACATAATGAAACATTAGTATGATGCTCCGCTTCATGCAAAAAAATAAAAATAAAAATAAAAATCAGTACTCTTATGACGGCTCCCGTACATATACACAAAGCGAACTTATTGAAGGCTGGGTGCCCTATATCTTCAGCACCAACCTTCGGCCTTATCTGATGTCACAATATACTCAGTGAACAAAGGGATGACTTGTAAGTAGCTGCCTAGAAAAGAGATGTAAATTAAGGAAGAATTCACATGGTCACAGAGTAGAGAGGGAGGAGGTACATGGAAAGGGGGAGGAAGACAGAAGTAAGAAATGGGTGGGGAGAAGGGTGCCTGCAGCAGCAGCAGCTGCAGCAGCAGCAGCAGCAGCAGCATGGAAGCACACTCAGTTCTCAGAATGCAAGAGTTGTGGAAATGTCACAAAATGGATCCGACGTTCTTAATATTTCCTTAGGTAAAAGTTTATTTTTTCACTTGGTTCATAGAAGTGACTTGCATCAGAAACTAGAAATATAGCAGTCTAACTTCTTTTAGAGCGTTGTATTATTTCTGTGTATGTACCGTATTCTGTATGCTCTGCACTTGGGAAAAATATCTTGGAATACTAGAATTCCTCACGTCTTTATATCCTATTTTTTTCAAAAGTGGGAAAGAGTAATATTACAGACATATACTGTATGTATATGAATCTTTACTATGCTTGTTTAGGCGATAACCTGTATGTATGAATGAGCGGTCTCAGATAAAACTTATTTATGCTTGGGAGAATTTTGCTGGATCATGATCCCTATAATGAAGCTGTTAGGAATCTGATAGTTGCTGTGCTGTGCTTTTAACATTTTCCACTTAAGAACCAGCATAATGCGACTTACAGTGCAATCCTCTCCATATTTACCCAGAAGTAAGTCCCACTATATTCAGCGGGTCTTACACTTGGGTAAATGTGCATACAATTGTGCTGCAAGGCACTCTTGAGCATCAATTTAAAGCTGGTGACCTTCTTAGTTCGCTTTGTCATTGGCTGTTGAATGACCTTGTCGCTTTGTTTCAATCAATCAATCAAACAAACAAACCTTTATTGGCATAATCAGAACCACACACATAACATACAACACAAACACATAAGACACAAGACAACACTAACCATAAATAGGGGTAAATTGTCCCAAAACCTAGCGTGCACTTCCCACATGACTCCCACCACGCCTCCCCACAATCTGCCCCAAGTAGACCACAACCCTCTCCATCATCACTACATCCGCACCCCACAAGACAAACCGAACCCCATCCTGTTCCCCCCAACCCCACCCACCTGACAAGGCCGGATACAAACACTTCACTCACAAATTATACAGTGGGCAACAACAACAAAAATATGGTGTAGAGACTCCACCCCTCCCACAGCACACAGACAGCATCTCTCCCCAGATGGAATCCCTCCACACCTCCCACAAAGCAACTCCGAAGGCACAATACCACACCCTGCCAATGAAAAGGCCCCGCGACCATGTGTACACTTCAGGAGGTACAGACACTCTGCCCATCGGCCACACTCGACAGGAGAAAGGAACAAGGGGGAATATAGACAACAACAAAAATCAATATAATCCCTTTCAAAATTACCCTGGTAGCCTGTATACTACCAAAAACAGCCTTTATATCAATGGTTTCAGAATCCAGATGTTCTTCCACCAGGGTGACAATGCCCATCAATGGTCAAACTTTGGCTTTAGATTTATAAGCTGGGACAAAATAGACATTGTACCCGTTAAGACACATAGAATCAAGGGCCCAAGTCTCCTGAAGAAGAAGAACCTCAGTCTCCCAGGAACTCCACAAAATCCACATTCCTGGATTCTCCCCCCCAACACTCCAGGGCAAGACTTTCAGCAGGGAGTCAGTCCCAAGGCTAGAAGAGATACCCTAAAATCAATCTTCCGGAGGAAGCTCTTCCACCTCCAATTCAATATTAGATATACAGCCGTTAAAAGAGACTTTTGTAGTTGGTCCAGATGTTATTCTGAGGCAAATTCAGACACAATTGAGGCTCTCCCACGAAGCTATCCGGTGGACAACAGACTGAGGAGAATTGTAGCTCCTTTTTTTGCATGACTGGATAATCCTGGCTCAGCGATGATATGGAGTCTTTAGGTGTCAAAGAAATAGTGTTTACTGGCAATACTGTATTGTTGCAGAGCTCTGATCTGACTTTGTTCAGACTCATGATAATCTTCCCTTGTTCCTGCAATGACAAGGCTTTAAAAGTGGAAATTGCCCCGTTGACTATTCTTGGTCATCAATATCAAGTTGTAGCAGTAACTGATCAGTAAGCATTTCGTTCTCACACCTCCTTGAAGCTGATGCCTCAGTATCACTTGGGGACAATAGAGGAGCGGGTGTGCCTTGAGTCACTTCCAGTACAGGGGCATCAACCAGCATATCAGACCTGACATGACTGCACACAGAAGAGGAGGAGATACCCATCACCTCTTCATGATGGACTTGTGCTGGTTCACACAGCAACCCAACAGAAGGGGATTTAATCAATGTCTCGGTTATACTCTGCAGTTTAACCAAGGTGGTCTCTAGACATTGATTTATTTCCTCCAGTCCAACTAATTCTGTGTTGGGCAAGTTGGCTGTAGCAGTCCTGCATGTTGACTCCAAGGGAGCATTAGAAGCAGGCGACTCTGACTGCTTATCAGAAAGTCTAACAGGTGGCCAAGATTTCTCGTGCTCTAATGTTACAGGTGGCCTTGAGACCGACGAGCAGTCAACCAAAGACTGAGCACTCTGAGTTACAGGAAGCAATGGAGATACATACGAATCTAAAAAAACTCTTTTAGCCATGATATCAAAAGAGCTCAGAAATCTTCTCATTCTTAACATCATGAGAGGGATTACCGAGCTGGCAAATTCCAACAGTCTGGTTTTGTAAGGGGGTCCAGCCTGGCCAGGCAATCTTTGTATAATATTTAGGTCTATCTGACCTCTGTCCAATCTTAGCAGCTGAGCCAAAGAGTCAAGCACCCTTTTTCTGCTAAACCATCGTCCTCTGTTTACAATGTTGTCCCATATTTCAAGTGTTACCTGATTCACCAGCAAACGACGAGAGGGGGGCTCATTATCCAGCTCGAGACTCTCACTTCCAGGTGCAGAGGTTGCCCTCTTATCTTTAGTAAAAGGGCCCCTCGCCAATTGCTTAGAGTCCATAAGAGAATGGTTCAAAGATTCCTGTATAGTATGGACTTGATGTGATATATGTCTGATCTCCTGAAAGAGAGACATAATCGTCTTTCCAGTAATTACACAGCACCGGCGTCACTACGACGTGTGCTGCCCCAAGGCGGGGAGGATTCGCGTCACCCTAATCCCCCACCCATCCCCTAAGTATTAATCCAGCGCGGCCGTCAGGTCGCGTCGTGATTTTTTGAGGGGGCGACCCAACGGGACGCTTCCCCGGGTGCCCCCCTGACGCTGCCCCCCCCGGCCGCTCGTTGGAGACGGGAGACGGCTCCGGGGACATCGTCCCCGCCCGGCTGCCCTGGGCCTTCTGACAAGGCCCACTCCGTCACAACATGATTTATACCTTTTTCACGCATGTGCAGACCGTTCCTGAGGGAAAAGGGCAGCCCTTTCCCCTCAGGAACGGTCTGCGCATGCACGAAAAAGGTATAAATTACGTTGTCGCAGTGGGCCTTCATCAGAAGGCCCTGGAGCGCCGGCCCGGGAGGACGGTCCAAGGCCTTCTCCCAGCCTTGGAGTCCGAGGCCAGGAGAAGGCCTCGGACCGTCCTCCCGGCTCGGAGGTGATGCGCGTCACCCTTCTGCGCGCATCACTGCGAGGCGACCCGCTCTCCTCGCCTCACGACAGCGACGCCAGTGTTACACAGTGCTCCCCCGTCAAAGATATTAAATAACTACCATTCAGTAACGATTCGTCCTTCCAATGCACCTGCTTGTCTCCACCAGCTGACTCTTTAGGAGGGGATGATGGTAAATTGGCTAAAAAGGTATCTTTATTTTCTTTGGCTGTTTGAAGATTCCCAACTGTCGAGTCAGGGAAGTTTGTAAGCAAGCCGCCATTATCTGCTGCAGGTGCGGAGGGGTCTGTTTCCAAAGCTGTAGATTTATTATGCGTAGCAAGCCTTGCAATATCATCTACCGACTCGGTTCAAGTCATCATATCATCAAGCCGTAGTTGTTTATTCCCCTTCGGAGGAGAGTTTCGTCCTGAAAGGGACCTTAGCCTTTTTTTCCTTCTCCCCATAATTTTGTATCACCGCTACTCCAACAGTCAAATGTATCCAATTAAATCCATGCAATCTTCAAGGCTTTCCAAATATAAAACAGTTCAACAGTATCCTGATAAGGAGACCTTGTCAGTCGGAAGCCTATTAGAAGAATTTAATGCTGGGAAAGCCACTAAATATACCGTATTTCTTCGAGTCTAAGGCGCCATCGATTCTAAGGCGCACCTTTCCTTTCAGTACCACCACCAGCAGGGGAAAAAAAATCCATTGATTGTAAGACTCACCTCCCTTCATTGAATCTACCCGCTCAGCACCAACTCTCCCCAGCATGTCTCCTGCAGCTGAGGATGACTGAGTGCACTGCCTTTGCATAGCATTTCTGGCCCCGCCAGAAAGTGCCATTTCCTTCGTTACCTGGGCTTGGGGGAGCTTCAGGGAGGCCTGCGCAACCCTCTGCAGGCCTCCCTGATCTTCAGTTTGGCGAAAAACAGCGATTTTTGGGCATTTCTGGTTTTCGCGAATCACCTGAAGCTCCACAAGCCCCAGTAAGTAAGAAGATAGCATTTTGGGGTGCTTTTTGGAGACCTTCGACTCTAAGACGCACCCCATGCTTAATTGGGAAAAAACATGCGTCTTAGAATTGAAGAAATACAGTAAAAGAAAGTAAACAAACCGGCTCCAGGAGTACCGTTGGATGTTAGTGGATAGCCGCCATCTCGGGAAGGCCCCTGTTTCCTTTCTGTTCTGTTACTCTTACTGGGTTGTGCTGGCAGAGTTATGTGCTTGCTTGTAGTTGTTACAAAAAAAGTCACCCAATTTGGGGGGGGGGGGTGCCCTTTAGACACTGTTGTAATTGAAGGTAACGTCATAAGGCTTTAGTTGAGCTGTCTGAGTTGGTTGGTTTCCAGAAAATCCAACTGCCTTTCTAGAAGCTGTTTGTATGTAGTAGCATGTTCTCCCCAAAAATAAGAATTGAAAAAAAAGATGATAGTCTTCAATAGTGTACCTTGGTAAGAACATTGTTGGATTCATTTTAGCAAAGTGTCCATTGTGGAGATGTTTGGGACCTATCTACAATTGGTAGGACTATGCAGCTACACAAATCATAAGCATGGACCACCATATAGCATCTTTTTAAACAAGGAAAAGTATACAAGGAAGCAAAAGGTGAAAATCAGTGTTGTATGGACAGGATTTTTAACCATTGCACATCTTTGATGTGCAGTAAGTTGAAGTATGTAATATTGTCTCCTTGTAAGTCTGCATAGTTTTCAATGCTGCCGTACCCGACACATGAGGATTCCCTGGTGTTGATATGTTTCAAGCATATGAGTATATGAAACTCTCAGTCCATTGATTCATCTAGCGTAGTATTGCCTGCACTGGCTAGCAATCAGACGTTACCAGCCCTACCTGGACACATTGGGGACTGAGCTTAAAACCTGCTGCATGCAAAGCATGCACTCTACACATCAAGCTACAGCTCCTCTTTAAGCCCGAGCTACATTGTCCACGGCTGTGTCGCGGCTGCGTCTCGCAGCCGGAGCAGCAGCCGGAGCGCTGCTGGAACGCAGCCGGAACAAAGCCACACGTGCTCTCCAGTTGTGGCTTCTGATTGGACAGAAGCTGGCCCCCACAGACGTGTCCCGCCCCTACTGTTCAAGAACTGCCCCCATTGGCCCGACGTTCCAGAAACGGGGCAAAAGTCGAGCCGAGGCCGACTTTGCCCGTGCGGGGACGTCGGCTGCCGACAGGCCAGCGCCGGCTGCCGTCGGCAGCCTGCACTTGACGTGCGTGCTCGTGCATGCCGCACGCAGGACGTCGCGCAGGACGCACGCTTGCCGCACGGCTATAGTGTAGCCCAGCCTTCAGTGAGGGTGGAACCGATCAGGTGTGCATAACCGATGCTCCCATACGGCACTAGATCCTAGTACAAACTTGTACAGCCAAGTTGAGCTGCGAATCAAAAGATACTGTGTTCAGCATATCAACTGTGCTATGTGCTGAATTGGCTGATATTATTTGTGTATGTATAATAGCCTTTCTTATGTACAAACAAGTGTTGAATAGCTGCAAACATTCAGGTAGTGGAAACTTGCCAAGTAAATGTTTCAAATACTTATGTGCATACTTAAATGGTTGAAATACTTGCTTAAAAGTATCGGTAGCTGCTGATGGTTTTGAAATTGGATTGTGCTGTACAAAATGTGAGTTGTCCCCCCACCACCACTCTTTGCACATAAAGAAAACGGTTCTTACTCTATTTTATTTATTTTTATTTTATTTACAGTATTTTTATCCTGCCTTTCTCCCCGAAGGGACCCAAGGCAGCTTACAACAGAAAAAAATACATACAAAAAATACAGTATAAAAATATCATTTTAAAACAGTAAAAAACAATTAATGAAAATTAATAAAAACAATATCTAAAAATCGATTAAAAGATCATGGCGACAGTCAAAACAGGAGCATAAAAGCAGCAGCACCCCCACCTGTACCAGCGAGATGTTAAAAAAGGCAGATTAAAAAATCTTCCCGCCACATTCTAACTCTAGCTTTTTTTCAGAACAATTAATTGAACCCTTGTGTATTCATTGCTTGCTTTTTTTTTTTTTCATGATTTCAAAGTTGGCAGCAAAATTTGTTCCTGTGGATTACATTCAAGCCCAGATGCCCATTAATGCTTATATCCATGGACTAAGATGCAGGTGTTTACATTTGACTTTCACTTGTCTCTCTTCTGATTTAGTTAGGTGCTTTTTTAAGTATTTGGACCGTATCTAAGTTGAGGAAATCCTTGAATATTGAATTTCTATGACAGAGTAGTAGACTTTATAGTGTGTCAGCTTTCAGGCAGTTTTGCAGGTGATGTACTATCTTTGGTGCTGTCACAGTATAGGGGGGGCCCTGTATCCGCGGGGGATACATTCCAGGCCCCACTGTGGATACTTGAAACCACGGATACAGACAAAACCCTCTCTGAAGTTTTCTGAGCCCCCCCCCCCCCGCGGGAAGGTGTGGCTCCCATCCCCGCAACCCCCCAGACACTTATTTTTAGTGTTGGAAGCTTCGTTTCTTCTTCAGAAGTAACGCGATGAGCAGCCTCCTTGCAGGCCCCTCCAACGAGACTAGGTGCTAGAGTCTCTGCAACCTTGCAGAGCCTCTCTAGCGCCTAGTCTCACTGAAGGGGCCTGCAAGGAGGCTGCTCATTGTGTTACTTTTAGCTTCAGAAGTTTTGTTTTTTCATCAAAAGGAAGTGCCTGGGAGGGTCGCGGGGGGCACCTGCTCTCCGCAGATAACAATCAACGAATAGCGGATCAGCAGATACGGATGCCCCCCTGTACTGGAAATTGGAGAGTTGAGGTTAGGAAAAGGGTTAAGTGACTTGCATACAAGGTCTGAGCATGCCATTGTAGCTTTAGCCCTCCCCCCAAATTAAGTGGCTTGGGTCTATCTGATGAAAAAATACTGTTGACTCTTCTCCCCTCCTTTCTGATGATTATATGAAGAACTGGACTGTTCCAAGACTTTGACTTGCTGGGTCCATGGAAGTAAAAAAAAAAAAAAAGTGGTCTGGCACCTTGGCATAATTTTGGTACTGTGTGTGTGTGTGTGTGTGTGTGTGAGAGAGAGAGAGAGAGACAATTGGATGTTGTTTCTCGTGTTCGATACTGGGTTTTACATTTGAATTTCTGTCCTACTTTATCTAGATATTTTAATTCAAATTATCAATAGATGCAATGTTTTTATAGCCTAGTTCACAGGGAGGTGGTTTACCTGTGTGTGAATGGTACCACTTCAGACTGGGGGTGGGGAGTCCCATCTCATGACTGAATGCTCCTCCCTAAAAAATTGCCTTGAACATGAAAATGCAGTGTCAGTTCTTCCAGCTTAGCCTTTCCCCTGATGTACTAGTTTTCTGTGTGCAGGGAAATATTTTGTATGAAGAAACATTCAGTCATGTGAGCCCCTGCCTGGAGTATGAAATGGCATAGCTGAGAAAGAGGTTTACTGCCTCAGTGAAAACTAGATATATGTTGTGGGAAGGATATGAGCTTAAGTAGCTTAATGAGCTCTGTTCTTGAAAGTGGAACACTTGGATCCCTTTTCCTGGAAGTAGAGTTCACCTGAGTGAAAATTTAATGAGTGGGGGGAATTTAGTGCAAAATGTGTTAGAATATGCGTGATGGAAGTGAATTTGATATCTGTTGCTAAGGTATGAGAACATCTTAGGATGGATGTTTTTAACTAATCTCCTGTGCAGACTATACATGTTGAATCTAGTGGATGATTATTAGGTTCACTTGAGCTTTGTGTGTATACATACTGTACATATATCACTTAAAACTTTGCCTTGTATGCAGTGAAAATTAACATGACTTATTTTTTTAAAAATTAGTGTCATTTTTATTGAAAGCACATTGAGTGGTAGGGTCTAAAGATACTCATTTTATCCCAATCCAGACAGTCCTTTATACTAGCAGTCCTTTAAACTTTCTATATTGGTGTTAAAGAAGGAAAAAACTGGCATTCTATAGTGATGATGGGTGATGTGAGTGAGCTAATTCCAATCAGTTTATTCCAAAAAGTACCTGTATTTGAGAGACTTGTTGGACCTAACATTTGTGTTTTTGTTGCCCCAGAAATTAGACAGGGGCATCAGGCTTTCCTGATCTGTCTTTGTAAAATGCATTTGGGCACTTGGACCATCCCCAGCAAATAAAATGTATGCATTTGCCATAATAGCCATGCCAATGATGAGGACTCAGTGTTTTTTTCCTTTATCAGTACCACAGAGTGATGAGATAGGATTAAATATCTGCACCCTGGGCAGCATGGTCCCAATCCTGTTCCACAGGTGGTGGTTTTATTTGGGGTAGGCAATGGGGCCCCAACTATATATTTAATGTATATTTGGCCCTTTAATGGAGTAAAAGCAAGAAACAGACTGACACAATGTAAATACAACAAAATATATACCATATTAAAATTTTTATTAAGCCCTACCCTTTCCCACCTCACTCATAACTCCCATTTTTAAGTTATAGTTTTATGCTTACATAAACTAAACAAATTGTAGTACATTGGGTGTGAAAAGGTTAAAACAGAAACAATTGCTATGAGGCTAAAGGTGTTTTCCTAAACTTAATGCTTGCTAGGTAAATGTTTGCATGTGTCATCTTAAGATCCAAACAGGCCTTAAAGGCAGGATTAGACTTGAATCTTTGGAAGGGCCGTGGCTAATATTGCTGATTGGTTAAAAGGCAAGAAATGACCTACCTAGTTTGCTATTGTGGTGACAGTCTCTTTATAATGATTTGTATTGTATTTGTAAATGGTCCAAATACTTTCTTTCAGGTCTTTATTTTAAATACTAGCAAAATGCTTATTGGGAAGATACTAGAGTAGGGTATGGGATAGTTTGATGCTCATCATCCTGCTATCTAGTCATTGCTTTTGTCCAGCTGTGGAGGAGTGAGGTTGGCCGTAGAGAACGGGACAATATACTTTGGGGCCAGATTCAGAGTGAATGCTGAAACATGCTTTAGTGTTACTACCGTAGTACAAGTTGGACTTGTGTGAGGGGAGGAAATTTGAGTTTCCATTTGTAGTTCGTAGTTTAAAACAAAGTGGGATTTGTCATTGTGTTCGAATCTGGCAATTCTAACCTGGTCTAACTGCATTTTGTTAACAATCTCATGGGACTCTTATTTTAAATTATTAAAAAAAATGATGCAGAAATATATCGGATTATCTGATATAAGGAAAGAAGCAAGAGAGAATACATTTTAAGCAGAGAGAAGGTGCTGGATGTAAGAGAGCTGATCACTAAGCTATCAACAGTGGTAATTGGGTTTAAAAGTTTGGTTGTGTTGAGGAGGGAAGAGGGCACCATCTGCCATGCAAGGTTGCCATCTGGCCACAGATTATCTGAAAATGCAACATGAGGATGAGGTTAAACATTTCTGCTGGACTAGGTGAAGTATCAAAATTATTAGGACCACTTCAAAAATAATGGGACAAGTAGAAACACACAAACCTTATAGTTTATAGACCTTATTTTAAAAGGGTCACTATTGATGTGACCTGGTATAGTTTTTTAAATACAGCTTAATGGAATAACCTACCTTAACTTGGGCCTGTTTTGGATAAACTTCTTTGCGAGTATGTATGTATGCATGCATGCATGCATGCTGAATTCAGTGTATGGACTCTGGGGGATCTGAAGACAGGGCAGGTGTGTCTGTTTTTCTGTGCCACCCATTTGCAGATTTGATAAGCATCCTTCCTACCCCTTCATCCAGATCATTTCTAAAAGTGTTGAATAGCACAGAGCCCAAAACAGAATTCTCTGGCACTCCACTCAATACCTCTTTCCAGGTTGATGTGGAACCATTTAATAGCATTTGTTGGGAATGTTTGTTCAGCCAGCTTTGAATCCACCTAACGGTAGTACAGTCAGACCTTTTTATCCATGGTTTTTCCATCCACGGATTTGACTCAATACGGGTGGCAAAACTGTGGAAGAGAGAGTCCGACCGTGCCACATTACTTCTTTTTTCAGCATTGTTGGGGGCCTGCCAGCCGCTTCCCACCTCCTATGCATGTCCAAACTGCTGACCCCCCCCCCAACAAAAAAACACATCCGGGAATCTGTTGGGGGCCTGCCAGCCGCTTCCCGGTGTGTTTAAATTGCTGAAAAAAGAAAAAAATTGCAACTGGGAGTCTCTGGTTCCTGTAGTGGTTTTTCTCTTTTTCCAGTCAGGTTGCTTCTGGTAGCGGTTTTTCTTTTTACCCCAGTCAGTTTAAACAAACTCAGGAGGTGGGAAGTGCCGAAGATGCTGGAAAACAGGTAATGTGGCACCACTCCCCATCCTGGTTTTCCTATAACACTGGTTTTTTTATTCACTCGGGTTCCGGGAGCAGAACCCCAGTGGATAAAAAGGTCTTGACTGTACCGTCAAGCCCACACTTTCCCATTTTATCCATAAGGATATCAAAGGAGACCTTGTAAAGTGCTTTGCTGAAATCTAAGTACATTATGTCCACAGCGTTCCCACGGTCTACCAGACTAGTTACTCTATCAAAGGAGGAGATGAAATTTGTGTGGCATGATTTGTTCTTGACAAACCCATGCTGGTTCCTGGAAACCACCTCATTATCTTATAAGTGCTCACAGTCATTCCGCTTAATAATCTTTTCCAGGATCTTCCCGAGAATTAATGTCAGGCCGACTGATCTGGAGTTTCCTGGATCTTCCTTCCCCCTTTTTTAAAGATAGGAATAACGTTGCCCCATCCTCTGAATTCTCAAATATTTCAGTCAGAGGCTCTGAGATCACATCTGCCAACTCTTTCGGTACCTGGGATGTAATTCATCTGTCCTGGGATGAATTTAAGTAGTCAGGTGTTCCTTTACTATCTCTTTACCTGTCTTGAGTTGTGGTGCTCCTAGTTCATTGGTGCACTGTTAGGTTGGGCCACCTTCCCCTTGTGGGAGAAGACAGATGCAAAGAAAGAATTGGGCAGTTCTGCTTTATCTTTGTTGTCACCACTTCTCCACACAGCAGGCCCACCACTTCCTTGACTTTCTGCTTCTTTCAGACATAGCCAAAAAAACCTGTCTTTGTTGTCTGTGGCATCCTTTGTTAGTCTCGGCTTATTCTATGCCTTAGCCTTCCTGACTTCAACCTGCAGGTGTGGGCTATACTTGTATAGTGCTCCTTAGTTAACTGACCCTCCTTCCCCATCTTGTACAAGTTCCGTTTGCTTCTCAGTTTGAACCTTTCACTCAGCTTGCTAAATGTAAAAAAACTTGTCTCTCTGGTGAGTGTTCTTATCAAAGTTAACAGCTTTGTCTATTCCAAATTGCTTCAGAATTTCTCACTTCATGTGTGGATAATATCTTTTTTGAAGTTGAGAAATCTATATTAAAACCCTTGATTTTCTTTTTTGTTTCTCTGAATCTGACATTAAACATGAGACAGCAGATTCTGGTTTGTAAAAGTCTGATTTCTCTTACAATTGTTCTAACAATCTATGATTATGGTTCACCAGTATTCTTTTTCTACATTGCCTATGAACATTTCTTTACTTACGAATCATAAGACTCTTATAAGACCCTTATGTCTAAGAGTTTCACTGTCATCATAAGTTATAACAGTGAAAATCTTAGACATATAAGGGTCTTACAGTACAATCACTCCTGTTGGGCTTTGGTACATATTAAAGGCCTAGTGTAGCTTTAAGCCATCACACCCTACTCTTTAATAGCAAATTATCAGTGTGATTATTTTTCTGCTTTGTTGGAGAGATGAAACATGATCCAGCCAAAGTTGAGGAGCTTTAAAGCTGCAATCCTATGCGTACTTACCTGGATTTAAGTCCCGTTGGAAATCCGTGTGACCTTCTTTCTGATTAAACATGATTCTGATCACACTGACCCATTTTTTCCCCATTGGGATAAGGTGAGCATGTTCTTTAAAGTCTATTTCAATGTGAGATAATTAAAAAAGCTTTGCAAATGGCTCCTGACTCTAAGCATCTCCCTATATGAGGGCTACTCTGATCACCTCTTTGAAATACCACTACTTTTATACAAAGGAATTCTTTTTGTGCTATTTTTAATGTTTCTGATACTGATTCTCTCCATGTCTGTTCCTTACCTATGTCTAGTTTTTGACTTTCCTGTATAGAGTTCTTCACATATCTGTATATGATGCTAGATGTGGCATCCTCTTTGGCTCTCCATTTTTCTTATCCAGGCAAAAGTGTCTCTCCTGTCATCCATGGCTTTCCCAGATGCCTCTAATCTAATGTATCTTTTATCATGGTGTGTTTGCCCTCTTCTGAACATTGTTGGATCCTGAAGTCCTGGGTTGTTCAGGTTTTTGGCTCTGACTAGATTTGATGGCAGCTGAACCACTTTGGATCATGTAAAAAACTATATAAAGAGAGGGTAGGAGGTGATCTGAAAGCATAGCATGGGTGGGATACTGGAACTGTACCTTCCTTTTATCTGTGCTTCCTGTCCAAATGCAGCTGTGTCTTCAATTTTGGAGGTCACCAGGTAGAAAAGCAACAGGGATGCAACACTGTTATGGGGTTAAAAGCACAGGCAAGTTCTCCCTTCCAGCTGCCTATGTATGTTGTGCTTTCAGTTGTGTGCCCCTCGTCAGTATTTTATTGTATTTTGAAAGCTTATTATACCCAACCTCTCAATTAAAATGATCCCGAAGGCAGCTTGCAGCAAATAACAATGCGAAAACAACCCGGCAACCTCTTAGTCCTCTGGTTAATGACAGAGACCATAATGCTTCCTTATGCTTCTCTAGGCCCTAGGCAACTGGCAGGTGAAGCAGAATTACGCTATTTCAGGTAGGTAGGGGAGAAGCAGGCACCCTGTAGCTGCTCTTTCTCTGTCCAATGTCACGGGCCAAGCAGATTTTCCTGGGAGGCAGGGGATACTACCTCCCAGTGGCCCTTGGTCCTCTGAATGTTAACAGAGGCCAGAGTGTGCTTCCTTTTGCATCTCCAATCCCTAGGTAACACTCATGCTGTTCCTCGGTGCAAACTGATATTAATACAAAAGTTTGCCTCTGTCGCCAGCGGGTGGCGCAGTGGGTTAAACCGCTGAACCATGAGCTGTCGATCGAAAGGTCGGCAGTTCGAATCCGCGACGGGGTGAGCTCTCGTTGCTTGGCCAGCTCCTGCCAACCTAGCAGTTCCAAAGCATGTTAATGCGAGTAGATAAATAGGTACCGCTTGCGGGAAGGTAAACAGCGCTCCGTGTTCCAGCTGCATGCTACAAGCTGTGGCAAGGAGAGTCATGCCGGACACATGACCACGGAGGCGTCTTCGGACAACGCTGGCTCTTCGGCTTTGAAATGGGGATGAGCACCACACCCTAGAGTTGGACACGACTGGACTTAATTGTCAGGGGTCACCTTTACCTTTACTTTGCCTCTGTCACATCTAGTTTGACCCTCAAATTTCTAGCTGCATGTTCTATTTTTAACCGTTTGGATTCTTCGCTTCTTGAAAAAAGAACACTGTCTTGGTAAAACACTTGTATAACTAAGAAAAGGAAACGCATAATGAAGTGTTAAAATCTTGAGCACAGTACATTATTTTTAATTGTATGTCATGCTGTTTGGTTTAGTTATGCATAATTTGCTATCACATGAGACCCTAGGGCCAGAGTAGACAAATCATCATGCCATTTTGCTTCAGTTAAAGCTTTGGTTCTGCATAACAAAATGGAATGGGATGCATGATACAATCAAAAAGAAGGTGAAGGGCAAATTTAGTTTCTCTCAATACAGGAAAAAGTCTGTCAATCTTTGGAGCATCACTGTTTAATCTAGCCAGTCTGCACATTTTGCTGTTCCTGCTAAAGCATAAGATTAATTTATAGTAGGCGTGTTTATGATGGGAAAAAAAGAAAACATTGGCCCTGCAAAATATTTCCAATCTGTTTCTCTAAATAAAGTCTATCAACAACAACATTTCTGCATTTACAATGGCATTCCCCACAACTTGATATATAAGGTGTGAATGCCTTACCTGCCTTTTTAAAAGATCCATGAATATGTGTCTGAGAACTCTGGATGGGCCAGAGTTCCAGATGCATTTACATGATTTATGATTTTTTAAAGATGTCGGTGTGCCATCTGACATCTTACTTTATGGGCTTATAGAAAATGCTGATGTACCTGCAGCAGTTTGCCACATAAGGTCTTGAACTGCCTGTAGCCACTTGGGCTAGTACAGATCTTGCAGAACTGTGTATGCCCAACATTTGGGGATAGTGACTGTTGTCCATCTTAAGCCATGTCATTGGAACCCTTACATGGCTCAAGACGGACAAAATTAAGGAAGTCATTTCCAGTATTATTTATTCTCGAGCCGTAGGAATTTTCTCCACATTGCATGACTGCAGCTCTATCAACAACATAATCCCAGAAATGACTTCCTTAAATTTGCCTTTCTTAGTGGGTTGATTCAAACACGTAACACCAAATCATCGCTTGGAGCTTCATGAATGAGCTCAGTGCTCACGCCTTCTAGTTTTTTTTTCTCCTATCTCTTCCCTGAAAACCAGATTGCAAATTCTGGTTGTACCATGCAAATGATAGTTTTCCAGTTCAGAGGTAACTGCATACTATGCAACTAAATAGGAAATGACAGAGGATATCCAAGTGTGCGAGGTGGGGAAGGAGGGACCACATGTACCAGGGCTTGCTCACATGGCGTCAAACTATAGTTTAGTATTTGTATTCGAACTGACCTAGGACCCAATCCTATCCAACTTTCCCACACTGATACAGCCGTGTCAACGGGGCATGCGCTGCATCCTGCGGTGTGTGTGTGTGGGTTATGGAGGCCTCCTTAAGTTAAGGGAACATTTGTTCCCTTACCTCGGGGCTGCATTGCAGCTGCAACAGTACTGGAAAGTTGGATAGGATTGGGCCCCTAGTGTCATTAATTCACCAGCTGATTTTCTATATCCTTATGGCAAAGACTGTAAGTAATGACTCTCCTCGTATAAACTACTGTGACATGTGCACAGGTGTGCTTTATCTAAAATGAAATTCAGGTGGGCCCCCATATCCACTGATTCGCTATCCACGGTTTCAGTTATCCACGGATCGTGGGGACCCCCCCCCAGGCTTTTACTTTTTTTCCCAGTAAGCTTCGTTTCTTCCATAAAGAAACAGGAGAAGCAGCCTCTTGCTGCTTATTACAGGCAAGTAGAACGAGACTAAGTACTAGAGAGGCTCTGCAAGGTTAACAGAAACCTTACAGAGCCTCTCTAGGACTTAGTCTCGTTCTACTTGCCTGCAATGGAGGCTGCTTCTCTGTTTGTTTTAAGGAAGAAACAAAGCTTGCTGAAAGAAAAATAAGAGCTGGGGGGGCAAGCATGCCTGCCTGCAGGGGAGGCAGGGTGGGGGGCCCTCAGGAAACCATGGAAGGGGTGTTCGCTCTTATCCACGGTTTCAAGTATCCACGGAGGGGCCTGGAACATATCCCCAGCGGATATGGGGGCCCACCTGTACTGTATTGCATCACGAATTGTAGAAATTTTTCAGGGCTGATGTTACACTTTTATCATTATTTTGACAGTTGGATGACTCATCATAGCTCAACTTGTGAACTTCTTGCATTGAATAGTTTTTGACTTCGACTGTGTTACGTTCATTCCATGGATAAAGCTGGAGAGGCTTCTTTATGCTGCATTGTAGCATGGGCCATTCAGCCTAGAGTACGGAGTTGCCAACTGGGCAGCTAGTGTTCTACGTGCTGCAAAAGAACACGTATTGTTTGGGGCCTCAGTGTTGTGGTATGCTATAGAAGACTGATTTCGAATCAAGTATGAAGTGATTACTCAGCATCTGTATCACTTGCTTGTAATAATTTTTCACTGATGTGGAGCGCTGTTGGGTGAGGGCTTTCAGAACCAAGCTGAGGTCCCATGAAGGAACCTGTAAAACTGCATTATGCCATGATTCTGGGATGACTCAGTCTTTTCTTCTGGGAATCTCCTCCTCTTGGTACCCAAGCAGGGTCACATGTTTGAAGATCACCAAGGGGATGGGCTCACTCTGATCCCAAGACATGCCCCAGCTCTACTGGAGATAGAACAGCATGAGGTATATCCTCCCTCTCTCCAAGAAACATCAGTCACCCCAATTCCTCTTGCACCAGCTACCCCCCCCCGCTCAGCTTACAGTGCAATCCTGTGTAGTGCCATGTGCTGGCGCTGGGCCTCAGTGCCAGCGCCACGTGTTGCAAATGTGCCGTAAAGCATGTTTGCGACTATGTGCAAGTAGGTGGTGCCAATGGGAAGGCCTGCGCCATCCTGCCAGCACCAGTGGAGGCCCAGCATGCACTGGAGCAGGTAGGAACTGTGCTGAGCGACATGGGGGAGGGCATGGAGAGGGTGTAACAGGGTGTGGGGAGGGTAGAATGGGGTGGATCAAGCCTGGGAGAGGGGATAGGATATGGCGGAGGCTACACTGGACGTCTTGGGCTGCTGGTGCAGATCCGAGTAGCCCCATTGAGAAGGCTGGGGCTCGACATGAGGTCAAAATGTTGAGTTTATCACCATGGTGACTTCCCCAGTGGAAGGATCTCCTGTCACAGGGGCCCATTCTTCATCCTCAACCACAAACCAATTACTGCTCACTGTCTGGAAATTGAGTGGTAGGAATTCTCTACCTTAACCTACTCAGGGGCCATCATGTCTTGCTCTCCTCCAGAAAACATTCAACCATCCAGGTTTATAACTCAGTATGGCATGTTTCATCACATGGTGCTGAGTGAGTGGGATATTGCATGAGCCTCCGGCCAGTAATCATTTTCTAGAGTTTCTTCAGTATGGCTTGGTCAAGGGTCTAAGCACCAGCACGCTAAAATGACAGATGTCGGCTATCATGTCCATCCTGGGTCACTCTTGGGACAGGGCCCTATCCTCCCACCCCCATGTACATGTGTTCCTTGGGGGAGTGGTTCTATTGAACTTCCCTCCATCAGGTTCCTTCATGGGACTTCAGCTTGGTTCTGAAAGCCTCACCCAACCCCACTTAGAGCCCGTGGCAACTTGTCCTTTGAGGGAATTGACTCAGAAGACAGTGTTCTTAGTGGGCGTTACCTTTGCTCAAAGAGTTTTAGAGATTAATGCTCTGTCTGTAAGAACCAGGGAGCAAGACTGGCATACCTTGAATGTTTGCCAAGCCCTTAGCTTCTACCTCTCTCAGACTAAGGACCTTAGGAAATCTGAGGGGATGATTATTTCCTCCAGGCATTCCAAATTGGGCACAAGGGAGTTTACGTCTAGTATTTCTTGTTGGATTTGGGAGTGTATAGTGACAGTGTATAACATCTGAGAGAAAGTAACCCCATTAGGGATTGTGGTGCACTTGCTGTGAGGGGCTGCTGCCTCTGAAGCCTATAGGAGCTGTTGTACCCTTGAGGCTGTCTGCAAGCCAGCAACCTGGAAATCCATGCACACTGTCACTAAATGTTACGAAATTGATACCTTCACATTGACTGATGCCACCCTTGACATGTGGATAGTACAGAAGTTGGTACAGGGGTCAGAAGGTGGTACAGGGGTCTGTAGAGTAATTTCCACCTTGGGAAGGCATTGCTTGGATAATATACACGACAAGGAAAGACTGTGCCTCCCTGGAACCACTGACAAATGGGGAAATTTGGTCTTACCTATGACTTCCCCTTCTTGGTTGTTCTGGGGTGGCTTGATCTACCCACACTGTCTGATTTGAAGTGTGCACGACTTGGGAAAACTGGATTTGGAAGAGCCTTGATTATCCTAGTCTTGGTCATGGGCTAGGCACTAAGAGCCTGGTGGGTTTTCCTTTTTGTATACAAGCTCAGTTACGTTGCTTGTTCCTGTTGCTGAGAGAGTGTGCTTCAGATTCTCCATCCAGTTGGGGATCAGAGGGAGCCCCTTCTCTTAGTGATTTTTCAAATACAGTATGTGTCTACTAAAAGGGGAGCTTCCCACAAGGAAAGACTGTACAACCCTGGAACCACTGAGCAGGAGAATCTTATTTATTTATTTATTTTTCACATTCTTATACCACCCTTCCTCCAAGGAGCTCAGGGTGGTGTACAGAGTTCCTCCCCTCCTTTTGTTTTCACAACTCTGTGAGGTAGGTGAGGCTGAGAGAAAGTGACTGGCCCAAGGTCACCCAGGAAGCTTTATGGCTGAGCGGGGATTTGAACCTGTCTCTTCCAGGCCCAAGTCCAACTCCCGAACCACTACACCATCCTGGCAGTTGGATGCCTTTTTAGCTTTACTATGCCTTTGCAAGAGCTCGTTGGACTACTAGGAGGTTGAAGTTTTGAAAGTTCTGCAGTAGCTTGAGAACTTTAAAGTAACCTGACATGCATTTGTATACTGGCACACATAATCATAATGTGTTATTCTGAGCATGTTTGGACGAATGGTCAGATACTGCTTATTACATTAGAACGCCAATCCACCTCTGAACAGTAGTCCTTATGAACTGTAAAGGGTGAGAAGTTTAGATTGGTTTAAAGAAAACAAGGGTTACTTATTTGTTACCTCTCTCATATAAGATGTGCTTCTTCTGTTCACATGTTGGCCTGGTTCACCCACTACATGAACAAGCCCTGGAGAGCCATGTGGCTCTACCTCCTAGGAGATTGAACAACAATTTGATCTTAATTTTTTTTTCAACAAGCCATAGTTAAAGCTGACCACAGTTCCTTGAGTTTGGATGATACACAGACCTTTCTTAGTTTAAAATTGAAAGCAGAAGCGTTCACTCTTTTGGTCATACAGTGGAGGAGGGACAGAGGGAATGTGCGAGCCTGTGGCTTATCAGCTTACGATGAGCAACCATTGTTGCCTTTTATGTATGAATTATGCCACTGTCTCCATTTTGCTTGCTAAATCCTAAAAATATTGAGTTCGAAGGCAATTAGTAGATCACCTAGTTCAATTCTCTGCTCTAAGACGGGTTACCTAATAAGTAAAATAATCCCTGAGAGAGATGCATATGTATTCCATTACCTGTTTTGTTTTATTCCTCCCCCCCCATGTTTAAGAACTGCTCTCATGTCAGTGGATGATATAAATACTCTTTTTTTTGGTTGATTTTATTATTATTGAACTTTATTGTCATCCTCTTAATACTTGAAATACCAGCATGACTCTGCCCTTCCCTTCCATCTTATTTCTTAGTTAAGCATGTTTGGTTTCTTCAGTTTTCCTCATATGGGCTGTATTCTAGACCAGCACTTCTCAAAAGTGTTTGCTGCTGCGGACTGCTAATTGTTTTTTTCCCAGTGTGCTGCAGACCGGCACTAGATAAATAGGCAGACACGTGGCACATTGGCTTACCTGGTCTTTCCTGCTTTCTTTTCTGCCACTCAGAGCCTCTTGCGAGGCCTGCTCTACGTCCAAGTCCCACAGCAAGCCTTGGGAGAAGGAAGCCCCACAAGACACACCGCAGACCGTCAGCCAGTCTGCGGACCACATTTTGGGTAGCACTGATCTAGACCTTGAATATTTTCCAGCTTCCAATATTCTACTTCTGGTACCTAGAATTGTGCTACTTCAAATGAGACTTGATTAGTGTTGGAAAGATGATTTTTAACTAGAATATAAAATGTAATTGGATGGTCAGTTGATACCCACTACAGTGTTTAAATCTCTTTGTGAAGTGCGACTGCCTAGCTGGTTATTCTCCCATACTGGACTTGTACTCTGTGTGTGTGTGTGTGTGTGTGTGTGTGTGTGTGTGTGTGTGTTGTAATACCAGTAACAATTGTTCTTGTGGAAATTCATTTTGTTTCTATCTGTATAGCTCTTTAGCTCACTTTACATAAACTTGTGGCATAGAAATCACAGATGATGTGACAGGGTTCCCCCCCCCCCAAAAAAAACAACAACAACAGGGAGGAGTAAAATTGATCTGGCTCCCAATATCTCTGTTCTAGTTGATGTTGTCAGATCATTTTTGCTTTTTCCAATGTAACCTGTCAACCCAGTTCTAATAGTGATTGGTGGTGTTTGTTGGTTGCAAGCATTAGGAGAGAACAACCAGGATGAGATAAAACCTTCCCTTTGTTTTCATGTCCTATACGATATTAGTTTTTGGAAAGCCAATTATTTAATACTGCTCATTATTTCACATTAGTACATTAATGTGTAAATACTGTAGCTCCTTCTTTGAGACAAAACTGATTCAAAGAACCATATTTTTGAGAGCTCTTAAAATGAGAACATCTTACAACAAATAGGTTTCTTGCTGTCCAGCTGTGTAACTCTCTATAAACTATTTGTTGGGTTTTTTCTTAGTAGTTGGAATGTGCCTCTGCATGTTTTCTGTTTTAAGAATCATCTGGTAAATGTCTGTTCAACCTCAAAAGAGGAAACACCCCTCTGTGTAAAATAAATGGTACTTCCTGCTTTCATAAACAGTCATGTGCATAGTTTAGCAAGGCCTGATGCCTCTGGAGCTTTTTCTTTTATAGCACCATTGAATCTGCCTCTGCAGAAGTACGGTGAATCCTGTGGCTTCATCTGGAACAAAGGGGATTAGGAAAAAGATCTCTCTCTAATAAGGCATTGGAAAGCAAGGGCAGGCAGTCTTTGGTTGTGAATATTTTCTGATTTTTCCAGAAATCAAGCAGAAGATTGAGCTGCTGATGTCAGTTAACTCTGAGAAGTCGTCCTCTTCAGAAAGGTACAGCTACATCTCCTGCATGAACAATTAATGGTGTAGTATTGCTAAGACGCAGTGTAGGGTATTTTTCCTATCGTTTGCTGATTGTGTTGATGTATTGCATGCTCGCTGTGTAATGTATTTAATTAAATCTGTGTTTCTGGTTGAGCTTTGTCACATTTGCAAAGGGTTATTGTTTCATTTTAAAAAATGAAATGGTCTAATTTTGTGCACCATGCAAATCCATAATACAGTTGTCTTCTGATACATATGTCTTATACTGTTGCTGCAGTCTCTCTCTCTCTCTGTGTGTTTTCTATCCCTGAAAGCATCTTGATTTTTAAATCCAGATTGAAAGATGTTTTATATAGATGTCATAGATAATTTTACTTACAAAATTGACATTGTTCTTGAATTTAGGCTAGCAGAAAATAGAATCTGTTAAAAGCATCATGTTGTGTTGAAAGGGAGTGTCCTTTGCAAATAGCTTAGGAATTGCAAACCTATGAATTAGTCACATTCTGTGAGAGAGATGTGATGCTGCTTCAAGTCTGAGCTAGGAAATGGAGCAGTCACTGCATGCAGTAATGGTTCATGCTTGCAGGTAAGGACAAAATGACTCAGAAGTGTTTTTAGAGCAATCATTTTTTTTTCTGGCAATCTACTTCTAATTTTCAAGGTAGTATTTTAATTTTACATTATTTGTACAATCTTTGGCTTTTCTAGTGTGCAGTGTGGCTAACAAACCTGTTCAACCATCTTTTGCCTTAAGAAACATTTTCCCCAGAAGAATATATATATAAGAATATAATATATTTCCTATGTGGCAACACTAGTTCTGTTTTTAAAACATAAATGCATTTTTAATTTCATCTATAATGTTATCTTTGATAGCGATTTTCCTTTATTAACTGTTGGGGATGAGTGCATAATTATAATTTAGTAAACCAAAATGCTAATTAAGGCTTGAATATTAGCAGAATGCATGGAAGAGAACCCAATTCCAATGCACCTTAAGTAATCAGTAGGAGATAAAGCATATAATTAAAAAGGAGCCTGCACTGTGTGGCATGTATAGCTGTAAGACAGGAGCAATTTTGTTGGGTTTGTACATATTAAAAAGGGAGAGCATGTGGCACTTGGTAGTAATTAAAAGGACTGATTTCTGTTGCCTTTTTTGACAAAATACTATAGCAAGGAGAATACATAAAATGGTGTGTGTGTGGGGTGGGGTAGGGAAACGAGGGAGACACGTTTTGTGATGCTTTTTAATTTAAAGGCTGCATTTTCAGCTTTTGAGAAATGTAATGAAAGGGTTTAGTTTTGCCATAGAAACAGAAGCAGAGAATGAAAACGTGAGTTGGGTTCAATGTTCAGTTTCTCCATCCCTAACCTGGTTCTATATAAGCTATAAATGTTATGCCAATAAAATGGTGGTGGTGATGACGTGAGAGAGGGAGCTAGAGATGAAAATAGCACAGGGAAAGAATGTCAACTGTGATTTTAAGATTTCTCTTAAGGAATGGCAGTGATGCTGGGATAAAGCCAATTCTTATTTGCTAAATATGTATGTTATGAAGGGACTGATATGGCTTATGCTGCTCAGAATCTCTTGGATAAAAACTGGTAGCTCTTTGGAATGAATCTGTCTCCTTAATGTATAAATGCACAATAAGGAGAAATTAAATCTAAGGGCACATATTGTTGTAACGGAACACAAGTATTCCCTTCTTTGGTGGAAGATGGGTGGAAGAACTATAAACGTAATGAATATAAATCTATTATAAACGTTACCTAAAGAAAAAAATGTAAATTTTAAAAGAAGGCCATTCTGTGGGTTTCATATGGTTAAACTGTACAGTACATGTTAGTTATATCTATTTAGGAATATTTAGCCTTTTGATGATAATTGCATTAAATGTGCTTTTATAAAACCAGTGACCTGTAGAAGTCTGACTTCTATGCAGTGATCCCAATCTAGAGAGCATTAGCCACACTTTAGTCCCATGAGGCTTAACCGATACTAACTTCTCTGAATTGAGTCTGGTGTGTGTTTAAAAAAAGTACTTCTCTCCAACCAATTGGACTTGTATATTACTGACTATAGGAGGTAATATTATTTCAGGTCCTTCTTGGCTTTTATATACTCCTTGGGAAAGGTAAGCCAGCATTTTTATTACTAGATGGAAAATCTAAAGTTGAGGATTAATCTAAGATAAATGAGTGTAAACACTGATTGTGCATGTGAAGATGTGGTGATGTTTCACAAGTTGACAGCATCAATAAGAGATTTTGCACATTGCCTACTCAGTACAGATAATTGCCAATGTATGTTGGAGAATGAATTTATAGAGAGGTTTTGTACATTACTCAGGCAATATGCATGGCCAAAGAATGGAAAATACATTAATTGAACTGCCAGTATAGAGACTACCCAGTCGACATTGATTGCATCCAAAGGTTCCCTTGGGAGAAAGGAATCCTTCTGTCAGAAAAAAGGAACCTTTTTGGATACAACCATTTACCTAGTGCACATTTGCCAACATCACTTGGAGACTGGGCATTGTAGAATCCCTGTTCATTCTGCCAACTGGTACACTTTCTCCACATCTTCATATGAATGTGCATAATCACGTGTGTGTGCGTGCACGTTGCTTTGAATTTGCATTAACCAGAATGTTATACGCACATAGGAATGTGAGTTCTCATACCCTAAATCTGTTTGAATCTGATTTCGCATGTTTGACTTATTTAGCAATTTTTTAAAAAAAGTGCACCATATTAATTTTATGTATTCTATAACCATCTCAAAATATTTGAGAAAAAAATTCAGTGAAGCATGTTTTACTCAAAAGGAAATTCCTATTCACGTTGAGTCAGAAATGTTCTATAGGCCTAGGAAAGTGTACATAGGATTGCAGCTTTGCTGTAGCTGATACGTTGTATTCAAAGTTTCACACAAACTTTTTATTGGAATAGGCTTAACTATTTTAAGACGTGACAAGTCAATAGTGTACGGTTTCCTTTAATTTTAAATTTTGTTTAAATGTTAAGAACCATTTTCAGTGCTTTCATTTTTTATAACGTACTAAAGTTGACATATTCCAAAAGCTCTGCATGTATGGATTTTTATATTAATCAGTTGTATGTTAGGGATATTTGCCTGTTTAAAAAAGTTGATTATACAGAGGAGGCCCCGTATCCACGGATCCACCATCCGCGTATTCACTTATCCGCATTTCGCAACCCCCCCCCCCGCACCCATTGTTTTCATTAGGAGTCTAGCACTGACCCCAAGCAAGCACATCTCTTCCTTAAACAGAACACTATAAGCCAGCGTGCTGACTTATAGCACAGAGCAGACAAGCATGAGATTGCCTAGATTAGAAGCATGAGATAAGGTATGAGAGGCTCTCTAGTATGCAGGCTGCTTGCCTGCTTTGTGCTATAAGCCGGCACACTGACTTATAGTATTTTGTTTAAGGAAGAGATATGCTTGCTTGGCGCCAGCCTCCTAATGAAGGTAAGGGGTGCAGGGGGCTGCTGGGGATAGTGTTCCCCCATCTGCGGATTCCCGGTATCCACGGGGGAGCAGGAACCTGTCCCCCGCGGATACGGGGGTCATACTGTAACTTAAAAATAGCTTGATTTGACTGATACTGTATCCAGTCATTATACTGCTAATTAAAAAGTGCATTTTTAAGAGTGGAAAATTTTCACTGCAAAACTATATGCTTTGCATCGCTGTGTACATTGCTATCAGAAATCCTGTGATCTTAATTGCAACTGGTACACTGCTTATTTATTTAAAATCCTGGTAGGATGGGGACCGAGTAATAACAGAGACGATTGGATTTGGAAGGTCTCAAACTGGTGACAATTCAAAAACCACAGAAAAAGAAGTACAAGTCGACCCTTTTTTCACACGGAATAGCCATCCACAGAATTGTCTCAATGCGGATAGCTACCCCAGGAATAAAATACTGACTGGGGGCTGGGCGCGGCATCACAGTGTACCTTATTTTAGCAGCATGCCAGCCCACTGCCCACTCCTGGACTCGCGCTCCAGCTTCCAAGTACTTGAAACAAGTGTAAAGAGTAAAAGCCCCTTATTCATAGCAACTTCTGGTTTCGCGGTGCAACCGGAAGTCGCTGTGAATTGGTGTTTTGTTTTTTTTAAAAAAACCTCTACTGCAGTTTCAAGTACTTGGAAGCCGTGCGGGCGTCTAGGAGCAGGCAGCAGGCTAGAGTGCTGCTAAAATAAGGTACCGTATGCCTCCCAGCCCCCGCCTCGCCCTCCCCTGTAGCTGATTTTGTTTAAGGTGTTTTTTTGGTATCCACTGTGGGTTTGGGAACCAAATCCCCTCAGATACAAAGGGCCAACTGTATAGATCCTCTTTTTGCCTCTCCATACTGGTGTTTGAAAAAAAAAATGTGTTCATTACTTTAATAAGTGGTGGACAAATGCCCCAGACAAACAGTATTCTGATGTTAGTATTTTTTTCTCTCTCATGGCACTTGAATTAGTAATAGTCTATCCTTGTAGATAAGCGTTGGCAGCTCCAGCTTTTGGGGGTTTCTGGGGCAAAAACCTTGCGAGGGAACCCCAACGATGCATGAGTTAAGGTTGCCTGTCAACTGAAGCGTGGTGAGGCGAACGTCAGAGAGAGAGTTGGACTGTGAAAGAAACCATCTAGAATGAAGGGTTCTACGAAAGATTAGAACATATTATTGTATTGTAAAAACCCCTTGGGTTTAGAAAGTCTGCCCATGTAAACTGCCTTTGAATTAAAGTCAGAGGAGAAATCTGATGACCAAAGAAAAGGTGGTATATAAATACTGGATAATTTATTATTATTTATTATTCCTCCCATGTTTTGGAACAGGTGTGGCATCAGAGAGTGGTCAGGTCGGGCACTGGCTTGAGGGTCCACTTGACCCAGCCAGTTGCCAAACCCTTAGTACTTGTAACAATGGTAGTGTCTGGTATATCATCAGGGGAGCAGGGGCATCATGAGGGGCCCCTGTTTCTGGTCTTTGCAATGAATGTGGTTTGCTGCTCTCCTAGGAGTGAGTAGCAGCTGCTCCTGGGAGCATTTAAGTCGCAAACTGCACCATTGTCTGATCTTGCATCTACTGTTGCTACCACATGACCATCTGCCCATCTTTGCATTGATGTGAGTACTTCTTGCCTCTGTATTCTTTCTGCTGCCATTGCTGTTTCTAATCGGAGAAGGAGAGCACAGTTCAGCAACATCTCTCTGTGCATGTTTGTTCAGTCCCAGGGCTTTAAAGGGTTGCTGAAGAGAATTGAACGCAGTGGCAGTAATAGGGGCGTGAACAACAACTGCCGTAGGAGCCTGTGGAGTGATAGGCATGTAAGGTGGAAGTGGGTAGGGCCATTACAGCACATTTCCCCCTTGTCACTTATTTTCAGGGCTGAATTATTGATTAAATAAAAATGAAACATAAAAGGTAAGCCTGTTAGTTTGTAAACATTATGCAGTTGTCCCTTTCAACTTGATCTTGTTTTGGAGCAGATGGCGTTCTGACTCCTTCACATTCCGATTCTGCGTTTTATGTGTGATTTGGAAAAAACTTCTTTTAAATCTCTTTTCAGAACATTGTTGACTTGCTTTGTCGTCATTTGAGCAATACGCAAGTTCCCGCAGTTGCTAAAATGTGTTATTTGCCATGTATTCACATTTTTTGTAAGATGGAGCAAACAGTCGGGTTGGCTGCACACTTGCAGCTCTGATATATTGGATGCAGAAATCAGTCTGTCTTCTCCTTGATATTTTTGATGGTATCTGTCACTGTGTAGTTAGTTAAAGGTGACTGGGGAAGTTGGTAGGCCCAGAGTAATATGTTCTGGACCTACCCAGAAGATATTATTGGTCAAAATGTATGTGTATGAAACACAGCACTTATATTAATTTTTTTCTGTGGTAGTTTGTGTTCAGTGAAAGTTCTTTTTTACTTGTTAACTTCTACCTGTGAGGTAGATTACTGAGACACAACTAGCACAAGGCGACCTGGTAGTGTTTTATTGGCTGAGTAGGGATTTGAATCTCTCCCTGTTTCACGCATTCAGACTATACACATCTGCTGGAGAATGGTGGATTACATTGTGCTTTAGTACTGTATTTTATTTCAAGAGGAGAAGAAGAAGAAGAAGGGGTAGACAATTCTGTAGGTAGAAGGGAGATAAAAATGAAGGCTTAGCATCTCCATCCAGTCGTGAAGGAGAGGTTTGAGAGATGGTGACTTTTTCTCCAACTTTATTTTCCTTTGGCTTGTTGCCTCAAGCCCTATATACTTTTTTTAAAAGCTATTGATTTTTTCAGAGTAAATGAAATGCTTACTTTCCTTTGATGCTCTTAGTACTACTTGCCCCATCTTGGGACTCAGCTAACGAGAAAGGGAGAAGTAATACTAAAGCTATGAAATAGGATCTGAACAAAAAGCGTGTTGAGCAAGTTGTTTCAAAATGTTTTGACCATGGTCTAGCTCTCCATGTTTTCCTATAAACACCTAGAGTTTCACTGCTGGGGAGTGTGCTGCATGTGCAGTGGGATTGAATGTGTAGAACATTTCTCATCATTGAAGAAAATGTAGTAGCTTATCTTATGCAGAGCTTGTATGCACATTGGTGTTCCTTTATGCAGATATGTTTTTAGGCAAATTCAACCCCCCCCCCCAAGAGGTGCCTAGGGCAGATTACAAATAAAGAATAAATAAAATAATGCAATAAAATGCAAAAAAACAAAAACAAAAACCCAATAAAATGTCAGTATAAGAGATGCATGTGTGTCCATGTATACATGCACACACCAGGCCTGTTGTGAAAGTCAGCAGATGCACCAATGAAGTTCTGTGCTCTTGAGTTCTTTCCGTAGCAAGTTGTCTTTGGGTAGATGTACAGAACAAACTTTTAATGCTGTAGCTGCAGAAACAATTTAGCTATGTTTAATCAAGTAAACCCAGTAGTTGGAAACAAAAATGGTGACCCATATTCACCTCCATACACATTAGTTGTATGGATGTACATATACAGTAGACAAGAGATTAGGATAGTTTTCATGCCTTTGCTTTCCATAGCCAATGTAGGAGGCATACTGATGGTATACTCCTGCAAAGCACTTTTTCATGTTTCTGGCTTCTTACCTATTTTCTCCATTTATTTTTTAAAATTGTAGCAGGATTGGTGTTGATTTATAACTTTCTGAACCCAAGTTCAAAAATGCAAACAGAAGTTTATTGAAAACCTTTTCATTGCACTCATGTGAAAAGGAAATGGAATCTGCACATTCATATACATAAAAGCTTTACTAAATATGGTGATCCACCCTGGAACAAGTAGCCTAATTGAATGCATTATTTCTGATATTGTAGAACTTCCAGTCAGTTATGGGTTTCTTGCTTGCTTATTCTATTTATTTATTGAAGTAGTCATTCAAATGTCCCGTTACCCTGAGGAGACCGCCAGCTGCCCCGGGACAGGTCCAATCCTGCATAGGATGCGACGGGCGCCTTATGTGTGCCGCCACATCCTGCTAGAAAGGATTGGACTGTAAAGATTTAAGTTTGTAATCGCTTTTAAGATAAAAAGTAACAGAACTTTCTTACATTTTTCTTTATCCAATATCATGCAGGTTATTTCACCAAGACGCATGCATGCTGGCGAGTGTGCTGATAAATCTTATAGATGAAAAACTTCTGGACTTAATGGTTGTCTAGCTTGTCTTTCAAGGTCATGTGTCTCTTGTAAAATAATGGTCAGCCATGTATGATATATCTGGTTGTTTGTGAAATTCAGATAAAATCTTCATAGAAAATATTTAAATTTAATCTGGCCAGAAGTCTCCACTTCCTCTGATGATCCTCAACTTATTCCTTCTCCCAATCTAAATATCCTAAGCCCCCTTTCCATTTCACTGGCTTCCTGTCTTCTCTGACGTCAAGCTCTTGTTTTCTGCACTCGTCTTTCCAACCTTCTGGTTATCCTGCTTAGAATATCTGTGGCTCGTCCAATGAGAGACCAGCCTGCTGTTTGCCCAACTTCTCTAACATAAGAGCAGCTCTGCCAATCGCTCCCAGAGGTTTATCACCACTGCCATGACAGCTCAGTCCTTTAGTACTTTGCAATTTAGATTATCAAAGCATGTTTGTGTTTCATTGCCAAATCACTACTTGACAATGTATTATATGCAAGGTAATTAATGGCTTATTAATCAGGGCAGGACAACTTTGAAAATTCCAACTTTTCATTCTGTTGGGCAGAAAAGAACAAACTCTGTCAGGCATTTAAACTTGATGTTTAGACAACATATACATAGTTCTCTTAGGTCAGTCATCATAGCTCAAACAGTGGTTTTCATTTTATAAATACTAAAAATCTTCTATTTTCTTCTTTTTTAAATAGCATGAAATTGCTTATACCAAGTTAGACTATTGGTCTGTCGCAGTAATGCTCGCTACGCTTGCAGGTGGTGGCTCTATAAGGTTTCATAAAAAGTCTTTCCCAGTATTGCCTAGAGATGGCAGAGATTAAACTGGGAACCTTCTGCTTGCAAAACATGTACAGTAATTTACCACTGAGTTATGCCTCCGACCTAATAAAAAACACACACAATAAAAAGTGACTGCTGCATACAAAACTATGTTATAGCGACCCAGTGAAAAAGCATTTCCACTTGATTTCTTAATGAAATACAGTGGACCCTGGAGTATTGTGTCCAGTTCTGGTCACCATACCTCAAAAAGGATATAATTGAATTGGAAAAGGTGCAGAAAAGAGCGACCAGAATGATTCGTGGGCTGGAGCACCTCCCTTACGAGGAAAGGCTACAGCGTCTGGGGCTTTTCAGCCTAGAAAAAAGGCGCCTGAGGGGGGACATGATTGAGACTTATAAAATTATGCATCGGATGGAGAGAGTGGATAGAGGGAAATTCTTTTCCCTCTCGCACAACACCAGAACCAGGGGACACACACTAAAATTGAGTGGAGGGAGAGTTAGAACAGACAAAAGAAAATATTTCTTTACCCAGCGTGTGATTCATCTGTGGAACTCCTTGCCACAGGATGTGGTGATGGCACCTGGCCTAGATGCCTTTAAAAGGGGTTTGGACAAATTCATGGAGGAAAAGACCATCACAGGTTACAAGCCATAAGCAACCTCCTGGTTTTTTAGAAGTGGGTTTTCTCTGTGCCAGGTGCAAGGTGCAAGGTGCAAGGGAGTGGCGACTGGACACAGGTATCTTGTTGTCTCGTGTGCTCCCTGAGGCATCTGGTGGGGCCACTGTGTGACACAGGAAGCTGGACTAGATGGGCTTTTGGCCTGATCCAGCAGGGCTCTTCTTATGTTCTTATGACCCTTTTTTTTCACAGAGTCCATGGATAGCGAGGACCAACTGTACAATTTTGAGTTCTTGCGTGGATCATTTTTGAGTTGTTTTCTGCCATGCTTTATCTGTTTCTAACTTGCTAAGAATTTTTAAAATGTCTTTGGCTTCCTGTGCTGTGTACACATGTGTGCCAGGACTGGCATATGTAAAATAGTTTATGGAACTTTGATGACGTTTCTCTCTGTCTTGTCAGTTGCTGTTTATCAGAAGGATAGAGGCAAGGTATTCTAGCTAGTTATGGCCCTGGTTTTGGTTCCCAGTGGTTGGGAGGATTATGATGTCATTGTTGAATTCTTATAGGAATCTGAGAGGGCTGACATGCATTTGGTATGTGTTTCTACCCTTTTTCCCATTATTAGTTTATTTTTTTTTGTAGCTCTGCTGTTATTTGCCTGGCCTCAAAATTTTGCTTGATCAAGTTGCAATCTTATAGATCAGGTTGGAGAAAGATGGGGCTCTGTTTTCATCCAGCTACTGAGACTGTGCTGGACTCTACCAGTCTCTCTTGCAGTGATGGGGACTCGAGTCAAATGACTTGACTCGCAAGTGTGACTTAGCCACTTTTTCCCTGACTCATACTCGTGACCCACTGACTCGCACTCATACTCGCACTCGTGACCCACGGGACTCGTACTTGACTTGCACTCGTGGGGGTAACGACTTGCCATTTCCAAGTCATTTTCCTTTAATGGCCGGCATCAACGCAGGCAGGCAGGCGCAGTGGAGACCTCGGAGGAGGAGGGCAGCAGTGAGGAAGGGTTTTCAAGGGGGTGGGAAAGCAAGCCTGGCTCTGAGTCCCCCCCTTTTGTTGCTGTCTGTTTGGCATTGGCCACAACTCCGAGCGTGAGGGGTGGGGAGGAGTGAGGGAAGGCGAAGCTGCCGCAGCAGTTCCTCCTCATTGACCAAAACTCCGAGCCCAAGGGATGCTCGGCTCAGCAAGGAGAGGGGGCAGGGAGGGAATAATAAATGGTTTGAATATAGACACGCTTGTTTTTCCCAAACCAGATGGGTGGTGACAAGACTGAGAGGTGAGGGAAAGGGCATAGGGGGAGCCAAGTGGGTGCTTTAAAAGTCTCAGAGGTCCCCACACACACCCCACACACAGACACCCACCCACCCCATTTTCAGGGGAAAAGCCATTTTCCCCAAAGTGACTCGACTCATGACTTGTGACTCGTGGTTTCTGGCCTTACTCGTACTCGACTCGCACTCGTGCAAAAATGACTCGCATTTGACTCGTACTTGCCCAAACATTTGGACACTGACTCGCACTCGGACTCGCACTCTTGCAAAAATGACTCCTACTCGCACTTGTGACCTAGTTACTTAGATACATCCCTGCTCTCTTGCTGTCTTCCTTGATTAAACTGCTGTTGCTACATAGGCCTTAAAAGCCTTGTCTTGACACAGCAGGCCTTTCCAGGATGAGAAGGTGGCAATTCTTATTTGGATGAGAAATGGGGGAACACTATGGAACTCTTTTCTTACCTCATCCCCATATCTGTGAAAGCAGGGTGTAGGTGAAATGGATGGATGGGGCTGGAGGAAAGTAGAAAGCAGGGATCGGGGGAAAGATTGCTAGATCTGAGTGAAAGCAGAGGCTGTGGAAAGTGTGTTCTGATGTCTTGATAGTCGCCCATGTTGAAGAATGAAACCCCCTGGCGTGAGGTGCAAAGGGGATGGGAGCAGAGCAAGAGTGGGAATGTGGGTTAAAGCCTCTTCGCTGACTGGCTCTATTTTGGTAGGAAAGGAGGCAATGCGCATCATAGGGCAATTACCATTTTGTATTAAAGAGAATATATATGCAAACACTAAAGATAGGGCTATTTCAGTACCAAATGACTTTTAGATAATACTGTCAGCTCTGTACAGGGCATTTTATATGCTTTTTCTTCTCTTTTAGTGCAGATTTATAGGAGAATTAAGGGCTTCTCTGGTCTATTCAACACATCTGCTGGGTTTAGGCATAGTCTTCTGTTGTGCTTGCTGAATGCCCATGTTTTAACTCCTCACAGCACATGTTGTCCTTCATGATTGCCTGGCCCAGGGAACTGAGGAATCAAGGTTGAGAGAAGTTTAGCCTTTTACAGCCTGCTGTGATTGTTTTACTAAATGACTTCCTGGACCCAAGAAACTTAATGATGTCTGACCTGCAATGGGTCTCTCCCTCAGTGTCTCTTCTTGTCCATTCATGGAGATAGGCATTTACCTGGAGGCGCATGCAATAGGAAATCATGGCTGTGTAGGAGAATTTTTGGCCACTTAAAGTTGCAAAAATGTCTACACTATATTACCCTCAAAGATCTCAATGGCTAAGGGAGTCAAGCAAGGTTGCCTTCTTGCCTCCACTCTTTTTTACCTCTTCCTTAATTATTTGGCCCCCTATCTATCTCAGATTGATGGTCATTCCCCCAAATTGGACTCCATTCATATTCCCCTTCTCTATGTGGACGATGCTGTCTTCAAATCTCACTCCCCTGTTGGCCTCCGTCGCCTCCTAACTCGAACTCTAGATTACATCTCAACTAATAAATTAACTCTTAATTTCTAAAAGTCTAAGATCATGGTGTTCTCTAAAACAGCGGTTCTCACACTGGGTTGACCCACCATTGAGAACCTAAGCTGCCCCCTTAAGGGGTGAGGACAGCATGGCGGCGGCGATCTGGGGGATCGCGGCCGCCACCACACCACCAAATTGCCATAAAACGCCGTTGCAGCACTTACCGGGGCTTGGGGGAGCTTTGGGGAGGCCTGCACGACCCTCTGTAGGCCTCTCCGATCTTTGGATCGCTGCAAAATAGCGATCTTTGGGCATCTGTTTTGCAGCGATCTCATAGGTCGATCTCATAGATAAGTCGAGGGCAATTTTTAAGCAAAAAATAATTGGATTTGCTATGACCAATGATAATTCGAGGGTAAAACTTAGGGGTGTATGAATTGCTTTCAATTCTTGAAAATGACCAGTGATTGTTCTGAGGTAGCAACAGAAATTCTCTGAACAGGAAGAAAGAAAGTTGAAGGAGCTTATGGGAGTTGTAGTCTTTGTGAGAGCTACAGCTATGGAAGTACAGTGCTGTACTCCTCACAAAGTCTACAACTCCCATATAAGCTCCTTCACCTTTCTTCCTGTTTGGAGAATAGCACCGTTTGTGTGCTGCTTCAAAACAAGGTAAAATAGCTCTTTTTTAACAACCCCCCATGCGTCCTGCTTCTCAGCCCAGACCCTCCCCCCCCCAAGCCGCTGTTAGAAGCCCTATGTATAAGTTGACCCAGGTTTTCAGGGCCAATTTAAGGCATAATTTTTTAGACTTATACATGAATACTGTATATAGGGTAGATTAAAGAGCAGGGATTTTGGGGCAGGTGCCACCTTCCTTTGTGAGTGGGGAGATAACTGCTGAAATCTAAGCATCACCTTGTCAAGACATTTGGAGAAGTTTTCAGACTCTCTCCAGGACGTAACGTTTTGGCTATCTGTATATGACTTTTTAATGAAAACTTAAAACAGTGAATTCTTTTATTCTATAGACTCAGAATGAGAAACAGCACAATGAATTCTGAAATTTAGGGAAAATTCCCATTATGACTTACCTAGAATTCTTTAATTATTTTTCTGTTAGCAACATTACATAATCTATGCTAAATTTTGTATTTAACCTATATACCGTATGTGCTGCAGGTTTTTTTTTTTCCTCCCAAAGTAGTCAACACATGTTCTGTGCATTTTCCATAACTGAGTGAAAAACAGGGTCAGATTTTAGAGTCACCATGATGGTTAGATGTTAAGGCAGCTTCATTTGACTTATTATTATTGTCAGTTATGACAGTTTGTTTCTTTACACATTCTTGCTCTATATGCCTTTTCAACATCCTCCAAGCATCAATAATGCAAAAGAATGGGGAAGAACTAGAGAAAGGAATGTAGCACAACCAAATACCTTTTTGTCGTGAGACAATTTTGGGTTATCATAATTTTTCTCATTTGTTTCTTAGACTTGTTCTTCCACTTCGTTGGTTTTTTGGTATAACTCCACTGTAAGACATTACTTTTCAGTCTTGAGAGTACATAGTAAATCAACTACTAACATGTCTGGCCAGCAACAGGATAATAAGATGGCATTCTTGTGCTGACTATATAACTACGGTATTTTTGTAAATGTGACTGAACAGTGTATCAAAATGTGAAATTTTCAGATACTGTGGACTGATCTGTGGAAGTTAATTTCAGGAATAGAAATTGTTATATAAGGTTCATATGTGTATACAAAAAAAAAAAAAGGCTCAGAACACAGATTTACCGTATTTTTCGCTCCATAAGACGCACTCCCCCCCAAAAACAATAGGGGGGAAAAAGCCTGCGTCTTATGGAGCAAATAATAAAAAAGTAAAGAAAAAATACTTACCGGGGCTTCAGGGAGGCCTGCAGAGGCTCGTGCAGGCCTCCCCGATCTTCATTTCGTCAAAAAACGGCCATTTTCGACCACTTGACGAAAACCGGAAGTGGCCGAAAATGGTCTTTTTTTGCCGAAATGAAGATTGGGGAGGCCTGCGCGAGCCTCTGCAGGCCTTCCCGATCTTCATTTCATCAAAAAACAGCCATTTTCGGCCACTTCTGGTTTTCGTCAAAACAGGAAGTGGCCAAAAATGGCCGTTTTTTGACGAAATGAAGATCGGGGAGGCCTGCAGGAGCCTCTGCAGACCTTCCTGAAGCCCCGGTAAGTGTATTTTGCTTACATTTTTTTATTTTTATTTTTATTTTAAAAAAACCTTTTTTCCCCTATTTTTTGCTCCATAGGATACATGCGTCCTATGGTCCGATGCGTCCTATGGAGCGAAAAATACGGTACTATCTTTTTCCACATCAGCAGATCTGATAACTTCCTCAATTACCTTACCTTTCTCATCTATCTTAACCTGCTCTGTCTTAACCTAGGCAAGGAATGCAGAGAAGAGGTCTTTATCCAAGTACAGTAGCTGATTGCTCCATTCACTAGATTAGAAGCGGCCAATTGCACTGAAGTCCTTTTATTTTTGCTGCCTGCATTCTAAAGATGAAAAGCAGATATTCTTGCTTTTCTCTAAATATCCTGCATGATTATCTTCTTAGATTTTGTTTTGTTTGTGACTTGTATTGCTAAAATTAGTACAGCGCTGCACAACTTTGAATTGTTGTGTATTTGTATATGAACGTGCAAAACATCTCCCAAATTGTATGCAGGTCCTTGATTCTGTCACATGTATAATCTCAGACCTTAAATTGCTGATTTCCAATGTCCCATTAACCACTGAAAATATTACAGCCCTTTGTGACCTAATATTAAGCCTCAGCATAGGTCTGTTCTCTGTTGTTGGCTGTAAAGATAAGGGCATGGATCCAAATGGGCAATGTTGACACCAAAACAAGCCAATCAGAATCCAAGAGATCAGAAGCAGGAGTTTGATCAGAGCTGGGATAGAGGTCTGCTTCCAATTATCCAGTTCAGCGCAGTGAGACAAAGTCCAGGCAAGAAGAATCTGTTGTGACTTTTTCTACCAAGTTGCTCAGACTGAGGAGGGAGCTCAGAACTCAGGGCTTTATAAAGGCTGATCTACACCTACCCCTGTTGCATTGCGCTTGCATTGGGAGATGAGCGAGCGTAGGGACAGGACGCCCTGTCCGAAACGCTGCCCTGGGCTCCACCAGTTTCTTTAACACAAATAGTCACTCCTGCTTGTCCCACCTTCTAATAAATCTCAACGGTGATTGGCTGAAACATGTGTGCTCCGATTGGCTAAAACCCCCTCTCATCCCATTGGTCAAACAATTAGCTCCGCCTCCTGCCCTCTCAAAATCATGAGCATGGTCCATGGCCAATCGCAACGTTGCACGGCTCTCCTGCGTTCTGATGCGATCAGATAAAATGGAAGCCACACAGCTCCGCGCACTCTGCACGCGCCCGGGACGCGCTGGAATTCGTACGGTGGAGTTAAGCCTTTAGGCTAGTTAGGTCTAGATTAGCCTGTGGTGTTAATTGACACCTGTATTCAGCCTGACTTGGTCCAGTGGGCGTCCTTAGCCCATATAGCTCAGTCTTATAGGCTTGCTGAGGAACAAGAGCCATAGTGGTGTAGGAGTCAATAATGATGGAGACTGGCTGATCGGGATGCTGGTTCAAGAGAGACACCTACTCTGGGCACCTTGCATCTAACAGTGTTAACATTGCTACTCTTTTTAGGTAACAGTGCACGTGATAGAATATCATATTAGAGTGGCTTAGAATGCACGTTTTATAGGTTCTAAAGGCCATTGGTTTAAAATGTTGGTTATAGAATTAAGTTTGCATTTGTATTGAGCAGTGGTTCCCAAACTTTTTCTTTTCATAGCGCCCCTAGGCCAGTTGTGGTTCCCAAACTTTTTCTTTTCACAGCGCCCCTAGGCCAGTTGTAATTTTTCACGGTGCCTTTCACCGTTTCCCTTTAAATATCCCGCAGCACCTTTAAACAGTCCCGTGGTGCCCCTTTGAGTTCGTTGCAGCGCACCAGGGCACTGTGGCATGCAGTTTGGGAACAGTGGGTATAGAGTCTAAGTACCTATTTCTGAAATTTTCTGAACGGCTCCTAAGTGCTTCAGATAGAGTGTACTAACGTATTCCTGCAATTAATGAAATGTCATGTACTCTGATGTCATAGGCACATTACACAAATTTAGGATTGACATTTTGAATCAGAACTCTTCAGTCTCATGTAACTGACTGCATTAACACAACATAGTACATTTAGTAGCGTCAGAAGTGCCAGATCATGCTTGGCTTCTTGAAATGTTCTGACTATATTACCCTCATTTTAAAGGCAATGAATTGCTGTTCAGGCCAGTACAATGTTGTTCTCTCTGGAGTTCATCAATGCCAGAGGGGTACCCAGGCTCCCCAGCAACTGGGGCGGAAAAGCCCGCCGCCCCATTATGCAAATTAAGTAAGTAATTTGCATAATGAGCTTTCGGGTTTTTTTTAAAGTTTTTTCGCGGTTTTTCCGCAAATTTAAAGTGTAAAAACAGGGATTTTCAAAGTGTGTGTGTGCTTTGCGGCCACTCAAAGTGTGTGTGTGCTTTGCGGCCACTTATCTGATCTCCAGGACATTCCTCCAGCAGGCTGGCAGCAGCAGCGACGATCGCAAACCTGCCGGACTCGGAGTTTGCTTGCGCATGCCCAGTCCGTCCTTGCTAACTCCCTGGGTTTGCGCATGCGTAAACTCCGGAAACTCCTGCGCTAGGGCACACAGCCTCTCCCTGCTCCGGGCGCAGGAGTTTCTGGAGTTTACGCATGCGCAAACTCAGGGAGTTAGCAAGGATGGACTAGGCATGCGCAAGCAAACTCGGCAGGTTTGCGATCGTCGCTGCTGCTGCCAGCCTGCTGGAGGAATGTCCTAGAGATCAGATAAGTGGCCGCAAAGCACACACACACTTTGAGTGGCCGCAAAGCACACACACACTTTGAAAATCCCTGTTTTTACACTTTAAATTTGCGGAAAAACCGCAAATAAATATTCACATTAAAGGATTCCCGCGCCCCACTCCCGAGCCTCTCCGCCCCTCCCAGAGCCTCTCCGCCCTGACGCCCTGGGGCCCACCGCCCCACCGCACCATGTCAGCAGACGCCTCTGATCAATGCTATCTTTGAATTACCCTGTGGGTCTCCGCTGTGCAACACAGAACTGCTCTCAGCACCTTGACATCCCAAGAGTCATAATTGGTTGAATCTATGTTGTGATGTTTGTATCGAGAAGCCATTTATACATAAAATGAAGGTGAATTACTTAATGAAACACATGAGATAAAAATTATAAAATCCAATTAAATAAAAATAAATGCATACTGTATATGATTGACACTGCCATCAACACTCGTCTTGCATACTGCATACATGTTTCAAACACCAAATGCTGATATTTTTCATGTTTTGGACCTGTTGAGTTATAAAAAGGCTTTGTGAAGAAATCTTAGGATAAAATACATTATTCATTAACTAGCTTTATATTAGCAAACTTGAGTCTTGAGTGCTGATCACATTGTAACTCGAATGGAACCACCCACAAAGAAAATGGAGGTTTCTGGGCACTTAACCTAGTTAAGAATTTTAAAAAAATATTAAAAGTTTTTTTTTGGGGGGGGGGAGGTGGAGGCAAAAAATCCCAAGACAGCTTAGCTTCCTGGTGTACCTAGAGGTTAGAGAATGCGAGAATTCCTGGAGAAACTTCAGTGCTTGGAATGGTCATTTCCTACCCAGAAATGGATGGGACCAAGCAGGAAAATGTCGTTTATTTTTACTATGAATAGTCAATGCATTTAAATTGTGCTGGAAACCTGAATATGTGATGGTGGGAGTGGGGGGAACAAATGATTGGGGAGAGAGAGAGGGAGAGGAATAAAAGAGCCAGGGAGTTCTAGAAACAGAAAGAGCTTTCTAAACTTGATTTATTTTCAGGTGCCATCAAGTTTCTGTGTGAAAGTAACCTGTTTACCTTTTTCCCCTTCTTTTGCAATTTAGTGTTACAAAGGAGTGCTTCCCTTTACATTTAATTTTTATTTACATTGCTTTTAAGTTGCATTTAATACTTCAGCTTGTTTGTGGGCTTTTATTATCATACTCCTACACTGCTATTACTGTTTGCAAACATTAAAAACTTCCCCCAAGCTAGTCTTGTGATTTACAGAAAAATACCAACTAAAAAGAAAGTGTCCTAATTAGATTTGTTACATGCTTCTAAAGTTTTGTCTATAATAGACTCGCTTGCAAAGTTAAATGTCAATTTAGCCTAATAAAGTCCTTGTCTGTTAGTCTGATTTCCACTGTAGACCATATTTTCCTTGTCATTAATTAGTCCAATAATTTGTACTACTGCCCACAAATAAATATTTCCAACCTTCATGCTGAAATTTTCAATTCCATAGGACTTCAGAGTAAGTTCAGGTATTGGGATATGTAGATGTAATAATAAAACTGTTTTATAACTGTTGTATAATTGAGAGCCCAATCCTAGCCTTTCCCCACACACCCCTGCCGATGCAGCGGTGCCAAAATGGCAGCTGCTGTATCCTGCGCGGGGGGGAGGGGCAGGACCGGGAGGCTTCTTCAGGGAAAGGGATGATTAACCCCCTTACCCCTGCATAAGCCTCGTGGCCAGCAATGGGTCTCCTCGAACCTACGCTAGCAATTTTGCTAGCGTACGTCTGAGGAGAGAAAAGGGGCAGGAAGGCTGCAGGGGACAGGGATAGGACCTGGCACAGGCCTTCCGCGAAGGATCCTTCCCTCCTGTGGCCTCCCTGCCCCCATTATGCCTCCTCCCAGTCCAGTTTCATCCCCTCCCTGCCTCTGTTCTGCCCTCCCCCGCCTTCCCGCTGGCTTACCTTTCCTGGCACGCATCCGGACATTCTCCAGTGTGGCTGGGAAGGCGGAGGCCTTCCTGCTGGCGTTCCTGGCAACACGTTGTTCAGCGCACTGTCGGGGAGGCTTTTGCGCCTGGTGCCGACTGCTTTACGGCAGTCAGCGTCGGCGCAGGAGGCACGCTGCCATCCAGTGGTGTGCTTAGGATTGGACTGAGTGTTTTTTCTATCTTGCTCATAAGGAGAAAAGAGGAATTATTTATTGGTAAGGAATACAATAGTGCTCTTGGTACTGGGCATGAAAGTTTGATAAGAGTGGTTGTGGTGACTCTGGCCTTTTTTTATTCGTTGAAGGATCCATACATCCTCTCTTTTAAGTACCCTATCTTAGAGCGGAGGACTCAGTAGGATTACAGATTTGGCAAGGGTTGAGGAGGCAGTCAGCCTCACATCTCTACTTCCGGTGCAAGAGTTCTTGAGTTCTGCTCGTTTGCGTTTCCTTGGGTAGTGAAGTAATTCCGTCAACCCCAGATGGTTCAAACTGAAGATGTTTAAAAAAAACAAACCAGCAGGAAGGTACAAATAGGAGGTAGGTAAAATAGAAAGGCAGCATAAATGTTCCATAAAATAGTTTCAATAAATACATCTAAGCCCCATTCAGATCTGTAATTCTGTGAGGCAAGGGACAGTGTCAGACATTCAGAGAAGGCAGATAACTAGGATAGGAAAAGTCTCCCAAGTTTGAAGGAAACTGTTTGAAATAGAGAAGGCTAAGAGAGACTGGAGACTGAGTGCCAACTCAGTTTCCAAGGGGGTGGGATGGGACTCCTGGCTCCTGTCTAGTGAAAGGTAATTTCTCTACTACCGTGTGGATTGGAAAACTGCCTCTTTAGGCGTGTAGAAGCATTTTCGCATGTACAATTTTGACACCTTCCAAGAGTCAGAGAGGAGAAAAAAAAGGGCGAGAACTTGGAAGAAACTTTGTCGTCTCTTGTTAGGCATGATCAGTTAACAGGGTATTCCTGTCTGTGCATGTGGCATCTATGAAGTGGGGAATCTACTCCCCTAAAATAGTTTCGTTTCCAACTTATTGCACAAATGGAGTGTTTAAAGTTTACTTAACTATTCTTTCAATATAGGTAGTATTCAATCTAGCAATTTTTGTTTTGATTTGTGTGTGAGTGAGATTCGAATTACTGTACCCACGGTGAGATCGACTAAATAATTATTTGCCACTCAGTGTCGGTATTTTACATTCCCATGCAGCAAGTTGTTTGTTCGTCACTTTCGACTCTTTGTGAACCATCTGGGTTAAGTCTATTCATGAGAATCTTTTTCATATTGGTCTCATTAACAAGGTGATATTTATTAGACAGACATAATTTTGTTCCAGTAAAGAGTCTCCATCATTTTGCTCAGTTTCTGTACCATTTATTCTCCCATACTCTATGAACTTTCTTTTGAAGAAATGTACCTGTTAAAAAGAAAGTAAGCTATATAATGATGTACGGTTACGTCTGTGTTTGCAGGCAACATAACGTCCCATTGGCTTACCACATGTAACAAACTACTAGTGGAATGAGACAGGTGTGTTTGCTTTGTTGAAGATGGCTCTACATCACAGCATGAGCAAATTCTCTAGAACACTGACCTAGACTCTGTTCCTTCATGTTGAGGTGCTATTATCCAGCCTCTAGCTTGGAGGGGCATAGTCCTACCTGATCCAGAATAGGCAGGAGAAAGGTTAACAAGACTGACACCCCTCTCTTGCCTCTCAAACCATATCACCCCCCCCCTTTAAATCTCTTCATTGGCTCACCATCACCTCCTAAATTCAGCAAAGCCTTCTTGTCCTGGCCTTCAAAGTCCTTGATGGCCTGCCTTTTCATACCTCTCACACCTTGTATCCTGTTACATTCCTGCCTGTGAGCTTTGGTCCTTCCAGTAAGAAGTTTTACAGCGCAATCCGACTTAACTTTTTTGCGGGTTTAACCAGCGGCGCAGCAAGAACGGGAGGCCCCAGAACGGAAAAGGGATTCAAATCCCCTCCAAAAGAGGAATTCAAAGGGGATTTGAATCCCTTTTCCGTTCTGGGGCCTCCCGTTCTCACTGCGCCGCTGGTTAAATCGGCAAAAAAGTTAAGTCGGATTACGCTGTTAGTCCTTCCATGACCCTTCCACAGCTCCGTACTATCCAAAGTAATCCTGTTCCCTCAAACGTTTCTGCCCTTTCTCTTTTGCTGCCTTTTGTGCCTGGAACTGCCTCTTGGAACTCCTGCATGATGCCTCCGCTCTTCCTTCAGATATTTCATTAAAACCCACTTTTCCCACAGAGCCTTTAGCACAACAGTGTTGTACTCTGTAACCTACTGTAACCAAGCTTAAATACAAATAACTGAAATAAGTGCATGTTCTTGCTTGCCTCTTTCTACTTTCATTTCTTGTGTCTGTCTGGATTGTAAGCATGGGGTAGGGATCTATTTTTTCATTCTGTGTAAAGGGCCAGGTATGACACTACGTAAAGAATGGCACAGTGATTGGCCAACATCGTTATAGTACAGACCTTGCTGACTGTGGGCAGGTAGGAGAGTCAACAAGATTGTTGGGTTGCTTGTGTAGCATTTGAGCGGTGCAGTTTTTTTTATTGTGAGACCATGTGCACCAGATCAGGGCATTTTGGTGTGCCTTTCTGTTGAAAGTGACTTGTGGCTGAGGGATGGGCATTTGGACATACAGTACAGTATATGGCTTGCATTTGATGTGGCAGTAAGGCTAGCTGAGTAAGGAGAGCTAACGGGCTTCTATCACATCTGTTAGTTGACAGGTATTTCAGGCAAAAAAAGAAGCAGGAAGAGCCTGCTCAAGACATACATTTGGACATACAGTACAGTACATACAGAAATATATGATTTCACAGGCAACTTGTTTCTTGATGGTTTTACAACCTGGTTTTACAACCTGAAGCATATTTGTGCCCCTTGGGAGATGGCTAGAGTTTGCAGTGGTGACTTCTTGGCCATTGCAGTCCTGCATTACTCTTCCTAGTAGTATAATTGACAGGTAGGTTGAGGAGAAATGTTTACCCCCTGGTACCCCCTCTTCACCCAGCTGTTCTCTTTTGGGTGGATGTCAGGTTCCGCATTAAATATGTTTTGTAAGTTAATGCTGGGATCTGTGTGTGGTGTCTTTGCCTCCACGCTTGCTCCACTCTTGGTATAAACTTTACATTTAAAAACATTGAAGGTAGCTTTGTGAAGTACCAATTTTAGACTGAGTGGGATAATTTTCAGAAATGATTTTCTCAGGTGTTATGACTGAGTGTAAACTTGTTAAATCTGATGTATGAAATAGCAGCACAAAACAAAATACAAGTCAGTTCTCGTTATCCGCTAGGTTTAGGTTCCTGCATAACCTAATAGATACTGAATCATTGAGTCTATGGGGAAAATGGGGTTAGGTTTCAGGGAACCCTCTTCACCAGGGGACTTCTATGAGCTGGGTGATAGCCCAGGACTAAACTGGTTGCAATGCATTACAGGTGTCGCCCGCTTAAGATGGGGATGCGTTCTGGAAAACCCGTCATATAGTGAAACTGTCATTAAGCGAGTCCTCGGCACCATCTAGTGGCCGATTGTGGTATAACGTGTAAAACCAATACCGTACAGTGTAATGCAATGTAACACAGTGGAGTTGAATAGGGAATGAATGGCAAACAATGTGTACATTGAGTGTTACACAAAGCACAACAAGATTTCTACCTGTCAATGGAGGTAGAAACAAACACACACTTTGGGAACCTCCGTCGTATATGCGGATCGTCGTTAAGCGATCCGTCAAGGGGGGACACCTGTATTGTAAGCTACTGTGAGACCCCTGTTGTTGATGCTCCTACACCAGAGTTTAGCATCACATCTGAACACACCCATAGTCTGTAGTAGTAAAACCAACAAACAGCACAACCCCTCTGCAATTTTTTTTTGGCAAGGATCTTACCCCTTCCCTTAAGCAGTGGCTTGGCAGGCAGAAATTCAGCAGGCAAAGCTGCCAGAAAAAGCTTCACTCCCCTGCAAAGTTCCTGCTTGGCATGGATTTCTAAAACAAGCACAAAGGGGGGGGGGTCTTTCCCATCCCTACCTGTAGATGCTGCCAGTAACTGAACCTGGGACCTTTTCTGCATGCATAGCAGGAGCAAAGCAAACTTTGAGCTACAGCCCTTCCCCAAAGTCAAAGCTTCCCAGTACTTTAGGAATGGAGCAGATAGTGTGTGAATGGCCCCTGTGGATAGGTTCAGGATAGCTGCAGAGACCTCTAAGTGACCCCAATAGTGTCATGATGGCTGTGGAGAGGTCCTGGGTGATGTAGGGAAGACCATTAGAATGGTGCAGATAGGGCTGAAAATGGCTGCTGCGAATGGCTTCAGGAGACTACAGAGAGCTCTAATTGGCCCCAATAAGACGGCTGCTGAGAGGTCCTAATGCCCACCGGATTCAGGGAAAACCTTTACAATGGCAGGGATAGGGTTGAAAATGGCTACTGCAAATCGCTTCAGGAGGCTTGCAGAGAGCTTTAGAATGCCTGCAGATGTAGCAAACAGGCGCGAATAGCAAGAAAGACTGTGAATACAGAGAGGTAGGTGGCAATCCTGCTCCCTGCGAATAAGCAAGTTCGTGGATAGCAAATGCGCAGGTAATGAGAACAGACTGTATATGAGGGAAAACTATGATAAAAAGCTTATCTTATTTGGCCTCATACGTTGGTGAATTAGTTTTAATCAGATGTAGGTAAGGAATGGGCTGATGGTAGTAGATATCTGTCTATGCTAATATGGAGAATTGCAAAATATTATGGAAAGTTTTTAAAGTATCTTCTCAGCATTTGCTTTCCTTGACGCCCCCCTTTGCTGTTTGCACAGTCACACACTTAGCTGTAAGTGGCCACGACTGTGGCTGAGGAGGATAGAGACCCCTGTCCCGCTAACATAGGGTACTGCTGTGGCCTCTTCTCATGGTGGAGAGTCTGCATCTCTTCTTGCACTCTCCTCTCTTTTTTTCTCTTTCAAGTCACACACAGCACCTCATGAAATCTAATCATTACTTCCTCCTTTTTCCTAACAGGAGCTGCTGCTGTTGCTAGTCCACTCGCCAGCAGGGATGGCTAGTGGTGCCTCCCAGCTCTGGAGGCAGTTCCTTGAGTGGCTGGATGCAGCCCTCCCCCCTGCTTTCACCATCCCTGCCGGGCAAGTACTCAGTGCCAACATCTACACAAACGTCCCTGCAAATTAGTTTTTAGTAATGGCAGACAGGAGGTGTGAACATGGGGGATGTTTACTGTCCTCAAATTCTCTTTCTAAGCAGCAAGGGAGGTTGTCAGAGCTTCTTTCTTCAGCTGAAAAGGATGTATCCTTCCCGGGGGGGGGAGCACCCTAAATCCTCAGTCAAAGAAACACTGTCCCTTCCTTTGGGGACGTGGTGGGAGAATAAGACATGACTAGGCAGAAGGGCAGGGTGGGGTGGGAGCCTCTTGCTGCAATATAGAGTATAGGCTTAAGTAAGTACCATTCACTATTGTTTCCTTAGACAGTTTTCTGCAGCTCATTCTGCTGGCATGACAAAAGGACTAGTGCGTTTTTCCAAGAAATTTCCAATCCTTATAAAAAGGCTGCAAAAATCTGAAACTGTTGGAATATAGTAAGATCAGAGTATTTTCAGCTGAAAGGAAAGTGCAGAATTTTGAGGATGAGGAATTGTTTTATCCGAGTTTTGAACTGATGCTAAGATAGCTCAGCTGAGATGTTTAAAAACAAGCATAAGAAGCTGCCCTATCTTGAGTCAGACCGCTGACCCATCTAGCTCAGCATTGTCAACACTGACTGATAGCAACTTTCCAAAGTTTCAGGCAGGAATTTTTCTCTGCTCTACCTGCAAATGCCAGGGATTGAACCTGGAGCCTTCTGCATGCAAAGCAGGTGCTCTATCACTAAGTTGTGGTCCTCCTCTGATGGGAAGGAAGGTTTATGAGTCAACTATGTTCATATACTTCAAAGTGATAAGGCATCATGAACTAAAGTTACCTTAAAATTACTTTAAAAGAATACCGAAGAATGCAAAAGTACATGTGGACCTTTAGTGTCTGATGATGAGACAGGGAAATCTAGAAATCATATTCTGTTTCTTTACAGTAATTGCTGCATTTTACATATAGGGCTGGTTCAGATGTCATGTGGAACCATAGCTGCATGTTTTGTTAAGTACGTCAGCATTGGCTCCACAGACAGCAATCAAATTTGGACTTTTTTTGCTCTGCCTCCGTTATTTAAACACTCCTTGAATTGCTTGAGGCAGTCTCAAACTGTTTAGCTGCACTTGGCTCCTGGCAAAGCCAGAGTTCATATCTTGTCAACTTCGCCTTTAACATTGACCAGGAGAAGGAAGGGATGTGTAAGCTGAACTCTAACCTCTTTGGATATGGGCTACTTCTCCAGAAGTGTAAAAAATGGCTGTCTTCCTTTCTGCCTCCATAGATTCTCTATCAAGAGTTAACCATAGCACCATCTACAACACCACAAAGTGATAAAAAAAAAGTTAAGAGAAAAACTTTCTGGATTTTTTTTACCAGCTTTATTTCCAATTCCCTTTAACCCCCCTTTTAATAAACTTGTGGCAAGGTGCCTTTTCCATTCCTTTGGCAGGGTGTAGAGATCACCCGATCTATGCATGCCAAAGTGGGGAAGAGGTGTGCTACTGAAGTTGTTCCTGGACAGGCAGAATGGACACACATGGCTCAGTGGGAGCAGCTTATAACCTTGAGTGCTCCTCTTTTCCTGCTGTCAATAAGCAAGTTCATTTCCTGGTGCTTTATAGAGGAGAAAAGATGATGACTGGCCACTACTGGTCGCTGGAAACAGTACCAGCATTTCAAGCAATGTTGTACCTGCTGAGGCACAGCAAAAGCAAGTTTTTAAAAAAGAAAAAGGAAGAGCCTTGCTATTGTCACCAGTGATGGTAGCTCCCCCCCCCCCACCCCGGCAAGCTGGCGAGTAGGAAGTTTTGCAGATGAGAAAATTTTAGGGGCTGAATAACCAGACCGAAGTGAATAATGAATAGGTGTGATATATATAAACTAACCCATAGCTTATATTTTATTAACTTTATTATTGTTGGTGTCCCAGTGTATTTATTTAGCTATGTAAACTACTTTGTGAGCTACTTTTTGTTAAAGTGTTTTATATTAATATTCTTAATTATAATAATAATAATTTGATAATAATAGCTGTTGACAGCAGCCTAAATATTGAACTATTATTTGAGGTACTGTTGTTAACTCTTTGGTTGCTGGCTACAATATAGTTATCGTCCATCCGTTGAGTAGTATCGTTTACATAACAAAAATGCTGTACTTTTCAGTTCATTGATGTGTTCAGATTCTTTATTTCTACTTAAAACTAGTTTGCTGTAAAATTGACATGGAGTATGGTTCTGAATGTACAGTGCTATATAAACATAAGTCTGCAACACAAAAACAGGAGTTTGAAAATGATCTGCTCTGACTTTCTGAATACTCAGTCTAACGCAGGCCATTCTGATTCCAGGAGTGTGAACTATTCATTGCCTGACTTGAGCCTGGACCTAATAATAGCACTCACCCCAAATTCAGGTTGTGAACTATAATAGTCATGCTCTCAGCCATCGTTTCATAGTAATAGGTTTATTTGGAATTATTAGAATAAAGAAAAATATTATGATGTACATTTTTGAGGGGAAAGCCTTATTAGTAAATTTAACTTACGGTGGGGCTGTGCACAGTGTGAGATCCTTGAAGTATGCAATATGCTGTGTGTTGTGGTGCTCAGAGTTTAACAGTCCCCTTGCTTTTTGCTACATGGCCCTACATGGGCCCCCAACACCTGGAGGGCCATTAAGCATGGGAGGGGTGTTTATATGGATAAGGGGTTCACTTGTTGCACCAGCACAGTCTGTCTGGAGAATTGGCCTGCCTGCCATTCATGCATTCAGTTTGGACACTAGATACTGTATTTATTTTTCAGTGCTTTGAACTTGATGGCTGTGATTTACTTGTGCCTTCTGACAAAAGTGATTGCCTACCCAGCATACAATTTATGGACTGGGAAATTTTTATTTTGTACAATTTTTATACTGGGAAATCTCACTAGAATGTTTCTAAGACCTTTTATAATAGGCGTAGACTAGTGACTTAAGAGATTGATCTGTGAATTGGGACTTTCCTAGTTTGAATATCATCGCCTTCATGAATGCTCTGGTGGCCTTAGGCAAGTCACTCCTCTCTCAGCCTAAGGGAACCAATTGCAATATGGAGATAATTGTTTATTATCTTGCAGAATTTTAGCCTATTTTAGTTGAACTGTTCTGCATTTTGATATTTATTGAGATGGAAAAATCCTCATATCGTGAGATGCATTAGGTCTAAACATGTATGCATATCCATTGCCCATACTACTAGTCTTAGTAATTATATAGTGTTTTGTATTTGATGTAGATAATATATCAAGATGATACAAGTGAAACAGTTTGCATCCTGGAAAACTGCAATACAATTGCTCAGAGCGTTGGTGGTGGTGGTACGAGCAATGCAAGAATGTGTAGAACTGATTCATCCCATGATATGAGACTTTTCTATCTCATTAAATGTCAAAAATGCAGGATAGTAACTAAAACAGGCTGTTCAGAGATGCAAACATCAGAATCCCTTTGGTTTTGTGGAGGTCCATTAAAAAAATAGTAGTGCAAACAATCCTGTAATTCCAAAAATTTTAAAGTTTTTCTACCTTTGGGATATCATAATCTTTGTTTTATAGGCCTTTTATAAGATGTATTGTAGAAAGAGAAGAGAAATAAAACAAAGGCCCAGTTCAGACATTGTGGAGCCATGGGTTAATCATGGTTCTGTGTGACATTCATGAACCTCAGTCTCACACACACTTTCCTCTCCCCTTTGTGTATGAGGGAAGGAAATGTTAATCTCCAGTTTCACTTTAGAACAAATCATTGCTTAGGTCTGAATTAGGACTGGAAGTTTAAAACCTCCTCCCCTCCTATACAAGTCTTTGGATGTTAATTTCTACAACAGAATGCCATCTACATAACAATTTTCATGTGAAGTCGCCCCTGTGTTGATCTCAGTTTAAATCATTGGGACTTCCCCCCAGATAATGCAATTTTCTAGGTATAAATGATGTATCTGTACAGTATTATTCTTGTTTTTATAAAGTTGTTGTCTGCCCTCAAACATCCAGGGTATAAAAGGGATAAAAAAAACTTAGGCTGCAATCCTATACACACTAATCTATGAGTAACAGCGCAATCCAGCATAGGTAAATGCCGATGTAGTAAGCGCTCCGCTGGTGTTAGGCATTGCAAAAGTGCCATAAGGCACTTTTACGATGCCTCGAGAATAAGTGGCACTGGTGCGGAGGCCAGAGCTGCTCACTCACCCAACTCCTGCCGCATAACTCACCCAACTCCTGCCGCCGCAGGTAAGTCACGCACCAGTCGGTGCAGGGGTGGGGCGGGCAGCAAGGGGGAGCCATTGGCCAGCCTGGGCTGGGAGGGGCGGGGATATGAGCACTGGTATCCTAGGCCCCTTCCCGGTCTGTGCCACCATTACACCGCCTCCCTGAAGGGCTTACACCCAGGGAAGGGGATGAATATCCCCTTCTCCTGAGGTGTGGCCTAGCAGCCCTGGGGCAGCCTGCAATGGGTTTAGGATATTAGTGGCCAGCCCTTTAGACCAGCCGCATATCTTTACACAGGATCGTGCTGTCAGTTCCATTAAACTAAGTGGAACTTACTTCAGAGTAGATAAGCCTGGGACTGCACTGTTCAAAAGAAAATAAAACTTGCTTTTTAGTCCAAACCTCTATCGTAATTCATGTTTCTTCATATAGCAATATCATTATGTTTGTCTCTGAACTTCATGTGGAAATATATGAACTACCAAGGCTTCTGCAACTTTTCATGTTGTAGTTTGAGTTTTCTGTGCATGTTTGGTGATTCATATTCACAAACTCAGCAAGTTTCATTTTGGTAATTATAAAGTTTGAACATTTCTTGAAAATACAAAATAGGGTACCTTCACTCCTGTCATTTCAAATCGATATGATTTTGCATCAGCCTGCCCTCATGCTAAATCACTGGTGTATCATCTGTACTTCTCACTTTTAATTACCTTTTGCTAGTGGACAGGAATGTTGGTTAACTTAATTTCTTGCTGACTCCCTCTTCTCTGGTAAGGTTTGCTGCCTCAGGGCCCTCAATCTAGTATCTTAGCATGCCACAACTAGAGACAGGATGGATGTTGGATGGTGAGGATTTTGCCCAAGAACTTCACCTTTGGGTGTGACTCATGAATGGGTTTTGTTCAGACCTGACTTGATTGCATATTTTGGTCAGGAAAGAATGTTTCTTCAGGTCAAATTGGCTAGGAAGTTTTTGTTGTTTTAGTTTGCTTGGCTTCAATGTGAGCTGTTTGTTTTGAAGGCACTTTGGTATTGATCATGTAAGTTGGACTATGGGGCTGCTAGTAGATGGATGACCCTGGTTTGGAGCAAGGAGGTGGTCTGTTTCAACTATGTTGATCTTGTTGGGATAAACTAGGGCCTGTTTCTTGTTGCCTCTTAAATATCTAAATATTAAAGTCCATGGGAGGGTGAACTGATACAATGGTCTTATTTATTTGAATATTTGTATCCCCTCTTAGGCCAGCGGGTGGCGCAGCGGGTTAAACCGCTGAACCATAAGCTGTCGATCGAAAGGTCGGCAGTTCGATTCCCGCGACGGGGTGAGCGCTCGTTGCTTGGCCAGCTCCTGCCAACCTAGCAGTTCCAAAACATGTTAATGTGAGTAGATAAATAGGTACCGCTTGCGGGAAGGTAAACAGTGCTCCGTGTTCCAGCCGCATGCTACGCGCTGCGGCAAGGAGAGTCATGCTGGCCACATGATCACGGAGGCGTCTTCGGACAACGCTGGCTCTTCGGCTTTGAAATGGGGATGAGCACCACACCCTAGAGTCGGACACGACTGGACTTAATTGTCAGGGGATACCTTTACCTATCCCCTCTTATCATCCTATGGACCTACATTGACTAACAGTTAAAATTACATTAAAGGAAATTTTATTATTATATAAACAGAGAGACACACTTCCACACCTACCCTTCAGAGTAAAAACATTTAATAAAAGTAGCAGTGTTATCTGTTTTTGCATGTTATGTAGCTAATATTTTAATAGCATTTTTAGTCTATTCCCAAAATAGGTTTTTATAGGCAGCTATTTGTCCCTCTTGGAACATTAATGAAGTGTGATTTTTAACATGGTGTTTACCACTTTAAACCTGGGGGCATCTGCTGTTGTAAGTACTATGTTAAAGCCAATATAAAATCGTAGTGCAGATACTGAGGTAATATTTTCACCCGTTGATCTATTCTGCCACACTCTTGTTTTAAGGTTTAGCAGTGACGAGGCATCTTGCTCTTCATTCGCCCTCCCCAACACTTGGGAAAGAGAACATGGTGTTCCTCAAGGTGTTGCTCTCTCCCAACCTTCGATTTTCTATTTGGGCGCTTGATACCTATCCCTATATCAAACCTGCAATAGGAAATGTAAACCAGAGCAAACTGTAATGCTTGAAATGAAGTGTAGGTTAGTTTCTACATCATTTTTAGAATCTGCTTTTTCATCTTGCATGTTTACAGCTGTTACTTTCTCCTTTTCTTCTGGTTAGGTTCAAAAGTAAATATTCATATTTCTGTAGCATGCATTATGCTCAAGACTGTGGACCAGTGATTCCCTTGGTAGGAATGGACAGATGATGAATATCCTATCATTCTGGACAGGAGTTCACAAGTTTTGGTTTTACTGGGTAATCGTTCAAAAATTGTAGTCTCCGGGACTCTGCCCCTCCAAAAGGGGTAGGCCCGGTCTTGTTCCTGACTTTACACTGTGTCTCCAAAACTCAGCCTGAAATCAATGACTATCCCCTGCTCCCCTTCTCTTCAAGTTTGGGGGGAATGCTGAAACTCACATGCTTTCCAGAGAATAGTGGTGCAGTCTCCAGAGTCAGTGGAATTGTGGACTCGTGGCTGTGGAATACTTTGTTGATACTGGAACTTAAATCATGATGATGCTTCAGTGATTAGGGTAATGTTTGCTTGAATTTGCATAGGATTAGATCCTAGGTTTGCAGTTTACCAAACTGTTACATGGAAGACAGTTACAGTTTGCCACCCATATCCACGACTTCAGCATCTGCGGATTTGTCTCACCGCGGATGTTTTGCGGATACGGGGGACCAACCCAAAAAAGTTAGAAAAAGAAAAAAAGTTAAAACGTGGGTTTTTTCCCTTTGTAAGCAAACTGCTGTGACTTCTTGCTTAAACAAGCCTAAATCGCACTCCAGAAGCTTCTGCCAGATTACGCGACCCTCCCTCCCTCTCCCAAAATAGCTCCAGAATGCATTGCAATGCATTCTGGGGTGATCTTGGGAGAGGGGAGAGTCGCACAACCTGAAAGAGGCTTTCGGAGCGTGATTTCAGCATGTTTAAGCAAGAAGACGCAGCAGTTTGCTTCTAAAAGGTAAAAAGTGTTAACCTTTTTTCTTTTTCTATTTTTTTTACATTGGCCCCGTTATACGTATGCGAATTTCAGTAACCGTAGGGCTTCCGGGAATGGAACCCCCACAGCTACTGAGGGCCAGCCAGCTGTATATTAAAAGAGTTCATGGGTCTCTCTTTTTCTTTGTATGTTTGTAAGTGTCTTAAAATGAAAATATGCAGTTTTCTGTGATTGCTTAGAAGCCATGAGTAGCATTTACTACTTCAAAATGCTTTTATTTGAATAAAACTTGTTTTTCTGCCTGTGTGTTTATTAACACAGTTATCTTGCCTGACTGACTTTTAGATTGCCTGTGCTTATCTTTGTCTTATAACCGAAGCAACTTTGGAACTGGTATGATTTCAGCCAGGTATAGAGAGGGCGGGACAGTGCCTGCTATAATGACTCCTAGCCTACTTAGGCCTTCAACAAGTGGGCTAGAACCTTCAGGTGGTTTCTGGCTGTGCCGCCACTGCCATTTTTATTTTTTTGGGAGACTTAGGCCTGTACTGTTTGAACAATAATCAGGACTAGGGGTCCTAGATGAGGTATATCCTACTGGATATGCTGAGTTTGGAGAGGATGCTTTGGTCAGGCCCTCCCCCATCTTCAGTGGACCTCTTTGGTCTCCCAGCCACCCATCTGTTCTCCCCTGCCGTGGCACTCCCCTTGCTTTCTGTCTTGCTTCAACTCACTTCCTCTTTTCCTTCACCTTTCAAAATTGAGTACATGCTGTTGTCATGTTGCTCTCTACCCCTCTTCTCCTTCCACTTTTCCTGGAAGGAAAGAAGGGGCAGAACAATACCTTAGTGGTACACTGCTTGGTCACCACCATGGGAAATGAAGAGGAACCACGAATGCTCACTTGCCCACTCCTCCTATCTGCTGAACTCTCCAAGTCTCATGTTATAGGTTGGGGTTTGAGGTGGGTCCCGGTTCTTGACAAGTTGAAGAGCATTGTTTATTAGAACTTAGTAAAATTCTCCTGTTGTTGGGTTACTGAATTAATTTCACAAACATATTTAATGTATGATGTTAAACCTAGCCATCCAGATTTTACATGGTGTTTGTTCAAGGAAAATGTTTTGTCTTATTGATGCATTAACATCTGATAAGATGATAGATTGAGGTAAGTTTTTTCTGCAAAAGTGTCTGTGTTTTGGGATGCATCTTGGAGGTTACTTCTCTCCCTAAAGAATAAAATCACTTGTGGTATTCCCTGATGTATTTTTTGGGTACTTTTCATATTTCACTGGTGTATACAATATTCCGCTTGCCTGTTTCAGGGAGGTGGGAACGACAAGATAATAACTTATGGAGGGGTAAGTCATGTTAGTCTATAGCAGCAAAAACAACAGAGAGACTTGTGGTACCTTTTTAAAGACTCACACATTTATTGTATGAGCTTCCATGTCCGCTTCATCAGATGTATAATGAAAATAGGTACAGATATCTTACTAAGGCACTATGCTTTGGGTTAGACATTAATAATAAACTATATATAGGAAGTTTGAAAGACTGGTTTAGCTTTCAAGGTCCAGCAGCCTTCATTTGTAAGCTTGCCTGGTAAACCTCTTCTAAAACCTACTTAGAGCCATTTTTTCACTTACAGAGTTGCCTTTGGCGGTTGGTGATGGGAATAGAAATTGAGCCAGTTGCCATAGTAACCCTGGGGTATGGCAAGGGATGCAAGTACAGTATTGCTATTTTGATACACTATTACTCCTATTCTGTTGCACAGAAATAATTCAGACCTACCTTTTTAAAGCTTACATTACATAAAACACTGGATTGTTGAAATGCATTAAGAAACAAGTTACATAAAAATGTTTTATGTGACATTATATACAGTTGGTGAAAAATTAAGTGTTTATTTTCAGTTGAAGATTGTCTAATCGTCAGTGTTACTAACGGCCCAATCTCATCTAAAAGGCGCGCTGGTGGAACATGTGTTCCGCTGGTACGGGCTGCCCCAAAGTGCTTGTGGAAGCACAAGTAGCCGGGTGCTGGCGGTCATTGGGAGGCCAGCTGGAGCAGGTAAGCCCAGCGCAGGCGGTAGAACGGTGTAGGGGGAGGTCGGGGAGGGGGTGAAATGGGGCCAGGGGGTGGGCGATGGGGCCTGGGAGGGGACACACACTGAATCCCAAGCCCCTTCCCAGGCCTTATCCTGAGCCCCTTTCCGGGCTTGATCCACCTGCATGGAACAACGCAGACTTGAGCCAGGGACATCACTGGCACAGTTTTGAGTTGACCTGTTGCGGCTGCTGGGGCTTACTCCAGGGGAAGGGGAAAATGTCCCATTGTCCCAAGGAGACCTCCAGCAGCCAAAACTCTCACATGTGATGCAGTGGAGGCTGTGCTGCTGCATCACCGCATGAGAGTTTCGGTAGGACTGGACTTTAAGAATGATAAAACCGAAAAATTATTGCTTTGTGAAAAAGAATTATGGAATTTTTCATTTGACTAATTATAGTTGATGGGATGAATAGGTGTTCATACCCCATTAATCAGTGAACTGATTGATTCTGCCTCATGAAGCTATATTTTTATTATTATTATTTTCTTGCTCTCATTACACACAAGTTGTTGTCACTATGTAAAAGAGCATCTTCTTTCTAAAAATGAATAACTTTTGGATCCATCCTCAGGAGATGCTCAGGTGGGGTAGGTAGCTGGATGAGTAGAGGGTGGTAGCACAGATAGCGGTGATTAGCCTGAAGTTGGGGCCTGGCTGGGATGAATGTGAGAAGAGAATGCCTCCAGGCCTGTGTAAGAAGACAAGCATGTAAGATCAGGGTGACCAGATGTCATAACTGCAAAGGAGGACAAGGCACCCAAAAATGGAGGACATTAAAAAATGTAGCGCGCGCACGCACACACGAGTACCCTACAATGGTATCAGTTCACATATTCCGTTACAGCAAGTACAAGTGTGCAAGCTATGGATTTAATTTCTTTTCCTTTTAGATCTTTCAGCAAGAGCCAGTGCTTTTACATGGGAGTAAGCTCCATTGATTATAATGGGACTTACTTCTGAGTAGAAATGCATAGAGTGGGCTGCCTGCAAATCCCTTCCCTTCTAGATCTTTCAGCAAAAGAGTCAGTGCTTTTAGATGTATAAGAAACTTAGTCAGTTTTTACGAAGTTGTTCATATCACTGGATCCATCAAGTTCTTCAAGGGACAGCTGTTTCTTTAATTTATATTTTTTTAGTTATTTAAAAAGGTATTTAAGGGGGTAGCAATCCTATCCACACTTACGTGGGAGTAAGCCCCATTGACTACAATGGAACTTACTTCTGAGTAGACCTGCTGCAATTCACTTACCTTTTAGATCTTTCCAGGCAGTACAGGACCCAGTAGAAGTAGTAAAATTAAATTAGTGACCCAGTAAAAGTAATGAATATTAACAGAAATGAATGCAAGATTTACTTGTTTTTGCAGATATGTATAGGCCAGCGGGTGGCGCAGTGGGTTAAACTGCTGAACCATGAGCTGTCGATCAAAAATCCGCGACGGGGAGAGCTCTCGTTGCTTGGCCAGCTCCTGCCAACCTAGCAGTTCCAAAGCATGTTAATGCAAGTAGATAAATAGGTACCGCTTGCGGGAAGGTAAACAGCGCTCCGTGTTCCAGCCGCATGCTACGCGCTGCGGCAAGGAGAGTCATGCCGGCCACATGACCATGGAGGCGTCTTCGGACACGACTGGACTTAATTGTCAGGGGTCACCTTTACCTTTTATAGGCTCTCCACACTACCACACACAAGCCTCCGGAGAGCGGCTGGCTCTCTTTTAATTCTTTGCTGGACAGGCAGGCTCCAACGACCGACTGTTCTCCACACATATCAAGCTCCTCAGGTGCTTGATATTTTCTCCGTTTTGAGTCCTTTGCTAATTGCTGCAAGTGCAGAGCGAGTCTCAACGAGCAGGCTCCACGCTGATGTCGAGCCCTGGCTTCTTCTCTTTCGGAACTGTTGAATTAACCCATGAACATGGAGTTGCAAGTAGAATCATGGAAATCGTTAATAGAAGATCAGGTGTGTGAGTTGAGTGTAATGCAAACATCCGGGCTAATAGAAGAAGGTATTTATTGGTAAATAAATAGAAGGGAGGCAAAAGGAGAAGGGGAAGGCCAAGGATGAGATGGTTAGACAGCATCACCGATGCAACGAACATGAAAATGAGCGAACTCAGGAAGATAGTGGAGGACAGGAAGGCCTGGCGGGATATGGTTCATGGGATCACGAAGGGTCGGACACGACTTAACGACTGAACAACAACACATTTATTGGTAGTCGCAATGTGTAGCCACAAGACTTCTGAGGATGCCTTCAGTGTTGGAGGCGAAACATAAAGTTTTAACCATTTAATTATTATAATAAAATTATATTATACGACGGAGTTTCCCATATTCCCCCCAAAAATTTTTGTTTTGAACCCCATCCTATCCCTTTATTCCTAGTGAGGGTGCAGATGTAGATGTACAAGGACTTGCAATTGTTTGTGAATTGAAGCTTAATCCTGACAAGACAGAGATGCTCTTGGTTGGGGGTTTAACTGAACTGGGAATAGGCTTACACAAGCATATACCGCAACTCCTGTGCTGAGCAGGTTACGTCCTATGTGCTTCTGACTCAGTTCAAGGTGATGATTTTAGTCTTTAAAGTCTTAAATGACTTGGGACCAAGGTACTTGAAGGACTGCCTCCCGTGCTCTCCCATATGCTTGGCTCATCACCTGAGGTCCAGCTTTGGGTTCCCCGGGTGTCTGAGTCTTCATAGGCATGTACAAGAAGCAAGGTCTTTTTACTAGCAGTGCCAACTTTGTGGAATGTGTTTACGAGACTAATTGAGAAGGCCTTTGGCTGATGCTCTGGTATCTTTAGACTTTTTGTTGTACCTTGGCTTTGTCTTGCTGATTTCCTTCTGTTTGGTTGCATTAAGAACATTAAGTTCTTAATGTTTTGTTGATTTTATTCTTGTTCCATACTAGTTTTGCTTATTTTTTTATTATTATAAACCACCGTGGGTCCTTCTTAGACAAGGGTGGTATATAAGCCTTACTTTTATTCTTTTTAAATATGACACTATAATTACAGTATATAGTTATGTTCTTTTTAGAGTGGTGACAAGTGTTGGATTTCTTTCCTTTGGATGACCACATTGAAGGATTTTAGTAACTCTGTATCTTGTATCCATAAATATATAAACAGACCAGATTGTCACCCGGTGCAGGGGCGGAAGTGACGTCATCGGGGGCGGGGCGGGAATGTGATCACGGGGGCAGGGACTTAGCCTCGTGCATGCGCGCGAGGCTGGGAGCACTCGGTAAGCGTCTGAGTGAGCTTGGACATTTTCCAAGTGCTCCCATCCTCGCGCGCATGCGTGCGAGGCTCTAACAAAGATGAAGCCGCCGTGGCACTGTGGGGGATGTCCTGGACGGCCGGGACAAACGGAGACCGGCCGGGAGCCCGGGATTTAGGCTCCCGAACTGGGATTGTCCCGGCCGTATCCGGGACTATGGTAAGCCTACATAGTGGAGGCAAAGGGGTTCTAAGTAGGACATACACATTTCTGATCCTGCAGTAGCTTCTCAGAGAGCATCTGTTAGAGCCAACTCCTGTTAAAAAAATTATATATATCTCTGCCTCTCTCTCTCTCTCTCTCTGCCCAAATTCAATTTACACCCACTTCTAATGGTTTCTCTACCCCTTTCTCAGACTCTGTCATATTCCCAAGGCTAGAGAGATTTCAGGACATAAAAAACAATAACCAACTAGCTCCATTTGTTATATCCTTGATCCCCTTTCAAATTTCAGGCAAGACATTAATGTATACTCCAAGCATGCTAAGATAATCAAATTTGCAACAATATCTTAAAATAACCACTTTGTGATGTCAAATGTTGTTAATTTTACAGATTTACTTATAGTGCTTCTCATGACATTTTGTCACTACAGGCATCCCCCCGCATTCGCGGTTTCACTTATTTGCGGTTCACAAATTCCCCCATCGCACAAATGGCTTGTTTGCAGCTCAGTGGGACACTGTCTCCTATGTCTCACTGTCTCTATGCTGTCTGTAAACACTAGCAGGAAGCGCTAACAGGAAGCAGGTTGGAGGTCTGAAAATAATGCGACCCTCAAACCTGCTTCCTGTCGGCACTTCCTGCTTCCTGTTAGTGCTTGCAGATGGCACAGAGACAGCGAGACACAGGAGACGGAATCATGTTGAACTTCAGTGAGAGGCAAATAAGTCATTTGTGAGATGGGGGAGAATTTGTGAACTGCTTCTTGTAGGACTGTTATCTGCAGTATCCATGGGGGGGGGCAAGCGGGAACATATCCCCCATAGATACAGGGGACGCCTGTATTATACAGTTAGTTTCTTTAAGAAACTCCTTGTTTTGAACATTAATTGCTTAAGAAAACAAGTTGGTTTGGTTCTATTTTTCCATCACAAAACTTGTTGAGACATACTACATATAATAAAATAGGAAAGCTAACATGTTTTCCATATTCAGGGTAAACAGAACAATTTTTGGATATAGCTCATGGAGGATTTTTATCTTGTAAAGATTGGAGATAAAGACAATGAAGAGTTCTTTATTTGAAATGCAGTATTGCAACCTTGAATTATAAAAGTCAACAGATTTCTTATTATAAAGTTTGTGGATGTTCTTTTTTTTTGCTGTCTTGGCCCTTTTGAGTTACCGTATGTCATTTCAGTTTTTCTGGCTGAATGTATTCTTTACTGGATTAGTAAGAATGATAACGATACGTGAATCATGCTATGAAAATTAATCTTGTTCTAACAAAAATATCTAAATCCTCTTGTAAGTTTAAAAATACCCTATCTTGTATTTGGAACTAAGAATTTCTATTATGATAAATAGATACACTGACCCATGTGTAATGTCCATTAAGTTGTATTTCTACTTTGTTAGGCAGTAATGAAACTGTCGGGTTATGCATTGGGTTTGCTATGCTGATTCCTACAGCGGCGTAAGAAGGGCGGAGCGCGTGGAGCAGCTGCTCCAGGCGCGGGCGCGCGGCCCGTGCCCAGTGGGCGTGCGGAGCAGCTGCTCCAATGAACAGAAGTTGCACATGCACAGGGGTGGCGGGCAATTTTTGCCAGTCCTTCCTTCCCTCTGCTGCCTCCTTGTGCCCCCTGAAAATCAGTTCTTGAGGATCTCCCAGTCCTCATACACAGGTTGTAGAGGAAATGGGGATTAGCAAAAATCCCGTTTGTGCAGATGGAACTTCTTCTTGTGGAAATACTAATTGGAATCCAACCCAACGTATTTACTTTATTGCTAACGCTCTGTGCTCCTCTATATACTTTATTTTCAGCTTAAAATTTTCTTTTGATGCCTTACTGGATTCTAGCTAAAGTCTTTTAAGTTATTCTACCATGAGCACTTTGTATGTTTGCCAACATCCTCTTAGTTTTAAGTTTCCAGATTCTTGAACTACATTTGTAAAACTTCATTGCAGCACTTTAAGGGTGATTTGAATTCTGAATCTTAAAGGATTCTGTATTGGGACAAATCTGTCAATTGCTGTAAAATGAAGATGCAGTCCATTCTCAGAGGCCCACAACAGAGGTCTGCTCTAGTGACTTAAAAGAAATGGAACCAGATATTTCCTTATCGCTGAAGTCATCGTATTTTAGCATGGAATATTTCTTAGCACTGTCAGAGGAATTGTTGGTATACACATAGCATACGAAGATGCTTGCAGCCAAAACAAATATCTACATTGAAGTTGATGTTGTTCCTGCTCTCTTCCTCAGCTTGGCAGTCATTTTGAAATGGCATTTGAAATTTGAGATGTTTTTCACAATCCTGTGCATTGTTTGTATAACTACGTAGCGTGTGTTTGTATTTGCTTGACAGAGAAGATGATGTAATTGTTTTTTAAAAATCCAGCCAGATAAGTTGAGGAATAAAATAGCAAGGGGAAAAAAATAGTGGCTAAGTAATCAAAGAGCATTTTGATCAAGCGTTTTATTGACTGACTGTATTACTTTTCTATTTGTAGGCCAGAGCCTCAACAAAAGGTTCCCTCTGCACCACCTCCACCACCACCACCACCACCTCCGCCTTTGCCAGAGCCAGCACCCCCAGAACCAGAGGAGGAAATTCTGGGATCTGATGATGAAGAGCAAGAAGATCCTGCAGATTATTGTAAAGGTTAGTATGTAAGAAAAATGTAAGCATGATACCGTTGCAAACTTTCTACTTGATATAATTGGTTGATTTTTTTTATAGGAGGCTTCTTGTAACTCAAGATACAGAATAATACAGTAATTTGTTCCTTCTGACGTAGGAAAAAGAAAAAAAAACTAGTTTGTTGGTAGTGCTCTTTTGATTGATATACTGTAGAAAAAGTAGAAAAGAAAGTAGAATCATGTTTTAATCTGGCAGTAAGTAGAAGATAGCTGCGTTGTTCCCCATTATTAATCAAGTCTTATCCCTTTCTCCAGTAGCTCTTCTAAGTCAAGGGCTTGTGTCTATTGGAGGTTTGGAGCTGAGACCAGGTGACTCCTTTTTGATGGTAAAAAGTGTAGCCTTGGGCCAGGGCTGGTGGTGCAGGTCAAGCCTGGGTGGGCATGAGTCCAGAGCCCCCACCGCTGCCAGGGTCCACCCCAGTGTCCAGCCATGCCCTGCCTGGCCATTGTGGGTGCTGCTCCCCCCCCCCATCACCCGGTAAGTGTTCTATGGCTTTACTGGGTGATGGGGAAGGAAGCAGCAGCCTCAGCAGTCATCCTGCTTCTTGATTTCAGACATTTTAAAATTGCTGACTGGCTCACCCCCAGTGCAATATTGGGGGCCAGAGCACCTGCAAATGTTTAAATGGCTAGCCCAGGAAAGAAGATGGACTGCTGCAGAGGCTGCTCCTGAAAAGCCACAGGAGGCCTTCAAGGTAATTGGGGTGGGGAAGGTAGCTGTTGCAACACATGAGAGTTATCTTTTATGCTGCTGCTGTGAGCTGTGAACCCAGGAAGTTCTGGGTTCAAATCCCCATTCAGCCATGAAGCTTACTGGGTGACCTTTTGGAGTTCCCAGCATGACCTGCCCATAATTTTTCTCTAGAGAATTGTGTAGAAAAGAGCTGAGGTACGTAGCTCCCCCCCGTTAGGGGGGGCAGCATAAAACAGCAACATTGATCTGGCTGTCCCCGAGTCCGAGCATTTGATTTTGTTGGGGACAGATTTGTCTGTTGACAAGGTTTCCTGAAAATAGATGTATGTTTGAGGGCTCCTGGTTGCTTGGTCATCTCCTGCCCCCTAGTTTATGAGGCCTTTTGAGGGTGGAAGATATACAACTTTCATTCATTTTTATTCTTAGATTTTGCAAGTAATCCTTTTTCAGTTTAATCATTTTGAAAATATGTATTCATTTTTGTGACTTCTGCAATGTCTTTTTTTAAGAAGGCAGTGAACTAAAAATATTTCCTACACAAAGCTTCATGTTGAGAAGAATTGCAATATCTATGTATATGGACCTGGAAAATAAATATTGAGCTTTCAAGGGGAGCTTTCTTCTCCCTGCCCCCACCCTCAATATTAAAAAAAACAAACACCAAACACCTCTCTGAACTAGCTAGTGCTAGTTAGCTAGCATTATGGAATAACAACAAGTTAGGCTGCAATCCTATACACACTTACCTGGGAGTAAGTCCTGGGAGTAAGTCCGCCCCAGGTGACACCCCAGAAGGCAACGTGAGAGGGTGTCACATGAGGCCCAGTCCGGCACCCACCCTGCCTCCTTGTGATCCGGCTGCCCTTCTCCTTTGGAGGCCTCTAAGGGAACAGGGCAGCAGGACCTCTGCCACTGCTGCTTTGAGTTCCCTCCATCTCGTTGAAGCAATGATGGCTTTGCGATCAGACCTGCGCCCCCACCATTCCTTCTCCCTGCCTCCAAGGGAGAAGGAATGGGAGTTGACAACCCGATCGCACAGCTGCCACCGGTGCTTTGGGTTTCCTTGATCTTGTTGAGAGGAGGAGGTCGTGGTGGCTTCGCCGCCGCCGTTCTGGGAGTGACATTATGACGTCATTTCTGGAACACTTCCATGGGGTGACATCAGGGAATCGCTGCCCTGGACTGCAGGGAGGTACGCTGCTGGTAAGTTCAGTTAATCCAATGAGACTTGCTTCTGAGTAGACACGCATATAAGATTGCACTGTAAATTTATCTTCTGGGATTTGATAATGGCTGGGTGCAGATGTATTACTAAACCATGCTTTGTGCTAACCATAGATAAGAACCTGCACCATGTTTTGAACTTCTAGACATGCAACAGGCAAATCATGGTTTTGAACTGCTTGTCTGCTTTTGTTTCCCATCTTGTCAAGATTTAGGGCCCAATCCAACCAACATTCCAGTGCTGATGCATCCCAGTAAGGTTCCTTTACCTTGAGAAGGCCTCTGTGACTCCTTCCCCTCCACTGCAGCATGCAGTGCACAACCTGTTGGTCCAGCTGTATCAGCGCTGGAAAGTTGGATAGAATTGGGTCTTCAGTTTTATAAGTTCACTCATCTGCATGTTGCAGCAACCACCTCTTGCGGCAGAGCATTGGCCCTTACAGTGGTGTGTGAATTAAACATAATTGCATGCCACAGTTAATACAGTTTGAGGTTTGCAAACCAGCTTCAAACTGTGGTTTCACATTCTAGTTTGTGGATCCCGAACAAACCATGGTTTGTGCTCAAGTTCAGATGTTAAAATAAACCATCGTTTAGCTGAACAACCCATAGTTTCATTTCCTGCCTTTACAAAGGATGAATTTGATTTAGATACAAGCTTTTAAATTCTGTCTGTGTAGTACAATAAGCTGTCTAGTCTTTAGATTTAATTATTGTTTCTTTCAAATCTCATGCTTAGAGATTATTCTAAAGTTAGCTCACAACATTTCTGGTGCAATAGAAGTCCTTTGCTATTCTGGTCTAGCTCCTATTCACTCTGGAGATGTCTCCCATTCATCCAGTTTACAAAGGGAAGAATTTTCTACACATATGAAACTCGCCAGCTGAGAATGCCAATACAGTACATGCGAGAGGCACTCTGAAGAGTAAACTCCACTTTCTGTTCCTTTTCCATAAAAGCATTCAGCCATTGTATGAGACTCCTCATTATTTTCTGCACAGTGCTATATCTTTATGACCTCAGCAGAATCCTACAGTGAATGTTAGAGAGAGAACATTTTCAAATTATCAGTATTATTGTTTTTCTACTCAGGGTATGGAATCATTGAAACCCGCAATTGATGTTTTGCAAAAGCACTTATCTATTTAAGGGTTCTTTGGACATTTTGTAACCTCTGTAGGAGTGTAAAATCTACACATAAAAGGAGATGCTAATATGCAAAATACTTAGGCTGCAATCCTAAACACATTTTTTCTGGGAGTAAGCTCCATTGAACACAGTGGGATTTGCCGCTGAGTTAAACCGCTGAACCATGAGCTGTCGATCGAAAGGTTCGAATCCGCGACGGGGTGAGCTCTTGTTGCTTGGCCAGCTCCTGTCAACCTAGCAGTTCCAAAGCATGTTAATGCGAGTAGATAAATCCTTGCTTGCGGGAAGGTAAACAGTGCTCCGTGTTCCAGCTGCATGCTACGCTCTGCGGCAAGGAGAGTCATGCCTGCCACATGACCACGGAGGCGTTTTCGGACAACGCTGGCTCTTCGGCTTTGAAATGGGGATGAGCACCACACCCTAGAGTCGGACATGACTGGACTTAATTGTCAGGGGTCACCTTTACCTTTTACCTAGCCAGGCATAGGATTGTGCTGTAAGTATCTTAATTTCATGCTATCAGTTCTAAAGAGGTCATGTAAGTAAACGACACTAGAATTCCAGTGTTGCCTGCTACAAATGAGAGATTTGGATTTAAACTGAGGATTAGGACTTGGGCTATAGGATTACATTCTCCTTACTACCCTGCCTCTTTTCCCTTACATATGAACTTCTTTACTCTGTCTTCTTGGATTTGGTATTAAGTGCAGCTGTTGTCAACTTGGATTAAAATGAACTATAATGGAAGCCCCATAGATAGCTGGACATATTGGATGAGGAGCTGCCACTGAGTCCTAGGAATGGCGTTGCTGTCCCTTTGCACCTTATTCCGAGTTCTGCTGCTTTTGTAGGACCAGTATCCGTGGCTCCTGCTTCTGTTGTACCTGAGGCTGTTAAACTGGCTACTGCATCTACGTCTTCTGATCGGGTACTGATATTTCCACTGAACTAAGACCTGCATCTGTTGCCATGATGCCACCTGTACCTGAGCTGCAGAAGTAGTCCGAGGCTCCAATCCTATCCACACTTTCCTGGGAGTAAATCCAATTGAACACAATGTGATTTGATTCTGAGTAAACCCGCATAGGATTGCACTGTGAGTTACTGGTGACACAATCTTGCTGCCCTCTTGCATCAGGCTGTGAAATATTGCAGCTCATAGTATGCCTAGTGGAACTTGAGGAGGGGGACCAGTATATTGTAGAAGGTCATAAATTTCCTCTCTGCACCTGATCAGCATTTTGGGTGTCCACTGCCATGATTTTTAGGGGAATGGGATTGACTTTTTCCCAGCTCTGGGCAAAGGTTCTGGTGTGCTTATCGTCGTCATGTCTTCACGTAGTCACTTGAAGATGAACTCACTTAGGAACTGCAGCTTTCATCCCTCCAGAGTACAGTTACTTGCCAACAAGTTGACAAAGTCCCTTGTTTCTGTGTCTGACCAAGGCTGGGCTTTCTTGCATTGGGATAAGTGGAAAGCCTGGGTAGATGTGTCTGATGTGGGAGAATGCATGCAGTGTCATGGTTAAAGAATCTGCTCCCAACAGACCTGGATATAAGTAAGGAAAGTTGCTAGTTCTAGGCTGCAGCTACACATTGTTCAGTAATTTGGTCTGTTTTTATTGATTTTAGATTATGTTTGTTACTAGTTTCTGTGGATTATTTTTATTGTTTTAAATGTGATTTTTTTTGTATTATTGTATCCCTTTCCCATGTTGTAAGCCGCCTTGGGTCCCTTCGGGGAGAAAGGCGGGGTAAAAATATTGTAAATAAATAAATAAACTTTCTGGGAATCCAACTATTAGACCACCAGGAGAGAAAGCTAGTGTGTAGAGAACACAGGAGGGACATGGTTTTTGCATGCATCATCCCTGAGTTTGGTAGTGGACATTGAGAAGGACATAGAGAATGAGACTGGGGGAGTCATTAGATTGACATTTTTAAAATTGTACAATTTTAAATTTATTTTTAAATTATGATTTAACAAAATAGTGTTTCAATACGTAAGAAGGTTCAACAAAGGGATTGTTAAGGAGCAAGCATGGAAACCACGCTTTAGGAGCATTAAATTGATTTTACCATATTTCTTCGATTCTAAGACGCACCTTTTTTCCCAGATAAGCATCTCTAAAAATGGGGTGCGTCTTAGAATCGATGGCCTCCTTTTTTGTGGTTTTTTTCCCTCTACATTTTACCTCGTCATTCTGACCCCTCTGTTCAGCGGCGCTCTCCCATGGCTGCTAGCCCAATCTGCTCTCTTCCTGAACTAGAGCTCACCCCAGCATGCCCCACGCTGCAGCTGACAAATCAGAGAAGATAGCACTCGTCAGCGAGGGCTGGCAGGGCCTGCTGGGGAGAGTTCCTCTGCTTGAAGTGTCTGCTCCGCGCTCCTATTGACGATTAAAGCCTGCATGCCTTTCCTGCAAAGCCTGCAATGCCTTTCCGATCGTCAGCTGGAATGCGAGGCAGGCGCTTCAGCGACGAACTCTCCCTAAAACTAGGAACCTCTTCCTAAAGGGGGAGGGATGCTACTTGTGCTGCCACCACCGCTCCTACCGACTTGCACCCAGCCTGGAAAGCGCCCTGGCTCTCCACCCCGCGAGTGTGCATGCCCCCAGTCCCCCCTCTGCCTTCCACCAGTTGCTGCCAGCTCTCGCCAGCCTTTGCAGCCTCCAGTCCTTAGTACTTGTCATCAAAGGTGTGCAGGGCATACTGAGTTGTCTGCCTGCCCCACACCCCAGCTGACGAACAAAGGCGCTTGCCAAGTGGATGTGCCAATGAGGATCCAAGTTTACTGTGCCACTTTCGCCCCTCTGCTCAGCAACGCTGCAGCTGATGATCCTCACGCTCGAGCCGAGTCTGAGGGAAAGACACACAGGAGCCAAGCAGCGCTTAGACTCGAGCTTAGACTCAGCTCAAGTGTGAGGATCATCAGCTGATCATTACTGAGCAGAGGGGGCAAAATGGCGCGGTAAAAATCGGATCGTCGAAATGGAGCGGCAGGCAAGCTGGGGGGAGTTGGTGCTGAGCAGACAAATTGAAGGAAGGAGGTGCGTCTTGCAATCAATGGTTTTTGGGTTTTTTTCTGCTGGTCCTAAAATTAAAATGCGCTTTAGAATCGATGGCGCCTTAGACTCGAAGAAATACGGGTATTAAACTTCTGTGCAGCATGGGTATAAGGTGAAACAGTTAAGTTTATTTCTTTTTGTTCTTGCAATGTAAAATAAGACCAAGCTAGCAGAGCAATATAAACTGTTGCTATAAGCATACTTGCACACTCTCTCTTGCATACAGCTTGAGTAGCCAACTCAAGTTGATAGCAGGTTTGATGATAGGCCAGGAAGCTGGTGGTACACTAAGGCCTTGTTGCTGATGATAGGAGAGCCATGGGAGAGCACCGCTGAACAGAGGGGTCAGAATGACGAGGTAAAATGCAGAGGAAAAAAAACCACAAAAAAGGAGGCCATCGATTCTAAGACGCACCCCATTTTTAGAGATGCTTATCTGGGAAAAAAGGTGGAGCTGTATTTTGGTATGAAGTTATTTACATTGTCAAGGATGTGAGCCAAGAAAATGTTTGTTATTGGTTGGGTGAAGATATTGAACGGGCAGATTTTGGGCTAGTACTGAATGTCTTGTCAGCTACAAAAAATTGTATAGGGAGAAAAGGGGGGAGGGGGAACTGCCACCAGTGACAGACTGGATTAAAAAAAAGTTGGAACATTGCTGTATTTGTTTTTGGTGGTTTTTTTAATAGACCTTTATTGGCATAAAATCAAACAAAAGCAAACAAACACAACTACTAAAAAGACACAAATTATACACTAGCAAACAAATTACAAAACAGTTCTTAAAAGAACTAAAAGGTCTATTAAAAAGGTGTATTAGTTAAATTTGACTTATTTTTCATGATGCTACTATTCTACGAATCGGACAGATTTGTTTATTAAAAGATGGTTTTTTAATGTATTGGAATACTTAAATTGATTTTTTGTTTAAAACCAGAGTTGTAATTTTAATTTTATCTTTTTCTTTTTACAAGTAAGGGTTATTTTAATGATTTTTAATAGTTTGCCTTTTTAATAATCTTGTACTGGGAGTAAAGCTTAATTATACAGGAAATTAGTAGTGAGAGCTGAGCTATTGATGATGATGATGATGGATGATCATGATGATTTAATGGTCATCTCTGTTGAAAAACAAAGATTTAAAGGTCACTCAATTCTTGTTTAAAAGGAAGAGAAAGGGCTTTTGGTTTTAGTATTTAAATATTACTGATGATGCATTCCTAAGCATGCTTGTTTTGGTCTTCTCAGGTTTTCCTTCTATCTTCTAACATAATTCCAAGAAAACAGGGGAGTGTATGTGTGAGTGTCTTTTAAAAATAATAATCTGCATATTTTTTTCTGTTTGTTTTTTTCCTTAGGAGGCTATCATCCAGTGAAAATTGGAGATCTTTTCAATGGCCGGTATCATGTTATCAGAAAGTTAGGATGGGGACACTTCTCTACAGTCTGGCTATGCTGGGATATGCAGTAAGACTTAACATGTTGGGTTTTGTTTTTCTCTTTGAATGTTAGATTTTTGATGCATATAAATGGTGCTTCATTGACTTTATTTTATTTAGAGTACAGTAAATCCTCACTCGCTGAACCATAAGCTGTTGATCGAAAGGTCAGCAGTTTGAATCCGCGACGGGGTGAGCTCTCGTTGCTTGGCCAGCTCCTGCCAACCTAGCAGTTCCAAAGCATGTCAATGCGAGTAGATAAATAGGTACCGCTTGCGGGAAGGTAAACAGTGCTCCGTGTTCCAGCTGCATGCTACGCGCTGCGGCAAGGAGAGTCATGCCGGCCACATGACCACTGAGGCGTCTTCGGACAACGCTGGCTCTTCGGCTTTGAAATGGGGATGAGCACCACACCCTAGAATCGGACACGACTGGACTTAATTGTCAGGGGTCACCTTTACCTTTTAAAATCCTCACTTACGGTGAAATCCACTGTAGCCCTCCAGCACCGGAGCGAGCGCTCCAGCACCAGAAGGTGTCGCCAACATGCCATAAGGCACGTTGGCGCCTCCTCTGGAGTAAGGGAGGCCGGCACAAGGCCGGTCTCCCTCACTCCATCTCCAGATGTGGCCGACGGCGAAAGGTGAGTCTTCCGCCGCTGGCCTCATGGGCAGTCTGGCCGGCGAGGGAGGGGGCCCATTGGGTGAGTCGGCCTGGGAGGGGGCGGGGCAGGCATCGGCGATATTCCCGTCCCTCCCGGGCTGGCTCGGCCATTACATGGCCTCCTCCGACTTCCGCCAGCTATTTAGCTGGTGGAAATCTGTGGAAGTTGATAGGGCTGGCCCCGGTTTACACTCGGGGAAGGGGATGAACATCCCCTTCCCTGAGTAGACCTCCGGCCCGCCAAAAGGTAGTCTGGACATCGAAATCCTGTGTAAGGTTCCGCCTCTGTATCCTTACACAGGATTTGGCTGTTCAAGTTGTTTCATTATGTTTCGTTTTAAAGTTGTTGAGAAAAAAAATCAATTACTGGCTGGGGCTACTGTCTGTGTGGAGTTTGAACGTTCTCCCCCTGTCTTCATGAGTTTTCTCTGGCCTGGAAATCTCACATTTATTTCAGTGTTTTATATTAGGAGAGTTTTGGGTCTTTATTTAGAAGTTTGGTGATGTTTTTGTGACCAGAAATATGCTGTAAACTCTTGTTTATGTATATCAATTAGCCTACGGTAAAATTGTTTCGTTATAAGTTGTTTCGCTTAAAGTTGCAGTTTCCAAGAACCTATCAACAACTTTAAGTGAACACTTGCTGTACTGAATTAATAACTGTGATTGCAAATAGTTTCTTGTTCATCTGCTGTAACCACAATTGCATAGGAATGTTATACGGTACTACCTTTCTCTTCAAATCAAACATATTTTATAAAACTTAAGAGACAATGAATTCTATCTCCCTTTATAAATCATTGGTGCCTATTGAATTTACGTGTTTTGTTGAGTATAAGAGGAAGCAAATGCATTTTGCAAAATAGTAAATATAATGTTCTTAAAAACAATGGGTTGTGTCCTAACCTTGGGCTGTGTCCTAACCTTGCAATCTGTGAACAGAACCTCTGTTTACAGGTGGAGAGTTTGGCTTGCTCAAGGACCTCTTCTATGATCACAACTCTCCTTCTGTAAATGGAAGGACCCCTTCCAATCATGAAAGGGGTCCTTCTGTGAGGGAAACACTTGTCAATGGAAGGAGCTGGAACACAAGTTTAGGATACAGTATATCCTTCTGCCTTAAAATTTGATATTGGAACATATTATTTGAAAAAGAAGTGATTTGGTCACTTGAATATTTTTAAAATGTTGCTAGTACAGTATTAGTTCTGAATCTGCACTTATTCTTCAGTAGACAAAGGACTTTGTTAATAGTATGTCTGCTTTGAATACAGAATATTTTCTACTGGAAATGGGATAGAATTAGCATATATATTTGTTTTAAAATGTGTATTGGCTCTGATAGCTTGTTAACTTATTTTAAAGGGGAAAAAGATTTGTTGCAATGAAAGTCGTGAAAAGTGCTCAACATTATACAGAGACAGCCTTGGATGAAATAAAGTTGCTTAAGTGTGTAAGTATTACGACAGCACTCTAGTAACTGTGAATGAGAATGTAATTGTTACCGTAAAAACGTGTAGTTTTGTGGTGATGTTTCTGTTAACATTTTGTAAAACAGAAAATTGCATTGAAATATTAAATGTCTTGATTTTCTTAGAGCCCAATCCGATTGTCCCCACCATGGATGCTGGCGCACTGAAAATGAGTGTGCTGTATCCGGTGTGTGGGGGGGGTGTGGATCCGGAGGCTTCAAAAGGGAAAGAGGATTTAAGTCCCCTTACCCCTCCGTAAGCCTCATGTTCTGCAATGGGTCTCCTCAGACCTGTGCCAGTGATTTTGCTGGCACAACTCCAAGGAGAGAGGGGAGGCTGCTGCTGGAGTGGATACACCATTGCTGCCAGATCCACCCCCTCTTGCAGCCTCCTCACCTCTGTTCCTCCCCGTCCCCACCCAGTTTCGCCCCTTCCCTGCCCCCGCTGCTGTCTTACCTGCTCCGGCAGATGTAGGCAGCTATGGCAGCGGACTGGGTGTGCTGTCGCCTGCACTGGGAGCGCTGCATCAGTGTCTTCCACTGTCGCAAAGTGCTACATAGAACAGCCCAATCCTGCATAGGATTGGGCTGTTAGTTGCAGTAAAATCCTTGGAATATGTTTTTAAGTGTTGATGCTGCATTGCGTGTGTTTACATAAAAAGCTTGACTCTCCCCCCCTCTTTTATTTTTAGGTTCGTGAAAGTGACCCTAATGATCCGAATAAAGACATGGTTGTACAGTTAATTGATGACTTCAAAATTTCTGGCATGAATGGGATACGTATCTTTTTTTTCCTGATTGCCTAATAACTTGATTTTAAAATACAGACTATCTTTGTTTATGTTCTTAGTGTTTGCTTGTAAAGTTGTAGGTTGGTTCTTAATGTTTGCTTGTAAAGTTGTAGGTTGGTAACACGTTCTGTCTTGAATAAGTGGAAGAAATGGCCTTTTTATGGTACATGTCTCTTGTAATTATTTATATTTGTGTTTTTTTTTTCTTTTGGGAAATAGTGTTTGAATGTCAGATTGGTATCTGAGCATAGTTTATCCTCTCGGATAATTGATTATGTAAAAATGCTTATGCCCTGATTCTTTGATTGGTTTTAACCCTAAAATCCTGTGTGCTCTTGAATATTGCCTCTATTTTATCGTAGTAGTTCTAAAAGGTACATGAGCAAGTATTTTTGTTTATTAAAAAAAATGTCCATGCTTTGCTGCAATATAAATTACTTCTAGTAATAAGTATGGAAGCTTATGTATCCTATTTGATAATTAATAGTAAGTATTACTTTGTACCAGCAGCTTCACCGGCTGATTAAAAAACATTATTTCCTACTATATTTAAATAGGCAGCGCAATCCTGCTCAACTATCAGATGGGCGGCCCTGGCCACTCGCCGAATTCTATCCCGAGTTCTGTCTACTCTGGGAAAGGGGCCTCCTCGAATTTCCGCCAGAGAAGCGGAAGTAAGAGGAGGCTGTGTAACAGCCGTGCTGGCCTGAATGGGGATATGGCAGATGCCATCCCCGCCCCCTCTCGGGCCGGTTCAGCCAATGGCCTCCCGGACTGCTCCCGCTGCGGGATCTCTTACCTGCCTCCGGTGGTCATGGGGACCTCCGGTCCCAGCGGCAGAGTGAGCGTGGCCACCCTTGCGCCGGCCGCCCTTACTCCCGAGTCATCGCAAACATGCTTAACAGCACGTTCATGACGGCTTCCAGCGGTGGAGCGCTTGCTCTGCCGCTGTGAACTTGTGTCAGTAATACAATGTTATTGACGTAGAAATAAGATAAATTGATTATCTTCATGCTTGGCTAAAACTACTACATTTTGCTCTTGTATATAAAAATGTTTCTCACGAATATTTTTCAGGTACTGTGAGCTTTAGTTTTACTTCTTTTGTCAGAGCACAGTAATATTTGTAAAACTTTTAGTTCTGCTTCATTTTTTTTACCAAGAATGTTTACCATAGCAGTGAATTTTCTAAATACAATTAGAAACAAATTAAATTATTTGGTAATTATCCTTAATTAAATATCAGATGTTTGTATGGTGTTTGAAGTGCTTGGACATCATCTTTTAAAATGGATAATCAAATCCAACTATCAAGGCCTTCCAATCCGTTGTGTAAAAAGTATAATACAACAGGTAAGACTTGCTTATATTCAATGCAGTGATCTTATTTAATTTTGTAATTAATGTAACAATGTTATAATTAATATAAATGTGTTAATATTTCTGATATTGATTGCAAAGTTTTACAACTGTCTAGCCAAGTTGGTGGAACTCATAGAAACCATGATTTATTCTGCTTTTGTATGCTGTTCCTCCAGTTATTTATTTTAATGATTTTGGGTCATTCAATGTGAAATAAACCAATGCATGAAAACTTAATGTCACGTATTTGGTTCATTTGTACCTTACCTTGAGATGCTTTAAAAAAAAAATTTTGTCCACCCGTTTTTGAGATATTGAATTTTCAAAATAGCCTAAAAATGCCAAAATTCACTTGCCGCCCTTCAAATGCCATTTACAGGAAAACTATGAAAGCTACAGAAATGGGACAGGGGTCATTTTAAAGCTAATTTCTGTAGCTCTGTCCCATTTCTGTAGCTTTCATAGTGTTCTTGCAAATGGCATTTGAAGGTATGGTGGCAAGTGAATTTTTAGGTAATTTTGAAGATTCAATATCTCAAAAACGGGTGGACAAAAAAAATCTGAATTTTTTTTTAAACATCTCATGGTAAGGTACAAATGTACCAAAAATGAACAAAATCCATAACAGCAAGTTCCAAAATGGATTTTTCATTGGTTGATTTGACATGGAATGACCATTTTATACTTGTCTGTCTGAATGGTTCAAGTAGCAATCTGTTGGTCTTGGAAATGATCAGAGGGATGGTGACTTTAGATTTAATCCTTGTGGCACTAATATGAGACGTAACTTCACATTAGGTTACCAATTAGGTTCACATTATTTTGAACCAATAGGAAACAGTAACCATACTGCTATCCAGTTTAACTTGGAAATAGTAATTGGAAAGTTTTCAAGGAAGTTCACCACAAACACATTTGACTTCAAAAGAGGGAACTTCTTGAAAATGAAGGAACTAGTAAAAAGCAAACTGAAAAAGGCAGTGGGTTAAATTTCTCCAGAGTGCGTGAAGGTTATTTAAAACCATAATAACAGAAGCTCTGTTAGAATGTATGCAAGCGAGTTCCGTATCCACAGTTTCCTGTATCCGCGGTTTCAGTTATCCGCAGTTGTCCGAACCCCCTGCACCCATTACCTTCGTTTTTGTCCTTTACCATGGCACCAAGCAAGCATGGTTCTTCTTTTTACAGAACGCTATAAGCAGGCAAGTTTATAGAGACAAGCAGGCAGGCAGCCTGAACGCTAGAGGGATACAGTCAGAACGTTGACAGGAAGCAGGAGGTGACTTTTTGGCTGTCTCTCTTTTGCAGGCTGCCTGCCTGCTTGTCTCTATAAACTTGCCTGCTTATAGCGTTCTGTAAAAAGAAGAATTATGCTAATTTCTAAGAAGCTGAAATTAAATCTGGATAAAACAGAGGTGCTATTAGTCCGTAGAGTTGCAATCCAGGTAATAAATTGTCAGGTTTGCTGAATGGGACTGCACTCCCCTTGAAAATCAGGGTTACAGTTTGAAGGTGTTCCTGAATTCAGCACTGCTCCTATGCCTGACTTAAGCTGGTGCACTGACTGCATCCTTTCCTGTCTCAGGATGCAATCCTATTCATACTTACCTGAGAGTAAGTTCCATTGAACAGAGTGGAACTTACTTCTGAGTAAACATGTATAGCATTGTGCTTTCAATCAGACCTGACTATGGTTACCTATGCATTAATTACATCAAAGTTAGACTACTTTAATGAGTTGTGTGTGCGGCTGCCCTTGGAGACCACATAGGAACTACTTTTGGTGCAGAATGTTGCTGCACAATTCTTGACAGGCATCAGGGGGTATGATATTGTTGTTTTGCTATTACATCAACTAGAGCGTCTGCCAATCCATGTTTCCAGGTGCAATTCAAGGTATTGGTTGCTACCTTTAAAGGCCTAAAAAGCTTAGAACCAGAGCACCTAAAGATGCCCCTCCCACATGAAACAGTCTATTCTGTGAGGTCTTCTGGAGGGGCCCTCTTCAGTGTTGTTCTGCCAGCAGAAGTTCAGTTGGTAGAGACAAATGAGAGAAACTTCTCTTGTGATGGCACTGGCATGATGGCCAACTGGCATGTTGTGTCAGCACCCGGCCCAATTAGGATTGGGCCATAATTCTTATTAAAAAGTGGAACATAAATAAACATGTATTTTGTTCACATTAGTTTTTGACTACTGAATATTCTAGTTAGTGCTACAATTAACTGCTTGCCACTGCTGCTGCAAACAATTTATGCGTGTATGTTTTATTGATTTGATTATTCCATTGACTATATTGTTTTTGGGAATATTTTATTGAATAGTAGATGAAAAATTAAATACTGGTAGTCTTGAATTGCAGTCCCCCCCCCTCTCTCTCTCTCAAAAGAAGGTATTTTATGGAGCTAAAATTTCAATGTTTTTTGAGTAATATTTTTAGACAGAACTATTTAAAGCCCAATTAATGTAAATGATTTCCATTGTAACAACGTTATTCTTTATATGTTATCTTCAGGTATTGCAGGGTTTAGATTATCTCCACAGCAAGTGCAAGATCATCCATACAGATATCAAACCAGAAAACATCTTGATGTGTGTGGATGACACCTATGTGCGTAGAATGGCTGCAGAAGCTACAGAATGGCAGAAAGCTGGTGCTCCTCCTCCTTCCGGCTCTGCAGGTATTGTTGTAGATTTAAATATTCAGTAAGTAAAACCAGAGTACGAGACAGGGTATGGTAACATTTAATTAGTTTTAATTTAATGAGAATAATAAATTTCAGTGTGGCTAATTTGAATGCGTAAAATTAACACATGAAAGATTTATAAGTAGTACTAATTTTACCACAGGAAAGTCATCTGAGGGCTGTATTTCTTCTCCACATACTTCCACCCTTGTGGTAGTCAAGCAACCTTAATTACTGATTTTAGTTGCACTGGGTTTCTGTCACTATGCAGCACTCTCCACAGTTATTTATCTAAAACTGTTTTCCAATTCACATCTGGTTTCTAGTTAGAAACTTGAAACTGACATTTGGGTTTGTATCATGGTGATGACCTGGGAACCTTGTTCCTCAAGGTATCCAGTCCCTTGCATGTGAAGGGATTTCTCTCCTAGCTTTCTTTTCCCACATGCACAGAGCTGTGTGAGATGGCCTAGAGCAAGGGTATCAAACTCATTTCATACAGCAGGCTGAATAGCATTCATGGCTCCTGCTGAGGGCCGGAAGTGACATCTTTAAGCAGGAAGTGATATAATCAGATGATGGCCAGAAATAAGCACTTTGTTCTCAGTTAGGAACTCAGTAGCTGCAAATGACAAAAGAGAAAATATGCAAATCTGGATCATACGGGGGGGGGGGGGGCTGTATCTGCAGGGGATATGTTCCAGGCCCCCAGCAGATACTTGAAAACTGTGGATAAGGGTAAGTGCCCCCCTGTGCCCCTTACCTTTATTTCTTTAGCACTGGTGCCAAGCCAGCGCGGGTCTTGCTTAAACAGAACACTATAAGCAGCATTCCTGCTGCTTATAGCACAGAGCCTGAATGATTCTAGCAAGGCATCTCAGTGCTAGAGGCTCCGGACGTTAACAAGAAGTGGAAACTGCTTCCTGTTAACGTTCGGTGCCTCTCTAGCAATGAGGCTGCTTTCTAGAATCAATCAGGCTCTGTGCTATAAGCAGCACGCTGCTGCCTATAGTGTTCTGTTTAAGCAAGACCCACGCTGGCTTGGCACCAGTGCTAATAAAGAAATAAAGGTATGGAGCAGAGGGTGCAGATCCTGGATCCGCGGATACCAGGGACCCCTGTATTTTCAATATATGAGAGAGCCCAATTATCATGCTGGGTGAACCCAATTATCATGTGGGCTACCCTTTCAGCCGCGCCACTTCTGCTGAGGCATCAGTTCTCATCTTAGCAGCTGAGAAGTGCTCCGCAACGTGATGCCTCAGCAGAAGCGCACTGCTGAAAGGGGCGGCATGCGTGATAATTTGGCTCTCCCAGCATGATAATTGGGCTCTCTTGTATCTTGAAAATATGATCAAGGTTTGCATATTTTCTCTTCTCAGCATTGTGGTAGCGTCTCCCTCTCTCACCCCTCTTGATTGTCCCCTTCCCCCATAGTGTTCTTTGCCTTCTGAGGCCTCCTGTTTCTCCCTCCCAGAGCCTCATACGAACATAAGAGCCCTGCTGGATCAGGCCAAAGGCCCATCTAGTCCAGCTTCCTGTATCACACAGTGGCCCCACCAGATGCCTCAGGGAGCACAAGACAACAAGATACTTGTATCCTGTCACCACTCCCTTGCACCTGGCACAAAGAAAGCCTACTCCTACAACCAGAAGGTTGCTTATCCTCATCATGGCTTGTAAGCTGTGATGGACTTTTCCTCCATAAATCTGTCCAATCCCCTTTTAAAGGCATCCAGGCCAGGTGCCATCACCACCTCCTGCGGCAAGGAGTTCCACAAACCAATTACACGCTGGGTAAAGAAATATTTTCTTTTGTCTGTTTTAATACTCCCTCCACTCAATTTGAGTGGATGTCCCCTAGTTCTAGTGTTGTGTGAGAGGGAAAAGAACTTCTCTCTATCCACTCTCTCCATCCCATGCATAATTTTATACGTCTCAATCGTGTCCCCCCTCAACCGCCTTTTTTCTAGACTGAAGAGCCCCAAACGCTGTAGCCTTTCTTCATAAGGGAGATGCCCCAGCCCACTAATCATTTTGGTCGCTCTCTTCTGCACCTTTTCCAGTTCCACTATATCCTTTTTGAGATGCGGCGACCAGAACTGGACGCAATACTCCAGATGCGTCCTTACCATCGCTTTGTACAATGGTATAATAATATTGGCCGTTTTATTCCAATTCCTTTCGGCAGAAGCAAGTTTGCTGAAAGGGTGGCGGTAGGAGAGCCCAATTATCACGTGGGCCAGATAAAGTGCTTCCACGGGCCGTATCTGGCCCCAGGCCTTATGTTTGGCCTGGCCTAGAGCAACAAGCATACACTCATTCATTCATTCATGCACTGGAGGGACTGAATTGGGCTGTTAAGATTTCATTGACTTTGAGCCTTGAAAACTACTAGTTAAGTCCTGTCTTTGGCTGTCACCCAAAATATAATACGGGTTGATTACCCCTTATCCGGACATCCAAAATTCAGACTATTCCAATATCCAGACATTTTTGGGTCTATGACTTTTTGTAAAAAATAACTTTTTCCAGCACCTGGCTGGCATAGTGCAAGGCATGCTGGGGTACAAAATTATTAAAAATATTGTATAAAATTACCATCATTCCATGTGTATAAGGTGTATATGAGACATAAATGAATTTCGTGTTTAGACTTGGGTCCCATCCCCAAGATCTTTCATTATATTTATGCAAATATTCCAAAATCCAGACAAATCTGAAATCCAGACAACCTCCTATCCCAAGCAGTCCAGATAAGGGATACTCAACCTGTAGTACATACAAATCTTAATTAAACTTGTCTTGAGCTGAACAGGCTATACTGTTTTTCCTATTGAGACGATCAGTCAGTATTATTTCAAGAAAAAGTACTTTGACTGTATCATGGCCATCTCTTTTACCATAGGCTATAAACCACATTGGTGCCCTCCACTTCATACATTTAGTTTTTCTTACATGGAGGGAATCTTCCTAGAAAACCCAGAAACTCTATAACATAAGTAGTGCAATGTAATGCGGTTGTGAGTGTACAGCCCAAATGACCTTTCACGCTAAAGGGAAGCCACCAAAAGTTAGCTCTGACTGCTTTGTGTAGTGAATGTTTTAATTCTATACAGAGATATTCAAAAAGGATGGTGCAAAGGTAAAGCTGACACACCACAACCGTCATGACATGAAAGGACAGAAAACTGTTCAGGTTTCACATGCACGTTACAAATGTTCGATGTGTTATTTGTATTTCAAGATTGTTCAACCTGACCACTGGCATCTTCATTAGCAATTTGCCTATATATATTTCTGATTTATTGTATAGAGTGTACCCTCACCACTTTGTGAATTTGACTCTAGGGTTTTTGTTTGTTCTTTTTGTTTTAGTGAGTACTGCCCCACAACAAAAGCCTGTAAGTACTCTTATGGGGGCATTGTTGGGTGGGCTGTTGTCCTGCTTGGATGGTTGAACGTTAAACTTAAATTTTATACATGGTCTTATCTGAATATAACTTCGTATGTAAATGGGATATTTTGCTTAAAATTCATTATGCATTATACCGTATTGTCCCGAGCATAAGACGCACCTGATTATAAGACGCACCCTTAAAGTTTGGTGCTACTAAAAAAAATTAATTAAATCACTGGCATTAAATTGCAACAGCCTGATTATAAGACGCACCCCTAGTTTAAAAACTTAAATTGGGAGAAAAAAGTGAGTCTTGTACTCAGACCAATACGGTATTTTCCCTAACTTATATAGCAAAAGCAGTATATAGTAGAGTGTTATAACACTACTTTCTACCAAAGGTGTGTCTTTGCTTGACCCTTGACTTGTTGTCTAGTACTATGAGATAGATTTCATGCTGTGTGTTTTGGGTGAGAAGTATAAAAATGTCCCATTTTTTAGTCATGCAGATTGTTGGTCACTACATGTATCAAACTTCAGCTTTCTACTTACCAAGGAAGTACTCTTAACATTTTGATACCCCCATGAGTGAAGAGAGACTCCAGCTTGTGTTTTTGCTTGTATAGATAGATTTAAAGAGGGATGAGGGAACGTGATGAAGATATCTGTATGTAGATTCTTCTTGTCATTTTAAACATAGAATTTGTTTAAAAAAAATTGCATAACTTCTAAAATAATAGCCCCAGGCTTCCACAATCAGTGGAGTTGCTGGAGGGAATGTGGTATGATAAATGGTGCAAGGCGCTGCACTGTGCCTTGCAAACTGGTGTAACGCAGTCCCTCCCACTCGCCCCTGGAGCCATTCTGGCGGTGAATGGGAGGGGCCGCGTTACACCGGTTTGCAAGGTGCGGTGCAGCACCTAGCACCACTTATGAGGCCAATCGACAGTTGTGGAGCACTGAACAGCCTCAGATGAAATGATGAGGGAATGACCATGTTTTATTTCTTTTAAAAGTGCCAGGATGGTGTAGTGGTTTGGGAGTCGGACTTAGACCTGGAAGATCTAGGTTCAAATCCCCGCTCAGCCACGAAGCTTCCTGGGTGACCTTGGGCCAGTCACTATCTCTCAGCCCCACCTACCTCACAGGGTTGTTGTGAGGACAAAAAGGAGGGGAGGAAATATGTATACCACTCTGAGCTCCTTGGAGGAAGGGCGGTATAAAAAATGCAAATAAATAAATAAATAAATAAATAAATAAATAAATAGTAGATTTCGAGCATTTTAATTGAACATAAAGACCCAGCCCTGCAAGAAATGAGCACATTGTGTGCTGGCACTGTGTATAATTCCATTGACGTCATGGCACAAATCACAGGTATTAAGCAGTTTGTGCTTAATACCTCACAGGACTGAGAAAGTCTTGTATGCAAATATGTTCCTTAATATATATTTTTAACATCAGTAACTACGTATTACCTGCTAACAACGATTATTGGGTCCCTTCGGGGAGAAAGGCGGGATAGAAATACTGTAAATAAAATAAAATAAAAAATTATATATGTCACAATCCTGTGCACAGTTACCGTATTTCTTCGAGTCTAAGGCGCCATAGATTCTAAGGCGCACCTTTACTTTCAGTACCACCGGCAGGGGAAAAAAAAACTCCGATTGTAAGACTCACCTCCCTTCATTGAATCTACCGCTCAGCACCAACTCTCCCCAGCATGTCTCCTGCAGCTGAGGATGACAGTGCACTGCCTTTGCATAGCATTTCTGGCCCCACCAGAAAGTGCCTTTTCCTTCATTACCTGGGCTTGGGGGGAGCTTCAGGGAGGCCTGGTTTTCGCGAAAACCGGAAATTGCCGAACTGAAGATCGGGGAGGCCTGCAGAGGGTCGCGCAGGTCTCCCTGAAGCTCCCCCAAGCCCCAGTAAGTAAGAAGATAGCATTCTGGGGTGCTTTTTGGAGACCTTCGATTCTAAGACGCACCCCATTTTTCTAAATGCTTAATTGGGAAAAAACATGCGTCTTAGAATTGAAGAAATACAGTAAGTGTTTTTAAAAGCACAGTCCTATGCATGTCTACTCAAAAGTAAGTTCACACGTCTCAGTTTTTGGGTTTGAGACTGTGGTAATTAAAACAACAAAGTCTTATCACTTGACATTTTGCCTGATACTTTGTAAGGCTTCATCAGAAGTTCCAATGAAGTTCCAAAAGTAAGTTCCATTGTGTTCAATGAGACAGGTAAGCATATTTAGGATTGCAGCCTAAAAGCCGTTGGTTTAGGAGGCAAAACACTTGTGAAACTTATTTTTCATGTACGGCACTGTCCCCTCCCCCGACTTCATGTCAAACTGCTTTTGAAGCTACACAGAGTTTCAAAAGCGGTTTGTGATTTGCCAGCTGTTAAGAGGACAAAGTAAAGTAAACCTCTAACTATCACCAGCACACACACTTTGTGTGAGCCCCTGAAGTATTTATACCTGGCCATGGTCTTCTGTAGGATTTCAACAGCCTGGGTACAGGATTGCTGATGTAATCATCATCATAGGTCTAGCGTATACAACTTCTAGCAAGATTGCTCATTTCTGTAATACTAGCAATATTGTAATTTTCAAAATCTATTCTTTAATAAAAATACTGTACATTGGCTATGCAATAGATGTAATAAAATATAAAAATAACCTAGCCATACATAATATTTTGAAAATATAGTAATTAGAATGACTATATTTTCCCTACTGATGGAATGTTGCTGAAACTGCTTGGTTCACGCCTTAAAATTTAAGCACAGCAAGAGGCAGGAGAAAGATTACACATGTAAAATCAGTAATACTGTACTTTGTATTAGAGTTCTCAGTTCACATATGTTAGATCTGTGTAGAGTAAACTAACCTTCACCTTCGATGGCTGCAACTAGCAATAATAGTAACTTGCTCTGCTAAATGTTTTAGATTGGAAAGATATCTAAAAATAAAAAGAAGAAACTAAAGAAAAAGCAAAAGCGACAGGCTGAGCTACTAGAAAAGCGTTTGCAGGAAATAGAGGAATTGGAGAGAGAAGCCGAAAGGAAAAAAAAGGAAGAAAATGTAACCTCAACTGTACCAGACAATGAACAAGAGGATGAATACCATCCAGAAGTCAAGCTAAAAACTGTGGAGTTAGAGGAAGTAGCAGATGAAGAACCTGGGAATGAAGATGGTAAGTGTTGGTTGCTTGATTTTAATATAAAGGATACTGGATCCAGAGAGAAGGCGCACTTTGTATTTTTGGGTTTCAGTGTTCACTGCTTCACATGTTTACATACACATTACTTATAAATATTGATAGTGATGTATATGGTGGTCATTTGAAATTTAAACAAAATTGAGGCTTAAGCAAAAATGCAAAGAAGTGAATTAAAATTCAGTCATTCAGATACATGCTGGGAACATTAATAATGGTCAGCATGAATCGTTTTCTGGCATACTCCTCAGTGCCACATCATGTTACTCCTTTTAATTTCTGTGCAAATTTGTTTGCTTCTGTGAAGTTTTTAATCTTTGGTTTCATTTGAATTACTGCTGTCTAGCTTCGCTGGGAGTCTTTCTAGCAATCATCTGTCTAGGTGAAATTTACATATTGAGACCATTTTTCTTGCTTCTGTCATGTTGAGCCCTTCCTCTGTGAAACCCTTAGTCATCCTTATCGGAATTTTCTTCACCTGCTGTTCTGCCCGATCTTGCTTTATTATTTATTAATTACTATATATATTACATTTATTGCTTTATTATTTATTAATTATTATATATATTACATTTATATCCTCCCTCCCTCCCTCCCTCCCTCCCTCCCTTCTCCTTTCTTTCTTTCTTTCTTTCTTTCTTTCTTTCTTTCTTTCTTTCTTTCTTTCTTTCTTTCTTTCTTTCTTTCTTTCTTTCTTTCTTTCTTCACATATCTCAAGGTAGTGTACATGGGGTTCCCAGGCAGTCATCTATCCAGGCACTGACCAGACCTAATGCTGCTTAGTTTAAGCCAAGTGGTTGTATCAGGCCATGTCATGGGCCTTATACCTTAACATGTTGCCTCTCTCTCTTTCCTTAGCTAATAATTATTTCCGTAAATACCTGTGTATTGTCTTTTTCTCTGATTTTCTCATGCTCTGCGTAGGTCTTGCACAGGTTCCCCAGAAAATACATTTTATTTTCTTGAAATTTCTTCCTGAGTCATCATTTTTTCTAAGCTTAAGAAAACGTGTGATACATAGTTGGTTTGAAAAACATATGGTTAAAAACACTGTATGTTAGCACATGTTTTCCTTATTCATGATGTCCTCTATTTCATTATGACTATTTATTACAGTCATTTATCATATATTCTAGCTAAGTTGTAGGCGCAATCCGGTCATGGCGCTTTTTCAGAGCTCATTTTATTTTATTTATTTATTATTTATTGAATTTCTACCCCGCCTTTCTCCCACAAGGGCAGCCAAGGCGGCTTACAATAAAACATTAAAATACATATATACATTTAAAAAATTAAAACAGTTAAAACAATTAAAACAAACAACCCCAGTGGGTCATCCACATTTACATGTTAAAAGCCATCTGTTAAAAAGCCAGCTGTTTAAAAGCCAGCCCGCCATGTCAGACATCAAAAGCTGATCTAAATAAAAATGTCTTAAGGCCCCGCCGAAAGGTCTCTAAGGAGGGAGCCGTTCTCAATTCCAGGTTCATTTGAACTCTGTAGTGTTCGATGATCCCCTCAAAAGAAATTGAGACTTGAGACTGCAAGCTCCTTGAGTGCATTTTGTTCCCCTTGTGTGACTCTACATTCAGAATAAATCATGCTTCTGTAAAATCCATGCACACTGCTTCTCTTTACATAGTCATAGATCTGATATTTGAAGGAATTATTTGCTTGAGAGGAATATAATTGTAGGAGAAGGTTTTTGGATAAGAGTGGATAGTGAATGGTACGTTGGAACAAGATATGACCAAAATTGAGTGCCATGACTTTTCATGGCCCGCTATCTGGCTCAAGTCACTGTGTTTCGGGCAGAGTGGTGCCAAAATGGGATGCATGTGCTGCAGACCTCTCTGTCCTCTGTTGCACCAGGGCAGCTGCAGAAGGAAGTAGCAACTGATATATAGGACCAGTGCCCAAACTAAGAGCATCCCCCTATAAAAAGGAACTCATTGCTTTTTACTTTGACAAATAGCAATGTGTACAGTCCTTTAGTCCCCTTTAAGATCAACAGCAGCATTTTGTTTTAGTTAGCAGGACTCACTAAAGTGCTGTACTGTATTTTCAAATAATGGCCTGTGTTTCTCGTCACAAATGTCTATGGTTCGAACAGTGTGATATAGTGCGAATGTTTACTTGGAAGTAGGTCCTGTTGTGTCTAGTGGTGCTTATTCTCTAGTAAGAGTGCATAGGAATGCAGACCATGTTATAATTTGTTAAGAGGCAGTGTAATTTAGTGTGTGTTTGTATATATTTATCCCCAAGGTGAAACAGAAGATCAAGATGAAAAGGAAGACACGGAAAAAGAAAACACAGAGAAAGATGATGATGTTGAACAGGAACTTAACAATTCAGAGTCTACAGATCCCACTTGGATAGAATCCCCCAAAACAAATGGCCATGTTATAAATGGTCCTTTCTTACTGGAAGAACAGATTGAAGATGAGGATGAAGATGAGGAAGAATGCACAAATGCTGAGCAATATAACCTTGATGAGCCAAATGCAAAGAGTGATTACAGTTATAGTAGCTCCTATGAACAATTTAATGGTGAATTGCCAAATGGACGTCATAAAATTTCTGAGTCACAGTTTTCTGAATTCTCAGCTTCAGTGTTCTCTGGAGCTTTAGATTCTGTAGCTTGTGGATCAGCAGTTTCTGAAGAATCAACTGAAAGAGAGGAAAGTATTCCCTCCCATGACAGGAGCAGGACGGTTTCAGCATCCAGTACTGGAGACTTGCCAAAAAGTAAGCATTCTGCTTTTACTCCATTTTTTTGTTGACCATATTCTGCCATCAAGGTTAAACTTTGTGAAAATGCCTTCAATAATACTGTCCATTCAGAAATTTAAAGAGATGTATTGCTGAACTTGGTGGCTGTGTGTTCAGTGTAAAACGAGAGGCAGAATAGGGCATATGTGGTATAAGTGGGAACACGGTAGTTATTGTAGATGCATTGTTAAATATTGTATTATGTAAGTAGCCATTTTTAGACAGGGATTTGCTTTCTTAATAGCATAGCACTGCTTATCACGGACACGATCCAAGGAACCATATGATGTGAGACGCACCCAAGCAATCTCTGTCATTGTTTGTCTTGATCAGGAACACACACCCCCAACCTGCTATATGCCAAATAGCTGTTGAAGCTGAAGACTACCGTGTTTTCCCGAAAATAAGACAGTGTCTTATATTAATTTTGGCTCCAACAATTGCAGCAGGTCTTATTTTCAGGGAGGTCATATTTTCCAAACCTATGACGCGACCCCCCCCCCCGCGACCCCCCTGGCACTTACTTTGACCGATTAAAGCTTCATTCTTTTCCGAGGATGCGAAGCTCTGCAAGGCCTGGAAGGCCTGCACTTGAGTCCTCCACCATAGAGACGACATGCTAGAGAGACTGCAAGGTTGCAGCCTCCTTGCAGGCCTTGCTGGCCTCTCTAGCACGTTGTCTTGATGGTGGAGGACTCAAGTGCAGGCCTTCCAGGACTTGCAGAGCCTTGCACCCACAGGAAAGAATGAAGCTTAAATCGGTCAAGGTAAGTGCCGGGGGGGGGGGCGTCCATCTGGCTGATGATCCTAGCTAGGTCTTATTTTCAGGGGAGGTCTTATATTTGAGTGCCAGCAAAAATCACGCAAAAATGACGGTAGGTCTTACTTTCGGGGGAGGTCTTATTTTCAGGGAAACGGTATCAAAAAAAGTTTGTGACATGACATGAGGGTAAGCTGTTCCACGGCTTGCCCAAGCTGCTCCTTGGCATGCTTAAAGTAATTCTTTAGATCCCAGCTTGGCAACTGAGGGAACATCAGATAAGAAGCTTTATTTGCAATACAAGCAGTCTTCTATGATCTTTCTTTCTTTCTTTCTTTCTTTCTTTCTTTCTTTCTTTCTTTCTGTGTGTGTGTGTGTGTGTGTGTGTGTGTGTGTGTGTGTGTGTGTGTGTGTGTGTGTGTGTGTGAATGGAAATTATTGCATGCTTGTTGTGCAATACAAGAGTTTGCTTTACTGTGTTTCTCCTCCTGTATGAAATAAGAAGTGATCACTGATTTTTGGGTTCAAGTGCTGTATTAACCACAGGGATATGCATTTTTAGAAAGGGCTGTATGTCTCTATATTTTTTTCAAGTGTTGTGTTTCCATCCTTTTGTCCTTGGAAGTTCTGCATGTTTTTAGATCTTAGAGTCGCACTAAGCAAACATTATTTAATTAATTATTGGAATGGGCGGGACACTAAAGTGAGCTTTCTGAGCAAACAAAGTGATTGGTGGTTGACATTGGAGTCATTGATATTTGGAGGTGTGCAGTTAGCTATCGGCCATTAGTTCTAGAAAAAAAGGAAAGGCACTCTGAAAAAAAAAACCAATACACAGAAAAACTGGATGTTTGTCAAGCTACCAAACCACCCCAGCAGAAGGCTTAAGGTTATTTGAATGCAATATCAACCTGTGAAGCACAACAGACCCTACAGGAATTCACAAAAGACTGGCCTTATTTTCATGATGCTCGAAATGTAAGTGGTTGTTTGACTGATTTTTGAAATGGGAGGAAATGCAGTTCTGTGCTCCCCCACTGCTACAGAGAATTCAGAGCTGTATAAATCCAGTTCCAACACTTAAATTTTTTTTGTTCTGGGCACAGGGAAGCTCAATTGCAATACAGGGAAGCTCAATTGTAAATACAGAACAACAAAAGGATACAAAGTGACAAAATGGTAAACATATAGCGTCATAGTTGTTCCAGTAATTTCTTTAAAAGACAGGTATTTTCCTGAAAGTCTTCTGCTCAAGAGAAGGATGTACATTTGTCTACTAATGTCCATATAATTGACCCTGACACAGATAAATGAGCAACATAGTCCTGGATACTCAAACCAATCTAATCCCAAGCGCTGCCTCTAGTCTGCACTCCAGCAGGGAACCTAGGTAAGATCTGGTTTTTAAAACATTTTGGTTGCTGTTTGTTGGAGGTTGGGGTCTCTTTGCCTGGAGAAAGGGAATTTCATTGGGAATGCGAGGTACTACTATAATAATATCTGCCATGAAGCATTTTCCCTACGTACTTCTGGTAAACATAACGGACACAGTTCTGAATTGCTGTGATTAGAGATGGGGTGGATTTTACCTGTGAGTTTTGTTAATCATGCAAGAGCACACTTGAATGTGCTGTGTTTTATTCAAAAATAATTGGTCTGGGAAAAGATGCAGGAGAGTGAGAAGAATGTTTTACAAATGACTTCATAACTAGCTTCATTACATCTAATACGTAACATTTTCTTTTTCCTCCTACATTTGACCAATAGGCTCTTCAGAGGAAATTGGTGTACCAAAGAAAGACTGGCCTAAGTCGGCATGAGAGCTGCCATAGAAATTGGAAGAATCTTTGGGTCATGTAATAAAGGAATTTCACCAGCATCTGAGAAGGAATGTTGGGAACTGAGAGACATATTGGTCAAACAATTGAAGAAAATGAACAGAAGCAGCAAGAGATCCAGGACATGCAGACCCAATATGGCGGAAGTAGCAGCATAGTTAATTGCAGTGCTTAATCACCCCTACACCCTTTTTATGCGTCTCCAAGCTTTCTTGAATAGGGTGTTTTTGAGGTATATGGCAAGGTAACTCATTGCGCTGTGTATGTGCAGGATCAATTTTGGAAAAGTACACTATGGACAGCCCTACTAAGAACTCTTGTCAGTCCATGCCAGCAAGTTCATGTTCAGCTGAGCCTCTTCATGGGATGAAGTGTTCTGGCACTGAGGCTCATCTTCTTGTACTATCATTGCCATAATCAGCGTAACACAAAAGGAGAATAAGAGTGCTTGGCAAAAGACAAAAAGGCAGAGGAAAGAAGTAATGTACTGATAGTTTTCAACAGTTTTGCACTTCACTTAGTAGCCAATACTTCCAGAAGAAACAAACTTGTTGCCTCAGATAAAATGCTAATGAGGACATATCATCCACTATATTTGCACACCATCTTCATATTTGCAGTTTTGTTAATGTGGAATTCTGTAAATGTCATGAGTTTAATGCCATTCCAGTATGCACACTTTTTCTTTAAAACAATGGCTGAAATTTGCAAATAGTACATAAGTTGTGGTGGTTTGATTTTGTATTATCTGACAGCAAGTGAAGTTCAATTTCTTGAGTAAAACAAGGTTTCAAGTTCAAGTGATTGATATTTTCAGAAGAAAGTGAGGTCATTCAACAATGCAGTATGTAATGGCTTTGGTTTGAACTCCCACGTTCTTGGCCAGCAGAGCTTGGGAGTTGTTGCTGCCTTTATCAAGAGTGGTGTACAAAATTAGGCATTCTGGATGCCTAATTGATGGTTGAATTAGTATATGTCCTTAGAAATGCCTTCCCTTCCATTTGTTTAATGTGTACAGCATATCATCTAATACCAAATAATTTGGGTAGTCTCAAAACTGCAGTGTACGGAATACATCCAACCTTACAACTAATACTGTATTTCAAATAAGGCATTTGTAAGCATTTTAATCAAAAATGGTGTGTGATGTTGTCTTCTAAAATCTTTATTAGAATACCTCCAGTGAAAGTTGTTAGCAAACATGCACTGCCAAGTTTTATCCAGCAAAGGAGTAGTGGAGGAATGTTTTTATCTCCCAGGTTAAAAGAAATGTGTCTTTCTGGAGATAAAACCTTTGATAGGAAATTGATTTGGTGATTCTAGGTAAATGCTAAGTGACGTGATTTAAGATAGCTTTGTAGTTCTTCCAGTTAAATTTGGATTCATTTTTCTTTGTTTGGGGTTTGCCAGGAGTTGGATCCCAAACTACCGTTTGGCTCACAGAACCTTTTTTACAGCTCTGATTGTTTGTATGAGAAGTGAAATTAAATCCAAAGATAACAGAGATCTGTGGCACCTTAAAATGGATACCTTTATTTCTGCATACGTTTTTTGTGAGCTGTAGTTCATGAAAGCTTATGCTGAAATAAAGGTGTTAGTCTTTAAGGAGCCACAGGGCAACATAGCTATCCCTCTTGACATTTACATCCAAATATGACATTCTGCTTGTACAACTATACAACTATACAACTGTACAACTATAGCACTGTACAGTATAAACAGGTGAATGAGCGTTTGAGGAATGGCACTGGTGGCTATTTCTTCTCAGTTGTTTGGGTCTATCCCCATGGTATTTATAGAGTGAAAACATAAACTTCTGCAATAGGGATGTATTTTTTCCTTTCACTCTCTGCTTGTATTATATGTAAGACATACAGGCTCTGACAAGCCTGGCTGCTTCCTCCACCTGTTGCTAGGGGAGGGACTTTCTAGTGAGTGAAATATTTCTCTCACTGCTGCTAAGATTTGCAAAACAGTTGCAAATAGGAGTTGTAAAAACTAGTACTAGATGGGTTTTGTTTTTTGAGAAAGGAAGGAGTATGTGTTGCAAAAGTCTAGTCAGAGGGAAAAAGAAATTATCTCTCCTTTTTTCTTCACAAATAACTTGGGAAAGGAAAGGAGGACAAGCGTTTTTCCTTCAGCAGGACTGAGCATTTCTGCTCCATGTGTGTGCTGCTCACACAGGCTGTTTGTCTTCATAACAGCCCCTGTGTAATATGAGGCCAAGAAGGTATATGAACCTCTTGCATGGACCAGTAAAATTCTCTTTCTCCTGCTCAGGACAGCAAATCAACAGGAAAACTGCTTCCAGGATTTCTGAGTAGGTGTAATGCTTCGTGTTCCTTCTCTCCCTTTCACTCTGAAATGTGCACACCAGAGAATACACACAAAAGCAAAGCAAGTGGGTAAATAGAAATTTCCTCATAGAAAGCTATACTTAATTGAGTAGCAAGATTTTTCTTACGACTGGGATCATGTGAACTTCTCTATGTTGCTGTATGAAAATTAGGCTCTGCATAGCAATGTTTTCCGCCCCGCAAAGGAGGAAATAACCCAGGTTTTGCATGAACTCCCATCTTGTTGTCTTCCCAAGGCTAGTTAAAGAAAGGGGGGGGGGCTCCAAAAAACTGAACTGCTTTGAAGGGATATAGACTGGCACAAAAAGTTGGATTTTTTTTTTCATGGAGGGAAAGATTGTGCTCACTATTTTTATTTTTTTAAACTCTGTTGATGAGAAACTGATTTTTGTTGGACTGTTCTGTGGCACAGCTATGTGTCTGGGTGTGTATAAAAAAGAATAATCTACCTATGGCAAGAGTTGAAGAGTTAGGGAGGGGGGAAAGCAGTATTTTGATTGTGAAGAACCATTGGGATAAGCGTTGGGAAGAATCAATATTACATTGATTGTGAACATAGGAAAGGCCCTACTGGATCAGGCCAAAGGCACATCTAATTCAACATCCTGTTTGCCACAGTGGCCCACCAGCTGCCTCTGAGAAACCTACAAGCAGGAGAGAAAGGCATACTTTTCTCCCATCATTGCTCTCCTGCAACTGGTATTCAGAGGCATACTGCTGCTGGATTTGGAGGTAGTGCACAACCATCATGACTAGTAGCCATTGGTAGACCTGACCTCCATGAATTTGTCCAAGCCCCTTTTGAAGCCATCCAAGCTTGTAGACATCACCACATCATGTGACAATGAATTCCACATTCTGATTATGCCCTGTGTGAAGGACCTCCTTTTGTTTGTCCTAAATCTCCCCCCTGTCAGTTTCAATGAATGACCCATGGTCCTGATATTGTGTGAGAGAAGAAAAGCGTCTCTCTATTCACTCTCTTCACACCATGCATAATCTTATAGATCTTGAGCATGTCCCCCCGTAATCACTCCCCCCCCCCAAGTTAAAAAGATCCAAATGCTGTAGCCTTCTCCCATAAGAAAGGTGCTCCAGCCCTCTGATAATTTTCGTAGCCTGCTTTTTGCAGAGACTCAGGCTTGTTGAGGAGCATTGCCATCTGTGTATTGGGGGTGTGTGATCTGGGAGGCGGTTTGAAGCATATATGTTTGGAGTGTCAGGGGACAAACTGATGCTTGACTAATAAGTGAAGAATCCTGATCAGTCTCTGTTTTCACTTTGACACAAAGCATGATTCAGCATGATTCAAAGAAAATGAATATATTTGACTTCAGAAATGTTTAAATATAGAAATCAGTGTAACGTAGTTCACAGACTTTGAATAAAGGCACTGGGCATTGTAGTTATACGCTAGTTCCCATCAGCATGGCACACTTGAAGCATTCAGACAAAAGAACTCATAATCTTACAATTTGCTACTTAGTACATCTTTTTATAGTAGTACAAGACTCTAAAACAGGGGTTCTCAACCAGTGGTACTAGTACCACCAGTGGTACTTCGGCCAACTGCTGGTGGTACTCGGATCACCAGAACCCCACTCTGATGGGGCACTTTCGGCACCGTGTTTTTGCTCCTGAGAGGCTCCTGCCTCTGGCCAAGCCTCTTGGGAACGCTGAGAAGGGCCCTCCCACCCTCCCAGAGCCTCCTACCTGCATTTTCTGGCCTAAAAAACAAACAAACTGAAAACCTGGAAGTAGCACGATGATGTCATCACCAGTCAGTTCCGGTGGTACGAAGCAGGAGAGTGGCACCAGAGGTGGTACTTGGCCAGGAAGGGGTTGAAAACCCCTGCTCAAAAATATAGCATGGAATACTATCCATTACTCGCTTCTACAGTTTTTAACAGATTTTGACTTCTCCTTTTAACTTGTAAATTCCTATGGCCTGAGATTTGATTTTTTTAAAAAATGGTGTGTAAATACTTTATACATTAACTATATAAATATAGCTTATAACTCGCAAAGCAGTTTACATGGAAAAAGAAATATTAATGGTCCCCTTTCCCAGAGGACTCACAATTTTTAAAAATTACAAAAAAAAGATACCCCATATTGGCCCCAAATGGCTACTAGAAAAGTCACTATGCTAGAGTGAACGGGGGCAGCTGCTCTCCCCCCACTAAATACAGTGTAAGAGAACCACTGGTTAAATGGTGCCTCTTAACCCAGTTAGCAGAGGTGGCAGCAGAATTGCGCAGAACTGAATTTGTTTTAAACGGAAGAAATTGTGAGGACAGAGAGAGGAGATGTTGATGCGTACCCACTTTGGATGGTAAGAAACACTGACGGAGTGAAAAGGAGGATGGTCCTATGATGTGCCTTCTTGAATTTGGGAAGAAGAGGGATGAGAAGAAGGAATGGGTTTGTATTGTTTCAGGAGTGCCTAGTGTGCTGTGTGACTGGTTGGAACTGTGGGAGAAGAATAGGCAAAGAGGGCATGGTGGGGCTTGACGTCTTCTAAAAGGAGGAAAGTGGTGTCCTGCTTTTTCTGATGGGGAAGATACAATTCATCCTCATGTTCCGGTGCCAGTAGGACTACATTTGTGTTTGGACGAAGCAAGGAAGCCTAGATCAGGATGTGACTAGTTACAAGAAAAATTGCCTGTTTCAGAAACAACTTTGGAATCTCCATATTTCAGAATCTGCTCCTTCTTCTTAAGGGTCCGTTTTCATTCCATTATGAAAAATGAAGGGCCTCACATTTGTCCTTCCAATAATTGGTTGCAACTGATAGGCTGCAAAGCAAGATGGATGTGCATCTTATGCATGATGTTGCTGACTGTGAAGCCACTCCTACGGTTTGTTGCAACTTTGCATATGTGTAGGACTGTGGTTTCTACAGAGTGTTGTATTGGTGACTAACGCTTAACTGATCTTAACCTAATAAAGTTTCTTTTGTATACTGTGTGTGGTTTTATTTTGTAGGACAAAAGCGGTGGAAGGAGAGAAAGAAATATAAAATAATGTCCAAAATATCCAATGTAAAAAAAATATGCTAGACAAGTTGTCATTCTGTCAAATTATATCAACTATTAACTATTTTTAAAGTTCTATTATTATGTATAATAATAAAAAGCGGAATATAAATACTGTTAATAACTATTATTATTATTATTATTAATAATAATAATAATAATAATAATAATGTTAATAAGCTATGTAAATAGAGGATATGCACATTTACATTTTCCCTGTAGTGGCATTGCAGTGTGTACGGAATTTTAGGAATTAGTCAGAGATATTGATGACAAATGGGATAGAGCTGCATGACTTTCCCCAACTTCATGGCATCAAGTATTGCCAGCTATAGCTGAAAGGGCCCTGTATATAATCTAGCTTTGTCACTGAATTGCATGCCATGGATGCTAACTCTGCTGCTTCTTTGCTTGCAACAGCAAAAACCCGCGCTGCCGACTTACTGGTGAATCCACTAGATCCAAGAAATGCAGATAAAATTAGAGTTAAAATTGCTGACCTGGGAAATGCTTGCTGGGTGGTAAGTCTAACAGATTTTAAGTGTCTTAAGAGTTTGTTCTTTGTATATCACCTTTGGTTTGTTCTGATTACTGCTCTCTTTTCTATTGTTAGCATAAACACTTCACAGAAGACATCCAGACACGACAGTATAGATCTATAGAAGTTTTAATAGGAGCTGGTTACAGTACACCTGCTGATATCTGGAGTACAGCATGCATGGTAAGAACAAATCTAGACTGTAATGTCGTTTGGCCACTCAGTCAAAAATATGTTGTTTAAATGGAGAGATGTGAAACTGTTCAAAGAAGTGGTTAATCGCTCCATGTGATCACAGTTGTGAATTAAGAGTTCTGATGGGTCTGAGACATTGGCCAGAATCCAAACAGCTTTTGAGGGATATCCCAGTGGGATATTGTAATGTTTTTTTTTCTTTGAACAATAGATTCCTGTGTCCACATCCCAACCTGTTTTTTAAACTAATCTTTAATTTTTGCACCATCTGCATATGTGATATTTTACAGGATAGCATAAGCAGTGTAAATAACTGTATTGACTGGCTCTGCAATAAGGGGGCTGCTGTTTTGAGAAACACAAGTCCAAAGCCTAAGTGGGCATGTAAAACTAGTTGTGTGGGTGGTGTTTTTTTTTTTGTCAATTAAATACTCTCTCTCTCTCTCGTGTGTGTGTGTGTGTGAGTGTGTGTGTGAGTGAGAGAGAGAGAGGTGCTAATCTTTTATCTATGAAAACTAATAGCCCAATTCTAACCAACTTTTCAGTGCCGATGCAGCCATGCCAATGGGGCGCGCACTGCATTCTGTGATGGGGGGCACTAGACAACAAATTTTAACAAAGGTCATGCCCCCAAGATTAAATTAGTCATTTCTTATAGATTTTGAGGTGCTGAACACGAATATGACAATGAAATGCAAAATTGGCTGCAATAGATAGTTCCATAGACATGTACTGGTAAATGCCCAATATCACCTGCAACACCTATGTACGCTAGTGCCAATTGACAGAATTTATTGTCATTTTCATTTTCAGCATGTCGAAATTAGTAAAGATTAGCTCTTTTCCTTTCAAGGCCAATTTCGTGTTGACCAGTGTTATTTCACTCACAGTGATTCACAGATGCAATCTGTGCACTGTTCCTTGCATGGACATACCAGTGATTTCAGTGTGACTTACATCAAGGGTTATAGCTGCAGTTATGATTATGTGTGGGTTTGCTACTATATGTGAGTGCTGAGTTTGAATGGGCATAATACAGGAGTACAGTAGTCTTAAAATATTTGAAGTGTGTCAGATCTCATCTGCATTAGTTTCTCATTCCAGCGAATAATTGTTTTGTGCTTTGTGTACCAGTGTCATCTGGGAATCTCTATGGTTGTGCACTGAGAAATGAGGAGGGGCAAACTGCCTTGCTTCAGCCTGTTTCATAGTAAACAGTGCACATTGTGTCAGTGCACATTCCTCGAACTGGACTTGAGACAGGTGTAGATGTAATGGCTAGCCATGGATTAGGGACTAGGATCAGACTGTGTAATGGTGTGCCCTCTCTTGTAAATTCCCCTCCCCCATCCTCAGAAAGAAGTTGCTTCAGTTGTGAAAGCTGCTGGAGTGACAGATTGCTTCACAGCAGCCAAAAAGCAAGCAGTATTGCTCAGCAAATGCACAAACGTCTGCTGAACTACAGTGCTGATGTTGCCAGCTATGCTGTCTTTCAGAGGTGTGTTATCTGGACAGCATGCCAGCTATCTTTTGTTAATGGGTTGTGATGTCATTCAAAATACTGAGATGGTGGAAGATTTGTGGCAGGCATGAATTAGTCTGTTCTGTTGCCTCTCTCATCTCCCAAGCAACTAAGCTTTGCTGAACAGGCTGTGTTCTTTCAAGGTAAAAGCCGCATGCTTTTGCATATGGCATAGACTTCTGATGCACATGGCATAGACTTTAGGATTCTCCAACTGTTATCATGCTGTAAATATGTATGTGTAGTGAGAGCCTCCTGTCTGGAGAGTGTTCAAACCAGAGGCCATCAATCTCCACCCTAAGGAGGAGGAATATCATTTTCACTGCTGTGACTGCAAGGACAGAGTTGTGGCCGAATGTGTGAGAAGCTACACTGTCATTGAATAGGTCCCTGTTACTTTTATCAAGCTGTGTTTTGCCCCTCGGAGAGAGGAGAAAAAGAAGAGTTCCATAGGGAAAAGGGTTCAGTTAGTGCTGCAAGATATGTCATTACACCAGCTGGAAATCTGTGATGTACAGGAATCCACCACAGCTGCCAGGAGCTTGGCCAGGTTTGCTGCTGGGCCTGAGAATGAGAACTGTGATTCCATTGCTAGTCTTTATCTAAGCTCCTTGGCTTGAAGCCAGGGCAAGCGATTATAACAATTGTGGCCCCACCATCAAGCTCTTATTGCTGCATTGTGCATTCACTGGTGTTCGTTGGCCCTTGGGAGGGCAGACGGTCACAAGACAATCTGACTGAAAAGAGAGAAGAGTGTGTCTTGTTTCTATATTAAGAAACATAAAGAATCTTTCAGATAACTGAATGAAACGTACCACACATGTAGACTCTGTTTTAAAAAGAACATTACAAAGTACAATTAAGACATTAGAGATGCGATTCAAACGTGTCATTCCATTCCTTTCTTCTGACAGGAGGGACAGTCTTGTGGGAAGATGGGACAAAGGCAGAATATTGTTGAATGGTGTTCATGTCCCTCGTGTACTACTTTGTCCATCCATCAGGCAACAAGACGAGAGTGCCCATGTCTTAATGGCTGTGTTCATGATGATGTCATTATGCAGGTGGCAGGGAGCAGGAATTGTCACGTGGTTGTTGTGCGTTCTTGGTCGGCGTGCAAAATTAGCCTTTAAAAAGGGATTAAAGCTGCCAACGAGATGACTTTCGGAGATTTCTAGCATGTATAATAAAATAAGCAAAGAAGAAGGCTATTTCTCAACAGTGAAAATAGTGGTGTTTTATATTATGGTTATGATGTATACTAAATACGTTGGTTTAACTCTGCCAATTTCTCTCCTCATAAGGCACTCCAGGAATTTTAGTCCTGTTGAGGTGGTTAGGGATTTGTGACAAAGACATCGCATCTTTACCACAAAATTAAAATTTCTATTTCTTGAGGGAAAATTTGCTAATTAAATGTGGTTTAATGTAGCGCAAGTTTCTTGTGTAAATGGAGCCTTAGTTGGCAAGTTGTTTTGCAGACTTTGTTTTGGTTATTTATCATGACTCTCTTAGTGTTTGAAGACGTACACAATATTTGTACAATGTGGGAACAATCTCAGCGGGGACAGGTTAGAGCATTGCATAATTTAAAGTATCGCATGACTGTTCATTTTTTTGTGTGTGAGCTATATAAAACTTGAGAAACAGACCCAATAATGATGTAGCATTGCTCAAATTCTCTTCCCTGTGGTTTAGAGATCAGCCTCTCCCACAGATTTGCACACCCAAATTCCCCCTCCCTTTTATTTCTGGAGCTGAGCATGGTGCGGTACTCTGTACTGACATTCTGACATTCCACTAAACAAACTGCACTTTGCTTATGTTGTTGGAAGTAGGTTAGCTAATGAGACTGAGTGAACCATAGGCTTACCATCCATCCCGGAAATACTGGGACAGTCCCAGATTCCGGAGCCCAGTTACGGCCAGCCGGTCCCAGAACCAGGTCTGTCCCGGTTTTCTGGGTCTGCCCGCCACCGCCGCCACTTCCACGATTTCTAGTTTTCCTGGGCACCGCCATCTTGGATCTCGCGAGATCCAAGATGGCGGTGCCCAGGAAAACTTTAGAAATTGTGAAAGCGGCGGCGGGAGGGGGGTAGTCGACCCACGGCCCACACGAGGAGTCCGACCTGGCTGGTCCGATGCAGCTGGCCAGCCAGGAATCAGATGGCAGTGGCAGCATCAGCAAGACCAGGAGCAAGCAAAAAAGGCAAGCACGAGGGAAAGCGGCAAAAAGGGGCGAAAATGGCGGGTTAAATAATTGGAAAAATGGGGGGGGGAGCTGGTTATCCAGTGCTTGGTTAAGCAGCAAATTTGGCTAAATCAGAATCTTTGCCCGCCACTTTAGACAGGTGGAGGTGCCAGTTAAGACTGTGCTGCTTATTGAAGCACTGGTTAAGCAAATCCCCCCTCCCATCCCCTCCCTCACTTACCTGACAGGACTTTTGTGGTGCTGCTCTTTCCTCCGTCCTTCCTTCACAAGGACTCCCTAGGAATAGACATTCTAGTTCCTCATGTGGCCCACCACAGAATGGGCCCTGTCAAATACGTGAGGGAGCCCTGTTTGGGGGGGGGGGGAGAGCTTGTAAGTCTTGTGAAAGCTTTAACTGGCGTACTTGGGTAACTGACAACCTCTGTTCCCCATGCATGCCAGATAACAAAACTTTACTGTAAATGTTTATGAGCTGTCAGTGAAATTATTAGGCACCTGACTTAAGGAACTACATTTCTATACAATGCCTACATTGGGTGAGCAGAAGGAAACTTGTGCAAAGGAACTCTCCTCCCAAACTACTGCTTCTGAGAATTGGTGCACTCTCAAGAATGGGGTGGGAGGGGGCACAGGGGGCTGCAGAGAGAGAGAGAGAGAGAGAGAGAGAGAGGAATTGCTGAAGATCAGGTGGGCGTATTGAAGCTTATCAGCTTTTTATATTACCTATGCTACTACTGTATTGATTTTATTTTGTGCTGGTCTTTGACCTTTATAAAGATATTGATTGATTGATTGATTGAAGACGGGCTCATCAATTCTAGCTATGCAAGATGGTCCCAGAAGTGCCATGTGTCAGTCCAGGTCCTCTGGGGTTTGGAAGTGGAGAGTGAATAGTGAATGAATTGCTCCACCTCTGCTTCCTGGAAGACACAGCCAGGTTGGTTTTACGAGACAGATGGTGGTGGGAAAAGGCTGCCTCAGTTTTTATGACGGGAGTGGCCTCTGATCTTTAGCTTTTTAATATTCTTCTCTAACTTTTGTTGGGTATCATGACTGCTTAGATTTATATATCCTTCTGAGATAATGTGCATAATTTGTTTGTGTTAAAACCTTTGATTTTTTTTGTTTCTCATTCCACATCCAGCCTTAGAAGGTAAACGATAATTCTTCATTAAAGTGTTCCTACTCTGGCTGTCATTGTGGCTTGTAAGTCTCTTAACAGTGGAGGTCTGCGGTGGTAGTTCTCAGAGTGAAAAAGATTTCTTGATAATGTTGCCCCTTGTTTGCAGTTTAATGGAGATTTATACCCCTTATCAAGCCTCTCTTACTTTAGCCTGTAGTGTAAATCCTAATGAAGGGAACAGAAAGAGATCTCACAAGTTCTGTTTTTCTTGAGTGTGTGTGTGTGTGTGTGTGTGTGTGTGAGTGTGAGTGTGTGTGTGTGAGAGAGAGAGAGAAGAGAATACGGTATTCACTGAGTGTGCACCAAGAGTACCTCTGGCAATTAAAACAACCTGATATCACTTGTCATGATGTGTGTGGACAAAGTTAATATCTGGCACAGAATTTGTCTGCAGATATGAAACTTAAACCTCTCGTGTAAATCTATCCCTCAGCGTTGTAAAGATTTGAAAATTGAAGGAGTTGCTGCAAATTGCTTTAGTTATTGGGAAGGTAGGGATGATACGCTCTGTGTGGCTACATGACTCTCCCTTTTGGCTTCTAGTCACTTTCTATATTTATTATATAAATCCTGTTATTTATTGCACACTTCTTCTTCCACTAGATTTCTCCGTACCCCCTCCCCCCCTCGCAGTAATAATTCTACAAATATAAAGTCCAAAATAACATATTCAGTGCAGACTAATGGTGACTGTGTCATGCTTAAGGCACGATTAAGCCCAGAAAGCCTCTTCTTAGCCCCTTTCTCCCTGTGCTGTTTCCTTGCTTCAAATCCTCCTCCAGTAGTCAGTTCAGGGCCAAGTAACAGCTTTGGAGTGGAGGTTTTTGGCTGGAAAACAACGCAGGAGAAAGGGTTACTCCACCCCAACACAGGGTCTTGGGGCATGGATATTTTCTGGGCCCTTATGTGAGTGCACCTCCTCCAATGACTCATCCCCCCCCCTTACAAGGCAGGAAGGGAAGTAGGCAGGTGGGTTTGGTGGTATAAGGTGGGGTAGTTCCTCCCACCCTTTCTGCCCTCGGATGCTCCAAGCAGTGACAGAGCATCCCACTGCCGCTCAGAGCATCCCGGCCACATTGGCCTACTGCGGGAGGGAAGACCAAAGTGGCCAGGAAGACTCTTCCTTTTCTGTTCCATCCAACAGGAATTCTCACAGGAGACATAGCAGACTCGAAGCTCACTTAGGAAAACCAGATTCTAGAGACATGCGATGCCTCTCTAGATATTTGTAAGTCAACTTTGAGGCTGCTGTAATGCCTGCAGCAGCCAATGGAGTGGCTGGGGTCCTGAGGAGTCATGGGCTCCTGGCGTAAACCTGTCCTCTGGAGTCAGCCCTGACAGCAGTCCCAGCCTGGGTCACATAAGCCTGCAGCTGCTTTTTGTTAAAGAGGCATTTCCAGTCAAGTGCACTTCTCAATAAAACAACCATTGTAAGGTGTAGTTTGGCCCTGAGAACTTGTTTTGCAAACCTGCCTGTGCTATACTGTATCTCCTTTTATGAAACCTGTGTTGTATTCACTTTTAACAGTTATCATATGCAAATAATTGCCTTAATTAAATTATGACTCTGAATTAAATTCAGAAGAGAAATCTAATGACCAAAGAAAAGGCGGTACAGGTGGGCCCCCCTATCCACTGATTCGCTATCCATGGTTTCAGTTATCCACGGATCGTGGGGACCCCCCCCAGGCTTTTACTTTTTCCCAGTAAGCTTTGTTTCTTCCTTAAAGAAACAGGAGAAGCAGCCTCTGGCTGCTTATTACAGGCAAGTAGAACGAGACTAAGTCCTAGAGAGGCTCTGCAAGGTTAACAGAAACCTTGCAGAGCCTCTCTAGGACTTAGTCTCGTTCTACTTGCCTGCAATGGAGGCTGCTTCTCTGTTTGTTTTAAGGAAGAAACAAAGCTTGCTGAAAGAAAAATAAGAGCTGGGGGGCAAGCATGCCTGCCTGCAGGGGAGGCAGGGTGGGGGGCCCTCAGGAAACCATGGAGGGGGTGTTTGCTCTTATCCACGGTTTCAAGTATCCACGGAGGGGCCTGGAACATATCCCCAGCGGATATGGGGGCCCATCTGTATATAAATACTGGTGGTGGTGGTGGTGGTGGTGGTGGTGGTGGTGGTGGTGGTGGTGAATTCTGGCTATTTTAATTGGGGTATACAAAGGGGGGGGAATGTGCATAACTACAGAAAAAAAATCTCAATTACTTAACCAAGTGGAGGTGGGTGCACGGACATGTGTTTGTTTTGCAGATTATAGCTAGCTTTTTTACAGCAATGATCTCATACTACTCCAGATTGTTGGCTACTGTAGACTAATATGATACCATGCAAGTTAGCTCTTGCATGATGTGGGGTCAATGCTAGCGGGTTTACGGTCTTGGGCAGTAGCTTTTTCTTGGCTTTTACTACCTTGGATTTGTTGGCATTAGGGCTGGGATCTAAATAACTTGCTCAACTATATTTTTTCGTGGGGAGGGGTTTGTGCCCAAGAAGGCTGAGCTTGTTGGACTTGTGTTTTCTTGAACAGTACCCACTTATACTTCTTTAGAAACCACTTTTGAAACTGAGTGGTCTTCCAAAAAGAGATTAATATATATGGGGGGGGGGGGAGTCCCTGGAGATGCACCTTACTTAGGTAAACTTTATTGAGATTTTAAATCTAGACCTAAGGTTATTTTAAAGCAGTTGCCTCAGTGTAGTTCTATGTATGACACACTCTGTTTTTTGACAGTAATATTTGTTGCATCTGAAACATCCATTGATACCTGTTTTATCCTAGGCATTTGAGCTTGCAACCGGTGATTATCTGTTTGAACCACATTCTGGTGAAGACTATTCCAGAGATGAGGGTATGTATCTCCTTAGCATCCAGGTATTGTCCTGTGCATCTATATAGATGCAGAGGCAAGCAGAGTGGCGCTTATTAGTTCAAGTAGACCACTGATAAAAATGTTCTCATTTCGGAATAAACATCAGTTTTTCTCTCTCTAGTTTAAAGTCCTCATATGTAGCAGTAGGTGGGCAGTCTTCCTTCTGCATACACCCTCCTCTTCCCTAAACCTTGAAAGATTAGCCTCCTGTCCTGTAAGACTTGCACCTCTGTGGTAAAAACATTACAACACTGCAGCATTTTGGAAACTAAACTGCCATTTTGGATGCATCTCCGATTGCCAGACTAGAGGTGCTTCGAACCCTGACTATTCTGCTTGTGACAGCTGACAACAAACCAGCCAGAATTACTTCCTGCTTCCATCTGTGCACCTGTCCATTTTCCATGCTTGTTTGCTTGTAGTGTCCTTTGCAGCGGTAATAATATGGGCACCTGTTACTTAGGTTTTTCTTTCAAAGCGCTACTAATGGTCAGAGTTTTGCTGGTCTTGGAAACCTCTGCATGGGTTTGCTGCAAGCATTGTTGTGTTTGGAACTTTTTGGATTTTTTTAACTAATTCCAGTTTCCTTCCTCTTCTTCTTTTATCCCATCCTCTCCCTGCCCTTCCCATACCTGTGCCCTTTTTTCTCTCCTTCATAGACCACATAGCACACATCATAGAGCTGCTAGGCAGTATCCCAAGGCACTTTGCTCTGTCTGGAAAATATTCTCGGGAATTCTTCAATCGCAGAGGTAGTTCCTCTTCTTTTTGAAAGGCACCGCGATGCAGACAGAAGTGGACTGGCTGTTGCTGGCTATCGCCTGTGCCACTAAAATGTATATTTCAAGATTCTCACACAAACATTCTCTATAAGACAAATACAAAAAAAAAAAAAGATTGTTTGCTTCACTATGTGAAAAACAAAGAATATAATCACCCTTTTATTTATTTTGGCAAAATGAATTCCTTTTCTAAATTACCCCACAGGTGACTAGCCCTCATCCACATATTTAATTCCTTCCTTGTATTTTTCAATATGAAGTATTCTGTTTCTGTCTGTACCGGGCCAGCGTTAGTATGTGCATGCAATGTACTGATTAAACTGTTGTATGTTTCTGTTTTGCTGGAAATGTTCTCCAATGCAGATCACATAGCATTGATCATTGAACTGCTGGGAAAAATCCCTCGAAAATACGCTATGTTGGGGAAATATTCCAAGGAGTTTTTCACCAAAAAAGGTAACGGTATTTCTGCAACCCTAATTTTTTTACTGTAGCTCCTTCCAAAAGAAGACACTTATTTATGGGTAATGAATTTTTAACTTTTAAGACTTTTAAGAGCATTTTGAAGATGTGTGTACATTGAACTTCATTGTTAAGAAAAGCCCAGAACTGAAGATTAAATATAAATGATGATGATGATGAAGTAGTGCATACTAAGTTGTTTACAGTACTGAACTCAAAATAAAATTGCCGTGTTCTCCAGCTGTAGGCAAGGCGCCCATTTGCTGGCTAGTACTCAGTTTGTTCTATCTAGCAGAAATCAATAAGAGAACTGGAACTGAAACAAAAGAGGAAATGTATGTGATGCGCTGTTGCCTTCTTTTAAACTTGAATATTTGAATACTCAAAGCAATACTAAGTCTTTGACAGCGCAATCCGACTTAACTTTTGTGCCGGTGTAACCAGCGGCGCAGCGAGAACGGGAGACCCCAGAACAGAAAAGGGATTCAAATCCCCTTTGAATTGCTCTTTTGGAGGGGATTTTGAATCCCTTTTCCGTTCTGGGGCCTCCCGTTCTTGCTGCGCCGCTGGTTACACCAGCACAAAAGTTAAGTCGGATTGTGCTGTGAGGCTCCAGTCAAATGAAGAGACTATGCTCTAAAGACATTTCGCTACTACCTTACTATAACTAAAAGAGTCTGCAACCAGGAATGATGCAACTGTTTTGTTTAGAAAGGAGATGGCAGTTTGAGACACCTAATTCTCACTTTCTAGAAAGATTGATTGGTACCCTCCGGAGTATTCTCATGCATGGTCATGGGCAATCTGGCCTGCGTTGTTGGGTTTCAGTGTTGCAGACTTGCTTTGTATAAGTGCGCCTAGATGGGCGGATGAGATCAGATTGCATAGGTCATATGTGGAACTTCATAGCAAACATTGGTTTTTTTTTACATCTACAGTGTCTCATGTTCCTTGCTAGTTCTTTTTGAACAATTGATAATGAAATTGAAAATAGACATGATTTTCCTTTACTTAATTAAATATATTTTAGTTATTGAGAGTCTGTTCAGTGATACTATGAGAGTGAGCGTTCTGGGATGAGGTCTCCCTCTCTCTCCCCTCCCCCTCCTTCTCCCTCTCCCCTTCCCTCCCTCCTATGTATTGCATCTTTTCAGTTCCGAAAAACTTTAGTGACATAGCAGAAACTAACTTGGGCACAGTCCACCAGGAACATGTGTCATATGACTGAGAAACGCAGGAGCACTGATGTCACCTGTCATCCCTCTTAGCATGAATTGGTCCATGACGAGTTGCTGTTAGATTGTGCCCTTTGGCAATAGGGCTTCAGCATTAACACTCTTGAGTGGTGAGGTTAGCACAAATTCTCCCACCTCCATCCCAGAAGTTGTGAATCCATTCATCTTTGCCCCTCCCCGAGAATCCCAGTTGAAAAGTAGGGGGAAACTTTGATAGATGGTTTTCCACAGTTGTCATGCTAGTATATTTGGTGGTACTGAAAATTGACCTTTTAATCCAGAGCTGTAATTTTTTGTGCCAACTAGCTAAAAAATGTTCACCTTTTCCCCCAAAGGGTGATCCTTTCCCAAATTGCTGTTGTGCTGTGTGCGGTCTGCCCCCACAAAAGGGGTGTGTAGCATTCTAGGCTGTATTCATGGTGAACCTTCTGCAATCGCTCTTGCAGCTGAGAGCCATCTCTGAGAGTGCTTTGGAGGAGGAAATGACATCCTGGCTTCCCCTTGCCCCCAGCATGTTGTGAGTCGGTCTGTTTACCAGGTGCGCACAGGTGTCAGTGGACTGAAGTTGTAGTGTTTATATTGTGAGAATATTTGAATATGGATATAACTTTAAGTATTGGGAGTTTCTCCATGCATTTCACTTTGTTTTGGTCTTCCTCGGGGGTCCTTTACTGAAGAACTTTGACAATGCAACCTTTGACTTGGATGAGCAGGGACTAGTTACAGTTTGCTCAAGTGGAAGCAGCACTAGAGCGGTGCGGAGGTTTAACAGATGAAAGTGTATATGTTAAGTATAAGTGAGATTTCTTAGTGTTTCAGTAGTAATTCCTGCGCCTAACGCCCCACCCATAAATAGGACATAAAAACGATAGCCTGAAAGAGAGTCCCCATGAGAATCTCTGTGGATGTCATTGAGAAAAGGGCCTCGTATCTGGGTGATTGAAGAATAAGGAATTGTCCAGCCAGTAATCCAGCCACCGCTGCCACTTCTCTCACCAGTTGCTGCAGCTCTGTTTCTAAAAAATCAAGGCAGAAGTAAATGTGACAAGTGGAAATCAGAATAGGGTGTGTAACAGGTGGGTGCTACCAGGCAAATATGGTAAATTGTGCAAGTGTGCGCGCACGCATGCTCTTTTGTCCTTCCTTGTTTGGGAGCAGACTGCAGGAACTCAAGGAGCCTTTTTTCAAAAGAACCAACAGCACTAGGCTTTTTGCTTTAGTTGAATACTGTCTACACCTAGTAGTAGTCAGTAGAGAGATCTCTCCTAATAAGCTTTAGGAAAAGTAAAATAAATGTGGTTGATTTGGAGTACAGTAGACCCTTTCTATCCGTGGATCCGGTCACTGTAAAAACCTGAAAAAGGTTAAAAATAGTGTTGTTTACCTTTTGGCTGGCAAACCGCTCCATTTGCAGGGCTGTCGAGAGTGAAATTGCGCTTCTACAGCCTCTTCTGGGTCGCACAACATCTCGGGAAGCCCAAGGTCGCCCCAGAATGCATTGGGGCGAGTCTGGGGAAGGGAGGAGGGAGATCGCGCGACCTGGAAGAGGCTGTAGGAGCACGATTTTACTTATAGCCCTGCAAATGGAGCTGTTTGGCAGCCAAAAAAGTAAGGAACACTATTTTTAACCTTTCTCCCATTTTTTCAGATTTTTACAGTGACCCCCGGATCCGCACTAAAGTGATTTAGCTTTACGTGGATTTTAGTATCCGTGGGGGGGGGGAATCTGGAATGGAACCCTTGTGGATACGGAGGTCCAACTGTACATTGTTAGAATGTTGAATTTTATAATAAAACAAAATAAAGAAATGGCTTATTGTGTGACTGGCTCCTATGGTGGCCTTTTCAAGAGGTGCAGTGCACTGTTGAAGTTCACTACATTTTTGTTCTTTTGGGTGAGGCCAAGCTACTGCTTTTGGCTGCTTTTGAGAGGGATAGCTCTGTGCAAGTAAAGGGGCAAGAAGGCAGAGTCCCATCTGTGACGACAGCAAGGAGGTCTGGTTGTAAAGGAGCTCTGTCGCCTTGATGCAGAAGCTCATTCTGTAAAAATGCAGGGAACCTCTTAGTGGCCTCAATCAAGAGGGGTACATGGGGAGATCTGCATGTGCAGGGAGTAGTAGCAGCGAGAGGTATTCTGCAACAAAACATTGTACTTTGTACATCTTCCCTGGAGTAAGTCCAACTGGACTTGCCCACTTCAGAGTAAGCAAGCCTCATCACATATTCCTTACGTCATGTAATCCTTACAGCAAGGTTGTTGTTGTTGTTGTTCAGTCGTTAAGTCATGTCCGACCCTTCGTGATCCCATGAACCATATCCCGCCAGGCCTTCCTGTCCTCCACTATCTTCCTGAGTTCGCTCATTTTCATGTTCGTTGCATCGGTGATGCTGTCTAACCATCTCATCCTTTGCCTTCCCCTTCTCCTTTTGCCTTCAGTCTTTCCCAGCATCAGAGTCTTCTCCAGAGAGTCCTCTCTTCGCATTAGGTGGCCAAAATATTTGAGCTTCAGCCTCAGTACCTGTCCTTCCAGGGAACAGTCAGGGTTGATTTCATTTAGGATTGACTGATTTGATCTCCTAGCAGTCCAAGGGACTCTCAGGAGTCTTCTCCAGCACCACAGTTCGAAAGCATCTATTCTTCGGCGCTCAGCCTTCCTTATGGTCCAACTCTCGCAACCATACATTGCTACTGGGAACACCATCGCCCTGACTATACGAACTTTTGTTGGCATGGTGATATCTCTGCTTTTTATTATGCTGTTTAAGTTTGCCATAGCTTTCCTTCCAAGGAGTAAGCGTCTTTTAATTTCATGGCTGCTGTCTCCGTCTGCAGTGATCTTGGAACCCAAAAAAGTAAAATCTGTTACTGCTTCCATTTCTGCCCCTTCTATTTGCCAGGAATTGATGGGACCAGATGCCATGATCTTAGTTTTATTAGTGTTGCGTTTCAAGCCAACTTTTGCACTGTCCTCTTTCACTCTCATCAAGAGGCTCTTTAGTTCTTCACTTTCTGCCATTAGGGTGGTATCGTCTGCATATCTGAGGTTGTTGATATTTCTCCCGGCAATCTTGATTCCGGCTTGCGATTCATTCAGCCCTGCATTCTGTAAGGTAGGTCTGTATTATTACCCACATATTACAGATGGATGGGCTGAGGCCACAACTTGCCTACAACCAGCTAGTAAGTCCATGGCAAGGAGCACAGTTGAACTGGGGGCCTCCTGATTCATAGCTCAATCTCTTGGCCGCTCTGCTCCAGCAGCTGCCTTCTGAGTAATAATTTTTCTTCCTTTAACGCTGTCTTCCCTCTCCTTTGCACTGCATGCTACAGTGACTTGGAGCGTGAGAGGAGAGGATTGATGGCATAGGAGAGCTCATGAAGCGTGTGCAAGGTCACGTCAGACACCAACATGTTTAGAATCCAGATTTTAAATCTCCAGTCCTGGATATGCTTACCTTGAGAATAAGCTCTGCTCAGACCAGTTAGCCTATTTCATGAAAGAGGTATTTAGCCTTGAACCAAATTTTTTCATGGGATAGTGGGTAGATCAGCAGAACTCTTTCACTCTTTTTCTAGAAAGAGACAAGGCAAAAGCCAATAAAACCTGGTTAAAATATGTCTGGGCACTCATGTCGAGGTGCGCTGGGCCAAGGTAAGACAATGGCCTGTCGTTTCAGAGAACGTCATTTGCTTCCAATCCGTGATGGACCATGCTTGGCTCTATTAATCCCTCCCTCAGCTAAGATTTATTTATAATTTTAGAAACTATATGTCCCACCTTTTATACTAACGCAACTGCACCTAAGCTTCAGTACCTGTAACTGAAATGATGGCAAATTCTTCCCTTGTTTGCCCTGCCTCCATGTCCCTCCCCTTCCTCTCGTTTTCTCCCATGTGTCAGTGTCTAGATTGTAAGCCCCTTTGTCTTCTGCTTCTTATAAAGTGCTGTGTGCATGATGGCATTGTAGAAATAATAACTTTTTAGAAAAGCTTACAAATACAAATGAAAATGAAACCATCGAGGCTTTGTGCCATATGGAATGAAGGAGGCAGTGTGACGGGAGCCAGCCCTGAAGCACTTTGTGACAGCCACTTTTGCTGCCAAATTACCAAGTGTAAATTTTACAAGCTCTTGGCATAACAACGTGCGTTAATATAAGAAACTTAGTTCGAAAAATTATAAAAAGAAATTGGTTGAACAGTTCGATTCAATCAACATTCAGACTGTTACAGGGAACAGTCTCTCATAAACATCATGAATTAAGACACAGAGAGAATTCAGTTCTCCGCTGCATCCAGCCAACATTTGCGGTACTTATGTATCCCAAAACCACAGCCTGAAATACTCTCCTTCCTGTTCTTCACACACATCAGCATACTAGTGATGGTTGGCATGGAAGTCACCTAATGAATATCACTCTGTAAGACTGATTGATCTATGCAGCGGTCCTTTTTTGAAACTGTATCTTATTGGCTTCTTCATTTTACAACACCCTTTACAATTTTTTCTCTCTCTCTCTCTCTCCCCCCCCCCCCCCGGTCTCTTCCTTCAGGTCCATCCCATCCGCTTTCTTGATCACCTTTCTTACCTCCTACTCCACTTTGTGAAAGTAGTGACTTGACAGCTAGAACACTGGTAGATAACTTGACAGCTAAAGACCCTGGCAGATAGCTAGCTCAGATGAGTCTAGACAAAATATCATCCCCGTATAGATGACAGGGCGGTGTTGTCTTATACACCTTTGAATAATAGTATTCTGGTTTCCCTGCCTGTATGATTGAAGCATACGTATGATATTTCCCCTACACTTTGTGAATCTTTTGCTTTTACATTCAGAGACATCTCTGTGGGAGGTCTTTTACACCACCAACTAACAGGGTTAACTAGCATTGCTTTTTCCCAAGGAATCTCACAAGCTTCTGGAAATCGCAAACTGGAAGTATCAGCGTCTTCATAATGCAACAATACTGGTGTATATTTACAGTGCAGCATATTACTGTGGCGCAGCGGGTTAAACCGCTGCTTGGCCAGCTCCTGCCAACCAAACAGTTCCAAAGCATGTCAATGCGAGTAGATAAATAGGTACCGCTTGCGGGAAGGTAAACAGCGCTCCGTGTTCCAGCTGCATGCTACGCGCTGCGGCAAGGAGAGTCATGCCGGCCACATGACCACGGAGGCGTCTTCGGACAACGCTGGCTCTTAGGCTTTGAAATGGAGATGAGCACCACACCCTAGAGTCAGACACGACTGGACTTAATTGTCAGGGGATACCTTTACCTTTTCATATGTACTGTATCCTGAGAGCGATAAATCTGGCTTTATAGCCATGAATACATTTTAAGCCCTAAACAAAAAATAGCATTTTCAAATAGTTTGCTGCTTTTGATGATACTGACACTAGTTGCATGGAATGAAAAGATATTTGGGGCCTTTCAGGATGTCTATTTATAGCACAATAAACATACAGTTGTTACTTGTTGCAAGGGATTCAAATATCAGTAATTTGGCTCTAGGGAAATGCAATCCCCTTTCCTTAGAGTTAGTGCCTTAATTGTGATAATGAGTACAGTGTGGAAAGTGGTTGCTTGAGTTTCAGGGACCTCTGTCTGCTGTTGCCTGGAACAGCACTAGAGACAAGTAACTTTGTGAAAGTCTTGGAAGGTGTGTTTTCTTTAATCAATTTTTGCTGCTTTAGAGGCTGAGTGCTTTCTCACTTGAGTTTTCATGTAACTTTTTAACCTTTAATTTTTGAAAAGTAGCAAATGCCAGCAAGACTGCATGCTCTGTAGTACTGATGGTACCAAGGTCCCGCCATTTTATAAACCACGTGCTTTTACAGTTTTGTAACTGTGGTGCTGGAGAAGACCCCTGAGAGCAGAGGCGTCGCTGGAGCGTGGCGGGGGGGCCCGGGCCGCCAGGGGGCGCCACGCGCCACGGGGTCACGTGCACACCCCCGCGCGTGTCACCTCCGTGACGCGCGCCACCCTTCGGACGCTCCACTGGAGCGTCCGACCCCGTCGGCACTCAGGGCCTTCTGAAAAGAAGACCCATGCAGCGTGTTCATCCTGGTATTTTTTGAATTTTCGCGACCGTTTTGAGGGCCTTTTGCCCTCAAAACGGCTTGTGCATGCGCGAAAATTCAAAAAATACCCGGATGAACGCGGGTATTCTGAAAGAAGGCCCTGGAGCGCCGATGGGGTCGGACGCTCCGAGGCCGGCTCCCGGGCCGGCCTCGGAGCGTCCGGAGGGCGATGCAGGGGGGGAGCCGGGTCCCCCCCGCGCCGCGATGTCAGATCGTCACTAGGGTGACGCGCGCCCTAGTGACGCTACTGCCTGAGAGTCCCTTGGACTGCTAGGAGATCAAATCAGTCAATCCTAAATGAAATCAACCCTGACTGTTCCCTGGAAGGACAGGTACTGAGGCTGAAGCTCAGATATTTTGGCCACCTAATGCAAAGAGAGGACTCTCTGGAGAGGACTCTCTGGAGAAGACTCTGATGCTGGGAAAGATTGAAGGCAAAAGGAGAAGGGGAAGGCAAAGGATGAGATGGTTAGATAGCATCACCGATGCAACGAACATGAAAATGAGCGAACTTAGGAAGATAGTGGAGGACAGGAAGGCCTGGCGGGATATGGTTCATGGGATCACGAAGGGTCGGACACGACATAACGACTGAACAACAACAAAAAAATGCAGGCTGTGTTCTCCCTGTCCCTGCTGTGACAGTGTGCATTTTCCCGATTTTGTTCTTTAAAAAAAAAAAAGCATCGTAACAGGGGTGTAGCTTTCTCTCTGCAGCAGGGTTGTAATCCAGTCATGATTATTACAGGATATTTCTCTGCATATACACATGTTGGTTTAAATTTCTGGGAAGGCCCTTAGAGAGGCTTCAGGTAGCATGTCACTCATTCATAGCACTTGGAATGCACTACCAGCAGAAGGTCACAGACTTGGTGGCCAAAGAGACCCGATAAGGATGAGGTTTATTGCTGCAGATTATCTCATCATGGAGAAGCTGTATGTGAGGAAACAACCTTCATAGCCCTGTACAAAATCATGCAACTAACAGTGGGGCGGGAAGCCATTTTAGGTGAAGGGGCGATTGCTCTCACAGCTTTGCACGCATCAACGTTGACTGCTGCACTTGCACCAAATGCAAGTGTTCATTCTGTGATTATATGTTGTTAATGCTCTCCTAGGTAGATGTTGTTCATTTACGGTAGTTGTGGATTCTGGTTTTCCAGTTTTTTTAAAAAAAACCTGATACTGAAACAGTTTAATCTTTGCAAAATGTTAAAGTCAGACATTCGAAGAATCTTCCGTCCTGATTTGTGGAAATTAAGCTCTTACCGTAATGTGTGCTTTATTCTAAAGTAATGAAGAGGTGGAAAAAATATGCTGGTTCTCAGTCTTATTACCTTTAGTACAAATAATGCACATGTATATATGTATATAGGCCAGTGGGTGGCGCAGTGGGTTAAACCTCTGAACCATGAGCTGTCGATCGAAAGGTCGGCAGTTCGAATCCGCGACGGGGTGAGCTCTCGTTGCTTGGCCAGCTCCTGCCAACCTAGCAGTTCCAAAGCATGTTAATGTGAGTAGATAAATAGGTACCGTTTGTGGGAAGGTAAACAGCGCTCCATGTTCCAGCCGCATGCTACGCGCTGCGGCAAGGAGAGTCATGCCGGCCACATGTCCACGGAGGCGTCTTCGGACAACGCTGGCTCTTCGGCTTTGAAATGGGGATGAGCACCACACCCTAGAGTCGGACACGACTAGACTTAATTGTCAGGGGTCACCTTTACCTTTACCTTATATATGTATATACATATGTACACACAAACACTTCTAGATAATGTGTGTGCTTGAACCTTTCTGATTAGGATGGTTAAAAAAATCCCAATGAATGAATATACGCATCAAAGTATCTTTATTCTTCAGCTCCTGAATGAGATTTTCATGGCCAGGCTAAACCTTCAGACAGATCATCCCTGAAAAGACTAAACTCAACAGATATTAAAAGCACTCATTCTTTTCTTTTTCTTTTCTACCTCAATTCAGGGGAACTTCGACACATTACCAAGCTGAAGCCTTGGAGCCTCTTTGACGTTCTTGTGGAGAAGTATGGTTGGCCTCAGGAAGATGCCGCAGAGTTTACAGACTTCCTGATTCCCATGCTAGAAATGGTTCCGGAGAAACGAGCCTCAGCTGGTGAATGCCTCAGGCACCCTTGGCTGAATTCTTAGCGTAATCTTCAAGCAGAACGCGGGGCCAGCACCCATGTTCATCCCGTTCATCAGACTTAAATGGTGGCTGTCATAAATTCTCTTAACAGGATCACAAATGAGCTGGCTTCAACCCCAGACCCTTATTTTGCTTTGAGGTACTGTTTGACATTTTGCTTTTTGTGCACTGTGTTCTTGGGAGGGGTAGTCTTTTTGTCTTCAGCTAGTAGTTTTACTGACTCTTTCTGCAGAAAACACTAATGTGTCTTTAAGCATTGTTTCTTGTGTTGTGTGGCATTCAGACATCAACTTTTTGAACAAAACATCCTTTCTTCTTCCCTCATGTGTTTTGGCAGGTTTTGTAACTATTTATGGAAAATATTTTAGCTGAGTATTATATAATTTACAAGTGTGAGAAATTATCAAGTCAGAACTGAGAAAATGTACAATTCTGTCTTCTTGCAAAGAGACATTGTTCTTGTAAAATAGTGTATGTAAATGCACCCTGTAAATGTTTATTTCCATTAAAAATGGGACGGGGACACAAATTTCAGAGTCAAGCTACTAAATTGAGAGAGACTTTTAGCATCCAAATTGCACGTAGCGGATTTCAAGCTGCTTCAGAAGTTGCATAAACTGTCCTTTCTGTAGCAGTGCCCATAGAATTGGAATGAAAGTGGCTCTGACTAAAGATTTCATTCTCTGGAAGGCACTTTAAAGGAACAGACTTTGTCCTAAAGATAAAACATACTCTATCAGTGCCCCTTGAGCCCTTTTGCCTGTTTTTAAGTGCTTTTAAAGAAGTGTCATTTGCTTTACAATAATGAAGTGAGGTAATGGCACCATAGGGCACTGCTCTTTTATAAGGATAGTGATATGCGAGGCTTAAGAATTTAAAGAGAGTCTGGGAAGCATTCTTTGTCCAGAATTAACCTCTGATTTTTTTTTTTAAAAAGTACTCCATTGAAGGAAGGAAAGGAAGAACAGAACTGATGCAAAACTAATGTCACAACAAAAGATCATGCACCTTCCATACATAGCTTTACATGTTTCTAAGACAAATTGCACTAGCTTATTTTTTCCCATGAATTGACATATTGAGGAACTAATCCTCCTTTGTAAGTTGCACACAAAATTTTAAGTGTTTTCATAAAAAAAAGTAGATTCCAAACGAGAACTTGTAGGCAATACAGATTTTAGAATGTAAAATATGGAGGTGTATTTTAGCCTCTTTTAGAAGTCAGTGAAATGAATGTAAATTTATTTTTGGTTTTACACATTATGGTGCCACTTTTTCTTGACTTTGTCCATTTTAAATTTATTCACTTGCCTTTGCAATAATTAGATTGTGAGAAGATACCCCGTGTTGTAACAATAACCAATTGTTTTGAGTTGCTTGCAGTTGTCTAATTAAAGTGGTTGTTTTTTCAGAATTCTGCTGCTCTCTGGAGTATTTTGATAGTGGTGAATGCAAATAGTTCACTGCAGTCATACGTGCGCTAGAAAATGCTTCAAATTGCAGTTGCTGCAGAACTGTTTGCTTTTTTCAAAAGCTTAGTAACAAGAACTCAAAACAGCCATAAGAGAGCAGCATGCATCTAGGTACAGTAATATTACTTCATGGCAACCATACCAAAATGGAAGAGCAGCATTCCACAAAGGCCTATCCTGTTTAATCGGTAGCAGCGTAAACACGGCACTAATAACAGCATCACGTAGCCTATCTTTACAAAAGGCATTTCCAGAAATCGTATGTCAGTGGCCGAAACCTACTTAGACTGACAGCACAGTGAGGGCTATACACAGATTGAATGTGTTCAAATGTTGATTGATTCAGTCAACATAAATTGACATCTTGAAAGTCACTTAATTGGCAGCCCTACAAAAATCATAACAAGAGGTGAAAGACATCCCTCCAACACCCTCCCCTTATCACTGTGGGACACAAGGAAGAAATTACAAAAGCTCCAACCCAACATGTTTAAGACCTATGTCTAACAATTTGTATATTGTGCAAATCATGTACTGTACCATTTTTCATATTTTGAACCCTCCTTCAACAAGATTGCATTGGGAACGTACCTCTCTCTCTCTCTCTGTTACACTCTCACTCACACACACGATACCACAATTTTATATACAGTATGCAAAAAAGTATCGGAAAGCACCTAAAAATCTATTACTTTATTTTTCTAGTTCTTATGGCTATGAATTGAAGCTTGAGAATGTGCAGGAAATGTCTAGTAAAATTTCAAGCCAAAGACTGAATCATTCTTCCATGGTTGGGAGTGGGGGCTTTGATATCCCCATGACTATCTGGCAGAAGCAGAATTACAAAATTCCATGCAAAAATGCATAATTAATTCTGGCATAATTTTCCTAGTGTTGAGAAAATAACAATCTAGCACATCACTTCTTCCTTGAAAAGTCTCACTCTTGAACATTAGAGCCATACACACTTAAACACAACACTTCAAATATAACTCACCTCTGCTGTCATATTGGAGCTGCAAGCAATTGAAACTTCTATGCTATCCATACCTCAAGACTACTCCTTGGAGCAACTCCACACCCATGTAGTCATTTTTCAAATCCATTACAGAAACTGGCAGTGATCCTACCCTTTAATCCTGCCGTTTTTGTTTTTAAACGAAGTTGCAGACCAGATCAGCATGTATGTCCTTCTGATTAACTCTTTTTAATTCAAAGGTTAATAATTTTGTAGGTCTATTAAAGTTTTTTGTCCAAGATGGCTGTAGAGAACTCACTTTAAAAAACGGCCTGATACAAACTTTGAAGCATAATGCTACAATAAGTCATGGATAATACTGAACGGCCACATACTTGGCTATTCAGGGTAGATGCCCACTCCTAGCTCTATACCAGGGACATGTGGTGCAGGGGCAATAAGTGAGGCAGAACCCCCTTGCCGTCATCCATGGAAAAAAGCCACAGCTTAACCCCGAGATTGCACATGTGTACCACCTGCTTACTCGGGTGGAAGCTGGTGGCGCATGTGCAATCATCAGGTTAGGCCGTGACTTTTTTCCATGGATGGCGGGGTGGTTCTGCCTCACCTGACACCCTCCCTGCTTTATACCTGCCACTTCTCACTCCCTTCTGTGTACGCCTCACTGCTGTCATTTTTACTTATATTTGAAAGATATATCCTTCAAATATGAGCATACTTCTACGACCACCATAAACAGCTAGTCAAGTTGTGTTTTTTGGGGGAGGTCATCTAGCATTACAAAGTCCCCCATATATTGTTAGCGTTAGTGTCCATGCATCCTCCAAAATCCGGTTCAGTCGGACATGTGACCTGGGTGACCAGGCAAGTGACACACATTAGTAATTTGTCATCACTTACCTTTTTAGAATAGACCTGCTGCATTTATGTATGACCTTACCAGTAAATGTAGTGCCATTTTTAACAGTTTGTATTGTAATATCCTCCAGATTTCTGGGCAATATGACAATAGTATGCTTCTTAAATTCCTTTTCATCAGGTAGATTCTCATATAGTAATCAGTGTCTGTTCAAAAAAACCAGTAAGGGTGTTTCTCTACTTTCAAAGGACAACACAATGTGTCCAAAGAGGTTAATTTTCTCTGTACCTATATTGAACGGGCAGCTAATTTCAAATGATTGTAAAGCAGCAAAATACTACCTCTTAACTGTTCTAGTCTTTACACAGATCTTTCTATGCTGGAAGCCGGTTCTTACCTCTAAGAAAGAACTGAGTTTGAAAGGTACACTACTGTTTGAAAGTAAAGTGAGAAAGGTACAATTTAAGTCAGTTTACTAGCTAGCATCCTAAACCTATACAGTATGCTATTTCATTGAATTATACAGAAACAAGTGAAGCTGCATGCTGCTTCTGATTCTGAGTTATGTAAGATTTATTTAAGTGTATATTTGGTTTTACAGCTTAAGTGTCAAAGTATTTTTTCCTGACCAATTTGTGATGCTGTTCATCATTGCAAGGCTAATTTTCTGCTGCATTTTGGCCAAGCAATACCTCTAACATTTGTTTTTAAGTAGGCATTTTTCTTCATGCTATAGATGGATGTTGATTGAAAAGTACTGCACTATATATTAATGCAAAGTAAACTTTTTAAACAGCACAATAGTATGACCATAGTGTAAAAAACGCCTGACGTAGAGAGGTTCTCATGGTAGAAGGTTGGCCTTGGAAGGTCTAGAACTATAGCAGGCTAACACAGCATGATGTGTTGTGTGGATTTAGTACTCATAATATTTTTGAGTAGACTGACAGTTGGTAAAAGCAGATTCTCCTTATTCTACAGCACATTCAACATGGCCATCAGTTTAAAGTCAAAGGACTAGTCTCAAGATAGCAAAGCTACATGTATTCTATTAATGACTGATACAATTGGTGTTAACAAACTAGTCTTGTACTGTATTTCTATTTTCAAAATTATTGCCCCTCTTCCAGTACACTGGAACAGTGGGGCCATATGCAAGTCCCTTGATGAGAGCAGGGGTTGGTGTTACTTTCTAACTGGCCTTTACACAGGAATGGTAGTAATGGCATGGGTCTTGTTTAGAGCTACAGTAGCAAGAAGAAAACAGATGGTTTTGATGTCAAGAAGCAAAACATACCCCTTCCTTGCTAGACCAAGATGCTGGAGGGTAGTTAGGGGTGCAAGCAGTGACTTGCACATTACCATTTTATGTTTCTCTAGGATTAGGATGTCTCTCAAAATGTAATAAATGCCATTTTAATATAATTTTTCTAGAACAGCAACTTTAGGACAAGTTGTTAAAACTGACATAATTGTGATTTATTAACATGAATTAAAATGCCCAACCAGTGCTGCAATGTGACAGTATATTAAAAAAATTAATGTTTATATACTGTACTACTTCCACAAAGATCACACGCTTTTGCAAAAGACTTGTATGTACAATACTATATCAAATGAGAAGCACTAAGCAGTTTTACACGCAAAAGAAACAGTATTTACAGCACTTGTCAGAGACATTAGAAACAATCTATACATTAAATTACAATGTCTGCAAATAACTTGAAATAAGAGCCATGTCCACACCAAACTATAAAAATCTGTATTGCATTTTCTATCTATGCACACAAATTGACAGAAGATGAAAAACCTGTTAGTGCCATCTCTTAGCTGTGTACTTATTTTAATTACATATGTATAAAAAGTAAATATAGAAAACATTCACTAAATGAATTTAACTGCAACAATAAAATTTAAAGTTATGCAGCATCAAATCTACTGCCAGAACAAACAACTGGAATGTTCACGTACAAAATAAAAAATGCCTAATACTGGCTCAACAGCACAGTTTCAGGAATTTTTAAAAGCAAAAATGGAAAGAATACAATGACAGAGCGAGCGCGCACGCACTGGTGTATTTTATACAAAGTATCCATGTACAAGCTTTAAAAAGTACCTTGAACAGGTACATATGAAATATACAGTTTTTACAGAACATTTTTAAAATGTTTAGAAGCAAGGGGTCCATTTTAATGCCACCCTGACCCATGATAATTGTTTTGAAACGTTGGCGGCACCTGTGCTCTGTGAATCGGTATTTGTCCAGGCACGGGAGATGCCTGCTGCGGTCCTTGCACCCCATGCGGAAGGGCTACAGAGCCAGGATGAGGACAGAACCCTGAAGCGGTAGGTGTGGGAATACTGCTTGGTCCTTGAGGCTGGATGTGAGGACCCTGACTGGGGAGGGAACAATGAGGTCCTGTTCCAGCAGGCTGATGCTGAGGGCCAGGTCCCAGAGTTGTATGGTGGGGAGGTTGTGAGGGGTAGGAAGATACTGCAGAGTGAGCACTTGAAGGAAAAAGTGGGGGGCCCTGATGAGATGGATGATGCAATCCTTGCGCTGATGCTGTGTGATGCCCAGAGCCTAAAACGCTGGAGGGTGGTGGTGGTGGAGGCGGCGGAGGCGGTGCTGAATTGACTACGTGCTGGTGTTGTGCTTGCAAACCTTGGTGAGCTGTTGTGGGGTGAGTAGGATGATGGTGAGGAAGGGGGCCAGGAGGCGGCGGCGGTGGCGGCAGGTGATGACCAGCAGCTTGAGAATGGATGTGTGACCCAGGAGCCACTGCTACTGCATGCACAGGCCCTACGACATGTGCCACGGCATGCTGCTGATGAGAACTTTGCTGCTGCACAAGATGTGGTCCTGGTGCAGGCGGTGGGGGAGGCGGAGGTGGAGCAGCAACTGCTGTAGTCTGGTGGTGAATACTGGGAGTCTGAGACGGCAAAAAGTGCCCACTGCTTACATGGTGCCCTGAAACTGGCTGCTGGCATGTTGTACCAGCAAGTGCTTGATTTGGTCCAGAGGGGAATACAGTCTGTTGTGGTGGTATGCTACTTTTTAACTGACTGTAATTTTGGAAGTTTCCTGAGGGGGGCTGCTGGTTTTGATAATAAGTAGAGGGGGGTGGTGGCGGCGGCGGAGGGGGGGCAGTAGTGTTCAAATTTTGTTGGTGAAACTGATTGTAAGATACTGATGATGTTTGGGAAAAGAGTGTTCCACTGGGCTGCTGCTGGGTACTAGGTTGAAGGTTCTGCGTTGATGCATAAAAATTTCTATGAGAGTCTCTTTGAGGTGTTCCAACTTGAGGTGACTGAGGATGATGAGGTCGGTATGGTGATCCTAATTGTTGTGAATGAGGCTTTGGTGACAGGTAGCCATGCTGCACAGGTGTGTGTGGAGTAGAGGATTTTGGAGGATTTTCTACATGAGGTGAAGGGGGGCAATGTAGCTTCAATGGGGTAGAAGGCAGTTTTTGCGAGTGCGAGAGCTGCTCTGCTGTGCTACGGAGATGGGGCTGGGATGGATGGTTTTTTGAAAGTGCTTCAGCGTTGTTTGTCAGCGGTTTCTGTTGCTGGTCAGGTTTCGGGTAAGTTGTGTTCTCAGCTTCTGGCGTATCTGCTGCAGCCTCCCACTGGGGCTCCTGCTTCGTGGGTGTTTTCCCCAGAGATTGAGCAGGAACTGCAGGACTCGGTGAAGGCGGCTATGTTAAGAAAAAGAATAGTGAATATTGATGTGAAAACACAGCCATATGGCTCAATGTTTTTTTCTTACAGTGTATTGGCTTGCTTGGAAAGTACTTTCTCTTGTAGGAGGAGTAGATTGCTATCTATGAAATGGCAAAAGCAGCTCTGTACCACAAGGTACTTGTGAAAACGAACTAGAAGTCTTCTCTCAAAGGACTCTTACTCTTTGTGAAGGAGTTCACGTTTTAGGCCAGGCTCACCATGTTTCCACTGGAAACTTGGCCTCCAGCCTCTCTGAGTGTGGCTAATGTGTCTCGCTGCTTGACACATTTCATTGGAGCCACACAAGCACTGCAGAGCTGGCGTAGTGCATTCAGTTCTACTTACCATACCAAGCAATGCTAAAGTAGTTAACATAGCAGATCTATTCAAATTATGGTTACTGGGGTCATTGCTTCTGAGAATTACAGGGAAGCTGGAACGTTGAACCCATAGTTGAAAAGAAAACGGTTTCCTCCTGTGGACAGAGGGGAGCACTGGAGGGCGACAAGAAGAAAAACAGCAGAACCCCCTACACACACTTGCTTCTGCTGGCAAGTGGCTTTTGGATTACTTGTAGTTACACAGTGGATTAGCTACTGTTCCTCCTGTAGAGGCGTGTCGTTTAAAAGTCACCCAGAAAGCTTTGGGGTCCTGACTCTTTTTCATTTAAACAAAACACTTCTGTGGTCAAGATTATCCTTCCCAACCATATACCGTACTTGTATATATGCAGGATTATAACTTGTCAAATTTCACATGGACTCTAAACATAAGTACCACCTTGCTAGATTGTATGCATCTACTCCAGCATTCTCTGTCCAACAGCTGCTAAACAAGACGTGATGGTGATGACGTTCCAGCGTTTGTTTCCAGCATCTGGTTTGGGCATAGAGACTTGCAGAGACTGAGCTGCGAGCCAGGGGACTTCCTGGATCTAATCTTGCCTCTGCCATAAACTCACTAAATGGCCTTAGGCAAGCCACTCCCTCTCAGCCTTAGCTTGCCAGCTGCAATATGGGGCGAATACTACTTAGCTGACAGGGTTGTAATGCATGCAAAGCATGTTGCACATGCTATGTAACTGTTAAGATCTACGGCCTCTGTTCACAGACTTGCTCTCCCTAAATTTTGAACATGAATGTCAACTTACAGAGACCTGGCGTGATGCAGGGAGATTCAAGCCATGCATTCACTAACTTGGCATTACTGATGTATAGTAGTACCTTGCTCGTTTTGGAAGGGCTCCTGCAAGTCTTCAGAGAAGTATCTGGGGACGGACATTCACTTGTGGGCTCAGAATTTTCAGGATCAGGGTCTACAGTAAAAATCAATTGCATAGATAAAGGTACCCTATGGTTAAAACCACCTCTACTATTTGTTAGACTAAATTCTCAAAATCAACAGAAGAAAGCCGAAGCATGGATACAATACTGGGACATGAAGAGCAGCTGTTGAAGCAAGCCTTCCCACCCTGCAACCCGACACAGATCATAGCATTGCTAGAGTTGAACAAATACACTTCCAGAAGCACCCAAAGGATTTCTTACCACAGTCCTTGTCTTTCCTATGGTCGCTAAGAAGCAAAGCTCGCTGATAACTTCGCTCCCTCACTTGCTCCACTGAAGTTGAAGAAGTCCTTCAAAACAAAAATAAGTTGTAAACATGTACTTGTTCTTTTAAATATGCACAAAGGAACATCATATCCTAATTAAGCTATAAATATAATCTCTCCTGGAATCAAAATAGCCTGGAAGCAATTCAAGGTCTTTCGGTAAATTGCAAGTTTTGGTGCATATAGGTGGAACTTAACTCAGGGTGCAATGACCTGGGCCAGTCCACAGACACAGGATGATACAATTTTGCCTCCAATACAAAACTTGAGGACAAGGGGGTCCTGAGAAATTTTCAGTTTTCTGAACTGTTTCTCCCTCCACCCTTGGCATGAGTACAGTACAGATTCTGGAGGTGAAATGTTGGCAGCTAAACATTTGGTGGACTGTTGGCCCTGAAGCTGAATGTCTAGTAATTCAGCCAAATCCATACTGATAATTAACAGGATTTTAGACTAGTTGATATCCATAATTCAGATCTGAAATTCAAACTACTCAAAAGCAGGTGGAATTGGAATAGAACCTAGACAAAGCTAATACTGATGATTTTAAACTAAAATGTCTGGGTTGTCTGGAACCTAAGCTATAACAGATCACTACACATTCAAATCTATGAACCACTTCAAACCAGTATTCTGGAGGTTCGTTTGGGGTTGGCCAGGATGGGCCTCTCTGCTCCAACCCTAGAGAGAAGCAAAGGGCTCTGAGAAAAGAGGGAGAATTACAGGACTGGTAGTTTCAACTTAAATCCTTATATTACGGTAATTGATATAGTCTCATTAGCAATTTACATACATAAGAGAATGCAGTGGTACTGCATAAAAATAACATTTAAAATAACTTCAAGTTAGGTGTGTCATTCTACTCATTGGAGATTCACGCAGGGATAGCATACAATGGGGCAAGGGTTGAGGCTACAGCCGCAGTCTCCATGTAAGGAGCCCGCAGCTGTCACCTGGGGCATTTGCCCCCCATTGTAGCTATGCAAGTGACCACATCAAACATCTAATATGCATGAACATCTAATGTGCATGTGAAACATGGACAGTTTGTCTTTTCATGTCATGTCACTTCATTTAAGAACAAATCAGCTTTACTTTTGCACCATCCTTTTTGAATAACCCTGTTCATTTGAATCCATTTAGATTCAACTGGTTGCAGTGCCATTTTTCAAAGCTAGTGTCTGAACTGGAGAGTTAGGAACTATTTATGAACCAAGTGTTGAATCATTTGGCTCCCTGCTATGATCACAAAATAGGATCTACACATAAAGATACCAAGAGATGTGCACAATTAAAGGATGAATCATGTTCCAAATATATTTAAAAGCTTTAAATATCTTTATCTGCCAAGCCAGGGTGTACCTGTCATCAGCCAACCACATGGTGCAACTCTACCTTTCTACAGTTTACTGGCTCTGAAATGGTCCCATCATATATCATATTTTGAAGGTCTTGTCTTTATTCAGAGCGTGTTCCAATGTCTCCTGTATTGTTTTACTAATTCAACATTAACAGCACCTCCTTAAGGGCTTACCATTGAACTTCAGGATCATTTTTCTCACTTGAACCTTCTTTTGATGGAGAAGAGTTTTCCGTTTCTTCTGAAGTAACACTATAATCAGTGGCTGGTAATGGTAAAGGAAAGCTAGCCGGGTGCTCCCTCTCAGCTTGCTCCCCATTTTCGCTGCTGTTATACCCATCAGTGGCACCACCGGCTCCTCCACTAGCTGTGTATGGTGACATAGTAATAAGGGAAAAGTTTTCTGCCTTAGAGCCACTTTTTCTAGCTTCTCGTTGCCTCTTACGATATTCTAGAAGTGACACCTGCAGAAGGAAAAGTTGAGAATGTTCAACTATTCTTAGGGGTTGTTTCCAATTTTCTTAAGACTTCTTGGCACACTAAATAAAAAGTAGTTTCTGTTATCCATTACCTCTGACACACATGGATTTGGTTTCAAAGCATGTGCCACTTTTTGAGCGCTTCAACAAAACAAGGCAATCCTCTCTTGTTCACCACATACATGATACGGTACCTACTGCTTTTGGGTTAAGTTAACCAAAAATAGGGAATGAGGAAAAAGGCTGGCTTCAACTGGGGGGGGGGGGGAGGAAACTAGTAGCTAGCACTGTTCCACAATACTTGTGCATTTGCACAAGTCCTCATGCTGCTGCAAAAAACTGCACAAACAGATCTGCCTCCTTGGATTAGTCTTACTGTCATCATACAACATTTGAGTGCAATGACCCTCCTTTGAGTGGAAGATGTCTTCCACATGTGACAGAATACCTTTTGAGCCAAGTGCTCTATATTGCTGGATTTTACATACACCTACCCAAAAATCTGGTGCATTTCTACTGGACTGTCTGTACTAGAACAAGGTGCAACTGTTCTACTTTGCAGCCAAAGCAATTTCAGCGTATGGGAGTCTTAAGATGCAGGCTGACAGCAAGAATTTAGGCAACATCAAACGGATACTGAGTACTATCTTTACCTCACCTACATTTGTCACTGACAGACGCAATTCCCACATCTTAGAATATTTGGCACATCTTTTTTTTTTTTTTAGAGGCAGGTTAGATTCAAAACGTGACGTTGGGCGAGCAGCAGTCTTTGGCTGTTGCCTTTCATAGCGAAGCCTCCTGCGCCACACCTATCATTCTGGAAGGTCCTCAACCCTCGGGAGCAGTTCAGGAAGCTACAGCAAAAAGGGGGAGGCAGGAAAGCCCTGTGCTGTGAATGGAACTTCACTCACAGAAGCAAGGATCCAAGCTACTGTCCTGGCAACTTTGTTCCTACTGGCATTGTGTTATTTCTACCTGTATCACACAGTTCTAAGGGGAGGCTCAGAATGTGACATGTGGGGTATACGATGCAGACACTGGTTAAATACCCGCCTGCTTAGCTCTAACAATACTATAGTATCCAAGTCTTCTATTTCAGACATCTATACATCTTATTTCACTGAAATATTGCATCAGCATTAGTTATTTTTAATTCTCTTTAAAGGATCCCATGTTCATATGCAAAACATCCATCTTTTGCTTTTACACCTATTGACGTTTTCCTAGATTATGACCTGAACAGTCACAAATCTTAATTTACTCACTCTGAAAGTGCACAGATTGCCTGGTTTCAACTGTATTTACCCTTCAGAACCTGCTTTGGATTCTAGTTTTGAAATGACCTTTTAATACCTATTATTTAATGGGCTACCCTTAAGGCCAAATTCAGACGTGCCTTGAGAAAGTTTTCTAACATCTATAAAAAGTGCTTGTAATCCACTTCAAAGCAGAAGTTCAACTTTTTCTTGTAAAAAGTATAAAAAATGTGAATTATTCCAAAGCTTCTAACCTTTTTCTTTTGTGGAGGATTCTGGGGTGTGCAATTTCCATCCATCAAGTTGTCACTATTGACAGTCCTTCCAAAGCCAGCTGCAAGTCCATCTTCAGAAGTACAAAATACAGGGGCTTCCATGAACATGCCTCGAGCATCCTCTGGAATCAGGCACTTTGACTCACTTATTCGGAATCCACCTCCTACCTCCAACTGGTGTGAAGGAGTTAAGTCCCTCAAATTAGAATTCATTGAGAAGTTTACACCTGTCCTATCGGGACTTTTTACCCAGGCAGAGTAAACTGTTCCCCGTCCGCAGTGAGCAGTTTCTAGTTGGCTGCTTGAATCAGTCCTTTCGAGGCAGGGGGCATCCAGGGGTTTATGCAGGGCGCTTTGCTCAATTGCTTCGAGTCCCAACTGGAGGTCTGAGGCCGCTTCCTTTTCTCCGGAGCACTGTCTGGTGCCATCAGTCCTACTCCTTGGACTGGAATATCCAATAGTCTTTATTTCTTGCAGGCACATTTCCGTTAGGTTGGAATTTCTGAATGAGTTGAGTGCTACGATTGCCGATGGTGACCGGTCATATCCCTACACAAAGAAGGAAACCATCAAAATATAAGTGACAATGTTTGGAGGGACATAATAGAAAAGGGGATGAAAATGTTGCCATGTAGTCACTTAACTGAAAACATTTTGAAAGTATTCGCATGTTGACATTTGACTGCATGAAGATTACAAAAAGCCTATCCTGAAATGTCTGGTTGTTCATAATGTGACACAAATGTAGGGGGCGTGCCCATTCATGGAAACCTGTTCGAACCCAAAATTGGGACAGCAACAGAAGTTACAGGAACTAAGGTACAGTTAAACCTTATAGCAGTTATGCGGGGCTATTTGGAAGAACAGGGTTTGAGACCGGAGATCAATTAGATTTATTTTTTTATCACACTCTGTGATAGTGTTTTGGTTCTGCTGTCTCTCTCTGTACTAAATAGTTGCCCCCAATAGTTTCATTGTTTGTTAATCATTTTACTCATTGTTTACATACACTTATACATTATGGAATTTTGTAAGCCGCCTTGGGTATGCTTCGGGATGGGAAAGGCGGGATTTAAATCTCTTAAATAAATAAATCATTTTTTTAACTGGTGGTAATGATTTTGATAGTCCTGTAGTGGAAGAAGAAAAATCTCATTGATTAGGCAGTGCCAGTGGAAAATTGTGCTGGTCTCTACTGAGTTGTTGAAAACATAGGGATGACAGAATGAGATATCGGTTGAAATGTCCTCCTGGGATGCCAATTAAACAAAAAAATTAACCAATCTTGCTTATTACTGCTTATACAAAATTTTTATATTATGAAATTTTAAAATTATAATTTTCTTATAAAATACTAAAATGCATTTTAAAAAAGGAAAATTATGACTAGTTTTGCAATATAAATCATTTCTTTTAAAATAAAAGACTACAGCCCAATCCTATGTAAGGGATACGTGGCCGGCCTAAATGGTCGGCCGCTGTATCCTCAGGCCATCCCGGGCAGCCCGGGAGCACCTCAGAAGGGGACGCTCATCCCCTTCCCCGGGTGCAAGTCGGCCGAGGTCCTATGGGCCTACTCGAATGTACACCAGCTCTGAAGCTGGCATACATTCAAGCCGGGGGTGTATGGCTGGCCCGGGCTGAGAAAAGGCGTGGGATATTGGCGGAGCGCACCGTGGCTGCACTGCCCCTGCCAGTCTTACCTGGGCTGCCCAGCACAGCTCTCGTCCCCGGGTGGAGTGAGGGCTGCCAGTCTCTGTATCGGCGGCCCTTACTCGCCGGGAGTCAAACACACTTTACGGTGCGTTCGTGACAACTTAGAGCATGCTCCGCCACTCTAAGGGTACACTGGATTGCACCGTAAGTCAATGGGACTTAGTTATGACTATTTAAATGTACAATCTACTGACAAGTTGGAGAAGGTTGCTAATCAGAACAAATCAGGGTTTTCTCAAACTCAGTTGCTCTTACCTCTTGATTATACGTTCGCCTCTTAACTTCTGGGGAGCTTTCTGGTGAAGAAATATTCTGCACCAAAACAAGTTAAGAATGAACATTTTATTTTAACACAACAATTTGTCTTAAAGTGATAACAGAACATAAATGAAAATGGCTCCGATTTGCAAAACATCTAAACGATCTGTTTGTTGATTATCCTCTGCAACTAGAATATATGCTAGGGTTAAAATTGTACAAGCGAGTTATTTATAACACAAACGTTCCTAAGTGTGTCACTTGTATGACTAGCAGGGCTCTAGCTTTCACATAAGCAAAGCCTTACCCACTTTCTTAAACTGCGAGACATTCTAAATGACAGAAACACCCATGCTTGTACAACAGGTTTATTTGCATAATGGAGCTCAGTTAAAGCATTGATTTCGGTAGGTTGTATGTTAACCCCTTTAAAAGTTCTATTATTCTGAAGAAAATTCAAAGTGCCCTAAAGTGACAGACTGGACAGTTATCCTTTTATAAGTTATTTCCAGAATTAAAAAGGCAGAAAGCTAACTTATGTAGTTTTTGAACATAGCACTTACTAACTTAGTGTTACAGTCTCTCCTAGTTACAATTAGATCAACCAAGGTGGTCGCTGAGCAACATTAAAAAAATTCTGCACAATGTAAATTAAATTGAAAAGAGCACAGAATATGCAAATCTCACCTCAAAGTGCATTGCATTTCCATGAACACATGGAACCACTGGAGTAACAGGTGAGTAAATGGGTTTATAACCATTCCTACAGGTTTCATCTTCTGCTTTTATTCTAGGAGGAGTAGCAAACAACAATGGATCTGAGGCAGAGAGATCAGCATGGGTTGGTGTGGCATATGGAGAAGGAGTAGGTGTAGAGGTTTCTGAATAGGCAAAATCCAACAGCTGATATAGTCGTCGTTTTTTTAATGGTGTGGTGAGGTCTGCAGGTCAAAATAGGGATCCTTAATTATTAAAAGCATAACTGTAAACTCAGTTACCTTTAGATCTATGAGCTCGCTGTCACCTTAGATTTCAAAACAAAAGTCAGTTTTGGCTCTACAAAGATGGTAACCAAATGCACCCAACTTCAAAGTTAACATTCACGGATCATGAAGGAAGAGACATCTCAGGACTGTTCTACTATACAAAGCAGAGAAGTACCTGGTCATGGAGGGCAGAAGGTGTTCCCTGACTTCCATTACTGGTACTCAAATAAAAAAAAATATACATGCGTGTGTTTCTACAGTATATACATACACACATGTACGGAAAGAAGCCACTAACCATCAACAGTGGATGCAAATGATGGCTGTCCCATTGGTCTTCTACTTGAAACTCATATTCCTAAGCATTTTAAAATTAATTTAAGAGGCATATGAAAAATAAGTTCACCTGGTAAGGAACAGCTGTCATTCAGCAACAAGGGACTTCTACTTTCACCATTGATTGCAGGACTTCTAGATCCTTCATGAGATGGCGAATTAAACCTGTCTACAACTACTGTGTTTTCTTCTTCCAAAGCTTGCTTCAACCAACGCTACAAAAAATACATTTTTATATAATTAAAATCAGCTGACTACATGGTATCAATGCCAAGTCCGATCCATTTTCACTGTTCTCTTTATTAATGTGGACTAAATGTTAGAATGAGCTACTGTGTCAGCTTCAAAAGGAAGTCATCAAGAGGACTTGTTACCTTCTTGCACGAGCCAATGATGTTTTCCACAGGTTCTTTTCTTCTCCTCTTTTCTGACAGGAATGGGGATGTAAAACGAATATAGTGCTTAGGAGTAGTATATACATGTGGGCTGTATGTAAGGCCTGGTAAAGAATTCAGTTGCGTAGCTAAAACTTCAGGATCTGTCGTTATACGCAGTGGCCTTTCTGAAAGGCTGTCTGATAGTTTTCCGGTCTTCTCATTCTTTTCACTTAACCACTCACTCACCAAGTGCTAAACAGACAGAGAAGAAAGTCAATGTAGTACAACCTTCACTTATGTTACCAACTGCACATACAGAAAATATTCAGGATCAAATGGTACTTGATCCAAGCAGCTTATTTTCCTACTCACAGTCCCACCGCAAAAAAAAAAAAAATTAATTACTTAAAGAACTTGGAAGCACTTCAGTTTAGCAATAAAATGAGTTCTGATTCTATTCCTAAGTAGGATTTAAATGCAATTCTGCATATTTTAATTGGCCTATTGGTAATTGAAGAAATTGCATCAAGGTAAGATCAAACAGTAAATAAGTGATTTTTTAAAGCCAAATCCTAGAAAGTGACAAGTTTATGGTAAAATTTTATTGGGTTTATTTTGGTCTGCAAGGTCAAGGGTTCTTTTACTACAGCTACATAAAAACAAAGGGGGGGGCTGGATGGAGATACTGGAGGAACACAGAGTCATCTGCGAACAGTGGTAACAATACTGTCATGCCCTATGGGAACCCCTCCAAGAGTGCGGTTCTGACAACCCCTTTCTTAACAGGAGGAGTCTGATCCCACCTAGAGTTTCCTTTCAGAGAATCATTCTGAATCACCTGCCTTTTTCCTAGGGGAAGAGGGAATCTGTGCACGTGAGGAGAGAAACCTAGCCTTCTTTAATGAGGTCTTGCTTCAGAAAAGGATAACTGAAAATAACACTTACCTTTTTTGTTTTAGGGTATTTAGTAGGGCATTTATTAAGTGCTGGGGCTTCTGGTTCAGTAACTATTTCATCAACAGTTGTCTCTGGTTCTGGTTCAGCTGAGAGTACAGGGTTTTCAGGTTCATTGTGCTGTGAATTAACTTCTACATCAGGAGAGGATGGTTGAATATCTGAACACATGCTAACAGTTCTATGCCGTCTCCGCTGTTGTCCAATATGAGTTCTGCTTCGAGAGAAGCTCTTCCTCTGTTTTGTCCTGTTTACTTTGGCAGGGGTTGGCTTGGTGGCAGTTTCCTCCTTTACTGGTTCCTGTACAGCATATATAACCACAACGTAAATTACACGCCTCCTATAGGTATAAGGAACTGATATGATGGAGTGCTACAGCTCTGGCTGCAGTAGTACATGGCAAATATTTTCAAAGAAGAAAATCTGCCTGTAATAAATACTGTATTAACATTTCAGCAATCGGTGGTGGTGGTGGTGGTGTGTGAGAGACCTATATCCAGTAATGTTAATCCTTCAGCAGTGGTTGATGCAACATCAGCATTACTTTGGAAGAGTCTTCATTTAACTGTATACAAATTGCCCAAGTAAGCTTTCAGAAGGGATCTTTTTCATGCAACAGTACATTATTCCTTTCGAGTCAATGAAAACCTTGATAAAATGAAATCGTACAGAAGTGGTTGCTCAAGGAATTTTGCCTTAAGTATTATGGTTGTAAATTGCTATCACGTAAGCTCGCTCAAAGAAAAGAAAAGGGCATTAGATAACTTTGGGTGTTTATTCTCTACACGTACGGTAATACAACTACATGCAACTACCTGAACAAATTCTGCATCATTGATGATCTGTGCATCCTTGCACTCAGATTTTACTTCAGTTTTTGCTGTGCTGATCCTTTCCAAAGCTTGCTCTCTTCTTTTTTCTCTTTTTTCTAGTCTGGCAAAAGCTTGAAGGATGGCTTCCATTTTGCGTTCTTCTCTGGTCTGAAGAATTTAACAACATTAAATGTTTAAGTAGTTAATACCTAAAATAGTGATTTAATCTAAGTTACAGAAAACATATTAGTTCTTTATGCAAAAGTCAAAATCAAGAAAAACAAGTTACAGAATCAGAATAGAGCAGTATTCCAATACACAAGAATGACTTACATTTTACAACTTTGAGCAAAAGAAAATAGAACTGTGTACATTTACCAATAAATTGCTATACAAATCACTTAGTGGAATTCTTTGAGAGAGGCAGCAACAGTAACCAGAATTACAAATACAAATAGTTTACTACTAAAGCACCTCAAATAATTTGTAAACAGAAGAAAATCTGCTGCATGTATAAATGAAAACAGACTAGTATGTTAAAACATATAATTTTTAAACAATAGTTATTTTTGCAACTAAGCAATAATTTGTAAATACACGGTCTGAAATGGAACAATACCTTCCTTTCTGTTTTTAAAAATACTATTTTACAAACATTAATAATTTTGAAATTAGCAACAGAGTAATTTAACTTCAGCTGTGCCAGGTTAAGGGGCAAATTTATACAGACAGAAAAACAAACATTTTAAAATTTCTCCAGCTACGACAGAAGAGGATGGCCCTAAGAATGGTATTTCTAATGAACCAGAAAAAGCAAGTTTGAGCTCAAGCTCTGCTTACTGTGCCAGAGTCTAAAGATACTGCAAAAGTTTATCTGCAATATTGGGGTGTGAGTTTTTCACATCCTGGACTGCATTTCTCTTAATTCAGCATGCTAGTAACACATGAAACGCTGACTCCTGCTGTCTCTCAAACTGAAAAATGCTGAATATGAAGATGAGTTGCATCTTATTTAGGTAGTTAGACCCACATTTCTATGATAAATCATACTCAAGGCGGCTTACATATAAAAATATACATCAGGACATCTTGTTATGGACACTGGCCGTTCTTCACAGTTAAAGTGCCAGTTTTGTCCTAGAAAACCTAATTTCCTTAATTTCTATTTAAGCGTGATGGAGCATTTTCTGTCTTCGTTCAATAATAATGTTACCATTTTTGTTCAGTAAGAACGCAGTCTTAGGAATGAACGATATTGAGGCTCGGGGACTGCAACAGCCACTTTGAGCAGCCCCAGTAACTCACCAGATCCCTGCATTCATGGATCCAATTCTAATGAGTCTTCACTCTAACTTATCACTCTTTCAGAGTTAAGTCAAGAGAGTGAAAAGAAAAATGAAAGGAAATCATCGCTGAGCTATCAGGGATGTTTTTCAAGTGATGAGAAGCAATGTCTTATGTTCCAGGGAGAGATGGCATCACACTATAAGGAATCAAACAAAATTTCCACTGTAACGAGGGTCTGCACACAGGAACTGGCCCATGTGACCGGAACGCAGCTTCAGGAGGATATCACACTTTTAAAACCATATTTGTATGTGGTGCTGTACTGATGGGGAAGGCAAGGCTCGTTCATAGATTGGGGAACACAAACCTACTCCAAGGCTCCAGCAAACAGCTCTTATGCCCAGCCGAATGAAGCTGAAGCACTATCGGCCTCAGAGATCAACTTCCGGGACATTATTTTCTCTTTGTCCTGGCATGGTGGCAAGAGCCGTGTCCCGTTTCACGCACCCCCCTATGATGTTTGTCAGCAAATATCTTCCAGCTGCACTTCAGCCCATCTCCCTGGAGCACAATTCCCTCACTTGCTAATTGGCGGGCCAGCTGAGCCAGGCAGCTGGCAAAGCTAGCTGTAGGAAGAAGAAATAGCCAGGTCTGCTCTTGCTGTGCCTCCAGAGGCACAAGACACAGCAGGACCTCGTGGCATTCATCTACTATCTCACAGAGACTGCCCTCCTGCTCTCTGTAGTCAGGGATCCAAGACAGCAGCCGCCGACCTGTCCAGTGGAGAAGGCGAATACTGGTTCTGTTTCATCCTACTCGTCCTTTCAAGCTCTCCATTTCCCTCCAACTCTCCACATAATAAATGTATGACTGTATATATTATCATGCCACTGTTGTCGATCGCATGATAGTGGGTGACATGATTGTGGTAGCTTTCTATCCATGGAAGTGTTGGATATCAACAATCTAAACCAGGGTCCTGAAGTGATGCCCAGATTCATAACGTCAATCTTTCATGTACTGTAAAACAAAAACTTTTTTCCAATAGCCCCACAGAATACTGGGATGCTCATCTCTCTTCTTCTTATGGAGAAGGATGCTGTTGTCTACTACAGAAGTCAGCCGAAGAGTTAAGATCGGTTAAAAGTCAACATTGCACCAGGTGGTAAATAAGAGAGACAACCACTACTTTTCAATCCTTCTGCTACACTAATATGTACAGAGAATGCATGATGTCTCTGCAACACATACTCCTTAGCAGCAGTACGTTTCCTCCTAAAAAGGAATTACTCAAATAGCAAGGATACATATAAAGTTAAATTGGAGATAGGAAGGACTTTGTATGAAAGACAGCATATTCCTCAAGAAAATATGACCAAGATCAAGAATAAAATTATGCAGTTGATTGGTTTGTATGCTGAGGCGATCCACAAACTCTGGACTTGAAACATAACATGCTCCTGCTATCTGTCCATAAGAATAATGTGGTAATAAAAAACCTCAAAACATTATTTACCTCTTTCAACTCTTCCTCACATATTACACTAAATCCCTTTGTTTTAGAATAGGGGTTCTCAACCAATGGTACTCTTACCACCAGTGGTACTTTGGTTGAATGCTGGTGGTACTCGGACCCCCGTTCTGATGCAGCACTTTTGGCACTGCGTTTTCACTCCCGAGAGGCTCCTGCCAAGCCGATCCTGCCTTCTAAGTGGGAGGGACTACCCACAGTCAGAAATGCCCTCTTCCTCAATCCAGAGAAGGGCCCTTCTACCCACCCAGTGCCTCCTACCTGTGTTTCCTAGCTTCCGAAAACTCAAAAGTAACTGATGATGTCATCGTCAGTCACTTCCAGTGGTACTCAGCAGGAGAGTGGCACTCAGGCGGGAAGGGGTTGAGAACCCCTGTTTTAGAGTCCTCAAAAATTAGATACGTCTTAGGAGAAGTATCAATACAAATGAGGGAATCAGACATTCAAGTATTATAAAGCTTGTGTGGCCAGCATAATATAGTACAGTGAACATGACTTTTTGGCTACTGAACTTGACCTTTTTTGTCCATCTGTATATGCAATGCATAAAGAGACTCAATGGTCAAACTTTAAAAATGCAGGAATAAAAGTTAACATGCCCTTTGGAAACAAAGTTTAAGATGGGGCCTGTATTACCTCAGTATAGAAAGTGGGGGATTTATTTAGCTGTTCAGTTATAGAAATGCCCGATTATAATCTCAGGTGTATGTGTGCACTTTATAGGCAAACATGTGCTGACCCTGAAGCTAAGTCAGCTTTCTCCACACATGCATGCTTTTGGGTTCCATAAAAATGACAAGGCAGGAAAAAATACACCACATAAGATTTGGGATTCTTTTCCCAGGATACAAAGCACATAATTCCAATAACTCTTTGTAAGCTTCCTTGAGCTCCCTGAATATTGGGAGGTGATGGTGGGATATAAATCCTTTAAACAAAAAACAAACACTCCGGTCCTTGGGGCTCCTTAAGCCACAACACATTCTACAAGGAGTCTGTATGGCTTCATGTCCCAGTGCACACAGGAAACGGGTACAAACACTGACCAACTGGCAGCCTATCACTGTGCAGGCTTTTTGATTGCATCATAAAACATCCAAGGCAGGACGGAAAGCCCCCACCTATGTATGTGTGGGGGGGGGAGAAGAAGAGATTCTCCATCTGTCCATTCTTCTCTGCACTATAAACCTGCTCATGTCTTAATAAAACGTGAAGTCTGGCCTGTCCCTGAGGTTTCAGAATAAAAAGCAAAGAATTGCTCAAATTCTTCACATTCATATTTGTGTAACATGATACAGTACTTTCTTTTTTAACAAGTTTGCAAATCTGTTTATGAATGCCTATAGGACAGTATTAACTGTTTGGGTTCTATCCACCCTATCCCCAAACCATGACAAACCAGCACAACTGAGGAGTGAGGAGAAGAAGGTGCCCTGTATATTACTAAACTCCCAACAAAGATCAATTAAATAATATAGTTATCAATGATGGCTAGTGATCAATTACAGTCAGTTTTGGTTTTGAACTAATCACTCAAGATTAGCTATCACAGTACATTTGTATCTTAAATACATTCATCCCAGACCACCTTCCCCCCCACCCCAAAATTCCTTCCTAAGCCATTATACCACAGGCAGCTTGCTACTCTGTGCTTTTCAGATTCTTTAGAGAGAGTGCTCTACAAAGACTAATGCAATCTTCTACTGTCTTCCCCCCTCATCTCTCCCATTAATAGAAATTCCAAGACCACAATTAAACCTATTTTACAGAGTGCCAGGTCTATACAGAGCACAGAATGACAGAACCCCCACTTGCAGGGCTCGGCGTTCACACTGGACAGATAGGACTGGATGGCAGAGAGATGAGTGACTGATACATGAGTAGTAAAGAAGAGGACTCAAGAAATAACAGAAGTGTAAAATCAGGAAAGGCTTTGTTAGCATACACGGGTCTGGAGGAGGGACTTAATGAGACACAAGTAGCCTGACAGTGTGACGAGGTTGTTCCAGGCATAGGAAACATCACAGCAGAGTGTATGGAAACTGGGAGGAGCGAGAGATGCACACACAGGGACTTCGAAGAAATGAGTTTCAACTCACTAGACATGGGGAGGTGCAGAGGAGCTACCAATCTTTAATAGTAAGAATGTGAATCTGGAAACCGATATAGAAGACAACTTAAGTTAGAAAAACTTAAGGGGAATCACAACATAATAACTGCATTAAAAGGGTTGAGTTTAATCATATTTGGAATGGATAGAAATTGAAAGATACAGGAGGAACAAAGGCTAACCAGGAGAAAACCTTATCTACATGTAATCTCTCTACATAATCAATACGGAGTTTGAGCTGAAGGTACAGGGCAGAAAAGGGAAGCTAAAGAGATCATGTAGTTACTGAAAAGAAGGATCTGGTGATTGTGGGAGTAGGGAAGACCAAAAATGACCCCAAAATTATGAGATTGGGAGACCAGTCTGATAACAGTATCTCCTGAAAGAAAAGCATAAAGAAAGGCTGGAAAGACTGGGAGTTTTCTCTTGCTTATGCTCAGCTTGAAAAAGTGACACAAAAGGAGGACACATTAGTGAGACAGGCAGAAATACAGTATTGGGTACAAGGCAAGCAGACAAAGTGGCTTTGGCTAATATTACTACTGAGAACCAAGTAAGCTTCCCAGAGAGAGAGAAAATGCAGACTAAGATAAGTAACAAGTACAAGGACCAAGCCCTGTGGGGAGCCCACACAGTAGATAAGAGGGATGGGGATAACATTTTAAAACATTTAAATTTTAACGTTTTAAATAAAACAATTCCTACCTCTCACAGTGGAAGCAGAATATTAGATTAGCACATCCCCCAATTTTTGGGGGGCCAAGATGGCAGCATTTCAGGAATTTGTCCCAAACCTTCACTACTGCTCACCCTCCCTTGCAACACCCCTTTACCCCAAAGTTCTCCCACCCTCATACGCCCACCATGTCTGAGCCACTGCCCAGTTTCATGCGCCATAACAAAACAAATAAATATGAATGCAGAAAGATGCAAATTAAGTATGTTCATGCACTTTTCTTAATTTATACCAGTGCAAGTCAAAGCATCTAACTTCTCCTCTGAGAATTTCCGTCTTCCACAATCCATAGAAATGGATTCAACTTTTGAATAGTCACATGAAAATCCTGGACTCTTTTATGGATGGCTAACCAAGGTAAGTGCAATAATCAAGGTCAAGGTACAGAAAGTGCTTTCTGTGAACTGTGACAACACTTCAGAGACAACAGAAAGTAATTTATAAGCAGACTCTCCAAAAGCAGACACGCATCCTTTTCAGAAGGTAACAATCAAGCCAAAAAATGGAAACACAGTCTCACACTCAAATAGCAAGCTTTAGATATGGTTAGCATGGATCAGGAGCAGATTTCAAATACTCTCAAGTGCTAAAATACCTAAGAAAGGCAGCAATGATTAGCATGGGAAGAGCAGCTGTCGCTACACTTAGTGACAGCTTTAAGCAGCTACTAGCTTCCCAACTTACCATCTTCCTTTTCCTTTCTGCAATTTGCTCCTCTGATTCCATTTCTACTTCATTGCTAACAGGAGTTTTTTCTTCTATATCCTCAATAAAATCTGGCTCCTGAAAGATGGAAATGACTGCTTTACAGAAGCTCTACTACTGCTGCTATATCCTAGGGAACTCTAAATATGGTAAGATACGAAGACGCCTCTAATCATCACTACTATAAGAGCAGCCAACTGCTTTGCCAGTGCAACATACAAAAGCTACATATCACACTTTCATAGCCCTAGAAATAAATGAATATCTACAGGCAAAAACACCTTTCCTACTCTGAATATACATACAGCCAAGTAAATTTTAATATTAATTTGTCAGAACACATAGACAAATTCATGACAACTGTCTTGTGTTTTCAATGTTCAGCCTCTTAACAGTATTAACCCCCCCCCCAAAAAAAAAACGACACACCTAAATTACAACATCTTATTTTTAGGACATTTTGCATCCAAATGGGCAAACAATCGATACAAAAGTGTTTTACTCCAGTCTACTTCTAGCACACCATGGAGGATAAGATGGACAACCCATCAGTAATCCAGGTTTTTATTGTCCGGTCTTGCTATGGCTTCACTAAATTACAATAAGCGTATATAACTGCCTACTCACAAATTACTCCAATACTTTATTAATAAGCAAAACAAACACCCTATTTTATTGCTACTATAATGACATTTTTTGTCTTTTAACATTATCTGGTTAATCCTATTATGAAAAGCAAGTTTTAAGACCCATAATGGCTCCATAAATAATTGGTGACAAACCAGTTAGAGAAAAGAGTATTATTCAGGATGATTTCCGATTCTCTCTTTGTTTCACTTTTGTGACTGCCAAACCAGATTTCTCATAAGACTGAAATGCATACTTCTAAAACAAAACACCACTTTCAGTGTGCTCTGTGTTATGGTGTGAACTCTGCCTGCAATTAGCACCAGTGTTGAGGGTCACAATTCCTCCCTCATATCCCCTTTTTGTCTTACCTCCTGGAGCATTTTAACCATCAACTTTTTTTAAATGGGTGAGAGATCAGGGGCATGTTAAGATTATGTGCCTGCTTGCATGAATCCCAAATAAATCCCCCCACCTTTCCCTTTGGTCTTGCTCAGATTTGCCTCTTCCTCCCTTAGGTCCATGTCTGACTTTATTATTTTTTAAACTGTACAGGTCAGGAATTGGTGACCACAACTCCAATATATTGCGAGTCAGATGTGTGCTAGAGGACTAGGGGGAGCAGTGTGCTTTGCATACAAATACCCCAAAATTTATTTAAATGAGCTTGAAATGTAAGAACCCACTTAGACCTCTGAAAAAATCTTGGGGTACTAAGGGTGACTATGTCTGGCAGTCACCACAGCAGCATTGCTAGAGCAGCAGGGGAAAGTGGCAGGAGGATAGATCTGCCTTTACCAGCAGAACAGTAACCCGAATACTGTATTTGGTCTTTGCAGATCAGTCTCTGTAGGAATCACATGCTGTGCCTTGTGAGCTCAGGGGGAAATCGAAGAATGGTTTTGATGCATCCCCTCAAAAAACAAGCAAACACACCTAAGAACAAGTAATAACCAAAATAGCAACATCTGCCTCAAATCCACATATTCCTCCATCTTTACATCATCTTTATTTCCTGTTTCACTGTTTGCTCCTCATGGGGAAATGAATGTTTGAGCTGTGTTAAAAGTAGGTTGAGCACTAACCACCACCCCCACACCTCTCCCCATTTTTCAATCACCAAAGAAGCCCTGTTTAATAATCAAGAGTCTTGTCTCCTCAACATTTTAAAATCCCATGGGATGTGATAAGTTTTTTGACAGCTTTATTTCCTTTGAAAACTTGCTTTTCCAAGCTAACACGTGGATTTTTTTTTATCAGAACGATGAAATACAGCAAACATAATGCGATTACAAATGCTTATAACTCTGTATCCCAGAATTTTCCATAGCTTATAACATGAATGGCCATTTTCTGTTGTCTGCAGCCCTGTGAAGAACACAAGTGTGCAACCATTCCACAATAAATGGGGGAGCCTGCTCCTGAATTCCAGTTTAATGGCAACTCTTTTCCCAATGTGCATGTTGATTATGAAACTGAGGCTGCAATCCTATACTTGGGGCCCAATCCTATCCAACTTTCAAGCACCGACACAACGGTGCCAACAGGGCATATGCTGCATCCTGCGGGGGTGGGTGGGTTTAAAGTCACAGAGGCCTCCTCAAGGTAAGGGAATGTTTGTTCTCTTACTCAGGGCTGCATTGCGGCTGCATAGGCACTGGAAAGTGGATAGGATCAGGCCCTTGGTTACCTAGGAGTAAGGTCCAATGAACTCAATGGGACTTCTGAGTAGACAAACATAGGATTTCATTGTTAGAATCTTAACATGGTTTTCCTGGAATTTGGAAAGCCTTCAGTTAGGACTGCTTCCCATGTTATACTTATGCAACGTAGAACTACACATCACCCTAACCCTTAAAACAATCGTTGGAAGATTAAGAACTGTATCTACTTCTCAGGAAGCTGGGGGTAAACATTTTAAAAGAATGTATGCACACAGAGTCCCCCATTCTACATAAGAGGCTCTAAGGAGGGAACAAATCTAACGTTTCTTTTGCTTAAAATCTAGAGGGTATTAATTACAGAATTAGCAAACTACTGTACATCTATGTCCACATTTTTGTAATTAGCAATGCATCTCCAAAGGTTGATCCTGGGATCATGAGGCACAGCATGGCATCTTACATTAGTGATCTGCAACATATTCAAGGCAAACATTTTGATGCATAATGATGGAGTTCAACAAAGACAGCTGGATAAAGAAATCATGAAGTCAAGAGATGTCCAATTAAAGTACACACAGCCCAAAGCCAGTGGTCCCATGCATGTTCAGAATTCTTATTTGCACACAGAGCTCCCAACCCACAACAGATATGCCCATGGAGCTGCCCCCTCACTGAAGTGAATCAAAAAGCGGTTATGTAGGAGTTCTGTAAGCACATCTAAGGACCAAGGAAAAACGTGTTCAGCATTAAGAGAATTTATTTAATAAACCAGACTCGAGTCTAGAACATGCTACAATACCTGATTATTTGAGATTGATAGCCTAAGGGGAGAAAGCTTTCTCTGTCTGTTGTCTGAAAACTTGGCTTTGGTGGCTGCTCCTTCACAGTCCAAGGTGATGTTTTGATTTTGTGTTTCCTTCTCTTTTGAAGCATCCCTCTCTTTTTTGCCCTTTTTTCTTCTAGTTTCATATCCTGTATTTATGTTTTCTGTAGGTTCAGAGGCTCGTTTAAGAACCGGGCATTCAGGATTTTCTTTGAGACAAGCACAGTCCACTTTGTATTTGCTGGAAAAAAATGAAGTTAGATGTACAAAATTTGTGATTATTAGATGCTCAAGCACTATTTGTACAACAATAGCATTATTATTATTATTATTATTATTATTATTATTATTATTATTATCATCATCATCATCATCATCATTATCAATAATGATAATAATACTGGCTGATAAACCCCCAACTAACAAATTCATTTTTCAAACCATCAGCTCAAAGCTTCCCCTTTGCCAATGACACCAAACATGTGCTACTAGTTTCATAGTCCTAAAGGGCTTGAGGTGTTTATCAAACAGCAACCGCTTAAACTTGATTGCAGGCCACTTTGGAAGGAAAATCTCCACATCAGTTTGATATGCTTATCTAAAGAAGCTCCCTAAACCCTGGGCAGAAGGTTTCTTTAAAGTAGTATTTCTCAAAGTATGCTCCAAGGGCCCTGGGGCTCCCCGACACCCCCCCCTCAAGGGCTTCATGAGCACACCATAAATGGCTGCCATTTGCCCCCTATGGGGTCTGCTCATCCCTCCCTCCCACCTCCACTGTTTGCAGCTCTCCTTCCTTATTTCCCTCCTGTTCCAGCTCTTCACTGAAAGAGACTTTGCGCATGCTCTGGAAGGGCTCCCTGAGACTCCTATTAAGAAGTGTAAAAGGCTCCAGAGACTGAAAAGTTTGAGAACCAATTCTTTAAAGGAAAATCTTGCAGGAGTATCATTAACAATGTGCGAATGCAATTAATATACGTTAATCCAATACATTTGCAAACTGAAAGGTATTTGTACCAGAGCAACATCAGGTTTCCTGTTGCACCATGTGAAAAGGGATCCTAAAAATCATTACATTTAATGGTAATCTGTTATTGCAATTTTTAAACACTTTTCATTCAAAAGCTCATGAACACACCAACATCATACGTGGACTTAATACTTGATGCTTATTACTTACCAATTTCCATAATCAAAATCAAATGCAATAGTTATTTCTGTTCCTTTTGGAATGTTTTGGATGGAGTAGATATAAAGGTGAATAGTTCCATCTTCAATGGCATGTCTAACCTAAAAGCAGATAAGATAAACATATTTGTACAGTACATTCCAAACAATATTACATTTCTTCTACTTAAGCACTTTACCAAAAGAATAACTGGATAAAGGCCACTGTTCAGAAAGGCCACTGTTTACCACCATTTACTTATTATGCATTTTATAAAAGACTAACTATGGGATATAGTCCATGAACAAATTTCTAAACAAACTTGCAGCATTCCAAAGAGTTCCTACAGACCATTGTATAGGTTAGGATTGTATTAGACTGTCATTTTTATCTCTTTTCTCAGGTACTCCTCATACAGCAATGGCATGAGGCACCAGCGGCAACACAAATGGCCAGAAGTCATGGGATCAGTATTCATGGGAGCAGGCAGTCGGAATGGAAAAGTGTGTGTGTGTGTGTGTGTGTGTGTGTGTGTGTGTGTGTGTGTGTGTGTGTGTGTGTGTGTGTGTGTGTGTGTGTGTGTGTGTGCGCGCGCATGCATTTATCAAGAGATAGCTAGCATTACTTTTCAGGTATAGATCAGCACAATAGCTATATACCTTTAAAGTAGGGGTGGGGAACCTTTTTTCCTGTCAAGGGCCATTTTAATTATTACAATATTTATTTATTTTCGGGCTTTTTTCACCCTTCCCCCCCGCTCCCAGCAGCGCCCCCAGGGCTGTAGCTGCTTCGTTTGCACCCCCCAGGCCGTTGAATACACTTTGCGGTGGCCCGCAAAGAAACTGGGGCTGCCGCCACATCAGCCTCCGGAGGTTCCGGGCTCACCCTCCGAGGCCGCCGCTGGCTCTGTGCATCACCCCCAGAGGCCAGGAGAGGGCCTCGGCGTGTCCTGCTCGGCCGGTGGCTCAGCCCCTTCTGACGAGGCCCTTGGCAACGTTTTTGCACATGAGCACGCCGCCGCTGAGGGCAAGAGGGCGTCGTCAGAAGGGGCCGAGCCGCCGGCCTCGGAGGAGGCGCCGAGGCCCTCTTCTGGCCCTCTGGGGGTGACGCGCGGAGCCGCCGGCGGCCTCGGAGGGTGAGTGCAGAGCCTCCGGAGGACGATGCGGCGGCCTCCAGACAAGCTCTTGGCGGGCTGGACCAGATGGCCTCGCGGCCTTAAGCGGCCCGCGGGCTGGAGGTTCCCCACCCCTGCTTTAAAGTATATAAAATCAAGGCAAACTTGGCAGCTGTTTTTGCTTGCCATCCCCACAAGAATTCCAAAGTTAAATTTCCATATTTTTTTTTATAAGAACAAAGCCTCATTTTCTGGCAACTGCTTATTTTGTATGCTTTCATTTTAAAATCAGAATAACTGGAACTTTTGCAGAATACAGGTCTGTATCCAAAGAAACTTAAGCAAAAAGAAAATACATGCTAGCATTTCCCCCTAGCAATTCTGCTTGCCCAAGAGCTTGCACCTGCAAAAGATATCCTTTAAACTTTAAACTTACGGTGCAATCCTACCTGCCGGGAGCGCCGGCACCGAGGCCTCAGCACTGGCGCCAGGTATCACGAACCTGTCGTAAAGCATGCTTACGACATGAGTAGGCTGTGCCGGCGCCGCCACTCAACCGCCGGGTCCAGCACCCTGAGCCATGGAGCAGGTAAGTCCTGCACCGGTCAGTGCAGGGACTGGGGGGAGGGTGTAGGGGTGGGGGAGGACAGAGAGGGTGGCAGATCGGGCCTGGGAGGGGGGTGGGATCAGTATCCTCATTGGACGTCGTATCCTATCCTCCCTCCCAGGCGTCGAGCCCTGACACGAGGCTTTTTGGGTCAGTGCCATCAAATTAGGTGCTGCTGACCGAAGAAGCCCCATTGCAAGGGCTAACAAACGTCCCCTTACTCCGAGGAGATGCTCCCCACCCACTCCTCTCCAGCACTGGATACAGTGTGGGTCTGGCTTATTCTACGCGCTTTTCATGAATCCTAGAACAAGTATCTAGGCTCAACGTTACATATATTTAGGGACAAAACCTTGCCATTTTCTCCATTTCTCACTAGTAACAATAAAGCTCTAGTATTTAACGCTGAACGCAATCCCTGACATTTGAGAATCGATTTGTTATTTTATTGTTGGAAGTCAAATAAATTCAGTGGTGGTGTATGTAAGATTCTGCCTTGCTCAATAAAAGTTTTACTAGGAAACATTTTAAAGTTTAGAAAAGCATACCTCAGCATTGGGTGTACAAGAACGTCTGATAAAGCGAGCTTCATTTCCAAAGGTTCTTGCATCCACACACATTTCTAGCCCATGGAATTTAGAATAGAACAGAACAAAGGGGTATGGCCTAAAACAGGGACAAGAGCAACAAAACACACTTAGTTTAAAGTACTTAAACATTGAAAAAAACGATTTTGTTTTCAAAAGTTTGGACATTTTTGAATTATGAACACAAACTTCACTTTTTGTTTTAGTGCAGAAGTTACTATATCAAACATACACATTGAGTTTTAGATTCACTATGCAAGTATAAGAATTATTGACGTTTCATACAACAATTTCTTCACCCATTTCCTCCCAGCCCACAGGTATACGCATTTAACTCCTGTTGTGTATATACACCCTTGGGTAAAAATGCCTTAAATATTCTTAAAGGATCCTGATAGCCAAGTAACACGTACTATACAGGCGTTATGGTACTTTCCTAGAGAGTACAAGAATTCCACCCATTCAAAGTCCCAAGATGTTGACATTTCTCTGTAATTGTACCTTAGAAGATGGGAGACAGCCACAACAGGAGACTGGATATCTGGTTGGAACAATTTCTTTCAGTCACCCAACTACCATATTTGGGATTATAAAATCACTTTCCTTTTGGACAGGTTGGCTGTTGACCCCGGTGGTGAGGCAGGAATTTTGGACTCTCTGTGAAGAATAGCACACCCCTATCTGCTTCAAGTCATTTGTTGTTTTTGTTTTTTGCTAAAAGGTTTCTTTTTCCTGCAGGTTCTTTTAATGCCAAGCAGCTTGCATACAGCTCTCTGTTTGTGGCGCACTATAAACTGGATAATGTAGGTTAATATAGTAGGGATGTCTAGGTATCGAGAAGCATTCTTAGTATCTTCACGCAAAGGCAGGGTAGGTTTTTCAGGGAGAGAAACTCCAGTGCTTTGTTTCATTGTTTAGTTTTTATTTGTACAGCATCCTCAGTGTGCACAACATTTTACAGAATGAAGGATGAAACATTTCTCTATTGGACATAAGAAGGATGCAAGGAGATAATACAATTGCATTTACACTTCCAAATGGAGGGCTTTTTTGAGCGTCAAATGAGATGAATTACCGTAATGTGCCTCAGATGCACAAGAAAACTGTGTCAATCCTTGCTAGCTCAGTAGGGCAAACTAGGAGCTAACAGGGCTACAGCAGGCCGTGCAAAATACCCACACTAATTCCTCTTCCACAAAGTAACATTTCCATCATATCTGGTTACTTGTTACGGTGCAACATGAGATAGGCAAAGTGCTGTCTGGACACCGCCTGAACTCGGATTCTTCCTAATAGCCCTATATCATCTTGAAAGAGGAACAAAAGATTGCACAGTGCCAGGCAAGTGCCAGAATAGATGAAGCTGGCTGAAAGAGGAGACTTTGGGTGATGGAAGCAGCTGAGATGTAAAGGCAAAGTACTGAGAGAGCTGAAGTGAGAAATAAGCTTTGAAAAAGCAAAAGTGAGACAAAACTATGAAAGGCCAGATATGAAGCATCGAAGTGGATATGCGATGGAATAATATCATCAACATAGCAAGCAAAGTGAATACTACTAGTTGCTGAGTTTTTAACAAAGGCAAATGAATTGAAGTGTGAAGTAAAGAAATGCCAGAAGAGTTATAGATAGTCTCAAGGGAATGGACATAAAACGTTTGCCATTAGCCGAGAGAAAAACCAAAAGGTAGCTGTAGAATCATACAGAACTTAAGTAATTAAAGGAAAATCTTAAAGAAATGTACCTCTTAAAGAAATACCCATTAGCTTCAAATTGTTCTCTCAGCATGAACTTTCCTCGATATTCAATAATAAGTGCATCTGGAGGCAAGTCTTTGGCAGCTTTTAGGATTTTCTTATTTTTTTGAATATAGCTCTAGAAGAAGAAAAGAAGAATTAAGAAATCTAATTAAGGTGATCGCATTAATGCTGTTAAGATATAAATTATAATGTGCCGCTTTAGGAACAATGCTAATTTTCATATTTATTTAAAAAACTAAAATTGAACTTATTCCTGAAAGAGCAAACTAACTATAATTCCTTAATAAATACAGGAACAATGCCTCCATAATTCAGTATTATATTTATGCAGACATCTTAATTTACATTTTGGAATGGATGACAACTTCAAAGTATTTATCAATTCTCAGAACTGAAAACCAAGACAAACCTTTCATATATATCAGGGAAGTATTTCCTCAAAGACGTTTCACACCCTCTGGTTAAAAAGGCCAGGGTTCGGGTGGGGTGGGAGAAGGAATGACAACATGTGAAATATGCAGTCTCTTCTCTCATTGCTAGCAAGAGCAAGGATAGATGCCATGTAAGATGCTTTTTTAATGAAAAGGTCAACATCTGAATTTCTGGGAAAAGGAAACCTTTTGTGCATTCAGATAGCCTCAAATGAGAATATGCCTCTCTAAGCAAAATCTTACTGTACTCTTGACACAACAACTAAGGAACTCACACCTCTTGTAATTGTGTCACTTCTGATCAAAAGAGAATTGGCCTATATCTAGGCGAAGGTCTCTGCAAGCAGGGGCATTCCTCCAAGGAGTGCGTCACGTGCGCCATGCTGATGCTAGAGGGAAAGAAGCAAAGATGCTTCTTATTACAAGATCTGAGAAGGTAACTTTCCTTAAAGTTTAGTCTCTCTCTACCAACATTAATCAAACAGCTTGCAGATTCCTTCCATAGAATGCATGACAGACAGTGGATGGTATAATTTTGTATTATTCTCACTTTTTTTTCTCTCGCTCTCGTAATTAATCGACGAGGGATGGGGGAAAATACTGTATGACATCCTTGAAAGTTCTACCTAGAATTTCAAAAAAGGTGGTAGGAAGGGTAATCGTCTTGGTTAAGGACATGAAATCTCTAGCCTGCTCTTAAGTGCTGTAATTGATAAGCCACAAGCACGTAATAAATGAATCAACTTTACATTAATAGGTATAGTGATAAGCCCCAGGCTAACCATTTTTCTAACTATCTAGTTGGAAGGCTTTTAGGCTGCCCTTCAATATAGAACTCCTAGACTGATGTACAACAAGAAAACAATTAAAAATATACAACAAAACAATCTAAGATCATAGGAGATCATAACACATCAGTACAAACCAACAGCATCATAAAACGGTCAAGCGTTTACAAAACATTCTGGAATGCCTGGACCTTTTTTTTGGGGTGGTGGTGGTGTCTTGTGCTGAAATTATTCCAGGTTTGGCGCCAGATGAGGACATTACATAAACTGTAAGATCCTTTCTCCTGTCTCCACCCACTTAGTGGGTTGGGTGGGGATTCAGAGGAAGAGCACAAGGTGTTCAGATTCATGTAGTAGAACGTAGTTCTTCAGGTAGCAGTGCCCCAAGTCATTTAGAACTTTAAAAGGGTCACCACCCACACTCTGAATCATGTCTGGAAGCCAACCAGAAGCCAGTGTAACAGTTTAAGTAGTGATTAAGTATGTTCACTGTAGCTAGTCCCAGTGAATAGCAGCTGTGTTTTGTACTAACTAAAGTTTGATAAGTTTTCAAAAATGTAGCCCCACAAAAACTACTGCATGCAATGTAAGCATACTGACACAATATACAGTATATTGTATATTTATATCAACAGATGTGGGTGGGTAATATACAGTACAAATACCATTTGAAAAATGGTAAATGTGGCAATAGCTGAAAGGGCAACCAATGCATAGTACAGTAGTTTAACTTTTATGTTGGAGGTAGCATTACTATTGTTATTAGTGTGATGTCATTACACAATTAGGAGAATACCTATTTTATGACACCTCAGAGCATACTAAATATCTTAGTTTTCCATCTTCCTGGGAATTTCCGATGGAAAGGTAGAAGCAGTTAGAAGAATAATTGGTTGCAATTTTTTTGCCCCTGCTAACTGAACAAAGAGGCACCTTTTAAGTGGTGGCTCTCTCATATTTTTAGCTGGGGGTGAGCAACAGCCTTATTCATTCCAGCAGAGTATCCCTCTCAGTAGTTGTTGCTGATATCTCCCTTGTGTTTCTTTTTAAATTGTGAGTCCTTTGGGGCCAATCTTCTCATTTCTTTTGTCATATAAACCGCTTTGATACCACATATTGCTTTAACCCAGCTTGATATAATTCTATTCTTTTTCCTAGAAATTGTACTGAGACAAAATTAACAGTTGCAGTGAAACGTTACTGTGGAACGTTACATCTACATTAGTAGATGTTTCAAGAGCTGAGAGTCTGTGTTCCTTTTGCTTTCATAATGTTTGTAACAAAAATTCAAAATGAGGGCAGAATTCTACTTTTAATTTTGATTCAAACAAGCTTTCTACAGAAAAGAGCACAATGGATAGTTTGGCTAAGAGTAATCCAGAGAGAATCATGGCATTACAGGGGAAATGACAGTAATTCAAATGGAGTTGGAGCTACAAACCTTTAGTTTTGTTATTTTCCTGTACATCCCTATTGAACCTGCATAGCATACTATCCTTGGGTCTCAAGGCAAATATTGCTATATGTTTTTATATTTGAGTACAAATACCTGTACTATGTACAATATTTACACATCACAAGAATACAACATGACCTTTCCATCAAAATATGTTACTGCTATCAACTTGTTGCATCTGTTTTTTTTAAAAAAAACATTACCTTTGATTAATAAGTGCTATAGAGTTCCATTCTGTAATTGGATACAGTACTTAGAATTCTTCCAAATTTGTGTAAGTTTATTTTGAACACTTACTTCAGAATTTGGTTGAAGTGACAGTAACTGGGATAACAGAATGCAGGTATAAAGTTCCACTGAAGTTAACAGTGGACGGGAGGAGAGTACAAGTCTGATTCTAAGGCAATACAACCATTAAACTGTTTCTCGGAACATAAAATACAAAATAGTTAACAGTAACCAAACAAAAATCTTTTTTCTCCTACTTGCATTAAAATTAGTAATTTCATTGGTAACTGGGAAACTGTTTCAATGTGTCAAACAATAATCTCAAAAGTTGGCACTGAATGAGATGGAATGGTTTCCTCATGGCAGAAAGCAGCTCTTTCCAGAACCCAGTTCATACTGTATGCACAGGTCAACTTTCAAGTACAGGTTGGACCTCCGTATCCGCGATTTCAGCATCCGTGGATTTGACTCAACACGGATACGGGGGTCACTTTAAAAATGTCTTTAAAAAGAAAAAAGGGTTATAACGTACTTTGCCTTTTCGCTGGCAAACCGCTCCATTTGCAGGGCTGTAGACAGTGAAATCACGCTCCTATAGCCTCTTCCGGGTTGCAGAATGTTCCCCCTCCCTTCCCCAAGGTCACCCCAGAATGCATTCTGAGGTGACCTTGGGGAAAGGAGTTGGGGAAAGGGGGGGGGAAGTCCTGCAACCCAGAAGAGGCTCTAGGAGTGTGATTTCACTGTCTACAACCCTGCAAACGGAGCTGTTTGCCAGCAAAAAGGTAAGGAATGCTATTTTTAACCCTTTTTTCTTTTTAAAAGGCATTTTTAAAGTAGCCCCTGTATCCACGAAAAGGGGGTTTCAGTTAACGCAGGTCCCTTAAACATGTATTTCTTATATATTTATATAGTGTACTGCACTATATAAAAATGCTTTTTAAAGAAAGAATACAGGGCACTTAACTGACACCATGTTGACAGTCTTAGTTCTCAGTTTACCCATTGCTTCTTTCTTTATATCACTACAGATGTTCCCTCCAAATCAGAAATGAGACTTTAGCAAGCCACTGAGGGAAATTTAATTTTAGTTTTTAGCTTGGGTTGTAATTGTTCTGCGAACACGATAATTTAGACTGCCATGAATTGCTAACACTGAGCATACACAATAAGAGGCAAGAATGCTGCAAAACAAACATGTATTGGTATTGCAGTTAAATTATTCTTTAAACAGTCTGAAATGGCATTTATACTAACAGTTGATGCTCATGACTGTTCAACTATGCCTCATTCATTGTTGGGTATTTCAGAAGGAAAGTCTATCTTGTACTAAAAAGTTTAGAGGCCTTCTGGAAAAGAGGAAGATGTGGATTTCAACATAGTGGAAAAAAAATGCAAGATTTTAATGCTACTTTAGTCCAATGTTTCTTTCATTTACCTCAATTGGAGGTTTGAAGATTGAGTTGGTGGTAATCACTTCCTTTTTGTCATCTCCATTTCCTACTCTCAAAGCTATTCTTTGTGCCTCTCTTTGAACACCTTCACTGTACTGGTTGTTGTTTGCTTCTTCATAACGATCCATCCATGCCTTGATTTTAGTTTCCCATCCAAAGTTTGAACCGTCAGAAGGATCAATCTCTGGCGCTGAACCCTAAATCAGTTAGTAGATTTAAGTTAGAAGATGTGAGCTTCAGAGCAACTTGGTGTATATAAAACATTAACATAGAACAAGGATACAATTCTGGAACCAAATACAGTGGGTTGGTTCAAAGCATCATGAAAGTTACTGTGTTTGCTGACACGGCAAACAGCTTTAGGGGCACAATTAAAAATAGCACTTGCTGGGGGACATTTAACCCCTCTCACCCAGCACTGCAGCCCCAATCTGATTTTTCAACCCTCAATGGGCCGATTTCAACTTCAAAAATACATAAAAACAAAGGAAAATGAATAATTTTAAGCAAGGAAACGGTATGCAATTCTGTGTAAATTAGTCCCAAATTTGCAGTGTGAATATTAGTGCTTTACACTATGACACAAACAAATGTACTGTAATTGGACTGAAAAGCATGAGATACCACATTTTAGACACAGCTCTCAAATGCTCTCTCATAAAGAGTTATTTCTAAAAATGTCCAATGTAACACCCAGCTAAAGAAAAACATTACTTTTTTCATCACAATGTAGTGTAAGAACATTACAACATCGTTGTAAAATGAGGCCTTTTTAACTGAACACATCTGGGCACTATCGATTTACACATGCATGCATAGCACTTAATGGGGTCATAGTGGAATGTATAGATTGGTTCAGTTAAAAGGCATTACATTTCAGATGACCTTAGAACAGGAGTCAGCAACCTTCTTCTGCACAGGGGCCGTGATGTTTCTGAGAGGATGGTGGGCCACATTCAACTCTATAGGGAACAGCTAAGCTCCAGCCACAACATTATCTGAGAACCGTCAAACACATCTGCCAGTGGCTTGAGGAACTACTTGCCACTTTGCAAACAGCTCTTCCAAGGGCTACTATGCATGCGAGTAATGCCAAGGGACACATGTACATGCTCTTCATCACGCAGCAAGAAGCCTCAGCAAGGGGGAAGGGCCAGTGCAGCACCACCATGGCCCAGCCACTCTCTCAGCCATAGCTCGTAGTTCGAATAATTTTATTATCCAGCATGGCCTGGGGTGTCTACGCGGGCTCTCACACTGACAGGACCACCTGCAGACCTGAGATTGTACTTGCCAATCAAATGGAACACCATTATCACCATGCCCTGCGTAGTTGCTCTAAGCTGGCCTCCCAATGGCAAAGCTGCCCGCCTGATAGTGTCTGATGTCATCCTCATGTGCTGCATTGCCCCTTCGACTATGACGCTCTTTGCCCCACTTTTGCCTGTCTTTTCATTGGCTGAGCTGAACACCCGTCTGCTACAGACCAATGGTTATCTTGATCCCACCCACTCCTGGCCAGGAAATGTTTCCTATTGGCTTTCAGCTTAAGGGCAAGAGGTGGCCGGCGGTGCTTGAGGATCCAAAATGGTGGAGATTAGGCCTGAGCATGGCTGAGGGAGCAGCAGGGCCGCAGATGGCTACGGGCCATATGATTTTGGGTAGCGTGTCAGATTTGGCCCGGGCCGTAGGTTGCCGGCCCCTGCCTAAGTGGAAAGAACATTCTATCCGAGTTGCTAGATACGTGATGCATCATTCACACATACAAAGTTATCAGCTGCAATCATCAAGTGATAAAGATGCATGTATGAACCTGTCCGCAAACTATTCTGATTCTCCTATGAAAATGACGGATTGGTGTAATTGTTGAATGTATTGTTAACAATACTAAAATCAACAGTTATAGAGTGCCAACAGCAAACACTTAAGCAACAGATTCATTTACCTTAACTCTTGAAGATTTTCGAGAACCTTCACGAAAAGCCTGAAATAAATATACAGTTGTCATTTTAAGAGTACTTAAGAATAAAGCAGAAATTATCTGGAGGAAAACACAAACAGTAACAGTAACTGGCTTTGATATTATTTGTACATGGCATCGATACCCACATACTGTACCCTATATCCTACAAACAGTAACAGTTCAATTCACAATTCATATTGTAGTAGAGAAAGCTTTCTGTAGCATTGTGAAAAAGAAATGTTTCTTTTCATGTCTTTAGCCAAAAATACATCAATGTGAATTTTAAATTTTGTATGACCTATTCAACATTACCATAGGTTTAGTGGAATGCCCATCAAATGAGAAAGCTGAGTCACCATTTCCACTTCCAGCTGGGTTTTCCCCATTTTTCTTTCTTTCTCTGGGCCCTTACGTCTACCCTCTCATAACCCATCCCTGTGGTCACATCAGTGGAGGTTCATCAAACTCCCCCCAAGCCGTATAGAAGATGACCTTGCTTTCCCAACTCCTGCACTGTCATACTTCTAAAGCTCATATCCCAGTCAGAACGTCTCTAATCTGAAGATTAGAAGTTGACATTTCTAGCAACAGAAATCTCCATAAATATCTTGAGAAGTTGAAATTACATTAACTTACCTTTCTACATTTTGTGATGTTTTGCTCTCTCTCCCCACTTTTTTTCCGTTTCTTATCAGTGACCTTGGTAACTCGTGTAGCGGTTAGAGTAATTGTAGTTGGTGTGTGTTGAAAAGCAGTATATAGTTCTACAGGAACCTCATCACCACTTTCAGTTGCACTAGTATCTCCATCTTTAAAACAAAAAGAAGAAACTTACTGAAAGGTTCCCTGATCCCGACAGTTGGGGCAGGGGGTAATTATAAAAAGTCCTAGGGTCATAAGGCAGCATGCCACTAGATGTAAACCTAGAGCCAAAGCAGTCTCTCTCATAGTTGAAAAGCACTGTTTTAGGATTATATGGCAATTGATAAACTTTGATCTTTTGGCACTTTTTCAAGTGATGCTCCTCTTCTATTTAGCGACAAGAGAGTAATTGTCCCTCTTCACCCCAGCACAGTGTGTTTTCTAGTGGCTGTTACTCATGTTCGTGTGCATCTTTTTAGATTGTGAGCTCCTTCAGGACAGGGAGCTGCCTCACTGGTCTTACAATTATTGCATTTTATTTTTTGGGGTGGGTGGGTGGGTTTTTGGTTCTGGGTATCTAGCTGGGAATGTGTTATTTATTTATTGCTGTTATTTTATTTCCTGTTTTATTGCTGCTATTTTATCGCCTGTTGGTTTATCACTGTGCATTTGTTGTGTTTTAATTTTAAATAATTACGTTTGATTTTATCATAAGCCACCTTGTGCAGTTTTTAACTGGAAAGGCAGGGTATAAGTTCATTAAATAAATAATGAACCACTTTGTGAACATTTTGTTGAAAAGTGATATGTAAATAGTCTTCACCACCACCAATAATTTTCTGCAGTACTGTATTTCCATTCAAAAATTCACTATCACTGGCTATTCCTACAATATGTGATAAATATCCACCTCTTTAAAATTATTTTTCCAGTACCTATGGCTTTGAAGACTGTAAAAACATTTTCACCTTTTGGGTGCTAAATACCATCTCATCTGTAGTTTATAACAACTTTCTCTAAGCAACATGTTAATTACTGGTCGGCTTTTTACATTTATTGTTCACTGGCCATCCTGTTCTTTATCTGAAAATTCTTCATTGAGATTTCTATTCCATATACAGCAAGTCCTCACTTAAAGTTGTCGACAGGTTCTTCTTGGAAACTGCGACTTTAAGTGAAACAACTTCTAATGAAACCAATTTTACCATAGGCTAATTGATAAATGTAAACATTCCTATGGCATTTTCCCATCAACAAGTGAGGACTTACTGTAGTCTGATTAATCATGTTATTTCTGCAAATGCTGATACCAGCTGCTCTCTGACTGAGAGATTTCATTAGATAGTCAATCCACATTAACCATCCAAGGACTAAAATTTCTGTATCAGAGACTTATATCCCATATCTGAAAATACTAGACTATGTTGGGTAGCATCCGACTAGTGGTTCTGCAATTGGGAGCATACTGCACAAATATAAGCATCATCAGTTGGGATGCCAACCATTATTTTTGTAATCCAATCATACAACATTATTGCATTTCCATTCACTAAGGTCAACCAAATTATAATTCACACTATATATCCTCTTGACAATCCTAGGGTTTAAAATTCTTCATTATGAAGAACTGAAGTTAAAGATAATTCTGGACTCAGCTTGCCTTTTAGTTTATACCATAAACAAATGGATATTTTAGCTATATTATTATAAGTGAGCAGGGAAACAGCATACATAGCTGGAGTTAAACACCAGTAACTTCATTAATCGCTGGAACTGTGGCCGTGAGAGCCAAAGAGTAAGGCCTGCTTACATGTACTCTTTTTCATGAGTGTAAATAACTGCTTTGAGCTGCAACACATAAGTTTAGATGTTCATTTCCAAATTTGGCACTAGATTGTCCAATAAGAGGTATACCTAGTTTGACACTGGTCCATCAAATTAGTTTCTTTACCAATATCCACTACTTAGGTACTGAACCAAATCGGCAGGGCTGTAGCTTTACCCTCCGGGTTGCAGTGCGAGTGGGATAACCTGCCCAGCCGCACCGCAGCACGGTAAAAAACAAAAATCTCCACATGTCCCCGTTTTCCCGGGCTGCGGCACGACCGGGCGGGTTCTCCCACTCGCGCCGCAACCCAGAGGGTAAAGCTACAGCCCTGCCGATTCGGTTCAGTACCTAAGTAGTGGATGTTGGTAAAGAAACTAATTTCTAAAGCCAGCCCAGGCTGTGATGGGGCATAGGATACCGGTGCAACCCAGCACTGATATTCCCGCCCCCTCCCAGCCCGTGCTGACAAATGCCCCCCCCTCGCTGCCACTGACCACCCTCTCCACACCCCCACCCACCTTCTGCACCGACAGGCGTAGCATTCACTTGTGGCGGCCAGCACGGGTCCAGGTAGGTAGCGAAGTAAATGGTGCTGGCCTCCGCGCCAGCACCTCTCTAGTTGCCAAAAACGTGCTTTCCGGCACGTTTACGACACCTTAGGCCAGCGGAGCACTCGCTCCACCAGCCTATAGTTAGGCAGGATCAGGCTACCCAAATTGCTCCCTATTTTCATTATTTACAATAACGAAAATTGTAAATTTAAAAAAATCAGAGCATAATTAACCTACATTTAAAGTGTGAAGCGATTACAGAATTGTTCAGCAGTTATATTAGAATGGCATTAAAAGGCATACCTTTTATAAAATGATTATATCTACCACCTCTACAAAAAAAGTAGGTTTACAGCCACAATCCGCATGTACTGTGAGCACAGAGCCCATATGCAAAGGATTCCAATAGGGCACAAAAGAGCCCCATTCCCTTTAACCTACACACACATGTGGATGGAGGGTATGCTGGCTGAAACAGGAGGTATATACATGCCTCCCATATCTCCATCCAGCCCTCCTTCACTTTTCCTTGCAAGCTACATGTAGTCAGAGCAAAAGTAACTTAACAAAGCATAGAGCAAGAAGGCTAAGTGAGGATATGGCAAGTGGACATATACCATGTGATCTTCAGCATAAAATGAATGACAAAATTTGAAAACTTGCCACAGGTTGCTGATCCCTGCTATGGAAGTATCTCCATATAGACCACTGATCTAGATTTAGCATACTGGGAGAGTTACTGAATAAATGGCGATTTGTTGTAGGAGGGGAAATGTTTGAAGAGTGTTCCATAAACAGATGTATTTAAAGTTATCCAATTAACATTTCCATATGCATTTTTTTAAGATTAAAGTTCCTTAATGTCAAGATAACCAATTTCTCATGATACATGAGTAACCAGAGTGTGAGTATCACTGAAACTATGTGCAAAACTATTAGTAACAAGAACAGGATAAGGCTGTAAATCAAAAGCTATAAAGTGGTCTGCATCAATGTACGTATTTGACAGATAGCAAGACTTAGACTTCTATGAACTTTGTTACCTACCTGACATATTCTCTCTTTTTCTACGCTGCAGCAACATTGCTCTCTCTTTATCTAAACTCCTGTTGAAAAAAAGAAGAGAAATGAGGACAAACATTAATGATGTGATTTGTTTAAACTGAAAAACTTTCTAGCTTGATGCAGCCCAGCTATCAAACAGATGAAATACCAAAATATAAAATGGCTGTTTCTCCTTATTGTTCTATGCCAATTCATTTTCCTACTCACGTTAGCTGTTTAGATGCTTAAGAAGGGACTCTCACTCCCCTGAATGATTTCTGTTGGGAAGCCAGTTGCCTGGCTGCATGCACTCTTTAGTTTACCTTCCCCTGAGGGCTGCAGGTCTTTTCACTGTCCCAGGGCAAAGAACAGGCAACAGGTGTAACAGCAGTGCCTCAGACAAGATGCTGAGCAATAGTAGTGGACTGCTAATTGTTGTGATACAGAGAACTGCACCAGCACAAAGCACCCTGCATTTGGATATGCATTGCTTGTACATAAGAGAGGCAAAGAGTTGGAGATTTACTTGGCATATTTTTGCAGAAAATTTTGCAGAGATGATCAACATGCAGAAACTGCATTCGTCATGTTGTATTGGTTATCACAATCCAGAGAACTCATCTTTTATTAGTCTTATTATGATGCTTAAAAATACAAGCAACAAAATGTTGCATTTTCCAAAGCCTAATGCCTGCCTGGCTCTAGCAGGCCAATTCCTCCTTTCTATCTACCTTCTGTGTGGCTGATTTTTGCCAACGGACACATTCAACATGCCACGGCTCAGGGGTGGTGGTGGTGGTGACTGAGCATCCTGGGATTTGTGTGTGTGGGGGTTCTTTTTAATTTAAAAACTTATCTACTTCTGCATACCTAGAGATCCCCCCTCCCCCGTGTACGTAGAAACCATTACAATGCCCTAGGGTCGCTTCGCTTCATGTATAAACCAACAGAACCACCCAACTTCACTATTTGCATATACAAAGATTTTTATTATTATTATTATTAACAGTATTTTTAGAAGTTAAATTTATTGTTAAATTTTAACAACACCAACAACAACAACCCCACCTTTATTCACTTTGAAAAGCAACATATTTTTTTCATACAAGAAATGCTATTTTTTTCATACAAGAAATGCTATTTTATAACATTTTGGTATGATTTTTTTCAGGTAAGGTTTTTATGTAATTATAAGACCATGATACCAGTTTTCTTTTCTTGACTAATTTGTCTTTGATGTGGTATTGCATTTTATTAATAATTGATTTCGTACTTTTACAAAAACTGCTTTGTGAGGTTCATTTGAAAAGTAGCATACAAATGCTTAAACTAAAATAATGTTGAAAAACATTAGGATTAAAAGACTTATCACAAATAATGTGAAGACAAGCAGCAGCATCAGTTGATTATTCTAAACATGAGTTTCAAACTGCATGCAGACAGCAATAAACCTACTTACCTAGGCTGACAACGCTCACACAGGTATATGTCAGGAATATGCTGCCTGTCAATCCCCATGCAATCAATGTGCTGCCAAACACTAGAACAATAATTTTAAAAAAAATGTGTTGTGTTACTTTCATGGAGTCTTCAAGGTTTACATGCAAGAGTCCCTTATATAGGTTATACTGTAGTATTCCAGGTTTTTGCTGTCTTACACCACTATGGGTCAAAAGCAATGCACTTGAACAATATGTACATTCAAAAGGAAGAGACAACCGAGTCCACAGTTGCAAAAACGTTGAAAGGTGGGTGTGTTGGAGGGTGAGAAAGAAACGTGCACAAACGCTTCTTTGGCTGTAGTGTACCCACATTTCAGACACTGCCCCCCCCCCAGGTGCTCTTGAACTCTCCTTGAGTTCCTGCAGTACAAGAACAGTTTCTATAGAAATTGCTCTCGGCATATGTTCTATTATTCTCAAGTTTCCTTTTGTTTATTTAATACATTTGAAGTGCAAATTGCAACCTGTTCATCAATGAAAAACAAGTTTAGGGTAGCTTATAAAATAAAGTAAAAATCAGCCAAACAGCAGCACTTTGTTTGCCTGGTACCAAAAACACTAGGCAGAACTCCCTGAGGAAGGCATTCTACAGGTGCAGTGCTGCAACGAAGAAGACCCTCTCCTCAATTGCCATCTGCCTTGCTTCAGATAGCTGCACACTCCAAAGACTGAGTGTACAGGCAGGCTCGCGTTTAAACTGCTCTCACACCATAACACAATCCTATGCACTCCTATTCACATGACACCTTCACCACCATGTCAATTACATTAATATCTTCGGCCCTGGTACCTAGACTGTGACCAGCTGGCTGAGCTGTCCATCTCCCAAGGCCTCCCCTCTTATCCTTCTGCAAGGTGAACCCCGAGTTTTGAGCTATGGCCTTCCTTAGTATGACTCCCATTTGCCGTCTCTGCTAGTCTACCATCCACCACAATGACAAAGCGGTGATGGCTTCTATTTCTTCCACATTCACTCAGTGTCCTGCGAAGCTTGTGAAGTAAAAATAGGAAAATGGCTCCGAATAATTAGGGACAAAGAAGGCTGGTATCAGTAGCACACAACAAAAATGTTTAACATAGGCGTTTGCCTAAACAAGATTTCTTATATAAGATTACCTGCATTTGTCACAGCAAATCATATATCCATCATCATGGGTAAATCCACAAATGCACCTGGTTATATCAGTTCCATAGCTTCCATCTTCAGATGTGCTGATAGTAGTAGCACTGGAAGTCTCATCAAAATTGGGAGCTGTATATATGCCTATCTCATTCTTGCTTATAAGAACTGATGGAGGAGGAGAAGCTGGAGGTGTTGGAGGAGGACGAGCGCCATAGTTATGGTCCTGGAAAATAGTTTATTTAAAACCATTCATATTTTAAAACTTCATATTCACTTAAGCTTTTCATTTATACAGTGAACCTTCAATTTAATGGACTTCAGAAAGAACAGTTAAACCCCTACAGTACAGAGCTATCTAAGACAGGTAAGTGTTGGAAGGGGATTGAGGCAGCCATATCTACCTTCCAGGGCTCCCTCAGCTAGGAATGCTCCATTCTCAACTAGGGGACACTAGGAATGGAGACATTCTGGAATTTCTCCATTTCTAGAGTGGCGTGAGGAACGGAGGAGTGTCTCCATTATTAGGGTGGAGAGGAGAGTGGCATCGCTATTGCCAGCACCAAGGGAAACCTAGAAGGTAGGAAAGCCAGCCCCCTCCCACGCTTACCTACCTTAGAGAGCTCCCGCAGCACTGCTGTGCCACTCTCCACCAAGGTGCTCAAGGAATGGAAACATTTCTCCATGTGACAGTGCTGAGAGAGCTTTTTGAGGTAGTGACTTAGACTAATGGGAGGAAGGGGTATCTGTAAATGCTGAAAGTCCATTAAATCCAGACACCCTTTTCCCCCCATTAGTTTGTCAAACTAAGAGTTCACCATAATTATCTTTTTAAAGAGTCTATTTAAATATTTGCCCCCCATAGAAATTCAGCTTCACTTTAACATTTTGTTTTATTGAGTTTTTCAAAACATACAAACAAGAAAATAAAAATACATAATTCTCGCCCCTCCTCCCCCCATGCCCAATGTTCATTCTCTGAAGGCTGAAATTTCCAGACTAGTTAACATAACAGGCTTAATGTCGCTTTGCATTTGTTCACCTTATCCCAGTTCACAGGTTTACGTTTCAAGTAAGTAATCACTGGCTATCAGTCTTCCATTAAATAGTCTACTTTCTGCCTCCAAGACTGGGTTCAGATTTGCTGTGTTAACGTGAGAAAATCAGCTTCACAATCTTCAGAGTATATACAAATTTTCTGGTTTTTCAATGCTAATATGAATCATTAAACGATCTATTTTAAATGGGAATTTAAAACATGGGTTACAATTTAAACTTCATTAGCACAAGATGGCGGTCTAACCTGGACTGGAAGGCATAAAGTCAATCCCCTAAAAGCCAATAGGATTATTCATGTGGTTAAAGAGTGTTGCTACAACTGGTTATATTACCTAAAGTATGTAATCTCTATTCATAGGATTCTGGCATACACTCTGAACAGAACGTGACCTGACTTGGAGGAATAACAGAAGAATAAAATTGAATTTGTATAGTATCAACAATGGGCTAGATCCAGACATGTGTGAATGAAATGAAACTTATAAGAGGATCTTTCCTGCTCCTCCTCCTTGCTACACCCCTCTGAAAATCCCAAAAAGCTCAGGGGACCCTCAAAAACCTTATGGGGTGCCATAATGAGGAAAAATTCATGGACGTTGGGCAGAGGCATTTTCTGTGAGCAGAGCTCTGCCTGCATGAAGTGCCTCTACTTGATTTCAAGAAATCCACCCCACTGCACCCCAAGTTGTTTCTGAGGGTCTCCCAGTCCTCAAGAGTGACTTCTTATGGTTTGCAGAGAGCTGCACCAAGGAGAAGGGGTACGAAAGATCCCTTGTGCAAGCTTTGTTCCACTCACACGTCTAAATCCAACTCAACAACAATTTCCCCAATCACTCTTATTCTTCTAAAAAGTAGAAACAGCATCTCTTTCCCAATGTTTATCGCTCACTAGGTTTTGAAATTCATTTCTTATCCACTTTGAACAACAAACATCTGTTTAATCACCAACATCAATGTCCAGGCAAACTGCTAGGCATCATTGAGCAGATGCCCGACAAGGCTCTACATATACATTTGCATTCATTAATCACAACACAATAAAGCAGAGAAACTGATCTGGGCTGCATTCTAATAAAAGCATTAATGCAAAGCAGACCTCAGTTTCTCCGCACCCATACAGATTTTTATATCTAGCTCCCACCCCGATTAGGAGATATCAGAATTCTTCAGTATTAGAACACACTTTTCAGAACCGCTACACTGAAGGAGGAGCTTACAGTATCAGGAGTAAGTGTCATTGTGCCAGGGTGGGAAAGGACGAAAGCTTGGCTGTTTTATGGTGTAGCAACATATTGTACCTTTATTACCTCGAGACATTATAGACATTGGGACTAAGAACAAAAATATGTACGCGAGTATCCTCATTGCTCCATTTACCTGCAATGCAGCTGCTTTGCACATGTAACTTACAGTCAGTTCTCGTTATCCGCTAGAGTTAGGTTCCTGGAAAACCTAGTGGATACCGAATCATTGAGCCTATGGAAAAAATGGGGTTAGGTTCCAGGGGACCCTCTTTGCCATACACCATATGAACTTTGTGAACCTGAATCTTACCTTGAAGCCTATGGGCTGGTTGATAGCAAGGGCAGCATCCAGTATACCACACTGGCTCTTTATTATGAAACAATTCCTACCTCTAATAAATTATTATTCCTTTCTAACAACATTATGCAATTCTAGTATTATAGAGATATTATAGTCTCCTGGAAGCCCAGAGAGAGCACAAACAGTTCCCATTGTGTTGCAAATGGCATTCAACAGAACACGAACACACACACACACACACACACACACACACACACACACACACAACAGGAGAGATTACCTTTTACAGTAAATGCAACAAGGAAGGGAAATTTGCTCCCAGAGTAACATGGAGACCCATGGCCCTGACGATATCGCAGATAGCGAAAGCAGATCACAGATATGGAGAGGTAGGTGGCAATTCTGCCCCTTGCAGATAAGTAAGTTTGCATATAAAGAGAACTGACTGTATGTCACTCTGATGAGGCCCCTCATCCACCCTAGCAGAACAGCAGCATAAATATCCTGCACCCCTGCCCTTCACACCAAGAACTTTGACATGGCAAAGAAGGCAAAGCTGGATGTGCCTGCTCAACTGACAAACATCAATACTTCTTCAGCTACCACAGTTGAACCCACTTTCTCTGTAGCAGCAACCAAGTAGATTTATAGGATCAGGCTGGCAATGGGCAGTAATCTATGCAGAATAGTTTTAAACACCATAATAGGGAAAAACATTACTTTGTTCAAAAAGGACAAAAGTGACAGAGAGAATACGACACTCCTGATTTCCCCTTATCCGAACATCTGAAATCCAGACTATTCCAAAATCCGGACATTTTTGGGGCCATGACATTTTTTTTTAACTTTTTTGTTTGCATTTTTCGCTTCCTGATCTGTCAACTGTGGATCAGGCTACTATTGTATCTGTAGAGAGGCTGCCCGTGTCGCCTGCCTCTGGGTCCTTTCTTCATTGCAGCAAAATATACAGATACAATGAAGGAACGACACACAGGCAAGTGACACGGGCAGCCTCTCTACAGATACTAAGCCCGATCCTGCCTCCACCATCATGACTGCGTGGGAGGGGGGTTTTCCGTATAGAGCGAGGGTGGTATCTCATATTTATGCAAATATTTCAAAATCCAGACAAATCCAAAATCCAGACATCTTCCCATCCCAAGCAGTCTGGATAAGGGATACTCAACCTGTATTAAAACTATGAAGAAAAAAAAAGCAGCAACTTCTCTTAAGAATATCAAGATTTTGGCTGTTTCAGTGAACTACTGTCACAACAAGTCATTAAAAAAGAAATAACCAAAGTACTTTAAAGTTCTGATTGCTGATGGCATTCTTAAAGAAACAACTTACCGCTAGAGGTGTTTTTTATGGTTTCAGATTACGGTGTTTAACCAAAATGAAATAGCAGAAACCGGTGTTGTATTTTTATTCCAATTTTTTCCCATTTTAACCACTTTAAAAGTGCACAGTATTAATTAGGTGGCATAGGTTGTATAGGTTGTACAGTCTCAACAAATGAAGAATGACGCAAAATTACATGGCTTTTTTATTTTTTCACAGATTTCTTTAGCAGAAAGCGGTGTTCTGTGTTTTTATGCGGTTTTATGCAGGTATCAACAACAACAAAAACCTCTACTTACCGCATAAGGCAAACCAATATAACTGTGTGAATGATGAGAGCTGCTGTTATAAAGCTGGTGTGGATAACTGTTTGACTTCTCAACTACCACAGGGCTAGCTTCTACAGATTCAGGTCTGAAAAGCAAGTAGTATGGCAAAATGTTACAATTTCACATCACATTCCATTTCTTTTGTTCACTAGTGCTGAATATTAATGCTGATATTATTAGAAAGTAAAAATATTAACACATAATGGTTCTAAATGTAACTACTTAAGAAAAATTCTTACAAGTGGTCAGCTAAGGGGCTCATAAAATTGCTGTAGTGTTATGGGTGCATGCTACCAAGTGAACACTGTATCAATTTAAACAACGCAGACAACAATGTTGTGCAACACAACACAGCTGCACAAAAGTGACTACAAGGCAGGAGCACATTAGCATCAATAATAGTTATTTTTTTCAGTGAATACATATGAAGCGTAGGAGTCTGCCCATATGCTGTCAGCAGCATCTGAACCCCCAATAAAAGTTTCAACAATGACATCTAGTGGTAGCATAAGCACAGCACCATACAAGTTCCCTGTGTTAATATACAGAGAAGCTTTTGTTAGCACAGAATAAAGAAAGTCCTCTCAAAGAGGAGGCAAAAAAAATTTAAGGAACTCCTGACTATTCCTCCCCCCAATGTTAAGCACAAGTTTTGTACCAGCATTCTGTATTTGACCCTAAAGTATGACATATGAATTTAAAACTCACCCTGGATGCTCTATTTGAAAATGTATTCTTAAAATCCACACACTTTTTAAAAGTAGTAATTTTACTAGAACACAACCAAATAAACCAGACTTTAAGAAGTCAAGAAACACGTGCTTTAAAAAAGGTATGACTTAACTACTGTAACTAGGCTTACCAGATCTCCAACTGGGACAGAGTGCTAGACCTTTAGGATAAGAATGTGGGCAAGTGTAGCTTGTTAAACCTTAGAGCACAATCCTAGGCATGTCTACTCAGAAGCAATCCCCATTGTGTTCAGTGGGGCTTGCTTCTGAGTAGACATGCCTAGGATTGTGCTCTAAGGTTTAACAAGCTACACCTGCCCACATTCCTTATCCTAAAGGTCTAGCACTGTCTCGGTTGGAGATCTGGTAAGCCTAACTAAAACCATAAGTTGTATCCCACGATAGTCTTCTACTTAAGTAAAGCAGCTTTTGCAAATGGAAGCAACAGCATGATCTTATGTGCAGAAATCCTAATAGCATCCTGACTTGACTTTGCTCTTATGCAACATGTTGCTCAATATGACACACAACTGTCAGCACATCATTGTTGTGAAGTTTCTTCCTCATACAATTGAATGCGAAACAGCACATGTCAGTTCATTTCCACATGAATGAGCTCCTTCAGATACAATCCCACCTTCTATTGGAAGAATAGAGTAAACTTGATCCCATCTTTCACACACAGAAGCGGGTCAATTCAAATCTGACAACAAATACTGCACAGATGAATAAAAAATGCAGTGTAATACAGAATCCGCTTTGCACATCTGCTGTTATGCTACAATACTTACTCCGAGCCTGCAGCCATTTCCAAATATGAAGCTTCTGCTGTGTCAACCCCCAACGGGACCACTATGCTCATGACGTTCGTTTCTGATAAATTCGATTACTATGGAGTTCTGTGCATTGGTATCCAAAACACTGGGGCATGCCAGCCACAGTGCTCATTGCAAACATCTAAGTGCATCCACAAACTCTGAAAAACAAACAAAAAAGTAGGAACATTTACTAATTTCAAAACTACACCATAGCTTAAAAGAACTCACCTTTTTCTTTAGTATGAAAACAAACTGATGAAAGATTGCAAAACTGATAAATGCTTCAATCACATTCTCTTACATGTATTTGCCAATTTTATCCAAACCTGTGCAAAATAATCTGATTAGTTTGGTTACTATCCTCTAACACAGCAAAATATATGCATAATATATTTCCTAAGTCCTAGAGTCTAACAACCCAAGCCTAACTCCCCTCACAGTGATGCAGTGGAGCAAATGTGGCTCAGCCTCTGGATCAGGCCTAGGAAGGGGGTTAGAATTTGTCTGAAGCTTAACGATCCACTTTTGGGTCGTGCGAAGGGGCTCTTCCCTCCTTCCAGCCTTGTCCCAGAATGCATCCTGGGGCAAGGCTGGGGGGGGGGGGAGAGCCTTCGCATGACCTGGAAATGGGTAGTTAAGCTTCAAGAATCTCTGCAGAGGCTTGAAAACAGCACCTGCAGTTTTAACCTTTTTTCTTTTAACAGCGTTTTTTACGTGGACCCCGGTATCCGCAGATCCTCACTATCCACGGGGTGTGTGTGTGTGTGTGTCCAGAACAGATCCCTGTGGATAGCGAGGGCCAACTCATATTTTCCTTTATTCCAATTCCCTTTTTTTTCCTCCTGCCCCCCCCCCCCCGGAACAAGTTATCTTTTCAAGATTCCCAACTTTTGATAATTAAAGTTGATAATTTAATGATGGGGGGAAGGTTATGTAAAGGAATCACACAAACTGAAATTATATTTCCAGTGCCATGTGCAATATCACTTGTCACTCACCAAGTGTGGAATGCGTGCACCCACATCACTACTTACACTTTTTCTTTTCTAGAATGTATTTGTTTCATAATGTTTTATATACATTCATGCCACAGGCACTTTCCTGTGTGAAATAAACCAGCTGTTTTTAGGAGGCGCCTGAAAACGACTTGCACACATCTAACTCCTTCAAATGAAATCCAAACCACAAAACATCAGAGATCCTTTCCTAAAGCTTTTTCCACTTGAGCTACGAAAACAATTATTCTCCCTTTTTAGCCGCTAGAGACAAGGTTTGTTAAACTACAGTGGTAGCAAAGCAAGCCGTGCTGCTTGGAGTTTCATGTGGAACTTTTTCCCCAATTTCTATAACCTTCTATTACCACTATAACTAAATGAGTTTGAAAGTAACATACATGTAAATATAGTACTTCATTAACAGCACAATCCTATCCAGCTCCCCCACTTGTGCAGCCAGTGGGGAAGAGCAGAACGGGAGGCGTTGGAAGGGAAAGGGGAAAGCTGGATAGGATTACACCGTTACAGAGCAAGATCTTGCTCAATAATCTATGGTGATGTAAAGAGAATCTGAAGAATTACAAAATGTAAATTCATAGCATTCACTCTCCTAGGTTAGAAAACATTCCCTACAGTTGTACAGCAGGACAGAGAAGCACACCTCTTCCAAGTGTCTGAATGGTTTCATTGCTTACCATCTGCTCTGACTGCCTTCAGCAGGAATGAAACTGACACATCTGTCCGAAAAATGCAGAACAGAAAAGGTTGGTTTTCTAAGTACAGAAGATCTTAATTGGAAGAGAAACTAGTTATTTCAACAAGAGTTATTCTATTACAACACAGATACATTTTATACTTTTAAACCTAATGGTTTCAAATGACTTCCTGCTATTTAAAAAAAAATACTCCATGTAAGGTGCCATCATGAGCTTTTTTGGTTTTAGATTCTACGTCCTATAGTGCCCAATATGAAATACTGTATTGTATAAGGGCAACTTAAACAATTATGGCTATGATACTGCTTGGCTGTAATAATTCATCTGAATTGGCCTAGCCAGCCAATAAAACTCATTGGAAGGTTATGTTCTAGGGGCCATACAAATTCAGGCTTATTCTATCTAAGCCATACAGAATCCAGAGTGCTTCATTATGAAAATGAAGAGGCAAGACACAAATCTTAAACTAAAACAAATCCTTATCAGTAAGACAGGATAGCAATGTAGTTCTTAAGAAATAAGTAGTGTCATGTCAATAAAATCATCTCTATATAGTCTCCTAACTGTACTATGAACATGACATTAGCAGAAATCCTCTTCCCTAAGTGCGGATAAATTTAACAAACAGAATTGGCGCCCTCACACATCAAATGCACCAAGTTATATTAACACAGTCTTACGGTCCATAAAAACTATACAGCGGGCCCACCATATCCGTGATTTGAGCATCCGCGGATTTGTCTCAACCCGGATGCTCGTGGATAAGGGGGCCACTGTAAAAACCTTTTAAAAACCAGATTGCTTTGCACAATGCATTCTGGGGCAAACCTGGGCAAAGAGAAAGAGTCACACGACCTGGAAGACGCTTCCAGAGAGCGATTTCATCCCAGCAAATGGAGCGGTTTGCCAGTGAAAAGGTAAGAAATGCTATTTTTAACCTTTGCCTCCCTTTAAAGGTTTTTATTATTTATTTAAAGAATTTTTACCCTGCTTTTCTCCCAATAAGGGCAATCAAGGCGGCTTACAATAAAACATGTTAAAATACATAATACAATACAATACAATACAAAATTAAAAAAATTAAAACAAACCCCAGTGGGTCACCTTGTGATTATATTTCTTAAAAAGCCAGCCCACCATGTCAGTCATCAAATGCCAACCTGAATAAAGACGTCTTGAGGTTCCACCAAACGGTCTCTAAAGAGGGAGCCGTTCTTAATTCCAGGGGGAGGGAATTCCATAGATGGGGCGCCACCACCGAAAAGGCCCTGTTCCTCGCCGCCATCCCCCTCACCTCCGTCAATGGCGGCACGGTTAACAGGCCCCCCCTCGATGACCTCAGAGTACAGGTCGGATTATAAGGAAGAAGGCGGTCCCTCAAATACCCTGGTCCTGAACCGTAAAGGGCTTTAAAAGTCAAAACTAGCACTTTGAATTGTGCCCGGAAATGAACCAGCAGCCCGTGTAGCCACCGAAGCAATGGCCCGACTGAGTCAAACTGACAAGCCCCGGCAGCCACAAAGGCAGCCGCATTCTGTACTAGTTGCAGTTTCCGAACAGTTTTCAAAGGCAGCCCCATGTAGAGTGCATTGCAGTAATCTAATCTAGATGCCACTAGGGCATGGGTCACTGTGGACAGGTCTGCATGACAGTGCAGTGGCCCCTGTATCCATAATATAGCGGATGTTGCTATACACGGATACTGAGGGCCCACTGTACCTCTATATAACATGCTTTAGTTTACAGTGTAGCTAGTGCAGTTGGTCTGACAACTACTTGACACAGGAGGAGCTGTCACTCTTCATGGGCAAGTAACAAACTGAAAAACTGTACTAATAGAAGTATGTTCAGTGTAGTTCAGGATTCAATTAACATACCAAACCCTTCTAATAAGTTGGCTGTGTTCATCAGAACCCCTAAACCACTTAAGGACTTGATTTTTGGGCCAAGACTTTCAGCATGCTAAAAGTCACATCCAGGGATTCTAGACACATGAACACTCAATTCAATTATTATTTCCCATATACAGGTACTATATTTCTGTACATGAGGCCTAAAATGGAATTGTTAGCTAGCTGTCCAATTCATCATAGTTTAGAGAATTCCAAAATGGCTATTTCCAATCCATTTGCCAAGGGTTATGATCCACTCCTTTACTCAAGTAATTAATGAAGGTGACCTACACTGCATTCAGAACTGGTCCCTGCAGAATCCAGAATCTGATACCTCTTTCCAGTTTGATGCCGATCCATTCATTACTACTGTCTGAGTGAAGTTGTTCAACCAACTGCAGTTACTCATCTTTATTACCTGAAAGCAATAGGCATCTCATAATCATGTTTTTAACATCAAATAGCTCTAAAAGATTTAAACTAGTCCAACACAACTAGATTAGTAACAACAACACTGGACAACAATTTTTTTTTAAAAAAGGTCATGCCCCCAAGATATTTGTCATTTCTTATAGATTTTGAGGTGCTGAACATAAATATGACAATGAAAACGCAAAATTAGCTACCGTTTGTGAAAGATCATACATAGTTCCATAGACATGTACTGGTATAACGCCTGACGGCACTTGCAACACCTATGAATGCAATGTGGCCTGCTTTTCCTAAACTAGAGCCAATTGACAGATTTTATTGTCATTTTCGTTTTCAGCACATCGAAATGAGTAAATATTAGCTCTTTCCATTTCAGGGGCAATTTTGTGTTGTCCAGTGTACTGGTAATTGTTTAAATCTGCTCATATCCAGCCAGTCAACTCAAAATTTTCAAACTCAGAAGTAACAAAACAAGCTGATATTTACACCATAGCACCATACTAAAATGTGAGTCCAGAATTAAATTTGCTGATGGACCAGTACTGTAGACATTATACAAGGAAGCCAGCCAACTCAGAAGCCACAAGCTTCTGTATACCAAGCAACACAGGAAAAGGAAGGGAGGGAGGAAGAAGACAATCAAGAGATACTATACTGTACACGGTTTGAAAGCAATAAGTGGCCATAGAACCACTTCTAGGCAAGAGTTCCCATATCACTTTCTTCCTTTCCATATTCCTATGCCAGACACAGACCACTGGAATGAGGTCTAACACTAACTGCCCAGGACAGGAAGAAGAGATAGAAAAGACATCTGGTTGACCAAGGTGAAGTTGTAGCAGACAAATGCATTTCAAGTGGCAGTCCTCCACAGGTGAAATTTGACTTGTGTGTCACCCACTGCTTACCACTACAGTGTATCTCTTTAGTGTAGTGACTACACTAAAGAGATAACTGAAAAGCAAGCATCCAAGCTTGGGCAACAAGAAGTTTCAGAAAGAAACCAGACCTTAACTCCAATCCCCAACACATTAAGGCAGGGGTTCTCAAAGTGGTGGGTTGCGACCCACCACGCCAGGCGGGAGCTGGTGCTTCCCCGGGACGTTGTGATCCCCAATGATGGCGGTAGCTATCCAGGGATCGTGCATATTTCCAAACATATTTTGTTAATTTAATCTAAATTCAAATGAAGAAAAGAGGCAGTCAAAGTCTAGAATAAGTCCCTTACTTTACATGTTCACCATTTAGTCTAGGTAGGGGACAAAATTATATTGTAGTATAATGTTGCTGTATGACAATTTTCTGTAGTACTTAAATACACATTAACCTAACATCACCTATCTCAGTGTCTAACCCATCCCACTAGTACAACTTTACATCCACTAGCTGACATGATGCAATGGCTCAGAGTGTGGGCTGTGAATCGGGGCTCAAATCTTCTCTCAGACATGAACCTCAGTAAGTCATTATCTCCTTGCTTCAATCCCTTACCTATAATATAGGAATAGTTACTATAAGACTGTATTTATAGGGAGTATAAGTGCTCTGAGCATCAGCAAAAGAAAAGTGTTATATAAATGCTAACAATGATTACTACAACCCAAAACAAAAGGTCTTGCTGAGTTTTAAAGCCAGTTGAATTGTGCAGGGCTGAGCTTTACTCAACACAATTTTGCAAGATACTGAACAACAGCAAACAGAAAAGCCACCCTCAGCTTGTTCACCTGTGCAGCTATTAGTGTTTTGCTATTGTTCACAGTTCCCATTATTTCCAGAAAGGTCACACAATGTCAACATGACCTTTTCTACACCAGTAGTCTTTAATAATGAAATGTCAGATTATTGGCTATTCCTTATCAAATAAGGAATAGATTATGAAAAAAATATAGTCCTCCAAGAGAGAAGTTTATTCAGCTAAAATAAAACCAGAACTATTGTTGAGACCAAGAACACTAGGCATGAGTGGGGGGGAAAGGAGGTTTAGATCCTTATAATTTGAAGGTTTTATTGATTTAGCAGTTGTGAGCTGCTTTATAGCTGAGAAAGGCAAATAGAAATTATAGCACGTAAATAAAACTTTCCATCACCTGACTACTGGTGTGTGAAAGTGCAAGAAGTAACCTAAAGTGGTTTAAGTGTTAAGAAATATTTTATAAATTATATATGCATGTTTTTAAAATAGACAATTTTTTAACTACTTGCATTACAAATTAGTATTTTCAAGTCTCAATGTTTGCTGCCGGTACAGAGAAAAAAAAACTGTGGAACATTTGAGTCAAGCAAACACTTTCGTCCAGACTCAAAGGAAATTGCTCGCAAGAGCATAGTTGTGGGTAGAACGAGTTACATCAACTGGTTGGAGAAGCTGAAAAAAAGTTTTCCTTTAAAATTTCTAACTCATACCATTTGCAGGAAGTGAGGGATGCTTTTGGCCTGGAGCCACAGTGCCGTTTCCTAATTGGCCAGACAGCTGTTCCAAAAATGTTCATAAAGGGCATAGTTCTCACTCTCTCTAATATACAGGTTCTCTCCCTTTATTAATGTTACTCTGATGGGAACTATTCAGAGCAATTTCAAAGTGAAAATGGGGGGTGGAGGGCAGAAGAGATGGTGCAATACCCTTCTTGTAAAACTAGAAAGCCCTTTTCCCCACTCTCAGCCACCAGTACCTTTATCTTTTTCCCCTGCCCTCCTCCTTTTCTTTATTGTATCTTGTCTAATTAAACTGTAATTTTTCAGGTACTGACATACGTTCACATTTACTGGGAGGCACATTTAAGTGGCACACAAACAATCTCTGAGATGATCCAAACAAGAGCTGCATGGCAGAATTACACTCACACTATATTACAGGCTTTCTTGCTAGCATACTGCATTCTTATGAAATAGGCCCTGCCCATCTCCAATAAAAAGGCCTCCTGGGTCCACCACCTATGGGGACAGAGACAGAGGGCAAATAAACTTATCGGGGCCATAGAGACAATGCAAGAGGCCAGATAAAAATAATTTGTGGCCGTATCTCAAGCTTCACACTTTTAATCCAAGCAATAGTTGCCTAGACAAGAGCTTTCTGAGGTTTAGAAAGAGAGCATAGGAGCATTTAAAGACTCTTTTTAAAAAGTCATTCTTTGAATAAATATTTTACAAAATATAAAGAAATGTTTCCAACTTTTTTTCCTATAAAAACAAACAATGACAAATCATCCTTCATCTCTGAGGCACACCCAATTTTGATCCTTCTTCCTTCAAAATCTGGAACAGAAGCAGACTCACCACAACAGCTCCACCCCCGGTTCTGTGAACAGATGTATATACTAACCATGGAAATGGTGGGATCATATAGGTTTGTGTTTGCTGTCTTAAAGTGCAAAACAAAACACAGTAAGGGTAAAAAGAAAATATTAAAAGATTAAGAGATAACTGACTTTTGAAAAGGTTTAAAGTTTTAAATGTTATCCTGCTTTCATAAACACAAGCCTGTTAGCTGGAGCAATAAAAAGGTATGCCCAAATCTTCCATCTATCTGTTTGTCTACATATTAACATCAGATAGCTACCATACAATTTTACTTTAATCCAGTTCCTCTGCTTTAGTAAACACTTACCTAAAAACTCTTCACGTATGGTGGAATACTTTTTAGGACTAGAAAACGTTCTCCCTCAGGTTTAGTTTTACTAACATTTTACATCTGGGAACAGGAGAGCTGGTCAGCAAGATACTATACTCTATCTAGAATTACCTCCACAGACTAAACTCCTTATGCCCTTCTTGGACAAATCTGACACGTAGATTGGTTAGGCTTACCATCCGCCTCGGAAAACCCAGTACTGCCCCGGTTTCCGAGCTCTGGTCCTGGGCTTTCCAGGCCCAGTGTAAGCCTCCTTCACCACCACCACTTGGCAAAGTGCCAAAAAAGGCACTTTTTCCCCTGGTGCCGCCATCTTGGATCTCGCAAAATCTCACAAGATCAAAGATGGTGGCACCCAAATCTTGTGAGGGCACGAGCTGGAGTCCTGGCCAGCTCGGATGCAGCCAGCCAGGCTCTGAAGACAACAACGGCGGTGGCGAAGACGATGACAGCAGCCGCAGCAGCGGCACAGGTAATTGTTGGGGGTGGTTTTTATAGTAAGCGTAATATTTCAGTATGCTAGTGTTTTCAAAGTTATCAAACCCAAATATTACACTACACAATTGTTGTGAATGGCCAAACATGCTCACAAAACTGCAAAAGTCAGTGGAAAACAATCTACTTGCCAAGAAGGATTTCTCACAAAGAAACTAACTGCCTAACTTTAAAGTAAAGTTATGTTTAACTTTACCATAAAGCATGTTTGCAACGACTCGGGCCGCCAGTGCAAAGGCCAGCAGCCCTCACTCTCCTGGCGGACCTTCCCTGTGCCCGCTGGTAAAGGTAAGCCCTGAACTGACCAGTGCAGGGGTGCAGTGAGAGGGCAGACTGGGCGGTGAAGGAGGGGGGCCATTGGCCGAACCAGGTGGGGAGAGGGCAGGGATATCGGTGGCACGCTCCGCCAATACCCCAGGCCCTTTCCCGGCCCGGCATTATCCCACCACCTTGGACGGTAGTTTGAAGCTGGCATGCATCTGAAGAGGCCCATAGGTCTCGGGCTGCCCTACACTCGGGGAAGGGGACGAACATTCCCTTCTCCTGAGGTGTTCCTGGGCCGCGCCAGGCTCAGGATTCCACACCTGGCCCTTTAGGCCTGCCGCGGAGAGTTGTGCAGGATTGCGTTGTAGGGGTACTTATCATACACTCCAGGGTACTTATCATACACAAAAGCAGAACTACCACATGACCAACATGAAAATGTCTACACATGCCCCACTACATTATTACCAGTAATATCCAGTACTGTGTATGGGCAATACTAACAATATTCCTTTATCCAAATATTGAAGACTTGCCAGCAAAGCGGTGAAAGTCAAGTGGATGAAAGTCAAGGTACTGCTGTACAGCATAAGTCAAACTATACATGTATAGAAACATGTTTTTGTGTGCATGCAAAAAAAAAAACCCTAACAGTCTCCGGGGGGGGGGGGGGGACAGTTGCTAACCCTGAATTTAAAGCCAGATAACAAAAGCCAGTGTCACTATCGTTTAAACACATTGAGATTACAGAACCCTATTCAGTCTTACCTATTTTTTTTAAAGCTGAAGAAATATATATAAAAAGAGGTGGCAACCAAAAAACTGTGGCTCAAAATAAAAGGAGCGATAACCCCACAATGCAGAAGTCTTAACATCTTCTGCTTCCCTTTCCACAAATCACAGTGCACTCAAGTACTGATCAAAAGTAGTTCCTTGCTTAGCTCCAAGCACTTCCTTTGTATTAGTGAACAAAAACAATTAAATCTGATCTAAATGGCCAGGATGATATAAAGAATCTCTCATTCTACGTTGTCAACTATGATGGTCCCAGATGAAGTCAAGTAAGTTGGGGATGCCCTTGAGACAGTTCTACTTTACCCTTATCTCATTCTGAAAATAAATACTGTACTAATTAGCCTCTATTTTTATGAATGTTCCTAAATTAGACAAAAAAGTATTAACATTGGAAGACACTAATTGCAGTGCAGCAATACGAAGTTTTCAATCTTTCATTTCTATCAGTGATTTTGAAGCTTTCTACCTCCAGGCAAGCCATTCCATATCCACGTGTCTGCCAAGGAATCCCTATGCATTTACTGAAGGACTCTGTGCATTACAAAAGATTCTGGGATACATTCTAAGGAAACTCCAGAAGTACCTCAGGATATCATTCATGAAAGCTTTATGGTACAATAAATGTGTTACTGTTTAAGGTGCCACAAAAGTATTTATTGCTTTTGCTGCTACATACTATAGCTACCTCTCTAGGAGTGATCTGTATAATATTCTTAAACTCCTGAGTGATGCTCTGTGTGTGCGAGAGTGTGAGAGAGAACACCATTAGCTGTGTATGAATCTTGCCATCTTTCGTTACAATAATAGTGTTCTCTTTATTGAGAGGGTGCACTGACTGAGAAGACAATATGAAACCCAAATGGAGGTGGTGATATTTCTGTATTTTTAAATGTTTATGATTTTTTAACCTTTTTCCTAGTGAAATAGAAATATGATTCAATAAAAAAACCCAGCAATAAAAAGGTTAGGATAATAAAAAAAAATCCTAAAATACAAAGAAATTGAAATAGCCAATCTAGTAGTTTTTACTCTGTACTGCAAGATGAAACAGTAAAATAAAAACTGATTTCTCCTCCACAAACAGTTTGGTTATTGGCCACTACTTTTGAGGTTCTTAAATAAAATGAAAACCAAAGTAATACTGTAAGAAAATAAAGTTCCTTTCCCTTCACAAAAATATACTCTACAGGGCTGTTTGCCTTTTATCTCTCTTGTGCTTTTGGAGTATCAAATACTAATGACACATAGACACTACAGTCAAGGTATTTTCAGCTGAAAATTCCATGTGATGCATGCCACTGAAAGAAATGTATTTTACTGGAAGACGTCATCATCCAAGATACAAAGATTAAGCAATCTTTGTATCCAAGATACATTTTTTAAAAACTTTTATTCTCTAATTCCTCTGTTTTACCTCTTACAGTGCATGGTCCCCACTGCCCAACAGGAAACTCCACTTATAGATATCAGAACCAAGAGCCTCAAGGCAAGCAGGCTGTTTAGCAGAGAATCAGTCAGAGTGATTATTTTGTTCACAGACCAAAGAGTCAGGCCAGGGTCAGCAGTTTTCGAAGGTCAGATGAGGCCCTACGGACAGGGCTCCTCATATTACCTGGTTTGCCAGGTTGGACTGCAGTTACATCCTCTGAACACCTGAAGTGGTGGCACTGTAGCACAGCAAAGATCAGACCAGCAGTTCCCTCAGTTTGTAGGTTGCCATGGTAGCACAAGGAATAAGACACCTGGGCTCTACAGACATCTTACATTAGACCAGTGGTGGCCAACCTTTTTATGACATGTGCCACTTTTAGTTTTTTTGTATCTTGGGCGTGCCACAAAAGTAAATAAATAAATAAATAAATAAATAAACTACTAGAACGCAACCATGTTGGAAAATCCAGCAAGCAACTCCATAGTTTTGGTTCCCAAAATTTCCTGGAGGTCTAAATCCACAGGGCCCTTACTGACCTGCTCATTTATTAATTAATGTACATGCTCCCACCACTATTCCCCAGTTTCTCTCTCTTCTGCTCAGCACAAGAATGATTGTCTAATTCACACATTTGTGAGGTAATAAGTTCTGCACATGGGGATTTTTCAACCTCACCGCCACTTGAGGAGATAGCTGCATGAAAGAGCACCCATTTTCTCTGATAAGGTAAGCCTGGAGTTCATGTGGAGACTAGTTCACTCAGTGTTTCACCACATGATTCTGAGCTGGCAGAATCACTACGTGTCTGCTTTACCAACTCAGAAATGAAATATGTGAATTGTAAAAATATCACCTTTGTCATAATTATACTTGGGCTGGTTCAGTTAATTTTCTGTTGAAGTGACAATGCAAAAACAAATGAACAAAAACAAAAGCATAAAAAGAAAAAGAAAAAAACTGAAAAGACTGCTTGAAATGTGAAATAATCTGGGATGGGGGGGGGGGAAAGAGAGGAAAGAGGGAAACAGTTCACTAGACTCGAGTGCCCAAGATACATTTCAGGAAGTCCCTCTCACACACTCACAAAGTGCCGACAAATGTACTCCCCTTTGGACCCCACACAATTTGACTGTGTTGTACCACCTGGAAACGCCGTTTCTGCTACCCGTGGCCACCACTAAGGGCTTTGCTAGCCTGCTCTCAAAGTGGACAATTGCTTCGCTTCCCATATCACGACGCGACAGGAAGCGAGATAAGAGAAAGTGCTGCGACAGAGAAGTTTTGAAACAGCTCAACGACGAAGAGCTTGAGGCACGCGCGAGCCACAGAAAAGAAAAGCAACTGCAGCCCAGAAGGTGCAAACGGATTGCGCCCCAGCGTCCGCGCCTTGCCTGCGCCTTCCCCTGCCTGCGGGCGCTCTGCAGAGGCTGCTGGAGGGCTGCTTTACCCCCTTCCTCCTGCTCCTTGGATAGGTTCCTGGTGAAAAATCGGGAGAAGCTGTTCTGCCAGGAGGAGCCAGTTCTCCTCCGGCTGCTCCCGCCAGACATCTCCGACACTGGGAGAAACCGGGAGGCGGCTGAGACAGCCAGAGGGTCACGAGACGAGGCTTCCCTCGGTCTTTCGCCGTGCGCTCGCCGCAGTCGAAGCTCCGCTCGTAAGTTTCTAGTCCATTACTTCAGCAGGACGGCCGGGCAAAGCACAGTGCTGGAGCAACCGGCCACTGCCTCCTCAGCCAGCCCCCTCCCACCGTAGAGGCAGGGACGGTGCTCTCAGTTGCCCGCCCCACGAGGCGGAGCTATGGCCGCTGCTCTGTCGCGGGCCCCCCTTTCCAGCCAGCAGGGCTCCCGCACGCCTCGTTCAAAGGGTTGGGCAGCATGGCCTTCCCGCCTCCACCCTCCCTCCCTCGGCTCAGCCAAGAACTTCCGGCACTGTACTTTGCCCGGCCATCCCGCTGAAGTAATGGACTAGAAACTTACGAGCGGAGCTTCGACTCGCGCGGACCCGGAGGGAGAAGCCGGGAGGGAGGCGGCGGGCAGGCGGCGTGCCACCCGACAGACCTTCCCGTGCCACTCTGTGGCACGCGTGCCGCGGGTTGGCCACCACTGCATTAGACAGTTAGGTCCCTTCTGAACCCTTCTGTGTTGACAGCCCTACCCAAACAGAAGGATGGCTCCTTCACAGTTTCTATCCCCTTTCCAGAATAGAATAAATGCTCCTTAGCTAACTGTTAGTAAGGGACAGAGAGACGAAGGGGGAAAAAAGGCTTATTCTTACCATTTTAAACTTACCATAGAAACTGCAGTTTGTAATTGGTAGTATGTACTGCAACAAGATACAGCAAACCTGACTATAAGGTCCCCAACTTACAGACGTTTTAACATCTGACTTACAAATGGGCTTGATAAAGGCTTTGAAGTAGGCGCAGCTGTGAAGACACTGGCAAAAACAAACAGAAGCTGATAAATGCAAACAAACAGAAGCTGATAAAGACAACTAGCACAGCTCAATAACTTTGAAAATAGTGACCCCTTGCTGTGGCAATGGGAAAAACAATAGCTCCATAACACTGAAAATCTGGGGATTCCTTGGGGCAGAAAGGAAGGCGAGGCTGAAGGAAGCAGTCAGTGTGGCCAACGCTGACTGGGCACAGGAAGAGCTGTGAGCTTTCATACAGTATGAGAAATGTTTGCCCTGAACAGAGGCAACACCAACAACAGAACAAAACACAGCCACCTTTTACCACTACCAAGTTGGAAAGGAGGGAGGAAGGGGTTAAAAGCCGAGTTTGATCAAGGCCCCCTACAGTTGCCATCGACTCCCTTTTAAAAGCAAATATACAGAAAATCTTATGGTCTAATTCTTGTAATTTAATTATGATTAATGTTACTAAAATTAAGACCAAAGGAACATTCTATGACAGCACCCTTCTGTGATCTAATTGGCTTGGCCTAATGGACAATCAAGAGTTGTATTTTTGCCCACAGGCATGTCTTTGGAATTACAGACAGCTGTGTGGGTGCTTTTGCACTGGCACAGTACTTCCCTCATTGGTGCTTTCACACAGGTGTGATAGTGCTAGGTCACCAAGGATCAGATGTTTCAACTTAAGTATAAACCTCTGGAACCTTATCTATACTTAGGAGCTCAGAGTATAATGCTTCTATTTAGACACCATGTCCTGCTTATATTTTTGAGCCGATTTACAATGAGTTAGGAACATTTTTTTTTCCAGAAAAATCAACAAAAATACTGTCTGGCTTTCACAATTCTGTGCGTTCAACTGAACAATAAAAATACACTCTGAAAATAAGAATCACTCTGCCCCAATAGGAAGGGCATTTATAGCACCTCACTAGACTGAAGCTCTATTCTACTTCTCCAACACTGTTGGGGTAATTAAAGCAACAACAGCTGTCAAGGTTTAGAAATAACCATTTGTTATGGAAGTTGCAAGGCTTAGAACCTGCCAGGATAGTACAGCCCTGGCTATATTCTTCCACACTTTTTTGAGCTCACCACACAATTGCAAGAATTTAGTTCCTCAGGGCAGAATTTGACATCTTGAGAATTCCAGTTTCATTTGAGGGGGAAAAAAAACTACCTCCATGCATTTCTAGTCATTAATTCAGAAAAACAAAAGTAGAACTCCTAGTGGTCAGTAGATGAAGTTTTTCCAGATACCTACCCGTCTCTTATCCATCAAGATTACTATCCCCTTGCCCTTTTGCCTGAACTACAATTCTATAGCATTTGCCGCCCTTCTTTCCTTCCTTGCAGGCTCCATTCCAGTCACACAAAACAACTTTATTCTGCATGATTTTGGTTTAAAAATGTTGGATCTTTTTTGTAGTCTACACAACCCACTTGGCAGTGTCATAGCCTCCTGGAAATTCACCAGACCCCAGTTTTGCTAACAAAAACCAAACATATTCTGACATGTAGGAGAAAAATGAAAGCAAGACAACTCTATGTAACAGTCTAGCTCCCATATTTTGGATAACTACTGGTATATCTCAGACCAGGTCAACAGTTCCTGAGCCTTTTTCGAATAATGCAAAGTCCTGAACAATGACACTCTTTCCTTTTCAGATCATGATAACCCTACTGAAATGCCTCTATTAGTTTCCTGTCCACTCGTAATTCAAAACAGACTCCTCATCCTTACCTTCAAAGTCCTATATGGTCTTGTCCAACCTTATCTCTCTGCCCCTATACCCCTACCCATGATCGTTACATGATCGGGCAGCATTTCTACTACTCTTGGCCATGAAGGGATCCTATTTCCTTAAAACTACTCCACCCTTTCTTCTTGATTCCCCGTATGCTTAGAATTCCCACTCAAAACATTTTTGTGCTGTCGCGTTTCTCTCAAATCCCTCCTCAAAACTCATCTTTTCCATTAAGTCCTCCTTAGTCTTCATTGCCTACTGTAACTAAACTGAAGAATGCTTAACTGAACCAAAACTATTCCTCCCACTCCCCTCATCCCTATCTTCTTCCCCTCCCATATCAAATTCTGAATTGTAGACTTCTCATGACAGGTACCTGCCTTTCGGTTTGTCGCATGCCATATGCACTGATGGTATAGTAAAAATGAATCACAATGGTGCAGCACCTTCCTAAGAGAAAGTGGCAGTTAGACATATTCTAAACTTTTCTCTTGTTCTGGGCAGAAAGAGTATCTGATTGTATGTTTTCCAGAAACACATGAAACTGAAAAAAGGGTTCTGTAGTCACTGGACATGGGCTATCCAAGGTTGAGCCAGTGGGAAACGTATGTCTTTCTCTATTGCTTGTGAGCTTCCAACTAGGCAACTGGTGGGCCACTGCAGAAAACAGGATGCTTGGACAAGGTGGACCTTTGTTCTGATTCAACAGGGCTCTTATGTCCCTCTCTAAGGAAGGTGTTTTCATTCAAGACTGGGATAGAAAACAACATCAAAAAGGAAGATCTGTGCTGCAACATGGCAATGGAGGTGGCCATCACTCCAGGTTAATCCATTTTGAATTACTATGCCTGAACAAAGATAACAAGACTGAGCAGGGTATTTCCCCCTCCCCCAAGGGAGGGAAAAAGACAGTCAATTGTCCATTGGGTTTTCTATTTCTCCAATTTAGCACTCCTATGGACTCAATGCAGAAGCTTTATCAATTCAATGGTGATGTTGAAAAATTGTACTATACTGCTATAGCTTAAAATGTTTTAAACACACAGAAAACCCTGGTGCAAAAATCTTCACAAAGTTAACCACCCTCTCCTTATATTGAAATCTGATAAACAGCAGAAGAATAGTTTCTTCCAAGATGTATTTTAGTTAGAATTACAGAATGCCTAGTTGCACGATAGACATACATGTAAAGGTGACCCCTGACAATTAAGTCCAGTCGTGTCCGACTCTAGGGTATGGTGCTCATCCCCATTTCAAAGCCGAAGAGCCAACGTTGTCCGAAGACGCCTCTGTGGTCATGTGGCCGGCATGACTCTCCTTGCCGCAGCGCGTAGCATGCAGCTGGAACACGAGCGCTGTTTACCTTCCCGCAAGCGGTACCTATTTATCTACTCGCATTAACATGCTTTGGAACTGCTAGGTTGGCAGGAGCTGGCCAAGCAACGAGAGCTCACCCCGTCGCGGATTCGAACTGCCGACCTTTCGATTGACAGCTCATGGTTCAGCGGTTTAACCCACTGTAACCCGGCCCCCAAACGGGCACCAGCATAGCCCAGACTATATACATAAACACAAAAACAAAAAGTCCTTAAAAATATGCAACTGAACTGAATTCAGGATCAGAATTCATGAATCAATATATATCTTTTGCATATCATGGTCTAAAAAGAATAAATGGTTTATTGCTACTTATATAGTTCCATTTGCATACGTGGGACTTAGGAGGAAATTAGCAATTAGGAGATACACCCCAGTCTCAGTGGGTTCACAATGTAAAATCAGGTTACAGATATACATTGTTGAAGTTATGGCCTGCTTAAAGTAACATGCACTGATCATTCTTACTAATGCTTTCAATTGTTTCATTGCAATTCAAATGAAAAGGAACTACTGCTGACTATTTATATAGGGGAGGAAAGAAGCAATAATCTCATCTCCTACCTCCAGTCCAAGACCTTTATGCCCTTTCAATGTATTTTGAAAAGATGAAGTGAGTGCTTCACAAATCATTTGTTCAATGTGCAAGTTCTGAATGTTATTAGATATCAAGGCCTGATATGAAACATGTACACAAAGTTTAATTTTAAAATTAAAACACACACCTGCAAAACAAGAGAACGACTTGATATTAGAGATAAGCATACACGTATGCTCTATGGGTTACAAAGTAATGAAAAAAGCAATGTTTGTGAACTATAAGAAAATTAATGTAGCCCAACAAACTGTCCATTTGCTTCTGTGTTATCATTACTAATTGGGGGAAAATAAAACACTATACATAAATTAGATGCTGAAAATGATGAACATGTTAATTATTTAGTCACACACCTATGTCTTCAATAGTATCAGACTAATTAAAATTAGTATTTAGACTGCAAACTTTGGAAACAATGCACAGTAATAATTCAAGGAGTATTTTGTACTCAATAAGAATAATAATGCAATGTATTATAAATCATTTATATAAAAATTACTTTAAGGCTTGCCTTGGTCAAAACCAGAGGATTAGTGGCATGCAGTGGACTTCTTAGAGAGCCATATGTTTAGTTAACTGATATACAAGAATGTGTGTAATATGATATCAATTCATTCCCCTACATCTCCTGTTGAACAGGAAAGATACTAGATCAGGGGTGTCAAACTCGTTTCATACAGTAGACCGAAGCATTCATGGCACCTGCTGAGGGCCGGAAGTTGTGTCATTAAGCAGGTGATGACCAGAAATAAGCACTTTTTTCTCACTTAAGAACTCATCAGCTGCAAATGACAAAAGAGAAAATATGCAAACCTTGATCATATTTTTAAGATATGGGAGAGCCCAACTATGTGGGCCGCCTTTTCAGCGGTGTCACTTCTGCTGAGGTGTCACTGCAGCTCAGCAGCTGAGAGGTGCTCTGCAAAGTGACGCTTCAGCAGAAATGGCACTGCTGAAAGGGTGGCCCATGTGATAATTGGGTTCTCCCAGTGCTTTGGCAGCTTCTCCCTTCTTACCCCTCTTGGTCTGCCTCTTCCTCTATACCGTTTCTCACCTTCTGAGGCCTCCTGCAGTTTCTCCTTCCCAGCACTGCTGAAAGGGTGGCTCACATGATAATTGGACGCTCCCAGCACCGCCCTTTCAGCAGTACCACTTCTGCAAATGTGTTACTTCGCTGCTCAGCAGGTGAGAGCAGCTGACGGTGGTGCTGGGAGAGACAAATTATCACGGGAGCTGGATAAAGAACTTCTGGGGGCCGTATCTGACCCAAGGGCCTTATGCTTGATACTCCTATACTAGATAATTTTGAGTTATACTATTCCATACTTCAGCATTTATTAAAATAAGTTTCAAAATTAAACCAATGTTTGCACTTCAATGCTTCTGAATTGCCTGTGAACGTTTCTCATGTTCCCAAAGTTTATTTCAACTCAGACTCAAATGAAATATTTTTTTGGGGGGGGGAGGGGGTTGCAATTAGGAATAGAATGGAGACATTACTCAGGTACACCAAAATAAAATATTTCATATTTTGCATTTCTCCAAGTTGAAAAGGGAAAGAAAAAATGTTATGTAAAAGATCAAATGAGAGTTGTTAATTATTTCCAGGTATGGAAACAAATATAAGCCATAGAAGAGTTTACAGAATCTTCTTACGATGACCCCATCATGTTGCAATGTATGATGTGCAGTATGATTAACTTACAATGCAAGCCTCTACATGTTTACTCAGAAGTAAATCCCATTGCATTCAATGGGGCTTACTTCCAGGAAAATGTGTATGGAACTGCAGTCTTAAAGAAATTCTATCGTAACCAACTTAACAAGATGATGGAAATATTTTCTTCCCATTTCTGACCAATGTCATGTGTAATCAATTTTTAAGCATTTCTTTGATATACTTCCTTATTTTAGGCCTTAGCCTATATATTTTTATAGTTGTGAAGACTTGCATCTAATTCAATTCCGTGAAGTCTATTTTTAAGCATTTAAGTTTACATTTCTATTCTGATCAAGTATTATTCACCAACATTATTGCCCGAGATATGTCTTAGAAAAATCCTCACTGAATGAAGAGATGGCTGCCACCCGACACTGAACAACAGAGACAGAAACAGTGATGCAATAAAAGGCCGTATTCTGAACCCTACTTTGTGACTCCAAGGGATGAACCTGTAGTACAAATACAACTGAGGCTTCAATCTTATTAATGCTTGGGAGGAAGGTCCATAGAATACAACAGAACTTCTGAATCAGCATGCATAGGATCAGGCTTTTAGTCCACTAATTCCCATATAGTAGATCAGAATCCATCAATGGGGATGCAACACTGCCAGCAGAAAGCATTAGGAACAATGCAGAACAAAGGCTTCAAGATGGTTTCAATTGTACATGAAGAGACTAGATTGACAAGTGGGTTCTGAACAAACACAGGATTCTGCTGGTTTCCTTCAGTAAAAAATTCAGAAACCACAAAGTTAACAATGAAACGCCAATTAGACCATTATGTGAGGTCAGTGTTAGTTTTATTTCTATTCGAATACCTTTTGGGTTAAACCAAATCTTGCCATCTTAAGAGCAAAATAAAACCCTTCATTTTTGTGCATACATGCATGCATGCATGCATACATACACAATGAGAATTGCAAATATATGATCCAGATTAAAATATGAACATCTGAACAAAAACCTCTGTAATCAAGGAACAAATATGGATTAATACAGATCATCCTGCTGTCCCAAATTTATAATAATATTCCTAGGAGAAAATATTATAAAATATATCATGAAAATGGCAACTGGGAAATAGGAATAATAATATTCCTATTACACTCTACACCATACTAAAACCACTATGCTCTGGGCCTCACTACATACTGAAGGCATACATGAACAGTCTTGTAATGCATACCATGTTCCCTCTCACATGCCTAAGAAAACAGGTTGTCAATTATGCAAGACAGTGAAAGTTATTAATTTACATATGTTGTCAGAGTGTGGAGGGGAAAAATGTCTGCTGCATTAAAGCAATATTGTTCTTTGGGCTTTTAAAATCCAGAAGGTTCCAAGGGTACTCCAAAGCTGAAACTTGGGCCTCAAAGCATTTAAACTGCAACATATGAAAAACAACAACTTTTATGTACTTCTATAGAAACATGCTGTTCACAATTGTGATGCATGTCTATTTATGCAGACATGCATAAACTACTGTGCATATCTACTCAGAAGTAAGTCCCACTGTGTTCAATGAAGTTTACTCCCAGTAAGAATACATAAGATTGCAGTCTCAGCATACCAGACATTCATCCTGGGGGAAGGGGGTACTTATAACAGAATGCTAATGACTGTCTTAAAAAAAACTACTAATTTGTCAGGGGAAATTAATACTTCTTTAAAATATGCTACTTTTCACACAGAAATATGTACTGAATATGCATGAGGAGAAAATGTTTATAGGGAAGTTAGATACAAGCACATAACCTTTAAGCCAAAAAGGGGGGGGGGAACACCCTGGAAAATATCAGTCCAGCAGCAACAGACTATTAATAGAGAAGAAATTAGTTTGACAGTGCCATTGCAATCTCACATGAAATGCCATTTTAAGAAAGATGATTGTTTTCATTTTCTCATTTTAATACTGCTTTTGTGTCAGTAGCAGACAGTATTGTAACACAAATCTAGGTTAAGATACAGGAATTTGTCCACCATTTTAAAAACAAAAGTGAAAAGATTAATATGGCATACGTATCAACTCACTTCACACACACACACACACACACACACACACACACACACACAACCAAAGCAGCTACATGAGTCCGTCATCTTTCCCCTCCCCTAGGAAGAGTAGTCTCGTTCATTTGCCTTTCACACAAATAACCAATAAAATTAATCAGCTGGAACGCAGCATTTTAATCGTAGTAAAGATGGGACATGTTTTGTTCATGACTGGAAGACGACAATCTTTTTTCATTTAAGCATATTAAGCCTATAATATGCTGCAGACAAACGCACTGCATGGGGTGTGGAGGACCCGAGCTGATTAGATTACCACAACATCAGCCTGGGGCCGCCATTTTTAGAATCTCTAAAGGACAAAAGAGGGAAATTACAGTTTTTACTTCACTTTTACAGAAAGTAACTTTAAAAGTATAACGTGTGCTATCAAACGCTCTTTGTAGGTCATCTATGTTTCCAGAGAGTGTTTTAATTTCTCTAAAATAGGCTTTGAAAAGAAAAAAAAAGCATTCCCTTATTAGATCTCTTTTAAGACAGTCTAAATAAAGTGAGGCGAAAACAGTCTTAAATTCAGACCGCTTATTACAAATATAGTGTTGTAAAGAGAGATCTGCATTAATTGGAAACCTCTGGGCTTTTAATCACCGTACATTCCTCGATGATTGAGCACGGAGAAGTACGGGACCTTCCTAATTGGACTATATTATGTTTCTTCTACCCTATTTAGTACTACACAGTGGACCGTTTGTTTCTCCTCCCCCATGTCTGCTGCAGCAATAAGGGACTATTCCACCAACTCCTTTAAAAAAAAGGTTCGATATGCGTCCCTCAAGGAACGAGAACACCGATCGTAAGAGTGAACTATAAACACAGACGATTATAAATATAACCTGGTACCGCCAACTGTAAAGATGGGGATCTCGGATCATCCCCCACCTGCCACCTCCCCTTTTAAATTGCCTCAGAAAGTCTTTAGAACTGTTCGCCGTTTGTCCGTGATATGCCACAGATCAGAAAAGATGGAAGGCAAATGAGGTGGGGGTGTGTGTGTGGACGGAAGATTAGGCCCATAACGAACCGTATTACCACAGAACAGACATATGCAGGCGAGGAGCACAGAATAGGTTTCCCAAGCTGCCTCCATGAAACTCAACGCTGATTATTGTTAATAACAATAATGATAACGCGTCTGTTCTTTATTAAACATGACGTCTATACAAATGCAGCTCTCTCTCTCTCCAACCTCCTAAGGAGTCCTCTTTTTTCACATAAAGTAGAAGACTGGCATAGGTGACCCCCCCTCCGTCAAAAAAATTCCCTCAGCTCTGCCAGTTACAATAACGTGCCATATTCACAAGATATAGCGACTCCCTTTCCTTTTTAACTCAGCCCCCCAATGAGAGGAGGCAAAAATCCAGAGTAAACCCACACACACACACACACAACACCCACAGTTGAGGAGGGGGAAGGGAACCAGGATCACAATACACACAGCAGATATACACCCAAGATACTGAGATGCTCTGTCACTTTTTCACCTTTCTTTTTCATCGGTCCTTCCCCCCGCGGCACTCATCACAGGGCATGACAATCATAACAAATAAGGATAATAATGGCAGACTCACCTGTAATGATCACAGGCCAGGCAGTAGCACCCCCTGAACTGAGCCTCTCTCTTAGCCCAACCAAAACAATGCAACAGTCCCACTGCGGATGTCCCTCGTCTGAGCAGGACGGAGACCTCAGGAGCCTTGGAGAAGGGGGAGGGTCGATGGCGGGGACCCCAAAGGTTGCTCGTTGCACAGAGGACCGGCTAGGAAGCACCTGATCCCGGGACCTCTGCACAACCCCTCAGCTGCTGCCGCGGCCAGGCTCCGGCTCTTGCTTCTGCTCCCGTGTCTCCCTCCTCGCAGACGCCTACGCTCCCTCCTATGTCACTGCCTCTCTCTGCGAAAATGGCGTCGGCTCTCCCCCTCCCTTCCTCCCACTGCACGGGGTTCACCCGTCCCGCCTGGCAGGGGCAGGGTTACCAGGGCGAAGCCAAACAGCCGCCATTTTGCTTGTGGGCTGGAGCGTCGCTGGTGCTGCCCGTGCAGGCGAGCCTTCCTTCGGGTCCATTTTGCAACAGCCGAGTTAGGGGGCAGGAGGCAGGCTTCCTCGGGAAACCGAAGAAAGATGAGTGACTGAAGTGGAGAGACCCTCCACAGATCGGAAAAGAGGCCGCCACTCGGGAGGGAAGGGGGCGTTGTGCCCGAGAGGACTACCGGAAGGAGGGGGAGGGCGGGACGGGGAGAAAAAAAGTTGTTTGGGTTGGTGTTCAGGGTGACCATGCAGTTCACAGGCGGCGGCGGGAGAAGTTAGGAGCGATGTCCAAGCGGCTCCTGCAGGATTTACTGACTGCGTAAAAACCCAGGAAACACTGCCTCCAGTCCAATTTGGATTACACTTCTCGAAAGTTACGAGGGAGGCCCCACCACCACGATCCGCAAAACTACTTGCAGTTGCACAATCCTTTACATTACTCAGGCTGCAATCCTATTCAGTTTCCTGGGAGTAAGTAAGCCCCATTGAATGCAATTGACTACTTACTTCTGAGTAGACATGCATAGGATTGTGCTGCCAGATTAGTAAACCCTATTAAATTCAGTCGGTCTTATTCCAATCCCAGGAAAGCGCGTATGGAATTGCTGCCTTAAAACTGATTTCGTGCCGTTGGCGTCAAAGTCGTGTCTTCGGCCTGGATGGCAGTGTGAAACGGCTCTTCTGCAGGTCATTGGCAGGCACCATCTGTTTGTACGCTCCTAAAACTATGTACAGTATGTATGTGGCTTCAGAGACCGAAACGTTCGCTTTCAGCACCCGTGACGTTTGAGAGCTTCAGGCTGCTAGCCCCCAGGTGCTTTCCTGGAAGAAAGTCCACTGAACGAATGGGGTTTACTTTTGAGAAAACACAGGGCATAGCACTATGTTGCGCATAAGTTTTATTCGGAAGTAAATTCCATTTTATACAGTACATATGTGGTGGTTAAGACTGGAGCAGTACGTCTGCAAGAACTTGGCTCACAGTGCAACCCTATGCGTTTCTACTCGTTAGTAAGCCCCCATTAAGGTCAATGGGACTTACTCCCGTGTACATAGGATTGTAGCTTCAGACAGCTTGCGTCTCCTCCGGTGACAGCGCACGACTTTGTCGGAAGGAGTTTTCATCGGGGGAGGTGCGAGCAGCTAAAGGACTGTCCCAAACAATCCACTTTCTCAGTTACTGCCTTGGAGAACATCGACCTTTCTTGAAGATACAGGCGCACCTCTCACCGTGAAAAGTAATTGCCCCGAATCCAAGGGGCAACTCGTAACAGCGATTTCCATTTTGTAGGTGACACGCACGTCCAAATTGTGTGTCAGTTCGACTCATCTCTGGACCAGTTGGAAGCAGCAATGCTGTGTTGACAAGCAAGCTCAGCCCCCTTTCTGTGACTATGAAGCCCATATTATTCCCCGTCCTCTTGTTCCTTTCCATTTTTGCCTCGACACCGACCTAGATTCTCGTCCGCCTGGTTACAGCCCCTCCAGCGAGAGGTGGCTGAGCGAAGTGAGGGAGGGGAGGCGGGCTGGGGTTTCATTCGACGCCCACCAGGGGCTGAGTGAGCCTCCTTCAGTGCGCAAACTCGGGGCACCAGATAAAAGCTGGGCTGGCAGCTCTTACCCTTCCTTGATGGAGCCGAGACAATCGAGTGGCAGAAGAAGGAAGTTAGATGCAGTCTAGAGTAGCGCGCCTTGCTTGGGTGCAGAGAGAGTCTGTGTGGGTTCGCGGTGGTGCTGTCGTAGAAGAAGCTGAGGCGAGAAAGGCTTTGCCTGCTGCCCGACTGGACCCAGAGAAGGCGGCTGTAATGGGGCACTGAGTATGCAGAGGGGTGAGAAAGGGAGGGTGATTAAATGTTTTGTGACCATGGTGGAATGTGTGGATGTTTTCTTATTTTTATTCCCCTTGTCTAATCCCACCGTGTGCTTCTCTGTCTGTTTTTTTCTCTCTTTTATAGGACGCTTGGTTGGGCTGCTCCATGGGGGCTCCGCCTGTTGTAGGGTGAAATGGCGGCTGCCGCCTCGGTGCAGTTGGCGGTTGTCGTTATAGGGTTTCCCTCCCTTCTCTTCTCCTGCCCTTCTTTTTCCCCCTCCCCCTTCCTGCCCTGGCCTTTCTCTGCAGCGAACCGCGGAGAATACACGGAGTCAGGAGGAGGTGGCGGGGGGGGTGAAGAGGAGAGGACAAGAGCCAATCGGCTTTCCGGCGGAGCCACCGAGGAAAGCTCTGATTGGCTGACGCTGACATCATCCTGCAGCAGGAGCAGACGCCGCTGCTGGGCAGGGCTGGGGAGCTGTCGGGGGTGGCTGGTGCAAAGGGAGAAAACGGGCGCCATGATGCCAGAAACTGGGTGAGATGGGGGGAAGAAGGGACGTTCTGTGGAAGAGATCCTTAAGAAGGGCGAGATAAGAGGCAGGACAGTGGGCCTCGGATGACTCGACTCTGTCCCAACCGTCTTCCGTTGGGGAACACGGACGAAGACCCGAGTGCGGCAACGCTCCCCCGATAGCTGTAACTGCGTCAATTCAAGATGGCGCGAGGTCTCCCTGGAGAGGAAAGGGAGCTGCACGTCCGCCAGAGGTCATGTGACCCTGTAGCATTCTTGTGGGGCTTGGCGTCGTACCAAGCTGGCTCAGGGAGAGGCGGCGGCTGAGCTGGAGCTCACTGGGGAGAGTCCCCTTTGGTGCGGTTGGAACAATGGCTGCGTTAGTTCTCTTCCCTTTTTTTTCTGCTTCCTTCCCTGCACAGGCCTACCCGTTCCCCATATTAGAAGCTGTTAGGGGGAAGTGTTTTGTTTAGCTTCCACCCCTCCCCAGCGAGAGGGCGTAACTGATCCAGGACTCTGTTCTCCGTTCTTTCCTCTTTCTCCACCCGCATCTGCATAAAACTGGTGTCTGCGAGCGAAAGTTCTCGTTCTTTTCCACCACTAGTGGGGGGGGGGGGAGCAGAATTAGCAATGCCAATACGATACCCCGTGACGCCCATGATCTTGGGGAGGGAGAAGTTGAATGCTCGATTGAACGCCAATCTACACAAACTGGATTTTGTGGAATTAAGGCTACAAGTCAGTACTGTATACACTTGGTGAACTCGGCGGTGTTGACGCTGGAGTAAACAAAAGGGATCGGACTAGATGAACTATGATATGCCTTGTGGCCTGTTTAGCTATCAGCTAGGTATGGAGTTGGAGTGTGACAAAGTCTTGGAAAGGAAAGCAATTGTTTATCTAGCTAATGAAGTCCTTGCTACTCGGTGAAATGCAGCTTGTTTGCTTATGTAAAGAGAGGAGTTGGTCACTGAAATTTTGATTTGTGTTTTAGTATTGTAGACCTGCAGAGGCAGAGAGATACTGATTCCCGTTATTGGAGTATTCTCTCTGCTTTTTCTAAGGTTCCATCCTGCAGAGATAGTATGGTTGGCAACAAAAAGCTAGGTTACTTTGTACTATACCATGGTAAATAATGCCTGTTTGTAGAGTGGCACATGAGTGCATGTTCCTGACACAAACTACAATAACGGTTATGTTCCATTGGCTATATCTGAATAGAAATATAAACTGGAAGTGTTCTTATTTGATGCTCTGAAATGGAGACGTTCTTCTATACCTGGATATATTTGCTGTGTGTAGTCATTGTTGCTATACTGCGTTGTTCCCCCGTACTATCTGTTCGAAAGCAAGACATTGCAAGTAGATAAATAGGTACCGATGCGGTGGGAAGGTGACTGTTAGTCATGCTGGCCACATGAGCACTGAAGTGTCTTCGGACAGCGCTTAGACAGCTTCTTTGGCCTTAGAAACAGATGAGCACCGTCGGACACGACGGACTTTCAAGCAGGGGATACCCTTACCTTACTATTACCGTATGTGTGGTTTGAATTTTTTTAGAATTGCTACATTTAAAATATTTAAACATTCCTATATTTTCAAATCTTGACTTAGAACTGTTGAATTAGTTGGGACATATGTATTAAATTGAATTACATATGTTTGAGTGAGGGTGGGGCCTGGTGTTGTAAATTTCCAGTTGGCTTGGGTTTGTAAAAGATTCAATTACTACTGTTTAAGATATTAAAAGGGACATTTAAAAGCAGGGTGTTCCTTGCTTTTCCATAGGTACTTAAACAATGCACCCAAGTAGATAAAAGGTGGTAATTATATTGATGTCTTGTCACTTGGTAGGGTTTCAACTTCACTCATCATTCTTGAACTTTTGTATGCATTACAAAGCTGGCCATATTGAAATACCTGAACTCTACCTGAATTTGGTGTCTAGCAATACAACTACTTGTGGCTGTGATGGGCCTCTTCCCCCACCAAAAAAAAAAACTATTAGAGTAGAAATAACTACTCTTGAAATAGGGGTCCTGTGGAAGCTAAAAGTATAGAAGATCTCTTTGAAGCTTGGTCGTTTAACATTCCATCTTGTTAAATGTCTCAGGGTTAGGTACGGGGGCTAGCCTTGCATCAGGTGTTCTCTCTGTGTAAAATTCAGATTCTCAAAATGTACTAGTAAACTGTAGCACTTTATACACTGATACCTTTGTTCAAACTCCATCCCAAATATGCCAGTTGGCTTTCTTCTCTCAGCATTTTCCTACCTTCTTCCCTCCCCCAAGCAATCTATTAAACACTTCATACTTGTGCTTTAAACCTTGTTTGTAAATGTTTACTGTACTCCAAAATGCAAGACTGCTTGGATCTACCTTTGGCAGGCAGTGATACTGCCTGTCTCAATTGCCTGTGCAATTGTTCAAGTTTCAACTTGATTAGCTTGTATGAGTACTCCTGAGAGTAATGTCAAAACCACAGGTATACTTGGCTTGAGATCTTATTGTCCCTACACATTGCCCTTAATAGCATGAGCACAATCTTGTGGAAATATGTGCTTATGTTTAGAAGGAGCACATTGAAAACTGACGTCATCCAAATAATTGGTACTCGTGTTGGGTTAAGCCTGTGTAGGGCTAGAATTTTGAAACTGGCAACATGGTAAATGGGAGGGGGAAAGAGATAAAAGCAAGCAAATGTCATGATTGTTACCTGACTCATAGTGGGGATGGAGCCAATATCTTCCCAACAAATCAAAACACAAATTGCTTCGTATTATAGTGACTAGCTTTTGGGGAGAAGTTTAAAATCTAACAATGTAACTAAAAGAAAATGCATTAATAGATATGTACCTACTGTGTATTGGTCGATGTGCTCCCTGCCTTTCAATTTAATCTTGGTATGCTAAAACTGTGGAAATATAGTCAAGTCTACCTTAGCCTGACTCTGCTTGCCTGCCTTTAAATTCTGGCTTGCCTTATGTAGATGTCCTGTGTGTTAATACTACACCACATCTAAAAAAATAGGATATACTCAAGAATTCTTTTCATGCAATGTGGGACAGTTTGATGATTTCCTTAAATGCCCTCAATCTGCTTCTGAGGATCCACCAATTATCAGGTGTGGATTTGCATGTGGTGCTAGAGGCTGTGGAGGGAAAGGTCTCTCTCCTCTCCCCACCCCTTGCGTATATGGAAGGTCTTGGGAAGCATCTTGACACAAAGTAGCAAGTTATATATAGCAGGGGTGGCCAAACTGCAGCTCCTGAGCCACATGCAGCTCCCTGATGTATAATGTGCGGCTCCCAGAAATATGTTGGCTGGGCTCCTTTTTGCATCCCAATAAATATAAAAACTAAAATTTTCAAGCTTTATAATTTACTAGGTATAAACTGAGAATCCACTAGATTAAAATATAAGTAATGTTCATGGTTGGTAGGCCAGCGGGTGGCGCAGCGGGTTAAACAGCTGAACCATAAGCTGTCGATCGAAAGGTCGGCAGTTCGATTCCCGCGACGGGGTGAGCGCTCGTTGCTTGGCCAGCTCCTGCCAACCTAGCAGTTCCAAAGCATGTCAATGCGAGTAGATAAATAGGTACCGCTTGCGGGAAGGTAAACAGCGCTCCGTGTTCCAGCCGCATGCTATGTGCTGCGGCAAGGAGAGTCATGCCGGCCACATGACCACAGAGGCGTCTTCGGACAACGCTGGCTTTTCGGCTTTGAAATGGGGATGAGCACCACACCCTAGAGTCGGACACGACTGGACTTAATTGTCAGGGGATACCTTTACCTTTTTAATGTTCATGGTGAGTAAATATATAAATTTAAATGCTTCTTAAATATTGTGACTCTCAAACACCTGAAGTTTATTGTATGTGGCTCTTACATTAAGCATGTTTGGCCACCCCTGTTATATAATACAGTGGGCCCTTGATATCCGCGGGGGTTGATTCCAGGACCCCCCACAAATACTGAAATCTGCAGATGCAGAGGTCCAGCACCTTCTGGGTTGCGCCAGGCCCATTTGCCTCAGGATGCCTTGGGGAAGCAACCAGAAGTTGCTTCTGCGAAACTGCAGATTGCTTCCAGTAACTTCCCAAGGTGTCCTGGGGCCCACAGAGGCCAATGGAGTGCTTCGCAGATCTGGCACAACCCAGAAGCGGCCTCTGGAGGTGCCAGGTAAGGCATTGCAAATCGGATGCTGGACCTCCGCATCCATGGATGGTTAAATCTGTGGATGCAGAGGGGCCACTGTATATACACTATTCTGGTTCCCTGGCTGTTACGAATACCCAGTAAACATTGGTAGTTAGAAGTGACTTGGGGTGCAGATGGTGGTTGTTACAATTGGGCATTGGCTTCATTGTGATGCTGAATACTGCTAGTATTGATATGATCCTTCTGAGCTAATAGTGTCCATCCTGATCTGAATTCTAGCTGAGCCACTCATGCATTTTGATGGTCATACCTAAACTGACTTTTGAAAGCTGATCATACTAGCTTTGGATCAAATTTACACATTACCTCTGCAGTGCACTAACCATTAACACTTCCTGTGCTATTGTGCTATGGGATGTGACCACTTTGACTTTTTAGTGACTGACAGCGCAATCCTATCTAGCTCCCCCACTGGCATTTATTCCAACTTACTGTCAGAATCTTGGTCTAGAGACACAACAGCTGGACTACTATCTGTTCTAGAAGTTGGATTGGTCAGCTGGACAAAAGCCTACTGCAGTGGTTCCCAAACTGGGAAGTGTGGCTCCCGGGGAGGCACGGATACCAGTAAGGGGAGCCGCGGAGTGCCACAGGATCCTCTCGGAATACAGTGTAATGCCAATTGGCAGGGATCAACATAATGTAATGGAGGGCTAAGGGTTGCCAATGGTCAAGGGAGCTGCAAGTCAACGTTTGGGAAACTCTGGCCTACTGAATAGCAAAATATTTAGATTTAAGTATAGCTGATCATGGTTGAGATCTGATACAGCTGTTTTTATATACTGTACATTTTTTAAAAAAAATTATATCCCGCCTTATCCTATGCCGAAGGCAAATGCCTAAGGCGGCTTACAACAAAAATTAAAATACATAATTTAAAATTTAAACGATACGTAACTATATTCAAAGACACAACATTCATGGGATTTCCAGCCATGTAATTTCAGCTCTTAGATTGAAGAAGTAAAGATTAATCTTACGTTGTCAGTTGAAATTTCTCAGTCCTACCGCGATGCAAGGCAATGCAGAGCGGGCAAACGGATTATCCAAAGCTGACAGAACGATAGAAAGTCTTGAATTCTTCCCGCTTGACGTTTCTCCCCAGTCAGTTGGGGTTTCTTCAGAAGCAAAAGAGACTCAGCCACAGGCTGAAAGATGTCCATCCATTGCTTCTGAGTCTTTTGCTTCTGAAGAAACCCCAACTGACTGGGGAGAAACATCAAGCAGGAAGAATTCAAGACTTTCTATCGTTCTGTCAGCTTTGGATAATCCGTTTGCCCGCTCTGCATTGCCTTGCATCGCGGTAGGACTGAGGAATTTCAACTGACAACGTAAGATTAATCTTTACTTCTTCAATCTAAGAGCTGAAATTACATGGCTGGAAATCCCATGAATGTTGTGTCTTTGAATATAATAACAAGCCATGAAAACCTGCACAGATACATAACTACATTTTAAAACAATTTTATGCCAATAAAGGTTCCTATACTACTATATACTGTACAGTCTGTTCTCTTCATATGTAAATTCACTACTTGCAAATTCGCTTATCCAAAAGGGGCAAAATTCTGTATTCCTGGTCTGTTGGTGGGGGGCATTATTACTGGGCTATTCTTGCTTTCCCTGTCCTTCACTGGTGGTTTGCAGGCTCCTTGTTTTCAGCTTTTGTTGTTGTCCTGGCTGCTTGCAGCTTTTGCTTGTTTACACTTCCCTTTGTTTGCAGATCATTGCTTGTGATTGTAGATCATTGCTTGCGATTGTATTGTATGCAGTGTAAATGTATACATTGCATTGTATGCAGATGCAGTTTGCAGATTGTGATAGCCGCAGATCGTTCCTTGTGATAGCATTTTGCAGATCCCTCATGGGCTCCTCCTAGTACTGTACTCTTGCAATCACCAAAACTCCACAGAAGTTTGTGGAGCGAACTCAACAAAGTTTGCACTCCAAGACTGCAAACACAGCAAAATGCAGACAACAAGCAGCCAGGAGGCTACGAACAACAAAGGCTGCAAACAAGGAGTTTGACGAGTTGCTCTCTAGCCCTAAGATTGCCCAGTTTCCCTTCCTGGCAGAACTTTTGTGCTTAATGCATTTTAGAAATCGATGCCAAGCAGAAAGGTAGCAGTTTTTCTGAGTGTTCAGATGTGATGCTAAACTCTGGTGTTAGGAGCATTAAAATCAGGGCTCTCTCGGTAGCTTACAATAATGCATTGCAACCCATCCCATAGACTTCAATGTAACATTCAAGTTCATAATGTTCATATGGCAAAGAGGGTCCCGTGGAACGTAACGCACGGTGCGGCCCAAGGATCAGTCTTGGGACCGGTGCTTTTCAACTTATTCATAAATGACCTGGAGTCGGGGATAGGCAGTGAGGTGGCCAAGTTTGCAGATGACACTAAACTTTTCCAGGTGGTGAAGACCAGCAGGGATTGTGAAGAGCTCCAGAAGGATCTCTCCAAACTGGGAGAATGGGCAGCAAAAGGCAGATGCGCTTCAATGTAAGTAAGTGCAAAGTGATGCACATTGGGGCAAGAAACCAAAATTTCACATATACGGTAATGGGTTCTGAGCTGTCTGTGACGGATCATGAGAGTGCTCTTGGGGTGCTGGTGGACAGGTCAATGAAAGTGTGGATGCAGTGTGGAGCGGCTGTGAAGAAGGCCAATTCCATGCTTGGGATCATTAAAAAGGGATTGAGAATAAAACTGCCAATATCATTATGCCTTTGTACAAATCGATGGTAAGGCCACATCTGGAGTATTGTGTCCAGTTCTGTTCACCGTACCTCAAAAAGGATATAGTTGAATTGGAAAAGGTGCAGAAAAGAGTGACCAGAATGATTCGTGGGCTGGAGCACCTCCCTTACGAGGAAAGGCTACAGCGTCTGGGGCTTTCCAGTCTAGAGAAAAGGCGCCTGAGGGGGGACATGATTGAGACTTATAAAATTATGCATGGGATGGAGAGAGTGGATTGAGGGAAATTCTTCTCCCTCTCGCACAACACCAGAACCAGGGGACATGCACTAAAATTGAGTGGAGGGAGAGTTAGAACTGACAAAAGAAAATATTTCTTTACCCAGCATGTAATTCATCTGTGGAACTCCTTGCCACAGGATGTGGTGATGGCACCTGGCCTAGATACCTTTAAAAGGGGTTTGGACAGATTCATGGAGGAAAAGACCATTACAAGTTACAAGCCATACGCAACCTCCTGGTTTTAGAAGTAGGTTTTCTCTGTGCCAGGTGCAGGTGAGTGGCAGCAGGAAACAGGTTTTCTCTGTGCCAGGTGCAGGGGAGTGGCAGCAGGAAACAGGTTATCTTGTTGGCTGTGCTCCCTGAGGCATCTGGTGGGGCCACTGTGTGATACAGGAAGCTGGACTAGATGGGCCTTTGGCCTGATCCAGCAGGGCTCTTCTTATGTTCTTATGTTCTAACCCTATTTTTCCCATAGGCTCAATGATCCTGCATCCGCTAATTCGTTATCCACCAGGTTTTTCAGGAACCTAACCCTAGTGGATAATGCTACCGTATAATACAGTGGGCTTTCCCCCCATGGATTTGGAACCCACGGATTTGACTAACTGCAGGATCCGAACCTGTGGAAGGATGGCCTCAGAAGGCCTCCTGGAGGCTTCTGAAAGATGCTTCTGGTTTTTCACCCCCCCCCCCCCCGTGGGTTTTATTACCCATAGATTTTGTTATCTGTGGGGGATCGTGGACCGAATCCTCTGCAGATGATTTAACAGAGTAAAGAAATGTTTATCATACACTAAGGTCATCATTACATAATACAAGGGGGTGGGGGATAGGAATAGCCATGTGGTACTATATCCTAATCAGTTCTGAAGCTTAGGGACTTGTAATAAATCTCATTGTCTGGTGTATAAAAGATGACTAACTTAAATCAAGAAGGCCTCTGTTAAAGCATGTATGAGGAGGAATTGTATTCTGGTTTCTCAGGAGAAAAGGCTAGCTTATTGCTTTTAACAATGAAGGTGGCTCCCTGTGTTTATGTTGTGTCCCCATTATTTGGAGACTTGTCTCCCCTTCATGCTCTTGATTACTGCAGCTGCCCCAGTTTTGCTGTACGTGTGCATATGTGCAATGGCTCTGGATTTCTCAATTCTGTGATTGCACAATTCACAGAATATAGAGCTCTTTCGTAGACTTTAACATGGGCAAGTTTCACTTTAGATTTAACAAACTTGAAGAGGTTGCCATAGTGAAAACAGTGAATTTTGTTCAACAGCATGTTGGTGGCATTTTGGTATGCCATTAAAATTATAACTCTTCCCACGTTGGTCTGCTTGCACTCTTTACAAGTTGTTGTCCGTTGGCTTTCACTATGTGCATGATAGTACAGTTTCCTTTTGTGCTTAAGGTAACATTTGTATTAACCAAACGCTTATAAGATTAGGAAGAATACAGAGACAGCCAGAATAGGCTGTGCTGATTTTACTACTCTTCAGTATTTTGTAAATGGCAGTAACTTTGGTCCACCTACTGGTACAAGATTGTTGGATAGCTTAAGTAGCCTCATATGAAACTAGTGCTTGTAATGTAGCTCTTTACAATTGGGCCAGTCGTCTGTATTTTAAATGTCTGCTCTGTAGATGGAAGGGATTCAAAAATGTGTGTAGAGCTCCATATTGGTGTCTCTTGGAGATTGCAAATGCCAGAACAGAGGAGTGTTGCTGTTCAAGGCCTCTAGTCTAATTGATACACTAGCCACATTTTCACTACAACAGCAGGACTACACATCCTAACAATTAGAGGCTTACTCTATCCTGAAGGTGGATGGTATTCAAGCATTAATCTCTATTCCAATGATATGCTTGATATGGCTTGAGTTTGCCATTGCTCAACAGAAGCACATTAAAGATCCTCATGTAAATAAAGCAGGAGTCATGACTGACAGCAAAGGGCCTCTCATTTCTAGTACTCGGTCTTCAAGTGTGAGTAACAGGTTTGCTGAAGATTCCTACTGCAAAAATGTAACTGCATAGATCTACCTCAATAGCTGGTGCTATAAGAACATGATTTGGGGGAAGGTACTGAGCAAAGAACAAACATTGCATTCAGCATGTTTTTTTATTAATGTTCCTTAGTTATACAAGTCCTAAATGGAATGCTTATGGCCTGATTAAATGTACAGTAGTGAACCCTTTATTTAATGGACTAATGGGGGAGGGGTGTCCATGAAATCCAAATGCATTTAAGTCAGTGGACATTTGTTTCTGAAAAGCAGCTTATTTTACAGACTTGGAAATCCAACTAGTCGTAGGCAGAGGGGGTAAATTGGGGGCAAGGGGAGTGCTTGGGTTAAAGGAAGAAAACGTAGTTGGGTGTGTTGCTCTGCATTTGGCTACCATATTTTAAAAATGGCAGTCATTACTTATGTAGAATAATACTGCCTAAAGTTCTATGCACCTATGTATTAACACCAGAACTAGGGGACATTCACTAAAATTGAGTGGTGGGAGAGTTAGAATGGACAAAATACTATTTCTTTACCCAACGTGTAATTAATCTGGGGAACTCCTTGCCGCAGGATGTGGTGATGGCACATGGCCTAGATGCCTTTAAAGGGGATTGAACAGATTTATGGAGGAAAAGTCCACAAATTACAAGCCATGATGGGTCTAAGCAACCTCCTGGTCTTACTATCTGAATGCCAGATGCAAGGGAGTGGCAACAAGATACAAATACCTTGTTTTGTGTGCTCCCTGAGGCATCTGGTGGGCCACTGAGATACAGGGACTAGATGGGCCTATGGCCTGATCCAGCAGGGCTCTTACATTCTTACAACATATTGTGGTAACCTGCAAGGCCCACCACTCCCGTCCCAGTGTCCTCTGGTGTACATGGAGGTCTTGTGAAAGGAAAGTGTTTGACTACAAGTCAGCATTGGACTACTGTCAAACACAATCTATGATGAGCTGTGTTGACAAGGGTTGACTTGTAAAATCCTTCCACTCCAAAGTAACTGCCTAGATGTGTTGTCTGTCGTGAGTTGCTAATGTTGTACTGGTGCTGAGATGTTACAGCTTCAAGCAATGACCATGATACCTAGTGATGATGGCTTCCTGTCATAACATGGCACAGGAGCCGAACAGCCTGCCCATTTAGTACCTTTTGTACAACAGTAAACATTTAAATGCTGTAGAACTCAATTGTATTCATTGGCCTTTTCTGAACTTTTTGCTTGACAAAATAAGTGTCCCAGTTATATTTGGGTTTGCAGATCAATTTAAGTTCTCTTGGGAATGAGGGGTGTGGCTAGGTTTAGAAGATTTGCATATAAATTTAACAAGGTTGAAAAACAAGCTGCTTGTGTACTTGCCTCGGCTTGAAGCTCATAAGAGGATGGGATGTTGGTTGTTGCCTTTAGAAAGGCTGCAGTCCTGGCTCTGTCACAAGTTTTTGAATACAATGAAGCTCTTCACCTAGCCAAAGCAGCTGCAATCTTGTGCAGAAAAAATACAAGACAAACTTGATGGTACATTGCCAAGAGATGAACCCATTCAGCCAGTATTTCAGATGTGCAGGATTTGAACGTTGTTCCGACATTAAATCACAGCCTAGACATGGTGCATCGAAGCCTAATATTAGGTGCCATGCAACTGCGCCACCTGAGTAACTGCTCACAGGCACTCCAAACCTTAGACTATTGCTGTCTATAGGGGAATCTGTCTTGTACGTATGTAGTAAAAATGCTTCATGACCATGGAATTTGCATGTCATAACAGTTCTAGCATCAGAAATTAAAGATCACAAACAGCAAAAACGGGTTGTAGTGAAATCAAGGTTTTTCAGTAGCTCTGCTTTTTGTTGCCAGCTTGCAGAGCAGGACATGCTTTTGAGTTAGCAACCACAAAAATGGTCACCAATGGAAGAAGAAATGCAAAATACCTACTGTGATCTCTGTACACAGATTGAGGATTTTAGAAAAATTGTCTAGTTTCCATCTTCCTCATGCAGCTTTCTTCAAATGCAGACTAGTTGCAGAGCAATTGCAACTAGGTGTTTTTTTCTGTCCAAAGAATTGTTGCACCTAATTGCCGGAGCAACAACTACAGTAAAAAAATTGAGGCAATGAAAATGGGTGTTCAAGTGAGCTAAAGAGTCAGAAGATTTTGATATGGAATATCACTTCCTAGATTAAATTTGACTTCAATCAATACCTTTATGGTCGAAGACCAGCCCAAAATACAATCGATACAGAAATAACAAATTTGACTTCAAATTTGAATTGAAGCTGTTAATGCTATTAAAGATGGCGTTCAGAAATTGTGCAACCTTCCACTTGAAATATATATTCTTGCTGTGTTGCTGAAAATTAGTTAATGGTGGCTTTTCTGTTTAGACTTTAAGCTGTCAAACAATTAACACCGTTCTTGGGCTATTTTGCAAGTCAGCTAGGATTTAAAACTGGTCTTGGATAGTGAGATCAACATGTGTTCATCTCACTTTAGTCATGGCCACTATTCATAAAGATGGCAGCCAAATGCCATTATTGGAATGTACTCATTCCATCTTAATTCCATCCTAGGCACCACAAACTACTTTTAGTCAAAGTTTGGTGAAAGCCTACATTCTGACCTTGCCTGCTTTGGCTGCTTGCCCAGTTGGTGCATGCTGTCTCCCTTTATTTATTTATTTACAGTGTTTTTACCCTGCCTTTCTCCCTGAAGGGATCCAAGGCGGCTTACAACATGGGAAAGGAATACAATACAAAAAATAATCACATTTAAAACAATAAACAATTCATAAAAACTAGTAAAAACATCTAAAAATTAATAAAAACAGATCAAATTAATAAAAACAGTTCAAATTCCCAGTTGTCTCTTCAGGCAAGTAAAATTAAGGTTCTCCATGAGCTCGTAGAGACCTAATAATGTAATATAGGGTGAGCACAAACACTCCTTGATGTCAAGGAATGATAAAATCAAAACTTACTGGAATAAGTTTAAATGATGACATAAAAAGGTAAAGGTATCCCCTGACAATTAAGTCCAGTCGTGTCCGACTCTAGGGTGTGGTGCTCGTCTCCATTTCAAAGCCGAAGAGCCAGCAACCTTTTCTGTCCTGCAGAATCTGTGCACGCCTCCCACCGCTAGAGGGCAGTGAAATCCAAGATGGTGCTCACCCCACAGCAACGCAGCTGGTGTGTGTTGGAATTTGCGAAAACAGTGTTGTGACTGTGCAGCGTGATTTCAGATGCAACTTTAATGTGGATCCACCGACTAACAAGTCTATTTTGAAATGGTACAACAATTTCATTGACAAAGGATGCATCTGTGATCAGAGAAAGGGACATTCAGGCAGACCATCGGTCTCTGAGCAAGTTGTTGATCGCGTCAGACAAGCCTTTTTGAGTAGCCCTAATAAGAACACGCAGAGCTAGCAGAGAGTTAACAATCCCGCAAAGCACGGTAAGCAAGATTTTACGCAAACGCTTGAGGTTGCACCCTTACCAGCTGCAATTGGTCCAAAAGTTACACCCGCAAGACAGATTGGACATGCGGAACGAAATCACCAGGTGTTCTGCAAGTGGCCCCCGAGTTCACCAGACATAACTGATTTTCCTTTGGGGGTACGTGAAGGACAGCATGTATGTACCTCCACTACCCACAACCTTGGAGAATCTGCAAGAATGTATCATTGCAGCTGTAAACTCAATCACGCCAGATGTGCTGCAGAAAGTCTGGTCTGAGCTGGATTATCACATTGATGTTTGCTGGATTACGGGTGGGGTGCACATCGAGTGTCTGATACCAACCGATACCACATAACTGATGCAACTGTAGCCACTAATCTGTAAGAATATTCCAATAAAGTTACGTTCTATAACCATTGGAAATCAAGGAGTGTTTTTGTGCTCACCCTGTATAATTGGAAACTCTAGTGGGATAACACTTAACCTGTTAGTCCAAGTCTCTTTTTTCCAGCAACATTTCATCTTGGCATAAACAGCATTTGTGTAATAGCCCAGCTCATAATCTGCATAAAGCTTTAGTTTGACTTTCTCTCCTGGATAACTGTATGCCTAACGTTTTTCTTAATTTCACATTTCAACAAGAATGATCAGTCAGAAGATGGAAATTATTAAATGCTATTTATCTGTGAAGTTGGTTCAAGTAGACACTGATATGAACTTTGAACCTCATGGCTGACAAACCTAGCTGCTTTATGTTGTGCCTACTTGTTTTCTTTGTAAAAAACCTAATGATAGAGCCTAAGTGCAGATGAGAACACAAGTTTGCAAACAAATGTGACTTATTTGTATTCACTGCCTTATGGAAGGGAAGGCTCTTTTCCTCTTGAATTACCACCTCCCTAGGATTCATGTCCAGCTAACTCTAAGGGTTCTTTTTGATAGATAGAGAATGCTCCATCTACCAGATAGAGGGTTCTTTCATGTGTACTGCTGCCACCAACAAAAGTGCATCTGGTGGTGATGTGGGAATTGTGGCACCATTTTCTGTGGTGGAACTCTAACCTCCAGGAAGTAAGGTTGGCACCTTCACTGTTTCAGTTTTGGTATAGGTTCAGTCTCTTGTTCATCTGTACTGGGTTTTCTGAAATGTTGAGCTGTTCAGTGTTAGAACAGCTTGTTCAATTAACTCCATGTGTGTAAATATATAATAAATAAATATATACACACACAGCCCAAACAATTGTTCTGGTGCTTTGGGAGTTAGACCTATTCTAGGGTATATTTGGGGCGGCAATTACAAAAAATGGCACCCGTTTGGCTGTATCAGCTCCAGTTTGAGATACTGTACAGCATAACCACCTTAGATGCTGATACACAAATATAATTGTATATTTGTGTATAATGGTGTATAGTTGGATCTTGCTATCCACAAGGGTCTGTTTTGGACCGTCTTGCGGATAGCAAAGATCCATGGATGCTAGGTTCGCACTGAAAACATGTTAAAGAAAAAGACCAGGGAAAGGCCTCAAACGTTGAAAAGGTAGGGAAAGAGACCCATGACTGACATTCTACTAATGACCCCATCGTATATTCGGGGGGGGGGGTTGTCATTAAGCAGAACATCAAGCGGGAGACACCTGTAAAGTTTGTGTAAAGCCAGTGTCTGCGAACTATACAACCATATTATCTAATGTGATTGCATGATTTACAGATTGAATAGATGCCATGGCTTCCTCATGAAGAAGCTACTTGAACCATCCAGATGTCTTTTGCTACATTTGTGGCGAGTACACAAAGTAGGAAACCCATTTGAGTTTGTGAAGGCATATGTTGCTTATTTTGGTGTCCAGCTTGGAGACCAAGACAAGTGGGCTCCCCATGGTGTATGCAGAACTTGCACGGAGCATTTGCAGCTATGGACACATGGAAAGAGGAGCTGCCTGAAATTTGGAATACCAATGGTTTGGAGGGAACCAAAAAACCACCATGATTACTTTTGTCTTGTCAACATCAAAGACATCAATTGAAACAATGGAAGCAAGTGGCCATATCCTGACCTAGATTCAGTAAGACTACCTCATCAACACACAAATGAGGTACCCTTTCCATCTTTCAGCCACCTACCAGAGGATGAGGAATCTCATATCTGATGACATTCATGATAACAGTGGGGAAATTGACTGATTTCGTAGGCACTTTATCAAGTGTTCCAACATTTTAAACATGAACTGAATGACCTCATCAGGGATCTGAACCTCTCAAAGGAGTCTCCTGAATTGCTGGCCTTCAGGTTGAATGAAGAGAATTTACTTCATTTGGAACAAAAGTTTCATCGTAGCAGAGAAGGATTTGCTGCCCTTCTCTCAGGAGAACAACCTAGTGTTCTGCAATGTCAGTGGCCTTCTCAGAAAATTGAGTGTTAGGCTACATGCCAAATGAATGGTGCCTCTTCATTGATAGCACCAAGGAGTTTAAAACGTGTTTTTACACAATGGCAACATAAGAATCAATTCCAATTGCTCACTCAACCAGTACGACAGATGGACGAGACTCTAGTCTTGGAAGTGTTGAAGTATCAAGAATATCAGTGGGTGATTTTTGTAGACTTAAAGATGGTGAACTTTCTCCTTGGTCAGCAAAGTAGCTACACAAAATAGTGCTTTTTATGTCTGGGACAGCAGAGCCAAACATGACCACTGGATAAGTGGCCTTTGAAAAAAGATATGGTAGTTGGAGAATAAAATGTCAAAACCTTTTGTTGGCAGAGACAAAATCATCCTGGCACCATTGCATATCAAGCTAGGCCTCATGAAACAATTTGTCAAGACTTTGAACAAATAAATAGCTTTGGCTATTTATCACGTACAGTCCCTGGAGTGAGCACAGAAAAACTGAAAGCAGGAATTTTTAATGGTCCCCGGATAAGACAGCTAAAACTATCCTCAATTTCGTAGATTCAAGGCACAACATTGAGTCTTGTGCCTGGACGTTTGTTCTAGATGTTAAAACCTTTCTTGGCAACCATAAAGCAAACAGCTACATTGAATTAGTTGAGGACATGCTCTCCAACTTTAAGAAGCTTAGCTGTAATATGAGCACCAAGTTCCATTACCGACACAGCTATGTAGATCGCTTTACAGAAAACCTAGGTGTTAAGAGCAAGGTGAAAGATTTCACCACGACAAAGTATGGAAGACAGATACCAGGATAGGTGGAATACCCACATTATGGCAGATTACGGCTGGAACTTTCAGCAGGACTGTCTGTCCTGGTAGATCTCACTCTAGATAGAAGGTCCTATAAATGACATTTGTTGAATGACAATATATGTTCTTGGGTTGAAACAGATTTGGTAATTGTGCTTGTTTTAATAGTATAATAGTATCATTATCTTCAAATATTATCAAAAATAGCAGATCATGCAATTAAGGTTCCTGAATTTTGACAGACTGGTTGAATCTGCATATAAGGTGGCTATGCCGTATTTCCAAAACTAGAGCTGATAAGACAAAACTTATGCCATCTTTTGACTCAGCGCCCCAAATATATCCCAATAGGTCTAACTTAAGGCACAAATGTGTGTTACGCAGTGTAATATTTTAATTAAGAGAATGTCCTAATTAGGGTGCAATCCTATATACCCCTTTCTTGGGAATAAGTCCCATTGAACACAGTGGTTTTATTTCTGAGTAGATGTGCCTAGGATTGTGCAGTTGTCTAATTTTCAGTAAACAAAGGAATTCCAGTAGTAGATGCATTCATGAAAGACAATGCAGCAGTTTTCTTTAACAGTGTAGGATTTCCTAACTTCTGACTTTTTTTGTCATTTTACAAAAATCAATTCAATGTGTACTTTAATGGTTTTCTCCAAGGTATGGACTAAATCCAGATTTTAAATCCTAAACTAACTTAAATCATTGCTTTCAATCCTCAAGGGATATTAAGCAAGCCTCTAGCAATGACTTACATTTATAGTGCAAAGGGCATAAATCACTGCAAATCCAAAAAGTTTTTTATGTTTTTCTCAGCTCAAGCCACTTTTCCAGGTTGACCATAACACATATTCATGTAATGTTCAGTTTTTAGCCAAAGCTTATATTTTTAAAACTGTCCCGATGTCTATATCAGGCATAACATTTTAGGAGGTGATATTTGAAATTCATCTTATTTGAAAGCTTTGGATGGTGGCAGCCGCAGAATGGTGCAAGCAGCAGTGTGCTTAATGTGTTGTACTATAAATCAAATGTCCCCCAAACTACACCAAGACATTTTTGACAAGCCCCATTGCATAGTTAAGCATGCCCTGCCCCCTGTTCACCATGTACCTTCTTTCTTGTGCTGGATTAAGTCACAGCCAGACTGGGTCACTCTCAGAAGCCCTGAGCAATTTCTCTTATTCCAAATCTAATGTACAAAATGTTTGTTCTGTAACTGATGCATTCCAGCACAACATCACAAGAGCAAGACTGAGTAATGTGACCCTATCTGCTGAACGTTTGGAGATCCTTGCATACATTGTGAATTATAGCAAAAAATTAAGTTCCAGAAGCCTTATCGAAATGTACATAGGATTGTAGGCTTAGTTTAACTTTCAGACACTACACAAACCCCTGAAAATGGTACTAAAATCTGCTTTAATAAGCTAATGAAAATCTGAGTTTAGTAATGTCACTTACTGTTCTATGTTAGTCATATGGTAGTATAGTCATACTCTTGTTGGGACCAAGCAAAATGACAACTGAGTAGCTATCATTTTGATGATAAATGCAAGGGGAGTTGGGCCTTGAGAAATAGCCCCCAGAGGTCCACATGCAGAATTAGGACCAGGTGCAGCTTCTCTTCCCCCCCCCCCTCACTGTGTTTGCTTTTCTTACCATCTGGCTTGTCATGAACGAGCACCTGTCTCCTGAAGACACCCTTTCCCCCCAATGATAGTTCTGGCCATTGAGCTGTTGCATCCTCCATTCTGCCCAGAGCTCTGGCACATCTCACACGTAGCATTCCTCGGTTGTAACTGAAGACTCATGACAGCACCAGGAACACAATAGCCATGACCAAACCCTTCCTGGACCCCCACTGAGTTTCACTTGCACCTAGTCATTGGTCTAGTCAGCTCACCCAACTTGGCAGAGGAGGGTTTTGAGGATCTGTTAATTTCAATCCTGCCTATTAGGAAGAGGGGGGCTAGTCTCCAAAATGGGATGAAAGCAGATTAGCTGGGCTGGGTTATGTTGCAAGATGGCTGAAGAAGGTTGCCGGTGCTATCCAGTCAAAGCATTAATTAATTCCCAAGCTGCTGTCTGTATTCTAGAGAAGGAGAAAGGAATGCTAAAGAGTGCTGAATTTCTGTAAGCTGACCTTAGCAGAGAAGGGAAATGAAAACTTATTATTCTGGATTTTTCCTCTTGTCCCTTCAAGCTTTTCTTTTAACCTAAAGAGCAATTGGCCTCCCTGATTCTGCATCCTTACTTGGCAAGGTAAAGGCGGCTGTGCCTGCATGTGGTAAAGGAGTCATTCAGTCTTGGGCATTTCCTCTCTTCATGTAAGCCAATGTGAGGGATGTTGATGGATAGACTAACATATCACATTGCTAGTAGTAGAAAAAGATGCCAGATGCAACACTCATGTGCTGTGCTACTCTGTGGATCACTTCACAACCCGCTATGGAACACAAAACTAGCTGTTCAAAGCTGTATGTCATTTTGATTGGTTCTAATAAAGGTATTACTATCATGTGGCTTTTAGAATTTCTTATGAACCAACATGCCTACCTATGATTTCTGTGTTCCAAACAAATTGTTCTTTATTGCCACCTCTAAAGTAGATGTTTTTCCTGAATGCAGTACATCCTGTTCAGGTTTCTGAATTAAATTGCAATTCTACACTAAGGCAATCCAAATCGTTTTAAGAACATAATTTCGCACAGTCTCAGGAACCTAGAAATTTCTGCATGCACCATGGAGGGTGACAGAGATGAGGTTCCAGCTGTAGAGACCTTTTAATAGGTATGTGAATGGCTTGAAGCCCTTGCCAATGTCCTTAAGGTCTGAGAAAAGTTCTTAAATAGACTGGGGTTGGGCTGAGTTTTCCAAGTGATCCAACCTGTGTATGGGAACATGTTTGAGAAATGTGAACTGGTCTGTACCCATACATAGCCTGAAGCAGGAACTTGGAAATAGCAGCTGGAGCCTACTCTGGTCTTGTGAATCAGCTGAAAGACATGCTGGTGTCTCTTGGATGCTGCATATCTTTAATCAGGATAGAAGTCATGTGATTATCACTTTAATTGTGTCAGCCTGTCTGAATTGCCTGCAATTACAGGGTGTGTATGCAACTAGTCCTGCCATTGCAAGGTATGAATAGAACAAAGCTTGGAATTTCTCACATTGGCCACTTGTCCCAGCCTATAGGAGTGTCCATGTGCAGATCTTGGAATGACAACATCAGTCTAGTCCTAGCTGGTCTTTTTCTTCTAGACACTTATGACACACTTATGCCTTAACCACTTGAAAGGAAACTTCAGCTGTGAACTTCCCCTGGTGCTTTTCACTGCTAGAAATGGAACAAACTTCTTTTGAGCAGTTAACCAAGAAGCTGAAAAGAGCTCTTTTATATCCTTGAGTTTCTTGTGCTAGCTAACCCAATAATGTAGAACTGTATAATAAATATGGGGTAGGCTTACAAGCAAAGTTTTGCTGTTGTCAAGAAAACTACAGTGCACCTTCAGTATCTTAGAAATTGCTTGGCTAGCCCAGTCTTTGGAGTACAGATACTGAGACTGAGGGAAAAATATCCTGTAGCTTCTATAGCAATTGGAAAAGAGGTGCCTCAAGGCAGGAAACAGGTCCTGTTGGGATGAAACAAACCAGTAGGGGAGCTACCCACACTTTTGAACTATAGTTGATGGGTGCTTGTATCAATGCTAATACCTCACTGCATGTTAAGCCTCATTCTAATCTAAATGGAGTGCAGGCTAAGTGCGATACCTTTTCCTAAGGAAAGATGCAGTATTAATTATATAGTTAATAGGGTGTGATGGCACTGAGTAGACCTTCATTTTCTGAGTAGACATGCATAGATTGTGCTGTTAGTATGATTATACCTTAAAATGTTGCATTATTTCAATTATTTTCTACTTTCATTAGAAATGGGTGGTTATGGGCTTCCAGTTGTAGGGGAAAGACGTTTCCACTGTAGACCTGGGGCTCAGAGTATGGAAAACTATTTGGAATAGGGGATTTTTTTTAAAAAAAATTGAGGTTGAAGGAGGAATTTCCTAAGAAGGCAATGTTTTCAGGGGAAACTACCAGGAAGTAACCTAGTTTTGAAATGGATATACTTATGTATCAAGGTTCCAGAACATGTGCTGACTCATAATGCCTCGACCTGCCTTCACACATCATGCCTGTGCTGTTCACCCCAGGTAGATCTGATGCTCAAGTAGGTACTGTGGGTATGAATTTGATTAGGAAAGAATTGCACTCCAAACTGAAGGAAAGCCACTCAAAGCAGCGACAGATGCCTTATTTGTTTTCTCTCTCTTTTTTTGTCTGTGCCTAACTTCCTGGATCCTTCTCTTCCATATATGGAACATGGCTTTCAAGAAGTATAGGGAGGCCACATGAGATACAATGTGACTGTTGGGCTCTGAGCGGGTCAGTGAAATGCAAAGAAGCTGATTGGTGCTTCTCCTTACTGTGATTCTTGAGAGGAAATGGGATAACAGGTCCTGGGATAACTTTTCTCTTCCCCATGTTAGTTCTCTTGGAGTGAATGTTTTCAGGAACTTGTCCCATTGTTTCTAAATTAACCATTCCCATCAAAATTGTCATTTGGATGTGGTTTGTTGATGTTTGTTCATTTGTTCCCATGACCCAGTTGGAGTTCTGTGAGAACTCCTGCATCTATGCTTCTGAACTCTTTCAGGGAACTTTCCTAGGGTCAGCTCTGTGCATTTACGTTTGAAATTTAGTGAGGATCTTACCTAAGTCCATCTACATACATAAGTCCATCCAATACCACAGAGGTATTGCCACAAAAACATGTGACAAGACCAGTCAAAACCTTTCAAAATTATCAAATGTCAGTTGCCTCAATGAAAACCCACCACCCATTTGGAGGAAATTTAGGTGACTTTGTCCCCTAATGAGAGGTTCCACTCCTGTGAATTCTGAAAAAAAGTTGCTGCGAACTGCATTTTCCTTGTTAGCGATTTTAAAATATAAATTGAAGCCAATTGGGGATGAAGTAGATGGCCATGCATGCTGCTTAATGGATGGTATTGGGCTGATCAATCTCACACAAGTCATCGCAGGATAATTGTAATGACAAAGTAGAATATAGCTGTATTATAACCTGCCCTCTTGCAGATGAGAAATCTTTCTGAAGGGGTCTGGACATGCTTGCACCACAACTAAGATATTATTCAGGGAACCTATCTTGTAACCTTAAGTGATGGGCAAGCTTTTTAAAATAGCATCCAACTTCAAAACGCGGAGGGGGGGGGAGAAATGACAGGACCCCCAACAGCATTCACCCCCCTCCTTTTCCTACAACAGTTAAGTAATTGCATTGTATTAGAGAGTAAGCTCACTTGGTGGTTGACTCTGTGTTTTACCTGTAAACCATCTCTGAGAAGCAAGGTGTGAGAGACAGAGATAATAGTGTGCCACTTCAGCAGAACTATCTCCATAGCAGCAAAGCAGGACAATAAACAGAAATAAAGCTTCAAAGCGGAAAGAAGCAAAAGCAGCAGATGGGTTATTTAAATGAAGTGACATTTGCAAGTGACCACAAGTATGAGCTAAAACTTAGGAGGTGCTTACTCCATGCTGCTACCCATTTCCTCTCTATTGAAAGGTCATGTGTAATTTTCTTACAAGTTTAAAAATATGGTAATGCGAGATTGGTGGTGAGTTTGTAAGCAGAGGCTTCCTCCTGTTTCTTTAACGGTCCCTCAGCCAGGATAATAACTCAGGTTCTTCCAGTATCTCTTCCCCCCCCCCCCAATCTGCTGGGTAAAGTGCAAGCATTGCTATTCTTGTTTTGCCTCACAGCAGGTGTGGGGAGAAAAGGAGAGCCACCTTTTAAAATCTGGAAAAATGGGAGGCATTTAAAAAAAAAATTAGGGTTTGCTATGTGGCTTAAAGAGCAGGGAGGTTCTCTGAACTCCATTGTGTCAGGCAGTAACTGACAGAAGGAATGAGCAAACTAGAGAGTAAACCTTGTAGTTGACCCAGCAAAAAAAGGACAAAAGCAGTGACAGTTGTCTCCAGCAGCACACACCACAAAGTAGAAAAGGTAAGAGTGAGGTACAGGTTTGAAGTAACATCTCAAAAGATTTTCCTGTGGAACTATGGTGACAAAAACTGAGATTTCTCAGGGTCTCAGCAAGAGTAGACATGAGTTTGCGCTAGTGTTGGTTTATGTGCTTGCTGCTGTACAAGGCTGTGGTAATTTTTCTACTTTGTTTCCCCCCCTTTTTTTTCCTTTTAATAGATTGACCACAATTACATATGCCAGCCTCACTGCGTCCAAAGTTCAACATCTCAGCTGCAGCCAGAACAACTGTGGCATAGCAACTACAGCCTTGGACTTGGTCTCAGATGCCTGCTCAGCTTATGAAAGCCACGGGGTGAGCTTAGGCCAGGCTAGGCCGAGCCCTCACTTCAGCCATAGCTTTATCATGCAGCGCTCTTTGTGCCTGTTTGAAGCCTTACTTACACCATCTTGACTCAAGTAATGATCACTACACAAAGTTTTAGTTTCACTCAACAGCACCTAAAAGGAGAAACTTCACCAAGCTGCAGCTCCTCAAGTGGTGTGAGAGGCTCTCAGCAGTAGTTCTTCAGAGGCTATTAAGACCTTTTTCTATTTAAGGTAGTGGTTTTTCAAGTTATGGGCTTGGGAGCTGTTGACTACCTCAAAAAGTATTAGATATTCTTAAATTAGATAATTACGAAGTAGGCAGACAAGCTTTCTTGAATAATTGCTTTCCCAGCTGAGAGTCCCCTAAAATGCACTGTTGTAGTGCAAGTACAGTATTCACTTGAGAATGCTTCGAATGTAGGTTTTTTTTTCCCAGGATCAACATTGTGACAAAATTCCCCTCTGCTACACAACTTAAAGGGGCAGCAATGTCGTCCCCTTTTGCAGCTGGTTAGCCCACATGTAGTCTTAACTACAGTATATAAAATTGCTTGGTGTTTCCATTGCCGTGAATAATTAGTCTTGGAATAAACATAATTTCTAAATCTACTGTGTCTGTCTCTCCTCACCCCCTGCAGGGAAACTGAATAAACTTTTGTGTTTGCGTGCGGGCCTGTGTGGCTATTCATTAAGGAGAGGCTTTCAGACAGATTACACAAGCTCCCAAGACATCCTGTCCACAGAAGCAGCTGACAGGAATGTCTATTGTTCTGCTTTGCGTTTTCTGCTTCTAATCTGATTTTTCAAGGGCCATGTGGAAAATGCAAATAGAAAGGCATCTCCCGGCTTCCTCTAGGGCACAGTGCTGCAAAAACAACCTGGGCACTCTGCTCCTAAAATCAATGGGAGCAGCAGTTTGCAGCTTCTTGTGTTTTTGGCAAGAAGGTATTCACAACACAGACTTTCCTCTGTGATGCTGCTGAACAGAGCAGCCAAACTACCTGTGCTTACGTAAGTGGAATATGTAGGCACAGGAATTGCAGAGGCCTACTGCCAGATGCACAAATTCTTCAGAGTCTGCCTCAAGCTTGTCTCTCAAAGCTTTAAGAAAGCAGGAAATGATGCAATCGTGCCACAGTTGTCCCTTACCCTACTCTTGCCTGCTTGCTTTTGGGCAATGTGAGTCGTGTTAACATCTGGCATCTCTGTGTGCAGCTAGGAAAGACCACTCACTGGCTGCAACCCTGGAGAGCCACTGCAAGTTAGTGTACACCAGGGGTGGCCAACCTTCCACCATTAGGGCTACTGTGTTCTTAAGAGTTGTATAGAAGACAGAATCTGGGCAGCTGCAAGTGCTGATGGTGCTGCTAAAGCAGCTGCACCTGCTGAAATGTCCTCACCTATGCAACCATTTAAAGGGCCAGCATTCATGTTGAAAGGTTGGCCACCACTGGTGTACACACTACTGAGTGAGATGGACCAATAGTCTGGCTCAGTGTAAGGCAGCTTCCTCTGCGACTCCAGGAACGTTCTCCTCTTCTTCTACCAATAGTGCCTTGATGTTCTTTCCCCTGCAGCACTCACATGTTCCCCATCCCCACCAGCCTGGTGCTGGCCACCTCTTTCCTCAGCAGTCTGCCTCTTTCTCGTTTCCCACTAGCACCTTATTCCCACATGAATAGCAACCATTCACATGTTCATTGGGGGGGGGGGACCCACAAAGCTGCAATTAGTTTGCTATTCCTAGGTTTGCATAGCATGAAAAAGTAAACTTTACTCAGCCCTGAACTCTAGAAGGCCAGTTTATAGGATTCTCCTATCACTATATTCTAATGGGGATGTAGGATTCAAACTCAGCTCTCCTAGGTCTAGGTATAATACTAAATTGATGTGCCCCTTGTGAGAGACTACTGGTCCAGGAATATGCTTTATTGGAAGCATGATGCAGTATTGGGGGGAAATAGTATTGCAGATGAAAAAGGGGAAGGTGGAGATTGAAGAATGTTTCTGTCTGGGGGCATCTGCTGCCCTCTAGTGCTCATTTTGTTTAAAGCCTTAGAAAACACTATTTTCCATGAAGATTAATACCATAGACACAAGCTGCATCAGTGTCCACAAAAAACTTATGTTTATGCACAGATTTGTGTATACTATTTTTTCTAATTATGGTGTAACAACGTTTTATTTAGTTTTCATGTATTATCACTGGGGCTGTCCAATTAAAGAGTTTTGAGTTGATTAATGTCCTGCTTTTTAATCACATATATTTGCATTTTGCCAAAATCTCCATATGGAGCTATAGCAGGAAGTGTGAGGTAACCTAATTTAATAATTTTTGAGGCTCAAGAACATTCGCTCACTGCCAAGAACTGTGGAGGAAGTCTTAACAGTGCAATTCTAGTCAGAAGCCCCACAGAGGGCCCAATCCTATCCAACTTTCCAGTGCTGATGCAGCCCCTAGGTAAGGGAACAAACATGCCCTTACCTTGAGGAGGCTTCTGTGACTACCCCCCCTCCGCAGGATGCAGCACACACCCTGTTAGCACAGCTGCATCAGTGCTGGAAAGTTGGATAGGATTGGGCCTCAAGTTCAATAGGACTTAGCAGTACTCCCATGTAAGTGTGTATAGGAGTGCAGCATTAAGCATTTACAGTAAATAAAAAAATGACAGAAGGTGCAACAGCAATCCTGGGAGCTAAATTCACCTGGAGCTTGGTGTGTTGATGGCAGTGTGTGTGCCTAATCCATTTTGTAATCTGTTCACCCCTTTTTAAAGCCTTTCTGACCATGCCTTGTTGTTTAAAGATTTTGGCTGCAGTCCTGTACACACCTGAGAGTAAGTCCCATTGAACTCAAAGACTTGCTTCTGTGGAGACATGCATAGGATTGCATTGTATGCAGCATAAAAGCTTCTCCTTTACCAAGGGTTGCATGAAGTAGTTCTGTGCTTATCGTACAAAGAATTCCTTGCAGCAGCAATCCTGTTTTTCATGCTTATCTCGTTATCCCAGTAGGTTTCAAACTCTGCATTGAAGGAACCATTTCCATAGAAATTTCCCTGCTTAAGGAACCTCTGTATTTCTACTGCAGACTGTTGTGCACTACAGAAGAGTCCGAGGCTCACACTCCGTTCACTTGGACAATGATCATCACCCCCCTGGATGCACTCAACACTTGCCTGCAGCGGTGCATTGTAGGGAAGGTTCAGTCATGGTGGGCAAGCTGACTTTGTCTGGCAATTACTGTATTTCTTCAATTCTAAGACGCATGTTTTTTCCCAATTAAGCATTTCAAAAAATGGGGTGCGTCTTAGAATCAAAGGTCTCCAAAAAGCACCCCAAAATGCTATCTTCTTACTTACTGGGGCTTGGGGGAGCTTCAGGGAGGCCTGCGCGACCCTCTGCAGGCCTCCTTGATCTTCAGTTTAGCAAAAAACGGTGATTTTCAGCCATTTCCAGTTTTCGCGAAAACCAGAAATGGCCAAAAATCGCTGGTTTTCGCCGAACTGAAGATCAGGGAGGCCTGCAGAGGGTTGCGCAGGCATCCCTGAAACTCCCCCAAGCCCAGGTAATGAAGGAAATGGCACTTTCTGACGGGGCCAGAAATGCTATGCAAAGGCAGTGCACTCAGTCATCCTCAGCTGCAGGAGACATGCTGGGGAGAGTTGGTGCTGAGCGGGTAGATTCAATGAAGGGAGGTGAGTCTTACAATCAATGGATTTTTTTTTCCCCTGCTGCTGGTACTGAAAGTAAAGGTGCGCCTTAGAATTGATGGTGCCTTAGACTCGAAGAAATACGGTACATATCCTCTAACTGAGGAACCCCAGTGTTCCCCAGAATGCACATTGAAAACCACAGTCCTGTCCCTACTGGGCTAGTTGGGTACTGTTCCTCTGCACTTCACTGAAATGTAGGAGAAAGCAAAAGACAGCAAAGACGAGAAAGAAAAGAGCAGCTGCAGTCTTTTAAAAACTGTATTTTAATAAACCTTTTCATTCATCACAAATAGAACGTTCCCTCAGTTAACTTTCCCTCCTCTCTCACAATTGCCTTTATCCCTCAGTTCTCTCTCTTTACCAGCAAAGTACTAGTTTTCCTAGTCGCATACCCACTGGTAACAATGCATTAAAATTACCAGGATTTAACTTGTCAGACCCTAAGCTGTCTGAGCATTTCTCGGTGAATTTAAGAGGCTGCTTGTTTATTTCCCCTCTTCATCTGCTTCCCTCTTCATCTGCTTCCTTATTTGTAGATTTATAAAATGATCTCCCAGATGTCCTGAAATCTGTCCAGATTTCCCTATTTATAAATGCTACACATTCTCCCTAGCAGCAAGAAATACTAATTAAGCAATCAGGTTTCTATTGTAGGAAGAACCTTAGATTCCCAAGCTGGAGGCCACCGGAGTAGCTATGTATGTGTATCCAAATCAGTTCCTTTGGTTGCAGCTCTAGCTTCTACTTCTAGCTAGTAGGTGAATAGATAACTATGCATAGTAAGTCCACTCAGTATAATTTTCTACCAACTGATAAGGCATCTGTCAATTAGAAGTTCCAATCAACCTTTTGTGTCTCATTTTTTTCCTGCTTATCAGCTTCTTCCTCCCATTTAGAATGAACACTTGTGGGCAAGACTTGGTTTCACTGCATTGACTGTACAGCACCTAGTTTCAGTGCTTAACCAATAATAAATATTACCTAAACCAGTAGCCAATCACTTTTCTATTTCATCCCCTGAACCTCGTCATATGTCATGACTTGACAATCCCAATACATGTGGCATAACCTAAACCTGTTTTGTTCAGAGCTCCAGCCTTGAATGTTCTCGTTGACTATTCACACTGTCCTTGTGTTGACCTGGGTAATGTGCCAACACTAGTTAATTGACAACTAATGTATGCATTCATTTAGAAGACACAAACTATACATTAGAGAGAGGAGAAGATGCCCTGAACCATAGGGCAACATCAGCTCTAATTAATAAAGCAAATACAAGCATATGAGAAGCTCTGTTTGAACATATGCTAGTTGTCTGATGGGTGAAAAACCACAACTGAGTCATGGCGTTTTCAGGGGCAACACCACCATTTTATGTTGTCTTTTTTGCTAAATAAAAAAGAGCAAGATGGAAACATGGAAGCAAAGACCAATATATACACAACAACAGGGAGAAAAAAAGAGTGGGTGTATTTTGTAGGTCATGATTAAAAGGTGGGTCCCAGGTCTGAAAATACTGGTCTACTGGTAGACACACTGCAGTATTAAAACATCAGATTACTACCAGCACAGCTTTTTACCCAGTAAAGATGCAGAATTTCCATTGTCAATAAGATACCTTGTTTGCACAGTTAACAACAGGGTAGGAAGGCAAATAAAAGCCAAGCCCTTTCAGTGCAGTTTAAACACACCAATCAGCTAGAGAGACTTCTCATTGTAATCGTAAAGCAGTGAAAGAGTAGTACACCCAGGCAGGGCAGGGCCTTCTCTGCTCACTCTTTGGAGGACCAGCTGTTGTAGGGCTAGACCTAAGGGTAATGACGGCGCAATCCTGTGTAACTCTTGCACTAGTGTAACAGTAGATCCACCGGCATAAGTGCACTTACGCCAGTGTAACTTGCCGTCCGGACACCAGCGTAACCCTTCTCAGATGCAGTTCAGATGCCAGCACAACTCCACCAGTGCAGGGGGCATTCTGGGGGCTTCTGACACCCCCAGAATGCCCCCTGTGCCGGCAGAGTAGTGCTGGTGTCCGTCCTGCATACAAACTGCGCGTGCATGGCGTACGAGAGGGGTAACGCTGGTTTCAGTTTTGTGTCCATGGCGTACGGCAAGTTACACTGGCATAAGTGCACTTACACCGGTGGATCTACAGTTACACCGGTACAAGAGTTACACAGGATTGTGGTGTAAACGTAGTAAGGGCTATTCCGTTTTCTTGTAAGAGGTGAGGATGCTGGGATTATAGTTATAGAAGTCGGTTAGGATGCCTCAAAGAGGGATGCATTATTGGAGACAAGGTCCAGAAGCAAAGGGAGAGTGACCTGAAGGTTTCTTCTTTCAGAGGTAGGATGGTGTGGTTGGGATGCAAGTGTGTAGAGCCAGCCTCACCTCAGCCCATTCCATCTCTACGGTAGGCATCAATTTCAGACTAGTAAACTGGAATGCCTGTTGTGACCTAATGCAGTTCCAGTACTTCTTAGCCATGTTCTTACTTGCTTTTTCTTCTTTTTACTGCTGTAATACAATAAAAAAAATTCATATCTCCACCACATCAAGTCTGTAACAGTAGAGGTTTGTGCAGCACAACTAGCAAAACAGGAGATGCATGGAACTACTCTTGTAGATCATTCCTTTTGACAGCATCAGCCCTTTACAAGCACAGGATGTTGTCATTAACAATGTGTGGTCTCTGGTTGTTTGTTCTTTCAATGTGTTTACTCTCATAGAAGACGTTTTGGTTGGAGACCTCAATCTCACTCCAGAAGTCCCTAACAATGCCAAGTCCTATCCCTGCGGCAGGCAAAAAACACCAGCACACCAAGCTCTTTGCTATGTAGCCAAAGCAACAGAGATACAGGCACTAGCAGCCTATAAACACACCATGTGCCATCATTTCCCCTTCTGTTAATTACAAGCCACTGAATAGGGGGGACGGGACGGGACGGGACTACAATTTTCAGGAATGCAGGAGATTTATGGTCACATTTCAAGTAAACAAATGAGTGCACTTACCCACAGTGTGCCATGTTCTTATTAAGCACTCTTAACAGAAACATTAAGGCACATAAAAAGCAAAAAGGAAAAACCAAAAAAGATGCATTGTTTTATTTATTTATTTTATACCCCGCCTTTCTCCCAGCAAGGGCACTCAAGGCGGCTTATAATAAAACATTAAAATACGTATATAAAAATAATTAAAAACAAATAATTAAAACAATTAAACAACCAACCCCAGTGGGTCACCTATATTTACATTTGTTAAAAGCCATTTGTTAAAAAGCCAGCCCACCATGTCAGACATCGAATGCTAACCTAAATAAAAACGTCTTAAGGCCCCACTGAAAGGTCTCTAGAGGGAGCCGTTTTTAATTCCAGGGGGAGGGAATTCCATAATTTGTGGCGCCACTGCCGAGAAGGCCCTATTCCGTGCCACCATCCCCCTCACCTCCGTCAATGGTGGCACGGTTAACAGGGCCCCCCCGATGACCTCAGAGTACAGGTCGGATTATAGGGAAGGAGGCGGTCCCCAAAATACCTTGGACCCGAGCCGTATTGTTTTAACAACAAGTGTCCTGGTTTTCTGTTTGAAGAGCACTAGAAAATTGTAAATCCCTGTAACATCTATATATTCCCTTCACATTTCCATACACATATTCTATCAGGATCCAGAGAGGGGCTTGAACCCCTTGCCCTGGTGACAGGCTGGGCATACACTGGTTGGAGATACCCTGCCTGCACCCAATGCCTCCCCAGCTCACTGCCTGGCTGCTCCAGCCTCCTCATGCAAGTTAGGGGACTGCACAAGAAGAAGAGCATGGGGAGGGCTGACCAACTCCACCACTGCTTCTTGGAAGTGTCCAGCGATTGAGAGAATGTGGGGCACAGAGAGGTTCCACTCCCAGGATTCTCTTGGCCAGACCACTTTACAACAAGCAGTGGTGAAGCAGGAGCAGAAAAACCAAGATGGTGAAGTGCCCACTGATGGAAGTAGACTAGACACGTGCAAGTGTGCTGGTGGGGACGGGGCGGAATTTGGGGAAGAGTGGAATTTGGGGGTGGGTTCGAATGTTAGATTACTTTGCAACACCTCTCCCTACAGCTGCAGTTTTAGCTGAATGCAAATGAATCGTCTTCAGTCACCTTGGAAAGGAAAATGAGGATGCTACCCTTTGTCAGCACGTTGTACAGTCATACAGCATTTTATATGACAAGATGTAAAGGATAGCTTGGTTAACCATTGCCAAGAAATTGAGGTAAACTACAGAAGACAATTCTTCATCAGCTTGACGGTTGTCAGGCATGCTGCATGCCAGCTATCCCCCCCCCCCCCAAATGTCAGCCTTGAGATGAAATATGACTATGGAGGAGGAGAGCAGACAGACAGTTCTCCTGGGGTTATATAGGATTCCATCCAATGCAAGGCACTATTTAAATTATTTGTCATGGAAAATTTAATACTCTCCATGGTTTGTTGTTGTTCAGTCGTTAAGTCGTGTCCGACCCTTCGTGATCCCATGAACCATATCCCGCCAGGCCTTCCTGTCCTCCACTATCTTCCTGAGTTCGCTCATTTTCATGTTTGTTGCATCGGTGATGCTGTCTAACCATCTCATCCTTGGCCTTCCCCTTCTCCTTTTGCCTTCAATCTTTCCCAGCATCAGAGTCTTTTCCAGAGAGTCCTCTCTTCGCATTAGGTGGCCAAAATATTTGAGTTTCAGCCTTAGTACCTGTCCTTCCAGGGAACAGTCAGGCTTGATTTCATTTAGAATTGACTGATTTGATCTCCTAGCAGTCCAAGGGACTCTCAGGAGTCTTCTCCAGCACCACAGTTCGAAAGCATCTATTCTTCAGCGCTCAGCCTTCCTTATGGTCCAACTCTCGCAACCATACATTGCTACTGGGAACACCATCGCCCTGACTATACGAACTTTTGTTGGCATGGTGATATCTCTGCTTTTTATTATGCTGTCTAAGTTTGCCATAGCTTTCCTTCCAAGGAGTAAGCGTCTTTTAATTTCATGGCTGCTGTCTCCGTCTGCAGTGATCTTGGAGCCCAGAAAAGTAAAATCTGTTACTGCTTCCATTTCTGCCCCTTCTATTTGCCAGGAATTGATGGGACCCGATGCCATGATCTTAGTTTTATTAATGTTGAGTTTCAAGCCAACTTTTGCACTCTCCTCTTTCACTCTCATCAAGAGGCTCTTTAGTTCTTCTTCACTTTCTGCCATTAGGGTGGTATCGTCTGCATATCTGAGGTTGTTGATATTTCTCCCGGCAATCTTGATTCCGGCTTGCGATTCATTCAGCCCTGCATTTCTCATAATGTACTCTGCATATAAGTTAAATAAGCAGGGTGACAATATACAGCCTTGCCGTACTCCCTTCCCAATTTTGAACCAATCAGTTGTTCCATGGCCGGTTCGAACTGTTGCTTCTTGACCCGCATACAGGTTTCTCAGGAGACAGGTAAGGTGGTCTGGTACCCCCATCTCTTTAAGAATTTGCCACAGTTTGTTGTGATCCACACAATCAAAGGCTTTTGCGTAGTCAATGAAGCAGAAGTAGGTGTTTTTTTGGAACTCTCGGGCTTTCTCCATGATCCAGCGCATGTTGGCAATTTGATCTCTAGTTCCTCTGCCTCTTCGAAACCCAGCTTGTACGTCCGGTAGTTCTCGGTCCACGTACTGCTGAAGCCTAGCTTGTAGGATTTTGAGCATAACCTTGCTAGCATGTGAAATGAGTGCAATTGTACGGTAGTTTGAACACTCTTTGGCACTGCCCTTCTTTGGAATTGGAACGTAAACTGACCTTTTCCAATCCTTTGGCCACTGCTGAGTTTTCCAAATTTGTTGGCATATTGAGTGCAGCACTTTCACAGCATCATCATTTAGGATTTTAAGTAGCTCAGCTGGGATATTATCATCTCCACTAGCTTTGTTGTTAGTAATGCTACCTAAGGCCCACTTGACTTCACTCTCTAGGATGTCCGGCTCTGGGTCAGTGACCACACCAGCGTGGTCATCAGGAACATTAAGATCTTTCTTGTATAGTTCTTCTGTGTATTCTTGCCATCTCTTCTTAATCTCTTCTGCTTCTGTTAGGTCCTTGCCTTTTTTGTCCTTTATCATGCCCATCTTTGCACAAAACGTTCCCTTGATATCTCCAATTTTCTTGAAGAGATCTCTAGTCCTCCCCATTCTGTTGTTTTCCTCGATTTCCTTGCATTGTTCATTTAAGAAGGCCTTCTTATCTCTCCTTGCTATTCTCTGGAACTCTGCATTCAGTTGTTTATATCTTTCCCTTTCACCCTTGCTTTTTGCATTCCTTCTTTCCACAGCTATTTGTAAAGCCTCATCTGACAGCCACTTTGCTTTCTTGCATTTCTTTTTCTTTGGGATGGTTTTCGTTGCTGCCTCCTGTACAATGTTACAAACTTCCGTCCATAGTTCTTCAGGCACTCTGTCTACCAGGTCTAATGCCCTAAATCTATTCTTCACCTCCACTGTATACTCATAAGGGATATCGTTTAGGTCATATCTGACTGGTCTAGTGGTGTTTCCTACATTCTTCAGTTTAAGTCTGAATTTTGCAATAAGAAGCTCATGATCTGAGCCACAGTCAGCTCCAGGTCTTGTTTTTACTGATTGTATAGAGCTTCTCCATCTTTGGCTGCAAAGCACATAATCTATCTGGTTTCGGTATTGACCATCTGGTGATGTCCATGTGTAGAGTCGCCTCTTGTGTTGTTGGAAAAGAGTGACCAGCGTGTTCTCTTGACAGAACTCCGTTAGCCTTTGCCCTGCTTCATTTTGCGCTCCAAGGCCAAACTTGCCTGTTGTTCCGTTTATTTCTTGATTTCCGACTTTAGCATTCCAGTCTCCTATGATGTAAAGGACATCTTTTTTGGGTGCTAGTTCTAGAAGGTGTTGTAGTTCTTCATAGAACCGGTCAACTTCATCTTCTTCGGCATCAGTGGTTGGGGCATACACTTGGATTACTGTAATGTTGAATGGTTTTCCTTGGATTCGAACTGAAATCCATGGTTAGAGTATCAATAATGGGTCTTGCCATCCTTGGAGATGATCTTTTTGAAGCAAGAGTGCATTCAGAATCATGCTGGGGGCAATAATTCAGTTTTACAATCAAAGAAACAACACTTCATGTACCCTTTACAGCTGTACATGAATGTCTCACTCCAGGCTTTTGTAGGCCATGGCACCACAAACCCACAGAAGGGAATGCCAACATACTGTATGTGGAATGCATGTTTGAAATGTGTGTGGCCTGGAGACCCCCACCAAGAGCGGCCTCTGCTCAGTAGCCCCTGGTGCGTGCTTGTTTTACAACACAGCTGCCATGCTCCTTGCCGTTGTCTTCCAAGCCATTGTACTACCTCACACCAGCCTGCATTACAGTTTCCCCTCCAGTATAAGGAACCACCATGGAGAGGAAGCGCCCTCCTCTCCGGGGTTTGTCTTGGTCTTCCTTCCCAGACGAAATGCAAAAGAGAGGGAAAAGAACAGTGTTGTGTGAAGACTGTGTTCTTTCTTTCACCCCAGTAATTATACTTACAATTCGCTCTCTCTCATTCTTGCTTCAAGATAAACTTTCTCCATGCTGTATTGAGCAGTGGGGAGGGAAAGTACTGTATATAGTAGCAGCTGGAGGCTGGGCAGAAGTTTCAAGAGTCTGGATTAAGCCTCATGACTGCCAGAGGCTGACCCCTAGTTTTGGATAATTGTAAGTACAGATAAATTATCAGTGTAGTAGAGCGACACTGACATGATCCTTTATGAGACTCATTACAACAGATTAAGAAATTGTGATTTGGACAGTGAGGATTCTGCTATATAGGCCGGGTTTTAGTTTTGAATACCACACCAGGTTGCATTAGTGATTGGCAGTTTTTGCAAGAAAGCTGTGAACTACAAAACAATCACCAAGGCTGCATTTACACAAGGCAGTGTCACAATATACACACCCCATTCAGGACCAACTTGCTATTTTGCAACAAATGTACAGCACAGGGGGATGACTTCTATCTACCCAGGCAAGTTTAAACTTCCATGGCATGACTTCACGATGTGGTAAAACTCTTTCCAACATCTTAGACCAGCGGCTCCCAAATGGCTCCCCGGGGTGCCACAGCAAACTCAAAGGGGCGCCACATGCATCGCAGGTTATTTTCCCAGAAGCTCCAGCTGCATGTCTCTAACAGCGCAATCCTGCGCAAGTCACAGCCGGTGGAACGAGTGTTCTGTCAGCTGGAGCCGTCGTAAAAGTGACATAAGGCATTTTTCTGGCGACTTGTGAGCAGGGAAGGCTGGCGCTAGGGCGGCCTCCCTGTGCTCACCGGAAGAAGCTCCCCTGCAGCCGGCGGAGCCAGGTAGGATAGGATCCGGCGGACGGGGGGGAGGTTTGGTGGTGCCGGGAGGGCGGCCATTTGCCCAGCCGCCCCAGGCGGGGGCAGGGGCATGGCTCCCTCTATATCCCGGCCCCCACCAGGCTGCTGAGCCATTACACGGCCTTCCTGAAGTGCCCTTTACACCCGGGGAAGGGGACAATCGTCCCCTTCCCCAAGTAGACTTTCTGCCACGGGGTGCCTGCCTGCCGCTAGATCAGTTAAGCAGGATTGGGCTGTAAGACAGCGATGGAACTGTAGGGGCGCTGTGAAGGAATTACTCCAGCACAAAGTAAGTTTGGGAACCACTGTTTTAAGACAATAACTATGTATGTTGTACCCAAGTACAGTGTATAAACAGTTTATCATCCAGAAACAATAGTTTGCTGGATTCATCTACAAAGGACTTTGTCCGCTGCTTCATTTGTCTTCAGCGGATCTCTACAATTTAACTATCATTCACTGAAGACCACAAGGAACTGCCTTGTTGGCCACAAGGAAACAAGTTCAGCTTCTTTTGCTCCTTGACTAAGGGGTACTCGTCTCGTCTTCTATCAGGGACAGGTAATACTATAATTTTGAAAAGCTCAGTCAGGCAGAGAAAAATATCTAATTGACAATACAATCCTACCCATCTCCTCCACTGGTGCATCCAGTGGTGAAGGGTAGAACGGGATGCTTTGGAAGGAAAAGGGGATTTAAAATCCCCATTACATTCCCCTTTAATTTGGGATTTTAATCCCCTTTCCCTTCCAAAGCCCCCCGTTCTGCCCTCCACCACTGGCTGCACCAGTGGAGGAGATGGGTAGTATTGCGCTGTGAGCATCATAGCTTCAGATCAATCAAGGAACCACATCTGCCTTCTCTATGATCAAGCACATGCTGGCTAGGGCATTCTGTTGACCAAAAAAAAAAAAAAAGCCTAAATGTGTTTGAGATAGATAAAAACCCAAAATGCCTATGAGGCACCCAAAGCAGTAGTTGGCAGAGAGAAAGCCGCTTTGGCCAAATAATCTGACCAAGTGTGCCTTAATCAATCCACCACTCACGTGTCAGCACACAGGCCAAGCAAGACACAATACATCAAGGTATTTGCCAGCAGGGCACTTCTCATGTTCTTACATATGTAACATGGCAGGTAGCGCTGAATAGTAATCCTAACTATGTCCTTTGAAGTCAATCTTAAAATAAATAATTTCAGTAGAAACCTGGAAGCAAACCTGCAAGCTTCCTGGCAGAACACAAATGCTAATAAAAGAGGGCGAGGGAAAAATATATCTTTGCAGTAAAATTCTCCCTTCGCTCTTGCCGAAGCCTAGCCTGACCACATAGCACCATGATAAAGCAGTCACTACAGAAGATGGGTTCTGGAGGAACTGCCACTTTCCTGCTTCTAAACTTCCTGGAAGGGGCACATCTAGACAATCCAAAAGATGCAGAGCTGCCAGACTGAATGACACACCATTATCTGGTGTGTGATCCTGTCAGCAGGGATTATCAACTGTCCCCCCATCTGTTTCAGTGTAGTCCCGTTAGTTTGCTCTGGCTCGTGTTGCACTCCCCCTAGCTTAACTTGGAGAATTTCTAACACTCATTTCCAAATTAGTACAACATGTGCAGTTTGCCAGTTTTTCAAGTTGCATTTTTATTCGGAGACTGCTGTTCGCCACACTGAAAGTTTGCAGAAAGGTGGAGGCATCAATTTTTATACATATAACTAAATATGCACATCAATTATATAACACTGTGCAAAATAGTATTTTGATGTAATCGCATGTGGATTCCTTTTTGCATGGTGGTATAATGCACACGTACACAGCGGTAACCTGCAGTGAAACACACACACACAAATGGAAAACTAAAGCAATCTTTGCATCTGAAGCAGTGGTCTAATGGCCACTGATTTTATTCCTCTGGTGGTGCTTAGCTTCAGAATGATCTAGAACGGGTTCCCAACCTGTGGTACTAGTACCACCAGTGGTACTTTGGCTGAGTGCTGGTGGTACTCAGACCACTGGAACCCCACTCCGATGTGGCACTTTTGGTGGTGCGTTTTTTGCTCCCAAGAAGCTCATGCCTTTGGCCGAGCCTCTCAGGAACACGGAGAAGGGCCCTCCCACCTGCCCAGAGCCTCCTCCCTGCGTTTTCTGGCCTCTGAAAACCCGAAACTAACTGGTGATGATGTCATCACCAGTCACCTCCGGTGGTACTCAGAAGGAGAGTGGTGTCGGAGGTGGTACTCGGCTGGAAAGGGATTGGGAACCCCTGGTCTAGAAGCCCCCACACACACACACACACCCTCTGCATTTGATAAAGACCAAGAAATAAATATACATTCTCTTCCTTTAAAGATCTTTGGCCACAAATATGGGTTTTTTTAATGGTTTATGTGTGCTGCCTTCAGAAAAAGCCTGTTGTTGTGGTGTCTATAGACCACTGGGTGTTATCTCCTATCCCTTGCAATTTGAAAGAAGAGGCACATGCATACACATATTTCATGGCCAAACTACAACTCTTGTTTGAACCCCAGCTGGAGATCCTCAGGTGAGGACTCTGTGTTTATATTTCAGGCACAGCCTCAGGAGAAAGTCAGTTTGGCTGCTATAAGTCTGTACACTCAATCTCCAAATGTCAGCTGATCAGAGGACTCCATGGGCGGTTCACACAGTATGAATGTGCTCTGTGTCCTGAGACTTCCTGTATTTGATGTGGCAACAAGCTCAAAACCAACATCCCCCCGCAGCTCTGTGCTTGTGGAGTCTGGACATGTGCCTGCAGGAACAAGTATGCAATTCTAAGCTAGCAGATGAGCCTTCCTAGCAGAGGATAGGGAATTGGCTAATATTCCACATTTTTAGTTTGCTCCAAGATTGTGCTGACTGAGGCACAGAGAATATAGCAGTGACCCAAGGCAAGCCTAGAGGCCTTCCAATTTATATTAAGGCGAATAAAGCAAAAAGAAGGGCTAACACAGTGGTGAAGTTGGGTGGTAGAGAAGGGGATAAGCTAGCAATAGACACTACAGAAGAGAAAACTAGTAATAATATCCTCTTTGAAGACAGAACTACTGTTCCTACCCCCCCCCCACTTGCATCATATACGAGCTATGGATAGGTGTACATACAGAATAACAATAAATTGTGATCTACATAGCAATGCCTCTCCTTTCAAATCCCTCCTTAAAAATCACCTCGTCTATGAAGCCCTTGCTTAATCTCCCCCACCCTCTATCTCAGCTGCAATAAAGTCTGAGTGTATCTAACTCCATTCTTACCTTCACACCTTCTTACCTGGCCTCTCCTTCCTCTGTCCTCTCTCTTACTGTCGAATTCCTTGCAAGTGCCTTGGGAGAAGAGGCCTCTTGTTTGCCTATGGCCTGCTATAAAGTGCCATGAACTCTGATGGTGCTAGATAAATAGGATTACTCAATTTTTTAAAAATGAATACAGCACAATACTCTATTCAACACTGTTATGGTGTTCTGTGTTCAGTTCCATGTGCCACATTTTGAGAAGGATGTTTAATTTTCCCCTGGTCAAATTGGCTTGTGACGCCGGTTTTGTTTTTGGCTGTCTCTGAAGCATATGCACAAGGCTGACTTGTAGGAGGCATTTGGAGTTAGCTGCTCCACTAACACCCCTCTGGAACATACCGATACTCTGTGGCCTGGAACGCAGGGTTGATCTGTGGATAGCTGGTGAGTAGCCAGTCATGCGCCAACAGCAAACCTGTCAAGCCAAATGTTTAACCTAGAGGAGGAGCAAATGTTAATATGCAACTTTCTCAAATAATGAAAAAGGATGCAAGTAAGATCAGAGATGTTTGCCACCAGGTTTGGCCCAAGCCCCCTGGCACCTGAGACCAAGCTTTGACACTGCCCCCTTCCACATTATGCAAAACACACTGTTCCTCCGCCTCTTCCTGTAGCTGCCACCACCCTTCCCACTTGAAAATGTGGGGAAGAGAAGGAGGAAGTGACTGTCAGCTCCTCTCCCCATTTCCACTCTCCCTTTCTCACCCTCTCTGCCTTCAAAAAGCAGGCAGAGCTGGAGCTGGGAGGAGGTGGGGGATGCGAGGTACAGGGCACCCTTCCGGCTCACTGCCTTACCCAGCCTGCCGCCTGAGACAAAGAAAGGTCTCCCTGCGTGTTGCCTTCACCACTCGGACTGGTTCTGACAGCGAGTGGGCGGGCCCACCATGAAACGGAGCAGTTACCGCTGTGCAAGACTTACCGTTCCGCCCCACCTCTAGCAACGCCAGTGGCAAGGGCATTAAATTAAGCAAAGCAGGGAAGTATCTATATAGCAAGATTGACGCCAGTATAAAATGTTGTGCAAGGTTTGAGTGGGCTCTGTTGAGAAGCTTTGTAGCAGCAGCTCCAGATAGCTGGACTCGTACAAGCACCCTAACCCATCCCAGCTGTAGCTGATGACTCATACACAGCTCAGAAGTGGTGGCTTCTATTTCAATGCAGTGTTTATTCTGGCATGCATCTGAAAGGCACTTGGGATGGGTGGAATTTCCAAGGAGAGTAGAGGTGGGGCCTCTCCGAGCAAGAAAAGGCTGCTGCTTCCTCTGCTGGAAGGAAACACAGCTGCAACGGAGATACAGGAACAAAGAATACTAGGATTTCCAGGGAGCAAGGGGAAAGGACAGTAGCGTAAGGTCGTATTATATGCTCACTGTCTTTGTGTTTTCATCATTTTACTAAACAGAGAGAAGAAATGGGAGCTAAAAGCAACAGAGTTGTGCCTTCCTATGGGGTTAATCAGAAGCAGCCATTATCAATCAATCCTGAGGTCATAAGGAGCCTTGAGCAAGCCACGGCTTCGTCTATCTCATGGCGTTAGGTTATTGTGAAACTCAAATGATACAGGCTGTATGTATGCCATCCCCAGCTCCTTGGAGGAAAGGCAGCATAGGTGTGATGCTGGCTCAAAGGCGACAGAAAGAACATGCAAGGATGGATGAGCACAGGTACAGTAAGTGCTGATCTCAAAGCCTACATCGTGGCAGTGATGACTGCAAAGAAGCAATATCTCTCCATGGCCATTGTGACCTTGCAGCGCTGTCCAGCTGAGCTTCCTTGAGCGGAACAGGCCAGGAAGATGTTCCCTCCGCTTTGCTTCCCCCCCCCCCCCATGTATTCCAGCTTTCAAAGGACATCGGCAATCCTTTGGGAATATTTGTACAGCAATCCCAGAACTGCTATAACTTACACATGTGCTTTACTCTGTTTGAAATGAACACAATTACTCAACAATAATTAAGCTACCCCCAAGATATAAAAGGAAAGTGTTGGACCCATTCATCCCCCCCTTGAGTCCCTTATCAAGTTTCCCTGTGGTCAGAAGTTTCCAGGTCACTATAGCAGCAATTGGTTTGGCTGGTTATAAGACACTCACACAGAACCTTTTTGTAGTGCTCTCTCTGGACTGGCACACATTTCCTAGCTTGGCAGCTCCTGGAAATCTGTTTGCAATTGCTGTGCACACTGACTCCCTGACCGTGGCAAGTCAGCTGTGTGCAGATACTATCAGGTACAGGCTTTTGGCATGTCAGTACAAACTGCCCTACCTGCAGGTTAGTGATAGTATGCTAAAAGTGCAGACTCGCACATGGTGGTACCACCTACACAGAAATGGGCTGTCACAGACTAGGAGACCGGCATCAACACAGTGTTTTAAAGTGAGCACCATGCGCCCACAGGCTTGGCACCTGAAGCCAGGCTGGCACCTTAAGCAGCCACCAAATTTTCCAACCCTCTTTTTAAAGGGCATACGCATCACAACCCTGTTGCCGCCTCCTTCATAGTCTAGCTACTTCTTCAGAACAGGCAGGTGGGGGAGAATGCTGGGGGGGGGGGAGAGAAAGGATAGCAGCAGTCCCCTTCCAATGTCTCCAGTGCCACTGCCATGATTCCTTGAGGTGGAGTTGATATGGGGCCACTGCCACCCTGATCTTCAGTGAAAAGACGAATGTGGGTGGCAGTGGCAGGGTGACATGACTGCCTGGACAGTGGGTCAGCAAGTAGGCACGGGGCACAAGGCACCATCTGCTAGTTTGCAACCTCCCCTACCCAAGTGCTTGAAGCAGTTGCCACACCCAGCCACATGGGGGTTGTCATCTGTGCACCCGGATGGTTATGTGGAGTGTCCTTGAGATGCAGTTCTCATCGTCGTTCACGTTGCAGTGTGTTAAACTAGAAATACTTTGCTACCTTAAGAGGAAATCCCATCATGCGAGTAAATAAAACAAAACTAAAAACAGCTGTGGCTATATGGAACATGCTGTGTTTTTGTTACGGTAATACCTAATTATGCTTGGTTATTAACCGTCATGGGCACAATTCTGTGCGGATACAGAGTGGTATCCACAGAACATCACAGAGCACTGCCCCCTCCCCCTCCCCCCACTGGCGCTACTCCAGGTCATGATGGGAAATGGGAAGCTTGACTGAACGAAGCAAAGGGTTGGCTGGATAGAGATGAGGTTGGGGCACACAGTCCTCCCTTTCCCCATAGCGTCGTAGGGTGTTCATCTTTCCTCACCAAGGGAAGGACTGTTCCCTGCCTTGCCACCTACTGAATAGGATAGATAGCAAGTATACTGACCACTGTCTGCTACCCTTTTAAATCAGGAAACTGAACATTTGAAGTAGAAGTGGCTCTCAAGCTTAAGAGTCCAGTTTTTGTACTGTTGGTTTATTGCAGAGATTTCATACAGATAGACTACAGTGTTGCTTTTCATTTCCCCATTTTAAACCACAGGGCAGCAATCATCATACATCACAGAGCTGGAAAGGACAAAGGCTGCTGGTACAACCCCCTGTCCAATGGCTACCCCACTATATGTCTTACTGTCATGCAGCTGATCAAGGTACAAGAGCCTCTGCCAGGAAAAGTCATAAGAACAGGGGCAGCTGGTGACTGAATTACCAGATCATACTCCTCTCTTCCCCACACCCATTCTTATCAATTTATTTATTTTTCACATTTTTATACTGCCCTTTCTCCAAGTAGCTCAGGGTGGTGTACATACAGTAGTTCCTTCTCTCCTTTTGTCCTCGCAACGACCCTGTGAGGTAGGTGAGGTTGAGTGATAGTGAGTGGCTCAAGGTCACTTAGGAAGCTACATGGATGAGTGGAACCTGGATCTTCCAGGTCTAAGTCCAACTCCCAAACCACTCAACTCCCATCCCAAATGAATGTCTTGAAACATTTGCAGAGTGCTGTAATGTCCCCCTAAGAACCATCAAGGGTTCTCTACACACTCATCAATAGAGGCTGTGGGTTTTATGTCAGTTGAGCATGAATATGATCCCCAGACAAAATAAAGCCCCAGTACCTCTTATTTAGGAATTAAGTCAAACTAGTGGTATGAAGAATTAATGCATACCCATCACTGGGCAACAACAAGAAATATCTCAAAAGCTTTTTAAATGTCAGGAAACATTTGCTTCTGATTGCATGCATTTTTAAAAAATAAATCAGGCTCTCAGACCCCAAAGCACTTATTTCCCAGAAATGGAAAAGACAAATAATTCACAGCCACATGGACAAAGGTAATGGCTTAATTTGAGCCAGGAGTCCCAGGACCCACCACTGCGCAGCATTAGAAGAACCCACTTTCCGTTCCGTGGCTCAAAAGTGGAAATGTGCTGTAATAGTCTTGGGCCATGTGCAGAGTACCTCTCACCATTGAGCAATCTCAACCAGCCTCCATATAGCTGGGATAAGGGAGAACATATCAGGCCTTGGCAGCTGATTGAGAAAGCTGATGCCTGATACTGGCCCTGATGATGTTACCACTGACAAAACAGAGCATCCCTCCACTGCAATACAGTCTGTGTTTGAACTGCATTGTGGGTCTTGTCTCAACCTGGCTGAGTTTTTGGACATTGCTCCTCTGTCCTACCTGAGCAGCCAGATCCCCTCCTAACACAGGGATGAAACAGACTGAGATGATGGTTCTTCTAACTGCAAGCTAGTTTAGACTGATGTGCTAAGCTGTTCACATGGACGGGGTTTTCTGTGTTGGATTTTCATGTGAATTCAGTGATTCTCCTTCGGCTTCTTCCCACTGAGGCCACACACAAAGACACACACTAGCTTCTTACCTCCTGTTTTTGGACAAGTTGCAGGCAGAGGCGGCCCAATTCCAGGAGTTGCTAGATGAGTCTGATTATCTGGACCCGTTTCAGTCTGGCTTCTGGCTAGGATTTGGGATGGCTAGGATTTCCTAATGTGTTTATTAACTTTAAAAATGTATATCCCACATGCTTCCCCTGCCATTAGAGGTGCTCAATGCAGCTAACAGCACAAAGTTAGCAATAAAATAACCCCAAAACAAAAACTAAATAATAATAATACGGTACCAAATGCCCTTTCTGAGGCAGCAGACAAAAAACAGCACTACAGTTGGGAAGGCCAACCAAAATAAAAGGTCATCAATGAGTTGATGACTTATGCCAGGGACTCAATAGTGGGAGGGCATCCCTGTTGGCTCTGCTAGGAGGGACAGGCCAAGACATTTTGTTGCCTGAGGCAAAGGACAAGATGGTCTTACCCTCACTTGGATTTACTCCTCCTAAACATGCATAGGAATCAGCAACGTATCATGCTTGTGACAGGAGAAACTCCACATGACCTGCTTAAATTCTCCCTTTCGTTGCAACTAAGGCTGCAATCCTGATTACAGGAGAGTATAGGTGCCAGTGAAGACAGCAGGGCTTACTTCTGAGTGAACATGCATGGCATTGGGTTGAAAGTATTGTATTCAGGTGTTGCACTGTTGTTTGATTGCTGTAATTGGTTTGTATTGCTTTTTGATTTGATGTGATTATTTTATTGTACTTTATCATTTTTATTGCACGCTGCCTTACAGCCCAATCCTGTGTAAGGATACCAGGCCAGCCTATCCTTCCCTGCGTGCAAGGTGGCTGAGGCCCTATGGGTCTACTCGAATGTATGCTAGCTCTGGAGCTGGGGGGAGGTAGGCCGAACCGGCCTGGGAGAGGGCATGGGATATTGGTGGAGTTCACCGCCGATATCCCCGCCCTCCCCCAGCCCGGTTTGGCCAATGGCTGCCCCGTCCCTCCCTCCCCTTCCCCAGCATAGGACTTACCTGCTCCGGCGGTCCACCGGGGGAGGGGGCGGGAAGAGGGTTGCCGGCCTCTGTGCCAGCAGTCCTTACTCTCCAGGTGACGTAAACGCATTCTGGTATACAGGATTGCGCCATTAAGCACCTCCCAATGGGAGGGAAAGTGCAGGGTATTTTTTTTACCAAACAACAACAACAACAACAACAACAACATTCTCCCCCCCCCCCCCCCCCCCAGCTTCATTTAAACTTCCAAGTCATGCTATTCTTGAAGTACAGTATATTAGCCAGTCAAGGATATTTTATTTTGGCATCTACTAGAAAATGTTGTATTGCCATCTACTGGACAAAACATCACATTGTCTCTCCTGCATAAATTACAATGCTCTACAAAAGTACACGAAGGGGAGGAGTAGCATTTCACAAATTTTACAATAAAGTGAGCTACTATAAGTACTGGCAAGCACAGTTGTTACTATATTGGTCACAAGAATGCAAACGAGAAAGCTAGTAAGGTAATAGCTTTTACTGGACCAAGGTTTACTGTTAAAGAAATACATTGGCCATTTGTGTGATGTCGCTAAGGATCTGCTCCTCTTTCTTGATAGTGATTCTGTGCCTTTTACAGCTGCCTGGCAGACATACATTCAACAGGCAAGCTTTTACTAGCACAGCACTGTGATGCAGGAAAGCTGCACCTGTGAATTTCTGCCTGTCATTTGATGGGGAAGTAAGCCCCTATTAGTCGGTATGTGCCAAGTGGACTTGGCTTGTCCTATTCCATCTTTAGATAGTAAACTCAGACATTACAATTTTTTAGCATTCATCCATCTATCCATTCACCTCTATCAAGATTGGCATAGAAAGATTTAACACATTAAATTATAAGGGGGGGGGAGAGTAGATCTGTAAAGACAGAAAGAATGGGGGAAAATGGATAATTGTGTTAAGGGAAGTAATGCCACTCTATGCTCACTGGAACATCCATGAGACCTTTTCTGGTTGCGAAGTTTGTAGCCAAAACTGAAAATATACATTTGTTTTCAGACTGGGGAAGGAGAGAGTGTTCAGCTGGGCTCCTAGTCCGGATCTGGTGAAAAGAACCCCTGTGGGAAGCTGGAGGGTGGAAAGAACCATCAAGAAGATTGACCAACTGTCAAGGGAAAAGGCATTGTACCTGATCAATTACAGAACACCCAGAGGGGCGTCATTAGGGTGTGGCAGGGGGGCTGGCCGCAGGGGGTGACATGCTGGAAGGGGGTGATGCGTCCGCTGCCCCCTCGCCACCCAGTGCCTTTGCCTTCTTCCTTCTTCATCCCGTTCAGGACTTGGGCAGCCCGGGGATTCTAGGTGGCACTTCCCCTCTGCTGTTTGCGCAGGCGCACACACACACACACGCCGGAGATTTCCAGTCGGCTACAGTGTGACTGGAAATCTCCGGCTTGTGCATGTGCCTGCGCAAACAGCGGAGGGAAAGTGCCGCTGAGAATCCCCGGCCTGCCCAAGTCCTGCTATTTGTGCAGGCGCACGCATGAGCCGGAGATTTCCAGTTATGCTGTAGCCGACTGGAAATCTCCGGCTTGTTTATCCACCTGCACAAATAGTGGAGGGGAAGCACCGCCGAAAATCCCCAGCCTGCCCTGTTGGAGGATGGGCAGTGTTTAGCTGCTGGACACTGGGGGGTGTGGTGTACTGCCTGATCACATGTAAAGGCCTCCTACTCTAATCCCTCTGTGTTCCAGGAAGGGGTGTGGCCCTTGACCTTTATTTCCTCCTTCTTGCCCCTCACTCAGTCTCTTCTTCTCTTGATGCCCACCGAGCAAGATGATGCCATTGCTGCTCCTGCAACCCAGCGGCCATCTTGCAGCCTAACCCCATGCAGGGAGCCCCAGCTCTAGGGGGGTTCTATCTTAAGTCTAGGATGTACCTCTGATTGATGGTCAGATGCTATGTATATATGCAAACTGAACTGTGAGTAAACTCTTCTTTTTACAACTACAAAGCAATGCCTCGTGTGTATTCATTTAGCTAAGCAAAGCAGTCTGCCTGGGTGGAGGAGGGAACTCTGCTAATAAGTGGGAACGCACCTCCCAATATATGCCAGAGAGCATCTAATTACCCCATCATGCCCAAGTCCCGAACGGGATGAAGAAGGAAGAAGGCGAAGGCACCGAACGGCGAGGGGGGCAGCGGGCACGTCACCCCCTCCCGGTGCGTGAGTCCTGGGCGGGATGGGGGGATGCTGGGCGGCGGAGGGCGCGTCACCCCTCCCTGCACCCCTGGGAGGCGGGGGGTGCCGCACTGGGGGTGATGCAATGACCTCCTGCCCCTAGTGACGTGTTGACCTCCTGCTGGGGGTGACGCGCCGCCTAGTGACGCCACTGAACAGAGAAATGGAAACAGCAGGAAGTGAAGATGTAGGTAGGTAAGTAGGATAGATAGTTTCAGCTTAGTACTGCTAATGTGATCCTTCTGCCAGTATGAAATTTAGCTGGTAGATGGCAACCCCATCCTACAAATAGAATTAAACATTTGAGTAAAAATAAATAAATCTATACATGAGTCTACCACCAGATGGCAGCATTCATGTACCATCCTGTTTTGCGAAATATAATATTGTATCTCATTTGAAAGCACTTCTGTGGTTTCAGCATGGCTCCCTACTTTACAGCGGAAATATTTTTGAAATACCCAAGAAAGTGGTGTACCTATATGTAATTCAAACTAAGTTACATACTGTACTCAAGACATTCCATTTGATCTTCTAGGGCAGTGATGGCGAACCATTTGGGCTTGGTGTGTCAAAAATTTTGAAAATGCCTAACTTGACTCTGCTGGTGTGTTGTCCCCCCCCCCCCCCCGGAACTTTTAATAGTACTTTGACTATTGCTACTTTTACTAGTAATTTTGAATTGAACTGAACTGAAAACAACTATAGAACACATTGCATTTTATTTAACATCAATAAGTGACTTTTGTGTTGCTGAGTTTTACTAGAGAATAATTTGAAAGAGGTCTTGCCAAAATCCCTGCCCTAAATGTTCAAGACAAGGCTGTAAAACTTTTGAGAAAAGGTAAGGTGTGTCGGGGTCCTGGGGGAAACGCCAATGTGTCACCCAAAATGACCTCGTGTGTCACCTGTGACACGCGTGTCATAGGTTCGCCATCACGGTTTTAGGGGGAACTGTGCAAACAAGTGGCTTCTTCCCCCACTGCGAGGACAAGGATTGGTTAGTCTCTATACAAGCAGCAACTGTCTTAGTCTTCCATGTATTGGGGGAGGGGAATGTTTGTATTGCACACTGTTGTGCATGCTTTGTCTCTCGCAGAGATGAGAATATTTGTGTTGGAAATTGTATACATAAATTGTCCCTGGCGCCACAAGATAAAACCACGTCCACCACAAAAAATTAACCAAAACAAATCATGATTTTTGGGGTTTGACTTGGGGATTGTCATGTTGTCCCCTTGTGCAGTGCCTTGCTGTGCCAAATGACACCACCTTACCTGGTGGCATGCTGTCTGCCTCCTCCCTCTCTTTGAATTTGAAAAGGATAACAGGGAGGGAAGAGAGGTAGGCTAGAGTGTCAGAGACTGGAACTTAGTTGTAAGTAAACACTTTCCAGCGAGGCCTAAAAACCTTCTTGTTCAAAGAAGCCTTCTGAGAACTTGCCTTTTTTAACATCTTGCTGGTATAGGTGGAGGTGCTGCTGTTTTTATGCTCCTGTTTTAATTGTGCTATGATCTTTTTAATCGATTTTTAGATACTGTTTTTATTAATTTTCATTAATTGTTTTTTACAGTTTTAAAATGTAATTATTTTTTGTATTGTATTTTTTGTATTGCATTTTCTTTTTTTGTTGTAAGCCACCTTGGGTCCCTTCGGGGAGAAAGGCGGGATAAAAATAATGTAAATAAATAAATAAATAAATAAACCTGCATAGGCTTGGGCTGTTTCCCTCCTCCCGTTTACATCCAGGGAGAAGGAGGAGTGGTGGAAGTGAGTGGATGATGGGCACTCCTACGTCACCTGAGGCAACTGCCTCAGTTGGCCTCATGGATGGGTCCGCTCTATGTACATCTTCATATCACAAGATTTAGGGTCAAAACACAGAACAGAGACTGCAGACATCAGTACATTAAAACACGCACACAAAGAGAGAGAGAGAGAGAGAGAGAGAGAGAGAGAGAGAGAGAGAGAGAGAGAGAGAGAGAGAGAGAAACAAACCAGCCACTTCTTGAATGAACTCGAGAAAGGCACTAGCACACTTTATTCTAGTATGCTACAAAAAATCATTATTGACCTTTATTAGGTACCTTAATACCAAGCATACCTTAAGGTAACAAAAATTATTGTTCTTTGTTTCTTCAGAAAGACAGGTATTCCAACAGTTTTCTTTACAATTTGTTGACCTTTAAAAAAAACCCCACACATTTTTGACATGTTACAACAGAATGGAATGGAAAAGTGTCCACATTTTAAGAGGTTAAAAACAAACTTCTATTTGCATTGAATGATGGATGTACTTAAAATTTTGTTTCCGTGATATATATTTATATTTATATATATACACACACACATGTGCACGCGCGAACAAACATATCTACACACAAATGGTAAAGAAAACATCCACATCAGTCTGCAAGGTTTTTGCATTTACATTACTGGGCCACAATGGGTAACAGGTTACCAAAAGGTGCGGACTTATTATGCTAGGGAGATAAGAAATTAGAAGCTTCCATGAACCAGCTTTGCTTTCTCAATCTGAGCCTGAGAACCGTCCGCAGCACCATTTTGGTTTCAACAAACTGAGCAGTGAACCATTTCGCCAGCAGGACCAGGTCATGTGAAACGATGAGGCTGGACAGGGTTGGGGATACCGGAGTTTGGAAATCTGCCCAAAGTACCTTTGAGAAGAGCCAACTGTTGCTGAGGAAGCAACCCATTTACAAGCGCAACATGTCAAAATGCTGGGAACGTCATCTACAGAAGGCTAAGACCAAGATACAGAAGGGAGTAGGTACTGAGGAAAGCATACAACAAGAGAAGTCACTTTGCAGGATTAGGGCAGGTAGGAAAAAGGAGTCGAAAGGCCAAGAGTGAGAGCATGAAGCTCGTCTTGTTCAGGTAAGGGCCGAAGGCTGACCCTGAAGCGTTCCTGCTTAGCCAGGATCCTCAGGGACTCATGGGAAGCAAGTAGCGAAGCCAAGCATAGGTTCTGAATGAGAGAACAGCAGAGTGTCATTTCAATCCCCCCCCCCCCCCGGCAAGTTAAAATTCTCCTTTGCAGCATATGGTACTAAGGAGGTGAGGGAGGTTTCTGGTTCAAGGTAGGCTGGCCCTGATATGCTGTGGCATAATGAAGTTCACTTCAAATTGACCCTTTTGGTACAGCACAATATGGGTCCTCAGTATGGAGGATTCTGTCACAGTGCAAGAAATTAGTTTACATGAATCTCCGGTCCCTTAAAACATCTATTTTAGCGAAGTCTGAAATTGGTTTGACAGGCTGGCAGGCATTGGGTGCTATTTCGCAGAAAACCATGGCTGCTTTGGGTTGGCAATTTAATTTTGCACCTACTCCCATGAAAAGCCAACTATTTGGTGAAATCCTAAATTAAAAATTGGGGGCCAACCCTGCCTTTTGGCCTGCTTAGACTGCTAAACCTTTGATTTTGGACCAATTAATTGATCCTAAGGAAGATTTTTTTTTCCATTTGCCACTCTTCAGCAGAAATTCCTGCTTCCATTATCTGTTAGCTGACAGTACAGTCTACCCTTTTTATTAGCGGGTCCGGGACTCACGAATTTGACTCAACACGTGGTGTCCCGGATCCGTGAAGGTCAGCTGAAAAAAGCCTTTAAAGTAGAAAAAAGCCCCCAAATAGCTGTCTTACGTTTAAAAAGCCATACTGCTTCATTTTTAGGGCTATCGAGAGCGAAATCGCGCTTCTCCAGCCTCTTCCTGGTTGCTCAATTTCCCCCTCTCTTCCCCAGGCTCCCCAGTGCATTCTGGGGTGACCTTGGGGAAGGGAGGGGGGATTGAGCAACCAGGAAGAGGCTGGAGGAGTGTGATTTTGCTCTCTACAGCCCTGAAAACTTAGCAGTTTGGCTTTTTAAAGGTAAAACAGTTTTGGGGCTTTCCCCCCTTTTAAAGGCTATTTTCAGGGGACCCCATTATACGCGAAATTCACTATCAACAGAGGGTCCAGAATGGATCCCCTGCAGATAGCAAGGTCCCACTGTATATACAAGTGAAACATACATTAAATAATTTGGACCCTCATGCTTGCACAGCTTCACAGACCCAGCCCCCATTTTGCACTCCCTAATTTCTTTTGTATCCTTCCTAAGGTCCTTCTCCTTTAAGAATACTGGTGCTCTTTGTTGGCTCCAGATCTTACATATGTGTGTGTCTCAAAAATGTACACACTACACACATTTTAATGAGCTCTAATTTATACATACTGTACTTCATTGTAGAAAACCCACGACACTCGAACCTCTAAAGGAACCATGTGCGGAACCATCTCAGCGCACACATTGGTGAATATCTGCAGATCCCATATTTACTGCTGCCATTTCTGTTTTGGCAAATTATGGCTGTAGTGATCATGGAACATACTGTAACCTATAGAACAGTGGTTCCCAACCTTTTTAGCACCAGGACCCCCTTTTGTAGAATGACAATCTGTCGGGACCCACCTAAGACCTAGGGGCCGGAAGTGATGTCAGTAAGAAGGTAGTGATGTTGTTTTTAATAAATTACACTGTTTAATAAATCACACTTTTAAAAATAAATCACACTTTTAAAGTTGTACTCATAAGTAGCCACATTTGGGGGGGGGGAGGAAGTGAGATGCTAAAAGGCAAGCAGAAAGTAACACAAGTTGAGCAAACAAGCCCCAAGAGAGCATCAGACACGTCTTTCTCTGCAGTGGGGGGGGGGGAGGAATGAGCTGCCATCTTGGGTGTGGCCATCCAGCCGACATCCCACAACCCCCCAGAAACTGCTTCACGACCCCCTTGGGGGTCCCGACCCCCAGGTTGGGAACCACTGCTATAGAAGAAACAATCATGACAATACAAGAAAAAATGTAGGGAGTGATCCTCTTTAAAACATTTGCAACTAATGGGTGACTTTGGTGTAACAGCATTGGCAAATGAAAATACTAATACTCAGAACATGATCCCAAACCCCACAGGACTACTTCATTAATTTGATGATGAAACCACACATAATAAGAAACATGGGCTGTTGTTGGAAAGAATAGCCCTATATCATACTACATTACATCAACTTCAGCTTACCTCATATCGTGACATCATTATGTGGAGCTTTTTCCGCATGCTTCTACTCCAGATAATGAGTGCCATTGAGAAACGGTATAATGATGTCAGGACATGTAGAAGGTTGCACTGTATTTTACAGGGAATCCAATGCAGGCTGCCATTTAGGACAGTAGCCCCATGTTCCTTGTAATATGCAGTTCTGCCTTTAATTTCTATGTTCTTGGCTATCTAGACGTCTAGCGTCACTGGGTATCCACACTGTAGTCACAAGTGCACATGACAATATGTAAATATTGTTGTTTAACCAAACCTTGGATTATCTGGATGTTCAGGATGTCCTCCAGGCTGTTCAAGACGAATGAGGTGACATTGTAGTTCCAGCATTGACTTTGATGAGCCGTTTTGTCCTTGGAACCTCAGAAGTGAATCACATTATAAAGCTCAACTGTGGAAAAATGCCATGAATTTACATTGCAGAACCATGTTACTGGCAACTTCATCTGGCAAACATTAACATTGCAGGAATACTGGAATACAACAGTGCTAGGGGCTATGTAAACACCTAGGAAAAGAGTTTTATTTATTAAAATAACCCTTATTTATATACGGATAGCATGTCCATAGGCATTTTAAGCAGAGAGATGAGGGCTTCTACGTGATGTTTTTAAACACAAACTGCTTTATACAGATTGATCCAAAAATGTAAAACATTGTTTTCTGAAAATCCTTTGTTCTTACAGTGCGCTTCTCTTATATGAGATACAGTGGTGTACAAGAGTTGGACAGAATGAGTAGCATTCTCATTTAATGCCATCTGTGGCAAACAGCTACCAGTTTCCGTCTGGTGTAAGCAATTAGTAAGCATTGCATGGCATGAGTAACATGTACTGAATTGTTATTAGAAATCTGTTATTTAAGCCAAATCGTCTCAATGCAGCAGAGGAGCAAAAAGATGGAGCTTAAAAATCTTCTAAAGCTAATTCTACATCTTTGAGCATAAATGACAGTCATCTATTACAAATTCATTTTCTTCAGAAATCGCTTCTCACATTTCACTTATATTCTTCCCATTCAAATTGATTTTCAGAATGAACTGCTACGGTATGGCTTAAAGCCTTAAGAATAGGAACTGCTACCACAAAGCCAGAATAACTATAGGTGTGTACCTCTTGCCCCACATGATATAACAAAAATGCAGCAGTCCACAGTTAGCTCTGATTGCTCTTTACTTTGTGCTCCTTGAAGTAATCACTGTGAACCCCTGAATCTAGCCAGGAATTTCTTCATTGTTATTTATAAAGAACATTCGTTTACTACTCACAGGTCAGGAAAACTGCAAAAGTATTTCACAGCAGCTTACATTTCAGATGCCAAGACAAACTCCATGTTGCTTATGAATGTATAGTGTTAGGGTTTCCAAAACGGTATCCATTACAGCAGTGGCTCCCACATATTTCAGCTTGATCCTTGCAAAACATCAAGCATGTTCCCCTGGCTATTCAAATTTGGACAACCACACCCTCATCTCATTCCCCACAAGGTTGGCCCAAACATGAGGCCAACGTGAGGTGTTGCAGATTTGGGTGTTGCAGATTTGGGGTGTCTTTAAAGGGTGTCAAATAGTCAATTAACTTCTTTTTTTTTTTTTGGTAACCACTGAAATGTTTTCTTCAATACATTCAAACTATTTTTTTTAAGTTGGATTTTCTACCTCAGGCACCAAAATGTCTTGGACATACCCTGTTGTTGGAACCACAAGACCGAGCCATATCTTATCCTAGTTTCCTCTGTCCCCCTTCTTCCCTCACAGAATGGCCAGGAGAACAGGGGGGGATGGGACACATTTGCTATATAGAGCCTTATTTACAAAGGATGCTCCCTTCCCTAATGCTGTCTGTGGAAAGAGACAGGATAGCAATGGTCACACAGTTTTTCTTAAGGATCCTCCTCCTTAATGAGATTTGGGTTCTAATACACCAGTTGGGGGGCCACCATCTTGCAGCTCAGGCACCATTGTAGAATGAGAAATCAAGTCAGAAACAACAACTATTGAGTTGTACATTTGATACAGACAGAGTAAACAGAACATGTAGGCAAGAGAAACTGAGAAGTGTTGCATTTCTAGCTAACTAGTTGTACCATGAAGGACAAATGAGGTGCAGAAATGGTGGGCTGAAAGTAACACAATTTTCTCTGTCACATAAAATAACCAAGTCTTGTTTGTAAAGAGGCTGAATTGAAGGTGATGTCCTATCAGCTTCCTGGCTACTGGAACAGGAATTATCTAAGCTAACTGTCTCTGCCCTGTGAAATGTTGGGTTTTAAGCATTCTGCTTTTCAGTCAAATAATTAAAAAAAAAAAGGTTTACACACCTCCTTGATGCATGTACTGTATATTAATATGTTTATCTAGTGACAACTACACCCCCTGTTCAACATATTCCCCTTATGTGACTTTTCATGCATGCCTTCTGAATGCTGCATTCAGTGACAGTTTCTAATGAGCTGTTGGGTAAATCCATGATTGAATCTCTCTCTAGAGAACCACTTCTCTGGCTGGTCTATGTTTAGAAGTCAGCTCTCGGCAATCAGACATTTTTACACTCGTCAACATTCTTCTCCATCACAGATTTCCTTCCCAAGCTTCTTCTCATTTAATGTTGATGTACAAAAGCTGCTACTCGGTTTTGTTTTGTGCTCATTCTAGTGAAGATTGGCTTAGCAGAACTGCAAAATACAGAGAAAAACAGGGAAAAGCAGGTTTAGTGCTGGAGAACATTTTAACAGAAGCATTACTGGGGTCTCATGCGCTATTGTCCTCTAATATTGGATGCATTGGATTTCTAGCTGTTCTAAAACCTGTCAGTCTGAAGTCGAGCAAAGGCTGACACTCCTGGAATAAATCAGGATTTTAAATATATTTGTAGATCATTTATTATTTGAGGGCTCAGGGCAGGCAACAGTAGTAAACACAATTCCCTGGCTAAAAGATTCAGGAGACACATTTATTTATTTATTTTAAAAAATTATATCCCGCCTTTTCCTATGCCTTTTCCTATGCCGAAAGGCAAATGCCCAAGGCGGCTTACAACAAAGGTTAAAATACATAAAATACATAAATACATCAGGTGGAAGACAGAGGGAAAGACAAAAGGCTAGGATTGGATTCACAAATACTGGTTTGGTATGCTTGATGACTCTACATATGATGATGACACAGAGCTGAATATGTGAACTCAGAACTGACAACTGAAAAGCACGATGTCTGGGGGCCAAAACGGATGTGATATATGTTTGCTTCCAGTCTCGTTTCTTTTTTTCAACTCTGCAAGCCTTTTTTCCCCCTTTCACCAGATGCGTGGTATTTCATTTACACTGAATTCAGTATTAGAATGTATCACTAAAATAAACATTTAACCATAGGTACTATTGAAAACCATATACAGTATAGATCATAGGTGGCTAACCCAAGGCACGGGTGCCACTTAGTGGCACGCCAAGCCTTTTGAAGTGGCATGCACCACCGTTTCTGCCCAAGTTGAGCACTGAAGTCCCTCTCTCTTTCTCAACCCCAGCTCACCTTTCCAAGCCTGTGGCACTAGAGGAGGTCTCTGTACCCCACTGCGCCTCATTCTTCTTGCACTGTCACAGTGCTTTAAATATTTTCATTAGCTTAGAAATATTTGTTTATTTATTTTATTTAAGTGGCACGCTTAAGATTATCTACATAAAATGTGGCACATGGCATGTCACGGGTTGGCCACCACTGGTATAGATGGTCAGGAATGCAATGATCGTGGTGGAGTTAAAATACTGTAGGTATCATTATTAAGCCAAATGGCAAATGACACAGCAAGAGACAGATCGCACATGGGAATACAGAAAAGTAGAGGCATACATAACAAGATAATCAGATGGTTATTCTGTCAAGCAGGACAGTAGTAGATAGGTAGATGGGGTCAAGTAGATAGGGTAGATAGGGTCTACCCATAAGTAGATAGGGTCAAAACCAATGTGACATTTATTTATTTAAAAGATTTCTACCCTGTCTTTCCCCCCAATAATGGGGAACCCAGGGTGGTTTACAATATTCATTAACATAAAATGAAAAGAAAAAAAGCACTGGCCAGCATATAATGTCATTAAAATAGAGAAAATACATAAAATGCAGGAGCAATCATTAGGCTTACCAGATTTTCCTGGTTCTAAACCGGGACACACACACCCTTCCAACAATTAATTAATTAATTAGTTTTAACAGAGGACTTCAAATATCATGTGCACCTCATGACCCAATCTCAATAGCATTAGCATATCTATGACTGGACAGCTGATCTCATGGAGTACAACTTAAGAACAGAGATCTGTCCACATACTAGCACACTTGCCCATGCTCAGAACACTGGGGAGGAAATGCCATAGCTTCCCTTAGCATTCAATAGTATGACAACCCAGTAAAAAGGCTGGCACGCCACACCCTGGTGGAAAGCTTTCCTGGTAATGAGGGACTCAAGGAGGTCATTCCTTCTTCAGGAGCAGAGCAAGGCAGCACAAATGCTTCAGCTGAAGATTCTTCCTATCTTTCATATTGACTTATATCTAAATTAAACCCAACATTATCCTTAAGGTGTCTGCGTGTTTTAAATTGCACAGTTCATTGTCCATTTTCTATTCAAAGCCTTCACTACTCACTACATTTTATTGAACATAGTAGCCCTTGACATTCCATTTCAGGGCCACAAGACGCTGAAAGCTTTCGTCAAACGTTATTTATTCATTCCTTCGCAAAAGTTCACATTCTGGGGTTATGCAGATGAAAGAGGAAATTTAATAAATGTTATAGGCCACACAGAGCAACCAGTGCATCAATAAGTCATTCCCCACAGTGAATGTTGTACACACTGTTCTGGCCTTGCAACTCGTCACATGCTCTGAAAACTTTGAAGGCTCATTTCCACAGTTGTTACCCACAACCTGTATGCTTTTCTTTTCTGTTTCCATTTTAGACTGTCACATGAATCACAGTTAATGAATGCAGCATTTAAGAAGGCCACATTGTTCAAATTACCCAACCACTCTGCTGTTCTGTTCCATTCTGTTTAAAGAATTCTGAAGGCTGTCCTGTCATGCCCAACTCCTGGTAAGATGCTGATTCCTTGTAGCTGACCTATTCAATTTGAAGCCTTGTCTGTTGTTGGTGCGGACACTCTGCCTTAAGGGATTTGCTGCATTTCTGTGTTTTTAGAATTCCATTCCTGAAAGAAAGTATCTGACATCATTCTTTTAGTGGGACAGACAGGTTTCAGAACTGGGTCTTATCAGCTTCTTAATGCATGTGCAGGCATGTACACACACAGAAAGAATGAATTTGCAAATAATCAACTGCGAAATTTTAGTGCAGTGAATTGTGCAGCCACAAAGCATCTCTTATATATAAAATATGCTCTTCTTCCAGATGCTGTTTGGATATACAGTTGGCCCTTGTTATTCGCAGGGGATCTGTTCCAGGATTCCCCACAGATGACGAAATCTGCGGGTAATGAATCCCGCGGGGCAGAAGCGGAAGTAGAGGGGAGCGCATGGAGCAGCTGCTCCAGGGCGGGGGCGGACCTACAGTCTTCGCAGGGGCGCGCTGGTCTTCGCAGGGGAGCGCTGGTCTTCGCGATTTCAGCCCTCCCGCCCTCCCTGGAGCCCGAATGGCTTCAAAATGGGTAGGAAACCGGCCGGGGTCAGTGCGGCGCTGGGCGCGTCACGTCACCTAGGCCCCGCCCCTTCCTCTGAGCGCCGGGAGGGCTAGTGACGCCTCTGCCGCGGGGGGGGGGACACTTTGGAAAACTGGGAGTGCCCTTCAGAAGCCTCCGAGAGGTCTTCTGAGGCACGGGAAGGTCATGTGCGGTTTCTGTACATCTCAGAAGGCCTCTCAGAATCTTCTGAAAGGCACTTCCAGTTTCTTGGAAAAAACGGAAGTGCGTTCCAGAAGCCTCCTCCAGGAGTCCTTCTGCGGCTGTCCTTCCATGGGTTTGGAACCCGTGGTGAGTCAAATCTGTGGGTTCTGAACCCATGGAAAAAAGGGCCCACTATAATAAGCTGTAGAATGTCTCTCATTATAATGGACAAGAAGATGATGGAGGGAAGGTCTGTATTTATTTATTTATTTATTTATTTATTTATTTATTTATTTATATGCCAATAAAGGCTTACTTGACTTGACTGCAGCCTAATCTTATACCGATGGCATGCCAGTCCATGGTGCATGTGCCCATTTGCTGGCACAACAACAGCTCCGCCTGTGCAGCAGCCAGCCCACCAGCGAATGAACCCCAGACACCAGTACAACAACATGGTGGCATACCTCAGACACTGGTGCAACTTCCGCTACTGGACAGACCAAAAAAGGGTGGAGGCAGGGCAGGGCATGGGCAGGACTGTAGGAGTTGACATACACCATATCCCAGTACCCCCCAGGCATGACCCTAAAGTTGGAAAAATGCTACACCAACAACAGAGCTGACGTCAGTGGCGGACTGTGTCTAAAATTATTTGTTGCCAGGAGACAAAGGGGGCCCACCCAGAACTATAGCCTTTTTTTTCCTTTTTTGATTTTATTTTATCCCCCCCCATTTCTCGCCACTTTCTGCCCTCATTTTTTGTCACTTTCTGTCCCATTTTTCGATGCTTTTGTCCCCATTTCTCGCCGCTTTTCGCACCCATTTCTCGCCGCTTACCGCTTCTTCCCCACTTGATCCCTGCTTGCCTTTGCTTCTTCCCCGCTTGCTGCTGTTGTTGTTGCCGTTGCCGTCCTCCTTGCCACTGCCCACGCGGTCGCCGCTTCATCCCAACGCGACGGGCTGGGGCTCTTCAGAGCCTGGTCTGCTGTGTTTCGGCAGACCAGGGCTCCCTGTGTAAGGCTTGCGCAGGCGCACAAGAGCTCTCCCTTTTGCTGGGAGAGCTCTTGCGAGCCTCCGCGAGCCTTGTGCAGGCGCACAGTGAGTTGTGGCCTGCAAAAAAGCAGCAGGCCCGGCTCAGAAGATGCCCGATGCAGAGGCCCGCCGTGAGAGCAATGCAGGCCCACTTCAGCAGGGGCCCACTTGCCCACACCCTAGTCAGTCTGCCACTGGCTGACGTAGGAACAGGAAAGCTGACAGGGAACAATAGTGAGGGGGAAAACACTAGAAAATCTCACCTCCTGCCACCCACCGCCCCACCCACTTTCCTATTACAGAGCAGAGTACAGACTACACTTCACAGCCAATCATAGCACACCAACCCCAGTACTTAAAGCCCCTGCCAGGGGGTTACATCTTAGATGACAGGGTGTGCTGCATGGAGCTATACCTGGATGCCTTTTGTTGTCCACATTTTAGAGAATGCACATGCATGCGCACACACATGCACGTGCGCGGGAACTTAAGGGGCACTTGGTGCTTAACTGATGTACCAAGCCTCTGCAAGGAAATAGGAAGGGGGAGTTTTACTTGTTCTGGAGCACTTAATTAAGGGGATTTGTTGGATGGAGACCTGAGGCTGATCACCTCCCCTAAAACAGTTCGAAAGTAAAAATGGATTCACACACAGAAAGGGGGAAAGTCACAAACACTAAGCATGTCATCAATCTGACTGCACATGAGACAGGGAGTAAGCGAGGGGAGTAACTTGTCCCATAGATTAAATCCAGTGAGCATCAGTCTCAATCCTCATGGTCCATCTTAAAATCTGCGTATTGAAAATTTAGTTACTAAAACACCGGCATCCCATTTCTTGATTAAAAATCCACAATGCCCATTTTAAAAGTTCTATCAAGTTATTTTTTAAAAAATGAACAGAAGGAAAGCAGCAATCACAGCTACACTGAAGTACACTGCAGAAACCCCATGGTAACATCAGTTAGAAATTTAATTTTTAAAAACCCACAACCCCCCAAAGCAATTTGAAACTCCCCCGACCTTTGCCTCCTCTCTGCCTGGGCAGGGAGAACCTCCTTGGGAAAGGGGTTCCATACATAATCTTTGTGCTACTATTGAGAAGCCCCTTCCCTGAGTATAAGCCCCCACATACTATACCTCAGGTGGTAGGAGAATATAAAGCAGAAGAAGATCTTAATGTGTGGATAGGTTCACATGGAAAAAGGCAACGTATCTTGAACCCAAGCCATTTAGGGCTTTAAAGGGGTAAAATCATTACGGTGACCTGGGCTCAGACAAAAGTAAGGCTGTAAAATCAGCAATATATATTCCATTCAACCAGTTCTAATTGACATTCTGGAAGCTGCATTCTGAACCAAATTTAATTTCTCTGCTATTGGTTCTGTTTCTTGATGTGATGCTCGAATCTGAGAGATTTTAAGGCTGCAATCCAATGCACACTTTCCTGGGAGTAAGTCCCATTGACTTCAGTGAGACTTACTTCTGCGTAGACATGCATATGATTGCACTGTAAGAGCATGAGAAAGGCAGCCACTTCCCAGCCATCAATTATATTTCCTATATAAATTCTAACCAAATTCCACACAGCAGACCACGGCAAAAAGTATCACTATTATCGTTCACCTATGAAGTGTAATAGAAAAAATTCTGAAACTTCAGATTTTAAAAATGTTAGATGAGGGAGAAATAGTTCAAATACGAATATGTATTGAGGAAGAGAATTTGCATTTTTCAAAAATTGCTGATATTCCCGCTTTTGTAGGCATTTTTTGAACTTGATTACTAGAATACATATTTCAGAATGTTTAGTACAACTGAAAACAAAATTGTAAAAATTTAAGTACATTCTCCAAAGCCCCATGCATTATAATAATATATAGTATAAAAAAACCTATCTCCAAAAGGATGGAAGTAAGATTATTATATAAAAATATTAGAGCATAAAGCTCCCTGGGATCACATTCTCTCTGGAGTGCCCTTCATCCTTGGCAGACAAATCACTCCCATCTCTGAACTGTTCAATTGACTGGCAATTTGAAAAATGCCAACTTTCAAAGGGTTAAGTCGATGCTGCTCTCTTTTCAACCTACGGTGATTATTAGAAAGGTTTACCAAGGTGCTGATGGAAAGCAAATGGCTTTCTCGATGAGGTCAAGCCCGATGCTGTTCCAGCACCCAATTATCTGTCAAGAGGCTCTTTAATAATGCTCAAATGGCAAATGTCCTTTTCTTCTCGGTACAGCACATGAAAGTGTTCCGATGATATGGGGAGTGAAACAGATATTATTTCCTAAATTATGGCTAGACCCTTAGGGCACAAAAAGGGAGAAAAGACGACATGGCCAGTGATCACAGGCTGCTAGAGTGTCAAATAGATATGCGGGGCTATTGAACACAAAACGATTGTGCAAGCATAAGCTTGTCTTACTGCTTTAACCTTTGTAGGTATTTCAGCGACAGTCTTCCAAAAGTCCACGATTATGGTACCTAGAGATGCTGGTGAAGTTCTCCTGAGCCAGGTTTGGAAGTGAATTTCAGGGGATCATTAGAGCCCACCTCAAAAGGAGAAGTGAGCATTACAAGCCCTCGATTTCTTTCTGAGTTGAAGCTGGTTTCCTTTTTATGTCCCTGGTTTATGTCCCTTTTTATGTCGCCGGTTTGGAAATGGCCGAAAATAGCAGTTTTCGGCCGAACTGAAGATCAGGGAGGCCTGCAGAGGCTCATCCAGGCCTTCCCGAAGTCCCCACAGGCCTCCCCGAAGCGCCCCCAAGCCCAGGTAAGTGAAAACCTTTTTTCTCTATTTTATGCTCCATAGGATGCATGCGTCCTATGGACCGATGCGTCCTATGGAGCGTAGAATACGGTAATTAGGACTTTAAGGAAGAAGTCAGGACTTTGGTGCAGTGATTGCAAGCCCCCCCCCCAGCTGCACTCAATTAGCACTAATTGGGACTTAAGAATAGAAGAGACAGCATCAGTAGGAGAAGCACCAGCGTCACTAGGACGCGTGCCACCCCAAGGCGGGGAGGATGCGCGTCACCCTAATCCCCCCCACACCCATCCCCTAAGTATTAATTTGGTGCGGCTGTTAGGCCACGCTGCGATTTTTTGAGGGGGCGACCCGACGGGACGCTGCCCCGGGTGCCCCCCGACGCTGCCCCCTCGGCCACTCGTTGCAGCCGGGAGCCGGGAGCCACCTCTGGGGACGTCATCCCCGGCCAGCTGCCCTGGGCCTTCTGACGAGGCCCACTGCGTCACAAACGTTATTTATAACGTTTTTTGCGCATGCGCAGACCGTTCCTGAGGGAAAAGGGCAGCCATTTTCCCTCAGGAACGGTCTGCGCATGCGCGAAAACGTTATAAATAACATTGTCGCAGTGGGCCTTCGTCAGAAGGCCCTGGAGCGCCGGCCTGGGAGGATGGTCCAAGGCCTTCTCCTGGCCTCGGAGTCCGAGGCCAGGAGAAAGCCTTGGACCGTCCTCCCAGCTCGGAGCCGACGCACGCAGGGGAGGTGATGCACGTCATCCTTCTGCGCGTGTCACCGTGGGGCGACCCGCTCTCCTCACCTCACAATAGCGACGCCACTGAGGAGAAGGATCTCACTTCACCAGGGGATGGGATGCTGCTGCCATGCTGATAGAGCACGGAGTGCTATGACTGGGTTGCTGCAGTGCAGGAAGCTCTGCAACGTTGAAGGACCTTGGAGTGAAGATGAGTGATGGAGGAATTCTACCTCCAGCTGTGAAGAGAACTCTGCTGCTAGGACACTTGCTGAAAAGACTGGTTTGGGGGATTTTTGGAGGGAGACTATTTCTGTTGTGTGGACTGCTTTGCAGAAGGGTTTCTGTTTTGGGAGAATTTATGGTGATAAGGGTTGCTTGTAAAGCAATAAATCTTGTTAACTGTCTGTCTGAGTTCAGTTTTCTTTTTGTGCACAGCAAATGGACTTGGAGTGCTAATTAGCTGAAGCGGCAAAGATAAGGAAAATTTGAGGGAATTATTAAAGGGAGCAAAGTAGCTCCTAGAAGTGAAGCTTGGGTCAGAACCAATTGGGTTAACAGGACAAATTGGATTTAACAGGAGTGGGGTGACTCCCAATTAAGACAAATGCCTCCCCCTGGTACCCCCTGGTAAAAATATTCTACACATAGAATATAGCATGTCAGGGAGAAGGCAAGGCTAGAATCTTCCCCTCCTGACACTGAGTTTTATATGGGGGACTATGGGGTTTTTTTTCTGTAAGGAGGAGCATTATGTCAATCCCCCACCTACCATCTGAAGTGGTACAGCTCAGGCCCAGATTTGCCATCTCTCACAAGCCCTTGTCAACAGTTCCTGTCGCTGAATGGCATATGAATAAGTGCATTAAGATAAACACTGCCATGAAAGAAGCGAGAGATGAAATATTTTACAGCCTCAAGCACATTTTAAATAGTAAAGTGAATGGGAGATAACTTAATATAACATGTCTGCAGAGGAAAATAACTCCAGGAATGTTTGGGAGCAGGAAACATTTGTGGGAGTCAATATAAATAAATGTTAAGGTCAGAAACTCTCTGCAGATGTAATGCAGATATCCACACTGATTTATAAAAAATATAACTGCCTAAAGCTTGAGCAGTCAGGAAGTGCATCAGCAGGATAGGATGCTGGGAACAAGTAGCGGTGGTCAACGCCGCCACATCCTGCATATGAATTTCCAGAAGTATCTGGATGGCTACTATTGGAGACAAAAATGCTGGGCCAGGCAGACTGCCTTGGGATTAGGGAAGGGCCACAGCCCAGTGGCAGAGCACCTGTTTTGCATGGTTGACTCCAGGTTCAATCTCTGGTGTCTCCCAGTAAAGCTGGGAAGGAGCCCCACCTGAAACCCTGAACAGCCTCTGCCAGTCAGAGTAGATCATGCTGAGTAGATGGACCAAGGGTCTGACTGGGCAGAAGGTCGGCCCTAAGTTCCCAAGGCCATCCTTACCAGGGCGAATGGTAGAGCGCCGCCTCTGCAGAAAGCAGATCTACAAGGTCTGTAAAACTCTCGACGTGGCTAAGAAGTCGGTGCCAGTTATGAAGTCACGTGAAACTGCTGAGACTCTTGCCTGCAATTGTCAGAAGGATTATGATGACGACTTTATTTTTCTGCACCGATAAGAACACCAGCTTGCCTATAGAATATAATACTTTTCTTTGAACGCATTCACTGGAGTCAAGGATTTTTTGGCATTTCCATGAAGAATGTGATAATGACTTTTCTTATTAGAGCACATTTTCTATAAAAGCACGTTTCTTGCGGGTTATTTTTGCCTCCACAGATGAAGGCAAAGACATCTTCTGAAGTGAACTTTTAAGCCAGCACAAGACTGGCTTAAAGAAAGAAACAAGCATTTGTTCTTGAAAGAAACCAGCATTTATTTACTGCTACAAGGGCCCAATTCTACTAAATATCATACTGGGTGGAAATAAGGTTCATTCTTTAGTGCAGTGACCTATGGTAAGTTCAATCCTCAGCATCTCCACGTAGGGCTAGGAAAGATTCTTGTCTGAAACCCTGGAGAATTCTTGTCAGTCAGTGTAGACGGAACTGAACTAGGTGATCTGACTCCATATAAGTGACTTAAATCCTAACCAACTTTCCAGTGCCGGTGTAGCCGTGCCAACGGGATACACACTGCATTTTGCAGAGTCATGGAGGCCTCTTCAAGGTGAGGGAACATTTGTTCCCTTACCTCAGGGCTGCATTGCAGCTGCGCTGGAAAGTTGGTTAGGATTGCGTTGTTAACGATGAAGGCATATTTCATTGTAATGATAATGACGTCATTTAAAGAGGATGGTTTCACACATGCATGGTGACTGCTTGATGACTTGTAGTGGTGATTTGTATGTGTGAGTGAGCCATCACTGATCAAACGCTAAACATAGCACCTCAAACAGAACGTCCTCAAAACAGGCCATTCCCACATTTTCTTGTTAGTCATTAATTGTTCTTTATTCAGGAGAGAAATTCTTTATGAGGAGAAATCAAGTTTTATATATATATATATATATATATATATATATATATATATATATATATATGTATGTATGTATGTGTGTGTGTGTGTGTGTGTGTGTGTGTTGGTCATAACTTGTAGATGTGTCAAGTGTCTGCAGGTGGCTTAAGTGCATTTGGGTAATTTGTCTGAGTGTCTAGACTAGGAGTAGGGACAGTTTTCTGATAGTAGATGCACATGCTAGGTAGGCACAAATACTTGCAAAAGCATAAAGGTTGCTGTCCATGAGGGAGGATGTCTGATTTTCTCCATCTGCATTAGCACAGGGGCATAACTTAGAGCCAGAACAAAAGTTACTTTTATCATGTGGCTTTAACATTTCCACTTTTTTTTTTTTAAAGTTGTCTGCTTGCGTTTTCATGTGCATACAAGTTAGTTCTCGTTATCTGCTAGGGTTAGGTTCCTGAAAAACCTAGTGGATAACGAATTAGCAGATACCGAATTATTGAGCCTACAGGAAAAATGGGGTTAGGTTCCAAGAGACCCTCTTCGCCATACACTATATCAGTGGTTCTCACAGTGGTGGGTTGCGACCCAGCATTGGAACCAAAAGATGCCCCCTTAAGGGATAGCATGGTGGTGGGGATCACTGCCGTCTCCACGAAAAAGTTTTTAAATGAAATTTTTGGACTTACTGGGGGTCCTGGAGCCCTCTGGAGGGTTTGGGGAGGCCTGCACTACCCTCCACAGCCCCCCCCCCCGAACTTCAGATCGCTGCTCTGCGGTGATTTACAACCAGTTCCGGTTTCCGCAAAAAACCCTTTCGCAAGAACTCCTTTTGTTGTTCAGGACTGCACCATTGCCACAGGGGACTGAACACTGATCCTCTACGAATTAGACTGAAACCCCCTCCCCCAGGGAGAGAAAGGTAATGTTCCAGGCCACCATGCTCTTGTCCCCATCAAGGCACAACTGCATGTACACTCTGGTGGCATCACTCTCCCTCACAAACACTGAGTATGCCTCAAGCCAGAGAACAGGTGTGACTGATGCTGTTGTCAAGTCCCTCTCTGTGTGCTTCACCTTGAGCCCCACAGGCAGCTGTCCCACAAGTGAGGACATCATGCATACCCTAAGGGATGCCTATAGCCTGCCAGCCTGCCTTGACCAATGTGAGTTCAGCTGCTGCTGGGTGAGGTTGCTGACCTACGCCCCTGTGGGTCTGCCCCTGTGGCTTTGCAAACTTTGCAAACAGTCAGGCCACTGTGGCTCTGCAAACTCCATGGCAGACGGTGAACCCACTGGTGCAGCCAGACCTCACTGGCACCTGTTACTTGGCTGCCTGTTGGATAACTTGCAATGGCACAACAGCCCTGCTGGGAGGAGATGGCTGGAAATCCTGCTTGTGTATTTCTTTTTCAGATGCTGCTCTATTGCACTTGTTGCTACTTTGTTAGTAGACAGGGGTCCCATCTTTCCATCTTTGTTGTTTCATACCTCAGCTGGTCTCAAGATGGGGCTCTGCAGGGGGAAGGGCGCCGTGCCCCCAGAGTCTGCAGCATCCTCATTCTGTGACTTCCTGGGCTCTGAAGGGAGGGGAAGCTCCTCAGTGATCAAGAGCCTTCTGATGCCATGGTATATGGTGGGCAGTGGCAGGGGGACAGGAGGGGGAGTATACTGAGAGCCATGCCGGCAGCAGCAACATCCCTGTAAGCTGTGCAGCAAATGCAGCTGTAATCATATCCCTGTGCAGCTTCCCTCTTGGCGCTCCAGAGCTTGGCAATGATGCCATCGCCAAGTGCTGTGGACGGTGACAGCCACCTTAGGGCTCCACGCACTCCATGAAGAAATTAGAATGAACATTGGCTAGCAGGTGCCAGTGATGAAGCAAAGGGGACGAAGCCCACTCTAATAAGTCCATGTGCTACAGCCTCCTAGCCAGACCTGTGCAAGGCTTTGAATGCCAGATGGGGTTCTCTTGGCCTGTCTCCTGTGGCAGCTGGGTGGTTAGCAAGCAGCTTCGTGGAATGGCCGATGTGGGTTCTAGAGCAACTTCCCTCCCAGACATTGGGAGGGATTGGGACATTCAATTGGGACATTGTCAGAATGGGATTAGGATATGATAGACTTTGTGCCAGCATCTGTGTGCCTTTGGCGTGGTGTCCGAATAGGATTGGGCTGTGGACAAGCCCACCATTCTCTGATCCTGATTATATGTGTGCACACATTCATCCCAACTTCAATGTGGGTATAAGTAGTATTGACCTATCTGACAGAGTTGTGGCATGTTGTGAATCACTGTGAATGCTTAACAGTACTCTATAAATCCTCTGAATTATCATCTGTGCTCTGCATCAGATTGGAACTCACCTACTGCTATTTCTTGTGTTTCCTGGGGCGGCAGCCTACCACGTAAGCTTATTTCACAATTTTTTTTTCATCTTTAAGGTGCCACAAGACTTGTTATTTTTGTAACAAAGTGAGTGGGAAGGAGGAAAGGAAGTATTAAGGGAGGGCATGAAGGATGGTATAAGATTTTTTTCAACTTCCTAATTATCAGCAAGGAAAAGATCTTCATGATTTTGCTTGTCGCCCAACGCTGCCTTCTATTTTTATAGCAGGCTTACATTAGCATTTATTTGCTAAAAATAAACATATTTCAAATGCAGTTCATTATGTAGTGCATTACAGTAAAGACTTAATTCGCAGCTCCCAGTCAAGAAGAAACCGTTTTAAAAGGCAAATTGTTTTAACGCAAATATTCACTCCGTGTGTCAAGCTCACAATCTAGTAGCTGGTAGAGTTACAGTCTGGTTTCTCAGTGTTATCAAGATAATCTGTAGACAAGAAATTGCAAAAAGGTTCAGCCACACCACATTTTGGATGTGTTGCAGTGGTTTGACAGCTTCCCTCCCTCATGGACCCTTTTCCATATTGACCTCTTGGATGCAGAACCACTGTGCACATTCCAGGACACAGCCTTGATCAGGGGTGGCCAACCTTTCAACATGAATGCTCCTGGCCCTTTAATGGTTGTATAGGTGAGGGCATTTCAGCAGGTGCAGCTGCTTTAGCAGCACCATCAGCAATGGCAGCTGCCAAGATTCTGTCTTCTGTACAACTCTTAAAGCAGAGGCCCTACTGGTGAAAGGTTGGCCACCCCTGGCCTAGACGAACCCAGAAAGTGACCTTAAACTGGCCACTGCTCCATCTAACAAGTCCTATCCAACGTTCCAGCACCAATGCAGCCGCAATGCAGCCTCAAGGTAAGGGATCAAATGTTCCCTTACCTTGAGGAGGCCTTCGTGACTGCCACCTCCCCTGCAGGATGCAAGACATGCCCTACTGGCACAGCTGCATCAGCACTGGAAATTTAGTTAGGATTGGGCCCTGTGTAATGTTGCCTTAATACAGGGGTGGGGAACCTATTTGCGATGGAGGGCCATTTTCCCATGGGGAAAATGGCCCGCGGGCCATGTGCCCCTCCATCGCAAATGGGTCCTCCGGCGCGCGCGTGCCGGGGGGCGCACACACACACACCGCCCCCATGCTCTCCTTACCCCCTCCCCATGCTCTCCTTACCTCCCCCCCATGCTCTCCTTACCTTCTTCAGGTGGCGGCGGCGGCGGCCGGCCCCGCGTGCGCTGCTCGCACGTCTCCTTTTGAACCCGGCTGTTTCTGCACATGCGCAGAAACATCCGGGTTCAAAAGGAGTCGCGTGAGGTGAGCGCGCCGCGTGCTCTCCCTTCGGCGCGACTCCTTTCGAACCCGGCTGCTTCTGCACATGTGCAGAAGCAGAAAGGAGTCGCGCGAGGTGAGCGCGCCGCACGCTCTCCCCTCGGCGCGACTCCTTTCGAATCCGGCTGCTTCTGCACATGCGCAGAAACAGCCGGATTCGAAAGGAGTCGCGCCGAGGTGAGCCCGCGCGGGGCCAGCGGGGCTGGCGGAGCCTCCGGTCTGCTCGCGCGGGCCGGACCTGATTGACTCGGGTCCGGTCTCGCGCAGGCCGGACCGAATCGCTCCGGGGGCCGGATCCGGCCCGCGGGCCGCCGGTTCCCCACCCCTGCCTTAATAGTTGAAAGTCTAGGGACCCCAGCACTACACCATCTAGTGGCTGTACATTGCAAGGGAAAACTGGAAAGTAATTCAGAAAGATAGTGTGCTATTACTGGAGAAACATTTTATTACATTGTTCTTAAGTTATTGCATTGAGGAACGTAGTAGAGTCCTCCAAGAACTCTACGTTCTTCAAATACCAGTCGCTTCACAAGGCCAAAGATTTCCCTTGCTGTTTCTTGCTTTCATCCTTTTGCATATCTTTAGAATTCACTGACACCCCCCCCCCCCCCAGACATCTGCAGGATACATATTTGTCCATTCTCTCATAAGCACCTTAAGGGTGCAAACTTGTGTATTTCCTGGCAGCAAATTCCTGGCAGCAAATTCCACTGAACCCAGTAGGACATGATTCCGAGTAGACATGGAAAGGACTAAAGTTTTGCCCTATCAAGTCTAGTTTTGGGCATCACCACCTCATAACGTGAGCCAAGCAGCTTCCTTGTGAGGAAGCCATGGCGTTGGATTCCTCATGAGGAAGCTGCTTGACTTGCATTATGAGGTGGCGATGCCGTGCCCCCAAAACTAGAGATGATAGGGCAAAACCGATGCCATTTTTGGAACCTGCATCCCAAATATACCCAACAATAGGTCTCACTTTTAAGAAAGCAAAATGTGTGCAGGCCTGTGTTATTTGTTGGATTCACTGGACAGTCTTGTTTATATTAAGGAGTATGTGTCTTTAAACATCTTGAAACTGCCCCAAGCAACTTTGTATTTATGAAGGAGGTGGCTAACTAGGGCTCCTTCTCTGGTGTTTGAAAGTGTACAAAGAGATGCCTGCCTTAGGCTTCATGATAGTCACAGCCCTATCCCATTCAGACATGCCAAACGTTTGCATCACAGCTTCCTGCTCCAGAAGGTAGTGTACTTTAGAGGATGGCAAACCACACAGTAAAATTACACTTTCCTCCACCAGAGGGCAGTGATACCCATACTCTATAGAAGGGGTGACCCAACGTGTATATGATAAACTTCAGATGTTATTTGCCACAATATTTAAGAAGCATTTAAATTCTTAAATATATTTACTCACCCCGAACACTAAACTTATGTTTTAATCCAGTGGACTCTCAGTTTATACCTGGTAAATAATTATAAAGCTTGAAAATTTCTTATTTATCTTTTGATAAATTTTGATGCAAAAAGGAGCTCAGCCAACATATTTCCGAGAGCCGCACATTATACGTCAAAGAGCCGCACGTGACTCAGGAGTCACAGTTTGGCCACCCCTGCTCTAGAGTTTGCTTCCTCCTAAGATTTTAAACGATGTTGTAAGAGACCAGCTTTCTGTACTACATACTGTATAAATGCGTCAACAATCCAAAAGCCATGTGTTTTCAGGTGAGGCATTCAGTATGAGATAAAGATCCTGAGTTGCTGTATGAAACATGTAATTATGAAGCCTATTCACATTTCTTCACAAAAAATCACATCCGCCAAACTCATGACTCTCACATTTATATTTAATTCAATTCTGACATAGACAGAATATTTAAAATTCAGCCTTAATTTATTTAACCTTGGATAACATACAGAAAATGCTTCCGATGAGTCACAATCATCTGCATTAACACAATACTGTGCTTTCACCAAGGAACATATCAGCAAATTGCCAATGAAGTCATGTGGTTCTGAACTTCTGATCAGCAACTATCTTTCTTGGAGGACCAATTTGAGAGTGAGAGTGCCGGTAAAGGTAGGTAGCCTTTACGTCTGAAAGCTGGCCTGCCAGCTTTCACTGTAGCCACAGATATCACTCCTGACTCCTGCACACTTCTTCTGTCTTACAGGCCTCCAGTTGTTCTAGTTTGGAGCCAGGTAAAAGCAAACGCAAGTAGGGAAGCTGCTTGACATTTTGTTTTAGGAGCAACACATTAAACACAGGGGTGGCCAACCTTCCACCATTAGGGCCTCTGCGTTCTTCAGAGTTGTGTAGAAGACAGAATCTTGGCAGCTGCCATTGCTGATGGTGCTGCTAAAGCAGCTGCACCTGCTGAAATGCCCTCACCTATGCAACCATTAAAGGACCAGGAGTATTCACGTTGAAAGGTTGGCCACCCCTGCATTATCCTAACACCAGTGGCCTCACTTACCTGTGTGTCACCCGGTGCATGTCACCCAGTGGGTCGCCTCCCCAGTGCACAGACACGGAAGTAATTGGCAGTGACGTGATGACATCAGCATGTCACCGCCAAATACTTCCACTTTGCTCAGCAACCTTTGGCCCACTTTGGGCTGAGTCGCCTCACTCTGTGTTCTCACTTGCGAGAATACAAAGTGAGGTAACTTGGCCTGAAGCTGGCTGAAGGTGAACCTGGGCCGTTGGCAGGCAGGTGAGTCTCACCGCAGGGCCAGATGGTTGCGTTCGCCGGCAGCATCCTTGCTGAACTGCCAGCGCGCCCAGTGCAAGGCTGCAGGATGGAGGCTGCCACAGCGGCCGGGCAGACTAAAGACAAACGCTGTGGCTGAGGAATGGCCCCGGGCTGGCAGCAGGCAGGTCACCTCCGTCCTGCGGCCTTGCACTGGATGCGCTGGTGGTTTGGCGAGGACGCTGCTAGTGAGTGCGCCCTTTCGGCCCTGTGCCCGGCCTCACTTACCTGGCATCTGTTGGGGCCACTATGAGATACAGGAAGCTGGACTAGATGAGCCTTTGGCCTGATCCAGCAAGGCTCTTCTTATGTTCTTATGTGTTTTGGAGTGACAAAGCGGCCAAGCAAGGGTGACACACCCCTCAGAGAGGGGTGTCACCCTTGCTTGGCCACTTTCGCCCTCTTCAACTTGGCACATCGGCTTGGAGCCGAGCAAACCAAGTTGAATCTGAGTGGGCAAATGCGGCCAAACCTGGGCGGTGCGGTAGGCTTCCCGGCCGTGTCACCCCTAAAATGTACATCATCTGGTGCGGGATGCACCCCTCGCACCCTCTAGTGACGCCAGTGCCTAACACATCTAAAAGCAGCAGAATGGGATTATTGAGTAGGAATGGAGGGAGGGCGAAGCCCCACTCAACCCTGATACAGTTATTCAATTCTGTATACATAGAAAAAGTCTAGAGAACATACCAGAAAGTTTTTACTGCTCACCTTGCCAGAAAAATCAGCACAAAGTAAAGCACAGTTGTTTTATTTTTGGTTTTAGACCTGTTATCTGTAAACTGACTATTTCTGCAGGGTGCCTCCTGACCTAAGATATTTATTACAGAGTTAACTAGTTTGAAGAGTGTAGCCTAAAGCAGCAGATCCAACGTTTTCCCCCTGTGCTTTTAAAACCTGACAAGCAGAAAATTAGCAGGTGAAGCTTATCTGTTTTTCCTGGCATGGAGGTGAAGTGAGAGGAAAAGCTGCCAGTTTGTGTATCGTGTAGCTCTTAAAGAGACAGATGCCCTGCAAGGAGAAGAGCTGGAAACCAAAGGTTAACAGCCACCATCCTGAAATCACTAGTTCCAGCCCAAACTACTAAATGTATATTATCAGAACTGCAACACAAATATTTGCCCGACTGGCAGTGCGATTTTATGCACATTTAATTGGCATTCCCACTGAGTTCAATGGGTCTTACTCTCTGGTACAGGGGTGGCGAACCATCCACCATTAGGGCCTCTGCGTTCTTAAGAGTTGTATAGAATAGCGGCCCACAACCTTTCCGGTGTCAGGGACTGGTAGCCGTTCAGAATTTCTTCCCACGGACCGGGGGGGGGCGCCGACACCACGCCCCCACGTGACCCGGGCGTGATGGAAGCTGCGCGCGCCCAGCGCAGCTCCAATCACCACCCCCGCCAGTTTCGTTACCATTTTGGAGCTGTTCGGGCTCCAGGGAGGGTGGGAGGGCCAAAAAGAAGATGGCTGAAGCGGAGCGAAGGCAAGTACGCCCCAACCCCAACACGTTTGCCTCCCGCGGCTCCCCGTGGAGGCTCAGCCCGGTGCCCGGTCCCGATCAGACAGACCGGTACCAGGCCGTGGCCCGGTGGTTGGGGACCCCTGGTGTAGAAGATATAATCTTAGCAGCAGCAAGTGCTGATGGTTGTATAGGTGAGGGCATTTCAGCAGGTGCCGCTGCTTTAGCAGCACCATCAGCACTTGCAGCTGCCAAGATTCTGTCTTCTACACAACTCTTAAGAACGCAGAGGCCCTAATGGTGGAAGGTTGGCCACCGCTGGTCTAGAAGCCTGGGAACGGTACAGCCTAGGGCTTTCAGCTGTTGCCAGCTTCTAGGTTATGTCTAATACACCTTGAAGTCTCTATGGAACTAGAATAAACAACAATACACTGCTATTAGTGCTGTGCATCACCCGGTGCGTTCCGCACCCCTCTAGTGACACCACTGCAGTACTGTACAGTATTAGCACAGGTCTGCCAAATTATAAGCCTGCTTTAGAGGAGGCAGCTATATGAGGAACTTTTACTTGGTGGCAGGGAGGAGCAAGACGGGCTAAAGAAGCTGCGTTTGGCTTGCCTTCCCTATCACTCATGGTACAGACTGTTGCTGGACCATGACAGGCTGTCAACTGCCCATCTTACTGTAGACCAGTGGTTCCCAATCTCTCCCTTGCCATGACTCACTTCGGTCTCTTGCACCGGGCCTGGGACACACTCCCTGGGGCTCCGCGGACCTCAGAATGCCTCTGGAAGCAACTGGAAATTGTTTCTGCAAAACCGGAAGTCACTTAAGCATTCTGAGGCCCACGGAGGCCAAAGAAGTGCATCCCGAGCCCAGCATGACCTGGAAGTAGCCTTAAATTGCATCTGGAGGGCTCCAGCCTACCGGATGCAAGGGCGGGTGGGCAGGTCCAACCCCGCGACCCACAGTTTGGAAAGCACTGCTGTAGACTACACTGGGCTAGATGTATGAACAGCCTGGTTCAGTATAGTGCAGCTTTACAGACCCATGTGACCCCCTCCTTTTTTGTTTTGTCATGGAACAGCCATTAAGTTTCTATGGAAGCTTCCTCTCTCCTCCAAACCAAGAAGTGGAGCATAAGCTACTCGTGATATACGCACCCAAGGAAAAATCATGCATAAACTGACGAGAGCAGACTATTTTATCTGGTGCACTCAGATAGCAATTTCTCATGATCTTGGTTAAGTTTTTCTGTGCTCCTCTCAAACTGTGGGCAAACTAAGTTTCTTTAAAAAAACAACAACAGGTGCCCAGTTAGGTCGTGTGCGTGCATGACTCCTGTCCCACGAGTGGATGCAGAAAAGAGTTGAACAATCACAGGATGATGCTGAGGTTGGATGTGTTTAGTGCAGAGAGGACTGGGATGTTATATTGTGATGGCATATACATAGGCTTACCAGACGTACCGGTTTGGCTAGGACAGTCCCGGTTTTGCGGGGGCGTCCTGGTTGGCCCCGGGAAAGCCGGAACTGTCCTGGCACTGGGACATCTGGTAAAACTAGGCCTCATTGCAACCTCGTTGCTATTCTTCGTCCCAGCCGGGACTCGTTGTGTGCCTGCGCAAGGTGCTGAATGCGGCTGCAAGCTTTCCGAAATCGCCCAAGTAACAGCCATAATTCATAACTACATAGGAAATGCTTCCTTATTTTGTTTGGCATTTCTTCTGAGAGCCCTTTCTGGTTCACCATTAAGCATTTCCCTTCCAGGGTTTGTCACAATCCCTGAGCTTTTTGGTGCTCCTTCACTTTGTTCTTTTTAAAATTCTTGCTATTGCGCTCTTGCCAACAACGGCATTTCAGTAACTTATATGTGACTCTATCCAGAGAGTTCTTCTGAACTAGCAAAATATGGAATCCTGCAGGGACAAGCAAAGAGTTCCCTTCTGTTTCCTTTTGACATCGTTACAATCTGATTTAGAGCAGGAGAAAACAGCTTGCAAGTACTGTACTAAGAAAAGAGTGGCAGTCGGTCCTCTCATGGTGCTGCAATGCTAGATTGTCAATAATAAGCTTCCCTGTTCAGAAATGCATATGACTTGTTAATTCCTTTAAAACAGAGTTTCATATGTATGAAACCTCCTCTGTGAACCAACTCAGTCTAGAGTGTCAGTTGCTGGGAAGGCGGAGGTTGAATTTTTAAAAAAACCACATTGTGCATGGCAATGAGTTCATTTTGACAGAACTGAATACATTTGAAATAACAAGGAAAAGCAATTTCCACTTTGCTGAATAGCTTGCCTTTTCCCCCTATATAAAAAGACACTCTAGAGAAATCATGCTCATGTAGCCAAGCCAGACAGACAGTAATTTTAAAGGCAAATAAATCATAATTACAAGCATGAACTGGTAGCAGTAAGTGTTAATACAATCCCCCTCACAATTACTTGGTGGAAACTCTGGATTTGCCCACTTCAATTTTAAAATCAGAGTAAGGCCAAACACTCAGAGAATAGACATGAGCAGGCAGAGACAGAAGTCTCTGGAGGTTAGCTGGGCCTTGTGCTTCTGTAGATGCAGATGCATGCGTCTTGCAAAAAAAACAACACCAAGAAAATACAACAAAGCCCCTTGTTCAAAAGTCTCTGGTACATTAATAAAGGGAAAGCCTGTTGACGAGGCTGACTGACTCAGAGAGCAGAAGAGAGGAGGGTGGTGAGCTAGAATGTCTCTGATGCACTTCCTTTGTACTCCAGAGACTGGGAGGAGGAAGGAGAGCGTGACATTTGGCACACTATTTCAGGTGCCAGGAGGTTTCAGGCCAGCCCTGTTCTAGTACTAAACAACTGAGATCTGTCTGTAGGGTTGGTGAAACTCCATGGTGTTGGTGCAGGTGTTCATGGTGTTGGTGCATGGTGTTCAAGCCATATAAACTGAGAGCCTTTCATGGTGTTGGTGCATGGTGTTCAAGCCATATAAACTGAGAGCCTTCACAGTTTTTCCAAATGGTGACTTTACGCCAAGTAACAGCCCAGCTGCCCCAATGGGTCTCCTTGGATTTGCGCTGGCAAAATGGACAGCACAAATCCAGGAGGCCCATGTAATGCCAGCCAGGCATGGGGGAAAAGGATAGGATTCGGTGGAACATGCCACCGAGGATCCCTCCCCCTTCCTGGACCCAGCCACCCAATCCCCCTCCCATTCTGAACCAATCTGTCTTCCCCACCCCCACCCCTGTGCAGTCCTTACCTGCATCCAGCAGCGGCCTGCGTCTGACTGAGAATGAGCAGCGCCGGCCTTGGCGCCAGTGCCGCTTACTCTCCGGGTGGTGAAAACCTCATAGACAGGATTGTGCTGTAAACTCAGTTTTCATCCTCTGCCTATTTAAAATAAGTAATTCCCCATGTCATCCCGTAGGCTTGGGACTGGTAATGACGTGGTTCAGAAATAAATATAAAATTACTGTAAAATTCAATTAAAACCCTATTCAAGAGCTGAAAACACTGACTGCACCATTTCCTCTAGGCCATCGCAACATGCCATAAAGCACGTTTGCAACAACTCTGGAGTAGGGGCCACCGGCGCTAAGGCTGGCAGCCCTTACTCCACTGCCTTCCGGACCCAGCACCCAGGAGGTAAGTCCTGGTTGGTGCAGGAGTGGGGTGAGGGCGGGCCAAGCGGCAAGGGAGGGGATTAGAGCGGGGATATCGGTGGTGCGCTCCACCGATATCCTGGGCCCTTTCCCAGCCCGGTTCGTCCTTACCCCGCCGCCTTGGATGTACATCAACTTCAGAGCTGGCGTACATCCAAGGAGGCCCATAGGCCCCTGGCAGTCCTACACTTGGGGAAGGGGATGAATGTCCCCTTCTCCTAGGTGTTCCTGGGCCATGCTGGTGCGGCCTGGGAATGGGCTCAGGATACCACAGCTGGCCCTTTAGGCGGGCCGCGTAAAGTTGTGCAGGACTGCACTGTCAGTCCCTGGCGTCTCCTCCAGTTAAAAGGCTTTTTGAAATAAGCGGTAGGAGAGACCTCTACCTGAGAGCTTAGAGCTGCTGCCAGTCAGAGTATTTAATACTAGGCTACATGAATAAATGATCTCACTCAGTAGAAGGCAGTTTCATATGTTTCATGTTGTTCCCTACTAGACAGTAATGTGAGGAAGGGACTGTGCAGACCACACACTCATTTGCAAAGGGTGAACCTCCACGTCTGTAGACACAGCGTCCAGCTCTGGCCTCAGTTAGTGCGACCTGGGCTGCTCTCATTTCTTGCTGAAAATACCTTTGGATTGATCTTTCTCCTACCTCTTCCCAAACACCTTTCAAGGCACCAATAACAGCTCTAAGCCTTTTAGGATTTTTCACTCTGTGCTTCCTGATAAGGAGTTGAGCAGCATGACCGCTGAGGAGGCAAACTTTAGTCCTTTGCAGCATTTTTTTTCCCTGAGAGGAGCTCATTATGAAGCTTGATACAGATATAGCCACTGTTTGTGAAGCAAGAAGCAGTTAGCCTGAGCATCACATGCAGTAATTCAAAGGCATGTTACAGGGCAAGTATTTCTGCATCCCAATAAGTAGTATCTGATTAAGATGACGTTTTATTTACAGTACTGTGTACAGGGATGCTGTACATAAATGCAATATCTTCATTCTTCTAATGAACAGTGCGGATTACCACCAAACACTACCTATTTTGGCTGGGGCAATACTACTTGAGGACATTTTGCATCTTTGTTGGTGTGGGCAGAATTTTTGGGGAAAATGACTATTGTAGTATTTTGGGGGAGAAGATTGATGGTGGTGGTTGTATTATAAAAAAATAATACAGTCAGACTGCAACTTCTGTGAGGGTTACATTCCGGACTCCACGCTTAAAGTTAAAATTGAGTATAGTCAAAATTACCTTGAAAATATGTACTATCTGCAACAAGAATGTTTAAAAGTCAGGTTAAAAGCCATGTAAAACTACTTTATAATAAAAAATGTTTTAAAAAGTAAACATTACTTTTTTAAACCTTTTTTTATTATAAAGTATTTTTACATGGCTTTTAACCCGACTTTTAAACATTCTTGTTGCATTGTATCTGGCCATGACAGTTTCAGAAATTTCTTATGTACTATCTCTTAAAAAAATTACGAGAGGCAGGCAGGAACTGAGACTGACTGAGGGAACAGCAGCTTCATTGTCTGATCTGACGCTCACTTTCAGGCATGTATTTAGCAGGGATGTGCGATGTGGGCATGGCAGGTGAGGCAACCCCTCCTCTTCGTAGTTCCCGGTAAAGCTCTGCAACCTAATTGGGAGATTACAAGTGTGTGTTATCTGCTTGCACGTGAGTGAATAGGCAGCGTGCGTGTGCATGCATAATCCCCCGGTTAGGTTGCAGAACTTTACCAGGAACTACGAGGGGGCGAGGTTGCCTCACTTGCCGCGCCTGTACCACATGTCCCTGGTATTTAGTAAGTGGAATGGCGGATGGAATCGCCTGCGCTATTTAAACTGGTATTTTTCTTTGTTTTTGTTTGCCGAGCACATGTTGCTGAATTCGTGCAAGTAAATTGTGTGTAAAATGTGGGCCGACTGTACTTAGCATTCCTATAGTACTTTCTAATATTCAAACTGCTTCACATACACGGTCTTGTTATCCTTACAACCACACTGAGACATGTCAGTAATATCCCCACATTGAGGATGACTGACAGTGCCATCTATGTATTGCCCCATTGAAGTAAGCCCCATTGTGTTCAGTAAGGCTTACTCCCAGGAACGTGTGTATAGGATTGTAGCCTGAGAGGTTGTGCAGCTAGTGTGGTATAGTGCAATCCTATACTTCTGAAATGTCAGTCTGAGCAGCAGAGTATATGGTGTATATCCTTGGCCAGCGGTGCAACAACAGCTATGTCAGCACAATGACAGTCCCACCATTGAAGCCCCAGTTCTGTTAATGGATGTGTCACAGAATACTGGTGTACAACACTGTGCCAGTGTACCCCGCTACAACTGTAGTCCGCACAAACTCCCAAAGAAGGTGAAGATGGGGGAGAGACAAGGACTCAGCATATGCCCTATCCTAAATTCCCTTCAGCCAATGGACATGACCCAAATGTCAGGCAAAATGCTATACTGACATCAGAGCTGACAAAGGATAGCCTTAAATCCATAAATGACTAAACAGAGGTTATGTGTTGGAATGCAGGCTAGTTTGTTTTTAGGGCTGAGATGTTTTATTGGACTTTTTTGCATGGTTGAAATAAATGTTTTTTCCATATCTATAATACTGGATGTAAAACTGCATTGGAGATAATAGGAGTTAATACGTCAAATATTCTAAGCCCCAAGTGTCATAGAAGTGACTTACTTATTTGGCTTATTCACAATTGTATTATGAAGTAATAGAAAACAAATGCAACCATCTAAGGTCAACATTTCAGAGACTTGATTTACGTCAAGAACCCTATTCATTTATAATGGGCAGGATGCCCAGAGGCAGTTTTGCACCTGGACCCCAAGCAATGATTCTGGCTAATTTATATTAAAATTCCTGCAACATACTCCTTGGCATCATATTCTGGGGAACAAATGAACAACCCTCTGAGAAGGAACTCAGTCACACCTCTGCCTAGCTGAACCATGCATGGCCCTGCTCAGTCTGAGCTCTGGATCTGAGAATATTCTCTGTATGAAGACAAAGGACAATCGTTCACCTCAGGGAACTGCAATTTGGCATTCCATTAAATTACTAATAAGTGTATAAAGAAACAACCTCATAATGAGGACTAGGATTCAGATCTCTTGCTGTGATATGATTTGGTTCTCTGCAACCATTTAACCGGTTTCCAACTTATTGGGGAAATTACTCTTCTCTGGTCATTTGCCCATTTCCTCTCAGCCCACAGGTGTACGCATTTAACTCCTGTTGTATATACACACACTTGGGTAAAAATGGTTTAAATTTACATTAAATCCATCTATTATTTCCAATATTTCTAAAGAATGGAAATGCAACCCAAAATCAAAAGGATACACAATTCTTCCAAACCCTCGAGCCAAAGTGCTATAATTTGTTACAAACAGGCAGATTATATCCAGAATTTAAATTAAGGAGGGAAAACATCACATGTGATTTCTCACTAAGGAAAGAGTAGAGATTTGAGCACCTTATGAGTAGTGAATGCCAGAATTCCACAATGGTTAGAATTCACAAAAAAATTGCAGGTAGATCTGCTGACCCATTAGCAAAATATTTAAATTAAAGCAACATTGGTGTTGTGACTTCTAGTGGGACCAACATCATTAAGTAGTGACTGAGTAAGTGTTCAGGTTCTCCAGAACTGTTTTTCAGGCAAGATAGTCAGTAATAACTAGAGTTCCATCGGTTGATATATGGATCCTAAACCAAATGCATGGCAGTAAGTTCCACTGACATCAATAGAATTTGTATTAAAACGAATGAATTTACAGTGCAATCCTGTCTACGACGTTTTCACCACCCAGAGAGTATGTGGCATTGGCGCCAAGCCCAGCATCGCTCGCTCTCAGTCAGACGCAGGCCGCCATGGATGCAGGTAAGGACTGCACCGGGAAGGGGGTGGGGAAGGCAGAATGGGAGGGGGATTGGGCAGCCGGGTCCAGGAAGGGGGAGGGATCCTTGGTGGCATGCTCCGCCGAAACCTATCCCGTTCCCTGGGCTGGCGTTACATAAGCCTCCCAGATTTGTGCCGACCATTTTGCCAGCGTACATCTGAGGAGACCGATTGGGGTGGCTAGGCCATTACTCGGGGTAAAAGCACAAATGTCCTTTTACCCCGAGGAGGCCTCTGCCTGCACTGGCCCAATCCTGGATAGCGCTTGCATGCTGCGGCTGTTCTAGACAGGATTGTGCTGCCTGGCTGCAATCCTAAACACACTTTGGTGGGAATAAGGCCCATTTAACACATTGGGACTTACTTCTGAGTTGACATACATGTTAAAATCTGGTTGCAACTCAGAGCAATTCCCTTTAATTCACCCCAATGTTATTTATACCATCCCTGAATGCAATTTGGGCCCTATGCTCTCACTGTGTGACAGAGCCAAAGTTGCTGGAAAGAGATCTGCAGATGTGAACATGGTGGCAGGCCAGTCTCTGTGTGTAAACCATGTGGCAGATTTGTGATGTGTCAGCTAAAAACAGTTTGTTAGCGATCTACTCTGTGCATCTGGCAGGATGTAGAAATAAATCTAGGTGTTGTGTATGTGAATGGAACTGAGGACTATATTGCTGAAAAAGAAGTGCTAAGGTGCTAGGAGCAGGGTGACCTGGATGACTCTGGTGAGCTTTGGAAGCTGCTCTTGGGGTGGATCTGCGGAGGCAGGATTTTGCCACTTCAGTGAGAAAGAAAGATCTACCCAATTCCCTTAAATCAGTCCTTATGTCAATTATTGAAGATCTCCTCTGCTGAGCCTGCCCCCCTCCTGGGCCTGTTCCACACTGCTTCCCACCCTCCCCCACCCCGAAATTCCTCCTCACCACCCCCGTTTTGCTCTTCCCCTGCCTCCCCGCTGCGGAGCTCACCTACCTGTGGCAGGCACTGCTCCTGCACCAGCAGAGGCCTGCCGGCACTGGCCTTGAGGCTAATCTCTAGGCCTCATCTTTAAATGGTAAATAGACTAAGGAGCCCTGGACTCAAACATGCTCCCACCAAATGGGAAGGGATCGGAAAACTTAGCGTGTTGGAGAGGCATCATTAGGGTTTGCGTCATCTGGTGCGAGAGCTCAGCGCATCACCCTCATGATGGACCCCAGAGGTAAAAAGGGAGAAACAAGGTTGGGCTGAGTTGGGTTCTACAAAAGATGCCCATCAGGCAGGACTTGTAATTCTATTGATTACTCCTGGTCAGTGGTGTCACTAGGGTTGGTGTCACCCGGTCCAGAAACTCATGGTGTCACCCCCATTAACTGTATTTAACTGTATAACGGTACAGGTCACCCAATAAATCAGAAACCAACTCGGCTCTCAGAACAATCAGTCTCATTGGTCTGTTTTGAGTTAAGGAAATCCACTTTTTGTTACAAAAGGCAGTTGTGTTTTAGTCTTCTTGTTATTTGACCATAATGTTTGATAGAATACAGATAATTTCATTTTGCATGAGATTACACATCGAATGATATATAACATGATGGTATTATTCATAAATACAAAGTTTTCACAATTTTGGCCACTAGTAGTGTCACCCTCTCTGAGGGTGTAACCCGGTGCGGTCCACCACCACCCCAGTGACACCACTGGCGTGTTGTCAATTTGGGTGCAACTGAGAAACCAAAGATAGTGGGGTTTGACCACCCACTGGTCAGGGGTGCCAAAGGCCAAGGTTACGTATCTGCATCAGCTGAGAGCAGTCGCATCACAGGGACGCGCATCACCCCAGAGCGGGGGCACACGTCACCTTTAAGAACGTGGCTCCGCCCCTGTGCGTGACATCATGCGCAGGCGCGGAGCTCCCCCCCGCGCCGTTTTCGGCTCATTTCAGAGCCAAACGGACGCGAGGGCGGGCCCAGCTCCAACAACAAAATGTAAGTGCCGGGGGGACGCGCGTCACCCTTGTGCGCGCGTCGCCCCCGGGCGGCCCGCCCCGCGCGCTTCTCTTTGTCAATGCCCCTGGCTGAGAGCAAATGAGGCTTGCACTGTTGCAGGGATTGTGAGGCTAGCTTCCCAAGGGGCAGTGATCTCCTGCGTTAAAAGTGGGGGAAAAGGTTTGACAGACAAACCCAGGAGGACTTGGCAGGGAGGGAAGCGATACAAGGAAGCTGAGATTGCTTCCTGCAGAAAGGCTTCTTGGAAGGTGGCTTAGCAGCTGTTTGAGCTGCAGCAGTGCTCAGAGAAAGGGTGTGAGGAAGAAGTGGGAAAGGCTGGAAAGAGAGGATAGTGGTCTGGTAGCTATCTTGGGTGCTACAGCAGTCCCTGGGTGGCGGAGGGAATGGGGATACTTGACAAAGCACCAGCAGATAACTGAGCAATTCACAAGTGGCAGCAGAAACAGCATGGGTGGATGGCTACTACAGATGGAACACGAGGGGCCTGTGACCCAGCTTTTGAGAGATGAAATCCCTATATAGGACAACATACTCCCGGACACAAAGCAAATTGCTCATTTAGGACTGAACTTCTGAATTCCTGAAGTGTTCCACTTCAGCCAAAAATCGTCACTCAATTTGGAAACAAATGGTATCACATTCCTACACCGCTCAGAATAAAACAAGTAGTCTTATAACCATGTATAATCCATCTTTTGGGGGGGGGGAGACACACATCATCTAGAAAAATAATTTGCAATATACACGGAAACATGTACTACCACAGCTAGTTTTCATGTTTCAAATTTGGAACAACATCTTCCCATCAATCTAATTGGTTATGAATGTTCCACTGAAGAAAAACCAAAGAGATGCTTATTAATTAGAGCAAATTTAGCAGATTGTGATTACCAAGCAGGGCAGTCCTTGGAATTTCCAGACCTGGGATAAGCTGCTCTTGGAGGGAACGTGGATCAAAGATCCTAAAACTTGCTTTTCTGCTTGAGTAGCTTATTCACAGCAGAAATGTTAGGGAAAAAATCAACTTCTTTATGCTTCAAAGGTAATGGTCTGGACTGAGCCACACTAAATTAAGATAGTTATTTATGAATAATTTTGTCAATTATGTAAAAAATGCACGTTTACACATTGGCTAATAGATGTACCACACATTATTGCATCCATGCCTTATGAATGTACTGATTGTGTGTGCAAATATGCTATAAGGTATAGCATAAGGAGGTTAGGTCATTTATCCTCTGCTTTTCTTCAATTGACAGCAGCAGCATCTTAAGAGATCTGTGCACTTAATACTGGTTAACTTGAGCTGTCAGCTTGGGTGCATCCAAACTCTGAAATTTTTGAGGCAAGCTTTTGATGACACAAGACCACCAACCCATGGAAAGCTCAAACAACCCTGGTGCTGGAGTAGAGCCCAGCTTCAAAATTAACCTTTAACTGTTTAAAATTAACTGCCTGCTTGAGGGGGGAAAAAAAGCTGGAATGGGAAGGTCACTTTTTTTTTTTTTTTGCAAACTGGCAACCCTATGGCCAACACGTAACAAACACATCTCTCTTGTTTGATTCGGATAACCAGATCCACCCCTAAGTGGGAGCATGGAATTCAAATCAATATTTCATGTCAAAAACATATCTTTCTGAAGAGGACATTCTAGAAGTTTATATCACCTATTTTAGCATGGATAACTATCAATAGGAGAAAACAACTTGTAACCACCGCTGGCACTGACAAACAGTTACCGTTATCTATTGTTATTGCCCATGTAACTTTGAAAAACCTGATGGCAGAGGGAGAAGGATGCAGAACAGGCATGGGGCCCAATGCCAAACCTTTAAATATGCCACTTATGGCCCAATCCTATATGTGCCTTATGCTGCAGGAACTAGCATTTTGGCAGTGTACGGTCGTTTACAGCTGTCGCAAAAGGCAACACGCCATATTGCAGAGCTGGGCCACCACTGCAAGCAGCGAGCGGCTGCGGATCCATGCCAGATAATTCTCCATATCCCCTGGCGCCATGTCAGCACAGGGGGTAGGAGAGAAGCGGGGAGGGGGAGGAACAGGGAGGGGGAGAAACAGGGAGGAGACCGGGGTGGAATAGGGGGTGGAAAGAGGCTGAGAACGGGGAGGTACTGATGGCAACAGTGCTGCCGATATCCTATCCCCCTTCCAGGCCTCAATCCACCTTCCCAGGTCCACTCAGACCTGTTCCAGCACTGGAAGCTGTTCCCTTCTCCAGAAGAGACTTCCAGGATTGCCCCCCAGCAGGATGTGGCGCACACTCCAGCAGCACGGCTGCATCGGCAGGGTAGGGAGAGGACAGGATTGGGCTGCTACTGTAATGCAGAAAACCTTGAGTTAAACCACTAAGCCAAAATCATTGTTATTTCTGTTTTGACTGCCTCCCTCTAATTTCCCAGTTTAGTAATAAATGCCATTTCTCAGATCATGTAATCTCCAGTGAGTTTTGTTTTACAACAGCAACTAAAGCAAATTGTGAAAGTTTCTCTATGGCTTTTTCAATTATTTGTCTCTAGTGCTTTCTGATTTACTTCTAAAGATGTCCTTGGGCACAAATAAGGTGGCAGAAGCAATTTTACGTTCCCCTGCCTAGATGAACCAAGAACAAAAATCCCTTGGAGAATGCGTGAGTTCTTATTCTAGAGATGGCTTTAGGCTTTCAGGAAGTCTACTGGAGAGCCTCATACCTGCTGAATTAAGCAATAGATCTTTGCTCCAGCAGCCTTGATAGACACATCAGTTTCTTTTCCCTGCTGGCTACGTCAATTGGCTAAATCTAGCTAATTTTTTCCTTTTGCAATACATGTGGTATATTATCAAGCTATCCTATCTCAGTAACTAGGCTGGAATATCATCTCAGAAATAACCGTATTTTTCGCTCCATAAGACGCACCCCCCAAAAAAAAACCCAGGGGGAAATGTCTGTTCGTCTTACGGAGCAAAGTTTTAAAAAACCCGTGTAAAAATGACTTGGTTAAACAACTTACCTGGTTGGTTTTCCGCAGCTCCAATCTTCTTACCGCGTCCCCTAGTCAGCAGCTCGAAGACGCGAGCCTCCCAGGCGCTGCACGTGACCAGCAACTGGTCAACTTCTTTATGCTTCAAAGGTAATCACAGCTGCTGCGCAGAGCCTCCGGGTCGTGTCCAGCGCCTGGGAACTTTGCGCAAACATCGCAGTTGCTGCGATGTTTGCAGAGAGCCTCCTAGTCACGTGCAGCGCCTGGGAGGCTCGCGTCTTCGAGCTGCTGACTAGGGGACGCGGTAAGAAGATTGGCGCTGCGGAAAACCAACCAGGTAAGTTGTTTAACCAAGTCGTTTTTTAATTTCCCCTATTTTTCACTCCATAAAATGCATGCGTCTAATGGTCCGATGCGTCTTATGGAGCGAAAAATACAGTAAACATGAAAACAGTCATTACACAGCATTGACTAAGGATAGGCAACATAATGCTTTCATTCAGGCTGTTTTTGTGACCCTTGGTGAGCTGGCACAAATAAATAGTCCATATCCACAGAAGGCGAGTTCCTAGTCCCCGCTCCCCATCAGTGTCGTCATGCCAAGCCGATGTAGATGATGTCCACAGAGAAATGGACAAATAAGCAGGTTCAGGTCTTCAAAGAAAGCCTGTGAAATCAAAGGACTTCTCAGACAAGTTGCCTTGGTACACGGACATATGATGTTCTTCAGTGGGCTAATGTGGAATAATTGGGTTTCTATCAACTGAAAACCAAACCTGACCTAGGACTGGTACAGCATACTTTATATTTATGCTCTATGAAATACACAAGGTCTTTTCTCTATTCTGTTAAAAAATTTGATGAGATTCTAAATAAATATTGCAACATGAAGATTATATCTTTATTTTCAAAATAGAAAAAAATTCCTTCAGATCCCCATCCCTGTTACCATGGCGACAGAATGTCTAGGCAGGCCCCAAGCTGACAATTCAGAAAACTGACTGTACCTATTAACTGGGTGGGTGGAAGGAAAGAGGTGGGAGATACGCTGCCAGCAGCCACCACCTGCGCCCCCTTCTCAGAAGATGGTCAAATGCTATTCTGTGTGTTCAGAGCCTCTACTGTGTTTTACATAGAGCATTGTCAGGAGCTAGCATGAATGGCTAAGCAAGCAAGCCATATTTCAGTGTGCAAGGTGTTCCTTCTCCCAATACCTTGCCATTAGTTTGACTAGTAGCCCAATCCTATGCCAGTCTCTGCCGGCAGTACTGGGCTCCATGCTGTAGCAAACGTGTCATAAAGCATGTTGTGACAGCGTGGAGGCCAGTCCCGCCGATGTGGAGGCCAGCACTGGCAGGTTTCTGTTGACAAAGGAGCAGCACCCACCAAGGCAGGTGAGTTCCGCGGCAGGTGGTGGGGAGGTGGGGAGGGCGCGTTTTGGGGCAGGAGAGGGAGGATCAGGCCCAGGAGGGGAACGGGCTTGGCGGAGGCCTCTGTTGAATCCTATTCCCCATCCCGGGCTTGAAAGCCCGACACGGGACTGCTCGAAGTTGCACCAGTCCTTTAGCTGGTGTGCCTGTGAGTAGCCCCATAGGGGCTGCTGGGCCTCGACACGGGCGAAGGGGACAAGCATCCCCTTCCCTCGAGGAGACCTCCAGCCCCACGTTGGATACAGCGGAGCCTGCCCCGGCGCTACTGCATCCCAGCACGGGGCTTTGGATAGGATTGGGCTGCGGTCACCATCCATAAGAACAGAACCAGCATTATCGGGTTACAAACCGTGTTCATTAAAAACGTTACTATCTTCTTTACGTTTCTTCCGCTGTGTATGGCGGGCTTCTTCAGAAGCTGAACACCAACTTCACCAAGTAATATCTAGCTTCTCTTAGTTATTACTTGGTGGAGTTGGTGTTTAGCTTCTGAAAAAGCCCGCTACAGACACTGGGCAAAACGTAAAGAAGGTAGTAATGTTTTTAATTAACACCGTTTTTAACCTGATAACCAAAAACTTTGGTTCTGTTCTTGTCATTATTTCCAACTAAAGGAAATTTGATTGGAAAATAATTAATGGCAAGAACAGAACCAATGTTTTTGGTTATCGGGTTAAAAACTGTGTTCATTAAAAATGTTACTACCTTCTTTATGTTTTGCCAGCTGACTGTGGCGAGCTTCTTCAGAAGTTAAACACCAACTCCACCAAGTAATAACTAAGAGAAGTGTAATTTCAGCGTGTAATTAATCTGTGGAACTCCTTGCCCCAGGATGTGGTGACGGCACCTGGTCTAGATGCCTTTAAAAGGGGATTGGACAGATTTATGGAGGAAACATCCATCACAGGTGACAAGCCATGATGGGTATAAAACCTCCTGGTTTTAGAAGTAGGCTATCTCTGAATGCCAAATGCAAGCGACCTGCTTCCTGTAAACGTTCTGTTGTGTATCCCTCTATCATGCAGGCTGCCTGCCTGCCTGTCTCTATAAGCCTACATGCTTATAGCGTTCTGTTAAAGAAAGACATGTTCTGTTAAAGAGAAATACATTCTTTTAAGAAGATAAAGTTAATGGGCATGTGGGAGCGTGCGGGGATAGCAGTCCCCTCACCGCGGTTTCCGGTATCCGCGGGGCCCCCCAAGAACCTATCCCCCTGTGGATACCGGGGTCTGCACTGTATACTGCTTTTCAACAAAAAGCAGTTCACAAAGCAGTTTACAAAGCAAAATAAATCAATACATGGTTCCTTGTCCCCAAAAGGCTCAGAGTCTAAAAAGAGATGTAGAAGAGGCACCAGCAACAGCCATTGGAAAAGACGCCATGCTGGGGTGAAAAGGGACAGTTGCCTTCCCCCTGCTAAATATAGGAGGACACAACTTCAAAACGTGCCTCTTTATACCCATTGTTCACTAGAATACCATGCATTATCTCCAAAAACATATGGAGCAGCAAAAAATATTTCCAAAATTAGTCGACTTAGATAATAAGCAAATGGAAGAAAGACCACTGAGATCCTAGGTAGCCCCACAGCTTGTGCATCACCGCAGCATCACATCCAGTCACATGCAATTAAGGGTTAGCTTAATTTATTTTTATGTTAATAAAATGCTGACTTTCCTGGGTTTCTTTTCTGCTTCCTCTTCTCATTAGGTTATGCTAATTGAACAGAAAAATATTAAAATAGAGATGAGGTGATACTGTGTGGTCCCATGTTTCGCAACCATTTTATTACGGCCTTCCTTTCTTGACAGCAACAAGAGACTGCTGCAAATCACACCTCTTTTATAGATTATTATGCTCTGATGATGAAAGGTAGATGGCATATAATCTGCTCATTTCACTGGCATTAGGGAGCATCACTGCTGGTCTTAATCAGCTTTTCAACAGGAAGCATGGCTTCGTGACTGTAGGACGCAGCTGGGCCTCTGGACATTTTCCCAGGTCTCTGCTATGTGCGGCGCCAGTGTTACGTGTGATAGTTCTCCTGGCCTTTAATTTAGAGAAGTGCATGAGAAACTGCCATATGATAACCTAACCGCCAGAAACTGGAAAAATGTCTTTACAGCTCCATCCTATGCATGTCTATTCAGAGTTAAGTTCCATTATAGTCAATATGGCTTACTCCCAGGTAAGTGTGCATAAGATAGCACCCTTAGTGCCCTGTTATCCTCGTTTCTAAATTCAGTCTAGCTTCTTCCACACATGTTTTTTTAAAAAAAAAACTATACAGGGAGTTTAATCTATTCAGATGTACAACTCTTGAACTGCAGCCTGAAGTGGTACAGTCCAGGAAAAGATTTACCCCCAGATTCTATTAAAAGTATAAGCTAGCCTTGAAATTCATCTTGTAGATCAGGGGTGGCCAACCCACAGCACGCCATGCATGCGCCACTTTTTATGTGGATCTGTCAGCCGGGTAGCACCACAGAATGCATTGCGGTGGCTGAGTAACGCCCCAGAATGCCTTGCTGCATCCAGGTAGCACCCCAGAATGCCTTGTGTCGGCTGGGTAGCACTCCAGAATGCCTTGCAGCAGCTGGGTAGCACTCCAGGATCCAGATCCCTACCCCCTTGTTCAGCTGTGAACACCAGGTCCTGTCTCGTGTGTCGGGGCCAAGATCTTCAGGGACAGGCCCATGGTTGTCACCACGGCCATGAAATCCTGAGCTGCACCTACCCCAGGGACCTTGGCATGAACATTGCAGTCCCCACCACAACCAGGCGGGGTCATTCCTGAGGGCTGATGGTGAAACCTACTGCTGGTACCCACAGCTTCCCAGGCACAATCCCAGGGCCAAGAGCCCTTTGGCTCACACCACAGGCCAGAAACCAAAGGCTTATATACCTGGAAAGGAAGGCAGGGATAAGTCAGGCCCTCCTCAGTTGCTGGAGCCAGGTGTTCTCCATCTCCCCCCTTCCCCTGGCTTTGAAAAGTTGAAACTGTGCATCTGCTGTGAAAAGTCAAAATTGCATCGTGCAGCTTTCTGTTAATCATTCAGAGGCAAAAGGAGGATCGAGCAAGGCAGTGCTGCTCACTGACCTGTCACCTTGAGCAATCTTGTCTCAAATTATAGCTCAGGACATGATGAAAATGAGGCTGGCAGTTTCATTCCATTCTCTATTTGTAGATTTCACAGAATCGCGATTAGGTTTCATATGAGTGGGAGTCTCCACTCAAAAGGAAACCAGGTTGGAAATTGGAAGAACAGCATAGGAAATTATCACGGAAGTGTTGCCTTGTTTCTGTCCCAAGACTGTACTGTTTGGGAGATTTTAATGAATATTTTGTTATTATGTACATATATAACAGTAGGTTAAACCGCTGAACCATAAGCTGTCGATCGAAAGGTCGGCAGTTTGATTCCCGCAACGGGGTGAGCGCTCGTTGCTTGGCCAGCTCCTGCCAACCTAGCAGTTCCAAAGCATGTTAATGTGAGTAGATAAATAGGTACCGCTTGCGGGAAGGTAAACAGCGCTCCGTGTTCCAGCTGCATGCTACGCGCTGCAGCAAGGAGAATCATGCCGGCCACATGACCAAGGAGGCGTCTTCGGACAACGCTGGCTCTTCGGCTTTGAAATGGAGATGAGCACCACACCCTACAGTCGGACACGACTGGCCTTAATTGTCAGGGGATACCTTTGCCCTTTTTATAACAAGAGAAGCCAGGGCCTTTCATTGATTGCCTTAACATAACACTAATGCAAAGGTCCAAAAACCATTATTTCCATAGTTTGGTAGTTTTCAAACCTGGAGTTCCTTGATAACAAGATAGTAATGAACATGGCTGGTGAAGAACCCCAGCACGTGGCACAGGATTCTGGGAAGTGTTCTAGCTTGCACACAGTCCAATGTGGTGCTGACCTGTTGGGCCTCACCATCACTCTGAGGAAACTCATAATGCACTCGTTGCAAGGGATGCTGACGGTAAGCAAGATTTATTTCTGGGAAGCTTTCCTGCCATTATGGATCTTGGCATCCCAGAGTTCCTCGGAATCTGTTTTGAAAACTACTGTCATGTATGTTAGCCAGAGGACAGAGTCCTATAACACACAGCAACCAGAGGATTCAGGAATGATAGATAATACAGTACTAGGGTGCAAGCCAGACCACTTTGATATGTACATCAAACCCAGTTCTTCGACTTCCATCACACTCCGGTATTACTGGTTTTTCAGGCTAGAGAGTGACGGAACTGGGGAAGTAGCTTAGCCATAAGAGGCCAAGCAGCTATGAATGGACCGAAAGAGACAGAGGCATACGGTTCCTTCTTCCTCAATGATCCATTTCCTAGACTCACTCTTTCCCAGGCAGCCTGACTCAGAACTCTTGAGGACAACATACTCGGAAAGACTAGAGAGAGGAGCAAAGCAATGAAGAGAGATGGGGACACAAGAAGAGAGAGGCACGGAACCAGGTCCGACCCATCCATTAGGCCAACTGAGGTGCCCAGCAGATTGGCGGGGTCACTTGCCTTCAATGCTCCTTCTCTCTCCCTCCTCTCACTTTCCGGATTGGAAAAGAAAGAGGGGAATGGAGCTGGAGAGGAAGTGTGGAGTGTCTCTGACACTTGGGCCCACCAGTCTCCTCTGCTCACTCTTCTGCTCTATCCCCCTCTTCTTTTCCAGTCTGGGGATCACCAGGAAAGGGGTGGCAGCATTTGGCATGCTGCCTCAGTTGCCAGCAGGTCTCTTGGACTGGTTCTGTGCAGGACCAAGGATAATGGAAGAGGTTAACACAGGATCAAAACATTTAGCTCTCAATTAAGATACATGACATTTTGATTATTGACTTAAGGGAAATATAGACTAGGCCCCTATGGTGAGAAATCATATATATCATCAGCATTGTTCCAATTCAGATTTATTGCAACATGAAGTCTCCAGAAAAGACTTCTTCGTTCTGCAGCTATGGTGACAAATAGAGATCCTTGCAAATGGATGGAAGTCAGCTCTAAATATAGCAAATTATGCCATTGGTAGCTTTGTTCAGACAGCTACAGTCTGCTAAATAAGATAGATAAAAAATGTCAATTGCAAAATGAGACTATAGCTACAAGTATCATGCTAACTCATCATTTGCTATGGTCCTTTTGAAAGGGGGGGGACATGTTTCTAAAATGCAAGGTTACAAATATCAACATCTGTATTGCTAAGCGAACTACTAGGCATGCTGCCCAATGATATAAAGCACACAATGATAGCAAAAAGCCATGCAGTACACTTTGGCAAAAGCGCACAACACACTACACAGCATGTCCCAGTGGGTGCCATGCTTACACTTACATCAGTCATTTTCACTCTACCTTTGCTTGTTTTAAGCATTTCCATCATCTGCATGGGAGGGAAAAATAGAATTGTTAAGGTAAACTTCAAAAAGACCAATGATCACGATTGTCAAACTATCAGTCAATCAATATACATATGAATTGGTTTGGAGGATGCTGTCTCACTTTAACATCTCACCAAGGGCAGAAGTTGGCGAGGTACGGACCGTGAGTGAAATGCTTACCTGTGTAAGAATTCCAGGCATCACCTGTCGCATTTAAATGCATTTTCCACATGCCTCAACCCATTTGTCTATATCAGTACATTGGCAATCAGCAGGTGGCTGCTGCACTGGGGCATGCCATGCTGCACATAAATTGGCCAGCACAGGTGGGAAGTGCATTTACATTTGATGGGAAATGCATGAAACTGACATGGGTGGCGCTTTACCCTTGACATGCACCAGGTGGGTTTTGGCCCCAAGAAACAGAGCCAAGGGTAGACGAAGGACAGGGCAATGCAGACAGCAGCTGGACCCATTCCCAACGGCTATCACAGGAAGTTCTTGTAAAAAGGAAGCAGGCTGCAATCTGGGACAAAGCTTAGAAGAAGGTGACCCTTGACAGGGGCAACATCAGAGGGTAAGAAAACAATCAGGGGGTTGGTGTACCTTTCTTCTTGGGCTACTAGACATGATAGCTGTGCACTACCTTCAGGTTCAGGGGCAGTGGGCCTCTGAATATACCAGGGGAGCTATGGCGGGAAAGGGGAATTGTCTTAATCTCCTCCTTGTGGGCTTCCCAGCAGTATCTGGTTGGCTACCAGTGGCGTTCCGGCGGTAGGGGCTCGACAGTAAGTCGCGCCCCGTCCTACTACCGCGTTCACAAACCGGAGCGAGGAGGCTCCGCCCCTCGCCGTCGGAGCCATTCTGCGCAGCGAAGCCAAATGGGCAGGAGACCAATGGGCAGGTCTCCTGCCCATTCGGCTTCGCTGCGCGGAATGGCTCCGACGGCAAGGGGCGGGGCCTCCTCGCTCCGGTTCGTGAACGCGGTAGTAGGACGGGGCGCGACTTACTGTCGAGCCCCTACCGCAGGAACGCCACTGTTGGCTACTGTGAGAAACAGGACGCTGGACTAGAGAGACCTTTTGCTTGATACAGCAGAGCTCTTCTTATATTCTTAGGGATAGCTTCTGCTCCCACTCCATTGGTATCTGAGCGAGCCCTTTTACTTTCCCACATATACACTGGTGGCTCCCTTTCACTCTTATGGGGGCCATTAAGACACTGCACTTGAAGACAGCATCGCAGTGGGGACAGCAATGCACATCCCGTGATGGTGAGTGGCCACCACATCCTCCTTTGTCCATGATGATGATGGGTGTTTCATCAGAGACGGTGTTGAGTATGTAGAGGGGATGACAAAGTCTCTCCCAGGTATATCCACCATAGGAGTGCAGCACTCAAAAACAAAAATATGGGGGTTACAAATTATGCACAACTCTGACAATTTGGGCAGTGTGGGCGAGAGAAGGAGAATGCCGTGAGGAAAAGCACAATAAAGACAGGATGGTTGCATAACATTCTGCATGCAACAGAAACGAAGTTCCCGAGAACACTTTTTCTACAGCACTTGAAGTGCCCTGTCAGCTGAAAAAATTGTTTGACAAGATATAAAAAGAGAAAAAGAGCAGCTCCACAAGTCAGAACTAATTATTTTGATCAAAGATTAAACCACATCTGAGATAAGCTGGTATTCCCAAATATATACTAATTTATTTACAGTTTTCTATGAGCAACCACAAAAAACTATGGGGAAAGATTTTCAGTCTCAGGGGCTCATTACTGCCATGGGCTACCTTTTCAAAAATACCCATATGGTTTTAAGGACCACACTTAAGAAAACACTTATCCATGTCATGACTACTTGAGTTCAATGCATCATCCATTTGCACAGGTCATCAAACTTATTTATGGTCAGTTACCCCATGAACTGTATTCATGGGCACTTTTGTTTCTACAGTGTACTCAATTTATATGATACAGCAGCGGTTCCCAAACTTACAAATGGTGGCACCATTGCCCGGCTCTCTTGGGCACCACCATCTTGAATTGTGCAATTCAAGATGGCAGCACATGGAAGAGTCAGTAAGAAGAGGGCACCAGGGACATCCCGTGGGACCTCTGTGAGTTCGCCGCAGTGCCCTTAGGCCTGTGGCGTACAGTGTGGGAACTACTGCCTGCCACACAGATAAAAAGCAATGGGTTGTAGCCTCAGAATTTTACAATTCTTATGTCCCACTGAAATTAATAGGACTCATGTTAGTAATGACTAGCTTGGCTCATTGATTTCAGTGGTGCTTAATCATGACTACCTTTCTTAGGATACAATACCATAATTTTTGTCCCAAAAAGGAAGTGATTAAGGGCTGATTCACACACATGTATTTTTAAAAAATACATTTGCATTCCATTCTTTCCTCCAAGGAATGCAGGGGCAGTTATCTAATTTTACATAACAAACATGTGAGATTGTTATGTAAACAATTATAAACAAGAGCCCCACTGAATTTCATGGGACTTACTTTTGAGTAGACGTGCATAGGCTTGTGCTGTTGATCAAATAAGCTTTATAGCTGAACAAGCATTTGAAACTAGGTTTTCCACTTTAAAGTCTGACAACACACAACAGCACAGTGGTTAGCAAGAAGTCCTGACTGTCTCCAGGTACGTCTCATGAGGACAAATGGTAATGTGTGAACAGAGTGATGAACAGAGCCCTAGGCAGCATTCCTGTGTGTAGCGCAGAAAAAAATGATTTGAACAAAGAAATGGCTGCTGACTGTCTCGGTGAATGCCTGGATCACACATTACATTTGTCCACAGGATTGACCATGTAAGTGAAGATAGGTGGGATGCGAGTGCTTGCATGGATAAAATCTTTCTTGTGTGATGTAGTGCTTAGGTCTAATTGCTAGTGCTGTCCACCACTATAAGCAGCCTTTTTCAAGAATACTTGTCTTTGCGTGCCATTAACAAAGCAATGAGTGTGATGTTACAAGTCACTTACATTTGTAGGATTTTTCAGCAGCAGAAAGGGGTATGTATTTAAGTTTAAATATATTCAAACAATTAGCAGCTAGCCTCTGTATGCACAGGTTGGCAGAGACAGATATTAGACGACTAAGAAGCAGGGCTGGCGCAAGACCTCCTGACTCCTGAGGCGGTATGCCATATCTGATGAAGAGCCAGCCTCTGCTCCTCCCACACTCCAATGTCCTAGCTCAGCACTCTCCTCCCCTCCACATTTCCTCTTCTTCTCTGCTCCCCTCTTCCTTTTCCAATCCAAGGAGTGAAAGGAGAAGGAGGAGCAGTGGAAATATGAAGTTGAACAGAGAAGACCTGCTGCCTGGTGCAACAGCTTCAGTTGGCCTCATGGATGTGCCGGACCTGCTATGAAAGCATCCAACACAACTTGTTTTAAAACAAGAAGAGGTTCTACAGGCTTTATAGAAATAATAAGAAGACTGGTGTGTTTTCTATAACCAACGTGTCTTCTGGATTTCCAGTATTCCTTTGACACAATGATATGCTTCTGCAAGCATTTAAAATAAATATGCTTCTCTCAATAACAGCTTGCCAAAACAGCATATCCATGCTCTATTTTCTGCTGGTGTAATGCTTCCAAAGATCACGTAAGATGTTAGAAAATACAGCCAGCCTATAACATGTATGCTGTGGAAGAGTGAGGGGGCCAAACGGGCTCAGCGCCTAGCAGTTAGCGACAGCCTTTTCTCCCTTGCCCTCTTCTCACTGCTCCCACTTGGTTAGACTGGGAGTTACTGGGAAAACGAACAGCTTCCACTGCCACCACCCACAGACTGAGGGGGAAAGTCAGGAAGAGGCCACCTTGGTAAAACCTACCTTGGTTAGAAAGGGGGCGCCTGATCTGAGGGGGGTGCTAATTAAAACCCTATAATAATGAGGCATGAGTAATCTGGAAAATGTGGCACCCACAGAGATTGAGACAAAGCAGAGCAATATAACGGAGTTTTTTTTTTTTTTACAATGCTGGGCAAACAAGGCAAAAAAATAATAATGAGGGGGTCAGATGATCAAAAGCACAAGACAGGTCAAAAGAAAGTTGGGCGGACTCAAAACAGGTTTTGGCACAGAGCTTAAAAGACTAACAGAAAACAGAATAAAATGTCTGCATGCAAATTGTTAGCTATTTCCCTATCTTTAGCTTCTCGCACTATCTAAGAGCCAATTGGAGAAGCAAGGGGCACCTGTCATCCCACACCTTTCCCTAGCCAGATGGGCTTAGCTGCCCAACTGGTGGACACATGCCCACCTCAGCAGGAAAGCTAGCCAGTATTATCCTTTGTCTCTGGGGAAGCCAAGACATGAAGACTGCAAATTCACATAGTACTTGTTTGGAATCCCATGAGACCTTTCCCTACTGGTGCTGGATAAAAAAAGATAGGGCTTACTGCAAGAAAGGGGCCCTGCTGCTGAGGCCGGACTGAAGACAACAAGAAGCAGGGCCTTCTCTGTGGTGGCGCTGCTATAATGGAACTCCTTCCCAGAGGGATTAAGATCTGTCCCCCTTCCCTGTTAGGCTTCCAACAAGGGCTGAAGACATTCCTTTTCTGCCAAGTCTTCGCTTCTTAATTAGTAGCTTCGGGGTAAAGTGGTTTTATTTTGTTTTAACATTTTTTAATGCAGTATTCTTTATGATTTTTACAACTGCTGCACTTTATATTTTGTTCCTATTTTTGCATTTTACTTTCCCCCCTTTATGTTGTACACTGCCTTGAGTGCTCCATTTATTCAGAGGGAAAGGCAGGATATAAATAAAAAAAATGTTCAGCTGCTTTTAGGGTGCAGGAACATGACCTCTGAAGTTTCTGGGGTGTTAGAAAGGTCCGAAAATAGGCAAAAATGTGGACAGCACAAGGATTTTGCCACAATGTGAGTCCACTGAGCAAACTGCTACCACACTTTCAGGTTAAACAAACCAATACATTCGTTTTCCTAACCATTCATGGCAGGTTATCAGAAAAGCATAAACTTTATTTTTAGCACATAGTCCAATTTCCATAATTCCTAAAAGCTTTGATTGAATATCTAGTGCTCCTCAAAGATCTCCTTAAAATACTTATTGGCTTGGTCCCAGCGCATATATTATTCAGGCAATAAAACCAGTAGTGATCATTTTAAGGAGACCTTGGAGAGTCATTGGAAACGAGGCAACTGACACTTCCATAAAGACTCTGCAATAAGAGATGAGAAATCAAGTCACTAACCAAAATGAGATTTCTTAAAGGATATTGCTAGATTATCACCTCTCTCTGTTAATATGTGCTTGTATCTCCCAGCTAGCATATTATAACAACTAATAAGGTTCTATTAATAGATTAAGCTGAGAGCCATGAGTCAGAGAGAAATGTGGTTGATACTTTGCAGTGAACATAAAATAAGCACGAGACCTCCCCTATTGGGGAGGTCAAAGGCCCATCTAGTCCTGCAGTGTAGCCAGTTTCCTTCAGAGGACAACCAGATGCCTAGGAGAATTTTTGTGACAACCAGAAAGTGCATTATGCCACTGGAACAACTCGTTCTGGCTACATAACGCGCCTTCAGGATTGGTCCATAAGTAAACCTTTTTTGTAAACTAAAAAGACCAAATGCTCTAGCCTTTCCTCATAAGGTAGATGCTCCAGCCCCCTGATCATTGCCCTCCTCTCCACCATTTCCAGCTTGACAATTGACAGTGCACTCAAGTCACTTGAAAGTGGTGAATCTTTTGGATTTTTTTAATCGTTCTAATAGTAGCACAACAGAAGCTAAACATCTTTTTTCAACCTGTGTGAGCACTAAGATTTTCCACATTAATATCTGTGCTGGCTTAAATTCCTTGCCCCTACACTGTTTCTTCACGAACAGAAGGGCACGCCTGGTCTTCTCCTTTCGTTGGTCCTACTCTCTTACATGATATGCAGTATTTCTTTTGCTTTCCTGCATGTTATCACACAAAGCACACGGTGTTGGTGGTTTGTGTGGGTTCAGACATGCTGGAGATCTCATCTCTCTATAAACGGGGCAGCCTGTAGACTTTTGCACCGTTGCACAACTTTGTTTATAGTAGCTCAAAACCTTAATAAAAATTATAAATTAAAAAGATGTTACTTTATTAGTATAAGTTTCAGCACTGTATAAAATTATCTATTTTAAAACAGCTGTTAGCACCTTTTTCTCTCACAATATCACCTTTATCACATGCAAATCGCAAAATAAGAAAGTGGATACCCATTTATATCAATATATAGCATTTTCCATACACGTTTGTATCCTAAAATGAACTTTTCATTGACTGAGTTTAAAACAGAACGTTGTTCATACTTTCTTTGGGGGATTTCAAAGGCCCAAAGTAGACCATAATGCATCAGATCTCCTTCTGAGTCGACGTGAAACAATACAGAGGAAAAAATACCTTTGACTTCTAGTATTCCTTATTAACAATGTCACTCTCCATCTTCTCTAAGTGCTGGTCCAGGCCCTGCCCTGAATGGGCCCCTCCATTAGTGTGTAGTAAAGTGTGAATATTCTCATCAGTTTGACTTCAGATTTCAGGGGGCCTTCAGAAATAGCCCTCCATCCATGGTTGGGTCTCTTTTTACTGAGAGGGCCCAAGAGTTGTTCTGCCATCACCACACAAAAGCTATCAGCATAGAGGTGACCTCGGGGAGAAGCAGTGGGATCTTCTGAGGGTGCTGTGCTTTTGGCAACTGCCCAACAAATCTAGTTCGACATGCCTCACCAAGTCTACAAAAGAATGCACGACTTGGACTGCATGTATGTAAAACGGTGGAATCCCGCCTCCTCAGGGAGGAGGCAGATAGGGCAAAATGTGTCTGCATACAACCCACATTGCACATTATGCTGAGGGTGTGCTGTGGGCAAATGAGCATCTGGGCTCCTCTACCACAAAAAAAGGCGGGCCAGTTTAGGGAAGTTTCTGAAACAGCCCTAACACTTTTTGACATGGAAAGCATTCAGAGATGGCTCTTTAATCTGTATATTTTGAGGCTGGCTTATCATATCAACAGAGGTGACAGCAAAGAGCAACTAACACAAAACAGTAATATGAAATGGTTCTATTGGATACCCTATAAAAATCTATATTGTTTTATAAGCAGCAGCAGCGGTTTACCCTTCTGCTGGTTTAGATGCTTTGACTTCAATATGACTACACAAATGTAAACAGTGAATGACTTATTTCAGTTTGTGAAGTGCTTATTCTGCTCCAAATAATTTACAATGCTTATCTAATTCATCTAATTAAAGGAAGTAGAGCATCCATCACTATCTTTTAAAGATACAGACTGGTACAATTCTGCTGTAACTGATAGAAAACGAAACTATTAAAAACTGATTTGTTTCTTAATTAAAAAACAATTTGTTTGATTAAATAGCACAAAATGTTTCTTAATTTTCTCCATTTACTCTTCCTAATTGATTTGGATGCAATAAAGTCATGGTTTGTTTTTTTTATCTCCGTGCTTCCATTTTTAAGAAGGCTGGTATATCTGCCCGTTTTGTACCTCAACAAAAGAGCCTTTTAAAGTCTGATTTGGGAATTTGTTTGGTATGTCTTTCCAGGACATATCTACTATGTAAATCTTTATGCGGAAAAATATACAACAAACTAGATGCAACCCTAAACACATAAATAAACCTTGTAGTTTTTGTTTTCTAAAAATAAACAGTGCTGGGGGTGATGAAACAGGTTAAAACCAAGGGGGGCACAGAGGGGCTTTAGTACTATCCTCTTGCTGTGGTTCTGATACTGATTGCTCCCCCTGTGCTATTTTTAATGGAAAGAAGCTTCACTTGAAAGCCAATAAAAGCTTCCCTCCCCCATTAAAAATAGCACGTGTGCTGGGGAGGGGGAGGTGCGATTGGGACTAAAGCATCTGTCAATCAGTGTGATGCATTATAAACCAGTTGCGAATTAACAGTTAAGTTCTATTATCGGGGAAGATGTTTCAGCACCCAGCTGTGGAAGAGAGCCACAAGAACAAATCTGGTGCAGTGTCTAGTGGGACATCTGATACATCTTAGTGCTGTGCTTTTAAAAACCCATGCCTCTCTCTGCTGAAATGTATTGAACCTAATCTTTGGATAGGGCAGGGAGAGAAACAACAGTGAAAGGTAGCAAAACAGCGGAGACGGATTTTCACCCAGCCCAAATAGATCCCAGATTGGCCTGCAACAGTACCACATCCAGAGGCACAATTTTGTGTTGGGGGGGCAGGAGAGGAGGGGAGCGCAAGATTCATAGAAAGGTTCAAAAGTGCCGTCATCGCCAACTTTCAGGGAGCTCGGTTTAGAGTTACATGGCTGCGCAGCTTAGCGGAAACAGTGCTTGTAATAACCAGAAGGACAGTTGGTTCTTCAGAAATAACTTTATGTCGTTGCAATGTATTGGGAGGGGGGGGGGACACACAGTGGTTCCCCTCCTCTCTTTAAATGGTTTCCTCAGTCACACATCGTCTCATGCACCTGTTCGGCTTGCATGTTTACTCTCAAGTAAATCCCACCCGGTTCTATTACTGTAATTGTTAAACAAGCATGTATAAGAATGTAGCGCCTGATCCCATGCATGTTTACTCAGAAGTAAGTCATAGCTAATTCAGTGTCACTGATTACTAGATGTACGTGTCTATGCAACATTCGCCTTAAATTTCCTCCAGGCCCATAGGTGTACACATTTAACTCCTGTTGCGTATATACACCTGTAGGAAGAAATGGTTTAAAATGATCATCTGCTGCCCTTTCTCTGGACTTTCCCACCAAAATGACACACAAAGGAATCAGTTTCTACATGAGCTCTCAGTCAGGTTCTCTCTAATTTTCAAGCACCTGACAATAAGCCCTTGCTATGTAAATCCTAGTTCACCCCCTGCTCCTTGATCCACTTCAGTGACTTAAGGTTAATGTATCCTAAAGTTGCAAGTAATCTCCTTGGAATATACAGGTACAACCCTCCCTTGTATCCGTGGGAGGTTGGTTCCAACCCCCTCGTGGATACTGCAAATCCACGGATGCAGGAACCCAGCACCCGATGCCCCAGTAATCTTGCTGGGATCCTGCAAGGCAGCGGGGGGGGGGTTATATATCTAAAAAGTTACAGAGCATCCTCTTCACAGCTGAGCAACCACCACTGCACATTTGGAGGTATATTTACTGTTCCTACTCTGTATGCTCGCTGTAGTGCAGCACAAAATTGAAAGGCTTATGTCAAACTCATTGGCACATGGACACATTCAAGAAGCAATTAATTTTAAGGGCACTTGCAGGATGCAAAATCGAAGTCATGCTTTACAAATCTATGGCACAATTTATAGCACAAATGTCTCCTTTAGAAAATCGCTTGTGTGGGATAGATGATGGAATATTTTCTGATCTAGCAAAATTGAGTATTATTCTCTGGCCATATTAGCTGGAGTTCTAATTTAAAGGAAATCACAATTCAAAATGAAAACTACTCTTCAAGGAAGGGCTACCACAACAGGTGTGCCAGATTGTCTAAGGGTGACCCTGCCTATGTTTGTGTCATGCACTAAATATTTTCTAGTCCAGTGGTTTTCAATTAGCAGATCAGCAATGGTGGACTTATGGTGGCTAGTCAACCAATACTATGTTTTTCCTTCAAAGGTTGCCCTCGGGGGACTGCCATGCATCTTCAAGGGCAGGGGAGGTAGATGTCAGGCTTGCAGGATTTACTTTGGTGGGTTTTTTTTTGTGTTTTTACTAACACTCTGAGGTCCGGGGATGGCTGAAGGTGATCTGCTGTCCTCTGCCAAGTGTCCCCACCCCAGCAGAAGGCAGTCGGCCGAGTCGGCCTTGGATGCCCTTACTATTCTCCTTCTTTACTATTTTACTATTAAAAGTGCCGTAAAGCACTTTTGCAGCTCCTCAAGAGTAAGTGGCGCCAGTGCGGAGGCCAGAGCTGCTCACTCTGCTGTCACCCAGGACCTGCGCTGGCCTACCCAGGTAAGTCCTAGGCCGGTCGGTGGGAGGGCTTTGGGAGGGAAGGCCAGAGTGGCAAGGGAGGGGGCCATTGGCCGGCCCAGCCTGGGTGAGGGCAGGGATATTGGCGCAAATATCCCCAACCCCTTCCTGGGTTGGGCTGGCCTTACACAGCCTCCCCCCGATGCATGCCAGCTAAAGAGCTGGAGCGCATTCAAGGAGGCCCATTGGGGCCTCCGGTGCTTACACTGGGTGAAGGTTTTTTTTTGCCCCAAGTCTTTTTTGCCACCCACCACAGGTCAACACGAGCTGTAACAGTTGCTTCAATGCCCTTGTTAGGTCCACCAAGAAGAGCTGATCATATAATTGGAAGCTACGGAAGCTTCAGCAGCAAGTGTCATGGACTTACATGAGAATAATTCTTATATAAACACAGGAATAATTTGTTGTTATTCTGTCTTCCACAAATGTGTACATAAATTAAAAAAGATACAGTAATGTGTTGCCTCTTTCCCAGACTATGCTAATAGGAGGAAATCAAGATGAAAGGAAGTTTATACATTTACAGTTTAATTGAAAGACCAGTAGTGCAATTGGGATTTTAAAGTTTGTAGAAATGATATAGCGTACTTCAGTGCAACATGAGTTCTTGACTTTGAGAGAAAATATATTCTCTTTCAAGATTTACTTTCAAGCTGCCAATTATAATGGGTGCCCTAGAAAAAATTGCCATATATCGTCAGCATCCATCACCTACAAAAGATAGCAATAAGTAATATATCTAGAGTATTGCTCAAGATAATCAATGTTCTGCACAGTAGGACACTGATATAAGATTCAAGCACAGGAAGACTGTTTCCTGTCATGTAAAGAATTAGATTAATTGGCTCACTGTGAATGGGAATGATGACTGTTGAATTAAGAAACCAGGCCAATTCAACATGGCTGCCTGCAGCCTGAGAGCTGTAAGAACCAACAAAACAGAGGTGTCGCTCCGGTAGGGGCGGGGCCGTAGGTTTCGCTCCGCCCTAGTCCCTTTACAGAGCGAGCAGGAGGCGGCCCCGCCCCTTCACTGTCGGAGCCTTTCCAGTGCGGAGAAAGCAGCAGGACGGAGCGAAACTTACGGCCCCGCCCCTACCGGAGCGACGCCTTTGCAACAAAACAAAAGAGTTTGACTGCATGGGATAAACAACCTGAAACGTAATCCAGACAAGATGAAGGGCTGTTGATGGGGAGTTGTGATGGTCCCCCTGAAAGGTGCTCAGCCTGTTCTGGATGGGGTCGTACAGCAGTGTACAGTTTGGGAGTATTTCTCAACCCAGGCCAGCACCTGGATGCATGGCCTCTGAGAGGAATTTTATCAGGGGGTACAAAATTTATTTGGGGCCCCTTCTCAAAGGGGGAGGGGGCAAAACAGGGCAGGGGGAGGGCAGCAGCAGACAGAAAAGCCTCTGGAGCCCAGGTCTACCAGGCTTCCCGATGCAGCACCCAGGTCGACGTGCTTGGTAGACCTGCCCTCCCGGTTGTCCCGGCCTCCATCTTTCACTCTCCATGAGGCCAGTTGAGATCCTAGGAAATTTCTGGGCGCCCTCCTTTGGCTCCTGGGCCCCCTTTGTGACCCTGGGCCTGGGTACAATTTACCCCCTTTACCTTCCTCTCATGGGCCCTGCCTGGATGCCCAGGTGGCCAGGAGTGGCTTTTATCAACTTTGATTTATTCACAACTGTGCCCTTTTCTGGAGAAAGAAAATGGACTTGGTAGTTCATGCCTTTTTTGCCTACAGCTTGGATTACTATAATGCGCTTTACATGGGGCTACCTTTGATGACCATCCAAAAGCTGGGTGATGGGAACTGTCCATTTGGACCATATTAAACCAATCTTTTGCCAGTTTCACTGGTAACCGGTTTGCATCTGGGTTCAAATCCAGGTGTTGGCTTTGACCCTATGGCTGTTCTTTAAAAAATAAACACACAAGAAACTTACTTAAAAAAAATACTAATATTAGATTTGGATAATGACACCTGAATGATCAAAAGACTAGAATTCAGATGATACTCTGATTTCAAGACAACAGGACAATGCTTGGCACTATAAAATCCATTGAGTTTTTCCATAGTAGTTAAAAGTTTGAACTCTTTAATGTCTGATTTTTTTGCCTGTGCTTTTAGTACTGATCTCTAGTCTGTTAACACCGAATGAATGGTGTATAAGATGGACTAATATCTGAGGACTAGTCAGAGTCACATCAATGACATTAAAAGAGTGTGTTTGGTGGCTTTGGGCACAATCCTATCCCTGCCCTTAGCACCGGCAGAACATGCGCTTTGGCGTTGCAAAACTGCCATAAAGCAGTTTGCAAACGGCACACCAGAAAGCAGTGCTAGCAGGAAGGCTTGTGCCTTCCGACCGGCACCAGTGCAAGGATGAACAAGCAGTGGTGCAGTTGAGTGCTGTGCTGAGCAGTGCAGGGGTGGGGGAAGGGTAGTGACAGGCCCAAGAGGGGGGCGGGATCAGCGGTGCTGGTGCGTACAATATCCTAACCCCCTTCCTGGGCCTGATCTGCCGACACAGGTGCACACAAACTTGCACCAGCCATAGACCTACTGCACGGGCTCAAGCTTTACCTGGGACAAGGGGATGAAAGCAGACCTCCCACCTGCTAAATTCCCCTGCAGGATGCAGTGTAGCCCGCAAAGGTGTCACTGCATCGACGCAGGGGAACTTAGGTAGGATTGGGCTGTTTTGTCAATTGCTTCAAAGCCAAAGTGCTAGAGATCAAAAAGGAGAAGAATTGTTCCTCTGACCAATGCTGATAACATCTTAATAAAAAATGTCAAGCTAAATGTTGTGTTTGTCAAACTGACACGGCTTGGCAAAAGAACATTCAGCTGCATCTGACAAGCAGGAAATCAGTCTGCTATGGTCGGATCTTGCAGAGAAAATATTGCCCCGATTTCTTTCAGTTTGCATGTGTTAGCAGAGAGACAAATGCAACTGATGCGTTTTTACTGATTATTCATGGCAGCCAGAGACTGTCCCTTAGAGATGTAACCCTGGCCTTATCCACAAAGTACGGTACTACTGCAGCATGTAAAAAGAAACATAGTGCTAAATCCAGAAATAATAATCATTTCTAGCCTAGGGAAGACATAAGAAGGGTAGAAATAATGAACACGTCCTTTTAGCTCAGTGTTTCTAGCTCCCCGTGAGTAGGGGAGAACTTGGAGTGCTTGCGGGGGTGGGGCGATGGCGGCAGCAGTGATCCGGGGATCGCGCTGCTGCCAGGGACAAAAGGGGTATTTTTAGACTTACCGGGGGTCGGGTCATTCTCTGGAGGGTGCAGGGGGCCCCACGGCCTCTCCAAGCCTCTGAATGGCTCCTGGAGGCGAATAAAGCTCAGTTCTGGTTTTCGGGGAAACTCTGAGCAAATGCTAGTCAGTGAGTGGTCGGTGAGACAGTTGGTGACGTGGCTGGTGATGTTCCACCTTTCTGCACTGCTGACTTCATTTTTGGCACTGCTTCTGATGGCTCTTTAATAATTTGTTTCTTCTTTACAGTCAGAGCAACTTCTTGTTCATTTTTCATTTCATTTTTTTCCACTTTAGCTCATTAAAGTGCTAATAAAAAAGGAAACTAAAATTGAAAACCATGAACAACAACTGCTCTGGCTGCAAAGAGGTAGTAAGTAACTAAGGGCCCAATCCAAAGGGTGCGTTATGCTGGCGGAATGCATGTTCCATTGGCATAATGCACTTTGTGGCTGTCACAAACACAACTCCAATGGAGAGCGCGGTCTGGCCACCATCATTAGCGGTGAGCAACCGGGTCTGTACAGTGATGGACACTGGATGCCCGCCGTCTCAGGTAAGGTTGTGCAGGGGCTGAGAGGAGGCAGAACGGGGTGGCGGTGGGGACAGGGAGGAGAGCAGATCGGGCCAGGGAAGGGGGTGGATTTGGCAGCAGTAGCACCGGCCGAATCCTGACTCGCTTCCTGGGCCTGACCCGCTTCCACAGGTCAACATAGACTTGTGCTGGCAATATCACTGGCGCAGGTCCAAGTTGACCCATCTGGCCTGCAGGGGCTTACCCGAGGCAAGGGAACAAATGTTCTCTTACCCCAAGGAGGCCTCCTGAGGCCGAACACACAGACACACACCTGCCGGTAGGATTCAGTGGACGCCGTGTTGGCACTGCTGCATTGCCATGTGGGGAGTTGCAGTGGATTGGGCTGTAAAGGGCCAATTCCCAACATGGAAAAGGAAATATCCAATTAAAGGAACATATTGAGAGATGCTGGGAATTGAACCTGGGACCTTCTGCATGCAAACCAGGTGCTCTACCACTGAGTTAGGGCCCATCCCTGAAGTGATAGGGCCTGTTCAATAATGCTAATGCCACTGACTAGAAAGGAACAAGAAATGATCATTTTGCCCTTCAGTAACATGGTGGCCAGGAGAAACAGGAGCTGTTTAAATCTAACCAGTGAGGAGGCATTTATTGTACTTTTTCCAGGGAATAAATAAGCCCCATGGAATTGAATGGGACTTATTCTGAGTAAATATATACCGGTAATCATATAAGGGAGACATTGCAGGATTTTTATAGGAAATATAATGCCATGTGAAGTGCTATGTAGATTCATGAATTTAATTCCACTTCCACCACATTAGGTAAGCGCAAAGGTCACGTTAAAGGGCCCTAGTGTGGAAAGGACAAAGGAAAAGGAGATGTAAGAAAAAGGAAATCGCTATTCTGCCTAGAAGAGTTTACTAGAATGTGTTATCTTGATTTTCAGAAATATCCATCCTTTTAACAACATTGCATGTCGCTCATTTTAAACATGCTAGCTGTAAATCTTCTTTCTGTGATGAAGCATCTACACTCCTGGTTATATGATTTACAATTAAACATTGTGATTTAATGGCAATTAAAACAACTCATGGAACATCTTTGAACAGAGGCACTGCAAGAAGTTAATTAGATTATCAATTTAAAATGCCTGTGTCATTACAAAAAACTCCACAGGCACAGGTGTGATATGGAAAAAAGCCAACAGAAGATGCTCCTTGAATGAGGTGTCTTCTAGGGCAACTACTATGCAACAAATTGACACCGGTGAAAAACGTATGAAGGACATTAATCAAGGTAAAAGTGAAAAGAAAATGAGATGCTTCAGGCCACAAAGGCTTTTGGAACAGCGTTGCAGCAATAAAGGATGATAGAAGTCTGGAGGAGGGAAATAAAACAGGGGCCACACAAGGAAATAAACGGAAGTGCCCAGGAACATCCCATTTGATAAGGAGGTAACTTTCTGTCCCTTAAAGGCGGTCAGTGAACCACATGCAAAAAGATGACATTTTTTAAATAGTTGGCTTTTTATATGGATAGTCAATGCCAGTGAATTAATCACGCTGATGTATTCGAAAAACTGAGACCGAGGTTAGCGAGTTGTTCCCAGGAGCAAGAAGGCAACTTTAGAGTGGATTTGCCAATGTAAGACGGATAAATAGTACTCCAGCATGTAGTACTCCACAGTTTGACTTCAGAACTTCTTTCTCTCCCTAAAACTTGTGTATGTTTGTCATGTAATGTCCCATTATCTGGACCACTGGCTGGCACCAAGTATAGAGAACAGAGAATGTGCTTTCCTGTGAATTTTCCTAGCTGTTTGCCAGACAGTGGTTCAGCTCCTGCCCCTAGTGAGGTATATGCCGAACCTGGGCCAGTAGCGCGGGGTTCGTCCTTTGTCCCAGCCGCCACATGAGCACAGGAGAGGAAAGGGGAGGGGGCCCTCTCAGAGAGAGCCCACCTGGGTGTGGCCGGCGAGGGGGCGGGGCTTCGCAGGTTTCACCTGGTGCCCGGCAGCCTCGTGGCCCAGTCTAGCTTCCCGGGAGCAGCTGACACCCTCCCACCCACCCCTTGGGGCAGTCCGGGCTCCACCGGTCGCCCATTTGGGGGCCAGGTAGGAATTTTTCTGTTCACCTGATTGGTTGTGGTGAACAGTTTCTTTGCCTACCTTGGACTGTGCAGGGGCCTGGGTTTTTTTCTGTTTCTTCCTTGTTATTAACCGGTCACTTTGTGTTGCAGGTTAGTGCAGGTACGAAGGCTGGTATGGGGCTATCGGTATGAACTCTGGGGCAGCAAAGGTGGGGGATGCCCCGATCTCCCACCTCACAGCTGCCCTCCGGCGCCGAGGCGGGTGCGGGGCGGGCTTTGGCCTGGACCACATGGCCTGCGTTAGATGCTCTCCAACTCAGCGTGGGTCTGAGTGGTCCTGCTGCCCCGGCCCTGCAAGGGGTTGACGATGAAAAGCCCGCCCCCCTCGCAGGGGGCCATGGCTTGGAGTCAGAGCTAAACGCCTGCCCTTGGGGGAGGGCTCCGGCCCATCTCCCTTTTTGCTACAGCCTGCAGGCCCATGCGCTGTCCTCTTCGTCCTACCTAAATCCCGCTGGTCTCCGGATCTTTCTCTTCCTGTTATTTGCCTTAATAAAAGTGGCCCTTTACATCCACATTACCGACTCATGTGTTTACTGGGGAGTGCTGGGACAATTCCTGGCTTCATATCAGTTAGTGGATCACTTAGGTCTAGGTCGGAGGTCCATTGCTAGGTTAACAGTGACTGGCTTAAAGGAATAAGTAGGAGGAGCCTTCTAGTCCTGCCCCCATTGGCCAGATCTTTTTTCAAAAGAAAAACTCTGCCTCCAAATGGAGAGAGGAGTATCCCAGAGTCTCAACCACAATTTGACACACAAGCTGAAGAAGAGTTTACAGGCATACAAATTCTACAGTCTCACAGTTCTGTGGGGAAAGGTAGGCACAAGTGTATTTCAAATTGCATCAGTATAATATCCAGCATAATAGGTCCCTAGTCTCAACTGCAGCTTTGGTACTACAGGAATACAGATCATAAATATTAATAGACGCTTGTCTTTTTTAAAAACAACAACAACAACCTGTGATGGACGCTTGTTAATTTGATTCCCATGTTTACTTTTCATTGAGAGAAGCAAAAGAAATAATCGAAAATTAGCCTCCTGAAGAGTAAGGAGCCAGAATCGGAATGGTGCTTAATCCTTGAGAAATTTAAAAGCTGAAAGCCAGAGCTGCAAGAGGAAAAGGATGGCTTTGCTTTGTGGATGGCTGAGCTGACTTGCTTTATTAAGTTGATCTTGCGTTACTGGGTCTATAGAAATATTAGGGAGCAACTGGACAAGACTATGGGAGACCCGTGACTGAACTGAGGCCCTGGTGCTGGCAAGGGGGGGGGGATATCCTTTCCCTCCTGCACCATTTCCCAGATCTAAATCCTCTACATAAGTTTCCCCTTGCCCTGCTGGGAAAAACATGCAGGTATCATATGGGTTAGCTCTTAAGACTACCAAAATAGGAAGAAAATATTTTTTTTTAAACCAAAATAGGAAGAAAATCCCAACTTCCATTGGGAATCAATGAAGTTTGACTTCCATACACTCTCATGACATTTCACATGGTAAAGCTGGAGATGAGGTCTTCTCACTTCAAAACATAAATGCTTCAAAGTAGTAGAACACCCAAGTAATTCTATGAACCTCTAATGTTCTACTAACTGCACTCAAGTGTTATGAGATCTGAAAGCATTATGGTTTTTAACCTGTTTAGAACTCATGATTGCTGGGTGATTTACTGGGGATGCTCAAGGAGCTTCCTCTCATTTCTGGCTTAGGGACTGACGTGCCCTATAAACAGCTATATACATACACACCATTTTATCCTACGCTATGGACTAGGAACAGATACAGAGAGAGGACTTGGGAAATGTGTGGCAGGATAAGAGATATGCAGAGCAGGTAACTGATAATAAGAACGTTCTGCTCTTATTCCTTCCCTGCCAAAAAATCTGTCATTTTTAGAGCTGTCACCACAGAGAGTAAATTCAGACAATTTTCATGTTGTGCAAGTTTTGCAATCATTGTATGGTAGGATTGCCACAGATCTGTGGTTGGTTCACATGTGCTCTCATTCTACAGTAATTCCAACGTATATGAGACGCAACAAAGCAGTCGCAGGATCCATCACGCACCCAAGTGAGATGCTGAACAATACGTGAAGAGGTGAAGAACGCACACTTAACACTGTGAGTCGTAAAAAGATTTCAACCACAGGGCCAACTGCAATGCATCCTGGATTTGTCATGTTCAGTTGTGTATGGCATCCAAAGTTATCCAATACACAATCGATTCTGCGGCCATTACATTTTTGGTAAAATGCCAACCTAGTTTACCAAGGGGTTGTGGAAAAGGTTGTCATTATGGAATTCATTATGAAATGTGGAACACGTACAGTAGTGGAAGTCCTCCATTCTTACTTATCTACCAACACTACTCTCTGCGTGAACAAAACATTATTTATTTTGGAAATTCCATTTCGGTTGTCTTTTCCCAACTGACTGACAGTCCGACTAAGAGTCAAACACCAGTCCACTGCTTGGGATTTGAGTCAAAGGAACAAGCCAGGGAAGATGAAGTATCTGGAAGTTTGAAATCCTTGACTCAGCTACATATAATGACATCTCCTCTCCACTTCAGCTGAAAAATTAGCTGTAACATAAAAGAAAAAAAATCCAAAGAACTGTATCAGGGATTTTCAGGTTGGCAGTGTCGCCAAAATTATTGATTATTGATTTTAGTAATGGACCACGTAGGCTGTAGGTAAGAAGAAAATAAATTATTGATTATTGATTTTAGTAATGGACCACGTAGGCTGTAGGTAAGAAGAAAACAGTCCAGTTTATTTTATTGCTGTGCATGGACCTTCCTAGAAGGCCAGGAACGGACCCCAAAGCAAAAGTGAACGTAATGTAGCAATAAATTCTGCATCAGTAGGGATGAAACAAGAATGTTCTGGGTGGTGACAGTGTGCTTGCCAAGTTGCCTGACAGCACAATCCTATCCAACATCTCCCACCAGTGTAACCAGTGGGGGAGTGCAGGGCAGGAGGCTTGGGAGGGGAGGGGGGATTTAAATCCCCTTTGAAGGGAATTTGAATCCCTTTTCTATTCTGGAGCCACCCGTTCTTGACGCACCACTGGCTGCAGCGGTGGGGGAAGTTGGATAGGATTGCGCTGTAAGAAAGAAACTGCTTTCCTCATGGACGACCATCCACTGGTTTGTTCACCCAGCATGCAGACACTACATAAAACAAGCCCTGTTTCTGCCCCTAGCTGTACAGATCAGAAACACAGCCTATTATGGAGCAAGGAAAAATGTGTTGCACTAATCTTCTTTCGGGAAATACCTTTTCCCCCCGACAGTTATTTGTCCCTAGTAGCTGCATGATAGACTTGATATGCTGTTCAACCTCTGTGCCTTGAAATAATTGCACTTGTTGAATTTTGATATGTCATGCAGCTATTTGTAGGCACAATGTCCCTATTTGGGGAAAAAAATGGAAACCCTACTTGCTGATGGAAAGAAAACAGCAGAGAAAAATAACCACTTTTATTTTGGGATTCCAAAACATCAAGTTCAGTTGTGCTGAACGTGGAACTCATTTCAGATAAACTGTAATCCCCCCATACCCGAATATGGATATATTGTTTATTTAAAGTATATTTGTTTTTTCTTCACTGTTTTGCTTTTTAAATTATAGATTTCCTGACAGAGAGCAGGCTATTAGTTAAAACGCTTAAAAATCTGATTCTGTGATCGAGATTACAGTGGATCAAATGAGTTTTGGCCCACTTGGCTCTCTGAAATTATCTCCCAAAGTGAACCCCATAGAATTCTCCATTGCTTTGATGAAGCTAACAAATGGTGTAGAATGTTTACATTGTAATACTTTCTCCACAAATACATTAAACACATACTCTCAAAAGAAATATGATGTACAACAGAAAATGAAGATAACCTTGAGGTATTTAACATTTTATGATTTTTTTTGCAGACCATGGTTTGCTTTGACTCTCAAGGGATTAGAAACAAAGAACATACTATGAACGGCATTTGAATGTAAATCCTTTGTCTAAAGAAAACATGAAAGGTAGTTGATTACAGTCGCCCTTTGGTTTTCTACTATCTAGGATAATCTTTTTTATATTAAAAGAACACATTCTTGGCCTAAAAGTTGATAATATGCAGATTATCTCTGTGTAAAGACTATCTGTTCCTATTTAAATCTGGAACAGATAATTCATTCTTCTAACTTTGACAGAAACTTTAATTCTACTTTAGAAGTGCCCAGTCTTTAAAAAGAGGGAAAAAAGGGGCCTAGGCCCGAGGTCCCCAGTGGGCATCACAGCGAACCTCCAGGGGTGTCATGGGACACGTGCTGGCCAAGCCACTTGGCAGTGCGACCGCAACACAATGTGGAAGACCACGGAGCAGAGGCTCTGCTTTGCAAGCTGCACGTCACAGCTGGTGTTTTTGTGGCCCTCCTGCCCTGACCTCCTTACTGCTGATTTTAGGGTCATCTGTGGTCACGGAACCTGGAAGTAAGTGCCAATGATGTCATCACGTCATGCGCCATTGCAGCATCGGCATTTACTTCCGGGTTCCAGTGAAGGAAGGGGGTTGCAACACTGGTAAGTTTCAGAACCACTGGCGGAGGCGCATCCGAACCTGCAGAATTGCTGAAGCTAAGTGGGTGTGCACTTAGCCAGTTCCTCCTGAGGAAAACCATTAGGACCCAAAATATAAAAGATGGTGAGAAAAGAAAATGCAGTATTTAGAGGGATGTCCCATACTGCATTGTTAGATCACATACATTGCATATACAAATTTCAGGTTTAGTACCTGACATCTCCAATTCAAGAATCTTTGTTAGCAGGACTGGTCATATCTGTGCATTGTCAACAGTATGTCAAATGCATTTATATGGATCCATTTTACACAACTGCAAACATTGCAAGAAAACACACAGCACAAGGAATGCTGACCTACAAGGGCAAGTTCAGTCAACATCACCAGAGTCTGCATGCCGAGTCAAGGCCTAGCGGGGCACAGGGTCCATGATCCTTCAAGAGGCCACACAGGGACGATTCACCCACATTGGGGGCTGCTGTGCAGAAGCTTCAAAATCAGTTTTGAAAAGCTAGTTGTGTGTGATGATGATGCTAGTCTTTTGTAAACTCTGTGAGCAGCTTGCACAGTAGCTTCCTAATACAGCTGCTCCCAGGAAGCCCCTGGAGAAGGGAAAGAGGAAGAAGCCCGAAGACCGGTGAACCTGATTTTTATTTGATCTAGGTACCTCTCCATTACCTCCGACTTTACCCAGTAATTTTCACGATACTCCAGTTCGTCTCAAATGGGATTATAAAACCAAGACTTTGTTTGAGGCTATAGTTAACAAAGCTCCTCTGGAGATACTGATTGCTGCTCTTCTTCCAAAGAATTCAACAGTGGACTGTTTTACCTCCTATGAAGCCGTAATTAATCACTTGGTAGAAGTGTTGGGACAATGTCCCTCTCTACAGTCAAGGTCTTCACCTACCTCTGACCATTTCGGCTTTGATGAGGCGTGTCAAGTATTAAAGGCGAATATACGCAGGACGTACAAAGATTATATAGTATCCAAAGCTACTGCATTGCCTACATGCTATTTCACTCTTTGTCGGCAGCTCAGGGGAGCAATAAGCCAACATCTAACTCACTTTCACAAGAAACGCTGGTCTAGTCTTTCTAAAGCTGTTTTAACTAACTATTCAAGGTCCTTTTGGGAAATTATTGCAGGTGCCGTGTCCACTAATATTCCCCGACCTGGCCCTATGGTTCATGCCTATGTTTGGGTATCCCACTTTAGAAGCCTTTTTTATGATAGGAGCTTGTGTATTTCCTCTCCTGCTATTGTGAATTTTGTAGATCTACCAGAGTGGCCTCCAGTTGAACCATCTGAAGTTATAGAATTAATCAGCCAACTCAAGGCAGGGAAGGCAGCTGGTTCAGATTTGATTCCATCAGATCTGCTCAAATCAGCTCCATCCTGGTAGGCTCCCTTCCTTGCTAAACTTTTTACCCTAGTCAACAACACGGGGCGTATACCTAGCTCCTGGACCCAATCCATTGTAGTACCTCTTTATAAAAAAGGAGACAGAACTATTCCATCTAACTACAGACCAATCAGTCTCCTTTCGATTGTGGGAAAGCTGTATGCTTCCCAGCTTCTTACCAAATTGACAGCTTGGCTGGACAGCAACAACATTATTGGGCCAGAGCAGGCAGGATTTAGGCCAGGCCGTTCCACTTTGGACCACTGTATTGTTCTATCATACCTAATATCTAAACAAGCATCTCAAGCACACACCCAATTATATACAGCGTTTCTCGATCTCAAAGCTGTCTTTGATTCGGTCAATAGAAATATACTTTGGAGTAAGTTGGATAAACTTGGGATAGACCAAAGATTGCTGCAACTAATTCAAAAACTTTATTCTAATACATACTGCCGTATTAGGTTGAAAAGGGATAGTACGGTTTCTGAACAAGTTCCTACCAACAGGGGTGTAAAGCAAGGTTGTGTCCTGGCACCAACTCTTTTCAACCTTGGAGCGAAAGTTTTCATGGCCAGCTACTAGATTACAAGACAAACATTTTATGGGTGAAGTAGCCATGTAATTAAAATATAAAATACAGAGAACTCCAGACACACACATATAAAATCTTCAAAAGAGCCACTCGTAGAAAGCAGACACTAAGAAAATTAAAATAGCGAGAACGGAGAAGTCCGATATTTACAGGAACCAACGTTTCAACTTCTAATCTGAAGTCATTTTCAAGGTGTAAACAGCAAGGCTGCAAAGATGGTATGAACAACCGATAAGGAACGCTGCACTAAATAGATTAGTTCCGCTTCAAAAAACGCGCACAGAGAGCCGGAAGTGTCAAGGCCGGCTGATTAGGTCACGTCCGTCTGTCACTTTCACCGGTCCTGCAAAGAGACAAATCACCATGCAGTTTCTCTGTACAATCTTGTATAAGGGTATGAGGCTGCAAAACATTACAAAGTATCAAAGTACATTGTAACATTGTAAGAACAGATTCGGAATGCTATAATGAAAGATAAAAGCGCAGACAGGAATATAATTATCAGAGCCAGCTAAACAGTTCTTAAGCATCTGACATTACAGCAATCCTATAAGGAGACAGAATTAACAAGTATTGTTCCCTGTATATTTGTATAAAATGGAAAACCATATTTTATCAATAAATGTTAATTCTTGTTGACGGGTAATAAGGTTTTGTGATCTTCTTTTACTAATTTCAATTGCTTCCAGATTCTGGCGTGTTCTGTTATTAGAATCATTAGCTAGACATTTGGTCTCATTAAACAAAATGCTGTGGTTAGTTGTCATTGAAAGTCATCGTCTGACTTTCTTCCACCAACAAATGGACCATCAATCAGTTAGCTAATTTTTTTTCAACTAACCATGGAACGTAGAGTGGCTATAGTGACCAACATTATGGAACTTAGGTAAAGGATTGTTAACTGTTTATTTTGTTATGCCTCCCTTTTTCTCATGCCTTCAGGGTTTTCTTTGCTTGTTTATTGTGTTATGTATTATTACTATTACTCTTTATGTTTTATGTTTGTTTTTGTTATGTTATGCCAATAAAGGTTTATTGATTGATTGCTTCCAGCTGCGTTGGTCGAGTGTGGAAGGCGCCAGTCAGCAGAACTGTCTGTCTGTCTGTCTGTCTGTCTGTCTGTCTGTGTCTGTGTGTGTGTGTACATACATACTCCTCCTCCCTCCCCTCCTCAGAGGACAGTGTGGCACGCTCCTCCGAAGCTCCTTCTTTTTCCAGGAAACACTCTCACCAAAATTGGATATTATTTGTGTTTAAGTATGCAGAATTTAGTCATTCAAAAAGTATTTAAAGTAGTTCTGGTTGTAGATTGAAGTATGGAGTATGGTTAGCATAGAGCCCTATGTTACCAGCTGTAGCAGTCAACAATCAGTAGCACTTGATAATTTAATTTTGCCTCTATACTTGGGAATAACTGTGTTCATTTCAGGGAGGCAGATGGATCTAGCCAGTCTTGTTCTTTGTACAGTATTCTTTGATGATTAAGCTTTTCTTTTTCCCCCTCTGCTCTCTCCTAACCTCTGGTAACCGTCTAAATACACTTAATTTAATACTCAATGATGGGGGACCGGTGTTGGCCTACTCAGTGCCCTTGTCCAAATGATTAACATCATACTTAATTTCTCTGAAGACGCTGCCGAGAAATCTCCTTGGAAACAGCCAAGCTGTGGAAAACGCTTGTATGAATGTTTATGCTGCATATTTTATTGTTAATTTAAGGGCAAACAGCAGGAAGAAAGAAAAACAAGCTCATCCCAAACGGAAATGAAGTTTAAGTCTGTGGAAATGAAGCCAAAGGCCCATGCACTCAAAGTAATGTCCACTCAACTCAGTGAAATTAACATCTGTAAATGTGCATCGGATCAGGCTGCAAATACGGGCACCTGCATTTGTCCTTCATTCTCCATACTCCTCATCTTTTTCTCTTGTTTGGTATCCTGGCCTCTCCCCTTTCCCCTACTGTCAAAAATATAATTTGCAAGCTCTTTGTGGAAGTGACATGCCTTTGGTTGCACAACTGGTAAACAAGCCCTACCATTGTGTTGGGGATAAACAGTCCTGCTCTGCATAGCATATTTATCTATCACATATGCATCGCTTTCTCTGAGGAACTTAGAGAGATGTACATAGGTTTTATCCTCAGAAACATGTGAGGAAATTTAGGCTAACATCTACCCAAAGGCAGTCAACCAAAGCTCACAGCTGACCAAAGATTCAAATCAAGATTTCTCCAGTATAAGAGCCAGAATAAATGTTACTTTTAGCACATGGGAGAGGCAATGCCAGAACAGGGATTCTGCCATTAACTAAGAAAGAGCACTATCCTATCCAAAGTCCTGTGCTGGGATGCAGCGGCGCCGGGGCAGTCTCTGCTGAATATAGCGCGGGGATGGAGGCTGCTAGAGGTCTCCATGTGGTAAAGGAACATTCGTCCCCTTCCCCCGGGTTGAGTCCCAGCAGCCTCTATGGGGCTACGCAAATGTGCGCCACCTAAATGGTTTGTGGAGGCATCCTCTGCTGAGCCTGCCACCCTCCAAGGCCTGATCTGCCATCCTCCCCACCCTCCCCAACCCCGAAAGGCCCCTCCACACCTCCATTCCTCTCTCCCCCCTCCTTCCCATCACCTGGTGCGGAGCTCACCTGCCAGCACTGGTTTCCACGCCAGCACAATGCACTTTATGGCACATTTGCAACAGCGTGGAGCGTAGCGCCACCAGTGGATGCTAGCATTGGATAGGGCTGACCTTAGGTAATCTCAGGACATTTTCTCTTGGTTCCCCCACCACAAAATACGGGAAAAGTCATACGAACCTACCTTGGAGGGTTGTTGTGGGGATAATGTATATGAAGACTCTAAAGTGCAACAGAAATGCATAATAATAGCAACAATAATTATTCATACTGTAGCACAGATACAGTGAAAGCTGCAGTTTTTTGTAGCAGCAGCGACCCATCCATGCACCATATTCTTGTATTTGTAAAAGTTCTTTCTACAAAAGGTTTAACTATCAAGTACCAATCAGTGCATGGTTTCCACTAGAGTGGAAAGCACTCAACTGGCTCTTAAAGCAGCCCTTTAAAGTGCCAGGTGCTATAGGTGTGTGAGCTCCCCTCCCGCTTTCCAGGTCATCACTCCTCCACCCCACTGGCGTCACTGTAGCGTGGCGGGCGGGGCGGGCCGCCGGGAGGTGACGCGCGTCACCTCCGCGACGGCGCACGTCACCCTCCGGAGGCCGGACGCTCCGAGGCCGGGGAGCGTCCGGCCCAGCCGGCGCTCCAGGGCCTTCTGAAAAGAAGAGGCCCTGGAGCACTTGCGTTAAAACACGAACTCTGAAGATTTTCGCGCATGCGCAAACCCTTTTCTGAGGGCAAGGGCCTGCCCTCTTGCCCTCAGGAGGGTCTGTGCATGCGCGAAAATCTTCAAAGTTCGCGTTTTAACGCAAGCGCTCCAGGGCCTTTTCTTTTCAGAAGGCCCTGGAGCGCTTCCCGGCCGGCTCCCGGAGGGTAACGAGTGCCGGAAAAGGTAAGTTTCTGTAGGGGGGGGTGAGTCGGGGGGTGACGTGCGTCCCCCGCTCTGGGGTGACGCGCATCACAGTGACACCACTGCTCCACCCCCTCCCATTTTCCTCCCTAATGCACCAGAAAAAATGGGGGAAAGGAGAGATATCCTCTGCAGCTACTTCCCCATTATGTAGGGTGCAGATGGCCAGGGACTAGAGCCCTGCTAACAGGAAAATGTGGGGTTTTGTACCATCTGGGAAGGTTCTAAATGTCTGGCATCAGATTAAACAACTGCAAAAATGTCTCATAAAGAGAACAAGTGCTAGGGAAGCTGTAGACAGCATCTTTATCTTAAGTGAGGTTTTTATTGGTACCTTCAGAAGAAGGAAAAATTGCTCCATGAAAAGTGATACACTTATCTTTGGGGACATTTTTGTTGAGCTTTTCACAGTAATGCTCGGTGATAAGCAAAGGTCTATATCACTTTTCTGAGGCTACATGGAGAAGAAACCACCATTTCAGGAGTAAAAATCCTCACAGATTACTCACACATTAAAGAGCTGGGTCAACTGCACTGGGATGAATTTGGTATGAACAACAAGCTATTGTAACACAGTATCACTATAGCATCAGAAAACGCATATTTGTGAATCTATAGCTTGGTTCATATGGACAAGAATCCTCCACATGGAATGGTCCCACTAGGTGCGGTGTCAGAGGTTGGTCAGGCTAAGCACGCACACTCATCAGAAGACCAACTTGGCCAGACTGACCTCTGAGCCCTCCGTACAGTGGTAGTATCCAATTAACCATCATGGGATAGCTGGAAGGCACTATGTGAGGAGGGGGGGTGTCCAGTGCAGAACTCCCAGCAATGGCACTGGATTCCATGTCCACAGCTGTGAGGAGAAAGTAACATGTGCACCAATGTGAGCATGTAAGCTTCTCGGTTGTGATTTTACACAAGTGTATGAGTATATTTTCCTGGAGACTATTTACATCAGAAACCAGCAGTCACCAGAACACCAGGATGAGGATAAGGACTGTTGCCATCTCATTCCCCCAACCCTTGCTGCCACTTAAGAGCTGCTATGAGGAAGGCGAGTTGGCACTCTTATCTGTGGCCTAATGGGTGGAGAAACCATGCCCCGTGCAACTGTCACCTCCTGCCAGGTTGTTTCTGGTAGCCATTTCATTCTTTCAATATATGTGCTGTTTATTCATTCAGTCGCTTCCGACTCTTTGTGACTTCATGGACCAGCCCATGCCAGAGCTTCCTGTTGGCCATCGCCACCCCCGGCTCCCCCAAGGTCAAGTCCGTCACCTCCAGAATATCATCCATCCATCTTGCCCTTGGTCGGCCCCTCTTCCTTTTGTCTTCCACTTTCCCTAGCATCAGCATCTTCTCCAGGGTAGCTTGTCTTCTCATTATGTGGCCGAAATACTTCAGTTTTGCCTTTAATATCATTCCCTCAAGTGAGCAGTCTGGCTTTATTTCCTGGAGTACGGACTGGTTTGATCTTCTTGCAATCCAAAGCACTCTCAGAATTTTCCTCCAACACCACAGTTCAAAAGCATCTATCTTCTTTCGCTTAGTCTTCCTTACGGTCCAGCTCTCACAGCCATATGTTACTTATGGGGAAGACCATTGCTTTAACTAGTCTATGTGGACCTTTGTTGCCAGTGTGATGTTGTCAATATATGTATATATTGGTTTTACATAAAGCAGTTTACAAAAGTAAGAAATGAGATGATTCCGTAGCCCATCGAGTCTCCTACGGTTTTAAGACCTGGAGTCCTTAAGTGGACTTAATCAATAACAAATCTATGGTGAAAAATTAAAATTGTTCACCCTAAGTGTCACATCATTCACACATCTGCTTACAGAGCCCTGAAATCTTTAGATGGCTGTTAGGAGTTGATGGGTAAGTGTACCCCATTTCAATGTAGTATAGAAACTTTCATGGCTTGGTACAATTTGTAACGAAGCAGGCATTATGGGTTTTCTAGCCATGTTTATTATTTGAGAAATAAAAAACTAAAATCGTACTGTCTTCTTAAGAGATTTCTCTCACACACACACTCTGGAGATGTGCGTAGAGGCGAAGATGAGTCTTTATTTCTCCTACCAACGTTTCATCCCACACGAGGGACCTTGTTAAGGTAATTCAGCATAACACTGCTGGATGACACTGAGAACATGGAGCTCTTGCTAGCATATACCAGTAAAAGCCATGGCAACCGTTAACTGACAACGGAATCATCAACCTCTGCTCTATTCCTCCTAGGCTGCAAATATGCTCTTTTCAGGATAGGTAGCCAGATTTTATTGGCAAATGACAGCTCTTGCTGTCTATTCAGAAGACTTGCAGGTTTCCTTTGGGAGATTGAAATAGCCTCCAGATTTAGTCTTCCTTTTAGACTGGCTTCCGAAAACAACGAACGGACCTGCTCAAAAGCAATTTGGTGGCCAGATTCCAGGGCGTGCGCTGCCACAGCAGATTTCTCTCCTTGTGACAATTTTACCGCTCTCTGGTGTTCTTGTACTCTTACTTGAATAGGTCTCATTGTATTTCCAATGTAAGCACGACCACAACATTTTATTTCATAGACTCCTGGGTTCATTAACGTAGGTCTTTGATCTTTGGGATTTCTTAGTATTTGCTCTATCTTAGTTGTAGGAGCAAATAAAGTCCTGATCCCATATTTTCTCATCACTCTCGCTATTTTGTCCGTGGTTCCTTGTAGGAAAGGCAATGATAACCATCGTTTCTATTTTTAAAGGTTCAATGAAATGGTAGGTATTTTTTAACATGGTGAAAAGTATTCCCAATGTGAGAAGAATTTTAGCAAGATGTTGGGATAATGCATGCGTAGGAGATCCTATATTACTAACAATAGGACGTAGTGGAATGTTGTTCTTGTGTATTTTTTGGAAGACCGTATAGTCTAGGTGGCAGAGCTGATGATTTAATTAGTCTATTTTTAATCTCTAGTTTAAAATTGGACTCTTTAATTAGCCTGTTTGTTTCTTTTAAAATTTTATTCGTAGGATCCTTATTTAAAATATTGTAAGTTTCTGGACTCAATAGATCAGAGATTTTATTAAAATAATCCATTCTATTTAAAACTACAGTAGCATTTCCTTTGTCGGCGGGAAGAAGAATAATATCTTGGTTATTATTAAGCTGTTTAATCGCCAGAAACTCTCTGGTTGTTATATTATTTTTAGGGGGTTTGGCTTTCAGAAGAATATTGGCAGTAGCGATTCTAATTTCTTCCGCCGTGTCAGAATCAAACTCTGTCAGTACAGTTTCTACATTGGCTATAATCCTCTCCATAGGCACAGACTTAGGAGTCAAAGCGAAATTTCCCCCTAATTTCCATGAAATTAAAAAGGGGGAAATTTCGCTTTGACTCCGTTGTCAGTTAACGGTTGCCATGGCTTTTACTGGTATATGCTAGCAAGAGCTCCATGTTCTCAGTGTCATCCAGCAGTGTTATGCTGAATTACCTTAACAAGGTCCCTCGTGTGGGATGAAACGTTGGTAGGAGAAATAAAGACTCATCTTCGCCTCTACGCACATCTCCAGAGTGTGTGTGTGAGAGAAATCTCTTAAGAAGACAGTACGATTTTAGTTTTTTATTTCTCAAATAATAAACATGGCTAGAAAACCCATAATGCCTGCTTCGTTACAAATTGTACCCCATTTGTTGTCCTGTGCATTTATACACCTCATCCAGTAGGGACCACTGTTAATTACTGGCTATTCAAAAGATAATTGGGCTGATCTAGTTCCTTATGGGGTTAAAGTTGAACAAGGCACCATTCAAGAGTTGCAGGTGACCATTTGCACCTAAGTTAATGCTAAATGCAGTCGAGCCCCATTGGACTGGAGGAGCGAATCCCATCCTGTCATGAACAAATAATGGATTTTTTCTATGATGTCTAGAAGACATTTGTATTCCATTACTGGATGCTTCTACTGTGTGCATTCAGTGTAAGTTAGACTTGATCGGGTGTTCCCAACCTGTGGTACACGAACCACAGGCTGGGGGTACGCGAGATGCTGTCCATTATCAGCTGCTGCAATCAGCAGCTGATAAGGGACAGCTGCTAAAGGGGATTTTTTTTCCAAGTTGCAACCTGGAAAAATGTCCCCAAGATGTCCCCAGTAGCTACTCCTAACTGTTCTCCTGGGCGCTGCCATCTTGGATCTCATGAAATCTCATGGGAATTGGGTGCCGCCATCTTGGATCTCGCAAGATTTCGTGAGATTCAAGATGGCGGTGCCCAGAACAGGTAGGAGAAGCTACTGGGAACATCTCAGGGACATTTTTCTGGGTTGTGGCGCGGGCGGGCCCTCCCGCTCATGCCGCAACTCGGAGGAAAAGGGTACGCGGGAGGTACGCAGGGGTACGTGGGCCTCCAAAGGTCCGGGGGGTATGCTGGGCAGCCAGAGGCCCGCGTAGGGGGTATGCGGGCCTCCGAAGATTGGGAACCCCTGGACTAGATGACTGTTACACCACCATAAAATGAACAAAAGCCTCCTAAACCACTCATGTGGTTGGATGGAGAGGGACACTTAAAGAAATCCAATCTACTGCTCCAAAACCATGATTGTGTACAGTCACACTAAGTCATCACACTTTCAAGACTGTGTATCTATTAATCCGCTGACTTCTTATCAGATGCTCCAAGCACCATTCGTATTATTTCAAATTGCTTCTTCCATCAGATGAACTTCAAAAATAAAAATCAACATGCATTTTCAGAAGGCTGTGAGTACACCTATCAGTAGAGGTGTTTGAAAATGGTGATAAAATAAAAACACGCAACACCGCTTTCCGCTAAAAAATCAGTGAAAAAAATTTAAATAAAAGTAAACCATGTATTTTTGTGTCATTCTACATCTGCTGACACTGTACAACCTATACCACATAGCTAGTACACTTTTAAAGCATTTACAATTGATAAAAATGGGAAAATTTGGAATAAAAACACATGAACACCGCTTTCTGCTATTCCATTTTGGTTAAACACTGAAATCAATGAAAAAATAAAACCATTTTCAAACACTTCTACCTATCAGTTTTCATACATCAGTCTCTCTGGCCAGACTGAAGAAGCATCAAAGGCAATATAAAAATCCTGTACCTGAAATGTGTTTGCCCTACATTTCCCACAAGATTATTTCTGTTGTAAAGACTGTACTATGTTCTGGGTTCAGTAAAACCTAACATTGCACAAACACGAGCAAAAGAAATTTTGAAGAAAGGAGGACACTGAAGCAAGGGGTGCAACCTCAGCAAGCCAGATATAACAGGAGGCTTAATATGGATTTTTGTGGGGTTGTCCGACACTTTTAATGTGTGTTTGTTGTGTGAATTGCCCATGCATTTTAAGGCAATTCTTAATTGATTCAAATGTATTCGTGTAATTGCTATAATGACATTTAATTGTGCAATTAGTGTAAAGACATGCAATCATGTAATTAGGCTGTGTAATTACAATATGAAATAATATTAGACTGTTGTACAAATCCTGTTTTTTATCCATGGGGAAAAAAAGACCTGCATGTGGAGTTAAAAAGATTAGTGTTTTGAAATGCAGAAAAGGATATAAATATATCAAAGTTAAAAGCTCCCCCCCCAGGAAGAAAAATGTGTATATGAAATGCTAATAATGTTCTAATAGCGCTTCTTTAGGATGCCATAATTGTTATAGGGTATTTACAGTCTAAATGGGGCTCAATACGAAAAGAAAGGCAATTTTGTTCTGATTAGCTGGAGGCGGCAGCTTTGATAGGCACTGAAAGCTAATGCAAGTCTAATGGCCCAGAGGGGCCCTGCCGTTGTGCATACTGGATCAGTACCTGAAAGCCACAGTGTGCATGTGGTTGACACCAGAGGTCTGGTTGTGGGCATGTTCTGCCTCAACAGCCATGTCATCCAGCCAGTTAATCACAAGTTATAATAATTTGTGTGCTGCTCCGCTCTCACTAGCATGCTAGGAGTTCCAAAGTGTCACCTTCCTGTATTTCCCAGCACAGATGCAAGACACGTCATCCTAATCATACTTGTAGTCTGTTATCAGATAGGGGTCCCTTCTCCCCACTCTCATGGTTGTTGTTGTTTTTAAACTTCAGCTGGCTCAGGACTCTGCAGGGGAGGCAGGAAGGGCCTTTCTTCCACCAGGGCTCAGAGTCTGCATCATCCTCACTTGCAGACTCCTTGGGCTCTCGTAGTGGGAGGAAGCTCCTTGTTGGTCACAAGTAACCTGTTCTCTGCTGTTATGGCAGATATATATATATATATATATATATATATATATATATATATATATATATATATATATATATATGTGTCGCGGGCCGTGCGCCCCTTCACTGCAAACGGCGCATGTCCCCGGAGCGCGCGTGCACCCCCACCCCATCGTGCGCGCCCCATTACTCTCCTCCCACCCCATCGCGCGCACCTACCCCCACCGCTCTCCATACCTTTAGCCTCCGGGCAACCGCCGGCCCCGTGCGTCACCTCGGTGCGACTCCTTTTCAAATCAGGTGTTCCGTACATGTGCAGAACGGTGCTACGAGGCCAAGAGAGGGCAATCTCTTGGCCTCTTAGCGCCATTCTGCGCATGTACGGAACACCCGATTTGAGGAGTCGCGCCGAGGTGAATCCGGGGCCTCCAGAGCCTCTGGTCTGGTCTTGCGCGGGCCAGACGGGATGGCCTCCGGGCCACCGGCGGCCCCGCGCGTCACCTCGGTGCGACTCTTTTTCAAATCGGGTGTTCCGTACATGTGCAGAACGGTGCTACGAGGCCAAGAGAGGGCAATCTCTTGGCCTCTTAGTGCCATTCTGCGCTTGTACAGAACACCCGATTTGAGGAGTCGCGCCGAGGTGAATGCGGGGCCTCCAGAGCCTCTGGTCTGGTCTTGCGCGGGCCAGACGGGATGGAATCGGGTCCGGTCTTGTGCGGGCCGGGCTGGATCGCCCCGGGGGCCGGATCCGGCCTGCGGGTTCCCCACCGCTGCTCTATATAAACCCCTTTCTCGTATTTACATCCAAGTTAGGGTGAGTAAGTTATCTGACTAAATAGTCGCTAATTTATTACTAAAAAGAGAAACTTCATTGACAGTGAACATAAGAGATTCTTGTGCAACAAAACCACCCCCTCTCTCCCCCCAGACTGTGTTCCCAAGTGGAATGCAAATTAAGTGCTTTCCTACTGGCTGGTTCAATTTATATGCTGGGCTTTAGAATATATTGTTTCTTCCATTTAAAGAAGGCAGCTCTTATGGCAGATTGAGGTGGTTCTCTGCCTTCTTAAGGAAGCTAAGAAGGAATTGCTTTGGTTTGTTTTTGGATGGGAGACCTGTGGTGATAAAATTAAAAAGGGGTGGCAAAATTGAAAAAAAGGTGGCTAACAGTGCAAGCTGAGTAATTTTAATGATTAAGTTTTACATTTTAATAATTAATTAATGCTTATTAATTAATTGGCACAGGGGGTACTTCAAAAAATTTGACCATGCCAGGGGGTACACTTGGTGAAAAAGGTTGAGAACCCCTGTCTTAAGACATTTGAAAGTAGCTTTTGATCCAATGTAGGTTTTTTTAAACAGAGAATATTTTCAGCATCAGAACTAAGGTGGTATAAGCCCATGTCAGAACTTCACTAGCTTGCGATCTCATCTGTGAACTAACGTTGTCATCTCATGCATTTTCATCAGTCATTTTTATTCGTGTCAGAACCACCGGCTAATGAAATGTTCCTCATAATATTACAAAGAAGCATTTCATGATTTGCAAAAGTAAACCAAAAAAGGGGTCAAGAACAAATTAATACTGGCATCATTCTGATGAATCCAACTCAATATTTCTACAACGTATGTATATGCTTTTGTTTTTAAAAGCAAGTTTTTCTATAACTGGAGTGGAATGTCAATACATTTGGCCCTCCCATAACTATTAAAACCAGAATAACTTTATTCGATTTGCATGCTCTTATTTTGTATAATGTATTTGGCTCTTTTGCATACTTAATTCTGGTTTTTGCAGTCATGGGAAGGGTAAGAACTCTAAAGCACTGCCCCCAACAAATGAAACATCTTTTTCCAGTCACCTCTCTGGCTTCTGAGATTTCAGTAGGCATTGCCCACACACTTTCAAAAATATCTGCACAGCCATACAGGCTAGAAACATCCTTTAATATATTTTTTTAAAGAACACAGATTCTCAGGAAGTGAAATTCTATGGTTGCTAACATATTCTGCACTCCTGCATCATTGTAGCATTCACACAGCCCTGCAACTAGATGCAACATTTTATTGCAAAACAATGAATGCTTCCATGCATATTTCATGGATACGGAATGTTCAAGGCACAATAAACATACATTGTGGCAACAGAATTACGCTGTTGATAATGTTAAAATACTAGTTAGTATCTGAAATTGATCTTTCTATTTTTAAATAGCTGTAGCATGATTCATGGCGCTTGTACCTTGTGTTGTTTCAAAACAAGATACATGAGCCATGAATCATGATGTAGATTTTTTTTAAATCGAAAGCAGATCCATTTAAGTTGCTAACTAAAATTTAAACATTATTAGCAGCATTTACAGCTGTATGCTACAAAGTATGTTCTTATGGACATAAGAAGTTGCTTTTCACTGAGAGAAAGTACTGGTCCATCTAGCACAATATTGTCTTACAGCAATTATGGGCTTCCTAGAACATCCGTCACCACTTTCGGTGGCATATGCCTGCAGAGAGAAAATGCAGAGTGGCATATGTCTACCACTTTGGTGGCATATGTCCGCAGAGTTGGGAGCTTTGCAATGGAGTGGATAGAATCTGGCGCACATCATTGCCGCTAAATCCACTCCCTCCTGCCACTTCCTGTTCCTCCCCCCTCCCTGCCCAGTTATGCCCCCAGTCCTCACCCTCCCTGCCCCAACCACTGACTAACCAGGTCCAGCAGGCACAAAAGGGTCTGGTGGCAGAGCTGCGGCATTGCTACCTCTTGCAGCAGCGCATGCAAAATGGTCACCAATGAAGCACTGCGCATGCCATTTTATCAACAGCCAATTTATGACACTGAAAATCATGCTCCCTCCCTGGGAGCCCAATCCTGCATTGGATAGGGTTGTGAGATACACATTGAAAATCCTGTGGATTTCCTGTCAATGGAATTGGGCTACCTGCTGTCAGGTATATAGGGCAGTTTTGCCCCCATTGACACTTTCCCCATAGCAGTGTCTTGTAAGTATTCAGTTCTATGGGAGTCAGCCAACCCTATCCGATGCAGGATTGGGCTCCCAGGCAGGGAGCATGATTTTCAGTGTCATAAAATGGCTGTTGATGGCATGCACAGTGCTTCATTGGTGGCCATTTTGCATGCGCTGCTGCAAGAGGCAGCAGTGCCGCAGCTCTGCCACCAGCTCTGCCTCTGTTCTTATGTCCTTAACTACTGTTGCATATTGTCACTGTCTCCATTCTTAAGAATAAGCACGTAGGGAAGTCTTTAATCTTGCAGCAGTCTGGTTCATGCTGAAGAACCTTCACTCATCATCATTATTAATGATATCACAGAGTATTAAAGTTCTCTCTTACAAGTCAGATAGTTGATAGAAAATGTCAGACTGACTGAATGCTTTAAAATTAATATCGTGGGTCAAGATGACATGGTTAGAAAATCTCATCTTGGTAGCCAGTGACCAAATATCCATGACACAGTTTCTGTCTAGGAAAGAACTGTGATCTCTGGACTATAAACGGGGATTTTGCAGACAACTACAAGACATTAACTCATTTAAAGTGCAATTCAGTTAAAATGCTTTGGACAAGAGCCAATTTCACAGCTCCGGGATTTGGACAGCCCTTGGGCAAGTCCACTTCAGTGGGCTCCTGGAAGTGGCTAAAAAGTCTGGCTGGGAATGTTTGCAGAGAGGATAGATTCTACCTTCTTGAGAGTGAGCCCAAGTCCAGATGGATGCCAACTACTGATAGCCAACAAATGTTCAAAAATATTACCCGATACAAAACGTTTCACGTGGAACAGACGGGGGATTCCGAGTGCCAAGTATTTTGCGGCCTAACAATCTTCCTACATCTTACGTGACGAGTGTTATAGGAGCCATTGTGCAAGGGTGCATCATGGGTTGGCCAGGTAAGGCACATCCATAAAAGGACCTACTTAGCTGGGTAGGCTCCTGAACAGCCTTCCCTGTAAGCTGTGCAGCAGCATATCCATGCAGCTGAACAAGGTTACTGTGCACCGCAAGAGGGCAGGTGCGGCAACTTCACAGCTAGTGGTTGTTGAGCTGGGGCTTGGCAAAGCTGAATTGTGTCGGCGGCAGCAGTGTTTGAGCTCCCCCGCTGGAGCAGCTTCTCCTGCTCAGTGATGACAATGACATCATTGCTCAGCCACCGTAGGGGTCCATGCAACGAAGAAAACACGGGTAGCCCAATCCTCACCAACGCCCACAGCGCTGGAACAAGTGTTCCGGCACCGGAAGCAGTCGCAAACGTGCCATAAAGCACGTTCGCTACAACTTTCAAGCAGGGAAGGCCGGCAAAGCGGCCGGACTCCCCTGCTCAACGACGGAGCTCCTGCTGGCTGCCAGACCCAGGTAAGACAGGATCTGGCGGGCGGGGGGGCGTATTGCTGGAGCCGGGAGGGTGGCCATTGGCCCTGGTGGCCCGGGAGGGGGCAGGGGACGGCCATCAGCTGTACCCTGACCCCTGCTGGGCACCAGAGCCTTTACATGGCCTCCTCTACTTCCGCCAGCAAAATAGCTGTTACACTCGGGGAAGGAGATGAGCGTCTGTCTCCTTCCCTGAGTAGACCTCCCGCCCAGCAGCCACATTGGCTGTCGGTGCACAGGATCCAGCCGGCGGCCCATGGCCGCCGGCTGGATCCTAGGCAGAATTGCGCTGTTAGAGGGAACATTGCTCCCAACCCTTCAGTACTTGTGGCAGTGGTGGGCTGGAGGGAGGTGGCAGCAGACTTGGGGTGAAGTGCACCCTGATCCACTGCTGTCTCGAACCCTTCACAATCCTCTGCTGATGCAGTTCACTCCACCCTGCCTCCTGGTTAGGCTGAAGAACTGGAGCTGTGGACTTCAAATGTAAAGGCACAGGTTTGTGTCAAATACAAGGTAAGATCCTTGCTGAGTAGTATGCAGAGCGAGGTGACCTGCTGCTCACTGACTTGATAAATTTCCCAAGGGATTCAGCATCAAAACTGTCAGAGTGAACAGTCTGGGAAAGGCTCAGAATGTAAAAGGACAACAGATGCAAATGCTCTGGTGTATTTGCAAACCCGTGCAAAGGAGCTTATCCACAGTTGCCTAGCAAAGCGCTTGCAAACTAAACCAGTTGTTCTCTACTGTTGTAAGAGAAGTGATAAGATAGCACAAAAAGCCAGAGTCTCCCCCAGTTGCTGAATTCACACAGCGTCTTGCTGAAATTATGACAGCATGGAGAAAGAATCTTCCATTTGAGGAAACAAAAGCCTATTATTTTATTTTATTTTTTAAAGAAAAAATGCTTGATATCCATATGACTAAACTATCTACTTGAGAAACAGAATAGGTTCCATATAATATCTTCACAGTGGGACAGTGCGCCTCCAGGAAGCACCGGCAGGAAGGCCAGAGCCTTCCCATTGACGCAAGCGTACAGAGCTAGCTATGCCCACAAGAGCCGGTGAGCCCAGAGTAGGGGCTGGGGGTGGGCAGGGCGGGGTGAATCTAAGTGGAGAGGGGGTGTAATGGGGGTGGGGAGGTTGCAGGAGGGAGTGGATCCGTCGCCCCCTTTCTCTCCTCAGAAATGTGCTAGCAAAATTCCTAGTGCAGGTCCAAAGAGACCTATTGTGGGGTGGAAGGTTTACGTAGGGGCAGGGGATTTAAAATCCCCTTTCCCTGCTGAAGACTTCTTCCCCCCCACCCTGATGCAGCAGTAGTCATTTTGGTGCCACTGCGTCGACGGGGTGGTGGTGGATAGGATTGTGCTGTAAGTTTGATTACTCATTTTCCCCCACAGACTTTGAAATCAACTAAGGAGAAGGCTCCCTAAGGGGGAAAAAAGCGGGATAAAAATCCAACAGCAACAGCAACAACAATAAAATCAAGACCACTCCAAGCACCTGTATTGTATGAGCATGCCAGGATCCCTTGCAATGCTGAGTTGAAAGTCTTGGGGATCATGCACACTTGCCCACTAGCATCCCCTGTGACCCTGAAAGGGATATTGGAATGCATCTCTTTCAACTGCACTTGGTGTCATTAGTATCCCTAAAAAATTGCTGCCCCACTGCAGCCACTTGGGCTGCTTGCAGAATGAGGGCTGTCCTGCTTACAGTATCCAGAGCTTCTCACAATGAATGTGCAGCAAAGTCAAAATGTTTTATATGTAATATTTCAATTGTTGACTGGTTGAAGGCCCTAATATTTACAAATCCCAAAAATTCCCTTTTTAAAATTCTTCGTAGCTCTGGAATATTCATCATTGCAGGCTTGGCAGCTCATCTAGCATGCCAAGGGACCCATATTTACTCATATTTAGAAGCCTAGTTGACAAAATCTCCATCATCTTGGGGAGAACAATCTGCCCTTCAGATAATCTGTTTCCATTTCCATTCCATTTTCTTGTACAGCAAGAAAATGAACTTTCAGCCCATCTCAGGTAATATATTTAATAGGAGCCATTATCCTTTCAGCAACTGACATGGCACATCTGCCACATAGTGTAAGTTTAAATTAATCAAATAGATACTGAAACTATCCATCCCAGCCAACATGGGATCTCATTGCTCCCATTTCCCAGTTTGGATTAAGGACAATATTGCTGCAATTGGTTAATTAAAATATTTTCCCCTCCTTTTGACAACTTTGGTATGTCATGATTCCTTCAGATGGCTGATGGCACAATCGTATTGCTGGCTTAGGCTGCCACCACTAGCATCACTAGATGCGCGTCACCCTAGAGCAGGGGGGTGCGCGTCACCCCCCCGCCCTAGGGTGACCCCCCCAGCTGAACTCGAGGCTGGGGAGCCGGCCGGGGAGCCAGCCTCGGAGCGTCCGGCCCCGCTGACGCTCCAGGGCCTTCTGAAGGCCTGATGGTTCAAAACGTAAAGTTTTACGTTTTTCGCGCATGCGCAGTACATTTTCTGAGGGCAAAGGGCTGCCCATTTGCCCTCAGAAAAGTACTGCGCATGCGTGAAAACGTAAAACTTTATGTTTTGAACCATCGGGCCTTAAGAAGGACCTGGAGTGTCGTCGGGGTCGGACGCTCCGAGGCTGGCACCCTGGCCTCGGAGCGTCCGGAGTCGGGACGGTGACGCACGGGTGACGCGCGTCACCCCTTTGCGCGTCACCCCCTGGCGGTCCACCCCCCGCCACGCTCCAACGACGCCACTGGCTGCCACAGCGACTGCTGTGCCGGCCTAGGGTGTCGCAAACGTGTCATAAAGCACGTTGCAACATCTGGAGAGGAAGCGGGTGCCAGCAAGAAGGATCACCAGCCAAGACCACTGTGTGCTGGAGCAAGTAAGTTTGCTCTGACTGGTGTGGGGGCTGGGGGAGGGCGGGGAGGGGTGTAACAGGGTGGGGGGGAGGGCGAGATGGGGCGGATAAAGTTGAATACTATTCCCCCTTCCAGGCCTTTTTTCCTGCATGGGGCTTCTTGGATCTGCGCCAGTCATGAGGCTCGCACAGATCCGAGTAGCCTCATTGTGAAGGCTGGAGTTTTACTCGGGGTAAGGGTATTTCCTTACAAACGTCCCCTATACTTTATTTCAGAAATCCTTACAACCGCTCTGTAAGATAGCTTCATCTGCAATATAGGGATAACACTGGCCATTAACAAGGCATTGTACTCTCAGTTCAAACACACTTATTGAGTTTGTTGCAGAGGAAAGATTTGAGTGTGGAACTTCCCAGTCCATGATTTACCCTCTCAAGGGTAACACTATGCTTATAGATTCAGTCTTTTTAAATGTAAAAGGAAGCTGCTCAGAGAGGCTAAATGTTTACAACCATTATCTTGTAAGTGAATATATTTTATTCCCACATGGAACTAAATTTACTCTTGTCGATCCAACACAATTGTAAAACATGAGCTCTACTGTGTTTCGAAATATTTTTCAGGAAACACTCGAGCCTTGCAAGTTAAAAATATATTTTTCCCCTAGCTAAATATTTTAATCTCATATATGCACAAATATCATTCTGAGCATAAATAACAGCACACAATACCACATGCCATTGCTAAGGGCTAAGGGCCCAATCCTGTGCCGGTCTGTGCACACTGTTGCAAAAGTACCGTAAAACAGCTCACAGAACAATCAAGCCTATCAGAACCACAGAGAATGGTGCAACCTTCTAATCTAGTAAAGGTTGTACAGGTACTTAAACTGGAGGTGAGCACTTCTGATCATTCTGTCCATCCTGTAGAAGGCATTACTATGCTATTACAATGTCAACACAATGGTATCTTTGTGAGACCACATTTTATCCTGCATAAAGGAGTGGATAAAATCAAACGTAGCACAGGACTCTGCCATCTATGTCTAGCACCACCTGTCCGAAATAGGCCACATTACACATACTGTTCAGTGACATACTCCATATTATTTATGCTACTGTTATTTTAGGTCTTCTGAGTATCCTACTAGTAAGTGAGTTAATTTTTAAAGATCTAGAATACACTTTTTGCGTAACATTTCCCCAGTGGTTAGCTGTTCCTCTGGCGATACACAAATCAATTCCCTTCTTCCTTTAAGAGCTTGTCTCCAGGAAGTCAATGCATGAGCATCTCCTTTAGACTCAGATAATCGTTACCTGAAATTTCACTGATCTGTAGACTAATTGCTGGTCATGGGAGTTTCACAATCCCTTAAAACTAACACAGCTTCTAGTGCTCCAACCTACTGCAAAATGAGAGCAACGAATCATGTCACAGAGACCTTAGAGACACCGATTTAAGTTGAGAAGCCTGTCAGCCTTCTTCTGGAAAATAACAAGGCAGCTATTGTGGGAAGTGGGCAAATTTATTTCTCTCAATAATGTGTCATCTTTGCCCTACACTGAATAAAGCTAACAACCAACAAGCGAATAGCAGGAGGAAAACGTGGGAAAAAACCTGAGACCAAGTGAGGAGGCAAGACTTGCTCTTTAGCCGGTGGTGGTATTGCTGGAAAGCTAAAGGGCATGTGTCAATTAATTCTCAGCAGGTTCTCAACCATTGCTCTAAATTCAGGAATTAGAAGCTAAAAGGTAATTCTGAAAAGGCACAGGAGCACAGCAGTAAAGCATGAAATAATTCTGGTTCTTCACTCTCAGGATTTCTCTCAGCCACTTGGCTCCTCTCTTCTCTAAATTGACAATTCCCATAGTTCTGTTATGGTATTGGAGCTCTGCCCTTTCATGGCTGTTCTTCTAAATGTGTCACTGAGCGACACTAATGCTCAAACTCCCAATTAGGGTTCTGAAATGCATCTCTGGAAACATGTTCTGTCATTCCAGGTGCACTTTGATATACCCATCATCTCTAAAAGACAAACACGGAGTGGAAGAGCAGTTTATTTAATCTTTTATGGTTTGGGGAGGATTTATGTTTTCTGAAGTTTAAAATACAATATCATACATGCAGTAAAGGTTTGTAATGGGAATATGCAGGCTTCTCCCCCCTCCCCCCCAGGTGAGGGGCTGTACCTCAGTAGTAGAGCAACATGTTCATTAGCTGCTTTGGGTTGCCTCGGTGAGAAATGTGAGGCAGAAAACTTTAAAAATTACATCAAAATAAATAAATAAATAATAAATAATTGAAAAGTAATGTGTAACACTAGCTAGATCTGCCTTCTCCAAAAGGGGCACAGTTAGGTTTGTCAGGTTGAACACAACCAAACACCTGAGAATTCTGAATAAGGGCCCAGGGATGTCAAAGGGCAGGGTTGGGTGATGTCACAAGACTGCCGACTCTTGAAAAGTAGGGGAGAAAATCAGATACATGGTCAATACTACATGGCCAATATTTTATTTCTGTTTATTTCAAGCTATGTGGGAGATATGTGCTTATACATGTGTACTTGGTGCTAGGTGCCTGCCTAGAGAGCAAGAGTCAGACCAGTAATGTGGTTATTTACAGGATGGATAGCAAGAGGCCACAGATCTAGAGCCCAGGACCTTTCATTGAACCATGTGATCACCCCCCATTCCTTAATCGATCCATGGAGTTCGGTGTTCCACATTTGAACAGAGATCCGTTTACTCCTTAAATGTAGACGGAGTTTTCACACCTCCAAAATTCAGATGAAGCCTTCCCCCTCTATATACTGCTGGAACAGCGGATTTGGTGTCTTGTGAGCATAGCCACCTCCTATGGACTCCTGAGTTTGGGAAAAACAACTGTTGTAAAACAAAGGAAAGGTTTCACACTGCCAGCAGTCCCCACCAACGCCATGATTTGGCTCAATTGAGGTATGAGCTAATGGACCTCCAACTAGCTACTACACCCTCAACTTGGTGGGAAAACAAAGGCAGAACCCAGCAGTGGTCCTCAACTAACAACAGAGGATCCCCCGATTGAGTTGCCCTCACAGGATTCTATGGGGGAAAACCCAATAAAAATCTTTGGCTTTAGAGAGCCTCACGTCCTTCCTTGTGTGAAGTCACATTGACAGCACGCTTAGTGTTTGTTGCTCTCCTTCACTATTTGTGAGTGCTGTGTGATTGTGTGTGTGGGAGAGGCTGTTTTACACTTTTGTACATTTTTGATGGAGAAACTGAGACCAGCCTTAGGCCTCCTTCCCCAAACAAAACTCCCTTGATCAATCTGTCAAACCACATGAGAGCTGGGCAGAGTCCGAACTAGGGCTCTCATGTTGGAGATTCCAGCTATATTTCCCTTTGGAGACTTGTAGTATTGGGGAAGGGTGCTAGCCTTTTTTTTTTTTTTTTTACTTTCCTTTAGTAGTGAACAATAAAACAATAATACAATTACAAAATAAAATATCAAGTGTAGAAAAAAAGGAAAAGGGCAAAAAAGAAATAAAGGAATATAATCAGTAAACGTACAAATAAACATGACTATATATTAAATGGATAAAGGTTGAAGAGTAATTATGATTTACCAGCAATATCTACAACATGTGTTAGTAATGGGCAGCCCAATCCTGTCTAGCTAGGCTGCAGCGCGGATATACAGCCTGCACTGTAACCTATCCACATAGAGCCCAGCACCAGTATGTCTGGAGCGCTCCTCGGGGGAAGGGGATGTTTGCCCTCTTACCCCAAGAAGAGCCCCAGCCAACCCGATGGGTCTACTCGAATGTGTGCTAGCAGGGCATTGCCCATTCCACCCTCCCCCTGCCCGGCAAGCGCTCTGTTGCATCTGGGTTGGGTAGAGTGGCATCGGCCTTGGCACTGGCTACTCACCGGGTGCCACAAACATGCTTTGCAACACTCTAGACTGGCAGAGTGCGCACTCCACCGATCCTACAAGGTAGACTAGACTGCGCCGTTAGATAAGTGTAGAGAAGGTGGCCTTTCTGAACTGTGCTTCCCTCCCTCCCCACTGACTTCATCTAGCTATCTTTTGTGCTCAGCGATATGTATGAATATCTATATGTTCACTAATGCTATTATTTTGGTATCAGTACTAAATCTTCTTTAGTAACCTACAGAGATTTCTTTTGTCCTCTCTTTGCATGCGTCTCTTTATTGAATTTGAACCTCAGAAATCCTTTAAAATGCCTTTGGGATATCCCTAAACTCACCGTGAAAAGCCAACCATGGAGCTCACAGAGGCTGGCCACACATTGAGACTGGGAGGACAGGTGGGAGGAGGAATCAGAAACACTGATTAAATACCACTGAACTCCAACATTCTCCAAAAAACCTCGCTGCACCTCACAGTCTGAGGAACCCCAAGAGCGTTGAGGCCGTAACTCATAGTACCACTTGCATCCACATTTGTTCTGCTTCCTAAATGTTGTTAACGGAAATGTACACATATACATTGCTGAACTGCTTGTTCTATCTGTCTGCCTGAAAGGCCCCACTTCATGTTTTATTGATGTGGTTGTCACACAAGCCAGGAACCACAAGAGCACCTAACCTCACTGGAAGCCATTTGAGTGAAGTACTGAGCGACTAGATAATTTTAGCAAAGTAAGCGATACCCTTCACTTCAGGGAGACATGGGAGGGCAGTTCACCTGCTTGACCTGTGGCAGATCTAAGAGAGAAATGGGCAGAATGTTTTGACAGTGTACATATATCATACCACTACGAACACTTTTTCTTAATCCTAAGGAGGTTTCTGAACCCCACAGATTGAACGGTCTTACGGAAACGGATTACAGAGTTATTCTGAGAAGTGGGTACATACCTGAACAATTAACTAGATGAGAGAGTGCTGGGAGCCCATTTAAGAGTGAACATTAAAAAAAAGACCAGACTTGCATGATCATCATGTCCAATCCCATGCGTTGAGGCTGGACCTTCACAAATTAACCCACATGTCTATCCCCATTTCTCAACAAACCTTTGGGACCAAAGTAAGGACTGTCATCAGAACCCAGAAAATACCATAACACACCATTTACGGCGCAATCCTTTCTCCCCGCTGGGCCAGCGTAGTGCATGCTGTGCCGGGCTAGGGTGTTGCAAATGTGTTATAAAGCATGTCGCAACACACGGAGAGCAAGCAGCGCCAGTGGAGGCCTTCCCGCACTGCAGTCCACACACCAGTGAGCCACACGCCAGAGCAGATGAGAGCTGCTCCAAGCAGTGCGGGGGCTGGGGGAGGGCAGAGACGGGGGCAAAACAGGTCCAGGAAGGGGGTGGGATCGGCAACACTGGTGCATGCTGAATCTTATTCCCCCTCCCGGGCTTGGAAGTCCGACATGAGGCTTCTTTGTTCTGTGCCAGCGAATGAGTTCACACAGATCTAAGTAGCTCCACTGCGCAGGCTGGGGTTTTACCCGGGTAAGGAGATGATGAATATTCCCGAACCCTGAGGTGGCCTCCAGCCTGCTCCTAGCCAACACTGAATACAGAGTGGGCCGCCCAGCCCCGGAACAGATTAAGATTGGGCTATCTGTCTGTCTGTCTCTGTCACACACACACACCCTTCTGAGAGTGCAAAGGGCTTCGTATGATCTCATGATGTAATTCGCAATAGGTCTGTAAGGTATTATCCCCATATTGCAGCTGAGAAGTTGAGGCTGAGAGAGGGAGGCTTACCTAAGGCCATCTACAGCGAGTTAATAGCAGAGGCAAGATTTGAAATGAGGAATTCCTAATTTGCAGCCCAGTCACTTTGCTACATCAGCTCTCAAGCCATGACCAGGCTATAGGGAAGGCTGCAATTAGTGTTAGGGACACTGTATTCTTTTGCGGTTCACAGGACGTACGTGTGAGATACAGGCGAACAATCATATCCGCGGGGGATACATTCCTGCTCTTTCCGCAGTTAATTGAAACCGCTGAAAAGAGCGAACGCTATCCCATTACCTTCCTCTGTGTAGCACAGGCGCCAAGCAAGCACTGGTCTGCTTTTAACAAAACGCTATAAACCACAGCGTGCTGCTTATAGCACAGTGTCTGAATGCTTATAGCAAGCAGCCTCAGTTCTAGAGAGGCTCCAAACGTTAAGAGGACACAGAGGAAGGTAACAGGCATCAGGGGCACGCGGACCCTAGATCCGCGAATAAGTGAATCTGTGGATACTGGATCCGTGGATAGGAGCCCCCCCTGTACTTGTAAACCTTTGATTTCCAGGTGGGTATGATACAAAATTCAATGGAAAACTCGACTGAGGTATTCTCAGCCAGTCAGCCCCACAAATTTAGAGATTAAAAATCTGATATTTATAATCCAGGGCTCACTCTCAGGCTGTCTTGCCACTTCTGAAGGTTTTGTATTCAAATTTAGAGCCTTAGTGAAGTGATAGTGGTCTTCAAGTAACTCACAAAGTAGTGCTACCAGTAAGGAAGTGCCACAGTCAATAATGCTTTGCTTCCTGCAGCAGCTTCCCAGATTATCTGGCTAAGCCTCCATCTTGGTGATTAATAGATATTATTTTAGCTGTAAACGATGAGTTCATAGGAGTGACGACCTGTGGAACAACATCAGCATGAATATGCAAATGCCTGAAGACTTGGCTGCCTCTTAAATAACCAAGCTGCTCCAATTCATTATGATTTAAATACACACACATTCAAGACTAAGTAGCACAATCGAACACAATGCAGTAATTGCATGCTTAATAACAGGAGTTGGTGTCATTTTGAACACATCATTCAAGACGTTTCTTGACTGGGCTGCAAAACATATCCCCAATAGGCCACGTTTTACTGACAATGGTTGAGTCCAGAACTTTGTAATCCTTCAGATTAAAACTTTATGCCCACACAGTTTAAATTCTGCACTCAGAAGATTAATTCTGCAATTTACAGAAAGTGATCGTTCCTCTCCTATACTAGGATCATGCTATGCTTTAATCACCAGCAACTGCTACTTGGAAGTGAGTCACTCTCACTGTATGTGGATGTTTCATTCACTGATTGGATTTGGTATTCAGAATTTGGTATTCAGAATCCTACTGAATTCAGAACACCTACTGCTGTATCTTGCATTGCTTGGCATTTTGGCCCTCAACCATTTTCTTTCTTCTCCAAATACTCATGATATATGCACCTACCCACTGAGGTGACCTCTTCATGTATCTGATTAGAGGTGGCACTGGTCCACAAAAACTTGTGCTACAATACATTTGTTACTCTTGGAAGCACCACATTGTTTTGGTTTTGCTACAACAGACTGAGAGGAGCGCCCTTTTGAAATTGATGCCTAGGAAGAGGTACGATGGCATAGCTGTGGGTCACTAGAACCAAACAGAGAAAACCTTTTATGAGGTAGGAGATCTCAAAGTGGTTGCTGAAAACAGAGACCAAGAACTGGTGGCCCCAGAGCCAACTACAGCCCCCTGAGAAGTACTATCTAGTTTTTCAGAAGCTCAAACGACAGTGCTCCTGCAGCTGACAACGGAGAGGCAGGAGGTGTGTCAGTGGGGGGCTGCCAGTCCACCACCCGCTGTCACCACTGTTTCCTCCACGTTGTGCAGGTGCACAGCTAGAATCTGAATCCCATGCAGTTTCCTTCATGGCAGACCTGAGTTCGGTGATGATGTCATCACTGAGCGCTCTGGAGCTGCCCCTGCACAACAAAGGCAGGGCTCCATGCAGTCCCTGTACGTTTTACAGGGAATACAGTCTGTCACCCCCTCAAAGAGGTGCTCCAGTAAAGTAGATGCCAATGAGCAGCCCAATCCTGTCTAGCAGGACACAGATTGGGCCTGCCCTAGCGCAGCCGGTGGATTAATGTATTTAATGCATTTTGCTGGCGTACATTTGAGAGACCCATGTAAGGCCCAACAGGCACGGGAAGGGGGATAGGATATGGCGGAGGAGGCCTCCACTGATCCCTCCCTCTTTCCAGACCCAATCCCATCCCCCTAGAACGCTCCGTCCTGCCTTCCTTCCACTGCCTGGCGGGAACTTACCTCTCCACTGTGGCACTGCTGTTGTCTGTGGCGCTGGAGGAGTAGCGCAAGCCTCTCCACCGGCGCCTCTTACTCTCTGGATGCTGCAAATGTGCCTTACAGCATGTTTGCGACACCCTAGGTCGCTCTACTTAGATAGGATTGCGCCATAAGGCACTAAACACCAGATGAGTTTCCCCCGAGTATAGTAAGAAACCAGAAAGAAAATAATAAGTCCCCCGCATTAAAATAAACATCTGTCTCACTTAAAAAGTACTTTTCATTATTGGAGATTTAACCTATCCTGAAGGCTTGGAGTGAACAGCAATAGATTTAAATTTACAGAAAAACTAACATTAATAGACGAAGGAATTATATCACTTACAGAATATGATATTTGGGCTTCAGCACGTCATTGAAGAGGGAGTGCTATACTGTAGTTGAAGGGCAGCCACTGTAAATGCCTCTCCAGGTATCCCTGGAGTTCTAATTTAGCGCACAGATGGCACATTTATTAGAGTGCAGTGTTATCACAGAGAGACTCCAATGGTTCACAGCAGTGGAGGCAGTCTTTCATGAATCTAGACCCAAGGCTGCTTAGGCATTTACAACTAATAAATAGAAGCTTGACGTGAGTCTGCTTAGAAGACAACAGGAAACCAGCCTTTACAATCCTACCCTGAAGCCTCACATAGCTGTTGTTAACAGGTGTGGGAACAGAACTCTGAGGGAACGTTGTGGACAGATGAGGAACAATAGCCTATCACAATAGCAATGAGTGGACCAACTTGAGAGGTTCCCAAATACCGCCAGGTTCCACACTTGTACTGCCAACAGCTCATGTTGAGCTCATGAAAAGATGCATGCAATTGCCAATATCCAACTCTTGGCAGACATCATTGCCTAACCTCACAAGTGCAGTCTCAGGGTTGTATTTGGGCTGAAAACCACAACTCGGGTCTGATTCTGTACACAGCATAAGCCACTCTAGCATTCGCTTGGCAAGACTGCCTGTGATCTAAGAGATCCACTGCTGGGCAGAGTAGCTTATACTGGGCTACACAGACCATTGATCTTATTCAGTGTAAGGCAACTTCATATGTTCTTGATTCTCACCCTCGAAGGTTAAAAAGTTTCTTACAGCATTATTCAACATATACACATTTCCACAAGGTCAGTCCAAGATCTCCTGGTGCCCGAGGCAGGGTGCCAAATGCTGCCTCCTTAACTGGTGGTGTGCTCACAACCACTAATCCTCCTTCCTGGATTTGAAAAGAAAGAGTAGAATGGAACAAAACAAAAACTGTGGAAGAGAGGAGAGTGGTGGGCTAGAGTGTCTACGATGCTCTAGCTCACCACTCTCCTCTCCTCCACACTTCTGCTGCCACTCTGTTGCCTTCTTCCTTTTTAATCCAGGGAGCAGGAGTAGGAGGAATGGTGGAAGTGGGTGGATGGGAATGAGCACGTCCTGCCAATCCACTGCTTGAAGTAGTTGCATTAATTAATCGGCCTCATGTATGGGGTGACCCGGCATTTACATTTCTGAAAAAACACAGTTGGAATCAGTATGCCCAATGTCCACATGAGGCAACTAAGAGACTCTGCCTAAGGCAACACAACAAAATGGGGGTAAGGATTAGAACTGGCGGTCTCTCTACAACACACTGGTGTTCTACTTCTTAATCCACTGCATGCCATACATGGCCCCTTTGCTCTCTGACGCACAGCAACACTTCCTTGGGTAGCACACCGCAGGAATTAAGTTGACATTGAAGATTTTGTCAGCCAACCAGAACAAGAAAAATATGAAAGGGGATGATGAAGCTGTGGAAGCATACATAATGACAACTGGAGAAATGGAGGGGAGAAGCAGAAATATATCTTGGGCAAATTCAAGAATAAGAAGGACAGGTTTTTTAATACAGAAAAAAGTGCATGATCCAAGAACAAAACAAAAAAATCATTTTTAAAAGGCACAGCAACTTTGAACTTGAGTGCAAGCCCTGGTTTTGGCAACCAAGAAAATGGAGAGGTCTGTTTTAAGTTTTTGCCCTGGAGGCAGCTCAGAGTAACACAGTTCCCCAACGCAGTCCTACCTTTGTTTTCCAGCTTGAGCTCCTCTGCTAGTAAGCTGTCTTGTCTATTGCCAAGTACAAACGCCAGGAATGAGAGGATCAGGGCATCCAGGATTCCAATAATGGCCAGTATATATGCCCAACGGATTGAACAAGCCCCCAGTGTGTACTTGTCTGTCTTTTCACCACACATCCGTTTCACCTCTTTTGCATCCCAGCCATCAGGATAAATCATACAGCCCAGGACAAGGCAGGCAGCTAGGAAGAGGAGGGGGGAAAAAGAGAGAGAAAAAGAGAGTAATAGAACAATTGCATGCCATGACTGGAGATTTTATTTTGCAGTTCTTTCCACACTTTGTTATTAAAATATCTTCACTTTGTGATCCCGTACTTCATAAGCTGGTTATTTCGAAGACTAAATATGTGACAAGGTTACTTCAAAAATGCAGCTGCAAAACAATGTGCAGAAACTAAAATTAAGGTGCTGCCTGTCACCTTAATTTGAATTCCTAGGAGTTTCTCAAAAAGAAAGAAAACGAATTGCACCATCAACAGCTTCTTACACTTATTCATTTTCATAGTTTCTGAAACAGTTACATATAAGGTGGCAACAAAACAAATGAAGAAACTGATAATTTCACTAACTCCATAATGGAAATGGGCATACTATTCATTAAAAGCTTTCAAACTCCTCATGTAAACACATGGGCAGAGAGAAACTCAGTTTGCATTAACTATGCCCAACATCAATTGTGAAATATATCAAGAGGAAGCACACAATCCCACAGTCCACTCCTGATTCCTTACTCCCAGGTTAAGGGTTAAAAAGTGTCTAATGCTACAATTAAATAATAATAATATAATATACAGTATTTATATACCGCCTTTCTCGGTCATTGGATTTCTCCTCCGACTTTAATCCAAGGCGGTGTACATGGGCAGGCTGTCCTAACCCCCCTTGGGTTTTTTTTACAATATCTAAATGTCCAATCTTTCATGAACAGCTACTTTCCAGGTGGTATCCTTTTTACAGTCTGACAATTCTGCTGGCTGGCGCCTCCCACACTTGACCGACGCAGCTGGAAGCTCTTATCTCTCCTCTTGGAGGCTTTCACAGCTTTTTGCCGGCGGCGTGTCTCAAACTTATCAAGTTCACCGGTCTTCGGGCTTTGAAGGCAGCAGCTCTCCCCACTACGCCAGACACTTCTGCCCTTAAATGCCACTTAAATGATGAGGTTGAAGCACCAGGCCAATATCATGTTCTAAAGTTGCCTAAAATCACTCTGTACTTTGCTACCAATGTATGAGTTCCTTAATTCTTTCCTTTTGGTCAACTATAGGCACCCGGTTGGCTTTCTGAGAGCCAAACTGGCTTGTTTAGACATACATTAATTGATAGAGGTAATGTCTGCTGTTGCTGAAGTGCTATCGACTACAATCCACATTTTTTCCTCTTGTAAACCTTTTACACAGGATTGTAAAATACAGTAGGGCCCCAGAATCTGGGGGGGGGATAGGTTCCTGCCCCCCCCCGGATACTGGAAACCACGGATAGGGGAGAACGTTATTTTTTATTATTTTCTGTATTTATATACGGCCTCTCTCATCATCAGATTTCTCATCAGATTTATTCAAGGCGGTTTACACAGGCAGGCTATCCTAGACCCGATAAGGGTCTTTACAATATTGTTCCATTCATATATAGAACCTTCCATACTCGAGATATTTCCCTTCTGAGTGAAGCCCTCCTTCTGGCTTGTGCTCTGTACTTCCAAGCTTCGCAGTTCACCACAGTTCACCCTTGCAGCCCCCCCTCCCACTACCTTTCTTTGTTTTCACAGAGCTGGTGCCAAGCCAACGTTTTTCATTCTTTACCAATACAGTATAAACAGCATGCTGCTTATTTATCCCAATCTGTGCTCTTTATCCCAAAACAGGTGCAACCCCTGTATCTGCAGATCTGCTATCCGCAAGTTGCTTCAGCCCCCGGCACCCATTACCTTTCTTTATCTTCACAGAGCTGGCGTCAAGCCAGTGTGTTTCTATCTTAACCAAAACGCTATAAGCAGCATGCAGGAAGCTAACAGGAAGCTTCCTGCTTCCTGTTAACGAAGCCTTTCTAGCATTCAGGCTGCTTGCCTGCTTTGTTGCTATAAGCAGCATAGCGATGAAGCAGGCAAGCAGCCTGAACGCTAGAGAGGCTCCATTAACAGGATAGCAAATCTGCGGATACAGGGGTTGCACCTGTATTGGGATAAAGAGCACATATACTTTCATAGGCAAATCCAGTACCAAGGGCTAAAACCTGAGAAGTATCCTATATTTCCAGGTCTATATCCTAAACCTGAGAACTCCTACATTTATTTTTCTGCTCAGTGATCTGTAGATTATTACAAATCCTAAATTAGGTTTTCTGAAGATTTGTCATAGTGAGAGTGAACACAGGGAAGGAGACATAAAACAATTTTTGATTTTAATTTGGCTTGTTTTGAAGGATAAATAGATGTCAGAGCTCCTGAAAACATCCAATACGAAAATAGTTGGGAAAATTTAATGTTTATGTAGATATTTAATTAAAAGCCTTGAACAATACTGAGAACTTGGAAGCAAGAATTACATTGAAATCATACAAAAAAAGGGGGGCAGGCAGTAGTCTACCTTGTTTAAAAAAATAACATGATTTGCACAATAATCTTAACACAGTCCTAAAAATTATCGGAAGGATGACATCTTCAAATGCAGTACTGGAGAAAGGAATTTCCTTCCATTTAATGCACTCTTTCAGAGAATTATATCAGAATTAGAAGTTTTCACAGGCAGAAAAAAGTGTGCATGTACACTCTTAAATAAGATTACCTTGGCAAAACTTTCACTTGGCACACCTGAAAGCACAGATGCCTCTTTGAGAAGCAGTTCTGGCAACGTCTCATTTATCTCTTACAAGATCATAAGATCTTTCAACCGAGAAGGATAGTTACAAGATCTACCTACACATTGCCTTACTTGAAGTTTGCATTTTGACTCTTTAATCCTTCCAAAAGGACCTGGAATGGTGTGTGTGCGCGCGTCCACGCACTGGCGTCGCTGCAGGGGGGCAAAGCTCTAAGTTCCGCCACTGTCCGACCCTCCGTTACACGGGAGCACGAAGCGCCCCCGCCCCCTCGCCTTTGGAGCCATTCAAGTCGGTGAAAGCGTTGCTGATGAAAGCCTTGAATGGCTCCAAAGGCAAGGGGGCGGGGGGGGGGTGTCTTCGTGCTCCTGTGTAACGGAGGGTCGGACCGCGGCGGAACTTAGAGCTCCGCCCCACCTTCAGCAATGCCTGTGTGTGTTTGTGTGTGTGTGTGGCAAAACACAAGTGCAAAGGGGTAAACATGTGCATAAGATATTAACATTTCTTTATTTCAAAAACTGTGTGTGCTGCCATATTTTTCTCAAGCCCTATGGCTGTTTTTTCATGCTTTACATGTGTGTTAAAATCAAAAACATGGCAAGGGTGCCAGAAAGGCAGCAAGAAGGAGGGTCGAAGGGGCAGCCATCAATATAACAACTCCTGAAAATCTCCTAGAAACTCTATCAAACAAGCCTCCAACCCTTTCCACCCCAATGACCTAAACACAATACTGTACACTACATGAAAGTGAATAACCAAACCAAAACTGGTTTTTCACCCAGTTACAAAAATAAAGTTGTATTGTGTACTCAAACAGCGGCGTATGGAGGAGTCTTTCATGTTTAGTTCTTCCTCTGCAGACTCAATAGCTCTTTTGTTGTTCACAGTTTTTCCTTTCATTACCTATCAGTCAAGTTGACAGCATCCAAAGTCCACATCGTTGTTACTTTGCTGATACTTCCTCAATCTAGAAGCAGCAGCTGAAGCACTCAAGTTGCATGTCACTGGGCTTGATTGGTAGGTCCTCTCTTGTCCTCGGTGCAGAATACAGGCTATCATGTTCCTCTGGCTAGTACAGTCCACATAGGTGTTAAGCTGTGCTATGATAAAACTAACTTATGGCGCAATTCTACCAGCCGAGAGTGCCAGCACTGAGGCCTCAGCGCTGGTGCTGGGTGTCGCGAACATGCCATAAAGCACATTCATGACACCCGGAGAACAGGCCATGCTAGCACCAGGGTCGTGCCACCACACTGCCAACAAGTCCAGCACCCTGAGCCACAAAGCAGGTACACGTTCTGCACCAGGCGGCGCTGGGGCTAGGGGAGGGTGGTGGGAAGGCAGGGAGGAGTGTAACGGGGCAAAGGAGGGTAGAGAGGGGGTGGACACTTGGGAGGGGGTGGGATTGATGTCCTTGTCAGACGCCATATCCTATCCTCCATCCCAGGCCTCCAGTCCCGACAGGGGGCTAATCAGGTCTGCGCCGTTGATTTTGGTAACACTGACCCAAGTAGCCCCATAGCAGAGGCTGGGGCATTACCCGGGGTAAGGGGATGAACAGCCCCTTACTCTGAGGAGGCCACCAGCCTGCTCTCCTCCAGCACTGGATACAGTGCATGGCATGGATAGGATTGCGCTGTTAGGCTTGCCTGAGATACAGTTTGTTTAGCAGCTGTTTCTTAAGCAAAGGGCTGCCTTGCACAGACACAGGGTTTACTTTAGACCAGAGATTCTCAACCTGTGGTACGGGTATCCCTAGGGGTACGCGGACCTCTTGCTGGGGGTACGCCAAGCCCTGCCCCTTATCTGCCCCATCAGCAGCTAATTAAGTGTTAATTAACATGGATTTTAAATTGTAATTATTTTTGGAGCCCTTCTGTCTCTCTGATTTTGGTTTTGGGCTTATTTTGTACTTTGAAAAATGTACTTTGGTGGAGAGGGGGAGGGAGGAGCTGATTTTGGGAACTGTGACTTGGAGAAAAAAAGAGATCCTTGCATGTGTGTGTGTGTCTCTCTCCCTCTCTCACACTCTCACACAATTAAATAAGACATTTTTCAAATTTAAAATAGTGTTAGTACTTTTTTATTTAACTATTAATTACCTAATTAATTAATTGATTAATTCAATTAATTAGCAGTTAATTATCAGGGGGTACTTCAGAAAATTGGACCGTGATAGGGGGTACTCGGGCCGCCAAAGGTTGAGAACCCCTGCTTTAGACCTTTAGCTGACCAAGCAGATCAATCAATTAAATTAAGACTGCAAGTCTGAGACTTCAGTTCCGGGGATGGAAGAGTAAGGAGTGGTGAAGATAACCCCAACATACAGTTATTTATGACTGTAGATGGCTTGTCACTTACCCAAATGGAAATGTCCTCGTATACCTTTTGTAATATGCTCCAAATGGAAAAAGTATAGCTCGGGTGCCTAATCACGACACACAAATGGCAAGGGCAGCTTGCACAAAAGTGTTATGATGAAGTTCCCCCATATTTGCAAGATAAATCTGATGAATGCTGTTGCGCTGGTCTGTGACTGAAATAAAGATTATTGATTGATTGATTGATTGATTGATTGATGAATGCTGCAGCGGAATTGACCATCGCTACCTTCTGTCACTTCCCTGTTAGCAATACAGGGGACTTTCAATGGAAAGTCCCACAAATCCTTGCCTGCAACTATGCAAACACATCATAAAGCAAGGCTACATGTCGTTTATAATTATGTTTTTTGAAACAAGGAAGAAGGAGAGTGCTTCAGCTGAATCAAGGCTCATCAAAGTATAAAGGCCTAGAACCTGTTTTCAATAATGGAGTTCAAGCCTTGGAATATGTGAAGTAGTACTAAAGCATAGTATACCTTGTAACGTGTCCAGAACACACATTAACATTTATTGTTTATCAAGTCCTCAGAGCCAGAGACGTAACTTACCTCCGCAGTGCCTGGGGCAGTGACATCATGACATATGGCATGACGTCACTTATGGGTTCTTTCCCAGAAGTGAAAGAACCCAGGAGGTGCTTGCGGTGGTCGCAGTCAATCTCCGCACTCTCTCTGAGCGGCTGTGGCTTCACAATTGGACAGCAGCTGCCTCTTCCTCGCAACCTTCTCCTCAGGCGTGCCACGGCTCTGCAATCGTTCTGCGACCACCTCCTCCTCACGACCTCCTCCTCAGACCACACCAAGGAGGAGGTTGCGAGTAAGAGGCTGCTGCGGTGGAGCTTAAGGGGCATGCTCCAGTTGCAAACCCCCCCCTTGGTGGAGGTGCCCTTCAGGCGACACCATCGTTATTTATTTATTTATTTATTTACTTACAGTATTTTTATCCCGCCTTTCTTCCCGAAGGGACCCAAGGCGGCTTACAACAACAACAAAAAAGAAAATACAATACAAAAAATACAATACAAAAAATAATTACATTTTAAAACTGTAAAAAACAATTAATGAAAATTAATAAAAACAGTATCTAAAAATCGATTAAAAAGATCATAGCACAATTAAAACAGGAGCATAAAAACAGCAGCACCCTAGCAAGATGTTAAAAAAGGCAAGTGCTCAGAAGGCTTCTTTGAACAAGAAGGTTTTTAGGCTTCGCCGGAAAGTGTCCAAGGAGGGAGCAGTTCGTAAGTCAAAGGGGAGGGAGTTCCATAAGGCACCCGCAAAAGGGCCTTCTCTGATGATCTAAGGAGATGAGCCGGACTATATAGGAGTAGGCGGTCTCTCAAATATCCTGGCCCCAAGCCGTATAGGGCTTTAAAGGTCAAAACCAGCACTTTGAATTGGGCCCGGAAACGAATCGGCAGCCAGTGCAGCCGTTGGAGGAGCGGCCCGACAGAGTCGAACCGCCTTCCTCCAGTGACCACACGGGCCGCCGCATTCTGTACTAATTGCAGTTTCCGAACAGTCTTCGAGGGCAGCCTCACGTAGAGCGTGTTACAATAATCTAGTCGCGATGTCACCGTGGCATGGATCACCGTGTTACGCCCCTGCTCAGAGCAACCAGGAACTGTATGAATTAAAAAAGACAAAAGAACCATGTTTTCAAGCTTATACAGGTCTGGACTCTCCACAAGGCCATCTGAGGTGGTCACCTCAGATGGCTGATTGCTTGGCGGGGCACCTACCTCCACCCACCCACCCACCACCACCACCCCTCCTTTTTTCTTGATAGCTAAAAGGAAGAGGGGAATGAAGTAGATGAAGAAGCGTGGGGGAGAGAGAGTGATGGTGTAGAGCAGTGGTTCCCAAACTTACCGGAGTCACGGCACCCCCGCAGCCTCTTCTTCCAGCTCAGCCGGGTGCTGCCATCTCTCACAAGATCCAAGATGGCGGCGCCCAAGAGAGCTGGTAGGAGGGGTCACCATGGCATCCCACAACGCCCCAGTGAGCTCACCATGACGTCCTCAGGCATCGCAATGCCCGCTTTGGAAACCACTGGGCTTGAGTATCTCCAATGCTTGCCCACCGCTCTCCTCTCTTCCAACATTCCTCTTTTCCGGTTGGGCGGCGCCAAGGGAGGATGCTAGGAAAGCAAGCTCCCTTGAGTCTATAATCTTTAGATATTTAGATATTTATAATCTTTAGATATTTTATTAATCTTCTTTTAATAGTTTATCAGTATTTACTAGTTTAGTTGCTAAAGTTTTATTCTCTGAGTAAGGACTGCCAACTGGTATTTTTGCAAACAGTATTTGGGCTTTTCGCCAGCACAGACAAGGAGTCGGAGTTTATCTCAAGGACAGCCGGAGATACAGCAAATGCGGAGGATTGGACGTTTTGCTGAAGAAACAGTGTTTGTTTTAACTACAGCGGCAAGCAAAGGCCTCAGACTTTGGCACAATCAGGACTGTTCTGGTATTTCAAGGCTCTTAACGAGTTCGATAGAATAAGGTAATGAGATTTAATTATGGGTCTGAAAAGGACTCTCCCTAAGGAGAGTGAGGGGGGCGAAAGACTATCCCCGGTCTCCAAACAATTGAGGCTGGTTGACATCTTTGCCCCATTGAAGTTACCTTCAAGGCTGCAAAACAGCTTGGAGCAACTGGAGGCAGCTCCTGATAAACTCGTGGGTCTGAAAAGGACTCTCCCCAAAGAGGGTGAGGGGGGCGAAAGACTATCCCTGGTCTCCAAACAATCGAGGCTTGGTTTTTGGTTTCCACATCTCTTAGCGCAAGGTGCAGAGAGTTGTACCCCTTGGCCCATCAGGCCATGGCTGTTTGTCTTGAATTCGGTGCCATAAGACTTGTAGTAGTCAATGTGTATTTCACCCCCCAACAAACTAAGGCCCAAACAAATAAGATCTGATTTGGAAGAGGAAGGCAGACATGATGGCAACCTGGGAGCAACTAATTCAATCAGCTAAAGAGAAAAATACAGCCCATTTTTGGAAATAGATAGCCAATCATTCATTTAAGGACACTTCACCTTTAGACTCACTTATTTCGGCCAATACTTGGGAACTCTATTTTCAAAAGCTATATGCTGACTCATCCTGCAATGTTCCTCCGCAAAATTTAGACGATCTCCCTCAATGGCCCCCAGTTACTGTAAAGGAAGTCACGGTACTAATTCAACAACTTAAAAGAGGTAAAGCTCCTGGCATTGACAGCATCCCTCCTGAGCTGATTAAAAATCATGTGGACTGGTGGGCCCCGCTTTTAGCTTCCCTTTTTACTAACATCAACACCACGGGACGGATAGCTGAGGACTGGCGACAAACTGTTATAGTCCCATTTTTTAAGAAAGGCAGGAGGGATGACCCAGCCAGTTATAGACCAATAAGCTTACTGAGTATTATCAGTAAGCTTTATGCAAGTCATCTCTTAGGCAAGCTTAAAAGTTGGTCGGAACACGAAAGCTTGCTGGCAGATGAGCAAGCTGGATTTAGGGAGGGCAGGAGCACACTAGGTCATTCCTTGATTATGCAACATCTGGTGGAAAAATATACAGCCAATAATCTTAGTTCCATACATGCTGCATTTATTGACCTAAAATCAGCCTTTGATTCCATCTCTAGGGTTAAACTGTGGCAGAAACTTGAGGGTATGTCCCTTGATTGTAGATTATTGTTCCTGATTCGAGCCCTGTACTCCAATACATCCCTTAAGGTGAGATGCACCAAGTATGGGCATCTTTCAGAACAAGTTCCAACCTATAAAGGGGTAAAACAGGGCTGCGTCCTAGCGCCTCTTCTGTTTAACATCTATGTAAATAGCCTGGTGGAGTACTTGAACTCACCTGATTTCCATCCTCCAACTTTAGCCAACCGTAAGATACCTGTGCTGCTATATGCGGACGATACAGTCATCCTCTCACGAACACCAGTGGGACATAGAAGGGCCTTAAAGAAGTTTAGTACTTATTGTGACGATAATCAGCTTGTCCTTAACTACTGAAAAACCAAAGTTTTATCCTTTGGCAAGAGGCCAAAAATCAGGGCCTGGGGTATCAACAGCCACAAGATCGAGCAGGTTTGCACCTACAAATACTTGGGGGTAATGTTGCAAGCGACTGGAGCCAGAACTGCACACCACGAATACGTGGCCAAGGTAGGCCAGAAATCTGCTCGTGCAGTAGTTAAGTTTTTTAATACCAAAGGTGGCCATTATTTGCCTGTGGCAATTAAGTTACACCAAGCAAAAACTCTGCCCCAGCTTTTATAAAGGGACAATTTTGGGGCCCCTTTCCTCCAGTTTCACCCCCTTGGAATGGGTGCAATCCAAGTTTTTAAGATCTATATTCCAAGTGTCCAGTTATGTTTCCAACGTAAGCTTGCGCTTGGAGTCTGGCTTGCTTAAGGTTGAGGCTAGGGTCTCCCTAGCCTCTATTAATACTTGGCTAAACCTAAATTTTAATGCCCAGGGCCTAACATCATTAATCCTTCAAGATAACTTTCAATCGTCATGGCTTATGGCAGTTCACAGGAAATTGAGACATCTGGGACTCTCCCCTGAGGTTGTGCTGGCAATGGACTTTTCTCAAGCAAGAGCAGCCATAAGGCAAAGGCTGCTAGATACAGAGCGGCAAGAGGACATCAGCAGAACTCCACACTTTTTAGCTGCAGAGGACATTAGATATAAAGTAGCTCCAGCAGCTTATCTGTTACTGCTAGAGATCCCCACGCATAGGAGGACCTTTTTCTTGGCCAGGTGGAGAGCCCTCCCTTCAGCATTTTTGGAGGGCTGTTTTAGAAGGATTCAAATATCTGAAAGGGTTTGCCAGTGTGAATTGGGAGAAGTAGAGACAGTAGAACATGTCCTGTTTCACTGTTCATTTTATCAGGGGTTGCGTGCTACGTTTATTTTCCCCTTTATTAAAAAATATTCCAGTTTAACTGACGTGGAGTTGGCCAAGATGCTCCTTGTGGGAAAAAGCTCCTGGTCTACTATCCAGTGTGCAAGCTTTTTGGCAGCTGCTTGCAAAACTCGAAAGAGTATTGTCAGTATCGAGGGAAAATTTTAATGCTTATTTAAGCTCTGTTTGTTCGCCCCTCTTTTGTGTAGTGTCTCCTACTTGTTTTAACTTAGGCTTGTTATGTGATGCTCTGTTGATGTTGTGTTTTGTTGTGCTATGCTGCTGGTCATTGACTGTTAATAAACTATTGAATTGAAAAAACATTCCTCTTTTCCTTTTCAAATCCAGAGAGTGGAATGAAGAGCCATAGTGGAGGTGGTTGGTGTGCTGCTGGATAAGGGGTGTGTGTGTGTGCCATTTGGCATGCTTCCTCAGGCATCTGGAAGCCTTGGGCCAACCCTGAGTTTACAATCTGGGGGAAAAAAGGGAAAAGGCAAAATGGGTAAGTAGAGTCAAAACAAAGGGGAAACAGCTAATGGAAAGAAAAGGAAATCATTCATTCAGAAAAGGTACACCTGAACAGATTTGCTTTTATTTGTGAAATGAGAGCAGATGTCTAGAGGCAAGAAATTCCAGTGGTAGGAATGGATGCTACCAAAGCAAAAGAAACAAGATTAGCAATTAATGAGGAAAAAATAGGCTTAAAAAGAACACTCAAACAGAATAGCAGATGGGAAGGAGTATAGAGAAAGAAAACTATAGAGTAATAGTTGAGGACAACCCCCACCCTCATCTCCAAAGAAAACATTCAGGATTAGGAAGCAATGCATTTCATTTTAGAAGTTACTAAGGACGGATATGGAGGCAGTCACTCTTTGAAAGTGTAGGAGTCAGACTAGTACTAGTTAGATAGGGATGTTGTGCTGGGGCTGTTTAGAAGTTGTATGAAGCTGAGACTTCTCAGTGCAAATGAAGCATGAGAAGTTTCAATAACCAGATGCTCATGTTCATCCATTTCTACCTTTGCCTCTCTTTCCCCCTCCCCTTGTCATTAGATTGCAAGCAGGTGAGGGCAGAGGTCTGTCATTTTTCATTTGCATTTGTTTGTAAGGCATCATCCGCAGTGCTTGTAATATGCATGGTGTAAGAACGTGGGAGAAGGACCTCTCTCACCTCTGGCCACTCTCTATGAAAAGATGAGCCTGGCCAGCCTTACACCGGCACCTAGGATGTGCGCCAGCAAAATAGCTGCTGGCTTACACCGGGGGAAAGGGATGAATGTCCCTTTCCCCCATGGTGTGCCCCAGCCCAGCCAGCACAATCCTGATCCTGCTTAGGATCCACCATCGCGCGCTTTACACACTGCAGCAGATTTTAGGCAGCAGGATTGGGCTGCCCGTGTTCTCAACATCAGTATTGCTGTTTATATAGTTCAAGGAAGCCACGGGCCAATGAGTGCTGTGTTTGCAACAGAGCAAAGTCACAGTGCTGATTTTAACATTTCCAGACACCTGCAAGCTGTCTGGTTTCCTACATACGATGGGCACAATCTTAATCGCTCTGTTGATGGAGTGCAGGGCTCAGAGAGACACTGCTGGAGGCCAGTGTAGCCCTCCTCTCCCTCAACAGGCTACAATAATGTCTGCTTGCTGTACCCACATTCTACTTGTGCTTTTCGTGAGCCCATCTGCCAGAGAATGGGCAGGAACCGGTGGCTGAATGATTCAGCATCATGGTGGGCTCCCTTGAACTGAACACTCTGGCCACAAGATCAGATACACAAAGAGCAGCATCAGCCAGGAACCAAGGCTGCCTGCTGAGGAGAGGAGGGTTATACTGGCCTATAAAACAGAACTCCACTCCCTACACACAGAGTAAACTGGATTATGCTCGCTATTGGAAAACTCTCCGAAAATATAATGACATTCAAGAGAGGCATTCCCATTTGTTGGCAAGGGTGCCAGTTCAAAGCACTGTATGGGTCTTTTCATCTCCCTCCTTCTGGCAGCACCCCTTCTGAATACCCCCCAAAGCCTCCCGAAGGTCAGGAGACCCTCTGGAGCATCACTCCTTGTGGCACAAGCAGCTGCCATTCAAAGGGAAAATTGACAACTGCCTCTCCCCCCCCCCCCATGCCAGCAAACATGGACTAGAAGTGAGAGCAAGTTGCTATTTGCTGTCACTTGCCTAGGACAAGCATTTATTTTGTCATTGTAGCAGCTGCCTACTAACTACCTGATCATCTTCAATGCCAACATTTATTGGTTCTACACTACAAAATTAGCCTGGGGAGTCCCTCCTTACGTTGGACTAATTAGTTTCAGGACAGGCAGGATAACTTTTTGAAAATGAATTAATTTGACAGCGTCACCCGTTTTGCACTCTTGCTGCAAAGCAATTACTTTGGGGGCCAGAATGTGAAAAGGCCAGAAGGATGTGGAGGGATAGTCTGAAAAGGCAAGAAAGAGAAAACTCAAGGGACCCATTGTTGGTTGCACTAGAAAAACAAAGCGGTTTGATAATCAACTACTTTTGAAAGCATGCATTTTAATGTGGTAAGTACTGTAAAACCTTTTTTGGATGTACAGAGCGACAATAAATAGCAATACTGAAGAAGAAACCGACGATACTGTGAGCAAAGCAGGTTTCTGACAGCGGGCAGGTAGCTTGTGTGTGTCACAAAGCAATAGATTTTGGCATCATACTTCACATTGCACCGGAGGGGCACACATTAGTCTTCCTGTCTTCTGTGCTGCCTGTCATGTGCTGTTCTTCACTTATCTCATCTCCAGCACTTCCTGATCTTTTTAACAGTTCCATTAAGTGAAAAAGAAGAGGACTGGACAATAGGCCCTTGAGGTTCCTCGGCAGTATCACTTCATTCATGCTGACATTCAGCAGTGACATTTCACTGCCTTTCAAGAGCAGATGCCTTGCTGAACCCAACGGCGGCAAGAGCATCACCGACAGTCGGGCCCCTCTTACTGAATATCCAAGATATGAATAATGACAACAGTAGCGGCACAGAGGCTGAGAGAAGGGAGCAATCAGTAGAGCCCTTTTCTGCCCGCTTGAAAGAGAGACGGAGGGACACAGCACAGAGGTAGAAGTCACCGTCGCAAGGGAGCAGCTTTTCCCTCTCAGTAACCTGCATCCCTTTCAATTGGGCTGGTGACACCGGCGAGGGAGGCAGCAACCTGATACCCATATGGTCCAAACAGCCACACTTTATTACGTATGCTGAGCATTTCTACAGTGCCATCAATTAACACAGTGCTTTCCATAGTAGCCTAAGCAAAAAGGAGACAGATTCCAGCACCAAGGAGCTGGAAAAGTAACAGATTTAAGAGGGTGCTAGAGGGAGGGGGAGAAGCAAAGTTGGCCAACAACTGAGAGGAGGGAGGGAGGGAGACGATAAGGAACTAGAGGGGAATGTGAGCGGCTGCAGCAATGCACATTCAGTTACAGATGAGGTGTAAAGGAGCAAGATTCCCTGTATACCTTCAGCATATGGCCAGTTTCAACTGAATCAAGCAGAAAATGCTGTACCGCTGGGCTCAGATGGGGGAATCACATGGGTGATCCAAAATCTCCTGGCACCTGAAGCAGGGTGTCAAAAGGCAGCTCCTCAACACCTCTCCCTTCACGATGCTTGGGGTGATGCTCTCTTGTACACTGTCTGGCATGTGGACAAATTGCTCCTCCTCCTCTTATGTTGATTTGAAGAGGGGGAGGGGAAGAAGCTGGCAAGGAAGTGGAGGAGAGGAGAGGGGTGGAATAGAGCATCTTCTCTCCCAGAAGCAGCAGCAGCACCCCACAGCTGGTTAAGTGGGTGGTGTCTGCCTGATTGCCTCTCATGCAACAGTCCCCTCACTAACCCCTCATGCATTAATTCTGTATGATCACTAAAATACTTGAAGGACCATTTCCCTCCATATGAATCTGACTGCTCTATGAGGTTGTTGAGGGAAGATCTGTTGCAGGTGCCATCACTGACAGAAGAAACAGTTGGTGGCAACTCACAACAGGATATTCTCTGTTGTGATGACTGGACCTGTGGAATTCTCTCCCACTGGGGGGTGCTGATGTTTCAAAAGGGGTTAAGACTTGTGTTCCACTGGAACAATCAAACTTTTAAATCCAACTTCATTTAAAGATGATGTTTATTTCCTCTCCAAAGTCTTAGAGTGGATAGCAATAGTTTAAAATAAGTGTAGAAAAATGGAAAAGTGGGATTAAAAAAAAATCCCAAATATAAAAAGCACAAGGGAGAATTTCAGCAGGTTCTTCTATCACACATGCAATACACTGGGGTCAAACCTATGTATGTACCCAGTAGTAAATCTGGGCAACAAATTCTGCCCTGTTTTCATGCGTGTATTCTACCATCTCATTATACCAGTGCTTCTCAAACTGTAGGTTGTGGCCCGATGCGAGGTGGATTGCAGAGTTGGGCCCATCCACCCATCCTTGCATCCAGTTGGCTCCAAATTTGAGCCCTCTGGATGCAACTGGAAGCCACTCCTGGTTCGCACCGTGACCTGGATGCACTCCCTGAGCCTCCGCGGGCCTCAGAACACCTCTGGAAGTGACCAGAAGTCACTTCCAGTTTAATTCTGGTTTCATGGAAGTGATTTCCAGTCACTACCAGAGGCGTTCTGAGGACTGCGGAGACCCAGGGAGTGCATCCCGGGCCCAGCGTGAGAGAACTAGGTGAGTTTGGGGACCACTGCATTATACTGGAGACCACTGCATTATACTGCATGTACAGACCAGGCCTCAGATGGTTTGAAATGAGAATTAGACAAACTTATGAAGGACAGAACTATCAACTGTGATCAGCCTTGATGGCCAAGTGCAACCTCCATGTTCAGACAACATATTCTGAATACTAGTTGCTGGAGGACACACAATACAGGAGGGGAGTTACCTTCATGCCTTCTTTGTGTGCTTCCCAAAAGCATTTGACTAGGCAATGTTGGTAACAGAATGCTGGACTAGCTGCATTCTTGGTCTGATCCAGCAGGGCTAATATGTTCTAGGACTGGGTCTTTGCACCAAAAATGAGTTGTACTTGAATGGAAGTGTGTAGGGTTTTGCTTTTTTTTTTTTTTTTGCAAAAAGGTTCTTTCCACTTGGGTGTCAAACTCTGCCTGTCAGTGAGAACAGGCCTTAGGTGATTTCACTCCATTACCTACTTCTATCCCAGAGGAGAATCTGACAGTAGAGCGGAAAAAATTAACTTGAATTTTCCTTCGCACAGATTTTACACTAGACTAACATCAGCAGTTCCAGAGGAATTGCTCCTGAATTGGTTATACAAAATGAATTGAGTCCTGTAGAGGAATCTGCTCTGTCTTATGAGCACGAAATTCACTTGTAGCTTCACTGGAATGTCATGCCAAAATAATTTAATTTTTTAAGAGTTAAGAGACACCTTTATTTCAGTCTGTAAATCAAAGCAGGCTCCAGTTGTCACTCTGGTAACTGGGCAAACCAGAACAACTTTTTATCTGTGGAGCCTGGGTTAACAAAGCAAGTGAGCGCGCACACGCACACACATGTAGAGACACACCAAAGTTTGATGTGGTAAGATTATGGTAAGTAATGTGGTCAGATTTATCATCAGTACTGTTTAAATTGTTATGTAGGTAAAATTGTACATGTTTGCAAAATGAATAGAACTTTGAACCCCCAAAGCTGTACACACAGATACAAAGATGATTTAAGTAATCCTCTTGCAATGTATGCCTACATAAGCTTGGCTACCAGAGACCATATATACTTCACTGCATGACCTCCTTGTGCTTCAGTAAATTTAGCTGGACCATAAGAAAGTAAGTTTGTCCTCTTTCTGATTGAAAATGCTGTTATGGAGGAGAGATGGCTTAGAAAGTTCATGAAAGAAAAAATCGTATTGTGTACATTACAGTAATGGGCAAGAAAGCTCATCAAAACACAGAAGGATGGTGGTGGTTCTTTTAATATGTTCTGCTGAATGATGTTGAGGTACATATTTTGAGGTTTGTACACACCAAATTCCATCCTAGCATGGAACTGCCTGAATAATTGCTGACTTAAAGGGGAAACAGATGTTCCAGATACAGTACAGTGCATAGAGGTTATTGAGTTTATGACAGTTCTTGAATAAGAATCATATGAAATATGATTTTTGACTGAAACTACTCCCCAGAGTTGGTGTCAGAGGTTGGCCAGGTTGGCACTGGTCAAGAGCTCATGAGCTCCACAGGGACCTATGAAGTCCCTCCTTTATATGGTAATAGTGGAGTGATGCGCTCAACAGAGCACATCACTGCCTCCATCCAGGTTGAGTGCTCCCCAGGGACCCTTCAAAGGGATGGAGGAAGGACCAGTATGAGTCTTACACTGGTCTTGCCTCCTTCTTCTACACCCGTGGCCAATGATGCTTGCTCTCAGGGACCTAGAGTCTTTGGAGAATGAAAGCTGATTGTCTGGGGAGGGGAACAGAATGGAGAAGGAACTGCCCACATGAAACTCATGCAGACAGTTCTTCCTCCCCTGCTCCCCCAAACAATTTGGTTGCTCACCTACTTATGCTCCCAATATCGGTAAGCTGCAGATGGATGGAGGGGAAAGTCTTGGGGTTCCCACATGTGCACGTGGGCACAATGGCTCTCCTTTGTCTGAGCCTTTCGGGAACGCTGAGAAGGGCCCTCCCACTTGCCCAGAGCCTCCTACCTGTGTTTTCTGGCCTCTGAAAACCTGGAAGTAATTGGCAATGATGTCCTTGCCAGTCACGTCCGGTGGTACGCAGCAGGAGAGTGGCGCTGGAGGTGGTATTCAGCCGGGAAGGGGTTAAGAACCCCTGCATTATGGCATTGTCATTTTTGAAAATTCCCTGTTCTAATGATTGACTGCTCTTTCTCTGAAAAGCTTAAAAATATATATTCCTAAATTTTATCGCTTCCTTCTGCAGTCCCCTGGGACTTGCATCTGTTTGCTAGATTATAAACACGTTTATTTTCAAAAAGATACATCAAATTTTGATGTTACACTATTATTTTCTTCTAACTGATTTCAGTGAAGGCATGCATGATTCACCATGGAAGCAAAGGGTAAAAGTCAAGTCAGATATGCTGTATCTTTAACTACAGCCCCCCCCCCGTATCCACGGATTCCTCTTCCGCGGTTTCAGTCATCCACGGTTGAGGAATCCCCCCGCGCCCTCCAGACCCCCCCTATTGCAATGTTTGCAATTACAAACATTGCAAAATGTTTGTAATTAATATAGTTGCTGTTATTTCAAATATATATGTTGTAACTGTAAATAGAGAAGATCTGGAAGAACTCAGTCATTGGACACTGCTCACTGGACTGACTGAGGCGTCCGCTTATATATACACAACCATACTGGTGCGACAGCACTTGAATGTTCGCGAAGTGGAGGAGAGCGAGAGCTGAGCCTGTGAAAGGGTGCGCCATCAAGCATGAACGCTGCATTGGCATGTTCACAATACACAGTTTAGGGAGGTACTCTCCACAATTCACCAAAATAATAAAATGAGGGAACATGGGCTTTTCCTAGGTTAAATAATGAAGAAAGCCCGCACCGCCACTTGTTGAATTAATTTCACAACTTTTGACTTGTATCTTGTCTTACACTGTTGACATATGTACCCTTTTCCACCATTATTCAATTTTTTCGCATACCCCTAAGTGTCCTGGCATGTACTCCTGGGGCACGTGTAGCCCAGGCTGGGAACCACTGCGCTAAAGGATACTTCCTGCCACTTTAATTGAAATATGGCCCTTTCTGCTCAATGTTTCTTATTTACAGAATAAGATGCTATACCTTCAGCAGAACAAGATGCTATACCTTCAGCAGACAGAATCTATGCATAGTTTAAAATAGCGCCCCTGATCCAAATTATAATTCTTTCTTCTAGCCAATCAGATATCAGGGACTATGTCTCCTGCCCCAACTCTTTCCCCCCCTTGTGCTTTGAGTTTTAAAAACCTAGCTAAACTTAATTAATATTAATTGTTTCCCCCCCCCCCCCAATTCAGCAGATTACACTTTAATTAAAGATTAGTCATCAGTGCCTTTGTACGAGACGAGGCGGTAGTATGCGCATGCTCATATCTATAATCATGTGAGGCCACTCTAGTTTGTAATGGATCTTCTGAACTGACCTCATTACTGGCCTTTTTGGAAAAATAGGACACACCAGGGCAACAACATTCCAGATCCTGTAGAAAGCCTAGAAATGAGAATGCACCAGCAACTGGTTCTAGATCAGGGCTTTTCAAACTTTTGTTTTTTTGCTGCACAATACTGCTTTTCCAGTACCATCTTTTGCAGGTACCAATGCTAACACTAGAGATGGTAGCTGCACACCAGAGTGGGTGTGCACCCACTCTGAACCCTCCTTCCCCAAACCATGCCACTTCTGAAGGGCTACATAGCCACTGTCCCAGCCATCTCCACTTCCAGCAGCATCAGGCCAGGCAGGGCGGTGCCACATGGTCACCACAACGGTTGGGGATTAAGCGCCACCTGCCATACTGTGACATTACCACTAATGGTCCTAGTGCCATTGGTTGAAAAGCAATGATGCAGATGATCTGGTTTGCTGCATAGTGATGCAGCCAACTAAGCTGAATTGCTCAACTGATTCAAACAGCTACAAATAAGGTTTATTTGACCAACACATAAGGTGATCTGTCCTCTTAATTCTTTCATGATTTCTCATTTTGATAAATGTCTCTGCTACCTGATGAAATAAACCCAGTCTCTAATGAAATATATCAAGTTTGGGTCATTGCATTCAGTGACAGGAAAACATTACAACATTTCCTTATCATGTCAACTCCCTATGATATTGCTAAATAAAATCTACCACTGAAAAGAAAAATCTGTGCCTACGTTTATATTCCAGTAAGAAGGCTTTCCAGACAAGTAAACCCGACAAGTAAACCCAAGTCATTTAAAATTCTGAAACAAAATGAGCAAAGAATAAAAAGGAAAAAATCAGCTGCAAGCAGTGAAATGGATTCACTACTATTCTGTCAGGACAATTCTCATTGGATTTCTGTGGGAAGGGGCATGGATTATGAGACAAGACATGGTAAGATTTCAATCTCCAAATATGTATTATAGATCTTTGGGGTTTTTTTTTATTCACAGACGCCATTGTAACAATTAGGCTGCTTGTCTGCGAACAATGAGAGAGCTACGAATCTTCAGCAGCAAAACTCAAAACAAAGAAAACAATGGAAATTATGCTCAATAAGCCATGAAAAACAACACCACACAACTGTTGGGCCAGATGATAGAAACTAAAGGTTTTACTTTTTCAAACCAACTATATACCTCATCCATATCATTCTTTTTCAGTAACATATTTATCAATCTCCTCCTTCTCATTATTATTATTTCCCAATTAAAATATTACTTTTAATGCAATGCTGCAATATATTACTGCAGTCTTATATTGAAGTTCAACAATAAAAATGAATAAACTAGGAAATGTTCTAGTGCAGGTTTTTCTCTGATGTGCTAGTAGGAAACATTTTCAGAAAATTTATTTTTACTTGCTATACGTATATAGTGTTCTTACATGATGCTGCCAGTCGCCTCACAACTAACAAGCTGGTTAGGTCCATGCTGACTTAGTTACACCAGTCAGGGGGTCTAAGTGGGAGATTTATCAAGGCGTTCTCTAATATTCTTTGTCTTTTAGCGTGAACAGATCCAGATCTTACAAGCTTTCCTACACCCTTGCATTTTAAATCCTATTTTGTTTCTTTCCTCTGCATCTCCCAACAAATGCAGCAATATCTTTCTCCCAGCTTGCTTGATGCCTCAACACCACCACCAGCCTATGCCAAGCAGGGCAGCCTAATCATTTGCCACTTGCGTTGGGAAGTGAATGTCAGTCAAAACGCCCTTCTGCAGTCTGAAATGCGTTTCTGCATTCACGCAGTGCAGATGGTAGGCTACCCAACGTTTGGAAGGATTGGGAAGAGACGAGGAAAAGAATATGAAATAATGTTCTTTTTTATCAGTTCAGACAGTAAATGTTTAATGGTGCTGATCATTTGACCAGTGATTATTACTTTTGTTTTACAAAGTTATTAACTAATCCTAGATAAGAGTTAGCACACTTCCAACTGAAATATTTGGAAAATATGATTCTGAAGGCATGCAGTAGGAGCCAGAGAGATGATGTGAGTGTGCTGATTCAGGGTGCATGCAACATCAAAAGGAAGAGCAGTAATTGGAACAGTATTAGCATCTCCACCTCTTGACAGCAGGAGTTATGCTAAAGGTAAAGGTATCCCCTGACAATTAAGTCCAGTCAAAACCCAAATCTGTGTGCAGCTACAGAAGAAAGACCTGGAAAACTGTGTAAGGGAATATGTGTGTGTGTGTGTGTGTGTGGGGGGGGGGGGGTTAGTAGGTTCTAAACCCAAAGTAACATGCTGTGTACAAGCAGAATTAAAAAAAAACAACCTTGCAGGAACTTAAGGACGTGTAATGAATAGCATGCTTTCATGGTAATATCACATTTTCCCTCATGATGGTATTCAACATTTGTACCAGATTGAACCAGTATCAGAAATGACTTTTACATTCTTCACATTTGTACTACCTATTGCCTTCAGCAGAAATGTCTGATGGGGCAGAATGCTTCGGAATTACAGTCTTTTCAACAAGCATCTTTTTAATTACCTGCACGTACAGCTTACTGTGCAGAAAATCAGACCTCAATTGCAAATTTCCACTTGGACTGAAGATGTGAAAAACAATTCACAATATCTACTTGACTCCACACCTACCTCTCATACTCTGAGCCTTGATTGTTGCTTTGGAACTTGTCTCTTGCCTTTGGGGTCCACTGACTGTACGTAACTTTGAATGCTTGAGGAACAACAGTACTGTTGTACCCAGTACCACAGGGATGACTTCATTCTATGTACAGTTCTGGGCACCAAAGCTCAAAGTTGATCAAGTGAAAAGGATGATAGTTTGTCTGGGGAAGTGTATGTACACGTGCCAATATGTAACTGGGAAACTATGTATGTACTATCCTATTGAACCGTTCCGGTGGCATAATGCGCATTCCGGCTGTCGCAAACAAGACAATGCCAGAGAGTGCAGCCTAGCCATTGTCACAAGCAGTGAGCAGCTGGGTCCGCACGGCAGAAGACCGGGGATGCCTGCTGCATGACGTAAGGCTGCACAGGGAGCGGGAGGGAGGCAGGGAGGGGTGGCATGGTGCAGGGGTGGGCAAAGGGGGTGGTGAGGAGGGCGGATCACGCTGGGAAACGGGGCAGGTTCGGTGGCAGCAACGCCTGCCGTATCCTGACCCTCTTCCCAAGCCCAATCCGCCTTCATTGGTCAATGCAGACTTGCACCAGCGAGACTGCCAGCACAAGCCCGAGTAGATCTGGCAGCCAGGCATGGGCTTACCCCAGGACAAGGAAATAAATGTTCCTTTACCCTGAGGAGGCCTCCCAAGGCTGAAACTCCCCTGTGGGATGCATCAGACGCCATGTTGGCACCGCTGCATTGCCACATGGGGAGTTAGATAGGATTGGGCTATAAACAAATGTGTGAATGCATTAAATGTAAATAAAGAGAAGCTGCTAGGGGAGGAGGAGGAGAGGCACACAGGTGCTTAAAACCAAGAAATAAATGAGAAAAGGATGAAGAAATGTGTTTAGAGGAGAGTCAATTAAGGGGCCAATATATTGGTAGCCTGAATCAAGAACTGATATCCTGGTTTGTTGTGATCACTGAAACCACAGCTTCCCAGTTTGGAAATCATGGGGATATACGATTTAAGCTTTGCATTTAGCTGGGTGCATGAACAGCACAGGGGCACACACGGTGGTGGACTTGTTGCTCATTCGCGGTTCAACAAATTATGGTTTTCTGGTTCATCTGAACCAGGCCTATCTAAAAACAGACAACAGTATTATGGTCTGCAGATCAGTATGCTTACATGCAAGAAATGATATGTTTAGAGATTGGGACACCAAGTCAAGCTCCTTAGTAAAATATGGCTTCAATCTATGAATTACCAAGTGCTTCTTAAGATTCTTCTTAAAATCTTCTTAAGTTTCATCACCCACAACATCTCCCAGTCTGCCCTCCCCCAGAGTTTTCACAGCACCCAACTGCCAGAAATAGCCTGATGGGGAACATCCATCTGGAGAGGATGACGCAATGTCACCACAGTCTGAACTCAGGTGTTAAAAGAGCCGAGTACAAATCAATCCAACCAGCACTTTCTTGGAGGAAATGAGACACGAATATGTGGCTGTTCAAGCTCACCACAATGCACAGTGTTAAAACAGAGAGACACTTTTTTAAATTTTCAAGGGGCAGGGAAATCATCAGGCCTACTTGGGAACGTAAGGGGTCATTCAGACCTTGGATTTCATCCAAGCAATTTTTGTGAGTCTCCCAGGTCCTGTGGTACTTGACTGCCTGCATGCCTGAAAACCTGCACTCTGTTACTGGAGACTTGTTCCCTGCTGCTGTTCACTGTCTGCACTCTGGTCAGTTCCCCTCTTAGACCTTCCCCAGAACTCAAGAACAAATGTCATCCCAAGCAAGAAGCGCCTCATACCTCATTTTTTATTGCACTTGCAGTCTCTTTCAAAACTCTGATGCACGATCTGCATCAATGATTTATCCCAGTCACATAAACTGATAAATTTGTATGCAAATCTGTATGTATTCATGCAATATATAAATGCAACAAATTGGTTTCTTGTAATCTTATAGAAGCATTTTAATTTGACGCATCACTCAAATGCATAATCCCCCCTCCCCAGGCTCAGTCCCAGGGGATAGCCTGCCACTAAATCTGGTCCAGCCAGCGCCCTGTGAGCTCCTGCCCTGGTCAGTCAAAACAGGCCAGTGTGTGTCGTTTCGTTCCAAATTCCAAGTAGCCAGTGCATTGGGGGGTCAGCCATGTCAGCCACTGGGCAAGGAGCTGCCTGGTCAGGCTGATTTCTGAACCCTCAGTACTAGTGCAGCACCCAATTCACCATTAGGGGGGGCAGGCAGGGGTTTCATGGGAGACCCACGGCTCCAGGGACCCCAGCAACCTGACACCAGTACAAATTTATATGTGGTTTGAATAAAGCATTTTGCAGTCAAAGCTACTACATACTTCAGGTGACAACAGGCAAATGATGAACAGCGGCAAGAGATAAAATACCCATTGGAAATTAAGTTTGCTGAACTATTTCCATTAAGTAAGAATGATAAATCAGTGATAAATCAGCGCTCTGTGTTCCAGCTGCTTGCTATGCGCTGCAGCAAGGAGAGTCATGCCGGCCACATGACCACGGAGGCGTCTTCGGACAACGCTGGCTCTTCGGCTTTGAAATGGGGATGAGCACCACACCCTAGAGTCGGACACGACTGGACTTAATTGTCAGGGGATACCTTTACCTTTAAGAATAGCTACTATGACATTGTACAGCGCCAGAAGTTCCCTCTTCTGCATGGTCTGGGAAACACCCATGATATTTGGTCCTCAAAAGACAGGATCTTCTCCCATCCTGCAACCAGGATAACCCTTTGTTTAACTTCATCTGCTCTATAACCTTGCCTGGTTCTTTTTTAAAGATTTCCAGCTAAACCACGTATGGATGCGTGACTAATATTTTGTGGAGGGAAATGCACACAGATCTTGTATATTCCAACAAGAGCACAAACATCAACTCCGGCTCCTAGCAGTGCAGCACAGAAGAAAGGGAGACACTTTGTCTAAAGCCAGAGGTCTGCGAATGAATAGCAGGAAGTCATTTGGTTACCAAGGAAACCGAACAGCAGTGTTGCTGGAGCTTCACTGAAACCGGGATTGGGAGTGAGGAATAATGTGTTATCACAATATAGTGTGTCAAGAACATCAATATAACATGGCTTGGGGGAGGGAACCAACCCAGACTTTATTGACTTCTGCTATTTTTGGTAACAAAACAATTCTTTTTATAGGTCCTCTATTTATAAGTGTACAGGCACAATGAGGTCCATCACATCTGAACAGAACACATTTTCTAGCAGGGGGAATTTACTTTGCTTATATCGGAACTGCAGGTGAAATCCAATTTCAAGTTACAAGAACAGAGTCCGGACTGCAAGGTCTGAAAAAGTGCATGAGCCTATTACACAAACACCTTAGGAAGAGAGATACCATTAGCTCACGTATGGATTACAGCAAATTCCCCTTTACAGATGTCCAGGTTAGTGATAAATCAGGTGATAGTCAAAAGTTCGTTATCCACTGCTGAAGCAACAAGTAGAGCTTTTTCTCTCTCCATAACATTTAGAGATTTTTTAAATGTTGTATACACAGTGCTTTACAGAGCAATATAATTTGTGTGTGTGTGTGTGTGTGTGTGTGTGTGTGTGTGTGTGTGTGTGTGTGTGTGTGTGAGAGAGAGAGAGAGAGAGAGAGAGAGAGAGAGAGAGAAGCTTCTGATTTAAATTACAATAGAGGGGGAGTCCACAGAGGGACAGGATGGGAGGAATGATAGAGGTGAGCTAACAGGGAAGGGATCAGCATGAATGCAGTTTCATGTACTCAGGGAGGCAGGCTGATCCTATGAACTAGCTATAATGGCTCGACCACTACCCCAAGGCTTATGCTGATATCATGACATTGGCATCCTGCGCTTAGCCACAGCAGCAAAGTATAAAAGAAGCACAGTAGCAGCATTCATGTCACTCACAAAAGCCACTCCCAAATTAGATGTGCACACATGGCAGCAATTAACATGCAGTGATGACAAACACTGAAATAATATCAACCACTCTAGACCAGAGGTTTCCAACCTGTGGTCCACGTACCACTGGTGGTACATTATCACAGGCGCCACCATCTCGGAAGATGGTGGAAGATGGTGGCCGCCATCACGGCCGCACGTCACTACGTTGGAGCCCAAAAAGTGGCGCCTCAAGCTCTGCCAAGGCAGCAGAGCTCGAGTACACAGGTTCCAGGCACTGGGGATGGCCCTCCCCTGTGTTTTACCTTCCTTTTCCAAGCTCCGGCACGACGAAGAACCCGGAAGAAAGTGCCAATGATGTTGTCAGCACTTCCTTCCGGTGCTATGCAGCCATTCAGAGGCCCACATAGGTGGTATGTGGGTCAAAAAGGTTGAGTACCACTGTTCTAGACCATATTGTTCCCATAACGGGTTTGTGTACACATGTACATGGTGCTATGTGCATGCCAGGAGAGTGTGACCCAGGTCAGTCTCATGTTGCTTTTGCTTGGACTGATGCAGAAGAGGATTGGGTCCCACTGGCCATGGGTAAAAAATCCAACTTTAATTCATTGGAGCAACACCTCCCCCCCATGACCGATTTTCCAGGAACCTCGCTTTGGAAAATTCCGTGCCTGCTGCACCTCGTTCAGCCATCCTATTTGGACCTGCAAACAAGCCACATCTGGGGAGCTTCCTGGTTCTGAGATCATCAGGGCCATTTGTGTGCCTTTAGCTCCTGGCATCTCTCAGCAACTTCACTGACAACTTAGTCAAGAGACTCATGCTGATCAAGACACAGGTCTTCTGAGCAGTTGAGAAGCCGCCAGCTGCACCCTTCTCAAGGTGAAATTACTATTCATCTAACTGCAAATCTCCTGTTAAGATAATACAGTATTCAGTGGCAAATATCCATTAATTCAGGCCATGAACTGAAGTACAGAGTTAAGGCACAAAATTAGAAAAGTTTAAATACTAAAAAAAAAAAAAAAAAAAAAAGGACAACTAGCCTGGGGACGGCAACATAAGAACATAAGAAGAGCCCCGCTGGATCAGGCCAAAGGCCCATCTAGTCCAGCTTCCTGTATCACACAGTGGCCCCACCAGATGCCTCAGGGAGCACACAGCCAACAAGATAACCTGTTTCCTGCTGCCACTCCCCTGCACGTGGCACAGTGAAAACCTACTTCTAAAACCAGGAGGTTGCTTATGGCTTGTAACCTGTGATGGTCTTTTCCTCCATGAATCTGTCCAAACCCCTTTTAAAGGCATCTAGGCCAGGTGCCATCACCACATCCTGTGGCAAGGAGTTCCACAGATGAATTACACGCTGAGTAAAAAAAATGTTCTTTTATCCGTTCTAACTCTCCCTCCACTCAATTTTAGTGCATCTCTCCGCGCTCTCCCGAGTTCTGTTGCGATCGGCCGTGGACCATGCTCATGATTTTGAGAGGGTGGAACGCGGAGCTAATTGTTTGACCAATGGGATGAGAGGGGGTTTTCAGCCAATCGGAGCGCACTTGCATTTCAGCCCATCAGCGTTGAGCTTTATTAGAAGGCGGGACAATCAGGAGGGACTATTTGCGTTGAAGAAACTAGTGGAGCCCAGGGCAGCGTTTTGGGCGGGGCATCCTGTCCCCTACGTTTGTGCGCCTGTACATACGCTTGTGCATTGTACATAATGCAGTAAAAGGTATGAAGCAACCCCCCCCCCCCATAAACCTTGACTAGCCACTCTGTTTTAATTTTTCCCTTCAAAATATTCTCCCATGAAGTATTAACCGTAGGGATTTGGGCTCAATTGCTTAATATTTCTGTCCTTTCTGCAGTTGCCAGGCTTCATCATTTCTACTTTCAGTTTTGCAGACGTTTCCTTTTGCCTTAACAACTTGGCTTGCTGTGCAGAGGTACGGCTAAATTACAGACACGTGATACTACTCATTTCCTGAGTTTGATTTGGTCTTTTCTTCATTTTTGACCAAAGAACAGCTGCATGGCAGGGCCTCAGCTTACCAATAGGTACCAACATGTGATTATAATTAGGCACTAATTGGGGGGGGGGGAGTGTTTTCACACCAGTAAGAGATCAAAGCAAAAATGCATCTATGTCTAAAAATGCATGTATGTACAGTACTCACAGAAAGCTGACCTGAGGCCAGCCAATGAAGAAAGAGCCAGGCCATAAGCACAGGATTCTTGTAGCTGAATCTCTCTTTTCTTTTGCAATAGCATCCAAGGCCGATATGAATTGGAATCATAATGTGGGGAACAGCGTTTTAACTCTGGACCGATCCAAATCTAGCTGCTACTTGCTTCAGAAGGGAAGCTCTCATTACCGCCAACTTACTAAATGAGGATGGAGAGACCGAGAAACACACACACACACACACACACACACACACACACACACACACACACACACACACACACACACACACACACACACACACACACACACACACACAAAGGATGTCACATCTCATGTGTGTTTCAACTACAAGTTACCAGCACCCAAACATCTCGTTATTACATGTAGTTAGGGCGCAAGTAAGTATCCGCAGTGAACGAGTGCACATATTTTGGCTACTCAATTATACCCACATTGCTTATTCCCCCCCCCCCAAAGCTGGAGAGTCTGGGGTTCCAACATTCCTTTCTCTGAGCAACAGAAGGCTCTACTACTATTAAGGAATAAATGATAGGTACTCATCATCATCATTTATTAACGCGATCAAAGACCAACAAGAACAGAATACAACAAGATTAAAACAGAAACAAACATTATCAGAGCTAAAATTTAACAAATGAGGACAAATAAAGCAAGAAATAGAGAAACAGAGAATAATATTAATACTTGTCCTCAGTGTCAACAATACCTGTGCGAATTTTGCAAGCAGCTGCCAAGAAGCTTGCGCTCCAAATTGTGAACCGAGAATTAGTTCCCAAAAGAAGTTTATTAGTCATCATAACATCAGGCAAGTCTGGGAATTCCCTAGTCAGGGGAGAAATAAATTTGGAGCGGATACCCTGATAGAATGAACAGTGGAAAAAGACATGTTCAGTTGTTTCTACATCACCTGAGCCACAAGGACATACCCTTTCAGAAATAGGGATCCTCCTATAGCGACCCTCGACAATTGCCGAAGGGAGCGCTCTCCACCTAGCTAGGAAAAAAGCCCTCCTATGCCTCGGGAACTCAAGTATTGTAAGACAGGTGGCTGGCGCAACTATATATCTAAAATCCTCTGCAGCAAGAAAAGTTGGGGTTCTACCGATGTCCCCCTGCCGCTCATTATCTAATAGCCTCTGCCTTATAGTCGTTCTTGCATGGTCATGATCCATTGCCAAAATGGCTTCGGGAGAAAACCCCAAGTGCCTCAGCTTTGTATACACAGCTTTAAGCCAGGACGATTGAAAGTTGTCATGCAAAATCAGAGATGTAAAGCTCTGGACATTGGAGTTTAGATTAAGCCAGATGTTAATAGAGGCAAGGGAAACCCTAGCCTCTACTTTTATCAAACCAGCGTCCAGACGCAAACTTGCATTCGAAACGTAACTGGCCACTTGAAATATGGATCTAAGGAACTTAGATTGAACACGTTCCAGAGAGGCAAAACTGGAGGAAGGAGGTCCCAAAGTTGTTCCATATAACAGTTGGGACAAGATTTTGGCTTGATATAATTTAATAGCTGCTGGAATATAAAGGCCACCTTTGGTGTAGAAAAACTTGGTTACTGCTCGGGCAGATCTCTGCCCTGCCTCGGCCACAGATTCATGATGGGCAATTCTGGCACCAGATGCTTGCAGCACTACCCCCAGATATTTGTATGTGGGCACCTGTTCTAGCCTATGGCTGTTAATACTCCAAGCCCTAATCTTGGGTCTCTTACCAAAGGATAGAACTTTAGTTTTCTGGTAGTTAATTACCAACTGGTTCTCTTCGCAGAAAAGACTGAATTTCTTTAAAGCCCTTCTCAATCCCACAGGGGTTCTCGATAGAATAACAGTATCGTCGGCATATAATAGCACAGGTATCTTACGATTGGCTAATGTCGGAGGATGAAAATCAGAACTGTTCAGATACTCTGGTAGGCTATTTATGTAGATGTTAAATAAAAGGGGCGCCAAAACACAACCCTGTTTTACCCCCTTGCATGTTGGAATTAAATTTTAGAGGTGCCCATTTTTAGAGCATCTCACCTTAAGGGAAGTATTAGAATACAGAGTGCTTATCAAAAACAACAATCTGCGGTCTATAGAAGTGCCCTCTAGCTTCTCCCAGAGTTTAGTTCTGGAGATTGAGTCAAAGGCAGATTTTAGATCGATAAATGCCACATGCAGGGAGCCAGATTTAACAGCAGCATATTTTTCGATAGATGTTGCATGATCAGAATATGACCGATTGTAGACCTACCTTCTCTAAATCCACCTTGTTCCTCAGCAAGTAGATTTTCCTGTTCAACCCAGCATTTGAGTTTATCTAACAAATGACCTGCATACAGTTTGCTAATTATACTTAGCAAACGTATCGGCCTATAATTAGCTGGATCTTCCCTCCTACCTTTCTTAAAAAACGGGACTATAACCGCCTGCCCCCACTCCTTTGGTATACATCCCGTTGAATCGATGTTCGTAAAGAGGGAGGCTAAAAGTGGGGCCCACCAGTCAACATTATTTTTTATTAGCTCTGGAGGGATGATAGGTACTCTTTACAGTCAAAGATGGTAGGAAATGGTTCAGAGATGCTGGAAGAAATTAAATCCAACAAACCAACGCTATTGCTCTGATTGCAGACACACAATGGAAGCAGTAGAACCAATGGCACCATTGATTATTGTATGTGTATACAATATGGTCCACATCATGTTCAGAAGGTTCCCCAAAAGTCTAGTATGGTGTGGAAAGAATTAAGATAAAGTTCTCAAAATGATAAATTAATGCAGAGACAGGTAGGGTGTTTTTTTGTTAAAACGTGCACGAATTGGCCAAGTGATAAAACATTCTGTTAACAAGCTCCACAAATCTGAATATTTGTTTGGGTTTATTCACATCCAGGTATTCCCCCCGAAAAAGAGCCCTTCTAAGTGCTTAATTTGTTTTGCTTCATTGATTTTAATTAATCTTGCCCTAGGCTGGCACGCCTGATGAACATGGAGAACTTTAGAAAAGTAACAACAAAAAAGTTTGCTTTCTTTGCTCAGGATTTATTTAACTCCTTCTGTTGCATTAGTAGCACTTTAGGTCAGGGGTTCTCAAAGTGGTGGGTTGCGACCCACCACTTTTCTGGAAGTGTTAAGGGGGTGGCTAGCCCCCCAAACCAGAGGTGGGCTTTGGAATGCAATCACCGCTGTTTTGGGCCTTGGGGAGGCATGCGGAGGCAGCAGTAGCACCCCCCCCGAACCCTTCGGGGAGCTGGCAGGACAACCAGGTACGATGAAAAAAGTATTTTCAGGTCGGTGGAGGGTGCAATCCTGTAGCACTAACACCAACATCGCCCCGTCCCCGCAAAGACTTAAAAGGGAGTAAACTCCTGTAGGACTTTGAGGAACTCTGCTTTAGGTCATTCAGAAGTCCCATTGAGTTCATTGGAACTTACTCCCAGGTTAGTGTGTATGAGATTGCAGCCTTAACGCTCAATCCTATCCCCTGCCACAGGTGCAGATGCAGTTGTACTGGTGGAGGGTGCGCTGCATCCAATGGGGGAGGGAATCAGGAGGCATGCCAAAGGTGAGTATTTAATTTATTTTTACTTATCTCTGCATAGGTGCCCTGATGGCCTGGTCTCCTCAGACCCACACCAGTTATAAAACTGCCGTAGGTCCAAGGATAGAAAGGGGACAGAGGAGGCTGAAAAATAGGGAATAGGATCTGATGTTCACATTTGCTGTAGAGGTCCTCCCCCTCTGGCCCGCTCCCTGAACCTAACCCTCTCCCCTCCTGCTTCGGAACACCCCTGAACCTCTCCCTTCCCACCCCCACTGCCAACTTACCAGCACCTGCGGAACTGCCAACTTACCAGCACCTGCGGAGCCTCCCAGAACCGCTGTCGCACACGCCACAGCTCTTGCCATTTGCGGCAATGGCCCAGCAGTGCACAACAGCTGCCCAGCTTTCTCACTGCCATAAAGGAACTTTTGCTGACCAAACAATAGTTCCAGGATTATTGGAGAATTGGGGCCTTAGTCATCCTTCCTACTATAAACTAAGCATAAGTATGAAACAATTGATTACTCTTCCCGTCCCCATTTCCCTTTCTTTCTTTGTTGTCTCCCTTGTTTCTATCTAGACCATAATCCCCTTACGGCGCAATCCTATCCCCTGACTATGCTGGGCCTAGAGTCACAAATGTGCCATAAGGCACATTTGCAGCACCCAGCAAGTAAACAGAAGACTCTAAGCTGTGGAGCGGATAAGTGCCGATCTGAGCAATGCAGGGCCTGGGGAGGGGGCGTAACAGGGCAGGAGGAGGATAGGGGGAAGCAGAGGCGTCGCTGGAGCGTGGCGGGGGGGCGGGACGCCCCCGGGTGACTCACACCACGGAGTGACGCGCGCACCCCGCGCACGCCACCTCCATGACGCGCAACACCCTTCGGACGCTCCGAGGGAAAAAGCCCTCAAAACGGGTCTGCGCATGCGCGAAAATCTGAAAAATACCCGGATGGTCGCCCTGCCTGGGCCTTCTTTCAGAAGGCCCTGGAGCGCCGACGGGGTCGGACGCTCTGAGGCCGGCTCCTGGCCCGGCCTCGGAGCGTCCGGAGGGCGACGCGGGGGGGGAGCCAGGTCGCCCCCCGCGCCGCGATATCATAGTGTCACTAGGGTGACGCACGCCCCCTGCCCCAGGGTGACGCACGTCCTACTGACGCTACTGGGGGGAAGGACGGATCGGGCCAAGGAGGGAGGATGACCCCTAGCAGCTGTATTCTGTACTAGCTGACGTTTTGGAGCAGTCATCAGATGCTGCCCTACATACAAGCACATTACGATAGATAGCCCAATTTAGATGATACCAGTGCACAGGTAGCTGTAGCAAGGTTTGCCAGATCCAGGAATAAATACAGTTGGTAAGTCAGCCAAAGCTGCTAAAGGCACTACTATAGAATAGTAGCTATTCTACTATCTACAGTCAATACCTGGCTATCCAGGGTCAAGGCTGGATCCAGAAGTACCTCAAACTGCAGACCTTCGAGGGAAGCACTATCCTGTCAAGAGTGAGATGACCATCCAGGTCCCAGGCAGAGGACCACCTGAATTTCCCTGAAGATGGTGTGTCTGATCAGTGCTTCTGCTCTCTCTCCAGTTCTCCAAAGTCCCCTCCTTTGTGCCACCGTGGCTTTTTCTTTCCTCTTTTTCCTTCCTGCTAAGTGTTGAGAAGTGCCCTACACTTTTCCTGTGAGAAGTTTCATTTGTATACCTAGCATCTTCCTGGTACTTTCATTTTTTCCCACCTGCCAATTTGTAGGTCCTTCAGCAGGACTCACCGCGGTTGCAAAGTAACTCCTTTGTCATCATGCTCACCCATATAAGCAGCGATTGCTTGGAGTTCATAGTGGCTTCATACGTTTAGTCTGTTTCTGTTGTTTGTTGTATTAACTTCTTTGAATCTAACTTGTTTGGTTGGAACTGTGTGGACACCAAGTTGCTCTCTACCTCCCTTCCCTTTCATAGAACTAGTTTCAAGTGTCTGCATCATGAACAAAGATAAAAGACCCCTAGTGATGTATGTTTGGGGAAGCATATGAGAGTGTATACACACGTATCGTCTGAGCATCCGTGGTAACAAGCAGCCCTGGATTAACCATTAAGCAAAATAAGCACCTGCTTAGGGCATCAAAGGAAGCGGGGGGAACCACAGAGTTTTTTTCCAGTGCTGAATTTACCATGGACCATGGTGCAAAACAAACAAACAAAAAAACCAGTTAACCAAAACAAAGTATGGAAAAAGAAGGGAGAATCACTGAGCCCAAATTATATTAATTTGAAATATATTTTATCAATTTTTAGTTATTTTTACTATATTATATATATATTATATATATATATTAGTTGATAAATATGGTGACAATTACGGTGCCCCCATATATATATAAATATGGTGCCCTCATATATATATAACTATGGTAAATATGGTAACAATTATGGTGCCCCCATATGAGGGCACCATAATTGTTTCAGTGCTTAGGGCTTCTAAAAGTCTTAATCTGGCCCTGGTAACCAGGGTGTGTTGGAGCTACGTTCTAGCCCTATGAAGGCAGGAGATTAATATATAATTGCTGCTGAAGCTCTGTAGAGCTACTGAAGTTAAAGATATGTTGGGAGAAAGATGTACTATATGAGAGATGCATGATGTACCCATGGTAACTTGCTAGAGAGATACCAGGTTAGTTACTGATGCTCACTGAGTTAAGAGCAAACGATTCAGACCTACCCTACATTTTCTATCCACTATCAACCCCACTGTTAAAGAAACCTCAGATTTGCTTGAAGGAGTCATCTCATTACATTTCTTCCCTTATTGGAGATCACACTTTCTGCAGAAGATCGCAGAGCACTAAATGCACATGCACTAAATCATCACTTTTTAAGCCAAGCATCTGCGGATAAGCACCTGCACATTTTTAATATGTCAGTGTGCAGTCACATAAATAAATGTTTGACAGAATATGGTTTTGCAAGAAAAAAAAATGCTGAGGATATATAGCCAGCCAAAGTCTAAAAAGGAAGACTTACATTCATGGAAGCAGCTCATTAAGAGCATTATTCAGCACCAGACTACCCTACAAATCAATTCATTCAAATTAGGAAGAAGAAGCATCGCAACAACCTATTCAAGCCATACATCACTGAAATTGTTAGGTTATTTACAGTAAGCTAAAGCCTTGAAATGTTGTAATCTCTTATAGTCCAGGGCATCCCAATTATTAAAAAAAAGACAAAAAAGACCAACATTTCTACATTTCTCTCTTGAATCTGGGAACTCAGTGCATCTCCAAATGGTTAAGATACACAAGATACATAGCTGCTCCCACTCTGGCTATGAATGGCGCAGGGATTGGGGTGTTGAATGTAGAGTAGGAAGACCTGGATCCAGTGGCGTCGCCAGAGAGGGAGCCATGCTGTAAGTAGCACAAGGCGCTGCAACACGTGTGTAAGCAACCCGGGAGCAACAGCAACACACAGAGCGCTCCGCATAGCACAGCATCACTCCCTGAATGTGTCTGATGGCGAGTGGGAGGGGCCGCTTACACGCTTGTTGCAGCATCTTGAGCTACTTACAGCACACACACCCTTGACTACGTCACTGCCTGGATCCAAATCCCCATTCAGCCACAAACTCCCTGGGTGATCTTGGGCTTGCCACTATTGCTCTCTGCATAACCTTCCTCAAGGAGCTAGTGTAAGGATACAATGGAGCTCTATTTATTTGATCTTGAGCTCCTTGGAGAAAAGGCAGTCTACATGTGTGATGAATAAGTTATAACTCATTAAGTAACTAACTACAAGGTTGCTTCTATTCAGGCTTACCAGATCGTCGCCGGGACGGGAGCGGTCTACCCTTAAGGGGGCGGGCGTGGGGGGGCCAGAACACGACGCTTTCATAAGAAAGGGAGGACCCGATTAGATGTGAGGGGGCAGCAGATCCATGTGATGAAATTCAGATCTGTTCCAATTGTATGAAAATATCTGCCTGTCTCCCATTTTAACAACAAAAGGAGCATGCAAGTGAAGGGTGCTGAACCCTCTCTGTTGCTCATTGTTTACTTCCTTGCTGCTCCTCTTCCTGTCATTTTTCTCTCAGTTGAGCTCCAATACCAGAATTTGGTCCAGCTGAGGACAGTGACTGCAGGGAGAGAGGCAGGCAACTCCAGTAGGAAGCTATGATTAGGCTTACCAGATCTCCAACTGGGACAGAGTGCTAGACCTTTAGGAGAAGGAATGTGGGCAGGTGTAGTTTGTTAAACCTTAAAGCACAATCCTAGGCATGTCTATTCAGAAGCAAGCCCCACTGAACACAATGGGGCTTGCTTCTGAGTAGACATGCCTAGGATTGTGCTTTAAGGTTTAACAAGCTACACCTGCCCACATTCCTTCTCTTAAAGGTCTAGCACTCTGTCCCGGTTGGAGATCTGGTAAGCCTAGCTATGATGGATGTAAGCTGCCAGCAAATTCCACCTATAATGTGCAATTTCTTTTTATGGTGGTGGGGAACATACAGAAGCCAGAGAGCACATTTATTTAGATATCTGCAACCCTGCTTTTCAATTTAAGAAACAAAATTCCCAAAGCAGGTAAGATAAATTGATTTAACAAAAATATTAAAAACACAAAAGAATAGTAAAAACAGCAGGTTAACACTACTTTAAAAAATGTTATACGCAAAAGCAGGCTAAAAGCCACACTTATAATAGCAAAATAAAACAATTCAATATGTATCAGGCAGGTCTCCTGGAAAGAAAACCCATAAGCAGCTGCTTCAGGTCGCTAGACCAAGGCAGTGAAAGTACCGGTCCTTATATGTGGATTTGCTTATCTGCAGGAACAAAAGTGTAACTTACATTGCCCCATTCATGTTCTCCTCATCATGGCTATTTGTGAGCGAGAATGACTCTTAAATGACTGCCTGATTGTTCAAGTTTACATATTAACAGCAGGCTGTTAGCAAGAAATGGAGAAAGAAAGAGAAGAAGCTGTGCATGTCAGTAAGCCAGGGGTGGGGAACCTTTTTTCTGTCAAGGGCCATTTTAATTGTTATAATATTGTTTGCAGGCCGGCTGTTAGGCTGCTCGAAATTTTTTATTTATTTATTTTCGCACATACACACAACGTCCAAGGGCAAGAGGGCAGCCTCTTGCCCTCAGTGGCGTTGTGCTCATGTGCGAAAACGCCGCCGAGGGCCTTGTCAGAAGGGGCCGAACCGCTAACGCACCGAGGCCCTCTCCCGGCCTCAGAGGGTGAGCGCGGAGCCTCCGGAGGCCGATGCGTCGGCAGCCCCAGTTTCTTCGCGGGCCACCGCGAAGTGCATTCAACGCAGCGGGTCGGACCAAATGGCCTGTGGGCCAGACGTTCCCCACCCCTGCAGTAAGCTAAGGACTGGTGTTCCTGGGGAAGAAAGAAGAAATGGGCTGTGATTGTAAGCAGTCGATTCTGAGTTGGGTTAAGCAATATGCCTGTGGTGGATCTGCCTGGTCTCTTAGCCCGAGATCGTGGCAGCAGATACAAATTACCAAGGTTTTTCCTCAATCAGCTGCTGGTCTAGTAAAGGGAAAGCGGGGAGTAGGAAGGGGTGTGGGTGCGCTAACCACTAGGCACTACTCTCCTTGGTCAGCCTGGACTCGCTCTTTTCTCTTCTCCATGACACCATATTTACCTCTTGCATGGGTACGATTATAGCAGTAAAACAGAGAAATCGCTTATGCTGTTACTTAAGAACAACACACAGCATTGTTCAATACTGAACATCTATTACCAACTCAGCTACTTTGAGTCTCCATTGATATGACTGTAGTTTTTTCAGAAAAGTTTCATTTCCAGTTGCCCTACATGCACATGCAACATGCACATAGGGCAAAGAAAATCTCTTCTTGTAAGGTACCTGAAGCAGAGGAGATGGAACAGTGCCAATATTAAAATTCTTCCTTACTGAAGAAGCAAGCAACAGACATATGGGCGAGCACCAGTACAGGTCTAAGAGGGAAGGATACCCCCTGCAGGAGCCACCCACACAACTGAGTGCAATGTAGTCATTTTGCTATTGAAATGTTTAATAAGATGAGTATGTTCTGCAGGCCACAGTTGATTGATTACCATGTAAACAGACAATAATTCATCACCAGATGCCACAGGACCCCCCAAAAAATCCCAAAATAAAAAACCTGATTGCCAATCTTCATTTGAATAGAGGTGATAATGGATCTTTGGAATATAAATAACCATCTCCAAACATATTGAACCATTTTCCGTTTGCGTACTACTGTTTAATATTTATGCAACTGTTCTGAGTCTGCTTAAGTATGACTATGCATTTGTTCTTATTTTCCAGGTACATGAGCTACAATGTTTAGAGTGAATTTTAAAATTTGGTAATTCAATCTTCAGAGGTAAAATGGAACAGCGTATTTCCAATGTGATCCAACAAGGGAAATCTCAGCACAGAACATCCCAGGCACTTTAATTCAAACAGCTCATCCATCCATGGCAGGGAACTTTTAACAACATGAAGGGTGAACGTCTCTGCAGTACTACTGCTAATTGAAAACGCGAATGTTATTTATTGAAGATTGCTCAGGATGAGCCTAGAAAGTCACTATAGTTTTGGCTTCTGTGTAGTAGTTTTAAAGAAATCATCCTCAAATGCAAAACCACTGCTGCTGACAACCACTTAATTTTTTTAAAAGATAAATTTGCTGTACTCGGGGCCCAATCCTATCCAACTTTCCAGCGCCAATACAGCTGAAGTGCAGCCCCGAGATAAGGGAACAAATGTTCCCTTACCTTGAGGAGGCCTCCCTGGCTGCCCCCACCACCACCACAGGATGCAGTGCACACCCCAAAAATATGAATGTGCAAGATCAATTAGATCTGATTAGAGCAAGCGGCCGCCGGAGAAAGGTAAGCTCTTCCACCGGCGGCCGCATGGGAGGTCCGGCAGGTGAGGGAGGGGGCCATTGGACCAGCCGGCCCGGGAGGAGGAGGGAGATGGCTCCCACCATATCACCACCCCCGACAGGCTGGCTAGGCCTATCAGGCCGGCCCTGGTTTACACCCAGGGAGGGGATGAGCGTCCCCTTCCTCGAGTAGACCTCCGGCTCGCCATTCGATGGGCAGCCTGGGCACAGGATCTGGTGGGCGGCCCTGGGCTGCCAGCCGGATCCTTACACAGGATTGCGCTGATAAAGTGGATAAAAGGGTATACGGATTTGCAGAAGGAGAGTCGATATTGGAATTACAATTAAATGCAGAGGGTCAGGTAATTTCAAAAATGTATAAACTGTTATTGAAGTTTGAGACAGAGACGAATAGGTTAAATAATGTATGATTCAATGGGCCAAAAATGTAGGTCATGAAATTCTAATGGAACAATGGGAAAAACAGTTGAAATTTACTCTAAATGTTAATATTAAGGTAAATATTTATAAGATGATGTATAGATGGTATATGACTCCAAGTAAATTAGCGAAAATGTATGGAAACTTGTCAGATGTTGGAAATGTAAAAAACAGGAAGGATCTTTTTATCATTTGTGGTGGACATGTACTAAAGCAAAAAATATTGGGTCCAGATACATATACCAGATTGAGACGTATAAAATTATACATGGGATGGAGAGAGTGGATAGAGGGAACTTCTCCCTCTCGCACAACACCAGAACCAGGGGACACGCACTAAAATTGAGTGGAGGGAGAGTTAGAACAGACAAAAGAAAATATTTCTTTACCCAGCGTCTAATTCATCTGTGGAACTCCTTGCCACAGGATGTGGTGATGGCATCTGGCCTAGATGCCTTTAAAAGGGGTTTGGACAGATTCATGGAGGAAAAGACCATCACAGGTTACAAGCCATAAGCAACCTCCTGGTTTTAGAAGTGGGATTTCTCTGTGCCAGGTGCAAGGGAGTGACAACGGGAAACAGGTTATCTTGTTGTCTTGTGCTCCCTGGGGCATCTGGTGAGGCCACTGTGTGATACAGGAAGCTGGACTAGATGGGCTTTTGGCCTGATCCAGCAGGGCTGTTCTTATGTTCTTATACAGATGCAGTGGATTTTAAAGACTAATGTGCAAATGAAACCCAAAACTTTCTGGTTGGGTGTGATGGATGAACATTTGGGGAAAAAAACTGAAACTTTATTTTTATATATGACAAGTGCAGCGAGAATTTTGTATGCACAACACTGGAAAAAATTAGAAATACCTTCGATGGAAGAATGGTGGATAGAAGTTTAGCACTCTGCAGAAATGGACAAGCTTACAATTTTACTTAAAGAGAAGTCAGTAACCCTTTTCGTGAGCAATTGGAAACCACTTATTGACTTTCTACATACGAGAGAGAACAATGATCTTATGATATGGGGATTTGGTGAATACAGTTAATGGGAATAGACTAAAAGAATGGGAAGAGAGAGATTTAAATTGACATTACTAGGATTGTCAGAGATATATTTGGCTTATTTGGATAGGTTATAGAAAACTGTATGTTAGGTACAATTAGGAAATAAAGAACTATGTATTAGGATATACTGCTTCGTGCTTGCTGTATTTGCTGAAATATTTATGTATTTTAGAGATTATAGTATAATTATATAAATAAAATACATATAGTATATTAAAAAAGGATGTAATACACACCCCATTGGCCCAGCTGCATCAGCACTGGAAAGTTGGATAGGATTTGGCCCTAAAGCAATATCTTCTTATCCCAATATAAGTGCCATTTTGAGAACATTTAAGATAACACTTCCTCACAGTCAACCAACTCAGGCACATTAGTTAGGTAGAGTTCAGGAAAAATTATCTTCAATACACGGCTGAGTTCAGGGGTACAAGTGTAACTTATTCAGAGAATTCTCGTCCATGGCACCCAGAATTCCTGGATCCTGCTGCAAACATGCTTATCATATGAAGTCTGAAACCTAACCTTGCTGCAGCATGTATTGATTTCCCCCTGCATTTTCCCCTCATCTCAGTAAGTTTAACAAAGTGGGAGGCAGTGGGGAGAGCTCCCTCCAGTACATACTATAAGCAGACATTAATCCATTGTGGATTGGACAAGACCTCCAAGGAATGTATTAGGAAACACACAGAAAGACTCCAAAAATCCAGTGTCTAAATCCACATTTTCATATGGATCATCTGTACGATCTGCTGACTGGTAGTAGCTCTCCAAAGTCTTGTGTTAAGATCCATCCCAGACCCAATACGCAAGATCCTTTCAACAGGAGTTGCCAGGGCCTGAATGTGTGACCTTCTGCACGCAAAGCAGGTCATGTACTCTCTACACCACTGGACTATGGCTCCTTCCCACATCACTAACAAATTTCATTCTATTGGACCAACATGCATGTCTGATTTTGATCTGTGCATTAAGGGTTAGGAGCTGCAATTTTGATTTATGTTTTGTTTATTTTAGTATTACAAACAGGCTCACCACTTTGCATTGGAAACATTGACGCTTATTCCAACTGAATTAACTGTTATTCTGTATAGTTAACTGAATTCTCCCATCTTGGAAAAAGGAAAGTCAGATAACAGTAAAAAAAAATGTTAGTGTAATTCTAACTTAGGAAGCTACGTATTGAATGTATACTATCCCTGCAGATTTTATTAAACTTTTTTTTTTAGTAGAAAGTCTTTCATTTTCTGCTGTAATCTGTTCCTATACTTTATTATACTGGCCTAACCAGGAACCAGCTGTACTGTTGTGGCATTTAAATTATACCAATCCTGAAACAGAGTACAGGTCTTTTTTAATGTTATCTCTGAATTCAGCGCTTGCACGGGGTAGCATTGTCATGTGCATTACAATCTGAGACTTACATTAGTAAGCCTCGAACATTCTGAATTGAAGTATTCAGGTTTTAGATGGATGGCTAAGCTTCCTACAAAAACATATTACACTAGAGATGGAACATTATTTAAACAGACTTGAATGCAGATAAACACCTCTGAGTCAGAACAGAAGTTTAAAATTCCAGCGGTGCCTCCATCCAGGTGAAGGCTATTTCTTTTCTTTTTAAAGACTCATTCAACAATGTACAGGAGAGAAACTGGCAGAGAAGTATTTCCTGGCTCTCTCCTCCTCCCAACTGCTGAAGACCTCAGACCCCAATTTGCCCAGTTCTATCCTGGCCCACTCTGAGTCAGCTGAGCCTGTAGCAGGGGGGGCGCGGCACGTTAAGTGCTGCATAGAGGTGCAAAGTGCCCCCTCCCACTTGCTGTTGGAGGGACGCTGCCTTCGCTGCTGGAATGGCTCCAACGGAAAGTAGGAGGGGTCACTTTACAATGCCATGTAGCACCGTTCAGCACTTACTGTGCCACTCCCATTCTAGCTATGCTACTGAGCTGAGCATCTACACCAGAACTCCCACAATGCTCCATACAGAGGACTGCGATGCACATTCCTGTGCATATAACTGAGTAAATAGGTCAGAACCATGGGTGGCAGTACCCAAGTCTGGGTCCGCAGCCCAGGGTCCCTGAGAGCAGTTGCTACAACTGGAGCAAGGGGTTTGAGCTGAATCTGGCAGCTGGCCACACTGGCCAAGCTAGAAGCCACAGCCTGAAGTGCTCTAGGCAGAAGAGACTGCTCTGTTGGCAGTGACAGAAAGCCAGACTCCTACTAGTATTTCTGCAAGGCCTTGCTTCACAGTACCTGCCAATCACAGGCACTGTTTGTGCAAATCCCTATTCTCTTCTGTGCCTGAAAAAGGCTCTAAGGTCTGAACATAGGCAGAAAAATTGGCTAAGCCCCATCCTCAGGCTGGGACATCTCCAGTTCAAGCACTGGCACTAGGGCACAACAACATGCTCTCTCCCTCAGCTTCTGAGCCCAACTGTGAGCTGGAGGGAGATGGACTGACCAAGGTGCATATGTGCATTTCCCCCCACAGAATCAAGTCTTTTTCCATTCCAGGTTTCAAGCACAGTTGGGAAACAAGAGTGGGGAAGAAAATAATTGTGGCACACAACAAGGGAGGACAATCCATTGCTTGTTTTTGTGCTGACTTTGTAATGTCTTTTGTCACTCCCAGACCTGACAACGTGCTTGTCTCAGACTGCATATCAGCTAGAATTGGCACCATCACCTCTGCTTTGGGCTGAACACAGGAGCATGGGGTGCTTCCTCAGGAAGAAGCTGGGCTCTAAGTCCTGGCTTCTGCCACCACTGGATGAAAAGTTAAGAAGCAAGATGTCCTACTTGGTTGTATCTCAGCTCTTCAACCAAGCAGGAACAGCCGGAGACCTGGCTCCATGGAATCGCTTCTTACTGAGATGGACAGTGGTGTAGGAATGGGAGTATGGGAGTGCGGGGGTGGGGTGGGGGTGGACTGCCCCTGGGGGGGGGAACGGCGGGGTGCAAAGATGCTGGGGGTGCACAAGTGGCGAAAAACCACATTTTTTCGTCACTTTTTCGCTGCGGCAAAGGAGTCCCGCCCAGGTGCCTAGTGGCTGTTTTCCGTTGGAAAAATGCTGGGGGTGGTGGTTTCCACTGGAAAAACTGCTGGAGAAAACTGCTGGAAAAACTCCTCTGTCACCATGCCATTCTGAATATCCTGGTGCCAAGTAGTTCAGTGTGACCAAGAGATGAAAGGCTGACGCTGCTATGAGAAGGGGGGGTCTTCTTAGAAAGTTCGTGACAGGAAAAAAAACCAGCGTACAGACTAATTAGCATAAGATGTGCATTCTTGAGAGCTAAATCAATTAATTGCATACGTACGGCCTTGCATCATATGCATAATGAGAACTATTTATTTTCATGCTTAAAAGACCAACGTATTAGCAACTACATGGCAAAACTTTCAAACATTTGGAGCGCAATCCTACCTAACTTCCGGGCTGCGAACCTAGCGTCCGCCGCCCAGAATAGTTGCAAATGTGCCATAAGGCACATTTGGTGACTACTTTAGAGCCGGGAAGGCCTGTGCAAGGCCGTCCTTCCCAGCTCCGCCGGCCAAGGACACAGGTGGCCGCCAGACCCAAGGAAGGTAGGATCTGGTGGACGCCTCGGTCGGTCAGCGGATGGGGGGAGGGACGGCAGAGCCGGGAGGACGGCCATAGGCCTAGCCATCCCAGCCGAGGGCAGGGACATGGCGTCCTCCATATCCCAGTCTGTGCCGGGCTTCGGAGGGCGGCTGGGACGTTACACGGCCTCCTCCGACTTCCGCCAGCAAAATAGCTGGCGGAAATCCGAGGAGACCTACCGGCCCCAGCCGCCATTACACTCGGGGAAGGGGACGAGCATCCTCTTCCACGAGTAGACTTTCCGCTGCGGGCTGCCTGCTGCAGGCAGCCCGAGGTGGAGCACTGAATTGGGCGGATGGCCTCGGACGGCCACCTGATCTTTAAGTAGGATTGGGCTGCCCGTCTCTGTACCTACCTTTCAACACAATGTTTCGCAAGGCATATAACATTAAAAAGCAAACATTGAACTTTGCAGTCTTACACCAGGTTAACAGAAGATGTCTTTTTGAAGAGCTAGTAACTTAAGAGCCCAGGTCAAAACGTTTTCTGCAGAGGTGTTTTCCCCCCCCCACCCCACTATGATAAATGAATGTAATTCATTTTCCCCCTCTTTCTTGATAAATGAATGTAATGTTCACCTCCAAGGCAAATGCCAGCAAAATTTTAGAGGTCTTAAAATAGAGACCTATCAAAGAGCAATTTTGGACATTTTCAAAAGCATACATGATGGGACCTGCCAACAGAAAGTACAGTGCTGTATAGAAATCTATATGCTTTGCTGTCTGAACAAAGTACTGCTGTGTGGACACCTTGCCAAGATAAAAGTTAGCAGGAACATATTGGATGATAACTGTATTTGAACACCTGTTCAAACATTACCCCCCACACACACACATGCACACACTCTGCTTCCTAATAAAAAGGGTGCAAGAGAAAATAAAGAGTACCCCCCCACACACACACACCATTCGCCAATCATTTCTACTAACAGCAAACCAGAATGATCTTTGTTATCGGACTAAAGAACATGGCTTATGGCCCAATCCTATCCGGGCCTTCCACTGACGGAACTCGTGTTCCAACAATGGAAGAACCATGTCACTGGTGCAGAAGCTGCAGCGATGGCACGCAGAATGGGGTCACCAGCGTGAATGGCCAATGGCCCTGTTCTGCATGCCATCACTGCAGCTTCTGCACCAGTGACTTGGTTCTTCCACTGTTGAAACACAATTTCCGTCAGTGGGCTGGCAGGGGGGGTGGCGGCAGCGGCGAACCCGCACATGCCACGGATGTACCCAGCCATTGGTGGTACCAATAAGTTTACAGTGGGGGTGGGCCGTGGGCGGGGAGGGGGAAGATCGAGGCATTTACTTCAAAGGTAAATCACTGCTTGAGGGGGACAGTTTTCAGCTTCAAAACAGCACAGAGGGGATTAATGAAGCTCCCCCTCCCTGTGCATTATGTCAGATCTGAGGAGGTCTCACCCCTCCTCGCATGGCTGTTTTTAATAAATAAAAGGCACTCCCGTTTCAAAGGACATCTGCATGGCACATGTTTACATGCACATCTAGTTTGACCTAGAAGCCTCTGAGCTTGTGACACCTCTCCTGGTGTGGAACAGACCTTTCCTGCTGTGCCTGCCACCCCACAAAGTCAACCGAAAGCCCCAGGAGTGGCAGACAGGGCACAATTCATGCTAAGAGGGATGGGGGCAAATTCCATGGCCTTTGTGCATGCTTCTTTGTTTCACCATTTGAAACAAATAAGGCCCAACTTGCGCTTACTAGCTGTGCTAGCCAGGTCAGGCACTAGTCAAGACCCATAGCCACCAGAGGGTCCACCTGGTTGGGTCAATTCCTTAACTCTCACTGCTAGTGGCAGCGGTAATGCCCAGTGCGGGTTCAGGGGATGACACACACCATGGGACCCCACTGCATCGTTTTGCCTTGGAAACCTGGTGCCAGCACTGACTAGGCCCACCTCTCAGGCAACACAGCTTGGGCAGAAACTGAGAACGTTCTCTCTTTCCATTCAAGGCAAGCTGGCTGAAGGTGTGATCAGGACAAGCTGCTCTGAGGTGTCACTTGCCAGGAGCAAAGGCCCCCCCCTTCCCCCATTGTGTTGCATTGCCTTTCTTGGTCATACTGGTAGTTAGGGTCTGATAATATGTGTAGACTGCTCCTAACATCCTCCACACAATAGTAGAAGAGAAAGACTGGGACATCCATTCAACAACCACAACACAATACAGATGAACTAAAGTCCTGTAGCCAGCACTGTGGTGGTGAAGTTTCCCACCAGCACAATTGTACCTAATCAGCTGGAGTGCATATATGTTTACTTACAGGGTGAGACCCATTTCATTCAAAGAAGCTTACTGAGATGTAGTTGTGCAATGTGCACAGGACTTTGGCACCACCTTGTGCTCTGCCTAGCAGGGAAAAGGAGAAGTTTTGCCCCTTCTGTACACTTCCCTCCTTTATCTGTGAGGTCCTCATCCATTACAGCTATCTTTGCAAAGAAGCCATTTGTCATTTGCTCTGGCAGCAACCACCTTGAGAGAAGCAGCTGTCAGACCAATGCCATCTTTGCAAAGATAACTGTACCTGATGAATGGACAGGGGGAGGGTGCAGGTAGCAGTGATGGTAAACGACATAGGCTGTGATGCTATATACGTAATATGGGAGTTAAGACCTTAAGAATGCAAGTTTTGTCTCATTCCATCCACCTCTGGCTCTCTCCTCCTCTCCAGCCAATGCAAGCATGCACTGGTCACAGCAAGACTTCACTACAGGAAGCACTATACTATACAATGCAAGAAGGGTTTTGCATTTGTGTTGCATAACTTTCCAATTAACTTCAAAATGTGAAATGTTGACCTCTTCCTCAAATGATTGATGGCGCAATCCTAAGCTTCCTCAGCGGCTGCAACCTCAGCACCAGCACTGACTGTCGCAAAAGTGCCACAAAGCGCTTTGCGATGACCTGGGAGTAAATGATGCTGGTGGGAAGGCCTGTGTGCCGTCCCGCTGGAGCCACATCAAGAAGGAGCACCCAACGGTGCTCGTAAGCTACCGCCGGGCAGCAGAGGGAAGGGCAGAACGGGGGCAGGGAGGAGGTGTAATAGGGCGGGGGGAGGATGGAGACAAATGTCCCCTTACCTCAAGGAGACCTCTAGCCTGCTCCTTGCCAGGATAGGATGCAGCGTGGGCTCCGCGGTCCTGCTGCATCCCACTCAGTTAGGATTGGGCTGCTCGACCTACAAACAACAGCACAATGATGTGAAATGAGTCAGGAATGAATTTATATCCCTCCTATCGGATACCTGTGCTATCTAAAAAGTGCTTAGCTCCTGCCTTAGGGAGCATGAACGCAGGGCAAACATTGCAATGATACCTTCTAGCAGGATTTGTCTGCATATACTTGTAAGGGCCATTTTCTGTATCCCAGCTGTTCCAGCTTGGCTACTGTTGATCTGATCAACACAGCTAATATTTATGCACAATGGTAATACGACACTCTCACAGTCCAGTTGCATAATCACACTGCTAAGCAAACAAGCTTTCTACCTGGAGTTTAGCTGGCATATCTGATAATCCATACGCGCAAAATAAGAATCTGAACTGTTGATCTGCAGCGAAGCTTGAAAGCTGAAAAACATCGCATGGAAAGTTCAATCAGCAATTAGCCATAAAACCAACACTGTCTCCATTTTTAGGAACGTTTGCAGCATAATGTTTCAACTGATTTAATAGTGTGTAGAAAAGGGTCCTCGGACAAATATTCTAGCTGCGCGTATAAAACAAAAGTTAAAGCTGGGAAATAAACGTGAGCAATGGATGATGATTTTAGAAAATGCTGGAGGCCAATGTTTTGAAGGGCGACTATTGAAAGGGTGAAAACTGAAAGCTCAGAACTTTTAATAGCAGCAGTGCAAGTTGGAGGAAAGAGACAGCGTGATCAGAAGTGGCTAAGTATCTAATACAAGCCACTTTTAAATATTTTAAACTGGACTAGCACACAAAACAAGATCAAAAAGCGAGTTACTTTTCATGAAAACGTTGTTTTCATAAAACAGACATTTACTTATATTTCAACACAGAATAAAATGAGGCAAGTGGAAACATCTTCTTTGATCACATTTTGTGAGAACAAAGAAGACGGGGGAGGGATAAGAGTGTCATTTTGGAAGGGCAGTGGAAGCAGTTGTCACTCTTTTTGTTTCAGATTACACCTGACTATTTTTGTCACTTGTGTCACTGTCTAGTACTCTAGTTAGCACTGAATGAAGACAGAAAATGAAAGCGATGCCAGGCTTCATATATATGTACACGAACTGATAGACACAAACTCTGTGCTCTGATAGAGAGAAAATGTGTGTTCCTCCCCCCCCCCACACGGCACGACTGCAATAAATGAATGAATGAATAAATAAAAATATAAATAAATAAAATAACTAGAGGGAGGTCTTAATGGATATTGAAGTGATAAGAACAAACACATTTCATTAGAGACAATCTAAAAGTGGTTTGATTCAGAGTATATGCCCAATACTCTCATTCAACACATGATCAGGAGTGAGTATGTACACATCTTCCCTCCTCTACCCAGTGTGCAATTTTCTTTTGTATTAACAGCAGCATTTTCCTGGAATAACCTCAAGAAACAGGAAGATACTGCAGTGATCATATATTCTGAACTTAGAGCAGGTAGGGCAAACGTCTGGGCTCCTGGAGAGTCGCTCTGTTAAATAGGGCTCTGACAGCCCAATCCGATTGGGCTTTAGTACTGGCGGAATGAGCATTCCGCCAGTGCTAATTGCTGCAAAAGCGCCATAAAGCGCTTCCCTCATGCGTCGTCGGTTCCCCCACTGAATGCCAGAGCAGGTGAGGCAGGAGGGGGTGGGACGAGGGTGAAACTGGGCAGGGAGGGAAGAACAATGGGGGGCAGGGAGGCTGAGGCAAGGAGTGGATCCAGCAGCGATGGCGTGTGCCAGATCATATCCTCCTTTCCTGCACCCTCCCCGCCCCCTTTCTCTCCTCAGACCTGTGCTAGCGCAGGTCCAAGGAGACCCACTGTGGAGCAGGAGTCTTACAGAGGTGTAAGGGTATTCCCCATTCATCTCTGAAGCCTCCCTATTTGCCCCTACCACTGGATACAGCACGCCCATTTTTGGCGCAGCTGCACCAGTGGGGTGGGGAGGAAAGATTGCATTGGATTGAGCTCTGGGAGTCAGAAGTTTATTTTTCCACATCAGAACTCCTCATGGCAAAATCTAATAAATATGTAATAAATAAGGGGCAGGGGGTGGTGGTGACGGGGGAAATTTATCAACACACCTCACCAAAACATTCAGTGCTGTTTGCTGTCTTTATACCCTTAAGGCTTTTACTCTCTTGGCAATGTTTTCTTTCTTCTTTGTGTTTATTCTCCTCTTCTGCCCTCAGTGCCATTCAGCAGTTTTAACACATCCTATTGGCTGTGACAACTCTCGATTTTGTCTACAAGCATTTGTGATTTCTCATCAGATGTACCACTGTGACGCGATTAACATCACGACATGCGTCACCCTAATCAAGAGGATAAATGGCAGTACAGACAAATGAGACCGAACACAATAAGGCAAAGGGGGAAGAAAATAGTGCTGAAAAGTACAACACTGAAACAACTTGAAAGTGTCTGCAACGAGAGAAACAATTCCTAGAAAATAGAGGATGTTGGCTATAGCATATTTGCATACTTTCTTCCTTTAAAAAAATAATGGATGCAGACATCAGAAAAGACTCTACTAGAACCCTTCTCCCTGACAGCTAGGTTTCAAAATGCAGGGAGTTGTTTATATGGCAATGCACTCAATCTTGTGCAGTCCGAAGTGGTACAGGAACAGTTCTACCATGTGATCTGCTGTTTTCCTCCTTCAACCTGCTTTCTCCTGTTCTCAATTCCCCCTCTGCATCGTAAGCAGCCACCCTTAAATTGATTTCCTTGTTCAACTCCTAACAAACTTTGGTTTGTTTCCGATTGTCAAAAGGAAGCAAATGAATTTTTATTTTCATGAGTAACTTTTCCAACGCTTTATGCGCTGTCTATTACATTAATTCTGATTATTATTCTGCACACTTTTTGCATTAATTCTCAACTGACTGACCCTCTTCATCTGTAATTATTACCATGAAGGGTTTGAATATCATTAAACTCTTCTCACCGACTGCATTAACTTTAAAAGGTAATTTGATTAATTCTGCAAGCCACTAGTAGATGGATATTTAACGCCTCATGGAATTTGCACATTATCAGTGTTTTGCAGCAACTAGATTTGAAAAGATAAACTCAATCTTTGGAGACTAGATGAAAAAGCTTGGTTGTTCCTCAGAAAGATTTTCAAGTAATTTCGTTAAGCTTTAAAAACAGTGCTTTAAATTGTTTTCCCCAGAATAACAAACAGATCATTCTTTGTATCCCACCCCCCCAGTACAGATTAAATAACTTTTCATTTCAAGTTGCACCCATATTTCTACAGTACAGCCCAAAGTTGTTGTTTTACTACATGGGAGACCACATGGGAAAAAAATGATCAAATGCTGAATGACAGCAGGCTGCAGTCATCCTAAATCATAGGTGGCCAACCCATGGCACGGGTGCCACTTAGTGGCATGCCGAACCTTTTGAAGTGGCACACACTGTCGTTCCTGCTTGAGCCGAGCGCTGAAGTCCCTCTCTTTCTCGACCCCAGTGCGCCTTTCCAAGCCTGTGGCACTAGAGGAGGTCTCTGCACCCCACTGCGCCTTATTCTTCTTGCGCTGTCACTGTGCTTTAAATATTTTCATTACGTTAGATTTATTTAAGTGGCACGCTCAAGATTATCTACATAAAATGTGGCACATGGCTTGCCACGGGTTCTCTTCAATGGAATTTTAATCAGGTTTACTTCTTAGAAGAGACTTATTTCCAGGAGTGGCCCAAGATCTCCAGGCATCTGAGGCAACATGCTAACGTTACCCCCTTACCCAGAGGCACACGAATTCCCATCTCCACCTTATGCTTCACCCTTCCTCCCTCGTGCTTCCTGGACTAGAAAAAGGAAGAAGGGAACAGAGCAGGGGAAGAGGAAGTGTGGAGGAGAGGAGAGCTGTGGGCTAGAATGTCAGAGACGTTCTCTGCTTTGTGTGTCCAACCTAGGAAGCACGAGAAAAAGGTGCAATAAACAGGGGCAGATAGATGGAAGGAACCCCCACCAACCTGCTGTCTAAGGGAACAGTCTCAGCCAGCATTGTGGATAGTCCAGCCCTGCATATTTCACAAATAAGGTGCAATCTTATGAACATTTACTTGGGAGTAAATCGCACTAAGCTCCGAAGTTTATTTCTGGGTAAACAGGCATAGGTTTGTGCTACTCTCATGCACAGGACCGCAGCTGTTATCTTCAGAAGTTCAACAAGATCATGAAGGGATATTAATGTTGCTTCCCACTACGAGCTCAGTAAAAAGGTGCCTGGAAATGGAAATGGAAATGGAAACAAAAGTCCAAAGACAAAGAATATGACTGTTCATATCCAGAGAATCCATCCAGAGAATATGACTGTTAGGAACGAAAGCTTTGTATTGAAAATCTCATGCATTCCTTTTCAAGCTATATTCTCTAATGGAAAACCCGATTAATTTTTTTCATCCTCAGTGAGTCACTTTATTATTATACTGCCACCCAGCTATTTTCTGCATCTATTAGTTGTTTGGTGGTAAGATTGTAGAACAGAACAATATTCATTAACGTTTCATAACAGGTAATAAAAGCCTCCAATTAGGCTTTATACGCTCTTCCATGAGAGGGGAGTTAAAGGGAAGAAAAACAGCAAGAAATTATGCCTGGAAGAAAAGGGCATCCCCTGGCTGGCGGCTGCTCTCCACGGTTTCAGGCAGAGGCACTTCCCAGTTCTGTGAACGCAACTAGGAGCCACCAGGGCCTGAATCGGGGATGTTATGCATGAGAATATCTGGGCTCTATAGCAGGTGTGGGCAGACTTTTTTTTTGGCTAGAGCCTTAGGAGCTACCAGTGCAAAATGCTGGCTTGGGGACTGGAGTCAATGGCAAAATGGCAGCTTGAGGAATAATTTACATGTCTGCTATTTTTATACACACACAAAACGTCAGTAGTGCGTTCCACTCAATATTTCTTCTATGACCTACTGGAAGGCAATCAGTTGCTAGGATAACTAATTACTCTAACAAATTCAAGTTGAAAGCCCTGGTGGGACTATTGGCTGACCATGAGACTCATGTAAAACAAGGCACTCTATTCTTATTGTCATGTATCAGGACACCAATTTGATGTTTTCTTTCATACAACAGAACAGCATTTCTCAAACTGTGGGTCGCAACCCACAAGTGGGGTGCACCCTGATTTTTGGTGTGTCACGAACGCTATCCACCAGCCCGTCCACAATTCTGGGGTTGCCAATTTTTTATATGTGCAGCGGTCTTTGACCCATTCCCAGGCCTTGTCACGTCATGTTCTCGCTGATGAAAACAATGCAATGAGGCCTGGAACGGGCTGAAGACTGCTGCACGGAGGCTCTGGCAGCGGGATTTTGCAGGCTTTTTACGGAAAGAACTGTGAAAGCCTCGTAACCCGGAAGTAGTGGCGGTGTCACCACATTACCACCATTACTTCTGGGTTGCCAAGCTCCGTGCTGAAGGTGGGTCACCGAGCAGGTAAGTTTGAGAACCACTGCTACAGAACATCCAAACTGCTCTATGGCACAGTGCAAACATACTTTGGGATCTTTGGCTTCACTAGTACTTTGCACAAGCCAGAGTACAGCTGGTAAGTTCCTCTTGTTATGCACATACGACAGTCCATTCTCACTCATTTAGTACTCCATACAAGCCCATTCAGGGGGAAAATCTTCAATCATCTGCTGCTGCTGGGCAATCCACATTAAAAAGGGGGATTGGGTTTTTGATTATTACAGTAATAGCTCAACTAGACAAAAAACAGGAAAATAAGGGGGGAAAGTGATTACTTTGCAATGATGGAGTACACATTTTTGGATTGCTATGGGTAGCACATAAAATGTAATTTAGCTAGGAATATGCAAGGAAATACATCTAGACAGACATATTCCTAAATACAGTACAGGTCTTCAGTCAGGAAAAACATTAAAAGCAGCAACACCATCAAAAGATGACAGATTATAATAGCACGTTAATTAGATATGATCTTCCAAAGAGAGATTGTGGGTGTCTGCAAATTAGTCAAGTGTTAGGAGGAGAGTATCTAAAGAGAAAGTGTGTCATGGAACAGATAAGCTAAAATCTTTGCAATTGTGAAGGCTGAGTTTTTCCAAAGTAGAAATGTGGAGATACATTTGCAGAGAACATTTCTTGAAGTGATGCTGTGTTTGCATTCTCTGCTTGTCTCCTCAATTCTTATCTATGCATCTCTCCCTCGGTCTCTCTTTGCAACTGACTGTCGATGGTTATCATAATTGCGGTTCTGTGTCAGCCACAGAGCTCCAATGAAATTCATGTCTGCTGGCAAGTTAAGGGCGGCACAAAGAATGACACACAGAATATTGTGCACTGAGACAGCCCATAGCAACCTACTAACTAGATGGTTAACAATTTGCAAGGGTCTCCCCTGCAATGTATCCTGTCAGTCAAAAAGCTACTGTGGCCAGTAACTATTGCATTTTGTGTTATGGGGCTGCACTAGACACTTTTAAAAAACAAAAACCTCGGTTTAAGATCAGTGAGCATAAAGGTGCTTACAAATTTCTCTTGTGCTCCCCAAGGCGTGGACAATATAGAATTGAGGTGATCACCTTAATTTCCATGCCACATAAGCAGTAAAGACTTTGTAGAATCCTTGTATATTATGCTGGCTTTACAAATTGGGTTCCATGCGCCCACACTTTGCCTTCATCTTTTGGCTCAACATTCAGCTGGGTGTGTGTCGGTGTGTAAAGATATGTCTAGGCAGAAATTTGACATGTGAAGCTTCCCCAATTACTTGCTGGAGATACCACCTGATACCAGCACACCAGTATCAGGTGTATCAGGTAGTTGGACATAGACCTGGAAGATCCAGGTTCAAATCCCTGCTCAGCCACAGAGGCGCCACTAGGACGCGCGTCACCCTAGTGACGCCCCCGACTATGCCCCCCCAATATAAATCTTGGCGCGGCCATAGGCCACGCCAAGATTTTTTGGGGGGGGCGACCCGGCTGCCCCCTGCCCCCGGGTGCCCCCCCACCCCTTAGCGTCACCCTCCGGATGCTCCAGGGCCTTCTGAAAGAAGGCCCAATGCGTCAATACGGGTACTTTTACTTGTTTCGCGCATGCGCAGACCAGTTTGGTCTCTGCGCATGCGCGAAACAAGTAAAAGTACCCGTATTGACGCACTGGAAGGCCCCTGGAGCGCCGGCCGGGCCGGACGCTCCGAGGTTGGCTCCCGGGCCGGCCTCGGAGCATCTGGAGGCCGGCGCGCGTCACCCCGTGGCAGCCCGCTCCCATCGCTTGACGGGAGCGACGCCATTGCTCAGCCATGAAGTTTGCTGGGTGACCTTGGGCCAGTCACTATCTCTCAGCCTCACCTACCTCACAAGGTTGTTGTGAGGACAAAAGGAGGGAAGGAACTATGTACACCACCCTGAGCTCCCTAGAGGAAGGGTGGTATAAAAATGTGAAAAAGAAATAATGCCTACCTGATGCATTGCTACAAGGCATAGTATTTCCCCCAAATGCCATTTACTACTTCAGTAAATGTCCAAACAGAATTTATACAGGAGCAGCAGTTTCTGCTGCCATCACTCCACTGGAAGTCTTGTTTTTCTATTTAGCCTGATGAGAATGCGAGGGCTTTAATTGACACTCAGTTTGGAAGAAAGTTCACCAGTTTCTAACTGTTCCTTCCTTTATGCCCACTATTGTACTGCATATCCTTATCTGCCAATGCAGAACAAGAAGATGAGGAATGTCGCCTGGTTGCCTCAACATTTGGGATGGGAAGGGGGATACATTTCCTCTCCTCAAATATCCAAAAAAATCAAGATGCTTTTGGAGCAGATGCACATATACTGCCCTGTACAGATGGCACATTCTCTTAGCAGTCCATTTGTGGCAAGAGATTGTGGATGCTGTCTGGAACTTTTACTATAGTAGTAGTAGTAGTAGTAGTAGTAGTAGTAGAGAAACATTGTGAGGAAGGACTGTGTCTTTTGATGCATCAGGCAGACATTAATCAGGTAGCAAGTGACTGGGGAAGCTTTACCGGTTGAATTTCTGATGACCCCCCCCCCAGTCAAATATTGAGTTGAAAGACCAAGGCAAAGTGTGAGTGCATACAACCTAATTTGTAAAGTCAAGGTGCTTGACTTTATACTGTGTATATATAATATACAGAAGATTGTATAAACTGTCTTTTCTGTTTACACATTGCAGAAAAGTTAAGGCGACTTCCTTAATTGCCGATTTCCCATGGTTTTTGGAGTATGAGGGGAAATTGTAAGCACCTTTACATGTATTGATTTTAAACCAAAGTGTTTTTTTTTAAATGCCTGCATTTTACTGAATTATTCATTTTAAAAAATTTACAAAGCAGAAATCCTTGAACTCTGTCACTGAGGAATTGTGGGGGATGGGTATGTCATAGTCTTTGCCACCCCTCTAAAAAGCTCTTTTGGGGTGTTCAGATAGATAATATGCTGGGGAAAAGTTAAATCTGTTGCTAAATTCCTTTACCGACAGAGCTACTGCACCTCTCTTATCAATGATATGACAGGCAGAAACCCAAACCAATTGCAATAGTATGCATGATTACTTAGAAGTAAGCCCCATTTCTTTTTCTAACAATGCTCCTCTGTGTTTTAATAACCATGTGGCAGGAAGAAATTCAAGGTGCAGTGTTTTCTCTTTTCACTGCATCTTCATACCAGGGAATAGCTTCACCTGTTGGCAAGTAGCTTTTTCTGACAAAGTTTCTGTGCCTGGCAGGCAGAAATAAAAACAACACCACAAAACCACCAAAACCAATTGCAATCTTATGCACATTTATTCAGAAGTAACCTTTACAGAGTTCAAAGGGGCTTACTCTCAAGGAAGTGTACTGCAATTCTATGCACACTTACCTAGGAGTACACACCTTTGAAAACCCTCTGGGACAGTGATGGCAAACCATTTGGGCTTGGTGTGTCAAAATTTTTGAAAATGCCTAACTTGACTCTGCTGGTGTGTCGCACCCCCCCCCCCCTTCCAACTTTTAATAGTATTTTGACTATTGCTACTTTTAATAGTAATTTTGAATTGAACTGAACTGAAAACTATAGAACACATTTTATTTAACATCAATTAGTGATTTTTTTGTTGCTGAGTTTTATTAGATAATAATTTGAAAGAGGTCTGCCAAAATCCCTGTCCTAAATGTTCAAGACAAGCATGTAAAACATGCGAAAATGTAAGGTGTGTCGGGGCCCTGGAGGAAACGCAGGCGTGTCACCCAAAATGACCTCGCGTGTCACCTGTGACACGCGTGTCATAGGTTCGCCATCACAGCTCTGGGACCTACTTCTGAGTAAACATGACTTAGTGACCCACCAGTTTGAGAACCACTGGTCTAGGGTGTAGTGAGTAATCTGCAATGGCTTGTTACGTGAGCATGCATCTGTAAAGTAGCCCTAGATTTTTGCCAAAAATGAAGATCTATCACGGCCAACAACGTCATGGCCAGCTGTTCTCTCTTTTAAATACTGGCTGAATGTTTGTCTTGGTAACATCTTGTGCACCAACTGAGGCACTTTTTCCTGCCACCTGAGGAAATTCAAAGATTTGGAATGAAACGTCGTGGTTTTAACTTTTTATGTTTTAGTTTTTAGTGGTTCTAAACATAAAACATAAAAATATATTTTTGTATACATGGCTTTTAATCTCGTTCTGAAAATGCTGGCAGTCATGTTTAAGAAGAGAAATGTGACAAGAAAGAGGTTATCTTTCCATATCCCTTCTGTTACATTTTATGGAATCTAAGTAGGCCATGCACCCATCTTCCGATTTGTTCAAAGATCAGTTACTGAAATCACTGTGAAGCAGGCATGATTTTCAAAGAGCAGTATTTGGCTCTTTGCCTTGTGATGTAAAATTAATAATTTTGCATCCTAAAATTAAGCTCCCAGAAATCAGATTGCCTGCTGCAGTAAATTTCAGTGAGTCTAGGTTGCCTGTAGCACTGTTACTTAGAGCCAATTGCAGCTGCTACATAAAGAGTCCTATTAAAGGCTTAGATCCCTTGCTCTTTTCTGAAACCTTTGAGGAACTCCAATACACAATATCTTACAGGTAGATGAGAATTGTAGCTGCTACACTGGAGACGGAATTTCAGTAATGCTTAACAGAGAATTTGCAAAATGTTTCCCTGCCCTTAAAAACAGAGCCAGTTTCTGCTATAAGTTACTGTTTTCTGATAAAGCTACAATTCTACTTGTTATCTCTCAGAATTCTTAGCATTAACAGGTTATTTTTTAAAAAGGGATAGTTTTCCGGTCCTTTCCCAGACATATCAATTTATAGTAATAGCTTAACTCACAATTTGTAGTGATAGCTTAAAATGTGGGTTGTAACACACAAAGAAAACATTACATTGCTTTTTCTCTTGTTTTCCAGAATTATGCTTTGGCATTATCACAATTCATTTTCCATCAGTCTGGTGCTACTGATATATAGTATGCTGAAGAAGATTCTGTGGTAGAACGAATGGCTTCTAGACTGTTGGAAAGAAAAAATTCTATATAGTCGTGGAAGAATTAACTTTTTGTTCCTTTCAGTTTATTTGTCTGCAATACAACCAAGGGCACATAATTTAAGTCTCACTGATTACAATGGGTGTTAAGTACATGCTTATTCAATACTATGAAGTGTTTAATTTTGGTCAGATCATACCCTAGTACCGGGGTTCTCAATGTACCCGACGTGGAGTACCGCCTACATGACTGCTGCCGTGCTGAGTACCACCGGAAGTAATTGATGATGACATCACAGCCAGGTTTTTGGCACAGGAGGCCGCTGGACGCTATGCAGAAGGCTGGTAAGAGGGGCTCTGGGTGGGCTGTTTTCTGTGCTCCTGAGAGGCTTGGCCAAAAAATGCGGTGCCAAAAGTGTCACGTTTTTTGGGGCCCAGCAGGGTTTAGGAGGTCTGAGTACCACCAGAGGTACCAAAAAATGCCACTGGTGGTACACGTACTACCAGTTGAAAACCCATGCCCTAGTAGAATACATACGTGGGGAAGGGAAAGCTAATGCATGTAGTTGTTGGCTAGAAACTTTTGTGAACACATCTGCAAGCCGGTAGCTGTGTGCAAGCATACAAACAAAGCAAAACAAATGGAAAGTTAGTCCTGGAAGAGTAAGAAATAATTCAACACAGAGACATCAGGAGGAGGAAAAAATCCCCAAAACAGACCCAGATGCAGTAATGGAGTTCTAATGAGATGTGAATGTATAGCTCCATATGGTCAAAAACCAAAAACAACAACAAAAAAGAGTAACTAAGGCATGTTGTGAGTATTTAATGTGAAAGTAACAAGCTTTCATTCTGAAAAGAGAGACTACTGCAGTTCTAAAGTTAGAATGGAGCAGAAGTAAATCAAAATGATCAGCTCAAGCCTTTGCATCATCCATCACCAAATCCACCTGCCTCCTTGGCATCTCTCCACTTGCCTTCTATTTCCATCTGCCATTAGTGTCACTGCAGCAGAATAGCAAAACTAGAAAAATAAAAAATACTACATTGAACCACCAATGTCAGATTTTTGCTATAGAGCAGCAAATTGATGGGCACACAATGGGTACATTTTAGTAGTGATCACTGGAAGCATCCTAGGAATATAGGAAGCTGCATTATAACTGAGTCAGTCCATTGGTCCACCTAGCTGAGAGTTGCCTACACTGACCGGCAGCAGCTCTTCAGGATTTCAGACAGGAATTTTTCTCTGCAGATGCCAGTGACCTGGAACGTTCTGTTTGCAAAGCATGACCCACAGCACTCTCCAGTGACATCAAAATGTGGAAGCAGGGACATAAATTGCAAAAATGTGTGCAAAGTGTTCCAGGTGTCAGATTTACTTTTACTAATGCTACTATTTGACATTTATCCTCCGTGTGCTGGATGTTCTATGGAACACAAGTGTCACAGGTGCCTTGGAGCACAGAACCTACAGTACGCCACAGTCTCATTATAGCTCATATAGACTAAGCGATACCTGGCAAAACAGACATTAAACCAGATGCTCAGTAATCATGCCTGATCTTTGGGCTGCTTCCCGTGTAGCATTACACCCAATTTTTTTAAAGAGTGTGTACCCAAAATTTACCCAAATGTTTATACCCAATTTTTTAAAACAGTGTATATAATGTAGATGGGGTTTCCTAGTTCCAAACAGCATAGTTGGTGTCTTGTGCCCACAGCTACCTCCCTGGACTCCTGAGTTTGGGAAAAATGACTTTTGTAAAACAAAAGAAAAGGTTTCACACCTTCAAAGGTCCTCACCAATGACTGAGCTCCAGTCTAGAAAAGATCCAACAGCCGTCCAACTAGTTATCACACCCTCAAACTGGGTGGGAAACAGAGGCAGAGCCCAGCAGAGGTCTTCTACCCAGCAGGGGTCCTCCTCAAATCAAAGAATCCTCTGATTGAGTCACCCCACCTAAGAATCCCATAGAATTCTATGGGTAAACAGCTTATAACTGCGGTTCCCAACCTTTACATGAAAGGAAGGGAACCAGTAAGTGCTTGCAGGGGGGTGGGGGTGGTAACCCAGCAGGACAGCAGCAACAGCACTTCCAGGTTCCTGCTGCCATGGACAGGGAAATGGAAAACTGTCTGGAATAAGAATGTGGCTGGGAGGATGAAGGTGTGTGTGTGTGTGTGTGTGTGTGTGTGTGTGTGTGTGTGTGTGTGTGTGTGTGTGTGTGTGTGTGTGTGTGTGTGTGTGTGTGTGTGAAGACTAATTAAATAACACACATCCATCTTTACTTATTTTAAAGTAAAGAACACACTTGCCTTCTGTTCCAGAGGTAATCACTGCTTCCAATGATTTTTTTTTTAAATAAAATGAACTATTTTTAAATGGAGGGCATGTAAAAAAATATAATGGCTAGCTACATCAGGATGGGGGAACATAAACTCAAAGTTCACTCCTCTAACCCAAAGGGAGTAGAAGATGCATGTCAGAGACATGAACAAAACTCCTTCCCAGGGCACACTTCAGTCAAAGTTAAACACTTTAAAATGTTGTTTTGATTTCAACAAGATAAATGAAGCACAAGATTATGAACATGTTATAGCTATATGCCCCACTCGACCTAGCTGCTGGCGGGGAAGATGTCTCCTGTCGGCGGGTGCAAGGGTGAGCCGGGTGGCGAGGGAGGGTGGCGGCAGTGGTGTCGCTCAAGGTGGGGCGTTAAGTTCTGCACTGTGCTAACCTCCGTGAACTCTCTGGCACAAGGCGGCCTCACCCCCTCAGAGCCATTCAGTGCGGCGAAGGCAACGCGCAGTCCTGCATGTTGCCTTCGCCGCACTGAATGGCTCCGACCAGCGGGGCCGCCTTGTGCCTGAGAGCACAAGGAGGTTAGCACAGTGTGGAACTTACCGTTCCACCCCACCTCGAGCAATGCCAGGGGGCGGCGGTTGGCTGAGCTGGCCCGGGAGGGGGTGGGGATGTTGGCCGCCACATCCCCATCCCATTCCCGGTGGCCATAACACAGCCGCCTCAGAGTTACGCCAGCTCTTGAGCCGGTGGAAATCTGAGGAGGCCCATTGGGTCCTCCCAGCTCTACACCAGGGGAAGGGGACAAATGTCTTCTTTCCCCGAGGAGACCTCTGGGTGGTCCGGTGGCCCGGAATGAGGATAGGATCCTATGGGCAGCCCTAGGGCCGCCCGTAGATCTTTAGACAGGATTGTGCTGTAAAAAATATATCAAGAGGACACCACAGATCAAGCACTCTCTTTTCCAAATTCATACATCCCACCTTAAGCAGGGTTATGTAACAGTAACACTGACACAAACATTAACAGCAGTAAAAATAAACCAAGAGTGTAGAATCTGGGGGAGTTACTGCAGGATAAATCTAGGGGGCTGAAATCAAAATTGCAATGCACACTTGAGAAAAGAGAAGTGTGCTGTTGCATTTCCCAATATAGTAGACAAGATAAGACGATATAGTGTGTATCTTTTATGCAACTGTATTTCATTGAAGATAAATCAGTATTCAGCATTAAATACCATGCAAGCTCCCTGATGGATAAAAGTGAGGATTTTATACTGTCTCCTGACAGGAGCAAGCAAAGCCACTGTTCATGGCTGCATCTTTATTAAAGCATTGAAGGGCACACTGGAGAGCCCTACATGTAAACGTTTAGTGTTTCATTACTAACATACTGAAATATTTACAGCAAGGACAAGCCATTCAACACCTTGGAAACAATGTTTTTTAAATTGCAACACCCAAGGATTTGTACAGGACAGTAAATAATTTAAATTTATGGCTGAATTATATCTCAAATTCCTACGTAAAGTACTTTTAAAAAGCATTTTTACCAAGTTAATTGGAAGCAAAGAATGTTTTAATAATTTAAAAAACGCTCCTGACTAATTTATAGATTTAAGACTCATTGTATTCATGTTTTGCCTTAAACTCTTTGCACACAAGAGCAGCTCTGGAACGAACATGCATACTGGAACCAGATACAAGAATGCTGTCCTCGTCAACATTTATGGGGGTCAACGTAACAACGTCTGGGTTCAAAATTGCAGTTCAACCTGGTCTTGTCATTTCAACAACTCCTGAACAACAAGCTAGTATCCCTACAAATTAATATCTCTCAGAGAACTCTTCCTCCATTCAAAGACCACAACAACAATAAATCAGAATAAAAATAATTTTATTACACAATAAAATCCCACAAATCTCTAGAGAGCTTTTACACTCAAGCAAGGTGAGTTCAGAAGATACAGATTTTACGCAATTCTGACCTGAACTCCTCTAAGCTTCTTCTCCCAGAGACAGGAACAAGAACTACTCAACTGCCTCCCATGTATCTCCTCTTATAAGCCCTTTCCCCACCAAAGTAATACTACACAGCTGTGCCATATCCAGAGGCGTCGCTGTGCCCAGAGCAGGTTGGGGTGCCCCCCCGGCGCCCCCAATAAAACTGTCAAAAATTTTAGGTTTAGGTTTCAAAACCTGAAATTTGCGCTTTTTTAAACTGTTTTTTTACTGTTTTCCGGGGGGGGGGGGTAGTGTTAAAGGGGCATCTGTGTGTGTAGTGTGTGCTTTCTCCCCACTTACTTGTTATCTCTAAGCCGATCGGAAGCGCCCCGAAGTTCGGGTGCCCGGGGCTGAACTTCCTCCGGCAAGCACCCTTCGACTCTGGCAAGTGCCCAGAACTTCGATGTTCTGCGCCTGCACTAAAGGAAGATGGTGCCCGGTGAAGTTAGCGCAGGCGCAGAACTGCACAGGACTTGCGCAAGTGCAGAACGAAGAAGTTCTGGGCGCTTGCTGGAGTCGAAGGGCACTTGCCAGAGGAAGTTCGGGGCGCTTCCGAACGGCTCAGAGGTAACAGATAAGTGGGGAGAAAGCACACACTACACTCACAGATGCCCCGTAACCACTAAAAACCAGTTCCCCCCCCCCCCCCGGGAATACGTTAGAAAAAAAGGTTAAAAAAAGGTTTCGAAAACAAAACCTAAGAAGGTCCGCGTTCCCCCCCCCAGGAGGCCTCAGCGCCCTACGCCCTGGGGCCCCCCGCCCCATATCAGACGATGCCTCTGGCCATATCCCAATCAAAGGGACCATTCCCTTAAAGGAGAAAGGAGCTATTTGTTCTTTCTAAAACCCATGCCGTCATCCAATTCTAGCTGGAGCTCTTCAAACCCTGTTACTGAAATGCCCTAGGTCTAGGAGCAGTAGTCAGATTAAATCATACAAAAACAAACCTCTTAACATGACAGTCAATTTTAAGTGAAAAAGAATCATTTCACCATGGGGATCAGTATCCCTCCCCAATTTTTTTTCATCTCCTGACCCTATTGTGAAGCAGGACCCATTGCACAAGTTGGAGCCAGCATATAGTGAGTTTTGCCATTTTGCCAGCGCACATCTGAGGAGACCCATTGGGGCATCTTTACCCTGAGGAGGCCCCTGCCTGGCCCAATTCTGGGCGGTCCTGGACAGGATTGGGCTGCACGTTTCTTGCGTAATTTAGGAGCACCAATCCTACAAGCTATGCTTGAGGAAGAACTGCAACAAGATCTGGGGCCAAGGGCTTCTCCTCTCCTAGACAATCCAATCTTCCAAACCTAGGGCTGCACTCAAAGGTAACACTAAGCCATGGTTGGCTGTTAAGAGCAAGAGTAGCTTCAGACTTTCACATTCCCTCCTTCTCTCAAACCAAATGGGAGGAGATTTGACACGTCCAGTTTTGGTTTGTGGCAAACCATGGTGTGTCATTTCATCAGAACCAAGTAAATTATAGTTTGTACAAACCAGAGTTTGTCCAAGTCAAACTTTGGTTTGGGGTGCTGGTATGCGGGTATACTGTCGTTTGGTGGGTTTGGACAAAATGGCAGACTACGATAAGAAGTGTCTAATCTCCTCCCATCACATATGGGGGAAGGGTGCAAGGCTGCTCACTGTTGCAATGAGAAATTATGGTCTGGCATTCTATCAGAACTTGATAGCATAGGCTGCATTCAACAAGAGCAAGCAGATCCGATATCTGTTCCTGTCCCAAATCATGCTGCTGCTGGGGAAAGAAAATTGTTCCTCAACAACATTTTCCTTTCAGCCTTTTGACTGCATATATTGCAATGGAACACAGATCAAGCAGAAAACAATGCCCGCAGAGAAAGGAAGTATATTTATTTTCTTTGGAGCTTTAATTTATTTCTGAAACATGTATGACAGCCCTAAGCTCTTTATGCGATTTAACACATTTTAATATACTTGTCACCATTCTGACTTACACAATAAACTTTGGAGATATTGTGTTTTTCTAAAATAACCTGGGAGCCAAGCAATATGTATTACTCTTCTGTCATATTCCATTATTTTCTATTAATGAAAAAATGTGCACTTGCAGATGTGCGATCCAATGCCTAAGTCATATCACTAGGTGCTAGCTACTTCACTTTTCCATTTCATGGACATCTTAGGACCAGTTCAAATGCTAAGACACCCCTACAAGCAATGCAGAGAAATTGCTTCCATGTGATAGCACTTCACGCAGCAGTGGTACCATTTGTAGACAACAAAGTTGTTGTGATTGACTGATCATGTGGGTATCTCTATACCTGCACTGCACTTTCCAGGCAACCCTTTGCATAAGACACTTCTCATGCTAAGTTCCAACAATGGAGGCAATTTATTTGTATTTATTTGTATTCTCCACAATTGTGAATATCCAGACAGCCCAATCCGGTCTAACTTTGCACCCTGCGATGCAGCAAGGCCGGTGCAGCCTCCGCCGCATCCAGGGCACAAAGCAGGAAGGCGGGAGGTCACCTTAGGGGAAGGGAATGTTTATATAAGGGAATGTGGGTCGTTAAGCTTGCAGAAGCCCTGCTGAGGCTTGAAAACAGAACGGTTTCAATGTTTAAAGGAAGAAATGGGGATTGGGGGGGGTTTCTTCCTTTTAACAGCTTTTTGAGCATGGATCCCAGTATCCGTGGATCCTCGCTATCTGTGGGGGGGGGGGGGTCCAGAATGGATCCCCGCAGATAGCAAGGGCCCACTGTAATTAAATCTCCCTGTCCCAAAAGGGCTCACAATCTAAAAGGATGCAGAAGAGACACCAGAAACAGTCACTGGAAAAGACGCTGTGCTGGGGTGAAGAGGGACTCTTCCCCTGCTAAACATAAGAGGAGCACCACTTGAATAAGTGCTACTTTGCCCAGTTAGCAATGGTACATATAGATTAACAAGATTGCTCTTCAGCCCTCCTATACAACGTTCAAACCCAGAAACAACAGAACAAAACTATGGGGTTAGTATTTATGAGAAAGTCTTTATAAACTACAATATACGAAGACTGCAAGGAACCAGGCTGGTAAGCTGTAATACAAAAACGTCTGAGGATACTGTCTCCTCTGAAATGGATGGGAATGAGCAGGGCACTTCCTTGGCCTTGCACAGAAGTCCCATTTGCTTCAAGACAAAGTCCCAGTGGTTGTGTCTGAGGTGGTTACCCTCAACGACACTGATTTTTCTTTTCACTAATATCACCAGATTGGCTTCTGCAGACCATGGGATGAATCAGGGCCGTCTCCAAGATCTGGAGGCCCCCAGGCAAGGCATCCTCAGGTTGGCCCACTTAAATTGCAGGAGGCACAAACTCTCACACCGCCTCAGCCTTCTTGGGTACACCTAAAATATTACCTTATCACCTGGTTGATCCGACTTTTCCCTTACAAATCTCATCCTCTATACACAAAAGGAAGAATGTTATACACTAAAGCTAACAAAGTACGCCTACTTGGTTTAGATCCTTGCTAAAATAAATGGTAAAACCTGATGGAAGCTACGTTATTTTCTGAAGAGAATATCAAAAATGGTATGAAACCAAGTTATGTTGTAATGTATTTGGTTTCTTAGCAAACACTGGAGAGTACAAGTGATGGAGTGAATTCCCAAACCCTCTGCAGCAATTTAACCTTGTTTGTTCAAGTGTTAGCGCTATATGGCAATACCCACAAGAAAGTGACATTGTTGTAACTACCACCAAGTGGCATTTGTTTGCTATAAGAAATATATTCATCAAGCTACACAGCAACAGGAACATTCTGGATGCGGGAAAGGCCCTTGGACTGACAACGCCTTGCTCTCATATGAATCAGATGTAGGACATATTGCCCAATCCTATCTATCCCCCCTCCCCCACTGATGCGACACCAAAATGGCTACCACTACATCCCGCAGGGGGGCAGTTGTGGAGGTCTCCTCTCAGAAAAGGAACATTCATTCCCTTACCCAGGGATAAGCCTATGCAGTGCAGGGGGCTCTACTTGGACCCGCACTAGTGAATTTGCTGGTGCCCATCCACGTGGACCTGCGGGGTGGGATCGGGTCCGGGAAAAGGTTGCCACTCTGATCCCCTAGTTTGAAAATCTCTCTCTCTCTCTCTCTCTCTCTCTCTCTCTCTCTCTCTCTCACACACACACACACACACACACACACACACACAGGAGGGGGTCAGGAAAGAGTTTTCTTCCCTCTCGAGAAACGTTCTATTTTATATTACTGGTGGGCACTCGTTATTCGCGGGTATGGCATTCACGGATCTCAATATCCACAGATGCAGCCCACAAATAACAGGGTGCTGGAGTCCAGCACCCGATGTCTCCATTACTAACCAGGGTGGCCTCCAGAGGCCCGTTCTGTGTCATGCCAGCCTGCAGACCCCTCCATAGGCCTCCAAAAGCATCTCCTAAGCGACCAGATGTTACGTCCGGTAAAATCGGAAGTCACTTCCAGTAGCTTGGGAGAGGGTTTTGGAGGCCTGTGGAGATGTTTGCAGGCTGGCGTGATGTTGAATGGGCCTCCGGAGTGCCCCCCCCCCATAAGTAATGGAGACATCGGATGCTGGACTCCAGCATCCACGGATCCTCGTTATCTGCACTGGATGTGTGTGTGTCCAGTATGGATCTCCCACAGTTAACGAGGGCCCATTGTATATGGCATAAACCTTCACCACTGCCAAGGGAGCTTCCTAACATTTAACCAAAATATCCTTTCCTGCAGTTTAAATCAATTGATGTTTGTCTCAATGCTTGTGGACAAAGCAATAAATTTTTCTTATCTACATTTTGACACACTTAAAAATGAAGTTATAAATTTGCTACTCCCCTGAGGCAAACAACAATTTCTTCTAGGCAAGTGATTGTGTTGTCTCTCTTCCCCACACTGTCATTTCCCCCAGCAGCCTCTGCAACACACTTTCCCCAGTCACAAGGACCAACACCCATAGCTGCCTCTCTTGACTTCTGAAAGCCCCAGAAGAGGCACGGCCCAATCCTATCCAACTTGCCAGCGCTGATACCTCAGAGCTGCATTGTGACTGTAAGGGGGAAAAACATTCCCTTACCTTGAAGAGGGCTCTGGGACTGCCCCCCCGCCGCCGCAGGATGCAGCACATGCCCCATTGGCACAGCTGTACCAGTGATGGAAAGTTGGATAGGACTGGGTCTGCAGTTAAGATAACTGTTTCCAAAATGGGTCAGAAGCCTGTCTGTAAAACCAGAAATTCATAGCTACTCAGTTTCTATTGTGCTCTATTCTTGCAGCTTCTCAGACCTGTTCTACATTACATTCATCACAATGATTGGCATTCCTGTGGTGAAATTCTCCACTTGGGCCTGTTGGTCCCACTTCAAATGGCGAGTTCTATCACAGAGTTTTATCCAATTCATGTCAATAGTGGAACGAATGGGGATGCTGCAACTCATTACATAACAGCCATAATTCATGTGATGGGTTCTAAGACGATACATCCGGGGGAGGGGGGGAGAAGCCGGAAGTAAAAATTCACTGTGGGGTTGCTGACACTCATGACAATATTATGTGTAGACCACAAAGGAAAAAGAGGGTCTTACGCCACAAAGGATCACACACATACCAAATGAGACTTGACTGGACATTATTAATAATCTATTCAGATTAGATCCTGATACGCAAATTACACAATTTGTCCCATCACCTGACCAATAAAGTTCTCTTCAGCATTACAATTTATTCTTTGCCCCCACCCCCCAAGTAACGTTCATGGCATTGCAATGTTTATCTCCTCTTGCCATGTGCTAAGTCTCCCCAGATGTAATTAATAAGCAAACAAAGAAGAGTTTGGGCTTGCAGTAAAATTTCAAGGATGAGTTATTCTCTTATGCAAAATGGCACTGGATTCAATTTTCTCTTAGAAATCACAGCAGAACTTATTTTACCCAGCTCCAACATTATCCAGTTAAATCCCTACCCAAAAAAGAGATATTAAAAAGCAAGAGATATGCTTCTTTCCTTGCTAGAACATTTGCATTAATACAGATTTGAAGATTATATGCCTTATTCCACACTGATTTAAATAGCTAAGTGAATTTATTATTCAAGTGAGCTGCAGCATGCCTACTGTAAGAAAATCTAGTGCCACAAGTTTTCCCCTGCAAAAGTTCCCCCCCCTTTTTTCTTCAGTCAAGTGCTGCAGAGGTAGAATGAAACACTTCCCTTAGTGCCTCTGAACTGATACAATTGTGCCCAAACATAATTGTTGAATGGAACAAAAATATTTAATGGGATTTTCTTTCTACCACCATCTGCAATGTGTGGTAGAAAGAAAATGTGCCTTTCACAAGGGTTTGTGTCACCCGGTGTGAGAGCTCATCGTGTCACCCCAGTGGTGTCACTGGGGTTGGTATCAACAGCAACATTAAAATCAATGCAAATAATATTTTAAAGGCTTATGAAAATAAAAAAGGGTTTCCACCAGTAATAAAAAAGACATGAGAACAGGTGCAAAGTGAGCCTTCCTGGGGAGAGTGCTCCGAAGGCAGATGCCAGACCAAGGAGGCTCTCCAAAGCCTTCATATGGCATTATATACAGGGATGTGGATCCAGTCTCTGACTCCAAGTCTCAAGTCCCAAGTCTCTGGGTCCAAGTCTCAAGTCAAGTCCCAAGCCTTTGCCCCCAAGTCCCGAGTCTTTGGTTGTGAGTCCCTAGCTATTTAATGGAGAAAATGGGTTTAAACCTGAATAAAATTTTACTTGTAAAAGGCTCCAAGTCTCGAGTTGTCTTTTACAATTGCAGAGTCAAGTCCGAATCAAGTCATTGATGCGACTTGAGTCCGACTCAAGTCTGAGACAATAGACTCAAGCCTACATCACTGCTTATATAGGGACTTTACTGTCTCATATGTCTGGGTTGCACAAATGTGGAAAGATAAATCTGCCGACTGGTGAAGTCTCGAATAAAGAGATCGCATGTGAAGATTTGCTCTAGGGGTTATATACCCCAAAAGTTGGCTTTAAGAGCCTTTTTTTCTGCAGTTGTGTGCCCTATCTGTAGGCAAAGAATTGAAAACTGGCAGCCTCACCTCTCTGAACTGCAAAGTCAGCACCCATGTCGCTAGAGCGTGGCGGGGTTGGGGGGGGCGGACCGCCGGAGGGTGACATGCACAGAAGGGTGACGCGCGCACCCATGCGCGTCACCTCCCCTGCGCGTTACGCCCTCCGGAGGCTCCAAGGCCGGGAGAAGGCCTCGGAGCGTCCTCCAGGGCCGGCGCTCCAGGGCCTTCTGACAAGGCCCACTGCGTCAAAACGTAATTTATAACGTTCTTCGCGCATGCGCAGACCGTTCCTGAGAGAAAAGGGCTGCCCTTTTCCCTCAGGAACGGTCTGCGCATGAGCGAAAAACGTTATAAATTACGTTTTGACGCAGTGGGCCTCATCAGAAGGCCCTGGAGCGCTGGCCAGGGAAAATATCCCCAGAGCCGGCTGCAATGGGGGGCAGAGTCGGGGGGCACCCGGGGCAGCGCCCCGTCAGGTCGCCCCCCAAAAAACCTGCGGCGAGGCCGCGCCAAATTTAAGTATAGGGGCTGGGGGGAGAGGTCATTAGGCTGACGCACCCGTGCGCACCCGCCCTGGGGCTGCATGCGCCCTGGTGACGCCACTGAGAAACAGCACACACTGCTACCATTTGCCTAATGGTACCTATGGCCTCTGCCCTGATGGCTCCCCTGAGTTGGAACAGTAGGATGTTCCTGGCTAACTGGCTATTATCACCTTTTCAATATTCTTGATGAGTTGAGGAAGTCATGAGTGACCAACCCTCTCATGAGTGACCATGCGGGGGCAGGGGGTCTGGCTCTGTTGGTAGAGCGGCCGCCTCATATGCCTGAAGATCTGAGGTCGGCAGTACGAGACCCGTCGAGACGCCGCTGACAAGCTGCAGAAGCCTCAGTGGGCGAGAGAATTCTGCAGCTGGCACAGCGTCCTGAGTGGGAGGCAGCGTTGCCATCAAATCAATGTGTGGGAGGTGAATGCCAGAGAGAGGTCAGACTGTGAAAGAAACCACCTGGAATGAGAGTTCTATGCAAGATTAGAACATTTGTAATATGAAAAAACCACTTTAGATAGCCTGCCTATGTAAACTGCCTTGAATTAAAGTCAGAGGAGAAAAAAAATTACACACACGCACGCACGCACGCACGCACGCACGCACGCACGCACACACGCACGCACAGTATTTATATACCGCCTTTCTTGGTCATTGGATTTCTCCTCCGACTTTAATCCAAGGCGGTGTACATGGGCAGGCTGTCCTAACCCCCTTGAGGGGTTTTACTATATATAAATGTCCAATCTTTCATGAACGGCTACATTCCAGGTGGTATCCTTTTTGCAGTCTGACTATTCCGCTAGCTGGTGCCTCCCACACTCGACCAACGCAGCTGGGAGCTCTTATCTCTCCTCCTGGAGGCTTTCACAGCTTTTTGTTGGCGGCGTCTCTCGAACTTGTCAAGTTCACCGATCTTCGGGCTTACAAGACAGCAGCTCTCCCGACTGAGCCAGACCCTTCTGCCCAATGCGATGACCAGAGAAAGGCAGTATATAAATACTGGTATTATTATTATTACTGACCACTGCAATTGAAACTACAATGTCCAAAGTGCTGAGTATCACTGGCAGAGCTCTGTGCCTTTCACTGCTAGTTTAAATGGCTGTTTAAAAAAGGATTAAACAAATTCATGAAGAGTAGCAGGAGGTCTGGCTCAGTGGCAGAGCTGCAGCCTTGTAATGCCTGAAGAGATCTGAGAGCTGTTGACACGCCTCTGATGATCTGCAGAACCCCTCGGTGAGAGAGAGGAAAAGCCATCAGATAACACTTTCAGCACAATCCTGTGTAACCTTGCACCGGTGTAACACTAGATGCACCGGTGTAACAGCAGATGCATGGTGCATCTATTGTTACACAGGTGTAAAGTTACAAAGGATTGTGCTGCTAGAGTGAGAGGCAGAGTGCCGTCAGCCGAGCGTGGGAGGTGAATGCCAGAGATAAGCCGGACTGTGAAGGAAATAATCTGGAATGAAGACGTTCTATGAAAGATTTGAACTTTGTATTGCAAAACCCCACTTGGGGGTTTAGAATTGCCTGCCTATGTGCACCGCCTTGAATTAAAGTAAGAGGAGAAATCCAATGACCAAGAAAGGCGGTATATAAATACTGGTAATATATACTGGTAATAAGTAATAAATACTATTAGCCATTAGCTACATGGAACCTCCATATACAGAACCAGAATAAGAACATATAAGAATATAAGAAGAGTCTTGCTGGATCAGGCCAAAGGCCCATCTAATCCAGCTTCCTGCATCTCACAGTGGCCCCACCAGATGCCTCAGGGAGTACACAGCCAACAAGATAAATCCTGTTTCCTGTTGTCACTCCCTTGTATCTGGCAGAGAAAACCTACTTCTAAAGCCAAGAGGTTGCTTATAACTTGTAACCTGTGATGGTCTTTTCCTACATGGATCTATCCAAACCCCATTTAAAGGCATCTAGGCCAGGTGCCATCACCACATCCTGTGGCAAGGAGTTCATTTTGAGAATATCTTGTAATAATAATACATATTTTGAGAATATCTCAAAATACCACATACAGGCAACCAAGCAGGAAAAGGCCACCACCTTCATGCTCACTTGTGATTGCCTGGAAGCATCTCGCCAGCCACCACTGGGAAACTGCACAGTGGACCTTTGGTCTGAACCAGGAAGGCAATTCTTGCATTTGTATAGGAAGGCTAGCCTCCTGTATCACACCATTTGGGAACCTACTGTACAAAAAATCCTTATGCATTGAAGCATTCTTTATGGCAGTGACATAGGGGTGTCATGTATCTTCCCAAACTAGCACACTGCCATTTTGTTTAAAATCTTAATCAAACTGCAAGACACCTGGGCATTTGCCAGGAGTTACTTGGCAAGTAATGTTTCAGGTGAACTTAGAAGGCTTTCAACTTGTCACAGAGTAGGTCTGTAACCTCTGACAAAACACACTCGATATTTTATTTCTGTTGTATGCGAACCATGAATTTTAAAGTTTGCTATTTAGCAATCACATTTAAATGTGCTGCAGATTTTCCGAGCCTGGGTGCACTTGAGAGAGACAGAGCACCTAAAATGGTCAAAGCAGCAAATGATACAAATTGGTTGGCAAAGGCAAGTCCATTTGCTTGTAGGATAATAAGCAACTTGGGTCCTAAATACCTCACAGATCCTTATGGCCTATCATGTAAAGAATGGCCAAGAGCACTGAGCTTGATTATATCATGTGTGACTGCCAAGTCCATGTCAAAATGCCTTTTCTAGCACTACTCGCCGACTTCCTCCTCCATATGGCAACTTGACAAAATTTAAGCAGCTTTTAAAGAGCTGGAACCTTTCTGTATCGATGCTCATTTCTGGCTTTAAACCTAGCTGCTACTACTGTACACACAGAGAGAATGAAACTCAAATACAGAAATCACAGAAGTGTACTATTTAATGCAGTCTCCTCTGAGAACCTCAGCTCTATGTGAGGTCTCTCACACATTCCCTGAGGAAGTCCAAAGTATACTGGACAAAACGTTGGAAGATGGATGTTTTTAATGTATGACCATGGTCCTTAATCCTGGATATTTTAACAGTGTACAGTTATACAACAGTTATACAGAAACAACAGTTACAGCCCAATCCTGCCTAAGGATCCGCCCGCCGGATCCTGTACACTGCTGTAGGCAGGCACCCGTGTGGCGGTAAGTCTAATCGGGGAAGGGGACACTCGTCCCCTTCCCTGAGTGTAACCGGGACTGGGGCCGATCGGCCTCGGAATTCTGCCAGCTATTTTGCTGGCGGAAATCGGGGAGGCCGTGTAATGGCTCAGCTGCCCGGCGAGGGCCGGGATATGATGGGAGCCATGCCCCCGCCCGGGGCAGCTGGGCCTATGGCTGCCCTCCCGGCTCTGTCAACCCTCCCCCTGTCCACCGGATCCTATCTTACCTGGGTCCGGCGACTGGGCAAGGGCTCGAGCGGCGGAGCAGGGAAGGCCGGCCTTTTGCCAGCCTTCCCTGATCAAAAGTAGTTTCAAACGTGCTTTATGGCACGTTTGCGACTACTTCAGGCGGCTTCACTCGTTCCGCCGCCCGACCAAAGAAGAGGATTGCACCCTTATACATTTTAGGAAACAACAATATTTGACATGACGATCCTCTTGCATTCAGCAAAGAGAGAGTGCCTCCCTTCTCACTCCAGTATATATCTTTTCCAGAGGCATTTGGTGGTGTCTCTCTTGTTTACACACCATTTTTTTTGTTCCTGCTATGTAAACTGCTTTGTGAACTTTATTTTTTTAAGCAATATATAAGTATTTTAATACTACCATAATAAAGAAACTAGACTATGGCTGCGGCTAGACTATAAAAAGGTAAAGGTGACCCCTGACAATTAAGTCCAGTCGTGTCCGACTCTAGGGTGTGGTGCTCATCCCCATTTCAAAGCCGAAGAGCCAGCGTTGTCCGAAGATGCCTCCGTGGTCATGTGGCCGGCATGACTCTCCTTGCCGCAGTGCTTAGCATGCAGCTGGAACACGGAGCACTGTTTACCTTCCCACAAGCGGTACCTACCATCAAACAAGAGCACACATCATCCAAAAACGCCATACTGCTTACTTTTAGCCAATATGATTTACATTCTAATAAAATGATAATTGACATTTTACACGGAATTTTATTTTGTAGTATTGTTAATTGAGAAGTCATCTATTCTGAAACATTAAACCTCAGAAGAAAAAAAGTTGCTAATTATACCACATGTAGAATCAACTGGTAAGCTTCTCCTAAAGTATATGACTTCAGGTAGGGAAGAGCTGCATGTCAGAATGCTTCCCCCCCCCCCCCAACTCACTCTGTGCACATGCAAGAAGTGCGTACCAGGGCAAATGCAAGGCTGAACCTTTTCCCTGCAACAAGCTATTTCTCACCTGCACCCTGAAATGGTACTGTCCAGGCATAGCATTATCATTTCATTTGGCTCATTTGTAGAAACTGGGCTTAAAAAAAATAGACACTTGCAAACTCAAATCCTAGTCTGCACTGCAGCTTCCAAACCAAAACACTGGGAGTATTTTTGGTCTCTCGTTTGCAGATGATAATTACAGCGCCTTTTCAGGGAAAGCAACTAAACAGCTTCATATCACTGCCAAAGTGTTGGAAGGGAGTAAATGTGAATGGATAGCGGGTATCATAAATTACTGTTTATAGCTAGACAAATAAATGACTGTCTTTGAAAATGGACCTACTTGCACGGTTAAAGATTAAAGGGATGTTTATTGTAGCAATCTAAGCCCTTAAAATAACCCTTTAAAAATAGACACATTGTAATGCTTCAGCTGCAGTCCTATGAAGCATTCTTAAATCATTCCAATTATTTAACACAACCTATAATTTATCAGCCCAAACAAGCTATGTGAAGGGCTAACTTCACATTACACACAAATCCATGTAACTGAGCCTTGATACAGGTTTTTCTTTCTTTTTTTTTTAATGGAAAGCCTTTTCCAGAGCAGGGAAATTAAGAGGGAGGAGATAACTGTCTGCTATTTCTCCAGTCCATGTCATGGACCTCACAGGTTACTTTCCTTCCCCAGAGTTTTCTGAAAGCAAGTTTACAGAGCTTTCAGAATCCCACAAGGAAGTAAGGTAAGAGTTGTACTCCCCCCTTCCCTCTCTCTGCTCCACAGTCTGACCTTGCTCAGAAGCAGCTTTTTATTTTACAATCCTGGCATTGGGGATCACTTACACATGCCTGCATGCAGTATGCACTTAGATACATCCCTGCCAGGAACCTATCCCCGTGGATATGTATGTGTTGCACTGTATGTGGCCAACAAAGGAACTAAGTCACTAGGTTGCGAGTGCGAGTCAGTGCCAAAACGTTTTGGGCAAGTACGAGTCTTTTTGTGCATGAGTACAGGTCAAGTGCGAGTCATTTTTGCACGAGTGCGAGTAAGGCCAAAAACCCCTAGTCACAAGTCGAGTCAATTTGAGGGAAATGGCTTTTTTCCCTGAAAATGGAGTGGATGGGTGCGTGTGTGAGTGGGGTGCGTGTGTGTAGACCTCTGAGGCTTCTAAAGCACCCACTTGGTTTCCCCTATGCCCTTCTCCTCACATCTCAGTCTTGTCACCACCCATCTGGCTTGGGAAAAACAAGCATACTCATGTCTACATTCAAACCATTTATTATTCCCTCCCTGCCCCCTCCCCTTGCTGAGCCAAGCATCCCTTGGGCTCAGAGTTTTGGCCAATGAGGAGGAACCGCTGCAGCATCCTCGCCTTCCCTCACCCCTCCCCTCACGTTCGGAGTTGTGGTCAATGGCGAACAGATGGCGAGAAAAAAAAAGGGAAAAAAACTCAGAGTCAGGCTTGCTTTCTCACCCCCTCGAAAACCCTCCCTTCCTGTCGTCCTCCTCCTCCAAGGTCTCCACTGTGCCTGCCTGCCTGTGTTGATGCCGGCCATTAAAGGAAACTGACTCGGAAATGGCAAGTTGTGAAATGACCCCCCCACGAGTGTGAGTCAAGTGTGAGTCCCATAGGTAACGAGTCCGAGTAAGAGTGTGAGTCAGTGGGTCACGAGTCCAAGAAAAAAGTGATTCAGTCGCACTTGCGAGTAGAGTGATTTGACTCAAGTCCCCGTTCCTGGCCCAAGGATACCGGATACTGCACTGTATCTGCACTGCACTGTACTGCCCAAGGATAACGGATACTGCATGCTCTCTCCATGCCCCCCACGTGCTCATTACCTTCCTTTACCTTTTTAAAATAATGTGTTTTTCTTTAACATAACATGTCTTTCTTTAACAGAACGCTAATAAGCAGCCTGCACGATAGAGAGACATATAACAAAATTTACAGGAAGCAGGTCGCTTACACAGTTCCGCTGTTTAAAATGGCTCCCGGTGGTACACACAGTGTGCCACTGGCGGCCATTTTAGGAGTGCTGCAGCAATTGGCAGCAGCACAAGAGGACTGCCACCAGACCCAGACAGGTCTGCCGCCAGACCCTGACTGTGGTGGGGGCGAGCAGTGGGTGGAACAGGGAGGGAAGAGGGAGGAATAGGCAGGAGACAGGGGAGACAGGCACAGATTGAGGCCAGGAAGGGGGGGTATTGGCAGCAGTGGCACCACCGATATCCTAGTTCTCTTCACAGCCTCAATCTGCCTTCCCGGGTCCACTTGGACTTGCATCAGCAAAGTAGATGACGCAGTAGACCCATGCAGGTGATGTAGACCCATGCAGGTGACGGATGCTTACCCCCAGACAAGGGAACAAATGTTCGCTTACCCAGAAGAGACTTTCGGGGCCTGAATCTCCCCTGTGGGATGCAGCTTGAGCCCCCCTGGCAAGGCCTCTGAGAGGGGGGTTAAGGGGGTAATTTGTACTCGGGCCCAGGGTGAAAAGTGGGTCAGAAAGGGGGCCCTGGAGCAAAAAAAGGGGGCCCAGGAGCTAAATGTATATGTACGGAAGGGGCCCCAAAGAAACTTTGTACTCCCTGATAAAATTCCTCTGAATGGCCCTGCCCACTGGCGTGGCTACATCGGCACAGGGGGAGTTGGGTAGGATTGGGTTGCCGATAGCCTATTTGAAACAGAGCTTCAAGCTCAAAACCAGTAGGTTAATCAATTAACGTAATGATCAGCAATTGGAGGTGCCAGAGCAAAATTCAGTGCTCAGTGGGTACTAGCCCTGCCCCCGCCTGAATTTCCAGCCAGAGGACAAGAGGAATAAGTATGCCATGAAACTGTTAAATGCTTGAAGTACTCAATTATATTGCTCCAATGTACAATATGTATGGGTTACCCATTCAATCTTGGTCCAAGCGCTCAAAAACCTGAACTGATGAACAGGAGACAACTGTACATGAACTTCACCGACAACAGTGCTTCTATCAACTTCACTGACAACAGTGCTACTATAGACAGTTTAAGCTGGACATGAATTATGAATCAAAAAACATTATTTTAAGGCATCGTTTCTCAAACTGATGGGTCACGACCCACCAGGAGAACAGGACGCTGTCCCGTGCCACCTTAAGGGGCAGGGATAGCATGATGGCGGCAATCCCAGGGATTGCCGCTGCCAGGGGAAAATGTACATTTTGTACTTACCAGAGGTCCTGTGGCCCTCCGGAGGATGCGGGGTGGCCCACGGACCCCTCTGTGGGCCTCCCCGCATGTAGAGCACCACTCTGCAGTGATTGTGAACACTTCCGGTTTCCGTCGAAAACCAGAAGTGGTCGCAATCGCCTCAGAGCGGCGATCTACAGCATGGGGAGGCCCGCAGGGGGGGGGCTGTGAGCCTCCCTGCACCCTCCGGTGGGCCGCAGGACCCCCGGTAAGTACAAAATGCACATCTTTCCCACCGGTGGCAGCAATCCCCAGGATTGGTGCAGGACCCCTGTTAAATACAAAATGTACGTTTTTCCTAGTGGTGGCGGCGATCGCCGCAGCCGCTGTCCCCACCCCCACAAACACTCAAACTCCTCACCTTCCAGGGAAAACTTTGAGAAACACTGTTTTAAGGAATACATGAACCTAATTTTGTATAAACAAAATGCAACATCTAATGCAATACTGATTTAATGTTTTTTTCCTCCTTCAGAGTCTAAGGATTAAATTTGAAATAACAGTTTTAATGCGAATGGTGTGACACGAACATGCAATAAGAACCCATTTATTAACTGTACAAGAAAATCTATTTGCTGACATTATGTGATCCACACCCCTGAATTATCTGATTTTTAATGGTAATCTACATCAAGCACTTATACAAATAAATTTAATGTGGCCTGCCGAGATACCTAGAAGTATACTGAAATTGAAATATCATTAATAATGCTCCCTATTATTTGAGTACATTCATGTTTGAGACTTTAACAACATTATCTAATTAATCCCTATATCATGCCCGAATATTAGCCCCATTAATCATATAAAATACAATTTGAAAACAAATGATTTCTTAATAAAAAGTAGGAAAATGAGTGCAATTCAGTAAAGTTAAATATTTAAAGCCCTATACGGCATGGGGCCAGGGTATTTAAGAGACCGCCTACTTCTATATAGTCTGGCTCGTCTCCTTAGATCAGGGGTGGGGAACCTATTTGTGGTGGGGGACCATTTCCCCATTGGGAAAATTGGCTGCGGGCCGCCCGTAAGGGTGGCCGAAATTTTTGCCCCCCCACCGCAAATTTGACACCCCCCGCAAATTTACCACTCCCTCCCACCCACGGACCACTCACCCACCCACCCACGGCCGCTTACCTGAGGCTCTGGGCGGCGGCGGCAACTGCCGCCGCCGCCCCGCGTTACCTCTAGTTTAAATTGGCCTTTCTTCAGCTGCGCAGATCGCCGTTGAGGCCGAGAGATTGCCCTCTTGGCCTCAACGGCGATCTGCACAGCTGCAGAAAGGCCGGGTTCAGAAGGAGAAGGTGCCGAGGTGACGTCGGCACCTTCTCCTTCTGAAAGCAGCCTTTCTGCAGCTGCGCAGATGATCTGCGCAGCTGCAGAAAGGCCGATTTTAAAGGGACTAGGCGGGCGGTGGCGGAGCCTCCGGTCCCGCGGGCCGGATCGGTCGGGTCCCGCAGGGGCCAGACCAGATCGACCCGCGGGCCGGAGGTTCCCCACCCCTGCCTTAGATCATCAGAGACGGCCCTCTTGCGGGTGCCGTCGCCCAGGGAGGTGCGAGGAGCGGCAGCTAGAAATAGGGCCTTCTCAGTAGTGGCACTAACCTTATGGAATTTCCCCCCCCCCCCATTTGACTTACGAACTGCTCCCTCCTTGGAGACTTTCCGGCGAGGCCTGAAACTTTTTTTTGTTTAAAGAAGCCTTCTGAGTCTTGGCCTTTTTTAACATCTAGCGGTTACAGGTGTGGTGCTGCTGTTCTGGTATTCTTGTTTTTAAATTGTAATAGTGGTCTCTTTCATCATTTTTAGATTGTTGTTAATTAAAAACTCATAAACTGTTTTATTGCTTTTAAAAGGTGATTGATTTTTGTAACTGTTTTTTCTTGTTCTTGTAACTTGGGTCCCTTCGGGGAGAAAGGCAGGATAAAAATATTGTAAATAAAAATAAAATAAATAATTTCATTATTTATAATCATTAATAATCATTAATGATTAATGAAATAATAATTAATAATAAATTAATGAATAAATAATTTCATTAACTATAATTAATTTCATAAATGAAAATTGGATTGTAGTTCCTGAGTTTAGTTCATAATTTTTCTCCCAAATCCAGGGACACATGCACGAGTCAGCCTGAATTTAGATTGAAGGTTATAAAGCAACTTAAAATTGCCTGGGGTTGATGCTCAGCTCATGACATTGCATCTCAAGCTCTGGGATGGCTGTTTCAGCAGGAAAACCTAGTACACTGCTTTGTAGTATAACATTGTCCTGATTCGATTCATGTATTCAGCTGCTCAGGTACAGCAGGAGGTAAAGAATGGACAGAGGGCAAAATGCTTCAGAAGGGACTGAGAAAAAGGCAAGGGTCTTAAAGTCTGGGTGAGCATTATGGATGGATGAACTCCCCAGCAGTTCCCCAGGCCTCAATGGCAAGCTCAGAAGGAAGAAAGTAATGTTTGAATTCAGTGAGGAGTAGGTGGCTGAAAGAAAGGTATGTAAATGAGGCCTTGCTAGGCCTACTATTTCTCTTAAGAGAAGAACAAGAATGAGTGAGATGCGGCTGCTATGCTCCAGGATGCTAGTAGGGGAGGGGGCTGTAGCTGGAAGGTCACCAGCTTTGCCTGTAGGAGGTCCCTGGCACTCCAGGGAGGGTTGGGAAAGACCCCTGCCTGAAACCCTGGAGAGCTGCTACCAGTCCATGTAAACACGACTGACCTAGAGGGACCAATACAGATGGACTTTATTCGGATTCAGAATAAAGGAATGACGTGTGTTTGTATCCTGTGTGTGGAGTAACATTTTGATGATTGCTTAAGGTGCCAAAATGCCTATGTCTGGTCCTGCTTAAAATGTGCCAATAATTCATAAATGACTTACGTCCCTTTATCATTGCCACTTGTGTTGTTTGTGTCAAACCATCTTCTTTAGCACTAAAGCCTAGCTGCTACACCACTTTGCACCATTGCTTTAAGATGCTTTTCCTTCCTTGTCAGTAATACCATTAAGAGAACGTTGGCTGTTTTTCGTTGTATTGCTCATATCTTAGTTCTCCAATTTTATAAAAAGCTATTTTGAATTCTAATTCTGTCTTTAACGTGCTTGCAATCTGTTCTGCGAAAGTTGTGTCTAGCTTTGCTCTTGACTTTGTTATGGACCATCACCACTCCAGCTAATTAAACCACACCTGCTTTTCTTAACATTCTGAATTTGCTCCAAAAGGCCCCATTCACACAACTATGTAAGCACACACGTATATATCCTGAGTGAGCTGGAGCAACATCTGAGCCAGTTTGGACATTCACAGTCCAATCCTGTGTAACTCTTGCACCAATGTAACAGTAGATCCACCAGTGTAAGTGCACTTATGCCAGTGTAACTTGCCATATGCCAATGGACACAGGACGGACACTATGTAACCCCCCTCGAATGCCGTGCATATGCTGTTCAGATTCAGATGCCCCGTGTGCCGGCGGAGTTGCACTGGCATCCGTCCTGCGTCCATCGGTGCGCATCTGCAGTGTCCAAGGGGGGTTACACCAGTGTCCGTCCTGTGTCCATCGGTGTACGGCAAGTTACACTGGCATAAGTGCACTTATACTGGTGGATCTACTGTTACACCGGTGCAAGTGTTACACAGGATGGGCCATCAGTCTGATCTCTCATCTCTCCCCGAGCTATCCAAGGTACTGAACTGCTGTTTGGACTCGAGTCCTTTACCCTCTGCCTGCCTTTGGAGCTATCCAAGGTTGGGATTATCTGCGAGGGCACTCCCTTATTTGGGCTAGATCATCAGCCTAGCACCAACCCTGCCTGAAACAGGACCCCAAAAAAAGCCGATTCCATGGATCTTACAGCATACTTGACCTAATCATTTTCAAAATATTTCAGAATATACATATTTACACAATCCAATGATCATATTCCAGAAGTAGATATCCTACATTTGCATATTGTTGTCTCACTACCAAACACTAATATTTTCAGAATTGCAAATATTGTATTCAAGAATGCTATCTGATCCAATTCATATTTCATGAAGAGGTTTTTGTGACAAATTGATACAGTTGGGAGATGAAATCCAATATTAGGTGCATGTTCGGTTTATTCCTTGTATCAAGAAATGAGGTGGAAGCTTATTAATAGGAGTCTTGTAGCACCTTAAAGTCTAACAAATTTATTTCAACATATTACAGTCAATAAGTGAACTGTAATACAAAAAAGCCTATGCTGAAATAAATTGGTTAGTCTTTAAGGTGCTACAAATCTCTGTTTTTGCTGCAAGAGACAAACATAGTTACCCCCCTCTGAAACCTCTTAAGATATCCATTAAATAGGTAGAGTTGGAGGGTATGACTTTGGGGATTTACTATGGTAGCAAACATTTGAGTTGCATCAAATTCTTGTCCCCAAGAACTTTCAATTTGCACATAGTTCTTCAAGCAAAAGAAGTGTGCAATGGGGACAGATTTATATAGCATATTTTACTAATGATAAAAGTAAATAATTGGTAAAATAATGGTATAAGTATAATAATGATAAAAGTAAATCATGGACGGTGTGTGTGGGGAAGAGGCTCATTCCAGGAATGTCAATGTGTGACTATACTTTGGGACACTTGAGGGATTGACTCAAGGACAAATAAGAATAATTGTGATGAGTCTACCCCTGTAACCAAGATGATGGTCTACAGGCAGCCCTTAGAGCCATTAGGGTGGGAAGAATGAAGCACAAATAGCTGGGATCAGACTCCTAGGAAAATCTAATAGTGAGGTATGGGGAGCAAGCACTCATGGTATTGCAGCCTGACAGAAAAGGTCAAGGGTAGCTTACTCCGGCAAAGACCAAACCTGACTTGGAAGGTTTCTATCAACCTACCAGGGCAGGGAAAAGCCCAGGAGGATGCCATTCTTTGGGAATGTTTTGATTTGCAAGTTGGAGTAGTTCACCTCAAGGAAGGGACAACAGAGCACAGATCTGAGAGGTTTCTGGTTCCAGTTCAGGCAGCTTCCGATAATATTAACATCCATCAGGTTTATGCTGATATATGCAACAGCAAAAATATATGCCAAAATATACTGATAAAACTTGATAGACCTTTGTGTCATTATGCTTCTCCTCCTTTGGCACCAAGGTAGCCCACCCCAAGAAATAAGCAGGTTGCCAAGTTCAGTGTTAAAAGTATTGACACACATTTATGTTTGGAATTATACAAGATAATAGAACACATAATTCTTGCTGTAATAACCAGCGCCTACCAGTATTTCCTTTGTGCAAGGAATGTATTACAAAATTTAAGGAAACACTTAATTTGATTAGCTGTATTCTATACTAATCCTTTGCTCAGTCACTCTTGAGAGCTGTATTAATTTAAAAGATACTTTGCTTGGCTGTCTTTATAGACTCAGATGAAGGTCCCAAAAGGCTACCGTGCATAAAACTTTGATTTGCCTATTTATAATCAAGTAAGAAAGTCTTCCCAGTCTAACCACTAGAAGAAATGCCCTGAAAATGTTTTTTCCCCAGATTATAGTGTTCCACGCTTATCTTTAAGCAGCATACACATGCTTGCATAAATGCCTATTTCTAATCAGTCTGCCCAGAAGACCCTTAGGATTAAATCATGTCCGTTGGGCATTATCCTCCATTACAGGTGATGCAGAGACAAAGACAGTCCCAAAGAAGATACAGGCATGTATATTTCAATCCATCTCAAAGAGCATAGAATTCTTTTGAGTTCTCTATCAGTGCCCCTAATCCAGCTCACTGTATGGAATTACATACAACTCATGTCACCTGAGATACTCATTTTGGGATTGCATCCAAAATGTATGACCAACTGAAAGTACAGAAGGTCCCTGACATACAGACTCTACATCCCCGCCTGCCCACCTGGGTGTGGAAGGGGGAAAAGCCTAAATTCTAAGGCAAGAAGCTCATACTGCTACTCTGGGGTGACCCCTTTGAGTTGTCAGGAGGAGGCAGAGGGAAGTTGTTCCCACTGACTGGAGCCCCTAGCAAAGCCTCAGAGTCCTGTGGCGGGGAGGGGTTACAGAATCCATAGTCCTCCATCACTCTGTGGGATCCTATGTGCCTCCTAAGGAGGGAGTAGATGACCTACTACTGTGCGGCCCAGACTGTCTCCCTTGGCTGCGGTCCACTAACTGCCTCACCATGGGCTCGCGGACTCCCTTTTGAAGCTGTCCCCCCTGGAGTTCCAGCTCCTGACCTTTCCAGCTCCACCTTTTTTAGACCAGGTGTCTTCCCCTGCCCAAGGGAGCCCAGCCATCTTCCCAGTCACATCTTGTTCCTCCCCCCTCTCCCTCCACAGAAGAGCCAGAAGTGTCTGGTCACCAAGGCGGATAAAGTTGGCACCTGGGAGCTTCCCAGTGCGAGTAGCGGCACCAATGTAGAAGCTTCTGTTGGCACCATGACACTAGCTGCTGTGGCAAGTGTGAGGAAACGCTCATCCAGTCTCAGCCTAGGCCTGCCAACATCCCTGTGGGTGAACCTTGTCTGGGGCTTGTTCATTGTCTCAGGCTGCTCCCACCACCCCCAAAGAACCAGGTAAGTATGCAGACAGACACATCCAACATATGAACGGGTTTGGATGGGGCTTTGAAGCAGGTGCAGTTGTGGAAACGCTGGCAAAACAAAGAACAAAAGCTGCTTGGAGACCACCGAAGCAGCAAAATAATTTGAAAACAGTGACTCCCTGCAGTGGCAATGAGGAAAAACAGCTCAAAAACATTGGATAACATTGAAAATCTGGAAATTCTGGGGGGGGGGGGTAGAAGGGAGGAAGAGGATGAAGGAAGGAGCGTGGCCAACTGGGCACACATAGCACTGAGATTTTGCAAGTCACAGAAGACCCTATATGCAGTGTGAGGAAAAAGTGGGCCCTGAATGGAGGCGACTCCAACAACAGAACAAAACACAGCCACCTTTTACCAAGTTGGAAAGGAGAGAGGAGGGGGTTAAAAGTGGAGTTTGATCAAGGCCCCCTACAGTTGCCATCTACTCTCTTTAAAAAGCAAACACAGAAAATCTTGGTCTAACAGCCCAATCCTATGCATGTCTACTCAGAAGTACGTGCCACTGAGTACAATGGGGATTACTCCCAGGAAAGTATGCATAGGATTGCAGCCTAAATCTTATATTTTAATTATGATTAATGTGACTAAAAATTAAGAACAAAGGAACATTCTTATGACAGCAGCTTTCCATGTTGTAATTGATTTGGCCCAGTGGACACCCAAGAATCGTACTTTTGCCAACAGGCAAGTCTTTGGAATTACAGTTGGCCCTCGCTATCCACAGGGGATCCATTCCCAACCACCCCATGGATAGCGAGGATCCACGGATACCGGGTTCCGTGATCCACGGATACCACGATACCTAATCCTAAACACACACCCTCGCTATAGAAAGGGGGGAATGGAAAAAACCTGTGGGTTTTTTTACCTGTTCGAACCAAACTGTGCCTCTGAAGCCTCTGCAGGGCTTCTGGAAGTTTAATGACCCACTTCCGGGTCACACGCTCTTCCCTCGTCCCAGGATGTGGCCCTACTTTAGGCTTATCATCCATCCCGGAATTTCCGGGACCGTCCTGGAACCCGGGTTCGGGTCCCGGATCGGTCCCGGACCGTTCCGAGCCCGAAAAAAGGTACGTTTATTCAGTTTAAAAAAGGTGGCGGAGGAGGCTGCGGGGGGCTCGGAGGCATGGACGGCCACTGCATGGATGGGCGCGGCGGTAGGCGCGGTGGCGGCAGCCGCCATGACGGGCAACAATGGCGGCAAGTCAATTTAATAAATTATTTTGGGGTAAAATAAATAAAAATTGGGGAGGCAAGGGTTTTTAAATTTGTTTCAATTAATTAAATTGTGTGTGGGGGGGTGTCCCGGTTTAGAACTGGGTTAATCTGGTAAGCCTACCTACTTATTATACTTAAAGTAGCTGCTGATATTTGCCCCAGTCCTGGGGAAATAGTATTTATCTGATGAGAACCAGGTTTCAGCTAAGTAACTATTAGCTATCTCCCTGAAAAAGGTATAGCTTTCCTCATAATATATCTGACATATACATTTAGCAATAATTGTAAGAAAGTCAACACATTTAAAAAGGATTTAAATCAGTTTGCAAGCCAGTCTAGCCTACAGTTACTACTACACTGTTGTTGTAATAGATGTAAATTCAAGCTGCTTGAGTCAAAGCAGTAACATCTATGTGAGGACAAACGTCCTTTGTTAATTTGAGTTAATTTATTTCAATTTGATTGGGAGTAAGTTTAAGTTAAATGTAAACTGCTCTCAAACAGAAAGCAAAGTGCACACAGGAGACTTATTGTTTAAGATCAGTTGATTAAAGCAGAACAAGATGGGGTGAGATAATTAAACCTAAATTAATTAAACACAGTGTTAAACTGGCATGATTGAGAGTATCTGAAAACTTCTTTAAAAATTTATGATTTAGTTTTCAGTTGTCATCGTCTGATTTCATATATCTGAACTCATTCTGCTGACACAGGGCTGCTTGGTTCTATGCCAGCTAAACAGCTGGTGGAGAACCAAGTACAGTACTGCCCCCCATATCCGTTGGGGATAAGTTCCAGGCCCCTCCATGTCTACTTGAAACCGTGGATAGGGACGAATGCCCCCTTCCATGGTTTCCTGAGGGGCCCCTGTCTTGCCTCCCCTGCAGGCAGGTGCGCACGAAGCTTACTGGAAAAAATGTAAAAGCCTGGGGGGTCCCCACGATCCATGGATAACTGAAACCGTGGATAGCGAATCAGTGGATATGGGGGGCCCACCTGTAGTCCCATTGTAGCGATTGGGGTTTACCTTGGATATGCAGAGAAATGTCCGCTTACCCAAGGAGACCCTATCCACGGTTTCAAGTATCCATGGAGAGGGGCCTGGAACTTATCCCCAACGGATATGGGGGGCAGTACTGTAAGTAAGTGCAAAGTGATGCACATTGGGGCAAGAAACCAAAATTGCACATATACGCTAATGGGTTCTGAGTTGTCTGTGACAGATCAAGAGAGAGATCTTGGGGTGCTGGTGGACAGGTCGATGAAAGTGTCGACCCAGTGTGCGGCGGCTATGAAGAAGGCCAATTCCATGCTCGGGATCATTAGAAAAGGGATTGAGAATAAAACGGCCAATATCATTATGCCTTTGTACAAATCGATGGTAAGGCCACATCTGGAGTATTGTGTCCAGTTCTGGTCACCACACCTCAAAAAGGATATAGTTGAATTGGAAAAGGTGCAGAAAAGAGCGACCAGAATGATTCGTGGGCTGGAGCACCTCCCTTATGAGGAAAGGCTACAGCGTCTGGGGCTTTTCAGCCTAGAAAAAAGGCGCCTGAGGGGGGACATGATCGAGACTTATAAAATTATGCATGGGATGGAGAGAAAATATTTCTTTACCCAGCGTGTAATTCATCTGTGGAACTCCTTGCCACAGGATGTGGTGATGGCACCTGGCCTAGATGCCTTTAAAAGGGGTTTGGACAGATTCATGGAGGAAAAGACCATCACAGGTTACAAGCCATAAGCAACCCAAGTGGGTTTTCTCTGTGCCAGGTGCAAGCGAGTGTCAATGGGAAACAGGTTGTCTTGTGTGCTCCCTGAGGCATCTGGTGGGGCCACTGTGTGATACAGGAAGCTGGACTAGATGGGCTTTTGGCCTGATCCAGCAGGGCTCTTCTTATGTTCTTATGACCTCGCCAAGTCCTTCCCCAGATAGGATGCAGTGTGGGTTGCATGGCGAATGCTGCATGTTCCAGGCCAGGGGTGGGGTTAGGATTGGGTTGTAAGATTACTTAAGAGTGCAAGTGAATGAAAAATACAAATATGAAAACACTTTTGCAAAAAGATGCAAATCCTTGGAGAGTCAGGATTAGCTAGCTGATTTAGTAGTAGTCCTGAATTTGCTGTGAACAATGTGTGAAATGGCTTTCTCCCTTTCCCACTTTTCCATTCAATTCCTTTTTCCTGAATGGAATTTCCTTTGCATTGAACCTCTTTCTCCTCATTCCTCTCTGCATGCAACACTGTCCACCTAACATGATTCAGTGAGTGCTAGTCAACTGATATTTAATCAATATCATTTGTCTCAATCAGTTGTCTAAGTTGCCTTGAATCAATGCCTCAGTCAGTTTTCTGCAAAGCTTGCAATCTCTCAGTCACACGTTTGGGGGGATAATTAAAGGAGAGCCAAGACTGGTGTATTGAGTTCTGTAATTATTGACCCACGTTTTAACTAGAAGAACATAGGGCCCAATCCTAACCAACTTTCTAGCATTGATGCAACTGCAATGCAGCTCTGAGGTAAGGGAACAAACATTCCCTTACTTTGAGGCCTCAGAGTCTGCCCCCCCCCCCCGGCACGGATGCATAAGTGCTGGAAAGCTAGATAGGATTGGGCCCATAGCCTCTTACACCAGAAGACAAGAGTGTACAGAATATCTCAGGGGTGAGCAGGTACACAGTAAAATATACAAGTTGAAAAATTCAAACAACTGATTCCCCCACATGAGTCTGAAATGGTGTAGCCCAGTAACAGATACTCATGCGTTTCAGCTCTCGGTCCAGAAAGGATGACAGGGAACAGTTACGCCTACACAGCTCAATCCTCATGGATAATAGACGCCAGAGATTTCACTAGATGATTCAAACTATAATCGATCAAATTATAGTGGGATATGGTGCTCAGGAAACAGAGCATTTTACTTAGGTCTTCACAAACATTTAGATATATTATTATGACTTGGATTATAAAAAGTTCTGGAAGTTATAATGTACCTATTGCTATCTCCTTCCACAAAGCTTCAAGTTAATTCCCGAGATGAGTTTGGAGACTTGTTTCAACTCCTTTTCTTCTTTAAAATGGTTACTCTTATCAGGGTTAGTATCAGGGTTCAGTGGGCCCTGGGACATGAAAAGTGTTTGGGTTCCGGTGTATGTGTGTGCATCCCCCCCCCCCCATCGCCTCATCTCCCCACCTCAGCTCATCAACCTTCCCCAACTCATGCTCTTCCATGATTATCAGGCCAGGAGGCAGGCAGGCTTGGCAGCAGCAGGTCGTTCCTCCCACCCTTCCTGCTCTGGCATGCTCAAGCAATGGCTCAAGCAATGGCAGAGGTCCCATCCCTGTTTAGAGCACCTCAGCTGCACTGGCCTCTGCAAGGAAGGGGAAAGAAGGTGGCCGATCTGTCTAGTGAGCTTCTAGGAGAACTGTATTGGCTGCTGTGAGAGTTGCACCAGCATCAGAGGTCACTAAAATTTAAGAACATCTAGTGTTACCGTGTGACTTGAGATTTTCCCAAGTGAACATTGAGGCTGCAGTGTCTCCCACAGCATCCAATGAGAAGGTGAGATGGGGTGGCTAGGACCCATCACTATGTGTCTGGATAGGCCCACCCTTTGGAACCATTCTTGATTCTTATGCAAAATAGTCACCTGTCTTAAAGACCTCCTTCAGAGAAGAATTTGAACACGTTGTACAATAGGTATATCTACTGTCCCAAATGTATTAATATTCTGTGCTCCAAAGCAGAGAAAACAAAAAGCATTTGAATTCTGCTGTCGCTGGCAAAAGCAGGATGCTTACTAACCTCAGAACGGCAAACCCCTAGGACAGTCATTCCCAAACTGGGAGGTGCGGCTCCCAGGGAGCTGCAGAAATCAGCCAGAGGGGTGAAGTGACACGGAATCCTCTCAGAAAACAGTGTAACGCCAATTGGCAGGCATCAACATAATGTAATGGGGAGCCGCGGACAATGGTCACCAATGGTCAAGGAAGACGCAGATCGAAAAAGTTTGGGAAACACTGCCCTAGGGGGAAGATCCCATCCCTTTTGGCTGGCAAGTGCTGTTTGGGATACATGCAGACAGGGGAAGTCTGTCAAAGGATAATTGGCAGCGTGGCTTGCGCCACAAAGAAGGCCCTGGATTGCAGTGAACATGAGGTCGCAAATTCCACACTTTGAAACCCACAGATGTGTTTCCCCAAAGAATAACTGCACCTTTGGTCTAGGCCTCAGTTGCATGCAGCAACCCTGTGCTCCATTGACGTACATTCAAACATATTATACTTTCAAATATTTAAAAATTACTAAAATCACATTTTAAAACATGAGACATGAATTGAAAAGAACATTAGCTCCTGCATTTCTGGGGGGGGGGGAGAAGAGGGGGACAGATACCACTGCCCAATCACAGCTATACTAAAATCCTGAATTTCACCATTGTATTCTATAGGCAGCTCTCACTTCCTCCCCAGGAGAGAAAAAAACAATAGCATCCAATAGTGGTATAGAGGCACCAGTACGTCCCATTCTCAGACAACTGAACTGTGACTGGCATCTTCTCATAGCTGCATGAGCCACATCTGTGAGAGCAAAAAGCAAGCACATTATCAGTGTTTCCCTTACATGTCAGTCCTGTGGCTTTCCTGCATTGGCTCAAAATAATGGCAGGCAGGCAGGAGGCTCTTCTCATGGAACAGTTGCACAGAATACTGCCTGCACATTTTGGCTCCTATTTCAGCTTCCAGAGCAACGAGCAACAATTTGCCTTTAAAAAAAATCTAGCAAACTGGACCAGCAAATGGGCAAAATAGGCACTGGATGGAATACCATACCTAAAACCCATGGGAAAACCCACCCATTTAGGTAACACAGAAACCCTACTGAAGCAAAGAGAAGGAAATGTCATGCCAGATATAAAAGACGAGGGTAAGATCTGCTGCTTTGTTTTCCTTGGACAAAGAACATTGGTTTTTTTATATATATATTTTATTGATATATTAAAACATAAAAACAATACATATTTCATAAAGTTATAGCAAGCACGAAGCAATACATCCTACTAGCATACTATTCACTATTTTCTACATATAATATCCAACTAAGCTCCCCCATTCTATTCATTAAATAACACCCCCATTCTATTCATTAAATCCGCATATCATCACGTTGTTCTCTCTCTCTCAAAAAATCAATAAATGGTTTCCAGTTATTCACAAAAAGGTTAAGAACATTGTTGATGACAGGTTCTTACAAAATTTAACATCAAGGATCCTCAAAATGGTGTGAACCATTAACAGAGGGGAATGAAAGTTTCTCCAACCATCTTGCTCATTTTCTTCTATGCTTTCATGTATTGAGGAAGCAAAGTCCTGCCTTCAACCCAATCCAATCAACATAACACCCAATCGTCATGTGTTTTTCACACTAGTTGAATGTTGTATTGGCAGCTGTGTGATAACAGAGATGGCACTAAGTGGCACTAAGTGCAATCTAGGCAAAAAGATGGCTACATTTCATACAGCGCAATCCGATTTAACTTTTGTGCCAGTGTAACCAGCAGCGCAGTGAGAACGGGATTCCCCAGAATGGAAATGGAGTACTCTTGGATCCATCCTTGCTCTTGGATGTCCAGGTGATAGCTCTGGCTTTTGCTCAGCTTTGGCTAGCGTGCCAGCTGTGCCCATTTCTGTCTCAGTCATACTTGGCTTTAGTTACCTATGCCTTGATCACCTCATTTGAATTACTGCAATGCAATTTACCCTAGACGAGCTTCCCTTGAAGAACCTTTGGAAGCCTCAACTGGTACAAAAGAAAACTCTTACAGGTTTAATTGGGACAAGACATGATCATATCTCACTTCTGTTGTTCTGGCACTTTGTTCCTGAGCACAATTCAAGGTGCTAGTTGAGTGCAAGGCGGACATTTTGTTTAGGAGCAGTTGGTCTGGGCCCCTTCACCTCTCTCTTTCTGCAGGTTAGCTGCTGTGAAGCTGCCGTTTTATTTTAATGTTCAGGACAATTGCCTTCCATTATTCTTTCAGTTACAGCCTGGCAACACTTTTGGCGCAGCATATAAAAACAGCCAGGAGGTACACAAGTAAGATGCAACTCAACTGCTTTAACTCATTTGCCATTGTAGTATATGGAATGGTAACTTCCCTGAAGTCATTCATTCGTTCGTTCGTTCATTCATTGTATTTGTGTCGGTTACTGTTACTTTCTCACTCTCATTTTTATTTAGCTTTGGTTTAATGTGCACATTTCTTTTTGCACTCTTTAATGATGTATAGAGAGATTCTTCAGGATTGTAAACTCCATAACAAAAGAACAGAAGGAAAATAAAATTTCACCCTGAAGTACGCATTACAAAATTTGTTTGCTCAAAAAATCTTCAGAATTAAGAATTAAAAACAAAAACCTAAAACGTTTTGTTTCATGAATGTCTACAAATGAAGATTTTTTTTTTTATATTCAAGGATATTTACATCCATATTAAATTGGTAGGTGGTGTAAACCAGATACTTTCTACCTGGATTCTTATGAACATATGAAGCTGCTTTGCACTAAGTCAAGATCATTGGTCCATCTAGCCCAGTATTGTCTAGACCACTGGTCTTCAACTTGCTAAGTGCTGGGACCTACCTAAAACCCCAATCTTCGACATAGGAACCACCTTTCAGAGCCCAGAAGGAGTAGAAAAGTGAAGGATCATGATTCCTCCTCTTTTCCCATCTAGTGGCAGCCAATCAGCATGCACTGACAACGTATCATTCTGTCCTTTCTTTCCTTTCACACCAACTGGAAGGACGGGGAGGACAGAGGGGCATGGCAGTAGCATGCACTCAATTTTGAAAGGGAGAGGAGGAGGAGAAAAGAAAAGGTGAGACAAGACAATACAGTATGGTAAGAAAGAACAGGCAGATGGGTGGGAGGGGGCTGAAGACAGAGGGAGATTGGCCAAAGCTACCACTCCAAAGCCAAAGTCTCCAGAGGGAGGCAAAATGGTGGGAGAAAAGCTGTAACAACCCCCGAAGCGGGATTGCAACCCACCTGTTGAGGACCTCTGACTAGCAGCAGCTCTCTCTTGGGTTCTGGAACGATTCTTTCCCAGACCTACCTGGAGATGCCAGGGTTTGAACCTGGGACCGTTGGCAGGCGATGCATGTGTTCTACCACTGAGCTACACCCCCCCCCCTTGAAACAGATGAATACATTGTAGTCTTAGGTAATTAAGATTTTTCATGCTATACCATTTATTATTTATTTTAAAAAATTATACCCCACCTAATCCAATGCCAGAGCAAACGCCCAAGGCGGCTTACAAAAATCAAAATAAAAAGTTTACAACATATGAAACAATAAATAAGAAATTAAAAACAATAAAATTCACTGGGGGGGGCATCAATATAGACCAGAGAAGCAGCAGAGCAAAACATCATGAGAGAGACTCAGAAGTCAGACATCAACCCATCACCCAAATGCTAGACGAAACAAAAACGTTTTGAGCCCTCGCCAAAAAGCAATGAGGGAGGGGGTAGTTCTTAATTCCCCTGGCAAAGAATTCCACTATTATTGAGATGGTGAACAATAGCTTATTGTTCAGCAGTAGCAAAGCAGATTAATATGCAAGAATATCATTTGCAGCTGAATCCTATCCTTCCCCCCCCCCCTTGCGCTGGTGCAGCCACACTGAAAAGGAGCGTGCTATATCCAGGGGTGGGGGTGGATCTAGGCTTCAGAGGGGAAAGGTAATTTAAATCCTCTTACACCTCCATAAGCCTCCGGGTCCACAATGCATCTCCTCGGACCTGTGACAGCTCTGTAGGTGGTGCAAGTCCGAGGAGAGAAAAGGGGCAGGGAGACTGCTGATGGAGGGGATAGAATCCTGTGTGTGCCATCCTAAATACCAGCCATCTGCTTTCCCCATCAAGTCCAAATCTACTTGGCCTTCCCTTCTAATAGCACACACACCTACCTCTCTCCCTGATAATTCATTCCTTCATTCTCTGGTTATTGACCAGTGGTCAATTCAAAATTTCTGGAAAGACCTGCATACAAACCCCTGCTCATCCATGAAGGAAATTGGATGTTCTTAGCTAATATGGTGATTGATTACACTGGTCTACAATTTTTTTTCTGGCCTGGACTTTTGCAGCTGTTTTAGACTAATTTCAGGGTGCTGATTCCAAATCTGATCTCAGATTTGCTCTATCACATCTCATTTTTATGCTATCGGCATACCCCATTTTCATTGATTTTACCCGAAATTAACTCTTTGTCACTTATGATTGCAAGTTGTTGCGAGTCAGTGACTGCTTTAGTGTTAAAATATGGTGCTGTATTTTTAGGATAGTGTTTATAATATCGTTTTATGTAGATATCCACATTTATTTAATATTTTCCTTCTGCAGGGCGTGATCTAACAATGGCTACAACAGGGGTTCTCAACCTGTGGTACGGGTATCCCTAGGGGTATGCGGACCTCTTGCTGGGGGTACACCAAGCCCTGCCCCTTATCTGCCCCATCAGCAGCTAATTAAGTATTAATTAACATGGATTTTAAATTGTAATTACTTTTGCAGCCCTTCTGTCTATCTGATTGGGCTTATTTTTGTACTTTGGAAAATGTACCGTATTTTTCACTCCATAAGACTCCAAAAGGGGGAAATGTTTGTGCATCTTATGGACCGAATGCTAAAAAATGTAAAAAAATTACTTACCGGGGCTTGTGGGGGCTTCGGGGAGGCCTGCGCGACCCTCTGCAGGCCTCCCCGATCTTCAGATCGGCGATAAATGGCAATTTTCGGACATATCCGGTTTTCACAAAAACCGGAAATGCCCAAAAATTGCCATCCTGCAGGGAGGCAGTCCCAGAGGTTTCCTCTGGGTAAAGCAACATTTGCCCTCGCTGCCCCACCTAGTCTTGTTCTACTAGGACCTGAGCCAGCTATATAGCTGGTTCAAGTGGACCTGGGAAGGCAGATCAAGGCCAGGAAGGTATTGGCCACACTGCTGCCACCGATACCCCCCAGTTCCCAGCCTCAACACACACCCCTCCTCACCCAGGTCTCCACCCTGTTTCTCCCCGTTCCACCCAATCCCCGCTCACTGCCCACCCCCCACATTTACCAGTGCCAGAGCTTCTTTGTGGGCTGCTGGCATGCAGCAACCCAGAACAATGGGTTGCCTTTTGCAGCCACCATAAAAGCATGTTGCACCGCCAGAACGCACGTTTCAGCAGCACTGCAAGCCCATAGGATTGGGCCTTCAGTGCCTTCACAAGATGGCTGCAGCCAATGATCATTCCCATCTCTAGCGTCGCTGCAGGGGGTTCTAAGTTCCACCGCGATCCGAGCCTCCGTTACATGGGTGAACGAAGCGGCACCGCCCCCTCGCCTTCAGAACCATTCAAAGCGGTGAAAACAATGCACAGGGTGTCTCCTGTGCGTTGTTTTCACTGCCTTGAATGGTTCCAAAGGCGAGGGGGCGGGGCCGCTTCATTCACCTGTGTAACGGAGGCTCGGATCGTGGCGGAACTTAGAGATCCGCCTCCCTGCAGCGACGCCAGTGATTCCCATCAGGAACTGGTATCTTCCAGTTAGCCTGGAAGTCCTGTCCAGTTAAGAATGGCAGAAAAGGGGAAAGCGAGGAAGGGTTGGCTTCCTCTTCCGTAGAGCAGCTGAGGGCTCAACCCTCCACTCGGTCTGTATGTAGTGAGATGCCAGAAGGGCTGCAGCACAGTGCTCTGAAGGTAGAGAACCTCTGAAACAGCAACCCTGTTTCAACGCTTTAAAAAACAAAGCTGTGGGAGCAACCCTGTTTCAACGCTTTAAAAAACAAAGCTGTGGGAGAAATCTAATTTAGATCACCACGGATTAAAAACAAAAAAGTAATTGTATGCATTGTACAGTCATAAAACAAAATACCATATGCAGACAAGACAATCTGATACCTTATTCATAAAAGCAATTTTTATCATCATTTTGGAGTAGAAGCCTGTAGCTGTAAAACCCAGAAGAGCAATAAAAATAGCTCCAAAAAAATGGAGGAGACACTACCACCAGCCAGCATTTTGCCTAACACGCTCCTCTTAATTACACCCACAACTGTGAAAAACATATTAGCATGAATTTTATTATTGCTGAAAAACTTTTGTGAGCATAACTCTTATCTTGCCTGGAAAACGCACACATCTACCCAGAGCCCTGTATTCAATGACAATTATCTGGTTAAGCATGGAACTAGTCAGTTCTCATGGAAATTAAGGGGGGAGGGAGAAATAGGATTTTTTTTTATTGCCGTGCATTAAAATCTTCTATTGATCTCCTAGGGGTGTTAATATACAAGCAACTTGCGTAATGCAAGAGGAAATTATATTCTGGTCAGGTTTAAAGTGTTCAATCAAGAACACACACTAGCAGCATTTGTAAATGAAATGCAGCTTGTGCTCAGAATCTCTGATCAGTTATTTGATTGAAAGTCAGGCTGAGTTTCCAAAACAGAGCATCTGTCTTACTGTAACACACCCCCAGCATTCAGCATCTGTATTCTGTTGACATATTGTCCTGCTCACTCTAGAACACCTCAATATTTAATGTTGAATTAACTTAACAGGGGCTATGGAAATATGGTAGGCTAAACATATTTGCTAAATGAAAAGAGAAATTCATTTTTTTTAAAGAGTCATTTCTGAAGTCTCATGTGGTCATTAAGGTAATCCAAACAGATACGATTAGCCAAATGGAGCCTATTACCATAAAGCCTAGCTCTACAGAGAAATAGCAATAGGATAAAGAACGATGCCACATTTGTCAGACAGAGGTCTAAACTAAGACTAGTGAACCAAACATTGCGCACCATGTGACACTCTCTCTTTCAGTTCTATCCAGGAATGTGTAGAACACCCCTGGAACATTCCATTACTCTTAATGAAACTCTGCACAAAGGAACTTAGAAAAAAGCCAGAGAAAGAACCCTCCAAGTTGGTTTTTGATGAAATCTGATAGGTTAGGGGTACACAGAACCCCAATGAAAAATGCTACTACTTATCAAAAACCTTTTGCATTACGTCAAACATTCCAACTGGAGATGGAACCCTCAAATCCTCTCCAGATTTTGCTATTCATGAAGTTTGGGTGACAGCTAGTTCAGAGATTACAAGCAGCAGTGTCTGTGAGGGGAGTGACAGACAAAATAGACATGACACTTGATGGTTAGTGATGGCATCCTCCTCCCTTGCTTTCGCCTTCTGTACTGAGGAAACCGAGAATGAACTGCGATAATATATCATAAAATCCTAGAATACTAGATTGGGAAGGTACCTTGGAGGTCATCTAGTCTAACCCATTGCTCAGTGTTGGCAACTACAGCATCTGTGACAGTTGGCCATCCAGCCTCTGCTTGAAAACCTCCAATAAGGGAGAGCCCACAAATGCTGGACAGCTCTTACCGTTCGGAAAAATCTTCTTCATGTGCAGCCCAACAGCCCCATACTATTCTAGATTGGGCTGTTGTGTGCAGTCATTTACAACAGCAGAGCAGAGTTCTGCTGTCATAAAATGGTTGCCAACAGAACACACAGAGCTCTGTCAGCGGCCATTTTGGGAGCACTGCCGCAAGAAGAAGCAGCACTCGTGGTACGTCACTGGACCTGCCTGGACTCACCAGAGCAGGTAAGGCAGTGGGGTGGTGGTGGTGGAGAGGGGTAGGAACGGGAAGGCTGCACAAGGGGTGGATCTGGAGGTGATGTTGCATGCCAGATCCTATCCTCTTTTCGCAGCCTCCCTACCCCCTTCCTCTCCTCGGGCTTGCGCCAGCTAAAGAGCTCACGCAGGTCCAAGGAGACCCATTGTGGAGCAGGAGACTTACGGAGGGGTAAGGAGATTTAAATCCCCTTTCCCCTCTGAAGTCTCCCAATCTCCCCCCCCCCCCGCTGGATACAGCACATGGCTTTTTTGCGTGGCTGCACCAGTGGAGGAGGGGAGGATAGGATTGGGTCGTAAATCTACTTCCTCATAATTTCAACCCATTGGTTCCAATCCAATAGGCTTTGTTGCTACCACTGAAAGCTAAGAAGCCAAGACAAAAAAAACCTCTCCCCCAGATTCATGGAATACCTGAAATCCAGGGGATCCCTAAAAACCATGTAGGTGCAGAATGCAATGGTGTTCAAGACATGGCAACCTGCTCCCTTCTGAGTGAACACATACCGTACCAAGTAAGTATAACAGTAAAAATACAAGGGGGTTATTAAAAGATTGAGGAATCAAAACAATAGGTAGAAAGAGGCAAGGGATGAAAGCAAGACACCTATGGACTGGCAAATGGAGAAAACAGGAGGCAACGGCAAAGGCTGGCAAGGAGGTTAAGACAAGCAGCAAATAAAATTAAGTCCCTGATGCAGATAAGCTGGATATGCTCCCTACCAAATTATTCATGCTGTTCCAGGGTCCTGGTCCTAACACAGTCTTGTAGCAAGGAGACCAGGCAAGCCCCTCCTGTGACACATCTGATATCAGACCTGGGGGAATCACAAAGAGAGTGTGCGTGCACATGCACTTTATATAGCCTGTGGGACTGGGTGTTAACCCAGCTTTACAGCTCGGAAGGCATGAGCTGCGCAGCCAGAAAGATGACCACACCGTAGAAGGGAAATATCTGGAGAATGAAAAGTTCTATATATGAAGAGAACGATATTGTAAAGTCCCTTATTGGATCTAGGATAGCCTGCCTATGTAAACTGCTTTGAATAAATCTGAGAGAACTCTGATGAGAAAGGTGGTATATAAATACAGAAAATAAATAATAAATAAAGGAAGAGTCCTGCCTCTTGACCAAGGTCATCCACAAAGTCTGTGGGAACACAAGGATGAAAAGAACATTTTTCAAAATCTCAGTCTTGTGTCTTACATATCATTTCTATAGATGAATGTTCTGAAACTAAACTAAAGGAAGGACTTAAACCCTTCCTGTTAAATGTCACCCCAATGTCCAGCAACTTAGACAGAAACATCCACTCCCAACCTTACTCCACTGAAGCACTACTAAGAGCTCGACAGCAAAATCTTTGAGAGCTCACTCTCTGCATAGCAGACCACCAGCTTTGAGCAAAATGGCTGTGTGGCATTATGGTCCCAGAGCAGCTGTAAGTACAGATATGCCTTTATCCACTCCTTAACTAGTGACTCTGCCAATGATGTGTCCAACCACCAATCCTATGGACTGCTGGTTCAAATGAACCAATCACAGAACTGATTCTCTTTTGCTAGTCACAAGTTGTCATCAGCATCTCAAACAACTGCACTCTTTGTGAACAGTCCACACCCATTTCAATTCAAAATGTGAAGCTACTCTGCTATAAATGACAGGTAAAGAAGTTTGTCCAAAGAAAAGAGCAAGGTATGAAATCCAACTAGTGCTAATGCTAGTCTAGATTTCATTGCATTATGGATTTACAAGATTGCACCTGTAATGAATAGAATCAGCTACAATCTTATTTTTCTTTTTTTAAACAGCTATAATTCAAAAGCATTTCATCTGACAAAAGAAGTGCAAAGAAGTGAAACATTCTAGATAACTAAGCTCTTTATCTCTGACATGCAGTTGTAGAATCCATTTTCCTCTCATTAACATGATTTATTTATTTCAGTTTATATTTGTATACAGACAAGAGCACGCACACACAGAGTTCTGTTTTTAATTCCCCAGCATATGGCAGTCAGATATACCGTATCGACCTGAGTATAAGACTCACTTTTTTCCCCTAAGGCAAGTCTTTAAAGTAGGGGTGCGGCCTACAATCAAAGTCTAGCGTTTTCTGCCTAGAGTTTTCTGCAAAGCGTCCCTTTTTCAAGCCTCTCCAAGTCTCTTTCAAAGGTAAAACGCTTTTTCTTTTTTTAAACTGCAAAGCACTTTGTTTTCAGCTCTTAATCACTTGCTAAATGGCCACAATCTCTCTAGCAGCCTCTAGCCTCAGAAGCATTTGTAAAAAATTAACCCTTAAGTTCCAGCCCCAGGACTCTGTGGAAACTAAGATATTTATTGATCCTGCAGTTTGAAAGTTGAGAGCAAGAGCTCCTGCATAGGCTTACCATATCCAAAGGGCGACAGAGTGCCAACCTTTAGGCTGTAATCCTATGCACACTTTCCTGGGAGTAAGCCCCATTGAATACAATGGGACTTACTTCTGAGTAGACATGCATAGGATTCTGCTGTTAACCATTGAAATTTGGGCAGGTGCACCTCATCATCATGGAAGGGTGCAACAAGCTGTACCTGCCCAAATTCCAAAGGCTACAGGTAGGCACTCTGTCCCCCTTTGGATCTGGGAAGGCTACTTATACTAGGGTGCCCAGATTCAATAAGGGACAGGGTGCCTATGCCTTTAACTGTACTAAAGCTGTACTGTTTTACTGTTCTACTAATGTGTATATTTTCTTTAAGTTAAAAAAAAGTTAAAAATGTATTTTTAAAAAAATAGCACCAAACTTTAAGGGTGCAGCTTATAATCAGGAGGAGCGTCCTATACTCGGGGCAATACGGTATTTTTGGCTATTGGTGACTATTGGCCGCGGCTTCCCATTACGTTATGTTGATGCCTGCCAATTAGCATTGTGCTGTTTTCCGAGAAGATTCCGTGGCACTCCGCGGCTCCCCTGGCTGGTTTCCGTGGCTCCCTTTGGAGCTGCACCTCCCACTTTGGGAACCACTGGCTTAGGCCCATCCTCAGTGGATTTGTCTAATCAACCCTAAAAGTCATTATGCTTGTGACCATTACAACTTCATGTGGCACTGAATTCCACAGCTCTGGGAATATCGTTGTTCGGAGACATGTAATGCAGCTTTGTGACACTCCTGGAGACCCCACGGATGAGCCAAGACATAAATCTACCTGCTCCTTCCCCAACCCATTTGAAAGCTTCCCACATGCAGGCTGACAATATTATTATTGTCATGAGTGGCACACACTCTTCATAATCATACTCGGAGGCAGCAGCTACGTGGAGCACCTCCTTCTCACCTCCTATTCAGAACCAACCTAGAGAACTGACACCAGGAGCAGTCTGAGCAGATATGCTGCCTGAATTAGGGCGGATCTGCCATCCCTGCTAGTATGCACCCCCCATTTGAAACTTCCTGCTGACTCTCAGTAAACCAGAAGAGGATTGGAGAGTTGACTGAAGTGGAGTGGTGGGCTGGAGGGGAGCAGCAGACCAACAGGGCACTCCTCATCCGTTTACCCCTCTACCACTTGAAGCGGCTGCTTCCGTCAGCCTCAAGGCTAGGCTGGCCCTGCCGACATCCTTTTCCATGTGCTGCTAGCCTGATGCAACCTGCTTGAGCAGCACTAAGCTGCACAGTGTAGCTGTGAGTAGATAGCATCAGGGACTGTGTGCACTCCTTAGAGACAGAGAGGCAAACCTTGATGCCTAAGCAGCTCTATCTAAGATGCACTACACAAACAGCCCCAAAGCCATACAGGAGTATGTTACCACACAGAAAAGGAGCAGAGTGTGAGTAATAATCACCATTGATTGGCTGTCTCGTTCATACTCAGCCCTCAGTCATCTGGGAGCGCACCATGAAAAAAGCAGCTTCATCCTAGCAGAGGGCTGCAAATGAAGGACACCTAGTACAAAGTGCAGGGAGACATGGACATAAGGAAGAAGGAACTACTGAAGCCTGAAACTTGTGAATTCATCCCCCTCCCCCCAAGTGAATTTATAGACTGGAGAAAGTAGAGGAACAAGGAAGTAAGATGACTGGTCATCTTTTGTATAACAACAACAACCACAACAACCACACACAGTTTGGAGATTTTAAAGTTGAAAGAATTTCAAATGGGAAGGGAGAGAAAATGAGAAGTATCCTATTAGATTACTGCCATTTAAGCCACAAGAACTGCTAGAAAAAGTGCTATTGTGGGGTCCTCAACACACATAAATTGTCATATGGATACTGGCAGCCACCTTGGATGAACTGAAGCAGAGCATGCACCGAGACTGCAGCCACAGGCAATTGTGAGGCTATTTTCCAAGGCACAGAAGCTACATGGAAAGCATGCGGGATTGGCAGGAAATAGGATTAAACACACCCACACAAATTAGAAGCGTGAAGTGCAGAAAAGGGGCACCTGCTGAGTCACAGAACAGGAAAACAAAAAAGCACCTTTGCACAGTCCGGCACCAAAGGACGGGTGTACTATTGCACAAGGTCTCCTGGTTAATTCTTACTCTTCAGCGTTGCACTTACATTCTCTCAGACCCAATTATCAGCAAAGACTTCAGCTAGCTTTGTTACCCCCCCACCTCCAAAACAGCAGCATACTGAGAAGGAAACTGTTGCCTTATACTGTTTATTTACTGTATTTCTTCAATTCTAAGACGCATGTTTTTTTTTTCCCAATTAAGCATTTCAAAAAATGGGGTGCGTCTTAGAATCGAAGGTCTCCAAAAAGCACCCCAAAATGCTATCTTCTTACTTACTGGGGCTTGGGGGAGCTTCAGGGAGACCTGCGTGACCCTCTGCAGGCCTCCCTGATCTTCAGTTCGGCAAAAAACGGTGATTTTCAGCCATTTCCCGTTTTTGTGAAAACCAGAAATGGCCAAAAATTGCTGTTTTTCACCAAACTGAAGATCAGGGAGGCCTGCAGAGGGTTGCGCAGGCCTCCCTGAAGCTCCTCCAAGCCCAGGTAACGAAGGAAATGGCACTTTCTGGCAGGGCCAGAAATGCTATGCAAAGGCAATGCACTCAGTCATCCTCAGCTGCAGAAGACATGCTGGGGAGAGTTGGTGCTGAGCAGGTAGATTCAATGAAGGGAGGTGAATCTTACAATCAATGGATTTTTTTTCCCCCTGCTGGTGGTACTGAAAGTAAAGGTGCGCCTTAGAATCGATGACGCCTTAGACTCGAAGAAATATGGTATTAAGAGATATTTAAGCAACAGGTCATACTGTTGCTTAAATATCCTGCTGATATGGAATCTCATCGCAGTCATCCTGGTGAGTTTAACAGACACAAAACAAGCCATTATAAAAAGCAGGGGCAAAGCAAACAGCAAGAGACAGAAAGCTCTTGATCTAAAAGCTGAAGAATGTGACCTTTCTTCTAAAGTCATCGCTGGAAAATAGAGTGGGACAAATGATTGAGCTGAACCACTTGCCTTTTAAATAACACTGGCCTGGCATAGAAAGAGCTGCCGACACAGTTTGTGAAACTCAGATTAGCTAAGGGATAAATACTAGATTTAATTTGCAGCAGATTTCTGCCTGGATATTTGGTATATGTTGGGGGAGCCTGCTATTCTGTCAAATTTCCTATCCTCTCTGCTTATATTGGTTGGCCTAAAACCTGAGCTTCAGCCCCTGTTTCCCAACTAGTGGTGAACCCAATTCCTCTCCACTTCCTCCAAGTCTAGAAACAATACTGCATTCCCATGAAATGATCTTCACACCTATCCTCTTCCCCATCATCTCTATAGCAAAATCAGTGATTCAACACCTACCTTTCCAAGAATACCTATGTGCCTGCAGAACACCAGTCCTATTCCTCACTTGAACCCAGCTGTGACAGGGAGGGAAGATGTCCTGCTGGTCTTCCATAGGGAGATAAGGAATGAGTGGGCCTTGGTGCTTTGCCAACGTCTTCAATCCGAAAAGACACCCAATGAAGTTCCCTGACGCGGCTCTCCAAAACTGAAGGCAAACCTGCCTTTTCATCAGCAATGTCTCAATTTTCAATGTTGTTGTCATGGGAGGACAAGAGAGAGAGACTCATCTTTAAATACCTCAGTAGAGCTTTTTTAAGAAATATGGGAAATTCAAACACTACATAGTTTCCAGGGCCACTAGTAACTGTAGAAGTGGTAAAGAATGCTGCCTAGGCCAATGCCCATGCAGTTTCATTCAGAGAAAAGAGGCCAGGGTGTTAAATGGCATGAAATACAGACATCACCACCTGGAGCTCCAGAAAGTCTGGAAATCTTGGGTAAGTTATAAACTGCATTATTGTCTCGCACAGTTGATGAAGACTACTCAGAAATAGCTTGGATAACACTGGACAACACAAAGTTGGCCCTGAAATGGAAAGAGCTAATCTTTACTAATTTTGGTGTGCTGAAAATGAAAATGTCAATAAAATCTGTCGATTGGCTCTAGTTTAGAAGAAGCAGTCCGCATTGTGTACATAGGCATTGTAAGTGCAGTCAGGCATTTACCAGTACAGTACATGTCCATGGAATTATCTATTGCGGATCTCCCATAAACTGTAGCCAATGTTGTATTTTCATGGTCATATTCATGTTCAGCACCTCAAAATCTATAAGAAATTACTAATTTAATATTGGGGGCATTACCTTTGCTAAAATTTGTTGTCCAGTGTAATCAATGCTTTCTTTTACATCTGTCAAGAAACCAACTCTGGACCTTGATTCCCAAACTGCTTCCCTATTTCCCAAAATGTTCATCTGGACAGCACTGATGTACGCAATGGACAAGTACCCGTATTTATCGGCGTATAATACGCACCGGCGTATAAGACGCACCTTCCTTTTGGCCCTGGGTTTCAAGAAAAAAACATTTAAAGCATTTTTGGGCCACTTGGCCACTTACTGCTTGGCTACTTAATTAGCTAATTTACATAAATTGCACAAAAATACCAGGATCTCTTTTAAAACACACAGCAATAAGACACATGAACAAAATGCACCAGTACATAAATCCCAAGTACAAAAAAAAAAACCAGACTCAACTCTTTTCCCCCAACCTACCCATGCACAGTTTCCAAAGTAAAAAAAACATTTATCCCAAATACAAAACCCCCAGACTCAACTCTTTTCCCCCACCCCACCAGTTTCCAAAGTAAAAAACATAAAAGTACAAAAAAAAAACCCCAGACTCAACTCTTACCACCCCCAGACTCAACTCTTAAACATAAATCCCAAATATAAAAACCCCAGACTCAACTCTTTTCCCCCACCCCACCTATGCAGTTTCCAAAGCCTCCCAACTAGGCCCAGTTCAGAGGCTTACCAAGCTGCATTCACTCAGCATCGAGGAGAGCTGGGAAAACTAGGCCCTCTGCAGCTCAGCTGAACTGAGCACAGCGCCCTCTGCTGGCTGCTGAGAAGCTCAACTCATGCACGTGCATAAATTAAACCCGACAAACAGCTGTAGATCGGATAGATTAGTCAGGGAAGAAAGCACAAGGGAGCTCTCCGGCTCAGGAAAAACGCGGTAAGCCCGAAAAGGTTTAAAATGGGCGGGGGGGGGGAAAGGGATTTTTTTTAGTATTGGCGTATAAGACGCACCCTACTATTTTGGGGCACAAATTTAGACAAAAAAGTGCGTCTTATACGCCAATAAATACAGTATCTACAGATTTCTGAGCTACAGCAGACCACTTACCAACCTAGGTACAGTACTGAAACTTACCTAGTGGCTATAGTTGGTGATCTATGTCTGAAGAGAAAATTCTAATGGGAACAAACTTTCTGACACATGCTAGACTATTTTTAAATTTTTAAATAGCCATTTCAGGCCTATGCCTTGACACCTGTAATTAACGTCCACAAGTCCCTAGGTTTAGTTCTTCAGTTTGAAGTGTGAAAATATGCAAGTGACCTCTTCCCTTCTTGACTACATATTCTTACCTATATTGCCTTTCTGTCATTACAGTAATAATGAGAGTTCCTAATCTCATTTATCAGAGGATCAGTTCAGACAGTCAGGTGTTATGGAAGTTAGCAAATTTGTCACCAGAACAGCAAGGTGCAGTTAAATGTGTGAAAAGGTCTACCTATGATTAATTATTTTTGCTGGCTTGATATAATTACATTATGCCTGAAGTTGTTCCAAGATAAGAATGGCTGTATGGATTATGCTCTTTCCAAGTACATGCAACCAATTGTTCATTGGGCCCAGTTCATCTCCTATTGCCCATATATGCTTGCTTTCTCTCAGATTTAAGGCATTTCTACCCAAGGGTGTATATACGCACCTTGAGTTAAATGTGTACACCTGTGGGCTGGGAAGAAATGGGTTTGGATTATAATGAATGTAAAAACTTCACAGTAATAAATCAAGCAATTTTCTGAAGATCATTTAATGGTGCTTATTCCAACTAAAGTCATGCCTATCATTTGCATATTGGAAGCCAACCATTTGATGCCCCATTTAGAGTGCTCATTATTGCATGAAAATAGGGGCTTTCGGAAATTTCCTTATCTTGTTGTCTTGTGCTCCCTGAGGCATCTGGTGGGTCCACTGTGTGATACAGGAAGCTGGACTAGATAGGCCTTTGGCCTGATCCAGCAGGGCTCTTCTTATGTTCCTAGAATGGTCATGCAGCAACCGATCTTTGAACTGGGGGTCCTAGCATTTCACTAAGGTACCTTAAGTTATCAATAGAATCTTGACTTTGGTTTTCCTGCATAGGGACACTAAACAGCCCCTCATTTATAAAGGCATCTTGAACAATCTTTTGGGAAGCATTCTGATCACAAAAGAGTTAAAGCTGTTATGCATGGGAAGCAAAAGTCATTATATGGCCAAATTCTGAACATCGCAACTTTCCCAGCAAGCTGTCAGGCTACCAATTTCCTTGGTATCATCCTAAATAATGCATATTGTAGCTGTGTTGACAGCCAATTACTAATTAGCAAAAGTTAATTATGCACTTGTCTCAAAATGCAGACTATTTATGGTAAAATATGTCACTTCGAAGTCAAACTTGATATTTGCAGAGTGTTAAATGTTACCACAAACGAGCAAATGTATTTAGTAGATACAGAATGAATTTTGGGCATACTAAGTGGATGAGAAAGTACAAATAAGAACTATTCACATCAGCGGCGTTGATAGCCAGGTTTCTGCCCAGGGTGAGAGCGAGGTGATGTCACAACGCCTCACGACAGAATGGCTCCATTTGGAGCTGTAGCGGAAGCAAGGGCGGCTGGACAGGCCCAAGTTGCCTCACGGAGACACCCTCACCAGCAGAGATGCCGTAAAACGGCCACGTCACCATCGTTGGTGGGCCCCTCGCCCCCTGCCAGCTACGCTACTGATGCATATGCAAACTCAAGTTCAATCCAGACAATAGAGAAATGATGGGGCAAGAAGGACAGAGGACAAGCTGGCTGGAGAATGGTCTGTCACTGATGGGGTCACACTCTACGTTAAGAACAGGTTTGTAGCTTGTAGATACTTCTGGACCCATCATCATTCCTGAATTCCCACAGTGACTATGGTCCAGAATGCCAGCTGGTATGTCAGATAGCCCACTGCTGGAAAAGAGAAACCCAACTACCACAATTTTTGCCTTGTATGTTACATGAAGACCGTTTGGAGACCGTTCATAAATTTCAGCTGGTTCAGAATGTTACTTCCCAAACACTGACAAGCACAAACCTTGCCCATATTGCACCCAGGTTGAGAGAGCTACATTTGCTACCTCTTTATTTCTGAGCCCCAATTCAAGGTGGTAGTTATCTCAGGGAGCACCTTTGCCCATTTAGACCCTCCCCACATTTAAGATAATCCAATGAAGCTCCAGCTTTTTCAGAAGCCTGACTAGCTATCCCAGAATTCCCTCTGACACTTTATAAAGCAAAGGCCATTTTGTTATATTGTGCTTTGATTCTCTCGTTTCTGCTGCTGTTCTATTTCAATGTTCTATTGGAATAGAGTCTGCTAATCTGCTGTTCTATTTCAAATAAGGGCTTTCTAGTAGGCTGATAGCAGTTTATGCTAACTAACATCTCCCCACTACATGAGGGCTATGCTTGATAATGCTCGTGACAGACGAGCAAAACGTTGCAGTGTTTATTTGATGGTTTTAATTTTTAACAGTGTGATTTTAGGTGTTAATATGTGGTTTTTTTTAATATTCTATATTTTAAACTACAATCCTCAAGTTGCACCTAGTTTCCTCATTTTTATTAGTACCATTTTAAAACTTTGTTGCCATGGCTTCACACCTGTTTTCCCCCCAGTAAATTCAAGTATTTCAATGTCATTTGAAATTCCATTTTTTTCTGTACACTGCTTTCAGAACCAAACTTGAAAAGTTATATACACATTTCACAAAAACAAACGAACCAAATCTAGTATAAGTGAGTACGATTTGCAGGATTCTATTCTGTGGGTTTAGGTGGAGCAAGAGATCTGGCATAGGGAGCAAACTAAGGAAAAATGGGCTCCTTCCGTGCCATCACTGGATGTTCCTGGAGGCTTCCCAACACTCTATGGGATCTGGAGAGTCCATGTGGCAAAGCACATGTTGGAAGTCACTATGAGGAAGCAGCCTTCCTCCCATAGAGAAAACAGACTCTCAAGTGAAGTTGGTAGAGCGGTTCAGTGGGTAGAGCGGCCACCTCATATGCCTGAAGGTCTGAGGACAGCAGTTTGAGACCTGTCAAGAGCTGTCGACACGCTGCTGACAAGCTGCAGAAGCCTCGGTGGGAGAGAGAATTCTGTAGCTGGCACACTGAGTGGGAGGCAGTGTTGCCGTCAAGTCGATGCATGGGAGGCGTTTACTATGTTTGAAGGATTGGATGATTTCTGACTTTGCCTCTGTGAGTTAAAGGTTTATTCCATCTGAGTTCCACTTTTTGGCATTCATTTCTCAGCTGAACACAGACCCATAACGAAACAATAGCTCTGAAACCAGAAGAAAATTTCCCCCTCAGAAAATAAATATCACTGAATTATTCTGATCTGAAAAGCAGTCATGTTTCTGTCCCTGCTGCATTCGTGGCACATGGACCAGTGTATTAAAGGGCTTTTAGAGTTATTATACAAAGTGCATTTCAAATCCTTTACTGTTCAATCACAAAAATGTGTTCCAGGTTTAAAATTGTGATACAAATCTCTCAGCAAATGTCCAGAATTTTTTTGGCCATTTCTAATATAACCCAGCAACATGACGGAACGACAATATGCATTTAACAGCTGGGTTTGTGCTATTTCATGCTATTACTCAAAACCAATATTTGCTGAAATAGAGGTCTGCAGGGTGTTACAGTGAATAAAAAGGAGATGTATTTGGGAAGTTAAAAAAACACCAGAAGAGTTTATATTGCAGGCTTTTTTAAGAGGTTTAAACCAGTGGCATAGTTGGGTGGGCAGTGGGGTGGACTGCCCCAGGGAAGCAGGCCGCCCAGACGGGGGGGGGGCAACAAAAAGGCCACAGTGGCGGCAGCGGCAAGGTGGCGGCAAAAAGGTAGGTCATCGCCTCCGTTGCCCCCCCAGCTCCAGCCGTCCCCCTTACTCTAACGCTGAACAGCTGATCGGTGCTATACATCAAAGTGTTAATCTAGCATCGAACAGCTGATCGACACTGGGGTTTAAATTCAATTTGGAGCCAAACGGGGGCAAGGGAGGATGGGCCCAACTTGGCAACCTCTCACCATTGGGCCATGACCCACCAAGGGGGTCACGACCCTCACTTTGAGAAGTGCTGCCTTTGAGGGAACGCAGGTCACCACTCATATCTAGGCTTACCAGATCTCCAACCGGGACAGAGTGCTAAACCTTTAGGAGAAGGAATGTGGTTAGGTGTAGCTTGTTAAGTCCTACAACACAATCCTAGGCTTGTCTACTCAGAAGCAAGCTCCACTGAACACAATGGGGCTTGCTTCTGAGTAGACAAGCCTAGGATTGTGTTCTAGGACTTAACAAGGTACACCTGTCCACATTCCTTCTCCTAAAGGTTTAGCACTCTGTCGGAGTGTTGGAGATCTGGTAAGCCTACTCATATCAATAATGTTATATTCCCTATGGGTCTCTTAAAACCTTTCAGACGCAAAAGTATTTGAACATATGCTAGGGCTGGTCCAAGACTGCTAGCATGTACCATGGGGCAGGAGCAGGAGGTCTGGCTCAGTCGGGAGAGCTGCAGCCTCATATGCCTGAAGATCTAGGTTGGCAGTTCGAGACTCCCAAACGAATCTGCATGTAGTCGAAGTGCTGTTGCCACTGACAAAAAGCTGCAGAAGCCCTCTATGTGAGAAAGAGAAAGCTGCAGCTGGCACTCTGTGAGTGGGAGTTGCCTGTCAGTCAACGCACGGGAGGTGAATGCCAACAAGAGGCCAGACCCCGAAAGGAAACACCTGGAAAGAAGCATCCTATGAAAGACTACTAGGACATTTATTGTAATGTAAAAACAGTTTGGTTTAGAATTGCCTGCCTGTGTAAACTGCCTTGAATTAAAGTCAGAGGAGAAATTCAATGACTAAGAAAAGCAGTATATAAATACAGGTGGGCCCCCATATCCACTGATACACTATCCACGGTTTCAGTTCTGCAGGTTTCAGAATTGTCTCTCTTTGTCCTCCTATGAGGGTCTTGCCTGACAGACCTTCCCTCATTAGTTCAGCATTGCATTAAGAGGGGAAGAAGTTAGCATCCACTTCCTCCTCTCCTAGGGCAGCTTCCCTGGGTTGCTGTCTCTCTATGGCTGTAGAGGCAGTCCCCTTAGCTTTGCATCTTGTCACGTAGTGATGTCACTGGCACTGACTGACGTTTTTGTACTGACACCTGTCTTATGGGTATGTGTGGCACCCCCCCCCATTCCCACCCAAAGCCTGCCCCTGTAGTACAATTGTTGCCCCCAGTAACACCTTGGAAGCCTCAGGGAGGTGTAAGTAGTTGCAGGATCTGACTGGGGCTTGTTCAGCAGCTGCAGTGCTGGCAGAGGAGTTTGCAGCAGCCTTGTAGACAGCATGCTAATGGGTTGCCCAGGTGACCACAGCAGTGCACGGGGGGGGGGGGGATGTTGATGAGTTCCATGGGGGACCCAGTCAGCACAAGTCTAGGGAAGGCTGCACTGCTCCCAGACAGCCTTATTTGTCTTTCTATTAACATTTTAAAAGCCAGCTGCATAGTTTTTGGCAAGTGAAAGTGATGTGCGCAGAAAGAGAACACACCATTTCCTGTTAAACGGACACTCCAGATGGTTTGTTCATTTCTTCCTAGACCCCCAAAGTCTAATAATCATCATAAATCTCATTTCTAAATTTGAAACAGAAGCCTGAAGTCACAACCTAGCCTTCCCAATAGTAGCAAACTAGCTCCCTCATACAGGCTGACAAGCAGCCACTTGTTCCATTAGTTAAATACACTTTTTTTTAAAGATGAGCTGCCCAAATAAGTATTTAGTTGATGAACTGTAACAGCTCTAAGGACGCATTCAATGCTAGAAGCTAAACAGTGCCTGTTTACTACAAAATGGTGTAATTATAAAGTCATCATTCCAATTATTTTGGCAGCCTGCCAGGAAACAAGATGGCACTGCTGCAAGATGATATCTCTGACATTGGCTACTGAATGTCACTTACCTGTCAATATATTTTAGTGACGGCATTTGTCTAACTACGCAGGGATATATAAAGGGGGGGAAAGCAAACAAGTGGCTGGACGGATATTTCTCATCATGATTTGATCTCTTCCATTTTATGTGATCAAGGATCACACTAAGGATGACATGCATGCCTAATTCTCATTATAGGATGTTTTCCTTGCAGAAGTATGCTAGCTTTTGAACGTTAAATCAACATTCAAATCAGATGTAGTGGCAGCCAGAATTTCCAGCTAGAAGGCACAGAGGGCAAGGCCGATCCATAATTTAAAACATAATGTCATTTATGTATATAAGAGTATTTTGGAATTCTGTAGTATACTATGTACAATGATCTCCATATCTGGGTATAGGACTGTGTTTTTTTTTTTTTTAATACAGACCAGTGGTTCTGAAACTGTGCTGCAGAACTCTGAACCCCAGAGTTCTCCCACGAGAGAGAAAGAATTAGTAATCAGCTAAGCTTTTCTGGAAAAGGTGAAAAAAGTTTCCCCCTTATTACAGATCTTCTTCTGCAATGCACAGGTGAAGGACAGGTGTTGGGCTTGTTCTAGGTACACCCCAGTGGCAAGAATAACCCCAAGCAACACAGTTACCAAAAAATGTTCTCTCTCACTCACTCAACGCGCGCATGCACTAACAGTTACGTGGCATTAACTTCCCAATCCTTTTGCACCTGTTATCATTACCTATTTGTAGAGGTGGGGGAAAATGTTTTTTTTTTTGGTTTTTTTTTCAGATTTCGGTGTTTAACCAAAATGAAATAGCAGAAAGTGGTGGTGTGTGTTTTTATTCCAATTTCCCCCATTTTTATCACTTCTAACCACTTTAAGTGTACTAGGTAGATAGTATAGGTTGTAGGGTCAGCAGATGAAGAATGATGCAAAATTACAAGGTTTTAGAAAAAGTGAAGCATCTTCAGCGGGATAATGGTCATAAAATAGAAGAATTAAAAAGTTAAAAAATGTATTTGTAAAAACTGCTTTGTAAGTCCTTTAAAATGCACTATATGCAATAAAATCCTTAAAAGTCTTCAAAATACAATAAAAACAATTGGCATGACGTTTCATTCATTTGTTCCATGCATCTCATCAGATGCAATCAGCCTGGAAACAGGCAGGAAGATGATAAAACATTGCAGTCCTGCTGTTTGTATTTAAAAGGAATTTTGGCGCATATTTATCCGATCTATTTTACATGGTTTTATTTTATTTTGCAGATTTGTTTTAGCAGAAAGCAGAGTTATGTGTTTTTATTTTGTAATCACCATTTTCTCCTGCACCTACCTATTTGTAATGCAAGTGTAATACGTTTCATTCAGATTTCCTACTGATCTATACTCATTTTTCACAGGAGGGACTCAATTACTACAACTGCCAATACAGAATTTCCCACAATGTACACTCATCCAATTCTTAGAAAATTCACACTAACAACTTCAGCTGTAGGAAAATTACACTCGGAGCCCAATCCTATCCTCTCCCCCCTGCTGGTGTAGCCGTGCCAAAAAAAGGAGCACACTATATCCAGTGGGCATACTATATCCAATTCAAGACAGGTCAGGAGGCTTCAGAGGGAAAAGGAGATTAAATCCCTTTATCCCTCCATAAGCCTCCCGCTCCGCAATGGACCTGCGCAAGTGATTTCGCTGTCCAAGGAGAAAAAGGAGGTGGGGGGCGGGGAATAGGATCCAGTGTGTGCCACTGCTGCAGGATCCACCCCCTCCTGCAGCCTCCCATTCCCCATTCCTTCCCCTCCCTGCCGTTTCACCCCTGCCCCGCCACTGCCTTACATGCTGTGGCGGGTGTGACAAGGTCCAGTGATGTCCAGGGAGCACTGCCGGCTCTTGCGGCAGCACTCCCAAAGTTTCTCCCGTTACTGCAAAGTGCTCCATAGTACAGCCCAATCCTGCAAATGCAATCCTGCACAATCCTGCAAAGGCAGATTGAAATTTGTGCACAAACATGTCACACAATTCCCACCTGAAGCGTTTTGAAGTCAGGATGACTTTTCCATAGAGCCTTTTTCTCCTAAATTCAAGTCCACTACTTTTATTGACTAAGGCCGAGCAAGTAGAACCCTACTACACTTCAACTCTTAATACTGCCAGTGGTCTCCCGTATATTAAACCGGTCCCTGTCCAGGCAGCTTTACAATTCAAGACAGGTACGCAAGACAAAGGTAAAAGGAGAGGGCAGAACTGGACAGAAGAGAGAGAAGCGAGGTTGGCACGTAGACATGAGGTAGCTGGCAATAAACAGCACAGAACAGATAAGGCTATGGAGGGTCCTGGAAAAGTTTTGTCAAAGTAGAAAGGTTTAAGAAGCAGAGAGAAATTGGACTGATTGGAGGGAAGGAAGCATTTTCAGACATATAGGGGGAGAAGGGTGTTTGAGGGAAGGAAGCATTTTCAGACATATAGGGGGGGAAGGGTGTTTGCAATAGGACTCAAGTCTACAGTATTTTCAATACCAGGGCTGAGTTTAGGAATGTGAGAACTAAATAATAATGAAGTACATCCAATTACATGAAGAATGCAATTCCTTTCACCTCTGAGCAACCACAACCTGCTCTTAACTCTTTTGATTGAGAAGCCGGGCTTTCCAGGGCAGATGACATGATTCTCATCATCCCTTCTCTCAGGAATTCATCACTAAGGAAAGACAATCACAATGATCTTACCGCTGGAGTGAAAGTACATCAGATAATGAATATTTTTCCCAAGCAGAAATGAGCAAAGCAGTGCAAGTCAAAAGCAGGTTGAGAAAAAGAATGGAACAGTAATTAAGCAACCTCTAGGTAAATCTCAATGAGACAAAATTGTTAAAGGTTTCCTTATAAAGCAAAGGGGATTATTGAATAAATACTGCAAATAACCAATGCACTTAGGAAGCCTTTACACCGACATCCCATTGGGTATGTCCATGGGGAAAGTTAGAAGGGAAAGAGAAAAGGAAGATTATAATTAAAATCAAGAACAATGAAACATAGCGATGGCTGTAGTTTCAACAATGAACCACAAATTTGTTGAAAGTAGGTACACCACCACCTGCAGGACACTAGGAGGAAGATGACTCAGAGCCTACCTCTCTTGGACCTTTATCCCTTGACCACCTGTGCGGATGTATCCCTACCTGGCTTATTTCCTGCCCCTCTTCACCCCCTCCTCCTCATCTCCCAAGGTGAAAGGCATCTATCCATGAGCTCTGATCAGCCACAGGGAGTCCACCATGCCACGAGGTCTCACACACCCATGTAAAGAGAATAGTTTCAATATTCCTTCTTCCAAGTCTAGGACCTGTATAGCTAACAGAAATTTTCATGCTTATGAATTGCAAGTAAAGCATTTTTCTTTGAGCCCTTTTTACTGCCTCTGCTCCTATTTTGTTAGCAGCAAACTAGCAAGGGCTGGTGGGGAACAATTGGAAAAAGGGTCTTCTGCTATATGACTCTGCTTGATTTAGTAGACTCTTCTCTCTCCCCTCCCCCCCATTATTGGAAAATCATGTCATGCCATGATGAAAGTGCTGCATGATACTTTAGAGCCAAGTACTTCTTCCTCCTTGCTGTGAATTGGGGGCAACTCACACTGTCAACAGGGTTCCTTAGAAGAACGCACAGGAATGTATACTGTCATGAATGATAACATATGCGGTTGAAAAAGTTATCTGAAGAAACTCTGTGATAGTCTGATCATGTGTTTTCAAGTCAAGATTAGAAAGGATACAAAATGATGATAGGGAAAGAGAGTCAGAGTTCGGAAAAAGTATATTATGCTACCCATTGCCATTGCTATCTCAGATTCACAATAAGTGAGTGACAAGGGTAGCATAATTATGCTCCAGAGGCTGGAGATAATACCTAAAAACAGGAACAGAAACAGAATGATCTCAAGGTACCTGGTATAGTTCCATATCTGGAGCTAAGTAGATCAGGACCAGGACAGTACCTGGATAAGTGACTACATGGGGAGCCCAATATATGCCGCTATGAGCCCCTTATTGATTCTAAAATTGTTACAAAATGCATAAAAGGGCCATAAACCATCATCATGCACAATGGTTATTTTAACATCCAGCTGATGTTACTGCTACTGCTGTGGGAGAACACCCTGCACTATGCTTCACCACCATCCCAATTACACCTTGCCTACCACCATATACTGTAGATTAGATCCAGGTGACCTACAGAGAAAGTACTGACCTGCATGAATGCCAACAGGACTTCAGTTTAACAACTACACACAGAGTAGAGTCTCTCCTGAAGATCTCAATAGGCAGAGAGGCACATATATCACTTATACGAGTATACTGTAATATGAATTTTAATACAGGTTATGAGGTGAATAATGGTGGAGATATGTTCTGAAAACGCCGTAGTTATGCATATCCGTTGTTGCCCGGACAACCACTAATGGCTGCCGAGTCGTGCCCCACAATGCCCTGGAGAAGCCCTGTAGCACTCCAGAATGCTTTGCTGGGGCCTGGAAAGCAGGAAGAAAGGAGCTAGCCGGCAAAAATGCTAACGATAAGCCCGTGAAGCACCGGTTACCCAGTTTAGCACAAAGGAGAATGGAAGTCAGCCTGGTGAGTTCGGCAAGACCACTGTCGTATATGTGGTTGGTCGTTCGCTGGAACGTCGCTGTGAGGCACATACCTGTATATCTAAAAATTGAGGTAATGTTCAAAATGAATATGTACCAAAAAAAAATCTGAGACCTCCAGCTTACTATTATGAAGACTGCAACAGCACCTTAGACCTTATTACTGAGGCAGAGTAATTAAAAAAAGGCTCCCATTCCAAATCAATAACTGCCTGGAACCAAAGTAAAATGTTCAGAAAGGATATAAATAGCAGGCATGAACAATATTGACAATTTCAGAATTAATGCAAGCAACTGCAGAGGGCAAGAGCTGCTCAGTCAGTCTCACCACATCTTCCCTTTTTTCATGTGTTTTTCTGCTTCTTTCCCCAGACCATTTACTGTTTAATAACTCATCCAAAGTCTTGCTCAGATGCTTTGATGCTCTCTTGCTTGAATGCATTCTCTTTGGAACTCAGAACTCACTTGCTCTGTATTGCACGATACATTCTGTATAAAGCTGTTTTGCTCTTTTTCTCCTCAATAGTTTAATAGATTTTTGTCCCTAAAGTATTCAGACACTTTTGCAAAGACTCTCATCAACTTCAGCAAAACCAAGTAAAATAATAAATAAACCCAATTCATCAAACACCGAATATAAATATGATTCATTACTTGGGCAGCCCAGACATGGCTGTACTCATTTCATACACATGAAATGCAGTTTCTAATTTCTAAAATCATGAGGTGCGCTAAAGTCCAAGGTTGCTTGTCAGTCACACCCTCTGCCTTGGCAGTCCTCTTAATTCCATACAGGAAGACACAGTTTCTCATTGGTAAGGGAATGTACACTTTCCAAGGCATTCACTTCTTGATAGTCACTGTTTTTCAGGGTTGAGCCCTGTGGATGTACTAGGGATGTCCCCTGCCTCCCCAAATCAAGCTGCATAATAAGAAATGAAGATGTTAGAGAAACTGCTTCTTGTTAACTTTCAGTGCCTCTCTAGCACCAAGGCTGCTTGCTAGAATCATTCAGGCTTTGTGCTATAAGCAGCACGCTGCTGCTTATAGCATTCTGTTTAAGCAAGACCCACACTGGTTTGGTGCCAGCGCTAAAGAAATAAAGGTAAGGGTGTGGGGGGGGGGCGTTCACCCCATCTGTGGTTTTCAAGCATCCACGGGGGGGGGCCTGGAATGTATTCTCCATGGATATGGGGCCCCTCCTGTACTTATGAAGGGGAAAGAATATTCCATTTAAAAAGGTAAAGGTGACGTGACCCCTGACAATTAAGTCCAGTCGTGTCCGATTCTAGGGTGTGGTGCTCATCCCCATTTCAAAGCCGAAGAGCCAGTGTTGTCCGAAGACGCCTCCGTGGTCATGTGGCCAGCATGACTCTCCTTGCCTCAGCGCGTAGCATGCGGCTGGAACACGGAGTGCTGTTTACCTTCCTGCAAGCGGTACCTATTTATCTACTCACATTAACATGCTTTGGAACTGCTAGGTTGGTATTCTATTTAGCGTGATCTACTGTATATTCATTAGTTTTGTTGTGTGTTGCTAACAGAAACAGTTACTTGCAAGTAGCTATGGATGCAACCATTATCTCTGCATGTTCTATAAATTATGTGCTACAGGGGATATGTAGCAGAACTCTTTCGATAAAATGCTCAACATGTAAAATTGGATTTGTCCACAGACAGACAGACCAAACTTTTAGAAAAGTTCACCAAGGCTATTTCCATAACGTTGTGTTTGTTTATCCAGCTTGACTATGTAGGGTGGTGGTTGTTTTAGTTACAACAACATATACAATATTACACCTAATAATTCCAATTCATTTTTTTAAGCATACCTTAAAATTTACTTTCCTAAAACAGCTTGTTTATCCATTTCCAAAGAGGTAGTCATGTTAGCCTGTTGCAGCAAGAACAAGGAGTCCTATAGTATAGTAATAGAGAGGCCTGTAGCACCTTAGAGACAAACACACTGATTTCAGTATCAGCTTTTGTGGACTACAGTTCACTTCAACAGCTGCATCTGATGAAGTTAACTCTACATCATGAAAGCTTATGCTGAAGTCAATGTGTTCGTCTCTAAGGTGCTACAGGCCTCTCTATTTATTCTCCAGCGTATTCATGAATACTCTTGAAATGTTTAAAGTGCAACACTGCTCTCTGCCAATTTTGATCATTTGCCATTCAAACAAACACTAATTATCTTGCTATTACTCACAAAGTCTTTATACTTGGCTATTTATGGTTACCTAAGACATCTTCAGCCTGAAGAGAGTCACTGTGTCATATTTACAGCCATAAGCAGTGCCAACACAGCTGTGGCCCAAGCCTGAGTAACTGAAGGGACAGTGCTGGGTTGTTCCAAGCCTTGATTCCCACTTCACACAGCAATTGTAAGGCATTTTAAGTTCTGACTTTTGGACTACTGTAGAAGATCACTCTTTAGGTATACAGTAAACACAACCAGAAATAGTTTCTCTTAGCATCTAGTCTCTCACTGATGCTGGCTGCTCTTATAATCTATAACAGAGGAAAAATATTTGATAATTGGTGAAGAGAGACACATTTTAAAGTTGCTCTTTGAGCTAAAAAAAATCCTACAAAAATAAGAACCACCCACAGTGCCAGATCCATAGGGGAAGCCTTATAACTGAATCTGGCTATTGGTCAATTTAGCTCAGAACTGTCCACATTGACTGGCAGTGGCTCTCCAGGGTTCCAGACAGGGGTCTTTCCAATCCCAGACCTAGCTGGAAATGCCAGGAAATGAACCTGGGGCCTTCTGCATGGAAAGCAGGTGCCCTAACCAGTGCACTATCATCTCTCCCCATACATTTTAAGATATGTCAGGCAGTATCGCGTTTATACTCTCCCCCCCCCCCAAGATTGCAAATTGCATCAGAAATGGCCATATGCTCCCTACTGTGATAAACAAAGCAAGTAAAACCTCAAGAAGTTGTTGTTCTAGCTCTTCCCTCATGTAACAAAAAAGCGCACTTTATAATAGAGGAAGTCAACAGGAGAGGTTAGTTTAGATAAGTCTATAAAAATGAATTGCCAGTTTGAAAACTCTGTACTAAGAGATTCAAGCAGGCAGAGTTGATACAATTCAATTTCACTCACAGATCAACTGGAGAGATGCCTTCTCTAGTCAAACCTTCCTCTTGAGTTTTAGCTGTCTGCAGTCAGGATTTTGCTTGGCAGTATTCTAGATATTCCGACAATTAAAAGGTAGATATTATATGGGTTTATCCTCTTTGCAAAGAAAGCTGATTGTAGTTCACTGCATGCTTGCAATATAGAATTGCAGAAAAATGAATGAGCGTTAGTCTAAATATTTTTTTCAAGATTTGCACAGTAATAATGATTTATGACATCTGACTTTTCAAACACCATTAAAATTATTCAAAGTACTTTCAAATCTATGAAATATATTGTCTCTCATCTAACTGACATATTTCCTTGGGTAGCGCTGGATGGTAATCCCTTTGAATAAAAGATGTGTCAGTTTTGAGGAAGGAATCTCCATGCTGGCATTGAAAACCTGATTTGTAATAAAAGCAGCTTTTTAATCAATCCTCTTTCAGCTTTCATTTGACAGACTGCTTTCTTGTGTACTATCCCTTTAATAAGATAATGCAGCATTTCATCACCTACGAGGCAGTTTCGGTAAGAGGCTGGTGAAAGGTTATTTTACAACACTTATTCAAAAGCTTGTTATCTAGTACTTTCTTGAGTTCCATTTCCTATGTTACTGCAGAAATTAATCTTAAGTCTTTCCAAGATCTGTAAAGAGATAGATATGTTTGTTCATTCACAGCTATCCTAAGATATTGCTTGCATAATTCTCATTTGATTCCACAATATAGCATATATTAAACGCCTACATCCTTTTTTCTATATTGTGATACTTTCACAGTATCTGCCTTCTCTGAATATTCTTTTGAATGAGGGTTGTTTGGTGCCTGTTCCAAAAAAGGGAAAGGCTCTGAAAAGACTATGTTGATGCAAGTGTGGTCATCTTGAATGCGTGTGGCTTCATGTCCTTTAGAACAATAAATAAGTAAATACCTATAATAGCAAGGTAAGTATCTTACCCCCAATTCAGAGGCAACACAGTTATATCCTATCCTGGACAATGTTAACAAAGGGCACCTACTTTGTCAAGTTTTCACATGTAAGGTTCCTCGCATGAATTCAGGTTGCATGCTTCCCTTCAGTCTAAGTGCTACCCACATATTGAGGGTTTGTGCCTGTGCTCTGCACTAATGCTGCCAGGGTTCCCAGGTAACATATGGTCAGCATGCAAGCACAGCCCTCATTCTTCACATCTTGGGATCACCCCCCCCCTTAATAAAATCCCAAGAATACTTTTTGTAGTACACCCATGAAGAAGAAGAAAAAGATATAGCATTTTAAGGAGGTAGATCAGTTCTTTTCCACTCTTTCCATTAGGCCACATGACCACGGAGGCGTCTTCGGACATCGCTGGCTTTTCGGCTTTGAAATGGGGATGAGCACCACACCCTAGAGTCAGACACGACTGGACTTAATTGTCAGGGGTCACCTTTACCTAATCAGACCCCTCCTAAAAAAGGAACTATGAACACTTTTCAAAGGATGAGCCTAAAATTCATAACCCTACTCAATATTAACTACAACACTGAGCAGAAATGACAAGATTTATTCACATCTTTAACAAATCTTGAACCATTCCCCATTACCAGAAACATATAGAAAGCTCCTACATTTATCTGAGTTTGTACTAGTCAAGCCCTGTTCCCTTGTTTCTCTCCAACTCCATAACCTGAAAGACGATAACGCTTACCAAACAGAAGCAGGTCTGAAAACAGAAGAATATTACACCAAGCAGTAACACCATTCTAGACTATAATTATTCAACTATAGATACCCTAATGCAGCGTTTCCCAAACTTTTTTGACCTGCGGCTCCCTTGACGCTTGGCAACCCTTGGCCGTGGCTCCCCATTACATTATGTTGATGCCTGCCAATTGGCATTGCACTGTTTTCCAAAAGGATTCCATGGCACTCCGCGGCTCCCCTGGCTGGTTTCCGCGGCTCCCCTGGGAGCCACGCCTCCCAGTTTGGGAACCACTGCCCTAATGGAAAACAGACGAATGGCCCAATCCTATCCCCCACTAGTTTACACAGTGCCAACAGAGTGTGCACTGCATCCTATGGTGAGAGTGAGAGTGAGAGTGAGACTAGATGGCACAAGAGAAGCAAGTAAAAATATTTAACCTACCTCTCTATAGGCTGCCTTGCCGTTAATGGGTCTCCTCGGATCTACACCAACTCTTCTACACTAGGCATCACTGGGAACTGAAATTCAGGACTCAAATTTGAATTGTCCATGATAACCTACAATTTGGGCAGCCTGTCATGACCACAAAAATCAGAACGTTATGGGCAGCTGATGACTCCCACTGGATGATGATCTCACAAGATGAAAACAGCACTACCTGGTGTGATGGAGGCAGTTAAGGGGAGCCATTTTCTATGACAAAGTATTCTTCCCTAATTACCTGTCTTGTGCAATGATCAAACAGTCATCACATTTTCCTTTAAAGATTTCAAATTTCATTTTCTTAATTTTGAAGTCCACACATTCTGTAGTTAGTTTTGCAGGAAGCCAAAATACTATTTCATTACTTGTCCTTCCAGTTTTAAAGACAAATTCTTCAGGTTCCACAATTATGTCTTTGTACACGACTGGACTTAATTGTCAGGGGTCACCTTTACCTTTACTTACACTAACAAAACAGGCCTTTTTCTAGTATGCTAGTAGGATGTATTGCTTCGCGCTTGCTATAACCTTACGAAATATGTATTGTTTATGTTTTAATATTATATTAATGAAATAAAATATATATTAAAGCATAGCCTTTATGCTATGCTTTAAACTTTAGCATAGCCTTGGTTTGGACAGATTCATGGAGGAAAAGACCATCACAGGTTACAAGCCATAAGCAACCTCCTGGTTTTAGAAGTGGGTTTTCTCTGTGCCAGGTGCAAGGGAGTGTCAACGGGAAACAGGTTATCTTGTTGTCTTGTGCTCCCTGAGGCATCTGGTGGGGCCACTGTGTGATACAGGAAGCTGGACTAGATGGGCTTTTGGCCTGATCCAGCAGGGCTCTTCTTATGTTCTTATGTAAAATAGGCCTTTTTTGATATACAAAACTCTAAAATTTGTGGCATTAACAACTATTTTGGTCCCACTTCTCTCCTATGCTCTTCTTCCTCTCCCTTCCCCCAAACTATGTCTTTTGGATGCAACAACTGTTTAAGCTTAACTGTAATGAATTCTATTTATTTAAAAAATATTCCTCTTGAATGATTCTGCATGCTTTTGTTTTAAAAAGTAATAAGGTGTTCAGTAGATATTGACTTCTGCTAAGATGAATATCAAGATTTATTGACCTCAGGGAGGAAAGATAGCTATTAAGCAAAGTTAAGGTCAATAAATGTGTTGAGGTATAATAAATCTTGACACCGAGTGAAAGAGGGTTCATATGCAGTCTTGCCAGTTCATCAGTTCAGCACACCAGTGAGAAAAGCAGATTTTAACTGTCTCTGTTACAGCTGTCATATCTTGTTGCTTTCTTCCTGAATAAATCTGTGCAAAATAAGAGTTGGTTCAAAGTCAAGTCCCTCATGGAAATGCAATTTACAAGTGTATTACACATATAGTACTGATTGCCAGCAGGGCAATCTAGGGGGCGACCGCTCTGAGCGACCGCTCAGCTCGGCGGTCAGGGCCTTCTGAGAAGGTTCTGCGCGTCAAAGCACCTTTTATTCCCTTTCGCGCATGCGCAGAACCTTTCTGAGGGCAAACGGGCTGAGCGGTCGCTCGGAGTAGGGCTTCTCCTGGCTTTGGAGCAGAGCCTCCGGAAGCCAGTGACGCTTCCGAGGGGCGCGCCAGCTGGGCTCCGGTGCCGCACCGCGCTGCGCAGCCCCGAGACCGGCTGCCGCGCCCCCCGGAAGCTCGGCGCCTGGGGTGGAGCACACCAGCTCCCCCCATGTTAGGACGCCACTGGGTCAACACAAGGTAGAGACAGTTTCCTGGGTGAAATTTCTTCTATGCTGGCTAAACATCTGCTTTCTATCAGACAAAGATCCTTTACTTAGTGAACTTTTGTCCGACTCAGACCCCTTCCCTTCCCCAGGGCTACAACAGTTTTATACAAAGATTCAGCAACTTGGGCTGTCAGTGGATCATCTGGGTTCTGTGTCATTACCATCCGCCAAGGCTATGCTAAAAACTAGGCTGTGGGATATTGAACGCCAGGAACTAATTGTAGCAGCACAGAAAACATGTTCCCCTCTCTGTTTTCAACTTTCTTGGGCACATGACATTAAAAACAATTACCTACAATTTTTGTTCAACCCACAAGAAAGAAGGGCATTTTCGCTGGCTAGATTCAGTGGGCGCACTGCTTCCGGGGGCTCCGGTCCGGTGGCGCGCTACTCAGTCCCGAGCCTGGCTGCTTGGGGGGGCGCGGAGCGATCGGGGCGCTCCAACCCCCGCCTCCCCAGACGCTGGGAGGGCTGAGTACGCCACTGTGTTGACCTACCTCTAAACACAACGCTGCATAGGGTACACAACGTGGGACAGCAAATATCTTAAATAAAAAAGCTGCCTGCACTCTTTCTACCAACTGGGTAAACCCTAGCATCCAAGCTGGAATTCCATACAGCAATTGAGCTATAACTTTAGCATTGAAGACCTTAAGGGCAGAGGGGATGTGTAAATTACCTCTTATTACAAAGAAGTTGTTCCATGGCAGGCAATAATTAACCTATAGTATACTACTAACATTTCACATTTAATATGCTAAGTAGCATTATCTAGTGCTGCCTAAATGCAAAATTGCATCATTTCAGAAATGGGCACATCTACAAGCACCATCACCACTTGTTCATTATGATAGTGACCCCTCTCTCCCTACAACCATACTGTCCAACGTGCATACCACCCACAGATTATCACTGCACATAACACATGAGCTCAGAAACACACACAAGCTGGTCACATGAACATCCCCACAAGGATTGCTTAGCAGCAGACACTATGTCATTAGTTGCACCATCGATGTTGCTTGTAACTGTAACTACACTTACCTGAAAAATAAAATGCACAGTTGGAAAACCGGAAGTTCTTACCTGTAGCAGTCAGAAAGGTGATACAGGGCTGAACTAAGCATGGCATGCAGTTGCATGATTCTTCCCTCAATTTCTTTTCATTAAAAAAAATTTTTTTTAAGCTTCAGGCTGATATCTGTTGATGGTGGTGCTGGAGAAAAGACTCATCTCACCAAATTAAAAGTTAGAGGGCAACTGTCTGGCTACCTTCCTACGGGTTTGGTCGTCTTTTGGGAACATATTGAGGTTTTCTTTCTAGGACAAGTCAGGTTTGCTTCAGTTCCCTCTGTTTATAAAGACAGTCTCTAGTCTCCATCTCTCTTCATTAAGAGCTGGATGAATTACTAAAAAAAAAAAAAAGGGTAACCATGCCAAGTAATGCTAACATTACTGTAGCTGACTTCCTCCATCCTCATCATATAAACAGAGAAAAGACAAAGGGATGATGTTAAAGGCAGTATCTGCAATCTCCTTCTCTCATATTTGTGGGATATTCACATCATCTATTTCAAATAAATAGTTTCCAAGCACGGACCTGAAGCAAGTCTGAAGATAAGCTTCAAGGATTGTCAGGCAGTACCAGACATAGGATTGCCTCCTTCAAAAGACTAGCAAGGAGCTAACCTTCATGCTGATGTCTTTTTGTCAGCAGAGTGATCATTACTCAGAAAATCAAAGCTGCATGGCTCCTGACACATGGTTTCTGCAGCTCTCACAAGACATCCAGTGAAAAGCAAGAACATACATCTCACAGATGTCCTCCGTCATTTTTAGGATGCTCAATCCTCCACTTTGGTCAAATAGCATCACATACAAATACCTGGATGAACAAAGATAGACCAGAGGGGAAGAGAGCAACTGCTTGTTTTATCTGCAAGCCCTTTAGAATTTTTCACAAGATATAGAAAAATGTTCGCTCTTGGTTCAGGTAAAAAAAAAAAAAAGCAAGCCACTCTGTGCAATACCTCTGGCAAGCAGCATTACAAGCCAAAAGGCACAATTTTCTAGATAGAGTTAAACGTACTGATGTTCCCTTGAAATCAAAGAGACTTGCAGTGCGATCCTAAACAGCTGAGTTTAGTTTCGCTTCTGAGCAAATTGGGCATATTCCCTGGTAAGTGTGCTTAATAGTACAGCCTTGAGTATTTAAATCAACTGACTACTTAAATCCCACTCATAAAGCAATTTGTATGGGATCCAGGGGTCAGGGTTGCTAGATCTGTGTCCAACAGCACACAGTGAAAGAGGACGGGCAAGGTGATATCTAAGTGGTAGAAGGTATAGCATGGGGTGCTCCAGCAGGCCTCTGTCACTCCACCAGCACACTTGGGAAGGCTCTGACTTTCCCGCCGGCATGCCAGCTTCCTGCACTGCTGCAAAGTGCTTTACGGCACATTTGCAGCAGCCAGCACCGGCGGAACATGTGTTCCGCCGGCACTACCAGCAAGTAGGATTGGGCTGTCAGTCTTCCAAGTGTCCACAAACATATCCATTCATAGTTGTTGTCTGTAACCCCTTTGTTCAAAAGTTGATAAAGTCAAAAGATCTTCAATCCATTGACCAATAGCAAGAGGGCACTAATCCTTCCAATATTTTAATAAGTTTTTTAGCTACCGTTAACGGCACAGAGAGTCCATTTCTGCTTATAAATTTAACATGCACTGGTAGAACCACAGCCCACCATATTCTTCCTGCCCTACAGATTTTTTTATTACAGCATCATGTTTCACAAGCAACAGAGTGTTTTATCAAAGGCAGGCACTTCCCTATGAAGCTGCATGCCACAATAAGCTAGACCAACAATTCTCAAACTTTTCAGTCTCCACAGCCCTTTACACTTCTAAATAGAGTCTCAAGGAGCCCCGCCGGTCATGCATGGAGTCTTGGGGAGTCCCAGAATGCCAATGCATATGCAGAGTGGCGCAGCACCAAGCAGATGGCAGCCACTTATGGTGTGCTCATGGAGCCCCTGATGGGGTCTTGAGGAGCCCCAGGGCTCCTAGGAGAACACTTTGAAAAACACTGAGTTAGACTAAGGCCTTAATGAATGCTGTGCTTTTTCATCATGTAATCTCTTCTCTCCTCATAAAACTTCATCTGACACATCTGGGATATATGCAGAATGACATAATGTAGTGGGTAAAGTTGGTCAACAGCATTTGACCATTGTCTCACTATGTAAGCTACTGCAAAAACATATTAAGGGCATTTGATTGTGCTGTGCAGCACAGCAGGCCTAGGATTCTTAGTGCCAGAGCATAGTGACCTTTCATTGCCTTCATCTGGTTCTTGAAAGCTGCCTTGATCCCTATGTTATGTCACCAACAGCCATGGAGAAGTTCCCACAAAGGAACGTCCCCCACCCCTTCTTCTCCACAGCAGTCCCCTGTGTCACCTAAATGGTTCGGGTTGGGGAGAATTCCCAGAAATTGGGCACCTTGCACAATTTCTGGAATTTGCTCCTTCCCTCACAGTGCCACATCATCCCACCCAGTTCAAGGGTCTTCTAATCTTTATGACAGGCTTTTGGGGAGGTGCAGCAGGCTGCTATGGGGAAAAGGCAAAGAGGAACTTTCCTTCCCTGCATGCTTCTTCGGATCCAACCTATGGTCATTGGGGTTCCACTGCAGAAAAGACCTTGTCAAAACAGGATGCAGTACTACCAGTCATGGCAATTTTTACCACTTATTGCCCAGGAAAAATGGAATCTGAGTCTCCACTGGCCTTTTCTATCGCATCCCAAGAGCTCCTGGAATGACCTCAGCTTCCTAGTGCCAGCCCGTCCTTTGTACTTCTTAGAAGCTATACAAAAGGTGCTCACTTCCATTTTCTGCAAGAAGTAACTAGGGCAGAATTGAACAGTTCAGCTCATTCTGCTGTAGCTATAATAGTGCAAACAAGAGACTTGGCTGAGTCACTGTTCCAAACAGGGTCTAGCAAGAAATACACAAGCACGCTTCCTTTATATATGAAAAATTCAATTTAACAGAATTGACAAGAATGCCTTTCCAGAAACAGGTCTGAAGTGTTTACATGGATGCATTCTCCTGAGCAACTGCTTTCACCAATACGAATCAAATGGTTAAGCTGATAGCAGGCAAGAGAAAAGAAGGTAATATCAGAAGTGCCATTTCTCATGGTATGCATTTCTTTTTTCACTGCTGTCTCTAGTCAAATAGATTTTGCAGGTTTTGAAAGCACGATAAAACCTTCCGACCTCACAAACAGAGACGTGTGTACACTACTGGCAACTCAGGGCCCAATCCTTAGCTGCTTTGAGTCCCCCCATGGGGGGGGGGGAAAGCGGGATAGAAATTCAATTAATAATCCTATCCCATTTTCCAGCACCGATGCAGCCCCGAGGTAAGGGAACAAATGTTCCCTTACCTTGAGGCCCCTGTGACTGCATCCCCCCTGCAGGATGCAGCGCACACCCTGTTGGCATGGAGGCATCGGCGCTGGAAAGTTGGATAGGATTGTGCCCTCAGTCTCTCATAGATCATCTTAAGTTCTCTGAAAAGTGAACCATACATCTCCATTCTTCATTCAGGCAGAAACTGGAACAGCTTGCCAAATATGAAAATGGTACCTCACACGGTCCTCCCCCTCTGCCAAATATCTACAGGTTGTGCGTAACTCATACCAAGAAAAAATGCCTAACTCAACAGAGATTAAGGTCATAACTGTGTTAAATTAACCAGAGTGCTATTGCTGCCATCAATGCCAGACGCAACAGTTGGCTCTTGCAGCTTGGAAGCCTCTCTCTGCCTCACTAAATTAAGATCTGAACAACACTACTGAGGCTTACAGATCAAGATTGCACAAAAGATCAGCCATACATGACAGCAAACAGTTTTTATTCCAAGACCTGTCTTCAGCAAAAGCTTTTTTCAAACATGCCTATATAAAGCAGTATGAATATTCAGCCACTCTGGGGTGCTATACATCGGAAGGAGCTCTACCCAGAAAGTTCACTGGGATGATCACACTCTACTTCCTATTCTCTAGGGTCCTGGCCTCACAGAAATGGAAACCTGACATACAAAGGGATTAATTTCCTTCTGGCATATGGGACAGCAGGAGTTTATCATTTAAGCTACAGCTTGCTCTCAGTTCCCATATGACGCTCCAAGATGCCACAAGATTATCATGCCAACATATTAAGTATACCCTTAAGCTACACAGGTACAGGTAAATAGTAGTAAATGGCACCATTCAGAATTTGAAATGCCCTGCCAATTTTATGCAGAAGTGAACACCACACTGTTTCTGTCCTCCTGCAGGCATATACAGACAGCATTTCTTACATCTGCCTAAGTTATTTTATGCAGCCCACAAACTCTTGCTAGTATCTTGGAAGATCCAGTTTTCATTCATATATATATTATTCCAAAGCACATTTGTGTAAAAGAACATAAATCATAACACTTAAATTTTAAAAAATGCCTTTAGAGTGGAGATACTAACTGTCCCATACAGAATGAATGGTCTCAAGCACCTCAAGGTAAGGTATTTTTATTTGTCCCGTCTGAAGCTTAGAGGTATGTTCTTCCTTTGAAGTACTCCTCTGAGGACATACTTCCTGATCAAACACTTCTGATGGCCAAACTACACATTACATTATATGTGTAGTTTAGCTCTGTATGGCTTTTTTCTTTTTAAACTTAAATAGCAACCACCATTGGGGAAAAGATGAATCAGGACTGGAACTGTGGAACATGAGGAGGGGGCATACAACCTTGCATCACGGTCCCAACAAAAGTGCCTTCACCCCAAAGCCTATCTGGCATGGATGGAAGATTCCCCCCAGCAGCTACTGGGGGCATGATGAGGGACGGACATGTTTGTTGAGACTGTATCATGAGATGAAAAGTTAACACACTCCCTTCTTATGTGCCACAGTCTCAATCCCCCTAATGACTTAAAGCCCCACACATTCTACATGTAGTTTGGCCATGAGCATCCAATACCATGAGTTAAAAGTCTCTGCTCCCTCTGCTGGCCAGATGTTTCACTACTTGCCTACTACTTTATATGGCAAAAAAAATGGACACATAGTTATCTCAAGTCTTCTAGAATCCTTCCTTCAAGAGATAAGATACCATGGGGAGGGGCTGAGAGTACACACCAAGGGTACATATCTGAACATGTGGAGAGTACACACCAAGGGGAGAATGTGGAGCAGTACATATAGAGATACATACTGTATTTTCATCACTCATGGATCAATCAATCAGAGGGCAGGCATTACAAAACAGTGAATTACTATCTGGGGGAAAGCAACAGGAAGGTGGAGAGATGTGTTTCGTATCTGCAGTTCATGCTCAATCTCACTCTTCTGTATTTCAGTGTTTGTCCAGAGACAAGTCTGCAGTCCTAAGTCTTCTGTGAGATAGCCAGGTCTTATCAAGTAAGGATGCCACTTTTCCTGGCAGGGTTCTGTGTCTTTAACAGCTCCATGATAGGTATATCCCTACTTGATGGGGAAACCTGCCCTTCTTGAATTCTTATGTGTCATGCACCTGTTCTAGGAGGAGCCCTGCTAGATGGAGGATCACAGTCCTGAGAGAAAAATGGAGCAGCGTACAGAAAAAAAAAAAGCTTCAGATATGAGAATCTGGCCCATAACTTACTAAAAGGATGTATCATCTTGTCTTTCTGTATCCAGAGGAAATGTACAATAGGTGTTAGAATTTGTTAAATAAAATAACGTCAGAAGTTTCTCAAATGGACTGAATCGCTGCCATTTTCTGGTATTCCATGCTCAAATCAACAGAGCAGCCTGGACAAATGAGGAAACATGGAAGAGCTCACTGCCACCTTTATGGAAGAGATGCACAGTGGCGTTCCTAGAGGGGAGGGGCGGTACTGTAAGTTGCGCGCAGGTCTACTCAGCATTACACAGTGGCCCCGCCCACTCGCTGTCAGAACCATTCCGAGCAGCAAAGACAATGTGCAGGGAGTCTCCTGTGCGTTGCCTTCGCTGCTCGGAACGGTTCCAACAGCGAGTGGGCGAGGCCATCGTGTAATGCTGAGTAGACCTGTGCGCAACTTACAGTACCGCCCCCCCCAAACGCCACTGGAGATGCAACGTCTGTGCCTTTGAATGGGTCCCACTGACATTCTCCTGACTTCTGCTGTACCATAGATGACACCAACAGCTCTTGCAGAACAATCCTATGCAAGTTTAGAGTAAGTCCGACAGTGTTCAATGAGGCCTACTCCCTAGTAAGTATGTTTAAGATTGTTAAGGCTGCAATGGAAAATCAATGTCGGAGCAATTGAAAAGCAGTGCAGAGGAGGGCACGGTATGCTGTTGAACTACATGCAAATGAGCCATGTGCCATATAGCAGGATAAGCTGCAGCTCTGGCAGCTTTCAGCACTTAGAACAGGCACAACAAGAATTAGAACACTAATCATAGTGCCCTAGTGACCAGCTAAATGGGAACGATTTGGCCTCGGGCTTCAGTCAGTTAGTACTTAACGTTTCTTGCACCTGCCATCCTGAAGTCCATGTCACCAGCACTAGAGTCTCTAAACACTGATTTTCTGGCAATAGGATCATTTTGTTTCCTTGAAACATTTCAAAGTTTCCTGTGCCCCGACAGGAACAGAAAGGGATGGGATCGCGTTTGTCTCCTTGCACATGCTCTATCTACACAGAGAAAAAAAGGTCTTCAACAGTGCCCATAATTTTGCTCTCTGATTAACGAAAGAGATTACATGGCTGCAACATGACAGATGTCAAAATAGAACAGAGTCCTTCATTAATGCAGAAATAAAGCCATACAAAATATGCTGTCGTGAATAACAATCCAATATATTGATATGTGTCTTGTCATACCACAGATGGCTGCACAGAATGTTGTACAAAGATAGAAATATGTTACATTTTCCTTTTTAATCCCACTTTTGTAATAAGGTTTTTTTTTTAAAAATCCACTGATTACTTCGGATAAAGCAAGAAGACCACCAATCTTCAAAAGGGATTAGAACTCTTTTTACTGCAATGTTATGCACTCAATTTCCCAATAAGTTCTTTTTTGTGTCTTGTGATTAAAACAAGGCTGTTTCACAACAAGTTACAGTTACCAGACAACTTCCTCTTCTCTTCCGTACTCGGTGCCTGTAAAACTGGAAATACAAATTACACTGCATGACTGAGACCAAACATTTGCTCTGCAGCACCATCCCCATTGTTAGAAGAGGCGTAAATCCCATGGTGCGCTGTGCCAGGGCACCAAAAGCACTGATAAGAACATACAGAAAGATTTTCTTGGTGTGGCAAGAGGTTAAAGCAAAGTGCAGAACAAAAGAATTCCCACTACCCCTTGCACCCAATCCTAAGGGCCACTGAGAATGCCCCTCCAGAAATAGCATTTTGAAAAAATAGGCTGTAAACTGGTCATAAGAGACAGAAAGCTGATCAATCATATTGATGTATCCAGTCATATTGATGTATCCACTAGGGGGGTGCAGAGGGTGGACTGCCCTGGGTTGCACTAGTGGCCAAAGTTGTGAAAACTTTGAATTTACAAATAATACCATCATGTTATGTATTATTCGATATGCAATGTCATGCTGAGTGCAATGGAAAATATCTGTATTCTACCAAACGTTATGGCCAAATAACCAGAAAAATAAAACACGACTGCCTTATGTAACAAAACGTGGATTTCCTTAGCAGAGTCTGTTACTGATTTCTAGGGTGACCTGTACTGTTATATATTAAAATAAATAGTTAATGGGGGTGACACCATTGAGGTACCAAACCGGGTGGCACCAACCCTAGTGACACCACTGACCAGGCGTAATCTGTAGAAATACATAGTCATGCCTGATGAGCATCTTTTGTAGAATCCAGCTCAGTCCAACCTTGTTTCTTCCTATTCATCTCTGGGGTCCAACATGGGGGTGATGTGCTGAGCCCTTGCACCGGGTGATGCAAACCCTAGCGATGCCTCTGGATGTTTCTGCTACATCTGGATGTATCTGCAAATTTTCAAGCACAGGATGCAGCTACCAGGTAAAAGTGTCTTCCATAAACCCAAGCTGCTTCCTGGAAATTCCAAGTAAGTGGATTTCTATATCAACAACTCTTATCTCCAGAGGCAGCTGTATTATAGTCCAGTAAAGAAATTCTAACATCAAGTGCTTCCCACATTCTCACAAAGGCAAATGCTTCTTACCACCAGCTTACAGATTTCCTTCCAATGCTCCCACCACTCCACCTACTACGCCAGAGGTTGGTGCATCTTACCGCCACAGAGTCGAGGACTGCTCTCTCCCCCTGAAGCAGAGTGACAACTTACAATGCATGGTAATACCACTTTAGAAACCAAGTGTGAGGAGGGATTTTTTTTAATCTGCCTGCAAGTAAAACACTTGCACAGAAAGACGTTCTAATCAAACCACCTCCCCACTGTGCTAATTTTCTATTTGTAGGAAAATATTTATGTGGGGGATCATTAAAAATCCATGATCTTCCACCTGCAGTCTGATAGTCCATTCTACTGTACAGGTTATGCTTCAGTACGTGTAGACCAGGCCTTAAAGGAATCACACAAAAACAAGAGGCAGTAGTTCTCATTATTCAAAGAATACTTCTAGCCAGTGGCGTCACTGGGGGGGGGGTGCATACTGCACTGGGTGACACCATCAGGGAGGGGTGACACCAAAATGACTCTATAAAAAATTTGTGCAGTGTTTCAGGGTTTGAGCAAGTCACCGCTTCTCCTGATCCACACACTGCCAGTCGCACACAGATCAACTTTCCCCAGCCTTCACATCCCGCGAGAAGCTGGGGCATCACCCCATTGGCTGTCCAACTGGCAGGGGCAGAGCCTAACCAGCATTCAGCTAGCAGGCAGAAGCTGCCTGCCAGTCTGTTCCTCATGTGATAACAGACGGCAGCTTTGCTTCTCTACTCTACTCCAGACAAGCAACTGCATAGTCTAGTGGAGCCCACAGGGACATGACCCTCTCAGTCCACCTGCTTCATCCTTGTGTTAATTGACCAGTTGCCCTCAGGGTAGGCTTACATTCTTTTACTCTGCAAGTGCCTTTAACATTCATATGCAGGCATGTTGCTAGCTGGACCTGGCATGGTCCCTTTAACATGACTGTCTCCTTTTCATATCCACAAGGCTTCCTTGGGTCCCCGCCAGCCCAAAGTGACCAATGGAGTGACCACGTCCTTGTCTTCCAGGTAAGTGAGCATAGGGTTGGCCCTGGGGTCAGCGTTAGTGTGGCCCTGTCAAGCTGAGACCGTAGTTCCCCTGGGGTTGCCTGGTGTGGGGGCTTGCAAGCTTTGGTCACAGGCACAAGTGGGGCCACTGGGTTTGCCCCCAGCACCAGAGTGTCTGCAGTCCAAGCCCCATGTCCCAAGGTTCTTGAGCCTCCCCAGCTCCCTGGCCAGCCTCTGCGGCAATGTCATGAGGCAGGCTTTTTTCCCTCCCCCGCATTCTGTTCTGCCCTTTAAAGAGCTGGCTGAGCTCCCTCCCAGCCAATTGGAGCTGAGCTGGCATTTGGCCCTCTCCGGTTCTTATCGGGCTGTTTTGCCCTCCCACGTGACTGTCCAAGCCTCCGCTCAGCAGTCTCTGGCCCGCATGGGGCCTCATTGTTCTACTTCCGTGTTCACTGCCAGGACAGGTGCTGAGCGGTTGAAGCTTTAGGGCTTTGCACCAGCCAGGTCGACAGTGACGGTGTGAGTGCCACAGGTTCCTTCTAACTTTCTTGTACTCAAAACACAGAGTTCCCCTACATCTCTAGCCTTCAGCTAGTATATCTCTAAAGTCAAACAGCCCAACCCTATGCAGGATTGCATAGGAATGGGGGTTGAGAGGCGGCAGGAGGGGGTGGATCCAGAAGCAATGGCATGTGCTGGCATTGTGCCCTTAGTCTTTGTGTGACAATAGCAGAGCAACTCTCTTGGGTGGGAGGGGTCTCATGGAGAACAGTTTGCTGAGGTTCCTGGAGCAGACCCTGTGGATCATAACCCAAACTGAGGTGGATCTCAGTGCTGTTATCACAAGTTACCTTTAAAAAAATAGGAGAAAGATGGAAAGAGGTGAGAGTTAAAGAGGTGGGTAAAGGTCAACATAAAGAAGTGCAGGTAAAAGAAAAACTGAAGTGGTTAAAAAAAAAGCACTGGATTCCATGTTTCAACAGATTGGCTTAAAGATGTGTCCTGGGTGTGTAAAGGCTGAAGTGTCCTGCTCTACGCTCGTGACATTAATGCAGCCAGTGTGTTTACAACTACATGGACCGGACCAGCATCACCATTACCAGAATTGGCACTGCTGTATAATTCTTTGTTCTTCCTACCCTCCCCATAAATACCAATGTTCAAAATGGGAGACAAGAACATTTGTAGACTGTTGGAAGAATCTTGCATTGCAATCATAACTGTGTTTTACTTAGAACTAAACACTATTCACCTCAGTGGAGCTTACTTCCAAGTAAGAGTGCTCAGAATTACAGCCTCCAGCTGACAAGACAGACATGTAAAATGGTTGGCAGACACACATAAGCTATACTTAATTTCTGATGGCTTTAAATCATACGCTGCACAAATGGTTCTCAATATCCTTAATTGTTCCTGGAATTGATGTTACATGAGTCTCATGATAGACTTTGCATTATAATGCAATGTTTGAATGACTGATATTACAATCTGTTTTACAATTTAGGCTCCCTCTACAATTTGCTGCAGAGCACAGTTACCACTAAGGATTCCCCCCCCCCCCTCTTCGGTACCTGGATAGGCTCTTCACAGGATGTAAAACTGTGGGTGTACTAGCAACAAACTAATCAACTCATTTTACTGACTCTGCAGTTTAGTGTAGCACACTGTCCTGGAGCATGTATTGTCTCCCACCATACTGTGTGCAGTTATATTCTAAATTGGATATATACTCACAGTATTCTATACCAAATTAATTTAACATCCTTCATTAATAGACTGCATTGGATACATATTTGATTGCGTAGCTGCAGCTTTACACTGCCATCACAGAGATGGATTTTCTGGTATATTGGGGTAACAATCATTCATTTATGCCATAGGGATATTCACAGTAAGACGTTTTTGGAGGGAGTTAAAGCATTGGAGGGAGTTAAAGCATTGTATAATGCATATTATACAATGGATAGCTACTAGGGTCTGTTATGTAAAAATTTGGCAGCTGCTGAATCAAAGTCATCCGAAGTTTGAATAATGTTGGTGTCCAAAATTTTTAGCTGGTCTTGAGCCTGCCTCTCCATCCTTTCAGTGCAATGAGTCCCTTCAGCACGATTGGGGGGGCGGGGTGCACGCGGGGGGGGGGAAGTTTGCGGTGAAGGGCTGGACCGCAACACATTTTCCCCATGGGAAAATGGCCCTCCACCACAAATAGGTTCCCCACCCTTGTCGTATAGGGTCTACTCCCAGGTAAACATGCATAGGATTGCAGCCATAGTTCTTGCACTGTGCCTCCAAAGGCATACTTTGCTCCCCTTGAAGATGAGCAGCAATCATCCTAGACAGGAATTAGGGATTGGCCAGGCCTATCAGTAAGGTGCACACACCTAACTAAACCGACCCCTGAACTTGCATCCATTGCAAAATCACTTGGTAGGTGGGGGTGCCATGGGGAAGATGTCCCCAAGCCGGCTGCAACGATTGAGGGGGCTCCCGGAGCGACAGCCCTTCGGGCACCCCCCCAAATTGCGGCACGACCTATGGCCGCGCCAAAGGTTGTTAAAGGGGGGGTGTCCAGGGGTAGGCGTCACTAGGGTGACGCACGTGCCCGGCCCTGGGCAGCGCGCGCCCTAGTGACGTCTCTGCTGCACAGCACAACTATGGGGAAGATGCACGCACTCCTCTTCTCAAGCAGAAGCACTCCTAATCTCAAGCAGAAACATAGGCATAGCCCAGTGGTTCCCAAACTGGGAGCTGTGGAAATTAACCAGGGGAGCCATGGAGTGCTATGTAATCCTCTCGGGAAACAGTGCAATATTAATTTGCAGGCTTCGACATAATGCAATGGGGAGCTGTCACCAATGGTCAAGGGAGCTGCAGGTCAACAAAGTTTGGGAAACACTGGCCTAGCCATTGAACCATGGGTGGCAGTGGCCCTCAGATCCTCTTTTTCCTCCAAATGAGTTCAAGCTTACCCTGGACAGGAAGTGTCCAGGGGCTGGCCATTTGGGGAGTGGGCTGCAGGGGTGCTTAGAATCCCTTTCCTTCCATTTTCAAGTTTAGTAGGCAGGGATTGCCCCTGCAATTGTGCTGTACTTCCACAACTACATGAATCAGTGCTAGTGGCAGATCGCTGGGAGGCCCTGATGTGGGGAGGGACCGTAGCTCATTAGCAGAGCACATACTTTGCATGCAGACTGTCCCAGGTTCAAGCCCTCTCATCTTCAGGTAGGGCAGGAAAAAAAATTCCATTTAAAACCCCAGAGAGCCTCTGCTGGTCAGTGTTGACAGTACAGAGCTAGATGGACGAATGGTCTAATTCAGTAAAAGGCAGCTTCCTATGTTCACTTTTCCCTCAGGAACGGTCTGCCCATTCGCAAAAGAACGTTATAAATAACGTTCGCGCAGTGGGCCTTCCTCAGAAGGCCCCGGGCAGCTGGCCGGGGAAGACGTCCCCGAGCCGGCTCTCCCGACCAGCGTCGCTGTAGCCCGACGATGCGTGTGGGAGGCGACGCGCGCGTGTGCGCGCAGGAGAGGCGACGCGCGCGTGTGTGCGCAGGAGAGGCGACGCGCGCGTGTGCGCGCCACCTTTCCGCGCACGCGTCACCTGGGGCCCCCCGCATTCCTCGCCAGGCTACAGCGATGCCTCTGCTGTGCAGAAACAATCCACGTCTCAATTCCAAACTGGAAAGGAAAGAGGGACTCATTTCATCACACTCACCAGAAGGCAATGGGGTATTCATGAAGGTGAGGGTGGCAAGAGGAATTTGGGAACCCTGATAAGCGAGTTGCCATATCATTAATCAGCATCAGTCTTTCCTTAATGAGGACTCTGGGCCTTTAAATGCTTCATGAAGGAAATCCAACAGCTTTCTCCCCATCAGTGAATCTCTATGCTAGGAACAGCTGCACTTGTTGAACTTGTCTGTCATGCAACGATTAATGACACACAACTTCTGTCAAGGAAAAAAGTGGCAATCACAGTTATGATCTTAGGGATGTTTCACAGCAGCAAGTCTTCCCCCCCTTCTAGGCAGTGTTTAATTAAGCACTGCTGTAGTTAGAAGATGGGAAGTGTTTCGTGTACATTACATTTCTTCTCTCTAGCATGAATTTCCACAAACCTTCAATCATTTGCTTTAGCCAAAGGTCGGACATGACTTAACGACTGAACAACAACAACAACAACACTACTTCAACATAGCATTGAACAGTGGCAAACTGAGATTGCATTCAACCACAGAAACCAGGGTTTGAAGTGGGCTTGCAAGCTCTGATTACAGGATCAGTGGAGGACCCGGACCATTTTACACTCTGAGCCCAACCCTTTACACCCCCCACCCATTTTTTGACATGCCCCCCCTAATGTCCCCCCCAAAAAATTTGGGGTGTGTGCAAAAATCAGTTTGGAAGCCTCCTTGTCCACTTTGTACCTCCTGTCTCCATTTCCAGCAGCACACATGATGAAGCCTCTTGCCCAGTTAGCAGGGAACCTTTACTTGCCCAGTTAGCAGGGAACCTTTACTTGCCCAGTTAGCAGGGAACCTTTACTTTAGTGTTTTTTCTATTTTTTTCACCATTTTTAACTATTTCGCGGGAAGCTGCCCCCCCGCTGCTTCCCAGGGCGGCAGCTGATTCGTGTGCCCCCCAGGGTGTGTGTGTGTGCTTTTGGGGCACTTAACTGGTCTCGGTGGGGCGCATCCATGTTGAATCGGCGGGACACTCTAGGACTCTCTCTTCGTCTCATTGGTCTCGCTGGTTGGTCCTCCAGAGCCCTAAAGAGGCCTAGTAGACCAACGGACCAGTGAGATGGAGAGTCCTAGAGAGTCCCACAGATTCAAAATGGATGCCGCCGATCCGGGAAAAATGCTGCCTGCGCCCCGTCCACACAAGCTAAGTAACCCGAAAGCATGACACACCCCAGGGGCGCAAACGAGGCAGCTGCCACCCTGGGGGTGCAGCTGGGGGGGGCGGCAGCTGCATGCGAAATACAAAAAAACCCAGGAAAATGCGGACATTAAAACCGAAACCTAAGGAGGCCTGTGCCCCCAAACAGCATCCAGCACCCTGGGCCCCCGCCCCCCACTTAGCGATGCCTAATCCTGGTTAGCACCAATATAATGCCACACTATGAAAGGAAAAGGAGAATTCATACAGTAGAGACAGTGTTACATCTACAGTAGCCCCCCAAAACCTAAGAGTCCATTTAAGATAACCACAGTGATCTATTGTATTCACAATACCTGAATATCCCACTTGGGCTCAAGATGAAAAGCAGCACACACACACTCCATCAAAACGTGATAGGAAAACATGTTTGTTATACATTAGCCACAAATCTAAATGAGTCTGCAATGACTGTTCCCATTCTGCATACAGAAGCCATGGGTCTATTTTGCTACTTTATAAACAAGTGAATAATTTATCATAGCATCTAACAAGTGCATTGAGTAAAAAAAATGCTCTTAGAAGCTTAAAGTAAAAAATATTAATGACTTGTTACAGAATATTAAAGGACTGAAAGGAAATTGGCTATAGAGCTTTGAATGATTGCTCTCTATATTTATTCATGTCAGGCAGACATCAATGCAACACCGGAAATAGAGCAATTGAGACATTTACGTTACTGATTAAGATTTAAATTGTTGGAACTATAACTTCAAGCAACAGTGTTAGTTAGCATCACCAATTCCACACATTTTAATAGTTCATATACAGTATTATAGATACCATCACCTAGCACTGATTTACTTTTGATATATGTTGATATACTTTGATATCTGCTTAGTCCAGGATGCAATCCTTAGTCCAGGAAGAGGGTGCTGACTTAGTGTGTATCATGGAGACCTGGCTGGATGAGTGGGGAGTCTCTCCCAGATTTGCTCACCAAGTTTCCAGGTATGCCACAGGGGTGGAGAGCTGGGGTTGTGATGGTCTATCGGGATACCATCCATCTTACCATGTACCCTGTCTAGTGGTCCACTGAGTTTGAGTGCCTTCTTGTCATGCTGGAGGGGTGACACAGAATAGAGATTCTGTTGGTGCACCACCCACTGTGCTGCCCAATAGTCTACCTGCCTGAGCTGACTGGGGTGAACTCAAGCGCGGTGTTGGAATGCCCTCACCTATGAGCGCAACTTTATTAGTGGACTTTAACATCCTATTAGCGGACTTTAACATTCACACCGAGGCCCCAAGGACTGCTGCAGCTCAGGACTTCATGGCAACCATGGGTCTGTCTCAGAGGATATCTGCCCCAATACATGATGCCCGCACAAACAATGGACCTCGTGCTTACTGCTGGGCAGGTTGATGGCGATCTGGATGTGAAAGAGATTAAAATCACTCCTTTGTCATGGACAGATCACTTCCTGGTGGGGTTTAGGCTTATTGTGGCTTTGTGTCTCTGCAGGGGTGGGGGACTGCATTGTATGGTCCGCCCCAGAGGCTGATGGATCTGATGAATTTCCAAGGACTCTGGGGGACTTTCCTGTTGCCAGAGTGGGTGACTCACCCAGTGCCCTGGTTAACCTCTGGAATGGGAAGATGACCAAGGTTTTGGATCAGATCGCTCCTAAATGTCCTCTGCCCATCCACAGAGTAAGAGTGGATCCTTGGTTTACCAAGGAGCTGCAGATGATGACGCAGCGGGGAAGGTGCCTAGAGTGATGGTGGAGGAAAACGTGCACTGAACCTGACTGTACACGGGCTAGAGCTCATTTGAGAGCCTATTCTGTGGCGGTGTTGGCAGCCAAGAGGACTTTCTTCTTTGCCACCGGGTCAGGTGCCTAGAGAGACTGTGCTAAAAAACGTGCACTGAACCCGACTGTACTAGAACTCATTTTAGAGCCTATTCTGTGGTGGTGGTGACAACCAAGAGGACTTTCTTCTCTCCCACCATCATGTCTGCAGAGAATCATCCAGCTGAGCTAATTTGGTGCTCCATCTAGCCCCCTCCCCATAGATGGGGAGGAACACATGGTGGCTAAATGTGATGAGTTTACAAAGCACTTCATGGATAATGTCAATCAGATCCGGCATGACTTGGAGTATCTAATGATAGCCCTTTGTCACCAGTCTGTTCTTCTATCCGAGGTTATTTTTAGCTTGTAGAACCTGAAGATGTGGACAGGATTATTTGGAGTGTGAGACTGCTTGCCCACTCGACCCTTGACCAGCATGGCTTAGAGCTGCCCGGGAAAGGCTGGCTGAGTAGATAGGGAGGGTGGTGAATTCATCTCTAAGGAAGGGGGTGGTGCCACCGACATTGAAGCAGGCGGTGGTTCACCCCCTTCTGAAGAAACCCTCCCTGAATCCTACTAGTTTGGACAACTTCTGGCCAATCTCAAATATCCAGTTTTTGGGGCAAGGTGATCAAGCAAGTAGTGCAGTGGTTCCCAACCTTTAGGAGACCATGGACTACCGAGGCAAAAATTGGAATAGTTGTGGACCAAATCCAACCCCCACCACAAAAATTACAATTACATTTGAAATAGAGAAGATTTATTAGATCTCATACTTACATTTATATGCAAATTATTATGTATTATTTTGTATTGTAATTTAAAAACTGGGAGTCAGCAAATATTAAAATTACTGAAGACCGATTTTCTTTTTGTAAGACCTCACAGACCACTTTTCAAGTTCTTGCAGACCACCTGTGGTCAACGGACCACTGATTGGGAACCACTGGGGTAGTGGCATCCCAGCTCCAAAGGGTCTTGGAGGAAGCTAATTATCTGGATCCATTCCAGTCTGGTCTCAGGTCAGGGCTTGGGACTGAGATTGCCTTAGTTGATTACCTGCACTGGGGACAAGACAAGGCGAGTTCGTCCATGTTAGTCCTGCTAGACCTTTTGGTGGTTTTTGACACCATTGACCATGGTGTCCTTCTGGATCGGTTGGCTGGGCTGGAGCTTGGAGGCACCATCTTGGAGTGGTTCTGCTCCTTCCTGCCTGACAGATCCCAGAAGGTGGTGCTGAGGGATGTTTGCTCAGCATCCTAGCCTTTGAGGTCTGGGGTACTGCAAGGTTCAATTCTATCCCCCATACTGTTTAACATCTATATGAATCTGCTGGGAGAGGTCATCCAGAGATTTGGAGTAGAGAGCCATCTTCCTACTGGCGAGTCTTCCTACTGGCGCTCCAGCAGCGCGCGGCTTCGGGCACTGTCAGAGCACCTTTTATGACTGCCACTTGCTGCTTTATGGCAGTCAGTGCCAGCGGAAGAGGCACTAGAACGTCAGCCAGCCCAGATAGGATTAGGCCATGGATGTGTCATATGCAAAAAGGCTGTGCAGCAAAATGGATCAAGGGAGAGAGTTGGAGTGATAAAGGGGGAAGAGTTGGTGATAAAGGGGAAGAGCCTTGGGTGTTTGCAGAAAAATGCGGGGCTTTTTCCTTGGAAAAGAAATCAGTGCTTATAAGTGAAAAACAAATAAAAAATGTGGCCTTGACAAACACCAGGAGGTGGTATACAGAAAGACTGAGCGGAATGAAAGCAGAGCAAGTGACAGCTGGTCTGTAAAAACAGCAGCTAACTATACACTTTGTGAGAGAAAGGAGGGTTACAGGCTGAACCACAGGCCAATTTCTGAGATAGAGGGGAAAAATATAGCCAAGTAATGTAAGACCGCCAGTAGTTCATAGGAACAAACAAACTAAAAATAATACAGAGAGAAAATAGAGAATGAAGTTATAAAAGGAATGATGATGAAACACTGTTCAACATGAACACACTGTTCATCCAAGAAGAAAATAAGGCACAGGTGGTTAGAAAAATCACAAATCAGGTGTCCCAAGTTTCGAGAGCAGCAAATGTTTAGAGTGAGAACAGAAATCATAGGAACATAACAAAAGATATGAATGTGACTGCAATGCCTGCACTGAAAAGGAGTTAAGTTAGAAAGTTCACAGAAAAACCTCAGTGGAAGTCAAGAACCACATAATTAAAAAACACAGAAAAATATTTATGTATACCGTACCCACCCCTAAAGTCAACAATGAATGAAGCAGAGGCAGAGAGAAGGGAACAAAAGTGTTAAGTTCGTGTGCCAAGCATTATTGACCAACAACAAGTAAAGGTGTGAGAGAAAGAGAAGGTGGGGGGCAAATCTCAAGATTATTTTTACAGTAGATTGAAGATATGTTTGAATCATATTGTTAGAGAATACCATGATGTTGGAAGTTCTTATAGCAAAGTGAAAAGAAGCATTGCATAAATATGCATTTGTTTGTTTATTTTTTTAAGAAGGAGGGGACCACTTCACCATTGACAAACAGTAATATTTGAAAAGAAGGGGGTTCCAAATGAACCTTCAGCCCCATGGCCCTTCGGAGCCTTAAAAGGTCCCCACTGTAGTGTCTTTAAAAGCAGCTTATTCCAGAGTCACTTCAGATACATTTCAAATTAAATTCAGCCAATTAACTGAGCATAATAATCCCCTGTAAGATGTCACATAATGTGTTTGTTTCCAACTCATTAAAAATATAGTTTTTAAAAGATACGAGCTCAAATCTCCCTCTCCACTCCCCCCCAATAATATACAATTGTCCGCCTATTATCTGTTTTAGTAACCAGCAAGTTTCATTTCTTCCAAAACCCTTAGTCTTGACAAAATTTGAAAATGAATTTTGTTTAATAAATACCTTTTAGAGGCTATAATGTTTTCCTACTTAAGGATTATAGCTATAATTATTACTTCCAAAAGACTTGCAATTCCACATAGCGATATACATTCTAGCCATTCACAAACCTGCCTTTTAAATTAAATAAATGATAGCAAATTCTACAGCCTTTTCATATGCCTTTCTCCATTTGGCAATGAAAACAAGTTTCCATTTTGTGTCTCTATGTTTTCTCAATACTGTGACCTTGCTATTCTTCATTGTGGGGTTTTGTTGGTTGTCAAATATTGTATCCACACCATCTCCTCATGCTGCAGATAGATCATTCTTGATATAAGCCATCCCTTTTTCTTTTCTTGTCAAAAAAGAGAATGAGATACTCTTATTACTGGGCACTGGATCCATGGGGGATATACGTTCCGGGGAGGGGGGGCTCTGGGGATACTGTGAATTGTGGATAGGGGGAACACTATTACCTTAGTTAGGTAAGGGTTAGGGTTCTTGTGCTGCCATTTACATTTGTGTCACATGGGTATCTAGGTGGCATCAATGATCGCTTTTTCATTTGCACTGAACCCGACAAGTACAAGCAACGGAAGAAATTCAGTGGTGAGGAAGGAAGGCCACCCTGAGAAATGATCCTCCTTCACAGCCCAATCCTAACCAACTTTCCAGCACCAATGCAGCTGCAATGCATCCCTGAGGTAAGGGAACAAATATTCCCTTACCTTGAGGAGGCATCCGTGACTGACTCGCCCACCGCAGGATGCAGCTTGCGCCCTTTTGGCACAGCTGCATTAGCACTGGAAAGTTAGTTAGGATTGGGCTCTCAGTTATCTCTACTTGGAGGTGGGGGAGATTTCAGAATTATCAACAAGCAAAAGAAAGCTTCCAGCACAAAAATGGGCTGCTCCTGCTTAGCTTCCAGCAGTCTTCAGGCAGTACAACCTCAAATTTACTTGTAGTGAATAGCCCTTGTATAATCCACAAAAAAGCCCTACTGTGTAAAAATGTATCTTAAAAAAGATAGTAGAAAAGTCAGAACATCGATGATAGCATGACTTTTGTTCTCAGCACTACAAATTGTGCAAGGCATTTTGTCCTGGGTAGCAGAAACACAATTTGGCAAGCTCACCCTTGCAGGGCCTCACATAGCATTTCACACAGGTTACTGTTACTTGATTTCATACCGAGTTAGCCCTGTCCTAAATGTATGCAGGAATCACAAGTACACTTTAAACAAGAAAATGGTCTCTTTTTGCTTCACGAAATGTATGGAATACAACCAATAGAAAAAGATAGCGTATGCGCACACATACATACACACACACACACACACACACACACACACACACACACACAATCTCAAGTACAGGCTGATCACGGGACTTCCATGCATCTTAGAAATACCTAAGCAGATAATTGCAAAATAGAATTAACCTTTAATCTCCCACTAGATTAGAGGTTAGCACCAATACATTCACACACTCGTTTCCAAAGAAGATTACTGTACTTCCTTATGACAAAAAGGGCAATGCCTTTGGTTAAAAAAAAATACTGTACTGTTGGGAAAGTACAACACAGTTATCTATTGCTTTTAAGGATAGCATTCAGGAAGCATATTTTTAATGATGGGTATTTTGATCATCATGATGAGTGGACAGCATATTGTAAATTGCAAGGATACGGAAGGGCATTTTGGTGCTCTGCATATGGCAATAGGATGCACTCTCCTGTGGGATCCCTGTAATAGGCTGCTGGGCTCACTCTGCCCTCTTTCAATGTCAGTGTTTCCAAGTATTGTGCTGTGCTGTATTTTTCTCCGCAGGAGTGAATGACAACCATTCACTTAAGTAGGAGACAGTAAAGGAATCACTTGGGGACAACAGGCTTCAGCCCTCATTTCAATTGTCCTCATGTCTCCAGTCATCGGGAATCAAGCTCACCTTTTCATTTGCCTTAACCCCACTCTGACTTGTTTCTCAGGTATGACAGAATACAGGTTCAGTATCCCTTATCCGGACTGCTTAGGACGGGAAGTTGGCTGGATTTCGGATTTGTCTGGATTTCAGAATATTTGCATAAATATGAGATACGTTGGGGATGGAACCAAAATCTAAACACAAAATTCATTTATGTCTCATATACACCTTATACACATAGCCTAAAGGTAATTTTATACAATATTTTTTAAAAAATTGTGCCGTAGCATGCCTTGCGCTATGCCAGCCAGTTGCTGGAAATAGGTCTAGAATAGTCTGGATTTTAGATGTCCAGATAAGGGGTAATAAACCTGTATTGGGATTCTGGTTGAGGACAGAAACATATCTCAGCAGTATAGCACATACTTTGCATGCAGAAGGTCCCAGGTTCAATTCTTGGCATCTCCAGTTAAAAGGAAGGTTGGTAACAGGGCTGGGAAAAGTAAGTAACATTGGAGAGTTATTGTGAGACTGAGTAGACCGTACGGGGCAAGATGGATCAATAATCTGACTCAATATGAGGCAGCTTCATACATTTGTAAATATCAACTGCTATCCGTGCTTTCCTAACCCAACTCTATCGCACACTACACAATATATTTTAATCAAGATCACATCTTCAGGCTATCCTTACCTGTGACAATAAAAGGCACTTTCAAACCTCTCTTGTACTACTTGTGCCAGATGTGAATGCTGTTAGATGTGGATAGACTGCAAAAGAAAAATCAGATGTACCTTCTTCCCAATGTAGACTTTACATTAGATCACAGACTTGATGAAAGCACAAAAACCAAGACACCTTATTTTCAAGGACCACAAGAAGCAATATTCTTACATAAAGTACCATTTCATACACCGAGTTCTCAACCAGATCGCCAGGAAATTTCCCTTACATGACTGGGCTCACAAACTAGTTTGAAACAACTCTTGTTTGGAAACTGGTAGCTTCATATGGCTCACTCATTTTTGCATGAAAACCAAGTAATGTCTGAGGCTCACGCTCTCTAATCTCCATCTGAAAGTGCAATGCATAATTCATTAAAAGAGTTTGAAAAATTATTGTTCTGCCACTGTATGGTTAAAGACAGTACACACATTCCGGAATTATCATTGACACTCTCAAACCTTCCATCATCACCTATATTCCTGATGCTTCACTGTTGCACAGCATCTCATGTTTAAGGCATTTTTAATAAATACATTCGCCCTTCATCTTACAAGAGAGTTACATTCCAGAGTCAGCACGTAAAGCTAAAATCGTGTATACTCAAGATTGCCTTGAAAATCTCTTACATCTGAAAAATATGTACTGTCTCTTTAAAAATTACAAGAGACAGGTGGAAACTGAAACCGACAAAGGGAACAGCTGTTTTGTTCTTCGATCTCATGTTCTCTTTCAGGCATGCATTTAGTAAGTGAAATGGCAGGTAGAATTACCTGGACTATTTAAACTACCATCTTTTTTGGTTTTTTGTTTGTTTGCTGACCGCGTGAAGTTGAATTTACATAAGTCAACTGTGCCTAAGATGAGTGGTGGCTGTAGTTATTATTCACATGAATAATGCCAATAAGCAAGAGCAAATGTCATTCACCGATTCCAAGCAGACACCCCCAAAACCCAAGAAATAAATCCAAAGCGTTTTTCCCCCTAGAAAACATTCACACTTTATCTTCTAGTTATCTTATTTATCCTTGCATTGCACAGAATGTGTGCAAATATTTATCGGCGTATAATACGCACTGGCGTATAAGACGCACCTTCCTTTTGGCCCTGGGTTTCAAGAAAAAAACATTTAAAGCATTTTTGGGCCACTTACCGCTTGGCTGCTTAATTAGCTAATTTACATAAATTGCACAAAAATACCAGGATCTCTTTTAAAACACACAGCAATAAGACACATGAACAAAATGCACCAGAACATAAATCCCAAGTACAAAAAAACCCCAGACTCAACTTTTCCCCCCCAACCCACCCATGCACAGTTTCCAAAGTAAAGAACATTTACCCCAAGTACAAAACCTCCCAGACTCAACTCTTTTTCCCCCCAACCCACCCATGCACAGTTTCCAAAGTAAAAAAAATTTACAGGTGGGCCCCCATATCCACTGATTTGCTATCCACGGTTTCAGTTATCCACGGATCGTGGGGACCCCCCCCCAGGCTTTTACTTTTTCCCCAGTAAGCTTCGTTTCTTCCTTAAAGAAACAAGAGAAGCAGCCTCTGGTTGCTTATTACAGGCAAGTAGAACGAGACTAAGTCCTAGAGAGGCTCTGCAAGGTTAACAGAAACCTTGCAGAGCCTCTTTAGGACTTAGTCTCGTTCTACTTGCCTGCAATGGAGGCTGCTTCTCTGTTTTAAGGAAGAAACAAAGCTTGCTGAAAGAAAAATAAGAGCTGGGGGGGGCAAGCATGCCTGCCTGCAGGGGAGGCAGGGTGGGGGGGCCCTCAGGAAACCATGGAGGGGGTGTTCGCTCTTATCCACGGTTTCAAGTATCCACGGAGGGGCCTGGAACATATCCCCAGCGGATATGGGGGCCCACCTGTACCCCAGTACAAAAAAAACCCCAGACTCAACTCTTACCCCACCCCACCTATTCTCAGTTTCCAAAGCCTCCTCAACTAGGCCCAGTGCAGAAGCTTACCCAAGCTGCATTCCATTGAGCAGAGCTGGAAAGACCACACCCTCTGCAGCTCAGCTGAACTGAACTGAGGAGCACAGCGCCCTCTGCTGGCTGCTGAGAAGCTCAACTCATGCATAAATTAAACCCGACAAACAGCTGTAGATCGGATAGATTAATCAGGGAAGAAAGCACAAGGGAGCTCTCCAGCTCAGGAAGAACACGGTAAGCCCGAAAAAGCTTTAAAGTGGGCGGGGGGGGAGGGATTTCTTTTAGTATTGGCGTATAAGACGCACCGTACTATTTTGGGTCACAAATTTAGACAAAAAAGTGCGTCTTATACGCCAATAAATACGGTACATTAAACAGAGTAACTGATAGCTAGCGTTTTCACGTATACATGGAAAAAGCTAAGGGTTTATTGCTACTATGGGCTTTGACACGGAACCTTGAATTCCTGCACTCATTAATATCGCAGTGGCCCTGGGTCATTCTTGTGGGTCAACTGTCCACATCTAGGCTTGCAAAATGCTTCATACCAAAAGGCTTAATACTCTGAAAAACCAACAACATCAACCAACAACATCACTCATAACCCATTTGTCACCTACTGGCTCAGCTGCTCTGATGCCAGAGAGACATTTGCACAGTCAGAGCCTTACAGCTGTCTGTTTAAGAGGAATGGAGAAATCTTGGAATCTGAACTTTAAAATGGTCCTTGAGAATGTTTTTACTAAACTGAGCATAATACATATTCTATATACATTCATGACCAAAAGCCATTAGCTGGCATGACTACACTGGCTGCTTATGTATGCAATTTCCAGCTATTTATGTACAATTCACGTTTATAAATACTGTACTATATATCACAAGAGAGAGCTTGATATTGAAAAGTCTGTAGAAAATTGTTAGAGCTCATCATAAGAAAGTAATATTGAATTATTGCCTAATTATTTAAAAACACTTTCCCATCCCACCCCACCCCCACCCCATATAGATGCAATGACATATTGTGTATTTCTTCATAGAATCTACAGCATCACCGATGCAACGAACATGAAAATGAGCGAACTCAGGAAGATAGTGGAGGACAGGAAGGCCTGGCGGGATATGGTTCATGGGATCACGAAGGGTCGGACACGACTTAACGACTGAACAACAAAAGGAATATTCAACCAGGGGGAGAATTGTAATTAAATTATTTACAATTAAAATGAAGCTGCAACCCAAAACTGACAGGAAAAACAAGAGTACAATATTCATGCTCATTTCAAAAAATATATATTTTAGGGCTGCAATTCTATACATACTGTACCGAGAGCAAGCCTCATTGAACACAATGGGAATTGCTTCTGAGTAAGCATGCATAGGATTGTGCTATAAATACATAAGTTCCATTTGGGGTGTTTGGAAAGCTTTTCACTTTTGCTATCTCCAATCACATGGGAATTCTGTAGCTTCAGAATCTTTCACCATCCAGTTTTGCTTTGGAAAAAAGTATACACAGATCACATACCCAGCACTCGTAATGCATGCAGAAGAATTTGGTAGAAATCCATACAGAAAGTTTACAGATATAAAAAAAATGTCAACTTAAAAAAATTGTTTTGCTCATTTGTACATCAATAAGGTTAATTACAGAGTAGAACTACTGACTTAAGTTGGCTCCATGCACATAAAATGTTTTCCTTTTTATACCAAGACCATCACTGCTCTGAAAAGGGGTCTGCATTAGATGAGGCAATACAGAGCAAGACACTGTTTTAGCAGACAAGACTTGCAATTCTTAAGGGTCTCAATATAATGTTGCTCTGTTTACTGACACATCACAAGCATTAAGTGAAAAGGAATTATCATCAACACTATTTTGGTACTGTCTCACCAAATACAGTACATACATCTCTGAGATAGCAACTTGTACTGATCTTTCTTGCATAACATTTTATACACAGGAGGGCCTTGCAGAACCATTACTTCAATACAACATGGAAAACAGCCTTGATTAAGTGATGAACACACTTGCATTAGTTCAAATGTGAATTGCAACCGAGGCACATGGCCTCACAGATTTAACTCAAAATGATAAAATTAGTACTAGTGCTGCGGCCAGAATTGACCAGAAGTAGAATTTGGGTTGAATCTAGCTAGCATTTCTGCAGGTCAAGAATACTGTTCCAAAGATTTCTGACAGCTTTATTGAAACTGGTTAATCTTTCATTGAATTCACAGCAAGACACCAAGGAAGAAAGAATAACACTAGCACAATAATTGTTTGTTTATTTCTAAATGTTTCTTATACAATTCAGAGGTGCAGATTCCAAAGGTACTTTAGTTACCTTAAATTTTGTGTTGGTATTGAAACACTGTCATTTGCCTTTACACCAGGGTAAACATGGCAACAAGAGGTTGTAAGCTCTCCCCACATAGCGTAAATTATGGCTGAACTATTGGCACTATGCCAAAAATAGCAGCATTTTTAAAATCCTTGCACCAAAATTAATAAAGATACACCAAAATATTCAGCTAAACACAAAATTGTTTGAATTTTGTTACACAGTGTAATGTTTTCACATGTTGTAGGGCTGTGCATTATGTATTCTGGCAAACGTGGTCTAATCTGCAAGCACAAAAGCCACATGGATGTGCAGTACTCACACAACTGAGCACTACAGATTCCGTGTGGATGTGCAGCACCATTTGCAACAAATGTACATGTGCAAAACTGAATCGTGGACCAAGAAATGCCACAGGAAATCCTTTTCCTGGTTACAGAGTAGGGGGACTTGAACCAGTTGGACACAGCTGAACAGAGGAAGTTCAAAAGTTGAACCAAGAGACATCAGATAGCATATGTGTGGATAAATTTCACAAATGGTATATATCACATAGAATTCCCTAAATACATGGGCAGTCCAATCCTATCTGGCTGCTAGGTCGGCATAGGATGACTGCGTTGGGCCAGGACTGTTGCAAAACCTGCTGTATGGCAGTTGTGCCAGCCTCAGGCCGGAACAGAGGCACACCAGCCCCTGCAGGTCAATTTGTTTGCGGTGCAGGTAAGCTACAGCTGGGCCTTGTGGTACAGGGGCGGGGGGGAGGGCATTCCAGGGGCATTCTGGGGCAGGGGTGAGAGGATCAGACCTGGGAGGGGGCAGGATCGGCGACAGTGGCGTACGCCATATCCTATCCCCCTCCCAGGCCCAGTTCTCCCAACACGGGCCTCTTTGATTTGTGCCACCAAAATGGCAGGCACAGATCCAAGGAGACCTGTTTGGGACGCTGAGGCTTTACCCGAGGTAAAGGAGCAAATGTTCCCTTACCTTGAGGAGACCTCCAATCCCCCTACTCTGCTCAAGATCCAGCATAGCTGGATTGCTGAGCAAAACGTAGGATAGGATTGTGCCCTTAATGATTTTAATCCTACAGTTTAAGATCAATCCAAGGTTTCATTGGATCAGATGCAGCTATAATATTTACTCCAAATTCAGTTTGAACGATAGACTTTCCATAATCAATGGGTTTTATAAAAGTACACTCTATATAGTATAAATGTATGGTATCTATACAGAAGTATGACCCTGCAACCGTGACAAATGATCAAGCTAGGAATTATTTTTGAATGACAAGCTAAAGTGGTAGTAATAGTAAAGCAAACAAGCTTTGCAAAAGTCACCACTACAAAGCTTAAATAGCAAATACAAAATACAAAAGCTGAAAGAGGCAATTCAAGAACACACATTGGGGCTTTTATCTTCTGGTTTTAACCATCTTATTCCTACAGCAAAAGTTTGCATGTTCAGGAATTCTTTTCTGGCAGAAGACCAAGAAGGATTTATGCTTACTGTTTCTGTCTTCTCAAAATTAATCACCCTTTCTATTCAGTCAAGCCCTGGATTTCATTCCTCCCCAGCAAAGATATCTAATAATCAGTTCCAGCACTAGGTTGCTGGACACCCTGGGGGAAAGTCCTGTACTAGGATATCTCCATGGCACATTGGCCCCAAGCTTACCAACGACAGGGGATGCACTTCCTGCCCTCCACACCAACCAATAGGAGCATCCCCTAGATGACCTATGATGATGCTGGGAGCCCTAGGGGACACTCCCATTAGTAGATGGGGATGCTGGGCGCAGCTGTGGCACCAGTCTTACAGATTACTTATACCTAGGCTGACCATATCCAGAAAGGGACAGGGTGCCTATACCTTTAACCACTGGAATTTGGGCAGGTGCAGCTCATCCTGGAAGGGTGCAACAAGCTGCACCTGCCCAAATTTCCTCTTCTTACACTGGTTAAAGGTATAGGCACCCTGTCCCTTTTTGGATACGGTCAGCCTACTTATACTACTACTATCACTGGTATGGGTGGTGGTGGTTCTTCAGAGGTCCAGCCTTGGTGGGTGACCTCTATAATGGACATGGGCCCCCAACCAGTGCCCTGCCCCTTACACTACCCCTGCTAATATTCATATATGAAGTCCCATTTTCAATGGGGATTGCTCCCAAATAAGCATGCCTAGGATTGCAGCCTAAGTTTTGAAACTCACCTAGCAAAATTCAAAGCTTTGTCATTTGCTTATTTCCCCCCATCATGAAGTTCATTTAATTGATACTTTAACATTACAGACACACACCTTTTTTTTTAATCAACCTTCTCAGGTGATTTCCAAGGGCAAATTTAAGCCCTATAGCATGTTATGCCACAGGCGAAGGAACTAATTAGAGTTAATGTCTGATCCACCCACTATCTGATTCATATGCATGACACCTCTGCTAACTAGATCATCCTCATCAGTTTTGGAAGACATTTACAACTGGCTACATTTTTAATTAGAGGGGCTTTGGCATTCTAGGTATTTAGCATTGTATGTTAAGATTTTGAACTGGGAAGGATTTCTGTGGTTCCCTTGCTCTCTTTGGTTTGGTCACAGTAGCTACACAGTTATGTCTTTCTTTCGAACCAAAATCAAAACTTGTTCACAAAAATGGGAGAAAACACAGACATCAACTCAAGTCATAGGCTGTGTACATCCCCCCATCTCTTGGCTTTCCTGAGGGAGCCACTTAATACCTCACATGGGAGTTACAAATGAAGACACTTGGAAGCAATAGGTTTTTGACCCCACTGTGCTACATTTTGGAGAGTAAACCTTGCAAAAGCAAGCGAAGGCTTCACACCAAATGAGTCCAGCTACCTTTCCACCTGACACGGAACAACAAGGACAGACACCTGTGTTGGGAGGCAGCAGTCCCTTGCCATAGCAGATGTCAGTGAAAGCTATACCAAAGGCACCTCAAGAACAGAGAAACTTTCCCTGTCTTGTAGGATCTCTTTCAAGCATTCCCCCAAGGCTCTCATTACCATTTCCTCCTGACCTTTACCTGAAGCACCAGTTTCTGCCCAAGGGCAGATTTTCCGTGCAAACTAAAATAATGTCCTTGCTATTGAGAAGTCTCCTCTTTTCTTTGTAACCACCACACACCACATCAGCTAAGTTGACAAAAGCAACCCTATGTTTTGCCAATATAGCACAGCACAGAGACACCAGCCATAAACCTTGCCAGTGTAATACAGGTGCACCTGTGGGAGCAGGCAGGCTGTGGGTTGCCTTTTCTTTCTTTCTGGGGAACGGTTTTAAAGCTCAAGCATCCTTCACCCATGCAACAGTTTTGCCATGCGACAAGGCTTTCCTAAACATGACAGTCACATACACACACCCCTTTCCGAGTAAGGAATTATTACCCATAGATATATCCTTTGAGTACCTTCAAGTTTCTATTAAGTATTCAGCCTGCAAGGATATTAGCCCGTGAAAGCCACCTCTCTACTCGATTCACAATCCTCAACCCGGCCCTATGGCGAAACGGTTGCCTGACTTCTGTCCTGACGTTTGTGAACCCCGAATCGCTTCCGATAAATTTAAGATCCCTCCCCGGAGGTTCTTATCGCCCCAGTAGAGATGCGTGGGGGGTTGTTTGGGCCGTGTGCCCCTCTCGCCCGCCCCGCCCGGGGATCCCCGCATCAACCCCTCTGGGGGGCGGGCAGTGTCGGGACGTCCGACTTTCTCTTCCTTTCAGGGGCGCGGCGCGGTTTAACCCCCGACTCACCGGAGGACAGCTGCATCCAGGCACAGATCTTGTAGACGGTGGCTGTGTTGCAGAAGAAGAAGAGGATGAAGCTGACGATGCAGGCGATGATGAGCACCATGGAGAGCCCGATGAAGAAGGAGGCGGCTTTGAAGGCTCCGGAGGAGAGGCTGGAGAAGTCCGTGAAGCTGCCCTGGCAGTTGAGCTCCCGGGAGAAGCCGCTGCCCGTGCAGAAGTGGAAGAGCCCGAAGTAGCCCGCCTGCGGGGTGTCCACGCCGTCGCCGATCCAGTAGGGCTGGAAGAAGCAGACCACGTTGACGATGGCAAAGCAGATGGTGAAGATGGCCCAGAGCACGCCGATAGCCCGAGAGTTCCGCACGTAGTTGGTGTGGTACAGCTTGGCCGCCTCCTGCGCGGGCAGCAGCGCCCCTGGCCCGCTCGCCGCCGCGGCCACTGCCGCCGAGCCTCCTGCCACCGTTCCCCCGGCGGAGGCGGCCGCCGGCACCGGCACCGGCGCCCCTGCTCCGGGCATCCTCCTCGCCGAGAAGAGCCCCCCTCGGACTCGCCCCGTGTGCCGCAAGCGCCAGCCCCGCTCCGCCCAGCTTTACACGCGCGGCGGCAGCAACGGCAACAGAAGCGGCGGCTGCATCTCCTCCCCGCGGACCACCGCGCTTCCCTCCGGAGCCCGAGGCTGGCGAGCGGTGGGCGACACCGAGAGAGAGAAGCGGCCGCCTGCTCCTGAAGAAATGACTGGACCGGACTAGGCAAGCAGCTGGTGCTGGTGCTGCCGCCGCTGTTGCTACTGTCTAGCAGCGACCGCGGGAAGCGCAGTGAACACTCCCCCCTAGCGCAGCGCCGTGCTCGCGAGCCCGGCTGCCTCTGCTGCTGCGCAGTCGCGCCAGGCGGCACAAGGGGAAAACAGACAGCAGGAACCCCACAAAAGTCTACAGACGGGAAGGGAAGAGTCGCCTTTGGAGTGAGGGGAGAGCTGGGGAGAAAAGGATTCTGGGAAGTCCCCCCCTGTTCTCTTCCCAGAAAAGGCGGGAGAGTGCGAGCAACAGGAGAAGGGCACGTGCAGGAGGCGCAGAGCTCGCGAGGGGGGGGGGTGAAGCCCCGCCTTCTTTTTTGCGTTTTGGACCCTCAATCGCTGACGGCCACACAAGTACTCTAAGCTGAGCCCTCCGTTAATATAGCCTCTCTCTCACACACACACATGCTATTCAGATGCTCCCGTCTGGCCCGTTATGCAGCGGTCCTACAAGCAGGCAACCTGGCAAGCAAACAACGTGACCGCACCAGGTGCTCCCTGAGGCACCTGGTGGGGCCACTGTGAGATACAGGAAGCTGGACTAGATGGGCCTTTTGTTAGGGTTAGCTCACCAAACCCAGGAAATTCCAGTCTGAATAGTGCAGGGCCCTGATGATTGGCTTCTAATGGACACTGTATATGTATGTATATAATGTAATGTGAAAAAGGAAAAAATGCTGAATCATGGTGACTGAGCACCTGTGAGCAAAAGCTGATGCAATAGTTAATCAGATGCATCAAGCACCACAGTGATTGGTGGAAATCTGCCTTGTCTGTTTTCATTTCAGCGGCTGAGGAACTACCTTGGAGTGGGCATGCCATTGCGCTCTGCTGGAAGCAAGCTCATTAGGCTAGGCGGTTCTTAATAGGTTATGGGCCCAGCCCAACGCCAGCACCTGTAGCTGTTGCAAGGTTGTGGTGTTCCGGTGAGTCTGCTTGTTCCGAGAGAAGTGTCGTGTGTGCAGTATGCAGCCCGCCGGCTTAGCAACAACAAGCTTCCAGCTGCTTCGTCTAAATGACACAAATTACATGTCATGGTCCATGAAGATGGAAATGTTCCTGAGATGGGAGGAGCTCTGGGAGATTGTGAGTAATCCTTCTCAGGACCTTGACAGGGTGGAAGCGAGGTTGAATGAGAGGGCTCTGGCAACTATCGTGCTGTGCCTAGAAGACAGCCAACTCATCCATGTTCGAGGGGTCATCTCTGCAAAATTCACTGAAGCCTGCTGCAAAAGAGCACGTGAACTTGGCGAATGGTGTGTGCTCCCCAGTGAAGGGGGAAGGGATGGTATATGTGCCTGGTTTGGGTGAGTCCCTAAGTGGTGTGCTTTATGTTCCAGAACTCCAGCACAATTTGTTAAGTGTCTCAAGCCTGGATAAGCAGGGGTACAATGTTGCATTTTCTGAGGGCATGTGCACTATAATGAAAAATGGTGTAAAGTGTGCACAAGGTGTAATATCTGACAATTTATATGTGCTGGGAGGTTTGACTGCTACTAAAGCTCAAACGGTGTTCTCCAATAAGCCAGAGCATGACAATTGTGTGCATATGTTACATAGAAGGTTGGGTCATGCCAGTTACAAAGTTCTGGAGAAAACTGCAGAGAGTGCATTGGGGCTGAAATTAAAGAAATGCCCAAACTTCTTGGATTGTGCCACGTGCAAACTGGCAAAGTCTAAGACGTGCCCATTGAGCCGAAAAAGCACTAGAGAAACCACACATTGCTTTGAACTGGTCTCTGCTGATTTAGTAGGACCATTGGTCGAGTCATATGGACATGCAAGATATGTTCTTGTGATCATAGACCACCACTCCAGATACAGTTTTTGCTATCCCCTGAAATCTAAAGACCAAACTTTTGAGCATTTTCGCAACTGGCTAGCTTTTATTGAACGGAAATATCATAAAAGTGTTGGACAGGTTCAAACTGATCGGGGTTCTGAGTTTCTGAGTACAGAATTTCAAAATTGGCTAAAGGAAAAAGGGATCAGACACAGGCTGTGTAACCCTTACTGTCCTGGTGAAAATGGTCTTGTGGAGAGACATAATGGAATGTTGCAAACCATGATGAATTCATTATTGGCTGACTCAGGTCTCAGTAGGAAATATTGGGCTGAAGCTATTTTGTGTGCAAATTACATTCAAAACCATCTTTGGACCTCTGCACATGGTCAGATACCCTACAAGGTTTTGTATGGAAGAAAGCCTTCTTTGTACCATATTAGAATCTTTGGGTGCAGTGCATGGGTGCATGTACCCAAAGCCACCCGAAAAAGGGTCAGGCAAAAGCCAAAAGGATGACTTTTATCGGCTACGAACCTGGTGCTAAATCATATAGGTTCGCTGACGAGAACAGGAAAGTAATCTTCTCAAGGTCTGCAAGTTTTGCTGAGCAAAATTGGGACAGGGTAAAAGAAACTCCGGTCTATCTTCCTGCTAGTAGCACAGAAACTCCTCCAGCTGCTGGCAATCAGCAGCCCTTGCCACAGCAAATAAGTGTAGATAAGGAGGAAGAGACTGAGGAAGGAGAGGAATTAACCTCTCAGATGCCTAAAACAGAGCAGCAGCCAGAAGCGCAAGAACCAGTAGCTGTTCGTAGATCCCAAAGGACTACAAAGGGAGTTCCACCTCAACGCTACTCCCCTAGCCATTATATGGTGTGCACTGCTATAGCTGAACCTCAAAGTTATGAGGAAGTGCTGCAGTTACCACAGACTGAAAGGAAAAAGTGGGAAATGGCTATGGAGGAGGAATTGGGGGCTATGAAAGAAAAGAATGTATTTCAACAGTCTCAGCAGCCAGCAGGACAAAAAGTTTTAGGATCCCGCTGGGTATACAAGGTGAAACCATCTGTGGATGGAAAAGTACAATACAAGGCGAGACTTGTTGCACAAGGATACTCACAGGTGAAAGATGTGCACTATGATGAGACATTTGCTCCCACTGTAAAGGCTGAATGTATAAGGTTGGGTTTAGCCTGGGCAGCTGCACGGCAGTGTCACGTAAGACACCTTGAAGTCGCCACAGCTTATCTGAATGCTCCTTTAAAGGAGACGTTGTTTATGTCATTACCACCTGGTTATCAAAGTGAGGTGCAAGGTGGAGTCTGGAAAGCCATTTATGGAAAGCCATTTATTAAAGAAAGCCATTTATGGGCTAAAACAGGCTGCACATAATTGGATCAAGCTCTGAAAAAATTGGGGTTCAGAGCCACCAAAGCAGACCCCTGCGTGTATACAAGAGGGTCTGGAGACAAACAAATGCTTTTATCTTTTGTTGATGATATCTGTGTAATTGCGCAAGAGGAACAACAAATTGAGCATGTGATACAGGCACTAGAAAAACAATTCAAATTGATCTAGGAGAGATCCAGAATTATTTGGGTGTGAGTATCCAGAAGTTACCAGAGCAGGGTTATGCTCTGAGTCAAAAAGAGAAAATAGAACAACTTCTGTATAAGTGTGGCATGGAGCAATGTAAAGGAGTGAAGACACCCATGGTCACAGACTTTCTCAAAGGTGACAGCGAGGAAAGACCAGAATGTGATAAAGAGATGTACCAATCAGTAATTGGGAGTCTGCTATATTTGGCACAATGGTCCAGACCAGATGTAGCAAATGCAGTGGGCATATTAAGCAGATATGTATCTTCTCCCAAGCAGAGGCACTGGTTAGCAGTAAAACGGGTCCTGAGATATTTGAAAGGAACCAGTGACCAATGTCTGACTATTCAGCCCACAGGTCCACTAGAATTAACTGCCTATGTGGATGCAGACTGGGCAAGTGACATGGATAACAGAAAGTCTACATCAGGGCTGGTAGTGAAATTTGCAAAGACCCTGATAGGATGGAAATCTGTCAAACAAACCTGTATAGCCATGTCCACTGCTGAAGCAGAATTTGGAGCACTCTCACATCTCTGTATGAAAATGATTTGGTATGTTCAACTGGTAAAAGATCTAAATGTACAAATAAAGAACCCAGTTTTGGTGCATGAAGATAACGAAACGTGTATAGCCATGGCCACGTCAGAAAGGGTTAAAAGTCGCAGCAAGCATGTGGATATTCGCTACTGCAACGTGAGAGAGGCCATAAAAGAAAAAGTAATTGAATTACAGTATTGTCCGACAGAAGAAAATATAGCTGATATTATGACCAAGCCACTAGGTGCAATTAAGCATGGTAAAATGGTAGAAAAACTTGGCATGATAGAATGTAAACACTATTCAGACTGAAATTTGGAGGGGTGTTAGGGTTAGCTCACCAAACCCAGGAAATTCCAGTCTGAATAGTGCAGGGCCCTGATGATTGGCTTCTAATGGACACTGTATATGTATGTATATAATGTAATGTGAAAAAGGAAAAAATGCTGAATCATGGTGACTGAGCACCTGTGAGCGAAAGCTGATGCAATAGTTAATCAGATGCATCAAGCACCACAGTGATTGGTGGAAAGCAGTATATAAGGAGGCTGGCAGAGCCTACCTGTGTGGGTTGTTGTGGAATGTTATGTGGAGTCTATGCTGTGGAGTGTTGTAAATAGAAGCTTATCTGTTAAGCCTAAAATACAGTCTTGGTGGTGGAAATCTGCCTTGTCTGTTTTCATTTCGGCGGCTGAGGAACGACCTTGGAGCGGGCATGCCATTGCGCTCTGCTGGAAGCAAGCTCATTAGGCTAGGCGTTTCTTAATACCTTTGGCTTGATCCAGCAGGGCTCTTCTTATGTTCCTAACTTGCCAGAATGCAGTTGGGTACAGACTGAGGAATAGAAGAAAGGAAAGGGATAAAGACTACTCAAGCCAACAGCCTTCGAAGGGGCCTCCCTAACTCTAGGTGTACCATATTTTCCCAATTCCAAACCGGGAAACACACATCCTGGAATAATTAATCAATTAATTAATTTTTTAAAATTTTAAAAACAATTTTTTGTGGGCACAAAGTGCACACTTGCTGCCCGAAGGGTGCCCGAATTTTTTATTTATTTTTATTTATTTGCCACTTGCTATTGCCGCCCCTGCTGCCATTCTGCCACCATTGCTGCTGCCTCCTCTAGAGACTGGCTGGCTGCATCCGGGCTGGCCAGGACTCCTGCCAAAATCATGAGAACAAATGAATCAGCTGATTATAGAAAAGACTCATGACTTCCAAATGAGTTCCCAGTCCCAAAGTCCTGAGGCTTGATGGACATTAGAGTCATTCAAACACTGAAGAAGTGACTAACCAGATTATATCTTCAAGAATGCTTTTCCCCCAGGAGTACTTAAGATACATTCAAGACTTGAATGTCTGTCAAGTGACTTTGAGTATGAGAAGGACTGGGGTCAGCAGTTGGCCAGATCCAGCCCTTTTCAAGGATTCATGCACATCAGAGGGCCCCTCTGGCCAGACTGACCCCTGAACCTTCAATATTAGTGGCAACGCTTAAGGGGGCACCATGCGTGCTCAGTGCAAGGCTTTACCCCCAAGGCACCCACCACTAGCCCACACCAAGTATGAGCTTAGCCGGCATGTTTGGCCAAATCGTGACAGGAGTCTCAAAACTATCTTTAAGAGTTTATTTCTGTATATTATTATTATTATAATTATTATTATTATAGTAAAACCTTGGATTGAGAGTAACTTGGTTTGAGAGTGTTTTGCATAACAAGCAAAAATTTTTAATACATTTTAACTTGATTAACAGGCCAGCGGGTGGCGCAGCAGGTTAAACCGCTGAACCATAAGCTGTCGATCAAAAGGTCGGCAGTTCGATTCCTGCGACGGGGTGAGCGCTCGTTGCTTGGCCAGCTTCTGCCAACCTAGCAGTTCCAAAGCATGTCAATGCGAGTAGATAAATAGGTACCGCTTGTGGGAAGGTAAACAGCGCTCCGTGTTCCAGCTGCATGCTACGCACTGTGGCAAGGAGAGTCACGCCGGCCACATGACCACGGAGGCGTCTTCGGACAACGCTGGCTCTTCGGCTTTGAAATGGAGATGAGCACCACACCCTAGAGTCGGACACGACTGGACTTAATGGTCAGGGGATACCTTTACCTTTTAACTTGATTAACAAGCGATGTCTTGCATTACAAGTAGGTTTTGGAGCCCGAGGAGCAGCTGCTCCGGGCATGGGGCGCTACGCTCAGGCTCCACCACTGAACGGCTGCCTTCTCATGCCGCCCTCACAATCGTGCATAGAAGGAAAGGCGCGTGGAGGCAGCCCTGTGAGGAAAGGCGCCGGTGAGGCCCGTTACGCCTCTGCGAGTAGTCTCTCTCACTGCGGGATTGTGGGTAATCGTCTCCCAGTCTCAGTCCAGTGAGCCAACAGATAGCAGTGATCCTGTTAGTGATAGACTTCCTACACAATAACGTGTAGGATAGACGTTCTACACTCCTCCTCTCCTCTGTCTCGTTTCCCTCACACCAGCCATGATTCTTTTCAAAGGTAAAGTGCAGGTTAATTTGTTTTATTTTGACTTTATACTGTATTTTGTATTACTGTAATCATTTTTATATGATTAAATGGTTGTGGAACGAATCATCTGAGTTTCCATTATTTCTTATGGGGAAATTCGCTTTGATATATGAGTGCTTTGAATTACAAGCACGTTTCCGGAACGAATTATGCTCACAATCCAAGGTTTTATTGTATTATTATTAACTTTATATATACCGCTTTTCAACAAAAAGTTCACAAAACAGTTTACAGACAAAATCAAATGATTAAATGGCTCCCTGTCCCAAAAGGGCTCACAATCTAAAAAATAAAATAAAATATCAGAACACCACCTGCAAACAGCCACCAGAAGGACACTGTGCTGGGGTGAAAGAGGGGCAATTACTCTCCCCCTGCTAAATATAAGAGGAGCACCAGTTGAAAAAGTGCCTCTTGCCCTATACCGCCTTTATCATCAGATTTCTCATCAGATATTTATTCAAGGAGGTTTACATAGGCAGGCTGTTCTAGACCTGATAAGGGTCTTTACAATACTGTTCTATTCATATATAGAACCTTCCATTCTCCAGATGTTCCACAATGTATGTTCAGCTAGAGAGATAACTACATTGTGGAACATCTGGATAATGGAAGGTTCTATATATGAATAGAACAATATTGTAAAGACCCTTATCAGGTCTAGAACAGCCTGTCTATGTAAACCTCCTTGAATAAACATCTGATTTATTTTTTTAAACATCTATTTTTAACTATTTCATTGCACTCTTGTTTTGATTTTTCTCCTTATACACATCTCCCCAATAAATATTACTGTGTTGGAACTTATCTGTCTCTCTTGTCTTTCACAAATGCCAGTTTCCTCCAGGATATGCCACAAGCCAATGGCCCAAAGACCCACAGAACATACATTTCTGGGTGCACAAGTATGAGTGTATGCACATGTTCCTGATCACATGAGGCAAACCCAGATTAGACAAATGAGCCAAATTGGAACAGAGATGAGATGGAACAGAGTCAAACCATGAGATCTATGAAGTCTAAGAAGATGATACCACTAAAAGAAGGAGCATTTATTGGTACTGACATATGCATCAAGAGTGCATGATCATCCATTATTCTCCAAGAATTGCCCCTGACTACGCTTACCAGATCGCCAACCGGAACAGAGCTGCTTGCCTTTAAGGGGCAGGGCGGGGGTAGGGGGCCAGAACGTGCGTGTCCCGCCCCCTCCCCCCCCACCCCGCCCCGCAAGGGCAAGCAGCTCCGTCCCGGTCAGCGATCTGGTAAGCGTACCCCTAACCTGCTCCAAGGCTGTGGAAGGAGAAATATTTATCATGAGAACAGGCTTCCAAAAGAGTCTTTCTGGAGGAGACTGAGTCGAAAAGTACTTTTTCAATCAAATGACCAGATCCAACAAGCAACAGCCATCCTAGATAAAGGAGTTTGGATTTTACTCTCAGCTACAGAGAATAATTAGTTACACCTGCCAAGAATATTCCTATCTTTGCATGTAGCAGTGACAGTATTCTTGGCCTGTCAAAGCTGTCACTGAATGATGGTTTTGTACTGAGAAATGTAATAGCACCCCTGCTGTTTTGTTACACTTTGGTCTGCATGGAGGATGATATGGTTGCAGATGGAAAACACAAGGTAGCCTTCCTTGGTGGAAAGGGTGTGATGAACATATGTGGTTCACTAGTAATAATATATGCATAAAAGGCATTCTCCTAGTAGTGGGTCCAACCCTGAAGTAGACCCTAGGTGGTGGGCTGCAGAACTGTTTCTCCAGGACCTACCGTTCAAAGCTGCAATCCTATACACACATTCCTGGGATTAATGTGTTCCCATTGAACACAGTGAGATTTACTTCTTGAGTAAATATGCACAGGATTGTTCTGCTAGTTAAGCCTAGGCTTACCAGATCTCCAATCGGGACAGAGTGCTAGACCTTTAGGAGAAGGAATGTGGGCAGGTGTAGCTTGTTAAACCTTGGAGCACAATCCTAGGCATGTCTACTCAGAAGCAAGCCCCACTGAACACAATGGGGCTTGCTTCTGAGTAGACATGCCTAGGATTGTGCTCTAAGGTTTAACAAGCTACACTTGCCCACATTCCTTATCCTAAAGGTCTAGCACTCTGTCCCAGTTGGAAATCTGGTAAGCGTAGTTAAGCCCATGTCATTTCCACATGCTGGACTTCTTGAACCTGCATTTTGCAACAGATTCAGCTTTTCATAGCATGTGTCAACTCATGACAGTAATACATGGGAGGGGGTGGGGTGGAGAACAGCTAACAATAGATGAGATTTATGCTAGTTTACTTAGTACTGAATTCAGTGGTACACTTTCTGAAGTAAGTGTGCACAGGACGGTAGGTTTACAGCACAAGCCTAAGCATGTTTACTCAAAAGTAAATCCCTTCCACTAAATTCACTGGGACAACAATCCTATCCATACTAACCTGGTAGTAAGTCCTATTGACTATAATGGAACTTACTTCTGAGTAGACATGCATAGAATTGGGTGCCCACTGAACCATGAGCTGTCAATTGAAAGGTCGGCAGTTCGAATCCGTGTGACGGCTCCTGCCAACCTAACAGTTCGAAAGCAAGAAATTGAAAGTAGATTAATAGGTACCGCGTCAGAGGGACGGTAACAGCATTCCATGTGCCTCGGTGTTGAGTCACGCCGGCCACATGACCATGGAAACGTCTTCGGACAGCGCTGGCTCATAAGCACCGCTCCCTAGAGTCGGACACGACTGGACTTAATTGTCAAGGGATACCTTTACCTTTACTTTAAGTCCCATTATAGTCAATTGGGCTTACTCTGAGGTAAGTGTGGATAGGATTGCAACCCAAGCTGAGCAGGGATTTTAACCTAGATCTCATATATCCAATATTCTAGACTCTTGACCACAGAGCTCATAAATCAAAGTACTGTGATTTAAGGTGACATAGTGCCATTGTCTTCGGTTCTATACACCATGTAGTCCACTATTGGTTTGTGATGCCAATGAAATCACCCAGATTCTGACAAATGATTCATGAGCCTGAGTACAAAAGACTCCAGGGATGGGATTTTCAAACTTCAAATTCTGGATGTTTGGAATTGGCTTTTTTTTTTTTTTTAGCAAGTTGGGCTTTGGCCTAAGAGGGTCCAAATCAGGAAATAATCCAGATCTTCCAGATTATTGTTGGAAATACAGTTAGTGAAAAAAAAACTGAGTTTATGAGTTCATTATTCTCTGACCCAAATACAGAGGGCTTGCTCTTAATTGGAGCTAAATACATGTTTGGTTGTACAGTAGTATTATGTGAGATTAGATCCATTTAAAGGCAATCTTGGTTTCTGGATCAGACTGTAAACCCCATTATCTGACCCAGTGAAAAAAGTATCCTTCATAACTACAAAGTCCATAGTAATGTATTTTTGTCCGCGAACAAGGAATTTTTAGAAATGCATGTAAAGGAATACAGAAAGCATGAAACAAAGGAGAATCAGACTCCCTTTATAAAACAATCACTACAAATTGGTCTCTTTGGAACCATGCCCTCTGGAATAGCACATATTTGTCCAAGAGCTGCCCTCTTAGACTCTCTTGTCACTGGCAGCAAGTTACTTTATAATTTTTTTCCTGGAGCATTGAAGAATTGGCTCCAACAACTTTAGCCTTTGTGTTAAAATTTGCACTTACCTTGGTGACTTTAAAAGGGATAAAACAGAAGCAATTCTTTCCCAAGGTGCCTCCTTTATGCTTTGCTATCCCCCTCCCCCCATGTTTCCGTTTGACTTAGGTCCTGTCTGAGAGAAGCCAGACTTTCTGAAAACTCATCATTACTTCTGGCTGACAGCAGTACTAGAAGCATGAGTAGCACAAAGGCAGTGACGGCATTTGAATTAGCAAGTTACTGGGTAATAATAAGTGTCCCTAGCAACAGTTTCCTTAACTTTGCCTCTTCACTTTCTGGTTGACTGGTAATACTGGTGTGTCAGTCTGACTGCACTCATACTTGAACATTATAATTGCTCTGCGGTTCTAAAAACTTTCCTGTGCCGTCTGTAAATCCTTCACTAACACCATGAGCTGATCCTATCCTCAAGTTATACCCACTGGCTAGAACTGCTACAATACTTCCTTGCACTTGTGCATTACACTGCCAGGCCCACTGGTAAAAAATTATGCAGGCATAGGATTCCCCTTGATTTGGTGGGAGCCAATTGCTCCCTTAATGCCTTACAGCGCAATCCTGGGTAGGCCTGTGCCAGGAAGTGTGCGCTCCCCCGGCGCAGGGTGTTGTAAATGTGCCATAAAGCGCACCTAGAGTTGTCACCTAGACACAACATGCTGGTTTTACAAATCCCCTAGGGCAGGGTTTCTCAACCTTTGGGAACCCGTGTACCACCTATGTGGGCCCCCATAGTCCGCATATCCCTGGACTCCCCAAAATGCACCCCCACCCGTGAGAGTGCACCCCCCCCCCAGCAAAAAGCCCATTTTTCCCAGGCTGTGGCGCGGCCGGGCGGGTTCTCCTGCTCGCGCCGCAACCCAGAGGGTAAAGCTACAGCCCTTCTGAATTGGCAGGGCTGTAGCTTTACCCTCCGGATTGCGGCGCGAGCGGGAGAACCCTCCCGGCCGCACCGCAGCCCAGGAAAAATGGGGAAATTGCCGGCGCTAGCTTCCCTTACCTTGAATCCCGGCTGCCTCCAACTTGAATATCGCGAAAATCTCGCGAGATTCAAGATGGCGGCGGCCAAATCTCGTAAGGGCATATGAGGCATTAGACTGCCTCATGTGCCCTTACGAGATTTGGCCGCCGCCATCTTGAATCTCGTAAGATTTTTGCGATATTCAAGATGGAGGCAGCCGGGATTCAAGGTAAGGGAAGCTAGCGCCGGCAATTTCCCCGTTTTTGCACTTCCCCTTATCAGCTTCTTATCAGCTGCTGTACTAGTGGTACACAGACCACAGGCTGGTGGTATGTGGGCTGCCGGTGGCCAAGATGGTGGCCACTATCTCAGCTGCGCAGCGCTGCGTTGGAGCCCCAAAAGCGGTAACTTGAGCTCTGCCAAGCCGGTAAAGCTCGAGCATGTAGGCTTCAAGCACAGGAAATGGCCCTCCTGCCCTCCCCTGTGCCTTACTGTTGCTTTCTTCGCTCCAACGTGGCCTCGAACTTGGAAGTAAGTGCCAATGACATCATGGCACTTACTTCCAGTGGTACGTGGAGGGTCAGAGGCATGCTGAGGTGGTACGCCGAAGAAAAAAGAAAATGGTTGGGAAATTCTGCCCTAGGGAATCCCCTAACTATGCAGAATGTAGACTGAGCATGCTCATTGGCCCTTAAGAACTATGGAATGTTGAAATTATTAGGAGGAAAAACAACAGCAGAATACAGGAGGGGGAGGGAAAGGGAGAGGGAATTGGCCTGCTTCAATCAATTAGGGTTGGAAAGATGGTGTCTGTGGGGCATCCAAATGGCATCCAAATAGGATTGGGCCATAAGGTACTAGCCAACCCCAGGCTGGAGAGAAGACTTGAGGTGGGGCCTCAATTCCAATTTTTGCAGTGGTGAATCAACCCACTTGCCCCCCAACCTGGAGTCAGGCTTGGACATAGCAACAACAGTTGGGTTTGGTTGCTATGGTCTGCCTCTGCTCCCTTTAAGGACCTCAAGAGTAAATGAGAAATGGGTGGATCACATGAAAAATGCACCTGGCTTCCTATCACCACAGCTTGGAATCTCTGCCCTCCTAATTCCCAGATCTATGGATGTGGTCTCTCCTGTTGAATACAGGTTCCAGGTCCAAGTCCTGGCTCACAATAAGGACCACACTCATGAACCATTTTTGAGATGTTCTGCTGTTGCTTCAACTGCCTGCCTATGCATTTAGCCGTTTTGGAAAACACACACTTCCACTTAAAATTATGTTCTTTTTTACAAGTCGGGATTGGGTTTGTGTTACTAGAGACCAAGCTGCAAACAGTACAGAATAGCACTTACACAAAATAGCCAGAATATTAATATTTTAGCCTGTGTACTAACAAACTATTAAGGAGCAATAAGAGTGTAAAAAGACAACAGGCCCAGTGAGCGGTATTATTATTGCCATAGCAACAGAGGAGCTCTTCACTGATGAACGATTGCTGTTTATCAAAAAGCTTAACTTTTCCATTCTGTCTTTTTATTATACTTTATTTTTCAGCCCTTTAGCCATCCTTGCTCAATGGAAGGGGCATATCGATGAGATATCTTTTCTGAGTGATGAGAAATGGTACTTGTGTCTGCTTGTGTATATCAGTTCTGTTGTGCACATCAACAACATGACCAGAATTATTATTTATGATGTCAGTGAAATGTGCCATCATAGCTAGTATGATTTCAGTGCTAAAGTGCTAATAGATTGTTGTGAACAGGCTTTTTTAAAAAAAATGGCAATGGGAAGTGTTGGCTTGACTGGCACCCTGATCTTATGTTCCCTTAATTGAAACTAAGTCCCAATAACTTCTATTTGAGGACACAAGGACACTCCCAGAAAGCAAATGAAAGATGTTGAATGTTGAATAAGTATAGGAAATAACATGAGTGCAGAAAGGGGCTCATATGAAATTAAAAGCTACCATGAAATAAAAGTTACCATTTCAACTGAAATTGCATTAATGAAGCCAGTAAAAAGATGGTGAAGAAGAGAAGAAAAAAAATAATGAAGCAATGATACACTTGATGCTGGGGTAGAAAAACATCCATTGTTTTCCCCCAATGGTGACACGATGAGCTCTCACACCAGGTGACGCAAACCCTAGAGATGCCTCTGCCCCAAAGTATGTTGATATATCCAATAGAACAAACAAAGCTTAACAAATATGTATATACTATGGGCGAGATCTCTCCCCCCAAAAAAGGATCTGACCCTAGGGGATTTATGGATATCTCCTCTAGATTATAGTGCTCTGATTGGATAATTCAAGGAGAGCATGATCCTGTAAGGGAAAAGGGTCAAAGAGAGAGACAACAACACAACTTGGGGGTCACAACCATGGCAAACCTAGCACTACTGACCTGTCAGTAGACCCTGTGGAGAAAAGGGGGGGACAGCTGGTGTCTACATAAGGCTAACAGTTCCACACTTGTGGCATTGTATGCTCACATGACTACAGGCAGCTATCAGACACAACAGTGGTAAAGAGGCATGTGTCCTATATATCATAGCAGGCAAAGCAGGCAGCTATGAGACAACACATTGTTAAAGAGGCATATCATAGCAGGCTAAGCAGGCAGTTATCAGACAAGACATTGGTAAAGAGGCATATCATAGCAGGCTATGCAGGCAGCTATGAGACAAGACATTGGTAAAGAGGCATATCATAGCAGGCTAAGCAGGCAGTTATCAGACAACACACTGGTAAAGAGGAATTCCAGAGAAGGCTAAGCAGGCAGACATGAGAGGGCACATTGGTAAAGAGGCATTCCAGAGAAGGCTAAGCAGGCAGACATGAGAGGGCACATTGGTAAAGAGGCATTTCAGAGAAGGCAATACAGGCAGACATGAGAGGGCACATTGGTAAAGAGGCATGTCTCATATATTTCTATATGCAAAGAGGCAGAAGTCAGACCACATGTCAGCACGAACCCTGATCTGCTCTTACCTGCACTTACCTGCTGGTGTTGTTGCCTTGGGGGGGGAGAGGCTGGGAGAAAGACATGGGTTAGCAAATGGTAGCATGGAGGCAGCTGCCCAGGCACAGCTGTAAACAGTTTGGCCACAGCCAGAACAGCCCTCTCTGCCCTTGAGGGGGGCAGAGAGGAGAGAGAAGAAGAGAAGAGAGAAGTGGGGTGTTTGTGAATTTTGCCCTCCACCGACAAAGTCCCACTTTATGGCTGCTGGGGGACAGGACCCCACGCCACGTGCTCAGAGAGAGAGAGAGAGAGAGAGACTGGAGGTCTGGGGCTGGGCTTTTGTGGGAAAGAGGCTGGGTGGGGCTGGGTGCTGATAGGCTCCCTATCTTTGGCATAACTCTATCGGTTTCCAGACCTTGCTGACATAACTCTGACATAACTCTGACATAACTCAGGAGTAGAGTGTCAGAAATTTTCAGGAGAGGGCTGGAGTGGGTAAGGTAAAATGGTTCCTATGGGTCTACTCGAATTTATGTCAACCCTTTTGGTCGACATAAAATTTGTGTCAGCATTTGTGTTGGAGGGGGCGTGTCTGTGCTTGCCAGGGTCTGGAATCCAACGTTAATTGGTTGCCACCCCCGTTATGCCCACGGTCCGCCCCTGGAACGCCCACTTTTATGTTGACTTTATGTCCTTTGTCCTAACTTCGACATAACTTCGACGTAACTTTGACTTTATGTCCTTCGACATAACTTCGCCCTAACTTCGCCCTAACTTCGCCATAAATGGTTGCATTCCAGACATAACTTCGACATAAGCGACTTATGCTGAGTTTATGTCTCACTTGTGCTGCTTAGCCCTTGCGTTGGAACGGGCTGTTAGAGTCTTAACGTTACTTCACACACCACTTCACACACCAGATCGTCCGTTTCCTATCAGTGCAATCATCCCACAAAGCCTCTGTGTCCTGAGATGACCCGGTTTGATGCGATCTTTTTTCAAAGGCAAAAAATGGGGCTTCGGAAACGCAGGGATTATACACCAGTTAGTTTGCGATGATAACCTTAAAGGGTAGCCACAAAAGGAATTTATTCTCTTTTCTTTTTCCTCCCCTTACTCCATTCCGCAAATACCTCGTTCTTCCCCACAATTATCATTACTGCCGATGTCTTAGATATCTCCATGTCCTGAGTTGACCCCCCAGGTCCGATATTCACAAAGCAGCTGGATGGGAAAGAATAGGAATATAGATTTTTTTTTTTAAGGAATATAGATTTTTTTTTTAAATTACTCACTACCAATTACTTTACACACCCATGTGCAAAACAAAGAAACCATACGTAACATCTCATTTCACAACTTGTAACACTGTCCAATACAATATGGATATTTCCTACTACAATATAATATAATATAATATAATATAATATAATACTCCCAACTACCCTGTCTCCAATACAAGGCCAAAAATCATATATGACTTTACGTGATTGCTGGCATGGTTTCTTGGCTCCATGGCCAAAATTTGGTCCATTTAACCCTTGACATTTTGTCTTTTTCATAATTGCTTATTGTTTTTATTTTAAATAAAATCATTTGAACTGAATTGTTGATATTTATTTCCTTGCCCATTTTTATTTCTCTATTTCTTTGAAAAGTTAAAACTGATAAAACTAATAAATTGATTAAACGTAGAGTGGACCATGGAACCATCCAACAATTACTTATTTTTGTTCCAGTATGCCTTCTTTTTGTAGTTTTCTTTTTCTTCAGACCTTCAACGAATTCTGCTTCAGCAGTTCCCGACACAATGTTCTCCCAGCTTTGTTTCACCAGGTAAGTCCAATTCATTTTCATCGCTAATTTGTTCCATGTTGTTTTTGTCGTGGTGCACTCGCTTACAAAAAGTTGTAAAGTCTCTCTATGTTTTTGACCAGTTCTCTCCGCTTCACGTTGGCAGGCTATGTTTGGGCAAATGTGAGATATCACCTCAGGTGATGTCTTAGATATCTCCATGTCCTGAGTTGACCCCCCAGGTCCGATATTCACAAAGCAGCTGGATGGGAAAGAATAGGCTGCATAGGAGTAGGGTAGGGTTGCAAGCAGTTTACCGCAGATCCCCTTATTCAGCTAACACTTAGGCTTCTCTCATTGTGATCATCCTGAGAAGCCTCCATGTCCTGAGGTGACCCTGCTTCATTATTTTCCCTTCTTCCCAGAGGCTTCCTTTGTTCTTTTTCACGAATTATGGGCAGCCATGTTTTGTTAATGAAGCTCAGGTCCTGTTGGCGGTTAATTAAACTTGAGACTGGTCTACAGCTGATCTCTATCGCCTCCAGGCTACGCAGGATGCCCACTTTGTTTTCTACTTGTAGGCAGCTGGTGTCCTCAAAGCATATGTTACGCCTTGTAGAGATGGCATGCTCAGCAGCTGATGATTGTTCAGGGTTTTTTTTGCCTTTGAAAAAAGATCGCATCAAACCGGGTCATCTCAGGACACGGAGGCTTCGTGGGACGATTGCACTGATAGGAAACGGACGATCTGGTGTGTGAAGTGGTGTGTGAAGTAACGTTAAGACTCTAAGTGGTTGCTGGATAATGTACTTTAAAAAACCTAAGGATACAGTACTCCGATTGCTGCGTTTGAATACCTGTTAATTGGTTGCTTCTGTTTTAGCCCGGCTTGTGCCGTTTCGTTCCCGCGCTTTCCTTTGGGATAAAAATAACTAACGCGAACCACAGGGAACATCATCTTCAATCTTTTTGATTGTTTTCCTAGACAATGTTTCCAGGAATTAGGAAACGAAACGTTGGATCTTAGAACTTTGGACTTTTGATTTTAATGGAATTTTATCTGTCTTGTTGAATGCTGAAAGAAACAGGAGACACAAGTGGATTTTATTTGTTTTTATTCAAGTCTGTTTTTTCACATGGCTATGATGCCCGTAACAATTAAATCTTTGAAACTGATTGCTGGCCATGAAAGCTTTCGTGCTAAAATTGAAAGGTGACTATTTACCACCCAAGTGAAGAACAGTGTCTGTCGTACTGTGAAATCTGTCCAGGTCTGCCCTCCTGGGTGTTCCTCCACCATACCCTGAGGGTATGTTTCTACTAACTAGCCATTTGTTTAAATAGCAGGTAGGCTGTGTCTGAACGCCATTTTAATGCCTACCACTATGGTGGATAAAATGTATGTGGAAAACTTGTGTCTTGCAAGGTCTCCTGGGGGATAGAGTGCAGCTCTGCATGCTCGTCCCATGGAAACACATTGCACCCCTTCTGATTTTCCTCTACTATTTGAGAAGAGAACTGGCCCAGTTGGTATGTTCTTTTCTTCTAAAGGTGGATAACAATTTACCCAGAGCCCAGGAAAGTCATGGCTAGTCAGAGTAGGTAATACTGGCCTACATGGACCATTGCTCAGACTTGGAGCTCAATATATCCCAGCAGAAACAGTTGACCATTATTAATTAATTAATTAATTAATTAATTAATTAATTAATTAATATTAATTAGTAATTTATTAACAGTAATTAATAATAATTATCCATCATTAATGAATTTAATTTTAGTGTAATCATTACAACAATCCTGTGGAAAAGATCCATATTACTGTTATGACAGAAGAGGGATTGAGGCTCAGAGAGAGTGACTTGCCTATCAGCGAGTTCATTGGGTTGAGCTGAAATTGGAACTAGGGATTTCCAGCTCATAACTCATGCTCTTCACCACTATACAACACCCGCAAAGGCTGTGATTAAGCAGTCATTTTCAAGACCACCCTGTTATCCTCTATGTATTAATCTGGAAAGTCACAAGCCCCTGGATTTGTCTTCTAAGAGGGTAATTGAAGGGACCCCAACCACACATCCAGAGAGAGTAGGTATCTGAAGTTTGAATGCTGCTTCTGATGCAGTTCAGAATGAAGCTGCTTTGTGAAAAACAAGACAGCATAATACAACATTTCGAACACTCCTTCTCCAAAGCTAGGTGCTCCTAGTGACGGATGCAGCTTCCTTTATTTGCATCTTTTAAAACCCAGAAAGTTTACTGATGCTAACTAGGTGGCTAGTTGCTGACTAAAGAAGAAATCCCAGTGACGGTCCAATTAGGACGCTACACACAGTTTCCAGAAGGCTTCTGTTTGCTTCTAATTTTAGAACTGAGAGGGAGAGCGAGGGGGAAGGTGGGTGAAAGGAATTGTTTGGTTTCACAAAGCAAAGGTTTGAATGGTGGTGCTTGGGTCACATCGTTTTTCTTTACACAGGTAGCTTGGAACCAATACCCCTTTTGGTAGAGTCTGTGACAGCAATTCCCTGGGAAATGATGCAGGGCCCATAAGGACAACCTAGTAGGAACTACAAAAACTGGATCTTGATGATGCAGAGCAAATCAGTGCTCTGGCACACCATTAGAGATATCATTAGGCTGCTGCTGCTGCTGCTGCTGCTGCTGAAGATATTGTGATTTTGGATAAAGTGTAAATCGATGTCCTGACTGTGTGCCAGATGGCAGGAGGATACTGAAGGGCAAGCCAGACAGAGTATCCTTGGTTCATCCTTCGCTGATTAACTCTTTGGAACTTCCACTTGCTGCACAGGGAGCATTTCTTGCTTCCGCGTTCAAAGGAGGAATTGCAGGTCCTTTCCCAACTTGAACGATAACAAGTCTAACCAAAGATCAGTAGAAAACCCAGGCCATGTTGTGGAAGGGTCCTGAGCCCCTGCACAACTATGTTCTCTCAGCAGTCATCTGAACAGTATGCTTATTACCATGCTCTTTGGGTTTCAACAACAGGTTTTTATCCATGATTGCTGCCAGACTTTAAACACTGAAATGGCTAGGGCCCTGTAAGCCTGGGGGAGCAGCATCACCATCCAATATTGTTGCTTCACAAGCTGGAAGCAGGACAAAGTGTAACAAGGTACTTTTGTATCATGTTGAAAACAAGTTTGTGGCATGAGGATGCCCTATTCTGAGGCACAGTTCTTCTACAACTAGTACAGACCATAGTAGCTACACAAGCCTATCAGATGCTTGAGTTCCCTACTGTGACATAGGTATAATGCCAGGGCTTATTTGAGGCACTTGCAAAGTTCATGTGCAAGTGGCCAAGCACAGCATTATGTGGCATCACCCTGTAACCCTGGGGTCTCTTCCTCCCCCCCCTTGGGGGCAATTCCACTTCAAAGGGGTAATAGTGTGACATGACAGCCTGTGTTACAACTTAATGGCAGTCCACGCCAGCGAAAAAGGAGGGCGAACATCGCACAGCCCAGCACAGTAAGTATAGGATTGGGCCCTCAACTGCAATTTTTATTGATGGCATTCTCAACTTGCTACTCATCGATTTTTAAGAAATGATTATATTGTTAGTAATGTTAGGAAGACTGACCTGTAACCAAGTGCTTCAGCCAGTTTACCTTACTCATAATTTTACAATACTATTTTGATTCCACGGTATCATATTTACCCAGTAACAGCCCATTCCAACCCAACTCCTCCGCAAGTCAGGCATAAGTGTGGCCTAAGTTCAGCCTAAGTTTGACATAAGTTATGTCTGAGTTATGTCAGAGTTATGCCTGAGTTAGGCAGGCTGCAGTTTCTGTGGCCCAGCACCACCCCAGGATCCAGGCAACACTTACCTCCCAGGAAGGCAGGCTCTCCAGGCTCGGTGTCTGGCTCGGGCATGTGCAGACCTGTGTGTCTGCACGTGTCAGCGTCCATCCATGGCAGCTGTCGCAGTGTCTGTTGCAGCCCGGTCGCAAAGCGGCCGGCCGCAGGCATGGGGGTTGCGCCAGTCATGTGGTGGGCGCAGGGCAGGTGACAGGTGAGCGAGATGCCCAAGCCAGCTGCCACAGGGCACCCTGTGCATCAGCCACCTACTGCAGGGGAGAGTGGCCGTACCCCCTCCTGCAGAAGGTGATGCCACCCCCATGCCATGTTGAGGCTGCACGTGGGAGTCATGGGGGGAGCGGGGGAGGGAAGGGAAGGAGGGGGGTGGGAACGTCACACACAAGGGGGGTCTCATGATGTCTGCAACTGCCTCTGACATAACTTGCCCGTGCGCTGCCTAAAGCCCTGGGCCTCCAGGGCCGGGGCAATACCCACAAAGAAGGCATCCCGGCGTCCGTTCTGCTCTGTGCCCCGGCCAAGACCGAGAGATGCCTTGGGCTTGTCTGCTGTGAGCGGGAAGGGCTCACGCAGCTCATCACACCCCCAGATGGGGCGACGACGGCGCCTCGCGGCAGGCGCTCTAGCAGGGTGGGGGTGGCCAGCAGCCATCATCAGGGAGTGGGAGGGGAGGCAGACACACAGGCAGGCAGGCAGTGGATGCTGGGGAGGGGCACGGGTGGGTCAGAGACACAGACAGACAGACAGACAGACAGACAGACAACAAGGCTGGTGGGAGAGAGATTCCGAGAGAGGGGTCTGCAGAGACCAATAGGGACAAAGGGGTTGCTCCGCAGATGAAGGCAATGCAGAAACAGGCGCCTTTTATCCAGACGGACTTTGGGCGGAAGTGCCTTCATTACGGGCGGACCTTCGGTGGAAGCGCCTTCATTACGGGCGGACCTTCGGCGGAAGCGCCTTCATTACAGGCGGACGCCCTGGCTGTCACTGTTTGCCTGCCTGAGAGGCCCCCCAACTCCCCCTCCCCTCTGTGCCATGGGGGTCTGGCAGCCTCCCTGCTGTGTTCTCCCAGGGAAGGCCGTGGCAGTCCCTGGCTGGGACTCATGTAGGGGCTTCAGTGCTGGGGGCTGTCTGTGTGTGGGGGGCAATGTTTGTGTAACACTAGGCACATATGTTTCACTGGGGCTCTGCCCGAGGGGCGTCTTTATTGTTCTGGAACGTTAGCAGAGATGGCCAGGCGAGGCTGCCAGGGGTAGGCACAGCAGCCACTCTGAAAGCAGCAGCAGCAGCAGCACACCTGCCCCATGGACCTGGAGATGCAGGCTCTTCCCCTGTGGAACCACAGCCTGCTCCATAGAAAGGGGAGGGGCAGCAAGTACAACAGCCAGGGAGGTGGAGGAGCAGGAACAGCAGCAGCAGCAGCGCCGGCAACTGAGGAGGGTTGCAGGGCTGGCTCCCTGACCTCTGGCAGTATCGAGGCAGATGACAGTGGGGCAACCAGACTGCAGGCCCAGGGGTGCTCCCAGGAAGGTAGGTGGTAGTGGACGTTCCTGGGGAGACAAAAAACAAGGGGGAGTTACATGTCAGCTGGTGTGTGGTAGCAGTCGCCGTTGAAGACAAGCCAGTGTGTCAGTTACAAAAAGCCTGCAGGGAGAGAAGTAAAACACAGCTGAAAGGTGTGACACACATAGCATGGTCTGAGCTGCTTACCTGGGTGTAAGGAGAGCATGATCCTGTAAGGGAAAAGGGTCAAAGAGAGAGACAACAACACAACTTGGGGGTCACAACCATGGCAAACCTAGCACTACTGACCTGTCAGTAGACCCTGTGGAGACAAGGGGGGGGGAAACAGCTGGTGTCTCCATAAGGCTAACAGTTCCACACTTGTGGCAGTGCCTGCTCACATGACTACAGGCAGCAATCAGACACAACAGTGGTACAGAGGCATGTATCCTATATATCACAACAGGCTAAGCAGGCAGTTATCAGGCAACACATTGGTAAAGAAGCATATCATAGCAGGCTAAGCAGGCAGTTATCAGGCAACACATTGGTAAAGAGGCATATCATAGCAGGCTAAGCAGGCAGTTATCAGGCAACACATTGGTAAAGAGGCATTTCAGAGAAGGCAATGCAGGCAGACATGAGAGGGCACATTGGTAAAGAGGCATGTCTCATATATTTCTATATGCAAAGAGGCAGAAGTCAGACCACATGTCAGCACGAACCCTGATCTGCTCTTACCTGCACTTACCTGCTGGTGTTGTTGCCTTTGGGGGGGGGGAGAGGCTGGGAGAAAGACATGGGTTAGCAAATGGTAGCATGGAGGCAGCTGCCCAGTCACAGCTGTAAACAGTTTGGCCACAGCCAGAACAGCCCTCTCTGACCTAGAGGGGGGCAGAGAGGAGAGAGGAGAAGAGAAGAGAGAAGTGGGGTGTTTGTGAATTTTGCCCTCCACCGACAAAGTCCCACTTTATGGCTGCTGGGGGACAGGACCCCACGCCACGTGCTCAGAGAGAGGGAGAGAGGGAGAGAGAGACTGGAGGTCTGGGGCTGGGCTTTTGTGGGAAAGAGGCTGGGTGGGGCTGGGTGCTGATAGGCTCCCTATCTTTGGCATAACTCTATCGGTTTCCAGACCTTGCTGACACAACTCCGACATAACTCTGACATAACTCAGGAGTAGGGTGTTAGAAATTTTCAGGAGAGGGCTGGAGTGGGTAAGGTAAAATGGTTCCTATGGGTCTACTCGAATTTATGTCAACCCTTTTGGTCGACATAAAATTTGTGTCAGCCTTTGTGTTGGAGGGGGCGTGTCTGTGCTTGCCAGGGTCTGGAATCCAACGTTAATTGGGTTCCACCCCCGTTACGTCCATGATCCGCCCCTGGAACGCCCACTTTTATGTTGACTTTATGTCCTTTGTCCTAACTTCGACATAACTTCGACGTAACTTTGACTTTATGTCCTTCGACATAACTTCGCCCTAACTTCGCCCTAACTTTGCCGTAAATGGTCGCATTCCAGACATAACTTCGACATAAGCGACTTATGCTGAGTTTATGTCTGACTTGTGCTGCTTAGCCCTTGGGTTGGAACGAGCTGTAAGTACTGTATGCTAAAACCTGGTCAAAAATTAATATCAGCACCTTGGAAAGCTCCATTCCTGAAAGAAGCTATGAAAACTGGAGAAACTAAAGCAATAGTCTTTTGCAGGTTATTGATCCTGATAAGTCTCAACTCAGGCTTTGGTCCCTAGGTGACGAGTTGGGGGAAGACATCTTGGTTTTCAGCAAGAGGAGACAGAACCTGTGCGTAGTTGCAGTTGTTCTAGATCTCGCCCTGGCCCAGAGATGTTATAAAGCATTTTATTGTACTAAAGCCAGATGGTTCTGTAGCAGGAACCTCAGCAAACAACACAAAATACTCCTTGTTTAACATGACCCCCAGTGACTCCCATCAGCCACTAACAAACAGGAGCCTCCTGGAAGCCACAACCATTGGATGGCAGTCCATCCCCTTGGACTGACCAGCTTCTGGGGAAGTTTCATTTCAATTGAGCCTGCTGTAGTCAGTGAATTGCCCCCAAAGAAATTACTCCGGGGGGGGGGTCTACTCTTTGAGTGTTGCAAACTTCGAGGTGTCAATACATTGAGATGATTAGTTGCAGGGGCTAAGTGTGTGTGTGTGTGTGTGTGTGTGTGTGTGTGTGTGTGTGTGTGTGTGTGTGTGTGTGTGTGTGTGTGTGTGTGTGTAAAAGATGGGTGCAGTAACAGCAGTTTGCTGCTGTCTGTATTTGTGCTTGCCCTGATGGCATCTGTTTCGATGCATTGTTCGGATGCTTATTGCTGCTCTTAGATGTTAAGATTTCCTTCTTTTTGATTACTTTTGCCCATATTATTATACCAAAATTGTTAAATCATTACTATATTGATTAGAATTGAAAGGATTATATGTTGTTATGTTTTCTGAGTAAATTGCTATTGCTGTGGTTTTTGTGTGTGTGTGTGAACCATGCTGAGTGCAATTGTTTCTGGAAAAGCAACACATAAATAGAAATTTAATCCATTATTTGCAGAAGGGGGCATGAGCAAAGGCAAAGGCATCAAAAGTTTCCTTTCTGTCACTTCTGTGGCTGATTTCTGCGGGGAAACTGCCTCCCACCCCTCACCTCCACAGTACTGGTGGGGACACATCACCATTCTGAAAACATGATACTGACCTGCATTGCTTACAGTAGGTATGAAATTATCTGTAACATACGGTTGTATGTCATTGGATAATAAATATACACCTGTCATAAAGGTTTGTTGGAAATTGATAGAATTCAATTCACACAGCTGGCTGTATGCCTCATTTTCCTGTTCAGGGATTGTTTTCCTTGAATGCAATAAATTGGATATTTCTTTAACACCGCTTGGCATCTCAGAATTGCATCAAACAGTGAAAAAGGCTGATTGTCTTCCAAAGCCTCTGCAGTGCTCAGCCGAAGCATTTCTCAACCCTTCCCTTGCATATTGGATTGATTAGTTTCTCCTGGAAATTATGGATTGCCTTCCTGAGTTGACAACTGGTGATGGCAACAACCTTAGACTGTCAAGTGTTGGTGTCTTCCTGGCACAGGACTGCTCACAGAGTGTTATGTAAGGTTTTGTTGGTCATGGCAGCCAGTTATTCTTTCGCTCCGAGAGATTATGCAACCTGAAAGAAATTTCTCATTTTCTTCTTTGTCCTATTAATCTATGCTACTAGAGCACTGCATGCCATTTCACAGAGATAGCCTATGGCCTAGTTTTCACCGAAGCAGTAAGCCTGCATCTGGACTGTCCAGACTGCAAGTGGGAGCTCGCACAACTGAAGGCTTCCCCATACTAAAAAAATTAAAATTAAAAAATGCCTCCACAGAGAAACTAGCATGTCAAGAAAAAGGTTAAACCCTGACAGCTAATTTTCTCTGTGCTGGTAATTTTGTTGTATGCAGGAACATTCAGTTTTCCTTCCAAGTCCCATCTGCAGTCTAAAGTGGTACAGCCCAGGCACCACTTCACCAACCAAATTAGTGAGAGCTAGTCTATGATCAAATCTACCCATTAGGAAGAGCAAAGTGATAAACTGAAGTGGCAGAATTCTTGAGTGTTCCACTCCAGACTGCAGGTATAGGGTCCTGTTTTAGAATGCAAATATGAAAAAAAAACCCACCATAAATAACGCTCAATTCATGTAGTAAATGGGCACATTGGAGGAAAGGGTTAGAGCAGGGCTGTCACTAATTGGTTGGTTTGCTGCATGCAGCATGTTTTTTGCACGGGGAAGATTCAAAAATATGCTTCCCTACCGGGAAGGTAGGCGAAAAGGAGGGATTTTGGGGTGGGGAGGAGGACAGATCAGGTTCAGGAGGGGGGTGGGCTCAGCATAGGAGACCTCTGCCGAATTCTATCCACCATCCCAGGCTTGAAAGCCCGACACGAGGCTGCTCGGAGCTGTGCCAGCCATTTAACTGACACAGACCTCCGAGTACCCCCGTAGGGGCTGCTTGGGCTTGACATGGGGAAAGAGGGCCTCCAGCCCCGCACTGGATACAGTGGAGCCTGTTCCGGCACCACTGCATTCAAGCGCAGAGCTTTGGATAGGATTGGGCTATCAAATACATCCTCACAAAAATGGAATGCTGGAATTCCTTATTCTTGAGAATCTTATAAGGTTTAATCCTATGAGGAGTTTGTAAATTCTGGAAAACCTTAATTTCTAGGCCAGTTTTTAGGAGCTGGGCCTGCAACTTGGCCCAATCCTATTGATGGGCTTCACCTCTGGAATTAGCATTTTGATGGTGGAACACACTTTCCAGCCATCGTAAAAGGCAATACAGAAGTGCACATACTGTATGTTTCTGACTGCTGCCAGAGAGGCCGCGGAGGCCCAGCACATGCTGGCAGACAGAGGATCACCCGCTGATGATGGTGAGTCAGTGGCAGGGGCAAAATGGAGCAGGGGGTGGGTGGAACGGGGTGGAATGGGGTAAGGTGGGAGGCGTGAGGGGATTTTACCTGACATGGGTGACTTGCGCCAGATGCTATCCCTCACCTACCAACATTTCTATCCTCAGACTTGCACCAGTTAAAGAGTTGGCACAGGTCCGAGGAGACCCATTGGTATCAGGAGGTTTACAGGGAGGTAAGAGGAAATATTTTCCCTTGCCTCTCCCAAGCCTCCCGATCCACCCCCAGCATGGCATGCAGCACATCCCATTTTGGCGTGGCTGCATGCTATGATGGGGAAAACCATAGGATTGGGCCTTTAGCTGGTAAGGAGAGTTGGGATGTCTTCCACCACTGTATTGAAATCAAAATGTCTTTGGTTGCAAGCAATCCTAAATAAATTTACCTGGAAATAAGTTCCATTTAAATCAACCACATGTTTTGGATGGGGGCATTTCAATAACCTATAAGTTATTTCTACCAATTCATTAAATTCATACCAATTCATACTATAGAAATTTGCTTTCTTTATCTGCTACACTTTTTAAACAAATAACAGCCCAATCCTGTCTAGAATACAGCAGCGGCACTAAGGTGGCTACTGCTTCATAGCCAGGATTGTGCCTGCACCAGTGGAGGTGGAGCTCTCCTCAGGGGAAAGTTGTCCCTTTCCCCCTGATAGAGTCCCAGCAGGCCCAATAGGCCTCCTTGGATGTGCACTAGCTATTTTTTTGGCACAAATCTGGGAGATCAGTGTAATGCCCAACAGGCCAGGGAAGGGGGATAGAATTCGGTGGAGCACTTCGCCAATGATCCCTTGCCCCTCCTGGGTCCGGCGGGCCAATCCGCCCCCCCGGAATGCCCGATTCTTCCCTCCCCCTGCCCTGATGGATGGAAAACATACCTTCCCCGGCAGGTGCAGTTCCAGTTCTGGGGTGGGGAGAGCAGCGCCGGCCTCACTGCCAACACCGCTTACTCACCAGGTGTCAAAAACATGCCTTACAGCACATTTACGACACCCTAGACCAGCGGAGCGGCGTCCCACTGGTCTATTATTTAGACAAGATTGCGCTGTAAGTATAACTAAAAGAACAATTACTGTTGGAAGCTGTCCTGAGAGTTCTGTTGAGCCATGTGATGGGATACAAGTTTCAAATATAAGCAAATATAGCTTCACTACTATCGATATACATAAAAGGAATGTCCCTCCACTCTCTTTTCTCCTGTTTCTGTTATTGATGGGGGTGGGTTGGGTTTAGGAATCTGGGTGGATTTCACTGTTGAAGTTTCTTGAAAAATATTAAAAATATGTACAGATAACATAATTAATTATCTGCTTTTAAACATGAAATTAACACTGTATATGTATAAACACATTACATTAGATGAATAATTCCCATAGACCTTTTAAAAACTGGGCTGCCCTGTTCTTTCCAAAGCCAGGGCTTGTTTATATGCTGAATTATCCCAAGATTACAATCCCCTAAACTAGCATCAGCCTTGAATTTTTCTACTTAGTAACTCATGTATGGAAGAATGAATCGCAAGCCGGAATCAAGATTGCCGGGAGAAATATCAACAACCTCAGATATGCAGACGATACCACCCTAATGGCAGAAAGTGAAGAAGAACTAAAGAGCCTCTTGATGAGGGTGAAAGAGGAGAGTGCAAAAGTTGGCTTGAAACTCAACATTAATAAAACTAAGATCATGGCATCTGGGCCCATCAATTCCTGGCAAATAGAAGGGGCAGAAATGGAAGCAGTAACAGATTTTACTTTTCTGGGCTCCAAGATCACTGCAGACGGAGACAGCAGCCATGAAATTAAAAGACGCTTACTCCTTGGAAGGAAAGCTATGGCAAACTTAGACAGCATAATAAAAAGCAGAGATATCACCATGCCAACAAAAGTTCGCATAGTCAGGGCGATGGTGTTCCCAGTAGCAATGTATGGTTGCAAGAGTTGGACCATAAGGAAGGCTGAGCTCCGAAGAATAGATGCTTTTGAACTGTGGTGCTGGAGAAGACTCCTGAGAGTCCCTTGGACTGCTAGGAGATCAAATCAGTCAATCCTAAATGAAATCAACCCTGACTGTTCCCTGGAAGGACAGATACTAAGGCTGAAACTCAAATATTTTGGCCACCTAATGAGAAGAGAGGAGGACTCTCTGGAAAAGACTCTGATGCTGGGAAAAATTGAAGGCAATCGCAAAGGGGTAGGCAATTGAAGGGGTAGGCAAAGGATGAGATGGTTAGACAGCATCACTGATGCAACGAACATGAAATTGAGCTAACTCAGGAAGATAGTGGAGGACAGGAAGGCCTGGCGGGATATGGTTCATGGGATCACGAAGGGTCGGACAAGACTTAACGACTGAACAACAATAATATTTGTGCAATACTGGAAACCATATTTTGTCAATAAATGTTAATTCTTGTTGGCGGTTAATAAGACATTAATTTTATAATTAATGTAATTATATAAGACAATACATTTATTGACAAAATATGGTTTCCAGTATTGCACAAATATACAGGGAACAATATATGTTAATTCTGCCTTTTGCCTTTAGAATCTGTCTGATGTTCCTTTAAGATCTATGTTAAGCTCTGCCTGTGTTTCCCTTTAAGTTCCGTTTCTGTCAGTTGGTTTTCAGTACCCAACAGCCAAGCTGTTTAGACCTAGATAATGTCTTAGGAAATAAGACGAAACGTCGGTTGTATTTATATTTAATTACATGGCTACTTCACCCATAAAACCTGTGTCTTGTATTTTAACATACAGAGTTGCTCAGCCAAAGTTGGCAGAAGTTTTTTGGTAAAGCCACCTGCTGTAAATGGTCAGGTGGGTGGGCGAATTCAGAAGAAGGTATGGCAGCAGGGTAGGAGGTGCTGAAAGCCACCTGCACATTATGACAGCCCAATCCTATCCTTTTCCCCACCATAGCATGCAGCTGTGCCAAAATGGGCTACAATGTATGCTATGGTGGGGGCAGATCAGAAGGCATGGAAGGGGAAATATTTTCCCTTACCCCTCTGTAAGCCTCCTGCTCACCAATGGGTCTCCTCATACCTTTGCCAGCTCTTTAGCTGATGCACGTCTGAGGAGACAATTACGGTGTGTCGGCTGCTATCGGAGGGGAAAGCATCTGGTGCAGGTTGCTCAAGCTGGGTTCCACCCCCTCCCACCTCTGTCATGCCTCCAGCCCCCCAGTTCCACCCCATTCCACCCTCCCCCAGTTCTGTTCCAACCTATTTGAGTCGGTGAGCGCTCCTGTCCCTGCCGTCATCCGCTGGGCCTCCGCGGCCTGTCCGGCAGCACTGCCAACAGGCTGTTTACAATGGCGGCACAGCGGAACACTAGTTCTGGTGGCAGCAACAGGGAATTGGATTGGACCATGACTTTAGCAATAGGCTTGCTTACAGAAAGATAGGTGCATGTAAGAGACAAAGCTTTAGATCTAAATAATTTTTAAGGGAATTTATCTTTGTCTTTAAAGGCAACTCGAAAAAGATAATGGCAGCCTGTCTGTGAGAGGCAGACGTTTGGAAAGATGTGAAAGTCACTGTCTTAGTTAAACAAAGGTTTCACAAAACAAGACAACAACAGTAGGACAACAAAGGATACCGCCATAAAAACTAGACAATTCTGTCATGCTTTTAGTCCTTAGTGCAAATGCTGACTCACTTTGCTGAATTTTGAAGAGCTTACATTAGCACACACAAAAAAAAACAGAGTAATTGTGGAGCACAAGATATCACACATTGCTTCCAAGATTTCATACCTATAGCACCTGCCTTAGGGACAAACTACTTATACCAGTAAGCCTATATCTTAGAACACAAGGAATGCCGAACAGCTGTAAATGGTCAGGTGGGTGGGTCATTTCAGGAGAAGGCATGGCAGCAGAGTAGGAGGTGCTGAGTTCTTCCTTTACCCATCCCTTCCCCCCTTGCAGTCCTCTCCCCATGTCATCTTGCCTCTCAAAGAGACTCATTCCTAGTCTCTACATCTGGTGAGGAGAAAGGGGCTGTGGTGAAAATCCCTGATTTTTCACCATTTCCCAACCCTTCTAACCCCTCCCCAGGCTTATCAGATGCTTGACACATCCCCAAAAGATTGCTGAATCATCCTGAGGCAGTAGCCAGCCACTATCCTGCAATGCTGTCCTGTATTTGAGTATCTTCAGCTTCCTCTTGTCTGGTAAATAACCCTTGAATTTGAGCCAGTTTATTGGATCATGTAGTCCATCGGATGTCCAAAAGAGGAAGATTCAGAAACCCAAGTGACCCGCAAATGACCAATCCCTAAAGTAAAGCAGGGTTAACGTTCACTGGCTCTAGAAAGGGGGGACACCACCACCCCTTTATTGTTTGTTGCCCAGGTCCATTGTTGGAAGTTGCTGCTGCTTCACAAAAGGTGCACCTGCTCATCAAGCATCCCATGTGGTTGGAGGGATTGGAACTCTGGAACAACAGGAGTAATTAGGGTAAAGGTAAAGGTGACCCCTGACAATTAAGTCCAGTCGTGTCCGACTCTAGGGTGTGGTGCTCATCCCCATTTCAAAGCCAAAGAGCCAGCGTTGTCCGAAGACGCCTCCGTGGTCATGTGGCCGGCATGACTTTCCTTGCCGCAGCACGTAGCATGCGGCTGGAACATGGAGCGCTGTTTACCTTCCCGCAAGCGGTACCCATTTATCTACTCACATTAACATGCTTTGGAACTGCCCCTGTCACAGATTCGAATTGCCGACCTTTCGATTGACAGCTCATGGTTCAGCGGTTTAGGGTTTAGGGTTTAGCGGTTTAGGGTAGGAAACACCTAATCCCAGTTAGCTGCCTTGAGGATTTGATTTGGCTTCATCTTGCCTTTTAACTTTCATGCCAACCCTTGATGTCCATCTGCCTTTTCTTCTTCTTGTATTCACTGATCAGCATTCTGGGCTTTTTTTTTTTTTTTTCAAAAAATTCTGTGCCTTGTCCTATCCATTGCTTTGATTCCTCAGCCTTTTAATAAACTTCCCGTATTTAACAGTTTTAGCTGCCTGGTTTCAGTTTATTTGGCTTGCTGCACTTTCCAGACTGTTTTCTGCTACTGTGTGTTTTCCTTTTTCATCATATTCTGCTTCTGTGTGTTTTCCTAAGTAAACCCCCTGGAATTTGGGGCTCTGGAAAGGAGACCCCCTGGAATCTGGAAGGGAGGCTTCCCCAAAGTGATCTCCTTCTGATTCAGAAAAGATCCATCTTTTTCCCAGTCTAATTCCAGTTCAGATAGTAATGAAGAGAAGTGGAGAGTGCCATCTTCCATTCCAGGGGCTGTGGGGGAAGTTTGTGGTCAGGGGAAAGCTTCAGAATTACCTTCCTGTGATCTGTACTCACTTTAAATTGCCCCCCAGTCCCATTCATGACAACTCTGAAAGTGTGCCAAAATAGCAGGGGTGCTGTCCAGCTGAGTTGTCAGAGCACAAAAAGAAAGGTAGCATGATGTAGTTGCTACGGTCTTGAACTACTAAAGCCAGGGAGTCCCTGGTTCAGATTCCAACTCAATCATGAAGCTCCCTGGGTGGCCTTGGGCTATCACCATCTCTGAGCCTAACCAACTTCATGGGGTTGTTCTGTGGGGAAAGTGGGAGACAGACAGAACCATATATGCCATTCTCAGCTCCTTGAAGGAAGAGTGAGATAAACATGTAACAAAATTTAGAAAAAAATAAGAACACATGGAGCTGGACAGAAGGAGATCTTGCATGAGCAATAGCTTGGCAGTAATTGAGTGGCTTTATAGTTAGTCCTACTGCCTGACCCGACCCCTGAACTTTCTGGTCTCAGCATCAGCTTAGAGCTGGGCTGTGACTTTCTCCTGACTATGCAGACCCTCAGGGTATGCCAGCTCCCCTTGATCTTAGTAGTAGTACAATCCAGACAGGAAGCTGCTTCCATTTTGCAATGCATGATTCTGCAACAACATTGCACCTCAATGCTATGGATCCCACAGCTATGGGACAGAATATGAGTCGATCCAGGGGTGTCACTAGGGCTGGTGACACCTACGCTTACCATTCGTCCCAGAATTTCCAGGACAGTCCCAGAAACGACCCTCCGTTCCCGGAATCGTCCTGGAACGGTTCCGGGCCGGTTGGTAAGCTCTGCCACTGCTGCCGCCGCCGTCTCCATTTTGAAAATTAAAGAACTTACTCAGGCGCCAGAATTTTGGCTCGCGAAATCTCACGAGATCCAAGATGTCGGCGCCCAAATCTTGTGAGGGCATGATGCCCTCATGAGATTTGGGCGCCAACATCTTGGATCTCGTGAGATTTTGCAAGCCAAGATGATGCCGGCACCCGGGTAAGTTCTTCAGTCAAGATGGCGGCGGCAACAGTGGCGAGTGAGTAAGCTGAGCGGGGGAGAGCGGCTGGGCCGACGAAAGCCTCTCACCGGCCCGACCGCTCTCCCTGGCTCAGAGCGGCAAGAGCGGCCGGCTCGCAAGCCGGCTCAGAGCGGGGCTTGCAAGCTGGCCAGGTGGGTGACGGGCAACGGCAGGCAGCGACGAGAAGGTAAGTTAATTTAATTAATTAATTTACTGTAAAAATAAATAATTAAAATTTTCAACGGTGCTTATGTGTGGCAAAGGAGCACTTTGCGCCCCCTTATTATTTTAACTTTTCTTTTACTTATTTAATTATTTATTCATTTATTTTACTTATTTAATATTTATTGATTTAATTCTTTGCTTAAATAAATAAATAAATAAATAAATAAATATAAATTCCGGCCGCACTAACGCACGGCAGAAAGGGGCACTTCACACGCCCCCAAATTGATTTTGATTATTTATTTATTTATTTAATTTTTTTTGGGGGGGTGTCCCAGTTTCAGACCAGGGAAATATGGAAAGCTAGTGACACCCAGGGTAAGATTTCATGGTATGGACCTCCTCCCATACCAGATCACACAATGTGGAGGCCTCCTGGGAAATGCGATCCCCGCGCGAGTCGTACAGGGATTGGAAAAACCCATTTTCTACCCATGGTGCATTTTTACACCACCAGTAACATGTAGAATAAAAACTCATTTTGGTGTGTCACACACCCCTTGGAGTGTCACCCGGTGCAGTCTGCACCCCTTGCACCCCCTTAGTGATGCCCCTGAGTCAATCAGACTATAAACTGATGGCCGACCAGTCACACAGCTTCTGTTTTAAATCATCTGGCTTTGGTTGGCCATATAATCTGCCTATTTTAATGCATAGTTGAATTTTAGATTTGGTGCTATACAGTACTGTAACAACACAGACAAAACTATTTGACTTTGACTTATTGAAGCTATGCTTTGCAAGCCATACTGACCTATGCTTACATGCGAGTACACTTGTTAGAAGAAACTTTCCAACTTAACAAGCTGCATGTAAATGTCCTCGATTAATGTCCTGTTTCCAAACTGCTCCCTTGGTCAAACTGCGTTGAGGAGCAATGAGGCGACAAGAAAACTGAAAGCAGAATCTTGTGCAGCTGAATACTTGATGAACTGAGTGGAAAGCTACTGAAGTAGGAATGCCAGTATTTTGTAAGAGGCTCTTTGCTGTTTGCACAAAGATAACAGAATAAATATTTAAACTATGGATATACTCCCCTTACTATCAAGGAGCTTAGAAAACAGGAAGTTCTTTTCCCCAGCACCATTTGTTGCAACATCCTTACAAACAACTATCTAGCTGCTTGGGAATTTGGAAAACAGAAGCAGGTCATCTCATGGTTGTTTTGATATGACCAACAACTGTTCCTTGAGCTAAAGTGGCAGAGCTTTGAGAAGAAGGTTTGTTTTTTAAAAGTCTGTTAATAAAGAGGAGGGGGAAAAGAGAAAGAAGAGTTGTGTGCAACTAGTCATCTGATCTGAGGCAGTGGATAGGCATACACATTTCCAACTGCTTGCGCGATGGTTGGAAAGATGCCACTATAGATTGTATTAGATCCTTCAATTCTGAATGCACTTCTGCACTTAAGTTGTGCATGTGGCTGAACTTCAAGAGCAATTTGGGAGATTCCTTCAATCCTTTCCATTGATAGCCACTGAGCTAAACTACCCAAATTGCATCAGAGGTGTTTTGCTTCTAGTTGAAGATTATTCCAACCATGTTAATCAACTCAAAAACTGCTTTGTTGGAAACATGCTATAGCAGGGGTTCTCAACCTGTGGTACGCGTACCCCTAGGGGTACGCAGATCACGTGCTGGGGGTACGCCAGGCCCTGCCCTTAATCTGTAGCCACAAGCTAATTAATAATTAAAACGTAATTGTTTTCGGAGCTGGAGCCAAAGTTCCTCCCAGTTCGCAGTGCTAACTTCCGCAGAACTCAACAGCTGATCATTGGGAGTACACTTAATTTAACTCACGCCAAAGCTCTGCCTCCCAGACTGGCCTCACAGCAGCCGGAGCAGCAGCGTGAAAAGCGATTTCCCAGCCCTGAAAGCGATTCCTGAAAGCGCCTTTTTCCAGCTGCAGCAGCACCCTCCCCCCTTGGAGCAACCTCCCTCCCCCTCCCTGCCAGAGCTCAAAGCAGCAGTGGCAGCCTCCCCCCTCGTCGCAGCCTTCACCCACTCTCAGCCGGAGCTCCAAGCGCCTTCTCCCGGTGCCTTCTCCCAGCGTGACCTTCCCAGCCACAGAAAGACTTCGTCCCCACTGGTACTAGAGAGGTTGCTCCTTATCTCCCTGGATCAGCTGAGTGTCCAGGTGAGCCAAGTATTTTAAAATTCAAACTGCTCTGCAGTTTCACTTTCATTTTCAGTTCAGAGGAGCAGAATGAGAGTCGAGGGTTCTTTGCAAAATGATGAGGTTTGCCTGCTAATTATTTTTGTACTTTGGAAAATGTACTTTGGTGGGGTGGGGAGGGAGGAGCTGATTTTTGGAAGTGGGATTGGGAAAAGATGGCTTGGAGAAAAAAAAGATCCTGGCATGTGTCTTTTTGCACTAACATGAGATCAAGCTCGCTGTTTGGTTTTTTTCTTCTCTCCCATCTGTGCAGTGTATTTTTTGTAGTTGAGAAAATGGAATCCCCCATCTCTCTCTCTCTCTCTCTCTCTCTCTCTCTCTCTCTCTCTCTCTCTCTCTCTCTCACACACACACACACACACACACAAATAAGACATGTTTTCACATTTAAAATTGTTTTAGTACTTTTTAGTTAACGATTAATCAGTGTGTGTGTGTGTGTGTGTGTGTGTGTGTGTGTGTGTGTGTGTGTGTGTGTGTGTGAGAGAGAGAGAGAGAGAGAGAGAGAGAGAGAGAGAGAGATGGGGGGGATTAATTAGCAGGGGGTTCTATGACAACCAGACCATTTGATTCTTTAACAACCAGATCTCTTTCCCTTCATGCACAAGTAACAGTTGAGATTGCCTCTCTGCTCTCCAGTTACCGCAAGTTGGCAGGTTGGTTCATGTGGAAATCCAATGTGGCAATCCTTCATTTTCATCCAACACTTGCTCCCTCCTCAGAGGCCTTATAGGCCAATGTAATCTTGTTCCCCCAGCCCATCTTTCCTTCTAGGCAAAGGGGAGGGGTATGAGTGGGTTCTATCAGGAGCTGCCAGAACCTGGAATCATTGGAGCTGCCCTCTGCTGTTTGTGAGCAAGTGATCAGGGACTATACAGTAGATCGCAATGCATTTTCAAGTTGCAGAGTGACCCTGCCCACCCAGATTGTGCACTGGTTTTCCCTGATCTGGAATGACTATAAAGACTTCAAAGCCTTTGTGGATTCATTCTATTACCTGTCTCACTTCCTGCTTTTCTGCCTGAGTTCAGGATTTCCCCTCCTCAGGCCCTGGTTCTAGGAACTCAGGCTTGCTCAATGGCTGGCTAAGGACCAGCACCCAACAGGTTCTTACAAACGTTTTCACGGTTCTGTGACTGATGTAGCTTCAAGTGAAGAGTTGCACGTGTGACACGACCACCATTTAATGCACGCCACAAGCAGAGGTTTCACATAGCCTCAGATACAATGTTTTGCTGTGGAAGTTGAAAGTCACTGAGTTACAAATCAACAAACAGCAAGATTGTGACACATGTACAGTTCATCCATCTCTACATTTCCATAATTCTTGTATTTGGAAGGTGATTGAGCTAAGGTGGGACAAGAGTAAAACCACCATTTTGCCCCCTGAGAAGTACAAGAATGCCTTTAGGCATTAAAATCAGGGCTAGGTTTGGGCTAATATTTGCAAATGATGCTAGAACTGGAGACAGAACAATTTGTGATGGTGTAATAATGCAATCTCATTCTAAAGGGGTTGGATTCATTATGCTGATTGGGCCAGCAGATGGCAAAGGTAATTCAATGCAAAATGTTATAGAATAATTAGTCTAGGATCAAGGAAACACCCTGAGAAATGAATGCTTACTGCTCAAAGGGACAATCATGCAATCAGATAAAGGATTTGCAAGCTGCTGTGTGGAGAATAATTGAAAACCATCCAGGCAACCTAAACCTGAGGAAAAGGAGTAAACAAAAACACAAATGAAAAATAAATGTGATGGCGTGTTTGACAAGAGCCATGGACAGCTCCTTAGAATACTGCAGGCAGTATTGATCATTGTGGCAGAGAAATAGGATCATTCCCTTGAGAAGGATACTGTGCAAGACAACAAAGACAATGCCAAACCCTTAAAAACACACACCCTAATAGTGATTTTTTTTTTTCTGGGCAAGAGGTACCCCTTCAACGGGATGTTCTTATTATGAAAAAGATCACTTAGGTCAAGACTATTTTTATAGGACTTCATATAGTGCTTTAAACACACACACACACACACACACACACACACACACACACACACACACACACACACACAAGTCCTCTAGGAGCCTGATAAAAAAACCACTGTCACTCAAGGCCATTAATTGAATATTTTATTTATTAACATTTTTATTAGACTACTTTTTCAAAAAGCTCAAAGCAGCATACCAGTCTGTAACAAAAATACAAGGTCAAACAATATTTGAAATGACAGTATTATAAAGTAATGGATAGAAGACCTCAGAAAAAGACAACCACGCTCAAAGCTTCAGTGGAACAAAGATGTATACAGTCCTTTTGAAAAGACAATGGAGAAGAAGCTTCCTCTTAAATTTATTTATTTATTATTATCACACTGCTCTCACAATATTATAGTGGATGGAAAACAAATAAAGCCATCTATAAATCAATACAATAATGAGCAGTGGGATTCTATGCATGTCTACTCAGATGTAAGTCCCATCATGTTCATTGGGAATTGCTCCCAGGTAAGTAAGATTGCAACCTAAATGTATTAACAAATGACAATAAAAAGCAGCCAGACAAAGATGGGCAGCCCAATCCTATCCTCCCCCAGCATAGGCAATTCAGTGTGGGCCATGCAGCCCATGCTGAATCTGACCACCTGGGTCTCCAGAAGACATCCAGATCAAGAAGCAGCTTCCAGAAAGAGAACCTGATTCTTCCAGGGAATTGCAATCACACCCCAAACAAGTTGAAAATCCATTCCTAGATTAGCTGATCCCCAAACCAACAATACATCCATCTTGTCTGAATGAAGCTTCAGCATTTTCTCACCCATCTAGTCCTTCACAGCTGCAGACAACCGTTCATTGTCAAATTCATGATCATGGTGTCCACCACCTCCTATGGGTAGGTCGGAAACAAGAAAGGGAAGTGGGTGGCATCTGCATGCCGACGGCTCCACAGCTCAACTCACCAGAGAACTTCACTCAGCAATTTCATATAGATATTTTAAAAGGTTCCATTGTGGGGAGGGAGTATTGCCAAAAGGGTTCGACTCCTGGCTGCCACTGTCTGTACTGTACCTGATGGCACCAACAGTAGGGCCAATTGACTGGATCTTAATTGATGAGTGGTCTCCTATGGGGAGAGAAGGTCCTTAAGGTATGAGAACCCTGCAAGAACATTGCAAGGACAAAATCAGCACTTTGAATAAGGCCTGAAAGCACAAAAGTAGCCAATGTACAAAGAAGTGGGCAATACAGGTTTATTTAATTAACATATTAGCCAATTTAATTAACATAAGACTGAATATGTGTCCACCTCCCAACAGCACTGAGAAGACAAATAACTGCATTATGTACCAACAGAAGCTTCCAAGGCATTTTCAAGGGCTGTCACATGCAGAGCACATTACAGTAGCCGACTGGAAGCTACAGGGTTGCCAGTAACTTCCCTTTCCAAATGTACTCAGTCTCTTCTAGCTCCATCTTCCAGAGAGTTAGTCAGGGCTTCTCCCTAGAGGGGGTGAGGCACAGTTCCTTCAAATCAAGATCATGCTAACTAAGAAGGGTCATTGATCGGAAAGGAAGACTGCAGCATTGCAGGGCTGTCATCTGCCTCTAAGATCTTGCAAATTCAGGCTCCCCACCTTGGCATAAACTCGCTTGCAAGCACAAGTCTTCCTGCATAATAAATTAAACCTAACTACCCAGCAGCCCAACCACCTGAACAGTCTTTTCAATGCCCTTCTGGAATGTCTCTCCTACCAAGGACCTAAGCCAGGTTTGTGTGGTGTGGGGGTGGCAGGTGAGGCAGAACCGCCGTGCCATTGTCCATGGAAAATCACCGCAGCTGAACCCACAAGTTGCACATGTGCGTCACCCACTTACACCCGAGAAAGAAGGTGGTGCACGTGCGCGATCTCTGGGTTCGGCTGCAACAATTTACCTTGGACAACAGCAGGGCAGTCCTGCCTCACCTGTCACCCCCGCACTGCATTTTTCTGCCCGAAGCAGGGGTCCTGCAACTCCCCATGCTATACCTTTTGTCCTTTCAGGAATCTCTTTCACTAGGATACAGATAAGCCTTTGTGCCCTCCTGGAAGGACAAACCTTAAGTCAATCAAGGCCAGGAAACTTCTGGCTGCACAACCAGGAAATGTTCCAGATACCATTATTCGTCCAGGAGTGTCTTTTACTCTTTGTTCAGACCTCTGCAAGTGTCCCTGCTAGGGAAGCAGAACTCTGACATTTTTGTTTTCGTTCAGCAGACACTGAAGGTGTCCATGCTGTCTGTTTTGGTAGTCTTTCCCTCCAATAGAGTCTTCCACTCTGACCATTTTCAAGATGTTTTTCCCCACTGGTAAAGCCTCTAGTCATGGAAGTTGCCCTCATCTTCAGAAAAACAGCCTTCCTTCCCACCAAGGGGCACCTTTTTGGCTGTATTTTTCCCCAGGACTCAAAGCCATGCAACTCAGCTTCACTTAGTAGACAAGCATTGTACCAGCAGACTAAGGACAGGTCATTTCTCTTCTCTCTCCTTCCTCTAACCAGAGGTTCCCAAACTGGGAGGCGTGATTCCCAAGTGCGTCATGGAAAGCAGCCAGGGGTGTTGTGTCAGTCTTTTAATTACCACATATTCTTGCTTGCAAGAGAGAGAGAGAGAAAGCAAAAACAAGGACCCGGAAAAGCTGCCTCTTCACATCGGGTCACTCATCACCTTCAAAAGACTTGAGGTTTGTAAGCAGCTTTTCCACATCTTGTTTTTAACCATAGCGTGAGCAAAGCCCTGCTTATCTTATGTCAAAGAACAATTAACAACTCAATGGATAAGCTAAGTACTTTGCACAGAGATGGAGACAGCTGAGACATTGCAGGTTTGCAAATAAAGTATTTTCTTTCTGTTGAATGTTTTTAAGAAAGCAAACACAAAACAAATGCAAGACCTGCAATTGAAAATGGTGCAGAGCAGGTTCTGCTTTACAGTCTTTGATTTCTCACTCTTTGATTAAGAGAGTTAGAAAAAGTTGCTTGCATTATGTCTCCCTTGTTTAAGCCAGAGGAAGAGGAGGCAGCCGCTATGTTTGTTTGGTTGATTAATTATTAGGATTTCTTTCCTTCTTCCTTTTTGACCTACCTCTAAGTTAGTTCCCCACTGTATTTGCTGGGACAAACCCCCCCCCCCCATTGGAGACTAACAGCCCATTCCAACCCAACTCCTCTCCAAGTCAGGCCTAAGTGTGGCCTAAGTGCAGCCTAAGTTAGGCAGAAGTTATGCCTGAGGTAGGTCAGAGTTATGCCTGAGTTAGGCAGGCTGCAGTTTCTGTGGCCCAGCACCACCCCAGGATCCAGGCAACACTTACCTCCCAGGCAGGCAGGCTCTTCTCCAGGCTCTGTGTCTGGCTCGGGCATGTGCAGGCCTCTGTCTGCATGTGTCAGCGTCCATCCATGGCAGCTGCCGCAGGGTCTGTCGCAGCCCGGTCACAAAGGGGCTGACCGCAGGCAGGGGGGTTGCGCCAGTCATGTGGTGGGTGCAGGGCAGGTGACAGGTGAGCGAGGTGCCTGAGCCCAGCCGCCACAGGGCACCCTGTGCATCAGCCACCTGCTGCAGGGGAGAGTGGCCGTCCCCTCCCTCCTGCAGAAGGCGATGCCACCCCCAAGCCACGTTGAGGCTGCACTGGGGGGTGAGCGGGGGAGGGAAGGGAAGGAGGGGGGTGGGAACGTCACACACAAGGGGGGTCTCATGAGGTCTGGAACTGCCTCTGACATGACTTGCCCGTGAGCTGTCTGAAGCCCAGGGCTTCCAGGGCCGGGGCAATGCCCACAAAGAAGGCATCCCGGCGTGCCTGCTGCTCTGTGCCCCGGCCAAGACCGAGAGATGCCTCGGGCTTGTCTGCTGCGAGCGTGAAGGGCTCACGCAGCTCATCACGCCCCCAGATGGGGCGACGCCGGCGCCTTGCGGCAGGCGCTCTGGCAGGGTGGGGGGTGGCCAGCAGCCATCATCAGGGAGTGGGAGGGGAGGCCACAGGCAGGCAGGCAGGCAGGGGGTGCTGGGGAGGGGCATGGGTGGGTCAGAAACAGACAGACAGACAACAAGGCTGGTGGGAGACAGATTCCGAGAGAGGGGTCTGCAGAGACCGATAGGGACACAGGGGGCGCTCCGCAGATGAAGGTGATGCATAAACAGGCGCCTCTTATGCAGACAGACTTTGGGCGGAAGCGGCTGCATTATGGGTGGACCTTCGATGGAGGTCGGCTGCATTATGGGTGGACCGACAGAGGCGCCTGCGTTATGGGTGGACCTTCGATGGAGGTCGGCTGCATTATGGGTGGACCTTCGATGGAGGTCGGCTGCATTATGGGTGGACTGACAGAGGCGCCTGCATTATGGGTGGACCTTCGATGGAGGTCGGCTGCATTATGGGGTGGACCGACGGAGGCACCTACATTATGGGTGGACCTTTGATGGAGGTCGGCTGCATTATGGGCGGACCTTAGATGGAGGCGCCTGCATTACGGGCGGACCTTAGACGGAGGCGCCTGCATTATGGGTGGACCGATGGAGGTCGGCTGCATTATGGGCGGACCTTAGACGGAGGGCTGCATTATGGGCGGACCTTAGACGGAGGCGCCTGCATTACGGGCGGACGCCCTGGCTGTCACTGTTTGCCTGCCTGAGAGGCCCCCCCAACTCCCCCCTCCCTTCTGTGCCATGGGGGTCTGGCAGCGCCCCTGCTGTGTTCTCCCAGGGAAGGCCGTGGCAGTCCCTGGCTGGGACTCATGTAGGGGCTTCAGTGCTGGGGGCTGTCTGTGTGTGGGGGGCAATGCTTGTGTAAACACTGGGCACATATGTTTCACTGGCGCTCTGCCCAAGGGGCAGCTTTATTGTTCTGGAACGTTAGCAGAGATGGCCAGGCGAGGCTGCCAGGGGTAGGCACAGCAGCCAATCTGAAAGCAGCAGCAGCAGCACACCTGCCCCATGGACCTGGAGATGCAGGCTCTTCCCCTGTGGAACCACAGCCTGCTCCATAGAAAGGGGAGGGACAGCAAGAACAACAGCCAGGGAGGTGGAGCAGCAGCAGCGCTGGCAGCTGAGGAGGGTTGCAGGGCTGGCTCCCTGACCTCTGACAGCATCGAGGGAGGCGACAGTGGGGCAACCAGACTGCAGGCCCAGGGGTGCTCCCAGGAAGGTAGGTGGTAGTGGACGTTCCTGGGGAGACAAAAAACAAGGGGGAGTCACATGGCAGCTGGTGTGTGGAAGCAGTCGCCATTGAAGACAAGCCAGTGTGTCAGTTGCAAAAGCCTGCAGGGAGAGAAATAAAACACAGCTGATAGGTGTGACACACATAGCATGGTCTGGGCTGCTTACCTGGGTGTAAGGAGAGCATGATCCTGTAAGGGGAAAGGGTCAAAGAGAGAGACAACAACACAACTTGGGGGTCACTACCATGGCAAACCTAGCAATACTGACCTGTCAGTAGACCCTGTGTAGAAAAGGTGGGGAGGAACAGCTGGTGTCTACATAAGGCTAACAGTTCCACACTTGTGGCATTGTCTGCTCACATGACTACAGGCAGCAATCAGACACAACAGTGGTAAAGAGGCATGTATCCTATATATCATGGCAGGCTATGCAGGCAGCTATGAGACAAGACATTGATAAAGAGGCATATCATGGCAGGCTATGCAGGCAGCTATGAGACAACACATTGGTAGAGAGGCATGTCATGGCAGGCTATGCAGACAGCTATGAGACAACACAGTGGTAGAGAGGCATGTCATGGCAGGCTATGCAGACAGCTATGAGACAACACAGTGGTAAAGAGGCATATCATGGCAGGCTATGCAGGCAGCTATGAGACAAGACATTGGTAAAGAGGCATATCATGGCAGGCTATGCAGGCAGCTATGAGACAACACAGTGGTAAAGAGGCATATCATGGCAGGCTATGCAGGCAGCTATGAGACAAGACATTGGTAAAGGCATATCATGGCAGGCTATGCAGGCAGCTATGAGACAAGACATTGGTAGAGAGGCATATCATGGCAGGCTATGCAGGCAGCTATGAGACAAGACATTGGTAGAGAGGCATATCATGGCAGGCTATGCAGGCAGCTATGAGACAACACATTGGTAGAGAGGCATGTATCCTTCCTATATTTCTAAATGCAAAGAGGCAGCAGTCAGACCACATGTCAGCACAAACCCTGCTCTTACCTGCTGGTGTTGTTGCCTGTGGGGGGGGGAAGAGGGGCTGGGAGAAAGACATGGGTTAGCAAACACTTGCATGGAGGCAGCTGCCCAGGCACAGCTGTAAACAGGTTGGCCACAGCCAGAACAGCCCTCTCTGCCCTAGAGGGGTGCAGAGAGGAGAAGAGAAAAGAGAAGTGGGGTGTTTGAAAATTTTTCAAAGTCCCACTTTGTGGCTGTGGGGGACAGAACCCCACGCCACGTGCTCAGAGAGAGAGAGAGACTGGAGGTCTGGGGCTGGGCTTTTGTGGGAAAGAGGCTGGGTGGGGCTGGGTGCTGATAGGCTCCCTATCTTAGGCATAACTCTGTCGGTTTCCAGACCTAGCAGGCCCAACTCCGTCCTAACTCTGACCTAACTCAGGAGTAGGGTGTTAGAAATTTTCAGGAGAGGGCTGGCTTGGGTAAGGTAAAATGGGTCCTATGGGTCTCCTCGAATTTGGGACCACCTTTTTGGTCGACCTAACTTTTGTGTCAGCTTCTGTGTTGAAGGGGGCGTGTCTGTGCTCGCCAGGGTCTGGAATCCGACGTTAATTGGTTTCCACCCCCGTTACGCCCACGGTCCGCCCATGGTCCGCCCACTTTTAGGCCGATTTTAGGTCCGAGTTGTGCCGGCATCTGTGGTGCGCATGTGCGCCGTTCTTAGTCCGTCTGTCCTAAGTTCGACCTAACTTCGACCTAACTTCGCCCTAAATGGTCATGTTCCAGACCTAACTTTGACCTAAACGACTTAGGCTGACTTTAGGTCTGACTTGGGCTGCTTAGCACTTGGGTTGGAATGGGCTGTAAGAATCTGTTTTTCATCTTGCAAAGATGTTACCTAAAGGAGCTTTCTCTCTAGTGCAACTGGGGTGGGGCATGACCAATGAAAAAAAAAAAAAGACCTCCCTCCCATGCTTTGAAAATCTATATTATGGAAAACTCTTGCTCATGTTTACTATTAGCCTAGTTAGAGGCACTTTGAGATTGTTTGCTCCGCTATCCAGTCAATGGCCCAAAAATAGTTATCCACTGAATCCTGGCCTCTCTGGTTACTGAATGTACTGTAAGTTGCCTGCAGTTTGGTCTTAATTCTGGGCTGGGCAAACCCGGACACAAGATTGTGTCTTTGTATGTGCAGTGGTAGGGGGGTGTGTGTGTGTGTGTGTGTGTGTGTGTGTGTGTGTGTGTGTGTGTGTACATACACACACACACACACACACACACACACACACAGGAGCAGTGCTGGCAACAACAGAAGGAAGCATACAGTATATTATCATAGCAAGAGAGGAGAGAAAGAAAAACCCAGAGAAAATAACTGACAAAGGAGGAAAGACTGTGTCCGCTTAGGTTAGTAGGACTCTCTACCATCGCCTTCTGTGGAGGGAAGGTCTCACACAGAGAATACAAATGAATCTAAGAGGTGCGTGCTTTAGAGATTGGTGCAGAGGCTGAGGGAGGACTGAAGGACAGGGTTGCAGTTTAAGATCTTGGCCACCAAGACAAGATGTGCTGGAGTGTTTGTTCAGGGCTGGGAAGACTATTTATTTCACAGTAGAGCAGCTTCTCTGTGCTAAACAGTTTGCATGTATTAGAGAAGAAGCATTGTTCCATAAATAGGAATTAAGAATAATCCTATTGCTCATTCTATGGAGATTAAGGGCTCAGTCCAGCCCAACTCAGGCACAGTTGAGGCCCAATTGCGGCACAATTGGGGCCCAAAATAGGACCGAGTTAGGCTGCAACTGTGCCTGAGTTAGGCAGGAGGCAAGAGCAGTGGGCCAGGATCGAGGCAAAACTTACCGCAGAGGCAGGCAGGCCCCTGTGGGGAGCTGTCAGTCTTGTGGAAGCGAAGAGCCCCCTCCTCAGCCCGTCTGCGTGCACCTACCACAGCTGCTGCAGCGTTCGCAGCAGATGGGCAGCCACAGGTGGGCCTGCAGGCACTGGGCGTGCGACAGTCAGCTGAAGGGCAGAGGTTGTGCCAGTGCCAGCTGCCCCAGGGCACCCTGGGCATTAGCCACCTGCTGCAGGGGGGAGTGCCACTGCCCTCCCTCCTGCAGACTGCGATGCCACCCCCAAGCCACGGTGAGGCTGCACGTGGGAGTCATGGGGGGGTGAGCGGGGGAGAGAAGGGAAGGAGGGGGTGGGAACGGCACGCACAAGGGGGGTCTCATGAGGTCTGGAACTGCCTCCGCCATGACATGCCCGTGCGCTGCCTGAAGCCCTGGGCCACCAGGGCCATGGCTATGCCCACAAAGAAGGCATCCCGGTATGCCTTCTGCTCCGTGCCCCGGCCAAGACCGAGAGATGCCTTGGGCTTGTCTGCTGTGAGCGGGAAGGGCTCACGCAGCTCATCACTCCCCAGATGGGGCAACGTAGGCGCCTCGAGGCAGGCGCTCTGGCGGGGTGGGGGGTGGCCAGCTTCCATCATCAGGGAGTGGGAGGGGAGGCAGGCACACAGGCAGGCGGACACGGGGTGCTGGGGAGGGACACGGGTGGGTCAGAAACAGACAGACAACAAGGCTGGTGGGAGAGGAATACAGGGAGAGGGGTCTGCAGAGACCAATAGGGACACGGGTCACTTCGCAGATGGAGGCAATGCAGGAACGGGCGCCTCTCATGCAGACGGACCGAGGGCGGAAACGGACGCTGTTGACGGGCGGACTGAGGATGGAAACGGACGCTGTTGACGGGCGGACTGAGGGCGGAAACGGACACCGTTGAAGGGCGGACACGGACGCCGTTGACGGGCAGACCGAGGGTGGGTGAGAGCCCCGGTTGCTGAAAGGGCTCTTCACGGACGTGGGGGACGTGCGCCATGTCACCTGTCACTGTTTGCCTGCCTGAGAGGCCCCCCAACTCCCCCCTCCCCTCTGAGCCCTGAGGGTCTGGGAGCGCCCCTGCTGTGTTCTCCCTGGGCTGGCTGTGGCAGGCCCTGGCTGGGATTCATGCAGGGCCTTGTGTGGTGGGAGCTGTCTCTCTGTGTGTGGGGCAGTGCTTGTGTAACATTGGGGTCATGGTGTTCAAGGGGCCTTTGCCCAAGGGGCATCTTTATTGTTCTGGAACATTGGCAGGGATGGCCAGGCGAGGCTGCCAGGGGTAGGCACAGCAGCCACTCAATGTAGCAGCAGCAGCAGCAGCTAAGGAGGGTTGCAGGGCAGGCTCCCAGACCTCTGGCAGCATCGAGGCAGACGACCATGGGGCAACCAGACTGCGGGCCCAGGGGTGCTCCCCAGAAGGTAGGTGGTGGTGGACATTCCTGGGGAGACATAAATCACAGGAGTGTTCCATGGCAGCTGCTGTGTGGTAGCAATCCCCATTGAAGAAATGCCAGTGTGCCGGTTGCAAAGGCCTGCAGGGAGAGAAATCAAACACAGCTGAGTGGTGTGACACACATAGCCTGGTCTGCGCTCCTTCCCTGGGTGTAAGGTGAGCATGATCCTGTAAGGGAAAGGGGTCAAAGAGAGAGACAACAACACAACTTGGGGGTCACAACCATGGCAATCCTAGCAATACTGACCTGTCAGTAGACCCTGTGGAGAAAAGAGGGGGGGGGGAACAGCTGGTGTCTACATATGGGTTACAGTTCCACACTCATGGCATTGTGTGCTCACATTCATACAGGCAGCTATGAGACAAGACATTGGTATAGAGGCATATCATGGCAGGCTATGCAGGCAGCTATGAGACAAGACATTGGTATAGAGGCATATCATGGCAGGCATATCATGGCAGGCATTGCAGGCAGCTATGAGACAAGACATTGGTATAGAGGCATATCATGGCAGGCATTGCAGGCAGCTATGAGACAAGACATTGGTATAGAGGCATATCATGGCAGGCATTGCAGGCAGCAATGAGACAAGACATTGGTATAGACGCATATCATGGCAGGCATTGCAGGCAGCAATGAGACAAGACATTGGTAAAGAGGCATATCATGGCAGGCATTGCAGGCAGCTATGAGACAAGACATTGGTATAGAGGCATGTATCCTATCTATATTTCTCTATGCAAAGAGGCAGATGTCAGACCACATGTCAGCATGAACCCTGCACTTACCTGCACTTACCTGCTGGTGTTGTTGCCTGTGGGGGGGGAGAGGGGCTGGGAGAAAGACATGGGTTAGCAAACACTTGCATGGAGACAGCTGCCCAGGCACAGCAGTAAATAGTTTGGCCACAGGCGGCACGGCCCTCTCTGCCCTAGAGGGGGGCAGAGAGGAGAGAGGAGAAGAGAAGTGGGGTGTTAGAAAAGTTTTCAAAGTCCCACTTTGTGGCTGCTGGGGGACAGAACCCCACACCACGTGCTCAGAGAGAGAGAGAGAGAGAGTGAGTGGAGGGCTGGGGCTGGGCTTTTGTGGGAAAGAGGCTGGGTGGGGCTGGGTGCTGATAGGGTAACTATTTGGGTCCATGTCCAGAGTTAGGCCACAACTGTTCGGTCCTAACTCAGGCCCAACTCGGGCCCAGGGTGTTAGAACTTTTCAGGAGAGGGCTGGTGTGGGTAAGGTAAAATGGCTCCTATGGGTCTCCTCACATTTGGGTCCACCCTTTTTGCTGGCCCAAATTTTGGGCCTGAGTTGGGCTCGAGGGGGCGTGTCAGGGGCTCTCCAGTGTCTGGAACCGGACCAAATTTCGTAACCGCCCCTGTCACACCCCCGACACGCCCACTTTTAGGCTGCAATTGTGCCTGAATTGTGCAGTTGTGCCTGAATTGTGCCTGAACCCAATTCAGTCCCAATTGCAGCCCAACTCAGGCACAATTCAGGCACAACTCGGGCCTAAAGCACTTGGGCTGCAATTGTGCCTGAATTGTACCGCAGTTGCCTTGGGCTGGACCGGGCTGTTAGTTTTATGGTGCAAGATGAATTCCCGAAATAATATGGAATTGAAGGTTATGTGGTCTGTCTGCCTAACTGGGGCAAAGTGCGCTATACCCAAGCCCATCACACACTCACATTTAAGGCACTACACCAGAGTTTCCCAAACTTTCTCTGTTCATGGTGCCCCTACAGATCCCAGTATCTTTTTCCCCCACAGTGCTCTTACAGTTCCATCGCTGTGTTTCCCTTTGAAATTTAAACTATCCTGTGAGCTCACTGTGGCACCCTGGAGTACCATGGCGCACAGTTTGGGAACCGTGGCACTACACTATAGACTTCAACTGTTTTAATTACTGTATCACTTTCTTCTCAGCTCCTTCCAAAACTACAGTCCCCAGAATTTTTTGGGGAAATTAAGTGGTATAGCATCAATATGAGATGTGGTACAGATTGGACTTTAAAGGCACCCTAAGGCACTGATCATCATCGCATAACTCAAACAAGGTGCAGGAAATCTAGAATGACCCTTGTTAAGGAGCCACTTTTGGAAGGCAGAGTGTCACATCCCCCTGAGAGCAGATGAAGAAGTCTTAGTGCCGAATTAGAGCCTTCTGCTTATGGCACAACTAAGGTGCATTTTTTTAAAGGTGGCCCATTCTTTCAGATTTAATGCACTTGTTTGTAAATTGAAACAAATGGACACTTCTGTCTTGTAATTCTGATGTGATATATACGGTCACGTTTACCTTGGCATGGTCCTTGCAGTCACCAATCAGCTAATCAAAAAGCAATACACCTGCCAGCTGTGTTTATTCCCTTCCCAGCATACATAACACCCTTTTCAAACGGGTCAAAGCAAATGGTGGGACTAGATGTTTCATTTATCACCAAGGAATTACAGCATCACCAAACCCAATTCCTATTAATTAGATGTCTTCGCTTACTGAAATTTCTTTCAAATAGGTAATCAGCATGGCTGTCTCCCCCATTCCCAGTCACCATTTGAGATAATCAAAATGGATGGTTTTCATTTTACTGTGTCACTTTTCCTCCGGCAACACATTTCTATATACAGTACAGGCTTACCAGATCGCCGACCGGGACGTTCCTTTTTGCCCTTAAGGGCGGCGGAGGGGCGGGGCGATAGGAGCTGGAGCGCGCTCCGGCTCCTATCGCCCCGCCCCTCCGCCGCCCTTAAGGGCAAAAAGGAACGTCCCGGTCGGCGATCTGGTAAGCCTGAGTATATATATATATATTATTCTAAAATAGGTCCTCTCGTTTGTTTACTGGGATAGCAGCTGCCTCTTTTTTCCCCCACCACTTCTAAACACTCAAAAGCTCCACATACATGGTTGGAACACATCATGGTATGGATTACCCCAGTGATCCCACTAAAAATCGAATCCTCAAGGCAGATCATCCTAGTCCCAGTCATAATGTACTGGAATGTTTACTGCATGGACTGAAATTCTACACTTCCCATTTTTTCTGATTGCTGGAAGGGACAAACAAGCTCTTTCGGTTTACATGAGCATGCAAAAAGGAGATTGCTGCAAGAGAAAATGTGATATCTTTGGTGCTATCTGGTTTTGAATTTGACAGTGATAATAGTTGTGATAATAGTCACTCCGGTGCTGGGACATCCATGCGGTCGGTGGCGGGAGGTAGGTCTCTGGTGACCACTGCATGGGCGGTCTGGGCAGTGAGGGAGGGGGCCATTGGATGAGCCGGTCCAGGAGGGGGCAGGGATGGTGTCCGGGCTGGCTCGGCTGTTATGCGGCCTCCTCCTACTTACACTGAAATCCGAGGAGGCTGATTGGGCCTGCCCCGGTTTACACCCGGGGAAGGGGACAAATGTCCCCTTCCCCGAGTAGACTTCTGGGCTGCAGCAGTGCGGCCCGGAGCAGGGATAGGATCCCGCGGGCGGCCCTGGGCCACCGGACAGATCTTTAGTCAGGATTTCACCCTTAGAGAACTACGGTAAATAAAAAAAGGTAAAGAAGACAAAGATCACAAACAAAAATGGAATAAAACAAAATGGAGAAAATATATCTGAAGAATGCCTCTATTTCCCCCCAGTGTATTACACTAGCAATGTGATCTTCTCTCTCCACTTCTGCATATCTATTTGACTGTTTGAAAGGAAGTGGCCATCATGTTCTGGGCTGCAAGAATTTTAAGGGCCTTCAAGACAAGGAGCAAGATAACCCTGAACTGATAGCCTGGTGATAGAAGACTGTGTTCAAACCACTTCAAACTGCAGGTGAGGCATGCATGTATATTTTTTAATGCTGTCCTGCATATGATCGAATGTTCCTTGCAAATATTCCTATGACACTGCTTTCTCTAACACTGTTTTGTTACAGCACTCTTTGTCCTGGGTGCAATGCTTAACATATTATAAAAAAGGAAAAGGTTAAAATTCATACAAACATTCAGAAATTTGGTGCAGAAAAGTACAACCAACTGTACTGCGCTTTCAGCTGAGACAACCTGTGTATTTTAGTTAGTATGGGGTCAATCACTTGCTACCAGGAAATGCTTCAGGAGAGAAAACAGTGGTCCAAGCTTTCTACCCTAGTTGCCTTCTTCAACAAGAAGTGACTGTTGAGTCCTTCAGCAGTTCCGAAGAATGAGTCAATTCAATTCTCTTTCTTTGCATACCATATTAAAATTCGGATCCAGCCATACAAACATAACAAAACAACAATCTATAAAAATCAGCTAATCTGGAGGTGTGGTTGCGTTAAATCGTGTCCTTCTACTAATAACAATCCATTTCAGAAAGGTCACCACTTTCTCTGAAAGAACTGTATTTACACCCGAGAGTAGATAACAGATTTTCTCAGTGTCTTCCTTCCCATCTCTCCCTATTACGTAAAAGCTCCTCTAAAAACTCCCTTCGCAAATCTTTGTAATAAGGGCAGTGCTACAGCATATGATGAATAGATTCTACCCCACCTAATAGGCATGCACAGGTTCTCTCTTCATAAGGAATTCCTCTGAATCTTCCATACAATAACTCTGATGCCAGGAATGAGTCACAATCTAACTCATCCTCTTGAGAGTAGCATCTCCCATCAACTTCCATCATAACCATGTAGAAGCAGTGACAACAGTAGTGGTCAATTCTGCAGCAGGCTCTGATCTAATGCCCTGGTGTGATCCTGTCTATGTTAGAACTGTGTTATAATTAGCTCCTATAGCACTGTTTCACACAGGACTGTTTTCCAGGAACAAATCTATAGCTTTATAGGGGTACTATATAGTGAATTAGCACATCACAGGGCATGTTTTAGTATAGCACTAATGTGTTAGTTTACCATACAGGGAACATTTTGTGATGGGGAAATGTTAAAAAATATCTCACTCACTCACTCACTCACTCACTCACTCACTCACTCACTCACTCACTCACTCACTCCACGCATCTGTACCTGCTACCTAAAGTATTTGACAGTTGATTGGATTGGAAGTGGGTTTTGGGGTGGGAGAGGGTTGCTTGCTTAATGCCTCATATTGGCTATAAAGAGAGAATGAAGTGAAATAATGTATGATGAATTAAATGTAACAGATGAAACAAGCTGTTCTTATACAAATCCTTTCTCATTATGCTGAACCCTTTAATACAGTGTACATTAAGTTAGGAAAACCCCTCTAATCACACTACTCATAAAGTCCTCTACTTTTTTTTAACGTAACTTGATAAAACTTTAAAAAACAATATTGATTACTTCAGGAATGCATACAGTGGGCCCTTCATAGCCGCGGGGGTTCCGTTCCCAGACCCCCCATGGATGCGAAAATCTGGATACTCGTCCGCGATGGGGAGGTGGGGGCGGCGCCACAGTACCTTAATTAACAGCCATGCGGGCCCGACACCCCCTGTCTGTGAATGAACCATCTCAGTTCTAATACCACAGGCAGAACTTCCACTTCTGACGCAATCCTGTGTAACTTCACGTTTACGGCACCCAGATAGTAAGCGGCGCAGGCGCGGTGGCAGCTGCTCACTCCCCCAGCAGGTACAGCTGCTCACTCTCCCGGCGGACACCACTGGCGCTGGTCAACGCAGGTAGAATCTACACCGCTTGGTGCAGGGGCGGGGACAGGCATGACAGGGTGGCGAGGGAGGGGGGCCATGGGCTGGGAGGGGGCGAGGATATCAGCGGCACACTTCGCCAATATCCTATGCCCCTTCCCAGTCCAGGTCAGCCTTACACCGCCTCCCTGGATGCATGCCAGCTTCAGAGCTGGTGTACATCCAAGGAGGCCCATTGTGGCTCACGGGGCTGACACCAGGGAAAGGGGACGAATGTCCTCTTCTCCAAAGGATAGCCCAGGCCGTGGCAGTGCAGGCTGCAGTGGGCTTAAGATACAGTGGCTGGCCCTTTAGGCCGTCTGCTTAAAGTTAGACAGGATTACGCTGCCCATTTCTCACACAGTTTTTTTTCAATGAAGTTGGTTCATGCATTCAGCTGTGAGTCTTCATGCATTCAGCTGTGAGTCTTCAAGTGATGAAAGCTCAAGTGATGCACATCGACAATCCCTAACCTGTGACAAGGGACTCAGTTGTCATTTTTGACCTTATGCACACACTCACTTGCGCCATCTTTTGGAAGAGACAGGAAATGCAAACCATGCCTGTGTAACTGTCTCATTTCCTATTACAGAACATGGATTTAGAGAGCAAAGAGGAATTCCTGGGTGCCTGCTGGGCTAGAAGTATGAAGAACTGATGAGGAAGGGGAAAAATACTTTAATAATTTAATCTGAAAAGGGCAAAATGCTGTACAAGCCAGAGTAAAACTATGTCCCTTTCATAATTAACAATCATGACATGGACTTGCACTTACATATCTCTCCCTTGAAAGTGCTTCCCTATCACATTTTGTGGTCTGCGTTTTAAGTGCAGAGTTTTTATTGATGTTAACATGAGTAGTTCAGAGGGCTGGCATTCTACATAACAGAGAAGCATATGCCATCACTGAAGCTGTTCTGCTTCAAGGAAAGGAGGAGGAAATAATACCCTAAAGCTATTTTTTTAAGAAGCATAAAACAATCTGTTGTGATCCACTAAGGAGTAATTGCGTAGGGAAGTTACAAAATGAGGTTTTAGGAGACTATAAAATCACTTATTACTACTAGAGCTGCAGTGTAGCTAGATGACATTTCAATCTATTTATCAAAGCACTGGCAATTCCCCTTTTCAAAGCCAGTGAACCAATAATGAAAAGTGAGGAAAGTTCATCAATGTCTGTGACCGCACAGACTCCTAGAACTGTACAGCTGTACAGATAAAGCAAATTTTAAATCTACCCAGTTATTGTGATTGGGTGGGGTTGCTGGCTGGGGGAGGGATTCCCTATCTAGAACGTATTTTTAAGACACTTGGTAAAAACGCATTTTGCAAGGTAATTTTGTTTTGATGTGCTAATAAGTTACAAAATGGCAACTGCTGCATCCTGGGGGGGGGGGCAGACTGAGAGACCTTAGCAGAGAAAGGGAATTTTAAGTCCCCTTACCCCTGCACAAGCCTACCGACCCTCAATGGGTCTCCTCGAACCTGTGTTAGCGGTTTTGCTAGCACAGGTCCAAGGACAGAAAAGGGGCAGGGAGGCTGCCGCTGGAGGGGATAGGATCTGGCATGCACCTTTCACAAATGAACCACCCCTCCTGCAGCCTCCGCGCCCCCATTACGCCCCCTCCCCACCCTTTTTCGCCCCCCTGCCCCCATTACGCCCTCCCCTACCATCTTACCTCCTCCAGCAAGCTTCAGGGGAGCCACTAGAGTGGGTGGAAAGGCACAGGTCCTTTTGCCAGTGCTCCCAGTAGTGTGTAGTGCTCTGCCAGAATGCCTTTTGTGACTGGCGCCGACTGCTTTACGGCAGTCAGCACAGTGGAAGAGCAGCACTACCAGCGGGAGGTAAGTATAGGATTGGGCCCTTTGCTCCAGTTATTCCAGTCTTTTCAACCTGGTGGTCTAGTGCTCAGGATCCATTCGTCATATTGCCACAACCCTGGTCATATTCTTTTGGCAAGCAACTGTAGCCCAGTGGTGCAGCACATGGCTTGCCTGCAGAAAATCTCAAGTTTGAGAGAGAGAGAGAGAGAGAGAGAGAGAGAGAGAGAGAGAGAGAGAGAGAGAGAGAGAGAGATTTCAGGTATTGGGGCTGGGAAAGATCTCTGCAAGAGCCAGTGCTAATCAGTGTACTTGACTAAAATCACTGACTCAATATAAGGCAGTTTGTTAGGTTCATCCATCAATGCAAACATGCATGAGAAGCAGTCACAGATGGACCCACCTTTGGATAGCCAGAGGATTTTATAAATAATAGTGCTGCTTGCCTAAGAACTATAGCAGCTCGTCTGCATCTCATACCATTATAATTAATACAAGATCAACTGACATAAATAAAAGAAACCCCCAAAGACAACACTTGACCCCAAAGAGCTTAGTTCGGCCTATACAGTGGACCCTCCACATCCGCGGATTTAACAATCCACAGATGGCTCTGGAGGCCGCTTCTGGGTCACGCTAGGTCTGCGATGCACTCCATTGGCTTCCACGGGTCTCAGGATGCCTTGGGGAAGTGACTGGAAGCAACTTCCGGCTTACTTTCAGTATTCATTTGCGGCATCCTGAGGCCCGCGGAGGCCAATGGAGTACATTGTGGGCACAGCCTCTGGAGGCTTCTGATAAGGTATAGTATGTATAAATAAACAAATAAACAAACAAATAAACAAATAAAATAAAATAAAACCAGTATTTATATACAGCCTTTTCTTTGGTCATCAGATTTCTCCTCCGACTTTAATTCAAAGGCGGTTTACATGGGCAGGCTTTCTAAACCCCAAGGGGTTTTTACAATATAATAATGTTCTAAACTTTCGTAGAACCCTTCATTCTTTCTGGTGTTCGCCTCACCACGCTTCAGCTCAGGCAACCTTGACTCTCACTCAAGTGCAGCTGCAGTCCCACTCCCCCACAGAGGCTCTGCAACTTATCAGCTTGGCGTGCCGGCAGCTCTCCGACAGACACAGACACTTCTGGCCGTCTTGAACTGCCGTCCTTCAGATCTTCAGGCATACTGTATATGAGACGGTTGCTCTACCAACTGAGCTAGACATCCTGCTAAGTATTGTGGCCAAGTCCATGTATTGCTGGACTTCAACATCCACAGATTTTGGTATCCATGGGGGGGTCCCAGAACCAATTTCCCACAGATACCGAGGGCCCACTGTATATGTATCCCTAAGGTTCAAAGTGGGTAATTCCCCTTCTACATTGAACAATGATATGAGGCAGATTAGAAATTTCTCATTTTATAAAATGGGATTTTTTCCACCTTGGATCTCCACAATGTGGTGGAAAGGCAGGGTATAAATGTATTAAATAAATAAATGGAGAATTGAGAAACTGAGAGCCCATGATTTGCCCTAGGAGACTGAATCGTGATGGGATGTGAACCCAGATTTCCACTGTTCTCATTGTATTACCATTGCACATACTTAATTCAGATAACTAAGATTTGAAAATGTATTTTACATTTTCTAATTCAAATCTCTGCAAATCTAACAAAATGAGAAACTACATTCATTTTACCTTTTTTAAATGCACTTTCCCTTTTCTTCTCTTTTCCTTTTTCACACATGAATGCATCTGGTGTGATATTAATTAACTCCCTTTTCTACATCATCCGCTTGCACAAAAGAATTATCTCCTCTGGAGATAAAAAGATTATTAGCAAAGCAAAACAAACACCGACACAATTTGTTTTTTGTTAACACATCAGTCACACAAGACCTCATAAGGATAATAATTTACCAACATCAAACATTGTGAAATATTGTTCTTAGGAATTTCGGCTGGTGCACGTTATGACTGCAGTGTAAAGGCTACTTTCAGTCGATTTATGTTGTGGCAAAGATAAGCCTAGACTGAACACCACCGCTTGACTGTGGACCTCATCCTTTATGGGGAGTGGAACCCTATTCAGAAGAGGCAGGACACTCTCCCAAGCTACATGGACCTCTGTCTTGTCTGAATTTGGCTTCAGTTTCATCTAGACTTTGGTTTTGGCACCCATACAGTACTTCACATGTAAATCAATGTATACATTTAAACAGTGTGTAAAGTCAGTGAGTTGGCCAGAAATGTAAGTGCAGCTGAAGAATAATCACATTTGGTCTGAAACTTTGGGTGGCAAGGGAGAAACAATGGCCCAAATGGCACCCCTGCAGCTAAGAACTTGCCATCAAACAGGGGAGAACAAGACTAACGTATGTCAAAGAACATGTTGTGCAACCCTAATGGTTTACACTATTTTTATTTTATTTTATTTTTCACATTTTTATACCGCCCTTCCTCCAAGGAGCTCAGAGTGGTGTACATATTTCCTCCCCTCCTTTTGTCCTCACAACAACCCTGTGAGGTAGGTGAGGCTGAGAGATAGTGACTGGCCCAAGGTCACCCAGGAAGCTTCGTGGCTGAGCGGGGATTTGAACCTGAATCTTCCAGGTCTAAGTCCAACTCCAAACCACTACACCATCCTGGCTCAACAACACTAGCGTTACTCAACATTTTTGACCTGTGAACCACCTATGCGGGCCTCCGGCCGACTGCATACCACCGGAAGAAAGTGCTGATTATATCAATGGAACTTTTTCCAGGTTTGCAGGCCCGCTGGAATCACACCAATCTTTAAAAAAGGAAGGAGGGGGGACCCGGGAAACTACAGGCCGGTCAGCCTAATATCTGTTCCAGGGAAGATGGTGGAAAGTCTCACTAAAGATAAAATCTTAAAACACATAGAAGAACAAGCTCTGCTGAGGGAGAGTCAGCATGACTTCTGCAAGGGGAAGTCTTGCCTCACAAACCTTTTAGAATTTTTTGAAAAGGTCAACAGGCATGTGGATGCAAGCGAACCCGTGGATATTATATATCTGGATTTTCAGAAGGCGTTTGACACAGTCCCTCATGAAAGGCTCCTGAGAAAACTCCACAGTCAGGGAATAAGAGGGCAGGTCCTCCTGTGGATTAGGAACTGGTTGAAGACCAGGAAACAGTGAATGGGAGTCAATGGGCAATTTTCACAATGGCGAGAGGTGAAAAGCAGTGTGCCCCAAGGATCACTCTTGGGACCGGTGCTTTTCAACTTATTCATAAATGACCTGGAGTTGGGGATAAGCAGCGAGGTGGCCACGTTTGCAGATGACACTAAACTTTTCCGGGTGGTGAAGACCAGCAGGGATTGTGAAGAGCTCCAGAAGGATCTCTCCAAACTGGGAGAATGGGCAGCAAAATGGCAGATGCGCTTCAATGTAAGTAAGTGTAAAGTGATGCACATTGGGGCAAGAAACCAAAATTTCACATATACGCTAATGGGTTCTGAGTTGTCTGTGACGGATCAAGAGAGAGATCTTGGGGTGCTGTCGGACAGGTCGATGAAAGTGTCGACCCAGTGTGCGGCGGCTGTGAAGAAGGCCAATTCCATGCTTGGGATCATTAAAAAAGGGATTGAGAATAAAATGTCCAATATCATCAATATCTGTGCCAGGTGCAGGGGTGTGGCAGCAGGAAACAGGTAATCTTGTTGGCTGTGTGCTCCCTGAGGCATCTGGTGGGGCCACTGTGTGATACAGGAAGCTGGACTAGATGGGCCTTTGGCCTGATCCAGCAGGGCTCTTCTTATGTTCTTAAGTTCTTATGAAAAGGCAGGTAAGACGCAGGGGAGGGCCTTTCCACAGTGTCTATAGCCCACGTGCCTGAGTTCTGCCACCTCAGCAGAGCTCAAGGCGCCACTTTCCGGGCTCCAATGTGGTACCATGTGGCTGAGATGGTAGCTGCCATCTTGGCCACCGGTGGCCTGCATACCAACAGCCTGTGGTCCACATACCATCAGTGGTATACGCACCAGAGGTTGGGAACCTCTGGTTTACTCAGATCAACAGTCCTACTGAAGTTGAAGCAAGTGTCATTCTCCAGATCAAGGTAACAGAGGTATATAAGTAGGATTTTGTAATGGAAAGGAAGATTTTAATGAGAGGAGTTACAATAATCAGAGAATATAAATAAGCAATTGGCTAGTGTAGGAAGCAATGGCTGTACATGGCAAAGCTAGTAGGAAGCCAAGCAGATTGCAGCCATGAGCAGGATAAAGATGAGATAGACTCAGAAATTACAGTTCTCATAGAAAAAGAAGGAAAGGATCCCTTTAATAAAAGAGATGGGTGAGGTGAGCTAATGGCACGACAGGGGAATATTTCAGCTTCTCTGTAAGACATTCCTCAGAGGGTTGCTCTGAGAGATAACTGGGGCCAAAGAACAGCTAGTTCACTTCACAAAAAGAAAAAGTTAGGAAACTTAAAGGGAGCAGGCTGGTGGTAGTAGAGATGCTGTTGGAGGGTCTGCAATTATCCAGGTGCAAAAAGGGAATGATGGTAGAAAAGGTCTTGCTCTTTTCTACCAGAACAGAGGAGCTGTCATCACGAGGATTGAAAGCTTGGAGTTGAGACTTCCTCTAAAAAAAAACTACCTCTTGGGATACACAGGATTGGTTTGGTTTGGTTTGGTTCACACATGCATGTCCAACCGTGTATTTCTTTACACTTATAAGATGATTGGCAGCTGTCTATGCCAACTGATTCCGTTCAAAGCATTGCATTTGAGATAATCGTAGATAGCATGAAAGTTCTGTCTGTTAGATCTGTGATAAGTGGTTCACACATGCAAGCCATCACTTGATATTAAAGTCATCTAGTTACCAATGACTGCAATGCTAGACTTACTAGGGACTAAATCCCATTGAATGAAGCGAGATTTACTTCTGAATCCACACATTTGGGATTATGCTGAACTTGAATGGCCTAGTTTCCTTGGGGGAGAAGGTTGATGGGTGTTCCACTGCAGCCTATTTCCTAGTCCCGTGAAGCTGTTTGCTCTGTAGTTACCTTAGTTGCTTCTTGTGGTACACACTGCAGATTGGTTTGTATCATGGTTGAACTGTGGGCGTGGCAACCCCAGCTTGTGAGGTAAGAGAAAGGGGATGTCAGTTCGTCAGGTCTCCCATCACAGGACAGGCTTGCAGCCTCGGGGCAGGTGCTCAACGCTCACCCTCCACTTTAACCACCACCCACCAACTCATCCCTGGCCAACGGCGAGGCTGTCAAGGCTCAATCCTATCCAACTTTCTGGTGCCGATGCAGCACCGAGGTAAAGGGGACAAACTTCCCTTACCTTGAGGAGGCTTCCATGACTTTTCCCCAACTGCAGGATGCAGCACGCACCCCATTGGAATGGCTGCATCGATGCTGGAAGGTTGGATAGGTTTGGGCTCTCAGTCCTGCCACTTCCTTCCCCATGGTGCCCACATGTAACACCCCCATTGTCAGGGTGACCAAGACATCAGGTGTGCTCTGGATGTCAGCTGGGCCATCAAGGGTGTGTGTGTGGAGGCTCTGCTCAGCGGCATAGCTCGTCGACAAGCCAAGAAATTCATTTGAGTGTAGAAGGAAATCCCTTTTTGTGGGAGACAGACGGATAGCTGTGGAGGGATGACTTGTCCAGAGCTTTCTCGCCTCTTTTATAATGATTTAGAGCAAACCTCAAGTTCAGCCAAAGCCAGGGAATGGAATCCTATTATTGTAAACTGGGATTGTGTGCTTTATAGATCTAACACTTTGGTTTTAAAAAGTTTGAAAAAGATTGAACAGTTTATGTTTATTGCCTGTTGCACAACCACGCACATGGAGACTAAAAGATCAGCGACTGTCTGAACATTTTAGGGAAGAACCCCTTCTGATCTCTAGCTCTGAAAATAATCAACCTTTGGAAAACTTGAACTTTACTGCTCCAATTATCACGCGTGTTTCCAGTCCGATGGAAACAAGGCAGATTAGATTGTGGATGTCAGCAGCACTACAATTGGCTTAGCAGGCCCTATCGGCACACCTGCTCCCTTCAGTAATCAGATGACCCAAGCACATGTTCCAATATATTTTACCTCACTTAAATACATTGCCAACCTGAACTTCTATTCCTAGAATTTTGGGGAAAGAAATCAACTTGAATCATAGAACAAGGCTGCTTGATCAGAAAACCTATAGCTTGCACAGGACTCTGGAGAATATAATCATTAAGTAACCAAATTAAATAGCATTTCCAGATCACAGCATGTGAAGGGAAATCGGAAACAGATCAGCAGTGTTTGCCAAGGACTCGAGAATGACAGTTCTCAGTGCAGTGCCTGATGATCAGGGCGGGGACCAATTCCCCTCAGCTCCGTTTCCCGGATGCCCCCATAACAGGATGGTCCTTTTCTTATCCGTATGAAAATTGGAGCACAGTGTACAAGTCCCAGCTTTTCTTCCTCAATTTCTATATTGGCCCATGCTAAAAAAGAAAATAAAACCTCAAACCCAACATTCTTCCTTTGGCTGCCCAGCCAAATATCAAACTGTTGAATGTTATGAGGTGGGTTATTTAAGATGACCTGCATGTGTAAGGCTGCAATCCTATGCTCACTTTTTTGGCAATAAATCCCACTGAACGCAACCGGACTTACTTCTGAGTAGACATGTCTAGCACTATTTATTACAAAGCTTATATACTGCCTCTCTCAATAGACTCAAAGCGGTTTACATAGGCAGGCTGAACAGCAATCCATTTTTCAATGAGATTATTATTATTATTATTATTATTATTATTATTATTATTATTATTTTAATAATAATTAAATTAATAATAATAATAAATTATTATTATTATTAATAATAATAATAAGTATTTATATACCGTGTTTCAACAAAAGTTCACAAAGCAGTTTACAGACAAAATCAAATGATTAAATGATTAAATTTTACAAGTATTATTCCATGAGACAATCTCAAAGAACTTCCATTTTTCCAGGGGTTCCCTTCATAATGCAGTCACTTCATAATGCAGTCATCATCCTGGCTGCCGGCTTTTGCGCTTTCTAAGCTCTCGCAGGCAGCTGCAAACCAAGCTTCAGACTGGATTCTCAAGGATGTTATCCAGGGTTTTTTTGTTTTTTGCCAGCTGACTCCTCCACACAGACACAGCAGCCTCCTGGTCTCCCATCCAAGCAACCGATCCTGCTTAAGTTTTTTCAGGAAAGGTGACAGCTCAACCACCAGACTGCACCTCCTGCATTGTGTTGTTAGTCCAGGGGTTCTCAAACTTCGTTACCAGTGGTGAAACAAGGGTGGAGCGAAGGCAAGTAGTTCTGCAAGACTCCGTTACACTAGAGTCAGCAGCCCCTCCCCCTTGCTGTTGGAGCCATTCCAGCAGCAACAGGGGAGTGTCCTGCGTGTTGCCTTTGCTGCCAGAATGGCTCCAACAGCAAGGGGGAGGGGCTGCTGACTCCAGTGTAACGGAGTCTTGCAGAACTACTAGCCTTCGCTCCACCCTTGTTACGCCTCTGTTCGTTACTGCAACCCCCCCCCAAATAATTATACATTTATGCGATTCCCCATATTACAGCTAGTTGTGACCCACACTTTGAAAACCCCTGGAGTAAGACAATTGGTCCATCTAGCTCAGCATGACCTACACTGATTGGCAGCGACTTTCCAGGGTTTCAGGCAGGTCTTCCCCAGCTCCACCAAAAGGTTTCAGGGATTGAACCTCATTCTACAGAGCCTCTTCCAAGCTGCCGGTGACCACCCCAGGGGGTTGTGACCCACAGTTTGGGAACCCCTGTGTTAAAGTGCCCACAATACGTTTTTTGGTCACCCAACTGCAAGTACTGTACATGGAAGGCTGTTTCACACAAGTCAATATGATCCACATAGAAAATTGTGTGAAACGGCCATATCATTTGTCACACTGTGCAAAACAGATGAGTGCATTGGTTAGGTTACAGTGTGCCCGTTTTTTGCGTGGCTGCATCGGGGGGGGGGGAGAGGAATGGATTGGGCTGTAAGGCTGCAATCCTATATACATTTACCTGTGATCAAATCCCATAGAACACAATGGAATGGACATCTGAGGAGACATGCACAGGATTGTGCTGCAAAGGTGCCACATTGATGTTAGATTGAACAGCATGCAATTGAGAAGGGGAGCAGTCAGAACTCTGCATTGGCTGAAACATTCTGATGATTATTGATAAATACAGCAAGAGTTCCTACTCCACAGTGCTAGGTACTATACAACCCTATAGTCAAATTGGGGAGTCCAGGGGCAATAGGGAGCAGTTGGGACTACCAACTGGGATAGTTCTCCAAGAAAGAAAAAAACAGCTTCTCAACCATAGTCAAATATGCAACGGGAAGCCTAAGAGAAATGATTCTGCAGCAATGCCTGGACTTTCACTTTGCTGTTTCAGTCATTTTCAATTATAACCACATTTCAAATTTCATCCATGTGCTTTCCTCTTTTGTCTGATTTCATCCAACCTTCCACAACGTTCGTCAATGTTCTTATGCTTCTTTTTCTTTTATTTAGGTTTTGTACACTTCGCATGTGTTATATAGTTAGTTATTTACTTTTTTGCTGGCCAAAATAAATTTGTAAGCTAAATAAGGCTTTGCGTTGTCATTCATCCATATCGGACTTTAATCCATGCGCTGGTCCCTAACCAGAGGAAAGTGCAAGGTATTGCTGCATTAGGATATATATAAATGTGATGCTTTATCAGAATATAGACCTTTAAAAACCACTGGATTTATGCAATTAAATGATTTCTTATCACCAGAGAAATAGAAACCTCTATGCTTTATTCTCTCCCCCTTTACCTCTGCACCATCTTTAGAAACGCTATTGGCCACCCCACACCACTTTCACTCTGTCCTCTGGTTTCTAAGCCATTCTAGATTTTTTTTTTTTGCCTGCGATACTTAGGTTTTTTTTAGGGGCGTCTCTCTTTGTCCTGGTCTCTTTGAGTTCTTTTTCACTGCACATCTTTCACTTTTATTTTTGATACATGGACTCCTGAAAAACAGACTTTGAGTGAAATTCTGGCTTCACTGAATTCAAAGGGGAAAAAAAGCCATTGATTTAACCGGCTGAAAGATCTTTCTCCTTCCATCTGTCTCCATTGATAGTCTTTCATTTTTCCTATTTAGCAGGTGCCTCTCTCTTGCTTAATATGTTTCTATTCTCCCATTTATTTCTCATCATTGTTGCCTTTCCTTTCCCGTCTCCTCCACATCTGATGAGTAAGTGGTTTCAAAGTATGATTGAGACATTCAAGGGTATCTTTAAGCAGATTCATAGTAAACGCTGATTACAATAAGCCACTTTAAATTTAGATTACTTTAAACCTAGAGGGATAGCTCAACGCAGCAGACACTGACCTTGTTGATTTCAAATGTTCAGATCTGGCAAAAGCAGGCAAATAGGGCTGCAAATGTTGGTGCTTTGTTAAAACCGCCTTGCCGAGTGGGAAGGGAAACAGATGGACTTGGTCAAGCCTCTTCGGCCCAGTTAGGTCTCTAGGATAATTGCAGTGGCGCACTCTGTGCAAAGCTGGATGCACCTCTATGTTGGCAAAAAGGGGAAGCAGGAAAAACAGAAGCATTAAAAGATCTGTGATAGAAGGACAGCTGTATAATAAGGAGAATGTCTTTTTTGGGCCTGGGTTTAACCAAGGAGCTGCTCTCCTTAGCAGCTGTGAACAGTGATAACTTAGGGTGTGAGACCTCCTGCTCTTACATGTGGTTCTGTTCATACCCCACCCAGTGGCGTTCTTTGATGGGGGGCCCTGTGGCCTTGGGCCCCGGGCGGCCCCCGGGTGCCAGCTTCCAGGGGGCGCCTCTTGCCCTCTCTTGGCCTCTTAGGCGTTCTGCGCATGTACAGAACAGCCAGTTTGAAAAGGAGTTGCGCCAAGGTGAGCGCGGGGCTGGCGGTGGCGGCAGCGGCGGCCCAGAGGTTGAAGAAGGTAAGGTGGGGGTGGGCGATGGGGGTGGGTGCGCGGGGGCCGGATGGGAGCGTCCTTCGGGGGGACGCTCGGCCAACCCCTGCCCCGGGCGCCGGGAGGGCTAGCGACGCCACTGCCCCCCCTTACTTCCAAGGGTCTTGTCATGCCTCATAGTTAACTTCAAAAGAGAGACATTCTCCAGTGCAGGACTGGCCTACATATTGCTGCTTTTTCTCTTCAACTTGTGCCAGCTAAAGAGGTGACACAGTCCAAGGAGACCCATTGTTGAGTGGAAGGCTTCGGAGGGGGAATGGGGTTTAAATCTCCTTTCCCATCTGAAGCCTCCTGATCTGCCCCCCACCCACTGGATACAGCACATGCCTTTTCAGCGCAGCTGTACCAGTGGGGGGGGGAGGATAGGATTGGGCTCTTAAAACATGAATCTAACATGATAATTTAGTAAGCAAGAATTTAGTGAGCAAGAATTCCAGAAAACAGGGATTTTTTTTAACAGTCACACAAAGCTATGAGAGTCCTTCAGTTTTGGGGGAATACTAGAAAATGAGTGGGAGAGGGGGGTGGCGAGCTGCAAACTCCAAAGACAAGAAATGCTCTCTTCTGCTCTGTAGCACCAGGGATAACTTCTGAACAAAAGCAACTATCCAGCACATGTTAGGATGAAAGTCATGAGCTGCAGCAGTTAGCCTACAAAGAAAATATTGGTTGCCTCTTTCATCATGCTGAAATCCATTTGCAGCCAGGTAGGGAAGTGGGTGGTGGGTGGAATTGTAAAGCGTTACCTACCTGTCAGAATATGCCATGCAAAACAGATGCTTCTCCATGAATTGTGTATCTCTTAGAACTGCAGCACTTCCCAAGAACTTGTTATAAAAACAAATTGAATACTACAATACCATCTTTGTTGCATGAGTAGATGAGGTCGTCGGGGAAATGTTCATTGCCGTGTTTTAGCACACTCACAGTCCACTCCAAACGAACATTTATGAGAATGGAACAGAAGTTCCTCTGTCTGAAATGACCTTGCAGTGGAGCACACAGCATGCTGCCGGTGGCCATTTTGGAACTGCTGCCACAAACTGCTGCAGTGTCAGTGGCCCACAGCTACCCACGGGAGAGCAGGCTCCTGGTGCAGGGGGCAGGAGGAATAGGGTGGAGAGGGGGGAATGGGGAAGTTTCTGGGTGGAGGGTAGGAGGTGGAACGGGGGATGGAGGGGTAGATCCCATCCCACCATAAGCGACTTGCACCAGAATCCTATCCCTGTTCCCTCTCCTTCCGTCTCCCTAACTCTCCCTCAGACTTAGCAGTACTGTATATCATCATCATCATCATCATCATCATCATCATCATCATCATCATCATCATCATCATCATGCCAGCCCTGCTGTAGAGGTTTTTATAACTGCCGTAAGGGAGTCTCCACTGGCAGAACGCTTGTTCCGTCAGCGGTTTTAACCCAATAAGATTGGGTTGTTTGCGTGGTCGCAGACCTCTGAGCTGCAAAAACAGACTGCTCCTCTTGGAAGCTCTTATTGGGAAAGCTCTGACATCTCCTCTCCCATCAGCAGTATTCCATGCTGTATGAATGTGTGGTAGCATGTGAGGCTGCTGGTCTGCTGTGTTCACGGAGCCTTTCAGCCAATGAGAATCTGTCTTTTAAAACACAAAAAATTGCCCCAGCATCGCCAGTCAACATGAGCCCTTTAAGGAAGGCGAAGGCAGTGCAGGAGTGTTTGTAATCTGTGTAGTCAAAGGAGCTCTCTCATGCTCACAATTTATGAATCAGGTGACTTAAACACCATGCATTTGCCCCTTACAGGAGGAAGTGTTCCATTCATTTCCAGTAAGAACTGTAAATAAAAAGGTGACAAAAATGGCTCCCTAAAACATGAGAAGTCCTCAATGGAAATAAATGTGGAAATTATGAAGTTCTTTGAATAAAGTAGTTCTTTGCAACAACAGTTTAAAGTGCATGAAGTGACAGAATACCAAGGTGTTCCAAATCAGAATACACGGGCAGCCCAAACATACCTAAACTTCTGCACAGTGATGCAGAGGCACCAGTGCAGGCTACCAAGGCTGGCACCACCAATCCTGCCCCCCTCCTGGGCCTGATCCACCTGTCGCTGACCTCCCCTGCCCCGCCCCTACACAACCTGCGCCAGCGGGCATCCAGCTGGCCTTCCTGCCAGCGTGGCAAGGTCCATGCTGTCGGAAAGCACTTTACGGTGCTTTTGTGGTAGTGTGCGCTGATGGAATGAGGGTTCCGCTGGTGCAACCGCCGGATAGGATTGGACCAAAAGTGCTGTTAGTACTGTTGGCCCTCTGTATCCGTGGGATTTTCATTTCCAGAACCCCCGCGAATGCCAAAAACTGTGTTGAATTAAATCTACAGTGGAGGATCATGGTGCCACAGTACCTTATATAGAAGCTGTGTGGGTCTGCAGCCCACTTCTCCAGCTGCCCCGTGCTACGTAAGTCACACCAGCAGGCTTGGAATGTGTGGAAGGTCTGCTGAGGTGTATGCCTCAGTATACATAGCACAGTGTCCGCCTCAGAAGACCTCCCACATGCGACCGGAAGTAGTTTCCTGTCATGTTTTTCAAGCATTCCATTCCTGTTTGCATGATTTACAGAGTGTGGGGCAGCTGGAGAAGTGGGCCATGGGCCCACGCAGCTTCTACATAAGGTACTGAGGCGCCGCCCCGCAACCCTCCCCACCACAGACTCGAGCCACCCGGGTTGAGTCAAATCTGCGGGTGGCTAATCTGTGGATGTGGAGGACTGACTGTATCGCAGAACTCTCTGAGTTTAAGTGATGGATGCACCTTTATAGAACATTCTTGCAATGTCTGAATGCTGGGGGGAAATTGGTGGATGGGAAGAAGTACTTATGTCCGGAACTGGGCCCATCCCCAGCAGGCGCGACGCTCCGAGCCCCACAGGGGCTCAACGCCCGGACCCGGTTGGAGCGGGTCGCAGCTCCGGACTTGTTCCGCCCCCCCCCCCCCCGCATAGACAAAGGCAGGCCTGGGAGAGCCCGAACTCACCCAAGGCCAGGAAGGGGCAAGCAGACGACTCCGGGGCCCGAGGAGGAGAAGAAACCCCGGGCCTAGGCCAGAGGACGCGATCTGGCACCATCGCCGCAACGAAGATTAGGGAGGAGGGCGGGAGCGAGGCTGGAGAGGCACCACGTGACATGCAAGGCCAGCATAACGAAGGAGCCTCGCCTGATAGGCCGGACGGCCTGTCAGAGCCCTGCCTGTCCTGGTGGGATTGGCTGCAGGGCTGGGGGAAGGGAAAAAGGGGGCGGGATCAAGAGCTAGCCGGGAGTATAAAGCTTAAGCAGGCCAGTGATGAAGGGGCTGGCGAGAGGACTGGTACTCAGGAGCGACAGCCCGACCCCTCTGAAACCAGCCGGCTGGGGAAGGAAAAGGGTGAAACTAACCCCCTTTACCCCAGCCCCACCTGAGGCTTTGCAAGGAAGGCATCTCCCGGGTAGACCTGTCCCCCGCGGAGCCCTTTGGGGCCGAAGCCGCCCTGACAACTCCGTTGCCAGGGTCCCCCACAAGGGCCTGCCTACAACTTAGTCCTTTTTCAGCCTGGGGATTGTCCCCTAGAAATTTAAAATTTTATTTTTTCTCCAGTTGGGTTTGAAACTGGAACTGGGTCTCGATCACTTCAGGGAGGTGATCTGAAGCATAGGGAGGCCTGCAGAGGGGGCCATGGCCCCCCCACCCTCTGGAGGGCCGGCACAACCCCCAGTAAGTAAAAAACCACCCCTTTTTCCCGGCGGCAGCACAATCCTGGAGTGCCGCCGCCACTGACCTGCCCCCGCAAAGACTTACAGCTTCCCATACTCATGGGGAGAGCGTTGTGAACCGCTGCCCTAGAGTGTTCATAGAGAGGACAACACAAGCTTTGGGGCTCTTGGACAAGCAAATACTATATTATGAATGAGACAGTGGAGGCTCTTTCTTTCTAAATTACCGTCAGTGTATATTTTCCTCTGAAGTCAAGGCCATGCGCAAAACAAACAAGTTTTTATTAACAACGTATTTCTTTTGCAAAATGTTTAGGTCTTTGTTAGAAGGTGAGGGGCTCATGCCCCTGGAGTGAATGACTGGCTTTACCTTTAAGTCATAACGGAGCAATCTGGTGCAAGCTTTAAGTTCTCTTGAAGGTATAGCTGTGATAAATGCTTCCTCGGCAGTGACAGAAATGTTATTCGCAGCCACCTGAGCTGCAGAGGTGCTGAAAGGAATGGTGTGACCTCAATTACTATCTGTGTGGGATGGCTGATCCCTATCTAGGGGAAGCAGCTCAAGAATGACTTTACATAGAAATTTGATCCCTCAACTCCAAAGACCTGTATCCAGAAAACTGCAGCTAGCTGCTAAAAGCTTAAATCTAAGATTAACAGCATCTCTACTGAGGTGAACAGATCTGCCTGCCAGGTTCTGGCAAAGGCCAGTAATTAACCCCCCTAAACAGGCAAGTTGCCAGTGGGACCCCTTTCTATGGGAGCCTGAGAGCTACTCACACCTGATGGAAATCAGTAGATACATGTCTATAAAAGGTATGCAGCCATGGGTCCCCCTCCAGAATGTACGGTGATAGTTCAGATTTATCGTTTTTTTCTGTCCACTGTATATCAATGCCACAATGTCCTGATTCAATGGCAAATTACTGTACGTTCCTGAGAGTATTCCATGAAATGACAACACAGGGGATAAGATCTGAAGAAGCCTACAGAAAAACATGAGCAAAAGGTTGGCACAGGTAATCAATGATCATAATATGCTAAGAATTGGAGGGAGCACATTGAAAGTCCATAACAGCTTTGGCACAACACTAATTGAGCATCTTCATAGATCTCAATGGCGACATTCCTTCTGATATAATCATTATGTACTTTGGAGCAGCTAGTCAAATCTGAATCTTGTAATATTAATAGCAAGAACAAGCAGGTGTTAGCTCTTGCAACCCTAAGCATCATTTAAGGTCAGAGTGAAACTAGTATCAAAAGAATTGGGCAGAACATAACAGTGGGAAAGCACCTTCAATAGAGAAGATTGCTATAACCCTGCATTTTGGAATGTAGCAATGTTGTCTGCAGGCTATAGGAAAAGCCAAAGTACAGGTTTTGTGATTGGCTCCACAGGCAAAGATATTGGGGCCTAATAAAATGGAGTGGCCAATCAGAGTTCTTCAGGTCAAAGCCAGCCAATCAAAAATTGATATATGAACAAGTCAAGTCTTGTTAGTAAAGGGTAAAGGTATCCCTTGCTCGAAAGCCAGTCATGTCTGACTCTAGGGTGCCTCTCGCTCTTGTGAGGATGCTCCCCAGACCGAAGCTTGGAGGCTCATGCTGGCCCATCAGAAGGGGGAGGGGGAGGGAGCCTGATAGGTGGGAAAGGGTGTCGTTTGGTCACTCTGAGAAGCAGGAGGAAGATGGGATCTGCACAGGTACAGCATGGCTGGGGGTTATTTGTAACCCACTGGGGGGGGGGGACAAGGGTTGTAAAGGAACCAGAGGAATCCTACATAAGGCAAATCAGGTCCATGATGAGGAGGGTGGAGGAAGTCGCTCCCAACGGGAGAGTAGCCCAGGCTGGGCCTCCCATTAAGGAGGATGGGCCCCCACTCCACCCTGTGAGGGAGATGCCCAGGCCGGTGGAGGAGGACTTGAGCGAGCCAACCCTCTCACCACAAAACCCTCTGAGGCCCAATTAGAAGCCCTGGATTGGATGTCCGCCTCTGGGGGGCCCTGTCCAAGAGACTGCAACAAGGAAGGCGAGAGATCCCTGCTGAGAATAGAAGGGACTGATGGAGAGCATAAAACAGAGTCCAAGGAGGCAACAAGCACGCCTTACACAGGAACTCCCAAGAATGCGTGGACCCACTCCCACATAGTACTTCCTGATTGGCTATTTGACTGGTTTGAATGTATACACATACCCTTCGAGCTACCTCACTGATGGCCTCCTTATTTTGTCAGAATTACACACACTTTAGCCTTTTTCTGTCTCTTTTTTACTGACTTTGGTGATGGTTGTTTGCTTAAAAAAAACAAAACTCACTGGCACCTTTTGCCTGTTTTCCGATTGCAGTTTAATCAATACTTTTTCCTTTTAAGCTCTGTTGTTTTTCTATTTCTTCTGAGTTGTTTTTTTAATAACCTCCCATCCTAGACAACTTTGACATCTCAAAGCTTTTTGGCCTGCTGATATCTGCCTCTCAGCTTGTCAACTTTATTAAAGATTTAGGCTCTGTTGAAGCATTTTCAAGTGTTCTTGACTTTGGGCCCGAGACAGTGGACTGTGTGCACTGTGCTTTGTTGTTCCCCCAGGTACATCCTGGTACTGAAAACACTCCCAAGTAGTGGGAAGATGCCCAGTGCAAACGGCTCTTAATGTGAATGCTTGCTCTTTACAACATCTATCAAGGGCATATCGGAATGCTAGAAAACTTTCGTGCTAGGGAGTGTTCCAATGTATTTCTATTTCCAAATCTACAGATCAAATAAGTATCTAGGAACACTTTTGTGAACAGGTCTCACAAGCTAAACAACAAATCACAGATCCCATATACAGTATATGTATGTATGTATGTATGTATGTATGTATGTATGTATGTATGTATGTATGTATGTCTGGCTCAGTTGGTTAGAGCGTTCGTCTCACAAATGCCTGAAGATCTGCAGGACAGCAGTTCAAGACGGCCGGACGTCTGTCGGAGAGCTGCTGGCACGCCGAGCTGATAAGCTCCAGAGCCCTGTGGGGGAGTGGAGCAGCTGAAGCTGAAGCGTGCTGAGGCGAACGCCAGAGAGAGAGAGAGAGAGAGAGAGAGAGAGAGAGAGAGAGAGAGAGAGAGCGAGAGCTGGACTGTGAAAGTAACATCTCGAATGAAGGGTTCTATGAAAGATTTGAATGTTATTATATTGTAAAAACCCTTTGGGGTTTAGAATAGCCTGCCCATGTACACCTCCTTGAATAAAGTCGGAGGAGAAATCCAATGACCAGAAAGGCGGTACAGAAATACTGTATATTATGTATGTATGTATGTATGTATGTATGTATGTATGTATGTATGTATGTATGTATGTATGTATGTATGTATGTATGTATTACAGTGAAATAGGTGGATGTTGTGACAGGTTACCTTCAAATGAGGGCAAAATGCATATGTGAACAGACAGGGTGTGTGCTGCGGTAGCGCAACATCTTTTATGTAGCGTGTGGCTTCAATGGTTCTGTTCTGTGAACTCATAAGGTGGTGAAGAGCTGTGTCTAGGTATTGGGTTAGGAACCTTTCTTCAGGAGTACACAAGAGGCTAGCTGTTGAAATAATAAAATATCAAGGACCCAATCCTATGGGCTCGTGCCAACGGAACAGACAGATTTTCAGTATTTGTTAAGCGCTATAACAGCACCAGGGAGTATTGATTTGGCAAGGTTTCAGTCTGCCCCTCACAGAGCTATCACTCCTACAGACCATGTTACAGGATGTGATTTTCATTATCAAAATCACTCCTACCATAGCCTGCACTGGTATGCAGTGACAGCCCTACAACTGTAGGTCTTCCCAACTCCAGACTCCACACAGCCCAGCAGAACTAAAACTCTCCCACTCCTTAATGCCAACTACTAGCTGTCTCAGACTCAGTTTTGCCAACCTTTTTTGGTGCTCTGTTCCCCCTCCCTCCTCAGAGCTTTGACTGCAGCTCTCCAATTGGCCACTCTCAAGTCCTGTGCATTCCATCCCTGGGTGGGAGGCAATTGGACTAAACGTTCTAGACAGGTGGGACATCATACCGTCCATCACAGTTGCCAGTCTCAGATGAATTTAATAAATGCTTTGAAAACTCAGGTGAACTGGTGAATATTGACAGTTGCAGCACAATCCTAAGTGTGTGTACTCAGAAGTAAGTCCCATTAAGTTCAATGGAACCTATGCCAGGTAAGTGCGTATAGGGTTGCAACTGTTGGGAAATGGGTACAATGCCTTCTGCAGAACACAAGGGGGTAGTGTATTGTACAGGAGGCACACCTAGGTTGATGATGTGATAGGGTTACCCGATTGGATGATTGATGACCACCTGGGCACCCCTGAATTTGGATGTCCAATCAGCTGTTGGATGCCAATCCCAGCAGAAGGGATGACCAGGAGTTATTGTTCTTGGGACAGTCAGATGGGAAGACAAGCAATCCACAAAGTGTCCTGTCTGTTCTGTCATGGTACTAAATTCAAGAAGGACAACAGCTACTGCAGGAGGATTTCCAGAAGCTTTTAGAATGCCGAGACATCACAGAAGCCTCTGGGGGTGGTGATCAGAAATGTACAAAAACAGGGGGAAAGTAGGAATTGTCACCATGCAGACCTTGTCATTTACTTTAAAAAATGGGAGCACTATCTTTGACTTGTTTGTACAGAATAGCAAACCTAAGTTCCCTGTATATAGAACGGAACAACTATATTGGTAGGGTGGGGTTGCAAGAGCTTTAGAGTTGCACTGAATTCTTCTTCCTTTCCAACAGAAGAAGTCCTTCATGTAATTTGACAACTTTCAAAATTGGTCCAAGAAAAGGTATCATTACCTGCCTTTCTTTGGGACTATCAGTTCTTGTAATTTCTGATTCTCGCCAAACTCTATCCACCACAAACCTCTGCCTCTAGGAAACTCAAAAGCAAAATACATTTCAATTATTTATGGGCTACTACGGGAATCCTCATGCCTCTCCAGACATGCTGGGAAGGTAATGGGCTCTCCATCAGTATTGACGGAGAAGAATGTACAGCTGCAGAGGACGACGATTTGAAGTATATACACGCTCACTGGCTTAATGCTAAGACAGGGTGATCTGGAGATCCCCCATATTCCAAACTTAAATCTGGAGAAGGCTTATTTCTATATTTAGACTCAAAGGCCAATGAAACAAAAATGAAATGTCATTTACAATATTTAGAGCAGAAACAAAAAGAATGACAGGAAATGGAAAGCACCGATAGGCCACCTAGAGAACCAATTCTCTAGGATCGCACCCGCATCTTATTTAGAAACAATCAACACCAATGAAAAAATGTGGTATCCCAGGAGGCTATACCCAGCATGCTGCTCTTAATAAATTTCTCCAGAGGTTTTGATAGAGTCTGTGATAGCGGAGGCCTAGCGCAAGCTGCACCAGTAATACTTGCAGCGTGGGAAGACTGGAAACTAGTCCCCTCTTTTGTGGATGTGTTAATGAAACAAAATGCATTCTGAGACACACACACCCCCAGCCATGTTTCTGATGGAGGGGGTTGTGTATCCGATGCTGGGTCAGGTGCATGAAAGGATGGAGAGCATGAAACAGGCTTGCCTACACGTGATGAAACCTGGCATGAAACCACAGGGGGAAAGAATTCCAGACTTGAGATGGGGAAGGAGCATTAGTGGAAATAAAAGCATCTTTTAAAATATACTCATTCTTTTCACTCTGTGTCTGTGATGTGCACTTCAAACCACGAGTTCAATGGTGCTTATTTGGTTACTTTTTCTCTTCAGCAGCTCTCACTATTACATCTCCAAGCTGCATTTTAAATGTTCTCCCCCAAGGCGAGATGCTGGAGGAAAAATTGCCCAATAAATCCTGATGTGGAGATGCTCTTGCTTGCGTGTGTGCGCGTTAGTGTACAGAGTCCCACTTCTTTGGAGTTTATACAGGGCTGGTTTACAATTCTCACTTGCTCTCTCCTTACTCAGCAGCTGATATCTCGCTTCACACTTATATTATTATCAGAAATATTTATACAAATATTTATACACTGCTTTTCAATAAAGAAGGTCACATTTACATAGAGAAATAAATAAGGAAATAGTTCCCTGTCCCCAAAGGGCTCGAAGTCTAAAAAGATGCAGAAGAAACACCAGGAAACAACCACTGGAAAAGATGCTAGGCTAGAGTGAATAGGGGCAGTTTCCCTCCCCCTGCTAAATACAAGAGGAACGCGACACTTTAAAGTGTCTCTTTGCTCAGTTAGGAGGAGGAGTTCAATGCATTATCTGATTTTTTTTTATCCTTGATCCTTATACTTGCAGCTGACCATGTGAACTGCCTCCATTAAAAAGCACTGCATTTGAGGCGATGAGAAAGTTCTGTCTTTGGGGTTAAATCCATGATAGCCCATTCACACATGATGATTGTGACACCAAGTGATGAACAGCTATGCAGGAATCAGTCCCTCATTCAGTCAACTCTCTCCACTAAAATGTGTAGTGGCAATATGGAAATACTGTACTACAACCTCATCGTGTTGCAAAGAACCCTCGGCTCTCCTTCTGCTGCTCTGAACTGAAAATGAAAGTGAAACTGCAGAGCAGTTTGATTTGAAAATACTTGGCTCAGGACACTCAGCTGATCCAGGGAGATAAGGCTCTTAAGCAGTGGTTCCCAAACTGGGAGGCGTGGCTCGCAGGGGAGCCATGGAAACCAGCCAGGGGAGCCGCGGAGTGCCATGGAATCCTCTTGGAAAACAGTGCAATACCAATTGGCAGGCATCAACATAATGTAATGGGGAGCCGCGGCCAATGGTTGCCAATGGTCAAGGGAGCCACAGGTCGAAAAAGTTTGGGAAACACTGCTCTTAAGTCTTAAGGCTCTATGCATGCTGGGGCGGAGCTTCGGCGCAGAAACAAGTAACTTAAAAAAATTCCGGACAATCAGCTGCTCACCGCAGCTGATAAGGGAGAGGCTCTGGCATACCCGCAGCTGTTGGTCTGCGTACCCCTAGGGGTACGCGTACCACAGGTTGAGAATCACTGCTGTACTGTATTGCAAGTCCTTCCTCATGTGTCTACTGCTCATGGAGAGGCTGCTTTACACTAGAATGTTCTGCACATCCTTCTTGCACAATCAGGGTCATGAAAATATTATCTGCTGGAGAACCTTCCAATGATAGCACTATGTTTGTACTCTTGTACAACTCTTTCACAAACATTTGCAAAACAGGGCTAGCAGCTATTTTCCTTCTGCTCACAGTTCTTCAGGTCCAACCCATTACATGCAGCGATTCATCTGCAACAGCTTGTTCACACAAGCAGGTTGTCACTTGGTATCACCATCCAGAAGTGAAAAACATGTATGTGTCAATTCACCCATACACTCCCTTGAAACTCAGAACACCAGTTGCCAATCTATTGAATTCAGGGATTAGCTAGCAATGCTTTTCATTGCCACATTTTAGCCTGGAACCATAGGAAGGAAGGAAGGAAGGAAGGAAGGAAGGAAGGAAGGAAGGAATAAATAAATAAATAAATAAATAAATAAATAAAAACAGAGCTAGCTTCGGATATGTCCAGTATACCTTCTCCTTATGAGTAAATCACCACAACATATCTTATGGCAAAATCATATCCATGGGAAATGTCAGTGTAAAACATGATACACCAGTGCAACGAGAGCTGCACCTGCAGAAGACCTGCAAACCCGACTCTGGCGCAACACACCAGAAATGAGGGGCTGATTCCTGCATAGCTGTTCGTCACTTGGTGTCACAATCATCATGTGTGAATGGGCTATCATGGATTTAACCCCAAAGACAGAACTTTCTCATCGCCTCAAATGCAGTGCTTTTTAATGGAGGCAGTTCACATGGTCAGCTGCAAGTATAAGGCCATGCTTGGCTCCGTTTCAAGTTACTGTCTGCGCACACTCCACTTGGTTGCTAGGCATGCTCGGGGCGGTCACTACTTCGTCACAGCACATGCGCAGCTCAGTTACTGGCCACGCTTGGCTCAGTTGCCAGTTAGTCACTGTGCACATGCAGCTCGCTCGGTCGCTGTGCTGGCGGTGCGTCTTTTTCCTCTGTGCCTTGTTTTTCTTGTTACTGCCCTGTTTATTTGTGCTGCCAGCCCCAGCCTTGTACTTCCCCTCGGGATAAGGCGGAGCTGCCAGGATAGGATATGCTGCACTGGTGTCCCTACTATGCCATTGTCGCAGGAGTTGGTAGAATTGGGCTGCCCGTGGGCGCTGTGTAAGCTGGGATGCTTTCTCTTAATGCTTTCTCACCATGTCCTCCTTGCAGTCCACCATAAGTATCACAGTGTGATATTTAATTTATTCACGATAAAGTTGCTACTCCTTTGGTTTTTCCTTCCTAACTGGTTATTGCCTTGCCTTCATCTGATTATTTTGATGCAACTCGGTCTAACCCCTTCATGCCTTTTTATGCCTGTGACATACAAACCAAGCTAGATTTATGCTGGTTTCATCTAATAGGACGAGCCTAGTTTAAATTTTGAGCAAGGGCATGTGCAGAGCATGTGCAGAGAATTTCCCCTCACAAAAAGTTGCTTTAACTTTCTGAGCCTTTCATTCTGCACATACGTGTAACACATTGGAGATGTTTCCATGGCAGCCTAGAGTTGTTACTACTGAAGGGCTCCCCCCCCCAACCTCAGTTTAGTCCTGCTCAGAGTGGCCACATGTGAATGGCTGCCTCCTTGTGAACTCTGGGTTCAGATAACGACTATCTGGCTTGACACTGCAGCCAAATATGTGAAAAACACCTCAACAAATAGCTTTAAGACCTTCTTGTTTGATGAAACAAACAAAATCTAATCACTGGAACTAGCAGCCTGCGCCTGTTGCAGAGAAATCCCAGATGTGCCCGAGAGAGGCAAGTGTTCTGCCATGCAGCCTAATGAACAAACAATGGCACCATGCATTATTTATAATGCTGGGTTATTGGATGGATGCTAGAGAAAGAACAGAGATACATTCAGACGATATCATGGAATCTAGCGAAGCCTGAGCATTTAAAGCCTTTTCACATTTAAAAATGCATGAGGGAGGAGAGTTTTATAGGAAGAAAAGGGAGCAAGAAGGGATCAGATTCTGATTGTGCACATCCTTGTTTTGCAGCACTAAAACATCACATGGGTTCAGTGGGTTTACTTCTTATTCATGCCACTGGAAATACAAGCACAATGAAACACTATAGAAATCTTTAGGTAGAAAGCCAGGCATAAGAAGTGGAATGGAAAGGGGTTGGTTCTACTTCTGGGGTTCTGTCGAAGGGTGGGGAGGGAAATCCAGGCTAGAAGCATATTGTGATTTTTTTTTCTTCAAAACAAAAGAGTCAGATATAACAAGAGTGAGAGGAAAGCCATAGCAGAAGCATTTTTTATTTCCTCATGAAACATGGGCAGGTCAGATCCAAGAACGTCCGGCTCTTGAGGTGGTGTGCCAAATACCACCATTGCCCTTGTCCGGTAGCATGCCAGCTGCCACTCCTGCCACTCCTGGGATTTCAAAAAGGAAGAGGGGAACAATCTCTTTAAAGGGGTCGCTATAGCTGGAAGGGGGGGGGCAGAGAAGGACAGAGGGAAGGTGTGTGTAGGAGACAGAAAGAGACAAGACCAAAAGAGGCCAGTGGAGGAGGCAGGAGAGGCAGCTGGAGACCTAGACTAGGGACTGGGAAGAGGACAAGCAGAAAGGCGGCCAGATAGTGGGAGAAGAAGAAAGAAGCAATGGGGGACAGTAGGAAAGTTTGGAGGAGTGGGGTCCTATGGGGGCGGCATGTGGGTGGAAGGAAGAACTGCCATAGCACTGCAGGAGAGGGGAAGGGACAGGAGGCAGCCATGGATAAGGAGAGAAGTCTCTGAGTTGTTAGACTCCAGGGACATCCCAAACGAGTCCTGGGCAAAGGTGGGAGGAGGGTCTCCAATTGAAACAAGGCAGGGGAGAGGACTGAGCAGGGACCACATCGGAAACAAGGTGCTCTGTGACCCAGAGAGGGGGACCTTCTTCTATTAAATTTCTAGCGACAGTGAGAATGGTAAGGTATGATCATTATCATCAGAAAGTCATTCTACAGCTAAAAAATAAACATAGCAACAAGCAGGCAAACAACATGATACCAGAGCAGCCATCATCATCAGCATGGCAAGATTAATAAAATCAAAACGATCAAATGAAAAATTGCAGAAGCCGAGCATAACATTCAGGCATAACATTCACCTCCTCTTCTTGAAAAGCGGTATATACATATTCTTAATCATAATGAACAATAATTTGAAGCAAGGCCTGATATTTCATGTCTCAAGATCCCAGGTTAATCTTCACCACAATTTTGAGCCTGCGGTTGATGTAAATAAAGTCAACTTGAAGCAAGTAAATAGTCAAAGATGGAAACTGAAGACTTAGCAAACATATAAAGTTCTTTGCAAGATCAAGAGAAGAGTGATCAGGATTTTCCAGAATCAAACTCTGATGGGCAACGTTGGTGTAGCATTAACTTTTGTTTTTGGATAATACTTTTGGGGCACTTTATGGGAATTACAGGGTTCCAACGTATTGCTGAATAAAGCATAGGACCAATGTTTCATCAACAATGCCTCAAGAGCTGAGAAGGGGCAATAACAATATTTCCCAGGAGCAGGACCTGAATCTGGATCTTCCACTTCAGTTTGCAGCACTTTGGAGGACTGGGCTACAGTATCAGGGCTAAAGTAGTTATCATGTTGCTGAAGGTATTTGCCTGGCCCAGAATGCAAATCCTGCTTGTAAATCCTCAATCAGCATTCTTCAGCTTGGGTTGTAGCTCCCCAGGCACTAAGGAACTGGGAAATGTGCATGAGGGAGCCTAACCTAAGAACACACCGGCATCCTGGGCATGACATATCCTTTGTGCCTGGGATGCAGCTGAGACACCATCTTTCCCAGGCTCCCGAGCACCTCGGACACTGTCATGGCAGTGCTCTAACCGCCAGAAAGGGAAGAAAACCTCACTGTTACATCGATGCCATCATTGTCACAATATAGGTTTGGGGGAAACTAAGGGAGCAATGAGGCAAAGTTTAGGAGACTTTGAGGGAGATAGTTGGACACATCACACTCCCAATCAGATAATCAGAAGCCTGTTAGTTTCTGATTTGAGGGGAAAGTAGCTCTACATGCTGAGTCCAGTTCCAAACTGGGTTGGGGGGGAGTTTGCCTATCACTAGTAACAGAGGGAAGGCTGCTGTTTCTCATCCCCGCAACTCTTGCGGATCATGCCAGAGTTGTGCTAGTGATGTGGGAGGAATGGGCAAATTCCTATATGTGGTTTTATTCTGTTTAAGTGTTTTATATTCTTTGTTGTCCTGAAATTAGCAACATTAAAAGGTGGGTTATACATTTACTACATAAGAACATGTTAATAATTCTGGAGAGACATTGCTGCATGATGATTGGTGCTTTCGTTGGACTGCTGTGTGGTTATGATGCCATGTGTGATGAAAATGTACAATTGCTATGGACTATGGAGCAGGGGTGTTACATCTGAGATTCTTTTAGGGTCCAATCCTAATGGCCTACTGTGCCACTGGAACTTGGGTTCTTGCGAGGAACGGGGAGGAGATTGAGAGGGGGGAGGATCAGGACCAGGAAGGGGGCAATACCAGCAGCAGCAGTGCTGCCAATATCCTATCCCCTTCCTGGCCTTGATCCATCTACCTGGGTCCAATCAGACTTGTACCAGCAAAGTAGCTGGCTCAGTTCCAAGTAGACCCATCAGAGCAGCAAAGGCTTGCCCCGGGGCAAGGGAACAAATGTTCCCTTACTTCAAGAAGGCCTCCGGGACCCAAAACTCCCCCATGGGACCTGAAACTCCTCCCCACACCCCGTTGGTGTGGCTGCATCAGTGCAGGGGCCGTTATTGGGTTGCCCATGTTGCTGCTATGGTGAGTTGCTTGCTGAACACAAGATGCTGTACTGAGTAGCTTGCACCAGTGCAAGACAAGGTGCAGTGGTGGCCATCTTATACAGGTGTCCCCCGCTTAACGATGGGGATATGTTCTGGAAAACCTGGTTTCATATAGTGAAACTGTCATTAACCATATAGTCCTCAATGTAACACAGTGGAGTTGTAATAGGGAATGAATGGCAAACACAGTGTACATTATGAGTGTAACACAAAGCACAATAAGATTTCTACCTGTCAATGGAGGTAGAAACACACACAAACAAGAGAGCTAAAAACAAAAATTTTTGCATTTAAAATACAGTACTGTAGCTTTAATTCTTTGTTTACACTTTGGGAACATTCGTCATATATGCAGATCGTCATTAAGTGATCCGTCATTAAGGGGGACACACACCTGTATATATATGATCAGAGTGCTTGATAGGGTGGGGAATGTTTCTGTCTAGTACTCCCATTTTTACAACTGAGATCATGATTTGCCCAAGACTGTCAAGAAAACCCATGACTGAACCATGACTTCAAACCATGGGCCGAAGACCAGCATGGTTTTCTGGAACAGAGTGGCCAATGAAACCTTGAATTCCATGCCCATCTTTTGAAGGCAGGATCTTTAGTATTTTAGGCTTAGATTACCAGAAGAATCCATTTTCTGCCCATGAATAAATCTAGTTATCTATCTAAGCAATAAGCCACGAAGCAGCAGCTTCATGTACGCACAGTCAGAATGTTTTGCTACCTCATGGTTTATAAAATCAAAGCTGCCTTTCTTATAAAAATGTTACATTAAATCATGTTTTCTTCATGAATTATTTTGTCTTTGAAGGGACCTGTTCTTTGACATTACGTGAATTAAGTTGACAGCTTGATATGGATACACATTAACACATGGTAGGATTTATGGGAATTCAAATTGCAAAATCTAATACCTCTCCTCACACAATTGTCCTTTCTTGTCAACAGGAAGACAAGATCAATCACCAGGATTTTTTTTGGGGGGGGGGGAAAGTTTCAGAAAAAGTCTCTTTCAGCATCTTTGTAAATGTTGTGGATTCAGTGCCTTTGATCTCAAGTGCAGGACAGCTATAAAGGCAAGAAATGAAAATGTAAGGGAAGAAAACCAATCCTTTAAAATGTTATCCGTTTTGTTGTGGGAAATGGGTAAAAGCTGGAGGATGTGCATTCCCCACCTGCATTGCAATGTGGGGAGGAAATGTATATTCCATGTGCACTGTGTTGAATGAATGGGGGCTTATTTGGATGTCTCACCTGGAGCGGGCGACTTGCACCGGATGGTATCCCCTCTGGAACCAGCCAGTATGTCCCCTTTGTCTCTTTGAACACATGCTAAGAGCTGGTGGAAGTCTGAGAAAACCCATTGGTGACTGCAGGGCATATGGAGGGGTAAGGGAAAATGTTTTCTTTTACCTCTCCCAAGCCTCCTGATTGCCCGCCACTCACACCGTAGCATGCAGTGCAGGCTGTTTTGGTGTACCTGCATGCTATGGCAGGAAAAAGGATAGGATTTGGCTGTGAATGTCAGTGTTCCACTTTTTAGGCCATGGAGTTTTCTTTGTCAAGGAGCTGAAGAAAAATAACCATTGATCTACTGAGATTTTAAAATGTTGCTTTGGCACATGGACTTTGGAAGTTATGCAGGTGTCTGACTGAATTACATCTAAGGATTTCTTTTCACCCACTATGGTATTTCTTTGACATAATGCCTTGATTCATAAGCAAGTTACATGGGTGCTAACCAGCTTTTTGTCTTTGATCTTTTTTGGGAGAGCCTCGGAGAATGCAATAAGTCTAAGCACATGCAAACAAAATGACAGGGCTACATCAGACAAGTTTTCAGCAAAGCTTCGACTTTTATCAAGGTATCAAATGACAGTATCCCCAATGAGAAATCATCATTAAAAGAATTGAAAATCAACCTTGCAGGTGCTTTTTAAAGACACATGAGTTAGGTCTTTTGATAGGCTAGCTATAGCCTATCCAGGAGAGAGAAACTGTGAGAGTGAAGACCATAGAGTGCTAAGACATCAATACCAAAAAGGGCAGGGGGTGGGGGCGGGGAGGAGGTGGCACAGGGCAGGAGGGGGTGGGCCAGTTGGGGGCATGTCAGAAACAGGCAGGGTGGGTCCTTAGCAAGGAGAGCTCTGCCTATATCCTAACTCCCGTTTTTCCCTGACACCCCCCTTGCCTCTACTTGAACTTGCACCAGCTAAATAGACCCATATTGCACCAGCTAAATAGACCATATTGCACCACAATAGACCCATTGTGGACCATGCAGAAGGAGGATAAGTAAAATTCTTTTACTTCCCTCTCCACCCCTGCATGGTCTCTGGCTTCCCGCAGGATGCAATGGAGCCCATGCCAACGCCGCTGCGCCCTGCAGGCAGCATTTAATTAGGATTGGGCTGCAAGTGATGTGACAGTAGAGCAGTGGATTTGAACTTCAAGCAGGTAGACTGGTTGACCACAAATATCTCCTGGTAGCAGGAATTTATTATTATAGAGATCCAAAACCCTATCCTAGAAACAAGTTTGTAAAAGATGGTTGACCAATCAACAACCTCTGGGATTGGCCCAGCAAGGAGTGGTAAGATTTGTCTGTGTTTACTGTATACTAACTGAGCTAGGATGGCATCCTTTTCCCTATGATCAGGAATATACTAATTTGAGAAGCAAGATTAAAAGGTGCACGATGTAAGTTGCCCTTCCTCCATAGATGGATAATGAACAAGAATGAGCTATAATGCTCATATCAAGGCAGTTAGAAAGTCAGCTTTGGTTTCTGTTGCAACTGGTTTATTGGAACAAATGCCAAAGTGTGCCTGAATTAATTGGATCGTAGTACTGCCTTTTGTGCCCTCACGAGATTTGGGCGCTGCCATCTTGGATCTCATGAGATTTCGTGAGATCCAAGATGGCGCTGCTGAAAAAAGTTACGTTTTGCAAGCGATGGCGGAGCCCGGAAAGCCCGGGACTAGGCTCCTGAAAACGGAACAGTTCCGGGTTTTCCGGGACGAATAGTAAGTCTACTTTTAGAGCACTTCTAGAGTTTAGCTGAAATTATAGCAAAGACAATAACATTTTTTTTAACTTGTTATTGTGTCAGAGCACATCTCACAGCTCCTCTGTAAACTTTCTTTTTAATGTTTCCTTTTTCAGATTAACAGGATATACATAATGAGTTTGCCTCTGGCTTCTGATACCGGAGAACCTTCAGTTTAAGGTAATCCTTATATTTACCTGTCACACTTGATCTGCTGCTTTGCATGATGCACATGGTAGCAAATTTGGTCCTTACTACTCATTGACAGACACGTCCAATACATTTTCTCAGTGCCTGACATCAACACATGCTGTTAGGCAGGGCCCCTGAAAGTAATTTTATCAGGGGGTATGAATTTTCTTTGGGGCCCCTTCTCACAGCAAAATGAGCCGGGGTGGTGGTGATGAGGGTGGGAAAAATGGGGGTAGGGCGGGGGCAAAACAGACCAGGGGGAGCCTGGGAGGGCAGCAACAGCCAGAAAAATCTTCAGAGCCCAGTCTACTGGGCTTCCTGATGCAGAGCCCAGATCTACCTGCCTGGTAAACCTCTGCCTTCCTTTTCATCCGCAGGTCCAGGTCGAGTCCGGGTGAGATTGGAAAATGTTCTGGGGCCCCTCCTTTGGCTCATGGGTCCCCTTTTTGACCTCGGGCCTGGGTACAATTTACCCCCTGTACCCCTCTCTCATGGGCCCTGCTGCTAGGTGCCAAGAACATGACATTTAAAGTACAGAAAAAATGGTTTTGGTGGTATGTTATCAGCATCTAATGGCATATTGAGCCAGTCAGATGCATGACAGGGACAGAAGCTGCCTACACATGCATCATCATCATCATCAACATGCATAATGAAGAATAGCAAAGAAGAGGAATCCACCCTGACAGTGCCTGTGTAGTCAAAAAAATCTTAAACCAAAACTAGACTTTAAAGAAAGATGAATCACTCGAATCAGGTGCCAAATTCATATTTGCATATTAAGAGGTGTATCCTTCTTGTGGAAAACTTGAGATGCTCATGTTTGATTTCAAAAATCCCAGACCCCTGGACAGATCTGACAGCAGAATTAGGACAGATGAAGCCAATGCAGTATGTGGTGAGTTACGGCTAGAGTCAGGGTGAACTTTGGTGATGGAGTAAAACAGAACTAGGTGGAGCATGAGTAGGCCTAAAAGAATCTAGCGTTTATAGACTTTTCAGAGGCCAAAATTGGTCAACTGCTATAACACAGTTTTCTGAGTTGGACAAGTGTAGGCTTACCAGATCTCCAACCGGGACAGAGTGCTAGACCTTTAGGAGAAGGAATGTGGGCAGGTGTAGGTTCTTAAACCTTAGAGCACAATCCTAGGCATGTCTACTCAGAAGCAAGCCCCATTGTGTTCAGTAGATTGTGCTCTAAGGTTTAACAAGCTACACCTGCCACATCCCTTTTCCTAAAGGTCTAGCACTCTGTCCCGGTTGGAGATCTGGTAAGCCTAGACAAGTGTTATACCTTGGCTAAGCACCAAGGTGGGCCACAGTGGGGCAGTCTCAAGCACAGGCAAGGAAAAAGCAGAGGCAGCAGACACAGGCTGGGCTGGATTGGGTACTGAAGCAGCCATGGGGGTCAGTATTGCTACTCAGACTGGTGGGCTGGCTTGGAGGCTAGCTTGGGTTTTATAGGGCCTGGTGTGTGCCCATTGGGCCAAGGGGTCAGCTGATCACATGCAGATTAGTGGTCAGCTGACTTTGCTAAGCCCACATTCCAGCCTAGATGGCATCTTTACTTCTTGGAGGCTTAATTTGTCTGGCTTGCTGATGGACCAGGGTACAGGAGGTAAGGGCCAGGTTTGCCTACTGGGAGTCCTTGCTCAAGACCCTCCCCCGATGCCCTTCAACCAATAAATAATGACTAGATGGCAACCTTGTATGCAGGCCTGGTTGAAGTGCGCTACATTCTGTGCCCCCTTTTTGGGGGGTGTTCCAATGTTGCTTACTGGTTTTTCAGAACTTGCTGGGCAGAGAGGATTCTGGGAGCTCCCAAGATCCTCCCTGATCAGCCAGTTTAGTAGAAGTGGAGAAGGAAGCCGTGGCAGGGATTGCACTCTTCTACTGCCATGTCTTCAAAGCAAGTCAGGGGGGAAGATCCACCTCCCCCCCAATTTGCTTTGAAGAAGCTTACTTTCCAAGTACTGTAGAGTGAGCAAGAAGATAATGGGGCAGCAGAAGGTTGGAGAAGTTGGGGAGATGGAGTGTGGATGTTTGGCCCCCCCCCTGCCAGTTTGCCACCTCTTTCAGCCCGCTGCTCAGAGGCTATTTCACCTCACCTCACCTCATGAGTGGGCCCAGGTAGGCACATCCTGCTTGTATGTAGCCCATATTTGCCTTGCTATTATTTTGATATTTGTGAAGTGTCTTTTTAAAGAAGATTTCTCTTGCAGAATTACTTACATGATGAATTTTCCCAAGAAATACTAGTTTAAGAACCTGAAAAGAAATTGACGCTCATGAATAAAGGGAATGCTATCTTAGAGTAATTGCTGCTGTGAATAATATCAATTTCACAATACTTGTTCAGTCTTAAAACACTGATTTTATATTGTTCTTTTTTCAGTAATGGTGTATTCTCATTTACTGTGCACCTTCATACTCTTTCATGGTGCCTTTTGGAAAACAATGCACTTAAAGCTCAAGATACCTTCATCAGGATGCTTTATCATCCTCAAAAATAATTCTTTGCAACATATTTGCACCTGGTAACTTTAGTATGGTTGTACACTCCCCATTTTCCCAAGCAGTGAGATGTCCTCAGGCAGCCCTGATGGTTTGAAGTTTCCTTTGCATAAGACCACTGGTCAATATTTGATGATGATAGTAGTCAACCTTTATTGGCTTATAACAACACGAACAACAACAACACAAATTAACAATCAAACATAGAAGAGGGGGGAAACAGTAAAACCATAAGCATTAATTAGCCACCAAACTTGGACCATATTTGTGGATCTGATGCTTCAAGAGATATTTTTTAAAAGGTTCCCACTGTCTCAATTATACCAGGATCCTCAGCTGATAAGATGTTCCTAATAAGATGCAATCCGAACAGCCTTCCCACTTACTCAGCAGGGGGGGCTAAAAGTTTCTTACGAAGAGTCAAATGGAGTCGGCAGTGTAAAATCGTATGTGGAAGAGACTCAACCATACCCGGCTCACAGGAGCAACATCTTTCTGAATAGGGTAGTATATCTTCCATATAACACAGCCGAGGGAAATACATTACACCTGACCAGAGTATAAGCCCTGCATTCAATAGAACTACATTTGCTTTATTCACAAACATACAAGCAGAGTAGAGTGTAAGCAAAGAGACCCTCTTGCAGCAGGCAGCAGATTTGCAGATAGCTTGGGAGACCCTGGCCCTGGTTGCACCCTCAGTTTCTCCTAACTTCATCTAGAAACTCTCATCTCTCTGCTTGCCCCTCCCAATTCAAAACTTCTCTCTCTCTCTCTCTCTCTCTCTCTCACACACACACACACACACACACACACACACACACAGCTGCAGAGCACTAGTCCCACCCCATGGGTCAATTGTCTATGAAGGAGATCTACAGCCATGAAATGAACATTAAAGTTCTCATAACAAACTCACAACATTGTTGTATGCTCAGGCACTGTTTCCCATAAAATTATCGCAAGAGAAAAGCTTAGCTTTTGTCATTGTAGGGCACAGCCATCTTGCTAGTAAACCCAAGTAACCATAAGAGAGAGAAACCCCCACCCTTGCATTATCTCACTAATAAAGGGTCCCCATGCAAAAGAACAGAGTTTATGTAGAAAGAGACCCCTACCCTTGCATTACTTCACTAATACAAGGTTTTTACTTATCAAAGTTCCGGGCAACCTACCAACTTCAGAAGTTACAATTCTGTTATTGTAAGTTTGGGCATACAGCCAGAACTTTAGTCTATATAAGACCTGTTAGTTACTTGTATTGTATCTCTCCCTCTTTGTGGCATGAGCCAGAGGGGTGATCTTATTCATTGAATAGACTGTATGTGGACCCCCCTCTCATCTCTGCTTCTTGGACAGGAGAATTGGTAATTCCTCCAAGGGGACGAACCCCAAAGGGGCAATTTATGCAACACTACCCCAACACAGATTTTTCATGCAACTATTTTCCTCTGCAAACATCTGTGATAATTAGTGGTATTTCGAGAGGTTTGTGGTTGTGTTGTGAATACTCTTGCTGTATTTTTTCCCTTTGTCCATCATCTCACTTATTGCTCTTCACGGTAGGATTGCTTAGCCTTATGCCAAGCACTGTGGGTTTCAAACTGGAGGCCCTGGTTGCAAGTCTCCAGCACCTTATTTCCTGCACCACTAAAGCAAACAGCTACTAGGCTGAGGGAGCTACTGGTCTGATCTCACTTACACTGGAGCTCAGCTTTATCTCCCAGCTCAGCTCATAAGAACATAAGGAGCCTTGCAGGATCAGGCCAAGGGCCCATCTAGTCCAGCTTCCTGTATCTCACAGTGGCCTACCAGATGATCAGCTATACCACCATAATGGATAGAGTCAGTACTACTGTGTTTCTCTTCTTCCTGGGTGATCCAAGGAACCAATAGGGGCCCGGCTGTCTCTATATAACACTTGCTCTAGGGGTGCAGGCCCACATTCCTCAGTCTGAGCAACACCACTCTCTAGACCAGTAACACAAATGCCTCGTCCCTTGTCCCTCTTCTGATTGTCATCTAACTAATCCAGCACTTGGCCCTAGTCTGTCCTGACCCTGCCTTCTGCCTCTGGTTCCTTTGACCCTTGTCTGTCTGTGCTGTAACTGGACTCCATTAACTGGACTGGCTTGAAGCCAAAAGTTACACAGACTTTTGCAGTGTTTTGTTTTTAAATACAGACGCAGAGTAAACAGCCCAGTCTTATTCTAATCTAAGTCAAGAAATGTGTAAACTAGATGGAATCAATCTCTGCTGCTGAGTGACTAGACAGTACTGTACTAATAAAAACTAGGAGCAACATAAGCCATTAGTTATGAGGTGAGGTGCATCATCAGTTTTCAGAAGCATATTGCAGTTTTAAAAGAATTTACTATATTCAGCCTGGCAATAAATCTGTTCAGAGCAGAACTGCTAGGCTCTTGAAGTTCAGATGTTGTAAAAGTTTTAGGATGGAAAAACTTAAGCTGAGAGTGGGAAAGAAGGAAAAATGTCTCAACTATCAGGATTTTTAAGGGCAACCTACACTTAAGATAAAAAAAAGGCACTGAAAGCAGGCTGTGAGCAAGTGCTTTGATGGAATCTGGGTTTGGTATAAGAAAAATAGACAAAACAGTTGAGAGAAAGGTGAAACAGGAGGTCAGCCCTTACTATAAAACTGCAAAGTCATTTATAGCCATCAAAAGTGTGCTGGAAAAGGGGGGGGGGAATCCTTCAGTAGCTATTGTATGACAATTTCCCCGTTGCAGTAGTTTTCTCAAATTGTGTTCAAGGGAACTTTGACGTTCCTTAGAAGCTCATTGGGGTTCCTCATTGAGAAGCAGATTAGTAACTGTGAACATAGTGCCAGAACCAGGCTGCTGGGAGCCCTGGGACAAAGCCCTGTACTACTTTCCCATGATTCCCCCTTCCCTATATTTGATGGTACTGTACACTGGGTGCTACTATTGCCACCAGCATTTGAGGATACAGGGGTTGATCTGATGAGGTGGGTCCTCTGATGGGCATGAGCCCTTGGCCAGTGCCTGATCTGACGCACACCCCCATACCACACCTAGGCAGCAAAGCTTTCCTGCCCACCACTACTGATCTGTACCTTCCAAATGCAGCCATGGGGGAGAATGTTCCAGCATGCAGTTGTAGTTCAGATGGTGCAAGAATGAGGTTCCATCTGCACAATTAATTCAGTATACTCAAAGGAGCTTTGGGCTTGTGTTTCTCATACAACAGTCGTTGTCCCCTGACACATGGCAAACCGCTTTTGAAAGCAGAGATTTTAAGGGTTGGCAGGTGTGCTGGGGATCCTTGACAGTTGTTCCTCAATGAGAAGATTAGTAACTGTGGACATAGTGCCAGAACCAGGCTCTGCTCTGTGTGTGTGTGTGTGTGTGTGTGTGTGGCACCAGGCATTGCTGGAGGGGGTGTGGCACTGTAAGTGGTGCAAGGCACTGCACTGCGCCTTGCAAACTGGTGTAACATGGCTCCTCCCATTTGCGTGCCCCTCCCAGTTCCCCTGGAGTCATTCCGGCAGTGAAGGCAACGCACACCTTCGTCACCGGAATGGCTCCAGGGACGAGTGGGAGAGGCTGCATTACACCGGTTTGCAAGGCGCGGTGCAGTGCCTTGCACCATTTACAGTGCCATATCCCCTCCAGCAACGCCACTGAAGTCAACACTGAGTTGATTTTTCCAACGGCAATGCAGCAAGGAGCCACTGAAATATGTTGCCCATCTCTCTGTCTCTCTCTCTCTCCCCACAGCTATATACAGGCAAAGCAAACGTAAGCTCCTCATAATACTGCATAATATTTTACAGTACCGGACCCATAATGAAGAGAGATCAGCAAGGCTTCCTCAGTCTTTAAAAACTGCATTCCTACTGGGCCCTGTTGGGTCAAAGGATAGTGTATAAATCGAATAAGTATATAAAAGTCAATATAATCTCCGTCAATTATTCTGGTCTCATTGTCGCAAATTGGAAATGTAAGCCTATCGCTGGTAATATTATATTAATCAATTACAGCAGCCAAGTTCATTTAAAGTTTTAGATCTTACAAATCACGGGCGAATTCCTTTTAAGGAATCAAGAGCAAACGGAAAAATGATCTCTTGTCACCTCTCCCACCTTCCTGCTTCCTCTCTCTCCTTGGTTAAGCGAGGCTTCTTTTTGCTGACAAGTAGGCCTAAGACTGAGACAGCTTGCATGCATAGGCTGAAGGAAGAGATCAAGCTGAGCAACCGAGAGGATTGTTTTCTATTAGTCTCAGTAAGCAGTTTATCAGCCCAGGGTACAATTTAGCTGCTTTCTGAAAGTTGTATAGATTGAGAAGAGAAGCCCATATCGAGCCTTTATGTGCAGCCTCCACAAACAGTGTCTCTCTTTTCCTGCCGCCGCTCAAATGTTTTGTTTGCTTTTTCTTCCGAAAGATGAAGAACACCCTTTTAAACTGTTTTATTGACAACAAATGCACAGGGATCTGTCCTTCACGCCTTAATAGAAATGTGCAGAAATAAGATTGATGTTTACATGAAACACAGCCTGCTACTGAACAACAATAACAAAAATGCTGCAAAGATTCTAAGCATTACACACACACACACACACACACACACACACACACACACACACACACACACACACACACACACACACACACACACACACCAGCTCCAAATGGTTTTGCAGATATTTCTATTTTCTTCTCAGGTTTCATTTAGGAGGACTCAGCCTTTTTCACAGATGGTATTGCTATAGGCTTACCATATTTTTCAAACCTCAAACCGGGACACCCCCCCCATACACCCCCCCGAGGTAATTAATTAATTAATTAATTAATGTGAAAGCAACGAAAAAGCAAGGCCAAAGAACCACAACCAATCGTAAACAAAAAAGCAATCCTAAACCGCACAAACGAAGCCCAAAGTCCCATCCAGAACGAAAAAGCCACTCTAAAGCACAACGAAAAGCAATCCTAAGCAGCCCAAACGAAGCCCAAAGTCCCATCCAGAACGAAAAAGCCACTCTAAAGCACAAAGAAAAGCAATCCTAAGCAGCCCAAACGAAGCCCAAAGTACCATTCACAACGAAAAAGCCATTCTCAATCACAACGAAAAAGCATAAAACAGACCATAAAACTCCTAATAAAGCATTAATCCAAAAATAAGAAACCCTTTTAACTTTTAAAATCTAAAAGAAAGGGGGCGCAAAGCGCCCCCTCCTGCCGCACGAAGCTTGGCCAGAATTTATCCAATAAATGATCAATTTAAAATAATTAATTAAGTAAAGGGGGCGCGAAGCGCCCCCTCCTGCCGCGCGAAGCTTGGCCGAAATTTTTTAAATAAATAATCAATTTTAAATAATTAATTAAGTAAAGGGGGCGCAAAGCGCCCCCGAAATTTTTTAAATAAATAATTAATATTTCTATTAAAAATATATAATTTAAAAATAAGCTTACCTGGTCGCTGCTGGTCACTGGTCCGTGGTCGCTGCTGCTGCTGCTGCTGCTGGGGCCGCGGCAAGCAGGCTGGGGCCGCGGCAAGGCAAAGCAAGGCAAGAAGCAGGCTGTGCTTCTCCCGGTGCCGCTGGTCTCGCAGCGGGAGAAGCACAGTGCTTGCCCGCGTTGCGCGAGCCTGCTGGAGGCTCGCGCTGGCCGGGCAAGCAGGCTGTGCTTCTCCGGTCTCCCAGCGGCTCCATGCGGTGCCGCTGGGAGACCGGAGAAGCACAGCCTGCTTGCCCGGCCAGCGCGAGCCTCTAGCAGGCTCGCGCAACACGGGCAAGAAGCAGGCTGTGCTTCTCCCGGTGCCGCTGCGAGACCAGCGGCACGGAGAGAAGCACAGCCTGCTTGCCCGCGTTGTTCGAGCCTGCTAGAGGCTCGCGCTGGCGGGGCAAGCAGGCTGTGCTTCTCCGGTCTCCCAGCGGCACCGCATGGAGCCGCTGGGAGACTGGAGAAGCACAGCCTGCTTGCCCGGCCAGCGCGAGCCTCCAGCAGGCTCGCGCAACGCGGGCAAGCACTGTGCTTCTCCCAGTGGCGCTGACGACCGGGAGAAGCACCCGCTCGCCGCGCCGCCATCTTTTTTTTTAATTTCAAACTTCCCGGGCAGCATCTTGGGTCACGAAATCTCGCGTGATCCAAGATGTCGGCGCCCAAATCTCGTGAGGGCATCATGCCCTCACGAGATTTGGGTGCCGACATCTTGGATCACGCGAGATTTCGTGACCCAAGATGCTGCCCGGTAAGTTTGAAATTAAAAAAAAAGATGGCGGCGCCCATTCGTCCCCCGGGACCCAACCGGGAATCGGGTCCGATTTCCGGGACTGTCCCGGCGAAACCGGGACGAATGGTAAGCCTATATTGCTATGCCCCAGGATGCTGGTGGGAAGAGGGTGGCTGTTGCTGGCAGAGCACCTGCTTTGCTTGCAGAAAGTCCCAGTTTCAATCCTGGCATGTCCTGATGGGGCTGGAAAAGACCCCTGGAAAGCTGCTTTCGGTCATTGAAGATGATACTGAGCTAGATGGAGCCTGACTCTGTAGTCGGACTGCAGAACAAGGCAGCTTCCTATTATCTAAACACCCTGTGAGAGGTAGAAGCATTTCTATCTCACATCCTGGGGAAAAGGCTCCCTAGAATTCCTCAATAATATCCAGAATATGGCAAAATCTTGCCCGAAGAACAACTTCTGTCCGCAGAATGGACTGGATCCAATTCCAGGAAGTTCCTAAGGCACTGTTGGTCTTGATTTTGAGCGTCACTAACAGCACAATTCTTTTTTTTTTTAAATATATATTTATATTTTATTGATATATTAAAACATAAAAAACAATACATATTTCATAAAGTTATAGCAAGCACGAAGCAATACATCCTACTAGCATACTATTCACTATTTTCTACATATAATATCCAACTAAGCCAAAATAACATCCACATTCTATTCATTAAATCTGCATATCATCACATCGTTCTTCTCTCTCTCTCAAAAAAATCGATAAATGGTTTCCAGTTATTCACGAAAAGGTTAACTCACTTTTCCTTAATTAAAATTGTAAGTTTATCCATTTCAGCATAGTCCAAAACTTTCAGCCACCAATCTTCCAGCGAAGGTATTTCCGAATTCTTCCAATATTGTGCATATAAAATTCTTGCCGCAGTTATCATATATAAAAACAAAATTTGAAATTTTTCGCCTACATGATCATCCCTCATACCCAACAAAAAGGTTTCCGGTTTCATTTGAACCTTAATCTTTAAAATCAGCTCTATCTGTTTATGAATCTGAGTCCAATACTTCTTTGCTTGGGGGCATGTCCACCACATATGATAAAAAGTTCCCTCTTGCTTTTTACATTTCCAACAACTATTCGTCACCTTGTCATACATTTTTGCTAATTTGCTTGGGGTTATATACTATCTATACATCATTTTATATATATTTTCCTTAATATTAACATTTAACGTAAATTTCAACTGTTTTAACCATAATTGTTTCCATTGCTCCATTAAAATAACATGACCTACATTTTTCGCCCATTGAATCATATATTCTTTAACCTTTTCTTCTTCTGTCTCGAACTTCAAAAGCAATTTATACATTTTTGAGATTACCTGGTCTTCAGATTTTAATTGTACCTCCAATATTGATTCTTCTTCTACAAATCCATATGTCTTCTTGCCCACTTTAAATCTCTCCAAAATTTGAGCATATATGAACCATTGGCAACTAAAGTCTTCTTCCATTAATTTTTCTCTTTGTACATTGTACAATCTCCTTGCGAAAAATTTAATACATTTCTGTATAATAGTCCTTTCTCTTTTGGCATGCTGCTCCCACCAAAGTGCGCTTCATATGGTGCAACCCATAATGGTATTTTCTTATAAAACCTGATTTTATATCGGTTCCAAATTCTCCATATAATGCATGTCTAACATAGTGATTTTTAAATTCTAAATTTGCTTTCACTTTATCATACCACAAATACCCATGCCAACCAAATCTCAGGGCAGAGCCTTCTAACTCCAATAATCTTCTATTTTGTAAATACATCCACTCTTTCAACCATACAAAACAACATGCTGCGTAATATACTTTCAAATCCGGTAGTCCTAATCCTCCTCTCTCCTTTGCATCTTGAAGGATCTTATATTTCACTCTTGGTTTCTTCCCTTGCCAGATAAATTTAGAAATGTCTTTCTGCCATTCTTTAAATGGTGCATCAGATATAATCACTGGTATTGTTTGAAATAATAATATCATTTTTGATAATACATTCATCTTAATCACCGATATCCTTCCTAATAAAGACAATTTCAATCTTTCCCATCTTAACAGATCTTTCTTAATTTCATTCCATACTTTAACATAATTATTTTGAAATAGTGTACAATTCATACTCGTCAAAACAATTCTCAGATATTTAACTTTTTTTCCACCTTAAATCCTGTTTTATTCATCAATTTCAGTTGATCTTGAGTCTTCATGTTTTTAGTCACTATTTTTGTCTTCTGTTTATTAACTTTAAATCCTGCAAGAGATCCAAATTCTTTTAATTTACTCATCAACAACTCTATATCTTTTAACAGATTTTCCAGTATTAATACCAAATCATCCGCAAAAGCTCTTAACTTGAATGTTTCTTTCGTAATCTTCACACCATGTATTCTTTCATCTTGTCTAATATTTCTATTCAACACTTCTAACACCAATATAAACAGCAATGGTGATAACGGACATCCTTGCCGCGTACCTTTTTGAATTTCAAATGTCTTAGTCAATTCACCATTCACTAGTACTTTTGCAGTTTGCGTCACATAAATTGAATTTATCCAGTTATTAAAATTTTCCCCAAAGTCCATTTCTTGTAAAACTTCTAATAAAAAAGACCAAATTGTCAAAAGCTTTTTCACCATCTATAAATATTAATGCTAATTGCTTATCTATACGTTTGTCAAAATGTTCCAACATATCTACAACAATTCTTACATTATCCTTCAAATATCTTTTTGGTAAAAAAAAAACCACATTGATCTTCATGTATGAATTTTTGCAACATCTTCTTCATTCTCTCCGCTAAAATTGATGTACATAAGAACATAAGGAGAGCCCTGCTGGATCAGGCCAAAAGCCCATCTAGTCCAGCTTCCTGTATCACACAGTGGCCCCACCAGATGCCTCAGGGAGCACAAGACAACAAGATAACCTGTTTCCTGTTGACGCTCCCTTGCACCTGGCACAGAGAAAACCCACTTCTAAAACCAGGAGGTTGCTTATGGCTTGTAGCCTGTGATGGTCTTTTCCTCCATGAATCTGTCCAAACCCCTTTTATGTAAATATCTTATAGTCATTATTAAGCAACGATATAGGTCTATAGTTCTTTATACTACTTAAATCTTGACCTTCTTTTGGTATCAAAATTATGTTCACCTCTTTCCATGAATCTGGCATGCTTCTATTTTGTAAAATATCATTCATTGTCTGTTGTAATGGAATACTTATTACATCTTCTAAACCATGGTGGTCCAACACGCGGCCCGCGGGCCGCATGCAACCCCCGGAGGCCTCTCCTGCGGCCCCCGGAGGCTTCTCCCTCCCCCCTAGCAAAGGCACTCGCCGCCGACCCATTCCGACTCTGAGGCAGCCAGCCCGATCCGCTCTCTTCCTGAACCTCAGGAAGAGAGCCGGTCGAGCTGGCTGCCTCAGAACAGGTTGCCCCCAGCATGCCTCGCGCTCCGAAAAGTGCTCGGCTTCTGAGCGCTTTTTGGAGCGTTAGCGAGTGCGCGCAGGGCATGCTGGGGAGAGTTCATCGGCTGAGCGCTTGCCCCGCGCTCCAGCTGACGATCGGAAAGGTGCTCTGCACGCCTTTCCGATCATCAGCGGGAATGCAGGGCAAGCACTCAGCCGACGAACTCTCCCCAGCATGCCCTGCGTGCACTCGCTAACGCTCTGAAAAGCGCTCAGAAGCCGAGCACTTTTCGGAGCGCGAGGCATGCTGGGGGCAACCTTTTCGACGCGCGGGTTTTGCAGCGTTTGGTGCAGCAGCAGCAGGTTGAGCAAGAGCCGGGGCTTCATGGCAGTGGGGTGAGCTAGCGAGCGAGGAACAGGCGGAACTGTCCAGCGACATCTTTGGGTGAGAGGCTGGCAAAGGGAGCTTGGAGTCACAGGGCTGGCTGAGGACGCTTGGCCAACCGGGAGCGAGTGGCAGCCTTTCCATTTCCCGCCTTCGAGGGGCCCTCGGTGCTGTCAGTCAGTCAGCCCGGATGGGGTGCGTGGCGGGGGCAGGCTGTGAGTCCGCCCTTAATGAGGTGTGTGGTGGGGGCAGCTTCTTCTCTCCCCCCCTTTCCTCTGCAGGCAGGCGAGGGACGCCTGTAGTGTGTTGGCAAGACATGGCTGGGGGTGCAACACTGGTTTCTGGAAGACTAAAGAGGAAGAGTTCTCACTTCTCAGTCTCACCAACTCAGGTCTGCTTCTGGGGGGAGGGCTCCGAGCGGCAGAGGGAGCAGAGCAAGGTGGGAGGAGGATCAGCTCAGCATGGCTCCCTCCTCCGAAGCAAACAGCAAAATAATAATTTATTAATTGATTGATTGTGTGGCCCCCGGGTTCCGTGTCGAAGTCAGCATGCGGCCCTCGAGGTACGAGAAGTTGGACCACCCTGTTCTAAACATTTATAAAATCTCCCAGTCAAACCATCTGGACCTGGTGCCCAGAGGCGGAGCTAGCACGCCCCAAGGCGGAGCTAGCACGCCCCTCCGACGCCCCAAATCTAATTTGCATAATTTGCATAAATTAACTTTCGTTTTCGTTTTTGCTTTTTTCCGGGTTTTTTAAAAGTTTTATGGGGTTTTTATAGCGCTAACGGGGCTTCTAACCGCGTGTGTATGCTTTGTCCCACTTATCTTTGGTCTAGGAGCCTCCACCAACGATCTCCAGGGGCGACGATCTTTTCCGGGGGCGCAGATCGTTCCTCTGCTCTGCCTCCGGGCCTGGCGCAAACTCTGTAAAGCGCCCAGCAGCGCTTTACAGAGTTCACGCATGCGCAAAACGTCGATTGGAAACATCATCGTTCTGCGCATGCATGAACTCTGTAAAGCTCGCCCCTTGCTGCTGGGCGCTTTACAGAGTTTGCACCCGGGGCAGGCAGAGCAGAGAAACGATCTGCGCCCCCGGAAGAGATCGTCGCTGGAGGAGATCGTTGGTGGAGGCTCCTAGACCAAAGATAAGTGGGACAAAGCATACACACGCGGTTAGAAGCCCCGTTAGCGCTACAAAAACCCCTAAAAACCTTTAAAAAAACCGGGAAAAAGCAAAAACAAAAACGAAAGTTAAGCAGGCCCGCGCCCCCCCAGAGCCTCTGCGCCCCTACGCCCTGGGGCCCACCGCCCCACCGCCCCATATCAGCCGACGTGATTGCTGGTGCCTTATTCAGTTTAACTCTCTTTATCGCATCTGCCACTTCTCTAGGCATAATCCTTTCATTTAAGATTAATTTCTGATCTTCCAGTACTTTTGGTAAATTTTGCTTTGCCAAATATTCCTTTATTCTTGCTGGTTCTATTTTTTGTTTTTTATATAGGTTTGTATAATAGTTTACAATTAATTTTTGTTCTGTATATATTTTCTCTGTCTCTTGTAACTTAGAAATAATTCTTTTCTCCCTCTCTTTTTCCTGGTTTATAAGCTAGAATTTTTCCTGGTTTATTAACATGTTCAAAATACCTTTGTTTCACATACTTCACTTGAATTTCTATTTCTCTTGTTATCATCAAGGATAATTGATTCCGTAAAGTTTTAATTTGTTGTAGAACTTTTTTTATCACCACGTGTCATCCTTAGCTCTTGTTCGTTCTTCTTCATCTCTTCTTCGATCTTTTGAAACTTAATTTGCCTCTTTTTGTTCCATTCTGCATTTTTTTGTATAAAATATCTTCTTACAAAAGCTTTACTCGCATCCCAAACCATTCTTACCTCTGTTCCTTTATTCATATTTAACTCAAAAAAGTCTATGCATGTCTACTCAATTCTATGCATGCGTACTCAGAAGTAACTCCCACTGAGCTCAATGGGCTTTACTCCTAGGAAGTGTGTATAATATTGCAGCCTAAGTACAGTATAACTATAATGACACAAATTTAAGTACAGTACTCTGGTATTGCTTTCTATTTATTGATTGTCTGTTTTTACTTTCTGTTTATTTGTTGATATTTATATCAGATATACCGGTAATTAAAACAGATATATTCCACATTTCCATCTCAGACCTTCAACATAGTGTTACAATGCAAACATTTAAAAACAATCACAAAATTGATAATATAAAATGGCTACACAGACAGACAGACAGACAGACACACACACACACACACACACACACAGATTTATGGACCAATCCTATCCCCCACTTGCGCTGGTGGAACACTAGTTCCGCTGGTACATGCTGTCGCAAAAGCACTGTAAAGTACTTTGCGACAGCACAGGGCCTTGCTACGCCAGCAAGATGCCTGATATGCACAGACGCCTGACAGAGCAGGTAAGTCCACACAGGGAGTGGAACGGGGTGGCGGAAGGGCGGGGAGGAGTCTGAACAGGGCAGGGCAGGGGAGGGCAGCAACGGCAGAGGCGTAGCTAGAGTGGAGCGGAGGCAAGTAGTTCTGCAAGACTCCATTACACCGGAGTCCCCTCCCCCTTGCTGTTGGAGCCATTCTGGCAGCAACAGCAACCCGCAGGACACTCCCCTGTCGCTGCCGGAATGGCTCCAACAGCAAGGGGGAGGGGCCGCTGACTCCGGTGTAATGGAGTCTTGCAGAACTACTTGCTTCCGCTCCACTCTAGCTACGCCTCTGACTGCAACGGGGGTGTGGTGTGGGTGGATTGGGCCTGGGATGGGAGCAGGATTGGCGGTGCCAGTGTGCACTGTATCCTATCCCCTTCCCGGGCCTGATCTGCTGACTCAGATCAATGTGGACTTGTGCCATCAATATCGCTGGTGCAGGTCCAAGTCAACCCATTGCCGCTGCTGGGGCTCACCCTGGGGCAAGGGGACAAATGTCCCCTTACCCCAAGGAGGCCTCCGGAGTGCTAATTTTCCTTGCAGGATGAAGCGTAACTCACGCCAGCGCTGCTGCACCGCCGCATAGGACTTTAGTTAGGATTGGGCTGTAAAGCAATCAAAAGGAAATTTATAGGAGCAGCAAATAAAATTAAATCTGAAAAAAATTAAGAGTCACATTTTAGCTGCCTGATGAAAAGTGGGCAACAAAGTAGCCATATGGGCATGCCTGCTATGCATTCCATAATCTAGGCACTGCAGTTAAATAAACACCTGTCTCACATTCCCACCTGCCAAATTTCATATGGTGGTGGAGACAGTCAGTCAGTCATCAATCAATCGGTCAGTCAGTTGTTGAATGAAGTATCTGAGCTGGTTCAGACAAAAGGAGGTGGGCCTGAAGATATCCTGGCCCCAGATCATTTAGAACCTTAAAAGTTAAGATCAGCACTTTAAATTGAACCTTGGGCAATGATGAGATGTTTTATCTGAAACTGTCACACTTTCAGCCCAATTCTAACTAACTTACCAGCGCTGATGCAGTCGTTGTTCTGTTGTAATCATTGTTGTAATCAGCCATTGTAAACATTGTTCTAGCCACAGGGTGATCATCAGTGAAAAAATAAAGGAAGCAAGGTCATGAGGACCAGTGGCATGCTTTCAGTTCTCCAAAGGAACAACCCGGAGGGGGAAAAGCTGCCCTTTGCTGATTGAATGTGTTTTTCTTCTCTCAAAATTTGAGTTTCCTTGTGCATAGGAGGAAATATAGTTGCAGAATTCTAAATACTGTAGCTTGTATCCCAGAAGGTGAAGTGGATGATAACTGATTTTTTCTATCAACAACAACAACAACAACAACAACAACAACAACAACAACAGTATTTATATACTGCTTTTCAACAAAAGTTCACAAAGCGGTTTACAGACAAAATCAAATGATTAAATGGCTCCCTGTCCCAAAAGGGCTCACAATCTAAAAAAGATGCAGAACATCACCAGCAAACAGCCACCAGAAAAGACACTGTACTGAGGTGAAAGGGGGGCAGTTACTCTCCCCCTGCTAAATATAAAAGGAGCACTAATTGAAAAAGTGCCTCTTGCCCAGTTAGCAGGGGGATGCTTGCTAATTTCTAACTTGCTTCTGTGCTTTGTATGAACTTATTACGAATACATATTCTTTGAGGCCAATAATAACTTTCAGCAGGTGTTGCAAAAGTCCACAGTCAACACTAGAGCTCAGTGGAGTTCACTGAGGAGCTCAGTGATGCCTAAAAGCATTTCCCCCCTCTCCATTCAAGCATAGCAAGACTGCAAGAGAGTATTGAGAACCAGCTCTTCTTGCTCTGGCTCCAAGTTTTATGAGAGATGAGTACAGTATTCTGCAAATCTATGACAGGGCAGGGGTGGCATCAGACGTTGGCAGGGTTGGGCAGAGACTGAGGGGCCATGCCCCTAGCCAGACTCACACATTAAACCCTTAGGAGCTGTGGCAATGGTAGTGCCCAGGGCACCATCGACAGGTGGGTGGGGGCGGTGTTGTTAGGGTCCCAGTGCAGGGCTTTGACCTACAGCCCCGCAAAACCTGGCACAAGCACTTTAGTAAGGCTAAAATCCAGCTGTGGTGCTTTGTTCTTGTTTCAGAATGCATAGAGAGCTCCACAAAAGAGTTACTTCAATTAAAAGTATGTTGCTATCTCCGTAAAGGACAGCACCACCATTGGAAAGGTGTTTCCAATTCAGTAATGTGACTATCTAAACCAGGGGTGTCAAACATAAGGCCCGAGGGCCGGGTACTGCCTGCGGAAACTCCTTATCTGGCCTGTGTGATAGTTAGTCTCCCCCAGCACCACCATCAGCTGCTCTCCGCTGCTGAGCTGTGAAGTGACGCATTGGCAGAAGCGGCGCTACTGAAAGGGCAGTGCTGAGAGAGGCCAATTATCATGTGGGCCACCCTTTCAGCAGTGCTTTTTCCAAGGCGTTACTTTGCAGAGCATGTCTCACTGTTGACCTGCGAATTGACGCCTCAGCGGAAGCAGTGTTGCTAAAAGGGTGGCCCGCGTGATAATTGGGTTCTCCCATATCTTGAAAATATGATCAAGATTTCTGTATTTTCTATATTATTCATACACTATTCACTATTTTCTGTCATTTGCAGCTAATGAGTTCCTGAGGAAAAAAAAATGCTTCTTGCTGGTCGTCAGCTGCTTAACGATTTTCCTGCTAATGACATCTCTGCCGGCCCTCAGCAGGCGCTATTCAGTCCACTGTATGAAACAAGTTTGACACCCTGATCTACACTGTTTAAGAAAGACTGCCCATTTGGAAATAAATGCATCTGTAGGGAGAATAAATGCAACTGTGGGGGGAGTGCCTAGGAGAATCTGGTGGTCCATCTGTTGTTTCTGTCAGTTCAACTCTGCATGATATGCGCAGAGGTTCTGATCCCTCAAATACGCTGTAAACCATGACCAATTTCTGTTATAAAGGACAGCAAAAATATCCTATTTTTGTGGAGAACCTTCTGAAGTGCTGTAGTGGAAGCTGTTAGGGAGGTGAGTTAATAAACCAGGGAAACCCTTCTGCCCTAACCCACCAAGGGAGGTCTGCGTTCCTAGCAGGCAGGTCAGATGCAGATGTATATCTGATGCATTCATATCCCCACTGCAATGCACATCTGTATCTTTTTCACAATCCACACTATGTTGATGTAGATACATTCTCCCATTCCCATTACAAATGTGCATACGTGACCACACTCTTGTGCTACTGGTCACATGCAACGCTTTGCAGCATGAATATATCTGGACTGGTTGGATTCAGTGTGTTTGGACCACTCACAAGCAGTACTTGTATTTAGGTGTTTTGTCTCTGCAGCCTGCTGCACCGTCAATGTTCTCATGTTCTGGTTTGACAGCTGAGTCTGATTCCTCTACCAAGCCTGACATAATTCTATCATGCGGTGCATACCACATCACAGATGTGACATATTAAAGATAAGAATTTATTTGCCACCTCTTTTCCTGCTGCTCTTCATGTTTCTAACTTGGCAAAAGAGCACATTTCCATTTCCCTGCAGCATTTGATTAAAATGATAAAGAACTTGTGATGTGGAGTCAAGTTGTTAATTCAGTAAACAGCTGGTCAGAATTAGAACACAGTAATCTAATTACCATGTTTTCATATTAATAGTGAATAAAGTGTTTGAATAAATGCATCAAGTTTGAGCCAACTTTGATTTGAGATTTCAAACTACCGAATGTGCCATATGTGTTTACATGCAAAGGCTGCCCTCTAGTCGGTATTTTAACACCATTTTCTCTGCAGAGAATTATTGTTTTCTCTGTTGATGAGTTAGAAATGAAAAGTTAATTACTACTAATTGCAGAAAACCTGCTGCCAGTGATTACATGCACTAACATTTACAGTGCTATATATTCATCTTTTGTTTCTCCTGTGTGTTAATACACAACATCACATAAGGGAAGGGAGGTATTCAGTTCTTTGTTGCCTTCAGTGAAAAGCACCTTGAAAGTTTTACCACCAGCTCTCATTAAACAAATCAAGTACTGTACGGGCTCAGTCCAGCCCAACTCAGCCCAACTCAGGCACAATTGAGGCCCAATAGTGGCACAATTGTGGCCCAAAACAGGACCGAGTTAGGCTGCAACTGTGCCTGACTTAGGCAGGAGGCAAGAGCAGTGGGCCAGGATCGAGGCAAAACTTACCGCAGAGGCAGGCAGGCAGGCCCCTGTGGGGAGCTGTCCATCTTCTGGAAGGGAAGAGCCTCCTCCTGAGCTCTTCTGTGTGCACCTACCACAGCTGCTGCAGCGTTCACAACAGATGGGCAGCCACAGGTGGGCCTGCAGGCACTGGGCGTGCGACAGGCAGCTGAAGGGCAGAGGTTGTGCCAGTGCCAGCTGCCCCAGGGCACCCTGGGCATTAGCCACCTGCCGCAGGGGGGAGTGCCACTGCCCTCCTACCTGCAGAAGCGATGCCACCCCCAAGCCACGGTGAGGCTGCACGTGAGAGTCATGGGGGGGTGAGCGGGGGAGAGAAGGGAAGGAGGGGGTGGGAACGGCACGCACAAGGGGCGTCTCATGAGGTCTGGAACCGCCTCCGCCATGACATGCCCGTGCGCTGCCTGAAGCCCTGGACCACCAGGGCCGTGGCTATGCCCACAAAGAAGGCATCCCAGCATGCCTTCTGCTTTGTGCCCCGGCCAAGACCGAGAGATGCCTTGGGCTTGTCTGCTGCGAGCGGGAAGGGCTCACGCAGCTCATCACACCCCCAGATGGGGCAATGTCGGTGCCTCGCGGCAGGCGCTCTGGCGAGGTGGGGGGTGCCAGCGTCCATCATCAGGGAGTGGGAGGGGAGGCAGGCACACAGGCAGGCGGACAGGGGGTGCTGGGGAGGGACACGGGTGGGTCAGAAACAGACAGACAACAAGGCTGGTGGGAGAGGGATACAGGGAGAGGGGTCTGCAGAGACCAATAGGGACACAGGGGTCACTTCGCAGATGGAGGCAATGCAGGAACGGGCGCCTCTCATGCAGACGGACCGAGGGCGGAAACGGACGCTGTTGACGGGCGGACTGAGGGCGGAAACGGACGCCGTTGACGGGCGGACACGGACGCCGTTGACGGGCGGACCGAGGGTGGGTGAGAGCCCCGGTTGCTGAAAGGGCTCTTCACGGACGTGGCGGACGTGCGCCATGTCGCCTGTCAGTGGTTGCCTGCCTGAGAGGCCCCCCAACTCCCCTCTCCCCTCTGAGCCCTGAGGGTCTGGCAGCCCCCCTGCTGTGTTCTCCCTGGGCTGGCTGTGGCAGGCCCTGGCTGGGATTCATGCAGGGCCTTGTGTGCTGGGCGCTGTCTCTGTGTGTGTGGGTCAGTGTTTGTGTAACATTGGGGTCATGTTGTTCAAGGGGCCTTTGCCCAAGGGGCATCTTTATTGTTCTGGAACATTGGCAGAGATGGCCAGGCGAGGCTGCCAGGGGTAGGCACAGCAGCCACTCAGAACGTAGCAGCAGCAGCAGCAGGCGTGCCCCATGGACCTGGAGACGCAGGCTCTTCCCCTGTGGAACCACAGCCTGCTCCATAGAAAGGGGAGGGACAGCAAGTAGGCAGCCAGGGAGGTGGAGCAGCAGCAGCAGCTGAGGAGGGTTGCAGGGCAGGCTCCCTGACCTCTGGCAGCATTGAGGCAGACGACCATGGGGCAACCAGATTGCGGGCCCAGTGGTGCTCCCCAGAAGGTAGGTGGTGGTGGACATTCCTGGGGAGACATAAATCACGGGGGTGTTCCATGGCAGCTGCTGTGTGGTAGCAATCGCAATTGAAGGAATGCCAGTGTGCCGGTTGCAAAGGCCTGCAGGGAGAGAAATCAAACACAGCTGAGTGGTGTGTGACACATAGCATGGTCTGCGCTCCTTCCCTGGGTGTAAGGTGAGCATGATCCTGTAAGGGAAAGGGGTCAAAGAGAGAGACAACAACACAACTTGGGGGTCACAACCATGGCAATCCTAGCAATACTGACCTGTCAGGAGACCCTGTGGAGAAAAGAGGGGGGGGGGACAGCTGGTGTCTACATATGGGTTACAGTTCCACACTCATGGCATTGTGTGCTCACATTAATACAGGCAGCTATGAGATAAGACATTGGTAAAGAGGCATATCATGGCAGGCATTGCAGGCAGACATGAGACAAGACATTGGTACAGAGGCATATCATGGCAGGCATTGCAGGCAGCTATGAGACAAGACATTGGTAAAGAGGCATATCATGGCAGGCATTGCAGGCAGACATGAGACAAGACATCGGTAAAGAGGCATATCATGGCAGGCATTGCAGGCAGACATGAGACAAGACATTGGTATAGAGGCATATCATGGCAGGCATTGCAGGCAGCTATGAGACAAGACATTGGTAAAGAGGCATATCATGGCAGGCATTGCAGGCAGCTATGAGACAAGACATTGGTAAAGAGGCATATCATGGCAGGCTATGCAGGCAGCTATGAGACAAGACATTGGTAAAGAGGCATATCATTGCAGGCTATGCAGGCAGCTATGAGACAAGACATTGGTATAGACACTGCTGCTCCACCTCCCTGGCTGCCTACTTGCTGTCCCTCCCCTTTCCATGGTGCAGGCTGTGGTTCCACAGGGGAAGGGCCTGCATCCCCTGGTCCATGGGGCACGCCTGCTGCTGCTGCTGATGTGGTCCGAGTGGCCGCTGTGACTACCCCTGGCAGCCTTGCCTGGCCATCTCTGCCACTGTTTCAGAACAATAAAGATGCCCCTGGAAACACATGTCCCCAATGTTACACAAGCACTGCCCCACACACACAAAGACAGTCCCCAGCACACAAGCCCCTGCATGAATCCCAGCCAGGGCCTGCCACAGCCAGCTCAGGGAGACCACAGCAGGGGGGCTGCCAGACCCTCAGGGCTCAGAGGGGAGTGGGGAGTTGGGGGGCCTCTCAGGCAGGCAAACACTGACAGGCGACATGGCGCACGTCCGCCACGTCCGTGAAGAGCCCTTTCGGCAACTGGGGCTCTCACCCGCCCTCGGTCCGCCCGTCAACGGCGTGCGTTTCCGCCCTCGGTCCGCCCATCAACGGCGTCCGTTTCTGCCCGTCACCGGCGTCCGTTCTGCCCAAGGTCCATCTGCATAAGAGGCGCCCGTACCTGCATTGCCTCCATCTGTGAAGTGACCCCTGTGTCCCTATTGGTCTCTGCAGACCCCTCTCCCTGTATCCCTCTCCCACCAGCCTTGTTGTCTGTCTGTTTCTGACCCACCCATGCCCCTCCCCAGCACCCACTGTCTGCCTGTCTGTCTGCCTCCCCTCCCTGATGATGGAAGCTGGCCACCCCCCACCCCGCCAGAGCGCCTGCCGCGACATGCTGACGTTGCCCCATCTGGGGGTGTGATGAGCTACGTGAGCCCTTCCCGCTTGCAGCAGACAAGCCCAAGGCATCTCTCGGTCTTGGCCGGGGCACAAAGCAGAAGGCATGCTGGGATGCCTTCTTTGTGGGCATAGCCACGGCCCTGGTGGTCCAGGGCTTCAGGCAGCGCACGGGCATGTCATGGCGGAGGCGGTTCCAGACCTCATGAGACCCCCCTCATAAGACCCCCTCCTTCCCTTCTCTCCCCCGCTCACCCCCCCATGACTCCCACGTGCAGCCTCACCGTGGCTTGGGGGTGGCATCGCCTTCTGCAGGTAGGAGGGCAGTGGCACTCCCCCCTGCGGCAGGTGGCTAATGCCCAGGGTGCCCTGGGGCAGCTGGCACTGGCACAACCTCTGCCCTTCAGCTGACTGTCGCACGCCCAGTGCCTGCAGGCCCACCTGTGGCTGCCCATCTGCTGCGAACGCTGCAGCAGCTGTGGTAGGTACACACAGACAAGCTCAGGAGGGGGCTCTTCGCTTCCACAAGACTGACACCTCCCCACAGGGGCCTGCCTGCCTCTGTGGTAAGTGTTGCCTCGATCCTGGCCCACTGCTCTTGCCTCCTGCCTAAGTCAGGCACAGTTGCAGCCTAACTCAGCCCTATTTTGGGCCTCAACTGTGCCTCAACTGTGCCTCAATTGTGCCTGTGTTGGGCTGGACTGAGGCCTTAATCTGTCAGGTTCCAAACAATTAAAAGAGTGCCCCAGTTTTATGGGCAGCCCATTTGCCCTCAGAAAGGTTCTGCGCATGCGCAAAAAACCCAAATAAAAGACGTCGACGCGTTCGGCCTTCTCACAAAGCCCTCGACCGCTGAACTGGGCAGTCGCTCTGAGGAGGGCTTGTTCCGTCCTTGGAGCAGAGCCTCTCCGGAAGCCGGTGACGCACCGCTTCCGGGGGGTACAGCAGCCGGGGTCTGGTGCGACGGGGGCGCTCCAGCCCCTGCCCCCCAGGCGCCAGGAGGGCTCGGAACGCCACTGATGGCAGGAAGGGGAGCAGCCAGAAGCAGGCACTGATGCTCACAGCTCTCACATAGTGGCACCACTATTATTGGTTCCCCTACCTCTTGGATGAATTGGCATAACAAGGAAAAAACTGTCCAACAGCCAAGGTGAGACTTCATAATGTGCACTTCTGGGCAGGCAGTAAGACTGTAATCTGTCTTGCTCCTTTTCCAATCTTCAGATGGGGTGTCTGCCATTCATACAGTGGACCGTCGGTATCTGTGGGGGATTGGTTCCGGGACTCCTTGCGGATATCAAAATGCACGAATGCCCAAATCACACCGTGGCGCCACAATTACCGGGATTCAGTGAGAGGTGCCTCTGGAGGCTTCCGGAGGCTGCTTCTGGGATGCGTCAGGGCATCAGGCCCACAACCCACTGCATTGGCCTCCACGGGCCTCAGAACGCCTCTTCGAAGCGACCAGAAGTAGAGAACGCTAAACCGGAAGTCACTTCAGGTCACTTCCAAGAGGTGTTCTGAGGCCCGCAGAGCAGAGGCGTGGAAAGACTGGAGCGAGCGGAGCAGCGGCCCCGGGCGGCGCTGCTCCGCTCACTTCAGTCTTTCCATGGAGCGCGCCCGCCCGCCCGGTGATGCGAGAAAGCCCCAGATGCGAGAAAGCTGGAGAAAGCCCTGGAGCGTCCACCACGACCAGTGGCCAGGGCTTTCTGAAGGCAGCCGACTGCCGCGCTGCGCTATTTCTCCTTCTTTTGCACATGCACAGAACGTTTTAACGTTCCTTATTCATGGGCTCGGCATCCACGGATTTCACCATCCACAGATCTACTGAGAGGGGCCTCCCTCTGGAGGCCGCTTTCCGGTTGTGCTGAGCCCGCAACCCGCTCCATTGGCCTCTGCGGCAGAGGCATATCAGCAGTGAGTGCTGCCTGGAGCACTCGCTGCTGCACCGCCCCTTTGGGGCAGCACCGCCCAGGGGGCGGCACCCTGGGCAGGGGGGCAGCACCGCTCTGGGGGCGGGTGCCGCTCCGGGGGCAGGGGGTGACCCGGCTTACGCGGGCGCTCCGAGGCCTTCTCCCCCGGCCTCGGAGCTAGAGAAAGCCCCGGAGCGTCCACCACGACCGGCGGCCAGGGCTTTTTGAAGGCGGCCGACTGCCGTGCTGCGTTATTTCTCCTTGTTTTGCACATGCGCAGAATGTTTTAACAGACAGCACTCACTGCTGATACGCCTCTGCCGCAGAGGCCAATGGAGCGGGTTGCGGGCTCAGCACAACCGGAAAGCGGCCTCCAGAGGGAGGCCCCTCTCAGTAGATCTGTGGATGGTGAAATCCGTGGATGCCGAGCCCATGAATAAGGAAGGCCCACTGTAGAGTATATATAAAACTAAATGTTTTTTCTTTAATATAGCAGCATGAACGCTTATTCATTTAAACATTCAGTCATTGTCGTTTTTAAAAAAAAAGAAAAATCCAGTTAAAAAGAGATGCAGACCCATGGCAGGAAGGGAGGAGGCAGGTTTGTGATGTTGCAAGTACCAGCTCATTAGTGCTGTGCTTTGGTGGCTTCTGCTGCAAGAAGGCAGACCTGGTTTCCCCTGAACTTGCTCCTGGACAGGGAATTGTACATCTGCATCTAACCTTTCTCCTGGCTTTCTATTGCCAGGTTCAGACTTTTCTTTTGAAACAGGCCATCTGTGTATAGTTAGTGTTCTGTTTGCAGTACTTGTATTCGTTTTATCTGTCTCTCTTTTTAATGCTTAATACATTTTCATTGGTTTTATTATACTTATTTTTTTATATTGTACAGCAGTGTGAGCTGCCCTGGATACAAAGTGGCAAGGCAAGATAGAAATATAGTTGGCCGTCTGTATTCACGGGGGTTCTGTTCTGGACCCTCTCCGCAGTTAATGAGGATTCACGTAAAGCAAAATCGCTTTAGTGCAGATACGGGGGTCACTGTAAAAAGCTGAAAAAAAGAAAAATGTTAAAAATAGCATTTCTTACCTTTTGGTTGGCAAACGGCTCTGTTTGCAGGGCTGTAGAGAGTGAAATCATGCTCCTACAGCCTCTTTCGGGTCGCTGGACTTTTCCCCTCCCCCAGGCTTGCCCCAGTGCATTCTGGGGCAACCTTGGGGAAGGGAGGGAGAACTTCAGCGACCCAGAAGAGGCTGTAGGAGCATGATTTCGCTCTCTACAGCCCTGCAAACAGTGCGGTTTGCCAGCCAAAAAATAAGACATGCTATTTTAATCATTTTTTCAACTTTTTACAGTGGATCCCTGCAGGTCTGGGATCCCTGGTGAGACAAATCCACGAGTCCTGAATCTGTGGATAGAAAGGGTCCACTGTACCTTTAATAATGACAATAACAGCAGCATGGAACGTGCCTTTATGCAGCCATTCAAGCAATGAACATTTCTATACACCCTTACATTGACAGATACTTCAGAACTAAAGAAGTTGTGTCTGATAAGATTGTATTTTCTGTACAATTATAAAAGGTACAGAAGGCTACCCAAAAGCCAAAGGAACTAGGGAGAACCATGACAGATGACAGGTGCCAGGGCAAGGAGGAACAGAGAGGGAACCCCTCCAAAATGACAGTAGGGGCCCAATTCTATCCAACTTTCCAGCACTGATGCAGCCGTGCCAACAGGGTGTGCGCTGCATCTTACAGTGTGTGTGTGTGTGGGGGGGGAGTCACGGAGGCCTCTTTAAGGTAAGGGAACATTTTTTGTACATCTGCATCTAACCTTTTGTTCCCTTACCTTGGGGCTGCATCAGTGCTGGAAAGTTGGATAGGATTGGGCCATAGTTCAATTACCTGTTTGGATATTCAGGAGAAGAAGATGGCTGCCAGAGGAAATATTTACAGATATCCTGGAAAATGGAATACCATTTAGGAACCGCTGTCAATTTGAGGAGAGATGCTCAGCCCAATCATTGGTTGGTTTGTGTATTATTCACAGCTAATTTTGTGTCATTTTTGTACTTGCTATTCCTAAGGGTGAACATATAAGCATGAGAGCCAGGATGGTGTAGTGGTTTGGGAGTTGGATTTAGACCTGGAAGATCCAGGTTCAGATCTCTGCTTAGCCATGAAGTTTCCTGGGTGATGATTTAATGAGTAGAATGTTAGAGATATTTTGGCTCAGTTGGATATTACAAGTAGATAATAGAGAATAGCGTACTAGTAGGATTTATTGCTTCATGCTTGCTGTAATCTTTCAATATGATATATATTTTTTTAATATTATATCAATAAAATATAAATATATAATTAAAAAAAGTTTCCTGGTTGGCCTTGGGTCAGTCACTGTCTCTCAGCCTTACCTACCTCACAGGGTTGTTGTGAGGACAAAAGGAGGGAAGGAACTATGTGTACCGCCCTGAGCTCCTTGGAGGAAGGGTGGTATAAAAATGCGATAAATGAATGAATAAATAATGAGGCAGTGGCAGTGGATCTAATAGAAGAATTATTCTAGTATTATCTAATAGAAGAATTAGTATGGTCATTTAGTCCCACCATATTCAAATGTAGGCCTTATGAAGCAAAGCGGTTGCTTGCTTTAGTGGTTCTTTGCCTTTGAAGACAATGATCTTTAATACACATTAGTACTGACAAGTTGGATTCCTCTCAAGCAAGTGTGTTTCATTCCATATTGGGTAGGAAGGGAAAATACCTAGCAAGAATTCTGGATACTTCATTCGTTTGCTGCTTAAAGCAATGATCCACACCTCCTTGTAAGCTCATAAAAAGTACTGATGCGAGTGGAATTTACAAGCCTTGAAATTGTTTCAGGCCTGAAGCTTGGCATAGGCATCCTGAACATGTTTTTCTTCAAAACAAATCTCAGTCAAACCCACTAACCTATCCAAATGTTTTTTTTTTAATTGCAGCCTTGGTGAAGTAAACTACTTTGGCAGAAATGATTGGGAGTGCAGGCTTTATGATGGATTTGTGGAAAGTAAATAAACAAACACCTGTTAATTTGCCATATATACTACAGTTATCTTTTTTTTTTAGGTTTTTGAAGCATCTTACAGCCCAATCCTGTCGAGTAGGATGCGGCAGTGCAAATAAGGTACCCGCCGCATCCTGTGCAGGACAGAACCTGCGCTGGCAGAGCCAGAGGCCTCCTCGAGGTAAAGGGATGTTTGTCCCTTTACCCTGAGTAGAACCGCAGCTGCCCCAATGAGTCTACTCGAATGTGCACCAGCTGTTTTGCTGGTGCACATTTGAGAGGCCTGTGTAAGGCCCAACAGGCCCGGGAAGGGGAATAGGATATGGCGGAGGAGGATATGGCTGGACCCTTCCCGGTCCCGGCCTTCCAATCCTACCCCCCCATGCTCTGCCGCACCATGGGGACTCACCTCTATGCCATGCCATTCATCTGTCCCACGGCGCCGCTTACTCTCTAGGTGCCAGAAATGTGCTTGTGCCTACGCTATTTGTGATAGCGTAGACTGGTGGAGCAATTGCTCCGCCGCTCTAAAAGTAGATAGTATTACGCTGTTACTCTATAACATGTATTAGTTACTACCATTCTTTTAACATTTTATTTATAGTAGAGTAGTGTTGTACAGTAGTGACAATAGAGTGCTGAATGCTGTACAAATCACAGGAGTGACGCAATCCATGATAAGGAACTATAACTATCTTTGTAGGGCGTGCATGGACAGAACTGAGGCAGACTCCCTTGCTGATGGAGGTGCCCTGTCTTTTTTTTCATTGGAAGTCAGCCATTATTGCAGTCAGCTGACCGAGGCATCTTTGTTTGGTGCCTAGGCACTTTTTCTTTTTTACTTGTTGGGTCAGGTGAGGCTCTGCCTCCCCTGACTGCATGTCCCTGTCTGACGAAGCGCACGCTGCATCCAGTGGTGATGGGGTGCTCAGGAGGCCTGCCAGAGGGGTAAGTAAAAATATTTTCTACTTACCTCTGTGTAGACCTTCTGGTGGCCTATGGCTCTCCTCAGACCAATGCCAGCTATATAGCTAGCATAAGAAGAGAAAAGGGTTCAAAAACAAAGATCCTGGTGCACACTGGTGACACACCACTGGGATCCTCCCCCTCCCTGCCCCAAAACGCCCCCCTCCTTGCCCCAAAACTCCCCTGCCTTCCCCCTCCCCACCCACAGCCATGACATGGCCCCACCGCCAACTCACTGGCACCAGTGCAGCCTCTGGGAGCCACTGCCACATGTGCTGTGCCTCTTACCATTTGCGGCGGCAGCCCAGAAGCGCATGACAGTGTCCTGACTTTCGCACTGCCATAAAGGCCCTTGTGCTGCTGAATATGAGTTCCAGCAGCACCAGGCCCCGACAGGATTGGGGCCTTAGTCATGTCCCACCTGAGTCACCTTTTTTCTTAACTAACCCCCCCCCCCCGAACATTGTAACCATTTCTCGTAAGGAAGGTGCTCCAGCCCCCTGATTTGGTGTCCCTCTTCTACAATACCCATTTTGAGATGTGGTGACCAGAACTGTGAACAATATTCCATATGTGGCCGATTTGTAAAATTGGACAGAAAGGCTGCACAGAATGTGGCTTCAGCCTGATCACCTTATTGAGGTTTCAAACATGAATATCAGTTTAGATTCTTAATAACCATGTAAAAAAAAGGTTTTTTTAACAGTTTATATTTGATCTGAAGATAGCTGAGTGCCTTTTGAAGAGCCATTTTATTATGCATTGGCCTATATAAATGATATTTGGGGAATACTTCATAAGACTTTTCCCTTGATTATTCTTATGTGTGCGGCTTACCAGATGAATGTTGCTAATACAAAATGCCCTGGGAGAACACCTATGACATTGATACAGTAGTACAGTATGTGCATCTTTCACAGTCAACTTTGTAGCTGAGTCTTTTTCTTCTCCTGCAGGGAGTAGTTTCAAAGTTAGGCTGCATTTCTATGCACACTTACTTGGAGTAAGTCCTACTGAATTCTCTTGGACTTATTTCTGAGGAAACTCGTATAGGATTGGGCTATGTCTCATTTCCAGCAAAAAAAATCCAGAGTGTTTCTGTTCATGAAGTTTAAAGCCAGTTGGGAATTAATGGAAAATTAAATGACAACTTAGGGCGCAATCCTGTCCAGTTGCTAGGCTGGCATAGGACCTCTGCACTGGCCCAGGACCGTCGCAAAAGTTGCTGTAAAGCAGTTGTGCCGGCCCTAGGACGGTTCAGAGGCCCTGTGGTTCATATCTGGACAGCATGTAACCCAGGTAAGATGTGGCTGGGCCGCATGGCATAGGGGCAGGGGGAGGACTTTCTGGGGATGTTTTGGGGCATTTCATGGTTGGGGGGGGGGGCGGACTGGACCTGGGAGAGGGGCAGGATTGGAAGCAGTAGTGCATGCTGTATCCTATTCTCCTTCCAGGCCCATTTCTCCCAACACGGACCTCCCGGACGTAAGCCAGCTCAGTAGCTGCCATGGATCCAAGGAGACCCGTTTGGGAGGCTGGGGCTTTACCCAAGGTAAGGAAACAAAAGGGACCACCCTGAGCTAGGGGCACAATATTCAGAGGAAATAACCAAAAGGTTAAATAAAAAGTTATTCTGAAGCTTCTACAGTCTGATCCTTACTCAGAAGTCCTACTAATTTTACTTCCAGCTCCTAAGGATCACAGCTCTTGGGATACTCTGGGCTTCAGAACCCCCTAGCAACAAAAGCATGTTCTATGAATGAAGTCTACCAGTGACTGTGAGTGAATGTACCTGCCAATCAACACTTGTAACCATGCACTCTGCACATGCTCAAATCTAAGATGTGGTTTGCCCTGCACTTATTTATTTATTTATTTAAAGAATTTGTAGCCCGCCTTTCTCCCGAAGGCACTCAAGGCGGCTTACAACATATTAAAATTCCAAACTTATGTTTGGAAAGGATGGGGAAGGCACATGACACTTCACAAGGCAGGGATATAGAAGAACAGAAAACATAAGACAGAGGCACTTCCTGTTTCCTCTACATCAGTGTTGTAGAGCCAAAGTAATTATTTCTTAGTCTTCTTGCTGCTACAGACTAACAGAGCCACCAGGCTGATCAAGCCAGCAGTGCTTGATCTCTAAAACAAGAGGAGACCGGACTCAGACTAGAAATCTCAACCAGTAGTAGCGGTAATCTCAGATGGATGTTGTACACTGTACCTGGTTGTAGCGACTGATAGCAAAGGACATGCACTCCGCTGCACCTGTTCTAAAGCACTTGTTCCCAAGTGCTATTGCAAGTTAGCTTCTCAATGCTGTGCTCTCTGGCAAGCTCCACCTCAGAAACCCCTGGGAATAAATTAACTTTTTATGAGAGAATGTTTCAGTTTTACAGGGCCAAAATCAATGAAAGGACAAAGGGAACACACTCTCAATTTGTGTCCGCGCCTGTGTCTAGTATTAGACAGAGGAGACTAGTGTGTGGGTACCCTCTTCTTTTTCATTTGCACAAATGCAGCAGCTCCTCCGGGGTGACCCATCCCGTTTTCCCATTACTCCCACCAAGAAACCCATGTGACCCCAGCCCCTTTTTCCTCGAATTTGCCCGTTCAGCGCCAACTCTCCCCAGCATGCCCCGCGCTCCACTGACGATCGGAAAGGCGCTCAGGAACTTGAACGCCTTTCCGATCATCAGCTGGAACGCGGGCGGGTGGGGCCAGCACTTCAGCCGACGACCTCTACCCGGCATGCCCCGCCCGCCCTAGCTGACGAGCGCAAAGGCACTCAGCTCCAGAGCGTCATTGTCAGCTGGAGCGCGGAGCATGCTGGGGCGAGCTCTCGCGAGGCCGCCAGCCTGGTCCTCTCTCTTCCTGAGCCTCCGGAAGTGAGTAGAATGGGATGGCAGAGAGATCGTCGCACCTCGTTCACGCTTAGGAACTGAGTGCCTTTGCTGCGATCGGGACCGGGGGAGTAATCTCAGGCTTTGAATGAGCACAATGCAGCTCTAATGTAATATTTATTCCTTTTAACAAAAACTAGATGCTATGATGAGTGATAATCTGTCACTTCACACTTAACTAGTATGTTGCCATACAATAACTTCTGTACTACTGTACAACTTCATTTTCCAGATCTGTTTTTGTTTATCCCTCAGAGCTGACAGGTGAAACCATTCGGCCACAGAAACCAGAATGCCTCTTCTCAAACACCCGGATTATCCCGAAGCTGCGCTCCTTCACTTGGAAGGATTGGTGCCCTGTCGAGAAGCTCAAGTGTCCACCTTGTTGTCCATCTTTGGAGAGGTTGCACTTTTTGTCTGATATCTTTAAAATGATTGCAGATGTGTCTTGTTGCCTGGTTTCCCATTGCAATGGTTTCCCATTGTTTTTTGGACTGAAGTTTGTTTTAAGGCAAAATGACTTACTAGACAGGAACGGAGTTTCTAACTGCTCTTCTGCTCATGATAGCTGACAGTGGTAAAATCAGTGGTAAAATGGGGCTTACTCCCAGGACAGCAAGAATTTCATTGGTGGCCTTTAGCAGGTTGCTGTTCTTACCCTAACCTGCCTCAGTGAATTATTGTAAGGATAGTAGTGGATTAATTCAGTGGATTAATTTTGTATTCTAAGGAAATGCAGTTGTAATAGCTTTTATGCTATCCATTTTGTATTGCTGCTTTTCTTTCCCTTGCTACCTATAGGAGTTTGGGGGGGGGGATTAAAACTAATATGGGTTTTGTTAATTTTCATTATGATCACCCTACAAAACTCTGACCAGTAGCAGATGATATTAAAGTCTTCTATATACAAATATTGCAAAGATTCTGGATACATGTATTTATGGTAATAGGTACTTTGAGAGTAAATAATAATAAGTAGTGTTTATGTAGTCTTTCCGTAAATGCTCAGATTCGTTCACGTGTCTGATGGTTCCCCCCCCCCCAACCACTGTTTTGGGGAGCCCTGGAGTCTTTTGAGACTTTAAGGGTTCTTTACTTTGAAACTCCAGTTAGTTATTTATCCAGGTATTCCCCTAGATATCCCCCCTTTCTGCCTCTGAAGAGGCCCCAAGGCAGCTTATAACATTTTAAAAAGTACAATTATAATAATAATAAAACTCTCAGGCCAGTACTGGTCTCTGTAGTTATGGCAACTGGTCTCGGTGTTATAAGCTCCCTCTGGCTTGGGCATGTTGTTGTCTTTTGTCATCTTTTAGAAAATCATGTCCACTATTACTGAAAGTCTGCCTGTCTGCCGTTACTGGTCTTGTCTTGCAATGTGTAGCTGCAGGAGAGTGTTGGGGGGTGTTCTGGGATGTGCTCTGAGTTTATGGGGCAAAGGTAAAGCCCCAAAGGCCTAGAGCCCCCCCCCCCAAGTGAATTGTGTCACTTCAGAATCATTTGCAGTGTGTGGCAGTTCTGTGAAAGAAGTGTTGGGTTTCCATGGCAGACAATTGATATGGAAAGGGTTCGTTGTATCTAGAAAGATGGAATAACTGCCAGTCGTTCTTACAAAGCCATGTGAGGTGGGTTGGTATTATCTCTAACATTTAAGTGGAGCATTGTGGCAAGCTAATGAGCTGGTGTAGCCAGTGGCTAAGAGGCTGAGGCTGCAATCATGTCCACACATACCTGGGAGTAAGCCCCATTGGCTATAATGGGACTTACTTCTGAGTATACATGCAAAGAATTGGGCTCTGAGTTGTGCATTAGGACTTCCTTGTTTTGAATTTCACTTTTCCCATTAACTTGCTAGGTGGCCCAAGGCAAGCTGCGCTCTCTCTCTCTCATCCTAAGCTCCCCCCAGCTGTGTAGTTCTGGAATGTTCTTAGCATGCCAACATTTACGGGGTCATAAGAGGCAAGTGTGGTTTGTAGCACTGGTGTAATGGCTAAGAGACTGAGCTGTGACTTGGCAGTTCTTGGGTTCAGATCTCGCCTCTTCAGTGAACTCGCCAGATCGCTTTAGGCAAGCAACGTCTTCTAAGCCCTGCTGCAATACAAGGATAATGCATGCTCAAAAAGCACTGTACAAATGCTAAGTGTGATTATTCAGGCTAAGCTGTTGGTTTGTGACTGAGGTGAGACTTGGCAAATGTACCTCATTCTGTAATCGCTATGCAAGTGGTCCTTTTAAGCAAACGTATTCTGTAGCCTGTATTAATCAGTGGAATCGGCATGGCAGTTGATGGATGCTAGGAAGGGAATACCATACAATTCTCCTCGCCTGTAATGGAGAGACTCTGCTGCCTTGATTATGTAACGGGGTCTGTGCTGCATTGATTAATATGGGCTGTGGCATAGTTGGAGTTGCTTCCCTTATCTGTACGCTTCTGTAATGAAACATAATATTCATACAAACCCTTAGGGAGAAAAATGGCGTTACTTGGAAATTGATCTCGGCAGTCTGCTGCTGCATTCCATTTTGCCAGTGTGGACTTCTGAAACTGACAGGGTTGATGTATTTAACATGAGTATTAGAACTGCAGATTGTTTTTAAACGAAAGCTTAAATTTTTCAGCAGCGGGTGGTTTGATTCTCCCAGTAATTTCTAGGGTAATGTTTCTCCTTATCCCTTGAGAATGTTTAAACCCTGCCTTGAAGCACTGCAAGATTTTGTTAGTCAGCTCAGGTGCTTGGCTTGAGGTTAGTAACCTGAAAGAAAGTGGGCGTCATAGTTATTCCAAAGCTCTTCTGTCATGAAATATTTGGCCTGCTCAGCTTTGATCATTTTTTAAAGTATCGGTACCTTTCTTTGGAAAGTTACTTCAGGGGCATATTGATGGGTGATGCTATCCTCAGAATAAATTGGCTCATTTTCCATTTGTGTCTTGCTTCCCCCTCCCCCAAGGCCTGCTTTAAGGATGTTCTGGGGGGGGGGAATTGTTGTCTTTCATTGTTGAGAATACAACTATAGTATAGTTAAAATGTTCTTTTGAATATGGTGAAAATAACAGATATGCAGTTATTGGCTTTAAAATAGTCTATGCCTCTCCTTTACAAATAGATACTGCTGGAAAATATATTATAGAATTAGAATCCTTGTTAAGATGCCAGGGACCAGAGTGCCCTGTAAGGTGTGCGGCTGTGCACCACCAAGCTGAGCCCTGCGCAGCGTGAAACTCGGCAACCCAGCAGTTTTTCCGGAAGTGGCTGATATCCCCTTGGGGGTTGTCCAGCTCTAGTGTCGGGGGCGGTGCTGTATGATCGTGCCCACCCCGACTGGAACCCCCTTTTCTAAGCATACCTAGTTGTCCTGCCAGCTCTTCAAAGGTTCTGAGGGGGGGCTGCGGCCACCTCCCCAGGAGAGTAAATTCCCCTGTAGGACTTTGAGAAACGCTGCTTTAGAGGAAATATAGGCCAGGAGACCACTTCCAGAGGAGTAAATTTTGCTGAAATCTGTGGATATGCTTTGAATGTTTGCAATCTCCCATTTTTTTGAAATGGAAAGATTGCAAAAATTATGGATTTACATATGCCCTGTGTCCCATGTTATGTTGTGTATTGCGTTGTACATGTCGTGGGTGCATGCAGGCCTGCTGGTCCCACCAAGCATACTGTATTTCCAGATTGGCGATTGTGTAAACAATGAAACAGTGAGCTCCAGTGGATTTAGGATTGAGATGTTAGCAATTAGCCTTCCCTCCCTTGCCCTGCCATCATGTTCCACTTGACAGCTATGAATCTGCTTAATATCATTTTGCCATATTGTTTGCGCTACATTATGTTTGACATGATCTAAGACTTTCTCGGTCTCGGATGATACAGCACAATTCTCTGTTTACTGGAAAGGCAAGTCAGATCAGTTTCCAGGAATTAAAACACTTGTTAACCCATTGAGCCATTGTTAAGACACAAGATTTTGACTTGATAATGTTCCATTTGTACGTGCAGCTGGCTTTCTGTAAATTGAAAAGCTGTTTCTTCTCAAAAGGGAAGCATGTTCTTACTGCTTGCTTTCAAAGAGAGAAGGTGCATGTACATTTTGTGGAGTCAGCCATATAACACAGAACCGCAGAGCATTGGTTTAGTTCACCTTTTGGGGTATCTAATTGTATACTGTGAACATGCATTCTTTGCAATTTAGACAATTGCTATGCTGCCCTCTGAATGAAACCCTATGGCTTGTGAACCTTGCAGTTTCTCTCTTGAAGGCTTTGCTGGCCTGTCTTCCAGAGGCTTTCGATCTTCTGAAGTTGGATGAGTAACCTGAAACCTCCTAAAGTAGAATCCTTAGGCTGGAATCCTATACACACTTTCCTGGGAGTAAGTCCTGATGAACATAATAGGACTTACCACTTGTATAGGATTTCACTCTGAGACTGCAATCCTATGCATGCTTACCTGGGAAAGAGCCCCACTGATCACAGTGGGGCTTATTTCTAAGAAACCATGTAAAGAAATGTGCTGTGAGTTTCTCTAAGAATGAGCCAGGGCTTGTTTTGCATTTTGGTGTCTCTGACTTTGCTGAGGCATGTGGTGCCATCCTAGGTAACCTGACCATGGAGTAAGCCCCACTGTGCACAGTAAGACTTGCTTCACATACACTGTATGTGAAGTAAGTCTCACTGTGCACAGTGGGGCTTACTCCTTGGTCAGCGTGCATCGAATTGCAGCTTAAATGTCTATTCTAGTCCTTCCTATTGATCTTAGTGCTGTTGAGTGTTCATAGTGATGATGGTCTTACTTAGGCTAAGCAAACCTTTGTGGTGTAGACCACTGTGCCATTTTTCTCAAATCCTACTTCAAACACCTTAATTTTGAAAAAGGCCGTATTTAAACCCCAGTGCCTCCTATTGACAATGACTGTGACATCACTGTATGTGCTCACATTTATTCCTTGAGTGTCTTGTCTCCCCCTTCAGACTATGAGCAACCTGGAGACAAGGGACTGCTTTAAAGTACAGTGCGTACGGATAGTGCCAAATAAACAATAGCTCTGATCCACTCTGCATATTCCTACATAACGTTCCAGCTTAGCTTGCAGTGCTGCTATGACTCAACATGTTGCAGTAATGATGTGCTTGAAAAACTTTCAACAAACCCCGTCTAAAAGGTTTTCTTGCCATAAGGCTTTAGATTTTGCTACCCAAAAAGTCCTGTTATATTCAGTCCCAAACTTGTGTTTTGAGAATTTCCATCACTTGGTTTAGGCCATGCATGCTTTTGAACTGCTTTCATGAGCATTTGATGGATTATAAAATCAAAGGGGTCGACTGCCCTGGTGGATCTTTAATTGCTTCATCTTGAGCAGTGGTTCTTAACCTTGTTGGAGGTACTGAACCCCACCAGTTTCATATGCGCATTCACTGAACCCTTCTTAATTTGAAAAATAAAATATGATTTTTTCAAATTCAAAACATAGGTATATATTTTAGGTATATATACATAGGTATATTTTTATAGGTGCACAAAATGAACAAAACCATTAAAGAACAAAACCATTAAGAACAAATATAAAACATGATTTTCACACAAAAACAAAAACATCATAATGAATATTTACTCACTGCAAATCAGTGTGACTTCTGCTGTTGCCTTTCAGAGACCAGTTTAGAAATGCGTGGCTTTACCTTGGCAAGTGCCACTCTCATGTCCTGTCACACCCCTGCAGCCACTCAGAGAAAAAGCCTGTCACTCAATAAACCTTCAGTTTTCTTACTCATTACAGACCTCATAAAGGAGATTATACAGAATGCAGAAAAGTAATTGCTATCTAATTGCCGAGGGCGGACGCTCCGAGGCCTCCTCCGAGGTGTCGCTGGAGTGCGACGGGACAGGCGGACCGCCTGGGGGCAACGTGCGCAATGGGTGACGCATGTCGCACGCAGGCGGGGTCTGCCCTTCCCGTCGCACTCCAGCGACGCCTCGGAGGAGGCCTCGGAGTGTCCGCCCTTGGCGGAGCTCCAAGGCCTTCTGTGGGAAGCCCCATGCGCGACGTCTTATTTATAAGCTTATAAATAAGCTTATAAATAAGACGTTGCGCATGGGGCTTCCCACAGAAGGCCTTGGAGCTCTGCCGAGGGCGGACGCTCCGAGGCCTTCTCCTGCCCAGCTCTGGAGCCGGCGGCAGCGGAGGCTCCGCTGCTGCCGGCTCCGGAGACATCCTCGTCGGGCGGCACGGGGGGGTCATTAGGGCGGCGCGCGCCCTTGGGAGTCAGTCTCGCAGGTTCGGCGGAGGAGTACTCCGCCGAACCCTCGAGACTGACTCACCGAACCCCTGGGGTTCGATCGAACCCCGGTTAAGAACCAGTGATCTTGAGAGACACCCTTCATTCTTCAGCTTTTCATCTAGCAGAAAACTCGATGAGTCAATCTTCTGCTAATCTTTTAACTGAAAAAAGACTGGGGTAAAGATTGGGGTGTGGGGTGGTTTTTTTGGGGGAATTTTGAAACAAAGAATAAAACTATATCTTTTTTTTTTTTTTTGGTCTAGCGTCAGCATTTTAGCTTTCCAGCCCTTTTCATCTATGGTCACACATCCAGTGGGAAGACTTACGTGATGCAAACGCTTCTGAAAACCTTAGAGGTAAGAATAATGGGTTCATGCTGCATATTGAAAAACACTTTGAAGTTTTGATAAAAAGAACATACAAAACAGTCGGTCGTGTGAGGACCTGCCCTGTACTGCGGTCCTCAAACTTCTTGGCAGGCTTTGGCTGATGCAACAAAAGATCCAGATCTGCATTTGTCCCTGTGAGGGCCTGATCTGTTGGCAAGGAGCTGGCATTTCAGCATCTCCTGTGACGTTGAAAGCATTTGTTGTGTGAAAGGTGGTCTGCTATCAGAAGAGGGAGTGATCTTGGAAACTGGGAATTGTGAATCAGGGGTGGCTCTGCTAAGAGCACGGGCAATCTAAAGAAAATGTCCCCATCAGCCTTATGTTGATAGGCTTGTAGATGAGCTCACCACAGCACCTTTGCTGTGCTGAAACCTAATCCTCGCTGTTAATATTGAGAGCTGTAATAATTGGGATAGACCATATTGGGGACTTACTGGTATTTTTCTGCCTTGAAGTTGGTTTATTCTAGCCTGGCCTATGACCAGGCCCCATCTTTAGGCCTCTTGAATATATATTTTGCTGCTGTTATGTTCTTGGTTGCTTGTAGCTGGGGTGGGGGAAATGATTTTGTTGTGCACGCATGCTAGTGGCTTCTTCCACTTACTTTCTTGAACTACCTGCTGGAAGATCCAGGTTCAAATCCCCGCTCAGCCACGAAGCTTCCTGGGTGACCTTGGGCCAGTCACTGTCTCTCAGCCCCACCTACCTCACAGGGTTGTTGTGAGGACAAAAAGGAGGGGAGGAAATATGTACACCACTCTGAGCTCCTTGGAGGAAGGGCGGTATAAAAATGTGAAAAATAAAAAAAATACATATAAAATGCATTGAAATTGCAGCAAATGTATGTTTTGTTGAAACCCAGATCCAGTTCAAACGATATGTTGCCTGACCAGCCCTGTGCATTTCTGGATGTGTGCATATGTTTTAGACCCCTCCACACTTCCTGGAGAGTCCAGTCCAGTCCATGTGAGGGCTTGGTTCAAACCCAAATAACTTCTGATAGTTATATAATTCATCATTTTTTGCCAACTAGTAGTAATTGAGCAAGTTTCCTGAGAACTTGGAGTTGGGCAGCAAAATTGTTGTATGTCTTTTAGTTTTCTTTGTTCTGTGTAAATGATCTTGGTGGTTTGAAGAATCATGGTTTTATGATAAGAAGTGCAAATGAATATTGATCCCTGGTTTTTTAAGCTATGTTGGGTATTAATCTATGCACATATACGAAAAGCATAAATATGAACAAGCCTGAATATATTCTTCTTTTCAGCTACCTCATGTGTTTGTGAATTGTATGGAATGTTTCACTTCAAGACTACTTCTAGAAGAAGTTTTGAGACAGTTACAGCACCTTTCCTCCAAGGAAGGAGATCCTCCTCCTCCTGCTCCATCTTGTGACACGTTCAATGATTTCATACGTTTATTTAAGCAAGCAACAGTGACACCCCAGCTACAGGACCAAACTGTATATGTTGTAAGTATGCTTGACTTACTAGTATAGTGGGCCCTCTGTATCTGCGGGGGTTTGGTTCAGGGACTCCGCGTGGATACCAAAATCTGTGGGTGCTCAAGTCCACAGATGCTATGCTTACGAAATGGCTTAAAAATAACAGTATTTGCATATAACAGCCGGGGGGGGGGGGGGAGAGTCGTCCTGCAATGCAGGGCCTGTTTCTGTTAAGGTAAATAGTCCGGGGGGGGGAACTAAAGGAGAGGGAACACGAGATTCAGAACATTTATAATCTCTCCCCAGCACTCACGTCTCGTGAGTGCTGGAGAGAGATCTGTGAAATAGCGGGGAGGATCTGTGAAATGGTTGGAGGCTACAGCAAGGTGTGTGAATTTTTTTTCCTGAATACATTTTCTATCTGCAGTTGGTTAAATTCATGGATACTGGATCCACGGATATGGCAGGCCCACTGTATTTAACGTGAGTTAGTACATACTGGAGTTCTACGAGCTGTTTTTCATATTTATTTATTTTTCATTTTTGTTAGATGAAATCACCATGATTTTCATTTGTTAGTTTCACAAGATTAATATTTTATTTTAGGGAGCTTAGTGTTTTCAGCTATATAGGCCCTTTTTAGGCCACCCTATACAGCACTGAAGAGCCAGCGGGTGGCGCAGTGGGTTAAACCACTGAACCATGAGCTGTTGATCGAAAGGTCGGCAGTTCGAATCCGTGCGACGGCTCCTGCCAACCTAGCAGTTCGAAAGCAAGAAATTGCAAGTAGATTAATAGGTACCGCGCCAGCGGGATGGTAACAGCGTTCCATGTGCCTCGGTGTTGAGTCATGCCGGCCACATGACCATGGAAACGTCTTCGGACAGCGCTGGCTCTTCGGCTTTGAAATGGAGATGAGCGCCGCTCCCTAGAGTCGGACACAACTGGACTTAATTGTCAAGGGATACCTTTACCTTATACAGCACTGAAGGCCACCTTGGGAAGACTGTAGTGACTGTGACTCTCACAGATGAATCATTCATACAAAAATAAAATGAATATGGTGTACTCCAGGGCCATGGGTATTGGGTGGTCCTTCTAGATGTTTTATCCATGCCTTTTCTGACAGCCAGTGTGCTGAAAAGTGCGTTAGGTCCCACTAGCTGAGAACTTGAATCTCAGCTTCAGGCACAATTCAGCCATTCTTGTCTATTTGCATTACCATCACCCATTTGAGAATTTTCTTTGCAAGCATAAGGACTAGAAATTTTAAAATAAAAGTCAACAGTCATTCCAATTATGACGAACTCGCAGGCCATCTGAAACCCCTAGTGACCCTCTTTCCAGATTGAGTTCTCTGTCAAGGTACCATTGTGTGTTGCAGAAAGTGTTAGGTCGTCCTCTAGGGGCACCAGACCAAATCTGCATGTTAGCTGGAGAGAGGTGGTAGAATTCTGAACTGTTCCAGCTCAAAAGTGCAGTTGGGTAGTTGTATTTTTTAATCCACCCCCTCCCCACACACAAAAAAGCATAGTGATTGTAGTAAATCGGGGAGGAGTTTGCATTAAATATTTCCTGCGGTGGTGTGCTGGCTACATGGTTGCTTCGGGGGATGGACATCTAAAGTATGACTCCCCACTTGAAATCGGAAGTGGAACAGTCCAGAATTCGGCCACCTCAGCTTACTGCCTAATGTGTAGATTGGTCTCATTCTTGCAGGGCACAGGTAAGGCCAGTTGAGCTACTCTGTTACCAGAAGTAAACTGATAATTTAGCCTAGAATATAGCCAAATCCTTCCTGCAGCTACGTGTGACAGCGGACGTTTGGTGGTCAAGCTGTCTTTCAAGGTATTTTGTCATTATGAATTATTTCACTGAGGTGTGATGGATAAACTTCCAGTGAGATCCACTGGAAGGTCTCACGAACCCACAGTGAGGTCTCAGGAACACATTTTGAAAATAATTGATTTACAGTGCAATCCTATGCATGTCTACTCAGAAGTAAGTCCCATTGTTTTCAATGGGCCTTACTCCCAGGAAAGTGTGCATAGGATTGCAGCCTTAATGAGATCCTAACAATATATAAAAGGGATCGAGGATGAGGTTCCATACTGTTGTCTATTCCATACTGCTGTCTATTGCTGGAGGGGGTGGGAGGACGGAGCAAACAATCTGTAAGTAGCTAATACCTAGCAGGCTGTATCTTACAACTATTGTTGGAAGGGACTGTAGTACAGAGCAATTAAATAGGGCAGCTAAGAAAAGAGAATGTAAATGGGAAGAATTCGGTAGGGTAGCATAAAGCTTGTAGTTTTGTGGAGGGAAACTGACTCCTTTTGAATAAAGAGGTGTTAATTTTATTAATCTTACAGTCCAGGGGCAAGATTTAAAACTGGTTTCTTTGCTGTAAAAGCTGCCAGTGCATTTGAATAAATAATGTAGTGTGTAGGGATAACTAGAGCAATGGAAAATTAATTGGGCAACGTAATGCTTCATAGTCTGTACAGAGTGGATGGAGAAGGGAGGAAACCTAGCTGAAAGATTATTGTAATACTTTGTATGGAAAATAGCTAGTGCAAGAACCAGTTAAGGGATATCCAGTGGGAATAGATTGAAATCCTTTCAAGAGAGAGATTCTAAATCTAGACCTTAGAGCAGGGGTGGGGGGCCATTTCCCCCCACTGCAAATTTGCCCCCCCCCGGCAAATTTACAGGACCCACCCACCCACCCACCCGCCCTCCCACCGCTCGCTCTCGCTCAGCCCCCTCCCTCCCACTCCCCTGCACCGCCGATCCACTTCGTACAACTCTCAAGTGAGAAACTTGCATGGAAGTTGAGCTGCCACTTTCTGCGGGTGCGTGAGAGCAGCCTCTGCTGCCGGCCGCTGCACCAGCCTTCGCAGCTGCCGTTACCTGCTGATAAAGCCGTCGCCGTCCCCGTCGCAGGTCTGGAAGAGGTGCTTCATCCTCTCCTCCTCGCCCGTGCTGGAAGTGTCGCTGCTGCTGCTCCCGGTGCTGCTCACGCTCACCTCCACCACCACGGCCGGGGCGGCCGCTGCGGCCGCTGCCGCCATCATGCGCTCTCTCCAGAGCAGGAGGGAAGAGAGAGGAGGAAGCGACAGCGACTCCAGCCCCAGCCCCCGAGTTCTTTGGGGCCCGCGGCGCGGCCCCACACAATCCGGCTTTCCCGGCCCTGCCGCCGGCCGCGCATGCAAGGCGCGAGTGGCTGTACAATGCAAACAAGGGGGTGGAGAAGCAGACGCTTCGCCTCCTCTCGCGCACGAATTCAGCGCGCGCCACCTCACGCGCCAATCAGCAGCAGCCCTGGTGTCAGTGTGCGCCTTAGCTGGAGTAGCCACGCTCAGGCACGTTGTTTGGGAGAAGCCAGGGGTCGCGCGCTCTTAAAAGGAAGCGGTGCGGGAAGGTGGCGGCAGCGGCGGGCGGCGGTGGAGCCTCCAGTCGCGGGCCGGATCGGGCTGGTCCAGTGAGGGCCGGACCGGATCGTCCTGAGGGCCGGAGGTTCCCCACCCCTGCCTTAGAGTAAATCTGAAAGTAATATTGAACTGAAAATGAGATGCTAGCTTTGAGTGACTTGTAATTTTTTTTTTGGGGGGGGAAGCATGCGCTTTTCAACAAGCTGCAAGCACACTGTCTGTCCTAGAATTGAATAAAGAAGCATAGGAATGTGTTCAATTCAGGAATTCAAGACTCTGTTGAAGATTAGTTACTGTGATACATTAAGTGGATTATGCTATGAGCGTAGTGTAAAATTATGTAACTTGATTAAGGTTGCAGTATTGTACAGATTTACACTGCACACTCAATCTCAAAAGCAATTTACCATGTGGTACAGGGGGCTGCTGTTTGGGAAATGGATGTTTAAAACTCTGTCCGGAGCATGGAACTAGTTGTACAGTTCTTTGGAATCCAACCATATTCATTTCAGGGTTGGTTTCTGTGTATGGGTCCCACCACCCAAGTGTCTCAGGCTTGTGCAGGACTCCCACCAGGTAGTGCTCAGGCAGTTACGCACTTCCATCTAGAACAGGGGTGGCCAACCTTCCACCGTTAGGGCCTCTGCATTCTTAAGAGTTGTGTAGAAGACAGACTCTTGGCAGCTGCACCTGGTTAAATGCCCTCACCTATACAACCATTAAAGGGCCAGGAGCATTCATATTGAAAGGTTGGCCACCCCTGGTCTAGAACTATAAACATGGTTGCTGTCATCTACATGACCAAGACAACCTCAAAAGCTCCCTCCCCCCCAAAAAAAACCTCACTTCATGTAGTCAGTTAGCAATACTGAATTATCTCATTGGTCCAGCGACCTCAGTATTGACCACACTGACAGCGGCTCCCAAGTTTTCAAGGTCGTTCCCAGCCCTACCTGAAGGCACTGGGGGTTGAACCCGGGTCTTTCTTCATTCAAAGTATGTGCGCTACCACTTGTATATGGGCATGAGTTCCATTGATGTCTCTGAGATTTACTTCTGGGGGATGAGAGAGGGTGAGAGGGAGAGCAATCAATCTATCTCTGGTTTGCCAGAAACCATGGTTGTGGACTCCTCCTTTCCCCCCCACAACCATAGTGACCAAGACTTTTATTCTGGTGATCAAAATTTGGGTGCAGTCCCCAGCCATAGAAGCTGTGGTATTTTCCCTTTTTGTTTTTAGCTGCATTTTCCTAATTAAGCAACTAAGGTTTAGCGTAAGGCAAGATGCTGCTCTGTCTGTAGTCATGCCCTGCCCCCACAGTTGACTGGCTGAGGTGGGAGCAGGCAGTGGCAAGTTTAAACCTCCTTTTTTAACTTCCTTTACGCCATGGGCAGCCCAATCCTGCCTAGGTATTGCCCGACGGATCCTATCCCCATTCCCTGACGTCTCCTCAGGGGAAGGAGACTTTTGTCCCCTTCCCCCGGTGTAATGCGGGGAGGCCCCAATGGGCCTCCTTGGATTTCAGCCAGCTATTTTGCTGGCGGAAGTCGGAGGAGGCCGTGTAATGGTGGATCCGGCCTGGAAAGGGGGCGGGGATATGGCGGCCGCCATCCCTGTCCCCCGGGCCGGCTCGGCCAATGGCCCCCCTCCTTCACTGCCCGGACTTCCCCATGCCCGCCGGGGGATCACATATCTTCGGCGGCCACGGGGACGGTTCCAGCGGTGGAGTGAGGGTGGCCAGCCTCTGCGCCCGCCGCCCTTACTCTCCAGTCGTCACAAATGTGCTTTACGGCATGTTTGCGACGGCTTAGAACGGCGGAGCGCTTGCTTCAACGTTCTTTGTTTACACAGGATTGTGCCCTTAGTTCCCACTTTTCCCTGTATCCTCTGCAGAGATCCTCTGCCTCCATACCCCAGAACCCCACCTGCTTCTGGCAAATGTCCTCTCTATTCCTGCCTCCCCTGCAACTGCTCCACTTTCTACTCGGGAAAGGAAAAACAAGAAGTTTTGCACCAGCTCTCTCCTTTTGTTCTCCGGAGGCTGATTAAGGAAGAAAACTAGCACTGGTTTATAAATGATGGAACCGCTGCAGGGGAGAAAACCTGGATTGAATTTGTTTTGGGCTGTAAGCATTAAGTTTGAATTTTAGAGTGGGAACTGGTTCCCATTTATGGCAGTCCTCTTGTGAGTGAATGGGCAACACTCTGGCAGTCCTCTTGTGAGTGAATGGGCAACACTCTGGCATTGTGCCTCCATACAGAGGCTATACATGGTTCATAGAGTGACTTGCACAAGCACAACAGTTGTTTTTCAGGTTGTCTTGGTAGATGACTGCAGCCATGTGTATAATTCTAGAGCAGGGGTCTCAAACATAAGGCCCATGGGCCAGATATGGTTTGTGGAAGCTTTTTATCCATCCTATGTGATGATTGGGCTCTCCCAGTGCTACTCCTTCAGCAGCGCCATTTCTGCCGAGGCTCTGGGAGGGAAGAGATGGAAGGGGGCCTCAGAAGGCACAGAACGCTATGGGGAAGGAGCACACCGGGGAAGGGGCAGACCAAGAGGAGTGAGAGGGAGACAGTGCTGAGGCCCTGGGAGAGCCTAATTGTCACGTGGGCTGCACTTTCAGTAGCGCCACTTCTGCTGAGGTATCACGTTGCAGGGAACCTTTCGGCTGCTGAGCTGCAAAATGATGCCACGGCAGAAGCGGCACTGCTGAAAGGGCAGCCCACATGATGATTGGGCTCTCCCATATCTTGAAAATATGACCAAGCTTTGCATACTTTCCCTTCTGTCATTTGCAGCTAATGAGTTCCTACTTGAGAAACTCTGTTAGGCACTTCTGGTTTTTGGAAGCAAGCTGGAATTTGCTCTTGAAAACCGGCAGTGCCTTACGGAGGCCTCTGTAGGCCATTCTGAGGCCCGCGGAGGCCAGGAACAGGCCTCCAAAGAGGCGCACATCATGGCGCAGGACCCCGGAGAGGCCTCAAACTTCAAAAGGTAGGGAAAGCATCACTTAACGACAGGGCCGCTTAACGATGGGATTCAGGGAACTCATCCCTGTCGTTAAGCGGGGAACACCTGTATATCCCTTAAATGTCAGTGAGGTTTTAACCAGGATGCATAGGAATCATGCTTTCTGGGTATATAGCTTCAAAAGAGTGTGTACTGTGTGTTATCTGATGTAATGGGAGAAATAGTGGCGGGTGAGTGGAAGGGGAAGGTAGAAGGTGCAACTGTTTCAAGGGGGAAATCCCATTTGGTTTTAATGCTAGGATCTGCTTTCCTGTGCTGAGAAGCTGTGTTCCCCTGTGAACATTTGAGTGGAAGAACCAAGTAGGTGGAACCAATTTTAAAGTTCTTCCCACAAGGGATAAGCCAATGCAATGAATCTTTCCCATGTGGTTTCTCTATTCGGTTATTTACTGTAGCAATGTGGGATCTTCCTGAAGTGCAACGACTTCTCCTCCCCCCCCCCCCCGAGTATGTGTAAATAGGGCCAACGGGAAAGGTAAAAAAAGAACCAGTAATGTATCGTGTCTTTCTGTTATGCACTTGGCCATGTGTGTTTCTTAAACTCTTTCTTTCTAAAGTTGGAATGGTCTTAGTACAGAATTCCAGCTGAAATATTATGAAGCGATCTGGGGTTTTGGAAAATATAGCTGATGGAGAATGTTGCAGTGTGGAAAACACTTGTCCTAGCCCATTTTAGAGACTTTTTTTTTTGCAATTAGCTTTAATAACATTACCGTATTTATCGGCGTATAAGACGCACTGGTGTATAAGACACACCTTCCTTTTGGCCCTGAGTTTCAAGAAAAAAAGATTTAAAGCATTTTTGGGCCACTTGGCCACTTACCGCTTGGCTGCTTAATTAGCTAATTTACATAAATTGCACAAAAATACCAGGATCTCTTTTAAAACACACAGCAATAAGACACATGAACAAAATGCACCAGAACATAAATCCCAAGTACAAAAAAAACCCCGGACTCAACTCTTTTCTCTGGATGGAGGAAGGAGGGCATTCACAACAACATGGGTATGCCCCTCCCACTCCAGGAGGTGGGACCGGATCTTCAAGCAAGACTCCTCCTAGTGGAGGGCATCCCCTCTTGCCCCAGTCCGGTTCTGCCTCCTCAGAGAAAGGACGGATCTCTCTTGAGCTCCTGTGAGCTCTGTGTTTTATTCAACAGATAGACTTTGTGACTCCTTTGTGTTTTCTGTTTGTTTGTCTTCAACGTTTGTCCGTTGTGTTGTGTCCTCCCCTACCCTTGTTTCTCCCAGCGACGATCCTAGCCAGGCTAGGACGTTGCTTTGAGGGGGGCCTTTCAGTTGAAGGGGGCCTTTGTGTGCGAGCCGCTTCAGCGAGGCGCCTCCCACGCGCCCGCCGCGGCGATAGCGCTACCAGCCGCTTTTTAAGAGATCTTCAGCTGGCGCCTCTTCAAAGGCCAGGGGAGCGAAGGCGAGCAGTTGAGGGCCTCTCCAGAGGCTACCGCCGCTCTCTTTACCTCAGCCGACGATCGGCCCAGTGCGCGCCAAAATCAAGGGGCGTGGCCAGCTGCTTGCTGAGTCGTTTTCGGCCTGTTTTTACCTCAGCGGGACGCCAGATAACAGCAGGGCGCAGCCGCTTGAGGTGTTTTCACTGCTCGTCAGGACCAGGCAAGTGATGGCTGAGCGGGCAGGTTCCTCCAAAGGGGCTACCCAGGTGGCTAAGGGGGGAGAGTCCTCGCAACCCAAGCAGATTGATCCCGCATTGGAAGCTCGAATTGTGGAGCTAATTAAAGTGGCTATAGACGGAGCGAGTAAGGACAAGCCTGCTCCTGACCCCAAGTCATCTTCTCATAAGGATAAGAGGCGTAGGTCCCCAAGCTCTGCAGGGAGGGGGTCCTCTTCGGAGGAGTATGTCCAGACCCCACACAAAAGGTCTAAACATTCTAAGTCCCATAAAAGGAGCAGAAGCCACAGGAGCAAGAAGCATTCCCATAGAGAGAAGAGGGACGCACGCCTTGTTTCCCCTGTCTCTGAGGAGTGGCTGTCCTCAGGATCTAGCATGGAGGAGGGGGAGCTGTCAGGGAACGAGGTTGAGGATAAGGAACAGCATCTTAACCGGCTCTTCCCAGTTGATCTCTTCCCCAAGATGCTGGACAAGGTTTCTAGCACATTGGATCTGGCGCCTGAGCCAGAGGCCCCAGAGCCTTCTACCAGTAGGACCACCTCCTCCAAGCTGTTGCCACGGGGTCCCTCCAAACCCTCGATTGTCCCTCTCCCGGATGCCTTCCAGAGGGTGATTGACTCCGAATGGGCCAACCCCATTCACCCCAAACACTCCGCTCGGCTGGTGAATAAATTCTATACCTTGCCAGAAACAGCGATGGAGCGGCTGAAGGTGCCCACAGTCGACCCCCCTGTCGCCGCCCTTTCGTCCGTGGCGGTTCTCCCCACCGAAGGAGAGGGGGGCCGAAGGATCCATGTGACAGGCGGGTGGACACCTCCCTCAAAAAGAGTTTTGAGGCTTCCTCTCATGCTCTCAGGGCTGCGGCTGCCAATTCCCTGATGGCGAGAGCTTCGGTCTCTTGGGCTGAGGAGTTGGCATCTGAGAAGGGGCTCTCTAAGCGGGTCAAGGCTACTCTGAGAAAAATCGCCTTGGCCTCTGCCTTTTCTGCAGACGCATCCCTGGACTCCATGCAGTTCTGTGCCAGAGCTGTTGCGTCTAATGTGGCGGCCAGACGCAACATCTGGCTCAGGAATTGGCAGAGTGACTCAGCCTCAAAATCCAGATTAGTTGGCGTGCCCTTCCACGGTACGAAGCTGTTTGGTCAAGCCTTGGAGCCTCTCCTGGTGGAGGATAAGGAGAAGCACAAGGTCCTCCCCTCTAGTAAAAAGGACCTTCCCAAGCCCAGACCCCCTCAGACTCAGTCCTTTCGTGCCAGCTACAGGCAGGAGGATAGAAACAGGGGTAAGAATAGATGGAACAAGTCCAGGGTCTTCCCCAAGGGGCGACCCCAGGGAAGCCAGGCCCCCAGCCAGTCCAAGCCCCACAAGGATCATCGGGGGGCGTGACTTTGGGCCGGGAGGATCCTCCTCAAATATAGGGGGAAGACTTTTGGGATTCGCGCCTCGCTGGGAAAACATCACCAGCGACGCGTGGGTTCTTCAGACCGTACAAAATGGCTACGCTCTGGAATTCGCCAAAATGCCACGGGACAGGTACTGGAGGGTGCCCGCCTCCAAGGACAAGAGCAAACATTCCCTCAAATTGCAGGCAATTCGGCATCTTCTGGACATCAGGGCGGTCAAGGCGGTTCCCCGCTCCCAGAGAGGGCGGGGGGTCTACTCGGTTCTGTTCCTGGTGCCCAAGAAGGATGGCGAGTGGAGAGCGATTTTAGACTTGAAGTGGCTAAACCGCTTCATTCGAAAGAAGAAATTCAAGATGGAGATGTGGAAGACCATCATGGCAGCCCTGGATCAGGGCGATTTTCTAGCATCCATCGACATCTCGGAGGCCTACCTCCATGTCCCCATCTTGCCTCGCCATCGTCGCTTCCTAAGATTCTGTTATGGGCACCTGCACTTCCAGTACAGAGCCCTACCCTTCGGGCTAAGCTCCGCCCCCCGTGTGTTTTCCAAGCTCCTCATCGCTCCAGTGGCCTTTCTTCGCCTATCTGGACGATATTCTGGTCAAGTCTCCGTCCCAGAGACTTGCGGAAGTCCAGGTTCAGCGGACCATGGCCTGTCTCCAGGACCTGGGCTTCGTCATCAACATGAGGAAAAGCACCCTTGTCCCGACCCAACAGTTGGAACATCTGGGGGTCTGGGTGGATACCAGAGCATTCAGGATTGCCCTGTCCCAGGAGAGGCGCTTGAAGCTCCGTGGAGCTGTCCGGCGAGTCCTGGGATCGCAGCAGGTAGACTTAATGTTTCTGGCATCCATCCTGGGGATGATGGTGTCCTGCCAGGATGTGGTAGAATGGGCACGCGCCAGGATGTGGCCCCTGCAAGCTATCCTTGCTCCCTACCAACATCACATCGAACAGCAGAAGCATCGCAGTCTTCCAGTCTCGGCGGAAGTCCTACGCTCCCTCCGATGGTGGAACAGCGAGCGTCGTCTGTCCCGGGGAACCAGTCTCCATCAGCCTGCCCAACTGGTGATCACCACCGATGCCAGCCTACTTGGCTGGGGGGCATTCACGCAAGGGGCGATTGCTCAGGGCACCTGGTCGCCAAAGGAAGCTTCCAGGAGTATCAACTTCCTGGAACTTGGGGCGGTCAAGCTCGCCCTGAAGCAGTTTCGGAACTTGGTCCAGGGCCGTCATGTCCTGGTAAGGACAGACAATACGACGACCAAAGCTTATCTGAATCGTCAGGGGGGCACCCGTTCCGCTCGGCTGAGTCAGGAAGCGGGGCGCATAATGCTATGGGCAGAGAAACGTCTGGAATCTATCAGGGCAGAACACCTGGCCGGGACCCTGAATGTCTCGGCGGATTGGTTGAGCAGGAGGCGTCTATTGGAAGCGGAATGGAGACTGCATCCACAGACATTCGCCTGGATCGTCCAAAGATTGGGTCGGCCCGTGGTCAATCTATTCGCCATGGGCACAAACGCTCAGCTGCCCCGCTTTTTCTCTCGGACGGCGGAGCCGGGGGCGGAAGGCGTGGACGTGCTTCAGTGCGGGTGGCCTCGGGGCCTCCTCTATGCCTTTCCCCCGGTGTCAGTTCTACCTTTGGTTCTGCGCAGGGTAAAAGACCTAGGAGCGGAGCTCATCCTTGTCGCTCCGAGGTGGCCGCGCAGACCTTGGTTCCCAGACCTGGTAACCCTATCCAGCGAGCCGGCCCTTCCCCTTCCTCTTCGGGTGGACCTGCTCACGCAGGGCCCCATTCGTCATCCTCAACCACAAATGTTCCAATTAACAGCTTGGAGGTTGAGCGGAGGGCTCTCCAAAACTGTGGCTACTCAGATACGGTGATAGACACAATGTTAGCCTCTCATAGGGATTCTACCAAACGGTCCTATGGTGCAACTTGGAGGAGGTTTCTGACCTGGTGCGGCTCAAAAGGGGTGGACCCCGTCAAGCCCAAAGTTCCTAATATCCTTGCTTTCCTTCAGGATGGGTTAGAGATGGGTTTAAGTACCAACACGCTCAAGAGGCAAGTGGCAGCATTGAACAGCACTCTTGGTGTGGATAGGGGGGTCCGTGTGTCCACTCACCCACATGTTAAAAGGTTTCTCAGGGGGGTTCATTTGATCAACCCTCCCCCGATCCATCAGACCCTTACTTGGGATCTGAACACGGTCCTCAGTGCTCTCACGTCACGACCCTTCGAACCACTGGCTACGGTCTCTCTCCGGGAATTGACTCCGAAAACTGTCTTCCTGGTGGCCATCACCTCTGCCCGACGGGTGTCTGAGCTGGGTTCTCTTTCCATCAACTCTGGGTTGTGCATTTTTCATGAGGACAGGGTAGTGCTGCACCCTGACCCTGCCTTCATGCCCAAAGTGAATTCAGTATTCCATAGGGCCCAGGAGGTGATCCTGCCCTCCTTCTGCCCAAAACCTGTCCACGCTAGGGAGAAACTTTGGCACACTCTAGACGTGCGTAGGGCTCTCAGGTTTTATATGCACAGGACCAAAGAATTCAGGCGGTCAGAATCCCTCTTCATAACTCATAGGGGTTCGTCCCGGGGAGCCAGGGCTTCGGCTTCCACCCTAGCTAGGTGGTTGAGAGCTGCAATAGTGTTAGCGTACCAAGCATCTGACCTAGTGCCCCCAGAAGGGATCACGGCCCACTCTACCAGAGGGGCGGCTGCTTCGGCAGCATTTGAGGGCTCTAGTTCGGTACCAGAGATCTGCAGAGCAGCCACCTGGTCTTCGGTCCACACCTTCGTTAAACATTATCGGGTGGACCTGGTGGGGGCTTCACAAGCCTGTTTTGGATGACTGGTGCTTCAGCATGTGGTGGCACAGTAGTAGGTGCTGCCGCGTCTGACCCACCCTTGTTCCGTTACTGCTCTGTCATGTCCCATGTTGTTGTGAATGCCCTCCTTCCTCCATCCAGAGAACATACGAATTCCTTACCTGGGAATATCCTCTTCTGGGGGGAGGAAGGAGGGCATTCACCCCGCCACTCTTTGGCGCGGCAGCTCATGGTGACTGTGCCTGCCCTTTGTGCGGGCGTATATGCGGATCCTGTTGCTGGACGGGGTGGGGTTTTCCCTTCCCTTCACCCTATTCTTCAGGTCGTTTGTCTGAGCCACGCCTGTTGGCAGAGGCCTTGTTGTTTTTTTTTTGTTCTGTGTGATTATTGTGTTCTCACAGTTTTGGGCATACCACCCTGTGGCCTGCTCTCAGTTCGTTTTTGTGGAGGTGTTTTTTCTCCTTTAGCTCTTCAGTTCCGGACTGGGGCAAGAGGGGATGCCCTCCACTAGGAGGAGTCTTGCTTGAAGGTCCGGTCCCGCCTCCTGGAGTGGGAGGGGCATACCCATGTTGTTGTGAATGCCCTCCTTCCTCCCCCCAGAAGAGGATATTCCCAGGTAAGGAATTCCTATGTTCCCCCCCAACCCACCCATGCAGTTTCCAAAGTAAAAAACATTTACCCCAAGTACAAAAACCCCCAGACTCAACTCTTTCCCCCCCCACTCCACCCATGCAAGTTTTCAAAGTAAACACATAAATCCCAAGTACAAAAAAACCCCAAACTCTTTTCCCCCACCCCACCCCACCCATGCACAGTTTCCAAAGTAAAAAACATAAAAGTACAAAAAAAAACCCCAGACTCAACTCTTACCCCACCCCACCTATGCACAGTTTCCAAAGCCTCCCAACTAGGCCCAGTTCAGAAGCTTACTCAAGCTGCATTCATTCAGCATCGGAGGAGAGCTGGGAAGACCACGCCCTCTGCAGCTCAGCTGAACTGAACTGAGGAGCACAGCGCCCTCTGCTGGCTGCTGAGAAGCTCAACTCATGCACGTGCATAAATTAAACCCGACAAACAGGTGTAAATCGGATAGATTAGTCAGGGAAGAAAGCACAAGGGAGCTCTCTGGCTCTGGAAAAAACCCGGTAAGCCCAAAAATGCTTTAAAACGGGCGGGGGGGGGGGAGAGGGATTTTTTAGTATTGGCGTATAAGACGAACCCTGCTATTTTGGGTCACACATTTAGACAAAAAAGTGTGTCTTATACGCCAATAAATACGGTACTTACTGTAATATTTGAAGTTGCTTTAAAAGTAGATCATAAAAGATCAGGGCATTCAGTGCCATAGAACTATCAATTGTATTGGGTAAATTGATGCTAAATCAGAAGAATTAAGTGTTAAATTTGAGGGTTTCGCTCTGTTCTGCGTGAAGACAGACAAGAGTGGGGGAAAATCAATTTATGTGAATTAACCTGTGTCATGGATTTATTATGGGGTGGTTTTAAATGGAGATTGATGGAAGAACTTGTGTTCTGGTCACACAAGCTGGCAAAACTAATGTATTCTATTTTGTTTCGTTGGTAAATAACGTAAGATATTTCAGCCTCGATTAATTCAGGGAAAATTAAGATAAATGGTCGGTCTCTTGCAGTGGCTGCTAAATGGTTCTCTTAATCCAAGCACAGGTACTGAACAATCATGATTAATCACGAGGCTCAAAATGATTCATTTTCCCCAGTGAAAGATGCTGCCAATAAAACTTTGTGTTTATGCCTGCGTTGAGAACAATGTGTCCTTCATCTTTCTTTTCTTGTGTGTTTGGAATTATAATTCCTCAGTTTAGTTATATCTTAACATATAGGAACTAATGTCATGTGATAGATAAGAGCCTGAGCTGTGAGTTACAGAATTCTTTATTCATATTTTGCCTCTGCTATGAATTTGCCAGGACACCCTTGGGCAAACCATTCTCTCACAACCTTGTTCTCCTGCTCCCCCCATATTCAGTATGGGCACGGGTCCATAATTCCACTTGCTGCCCTTTCCATGGCGTGTGTGTTACAGCCTCATGGTGAGGGTGACAGACTATCCAACCTAAAGCTGGGAAAGGAGTTGTGGATCATTCCTGTTCAGCACTGTTTTGGGGGAGATCCTTGTCTCCCTCTCCAGGTCCAGGTTGGAGATGAAGGGTAAAACTGGCCATTTTGGTGGCAGGCAGCAGCAGAGCTCTGAGCTCCTTCTCTGCCTGCTACCCAAATTAGCCCCAGCCTTGCCTTCTAGCTCCAAATTTGGAGCTGCAGTGAGGTTGAGTCCTTGTACACCCCTGTCATTAAGTGGGGGACACCTGTACTTGCACTGTGCTTCTAAGGTCCTACACAGCCCGGTGCAACTTCATGGACAGTCTCTGCCCACCCCCTGAGGGAAGCAGGAGGTTGTCTCTGAATTTGTGCACAGAGATGTAGCAAGAGGTCAGTAACTATTAATGCTGCAATCCTGTGTATGCTTACCTGGGAGTAAGCCCCATTGAGCTAGCGGAGATGATAATATCCCAGCTGAGCTACTTAAAGTCCTAAATGATGATGCTGTGAAAGTGCTGCACTCAGTATGCCAACAAATTTGGAAAACTCAGCAGTGGCCAAAGGATTGGAAAAGGTCAGTTTACGTTCCAATTCCAAAGAAGGGCAGTGCCAAAGAGTGTTCAAACTATCGCACAATTGCACTCATTTCACATGCTAGCAAGGTTATGCTCAAAATCCTACAAGCTAGGCTTCATCAGTACGTGGACCGAGAACTACCGGACGTACAAGCTGGGTTTCGAAGAGGCAGAGGAACTAGAGATCAAATTGCCAATATGCGCTGGATCATGGAGAAAGCCCGAGAGTTCCAAAAAAACACCTACTTCTGCTTCATTGACTACGCAAAAGCCTTTGATTGTGTGGATCACAACAAACTGTGGCAAATTCTTAAAGAGATGGGGGTACCAGACCACCTTACCTGTCTCCTGAGAAACCTGTATGCGGGTCAAGAAGCAACAGTTCGAACCAGCCATGGAACAACCGATTGGTTCAAAATTGGGAAGGGAGTACGGCAAGGCTGTATATTGTCACCCTGCTTATTTAACTTATATGCAGAGTACATTATGAGAAATGCAGGGCTGAATGAATCGCAAGCCGGAATCAAGATTGCCGGGAGAAACATCAACAACCTCCGATATGCAGACGATACCACCCTAATGGCAGAAAGTGAAGAAGAACTAAAGAGCCTCTTGATGAGGGTGAAAGAGGAGAGTGCAAAAGTTGGCTTGAAACTCAACATTAATAAAACTAAGATCATGGCATCTGGTCCCATCAATTCCTGGCAAATAGAAGGGGCAGAAATGGAAGCAGTAACAGATTTTACTTTTTTGGGCTCCAAGATCACTGCAGACGGAGACAGCAGCCATGAAATTAAATGACGCTTACTCCTTGGAAGAAAAGCTATGGCAAACTTAGATAGCATAATAAAAAGCAGAGATATCACCATGCCAACAAAAGTTCGTATAGTCAGGGCGATGGTGTTCCCAGTAGCAATGTATGGTTGCGAGAGTTGGACCATAAGGAAGGCTGAGCGCCAAAGAATAGATGCTTTTGAACTGTGGTGCTGGAGAAGACTCCTGAGAGTCCCTTGGACTGCTAGGAGATCAAATCAGTCAATCCTAAATGAAATCAACCCTGACTGTTCCCTGGAAGGACAGGTACTAAGGCTGAAACTCAAATATTTTGGCCACCTAATGCGAAGAGAGGACTCTCTGGAGAAGACTCTGATGCTGGGAAAAATTGAAGGCAAAAGGAGAAGGGGAAGGCAAAGGATGAGATGGTTAGACAGCATCACCGATGCAACAAACATGAAAATGAGTGAACTCAGGAAGATTGTGGAGGACAGGAAGGCCTGGTGGGATATGGTTCATGGGATCACGAAGGGTCGGACACGACTTAACGACTGAACAACAACAAGCCCCATTGAACACAGCAGGTCTTAGAAAATGCGTAGGACCCTGATGGAGAGTGACAGGGTGCTGGTGGCCATAAATTGTGGCAGATTACGAATGCTAGCCAGCACTTGGGGAACCCTAACTATAGGGTAGTCGGTGACGTGGGGCGGAAAAGCTTTCACTGAAAATCTTCTGTAATGGAAAATTTTCTAGTGCTATATGTTTCTGGGAAGAAATTTCCATTTTTAAATATGCATTTTTTCCATAAAATTATCATGATGAATGAATACAATACCAGACAAATTGGACTGTTCCAAAAGGTGTACTTCGCTTTTTTCAGGTTACTGTTCCCACAAAACATGCATATTTATCCACACATGAGTCTTTGGGCTTGCTGAAATTAACATTGATAGTTGAAACAGTGCCTTTATTCCCCCCCCCCTTAGAATTCAAGCAATGTAAAGAAGTGTATACAGTACTATTGAATTATTTTATATCTTGAAATATTTGCAGGTATTGTATTCCTCTAAAAATAATGTGCCAGTACATTTTGAATTTGTTGAATATACGTATAACATTTAAGCCACACTTAGCTTACCCACCTACTTTCCTTGGAGTAAGCTCTATGGAACACAGTGAGACTTAACTGTCAAATAAACATTCATAGGGTTCTTCTATAAGTCTGTTAAATCTTTTTCATAATTAAATATTTCTGTTCACATAACTTCAGCTGTTGGAAAAACAGTTGAAATATTTATACAGCATGTAAAATTAGCATGATGTGTTTAGTTTAATTTTTTAAGTAAAATAAACAAGCTAAGGGCCCAGTCCTATCCAACGTTCCAGTACGATGCAGCCTTGCCAACGGGGCGTGCGCTGCATCCTGCGGTGGGTTGGGGCAGTAAAGGAGGCCTCCTCAAGGTAAGGGCTGCATTGCCAGAGGCGTAGGCTGATATGGGGTGGTGGTACGGCGGGCCCCAGGGCGGAGGGGCGGAGGGCCTCTGGGGGGGGCAGGAGACATTTTAAGTTTCGGTTTTGCTTTTTTTCGTTTTTTTCCGGGGTTTTTAAAGGTTTTGTAGCGCTAACGGGGCTTCTATGTGTATGTGTATGCTTTGCGCCCACTTATCTTGTTTCTAGGAGCCTCCAGCGACGATCTCCTCCAGCAACAATCTCTTCCGGGTGCACAGTTCTGCGCATGCGTGAACTCTGTAAAACGCTGCTGGGCGCTTTACAGAGTTCACGCCAGGGGCAGCAGAGCAGAGGAACGATCGTTGCTGGAGGAGATCGTCGCTGGAGTCTCCTAGAAACAAGATAAGTGGGCGCAAAGCATACACATACACATAGAAGCCCCGTTAGCGCTACAAAACCTTTAAAAAACCTGGAAAAAACCGGAAAAAAGCAAAACCGAAACTTATTATGCAAATTAATATGCAAATTAATATGCTAATTAGTTTGGGGCGTCAAGGGGTGGGCCCCAACCTCGGGGGGCGCTAGCTACGCCACTGTTTGCAGCTGCATTTGTGCTGGAAAGCTGGATAGGATTGGGCCCTATATTGTATTGCAATTGATTAGAGCACTGGAAAACATCCTAGTTCCAAATGTCCCAGAAAATGTATTGACCTACCATACAAAGTTTTTGGAATTATTACTGAAATAATATATACAGAGTGCTTTGTACACTCTCAAGAGTTATATAAAACATGCATGTTCTGAATTTTGATTTACCAGTGAAGTTTGCAATGATATTTTTCACTTTGCATAAAGATGCCATTTACTATATAATATAAGGACTGTTTATACAAAGTAGTCCTATTTTAAAACAAGTGCAGCAAAAACTTTGCTATCATCCATTTGTACATAGTATGGAATTTGACAAACACTTCAAAAATATTTTTAGCATGGAATATAGAAATAATGAAATGTACACAGCCCACTGCTTCCGAACATTGGATACAGCGGGCGTTGTGCAGCCCTGCTGCATGGCGCTAGAATAGAATTGTGCCCTAAGCACCGTTCAGCACAGTGGGATTTACTTCTGAGTTCCTATATGTTAAGATATAACATGAATAGGATTGCATTGTTAGTCACTGCTGTCTTCGAAATGTTTCCACTTTTGAATCAATTGTGCTTTATTACTGAGTAATTCTACTCCAGAATGACTCTATTCTGATTTGGTGATTTGCTATCTCTTACTTAAACTAATTTCTTAAACTGCTTAAACTAGTTTACTTAAACTAGTGTTACTTAAACTGATTTCTGACTGTGGAAATGGAGGATGTTCTAAATTTAATTTTGTGTTGTACAATTCTCCTTTGTTTAAAGGTTTTGGATAACGCTGAGCAGCTGAGGGACATGGAAGCCAACATCCTGCCAGGTTTCCTTAGACTACAAGAACTGGTAAGCAAATGGGCCAAGTGATCTTATCTTCAGTTTCTTTGTTATACTAGCACTTATGAAACATCTGTAATATATTGGCTTAATTACCCATTTTCAGAAGCAATAAATGGTAAATCCAGAAAATTCAGCTATGGTTTTTCTATAAGTTGTAATTTTAGCAGATTTCAAATTGATAGCACAACTTTAGTGCCAGCAAGTTTGGTCTTCTGGCATCTTGTGCTTGGATTTGCATTTAGTAGTGCCTTGTTCTTGGAACAAGGCCCGTGAGGAACGGCCAGAGCTCAGTGGTGGAGCAGAATGCAGAAGGTCCCATGTACAATCTTGGGGACCTTTGGATGCAGAAGGTCTCTGGCATCTCCAGGTTGGGCTTGGAAAGACTCTTGTCTAAAATTTTGCAGAGCTTTTGCCAGTCAGAGTAGACAGTGCTAAACTCGATCGATGGACCAATGGCCTGACTTGGTATAAGGCAACTTCCAATGAAACGTACAACAAAAACATTTAAATAAAACCATTTAAAAACAATTAAAACGATACAGGAGCAAATTAAAAGATGTAAAAACAGCAATAGCATAAAAGCAGCAAAAGAAGGCCTATAGGTACTCGTTAAAAAGGGGTCCCTAGGATATTCCTCCTTCAAATGCCAAGTGGAATAAATATGTTTTTAAACCCTGTTGGAAACCATGTTGCAGGCAAGAACGTGACCACTCTCCTTTTCTGCTTTGAAATTTGCCGCCTAAAGCAGCTGCTTCACATTGTTTCATTGGGTTGACTCCACTTTTGGTGTTTGGTGCAGGAAGATTTAAGTATGTGCTTCTGGAGCATCCAAGATACTAGTTCAGGACACACCAGGGTCACTCTTCCTGCTACTTTATAGCGCATGCAGGAAGCTGGTAAAGTGGGCTGTTAAATGTTTGTAGATGTATATTTGTCTTGGTAGCAAACTGGAATTGAGAATGGCTCTGTCGCTTGGTCTGGCACTTACATGTGTTTTCTTTGCTATAATCTGATGAAACAAGAGTGTAACAAATGTGAGACTTGGACTTCAGGGAGAAATGTGTTTTGCTTTGGATTGATGATGGCTTTTGGAGCAATTGAAATGGATTAGAGGAGCCTATTGTATTATTCTAATATCTTGCTTGTGGATAGAAGCCAAGATGTGTGGTGAAAAAAATAAACAAGCTGCCTAGCTTTCCTTTGAGGGAGAATGATAAGAGACCAACCTCTTGCAAATCTCTGGCGCTTGATGCTGCAGTGAGGAAAGATCTTTAAGCAGCTATGATTTTGGTGTGGTTATGAATAATAAAGATAGGCAAAAGAGGCTAAAAAATTGATTGGCCCTGATCCAGGGAACCATGTGTGCATGTATTGCTGTGGTTGGGTAAGCAGAGAAAACATAACCTCTTCCATTGCCATCAGTGGGGAAAAGTTCTTACTGCAGTTGCTGGATTGGGGCTATTGTGTTCAAATACTGGTAGGCAAGATAAGAATGTTTAAAAGCCATCTTTGTTTTATTCCCTTCTTTATTGTGTCTCCGTACAATCCAGAGTTTTAATGCTGCTTGCCAATTGTACTTGCCTATTCCTATGGAGGTAGCTTCAAACTCCGAGGTTCTTAGCTCTCTTTAAAGTTACTGAAACCTTGATTCTCTTTACTGGTCTTTAACAGGAGATTTTCTGTCCTTTGCCTGTGTTTTATCAAGATAGGCACAGGTGTTGAAAGTGAATAGCTTGCATCTGTGAAAATCAATTTTTGGTATACTCTGGTAGCTCAAAGCCTGATGTCTGCCTGTTAACCTTTAAAAAATGACCCTTTTGACTAAGCACAGTAGGATAAGACTACTTAGAAAATGATTTCAGTTTGAAATCTTTAAGGCCTGTTACTGAGTTGTGTTCTTCCACAATTGAGACCTTTGGAGAGTTGGGAAAGGCTTTATTGGTCACTGTACTGTAGTTTGATATGTCAAAGTGTTTGTAAATTTACATTCTGTTAGTTCCCTATATACGGAATCCTATCCCTCTTCCCGGGCCATTTTTTCTTACACGGGCCTCTCGGACGTGCGTCAGCAAAATAGCGGGTGCAGATCTAAGGAGACCCGTAGTGGGACTGGGGCTTTACCCAGGGTAAGGGAACAAAAGTTCCCTTCCCCCAAAGAGTCCTCCCAGTTCCCATTTTCTGCACGGGCTGCAGCATTGCCTGCACTGGCCTCGCTGCATCGCTGGCAGAAAGTTATGCAGGATTGGGCTGTAAGTCTTTGCCAGTCCACAACTTCCAGCAATTTAGGACTGTGGCAATTTATGCTAGGACTAGCCCTAATTCAGAGTGTAATTCTAAACTGTGGTTCTAGCAAATCATGGAAGGGATGAAGAAATGTACACGCGTCAGAGGGAGGGAGGGTAGGGTTGGAGACTGAAAACATATCATGGAAGTCAGGTGGCCTTGCCTGAAGCCATAACTGTTGACCACCTAACCACTGTCCACTGACTCTGCTAAGATTTCAGTAATTTAAGTATCATGCTTTTTCAGCTAAAATAAAGTTGCTCTCCCTGACGATTAAGACATTAAGATATATAATGGCATGTAGCTTAAATGTCATAGTGAAGAGAAAATAGAAGTATCCTGATAATTACCAGTATGTTTTTAAAGCCTGCAGATGCATTAGCTGCTTGATTAGACTGCCTAGGGTATTATGATTATGCAGATAATTTGCAATAAATGCTGAATCAGATGAATTTATTTCAGTAAAAACAATCTTAACAAGTCTTTCTGTGACTAAAAATGTAATAATAAGGTCACCTTTCCTCCTCTTTCTCCACCAACTCCTCCTCCTCTTTCCCTTACAGACTGAGAGAAATGTGACAGTGGTCCTCCTTAGTGAAATTGTATGGGAGCTTCTTCGTCCAAAGACAGGGTGCTATGAGCCCTTGCCTTTGTATTTTCCAGACTACAGCATAGGTAACATGCAGTACGCTTCTGTTATTATTGGGTTTCTTGATGGATATTGGGCATGAGAGCAAAAGAGAATCTCTGTGAAGAGACTGTGCAACTCTTGAGTTCCAGATGGTAAGGACAAAATGGGGGGAGCCACTACTTTCATGCCCTGTTTATAAGGTTTCAGAGGCACCAGCCAGTGTTGCAAATGGTCTGCTAGACTAGATGAAACTTTTGACTTGATTCAGCAGGGCACCCCTGCCTGCTGGCAAAGAGGCACCTCTGATATTTAGCAGGGAGAGAGCAACTGTCCCTCTTCATCCCAGCATGGTGTATTTTCCAGTGGCTGCTGCTGGTGCTTCTTTTGCATCTTTTTTTTTTAACATTATGAGCCCTTTGGGGGAGTGCTGTACATAGCATTGACACTTTTCATTCCATTTCAACTGCCTCAGTCTTCACTGGTGTCTCAATTTAATCATCCATGACAATGTAAAAATACTAGGGAGTTCAGCCTTTATAATTAGGATATGGTTTATGCAGCGACATGTCACAAATTAGTCTGTATGTCCCCATTACCTCCATCCTGCCCCATTCCAAAAGTAAATATAGAAAGCAGTTTGGGAATGCAGTGTTGATAGATGCATGGTGAAAAGAATGTCGTTCAACTGTGTGGTTTACACGTTTCTGAGAATTTCAGATAAAGAATACCGTGAGAGTCAAATGTTCAGTTTGCATATTGTTTCAATAAAGTGCCCAAATGGTCATCAATCCAGACTGTAGCCTCTCTTTTACTGTAGCTGTCTAGGCACAATCCACTCCAAGCTAGCCACAGATGGAGAGATCAACAGATACGCTTTCCCTACTTGATACAAGCTCAAGCAGCTTACACCAAGGCATGATGAGGATCCAGGGCACATCTGGGCTTCGTGTGGTGCACTTTTATCATGGGGGAACAGAATGAAAAGAGTTCTACTGAGCGCTATGTGACTTTCTTCACATATGGGTAGCTGCACCCATGCGGGAAGGATCGTGCCCCTCAAACATTACCTACCAAATGCCTCAAGCGGATTATTTCAAGTCTGGAATTGTTTGTGTATAACTTAGCATTTGACAGGAAACCATTTATTTATGTCGCTATCAAAATCCTTCAGGAAATCCAAAAAATCCCGATTATAGGCATTGCGCTTCCAGCCAGCTATGTTCCAGGAGGGGAGTTTTAGAGGGGGAGATTTATTTGAAGCAGAGAGTCAGTCAGAAATAATATTAGTATTCTGGGTAGAGGACACAGAAATACTATGGGGAGAAGGATTTGGTCCAGAAGAGCAAGCTGGATACAATACCAAATCCACACGGGTGAGAGGAGAAGTTTGGAAAGGAGAGGATAGAAATTCACCTCTAGAAGGAGGTTCATCTCTAGAGGATTGCAAATGAACCTCTGCCTGAATAGAAATCACTATGTAAACTGTTTTGTAAATTACTTGTTGAAAAGCAGTACTGTATATAATATTCTTAAACCTTTAATGCTATGTTTGATAACTTCTACACTGTGTGTGCGCGCGCGCGCGCGCGCGCACACACACACACACACAGAACTTAGACCATGGAATTTCTTGCTTGAGAAAATTGGTACCCAGCAAGATGCTATGATCAAGTGTTATGGTTTTTTTTCGATTCCTTGTGAGAAAACAGTTCCATTTATACATTTTCTTTCAAAAACCCACTCCTGCATTAAGTCACAGCAGACTGTGCATTCTGATTGTGATCAGATATTAATATTCCTTTGTGCCAACACAACAATAATGATGTGTGTGGGTTTTTTCTAATTAATATGTCATAAGATGCTTGCGTTTTTAAAATGTAAACCATGTCAAATGCTAAGTTATACACAAACAATTCCAGACTTGAAATAATCCGCTTGAGGCATTTGGTAGGTAATGTTTGAGGGGCACGATCCTTCCCGCATGGGTGCAGCTACCCATATGTGAAGAGAGTCACATAGCGCTCAGTAGAACTCTTTTCATTCTGTTCCCCCATGATAAAAGTGCACCACACGAAGCCCAGATGTGCCCTGGATCCTCATCATGCCTTGGTGTAAGCTGCTTGAGCTTGTATCAAGTAGGGAAAGCGTATCTGTTGATCTCTCCATCTGTGGCTAGCTTGGAGTGGATTGTGCCTAGACAGCTACAGTAAAAGAGAGGCTACAGTCTGGATTGATGACCATTTGGGCACTTTATTGAAACAATATGCAAACTGAACATTTGACTCTCACGGTATTCTTTATCTGAAATTCTCAGAAACGTGTAAACCACACAGTTGAACGACATTCTTTTCACCATGCATCTATCAACACTGCATTCCCAAACTGCTTTCTATATTTACTTTTGGAATGGGGCAGGATGGAGGTAATGGGGACATACAGACTAATTTGTGACATGTCGCTGCATAAACCATATCCTAATTATAAAGGCTGAACAACTCCCTAGTATTTTTACATTGTCATGGATGGTTAAATTGAGACACCAGTGAAGACTGAGGCAGTTGAAATGGAATGAAAAGTGTCAATGCTATGTACAGCACTCCCCCAAAAACTGCAATGTAAAGAATAAAATATAGCACAAGATATACAACTAAAATTTGCATAGATAATTTGCATTGTATAATGGTTAAAATGCACATAGCAGAATGGCAACATATGATAGCAGAAATAAATGTCACAACAGGACAGCTGGAAGTAATAAATCTATAAATTACTATGGCTGTGGTCCAAAAAGCCACTTTAGGCATGCAGAGCTAGTAGCACTCTTACTTGGATTAAGACCTAATTAGCAAATAGCTAATCACTCAGTAACGTAATTGGAAACTCAGCTTTTAAAGAGAATAGGGAATTTATTTTCCTAGTATCTAGGATAACATATTATTAAGTACAGTATGGTGTTGTGAATTTTTAAATTTTTCAAAATATTTTTGCGAAGGGAAAATGTAAGGTGATCCACAATAAGTGATGCCTTTTAGCCTCAGTATAGATTCGAAGGACATTTCTGATTATGGCTGTAACCATAGCATGCCGTTTTAAGTTCTATTGATTTAGATTTTATTTATTTATTTTATTTCACATTTTTTTATACTGCCCTTCCTCCAAGGAGCTCAGAGTGGTGTACATATTTCCTCCCCTCCTTTTGTCCTCACAATAACCCTGTGAGGTAGGTGGGGCTGAGAGATAGTGACTGGCCCAAGGTCACCCAGGAAGCTTCATGGCTGAGCGGGATTTGAACCTGGATCTTCCAGGTCTAAGTCCGACTCCCAAACCAATTTGTACACATTTCTTTTACACAAAGAAATACACTTTTCTATGGTAGTTTTTTTTCACAGGTCTGTGAGCAAGTGACTACTAAGACTGAGAAAAATGTTGTGGCTATCCCATGCTTCCTGAGGAGAGTAAGGCTGAAGAGGACCGTTTGTGTTGGTCTGCAGAAGTAGTTAGTCTGAATCTTGGTTAGTAACTAGATTGTGGTTGGTCTAGGGGAGAACACAGGACTGAGGTATCACTAGTCCTTCCCCTGCCCCTTAGCTTACTGCTACCTGTACGCATAGCTGGCTGAGGTAAAAAGCCCCAGAGACTATGTGTTGCTTTCACTTTGGAGAAAGTGTAAACATGCAGGCTACACAGCCTGGTTCTGAGTCTGGATGCAGTGTGAAACCGGTTTCCACAAGCTTGGTTCACAAACCGACCCATAGTTTGATATCTTGGTTTGTTGGCCTCTCACAAATGATCGTTTGACTGATGCTTCTTCAGACATTCAAACAATTTGTTTTATGATCCAGTCCCATACAATTCAAACAGTTTGTTTTAACTTAGTACCTTGGTTTTGTGTTGCCTCTGAACTAAATCCATTCAGATTTTTTCTGCAGTTTCTCCCTCCCTCTGAAGCCAGGTATGGAGAGTTTAAGGTAAAAGAACCTTAAACCAAGAACTTTTCAGCTCTGGCCAACGGTCTTTAGCATGGGATATCCTGAAATATTTTGAACGACATTGGGATTTTTTTAGGCCCAGTTAACGGGATGTCACGTCAAAGTACCAGGAGGGAAGGACCAAACCCCTTGGCAGGAAGGGTGATTCCTGTGGCGGCTCAAGTATTGGAGAGAGCCTGACCTCAGCCTTCCTTTGTCCTCCACTTAATGTTAGCGAACAATTGACTATAGAGAGGAAATCATGCCACTTTTTGTTTAAACAGGGCATCTGCAAAAGATTCTATCCCATGACCATCCTCCGGAGTATTCTTATGACTTCTATGCAGCATATATAAATATTCTGCTTGGTGTCTTCTATCCAGTCTGCAGGGACCTGAAGGAGCTCCGCCATCTGGTGAGGGATCACTCTGGCATTTTCATAATAACTGTAGAGGGCATCGTTTTGCTGCTGGCTTTGGAATTTGCATAATGTCCTATATAGGCATATCGTTCTGTGCTGTATGGTCAGCTATTAAGGCTGCAAACTAGAGAGGATTTGCATGTGCCCAGTAGGACTTTAACGTTTTTGTTAGAACAGCACATCCTCACCCCTGCTGTGTTTGCACTCTGAGGCACTCTTGGGTTAAGCCCCAAAGGGCTTCTCAATAAGGACAGAAATGTTCAATACAACAATATTAAGAATATAAGAAGAGCCCTGTTGGATCAGGCCAAAGGCCCATCTAGTCCAGCTTCCTGTATCACACAGTGGCCCCACCAGATGCCTCAGGGAGCACACAACCAATAAGGTAACCTGTTTCCTGCTGCCACTCCCCTGCACTTGGCACAGAGAAAACCTACTTCTAAAACCAGGAGGTTGCTTAATAGAAGCCATGTAAGTTAAAAACATCTAAAAGTAAGAATAGTGCAATAATAATTCAAAATCAGTTGTGACTAGTTAGGTTTCTTTCTTGCCTTTCCTCCAAGGAGCTCAGGACAGTGTGCAAGGTTCTTCGGACCCCATTTTATTCTCGCAACATCTCTGTGAGGTAGGTTAGGCTGAGAAGGAGTAACTGGTTCAGAGTCACCCAGTGAGTGTGGTTTGAACCTGGGTCTCTAGTCCTAGTCCTAGTTTTGGGTAAAAACCCAAAGGTGCAATGATGGTGGAAAAGTAAGATTTCCATTGCTGCAGAGCCACCAAGGTAATGTGCTCTTGCTTGTGTTCAGCTCTTGCTTGTGTCATATTCCAATCAAGTTTTTATGCTGCTTGCGTTCTTAGCCATCTTTCAACCGGTGTCATCACCCCCAGGTTCCTGGTAAGCTTAGGAGCTACTTTATTCCTGGATTTAATTGTGAGTGGCTACTTTCAGGGTTTGGAGAGCTGTGATGTGTCTCTTTTAAGAAAAGGCCCTGGGATGGCAGGTAGTGGGTGTCTGGGTTCTTGCAGCTGCTAGCGTTGTGGGGATCCCAAATGTGCAAAAATGCTAATGCACCTTATATTTTTGTCTTTTAGGCTGTCCTCAATTTTTCTAAATATTGTGAACCTGTGGTCCAAGGAGCAAGTGAGTGTTTTGCATATGTGAATAAATATTTTGATTAACCTCTTTTTAGAATCTGAGGAGCATTGTTTGGCCTGAATTAGTATACATATCTTGCCTGGTGTTGATCTTTCATTCTCTCAAGGGCATTCCTCCCTCCCATTTGGTTCAGGAGCTTACTATGGATTGTGCTATGTGTGCATTAGTAGTTTCACAGACCATAGTTAGTGCCAAACCACAGTTTGCATAGTAGTTTCACAAACCATAGTTAGTGCCAAACCACAGTTTGCAAACCCATTTCTATCTGTGGTGGTAAGCTGTGTTTTGGACAAATTAAAATTGGCATGAATGTTGGTACTAATGCATTGTTAACTATGGTTAGTTTCAGAAATGAAAGGCAGAGAGGGTTAAATGTCCAGAAGAGAGAGTCGGGGAGGGAGAGCCTTTTCAGCTAACAAGAGGGGGGAAAAATCCAACTTTTTTTTATATGCTACATTCTTGTATTTGTCGTATAACAGGTAGTCCTATAGTTTGATAAATGAATGTTTTCATCCAGGATCTCTGTGCTCCTTATTCTGTTAACCTATATAAAGCCCAAGAATGCCTGCTATAGCAGCTGAACACTTTTCAAAGTTTGTATTTGAATTAAAATGTCTTTCCTTTTTTTTATTTGATGTGGTATAGCAAATGAACGTGACACACGCCGACTTTGGAAAAATATTGAATCCCACTTGAAGAAAGCCATGCAGACTGTTTATCTGCGGGAAATATCAAGGTAATCGTCCCCCTCTCTCTTCATTTTTAGAAAGCTGCCTCTTAAGAGGCTTATATAAAATGTCAAGCATGAATGGTGGATGGTATTCTTTCCTGCCAAAAAGAATCTCCTGGCTCTTTAAAATCTGCTTAACTTTAGTAATGATTTATGCCGATTAATACATGTAAACTGTACAGTATGGGGCACTTGGAAAATATTCAGGTGCTATGCAAAGGCTCAACTAGACAAGACATGGTAACTACATGATCAGGATCTCCTGCATTATTGTTACTGGTCTTAAATTTAAGATCAGCTATGAGGGCAGCACCCAATCTGGGTTGTAGCCATAGTGCTGGGGGAGGGGGGATGATGGTGGATACCCTCATGGGGAAATAGCAAATATGGGGGAAGGATTTAAAGTGGCAAAATGGTGCAGGGGGGGAGGAGTCCCTCTTCTCTACCCCCATAGTCCAGTTGGATTTGCTTTTTTAACTTAAAAAAGAAAACCTCAAAGACACACGCTTCCTTGGCGCCAGCTCTATGAAAATAAACAAAGGTAATGGGTGTGGGGTGTGTGGCAAACCACGGATCCGCGGATATGGGGGAACGCCTGTAATTGTTTTGTTTTTGGCTTGATATACCTTAAAGTAAAAACAAAACAGGAGATCCTGGTAATGATTTCCCACATTAGTCCTAATATTCATAGCTGCATATCAAACACATTATCTAACTGTTACCCGCCATGGAAAAAGTCCTCTTAAGATGAAAGCCGATCTAGCATTTAAATCGGACATTTTTCTTCCTCTCCGTTATGGAACCCTCAAGGAGTTCACAGCACAATATGGCTGTGGACAGTGTTGATTGGATGGGACAAGTCAGGAACTTTCCTTCCCTCTCTATCCACGGACCTGGTTTGCATAGGGGTCACAGATTTGTTGAAACTCTAGCAAGGCTTTACGCTTCACTTCCCAATTGAACAGGGTTGTGGGAAAGGCCAGGTGCATTATAAAGAGCGGAGGATACCCACACCGCATGTGGCCACTTGGAACCAGAAGTGTTGGTAGATTTGTTGCCTGTGCCTCTTAGACTGAACCAACCTTCATCTTGCTGGTATGTGAATTGCAAAGCCAGGTTCATGCAGTTGGGTTAGGCTGAACTGCTTCTCTGACGTTGAGTCTGTTTTCGCACCAGCAAAGAACAGCCATTTGTAAGGTCATTGTGCCCTCATAACCCTTTTCAGAATCAAGGTTAAACACTTCTTATTCATTTCAGCAGGAGAATTAAGCAGTAAGTAAGGAACCTTTATTGGCATAAAAACAAAAACAAAACAAACAAACATAACATAACACTTAACACACACTATTTATATTACAAACATCTGCAAACACAACAAAATTACAGCTTAAACATCATAGGGAGAATTAAGCATATGAGCTGCTTAATTTTCATTTTAATGAATTTTGTTTATGATTCTCTATACGAATCTGTACTTTAGTTTTGGTCTTTTTTTGTTTGTATGCTGGATGTTTTGTATTTGATATTGTAATGACCTTTTTATATGTGATATTGTAACTACCTATTGTAATGTTAAACTATCAACTTGTTAAATTGATGTTCCTACATCAGTTTAAATTGATGCTCCCCTTTGAAATAATTGAGACGACTGACTTGATTCATTTTCTCCTGGATAAAGAGGCATGGGTGTGATGTATGCCCATCCTTGTACTGGATTTAGCCATTACCCCATTAGTTACTAAGTAAAGGCAAAAAAAAAAGTTATTTCCTTACCCCTTTCACCTGTGAGATAATGTATTGCTCAGCAGAATACAGGAAGGGAAATCATTCTGTCAGTAGCTGAATGTGTACCTCTTTCTCTTAATAGTAGCATGGACAGTGATAAGGAGAGACAGATTCTGTTCTTAATTTCTCTTTTTCTGTTCATGCTCTCCATGTACTGTTAAACAGTTTAATTGCATTATTCCTTTTATAGAAAGGGCTCTCAGATGCCTTCAGCTTTTAACATTTTAACTCCCTAAGTTTTAGTCATGGCATGATGGCAGATATTTTTTTTAATGACTGCATTGTCTTTTAGCTCCCAGTGGGAACGATTACAGCAAGCTGATGGAGAACCTGGGCAACTAAAAGGTATCTGTTGTTGAAGCAATAATTATGTAGCGTTAATTATTGATGATAAAATGCCCATGCAGTTTACAGCCGTTCAGTTACTGTCACTTACTTAGTTAATACTTATAAATCTGCCAACAGCTTAAAGAAACCGAATTGGCAACAAAGATTGTTGATTTTTTTCCCCCTATGGTGAATGGGGTCTATAGGGATCATGTTGGTTTGCCTTATAAGTTTGTTAGGTTCAAAATGGTATCTCCAAGGGTGGCACAACCTGGAACACTGCCCAATGCCACCTTGGATCTGCTGCTGACACCGTGGCTAAAAAAAACACAACACCGAAACAAAACAAAAAGCCCCTTATCTTGCTTCTGGTGCGGCTTCTTCAAATATGAAAGTGTGGGACTTCCTGTTTGATTTACAAGAGGCCGTGCAAATGAAGGAGCTCGTATATTTGTGCAGTTTGCACAGTCCCTCTAAATCAAACCAGAAGTCCTGCACTTCTGCGTTTGAAGAAATCGCATCAGGAGGCAGGTGATCCGCTTGCTTTTAGCAGGCGGAAAGCAGATCAGTGCAGATCGCAACTGTGGTAGGCTGAGGGAGGCAGTGGTGGCTGCAGACTTGGGGTCTGCCAAATCTGCCACCCTCTTGCCTCCCCGGTATCTCTTTCTCTTATGACTTCTTTTCTCCTAGGACTTTCAGCCCATGCTCATGTAGAACTTCCATACTACTCCAAGTTCCTTCTCATAGCTGCTTACCTTGCTTCTTACAATCCTGCCAGGACAGATAAGAGATTCTTTGTTAAGGTAATTGTGTATGTGTGTTTTTTAATCTTTCTACCATAATCTTTCTGAAGACATGCAAAGCTCATTGTTTGTATTTTATGCTGGTTAAAGATTATCTTATGTTCAATATTTTCTATGCTGTGGAGCATGCATCAGAAAAGTGCTCTTTTAAATCATGACCAGGAACCAAAATTGAGTGCATCTTTTTCTGTATGCTTCGCATGCAACACTTAAAACATGATGACAATATGGGTTTAACGCAATGGCTGCATTCAGGCACCACGTTCTGAGACTTTCCAAACCATGGAGATTTTGTGCTTGTGTGCTCCCTACTCCCTTTTTTATGACTGGCTAAATAGAATGCTTATGATATCTGAGCTGGTAAACTGTGGCTTGAGTGAGCCCTTCAAACCAGAATTGCAAACCATGGTTTGGATGCAAAGGCAATCTGTGATTTGATCAACTCGGGTTAAGCTAAGCGTGCGAAGAGGGAGAAGGAATGAGTGTGTGAGAGCAGGATCTGTTCCTGATCCTCCAAGTGAGGATCAGAGAATGTGACATCTGAACATGATGAAAACATGTCAGAGCAATCAAACTTACACAGCTGGTTCAGAAAACCAATTAACCAGTCCATTGATAGGATCATGAATGAGGCCTAAAGACTAACAAAACCAGTGCATTCATCCGTCCCCTTTACCACCTCAATTCATCCAGCTGAGAATTCTGGTTTGCTTAAACTATTGCTCCGCAACATGTGCAAAGTCAAGAATAGTGGTTTAAGTTTCGCTTATAAACTATTAAAACTTATTAATTAGATTTAACGTCCTAGCTTGCAAGCCAAAGTTAAACCATAGTTCCCAATTTTGCATGAGCCATGGAACTATCATTTAAACAAAGTAGGATATGGATGTTATGACTCTGTGGCACAGCTGGGGAGGTGAGGAGGGAGTGCATGGACTTGGACTGTGTTCACAGTCTTAACTGACTCTGATTAGTTGATACTTTGAATAGCACATAGTGTCCTATTTGCACTTTTAAATTTAGATGTGTTGTGGTAATTCCACTACCTAGAAAGATAGGATATTCAGCATCAGTCACATGCCATGGGCATTTGTGGTAATGACCTTGGGAATAATTCTGCTTGTGTCAATATCATATTGGCTACATCATTGTTTCCCAAATTTCTCATAGCAAATGCTCACTGAATTAAAATTGAACCCGTGCTTCACTCTTGCGCTCCAGAAGGGTGAAGGATGTGTTTGTGTAAAAAATTCTCCATGCACAGAGACCCGCCTCTGTTGCTGCATGTTCTGAGCATGATTTCCAGTTGGAAGGAGGAAAGGGCAAAGAACAGTGACTCATGAAGAGTTGAAAAGGGCAGCCCCCTCTGAGAAAGAGTAAATCTCTTGTGTGTCTGCTTTGGGAGTGGTTGAGCTTACCTGGTCAAACACCAGATTTAAAGATGAAGCAGAATTACCATCGCCAGTGGGGGCTGGTTTGGAAGGAGGCGAAGTCGGATCACTAAATGCTGCTGGCAGCTGCCTCTTTGGGTTTGTACTTTGGGTTCACCAGAGCATTTAATGATTTAGTAAACAGTTTCAGGTTGCATGCTCTTTCTGGTCATGTATTAATCATGAAGTGAAGTGTCTCTGTTCTCTTTGGGAAGTTCTTTCAAGGTCTTCTATCATTTAACCATTTAATCTATCATTTAATTGAAGGGGTCTTCATAAGCTTGAAGGGGCTTCAGTGGTCTTGTTCTGTCTCCCCCCCTCCTGACATCTTTGCTCTACTGATCTCTCTTGAAAGGGTTAATGTTCCTTCCTTCGGTCTAAATCGTTCTGATTGACTGTTTTGCCAGCAGCTGCTTCACCTTGTCAGTTGATGGAAAGGAAAATATTTTTCCCCATAACTTTTTCTATCCATTATATCAGTAGGAAGAGAGAATTGCTGCCATTGAACAGTAGAAATGGCCAGCGGCTTTTTCAGATCAGTTGGCGGATAACTGTTTTCAGAGGGTCTGATTTTAAGTTTTTATTTTTTGTCTGCATTATAGTTTTTATAAACATTGTATTTTTCCAGTGATGTGTACTGTCAATCACACTGATGACATGCCATAAGCATCCCAAACTCAGTGTCATATTGCAGCATTATTTACAAAACCGTTTCTAGAAACAATAAATAAATGTAATCTTGAGTGGTGTGTGTGTGTGTGTGTGTGTGTGTGTGTGTGTGTACGTACTGTATATACACAAGATAGAAGTTGTGCATTGTTCTACAGATGTGAAATGTTCACTAGTGTTCTTCCCCTGCATAAATTACATACGTACCATTATGATTTACTATTTCACAACTGACGTGTTGCTTCTTTTCACATGCAGCATCATGGAAAAATTAGGAAGAACATTTTTCAGAAGAAACATGAAAAGGTATTCCGTTTTCAATTCCCAAAAAATATATTGATGCTCTCCACTTTGGTATGTAATTTAAAAACAGAGCATCATAAAAATATCCTAAAGGGATGTGATATGCATTTATGTGGGACAGCAGCATCCTCAGCTGGAGCATTGTGCTTGCTGCATCAGTTTCCATGGCTGAAGAGGCAAGCCTTCTTTAGTTAGAGCAGTGGCAAGTATCTTTGGAGTGGGAACTTCCTCCCTAGATTTTACATGTGCAGGAATTCTAGTGGCCAAGGGCAGGACTTCAGCATCCTGCATACTCAGCATGGCTTCTGCAAGGGTAAGTCTTGCCTCACAAACCTTTTAGAATTCTTTGAAAAGGTCAACAGGCACGTGGATGCGAGTGAACCCATGGATATTATATATCTGGATTTTCAGAAGGCGTTTGATACGGTCCCTCATGAAAGGCTCCTGAGAAAACTCCACAGTCAGGGAATAAGAGGGCAGGTCCTCTTGTGGATTAGGAACTGGTTGAAGACCAGGAAACAGCGAGTGGGAGTCAATGGGCAATTTTCACAATGGCGAGAGGTGAAAAGCGGTGTGCCCCAAGGATCGGTCTTGGGACCGGTGCTTTTCAACTTATTCATAAATGACCTGGAGTTGGGGATAAGCAGCGAGGTGGCCAAGTTTGCGGATGACACTAAACTTTTCCGGGTGGTGAAGACCAGCAGGGATTGTGAAGAGCTCCAGAAGGATTTCTCCAAACTGGGAGAATGGGCAGCAAAATGGCAGATGCGCTTCAGTGTAAGTAAGTGTAAAGTGATGCATATTGGGGCACAAAATCAAAACTTCACATACACGCTAATGGGTTCTGAGCTGTCTGTGACGGATCAGGAGAGAGATCTTGGGGTACTGGTGGACAGGTCGATGAAAGTGTCGACCCAGTGTGCGGCGGCAGTGAAGAAGGCCAATTCCATGCTTGGGATCATTAAAAAAGGAATTGAGAATAAAACGGCCAATATTATTATGCCCTTGTACAAATCGATGGTAAGGCTGCATCTGGAGTATTGCGTCCAGTTCTGGTCTCCACATCTCAAAAAGGATATAGTGGGATTGGAAAAGGTGCATAAAAGAGCGACCCAAATGATTAGTGGGCTGGGGCATCTCCCTTATGAAGAAAGACTACAGTGTTTGGGGCTCTTCAGTCTAGAAAAAAGGCGGTTGAGGGGGGACATGATTGAGACGTATAAAATTATCCATGGGATGGAGAGAGTGGATAGAGAGAAGTTCTTTTCCCTGTCACACAACACTAGAACTAGGGGACATCCACTCAATTTGAGTGGAGGGAGTATTAAAACAGACAAAAGAAAATATTTCTTTACCCAGCGTGTAATTGGTTTGTGGAACTCCTTGCCACAGGAGGTGGTGATGGCACCTGGCCTGGATGCCTTTAAAAGGGGATTGGACAGATTCATGGAGAAAAAGTCCATCACAGCTTACAAGCCATGATGGGGATAAGCAACCTCCTGGTTGTTGGAGTAGGTTTTCTCTGTGCCAGGTGCAAGGGAGTGGTGACTGGACACAGGTATCTTGTTGTCTTGTGTGCTCCCTGAGGCATCTGGTGGGGCCACTGTGTGATACAGGAAGCTGGACTAGATGGGCCTTTGGCCTGATCCAGCAGGGCTCTTCTTATGTTCTTATCGCTTTGTGTCACTTTCTGATTAGCAGAATAAGTATGCAAAATAAAGAAAATATATACAAATGTGTTGTACATTTTAGTCAGATTGCAGAATTCATCTTCATGAATAACGTTTGAAATCTCCCTCCTGGACTCTTTAGGCTGTTGCCTAAGTTGAAAAATCCTGGAATTTTTTTTGCTTTTAAGAGTGAAGGGCTGCTGTATCTTGCTGATGACTAGCATAGCAAAAATGCTGAGGTTATTGAGATAGATGGCCTTCCAAAATGATTTAGAAGCATACTATCTCTTCTGAAATCCTCCCTTTAATCCCTGTCCTGTTGATAGGAAAAAATAATCAATGCATACTGCAAAAAGGAAAATTGGAATGTGATAATTGGACTCTCCCATATCTTGAAAATATGACCAAGATTTGCTCACTTTTTTTCTTCTGTCATTTGCAGCTAATGGGCTCCTATGTGAGTGCTTATTTCTGGCCATCATTTGCTTAATGACGTCACTTCTTGCTTAATGACATCACTTCCAGCCCTATGAGTTATCATAGATCGAAAGCTATTATGACCGGCTACAATGTACCATGTTCGAAGCATGTTCATCGGGATTATAGTCATAAAACACGAAAAAGCTTAAAAATGTTCAGAACATGTATTGTTAAAAGTATGACTTTGTAAGTCCTTTTAAAATCAAGTATTTTATTACACATGTTCTGAACATTTTTAAGCTTTTTCGTGTTTATGACTATAATCCCGATGAACATGCTTCGAATGTGGTTCATATAAATTATCGTTGTTCGGGGTGGGGGGGTGGGAGCATGGTTGAAGTATGTTTAAGGGTAGTTGATTGGCGTTCAGTGATACTCCTGTCCACCTAGTAGGGATTTGTTCCTAGTAAGAATTAAAAGAACAAATTGTGCTCCAAATAAGCTGTTAGCAGATCCTTTTTAAGACAGTAGATCCTTTAAGACAGTAAATCTAAAAAAAGTATTGCAATTTGATTACTAGAAAAGTTAAGTTAAGGAGACTGCGGTATATTGTATTTCAAGAAAATCCAGCTAATGAAACGCACTTATTTTTACAGACGAGCAATCACCTTCTTGGGCCAAAGCCGTTCCCTCTGGATAGATTGTTAGCAATATTGTACAGCATTGTTGACAAAAGAGTTGCTCCAACTGCAAATATATTTTGTCAGGTAAGTTGCATTATTTTATGTTGCTTAGGTTCTTAATATCAATTTCAGGCAATGTTTACTGAGTTCTCTCCGATCATGGGCTGTTTCTAGTTTTATGCCCTAATTAAGCACTCTCAAAAGTTCTTTCAAATGTGTAATGAGAAATTGAATATATGTCAGCAATTTAAGCTGTAGGTTCAGGCTCTCTCTCTTTCCCCTCTCTCATGGCCAGCCTTGAATTCTAAATGTTACTAAGCTCTTGTTCTTGAATGCTTCAAGTGGCAAGGGCCCTCCTATGTTGATCTATTACAAAACTGCATCTATATGCTGCATGAGCATGTGCAGTAGCTATTGATTGCTTAAATACAACAGCCATGATGTAGCAAGTTGAATAACATGCATTCAAGTGAAGGAGTATGTGATTTTTGTCCCTTGGTACTAAACCATATGCTACTTTTTAAACTACAGTACTCCCCCCATATCCGCTGGGATATGTTCCAGGCCCCTCCGTGGATACTTGAATCCATGGATAGGAGCGAACACCCCCTCCATGGTTTCCTGAGGGCCCCCCGCCCTGCCTCCCTTGCGGGCAGGTGTGCGTGCCCCCCCAGCTCTTATTTTTCTTTCAGCAAGCTTTGTTTCTTCCTTAAAACGAACCAAGAAGCAGCCTCCATTGCAGGCAAGTAGAATGAGACTAAGTCCTAGAGAGGCTCTGCAAGATTTCTATTAACTTTGCAGAGCCTCTCTAGGACTTACTCTTGTTCTACTTGCCTGCAATAAGCAGCCAGAGGCTGCTTCTCCTGTTTGATTAAGGAAGAAATGGAGCTTACTGGGAAAAAAGTAACAGCCTGGGGGGTCCCCGCGATCCGTGGATAACTGAAACCGTGGATAGCGAATCCGTGGATACGGGGGCTCACCTGTACTAGGGTAGTGTCCAACAAGAAGGCATTGTACAGTAAAATATGATTAGTATCACTAGGTATTAATTAAATATGCTTGGCGTTGTGTGTATTACCCCAACCGGAGGTTGGTCTGTCTGGTATTCTTAAGTACACTCCGGGTTGCCTCTTACACCATTAAGTCAAAATGGTCTTAAGACTCCCCCCCCATAATTGACAAATAAAAGTAGTATAAACCCCCTGCCCCATCCCACGTGAAAGTGTAGCTCATCTGATAAAGAACCATATTTTCAGCCCTGTTGGCTTCCCAAATGTTGTTTCTATATGGTTGACCCAAATGATGAAAAGGTATTTTGAAGCTGTCCTTGCCAAATGGATACATTTGGTCAATGATACCAGACACCATCTATACCTTATGTGCCTCCTCTCACAGCTCCCCCCTTGTAACCTATTGAAAAATGTCCAAGTCATTTCTTCTTTGTCTCTCCCTACTATATTGTGGAGGTTGTTCCCTTCAAGCTGTGCGGCCACACAACTCAAAACCCAGCAAAGCCAAGCTCTTTGACTCCATGGTGTCATTGCCATGCATCTGGAAACACTGCTGAGCTGCCTCACAGTGGCACCGTCCGCGTAGGGGGAATAGTGATTGTGGGATAGAGACCTTAATTTTCCCATACATACATCTGTAGGTATGTGCCTGTGAGAAATTATTTGGATCGCTGCCTCCTCTCTTTTGTTCCCTCTTTGTGCTCAAAGCTGTTTAGGAGCCTTTCATAGTCTGTGGTGTCTGCAACCCCTCCCCCCCCACCAGTGGGTAGGAATGAATTATGAATGCACCACTATGCTAAATACATTAGCCTCTTCCTTTGTCCAGCTCAGGAGGAGCGGTCTTTGCCTTTCCCCAATTAGGAGCGGTAACGTTGCACGTTTTCTTTGTGTAGGACTTCCTAGGTCTACTTCTTGGTGGTAGGACTTGACTTTTTTTTTCCTACAGAGATTTCTTCTGTGTAGTGATGTATTGTCTGTTATGTGAATTTTCGCTAGATGGCAGCATAACATTGTGAACCAAAGCAGAGTTCCAGGAACCAAGTTCCATTATGACAGCACAGATGTGCATTAGTTAGAGGAGGCAGACCTGAGCACAGTCTGGGCCACTTCCCATGATGTGTTTAGTTGACACAGAACTTGGGTAAGAATGATTAGAAGTTGCCTTGAGTGGAGTCAGGCCATCCATCTGTGTAAACCAATTCAGTCTACAATGACAACCCTCAGTTCTTTCCCAGACCTGCTGTTTGAGTTCTTTTTACTGGAGATGCCCAGTATTAAAGCATATTTTAACATTGGGGGGGGGGGTTCCCTGAGCAGCGCTGCCCAAGAACGCGTCTTCTCTGTAAGGGAAGGGGGAAGTGAAAGCATGACATTGGAATGGAAGGGGAAGTGAAAGCAGGACAGGGAAGGGGGAAGTGAAAGCATGACGTTGTACAGGTGAGTTGAGACCCAGAAGCAGGGGGGACAAGGTGGGTCACGGCAGCGGTAGGTTTGGAGTCCACTGCTGTAGTGAGTTGGAATCTTGAACTATGTGGTTTTGAGACAGTTCTTGCTGGAGCTTGCTGATAATCTCATTAACTGTCCAGTTTGTTCCTGTAGAAGATGATTAGAGTTTTCTGTGATTTGATAGAAACTGGACAAATTGATGGCCACATTAATATGAGTAGACTTCTCTAATGGGACTAGTCCGCTTACTCAGGTTTAGTGTTAAAATACCATAGTATTCCACTCCAAGAGCTGATTGCTTTTATTTTAGCAACTGTCATCCTAACGCACAAGGGATGACCCTTACCAAGTAGGCTTTCAAGGCTTTGAGAGTGGCAGGTGGGTTGCTGCAACTTTTAGTGTGCCCCTTCTCTCCCCCACCCTTGCAACAATTGAACTATATTATGGATGCAGTTTCTCTTTCCAGCTCACAGTGACATGTGTTAGGATCAACATTATTGAAACATTACTGTTCTATTTCAAAATATACACTAGATGGTAGCATTGTCAAAGAATGTCCTCCTTAAATTGCATTTTAGGTAAATTCTCTTTCAAGACCTATTTGAAGTAGATTTAAAATCTTGTGTTTTTATTTTACTTTTTAAAAAGGGCAAATGTTGAACTCAAGAAATGCAAAGGTAGCTCAGTAATGTCTGTATTTAAATAACTGTTCATACCCCCCCCCCGAAGCTGACTTCTGTCACAGATGCGAGATTGTGGAATTTTACCTTTTCCTTTATAGTTTTTAATTGTTTTTATCTAATTGGATTTTATGTGTTTAATTGTTGTGTTGTACACTGCTTTGAGCTTTAGGAAAAGTGGTATATAAAGCTTTTAATTGAATAAAACCTTATGGTACAACACTACAGAGAAGTGACTCCTATGTGGCCATGTGTGAAGGAGGCCTGATATAAGTTTGCCCTGTCTGATGATTGTGAAGTCATCAGCCCTTCGACTCAGTCCAACTCCCTTGGTGGGGCCAACTAGCTCCCAACTGCCAACTCAGTGGAAGAGGAGGAAGCAAGATGGGCAAAATAAAAGGTCTATTCATCGACCATTGTCTTATTCTTCACTTACATGTCTCCTCTTCTTCCCACTTTGGAATGGGAAGAAGAGGGATGGTGGGGAGAGAAGGGACAAGGCCTCCTTTTCTTCTGCGCTTTTGCCACTTGATCTGTCTCTTCCAAAGAAGGAGAAAGGTCTATTCCCAACTTGTTTGTTTATTTTTGTTCGTTCAACCCTCTTGGGTCCTTGAAGAAGGGAGGAGACTGTAGGAGACACAGAGTTATTGGTGGCCAAGTAGTGACCTCATGTTTGTACTGTTCCTCCCAAGCAGAGTCCTCAGAGCTATACAGTTCTCCTTCTGTCTCAGCTCTCTGTGATGAGGGAAGGAAGTAAATATGAACCGAGTCAAGTGTGACGGTGACAGTGCCTGTTGTATGGAACTGGTTTTTCTGGCAGTCCCTAGAAAGGGGAAATGCTGTGCCACTTCAAATTTCCCCCTGAGAACAGCGGTATAATACGAGTTGTGGACCAAAGCTGTTTAAATGATCTTTACTTGATATGTTGTATTAAAAATGGTTTTAATCTAAATATTTTTCTTGAAAATAACAATGGGGGGGAGGGAGGAGATGATTTCAAGTATTGTAGGAACCTCTCATGAGTGTCCTATATAACAATGGTTTATATTTGAATCTTTTTTTACCAAGCCTTCTTTTTATTTGGCCTCTGTTTGAAATCTGGATGATTATTCACAGAAATTAATGCATCCTGGTCATATATCTTTGGTCATATCTATACTACAAGTTTATACTTCTTGTATACCAGTGCATGTCAATGAGGCTGATATTCTGCAAGCTTAGATAAATATTCCTTGCTGTTACTACAAGTTTCGCTCCCTTGCCCCAAGTCACGGCTGAAGTAGTAATGGAACTCCTAGATCCCAGCGTTCTGTCCCATTTAGCTTGACCTGTACTGGAATGCTGCCTCAAGGCCTGAGTATTAGGTGCAAAAATGTCCCATTTTCATATTTTTCAAATAATCAGCATGTCTTGGGTTACATGTGTGCCAAATCTCAGCATTCCGAGTAGCTTGGGAGTATACGATGAGTCCCCATTCTGAAGGGAAAGTGTACAAATGCCTCTCTAATTTTTAAGTTGGGATCTGTGCTGGGGACCCTCCAGCAAATTTGTGGACAAACCAGCCTGGCCAGATGTAAACACTGTCTGATAGAAAGTGATGTAGGAATAAGAGTGATGCCAGCCCAAGCCAACTCGAATCGTTTCACAAGCTGCAGCCTCTAAAAGAGCAGGAGGCAGCAAAATTCTCCAGGTTATGAAGGCAATTGTGTTGGGAAGGGCAGAGAGCAGTTTCAAGTTCTGACAAGAGAGCAGCCATATTAGCAGAGGCCAAATTGGTTGCCCCAGGAAGAACAGACAGGCCACAGAGTTTGCCACCCCCTGCAACAGGCTACTTGAAAGAGGCAGATGCCTCAAAGGAAAATAAAGACAACATTCAATAGGAATAACCTCTAATTAGCCCTTTCTCAACCCATAGCACCGTGCATAACAGGGATGGCCAAGTGCCTGAGGAAGAACCAACTAGAACTACATCTTCCATGACTATCCCATACAGTGGTTCCCAACCGGGGGGTCAGGACCCCCAAGCGGGTCATGAAGCAGTTTCTGGGGGGGTCATGGGAACATTCCTGACCAATGCATTTCTGTTAATATTCTCTTATTCACTCCCACCCACCCACTGCAGAGAAAGAAGTGTCTGATGCTCTCTTGGAGCTTGTTTACTCACCTTGTGTACTCTATGCCTGCCTTTTAGCATCTCTGATATTAGGTCACTCTTATCCCCCCCCCCAAGTGGAGCTGCTTATAAGTACAGTACAACTTTAAAAAGTGTGATTAATTAAACAGTGTGATATTAAAAAAATGATATCACGTCCAGCCCTGCTGGCACAATGACTTCCAGCCCTAGATCTAAGGGGGGTCCTGACAGATTGTCATTCTACAAAACGGGGCCCCAGTGCTAAAAAGGTTGGTAAAATCAGGTTGTCTTGAACTGTACATTTATTTATTTTAAATTCTTACTTGCTTGTCACTGGAGAGTGCTTTGGTGAACTCCTGGCTGTGTAGGTACCAAATTCCTTAAAGTATTTGGTCTTTCTAGGGGAGAGACGGATATATCTGATGTGGTAATTGGAGTGCCTTGGACTACATATGTATCAAATTCTATGGCTCTAGCTCATAAAGTACTGCAATATAAATTCCATATGCATTTAGGATTGCAGTCGATAGATGATCAGACTGATCTGTCTTCATCAGTGTTCAGAAAGGACATTTCTGAAACAACTTCAGCAGCATCCTGTCATGAATCAGGAGAAACAGAGCTCCCCCAATATCCTCTACACATCCCATGCTTCTGTGCAGCAAATTATAAGATTATACTGTTAGTCCTCCAGCAGAGTGGTTTTCAACCTGTGTTTTAGGGATTTTTTTCAAAATCTTGTTGGAAGTTTCTTAATAAGGAACATAAGAACATAAGAAGAGCCCTGCTGTATCAGGCCAAAAGCCCATCTAGTCCAGCTTCCTGTGTCACACAGTGGCCCCACCAGATGCCTCAGGGAGCACAAGACAACAAGATACCTGTGTCCAGTCGCCACTCCCTTGCACCTGGCACAGAGAAAACCCACTTCTAAAACCAGGAGGTTGCTTATGGCTTGTAACCTGTGATGGTCTTTTCCTCCATGAATCTGTCCAAACCCCTTTTAAAGCCATCTAGGCCAGATGCCATCACCACATCCTGTGGCAAGGAGTTCCACAGATGAATTACACGCTGGGTAAAGAGCTTCCCTGGAAATAGCTTGTCTACCATTATCGATCTTCCTTTGTGACGTGGGACTGCAGGGGAGTTTTGGCTTGGTGTTAGGGAACACACTTGGTTAGCACAGGATGGTGATGAGTGTCAGCAGGCCTCCCCAGTTACCATCAGGTGTGGAATGTGTTCTAGATTGCAGTGGCCTGTGCAACTTAAGGTTTCATGGTGGATGCACAGGGATTCTTCAGATGACAAGTTGATGTGGAAAAGTTTCTTTCAAGGATAGAAAGTTTGAAAATGTGCTATATGGGCATGTTGGTACTTCAGGAAGTCCAGACTGCACTGAGTATAGTCCAGGGAGCCAGGCTTCTGATGCCTATGATTTAACAAGGAAGCAGGAGTACCAGAACATCCAGGAGATCAGGACTATGGACAGCTCTAGGTTTAGCCAGGGTCCAGCAAGTAAGGCATGCTTAGCTGTTACATAAGAACATAAGAAGAGCTCTGCTGGATCAGGCCAAAGGCCCATCTAGTCCAGCTTCCTGTATCACACAATGGCCCCACCAGATGCCTCGGGGAGCACAAGACAACAAGATACTTGTATCCTGTCGCCACTCCCTTGCACCTGGCACAAAGAAAACCTACTCTTACAACCAGGAGGTTGCTTATCCCCATCATGGCTTGTAAGCTGTGATGGACTTTTCCTCCATAAATCTGTCCAATCCCCTTTTAAAGGCATCCAGGCCAGGTGCCATCACCACCTCCTGTGGCAAGGAGTTCCACAAACCAATTACACGCTGGGTAAAGAAATATTTTCTTTTGTCTGTTTTAATACTCCCTCCACTCAAATTGAGTGGATGTCCCCTAGTTCTAGTGTTGTGTGAGAGGGAAAAGAACTTCTCTATCCACTCTCTCCATCCGATGCATAATTTTATATGTCTCAATCATGTCCCCCCTCAACCGCCTTTTTTCTAGACTGAAGAGCCCCAAACACTGTAGTCTTTCTTCATAAGGGAGATGCCCCAGCCCACTAATCATTTGGGTCGCTTTCTTCTGCACCTTTTCCAATTCCACTATATCCTTTTTGAGATGCGGAGACCAGAACTGGACGCAATACTCCAGATGCGGCCTTACCATCGATTTGTACAACGGCATAATAATATTGGCTGTTTTATTCTCAATCCCTTTTCTAATGATCCCAAGCATGGAATGATCTGTTGTTCCAGCGGAGGTATGAAGCAACTGAGAGTTTAAGTGCCTGCTGGGGCTTGTAAGGTGGCTAACTTTGTGCCTTCCCCTTAGAAGTCTGCTATGGGTTAAAGAGCCATTGCCTGATTCTGCAATCATTGAGTCTGACTGCGCAGGGAGGATTGCGGTTCCCTTGCATGCTCCTCAGAGGAGTCTTTGATGTCTGAAGAGGATTATAGAATAGTGTCCTCTGGCTTTGGTGGGAATACAGGATGCAACCCTGAAGGTACCTCCTGCATAGGAGGTTCTGAACTGGGGGCTTCTGAGGTCTGTGTTGCAGGAATTCCCTCCGCTGACTCAATCTCTTCAGGCTCATTTGCTTCATTCCCCAAGTGGAAAGTTTTTGTTCCCAGGTCCATGACAGGAAACCTCTGCTCTAGCAGTTGACATGCCACTAAGGACTTACCTATTCGTTGCAAGGTAACATGGCATTTTGTCCAAATTATGTTCTCTGGAAACTTTCCAACTAGTGGCGTCGCTGCCGCGTGGCGAGCAGAACATGGGGGATGGGACGTGGGGGTGACGCGCCGAGGGTGACGGTCACAGGGTGACGCGCGGTGGCAGGGGGGTGGGCAGGGGGTGACTTGCACCCACCCGCTCTAGGGTGACGCGCGCCTACTGACGCCTCTGCTTGCTTGCCGTCACCCCCCTGCTGCCGCCCGGTCCAAGCCAGGAGAGGGTGATGATGCATCTTCCTCCTGCCAGTGGCTCGGCTGCTTTTGACTAGGCCAACAGTGGCGTTCTTTGCACATGCGCACAGTGCCGCTGAGGGCAAGAGACTTCAAGCGGCATTGTGCGCATGCGCGAAGAACATCACTTTTGGCCAGGTCAGAAGTGACCAAGCCGCCGGCCGATGAAGACGCATCATCACCCTCTCCTGGCTCAGACCGGGCAGCAGCAGGGGTTGACATGGGGGGTGACGCGGGGGTGAGGGGGGGTGACGCGCCGACTTCCCGCCGGGGGGGTTGACGCACCACCCAGTGATGCCGCTGCATCGAACTTCTCTCCTGTTGCTCTAAGTGTTATCACTTTTAAGTGAATCCTTACAGTTGATTAAAAGGGAACTTGTATCTGGAAATGGAAAGGTGAATATGTTTTGTCTAGCTGTTTGAGTTTGTTAGAGCTCATTGAATTTGTTTTCTACAAAGAGAACTTAAGTGGAAAACAGATGATAGTAAGCAAGCATTTATTACTGCATTCTGGAGGTAGGTGGATAAGAGAAACGGTAGGCAAATTCTTTATGGTATTATTGTGGCACCACAATTGTAGAACTCTTTGCCAGGGGAATTGAGAACTACCCCCTCCCTCATTACTTTTTGGCGAGGGCTCAAAACGTTTTTGTTTCGTCTAGTGTTTGGGTGATGGTTTGATGTCTGACTTCTGGGTCTCAAGATGTTTTGCTCCGTTGCTTCTCTGCTCTATATTGTCGTGTGTCCCCCCCAGTGGTTTATATTGTTTTTAATTTTATGTATTGTTTTAAATTATGTATTTTTATCTTTGTTGTAAGCCGCCTTGGGCATTTGCCTTGGCATTGGATAAGGCGGGGTATAATTTTATAAATAAATAAACGTGCTATGCTTTGCTAATGTTTAAGAAGTGCAGTTTTTCAGCGTGTCTTCCCCGAAACCTAAGTACTGTGCTCTGTACTGCTGTTGAACATGAGCAACCAGATTCTGGTGCACATATTACGCATATAGTGCAATTTACCTAGACAACGTTTTAAAAGCTGTAAAACGTTTTACAGACACGTGCAGAGTAAGATAACCTTGGAAGTGGTCATATGTGTGACTAGCTGGCTCTAGTGGAGTTAAGCATAAAATGATAACTTTGCATTTGAGTATCAACCTTCCTTGAAGGAGGTCACTGTGGCTTCCATGAGATTTTTCCATTTTATTGTCAGAGAGGTTAGGCTGAGAAATAGTGGACAAAAGGCCTTTGGCTGTGGAGATTTGAACCTGGGTCTCCTTAGTTCAGGTCTATGCTACACTAAAGTGACTGTTGCTTTGGAGAGAGGAAACATCATCCCTCGCTCTGTGAAAAATCTGCCGGGAACTGCTTTGTCCACACTTCATGTTTTGGCAGCAGGAAAGATGGGATCATGGTTGTCAATTCCAGGTAGCACAATGGTTTTCTCACTGGTTTTAGTGAGAATAACGCATCATCCTGTGGTAAGCAGAAAGCATTTTGACCTGCCTTACTACAGAAATAATGGTGTTTTTACTTTTTTCCTCCGTTAATTTGCTGAATAAAGTTACTAGCAATTTGAGGTTTTCACAACATGTAGATTACTGAGTTAAACACTTCCATATTCTGGGAAATAGGTCATTTAAGAGAGGTGACAGGTTTATTAAAACATTAAAAACAATTGACGTTTCACCACGTAAGAACTCATGGCTTCATCACGATGAATAAAATAAAATAAATAGAATAAAAAATAAAATAAAATGATGAAGCTACGAGTACTGTCAATTGTTTTTAATGTTTTAATAAACCTGTCACCTTTCTTAAACGATGTATTTCCTGGAATATGGAAGTGTTTAACTCAGTAAAGTTACTAGTATTTCTGTAGCATCTTTTTTAGACATTTTCTAGTCTTATTTTTGTGGTGTCCAACTACTTAACAAGTTGTGCATTTCAGTATTGGCTCGTGTGTATGTGGGTGAATCTCAGATTACGTCTTTAAAAGCACTAGGCACAAGCAGTTGAGTTTCCACAGGGTTACCACAAACCTTAGTCATGAAGTTGAGGGTACCCTGTAATTATTGAAACGGCACTGTCTGGGACTGATCTCTTAGTCATTTTGACAAGGGGTTTTTCAGTGAAGCAAAGTGTTGGACTTCCATCTCTCTAACTGAGACTTGGCCATGAGGTATAACTTAAGATTTTGATGTGATTAAAAATGCATTTCATCTTTACAGCGCTATCACTTAGACTGATATGTTGAATGCTAATCTGATGTGACTCAGTCAAAATAATGAGCAATATTTTTGCCATGCTTCCAGCTGGAGAGAGCCAAAGGGACTGTGCTTGAATAACAACCAAAATGTCCCTTCTTCAAAAGCCCAAACAATGTGACAGATTATCCCCTGTTGTGATTTTTCTCCTCTGCTTCAAATGGATTGAACCTGGCAAGCTCCAGTTATGATGTTCTTAATTATTGCCCAAAGTTTATGTAGTGATTAAACACAATCCGAGAGACATGTCTCATGTACCCACCAGAAATATAGAAATATTTTCCAAACCAAAGGGCTTGATGGATCTAAATAAACATAGTTGTTTCCAAAACCAGGTTTGGTATTTTCTAACCCACTTATCCCTAGCAACAGTATGTGGTGCCATCTACGTAGAAAAGAAAGGAATTGGTCAACTGAAATGCGGCTTGATAGTTAGATTCTTCTCCCAGACCCTGTCACAACTATAATAACTCTTTTCTCTTACTGGTGTAGCAAATCAGATCTCAAATTGATTCCAGGCATCTTCCTTGGATGAATGCGGTCTGCACAAGGGCATGGATGAATGCATACACAGTTTCCATAACATTAGTAGCACTTGCACAAGAGCACAATTAGTAGCACTTGCCCTGTGTACAATTCTGGTTGTCCAGAGAAATAGCCCGTCTCCAATGACTCTTCAGAAAAGTATAGAGAGAAGTAGTTCTCCACGTACCGTATATATATTTGTGTATAAGTCAAAAATGTATGCCCTAAAATTGACCCTGATAACCTGGGTTGACTTGCACATGGAGCTTCTCAGAACAACTGCCTGGTGACGCGGGGGTGAGGGGGACCAGGCTGAGAAGCAGGACGCACAGGGGTGGCTAAAAAGAAGGAGCCATTTTACTTGGTTCTGAAGCAGCACAGAATGGAGCTCTTCTCTAAACAGGAAGAAAGGTGAAGCAACTTATGGGAGTTGTAGGCTTTATGAAGGGTATGGTACTTCCATAGCAGCAGCCCTCACAAAGACTACAACTCCCATAAGCTCCTTCACCTTTCTTCCTGCTTGGAGAAGAGCTGTGCTACTTCAAAACAAAGTAAAATTATTCTTTTTTTTACCGACCCCAAACTTTTGTTGCTGCCTCAGAACAATTATGTGCTGTGCAGGTTCTTGTTCTGTGTTTCCATTTTTAAACAAGAGTATTTCATTCAAATCTTTGTGTCTTTGGTCATTGCTCATAAAATCCATATCTTAACGTTGGACAGAATGAGTTGGTGCCAACTTATTCAGTCAAAATGTATTGTGCACTTGAGAAAAAGAACTGAAAGGACATTTTAAACCCCCCTAATTTTCTTGTTATTTCTAAAAAATGTTTTTCACTTGTGACAAGTATGGCAAGAACTTTCAAGTCGAAGTGGGAATGGTGCAGAAAGCACAGTGTGGTAGCTTTGGTTAGCACTTCAGCAGGAAATGTGGCACTTTGAGAGAACCTGCTGTTGCACTAAAGAAAATGAGCGGGCTGTACTTTTTATAGTAAATTACTGATAGAACAACGTCAAGTCTTGCCATCGGTGTGAACAAAAAAAGGAAAAGAAAAATCGAAGAAGAGAGAAAAAGAGAAAAATATCATATTTCCTATTAAAATGGGGTGGGTCTTTTTTGTAAATTAAAAGTGATAGGAAGTGGTCACTAATAAGTCATACTCATTTTAATTGATTCAAAACTTTTTTTTTTCCTTTCTGGAGATGGGAAGCAGAGTTTTCTCTCATTTACGTTTTCCATATACATTGAATTAAATCTAATAAGATTTATTGTGCTAATTCTGTTCATTGGTCTTTGGCATCTTGTGTCTATTTTCCAGCTCATTCTCATTTGAGATCTCCCCTCTCCGCCCCCCCCCCCAACCACTTAAGCTGTGGTTTTGAATAAAGAGGCATATAGAAATTTAACATGGACAGAAGATTATCTAACTACCTAGGAAACTTCAGAGCATAACTTAACGTTTTACATTGGCAAGAAACATCTAGTTCTGCTGTATGGTGAACTCTTAACACTTTTGCTGAATATGACCTACTTTGCTACCTGACATTTTAGATATCACTTCCTGTTTGTTAGGAACTGGAAAAAAGCAACGCTTGAAAAATCCCTGGTGCATAGTTCTCACAGTTCCTAAAGATGTGAAATGTTTGGTCCTGCATATGCTGGTACTGAAGAACTGAATAGATGCCTGCCCTTGTTCATGGATTCTAAAATTCAAGCTCCCAACTAAATTCTGGTAACATTACTATTTAGTACCCTTGAAAGAAGTTCCTATAAAAGTCTTTTCTTGTGGCATTTTGCTACATTTCAGAATGATTTTTTTCCTGTTCACTAAATTTTAAACTTGTTCATGTAGTTTACGTGAAGTTGAGTCGACATTGCTAAGGAATTTATTACTTGTGAGTTTTCTTGCCATGTAAGAATGTATGGGCAGGGAGTGGGTGACGTATATTTTCAAGGGTGTGTTTGAAAACCTTCTACTCCTAGCTTTCCAGCAGTAGAGACCCCAATTTTCTAATTATCCTTGTTTTGATGCAAGTGAGATAACTATGAGTGCATTCAGATATAAGAACAAGCTACTGTTTGCTATTATAAGCCCAAACAGGCACGACGATTCATGTGATTACATGAATGCCCTTGTGTGCAAGAGGCATCCTCGGGTGGTTTGTGACCAACCACAGTTTATTATTTTGCCAAACTCAGCAAACTGTGGTGTTTATCTATCAACCGGGATCCCAAACCACAATTTGATCCTAGCTTGTGGGCAACTATTGGTTGCCATACTTGGACAAAATAGTAAATTGTGTGTTGCTACTAACAAGTGTTAGACAGTCTTCGATCTCTATTAAGTGTTAGACACTTCTGATGGACTATCCTGGCACAATGGAGCTAAGGGGGAAGGAGAAGAAGGGATGCATGAGGTTTAGGCTTCCCATGCTCATAATGGAAAACCATAGTTTACTGTTACATCTCAATGTGGCCACTGAATGGGTTTAGGCAAAATAATAGTTCGACTACTACACCATAGTTTGAGCTTCCAAATTACAACAGGCAAACTATAGTTAGAGCTGTTCATCTTCTTCTGTTTCCCATCTGCTCAGGAATCTGCTTCATAAATTCAACTCCATGGCACAACAGCCTCTAAAAGTGTAGGAATGACCCAGCTGTGGTTTGTCAAGTGTCTGTGAATTCAAATATAACACAACACTAGAGATAGCTTGCAGTGGTTTGTGGGCAGACTCAAGTCAGACATAATGTAAAATCATGTTCTAGGCCAACAAATCTTGGTTTTGCATTATGTCTGATCCTAGCTACTTTCCCAGTTCAGATGTCCCACCAAACCATAGTTTAAAAAGCTTAACTATGGTTTGGCATGATGTCTAATTTGTTAGACAAATCACAAGTATGGCAATTGCTTAGCCTGCTAAGATTGCTGGAAACATGAGTTAATTTATAAAGCTGAGATGACAGAAAACAAAAGCAGACAAACTACAGTCAATTGTAATTGATTGTATACTACATACATTCCAAAACTACTATTCCAAAGTATACTACAGTTTGCCTGTATACTTTGGAAGCTCAAGCTATGGTTTGGGTTTCACACTAAAGTTAGCCCAAGTTTGGCATGATATCTCAACTGAGCTAGTTTCCAGTCTTTTCAGTGGAACAGGAGAAGTTTCCCATGAATTGCAGTAATAGTTTTGACATCAAGCATATCCAGCTGAAGCTCATTACTTATCTCCCCCTCCCCCTTTTTGTCAGGATTTAATCTCACTGTTATACACAAACTCTTATTGTTTGGAGATAAATAATTGGCACATCCCCTTGTAGATAAGAACAAAGACCATAATAGCACATCTGGTTTATCTATTAGTAGAGCAAAGATTAATTAAGCTGTAATGGCGCAACATCTCTTAATAACTCTCCTATGTAAAGCAAGCTTGAAAATGTGGAAAATTAAAACAAATCTATCCCTTAAATACTAATTGTGGTTATGTGCACAAAAACACACAAAAAATTGCACAAAAGTCCTTGTACAAAAATTTGAAAGTGAATTTTAGCAAGGATGCCTGTGATCATTTTTGTTTGCGGGTCACCTCTTGATCATAGTGAGCCTTCCAGAATTCAGAGAGCTTCCCTCTGCCAACTGTCCACCCCTCTCCCAACATTCAGAAATGAAATTCTGTTTCTTAAAATTTGGGCAAGCTTGCTGAAAACTATTCATTTCAAAATAACTTAGGTGGGGAGGGAGCATGATAGGGAAGCTTGTCCCTAGAGCTAGTAAATGATGCTCCTTTTTGGCAGTCTGCAGATCTCTGTGACGCCTCATGGGCCTAGCATTGCTGAGGCTCACTATTCGCTGCCTTGGAAGATACCTGGCAGGACTCGGTGATGGCTCCCTGGCTGCTCATCAGCTGGAATGGATGACAGCTGGGAGCCATGGGAGACAAGAAGGGGGTGGAGAGAGACAGAGGAGGAAAGGTGGAAGAGTGGAGAAGGGAGGCAAAGCAGAATGGAGCAAGGGGCCAAAGGGAAAGGAGGAAGAAGAGAGAGGTTGTAAGGGCATAGAGCAGCAAACGAGGAAAAGGGGGGTCTCACATGGGAGGTAAGAAGTGAAGAGGAAGGGAGGAAAATGAGCTGGGAAATGGACCTTGTGGGAAGTGCTGAATAAGAGGCAAAATCCATGGGAATGGACAGAGAGAAGGCTTGGCTGTTCCCCCTGGAGCCCTGAGAGGGGTGTGATGTCTAGAGGAAAGGTAAGGCAAGGCCTCACCCAGGAAAGGAAGACCAGGGAGGCCCCCTTCCATAAGAGCAGACCCTCAACAACCAGGCACCCCTGTTGTGGAAAATCCAGTGGACCTCCCGGTCTGCCAGGTCAATTGAACCCTGAGATTTCCCTGTGCTGCAAGGGGACAACACATCTTCACCTAACTGCTGGGGGAGCCTGTGGCACAGGGGAGAAAGTGTGCTGCCAGGCTACCTGAGACTTAGTAGATTTGCAAACAATCCGTTTTCCTGGCTTTGAGGGAGATTCTAGAAAGATCAAGTTTACATTGATATTTTCTCCCCTTTTATAAGTTGGGTCTTGTGACTGGTCAATATTCTTGTTCTTTTGAGGTCTTACAATGCTAAAGGTTCAGACATTTTTCCGTAATGTCTCATAATACACGCATGCTGCAAAGGCTCTTTGTCTACTCGGTTGGGACAGAGTATATACAGCAGCTAGTACCTGACTGTATTACTGGTTAGAAAGGCATGTTGTGTGTAATCTACACAGACAGGGACTGTGGAGAACCACAGTCAAAATGTCCCAGGTTTTAAAATAGTGAACCTCAGTGGCCTCATGCAAACCAATTGCTATGGGTCTTTCAAATGTATTAACAGAAGTATTATTAATTTAGAGCGGAAACTTTCATGGCTGGATATAATAGTAGAGGACGCAAGTATTATGGGTTTGCAAGCCATGTATTTTAATATATAAACCGCAGGAGGTTACTGATAAAGCAAATAAAATCCCTAACTGGGCACACGTAATAGTAAGCACACTAGAGATCTTCTGTCAGAATCAGCAAAGTCCAAGGTTGAAAGGGACCGACGTTTCATCTTAATCTTAAGACATCTTCTGGGTGGTGACAGCTTGGCTGTAAGGATGCTACTGAGGACCAACTGACAAAACGGAACTTTAAAGGAAATACCAGGTAGAGCTAAACAGTAATCTTAAAGGGACATAGGCAGATTCATAAGACAAAAAGTTTAAAGGCTGAAAAGAGCGCAGGAAAACCAAGAGCTGATTTGAAATGGAACCGGGAGCTAATTGGAAGCGGAACTCCAATCGGAAGCGGCTGACGAGTTGACAGAGGATGACCTCTGTTGTTTGTTTTCTTTTATTTCTGTATCTGTCAAACGGACCTTATGAATAATAGGAAACCAAATTTCATTGATAAATGAAAGATTAAGACGAAACGTCGGTCCCTTTCAACCCTGGACTTTGCTGATTCTGACAGAAGATCTCTAGTGTGCTTACTATTACGTGTGCCCAATTAGGGATTTTATTTGCTTTATCAGTAACCTCCTGCGGTTTATATATTAAAATACATAGCTTGCAAACCCATAATACTTGCGTCCTCTACTAGAAGTATGATTGCTAAGAGTGGTTGAGGATTTGTTCCCAGCACACTATACAAGTACCTTGCAGAATCCAGTATCTGACATAGAATTTAGAATCTCAGCTGACATTTTAGAAATTCACGTGGTTAGAAAGACAAATGAGAGAATCTGTGTGCCGTCTCTGGTGAATGCTCAGAAGCCCAAGAATGCCTTGGGAAGGTCATCTAGGTTTCAAGAGGTAAAGCTTAAGAGCATTAGAGGATTTTATCCAAAATCATGTTTTACACCGTGGCCAGCCAGCTTGCCTCTTGTGGAGCCCCTAAGCAGGGCATTTTCTCCCCTAAGCAGTGACTTCTCCCCAGTGCCTGGTATTTGGAGGTTATTTATCCTCTGAATACCATGACACACTGTACCTACTCTCCTGTCTTGGTCTTTGTTAATCACATATGCACAAGGGCCTCTGAGAGGGGGGGTAAGGGGGTGCAATTGTACCTGAGCCCAGGGTCAAAAATGTATCAAAAAGGTCCCCCGGAGCCCCCATCCCCAAATTCACATGAAGGGAAAGGGACCAAAAGAAACTTTGTACCCCCTGATAAAATTCCTCTGTGGCCCTGATATGCACGCACCCTACCCCACGACATATGTCACAGTGACAGACATGAAGTTATTTCATATCATCCTCAGAATAGCTCTGTGAGGTAGGTTAGATAGAGAGATAGTGACTTGTCTAAGGCAAGTCCTTGTGACTGGGTGGTAACTTGAACCCAGATGGTCTGTCATGTCCAGGTCGAACACTTGATACACTATACCAGGGATGTCAAACAGGCCCCTGGGCCAAATACAACCCCCGGAAGCTCTTTATCCGGACCTACGTGATAATTGGGCTCTCCCAGCGCCACCCTTTCAGCAGTGCCGCTTCTGCTGAGGCTCTGGGAGGGAGAGACGAAAGGAGGCCTCAGAAGGCAAGGAAGGGGCAGACCAAGAGGGGTGAGAGGCAGGCAGGTGCTTCTAAGGCACTGGGAGAGCCCAACTGTCATGCGTTCCACCCTTTTAGCAGCACTGCATCTGCTGAGGTATCACTTTGCAGAGCACCTCTCAGCGGCTGAGCTGCGAAGTGACGCCTTGGAAGAAGCAGAGCTCCTGAAAGGGTGCCCCGTGTAATAATTGGGCTCTCCCATATCTGGAAAATATGATCAAGATTTGCATATTTTCTGTCATTTACAGCTATAATGAGTCCCTATGTGAGAACAAAGTGCTTATTTCTGGCCATCGTCTTCTTAATGGCGTCACTTCCTGCTTAATGTTGTCACTTCCAGCCATAGCAGGTGCCATGAATGCTATTCGTCCCGCTGGATGAAACGCATTCGACACCACTCCGCTATACCATAAAGAGTACAGTACTCTATAATGAAGAATACAGCTTGTTTATAATGAAGAATACAGGTTGTCGTGGTGCGCCCTCCTGATCATAAGCTGCTTTGCTATTTCCAGCCCCGTAGAACGTTCCCTTGCTCTTGACGGACTCTGCCACAAAACATGTCCGTACGCAGCTCATCCGTGGACTCTTGATTTGTTCCTGCCTGTTTCTGTTATGCTTCGCTGACACTGCAAGCCTCTCTGGGTTCTCCAGCCCCACTGCTTGCTCTCCTCACCAGTCTCGTTTGTTTGGACTGAATTCTGAGACCAGAGCTTGGTCTGGTTTTTTGAACAGCAATTTTGCCTCATCTTTCAGTTGGATGTCTTGGAACCCTTCCAGTGCAGGACAGGTAAATGGCAAAGAAGGCAAGCACATTTCAGTTGCTTCAAATGGCAGAAGGAAGAGCTAAACATGTCAGCTCGAGAGATGATTCATAGCAGCATTTTGGTGCAATTAACAGATTATGTGTGTTTAAGGCCATGCTTGATTGATCAGATGGACAGAATGCAAATGCAGCTTCCTGCTTGAACAATGTTTGCCTTCAGCACCTGATGGGGCAGCCTTAAGTATTTGAAGGAAGATAATCTCGGGCACCCTGCTGCTACCCGCAGACGGAGCACTAATAACAGATTAATAGTAATAATTCTGCATGTTAATCTTTGGATTATAGTATTCGTTCCATATACCAGCATTTATTCTTTTTTTCAGTGCAATTCTAAATATGAATAATATACTGCACCAGTACAAATAAAACTACTGCTAAGACATGATGCTATAGCAAAATGAATATATACAGTTATTTGGGTTTGGTGATAGGTGTATGTAATGTTAATCAACTTTGCTCACAAGGGGTATTTTAATGTAAGTATGTAACATGTTGAGTAATATATTATTGCATAATATATTTGTTTGGATGAGTTTATGGATGTAAGTCTTTGTTTTTCCAAGTTGGATTTGTGTTTTTACTGAAGGAAAGGAAACCGTGATGGAAGATGCAAGTTACCTAGGTCATGTAAGCCGCCTTGAGTGCCCTCGCTGGGAGAAAGGCGGGATATATTTTTTTTAAATAAATAAATAGGGGTGTACCAATTTACCAAGTCATTTCCTTGATGGTTTTCCAGCAGGGTCTGAAAAAGTTCCTTTTTACTAAGCCAGCCTAGTACATCAAGAGGCTAACATCTCTGCAACTCTGTTGCCTGATACCTGAGGAGGTCCGCAGCGTGTGGACGAAACGTTGTATCCTATAGATTAGTGTTTTTAAACTGTTTTTTATGTGGTAACGTTGTAGACCTTTGTAAACATAAATATTTCTACATGGCTGTTAATCCTGTGAAGTTGGAATCAATTTGTATTGTTCCTTTTTTGTTTCCTTTTCATTTAAGTATGAGTTTTTGCGGGGGGGGGGGGGGATTGCTATTTTCAATATTGCCATCTTTTATTTGCCTTTGATTGCTGTTTGTGTCTGTGCTGTTTTGTATTTATAATGCTGTTTGCTGTTTTTTGCACTGCTGGTATAGTTTTTATTCTGTTGTAATGTAGTTATTATGATTTTATTGTAAGCCGTCCTGGGCTCCCCATTGCAGGGAGAAGGCAGAGCAAACTTGTGTAAGACAGTAAATACACTTTCTAGTGGAAACTTCATTAAAATGAATGAGAGCTGAGAGAGATTGCAGTAGTGGAGTTGCATAGGAGAACTTCATATTTCATGCTTTTTTATTTGTGTCCTGTCCTGTCCTTCTGGTTAAAGCAATAGGTGGTGTCTTAGAGGTGCAGGTTTCATGCTATTTTCTATTCCAAAGTGCCTTTCATGGAGGACGGGTGGGTGGGTGGGAGGGAGGTAGAGGGTGCCCATAGCACTGTAACACATGCCTGCAACAAATGCTTGTTTACAGCAGCATAGAGAGGGCTAGACCAGGGGTTCTCAACCCCTTTCCGGCCGCTCTCCTGCTGCATACCACCAGAAGTGACTGGCAATTACATCATTGCCAGGTATAGGTTTTCGGGTTTTGGGGGCCAGAAAATGCAGGTAAGGGGCTCTGCACGGGCCTTTCATGGAGGGCCTTCTGAGGGCCTTCTCAGCATTTCCGAGAGGCTTGGCAAGAGCCTCTCTGGAGCGAAAATGTGGCGTCGAAACCACTATGTTGGAGTGGGGTTCCAGCAGGCCGAGTACCACCAGCAGTTGGCTGAAGTACCACTGGTGGTAAGAGTACCACTGGTTGAGAACCCCTGGGCTAGACAGTAACCTTAGGGTGGTGCTGGAACTCAACTGGCTTGAGTTCCAGCACCACGTACATTTGTATTAGGCAACAGTACCTTTTTCTTCTATACAACTCTCTGGGTTCCAGCAGCTCTGTCTCAGACTAGTTGCATAGAAGGGAGAATTCCAGCAGGTGCAGCTTTTCAACCGCCATTGCCATGGGAAAAGATGTGCCTGGTAATATTTTTGCGGTGCAACTTTCAAAAGTAAATGAAAAAAAAATTAAGTGGGTTTGTTCCTTCCGGTAATGCATCATGCCTTTCACATGTATTTCACACTCTGTGTCCGTCCTTCAGTCATTTCAGAACGGCACCATTTTGAGGTGGTGCAATATTCAAATTTATGCATGTTGATCAATGTTGTATCAGTTCAAGGATTGTATGGATCTGTTTCAGTCTAGAACCAGCAAGGCTCTGGAACAGAAACCTTCTGGGTTACCCAAGCAGATGAGGGGGAGAGGGAGAGAAATAAACAAACCCTGGTGAAAGCTGCCTGGGGATCCAGGAGAATCGGTACCACTGACCCTGGTATTCTTTTGAATGGCCTGTGTGTCTGCATGCAGAACAACTGCATTGTAGTCGTGTACACTTTGCTCCTTCCAGAAGGTGGTGCTGGGGGACTTCTACTCTACCGTGTGACAGGGGTATCTATTTCCGGGTGCATAGCTAGCAGTGCTATGAATGGGCATTATTGTTAGAAATTTGAAAGGCCCCTTTAAAATCTCTTTAATTGCCTGACAAATTATTAACTACTTTTAATAATGTTGGAATGTGAAGAACTGTAGTAACATTATTTGATACTTCTGTTTCATCTTGGGGAAATATAGCTAGTATTGATAAGGGAAAGCTACCCCTTGGGAGCAAGTAGAGAGGAAGCCTAACTTATTAGTCTTGAGGGGGAAGAAGACCAAAAGCAAAAAGAAGGGCTGATATCTGGCCAAAGATAAAATTAATATTGAGACTTTTATAGGCTTGTCCACATGTTCTAATATATGCTTATGGTTATATATTGTTGAGGTCGGTAGTGGCCATTTTGTGGCTTATACCAGAACAGAAGCCATTTTAGCAAAGTTGCACGCTTCTAAATCAGAGGTAGAATGTGAAAGAAAGTAGTACATCATGTTCAGCTAAGGCAGGGTTTCTCAAACTGTGGGTCGTGACCCACTTGGTGGGTTGGAACCCGATGCACAGGTGGGTGGCCAGTTGGAACCAAACGGAAGCAACTGGAAGCCACTACCAGGGTTGCTACTCACCTTGTCTGGCCTTTCCCGTGTCATGCTGGGCCTCTGCAAGCCTCTGCAGATCTCCGGAAGTGACTTGCGGGTCACTTCCAGTTTCGCTGACACAACTTCCAGTCATGTTGACATATGTTATGGTTTTATGGTTATGGGGGGGGGGGGGCTTTTATGACAAAAGTGGGCCTGGGACCCACTATTTGGAGTTGCATCACACCCAGGGGACAACGTCGGGATTTTCATCTGGCCAGTGAAAATCCAGACATTTGTTAAATGATATAACCCTTAAAGTAAGATGTAACCTCTGTAATTGTATTTAATGCTTCTTAAAGCTTATACTTTTTTAAGCATTTCATCTTACTCATATAGTCTCTTATCAAGAATTTTCAGGAAAAAACAATTTTCAGGAAAAACGTACCTATTACTCAAATTTCTTTTCCATCTTAGTAAACTATTTTAAAGGTCATTTAACTGTATGTTTCTTGACCTGAACAACTGGGATATGTGGATGAGAGGGAATTTAGCAAAGCCAGGGCACTGGACTGGTATCTCACATAAAAATAAAGGGCTGAAGCTGTGTTTGTACAGTCATCTTTTGTAGCAATGGGGAGAGAGAGACTGATACCTTATTAGCGTACATGGCGTTTTACAGATTAATGCAAGCAAAACAAATGGGACCCGGCCCCGAGGAGCTTGCAATCTAAATGTTAACAGTAGAAAAGACCTGCCACATTTAAAAAGCAAGGAGAGGTTTGGGAGCAGCATGGGTAACATTGGGATGGCAACATCTCTCCAAGCCTGTCACATCTTCACTTTGATTCCTCTTGCTGTGCGCTGACAAACAAGAATGTCCTGATAGAAAATCTGCATATTGCATCCCACAGCAGCCTCTTCAGTGAAGTCCTTTTTATAGCATTTATTATGCTGCTTTTTTCTTTCTGCCACCTGCCAGCTTAGCACCTGCTCCATTCTGATGTCATGCTTCTGAACAATGTGTCCTTCCCAGCTGAGTGTCGATTATGATGGCCTCGGTGTTTACGCTGTTCCTCTACGTTGTTAGTGATCTTGTCTTGCCACCTAGCTCGAAATAAATAAGGCAGGTGTCTTTAATAAAAAGTCTTCTGCTGTCTAATATGTCTCATAGAGTGTTTATGCCTCCAGTTGATAGAGAGGTTGGTTAAACTCAAGGGGGGGGGGAGCCAAAACAGAACATGGTCTTCATCTACTTTGCCAGGCGTAAAAATGACACATTTTGTTTGTTGAATTAAAAAGCACTTTTGCTGTTGACATGAGGACTGCAGATATTGTGAGGATGTATATCCAAACGTAGGGGAAAGGTTAGGGAGGTTCATGTTTAGGAACAAATAAATTATTCTGATTAAAAGAGACCATAGTTTTGAATACTGTGAACCATGACTGGAGGGGGAAGAGAGAAGGTGTCTTAAATATAAATTTTCTGTGTCTGGTTTCTGTGATCTCACATAGCATAAATTGGCAAAATGAACTTCTCAGTTCAGTAGTAGGGCCTAATTTATGTAAATTCCCTTCTGAATAGGCATTAACCTTGATCCTCTGTTCTGCATTAACTCTTGCCTTTGATAGAGTAATCGTAATCAAAACAGTCTATTTCATGATTGATAACCCTTTGCCTCACTCCCGAAATAATCGCTCCTTTCATTTCTCTTTTCAAGACATTGAGCTGTTCTGTTTTTAATATCCAAGATTGCTGCGTTAGGCAATCAGGTAGTGTTAAGTAATGGTGATACTTGGAATAGACATAACTTTAAAACAGAAATTCTCTACATAAGACTTTAGGATTTTTTTTAACTGCACATGTTAGTGCAAAATTGTGACAAGACAAGACAAAACAAAAATAAAAACAATAAAATAACAAGCAGGGTTGTGGATTTTTTCTTCTAATGCAGGGGTGGGGAATGTCCGACCCGCGGGCCATTTAAGGCCCGTGAGGCCATTTGGTGCGGTCTGCCGAGAGCTAGCCAGGAGGCCATTTGGTGCGGCCCCTTGGCGAAAACAAACGTTGAATGCACTTCGCGGCGGCCCGTGAAGAAACTGGGGCTGCCGCTGCATTGGCCTCCAGAGGCTCCGCACTCACCCAAGAGGCTGCCCTCTTGCCCTCAGCGAAGTTGTGCGCATGTGCGAAAGCGCTGCCAGGGGCCTCGTCAGAAGGGGCCAAGCTGCCGGCCGAGAAGGACGCGCCAAGGCCCTCTCCCGGCCTCCGGGGGTGACGCGCAGAGCTGGCGGCGGCCTCGGAGATTGAGCGCGGAGCCTCCGGAGGCCGATGCGGTGGCAGCACCAGTTTCTTCGTGGGCCTCCGCAAAGTGCATTCAACGTTTGTTTTCACCCCTGCGCCCAGACGATAATGCCCCCCCTGGCCTGGGGGGTGCAAATGAAGCAGCTGCCGCCCTAGGGGCACTGCTGGGAACAGGAGCGGGGGGGGGGAATATGCTGTGGTTGCTGCTTCTCGCAGCAAAAATAAATGAATAGTTTTGGGCGGCCTAACAGCTGGCCCACAAACAATATTGTAATAATTAAAATGGTCCTTGACAGAAAAAAGTTCCTCACCCCTGTTCTAATGGACTAACATGTCACCTACAGTTCTGAAACAAAAAAACAGGGTCAGAAGTATTTAAAAATCACTGAATGAATGCCCCAAAGCTAAGTTATACCACAGAATCAGTAAAATGAATGCCGCAACCTCAAAATGATTTCATGCTCCATAAAATCCACTCTGATCTTGGGTGCACAAGTACATAAGTGGCAAACAGCCCAGGTCATTTTGTTAACCGTGTCCTAAAATAAATATCTTCAGAGAAATTCTAACCTGATCATAAAAGGGAATGAAATCACTTCTGCTCTGTCCTATGATAGGACTTGGATAACCACTGCGGATTGATTTTCACTCAAGGCAATTTAAATCGATTTAAATCAAGTTTCCCATATTGTAAGCCATACATTTCCTGAACAATGTTAATGATTGCTGTAACAATTAAAGCCTATTGGTTTTCCATTAAGTAGAGTACTTACATGATTTAGGACTATAATCCATAACCTTTGGTCATGTAGTCCACAAGCCTTTTGCACTGCAAAGTTTTATCGCGTAAAGATGAGGTGGGGTGGCAGTGGTGGGACTGATAAGATTTCTATTTGGCTGCCTGTACATATGGTGAGATTTGGTGTGGAAGGTGTGGAATGCCTAGAACTCCTCAGGTAAGGTTGGATCAGTAGTTTAAGCCGGTGTCTGTCGGCGTACGGCAAGTTACACTGGCATAAGTACCCTTACAGCGGGGGAATCTACTGTTACAGGAGTTAAACAGGATTGTGCCCTGAGTTTAGAAGGAAATATCCATTGATTTAAATTCAGAAATATTCAGAACAGAGATGAATATATTGCAGAGCTCAGGTAGGTGGAGGATGTGAAATAGGAGTATTATACAAGATTTCCCTGGAGGGTAAATAACCCTGGTGAGACACAGGATGGTATTTTCTGAATCCTAGCATCTGTGGTGGCTTGTTTTTTCCAGTGCCTCTAATAATATGTGAGCTGTTGGGTCGTATTTATAATATTTGACCTCAAACGCCAGATTTATTTATTTTATATAAAAAGCAGGCTTAAACTCATTTTATCAAACAAGGGGTCATGGTTTTTAGACTGAGATTGTAGTGTAAGCTTTTAACACGTTTGCATTAAATTGAGATTTCTTAAAAAGAAAACTACAATAACTGAAATGTTTAAAAAAATCATTTTTTTATGTCATTGGTTTTCATGTACCATCCTGATAGCACATACTATACAAATACAATATGTTCGGGACTTCTGTCTGGTGAAAGATAATTGGGGGGGGGGCTTTTTTCTGTTGATTGTTTAGAATGTTTGTATTTAATATTTTACTAGAGGTTTTGCTGTGTGTTGCTATTTTTGAATTGAACCGTTATTAAGATTAATGATAAAAAGACTCATGTGAGGGGGAAAGGAGGAATGAAAGAGAAAGCAAAAGTGGCATCTTGCTCAGTAGGATGAATTTGATTTTGACAAGGGTATAGACTAGAGAACAAGCAAGGAGACGGAGGAGGCTTGGAAGACAAATAGCTCAGTCTTGGCCACTGAGCCTGAGATAGTGTTTTAGATAGCTGCCATAATTCCTCAGAAAACTGAGTGTTCTTTGGCATCTGTTTGCTGTCCTTAGCTGTTAAAAAAAAAAAACTGGTGTACAACTTCATATTCAGTGCCTGCACATGGTTCATGGGCATCTCATAATGATTTATGGGGATCCCATCTCTGTTCCCTTTGATCAAGATGCCTGTCTATTAAAACATACATACAGTACATTTCACCTGTGTTCTGAGACTTTGAATTCCTCCAATTTGAACGTCTCTAAGTGGAAGCCTGTCTTAAAATGCTACCATGAAGATGGAAACCCTAGTGATTTCCCAGTTGGTATCATCTGCACACATCATGCCCACCAGCTTCTCCTCAGCTCCATCTAGGATGATACTACATTGTATCTGCAGGCTTTGCCTTGCCATCACCAAACCCATACCTAAATTCTGACACTAACTCCCCAACTATCGGTGCCATTGCTCCTACTCCAGAGGAGAAAACGTCATCCTCCAGTATGATGAGAACTGAACAGTTGTTTCTTTCCATTTCTGTACTATGACCTCCTTACCTTGAGACACCTTTGGTTATTCCAAAGAAGCAGCAAGAAATCATCCGTGACTTGTTCTTCCTTTTCCTCCCTACTTCAGGGTCTTGTGTGCAGAGGGGAGATGTGCATATCTGAGCCAGTTACACAAGGTGCAGTAGAACATGCAAAGTGGCCCGCATTGGGGAACATATTGGGATTTATTTTCAGTGCAATATCTTATTAATACAATACATGTTTGAAGGATATTATTCTGCAAGTCTTATCTGCAAACCGTCTCCCTCCATCTAGCTCAACCAGAAGATTGTTTGATGCTACTTTAATTCTGCTACTCCAGATGTACATGGATTTTTTCCCCATGTAAGGCAAAATTCATGCAAAGAATATAAAGTATAGAACAATAAAGTAGAGATGCATATGAATATTCACTGAAACTTAAGCCTAGTGGTTTATTATAGGTCTGAAATCCAGCTGTGCTTGTATATTCTTATATACTTGCTGACTATAAAATAGTCAACATGCGAGTACATCTGAAAAGATTGTGTTGCAGAGCAGCAGCCAATTCTCATTTAAATCTTGAATGCTATATGTGATACATTCCCTGACAGTAATTCTTCAGACACCTGTAAGTGCTTTGTTTGGGCACAAAATGAAAAGAAAAATAAGATTGTATTTAATCTGGACACTTGAGTTTTAAAGAGACACGACCAACAGAAAAGAGTTTTATCTAAAACTACAGTATTTGCTAGTAACTTTCATTTTTTGTTAATAGATCAATTAAAAACACCTGCTGAGGAACAGGTATAATCTTTATATAGCTGTTCTTTGCAGATTTTGCTTCCTCAGAGACAAGGGAAAACAGCAAAATAATAATTGAAAAAGGAATCACTGTATCATCAAATGTATTTTCATATACAGTTGTGAACAGTGTATTAAGATGTGATTTGACGTATGACTTCAGCAAGATTCAGAGAGATAGATGGGAACTTTATATGGCAAGACTTCACAATTACTAAAGAACCATTAAGGCTGCCAAACTTGGAAGAAGAAAATTCTTGTTTCAGATCTTTTTAAAATTGTGTTTGAATCATCCCCTTTCTCCATGCTGGTCAGAGCTGAATGCATTGATTTACCCTATTTTATCTTCTAAAAATATTATGAGATAAGTTAGGCTGACACATAGTGACTTGGCCAAGCCCAACCACTGAGATTCATGACTGAATGGGGATTTGAACCCAGCGCTCCTTGGTACAAGTCCCAACACTCTATCCGGTTCACTTCAGTGACTAACCAACAATACTTGGCTCTTATCATCATTATTATCATCATCATCATTATCAAGAAGAATATTTATATACTGCTTTTCAACAAAAAGTAGTTCACATAGCAGTTTGCATAGCTAAATCAATAAATGTTTCCCTCTCCCAAAGCACTCACAAACTAAAAAACACAAAAGAGACACCAGCAACAATAACTGGAAAGGACGCCATGCTGAGATGCAGACGGATAATTGCCCCACCCCATCACATCTCATTCTTTTTATTTGTGCGTAAAATTCTGCTGCTGAAATGACTGACCATTTCCATCATTCAGACCATGTCCATTACCTTCACTGGCCTCCCAGCCCCCTCCATGTCTGCAAACCCCTTTTCCATTCCTTGACAGCCTTGCCCTGTCCTGTGTCCTTCATTGTTAGATGAAAACACTGTCTAATACCTGTGCTTCTCCAACTCTACCACCCTCAGCCACCAAAACGCCTCTTGTTCTCTGTCACAGCTCTGCTCATTCTCCCTTGTTAAGCCTTGTGCGTTGAGCTCCGTTCTTGAACATGTAGATGGTGCCACTTTCCTCTCCCTTCCTTAAAATCCTTTAAAGCCCATTTTGAGAGAATCTTGGCTGAACTCCTCATTCCCAGCTATCACCAAGCTTTGTGTAACGACTCTTGTTTGTATTTGTCCCTTGCAATCTTTGCCTCTCCCTCTTCCCTGTTGCTTTTGCTGTTCTCTGTCTGTGGATTATAGTGCTTCTTGGTGTAAAGACTTGCCTATTTTTTGCCCTGTAAGAAATTCTGCAAGGTACCTTGTGCGTTGTTGTTGTTGTTGTTGTTGTTGTTGTTTGTTCACACAGTCTGACAGATGTTGTTGACTACTGTAGGTTTTTAATCCAAACATCAAGTCCTTCCCAAGGACCTGGGATGCCTGACTTTTATCATGCTTTTGATGTTATAAGTGTCGTCGCAAAATGTAAGCTGTTCCCAGTAAAGCTGTTCCCAGATTGATGGTAATTTCCGTGGCCCCTATGATGTTAAGGTGCTCTTCAAGATGTTTTGGAATTGCACCAAGGGCACCAATCACCACTGGGATTACTTTGATCGTCTTCTGCCCACAACCTTTCAATTTCTATTTGTAAGTCCTTGTATTCTCTTGTTTTTTTCCACTTATTTTTCTTCTACTCTTCTGTCCCCTGGTATTGCTATATTGATTATTTTGACTTGTTTTTCTTTCTTAACTTCAGATATGTCTGGTGTATTATGTGATAAATGTTTGTTTGTAGTCTGAAGTCCCATAATATTTTTGCATCATCATCAATAAGAATAATAAGAACAAGAGCAGAAGACCCTTTTGTACTTGCTTGGGCCCAAGGTTTTCTGATTGATTGATCCTTTTGTTCATGCAAATAAATAATTAGTTGTCTCCCTTGTGTCTGTTTAGATTGTGAGCTCCTTGGGAGACCTCAGAAGAGGGCTCTCTAGTTGTGGGTGCCTGCCGAGCTTGTCAGAGCTGGAGGGCGGTACAGGGTTAGAGGAGCTTCTGTAATGTGGTGCCTCACTGAGAAGCCAACATGTGAGCCAACCCTAACAGTGTACAAATAGGCCGGTGGAGCACACACTCCGCCAGCCTAAGAAGTCACAAACGTGACATAAAGCACGTTTGTGGCTCCTTGTAAGTAAGCAGCGCTGGTGTGGACAGTAAGCTGCTTACTGTGCACACAGTAAGCAGCTTATTGTGCCACCTAACCGGACGTACACTGGCCGCCGCAGGTAAGTCTTGCACTGGTTGGCACAGAGGCGAAGGGAGGGGCCATTGGCCGGCCTGGACTGGGAGGGGGTGGGGATATTGGTGCTGAGTTGCGCCGATATCCTATGCCCCTTCCCAGCCCAGGCCAGCCTTACATGGCCTCCTCGGATGCATGCCAGCTCCAGAGCCGGTGTGCATTCGAGCAGGCCTATTGGGGCCTGTGCCACTTACACCAAGGTTCCCCCGAGGTGAGCCTGGGCTGCACCGGTGCAGCCCGCAATGGGTCTAGGATGCAGCGGCCAGCCCTTTAGGCTTTCCGCCGCATGTTAGGCAGGATTGGGCTGCCCATGGCTGTCAGCATTATAAACAAAAAATGACTCAAATTGTGTACATTTTGCTACAAAGCCACTGGTGATTGCAGCCTAAAGGATTCCATGTGAAACATCACTATTGACTCCCAATCTTTACCACACAAGGCAGGACACTGTAATATTAATAATGGGGGTAGTAATTTCTTTACCCAGCTTGTAATTGGTTTGTGGAACTCCTTGCCACTGGAGTTGGTGATGGCACCTGGCCTGGATGCCTTTAAAAGGGGATTGGACAGATTTATGGAGGAAACGTCCATCACGGCTTACAAGCCATGATGGGGAAAAGCAACCTCCTGGTTGTAGGAGTAGGTTTTCTCTGTGCAAGGTACAAGGTAGTGACGACAGGACACAAGTATCTTGTTGTCTTGTGTGCTCCCTGAGGCATCTGGTGGGGCCACTGTGTGATACAGGAAGCTGGACTAGATGGGCCTTTGGCCTGATCCAGCAGGGCTCTTCTTATGTTCTTATGTACTACAGTATGCATTCCGAAACCCCACCAGAATCTGCCATTTTACACTTGCATCTCAAGTAGATGTCGCTGAAAAGTTTTTTAAAAAATCAACGTTATCTAATATTGACCAAAGAGACTCAGCAAAAAGAAAAATCAAAACTGTTAGGCTCTGTCTTTGGATCAATTGTTGTAATTTAGAAATCACCACCACCAACATACATGGCATTTTACAACAGATGACAGAACAGGTCCCTGGTCTTCCAGGTCTTCTGACCGTGCCTTGCCCTGTTCTCGCAATAAACCTGCGCTACTGGATTTTAAGTTAATTTGTGGCCGTGCAAATTGGCAGCTCTTCCTCTCTGGGCAGATTCAGCAGCACACTTCATATTTTGCGTAACTTCCAACGTCAGTGCCCAACTTCTCCTCCCATGTCTCTTCCCCCCCCCCATCAGCGATTACAGGCATTGATTTACATAAGTAGTGTTTGAAGAGTAGCATGCCTTGAAGTGAAGTGCTAGCCGAGTCTCGTGTCCATTTGTGTGATGGTAATGGCTTGCTTTCATCAGGATGAAAATGGGAATGCTGGACAACTGATAGCAAGTGGATTGGTCTCCAGCAGGTTTTCATTGGAGAGGCTATTCTCAAGCGTCTTCCAATTATGTGCTGCATGTGTATTTAAAGAGATGAGGAGGTTAAACTGCTATTAATATTTCATGGCTAATTAGTACAAGCGGGACCAAGAGCTTTACATCACGGAAGGTGATTATTACTTTAGAAGTGGCTGCTATTAATGCGAACCCCCTGCAGCATACATTTGTATCTGGAGGCAGGCCTGATTCCTATACCTTGGCTCATGCTGATTGCAGCGGGGTCTGCTCGCAAAGGCTGTTCTCTGCACAGTCCCCTACAGAAAAATTGTGCAGGTGTCCCAAGGAGTCAGTTGTTTTGTTGCCCAGAACTTTGTACCTCATTAAAATGTGCATTCTCAGGATTATGTACAATTGGTGTGGATAGAACTTGCATTGTCCGGCATGTTGTTCAGTGTTCCACCCTTTCCCTTAATAATCTGATCTGTTTTTATTTCTTTTTAATGGTGAAACTCCACTTAGACACCTTTTATTTATTTAAAAGATGTATAAACCGCCTTTCCTATGTTCAAGGCGGTGTATAATTAAAAATAAAAATACAACCATAAAAGCATATAAATAAAAACCATTACAAGCAATTTAAAAATACAAAGTTAAGCAATACGGATACAAATATAAAAACAGCAACAGCATTAAAACAGTGGCATAAAAGCAGCGACTAAGGAGTCCATTACAAAGAGGAGGCTGTTCTCAAATATTACGGTAACTTTTGCCATCATTCCCCTGGCTTCAGATGGAAGCCCTGCTTCGGATACTGCTTCCATCTGAATCCAGGGGGATGACGGCAACAGGCAGGTCCTTTTCTGTTGTGGCACCACATTTCTGGAACCAGTTACCATGATATTTGAGAACAGCCTCCTCTTTATATGATCTCGCGCGGGCCGGACCTGATGGACTCAGGGGCCATAAACGGCCTGCGGGTCGGAGGTTCCCCACCCCTGTTCTAGAGGTAACCTGGCTGTTTGAGACAGGCTCTCTTGATGGCCTAGGAGCCCCCAGTACACAACAAATATCTTTATATTTCCTCTATATCTTTATATTTCCAGAGGGGTCTAAAAACCTATTTCGCTTGGCCTTTGAGGAGGAACCTCCTAGGGACTCTTTTTATCCTTGGTCACTGCTTTTATGCCATTGTTTTAATGCTGTTTTTTTATTTTTATATTTTTATCCATATGTTGATTGACCTGTTGAGACTTTGGCCAAACTGCAGCTTATCTTGGATGTCCAAAATACAAATCCAATTGTCTCACTATCTGAATCACTCTAGTTCTTAATTTGCTTCAGAAATATTAAAAGTTTCTAAATATGGAGCATAGTCATGCTATTTTTAAGTGTCGTGTTTCAAAGTAAGTCCCCTCTTCGCATGCAAACACATATTGTGTATATCTTGCTTCCCATAAAATAGCTTTTTAAAAATGTGTGTATATTTCAAAACACTGGCAGCCAAATCTTGATGTGTGGGTGGTATTCTGTAATTAAGCATTACTATGTTTCCCTGTGCCAGATTGGATCAATACCCTTTCAACATTTATCTTTAAAAATAGACAGCATTTAACACATGCTTTTTGCACTTTGTTTTAAAAAAAAGAAAGCAGCATACGTTAAGCATGGTTTTGTTGAAAGGTACTTTTGTTTGGAAGTGTGTCGCTGAAGATCTAATATTGAGGAGCATCTTCAGTTTTCTATATTCTAATAATTACGTTGATGTGTCAGGGCTTTGGTATGTGGTATAATTACTAGGGGATGCAAAATTACGTTCAATTAGAATCTAGGTTGAAATTCTGAAAAGAGGCCTTGGCCTGAATTTGAACTTTAGAAGCACTCTGCTCCATTTAAGGCTAAAAGAGCAAAATGAAATCAAATGCCTCTTCACATATTAAAATAACAATACACCTGAGGGGGGAAATTATGTTGTAAAGAAATTTCCACATGTATTTCTCCCTTGATCGTGTTCTGCGGAAGAACTACATTAAATTAGAATCATCCCTAAGTCTTGGAATGCAGGATCAAGAGAAATAATCATGGAACAACACTTAAGCCTGATTCACATATGACAGCGTTTTCCCTGCTGTGTGCTTCACGGACCCGCTCTGCCCTGTATTTGCATATTCATAATGTAAAAGGACACCATTACGGGGCACCAACGCTAGAATCGCTGGAGATGGCTCGGTTCAACTTTGGCAAAGCGTGTCTCGTGGAGCTTGTGGGCGGGTTCAAAGCGCAACAACAGCCACCAATCGCGCGAGAGGGGGGGGGGGAGAGTGGTTGCATGCCAATCACAAGTTGCTCCAATCACCGCGAATGTTACAAGTCCACTGCTCTTCAGAGAGGGAAACCCCGAGGAGAGAGCAAGCCTCGTTATTGCAAAATGTCATTGCAAAACTCTCAAAATGTTCCCAGTTCATGCTGGGATAATGATATAAAATTTGTGGTTGAAGTAAGGGCAAGAACTTCCGAGAGGAAAAGGCAAGCAGAACAAGAGTTCACAAGACTTCGGCCAATCAGAGCGCGGCTGTGTTTAACCAATCACAGCTGCGCTCTCTTAAGAAGGAGGGACAGAAGGAGGGACGACAACCAGAGCGACGCTCCCCCTACTCCAAGCGCCTGATCACACCTGATCAGTGCGTACGCTGGACAGGGACGTCCGCAGTCATATGTGAATCCGGCCTTAGCCTGCTATCCTATACACACTTTCCAGCATCAGTGAACACAGTGAGACTTATTTCTGAGTAGACATGCATAGAATTGCACTGTTTTCACAAAACGTTTGGAAAATGAAGTCCATGTGCTGGACTAATTTCCAAAGAGAATCCCTTTGCTAGGAAGAGAATCCTTCTCTACTTATTGGACCAGAAGACCAGAGCAAAAGAAGGTTAATATATTGCACCCTTACGCGATTTTGCAGTCTGGTGTTGGGCAACTGAAGTTCTATACAAAGTTCTATGTGCAAAGAGGCAGCCATATATACTCGTGTATAATTCGATCTCATGGATACGTTGAGGGCACATTTTAAGCCAAAATCATGGAATTTGCTATGACCCCTGGATAAGTCGAGGGTAAAACTTAGGGGTGTATGAAATACTTTGAATTCTTTGAAAAAAGAACTTTCCTCTACCCACTCTATCCATCCCATGCATAATTTTATTTGTCTCAATCATGTCCCCCCTCAGTTGCTTTTTTCTAGATTTAAGTGCTCCAAACCTTGTAAAAGAGGTGCCCCAGCCCCCTAATCCTTTTGGTCCCTCTCTTCTGCACCTTTTCCAGTTCCACTATATCCTTTTTGAGATGTGGAGACCAGAACTGCACACAATACTCCAGATGTGACCTTACCATCGATTTGCACAATGACATCATAATAATCTATCTGTGCTTCGCAATTCCTTTTTTGTACAGCCTGATTCCAGTCTATAAAGTAGTGGTGCGAAAAGAATGCCCTCTTCGTTCACAGTAGAGGATGTGATGACAGATATACACATACAGATTTTTAGTGCTGTCTTTTACTGAGGCATCAAGGCAAGGCTTCACTAGAAGAGCACAAAAAACAGGAAATTGTAGCATCATGTAATCTGGATAATGAGCCTGAATCTGTTAGAGCTGTTACATGCAGAGCATTAAACAGAAGGACCTTCAAGTCTTGAAGAACAAGTTCGCTCATTACAGGCCCCACCTGTCTCATTGTGAAACATCACCCTGCATCCAATGAAGTACAAAGCCCAAACCAAACGAATGGCATAAATGTGTAGGACACACCAGGGAAGGTGTTGCCCATCAAGAGTCTGCTATTTTTCAGAGAGAGCTTGGATTTCCTTTCACGTATGAATGATGGAGGTGACTTGCAGCCCAATCCTGTGTAACTCTTGCACTAGTATAACAGTAGATCCACCGGTGTATGTGCACTTATGCTATTGTAACTTGCCATATTCCGGTGGTCGCAGGACGGACGCATAACCCCCCTCAGACACCACGCATGCGCAAGTTCAAACGCAGGATGGATGCCAGCGCAACTCTGCTGGCGCAGAGGATATTCCGGGGGCGTCCAAACGCCCCCAGAATGCCCCCTGTGTCGGCAGAGCTGCAGCGGCATCTGTCCTGCGTCCGAACTGCGCATGCGCAGCGGGTTGCGCCAGTGTCCGTCCTGAGTCAGTCAGCATACGGCAAGTTACACTGGCATAAGTGCATTTACTGTTACACCGGTGCAAGAGTTACACGGGATTGGACTGATAGACAAGTTGTGCTGTACTCCTGGAATGATGTCCCTTTATTTGTTGTTGTTGTTCAGTCGTTAAGTCGTGTCCGACCCTTCGTGATCCCATGAACCGTATCCCGCCAGACCTTCCCTTTATTTATCCCACCCTAATTGCTAAAACTAGAGTGTATATTGTGTTCAATTCTCCTAGTACTGTAATCATCAGGCCAAATTCCTGAGTCCATGATGTGTCTCTGACTAGAAATTTACACCTGGACCCTAATTTAGAGCAGGATTGCGCGATAACTTTCTTGGTTATAGAAGTGTGCACGCTTTTGAGTTGCACCGAACTCAAAATTCTATAAGTTTTAAGGTTTTCCTTCAAAGGCCAAATAAGACTAATATATGGCATTGTTTACCTGTTTCATGTTTCTCAGGCTGCAATACTACAGTATATACGCACTTACCCAGGAGTAAGTCGCATTGAACTTGGTGGGACTTACTTCTGAGTAGACATGAACAGGCTTGTACTGTCAGTCTCTGGGTTCCCTTGACAACGACTGTGAAAACAAACTAAAAATTAAAATACGTTTTTAAAATGTGCAAAGAGGCAGCTCTATACTTTCTCGACATAGGTTAGCTTTGCGTCTGACTACATGAGTAACTTTTTATGCCAGTATAATTTGTGCAAGCATCATTGAATTCAACATGAGGCTAGTTCTGTGTGTTTTGTCTGAAACGTGTTTTCAAAATGACATCTGGTTTTCAAAGAGCATTTTGTTACATACTAGTGGTTTTAACATCTGTATTGATTTAATGACCAGGAGCAGTGTGTTTTGAACAAGTGCAGCCAAGAAAAACCTAATTTTGAGCGAACGACCTTGCTTTATTTGGGTTCCCATAAGAACAGTTTAAAGTTCTGAGATGTTGTAGAATGAATGAAATATTGAAAAGGTGGACATTTATGGTGGAGTATATTTCACTTAGGGTAGGAGCTCAGAATTGAGCTGTGGATATAATAAAGCTCAAGAGGTTCCCAGTGTTGTGTTTTTGGAAATGACAATACTATACAAACACCAGAAATTTTTCAAGGCTACAAGTCATAGATATTTCAAAGCTCAGTGTTCGGATTGCTTTATTATTTCTTGGCTCGTTCCCGCTGGTGTTCAGGTTATCAGGTGTTCAGTCTTTGCCTTCCCTTGCGGCATATTTGCTGACTTGTTTACGTCTTCTGGAGCAATGTGTTCTGCAGGCATCTTTTGGTTCAGTGCACCTTGTTTGATCATTTTCTCTGCCTGTATTCTGGGTTTTGTGGCTTGATCCACAAAAGGGGTTGTGGCACCACTTCGCTTTGACCACTTAGAGTTTCCACACTCTCTCAATTATCATGCCTCACAAAAAGGTGAATCCCCAAATTTCTCTTTTTCTTTGCAATGTTGGGCAACTGTCTCTGGGCTTACTGCTGTACACGTTTTATTTATAGGCTTTCCGTACATGTAATCTACAAGTCAGCCAGTGCTATTTTTCCTTTTATCTCCTTAAGGACAAAAACCACCAGAGATCTTCCTAAAATACCATGCGGAGCCCCTGAACGTCCAAATGTGATAGGAAAATAAATTGCACATTGGAAAAAGCTGAAGTTTAAAATGTGTGGCTTCTTCAAATATATCCAGAACATCTATGAGCTGTGATTTTGAGGACTGCATCCATTAATATTCATTTAGACCTCGTTGTTCCTTATTATTTTATTGACACTTCTCTATATATTATCTAATTCACTGCATTGGTTAGGGAAGAGTGGTGCTTAAATTAATATATGGATGCTATAGTACTATATCTCCTACACTCAGTGTGCATAGATTATCTTGAGCCAAATTGCTTAGGGTAACCTGAAACGTGGTTTAAGATTTTCTGAAATTTAGTGATGTTTCACATATAGCAAACCCAGGTTTGTAAAATTGCATGGCAGATGCAACCAGTCCCAGCTTCTAGATGGAGATACCTTGTAGAGCAGGGGTTCTCAACCTTTGGAGGCCCGGGTATCCCCTATATCACGGTTCAATTTTCTGAAGTACCCCCTGCTAATTAACTGCTAATTAATTGGATTAATCAATCAATTAATTAGGTAATTAATTGTTAAATAAAAAGTACTAAAACAATTTTAAATGTGAAAAATGTCTTACTTAACTGTGTGTGAGAGACAGACAGACAGACGGGGGGATTGCATTTAAGTTCTAATTAACAAGTAATTAACTACTGATTGATGCTGATAAGGGGCAGGCTCTGGCGTACCCCCTGCCATTGGTCTGCGTACCCCAGGGGTACTCGTACCACAGGTTGAGAACCCCTGTTGTAGAGTATGTGGGTTTGCAAAGGCACATGACACATCCCATTCATGTATGGCATTGTTAAGTATGTGTTAAGTTTATTACAGGCATACATATAAAAATGTATTGCGTGAAGATGTTCTTAGCTAAATGTTCTGATGGTACTACCGGTAATACATTTTAAGACATAAGCTTATCCAAACTGGTTTCTTAGTTACTAAAACAGTTTTTTTTTCCCCAGCAGTTTGCACTTTGATGTTCACCGTATAATGTTGGAATGTAAATGCTCATCATTTGTGCCTATTTTCTTTCTAAGTAATCTTCCAGAATGATACATTTTGAATTTTCACTTGTGAATGTACTATGCAGCAGCCATTTTCTCCTCAAGCCATTGCTTTTTCTTCATCATTAATCACAACACTATTTTCATTCTTCCCAAACTCTCATATATCCTTTCCTCCTTAAGGCACATTCCCTATGCTTACATTTCAGGAAAATATGCATATCTTCTAGACATGTTTCCTTTTATTTGAAAGATTGTTGGTTTTAAAAATTAACAAAAGTTACAGGTTTTTCCTAGCTTTTTTTCAAGTTTTATCCTTGTCAGATGTGTGTTCAGACTTTTAGTGACATTGAAACACTGCAAGCCTAGTGTATGACACAAAGAAAAACAAAACTATAACAACTGTGAGGGTTTATGGTTTTATTTTCTCCTGCCAAGGGGCACAATTAGTTTGACATTACATTTATCACTTTCCAAATGTCATGCAACACTTTTTTATATGATCCAACTCATTTCCTTGTGTGTTGAAGTAGAGAGATTTGCCAGAGTGAAGATTGGTTCCCCCACCTTCAGGCAGGAGACTTCAGACAGGGAAAAAGGAAACACCGTCCAAGGGACCTGGCTGGCAGTCGTCCTGCTTGTGAGAAGCATGGGACAGGCCATGCTGCCTATATGTCTATATGTCCTGTCCTCCCCCTGCCCTATACAAGTCAGTGCTTGGCTGGAATCATCTAGAACATCGGAGCATCTAGAGCATTCTATTTTTTTCCTGGTGGCTACGTTCCCTGGGATCGCTGCCGCTGACCCCCGCCCCCGCAAATACTCAAAGTTTTCCCCATCTCACAGAGAGAACTTTGAGAACCACTGTTCTAGAATAATACTCTGATCTTCTAGAGCAGCAATTTTCAACCTCTGTGCTGCAGCATATTGGTGTGCCATGGATGGTCCGCTGGTGTACTGCAGGAGTTTGGGGGTCAATTATTGGAGCCATTGATGAATGTGAGCTCCCTGCCGGCAGCGCAATGTGCCTTGTCAATTGTCAAATTGATGGTGTGCCTTTACAATTTTTAGCGCCTTGTCAGTTTGCCCTGAGATGAAAAAGTTTGGAAATCGCTGTTCTAGCAGGGACGTGCAGCGAGGGGAGGCAGGGGAGGCAGAACCGCCCCTATCGTAGTCCATGGAAAACATCCACAGTCTCCCCTGTGATTGCGCACCCACTCCACCCACTTTCTAAAGCGGGTGGAGTGTGGGTGGAACCACAGAGGAGGCTGCGGTTATTTTCCGTGGACTACAACAGGGGCCGTTCTGCCTCCCTTCACCACACATCCCTGTGTTGTAGAGCATTTAAAGAAAGATCAACTGCTAATGCACACAGAACTCCCTGCACAATCCTGCTCACTCATCCTGATGCACTTTGTGATTCATTGTTGCTAAGTCTTTCTTTGGTAACCACCAGTTGGTAAATCTGGGATGGAATTTTTACTATTCCACTACAGTGCCTGGGATGGACTAGATTTTATCCCTTTACTATTTTGCTGCTCAATTTATTCTGCTGCTTTGCTGATGTTTTTGTTTCAATTAACTTTTCAACATTGGACTTTGTCGAAATGTACACTTACACCAGCCCCCCTCAGGGCCTCTCTAAGAGATCCCAGGGCTGGGGTACCCAACCCTGTCCAACAACTTGTATGGGGCTAGCTGCTTTACCCACAAAGAATACCTAAGGGCAGTGAAGATCAACCTGTCCTGTCTTGTACTGTGATGTGGCCATAGCTGAGTATGCAAAGCTCCTGCTTTGCATACAGAAGGTCCCACGTTCAGCCCCTGGAGTCTCCAGGTAGGGATGGGAAAGAAATGAAATATCTCCCAATATCCTGGACAGCTGCTGTCTGTCAGCGTAGACAGTGTTTGAGCTAGATGGATCAGTTGTCTGACTTGGTTTAAAACAACATAGCTGTTTGTACAATGCATAAATTATGCTGGACAACAAATTTTGACAAAGGTCATGCTCCCAAGATTAGTCATTTCTTTTAGATTTGGAGGTGCTGAACACGAATATGACAGTAAAAATGCAAAATTGGCTACAGTTTGTGTTGTTGTTGTTCAGTCGTTAAGTCGTGTCCGACCCTTCGTGATCCCATGAACCATATCCCGCCAGGCCTTCCTGTCCTCCACTATCTTCCTGAGTTTGCTCATTTTCATGTTTGTTGCATCGGTGATGCTGTCTAACCATCTCATCCTTTGCCTTCCCCTTCTCCTTTTGCCTTCAATCTTTCCCAGCATCAGAGTCTTCTCCAGAGAGTCCTCTCTTCGCATTAGGTGGCCAAAATATTTGAGTTTCAGCCTTAGTACCTGTCCTTCCAGGGAACAGTCAGGCTTGATTTCATTTAGAATTGACTGATTTGATCTCCTAGTAGTCCAAGGGACTCTCAGGAGTCTTCTCCAGCACCACAGTTCAAAAGCATCTATTCTTCGGCGCTCAGCCTTCCTTATGGTCCAACTCTCGCAACCATACATTGCTACTGGGAACACCATCGCCCTGACTATACGAACTTTTGTTGGCATGGTGATATCTCTGCTTTTTATTATGCTGTCTAAATTTGCCATAGCTTTCCTTCCAAGGAGTAAGCGTCTTTTAATTTCATGGCTGCTGTCTCCGTCTGCAGTGATCTTGGAACCCAGAAAAGTAAAATCTGTTACTGCTTCCATTTCTGCCCCTTCTATTTGCCAGGAATTGATGGGACCAGATGCCATGATCTTAGTTTTATTAATGTTGAGTTTCAAGCCAACTTTTGCACTCTCCTCTTTCACTCTCATCAAGAGGCTCTTTAGTTCTTCTTCACTTTCTGCCATTAGGGTGGTATCGTCTGCATATCTGAGGTTGTTGATATTTCTCCCGGCAATCTTGATTCCGGCTTGCGATTCATTCAGCCCTGCATTTCTCATAATGTACTCTGCATATAAGTTAAATAAACAGGGTGACAATATACAGCCTTGCCGTACTCCCTTCCCAATTTTGAACCAATCAGTTGTTCCATGGCCGGTTCGAACTGTTGCTTCTTGACCCGCATACAGGTTTCTCAGGAGACAGGTAAGGTGGTCTGGTACCCCCATCTCTTTAAGAATTTGCCACAGTTTGTTGTGATCCATACAATCAAAGGCTTTTGCGTAGTCAATGAAGCAGAAGTAGGTGTTTTTTTGGAACTCTCGTGCTTTCTCCATGATCCAGCGCATGTTGGCAATTTGATCTCTAGTTCCTCTGCCTCTTCGAAACCCAGCTTGTACGTCCGGTAGTTCTCGGTCCACGTACTGCTGAAGCCTAGCTTGTAGGATTTTGAGCATAACCTTGCTAGCATGTGAAATGAGTGCAATTGTGCGATAGTTTGAGCACTCTTTGGCGCTGCCCTTCTTTGGAATTGGAACGTAAACTGACCTTTTCCAATCCTTTGGCCACTGCTGAGTTTTCCAAATTTGTTGGCATATTGAGTGCAGAACTTTCACAGCATCATCATTTAGGATTTTAAGTAGCTCAGCTGGGATATTATCATCTCCACTAGCTTTGTTGTTAGTGATGCTACCTAAGGCCCACTTGACTTCACTCTCTAGGATGTCCGGCTCTGGGTCAGTGACCACACTAGCGTGGTCATCAGGAACATTAAGATCTTTCTTGTATAGTTCTTCTGTGTATTCTTGCCATCTCTTCTTAATCTCTTCTGCTTCTGTTAGGTCCTTGCCTTTTTTGTCTTTTATCATGCCCATCTTTGCACAAAACGTTCCCTTGATATCTCCAATTTTCTTGAAGAGATCTCTAGTCCTCCCCATTCTGTTGTTTTCCTCGATTTCCTTGCATTGTTCATTTAAGAAGGCCTTCTTATCTCTCCTTGCTATTCTCTGGAACTCTGCATTCAGTTGTTTATATCTTTCCCTTTCACCCTTGCTTTTTGCATTCCTTCTTTCCACAGCTATTTGTAAAGCCTCATCTGACAGCCACTTTGCTTTCTTGCATTTCTTTTTCTTTGGGATGGTTTTCGTTGCTGCCTCCTGTACAATGTTATGAACTTCCGTCCATAGTTCTTCAGGCACTCTGTCTACCAGGTTTAATGCCCTAAATCTATTCTTCACCTCCACTGTATACTCATAAGGGATATGGTTTAGGTCATATCTGACTGGTCTAGTGGTGTTCCCTACATTCTTCAGTTTGTCTGAATTTTGCAATAAGAAGCTCATGATCTGAGCCACAGTCGGCTCCAGGTCTTGTTTTTACTGATTGTATAGAGCAGTGGTGGCCAACCCGCGGCACGCGTGCCACAGAGTGGCACGGGAAGGTCCATCGGGTGGCACGCCGCCCGCCCACCGCCTCCCTCCCGGCTTCTCCCTCCGGGTCCGCGCGACTCCGGAGGCCGGGAGAGAGCGTCCTCCCGTCACGCCGGCTCGGCCTATACTGTATACAGTATAGGCCGAGCCGGCGTGACGGGAGGACGCTCTCTCCCGGCTTCCAGAGTCGCGCGGACCCGGAGGGAGAAGCCGGGAGGGCGCGCCCATGTGGGATTAGGAGCCGGAGCCAAGCGGACACGACCGTGTGTGCTGCACTACAAGCCCCAGGGTGCCTTGTTGAAGGAGAGCCAGGGCAGCATGCAGGGCTCCAGCAGCGGCAGCAGCAGCCCCCGGGGCCGCCCCCTGCTTCCCTATTCCCGGGAGAGCAAAGCTGAGAGCGACGGGGCGAGAAACATGTGGGTGTTTGCAACATGCAAGGAAACATGCAAGGTGAGCTGCAAATGGGGAGGACTTTGGGACCCGCCCGAGCTGGACTGTCTCATGGCGGCTCTCCTTTGGTGGGAACGGCGTAGATCCCTGGGGGCCGGGTGTGGGGCTGTGTGTGGCAGTTGCCATGGGGCGAAGGGGGGGCCCTGCTGCTGCTGGCCAACGGATGTTGCCCCCCACCCCCTCTCCCATCGTTGCAGCGGTGCTTGGCACTCAGCCTCATCACCAACTGCCGGACCGCTGCGTCCACGCAGCCGTGGAGGCAGGCAGGCAACCCCCCCCCCGGCTCGGGAAATAGCACGGTGGGGAAGATAGCTGGCTTATGGTTTCCCCAGGTTTCCCACCCGTCCAGAAGTCCCCAGAATTCGGGAGTGCTTTCCAAACGCGCGTTCCTGCGTCGCTCATCTGTGCGCCCTGTGATGTGTGTGTGCGGTTTTCCAATCCAAGCAGACGTTTCCCTGTCTCCGTAGAAGCGCCGCGCTCCCCTCTCCCCCCAGGCTACTCAAATCTGGGGCAACAATCTCGCACGCCGGTTGTCGATGGCACAACCACGGGGCGCCAACAATATTTCCCCCGTTAGCGTGAAAAGACTCGGGGGCAGTTGAGCCCGCCGTGATTAAATTCTGAAAGCCGAAGCCCAGTAGCAGCAGCCGCTGGTTAGTTTCTGAACAAGGAGCTCTCCCCCCCCGCCTCCGTTCTCCCTTGTATGCCTTCACTTAATCCTCCTAACAGCCTGGTCACCTTTTCCATAGTAGCCTATCTATCTACTTCTGTTGTGGGCAGGAATGCCAAGCACTGAACAGGGCAGGCCGGATCTTGAACTTCACTTGAGAAAAAACAAAAGCAAACTCTCTCAATAAAATGAATTTGTTCCCTTGTAACGTGAAGAGGGTGGCAATGTTTGAGGCAGTCTTGGATCCCATACAAGTTATTACAGATACCCGGGCTTAGCATCTACTATGCACAAAATATGCACTTTTTAGTCCCTTTTGAAATTTGGGTCAGTTTGTTAGTGTCAACAAACCCTAGTCACAAGTTTGTTTCAAATAACTTAATAGAATCACAGCCATATTTTTAACAAGTTTACTAAGATGGGAGTCTGCTGAGTACGGATACTTTTCCTGATAAATGTACTTTCCTGATAAATGTTTCGCCGCCCCCTGAGTTGCCGCCTGGAGCCGCCTCTCTTCTTTCCTGCTCTAAAGTAAAGTAAAGTGACGCTGAAATGGAGGCTAAAAGTATAATTTATTTAATAAAATAAAAACACGGTTATTTATTATTTATTTATTTACTTTATTTATTTATTTTTGTGGCACGCCCAAGATACAAAAAAACTAAAAGTGGCACATGTCATAAAAAGGTTGGCCACCACTGGTATAGAGCTTCTCCATCTTTGGCTGCAAAGCACATAATCTATCTGGTTTCGGTATTGTCCATCTGGTGATGTCCATGTGTAGAGTCGCCTCTTGTGTTGTTGGAAAAGAGTGTTTGCTATGACCAGCGTGTTCTCTTGACAGAACTCCGTTAGCCTTTGCCCTGCTTCATTTTGCGCTCCAAGGCCAAACTTGCCTGTTGTTCCGTTTATTTCTTGATTTCCTACTTTAGCATTCCAGTCTCCTATGATGTAAAGGACATCTTTTTTGGGTGCTAGTTCTAGAAGGTGTTGTAGGTCTTCATAGAACCGGTCAACTTCATCTTCTTCGGCATCAGTGGTTGGGGCATACACTTGGATTACTGTAATGTTGAATGGTTTGCCTTGGATTCGAACTGAAATCATTCTGTCGTTTTTGAGGTTGCACCCCAGTACTGCCTTTCCCACTCTTTTATTGACTATGAGGGCTACTCCATTTCTTCTAAGGGATTCATGCCCACAGTAGTAGATATGATGGTCACCTGACTTAAATTCGCCCATGCCCGTCCATTTTAGTTCGCTGATTCCCAAGATGTCAATGTTCAATCTTATCTCATTTTTGACCACATCCAGCTTGCCTTGATTCATAGACCTCACATTCCATGTTCCTAAGCAGTATTGCTCCTTGCAGCATTGGATTTTCCTTTCAACCTCAAGCACATCCACAGCTGGACGTCCTATTGGCTTTGGCCCAACCGCTTCACTCTTTCTGGATCTACTTGGAATAGTCCTCCGCTCTTCCTCAGTAGCATATTGGACACCTTCCGACCTGAGGGGCTCATCTTCCGGCGTCATATCTTTTAGCCTTTTGGTACTGTTCATGGGATTTTCTTGGCAAGGTTACTAGAGTGGGTTGCCATTTCCTTCTCCAGTGGATCACTTTTAGTCAGAACTCTCTGCTACGACCTGTCCGTCTTGGGTGTCCCTGCACGGCATAGCTCTTGGCTTCATTGAGTTACGCAAGCCCCTTCGCCACGACAAGGCAATGATCCATGAAGGAGGATCAGTTTGTGAGAGATCCACAATAGATAGTTCCATTGATATGTACTGTACTGGTAAATACTTACAACACCTATGTATGCAATGCAGACTGTTTCTCCTAAACTAGAGCAAATCGACAGATTCTATTGTCATTTTTGTTTTCGGGACATTGAAATTGGTAAAGATTAGCTATTTTCAGAGGCAAATTGTGTATTGTCCCATGTTATAGCACAAGTTGAGGAAACACAGCAGGAGTAAATGTGCACTTGTTCTATTCAAATATTATGTATGAGTGAACAAGGTGCAAGTTATCCTTTGCATGTGAATTTTTTATTTTTGGAGCATTGTGAGAATCAGGCCAGTTGGCTGCAACCTTGTCTCGTCCTGAAATGACGATCCAAGCCTCTGTATCTACTGCAGCATGTGATCCTCAAAGCATTAATCAGAAAGTTGATATCCAGCCTGATGCCATTTTAGATTTATGGCCAGAAGATTTAGGGAGCAATCTTACAATACTGACCTTATGTTCCATTTTACCGCATTTTAGGGAAGGAAGAGGAAATTGGTCATCATTTGTTAACACAGTGGCTGGCACATTTGTAATACAGTGGCAAGGTCATTGTTTTGAAATCTGCCTCCTCCATAATATTTAGGTGGGTCCAACTCCAAGTCGTCTAAGCTAGTCTGCTCTCTGGGAGCGTTTATGAGCGTCATGCCATTCCTGCTGTGGAATATGACCTATTTTCATTGGTAATCTCTGAGTGTAAGAGGCCAGCTGCAAGCGTCCCCTGCAAAAATGATTAGCCAATAATGGTGCACTGGGGTGTAAAAGAGCAGTTGTAATAATAGATTACTCCATTATGCTTCATCGTTGACTGAATAAGAGCTGGAGTGAATGAGGAGCAGCAGTTTTCCTCCCTAACTTAGAGGGGTTCATGATATTGAAAAATAATAAAAAATTTAAAACCCTACAAAATTACGAAGGTATAAAGGGAAATATCTGTAGCGAATGTCCATTCCAAGTGATCGTCTAGGTCCTCTTCCATTTATTTTTCTTTTCTGAAGCACCAGACACAAAGCATTAGTTGTGTTCTAAAGATAGTCATTTGTAAACCTGAGTAACTCAGATTCATAGCTATAAATAAACCAAATAGTATTAAAATGCTAATATCCATACTTATTACAGCATGTATAGCAAATACCAGCTGAATGCAATGCATTCCACTTCTGCTTGAGGCCAAACTTCAGCTTTGGGTGAATGTGTAATGTAGCTCAGTGTTTTTGGCATCACTTTTGTTTATAGCACACTGGGGGAGGGCTGAAATGGGGCAGAACCACAGTGGGGAGTTAGGGGCAAAGTGCTAAAACTCTCCTGTTGTGGTCCTGATCCCAGTTGCATCCTGAACCCTACTTTAATGGGGAGGAAGCCTTTTCTTGACTTGTAGTGGATAAACTTAGTGTGCAGGGGGACATAACAGGAAGCAGGAAGTTAACGTTCAGGCTGAGCCTCTCTAGCATTGAGGCTGCTTGCCTGCTTCTGTGTTATAAGCAGAATGCTGCTTATAGCGTTTTGTTAAAGCAAGACACACGCTTGCTTGGTGCCACCGCTACAAAGACAAAGGAAGGTAATGGGTGCAGGGGGGGCACGGAGACACGGTTCGCCCTTTTCCGCAGTTTCAGCTAACCGCAGTGAGAGTGGGAACCTATCCCCCGCAGATACGAAGAGACGCATGTATTGTTTTTTCTTGTGTTATCGTGTTCCATTTTTTTACATCTGTTCAGTCCCATCAAATAAGAGAGTGGTGGTCTAATAGTGGCCTGGGAAATTTTTGTAGCTCATCAATTTGTCATGGTTAGTACTTGGTTAGTACTCCCACTTGTGGCACCTGAAGCAGAGGTTGGCTGTCAGTTCTTTCGAGAAATGGGGGCCCTCTAATTTTTATTCCTTATGACTTTATTTAATAGTTTTGTGTTTTTACTGTGTGTAATTATTTGTTTTATCCTTAAGACTCTCTAAGGTCTTGAAACAGAGCAACTGGAAGGCAGTGTGTGAAAAATACCGCTAGCCAATGGGAAAGGTGACTGTGCTGACTATACAATAGCAGCTAAAACTCATTCATGTCTCTCCCTTCTTTCAGATCACTTCCCTTGTAACATTACAGCTGTTAGCCTTGGTAGGCCACGATGACCAGCTAAATGGACCAAGATACAAATGCAATGTATCTCTAGATTTTATCAGAGCAATTTCAAGGTAAACCTCATCTTTTTTTAAATTAATGCTACATGCACAGATTCCTACAATGCAGTAAAATTACATTATGCAGGTCATGATGCAAGTTAGAAGTCACGATTACTGTATTCACCCTCTGGGTTTTAAAGGCAGCCTGTCTTTGAATGCCAGATGCAAGGGAGTGGCAGTAGGGTACAGGTATCTTGTTATTTGCTCCCAGAGGCATCTGTTGGGCCACTGGCCTGATCCAGTAGGGATTTCCTTATGTGAGTCATAAATCTTATGTGATTCATTTAGCTATCAGGTATCATATTGTACTTGATATTTTCTCTTTTTTCCCTGCCATTCATAGAGAAGTACATCCTAGAATGGCCAAGAAAAAGGTTAAATAGGGTTCAAACTATCATTTATTTTTATTTATTTTTCACATTTTTATACCACCCTTCCTCCAAGGAGCTCAGAGTGGTGTACATATTTCCTCCCCTCCTTTTTGTCCTCACAACAACCCTGTGAGGTAGGTGGGGCTGAGAGATAGTGACTGGCCCAAGGTCACCCAGGAAGCTTCGTGGCTGAGCAGGGATTTGAACCTGGATCTTCCAGGTCTAAGTCCGACTCCCAAACCACTACACCATCCTGGCTCACAAAATCATTAGATTTTGTGGAATTATAAAATTCACATTTAAAGAGAAATATATATTTAATGGTGGTATTTCGTTCCCATCTGTAGTCAGATATTATGCAGCAGTGTTGAAAGCATTAATGACTTGGTCTAGTAAATTTCCTCGAATGCTCATACTGGGCATGAGAATAGTTAGACGTAGGGAAGCATCTTTTGGCTTATTATGGTTGAGAAGAGCAAAGGACAAATATAAGCTATGTTACTAATATAATTCAGAATCGGAGTACTTTGCTTCAAGATGTATATGAGCATACGTTTGTGCTGGATACATCTCCCGTACAGCTCATGCTATATAACTATGGGCACTGTAAGACTGGGAAGCAGTTACGTGTCTTGGGTCAGGAATTATATCATAAAGTTAATGAATTTTGTTCATAATGAAATAGTGATTTCTTCCATCCAATTACAGGTATGCATCACTTAGCGACCTACCTTTTACTGACGGGCCACATGTACAATGGCCTTCCTGGTACCCGCAATCCACTCTATTGGCTTCCGCAAGCCTTGGAATGGCCTGCAGAATTGACTTCTGGTAAAAACGGAAGTTGCTTCTGTGGACCATGCCGAGGCCCTTGGAGGCCAATAGAGTGGATTGTGGGCCCAGCGTAACCCGGAAATGCCCTCTGTGGGGCTGACTTCCACATAACTACGGTGTTGCTCAACAACGGGAATCTGAGAACATATCCTCGTTGTTAAGCAACACATACCTGTAAGCCATTTACCGTACTTTCAATACCTTCAGGTCCAGTATCAGAGTCTAAATAATTGTTTGAGAGCATTGATGAAATCTGAAGCACTGATCTGTTCTGAAACACAAACTGAAATCTATAAAATCCTGATGAAACTGGAGGTAACTTGTTTATATTAAAATGAAAAAGCGAATTTGATCCCCATCAATGGTCTATTTATTTTGTAATGTCTACATTACTGGAGACATAGCTTTTAGAGAAAATGCTCTCAGAATTATTTACAGATGGTGGTGTACCTCTGCTTAATTAAGTAATAATAGTAATAAGAATTTCTGGAAGTTTTAGGAGATGCTGTGGTAGTATAGATACTTTCTTGTGCATTTGGTTGGACTGTCCCCCGATTAAAAAGTTCTGGCAAGATGTTTTGGACTGCATAAAAGCTATTGTTCTCTATAATATTCCCCTGAATCCTTGGATTTTACTTTTGGGTTACCTCCAGGACTATGTGAAAAAAATAACATAGTGAGATGGTATATAAGATGCCAATAGCATTTTGAATTATGGTGACTAAAACTTGGAAACGGATACAGCCTCCATCCCCAGATTTATGGTTCAGGCGTGTATGGACTGCCATGTTGATGAAAAAGTCACTGTGTGTATATACTTGTGGGGGAGTAGACTACAGTGCGAGATCTTTTCTGCTAGGAATGTTTTATTTAATAATTATTGTATGTGTAGTGATGGTTAGAAGGAAATTACTATTGATTGTGATAATTTTCCTATTGTGATAATATTTGTTTAAAAAGCAATGAAAAAGTGGCTGCAAAAGAAAGACATGAGAGATGGTAGTCTCTTATGCTAACTAGGCAAAGAGGCACCTTTTCAATTGGTGCACCTCTTCTATTGAGCAAGATGAGAGTAACTGTCCATCTTCATCCCAGCACATTGTCTTTTCAAGTTTGCTGGTTGTGTTCTGCCTTTCTTTAAGATTGTGAGCCCTTTTGGGACAGGGAGCCATTTAGTTATTTGATTTTCTCTGTAAACCGCTTTGAACTTTTTTGTTGAAAAGCAGTATATAAATATTCATCATCATCATAATAGTCAGCTTGTATTTGAGGTCTACATAGGTCAATCAGCTGCCACCTTTGCTATGCGAGATGAGGCAACGCCTTAAATCTTGTTTATGAAAGTATAGAATCATGTTTTGAGTTGCATATAGATTTAGAAAGGTCTAGAGCAGTGGTTCTTAAAGTTCTCCCCGTGAGGTGGGGAGAACTCTTGAGCGTCTGCAGGGGCAGGGCCAGTGACGACAGCAATCCCTAGGGATCGCTGCCAGCGGGAAAAACGCTACCCAAACCACTATTTTTGGCCTTACCGAGGCTTGGGGGCTTCATGGAGACCTGTCCGACCCTCTGTAGGCCTCCCCAATCTACGGATCGCTGAAAAATAGCAGTTTTCGGGCACTTCTGGTTTTTGCAAAAAATGGGAGTGCCCGAAAATCGCTGTTTTTCGGCGATCCGAAGATCTGGGAGGCCTGCAGAGGGTTGCGCAGACTTCCCCGAAGCCCCCTAAGCTCCCAAGTAAGGCCAGAAACTGGTTTCGGGCACTTTTTCGGCAGCAGCAATCCCCGGAATTGCCGCTGCCGCCGCTATGCTGTTCCCTCCTCTTAAGGGTTTTGTTCTCAATGGTTGGTCGCGACCCACCACTTTGAGAACCACTGGTCTAGAGTGAAAGTGTGACTCTAGATTTTGGTAATGAGACTTAAGGTGCTGCTGCAATTGCGCAGCAGCTACCGATGGATGCGGATCATCAGGGCTTCAAGAGGCCATGGACCCAGCCATTGACTTCTGGCACCACCTATGGTTTGCCACCACATTTTATTTATTTATTTTTATTTATTTACAGTATTTTTATCCCGCCTTTCTCCCCGAAGGGACCCAAGGCGGCTTACAACAGAAAAAAATACATACAAAAAATACAGTATAAAAAAATTGCATTTTAAAACAGTAAAAGCAATCAATAAAAATTAATAAAAACAGTGTCTAAAAACAATTAAAAAGATCATGGCTACAATCAGAGCAGGAGCATAAAAACAGCAGGACCCCCACCTGTACCAGCGATGTTAAAAAAGGCAGGGGCTCAGAAGGCTTCTTTGAACAAGAAGGTTTTTAGGCCTCGCCGGAAAGTGTCCAAGGAGGGAGCAGTTCGTAAGTCAAAGGGGAGGGAATTCCATAAGGTTGGTGCCACTACTGAGAAGGCCCTGTTTCTGGCCGCCACCCCTCGCACCTCCCTGGGCAACGGCACCTGCAAAAGGGCCTTCATGTCCACATGTCCACTCAACAGAGAGCTACAGCCAATCATGAGTCACTGATGTGTGTACCTGTATGATATACATTTGTTGCATGCTTGACATTTTAGGGTGTATGCATCTTAAATGTACACCTTTCAAAGGGGTCCATGACTACACCTACATTTTCTCTGTAGCAATTCATAGCCTTAATTTCAAGATTGCAGTTCCAGATTTTCTCTGTTTATTTTTAAAGCATCCATTGATAGCAGAATCATTTTTGCAGCATCCACATTCATCAGGGATTTGAAATTTCATAAATATTTCTGTTGCTGTACACAATTTAGGGCATTTTTAGATAAGAGCATTGTTTGCCCAGCCGTCTGCTTGATTGTTTCTTTCCAGGAATGGTTAATTCATCCACAGCCTTCAAATTTGGCTTAACTACAAATTAGAAATTGTGCATAGAAGAATCATTGAATTTATATTGGGTTTTAGGTTCACCAGTGGAGAACCTTTAAATGTTGACTTGGACCTATTTAAGGCAAACAATAGAGCAAGATTTACATAATGTCTAATAAGAGTACTAGACTATCTCCTTTATAATGTGCTTTTTATTACTTTGAGAATTAGTTTTTTTAAATCAAAGGCCCAAAGGATTTCAGAAATATTCTGTTGAACGTTGAGGCTCCCTCTCCCACATTTAAATTAGCCATAAATTGTATTTATATTGCATCTCTTGGGTGCTTCAAGAGGTACCTTATTAAGCAGGGCTCTCCTTGAATTGTCCTTAGCCTATGGTGGGATTTTTTTTCTTCTGTTCTTGAAACAGAAGATTAAAACAATTTTTAATCACAATTGAGAGAAGAATATGTGGTGTCGGTGATGGCTTTTATTTTCTGGAAAGAAAAGTGATGATAGAAATTTATAATCAGATGATAGTGGTTGCGGTTGCATCATCAATATCACAGAACAGGAATCCTCTTGTGGGCTAAGAGGATGCAATAGAGGGGTGAGGAAGGACAAAAAGTCAAATGACAAAGCAATGATTATACATTAGGAAAATATCTTGTATTAAAATAACTAGCCAAGTGTTTTTAAAAGCTTTCAGGCAGCCATTAGCTCCTGGACAGTTTTTGCCTGCTTTTTTTAAAAGAGCATTGCAGGTTAAAGAAACACATGATTTTTGAATGTAGAAGAGCCTGTATAAGTACACTGCTCAAAAAAATAAAGGGAACACTGAAATAAGACATCCTAGATCTGAATGAATTAAATATTCGTATTAATTACTTTGTTCATTACATAGTTGACTGTGCTGACAACAAAAATCACACAAAAATTAGCAATGGAAATCAAATGTAGCAACCCCTGGAGGTCTGGATTTGGAGTTACACTCAAAATTAAAGTGGAAAAAACACTACAGGTTGATCCAACGTTGATGTAATGTCCTTAAAACAAGTCAAAATGAGGCTCAGTAGTGTGTGTGGCCTCCACGTGCCTGTATGACCTCCCTACAACGCCTGGGCATGCTCCTGATGAGGTGGCGGATGGTCTCCTGAGGGATCTCCTCCCACACCTGGACTAAAGCATCCCTCAACTCCTGGACAGTCTGTGGTGCAACGTGGCGTTGGTGGATGGAGCAAGACATGATGTCCCAGATGTGCTCAATTGGATTCAGGTCTGGGGAATGGGCGGGCCAGTCCATAGCATCAATGCCTTCGTTTTGCAGGAACTGCTGACACACTCCAGCCACATGAGGTCTAGCATTGTCTTGCATTAGGAGGAACCCAGGGCCAACCGCACCAGCATATGGTCTCACAAGGGGTCTGAGGATCTCATCTTGGAACCTAATGGCAGTCAGGCTACCTCTGGCGAGCACATGGAGGGCTGTGCGGCCCCCTAAAGAAATGCCACCCCGCACCATTACTGACCCACTGCCAAACCGGTCATGCTGGAGGATGTTGCAGGCAGCAGAACGTTCTCCACGGCATCTCCAGACCCTGTCACGTCTGTCACATGTGCTCAGTGTGAACCTGCTTTCATCTGTGGAGAGCACAGGGCACCAGTGGCGAAGTTGCCAATTTTGGTGTTCTCTGGCAAATGCCAAACGTCCTGCACGGTGTTGGGCTGTAAGCACAACCCCCACCTGTGGACGTCGGGCCCTCATACCATCCTCATGGAGTCTGTCTCTGACCGTTTGAGCAGACACACGCACATTTGTGACCCACTGGAGGTCATTTTGCAGGGCTCTGGCAGTGCTCCTCCTGTCCCTCCTTGCACAAAGGCAGAGGTAGTGGTCCTGATGCTGGGTTGTTGCCCTCCTATGGCCTCCTCCACGTCTCCTGATGTACTGACCTGTCTCCTGGTAGCGCCTCCATGCTCTGGACACTACGCTGACAGACACAGCAAACATTCTTGCCACAGCTCGCATTGATGTGCCATCCTGGATGAGCTGCACTACCTGAGCCACTTGTGTGGGTTGTAGACTCCGTCTCATGCTACCACTAGAGTGGAAGCACCGCCAGCATTCAAAAGTGACCAAACCATCAGCCAGAAAGCATGGGAAATGAGAAGTGGTCTGTGGTCACCACCTGCAGATCCACTCCTTTATTGGGGATGTCTTGCTAACTGCCTATGCTTTCCACCTGTTGTCTATTCCATGTGCACAACAGCTTGTGAAATTGATTGTCAATCAGTGTTGCTACCTAAGTGGACAGTTTGATTTCACAGAAGTGTAATTGACTTGGACTTCCATTGTGTTGTTTCAGTGTTCCCTTTATTTTTTTGAGCAGTGTATAATCAGTATAAAATAAGTACTGTTTAAAAGTAACTTAGTGTAAATGAACTTAAGCCAAAGATGAATTTCCAGCTCACTAAGGGCTTGCTTACTGTTTCAGGTTTTCTCCCTAGTTTAAATACAGTAAACCCAATCACGCACAAGAAAATTACATATTAGATTCACTGCACGTTAAGAAGAGCTTCCATTACTTTGCAGTTCCCAACTGAGGAAGCTGATGAGTCTCTGCACACATGCTTTACAGGGAGAGACTCTTCCTTGTCTGCAGTGAAATGCTAGTGGAGACTTTCATTAAGCTTTTCAGTTCTGTTTTCCTTAAGAAAACTCAGTACTGGCCAGTAGCAAGAAAGACTTGCAGCCCAATCTTATCCGGGCACCCTGCAGCATGGGCTAGGGGCCTACGCTGCATCCTGTGCTCGGCAGCAGCAGGCTGGAGGCCTCCTCGGAGTCCCGGGTACAGCCTCAGCCAGCACTACAGGGCTACTCAGATCTCCACTAGCTCTTGAGCCGGTGCAGAACTAGGAAACTCCGTGTAGGGCAAAAAGGCCTGGGAGGATAGGATATGGCGCACAGCAGAGTTGCCAATCCCTCCCCCCTCCTGGGCCTAATCCACTACTGTTGCCGCCCTCCCTCCGCCATGTTACACCCCCTCCCCCAGCCCCTGTGCTGCTCGGAGCTTACCTTGATGGCTCCATGTCACAGTCCGGTGGACTGAGCAGCTGGCGGGTGGTGCAGGCGTTTTGCCCGGTGCAACTTACTTTCAGGGTGCCAAAAACATGCTTTACGGCATGTTTGAAACACCCTGGGCTGACACAACGTGCGCTACGCCAGCCCAGCTGGGGGAAAGGATTGTGCTGTGAATTTATTGTCAGTGGCACATAGTGCACTATTACCTGTAACATTGCAGGACATATGCATGGGGCTTTGAAAACCAGGCGATTAAGTACATTTTATAAGCAGCATGTCAGGTTGTGGAGATAGAGAATAGCTGAAGTTTTCATGTGCTCTGTATCACACTTCCTTGGAGATTATATAAAATATGAATTTCGGAAAGGAGCTAGAGAAGTACATTGACAAATAAGAGATCCAATTAGCCTTTAGGAATGCAACTTCAGGTATATAACATTTCTTAAAATGACATACTGTATTTCTTAAAATGTTCAATTCTTGTCATTATGTCTTGTAACTTTGGTCACTTACATAAGCAGCAAGCCTCTGTGTGCAAATGTTAATGTACAAAAGAATGTATTTGAAAGGGGAAGAAAATTAATTCTATGTTTTACTCTCCTGGTGCTTTCTTCATTCCATCAAAGTACAAAAATACATTCAAATCTTTAGTCCCATTGAGTATTCTTGGATTGTTCAAATTGAGATAAAAAGCATGGGTCAACTGCTGTCAAGACTGGAAGAACACAGACTGCAAATTAGTACAGATGTAGGAGTTATGCCATACATAATGTTGAAACAGGTGGTTTGGAAGAGGAGCAGAATTTTCAATAGCAGGCAAGATTGCTGCTTTGCATCTCCAAACAGTGTGCCATGTTTACTAGGCTTTTTTTTTAAAAAAAGTTCCTTTTATTCTTGAGCTAAATTTGTTTTACAGCTTTTACAACTGCTGAGAATAAGCAACATTCAGTCTTTGGAGCCTTGCAAACCTTTGCAACTTGAAAACTCAGGCCTGGTTCATACACTTACGGCCCAATCCTGAGCAAAGATCCTTAGCTGTTCCCGGGCCACTCAGGCGCGGCATGGGGACTCCTCAGGAGAAGGGGATGTTTGTCCCTTTCCTCCGGTGTAGGGCTGCCTGGCCCTAATGGGCCTCCTTTGGATAAACGCCGGCTCTCGAGCTTGAGTGTGGCAGGGAAACGGCCACCAAGCCTGGGAACGGGAGCAGGATATAGGTGACACTCACCGCTGATATTCTCGCCCTTTCCCGGGCCGGCTTGTCCAACGGCCGCCATACCTCGCCACCCAGCCCACCCTCCCCTCACCCCTGCACCAACCGGTGGAAATCTTACCTGCATCAGCGGCTGCAGGGTCATCCGAGAGCCAAAGTAAAGACTGCTGGCCTGGGCGCCAGCAGCCCTTACTTCAAGGGTGCCAAAAATGTGCTTTACGGCACGTTTACGGCACCCTTCGCCTGTGTAGCATGCGCTCCTCAGGTGCAGCGTTACTCTGGATCGGGCTGTTAAGCTGCACATTCCTGGGAGTAAGCCCCATGGAAGATAGTGAGACTTTCTTCTGAGTAGACAGACGTAGGATTGTGCTGTTTCTGAGGCAGCGCTCTTACACTAATTTGTATGGCTGGCAAATGCCCCTGCTCTACCATGCGTATGTTTTAGAGTAGGAGGGTGGAAGGGAGAGGTGATCTATGCATCTGAAGGCTCAAATGCATAGAAACCCAATTTGTTCCTTTTGGAGGAAGTGGAACAATCTGGTGTATACAGGCCTACATGTCCAGCAGCTGCCTCACAAAGATGTGTTTTGTGTGGTGGAGAAGATAGTGCTCTTGTTCCCCTACCATATGAATTGCAGTGCCAGGCAGATCAGTGCATGAACAAGTCTTATTCAACCTTTAATATTTTGGAATTAGAGCCTTTTAAGTCAGTATTGCAACTTTGCAACCTTTATTTACCTCTGAGATATCAATGTAAGAATTCCTAATGATCTGACCTCCCACCTCCCCCCCACCCCCGACAGGTTGCAGCCTGAGAGAAGTGGGTTTTTTTTTTAACTAGACTGACATTCTCTGTGCTTTTCTTTGCAGAACTGTGAACTTTGACATCATAAAATACTTGTATGACTTTTTGTGAAGACCATATGGACACTGTGACGGCAACCAAGGCAAGCTGTGTTCCTCCATCTTCTTTGGCCGTCCAGGGAGAGGAGTCTTTGGGTTCTATTGGATTTGTCCAAAACAGGTGCTGGCCCAGCATGGGATCTGATAAAAATGCTCTAGTTGATCTGATGGATCTGAGCAGAGAACTATTTACCAGAGACCCTGGAGAATTTGGAAAGAATGTGTTAATTATAAACAGCAGGGTCTGAGTGCAATCTGTTCTGCTGTTAATGATGTTATCTTAACACTGAAATTGCCTGAAACTCATTTTACTAAGGACTGCATTTTGCACTGTGCTGAACTATCCCTTGTGCTTTGAACATGGCAGCAGCCCTTGTTTGTATGCCCGGTCTTTTTACTTCCTCTCCATGGGAGCCTTTTGTACTGGCTTCCCAGAGCAGCTTGGTCCTAAGGCCACCATTTTAAAGAGATTGGAATAGCAAATATAATAAAACATAAAACCAAACTGGTGAATGCTTATCTTTCATTCCTTGATCCTGTCCCGTTATCTGTAGACTGGCTGCCACAACTGATTTGTAAATACTAACAATTAAAACCCGTTAATATTTTTTTTCACGAATCACCCAGTTTTTATGGCTACTTGTCACATTACATTATGTTCAACAGGCGCATGCTTTGGCAAATTACTCCCTTGTCTAAAGAGAAACTTGTAAGTTACATTAGAAGAAGAATAAGCATATCTAACTTGAAGAGAAGACCTGTGAACCCTGGGGCAGTTTCCAGAGTCTGGCCACATACAGAAAGAAGAACTGTAATAGATGCATGTATCAATTCCTGGATGAAATTGTTTATTTGAATCCCTTTCAGCCTGGCTTCCAGCTAGGTGTCGGAATGGAAACAACTTTGGTCGCCCTAGTCAGTTACCTATGCTGGGGACTAGATGTGGGGATTACGGTCCTGTTGGACCTGCTGGACATCTCGGTGACTTTCAACACCATTGACCACAGTGTCCTTCTGAGTCACTTAGCTGGGTTTGCGATTGGGGGCTCTGTTTTATGGGGGCTCTGATCTTCCTTAACTGATAGAACCCAGAAGGTGCTGTTGGGAGACTCCTGCTCTTTGCCCTGACCATTGGCCTGTGGCATGCTTCAGGGTTGTATTCTGTCCCCCATGATGTTCAACATCTATAAGAAGCCGCTAGGAGAGGTCAGCAGAGGATTTCGAGTTGGGTGTAACCAATTGGCAGATGATACCCTGCTCTACATCTCTGTTCCATCAAATGTCAGGGAAGCTGTAGAAGTCCTGAATCTCTGCCAAGCATTGATGGGGGACTGCATGAGAACTAACATGTTGAAATTAATTCCATAAAAAACAGAGGCACTGTTGGTCCAGAGTTCTGTGGCTTTGATGTTGCATTGTCAACTTGTTGTGCTCCCTCTGTGTGAGCAGGCTTGCCGTTTGGGGGTCCTCCAGGGTTCTGTACTGCTTCTGAATCATAAGGTTGGGCAGTTTGATCAATCAGGTTGCGGAGCCTTCAGCTGCATTGGCTGCCAGTTTGTTTCTAGGTGCAATTCAAGGTGCTGGTGTTGACCTTAAAGCCCTGTTCGGCTTCGGACCGGGGCATCTGAAGAACCGCCTTTCGCGATACGTCAAGAAGGTCCACCCCTTGCAATCATCTGGTGGGACTCGCCAGCAAGTGCCATTGCTGGCTGAAGCTTGCTTAGCAGCAACAAATGGGCACTGCTATTATGGAACACTTTTGAATTGAGAACTGCCCTCTCCCTCTCAGTGTTCCAGCAGGGTCTGAAGATCTTTTCTTCTGTTTTGCTTTGTTGTTGTGATGATCTTAGTTTGTGCTTTTGCTGATACTTTATTATGATTGATTGGTTAGTCTGTATTTTGTTTTTATTGTATGTTAATATTGGTTTTAATGTTGTAAGCTACCCTGAGTACCTTTTTTCAAAAGCGGAAAGGTGGAATATAAATGTTTTTAAATAACAAAAAATCCAGAGATGTGGGCATTGCTTATCATTGGATACCCAAACATATCCTTTATGACTTCTGTACAACCACTCGTGGGGCCAGTGCATGTGGGATCCTTCTAAAAGTTTTAGAGCAATGACCTTCAACCTTGGGTTCACAACCCCAAGGTCTACCGGGAGATATCTTTCCCCTTAAGGGGAGTGGCGGTTTGGCGGTGACATCAGGATGATGGTGACATCACTGCCAAGTTTGCGCCACCAACAACTAAGTAAAAAAAGGGGGGATTCACCTACCTGGCGGCAGTGGCAGCTGGAGACGCTGCACAACCCAGGTTGTCACCGTCGCCACAGACAGGTAAGTTGAACCTTCCCTTTTTTACTGTGGTGGTGGTGACGGCGGTGCGAACCTGGAAGTGCCACTGAGTCGCAACAACTTACAGCGACCTTTATCTTTGGGTAAAGGTTGAAGGTCACTGTTTTGGAGCATCAAGTGACTTCTCTCAACTAAGGTTTAATGACTAATGCTACTTAACTCAATAGTCTTCTGCTCCTGCCCTCAGGGCGAAGTGCTTTTCTATACCTCAGAGCTAAAGACTCCCCCACCCAGAACAGTGGAGAAAAGAGAGGTCCAGATAAGAGCTTTATGCTCTCCCTTACGTGTAATGGCACAGAAGTCATGAAGGAAAAACCAGAGTTGCACTGATCTGCAAGTCCTGTTCTTCAAGTGGTTTTCTGTTTCTTAGGACATTGGCCCCTGGCATGTGGAAGAAACTGAGTGGGAAAGATGCTCACTGTGCTGAGGTGCACCCAAAAAGTTAATTGAAAGGAAAGAAAAAAGAAATCTAAAAACTCTAGGAGGAACCTTGATTAATGAATCTGTTAGGATTCATTATTTGGTGTCTAACTGCGCAGAAAGTCACTAGAGGAACAGTAGTTGCAGGTATGCGCCAATCTCCTTAACGCATAAACACGCAAGGTGGCATTACAGGGTTATGATACACATCTGTATGCTCCACTAGTGTGGATCCGACTCCTACATTCTACCTGCTGTGCATGCAGCCTCTGTTGGTTCCGCACCAGCACACGCTCCAGATGGAGAGTGTTCATGGGTCAAGTAGGTCACGCTAATTTGCATGTCAGCTAAAGCAATGCTGGTGTGTGATCTTCTAACAAGTGGGACTGCAGATCAAAATCTTTAGGAACTAAAATACCTGTCCCTTGATCCTTTCTTTTTTTCTCCATCTGTAATTTGTGACCTCTCTGATAGTGCCCTCAAAATAAGCCTGTACCAGATGCTCACGATGGATAATTAGTTCCAGCATTAGAGACCATAGTTGGGTTTTATATTGTACATCTAGAATCCATGTTTAGGCTCTGGTAGTAGGTTTAAGCACAAATCATATTTTTCTTCTTCACCTGAAAGCTCCAGTATGAGTCTTTCACTTGTTGACTTTAAATGTTTTCTTTTAGTGTCTAAGTCACACTTGTGGAAATTAATCTAGAACGTCTGTGCATTCTAGTGCAGAGGTTCTCAACCTGTGGTACGCATACCCCTAGGGGTACGCAGACCACATGCTGGGGGTATGCCAAGGACTGGCCGTTATCTGCCCCATTAACACTTAATTAAGTTCTAAACCGGAAGCTTTCATGGCCTGAGATTATAGGAAAAGATCTGCAGAATACGGGTGAAGATACCATGTAATGTTTAATATCCTTCCAGAACATATTAAAACAATATTCAAAACTGTCCGAGGAAACTTGCTTGCAGAGTCTTCACTGACAGCCAAGAATACTATTTAAAGTCCGAGGAAAGAAAGAAGGTGGTAAAACCAACGTTTCGTTCCAATTCTTGGAACTTCTTCTTGGGTACAACCCAGAGATTGAAGATGGAAAAAAGAACTGCTATTGAGCCTTCAGTTAAAATGCTAATTAGCAATGGAAGCAGAATCCAGATTTTCAATTGCGCTGACCATAGGTCAATGATTCTCTGTACCAAGAAAAACAGTGTATGAGTCCCTTAGAGCTAATGGTTACCAAACATCTCAAATTGATCAGTGTTGGGTTAAACAACATAGAAAACATGTAGCCAGATTGACAGGTAGTGACAGACAGGAGACATCAGACAATAAAGAAACAACAGGGGAAACAACATGGATTTCATTACCTTTTATTAAGGGGGTGACTGATAAAATTGCACACATACTGAAACAGGGAAACATTAAGACCATTTTCAAACCCACTGTCAGATTACAACAATTACTAAATAACCCAAAAGATAAGAGACCCCCCTTGTCCAATGCGGGAATTTATCGGGTCCCATGCAGCTGTGGGAAATGTTACATTGGATTAACAAGCAGATCGATCAACACCAGGATCAATGAACACAAAAGATCAGTACGTTTATGCCACCCGAAGCTTTCCTCGATTGCTGAGCACGCCATAAGCACCGGACATAAGATCAGCTTTGAAGATGCGGAGTGTTTAAAGAGTGAGAGCAACATCAAAATACTACGTAACCTTGAAGCACTTGAGATCAGCAAGAGACCTATAGGGGTACTTATGAACAAACAGCAAGACCTAAATTTTGTGAATAAAATATGGTTGCCCATTATACACAAGTCCTTTCAAACCATAAGCGAACAGAAGAGAGAGAACGAGGGCCTCTAGTGGTCACCTATGGTCAGCGCAATTGAAAATCTGGATTCTGCTTCCGTTGCTAATTAGCATTTTAACTGAAGGCTCAATAGCAGTTCTTTTTTCCATCTTCAATCTCTGGGTTGTACCCAAGAAGAAGTTCCAAGAATTGGAACGAAACGTTGGTTTTACCACCTTCTTTCTTTCCTCGGACTTTAAATAGTATTCTTGGCTGTCAGTGAAGACTCTGCAAGCAAGTTTCCTCGGACAGTTTTGAATATTGTTTTAATACGTTCTGGAAGGATATTAAACATTACATGGCATCTTCACTTAATTAAGTGTTTAATTTTTTTATTATTTTTTCCGGAGCCAGGGAGCTCCCTTGTGCTTTCTTTGTGACTAATCAATCTACAGCTGATTGTCAGGGTTAATTTATGCAGGTGCATAGGTTGAGCTTCTCAGCAGCCAGCAGAGGACATTGTACTCCAGGCTCCTACCTCCCAGCTCTCCTAATGAATGCAGTTCCTGCTGCAGGATGAGCATTTTTTTTACTTTTTTAACACACAGACATCACTTGGGCAAGTTTTGGGGGGGTGTACTTGGGATTTATGTTTTTTACTTTGGAAACTGTGCATGGGTGGGGTTTGGGGAAAAAAGAGTTGAGTTGGGGGGGTTGTACTTGGGATTTGTTTTTTACTTTGGAAACTGCATGGGTGGGGTTGGGGGGAAAGTGTTGAGTTTGGGTGTTTTGTACTTGGGATTTATGTTTTTTACTTTGGAAACTGTGCATGGGTGGGGTTGGGAAAGAGTTGAGTTTGGGGTTTTTGTACTTGGGATTTATTTTTTGTGCATTTTTGTGCATTTTGTTCATGTGTCTTATTGCTGTGCGTTTTTTAAAAGAGATCCTGGCATTTTTGTGTATTTTTGTGCAATTTATGTAAATTAGCTAATTATGTAAATTGGCTAATTATGCTAATTAGCTGGGGTACTCCAAAATTTTTGTCCTTCATTGGGGGTACCCGGGCGTCCAAAGGTTGAGAACCTTTGTTCTAGTGCATACCTCATTAGTTCATTGTGCAGTGCTTCCTTGAACAAAATCCAGCATCTTTGAACATGACTATGGAAGGCTGTGCCACTGAAACAGGTTGACTAGGGCTGAATGGAGGTATTTGCTTTTATATTAACACGTTTTGACAGAGCCAGGAATGGATTCACTCTGCTTTCCTGAATTGATGTTGCAAACCACTGCAGGCACGTAAACGAAGCCTCATGACCTCAGGGTTCTCTTGGGTAACTATAAGCTGGGTAACTATATGCATTTTCTTGCATGCTCTGAGGTCTATAGCATAGCAAATGGTTAATGTTATCAGGGGCCCCTCCCTGTGCTCAGAAGCTCTGGATCAGGTGAGGCAAGGTCTTATACAACTGGATAACAACCCTAGGTCATGCGGGCCAATCCTTGTATGCTTTGTGAAAAGACCTGGAGCCCGCCCAGAATGTGACAGATCCATTCTGGAAATAGTTGCACCCCATCTACAACTGTGGTGTATCAACCCAAATTGTGTTAAGGTCAGAGGCGTTGTTAGGGGAGTGGGGCGCCCCCTGGCGCCAGGGCGCTGGGGGATGCAACTTACCCCGTGACAACAGCGAAAATGGCAGCGGCAGCGAAAAGGCGTGTTTTTGGCCCGGCAGCGGGTTGGGGATTGGCTCGCCCACCCGTGCCGTATGTGCTGTAAATCGGGTGAAAAAAGACCCCAGGGGTGTGTGTTGTTTGCACCGAAAACACCGGAAGTGGCCCAGTCGGGTCGAAGGGGGTGAGGCTTGGGTTGTCACATGGGGTGTCATGCGACCGCTGCCCCCCCTGGGGGCAGAGGCAAACGGAGATATTTGTGGGGTGGGGCCGCCCCGCCCCGACATAGCATGCCTCCACGGTGCAGAAACGCCCCCCAGGCACTTTTTGGCTCCTTTTTGGAGCCAAACAGCGCAAGGGTGGGTGGGAGTACCGAAACTGCAGCCGTTCTCGGAGGACGCGGCGGGACGAGGAGGACACGACGGGGCAGGTAAGAGCGGCCCATGCCCTGGGGCCCACCGCCCCAATCGCCCCCAGTGATGCGACGCCTCTGCCTGGGGGTGTCTGGCTACACCACTGGTTAAGGTAAGCGTTCACCATATCATCTGACAGAGAACTTCCATGAGTGAGATGCAAAAATATACATGCATATGAAGTATCTGCCCCATATAAATTCCTTCTTCTGTATTTGACTGTGGAAATGAGAAAAGCAATATCCAGTCATCAGCATTTATTGACATCTGAAACTGAAGCTTGCAAACTGATGACACACTTCAAGCTGCAGAAGTTTTGACTTTACAGAGGCAGAGGGCTATGAATTATTGGATGACAGAGCACTTGTCACACTGCTGACCTTAATTCTCTTAACAAAATGAGGCTCGCTCACTTGATGCCCTTAAGTGAGTTGTAATTTTCATTTAACATTGAATTGATGGGCTAAAATGAGATTGCCCTGTATGATTTTTAAATGTTTTACAATTTAGTTGAGTGATTTTATAACTGGCTGAAAACCTACTTCAGGATCTGCAGCTGGCACAGAAAATGGGAGCATTGGGAAATTCCAGCTAGTTGAGCACAGAAGCATCATGTGCCAATTGGATTGGGTGAATCAGAATTGGGGGGGGGGCTTTGTTGTTTGCATGATAGCATTACAGTATATGGAAATCCAGTTTGTTGAAGAGGTATCATTCTCTTAGCTTATTTACATTTCAAGTTGACAGCTGTACCTTGTAATGGGGGAGGAGGTGTGGTCTAGTGGTTGAGCTGCCACCTTGCCTGAAGAAAAGCTAAAGCTTGAGACAACTGGAAGCTGCCGACAAGCTGAAGATAACCTGTGTTTAACCCTCTGTGTGAGAGAGGAATCACTGTTGGGCAAGCTTATGCAGCCAGGGAGATACTACACTGTTGAAGGGAAACATCTGGAGAATGCAAAGGGTTCTATGTGAATAGAACATTATTGTAAAACCCCTTACGGGGGTTAGAAAAGGCTGCCTGTGTAAACCGCCTTGAAGTCTGAGGAGAAATATGAAGACAAGGAAGGCGGTATATAGATACAGATGATGATTTTATTACCACCTCTCACAAATATTCTTGATCTGTCCTACAAGACACCAAGCATCTTTAATAGCGCACTATTTTCATGGTCTGATTGGGCAAATGGGAAAAAGAAGAGTTGGAACGGTGTGTTACTCTACTTAGAGATGATGCTATGTGTGATGGTAGCTGTATTTTCTGTATAAAAACAAAAAATGCAGGTGTGTTGTATATATTTTGTGCATAAATAGGAGCAAACACGAAGGTTTCACCTTCAGGCTGGATAGAAATTGTTTATTTTTCAGAAAGTTAAATCAACACCATTTTTATGCTACCTATTTCTTTTTTGAATGCTGTTCTACAGTTGCCTTCCAGAAATCTTTTGGATGTTCAATACGTTACTGTAGACATATAATAAAATTTTGACAGCTTCCTTACAGCTTAAAACCTGCAGTTCTCCAAAGAGACCTTTCCTCCACTGTAACTTTATTGCCAAGTTGTCATAATATTAATTAAATCTGGAGAATGAGCCATTGCACATCACTTTCTATACTGGATGCTTTCATATTAGGGGCAAGTCTCCATGGCAGGAGCCCATATACAAACCTTTGGAAGAAGGGGGGGGGAGCACGCCCTTGAAACAATAGAAAAACTTTCAGGATACTAAATGGAATATGTAGGCTATAAGGAATGAATGTTTGCCGAATGTGTAAATTTTCTGTACTTTTTCTTACTCCAGAAGAAAAGTAATTTTGTTTAGCTGCAGTTCTTTTCAGTAATGGTTATTTTTTTCCCAATCTGCATTGTTTACATACTTATATTTATTACCCAGCTATCCACACGTATTAAAAGTGCAATGAAAGCCAGGACCTGATTTTGTTAGTACATTAATTGTGATCTGGCTGCTTACTGAATGAATCAAAATGTTAACACTGTTGATTACAGTACATTGTTTTCAGAGGATAATGTGTTTCAGCTGAGATTTGAAAAAATATCTATTGATCAGAAAACAAATGCCACAGTTCAGTGGCAGAGTGTTTGCTTTGTGTACAGAAAGTCCCAGGAATAATCCCCAGTTAAATAAGAACATAACATAAGGACATAAGAAGAGCCCTGCTGGATCAGGCCAAAGGCCCATCTAGTCCAGCTTCCTGTATCACACAGTGGCCCCACCAGATGCCTCAGGGAGCACACAGCCAACAAGACAACCTGTTTCCTGCTGCCACTCCCTTGCACCTGACACAGAGAAAACCTACTTGTAAAGCCAGGAGGTTGCTTATGGCTTGTAACCTGTGATGGTCTTTTCCTCCATGAATCTGTCCAAACCCCTTTTAAAGGCATCTAGGCCAGGTGCCATCACCACATCCTGTGGCAAGGAGTTCCACAGATGAATTACACGCTGGGTAAAGAAATATTTTCTTTTGTCCGTTCTAACTCTCCCTCCACTCAATTTTAGTGCATGTCCCCTGGTTCTGGTGTTGTGCGAGAGGGAGAAGAATTTCTCTCTATCCACTCTCTCCATCCCATGCATAATTTTATACGTTTCAATCATGTCCCCTCTCAGGCGCCTTTTTTCTAGACTGAAAAGCCCCAAAAGCTGTAGCCTTTCCTCATAAGGGAGGTGCTTAAATAATAATTAAATAATCCTCATCTCCAGTTAAAAGAACTTCAGATAGCAGGACTGGGGAAAAAAACAAAAGCTCTTAGACAGTGGGGAGCTGTTTATGGTTAGTGTAAAGTACCAGACCAGAATGATTCGTGGGCTGGAGCACCTCCCTTATGAGGAAAGGCTACAGCGTCTGGGGCTTTTCAGCCTAGAAAAAAGGCACCTGAGGGGGGACATGATTGAGACTTATAAAATTATGCATGGGATGGAGAGAGTGGATAGAGGGAAATTCTTCTCCCTCTCGCACAACACCAGAACCAGGGGACATGCACTAAAATTGAGTGGAGGGAGAGTTAGAACGGACAAAAGAAAATATTTCTTTACCCAGCGTGTAATTCATCTGTGGAACTCCTTGCCACAGGATGTGGTGATGGCACCTGGCCTAGATGCCTTTAAAAGGGGTTTGGACAGATTCATGGAGGAAAAGACCATCACAGGTTACAAGCCATAAGCAACCTCCTGGTTTTAGAAGTAGTTTTTCTATGTGCCAGGTGCAAGGGAGTGTCAACGGGAAACAGGTTATCTTGTTGTCTTGTGCTCCCTGAGGCATCTGGTGAGGCCACTGTGTGATACAGGAAGCTGGACTAGATGGGCTTTTGGCCTGATCCAGCAGGGCTCTTATGTTCTTATGTACAGTAGCTGGAAGAAGCTACTTCATGTGTTCATAACAGTAATGTATATGGAAACGTTACCACAAAATTTTATTATTGGTGCCAGAAATGAGAGAGCTGTGAGTGGAAGAGAGGCCCTCAGGGTTGCTCGCATCAAAGTATACAAATTACAACATAAACTAATACAAATGTTCCTCTTCCTCACAGGGCAGTTAGTGTTTTTGTGGCCACTGTGAAGGGGATCAGTCCAAGTTAAATGGGTGGAGGTGACAATGGTAGATTTCCTTTCTTCTCCTCCTCCTCCAAGGGCAGTGGGTGGTTCTTTGCACAGGTTCATAAACCATTGCACAAACTATGGGCACAATCAGCCATGGTACTGTATGCCAAAGAGGTTTTTGGCTTGGGTGTTGCTTAATTTTCCTCACAGAAGGTTCTTGCACAAAGCAGTTTGCATAAGGAAAAGGGTATACCACATGCAGAGATGTTTGTTTATAATAATACTTTGCATTTGTATTATCTTGATGAAGTCCCTACAATGACCCTGTAAGCTATGTTAGTATTATTACAGGTGTCCCCCGCTGAAGGACATTCTGCCTAAAGACCGCCAGATATATGACGCTGGTCGTCAGGTGGAACATCATTGGTCGCTTTCCCTACCGTTGGAAGTTTGCATCCTCTTTAGAGGCCTGTTGCAGGTTGTACGCTTCCAGAGGCCTGTTCCTGGCCTCCACGGGCCTCTGAGGGTCTCAGAATGGCCCACAGAGGCCTCCGTAAGACACTTCTGGTTTTCAGAAGCAAACCAGTTGCTCCTGAAAATCAGAAGTGCCACACGGAGTCCTCTGCAGGCCATTCTGAGACCCGTGGGGGCCAGGAACAGGCCTCTAGTGAGGTGCACGAGACCTCAAACTTCCAATTTCGCTTAACTATGGGGCAGCTTAACGACAGGGTTCAGGGATCACATCCTTGTCATTTAAGCAGAAGACACCTGTATTTCTGTATTGTAGCTGGGGCAGAGAGGGAGTTGCCTAAGGCCACCTAAACAGTTCACAGCAGAGGTGATCACAGAAAGACGCAGGTAAGGAGTGTGGGCGTGTGGGAGCAGGATGGCCCTTCCCCGCTCAGAAAGTCCGCGTGCTCAAGCTCTGCCAGCTTGGCAGAGGTCAGGCTGTTGCTTTTTGGCCTCTGGCGCGGAGTGGGCAGCATGGCAGCCGCCATCTTGTCTGCCGACCACCCACATACCACTAGCCTGCGGTCCACGTACCACCACAGGTTGGGAACCTCTGATCTAGACCGGGGTGGCCAACCTTCCACCATTAGGGCCTCTGCATTCTTAAGAGTTGTGTAGAAGACAGAATCTTGGCAGCTGCAAGTGCTGATGGTGCTGCTAAAGCAGTTGCATCTGCTGAAATGCCTCACCTATGCAACCATTAAAGGGCCAGGAGCATTCATGTTGAAAGGTTGGCCACCCTGATGTAGACTGACTCACTGTAATGGACTGAGGGCTAAGGCCAATTTCAAAATTGTCCTTGATTGAATTTGTTCTTCTCTTGCTCGTTTATGTCCTGCAGTGGTGACAGTGTCACACATCAGTAATTCACTGCCATTGAGTTCGATTTCTTTCCTTAAAATGACACTTTGAAAATATACTTTTATTCTAAAAAAAAATAAAATCTGATGAATGGCATTAATTCCCAGTGAGCAGAGCCCTCTGGGTTACTAGCCTGCTGGGATCTTTTATTCATAAGTAGCATGTCCTATACATTTGCTACTTCACTTAAGCTACTGAAGTTATTTATGAGGGCAGACAGCCCATCTTTAACATCATGTGTCTGAGCTTTGACCAACGAGAAATTATAACAAGGCAGGAATACCTCCCAATAGCAATAGCCTGCAATCTTGGTATTTAGAAGTCCTTTCAAAGGGCATGTTCCTGGTGGCAAGTCCTTTCAAAGGGCATGTTCCTGGTGGCAAGTAACGTTTATTAAATGAACACTTCTATGCAGATGGATTTGCAAAGTATTTTCATAATTTCCCACAAGAAAGTGAAGTAGAAAAGAGCTTCCAGTGATCCTTAATGTTTCAGCTGCCCTAGTGCTCTTTTCCATGTAGCCATGAAGAATGACAATGCTGATTATGATGTCTAAATAATAAATTCAAAAATTATGCAATAATCCCCACCGTTCTCAGCTTTCTGTTTATTGTTGTCTTGTGAATAGGAAGACTTCTCTCAGGTATATTAATGGTCTGTGTATTTTGGGGGGAGGCGGGGGGGAATCCGTTCAAACTAGGGTTGTACCAAATCTCTCGGTTTGATTTTCGGGTTGCAATTAGCAATTTTGGTGGGGTATAGAAACGTTACCCCAAAAGGCTTTGTGCAAACCTTTTTCGGGTATTTTTCGTGCTAATGTGGCTCCTGCTGGCTCCTGCTGTTTGAGCACCATTTTTCCCTTGTTGCTGCTGTTTATTTCTTCTTGGATTAGTCACAGGCTGATTCCAGCCAATCAGGAACTACGCAGTGAAGAAGATTATGTCCTAGTTCTATGTTGCCAGTCAGATAAGGAAACTGAGGGCTAGTGAAGACAATAGAGCAGTAGTTCTCAAACTTACCCACTTTGTGACCCACCTTCAGCACGGATCTCGGCAACCTGAAAGTAATGGTGGTGACATGGTGATGTTCTTACTACCAAGTTGCTGGGCTTTTGCCCACCACTGGAGCCTCTGCACAATGGTTTTTTGTGGGCCCATTCTGGGCCTCGTCGCATCATTTTCGTCAGCAACATGAGGCCTGGAATGGGCTGAAGACCGCCGCACATGTAAAAATTCAGCAACTCGGAAGTCACATCTTCACACACACATCTCACACACTGCTTTTTAAATTGAAGTTGTGAAGGCTGAGTTTTCTGGTGTGCAAGTGGCATTATGTATGTGGCTTTCCAAGTAGGTGAGGAAATGCAACATAGCTGCTATTTTTACTTATACGTGTTGTGACTCTATTGTATTTGTATGTAATGCTGATGTTATGTTTTTTATGTACGGTTTGAATGGTGTTGGTTTTTTTTTTTGTTATACCATGATAAGATATGGTGAGATGGGTATCATAAGAGTGTCATTTCTCATTACTGTTGCTTCACTGATTAGAACTGAAATGTGTTATTGATATGTTTTTCTTACATTGATGGCGGTTTGTATTGTGAGCTGCTTTGAATGCAGTTGTTTTGCTGAAAAGTGGCATATAAAGTAAAATCAAATTCACAAACATTTTCACAAGGAGTGCCAAAATATTGTCAAAAGCTATCTTTTGGCTGCTGAAAATGTTCTTGGCAAAGCTGTGATAACAGTAGTTTCATCTCTACTATAATTATGATTGTGAAGGTGTGAACGTGTTTCCTCCATTTGTGTTCTGTATTTTCTTGCTAAAGTGGTTGCCTGGGGAAAAAAATATTCTTATTAGTTTCTGTTTTGGCCCTGAGCAGAAAAGTTAAAAGGACAGTCCAAGAACCAGAAACCAAAAGTGTTGTTCAGGACAATGAAACTTTAAGGTTTGAGGAAAATAGTAAGCTAAAAATATTTCCTTCAAGAAATGAAATGTGAAACTGGCATTTGGATTGTGTAAAATCTGGGAGGAAGGGTTAGAGTACAGGAGGGGGCGTATCCGCTATCCATGGATTCACTTATCTGCGGATATTGGGAAGGCCCCACCGGCTGTTGTTTTACCGTAGACGGTGGCCTGTGTTTTCCTATAAGCAGCAAAATGCTGCTTATAGCGCTGGAGCCGGCTGAGTGCTAGAGAGGCTCAGCGGAAGAATAGGAAGCAGGAACTGGAACTGCTTCCTATTCTTCTGCTGAACCTCTCTAGCACTCAGCCGGCTCCAGCGCTATAAGCAGCATGCTGCTGCTTATAGCATTTGTTTCAAGGAAGACAGACCACGTTCTAAGGTAAAATAATGACCGATGGAGTGCGCGGGGGGGGCTGCGGAGGGGGCGTTTGACCCTATTCGCGGTTCTCCAGTATCTGCAGGGGGGGCCTAGAATGGATCCCCTACGGGTACCGGGGGGGGCTGTATTTCCCTGTGTAAATTGGACTAAGACCCAAAGAGATATCAGAGAAGAGTTTCTGTTAATGGACAAGAAACTGGACTTAAAATGGGAACACAGATGAGTTTTCAAATATTGCTTTAGCTTGGAACATTAATTGGCACAATGGGAGCCCAAGTGCTCTGGCCCAAGGCCTCTAGCAACCTGGCGCCAGTGTTTGAGTGATGAGATCCACAGGCAGGCACTGCCAGAGCTCTGTGGGAGCATGTGTGCCTGCAGGTACTATGTTGGGGGTTCTGGGATAGTCAATTCAATTCGAAAACCTCTATTGGCATAAAGGGATAGTCCTAATTAGGATATTAAGATCATACCTGTACTGTTCCCAATATCAGGCATACCTGTCATTATGATTTGGATGACAAATACGTGCATGCAAATTTAACTGGCAAAATGTACAAAATAGATTTTTTTAAAATGCCTTTATAATTCACAGAACCTTCACATTTCTAGCAGAAAGGTTGGTTGAGACATGAGAGTTCAATATATTGTTCCTAGAAGATTCAGCATAATCTGAGGGGGCTTCTTGATGTATGGCTGCAGCAGCACACATGACATGAATTGCACAGGACATGATAATGGGTTCTCAGATCCAAGAGCTATAGAAACGGGAAATGACTCTGTGGCCGAGGTTGATAAGTCAGAATATGACAATCAGGCCTTTCCATCACCAGTGGGAGCAGGTGATTCCCGGCTGTGATTCGTGTAGAGGAGCATAATCCCATTATCAATCATCAACCATAAACTATGCCACAGCAGGCATTCATATGGCTTGCAGTGATATGCAGGAGCTGATGTACAGAGCAGGACAGTACATGGGGCGGTGCTAAGTAGCATTTGAATTACTAGAGGCTCTGATAAACAGAGTGCTACACTGGGTTGGGCTATACTGACATGGTGCTGCAGAAGGGGGAAACAGTGAATTCCACACAAGCAGGAACTTTGGAAAGCCCTGAAAAGTTGAAAGAGCTCTATAGAGTGTGCAAGTGTGTGTGTGCGCGTACGTGCACGCTTACCATTTTGTGCAGAGAGGTAAGTGCAGGTGGCCTCTTCACTGCCATAAAGTGCGTGGCTGTAAGTTCCGCTTTGTGGATATGTTAATAAGCTCTCTATAAGAATTGTACGACTTTGGGTTATGCTAATTTAAATTTCCTGGTGGAGAGCTTTGCAGAGTCCCAGAATTACTAAGCATGCAGGTAATCATGTTTGATTAACAACTACCTGCTTCCTTGTATCGGGCAGATAGATTTTCACTATATTTCATTGCAATTCCATCTTCTGAAGATACAGCTAGCAATTTATGGGCATCACTTTTGGAGGAGGAGTTGCAGAAAAAATGTGTTTTTAATGACCTGGCTTATGTGTAGTGAATAAGGAATAAATTTGATTTGTGTAGATTTATATATATGAACCCATTTTGGATAATGGACATTTCGGGGGGGGGGGAATCAAACAGATTAGTTGCTGGCGGAAGATCCATGCAACAGAGTATATTCCTGTGAACTGTTGGACTTTGCTGTGCCACAGATTACAAGCTGTTGGTGCCTATTTGAAGTCATAGCATTCCAAGTCAATAATTCCACAATTCAAAGTTTGAAACTTGATTATCAATCCTCTGTTCTCCTTCCATTGTGTGTTTTCTGTTCTAGGCTTAGGTAACCAGGACTCTACAGGAATATGACCTTAATACAGGTTGATTACCCCTTATCTGGACATCCGAAATCCAGACTATTCAGAAATCCAGACATTTTGGGGGCTATGACATTAAAAAAAAAAAAAACTTTTTCTAGTACCTGTCTGGCATAGTGCAAGGCATGCTGGGGCACAAAATTACTAAAAATATTATATAAAGTTACCTTCAGGATGTGTGTCCAACCCCCAAGATTTCTCATATTTATGCAAATATTCCAACATCCAGCAAATCCGAAATCCAGACAACTTCTCGTCCCAAGCAGTTCAGATAAGGGATACTCAGCCTGTGCAGTAGTTACAGAAAAGACGCATTATGCATGAACCACAAGGTGTGTATCTTATTTCTGTCCTCGCAAGTCTGTGCTTTGATCACCAAGGATACCAAAGAGAGAGGTCACATCTATATCCCACCACTGTTTGCTGGGGTGAGCACGTGAAGTGTGAAGGGGAGATGCATCCCTAGACACACAGTGGACACCTACCAACAAACCAGTAAACTCTGGCTCCCCAGCACATGCCCCTGTTTCTTTAGAGACACCTGTCTCTCCGCCACACAATACATTTCCCATAGCAAGTGGAACACTGCTGTGAGCCAGCAGACATGCAAAGCATACAGTGACTCATATAAAAGGACCCCATTCGTGTACTTCATTAGGATTCCTTGGAAAATAATATACTGTATGCCAAAATGAAAATGCCATATTGTCCCGAGTATAAGATGCACCTGATTATAAGATGCACCCTTAAAGTTTGGTGCTATTAAAAAAATTTAATTAAATCACTAAATTTAAATTTATACCAGTGATTTAACGAACAGTGCAATCATGTGCATGTCTACTCAGAAGCATGTCCCACTGTTCTCAATGGAGCTTACTCTCAGGAAAGTGTGCACAGGATTGCAGCCTAAACCATTAATTGCCTGGGGAGGGGGGATGAAAGTGTATGTGATCTTGCTTTACAAAAGGATACAAAACCCAGCAGACCAGAGAACGAAAATTAACAACTGATTACAGCCTGGAAAGGGGAGAAGTATATGTGCTCTTGTTTTAACAAAGAAAAAGGACATACCATAAGCCCTGCAGGGCAGAGAAGGAGCCCACTGTATCTCTGCCATTATCGCCACTAAAAACAAACACATGCTCCGAAATCTCCTCTTAGCCTCGCTGCTTCTTCCAACAGTGTCCCATGTCGTTCAAAGGCCCTCACTGCACAGCTGAGCAGCAGCAGTGAGTATTTTGCTGCCCTTTCTCTGCTGAGCCTGGGGGAGGGGCGGCTGCAAACCCAAATTGCAACAGCCTGATTATAAGACGCACCCCTAGTTTAAAAACTTAAATTAGGAGAAAAAAGTGAGTCTTATACTCAGACCAATACGGTATATGTAGAAAGAACTGTTCCAATCACTTTCTCAATCAACAAAAGCATCATTAGCAACTTTGGATATGATCTTGTAATCATGGGAGGGTCTCCTCATCATCTCCGCATGAGGGGAGCTCCAATTCAAAGGGGTTGCAAAGTGACCTACTTGGAGGAGGGGGCAAGGAAATATCAAACAGTCCAGACACGAGGGCTGCTGATTTTATGGCCTTTATTAGAATCCCAGAGGAATGGCTTCATATAAGGAAAAACATGTCAGTTCCAGCCTTGAGAGGCTTTTTCTTGGACCCATTCTCCTTTTGGCCAGCTCTGAAGGACTTTAGCCTACATGGAGGTTCTACGTTCCAATCTGAGCATGGGTCTACTCTATAGGGATAAACAGATCGCCCAGCCTATTTGCACTGCAGTAGCAAGGCAAGATCTCTGGCTTGCATTAAATTGGGCACAGTTGTCTGAATGTACTTAAATGGCTTTGAGCACACATGCACATCATGCTGGAAAGAGGTGTTGTTGCTAAAGAATACTGAATGTATGTCAAGGTTTTGGAGGGTTAAGTCGGAGCTACACTGCACGTGTTCGCGTTCCATATGTGTCTGGTGTCCTGCCCCCAGGTCAAACAACAGGCTCTGATTGGCTGAATGAAATGCAAACGCAGCCAAAGTCGAACCCAGCTCGACTTTGGCTGTGTTTGCGTTTCGTTCAGCCAATCAGAGCCCGTTGTTTGACCTGGGGGCGGGACAGCAGATGCATGCGGAACGCAAACGCGTGCAGTGTAGCTCCAGCTTTAGTCCTTTTTGGGAGGGACTAGGGAAGAAGTAACCCTAGAACACTGAAAGGTTATGACTGTAAGATTATGAAGAACAGGGGTGGAAGCTCATAAAACGTTCTGTTCTCTGTTGAGTGCAGAGGTAGTAGTACCAGTACCAGTATTTATATACTGCCTTTCTCTGATCATCGGATTTCTCCTCCAACTTTAATTCAAGGTGGTTTACATAGGCAGGCTATCTAAACCAAAGCAGTTTTTACATATTACAAAAGTTCTAATCTTGCACAGAACGCTCATTCCAGGGGGTTTCTTTCACGGTCTGGCCTCTCTCTGGCATTCGCCTCCCACGCATTGACTTGATGGCAACGCTGCCTCCCACTCAGTGTGTCAGCTGCAGAATTCTCTCTCCCACCGAGGCTTCTGCAGCTTGTCAGTGGCATGTCGACAGCTCTCAACTGGTCTCGAACTGCCATCCTCAGATCTTCAGGCATATGAGGCGGTTGCTCTACCAACTGAGCCAGACCCTCTGCCCCGAGTGGATCACTAGAATCCTCACCAATTTTTGTGTGTGTGTAGGCTACTGAGTTTTCATGTTTTTCTTTCCAAACATGAAAACTAAGAACATATTTAACAACCCAATCCTAACTTTCCAGCACTGATGCAGCAATGCCAACCGGCTGAGCACAGCATCCTGAAGTGCGGGGAGCAGTCATGGGGGCATCCTCAAGGTCAGGGAATGTTTGTTCCCTTACCTCAGGGCTGCATTGCGGCTGCATCGGTGCTGGAAAATTGGATAGGATTTGGGCTGGCAACCAACGTTCAGATTCCAAAGATGCAAGGCAAGTCTCTGCCTTCTACATTTTGAAAGTGGATTCTGTGCTTCTTGCCACAGTGACTGCCCCACAATCAGACATTGTGAGAGGAGAGGCAGAATTTTGCTAATGTATTAGCCTTGACTCCTCGCCTTTGTTTTATCTGCTATGTGATTTTTAAAATAATTTTATGTTGTGGTGGTGATGTTTTCATTGCGGTTAGCCATGTTGGGCACCTGTTGGATGGAAAGGCTGCATATAAATACCTTTTAGTAGTAGAACACAGATTAAAAGGAGCCTTGCTCCCCCATCATACCTTGTAAAACAGATGAATAATTTGCACTAAACCACAAGAGGTTGGAGAGAATGTTAAACAAGGATTGTGTTTAAGCGGCTGCTGGAGTTTTTAGTGTAAAGAACTTACAGTTTCCACCCAACTTTGCTCCCTTTATTAGTAAAACAAATGTTGACCATGTGGTCAGGTGGAGGAAAGGGTCTCTCTTAACCTCTTCTGATGCCAATCCCCTGGTCCTTTGAGCTATGAAGAGTCAATCCCTTTCACAGCATAAAAAGTCCTGGAGAGGACTCCACAGTCTATCACAGGTTACAAGCCACAATAGGTATACGCAACCTCCTGGTTTTAGGAGTAGGCTCTCTCTTAATGCCAGATGCAAGGGAGTGGCAACAGGATAAATATATCTTGTCTTGTGTGCTCACTAAGACATCTGGTAGGGCCACTGTGAGACACAGGAAGCTGGACTAGATGGGCCTTTGGCCTGATCCAGCAGATGTTGTTGTTGTTCAGTCGTTAAGTCGTGTCCGACCCTTCGTGATCCCATGAACCATATCCCTCCAGGCCTTCCTGTCCTCCACTATCTTCCTGAGTTCGCTCATTTTCATGTTCGTTGCATCGGTGATGCTGTCTAACCATCTCATCCTTGGCCTTCCCCTTCTCCTTTTGCCTTCAATCTTTCCCAGCATCAGAGTCTTCTCCAGAGAGTCCTCTCTTCGCATTAGGTGGCCAAAATATTTGAGCTTCAGCCTCAGTACCTGTCCTTCCAGGGAACAGTCAGGGTTGATCCAGCAGATACCATGGGGCTAATAATTATGTTTTTAGGATGTACTTCCTCTGAGGGCAATGTAGGGAGCAGAGATTCCCCTCTCCTCCCACAGGCAGTTCCATAGTCCTGATTCAAATTGGGGGCTCTGACTGCTTCTAAGCATGTTTAGAGAGACAGAAGATCCCGGCATAGGTCTCTAGCATCACATCTAGTTTAACTAGGCTTACCGGATCTCCAACCGGGACAGAGTGCTAGACCTTTAGGAGAAGGAATGTAGGCAGGTGTAGCTTGTTAAACCTTAGAGCACAATCCTAGGTTTGTCTACTCAGAAGCAAGCCCCACTGAACACAATGGGGCTTGCTTCTGAGTAGACATGCCTAGGATTGTGCTCTAAGGGTTTAACAAGCTACACCTGCCTACATTCCTTCTCCTAAAGGTCTAGCACTCTGTCCCGGTTGGAGATCTGGTAAGCCTAAGTTTAACCCTTAGTTAAGCACTAACGTGTGTGTGTGTGTGTGTGTGTGTGTGTGTGTGTGTGTGTGTGTGTGTGGAGAGAGACCAAAAAGCCCCAGCAGGAACAGGACATCTTCTCCCATTGGTGTACTTGGGTCTCTATCTTTCCCCCCTTCCTCATAGGCTCCTTGATTTTGCAGAAGTGTTTGTATCCTTGAAATAATATAGAGGCATTAAAAAGAAAACACTTCTGTGCTAAGATAACTTTTCAATGCTGCATTTCTTTTGTATAAATCTCAGAGGACACGTGTATTTTAACAGTAGGTGTCAATTTAAAATAAACATGGATGAAAGTTCTGTTTATCATGGGGCTAATAATTACCTAATTGATATGAGCCAGAGCTCATTGACCCTGCAAAAAAGCAAAGCTCTTCCTGTTCAGCTTGACATACTGTATGCTTAGAAGATAATGCCCTATGATTTATTTCAGTCAATACTTGCAAATATTGGTTTAAACAGGTCACCATCTATCAAACCCAGTGGAGCTATCAATAGCATCTAGAAATATTTAGGAATGCTCTCCTCCATTACGGGGGGGGGGGGAGGATTTTAATTTCAATTATAGAGAAATGTCTGTTTTTACCCTATCTTTACAAGCACAAACCTTTACAAAGTAAGTAGGAGAAGTTGAAACTAAGGTCCTGCTTAACTCATGAATCAATAGAACTTTTGCATCCTTGAACTGTGATGTCAATGATGAATGATTGTGCAAAGAGACACATACTAAACCATTTACATTTTTGCTATCGCTCGCTCGCGCGTGCGCGCGCGCACACACACATACACACACACACACACACACACACACACACACACACACACACACAGAGAGCCATCTTCTGCCACATAATTCCACATCTGTGTCAATGTCCAATGCACAGCCATCTATTGGGAGCCTCCATGACATTTAATACTGTTTAATCCTGAATCATTCCTTACTTTTACAGATAAGTGTGTATTGAATGGATGTAAAATACTTGATGTATAATATATCTTACAGTGAAACCACTGACCACATCAGGGCTAATCCACAATAGGTTGTGTAGAGGTGTGGTGTTGGAAGAATTAAAATTAAGAGTATTTCAGATTAATTAAAAAAATTCTAATGACATTGTGGACCTACCCTTTTCGCCTCATCCCAAGGGGAGAGGTATAATCAAAAGGGGCAGGGTAGGATATTCCTGGGGTTTTCTTTGTTCAAGGGACCATGCTGTAACAGGAACATGTTTCAGGGAGGACAAACTGGGTACGCTCAAAACAACAAGTACAGTTCAACATTGAGCTCTAATCTTCACCTCCTAGTTATCCTCACTGTCTGGGAGCTAAGGTCTTGTACTTTCACAATGAGCTTGGCCAGCTCAGGACATCTGGGCTGCTCTGGAGAAAAGGACAGGCCAGTGGTGAATCCCTGACAGCTTGGGTGTTGCTGCCTTGACTTGTATCTGGAGTGTTGGTGGTGCCAGTCTGGGCACACCTGCCCCCAACACCTGGTGAGAACCCTTGCCCTTGAACTATGGTCAGTCTCCCCTGTACCCCTTTGCTGGCTTCACCATTTTCCCTCCTGCCCTCTTCTCTAACCACTTGAACCTTTCTCTGTCCTGGCTTGTTAGTCTCCTTCCTTCCCTGTGACTCTTCTTTCTTCACCCTAGTCATATCCCTTTCTGTCCTGCTTCTTTCTTTCCTCTTCTCCCCCCCCCCATTTCAAGCTCTCTCCTTCTTCCTCATCCTGTACCTTGCTCGAGCCTGTTCTCCATCCTTCCCTTTCTTCTTCTTCTTCTCTGTCTTTCCCTTGTTGCCTCCTTGCTCATCACTCGCTTCATCCCTGCCTCCATTTTTCACTTCTTCCTTGCTTTGGAGGCTTCCTGCCTCTGGAGGCCCCACCCATCCCATTAGCCAGCTGGGACAGTCCTCAGCCTCCACCGGTTCTCCCAAGCCTGGTGGTGATGTCATCGTCAGTCATGTTGGAGTTGGGTGGACAGCCAAAACAGCCCCACGTGGGTCTTCCAGCTCTGCTGGGTGGAACAGATTGTCACAAATGGGTTGTTCTTAATTTTGGGGGGGGTTTGGGTAGTGTATTATAAATTACGGTAAATATACGTTATAAAAATAATAGAGGTTTCATGCTATTAAAGCAAACATTTGTTCTCAAATGCTAGTTTGTTAGAATAAACCTAAATTCTTCTTTACAAGAACTATATAAAGTATCTTTTGCAATTCAAATGAGTCACTAAGAACTTAAGGGAGAAAATATGCAGACTGCCACCCAGAATAGCATGAAGCTTCTCTATGAAAATGGTATCAGCAAGTGTCTACCAATTTCAAATTAAAAATCAAAGGAAGCCATTAAAAGAGGAGCATGTTGTTTCCCATGTGTGGCACTGAGGCATTTATTTATTTCCTGAGGGGAGGAGGAAAAACCTCAAACGACATGACTTTGGGTTTACAATCCATAAATTATCAAGTCATTTCTCACTTGTGGAATTAATATCAGCATACACCCCCACATCAGCTTGAGACCGTTGAAGGCTAAATTTACAAAACATTGAATCAATACGTCTGTGCGACTTAATTAATAAACAGCATGGCATTCAATAACTCCAAGAAGGAGGCATTGCAGCTAATCACCTGCTTTTTCAGTTTGTTTGGAAGTGTTGTCGGTGTTTGTAGACCTGCCAGACACTGTGGTGAGTCAGCTCCTTGTGGAGAATTCATAAAATCAGCAGATGAAAAAAAAAAAGAATGTGGTCCTCAACAGAGAAATGTCACTAAATATAAAAACAAGCAGAGTGATGCATACATGACTTGTACAACTACAGTGTGGGCTGATGAAAAAGGAAAAGCTTCAATGGTTGGGGGATCTTATTGATCAGTTGGATGCCATGGTCCTAAGAAATGAAGCTGGCTCATCCAAGAATCTGGCTAAGGCATATGCCATAGAGGCAAGTTGGCAGGTACCTGGCTGCATCTACCATTCCTCCTCCTGCTCATAGGGAGAGAGGAAAGGAGCAGAAGGAAGTGTGGAGGAGAGGAACGTGGTTAGCTTACAGCATCTCATTTTGTTGTGACTTTAAGGCAAGTCAAGAAGAGCCGGGTTATTTTACTACTCCTCGTTCCAAATAATGATAAAGCCCAACAATCTCACTAGAATTTCTGTTCACCTCTCAGGCAGGAGGTTAGAGGTCTTTCAAATGTTATTGCTTCTACAAAAGCAAAAGCTCATCATGTGCACTATTATCTGCTTTGTGACTGCAGATGTGTGCATCTTCTGTACCATTGAGGAAAAACCTGCATTGTTCTACTACAGGTTGATTATCCCTTATCCATACATCCGAAATCCAAACGTTTTTGGGGCTATGGCTTTAAAAAAAAACCTTTTCCAGCACCTGGCTGGCATAGCGCAAGGCATGCTGGGGCACAAAATTATTTAAAATATTGTATAAAATTACCTTCAGGCTGTGTGTATAAGAGACATAAATGAATTTTGTATTTAGACTTGGGTCCCATCCGCAAGATCTCTCATTATATTTTTGCAAATATTCCAAAATCCAGGCAAATCCAAAATCCAGACAACTTTCCATCCCAAGCAGTCCAGATAAGGGATACTCAACCTGTACTACATATTGTGAACAAATACGGATAAGAATTGCAATGATAGTCTTCACAATATAAAGATCTGAAATTGCCTTGTGACGAGAAGATTGTTCTTTGTCAGTTTTGTGAGCCAGAAGCCAAACACTTCTTTGGACATGAGTGACCATACTCCATTGTCTTGCAATATCGTGCTTGTTTGTGACCTAATAGTCACCTGATCCACTTGGACAACCATAGCACCCCGAAAAAGGTAGACAAAGGATTCAAAATGCCAAGGAGAGGCAATCATTAGCAGCTCTCGTTCAGTGACAGCTGAAATTATGGTACTTATCATTTATTTGAGAGACTGTAGTGGTATGTCAGCCTGTAAAAGTTCTATATTTTCTCTATATTTGTGAATCTTCAAATACTGATTTTATTAACCAGAGTAAGGCAATGCTGTCAAAGTTTTGCTGTGAACTGAGGACTGGGGTCTGAGCCTGGCAAGAAAATAGGGAAAACTGTCTGTACTGTATTTCTTGTTTTTCTCTCTCATGTTTCAGTTTTGCATGTAATTAATTACAGAGACTCCTATTAGAGTCAGCACATAGCTTGGAGCACTGATATAATGTGCTCACAGTGCTTGCATGCACACACCCAGCAGGAGGCAGTCTGCTGTGTTCTGCAGAAATGGAGATATCTGAACATTGAAAGAGTATCTCCTGTAGTCTGGGGACTGCTGTTGCAAAGGCAAGAATGACTTTGCCATGTGTAAATCTGAAAGAATGTGCTACATGGAGTTTGTGAAATGTGCTCCTGGCAATAGCCACAATTTGACTTTCCAGGCATAGGGGTGGATAACTTCTCAAGATTGTGAAATGCTACATATAGGTCCATTTAATTTCGTAGGCACAAAAGGTTTGTAGCCCTTTCTCTTTTATGGAATTTCATGGCAGCTACTGAGAAGCAAGTCAGTCCCTTTCTGCATGGCTCTGCTCAGACTTCTGCTTCCTGGGTGGGATGTAAAATGAAATGGAATCTTATTACCTGGCCATTATCTAGAGATAAATGACCAAGGGAGTAGGTCTCTACCAATGGTGGATGGTCCCCCAGATCACCTCACATGACCTACTGAAAACTAGTGTTGATTTAATGACATCCAGTCCTCAACCACAATCAGACACACTGACTGCAAGACTGTAAAACTTGTTAGGTTGAACGACGTTGGATTTGGGCAACATAAGCCTACCCATGGTACCTCAGTCCAATAATGTAGAATACAGGCAGACTCATATTTCTGTCAAAGGTACAATTTCATCTGCCAATCACTAAACAACAACAAAAAACACGTTGATTTACAGTGCAATCCTGTGCAACTATAGGCCGCTGAAGCTAGGGTGTCGTAAATATGCTGTTAAGCATGTTTTTGACATCCAGAGAGTAAGCGGCACTGGTGCAGAGGCCGGCACTGCTCACTCCATGACCTATCTGGACCCGCACCGGCCACCACAAGTGAGTGCTGTGCTGATCAGTGCAGGGGGTGGGCGGGGGCGGCGAGGGAAAGGGCCATTGGCCGACCCGGGTTGGGAGGGGGTGGGAATATCGGCGCTGAGATATGCTGATATCCTATGCCCCGTCGCAGCTCGGGCTAGCCTTACACGGCCTCCCCAGTTGTGTGCCAGCTTCAGAGCTAGTATACATCTGAGGAGGCCCATTTAGGCTCATGCCACTTACACCGGGGGAAGGGGACGAACGTCCCCTTCTCCCGAGGTGCGTCCAGGCTGTGCCGGGGCAGGCTGCAATGGGCCTAGGATACAGCAGCCGGCCCTTTAGGCCGGCCACATATACTTACACAGGATTGGGCTGTAAAGCTGGGGCCTCAGTCTGAAGACTAAATCCAGCTTGGAAACTAGACTGGTAAGGTCCTGGAAATCAATTGCATTCTGACTAGTGACGTCAAATAACCAAATGCAGCTCAGGAATGGAATTGGACAGATTCATAATGTTTGTCTCCAAAGCAAGATGAGCATTATGACCCAAAACGTCTCCTTTAGTTCGAATTTCTATCTGAACTGGAGATGAACTTAAGCAGTGCCTCAATTTCTCTCACTATTTTTAAATTGTGTAATGTAATATTTAATTCAGTTTTCTTCCAGGGCTATATTTACTTACAATACTGCATGTAGCTTGAAGAAATTTAAAAAAAAATGACTAGGATTAACCTACTCAAAATTCGGCAAGAGTTTTGAAAAATGTCTTATGATGTGGGGAGATAGTATTCTTGCATAATGAAAATCCAAGTTTTTAGATTTGGGTTGGAGAATATAATAAACAATAGGGTTTAGAGGAATGCAATACCCCTTATGGACAAAATCTTATGATTCAGGCCCAGCAGTTAAAGATCTTTCCTCGGTAGTGGGAGTATAATATTAATAATCTACAATACGCTATTGTAACCAATGAATATGGCAAGTGTCTGTCTATCTGCGTGAATTTCCTGCAGAGTTTAATAGATGTGAAAGCTTACATAATGCATTGCTCAGTATGTCAGTTAAGTTTAATTTTGTTATCTTTGCTCCATTTTAAGAGGTTTATTGAGACTGTTTTCTTAGCCTCAAGTTTCCGTGTGTCTTGTTTTCTTCTCAAAATAAATGGTCTGATAGTTTATGAAACGGTCACCTGTTTTATCTCCAAGAGACAACAATAGGTGATTTGCTTTTAGTATTTCAGCATGTGGTTATTGCTGTGTATTTATTGTGGTGCCTCGTGCTACATTTCTAAGCCCTCTTCAAAGAAAAAGATATATTTTTGCCTCTTGAAGTTTTCCACAGACATCCATTCATTTAGATTAACAGTTCTTCAGATGTCAGTCACTGTTTCTCCTTTCCTTAAAAATACAACTGAGTGGGATAAATCTCTTGAGCTGCCTCACACACAAGTAGAAAAGGAGTATTTACCTGCCAATAATTCAGGTTCTGTACTTTACCTTAAATTATGCATGCTGGGGGGGGGGAGGAATTAATTAATTAGTAAGAATATTCATATACTGTTTCAACAAAAGTTCACAAAGCGGTTTACAAACAGCGCAATCCAGCGCAAGGATCCAGCCGGTGGCCCAGGGTCGCCTGCTGGATCCTGGCCCAAGACTGCCTGCCAAGCAGCGGGCTGAGGTCTACTCGGGGAAGGGGACACTTGTCCCCTTCCCTGGGTGTAAACCGGGGCCAGCCAGATAGGCCTCCTCGGATTTCCACCAGCTAAATAGCTGGCGGAAGTAGAGGAGGCCGTGTAATGGCCTAGCCGGCCTGGCTGGGGCGGGGATATGGTATGCGCCATCCCCCGTCCCCTCCCAGGCCGGCTAGGCCAATGGCCCCCCTCCTTTGCCCCCACCGAACAGTCCCTGCGGTCGCCGGATCCGTACTCACCTCCTCCGGCGGATACCCGGGCGATCCGGCTACAGAGTGAGGGCGGCCGCCCTCTACGCCAGCCGCCCTTACTCCCAAGTAGTCGCAAACGTGCTTTCCGGCAGAAGGAACACTAGCAAACAGCCACTAGAAAAGACATCGTGCTGGGGTGAAGAGGGACGTTGTCCCCCTACTAAATATAAGAGGAGCACCACTTTAAAAAGTGCCTCTTTCTCCAGTTTGCAGGGAGGAAAAGAGCCCATCCTGAGAGTGTCTTCTGTTCTTGGGGAGTTCCACTTTCTAGTGCCCACTCTGTTCAAGGCTAACGTTCTATTTAGAGAACTTTTACCACGAACAAAGTCACCACTGATGACTGTCTCACAGCCTGAAAGACAAATTGACTCTTCGTCTGAGATCCATTTGGATTACTGTAGCAGTTTGTGACCTTTTGAATCAGTGCTGAAACCGTACAATTAGTATATCTCAGTTCTTAGCTTCTGGAATAAAGGGTTCCTCACAACCTATTAGGGTTAGAACAGAATTTAAAATTCTTCAGATTCTAATTTTTAAAGTGGACGGCTCTAAGATCTGTATTCAGTACGTGATGAAGTTTCTGACCCTGAAATGCTTGTTTAGCTTTTTTCTAACCTTGGGTCACGGTGCATGGAGGTCTCTGTACTTGGCATGATGATGGGAAGAAATGGATGCTGTCTGCAGTGCCCCCTGACCTTTGGAAACCCCTCTTCTCTGAGCAGAGCAATGCTTTGGACTTGCTCTTGTTTATTAAAGCTTTACAAAGCTCTTGTAGCCTCAAACGATTGGCACAATTTAAATCCCTTTAGATGAAGTTAAATGGATTGTAATGGCCTGAACAGCTCTGGAAGGTCACACAAAGACCACAGAGACAGTTCTTGCAGCTCTCTGCTTTCTTAAAACCCCTCCTCCTTAGTCATAATCACCATCAATTTAGTATTTGGGACTGATGGCAATGACGGCACTAGGGCTAATACAAATCAGATCTGAGTTGTTCAGTATGTGTGTGCTGTTGACCACTCCATAGCTGGTGTTAGATACGATCTGTTGGTAGATGAGGTGAGAAGACACCAGGGACGTGTGGTGTAGGGGAGGCAGAACCACCCTGTTGTAGTCCACAGAAAATAGCCCCTTGCGCTCTCCTGTGATTGTGCACATGCTCTACCCGTGAGAGCAAAAGTGGGTGGAACACCTGCGCAATCACAAGGGAGGCTGTGGCTCTTTTCCCATGGACTCCCATGGACAGGGTGGTTCTGCCTCCTCTGCTGCCCCCACACTGCAAGTCCCTGGAAGACACAGGTGATGTCTTGGTAGGTACAAATCTGTAGTTTGTGGGAAGAGGAAAAGGGAGCAGCAACGAGGACCTCTTTCAATATCTTGCAAGGTGCTCGCAAAGTAACACCCTGCTAAAAGGGCAGCCTACATGATAATTGGGCTGTTCCAGTGCATCCGCAGCTTCTCCCTTTCTCACCCCTCTTGGTCTGCTGATTCCCTTGTACCATTCCTCTCCTTCTGAGGCCACCTTCTGACCCTCCCAGTACCTTGGCAGAAATGGCACTGGGTGGTCTGCATGATAATTGGGCTCTCCCACCGCCACCTTTTCAGCAGCACCGCTTCTCTGCCAGTGCATCGTTTTGCAACTCAGCAGCTGAGAGCAGTTGATGGTGGTGCTGGGAGAGCCCAACTATCACGCAGGCTGGATAAAGAGCTTCCACAGGCCACATCTGGCCCGCGGGCCTTATGTTTGAGACCCCTGGACTAGACACATTCGTGCCCTTGAACCCTCACAAGGGGAAAGGAAGTGACATGAATTATAGTAACGGTAGGCAGAAATAGGGTTAAGCAGCATCCCTTTACTCTGCTGCTGCTGCTTCTCTGCTCTAAATTTTCTCCTCCCGAAGCAGCAATGTCACACAAACCAGTGCGTAATTACCTCCTGAAATCAGATTTACCAACTTGAATGTCATTTTTCATGCTTTCTCTATGAAGGCATGTGGTGTGGAACTTCCAAAAGAGTAGGTGGTGTGGGTTGTTTTTTTTTGTATTATGCTTATTAAAAGCCCGTTAAACAAGCTCCCTCTAGAGTTGCTAGAGATCTGACTTCTACTTTCCTTGAGAAGGTAAACAGTGAAAGTTGTCCCCGGCTCTTTTCTGTGTGTACCTTAGCCCTGTTGAGGATAGTATAGTGGACATGAGCAATGTGAAAAGATAAATTAGGTTATGAATAGTCTAAGAGCTTCTTTTTTTTTTTTTTGCGGCCAGTGACATTTGCCAAAATTGTTATCCTTCAATCCAAACATACTTCCAAGTTATAAAAAGCTCTGAACCCGCTTGATAGACCAATCATGCACAAATGACAGCTTTGTTTTTGTTTTTATTCCCCCCCCCAAAAAAACCCACAGAATTGTGTTGAGACAGTGGACGTCTGACATGAGGCAGGGATCAGTCTTTTGCTGATGTACTTCTGTAAAATGCCTTGTGTTACACGGAATAATACTGCTTTAATAAAAACCCAGAGATCTTCTAAGCTGTTCAAGTAAGTCATCTTTCTGCCTTTGGCTGTTGTCCTCTTGTAAAGCTATAGGCAGCTTGTGGCCTATGCATGTGAGAGGCAGACTCCACTTGATGACCCTTCACAGTGTCTTCTAAGATATAATTTGAGAACCTCTTACATGTCTCATCCATGTGCCAAGTTAGGACTGCAAACGCAAGCAGAGAGGTGGGTTTTTTTGGTAGCTGCCCTAGGCAGACTGCGGCCTTCCTTTTGCTCACCAAATATGGTAGCATTTAGCAAGGAGGGTAGTCATCTGTCTTTCCCAGTGTTTCAGATCGCATATGATTGTTCCTCAGGAGCATCTATATCAGCCATATAAACTTGTTTCATTAAGCCATGTCATTATGCATGGGATGGAGAGCACTGGCGTCACTGTAGCGTGGCGGGCCGCCGGGGGGGTGACGCGCGCCACCCTCCAGAGGCCGGACGCTCCGAGACCAGGGAGCGTCCGGCCCGGCCGGCGCTCCAGGGCCTTCTGAAAAGACGAGGCCCTGGAGCGCTTGCGTTAAAACGCGAAAATTGACGATTTTCGCGCATGCGCAAACCCTTTTCTGAGGGCAAGGGCCTGCCCTCTTGCCCTCAGGAGGGACTGCGCATGCGCGAAAATCTTCAAAGTTCGTGTTTTAACGCAAGCGCATTGGGCCTCTTCTTTTCAGAAGGCCCAATGCGCTTGCGTTAAAATGCGAAAATTGCCCTTGCCCTCAGAAAAGGGTTTGCGCATGCGCGAAAATCGTCAATTTTCGCGTTTTAACGCAAGCGCTCCAGGGCCTCTTCTTTTCAGAAGGCCCTGGAGCGCTTCCCAGCTGGCTCCCGGAGCGCCGGAAAAGGTAAGTCTATGTGGGGGGGGTGAGTCGGGGGGTGAGTCGGGGGGGTGACGCGCGTCACCCGCTCTGGGGTGACGCGCGTCACACTGATGGAGAGAGTGGATATAAAGAGGTTCTTTCCCTCTCACACAACACCAGAACTAAGGGACATCCACTAAAATTGACTGGCGGGAGAATTAGAAAAGACAAAAGAAACCACTGTTTTAGGATGTACTTCCTCTGAGGGCAATGTGGGGAGCATCTAAAACCTGGAGGAAACTGAGACAATTTGTGGGACAATTTCTGAGGAAACAATCCCCAGATCTGGAGTGATCCAAAGCATGTTCTGTATTCCCCCCTCCTTTATTAGTGAATAATAACAAAAATAAAAAACAACAAAAGAAGAAAAGGAAAAAATACATAACATAAATGAATTACCGTATTTTTTGCTCCATAAGACGCACCCCCCCCCAAAAATAGGGGGAAATGTTTGTGCGTCTTATGGACCGAATGCTAAAAAAATGTAAAACAATTACTTGCCGGGGCTTGTGGGGGCTTCGGGGAGGCCTGCGCAACCCTCTGCAGGCCTCCCCGATCTTCAGTTCGGTGATAAATGGTGATTTTCGGGCATTTCCGGTTTTCGCGAAAACTGGAAATGCCCGAAAATCGCCATTTATCGCCGAACTGAAGATCGGGGAGGCCTGCAGAGGGTCGCGCAGGCCTCCCCGAAGCCCCCACAAGCCCCAGTAAGTAAAAATATTTTTCCCTATTTTTAGTTCCATAGTACACATGCGTCCTATGGTCTGATGCATCCTATGGAGCGAAAAATACGGGTACATAAACATTACAAAAATGTTAGTAAACAATAAGCAATCTATATTATAACTGATAACATATAAACATTAAACAGTAGATGACCTAAACATAGATATCTAAAAAGAGGCATCTGTATTTGATTTTTTTTTTTACTGGCTATTGTTATGTTGGAAAGTGTGTGTGTGTATGCGCATGTGCGTGCGTGCACGCGCTGGTCATTCTTATTGTCCTTTTATCCTTAATTGTGTAGGAACCCATAAGGTGGGCTCACACTGCCATTGTCCTAAAATTCATTCTTCCTATTTAATTGTGGTTTATAGGCACCCCTGTGTGATTCAGATCTGTGCCAGGAGTTATATGTACTCTCTAGATATAATTATTTTGCACTATTAATTACAAGACTTTATGCAGCGAATGAAATGCAGTTCATGAGTTCTCAGAACTAATTAGAACTACTACAGATCACTAATTAGAATATTTTTAAGAAGAACTATATTTATGGAATTCTAGAAGAGTCCATCCTCATCCATTTACAAAATATTAAAAGTACTAGAAAGTAAACACCAGTTCCACATGCTCGTTTAAGTCCCTGCTTTTGATTTCTTCAATGAACAGACTTCATTCATGGTACATTGAATAATACATAAAAGCAGTCAGTAACTTTGCATGCTGTGATCTAAATATTGTGTGTTTATTAACAATTTGCAGGAATATACCCAAAGGGAAAAGCTGTACTCGTACACCTTGGAAATATGTGTTCAGGGAGCTTTTGATCACTGGTCATGGTACACGCAACTTGCAAACTGGTACCATGAAAAAGGGAAGCTGGAAGAGGGATTCAGAGCTCAAAGAGTCAACAATAAAAATGTTATTGAAGGAAGTTAATACAATAAGAGGGAGCTGGAAAACAATGACAAGAGTCACCAATAACTATTTACTGCTAGATCATTGGTGCCAACGGGAGGGAGCAGGGCTGCTGTTCAGGAGAAGAGCAAAATGATGCTAAGGAAGGAGAAGTTACATAAATGCAAAGTGTGGCTTTTCTAAGAAAACATAGGGACTCCACAGGGTCTCAAAAGTGAGCAAGAAGGGAGAGGCAGACATCCTACAGTGGGGCAGAGAAGGGGGTAGCAGAAGTTTCCAAGCGAGTATTCTGCTGGGTAGCTAGGAGGACACAGAAGGGAGGGGTAATAGGCCTGCTGATGCAGGGCTAGCTATACTAGTTTCTGTGGTTGAGAAGTTTATTCTCAACCATTCAGCTTTGTTGACTGATACTCCAATGTCCTAGAATGAGTTGCCCAGAGAACTGGAGTAAAACCAAATATAAAATAAAAAGTTCCAGGGCCTTGATGGATCGGTCCAGAAGACCGGATCAAAGGAGGAAAAAAACTACTAGTAGAGGCTCCCTGTAGAGTCCCAACCTTACACAGCACAAGATAATTGCAGCCCACAAGCCTTAGGAGAAAGACGAAGAGAGGGGGAAAGGCTGAAAAGTTACATCATGTGTGTATGGATGTGAGAAATAGAGCAAAATGTATCCGCCGAGTAGGCTATGGGAAATGAGGTTGAGAATTTCAGGGCAGTGAGTTGGGGACACGGAGTCAGGTTCTCAGGACAGCTTGGGAACCAAGTCAAAAGTCTGAAGCACAGATCCTAAGGGGTGCCTGGACTCCAGTCCAAGCAGGCACTCGGGGGAGGAGACAGAGAGAGATCAGAGTTCCACAGAGGATTCCAAGAACTGGATGCACATACATGGAGATGTAACTGCAAAAGGGATTCCAGGACTGAGTGCAAAGTTTGAGAGTCAGAGACTTCCAGTTATTCTCATAGACACAAAAGTAGCCCTTCTTGAACTATAGTTACAGCCTTACATCTTAACTATTGAACTGACGTGCATTGCTGGCATGATATTTGGCATGATATTGTTAATCTGAGTGCACTTTAAATGTAATCATTTTTTGTAAAAAGAAAAAAATGGCTATATCATTATCATCATCACTAATGTATTGACAAAAATGGGCCCCGTAGAGTGGTACATTTTGTAACATTCACAGTGTTTGTCACATTAGGAAAATGTGCCAGACTTAAGCTTGTTGTCAAATGGGGAAACTTTGTGAATATTCTTGTTTATATTCATAGTTCATTTAAAGTTAATGAGCATTTTGAGCAACAACAAAATGTTAAGAATTTCAAGAAAATGCATTGTATAATGGGAGGGAGAGAGAGAGGTAATGACTGACTGACTGACTGGAATAGATTCCTACTGACGAAATGGTAATCAAATGGTTTCCTGCAGCAATGAATATCGCAACCAGTGCTAGGGACTATTTTATGCCAGCATTAGCCCTGAGGAAACATATAATGAGACTCTTAAAAATGGATTGATTGGGTCTTCAATCATCTTATCATCTAATTCTTAGGGCCAAATTAGACATGGCATTACACGCATGATGTTGCAAGTATCAGCTCTGCATATTTGTTTTCATGTAGAAAAGCTCCACAGGCCACAGCATAGTAGGGAGACACTTTCACCCTTTGCCCCTGTCCCAGTCCCAATCCAAATGAGGTTCCCCAGTTGCCTTTTGCCCTAGGAGGGAAGGGTCCATCAATGCCAAAGGTAACTTCCCTTCCAGAATCAGTAGCAGCTGTGGGGGACCCCAATCCAGATGAGACAATGGTTGAAAGCAAAGGGTTAAAGCTCCTTACCCCCCACCCCACCCCATTGTCATGATCCCAACCTGGATTGGAGGCCTGGCTTCTTGTCCTTTTAATCTTCAGTCACTATCCACAAGCAGTTTACTATGTGAACATTCCTTAGTCCAGCATATATTTTGGTTCTATCCAAGGCGGATGGATTACATTTTTACTTTAGTCTTAAATAGCTGAGTTAGCACGAGACAGTTGAAGAAAGGGGTCTTGTTCAAGCTGGGTTTGCTCTGAATTTAGCTGGCTTACAGAAAGCTTTGCAAGATTTCAAGAATCTTGTGTAAGAAACCACAATGAAGTAAACCGTGCCAAGGCATGGTGAAACAAGGTGCTATAAAAGCACAAGACTTGGGAGTGCCTCGCTGATGAGACACACAATGCAATCCTATCTAAACAGCCTTGCCAATGCAGCTACACCACTGGAGCATGCGCCACATCCTAGGGGGGCAGTACCAGAGGTCTCTTCTGAGTAAGGGAATGTTCCCTTGCCCAGGGGTAAGCCTCCACTGCCCGAATGGGTCTACTTGGACCTGTGCCAGTGGTTTTGTTGGCACAAGTCCCAGTGGACCTGGGAAGGGCGATTGAGGTTGGGAAGGGGAATAGGATATCGGTGGCGCTGTTGCTACTGATACCACCCCTTCCCAGCCTTGACAACCCCCTCCCTGCCCCATTCTGCCCACGTCCTGCCCACCTCCCACACTGACTTACTGGCACTGGGGCTTTTTCTGGGGCTACTGGCATGTGGCCACAGCTGCTCGCCACTTGCAGTGGCAGCCTGGCTTTACACTATGGTGTATCGCCTTTTGCCACAACTGTAAAGTACCTATGCGCTGGGTTGTATTCCCCAAGTTTTACCTAGTTTTTCTGTGTATTTTCTGTGCATTTTCTACTAGTTTGGGGGTATTTTAGTCCGTCTCCCTAGCAGCTTCTCTACTAAAGTGTAATTCACAGACAGCCTGAACCTTTGTCTGCAGACCTTCATTTGCATGTCTCTTCCACTGGATTCAGTAATGAGCTGGCTGATTGGCTCAGGTTCCTGCTAGCTCTCTTCCAGGCAGGGAGAATGGAGAGATCAGATAACCGGGTGACATTTCAGCCAAGTGACAAAACTTATCTCTCTTCCTCCAGCCATCCAGCACTCCAGCGTCAGAGAGCCCACCAGCACACTCAGGAAATGTGCGGGGAAGGCTGGTGGCCCCATGATCAAGGTAAAACAGACAGGGAACACGTCTAAGTAGAGAACCATCAGAGTTTACATTGTTTTACATTTGTAATCTCTCATCCATGTTTACAAAGCTTTTTCTGGGGGTTCCTGAGGGTTAAGCAGCAGCTTGGAGTTAAAGCGCATGCGCAAGATTCCACAGCATCTCAGCACCATCTGGTGACAGCCAGTATTATTGCGTCTCTCCATTGTTTTGTTAACCTTCCCCCCCAAAAAAACTTCTCTCAACTTCTCTTTTTCGCTCATTTGGTTCATCCCGTTTTAAATTAGACTTTTAATAAACTGCTTATGTTTTAACTCTGACTCTGTCTGGTCCCTGGTATGGGAAGTACAGTGGATTATCACATCTCCTCGCTCTGCAGGCGCTACTGTGAGAGTGATTTTGATAGGAACCCCTTCGGTTCAATAATGCTCTAGGAGGGGAGTTCTGCCCAGGGAGCCCCTTTGGCTAGCCTGATCCCCTGGGCTGGTGGCAGCAGATTCAATCTGCCAAGGCTTTCCCCCATTCAGCTGTGTGTCCAAACAGAGGGGAGCAGGAAGAGAGTTAGTGTACAAACCACTAGGTGCTGCTGCCCTGGATCAGCCCACAGGTGCTGAGAACCCCTCCCTCTACCCTGACAAGGCCCATAGGATTGGGCCCACAATTAGATTCAGAAAAGCCACAAAGGTGGTGTAATAGTTGGGCCAATAGGTTGAGTAATAGCACCTGCAGAATAACTGGAGAAAGGAATTGGAACAGTGGACATTCCTCGGAACTCTTGGAGTTGTCAAATATGATATAAAGGTAGCTCCCCAACCAAGAGGCATGGCTGAACACCTACCGTCCACCTACCATGCTGTAGTTCCTATCACTTGCAGAATAGGAAAGACAGAAAACATCTCAAATAGCTGGGCCAGCTATTTGTGATTTGTCAGTTAGGGGTCATTTCATTGTCTGCTATTTGTAATTCTCTTTGCTTTGAAATATTAACCTTTTATATCTTCATCAAGTTATTTTTCTCTTGTGTGTGGCAAACTTTAATCATTGTATTCAGCTATTGTGCAACTTATTGGTTGGTCGCTGGGACCATGACAGGGAACAGGGATTCTTGTTCTCTCATCCTTACCCATAGGGATAAGACCCCCAACATTTATCCTAAAAGGTGCGCTTAAGTATTAAATGAAATCAATAAGACTCACAGCCCAATCCTGTCCCCTACCATCTTCCGCCATGCAGCCATGCTGACGGAGTGTGCACTGCATGCAATGGTGGTGGTGGGGACCAGATGGCCAGCAAGAGGTAAGTAAAAATAATTTTACTGGGAGTAAAATATTTTTCACTTTCCTCCCAGTAGGCCGCCTAATCAGCATGGGTCTCCTTGGTCATATGTCAGCTATTTTGCTGGTGTAAGTCCGAGGAGAGACGGGAGTGTGTCGGGCAGGAAAAATGGGGGTAGGATCCCAGATGCCTCTCCAGGCCCTTCCCCACCTTGAACGTCCCCCAAACCATCCATAACCCACCCCTGCTGCCACTTTACCTGCTCTGGTGCAGGCTGTGTTCATCGGTGGCAAGTATGATGAGCAGCTGGCCATTTACACTGGCAGTGGCACAGCAGTGGCATGCCATTTACAGCACCACTATGGCCTTAATTATGGCGGATTGCAAGACCCGCTGTCATAAGGGCCCCATAAGACTGCATAGCTAACTTGTGACCCATGTATCAAAATTTGAAAGATGAAGCCAAGCTAGTGATCAGAGATTCTATGCATTTTATAACTTCGCCATTTACACCATATTATAATTTTAATGCTTGAGCTATTGAGTCAGTAAAAAATAAAGTGCAATGCATCCGGTACCACATTGTTTTCCCTTATCAGCAACCTCTGATAACATTCTGAGAATGTTGTGAATACAGACTGTATTTTAAGGTGTAGAGAAAATCAGCATTATCCTACAGCAGTGGAGAGTTCTTAGTGCGTGTAAAATCAAACAGATTTTCAAAGGCTTTGATTTTGATAGCCTGTTATAAAGTATAGCTGCTTAAACTGATACATTATCTTCATTGCCATTTTAGACCATAGATTAACAATGACAAAGGTGCAGATGTGATTACTGAGAGAGATGTGGCAGCATATAAATGGCTGACTGAAGGTAGGGAAATGTAAGGAGGGAATATTGAAAAAAAAATACACCTAAAAACAAATAGGTAACTAAGCAAATAGTTTGTGTTTCTCTTTAAAACACAGAGGTGGGTAGTAAATTTGACTTTCATTCTAGAACAGTGAAACAGTGATGGTCAGCCATCAAATACCATTATTAATTAAAAAAAAGATAAAGGTGACCCCTGACGATTAAGTCCAGTCGTGTCCAACTCTAGGGTGTGGTGCTCATCCCTATTTCAAAGCCGAAGAGCCAGTGTTGTCCGAAGACGCCTCCGTGGTCATGTGGCCGGCATGACTCTCCTTGCCGCAGCACATAGCATGCAGCTGGAACACGGAGCGCTGTTTACCTTCCTGCAAGCGGTACCTATTTATCTACTCGCATTAACATGCTTTGGAACTGCTAGGTTGGCAGGAGCTGGCCAAACAACGAGAGCTCACCCAGTCGCGGATTTGAACTGCCAACCTTTCGATCGACAGTTCATGGTTCAGCAGTTTAACCCACTGCGCCACCCGCAAATCCAAATGTGGAATATATACTTGAGAGATTATGCCAAGCCTAAAACATTTTGAAAAGCATACATAAGCATGGTAGCCAAGGTTTGGAGCAAACCCACCAACATATACTATTGGGGTTTTTAAAGAATAAATATAATCCAGATTAAATTTAGTGAATACAATTTAGGAGTTAACACAACCAAGTTTAGAGATGCGCTCTTTTGTGAAAAATAGCTCTTACCATTAAGAGAGAGCTATTTTTCACAAAAGAGCGCATCTCTAAACTTGGTAGTGTTAACTCCTAAACTGTATTCACTAAATTTAATCTGGATAATATTTATTCTTTAAAAACCCCAATAATATCTGTTGGTGGGTTTGCTCCAAACCTGGGCTACCATGCTTGTGTATGCTTTTCAAAATGTTTTAGGCTTGGCATAATCTCTCAAGTATATATTCCACATTTGGATTTGATTGGGTCTCTTTTTCATCCAGGCTCAGGTTGACAGACCTTACAAATTCAAACCCATCTGGAGTTCTGGGAGGAGATTCTGCTTTACAAACAAAGTAGATAAAAAACTGAAAAAGGGAGAGACAAGATAAAAGATGAAGAGCTGACAAGATGGAGAGAAGTGATGCTGTGGATGGATTCTGATCGGCTGGAGTTGGAGAGAAAAACAGAGGTAAAACTGAACAGCCCCATAGAAATTGTTGGAAGTAAGTATCTTCCATTGAATTCAGCAAGAAATCCTTCTGATGGATCAGCAGACTTTCTGTCTCTTCCCCCCACCCACCCGCCCTCTGGGCTTATCGTAGGGTTGTCTGTAAAAACAGATAATGTGGGTTAGTGCGCACAAATCCCTAGTACAGTGGTTCTCAAACGTTTTAGCACCAGGACCCACTTTTTAAAATGACACTCTATCGGGACCCACCTAGCTTTACGAGACTTAAAAAAAAGGTGATTTAGAAAGAAATAATATATTTGCAAACAACAACAACAAAACCACCTCAATCCATTTCTGGTAATGAGGCAGTCCTAATGAACAGCCTCAAGGCTTGAGGGCCTTAGTTATGTGACCCAGCCTTCACCTGCACCCACTACCTGTCACTGACAGACTTGGAAAAAACACCCCCCCCCAAAAAAAAAGACACTCAAACGTTTATCTCCCTGTATTTACACAAGCTTGCAAACTACAGGAGTTCAGTTGTTTGCAGGATAATTAGCAGCTATCTTACAAACTGCATGAGCTCAGCTCTTTGAAGGGCAATTAGCAGCTATCTGATTTTTGAATACCCTCAGGGCTTGTGGCAATTACTTATCTTTCCATCACCTGGGGACCCACCAGAAATCAGGTCGCGACTCAACAAATGGGTCCCGACCCACAGTTTGAGAAACACTGCCCTAGCAGAAGCAGTTGGGGTCCATTTTTCCTGCTGCTGGATTAGCAGGTGGTCTCAGAAATGCTGTCCTTCTGGAACTCTGCATTCGTTTAACAGCCCAATCCTATGCTGGCCTCCGCCACCTGTACTGGCTCCACACTGTTGCAAATATGCCGTAAAGCATGCTGTGACAGCGTGGAGGTCAGTCCCACCAGTGGAGAGGCCAGCACTAGCAGGCCTCCCCTGGCGAAGGAGCAGCACCTGCTGGGTCAGGTGAACTCCGTGACAGTCGGCGGGGGAGGGGGTGTTGTGGGGGGGGGGGCGGGGAGGAGGGCAGAGAGGAGGATGGATCAGGCCCAGGAGGTGGGTGGGTTTGGTAGAGGAGGCCTTCGCCAAATCGTATCCCCCATCCTGGGTTTGAAAACCCAACATGGGGCTGCTTGGAGCTGTGCTGGCCGTTTAACTGGTGTACCTCCGAGTAGCTCTTGGAGATGCTGGGGCCCCGAGTAGCTCTCGGGGATCTGCCAGCCATTTAGCTGGAGCCCTAGGGGATGCTGGGGCTCAACATGGCGGAAGGGGACAATCATCTCCTTCCCTCGAGGAGACCTCCAGCCTTGCACTGGATACAGCAGAGCCAGGCTCAGTGCCGCTGTGTCCCAGCGTGGGGCTTTGGATAGGATTGGACTATAAGTGTACAAGGTTTTAGATATGCTTACAAAGACCATCCAATGTACACATATCACATATCCCTTCCTCAAATTATGGCTAGTTCTGCATATTAGCATTGGTGTTTTGAAGAGAGGATGCTTGTCACCGTACATAATTTGGTACCCATTTGAATCTCGGTACCGGGGGAGGGGGAGGCCTGCTGTGGGAATGAACTCAGAATATGTCATACTGGCAAAACTTTATGGAAGGCTATTTGCCTGCATTGCATTTGGCAATAAAGAATGGTATTGTTAGCCTGTCGTGTTTATGAGCACTGAGATTCAAGGAATGGAATTTTTCTGCAGTTTTTTTTTGTTAGTGAAGTAAAAAGAGAGCCAGTTTGAGTCTCATCTGTGGTTTTCTAAAGGTTCCGCTTCCAAGGCATTAGCCTGTGAACAGAAACTTTACTGCAGTATGCCCCATTTACCTGTGCTGTGTGAGAAATGCCTACATTGGATCGTGGATGTTCATGTTCTCCAGTCCTGTCAAAAAATAATAGTGTGGTGTTTTGGTTCCCCCCCCCCCAATACCCCTTCAATCAACACAGCTGGGAAACACTGAGAAATGTTCTCAGCAAAGTTGTGTAGTAAAGCAGGTGAGCTTTGGTTTGGTATAGATTTGGCAGTGCATCCAGGTAAAACAGATGGTGATCACTTCCCTTGGGCCTGGAGTGTAGAACACACATCAGATGCATGGGAGACGGGCCAGAGAGGCAGCCTGTGTGAGGAGAGGAAAAGATGTAGGCCAGCCACACAAAATATGTTCCATGTGATGATCAACTCGCTCTTCCTTGAGATGGGGGAGGAGAAGGGAACCTTTCCTGTTGGCAGGGAAAGTAATCCAAGAGAGACCTCCCTGGACGGTGCCATTTTTTGCACTTCAAACACTGCTGGCAGGCAGGTATGCTATCCTCTCCAATGACATCATGTTCTGAATGCTTGCACTGGTTATGCCTGTTTGCTGGTTGGGGACCAACAAAGCAACATTAAGGTTGTTTCCTGATGCTGAAGTCCTCCTGACAGCACATCCTGAATCCTGAAAAAATGGATGCTTTTGTTGCAAATTGTTCCTCTAGCTCCAGCAATGTTTCCAATGTTCCTCTAGCTCCAGCAATGTTTCCTTTTCTCCCTTTGTTGACTCCCCAATATTGCATCTGCTTCCCCCAAGACTATTATTATTTATATAATAAATAGTTATATTTATATAATCTTTATTTTCAATCTTTCTTTTCTTTCCAATATTTCCACTCTTTCTTTTCAATTCCCCAGATCAGAGATAATAACCAATCACCCACCCAGAGCGTTACTGCTGAAGAAAGAAAACCCAAGAAACTGCCCATTTAAACTTGGATTTTAGCGGGAGTAGAGAGGATTAATACTGCCAATTTGCCATCCTGTTCTGTTTTGATTATAACAACAATAATAAAAACAATATTTGGCCTTTGGTAGTAGGTTCTCCTATTATATGAGCCTGGTGTAAGAGTAAGTACAATGCAACGATTGCCCTGTCTGGAGAAAGGCGGGGTAAACAAATAAAATAAAACTAACAAGATGCCAACCTTTCTTTGGGGAGAAATAGTCATGTCCTGAAAAGATCAAAGTGAAAGTAGCTCACACAACGCAAAAGATCAAACCCTCATATGTAGGCTTACCATATCCAAAGGGGGACAGGGTGCCTACACCTTTAACCATTGTAAAAAGAGGGAATTTGGGCAGGTGCAGCTTGTTGCACCCTTCCATTATGAGCTGCACCTGCCCAAATTCCCTCTTTTTACAATGGTTAAAGGTGTAGGCACCCTGTCCCCCTTTGGATATGGTAAGCCTACTCATATGATATGTATATACTGTATATATTGCCCTGCATGTCCATACGCCTTTACACAGAGTGACGAGAGAGATCTCTGCCCTTGATGGGCTTACAATCTAGATACGGAGAAAGAAGAGACAACCGTAGGAAGGGGGGGTGGAGCAGGCAAGAGTAGCATGGGAAACCTGCAGTTGTTTCAGTGATCATAGCAAAGCCTTAAACGACGTCTTTGAAATTAACCCAGATCCTAATAATGAAGGATGTTCGATCCTCCAGCAGCAGGTGCAGCTGAAGTTGGTGCGGGACGCGGGGCTGGGGGGGGGGCAAGTCTGATCGCGGGAGTAGCGCTGCACACCTTGGCCCCGGCCGGCGTCGCGGTTGGCAGCTCTTCGAGAGACGGGGGGGGGGGGGGAGAGCGCACCAATCCAGACAAAGCGACCTGCTGCTGAAGTCTCCCCGCCCGCCTCGTCTTCCTTTGCCACCACAGCAGCAAGAGCGGGGAGGGCTCCTTCCTCCCTTCCCACTCCGTCCGCCGCCGAGGGGAGCGAAGGATTTCCAGCCCGGGCATTCTGCTCCCTCCGCGGTCTCTTTCTTTCTCGCCAGTCCCAACTCCCCCGCGTCTGCTCTGCCTGCTTAGCCGGACCCCCTCCCGAGAGTGACAGACGTCGAGCGCGGTTGGGCGGGTGAGCAGTGCGCGCTCCTGGCTTTGCCCCGCCGCTCCTCATACAAGTTGCCCTCGAGTGGGCAGAGGGCGGGAGAGCGGACCAGAGCCGCCAGTGTGACGCTCCAGTTGCCGCCCGAGTGCCCGGCGCGCGGCTTGAAGGAGGTGTGGAGCGAACGGGCGGAGGCTGAGGAGGAGGAGGCACGAAGCAGAGGGCGGCTCGCGCCTCCCTCGTGGGCGACTTGGGGCCACCAGCCGGCGCTTCTCCAGCGGCCAAACTTCTCGCGTCGCTGCAGCCGGGATTCCTCTCCTCAAACTTTCCTCGCTGCTGCTGCGCGCGCCTCGCTGCGTCCTTCAGTCCTCCTCGCGCCCCTCTGGATGACCGTGTGGAGCTGGCGGCGGCGTTGGCAGCAGGCAGAGCATGGAGCTAAAGCAGCAGCGGCCAGCGCGGACTCTCCCTCGAGGACGGAGCTGCTGCCCCTCGTCTTGGGCGCTGCTGGCGGCGGCGCTACTGCTGCTGCTGCTGCCGCCGCCGCCCTCGGCCTCCCAGGTGGCCCCGGGGCCCGCCAGGTACTACCCGCGCTTCTCGCCTTTCTTCTTCCTCTGCACCCACCACGGGGAGCTGGAGGGCGACGGAGAGGAAGGAGAGGTGCTCATTTCCCTGCACGTCGCCGGCAACCCGACCTTCTACGTCCCGGGACAGGAATACCACGGTAAGGACGGAGAACCGCGCGGAGGAGGTGTGGCGCCGGCCGGCAGCACCTGTCCGGCCCGCGGGGAGGGCGTGGGGGGGGGAAGAGAGGCTGGAGGCGTTGGACACCTCGGACACCTCGCCGTCCCCCAGTGTGTGGAGCTGCGCTCCGGTCTCTCCACTGACGGCGCAGGGGCGGGGGGGGGCAGAGCTGTGTGAGAGATTGTGTGTGGAGGGGAGATAACGGGAAAGTTGACGGTTCGCTCGATTGATTTTGTTCTCTTTCTTTGACTTTGTCCAAAGCACCTATATACCTCGCTTTACCACCAGCCCTGCCGGTTGGTGCGATTAAAAGAAGGTTTTATTTCGATAGAGTGCCCTGAAAAGTGCTGCTAATCCATTTCTTTCTTCCCTGGTTGCAAAGCGGGATATACATATTCTTAGAAATGATGACAACCATAAATGTGACCCCCCCCCAGTCCGCCCCACCCCACCCCACCCCACCCCGCTGCGTCGCTCTCAAGGCAGATGCACGATTCTTCCGCCGCCCCCCCCCCGTTCCTCCCTCGATTTTTCTGTGGTTTGCTTCCTCGGTGCCTCAATGAACGAATGAATGAATTCTTCGTCTCGAGAGCTTTTGTGCGCGTCCTCCTTACCCCCCCCCCCCTTGGCATGCAATTGAGAGACTGTTGTTGCCTTCGTACCTTAATTGGCAATTATCTATATATCTAGACACATTTTCAGGGTTAAATACTTTTTGCTTACAAAGTTGAGAGGCTACCTACGAGCATCTCGGGGTACATCATGTCCTTGCCTAGACTGGCGGGGCGGGGTACTGCTGAAAAAAGTTGACATGATCCTCGAAGGGCGAGCGAGGCTCTGCCTTTTGCGTACTCCGGACAAAGATGCCCGGGATCACTGATGCTTCACCAGCGCGCTGTAAATTATCTGTTGTTGCATCTATTGAAACAAATCTCGCGGTTTGTTTTTTTTCCGAAGATGATTTTAAATGTCCACATCTTTCGTTTAAAAGCCAGTGCGATGTAGGGGGAGGGGGGGACGGTCGACACGACGACTTACTGGACCACTAAGACCTGTGTTCGAATTCTTGCTCAGCCAGAAAGTTCACTCCGGTGACCTTGGGCCACCCACTCTTGCTCAGCCTAAGCTATCCAGAGGAGGACTGCTATGAAGATAAAAAGGGTGGACAGACTCATGTGCATTGAGATTTTTGGGGGATGGGTGGTGGGACATATGACCTGATCATATTCTATTTATTAGCAAGTAACTTGTGCACAGCACAAGTGTGGGTTATTCACCAGGGTGGGAATTTTCGATTGCTGCTGTGTTTGGGTCCGGGAGCTGTGCAGCACAATCCTAAGCATATTTATTCCACAGTAAGTCCCGCTGAGCTTGTTTAATTATATAGGTATTTAGAGAGAGCCGAAAAATTCACCTTTTAAATTTAAGAAAACTCTCAAAGAGGTTTGCAACCTAATATACCATAATATGGGAATAACATCAAGAGTGATTTATTCCCAAGCCCTCCACATGCTTATCTAGGGGTAAGTATCATTAAACTCCATGGGATTTATTTCTGAGCAAGTCTGTATGTACATAATATGTATGTATATATTATTGTATATTACAACCTGCCCTAATCTTCAAGACAGAGTGGGATAAAATTCTTAATTAATACAAAGAAAGTGTAGATGGGTGGTGTTGGCTACTCCCCTGCCACACAGGTTTAACACAGAGTTACATTTTATTGATTTAATTAGGACTTCAAGAAAATTTGTTGTTAGGGACCTGCTCAAATTGAAGCCTCTAGGCTAGTACTGCCTCTAGGTGTGTTTAAGCTTTGCTGCTTGTTTTAAAAGGAAAAGAAGTGATAGAATTTGTGTGTCATTTATGATGTAAATTGTGAAGACAAATGAATCCTTGGGGGTCCCATTTCGTCAGTAGCATGGACTGTACTCCTTGTCTAGAATGGATTTGAGCTTCTCTTGTCTCAAGCTACATGTTAAAACCTGTGTTGCACTGGTGTGTGAAAACTAGCTGGCCTTGTCCATACTTTTCTCTTGGGATGAGCAGCTACTCTTTTAAAGGATATGCCGGTTCTGGAGAATCGTGCAAGAGCTAATCCAAAGCTTTTAGGATTTGGAAAGAGACGTTTAGCTGTCTTCTGTGGCCCTTGGAGCATAGACCTCTCCTGAATAGCTCGTCCTCCCTCTGCTTGCTAAATGCACTGAATGAGTTGAGTGGTGCCATTTGAAGGTCACCCATTAACTTCCATAAGAATGATCAGCCAATATGATTGTGACACCAGTTTGACCCCAGAAGTGATTGAGCTTTGTCACTGAGTGTGACCTCAAGGAGGGGGATCATTTTGAAGATAAATGCTGAAAGTGAGAATGTTAGGTCAGGCACTCAAAGCCCGGCTCAGTGAACCAGTCAAGTTTCACTGGAAGATCCAGCATTGTCCTTAATGTTTTCCCTTAGTGACTAAATGGGGGAGAACTTAGTCATTATAGTGAAGTGAATTTCTCATGTTTTCTTCTCTGAGATAGTGAAACCTGCCTTTTGCTGTTCTTTCATTTTTCTCATTTGTTGTTTCTTCCTATGCAATTTGTTCCAGGAAATATTTTACTCTCGTTTTTAAAAAAGTAACTTGTGTCCAGTGTGCCACTCCAGCAGTTGTTTATTCTTCAGTGGCAGTGTCTGAGGAGGGGGCAGTGCTCAGCTGACACCACTGAGGGGCTTGTGGGAGCTAGTGGCAAAAAGGGGAATGTTGGTGATAAAAGGGGCCAGGCAGTGTTGAGGTGCTGTGGTGTGCAGGACAATCATGGTCAATGCACACCTATTCCATTTTCTCTCCACTGCCACATCTGCTGGGATGTGCATGAGCAATCCTCTCCCTATCTTGTATGCTGCCTAGTGGTGGCAACCACTAAGTAGCCTGCTCCTCTGAATGCCCTCCCAGAAAATTTTTAGATGTTGTGTATAGTATTCATGGTTAGCACCACAGGTATCGGGATCTATTTTTGCTTTCCTATTATCATCAGTTTTTACTTTATTAACTTGGTGTCTCCACCACCTCCTATGTACTCTAGTCCGGGGTTCTCAACCAGTGGTACTAGTACCACCAGTGGTTCTTTGATGGACTGCTGGTGGTACTCAGACCGTCGGACCACTGGAACCCCGCTCCAACACAGCACTTTCACCGGCATGTTTTCACTCCCAAGAGGCTCCTGCCTTTGGCCAAGCCTCTCAGGAACACTGAGAAGTGCCCTCCCACCCGCCCACAGCCCCCCTACCTGCATTTTGTGGCCTCTGAAGACCCAGAAGTAACTGGTGATGTCATCACTAGTCACTTCCAGTTGTATGCAGCAGGAGAGTGGTACTGGAGGTGGTACTCGGTCAGGAAGGGGCTGAGAACCCCTGCTCTAGTCTGTATAAATATCTGTCTACAGTATAGTACTTCCTTCTCAGTGCACCTCATGTATCTACCAAAGCAGGCAGACAGCCTGCTCCTGAACATATTTACTTAGGAACTGAGTGTGCTTACATTTTGAAGCCTAATTCAGAGGGGCCTAAGGATGGTAGGGCTGTTTGCACACACATAAACCTGTATACTCACAGAGGTTGAGATACAGTTAGTTCAGACGTAACCTTTTTTTTTATGGCATAACTTGTCCATGCCTTCTCCGTATAAGCAAGCATAAAGTATGATTGGGATATTACTGTCTTGACTATTGGCAACTTCCTTGATCTGATAGGCTGTGATCATGTAAGTGCACTTCTTTGTCTTTATTGCAACCATTTAAACCACTAAATGTAATGGTTAGTAATTTAGACTTTTAATTTTCTCACATTTTCCACAAAAGCAAGAGCTGTTTGTATAGATCCTATTATTTATGACCACTGTTGGCAAGTCAATACATATGTCAGCTACTTTCTCTTTACATTTGTTTGTGGTATTCTGCACCTCCAGAATAAAATACATTGAAACAGTCTGACTACAACACAAGGGAGACATGCTTTGAAAAGCTTTATGGCATGTGAATATTTGTGTCTGAATCTTCTTGTTTGTATAAAGATATTTATGGCAGAAAAATTGAAAAATTGAAAAATTGTTCTTAATTATGAGAGTGTTAGGAGTTAATACTGTTAACAGATAAGCATGTATATTTCAAGTTTTATCAATGGAATTTTTTTATCAATGGAATTTTTAAACCAATTTCAGAGATGAACATTTTTGACCCAATCCTCTCCCCCTGAAAAAGTGTGCACTGTATCCAGCGGGGTGGGTGTGTTTGGCGGCGGAGCTAGAGGCTTCAGAGGGGAAAGGGAATTTAAATCCCATTTCCCCTCTGTAAGCAACCTGCCCCACAATGGGTCTTCTTGGACCTGCGCCAGTGATTTCACTGGCACAAGTCCGAGGAGAGAAGGGGGGCAGGAAGGCTGCTGCCGGAGGAGATAGGATTCAGTGTGCACCATCGCTGCCATATCCACCCCTCCCGCAGCCTCCCCATGCCCCATTCCTCCTTCCTTCCCACCCATTTTCACACCTCTCCATCTCTGTTCCACGCTCGCCCCACTCCTCCCACTTCTCCTGCTGACTCCTGCCCCAGCAGGCAGCAGTAGAGCCAATGTCGCATGTGGGAAGTCTCCGGCCTTTCCGGCAGCGTCTCTGGCAGCGTGCTACTCAGCGCACTGCAGGAGTGCCTTTTACGGCTGCTGCTGACTGCCCCAGGGATGTATCTAAGTCACTAGGTTGCGAGTGCGAGTCATTTTTGCTCAAACATGAGTCCGAGTGCGAGTCATTTTTGCTCAAACATGAGTCCGAGTGCGAGTCAGTGCCAAAATATTTTGGGCAAGTACGAGTCAAGTGTGAGTCACTTTTGCGCGAGTGCGAGTAAGACCAAAAACCACGAGTCGAGTCAATTTGGGGAAAATTGCTTTTTCCCTCTGAAAAAGGGGTGAAGTGTGTGGGGAAGTGTACCTAGTCTCGCTGGTCGGTCCTCAAGAATCCTCTCTAGGCTCTGGAGGACAGACCAGTGCGACTAGGTACATGTGTGTGCTAGAGAGGCTCCGCCCGGCACCTAGTCTCTTGCTGCTCGCCCTCATGGCTGCTGACTGCAATCCCGGCTGAATTAAGTGCTATTTTGCCCCCGCGCCACAAATGCCCCCCCATGCCTGGGGGGTTGCAAACCACGAAGAAGACTCTGGACTGGAGGAAGTCTCTGAAGGACTCTTTTCAGAAGACGAAGAAGACTCTCAAAGAAGTAGCTTGCTCTCAGCAGCAGCAGAGTCTGCTGCACAGGATACACAGGAACCATTAGGACGCCAAAAAAAGCCTAAAAGTTTTTTTTAAGCTTCTTTTTAGGCCGTTTTTTGCAGGTTCATTTTTGCGGCGGCGCCTGTGGCGGCGTTGAGTTAATGTTTTGCGGTGCCAACTATGGCGGTGCAGAGTGAAGGGGGGTGCCGGACAGGGGGGTTGCAAAAAGGTCAGGAGGCCCCCACCTGAAAAAGAGCTAGCTACGCCTCTGCAAGTCATTACTCCCATGAGTGTGAGTCAAGTGCGAGTCCCATGGGTCGCGAGTTCGAGTGCGAATCACTGGGTCACGAGTAAGAGCCGGAAAAAAGTGACTCAGTCGCACTTGCGAGTCGAATCACTTGAGTCCCCAACCCTGGTAAGCCCCATTGAATATAGTGGGATTTACTTCTGAGTAAGCATGCGTAGGATTGCAGTGTCAGTGCCAGTGGAAGAGGGGCTGTGATGACGGCCTGCCTGGATAGGATTGGACCTCTATAGTGTGGAACATAGAGCTGGAATGTCCTATCTTACATAATCAATGGAGAACAGTGTTAGCTACTATCATGATAATATCTGTGGCTCATAAACTGCGACTGATGGGTCTCCTTGGAAGTCCAAGGAGAGACTATTGCAAGTCTAAGGAGAGACAGGGGGTGGGAAGACTGCAGAAAAGGGGGATAGGTTCCAGTGTGTGCAATCGCAGCTGGATCCACCCCTCCTGCCTCATGCGTCCCCCTCCCACCACGTTTTGCCCCCTCCCCACCTCATTCTGCCCTCTCCCACCCCTCCCGCCTTCCCTGCCAATGCACCTTGATCAGCGGGTGGATGGGGATTCACTAGAGTCAGTGGTGTTGTTAGGGGGGGGCGGTGGGTCCCTGAGCATCAGGGTGACACTCGGTGTTTGTGTGTGCCAAATTGGTGCCGGATTTGACGCTGCCGCGACAAAAAAGCACTCCTGGCAGGTTTTGCGACCACTTTTAGGCCGTTTGCAGCGCACACCCTGCAAACAGCCTCACCTGCAAATGGACATAGAGATATCCAGGCATGCGTGAAGTATGTATCAGTGCGCATGCGGGAAGACAAGAAGGTGTGGGTCAGAGCTGGCGGTATGTTCTAGTCACTCCTGGCAAATGAAGTGAGTACTTCCTGGCCCGCCAGATAGAGTGCACCCCCCTAAAAGTGGCAAAAACACCCCTTTTGGTGCTTTTTTGCAGCGCTGTGCCGCCACCAAATTTTGGCAGCGGCGGAGGGGGGCTCGTGACATCATGCCCCCAGGGGGCAGGGCTTGTGACATCACGTGAGGGGAGCCACGGCATGGGGGGTGTCAAGCTTCTTGCCGCCCCTCCCCCCAGTGGAGGCTGGCTACACCTCTGACTAACGTGGATGGGAAGGCCTTTTCGGCAGTGTGCTACATGGCACGCTGCCGGAGCACACTTTACGGGCAATTTGCGACAGTCTCCGGCAGTGGAATGCGTGTTACGCTGCTGACCTGCCCCCCATAGGAGTGAGCTGTAACTCTGCCTATTAGCCATGCTGGCACCATCTTGGATTTAGTAGAGTCCTTCCTCTTTTGTGGTATACACTCCAGCTGGGCCTCTGTTATTGTTGCACTCTGGAGAGAGTTTATCTTTTCTACTTTTCCTTTCAGCTTCTTTCTAACCAGTCTCCTCATCTGTGAGAAGCCTGCCCTTTGGCACGTTTCCCCTGACATGAATGTTGAAACAGATTGCAGTATGGTCACTGTTCTCCAGTGGTTCTGTAACATTTACATCCCTCATCAGGTACTGGATTCCACACAATATCAAAGCCAGAGTCACCTGCCCTCTAGTTGGCTCCATGACATGCTTCTCCAAGGCATAGTCAATTAGCATACCAAGAAATCTGGTGTCTCTTTCATGACCAGGATATGAATTGAGTCAGTCAAGGTGACGATAATTGAAGTCCCCCATTATCACAACAATGTGTCTTATGGATGCCTTGTATTCTCATCTCAAGGTCCACTTCAGATTTTTGGAGGACAATAGCATGCTCCCATTAAATCACTCTTTTGGGCCTGGTCATTTAACCCACAGCAATTCTATGGAAGACTTGGAACCCCCCCCCCTTCAATTTCTGCTCTGCTAGATTCTATCCCTTCTTTGACATGGAGGGCCACCCTACCTCTAAAGTGCCCCCCCTGTCCCTCCTAGAATGTAGTTTGTACCATGGAATTGTGGCATCCCATTGATTCTCTACATTCCACCAGGTTTCCATTATGGTTCAATTTCCATTCCAGGTTCAATGTTTTCCCTAGCCATGAAACACTCCAGTTCCCCCATCTTAGTTTGGAGACTTTATAGGAATAAAATACAGTGGGCCCTCCTTATCCGCGGATTTGACTATCCACGGATGGTCATCTGTGGAAGAGGGACTCCCACGGGGTGCAGGGGGAGCCACCACAGTACCTGACTGAGCAACTGTACCAGCCTGTTGCCCACTTCTTGCTTCTCACACCACTTTCTAAAGCTGCAAAGTACCTATAAAAAGAAAAAACCACAACTGGAAGAGATTCCAGTTGCAAGCGTAACCAGAAGTCACTTCCGGTTATGTTTTTTTTCTTTTAACAGGCACTTTGCAACTTTTAGGAAGAAGCACAAGAGACGTGAAGCAGGCGGCGGGGCAGCACAGTTGCTCAATCAGGTACTGTGACCCCTCCCTCAAATGCGGACTTGAACATCCCCGGATTTTCGTATCTGCAGGGGTTCCAGGAATGGAACCCCTGTGGATATGAAGGGCCCACTGTATTCCTATAAAATATACCTATAAAATATAGGTATAAAAACCTAACTCCTCCGATATCCTAACCCTCTTCCTGGGTCTGACCGGCCTTACACAGCTTCCCCGAATGTGCACATCTGAGGAGGCCCATTGGGCCTGCTGGGGCTCTACCCCAGGGAAAGGGACAAATGTCCCTTTCCCCCGAGGTGTGCTCCAGCCCCGCCGGCAGCATCCTGCATTGTATGCAGTGGCCAGCCATTTAGGCTGGTCGGTGCATCTTACGCAGGATTGGGCTGCCCATCTGTATTCTGGGCGAGCTCAGCCAAATTGGTGCTAAACTCAGAGCAATGGGCTTCCAGGCAAATGAGTTCTTAAATACAAACTGTTTGCCCAGGGTCCTAAAACATTTGCCTTGCAATAAAAATGTATTTCTGTCCTTGTTCACCCAGCTAACACAAATTGTATTTTCACATCATTCAAAATTGGCCTTGAAGACCTGGTTTGCATTGAAAATACTTTAATGCACACTTTTGTTCCCAAAGACATACTGGTTACAACTTTTAAAAACAGCTTCTATTTTTCTATGATTTATGTCCGGTCTGAAACATGAGACTTACTTTTTACCTTGAGAATAGTTGTCTTTACAGAGAATTATGTTTCTGTTCCAACCTTATTTTTTCCTGAACTGGGGCAAATCTGTCAAAGGCTGATTTAATATTATCAGCTTCTATGACTTAGGACTGTTTCATATGTTGTATATTTTGTGTGTATTGCTGATCTCCATTTAGAAGAGAGTGTGTACACTCATATTATACTGTAAGTTTTGAAAATTGTGTTAGTGCTGGAACAGATGTGTACAGTATACTACAGAATTTGCATTTTCAACCCTGTGCATTCAGGGCTGCTCTTTATTTCACAGTATGCTGAAATAAATTACAGTATCCATACATTGGAAGAAGAAGAATTCGTTGTAAGATTTTCATACAACATTCTTAATTTGATAACTTCATATTCACATTCACCAATTTTAAAAGGCATTCTCTATTTTATCACTATCAATTTAAAAATTAGACCATTGTTGGTAAAAAAAACTGCTAACAAGAGAGATTCTAGCTTTCATCGCTTCTGTTATGTCTGATTCTAGGGCCAAAACAGATGTGTCACTGCACTCAGTTATGTAATCAGGAAAAAGAACAATGCAATGCCTTCAATGGTGTTACAGTATGTGCAATATTGCTTAGTTGATCTCAAAGTTGTTATGAGAATTTCAATAGCACCTATTAAAGACTGCAGTCCTTTTTTTTGACGTTTCCTATCTTTCTGTAAAAAAAGTTCATCTTGTTTAAGGAAAATATGCAGTTTGTATTGGATTTTGCCTTTTTTTAAAAAAAAAATCCCAACTTTTTCCTGCTTATGGCAGGCTTTAAAGGAACTATTGGGAAGCTCAATCCTGTCTAGCAGGACGCGGCGGTGCAAATAAAGTGCCTGATGCGGCCTGTGCCGGCAGAGCCGAAGGCCCCCTCGGGGTAAAGGGACAATCGTCCCTTTACCCTTAGAGCCCCAGCTGCCCCAATGGGTCTATTCAAATGTGCGCCAGCTCTTTTGTTGGTGCACATTTGAGCCGGCTGTGTAACCCTGGCCAGGTCCAGGAGGAAGGGGGATAGGATATGGCGGAGGAGGCCGCCGCTGATCCCTCCCCCTTTCCAGGCCCAGCCTACCAGTCCCCATCCCCAAATGCCCCTTCAGCCCCCCACCCCTCTGCCGCGCTGCAAGGACTCGCCACTCTGCTACGGCGTCAATCCGTCTCACGGCACCAGAGGAGTGACGCAAGCCTCTCTGCCAGTGCTGCTTACTTGTTGGGTGCTGCAAACGTGCTTTATGGCATGTTTGCGACACTTTAGACTGGCAGAGCAATGTAGACAGGATTGCATTGTCAGTGTTTCATTCAAAATTACCAAGTTGTTATTGCACTATAACGCTTCTAATCTCATTTTTGTTGTTCCAATTATGTGCCCATAGTATTCTAATCTTACCAGACATGCAATTGAATATTGGATTTATGCTGGTTACAAAATTATGAATTAGCTGTAAAAAAAAAAAGCCATCTACTTTATTTGGTAGACTTTTAGGCCTGGTTTCCAGTCTGAGGGTGGCAAGCATTTTTGACCAATAAGACCAATTCTCTTAGATTTAAGAGAATTAACATGCTGGTCTTAAATATTTGTGCTAGCATATCTGCCTACAACACTGACATAATATCACAGTTTGTGATGTTGCTCTAATTTGCTCTAATCTTCCCAAGCATGTATCTGCGCAGTCTGTTAGACCAGTGGTTCCCAAACCTTTTAGCACCGGGACCCACTTTTTAAAATGATACACTATCAGGACCCACCTAGCTTTACGAGACTTAAAAAAAGGCAATCTAGAAAGAAATTATTTAATTTAGAGCGGAGGCTTTCATGGCCAGCAGTAATCTCACAGGATCTGAAGTATATGGTTAAAGATGCCATGTATTTTCTTAGAAGCCAGATAATGATTAAAAACAATATCCAAACGCTGTAAGCAGGTCCCAGGTTAGTAGTAACTGCGAACAGGAAAATACTTTTAAAATCAAAGGCTATAGATGGTGCATACCAACGTTTCGTTCCTGAACTCGGAACTTCTTCTGGGTGCAATCCAAAGGATTGAAGATGGTAACACAGTAGCGAGAAGTCTGCAAGTTAAAGTAGCTTCAAAAGCGCGGGAAGAATCGTAGCTAATTAATATCGGAACATAATTAGCTACGATTCTAACTAGCTCTTAATTAAACACATGGCATCTTTACCCGTATACTTCAGATATTTATTTATTTATTTATTAGTAATGTTTTATTTTACTTACAATTAGCTGCTACTGTATCTGATGTTTGAATAGCTGGCCCTCCGGAGGGTGCAGGAGGGCCAAGGACCCCTCTCCGGGCCTCCCTGTACCCCAGATTAGCTTCCAAAGTTGATTTGAAACTTGCCATTCCAGTTTTTGCCAAAACCAAAATCTTCCTTGAAAGCTAATCTGGGGTGCGGGGAGACCTGCAGAGGGGTCCATGGGAGGACCAGCGCGACCAGTCCTCAGGAGGACCAGCGCGACCCCTGGTAAGTTAAAAAAAAACCCCGCTTTTTTTCCTGGTGCCAGTACGATCCTGGAAGTGCTGTCACATGTCACTGCACATTGCCACCCCCTTTAAGGGGGTAGCAACCAATGCTACCCCCTTAAAGGGGGTGGAATCATGATGCCCAGTTTGAGAACCTCTGTTTTAAGGGAAAGAGTCAGATGCCCAGGGAGATGTCACACTCTTCCTCCTGGGAAGAGTTGAGGGAGGAAAAGGAACTTTCAGTTTCATACGAACAGTTGACCAGTATTTTAAGGAAGAATGTTTAAAAGAGAGGAGAGGTGAGCAGATTGGAAGAAATACTTTTTTTTTAAAAGGGCAGAGCTAAACATTTTGAAGTCGAAGAAAAGAGAGAAAGGTATGGCTTTCTGTACAATATTAGAAAAAATTAAGCCTGCCCCACCCCTGCCTAATAGTACGGGTCAAGACATGCTTACTCTGAAACCCCACTGAGACATACTCACAGGAAGATATGCATATCGCAATATTTTGTTACATGACCCCTCTTCTTGTTTTTATTGTAGAATTAGGGGCACAAATTTCTCATTATCACTAGTGGTATAGAGATAATTTGTTTTAATGCTGGAGCTCATCGTGTCACCCCACATAGGTACAACCCACCTACAGCAAAAAAGTCAACTTTAAATGTCTTCATTAGAGTGTTTTCTTCTCCTGCCATTTCATTTTAAGATGTAGCTCACTGTATTTCAAACTCTTGGAATGGGATACAATAGTTTAAAACAAAGGTATAAAAAAATTAAATATCCCAGAGAAATATAAAATGTATATTAGAATGCTAGCCTCTGCACATTTACTCAGAAGTAAGTTCCACTGTGTTCAGTAAAATTTACTACCAGGTAGACTTGCATAGGATTGTAACATTAATGTAACATGAGCTACATATTGTTTCACAGGTAGCCCTTGGGAGAAATGATGGTCTACACCAGTGGTTCTCAAACTGGTGGTTTGTGACCCACCACGAAAGCCGGAAGCAGTCGCTACCCCCTTAAGGGGTATGGCAACATGCAGCAACATTGGTGATGGCAATTTCAGAGTCCTGCCACTGCTGCGGTGGGGAAGAAGGGATATTTTCACTTACTGGGGGTTGCGCCGCCCCCATGGAACCCAATATGTGCTCCCCCATGCCTCAGAAGAGCTTCCAATTGCATTTTTGGCGAAAACCGGAAGTAGATTCCAAACGCAATTGGAAGCTCTTCTGAGTCATGGGGGGCGTAGAGGGGGCCATGGCCCCTGCAACTCCTGGAGGGTTGGCACAACCACCGGTAAGTGAAAATTTTTTTCCCCATGGTGGCAGGACCCTGGAAGTGCTGTCGCTGACACTGCTGCAGAGTCTGCAACGACTTACAGGTTCCCTTACTCCTCTGTAGGAGTTTGAGAACCACTGGTCTAGATATTAGCATATGCCGAAAAGTAAATTTCTCAGCTTGCCTCCTTGTCAGCCTGCTGCTACCATTTGGCCAAGAGACATTCCAGAGCTCTGTTCCCATCAGGTTCAACTATGCCTCAGTTATCAATGTGTAATCTCTTTAAGTATTGTGGACAGAATCCAATCAAAGTTAAGTATTTTTAAGATGACATATGCACACTTATTTCTCAGTAAGCATGCATAGGATCAAATTGCATGTCCTGTTATTTCAGTGTGAATGATTTAAAACATGCACTTAACTCTACAGCTGAAATCAGTAGGATGTGCAGAAGACCAGTTCTATGAATATTTCGTCAGAAACAAGTCTCATTGAGTCCAATAGGGCTTATGCTCAAAGGTGTTCGCATAGGTTGCAGCCTTTAATGTTTAACTTGTATCATTTGTTTTGGCTTATAGATACTGCATAAATCACTACTTTCCTTGCAGAACCAAGACATCCATGAGGCTATCTGAAGCGATCTGCCACTCTTCCTCCACTTCCCACTCTCTAGACTCAAAAAGGGAAGAGAGAGGTGAAGTGGAAGAGGAAATGTGGTAGTACATCATTCTCCTCTCCTTCACACTTCCTCCTGTACTTTGTTGTCAAATTCAGGACCAGATAATGGGCAGCATTTGGCGCACTGCAACAGGTTCCAGAAGGTATTGGGTTTCCCAAGAGCAGCATTGCCACCCCCATCTTTGTACCTACCAAGAACCGGGGGGGGGGGGTTTGTCTTCCACCTCCTCATGTACAGCCATTGAGCTCCATGCCAGGGTTACCTAGAAAATTGAGTTGCATACGTCTACCAACCAGTCAGTAACCCCACAGTGAGTAGTGCAGCAAGCATCGGACCACAGTAGGGTTCTGTGACTACTTATGCCTCTCCCAAGGCAGGCTTCCTGGTTGCTGGGGCTATAGGGACACTAGGGAGGCTGGCTCTGGTCTGGAAGGGGGCAGTGCTGCACATACCCATAAGGCAGGCCCCAGTATAAAGCGTTCAGTCAGTGCCACGAATGAAGCAGTAGGAGCAGGTTGCAAAGCTGAGGGTTCCGTCTCCAGAGCCACTGGAGGAGGCAGAAACCTGAAGAGGCTGTCCGAGAGAGAGGGAGCGTTAACCCCCTCCCCTCTCAAAGCCAATTCGAAGCAACAGGGGAACACTCTCCAGGCTCAGTAGAAGGATCCTTCCTAGGTGGATGGAGAGGGATGACCTGGAGACCCACCAAGCAAGTACTAGTACAGCAAGGGAGGACCCCTCTCCAACCTGGGCCAGTGGCTGGGGAGCCCCACATAGGTCACCTTGTTCCTTGTTCCTTGCCATACACAGATATTAATAGATGAATAAAACAATGAGGTTGGGTCTACACACATAGGAGAATGAGGTGGTAGAATGCACTATAGTGCTTCAGATTGTAGGTGGGGGATACCACACTTGAATGCTCCTTCACCACAGAAAACACCCTTCAGATAGGAAACTAGCACATCAGGATAAAAGGCTTTATGACAGCCTGCTGTGCTGATTGTCTGTTTCTAGGGAGTTTTAAAGGTAGGGGTGCTTTAAAAAATGGAATCCACTGGCATTCTGATACAGCGCAGTCCATTCTACTAATTCATTCTGCTGCATAGGTAGACCAGATCGTAGAGGTGCTCTGAAGGAAGTACAGGGAAAAAAATGATGAGGGGAAGAGAGAAACAAGGGAATGGTAAAGCTGATGGGAGGCATAGATGGTGAAGAGCTCATGCTTTCAGTGCTGTTTGAAAGGGGGAAAGCACTGGCGTCACTGGAGGTGGGGCGGAATGAGGGGGCGGGGCCGCCTCGTGCCGAGGAGTAAACGGAGGTTAGCACAGTGTGGAACTTACCATTCCGCCCCACGTCGAGCGACGCCAGTGGGGGGAAGCGTGGTTAGATGAGTGCTCCTTAAGTTGAATAACAACGTTTTTATCTTGGTGATGTATTTTTCTGGCAAGTATGGAAGGTTGTGAGTGTTATAATTTAAAAACCTGCCATTTCCTCAGAGATGTTTAGCTTATTTAATACATCATTTCTTATGTATTGGCCCTTTTTAATAGGAGTTTATATTTCAAAGGAATATCCCACATTATACTCTGTGTATTTTTTTCTTTTTTTTGTTAGAAACAAGGTAGGGAAGATCAGTTTTCCAAGGGAAATGGACTTTTGAGAAAAATCACTTAAACACAATTCATACATTTTCAAGTTATTTATAGTTAACTGAGGCAACTTGTGGTTACTGCCAAAATGAATAGGAGGAGGAGATTTATCCAGAGTAATTCAGTCAGATGAATGAAAAGATGTGTCTATCACCATTATAATGTTGGTAGTGCTACTAAATATAAACTGATATTGGAGGCTGCATTATGTTATTAAGAAGATTAGTGCATTTAAACTGAGGGCTCATGTGCCCTAAATAAAGTATATTATTGAAATGAATTATCTTTCCTCGCGGCAGTACAAGAGTATACAATCTTAAACCAAATAAAAAAAATCTTAAAAACATAGAAACTATTCCTCTGTCAACCTCTTGTAGGAGATGTGATTCAAATAAAATTATACTCAAAGTAACTGTAGTCATATCTCAAAAACCAAAGAAACAAACAGGCATTCAAACAGCTGCATTATCATATGCATTAGAAGAAGGTCTCCAGTGCATCCAAGCTTTGTTCTTTGTCATCATTCAAGGAAATTTGTACTAACAGAACAACATTTTATTTACACACTTTTAAAAAAGGAATTTCAATCCAAATAAAACGATGATAAAGAAATGGAGTGCTTATCTGATGGCAGCATTTCTTTGAAGTGAATCCATGCCCAATAAATCCTAGGTCTTATAATTATGTATGCTTGGCAAACTGTAATAAGAATGTGGTAATTTGGATATTTTTGATGGTATCAAATGTATGAGATTGTGTGTTAAGGCTTTTGTATTAAAGTCATGTGGTTAGTTATGTAGTGTTTTAACATATGCCCACCTCCTGTGTTGCTTCCTTTCAATAGAAATCTTTAATTTAGTGGGAGTGGGAAGTAAAAGAGACCTTGTATACCATTGAATTCTTGTTGCATAGCACTAAATTTTATTTGTATTGTTCCTGAGTTAAGCAATCCATTCAGTCTTTATCGTTCGAAGTATCACTATTAACAAACCAAACCTTACAGCCCCATGAAAAGCAGCCATAAAGTGTGCTGGGAAGCATGCTGCTGGGGTGACGGCAGGAAGGCATGCGCTTTCCTGCACACGTTGCCAGAGCTCCAGCTGCCCGTCAAGGAAGGTATAATGGAGGGGGGAGTGTGGGGAGGCAGGGAGGGGGTGAAACTGGGTGGGAAGGGGGCATAGCAGGGGCAGAGAGGCTCCAGGAGGGGGTGGATCTAGCAACAATGGCGTACGCCAGATCCTACCCCCTCTAGCAGCAGCCTCCCTTCCTCCTTTCTCTCTTTGGACTTGCGCTAGCGAAATTGCTAGCGTAGGTCCGAGGAGACCTATTGCGAAGCGGGAGGCTTACACAGGGGATAAGGGGATTTAAATTCCCTTTCCCTGCTGAAGCCTCCCAATCCCAATCTGTCTCCCTGATGGATACAGCACACCCATTTTTGCATGGCTGCACCAGCAGGGGCAGGGAACGATAGGATTGGGCTGTTAAAACAATCTCTAGGTTAGATGGACATGTGTCACTTGTCTTGTTGTCAATATACCGTATTGTCCCGAGTATAAGACACACCTGATTATAAGATGCACCTTTAAAGTTTGGTGCTATTAAAAAAAATTAATTAAATCACTGGCATTAAATTTATGCCAGTGATTTAACGAACAGTGCAATCATGTGCATGTCTACTCAGAAGCATGTCCCACTGTTCGCAATGGAGCTTACTCTCAAGAAAGTGTGCACAGGATTGCAGCCTAAACCATTGATTGCCTGGGGAGGGGGGAAGAAAGTGTATGTGATCTTGCTTTACAAAAGGATACAAAACTCAGCAGACCAGAGAACGAAAATTAACGACTGATTACAGCCTGGAAAGGGGAGAGGTATGTGTGCTCTTGTTTTAACAAAGAAAAATGACATACCATAAGCCCTGCAGGGCAGAGAAGGAGCCCACTGTATCTCTGCCATTATCGCCACTAAAAACAAACACATGCTCCGAAATCTCCTCTTAGCCTCGCTGCTTCTTCCAGCAATGTCCCATGCCGTTTAAAGGCCCTCACTGCACAGCTGAGCAGCAGCAGTGAGTATTTTGCTGCCCTTTCTCTGCTGAGCCTGGGGGAGGGGCGGCTGCAAACCCGAATTGCAACAGCCTGATTATAAGATGCACCCCTAGTTTAAAAACTTAAATTAGGAGAAAAAAGTGAGTCTTATACTCAGACCAATACGGTATATTGCCCAGTTTGCTTCTTCTGCTCTATATGTGTGTGTATTCTTATACATATTGAAATGCTTCCCCTTGCATCATGCAATATATCACACTTAATTCATATTGGGTGCAGTTGAGATAAAATGGGTGTCTGCTTTGACTTGCTACAAACAACTTGGATTTAGTGCTTTGGCTTTTTTAAGCATAATAATGTAAGGAGATGGTTTATAGCAGGCGTGGGGAACTTCCCGCCCGCGGGTCGATCCGGCCCGGCCCCTGCGGGACCGGACCGGCCTAGTCCCTTTAAAAGCGGACTTTCTGGACCTGCGCAGAGCGGCGCTCTCCGCAGGTCCAGGAAGGCAGCTTTCAGAAGGAGGAGGCGCCGAGGTGACACGTCACCTCGGCGGCGCCTCCTTCTGAAAGCGGCTTTTCTGCAGCTGTGCAGATCGCCGTTGAGGCCGAAAGATTATATAGCTATTTTTTTCTCAGTAGCCAAAACGGATGGATTTCAATAGATTTTGCTATGTTGAAATGGTTTAGGGCAGTGGTTCTCAAACATTTTAGCAGTGGTTTAGAGACCCACATTTTAAAACGACACTCTATCAGGACCCACCTAGCTTTATGAGGCTTAAAAAAAGGTGATCTAGAAAGAAATTTATTTATTTACAAGTAATATTTTATTTGTTTATTTGCAAAAACCTCAATCCATTTCTCATAACGAGCAGCCCGAACGAGCAGGCGTGAGGGGCTTAGTTATGTGACCCAGCCTTCACCTGCCCCCTTTATCTGTCATTGACAGACTTGGATAAACACACAACAGAAAAAAGATGCTCAAACATTTATCTCCATATATTTACATAAGCTTGCAGACTGCAGGAGCTCAGCTATTTGCAGGGCAGTTAGCAGCTATTTTGCAAACTAGGAGCTCAGCTCTTTGTAGGGTAATTGGCAACTATCTGATTTTGGAATAGCCTCAGGGCTTGAGGCAATTTGTTATCTGATCTTTCCATCACTGGTGTTTTCATTGGAGGCTCTGTGGGACCCACCAGAAATCGGGTCGCGACCCACAGTTTGAGAAACACTGGTTTAGGGGATTTGCTTATAAATGCCAAAATTCCAGTTGGCCACTTTCTAAAATGACTTTCATAGGAACACTTTCCAGCTACAATCTTGACACATGCCAAAGTGTGCACAAGATGGATCTGACAAACCAAAATTGATCACAAGGCTTTTAAAAAATAGCATGCCTTGACTCAGACCAGTGGATCATCTGATCCTGTACTCTAAACATGGGTTTGTGGCGAGTTTCAAATATCGTAGGCATGTGTCTTTCAAGAACCTTATGTCATATTGCTATAGGAAATAACCATACAGTTAGGACTACACTTATGATTGGGAATTGGATAAATTATTGATCACATGGAGCCGGTTTTTTCTCAGCAACTACATTGCACCTCTGTTGTTTGAACCAGATCTCCATATCTGAATATACTAAAATTGAGAGTTATTACTTGTCATGACAGCTGAGTAGCAACAGTGCACAGAGGAGGCAGGCCAGTGTCTGCTAAGACACTGAGCCAGAGCCTGAAGATTCTCCAGAGCAGGAGCCTTCAGCCACAGCACCCTCAGAACCTGAGTTTCATGATTGCCCCAAATAACTGTTTTCTCCATTCCTGGAAACTCACACTCCTCTATGACTATCAGAAGCATAGGAGGGGGTTGGGTGGGGGGGTGGGGCCCCCAGGTTGCATGCGGGGGGCGACAACCCAGTGGCAGCGACGAAAAAGATGTGAGCGGGTGGGTGGCGGCGAAAAAAGATGCATGCTGTTTGGCCTGCCCAGAGCCTTGGAAGGCTTTGAGCAGCTGCGGCGGTGGCAATGTCACCTCCGACGGGGTGGTGGTGGCACTTTTGTTTGCGGCCCTCCTTTTGCCGGGTGTAGGTACATCACTGGTGGCTATACACTAGCACTGGTATTGGGCTAGGTGGGACTTGACAGAGAGGAGAAGTGCAAGACTTCTGACCAGAAATCTGCTTAAAGATCCTCCCTCTACAGCTAGGGAAGTGGAATCTAGGAGGGGTGAGTCTAATTCTGTTCAGGTATTAGACCTTGTATGGACAGAGTTCATGTGCCGGGGAAAGTGAGAGCATGCTGCTTAGCCCCACCCACCCCATGCCGATGCGCTCCTGAACAGAGGCGTTGCTCCGGTAGGGGCGGTACCGTAAGTTGCGCCCCGTCCTAGTCCCGTTTACCAAGCCGGCAGGAGGCGGCCCCGCCCCCTCACTGCCGGAGCCATTCCTGTGCGGAGAAAGCAACGGGCAGGGAGTCTCTTGCCTGCTGATTTCTCCGCACAGAATGGCTCCGATGGCGAGAGGGCGGGGCCGCCTCCTGCCAGCTTGGTAAACGGGACTAGGACCGGGTGCAATTTACGGTACCGCCCCTACCGGAGCGACGCCTCTGCTCCTGAAGACCTGCCCTCCCCATGATCAGCATTTGTTTGCACTGAAAAATATTGATCATGGGGTGAGACTGGCACCCTAGAATGTTCCAAGGATCTCTCTCCATATTCAAGGGTTGTTGTTACACATGAATACTAATCATTGGGGATGAGGGATGTCCATGCAAGTTCTAACATTTGAACAGGACTAGTGTGTAAAAGTATTTAAAACCTCAATATCTTTGGCAGAGCCGGTCTTAGGAGCTGCAGGGCCCAATTTGAAACATTTTTTGTGGGGCCCCAGGTTCACAGCCAAGCAGTGCAATCATATCCAACTTACACCACCGGTGTAACCCAGCGGTCCAGCGAGAACGGGAGGCCCCAGAATGGAAAGAGGATTCAAATCCTCTCCAAAGAGGGATTCAAAGGGGATTTGAATCCCCTTTCCGTTCTGGGGCCTCCCGTTCTCGCTGCACCGCTGGGTTACACCGGTGGTGTAAATTGGATAGGATTGTGCTGAAGGTTTGTAGAATCTTAGAGATATAAATAACATTTATTATAGACTTTATATGTCTATGGTAGAATGGAAAGCAATAAAAATGTGTGCTTAAAAAGTGCATGTGAATTAATGGATCTAAGCATGTTTTACAATTGCAAACATGTAAGCCTACAAGTAAACAAACAAAATGTGTAGATTACCTTTAAAAAGTAGATTATCCTAGCGCAGGGCCCCCTTAGGCGTGGGGCCCAATTGGGAGCTGTTAGTTCAATTGGCTTAAAGCCAGCCCTGATCTGTGGTGCTGTCTCTCTGATCTGCTTTTCCACTTTCACTCTCTGCAATGGTTTCCACTCGTGGTCTAGACACAACATTACTGAAGGCTGATTCACAAATATATGTATATCGTTCAGTAGCTCATAATCAGAGGACTTATCACTCAATGACCTGCAGCTACTTGCATGAATGTCCTTTATTACAAAGTATTCTGTTTGAAATTGCATGTGATAATTTGAATGCTCTATCTGTGTTATATGTCAGTGTTGTCATCGCAAAGTGATAAACACAGAATGTGAACTTGCCCTTAGAGAGCATGGGGTGTGCATGATCAGTTCCTGAGTTCATCCAAGTCTTTACACTCCTTTTTCATTTTCTGACTAAAAGATAAATCTCAGCCATAGAAGTTATCACTGATTAAAACTTTGCCAGCCATAGTACTGAGGCAGCAGAAGATAGAGAGGACTAAAAAGATAAGGTAAAGGTATCCCCTGACAATTAAGTCCAGTCGTGTCCGACTCTAGGGACTACTAAATACTAATAATAATAATAAATAATACTACTAATAGAGAGGACTACTAAAGTCCAAAGAAAGGGAAACTGCTACAGATGTTGCTTCTCCTACATGGACTGAGAACAACAAAGCTGTAAATTCCAAAGTTATAAACATATTCAGAGACAAAAATTCTTGTAAATTCAGAGTTAAAAGTAAAAGTACTTCTCACCTTTATATTGCTGGAGTGTTGAAAATGCAAATGTTATCTAGTCCTAATGTTTTGCAGGCAATCACACTATTTTAATTCTGTTCCATGAAATGAGGTGTTAGGTGAACAATTGCTTCAGAACTATTTGAAAAATGCATACATTAATTTGGATACCTTGGCATAGCTGCTGATACTTTTGCGGTTGATGAGTACTTGAATTCATCCATGTCTTCACACTCCCTTCACCTTTTTAATTATGAGATAACTCTCACCATAAAAGCTGAGACTCGAAGAGTTGATTTGATGTAGGATTTGAAGTGGAGTAATGGAGAGGGTTTAGTACCAGCCAGTGGTGCTGAGTCAAAGTGCTTTGTACCAAAGTCACAGGAAATGCAGACCAGACACTATGAAAGTTCCCTGGAAAATTCAGAAACAGATGCAGGAGTTCCAAGGAACTCTCACTGGGTCAAGGGAACAGACTGACTGAGAAAAATACTGTATAAATGAATCGTATCCAAAAGACATAAGGCAATTTTGATGTGGAAGAATGGATAATTTAGAAACAATGGGATTTTGTTCCAAGGAATTTGTTGATTTAAAATAACACCCCAAAAGCTCCTAGAAGCATTCACTCCAAAACAGAACTCAACCAGGGTGGAGAAAACAGTTGACCCCAGACCTATGTTTTCCTATTTTCATAGTTCTCCCTCAAGAATCACTGTGATTGGAAGAGGGCAGGGAGGAAATACCAATTAGTAGTTTTGATTGAGCTACGGTGTGTCCCACTGGCAGTTCTGACTGTCAATCACATTGTCTTTTCCCTGGTCTCCTCCACCTCCTCCCTTGGAAGCTACATTCCATATATGGAAGGAAAGGATCCAGGCAGACAGATGAAGAAAAGAAGGGTGACAAAAGCCAAGTGAAGTAGCCAGTCATTCAAAGCTGTTTCAGATGGCTTTCTTTTCTCTTTGAAGTGCTTCAGAAGGACCTTGCTTCATTTAGGGCTCTCTCCAAAGTGGATCCAAAGCAGGGTGATTCTTTCAAAGTCATATGCATACCTCTGTTAACCTCTGGCTAATGAAGCAGATTCCCAGATCACCTGAGAACCATGGATCTCTAAAAACCTTTAGTTCATTTCATCTCAATAACCTTTAGTGTATTTCCCACTGTGGGTAATTTTCTCTCGCAATCCACACATCCTGTAAGCATGATGGAAGGATCCCTCGAAAACAACAACAAAAACTGGAAGAATTGTAGAAACCAAGCATACATATATGCATACACTACAAATTATATATGTGATTCTCTCAGTGTGTACAGGATTTTCAGGTGGCAATTATGTAAACTTGTCCTGATTGTTCTTATAGGCCAAGATTCCTTATTGAGATAGAAATATTTACAAACGTTCATTAAGGCTGGTGAATTGCCCCTGATATGTTTTATTAAGAGGGACAAGTGCCGGGCTACACTCAGTACTGGAGCCGGATTGCCTAGCCCCCATGGCACTTCCTAATGGTGCACTGTATTGTATCACTGCCACCAGTATTGAGAGCTCATGAGTTGATCCAGCTGTGTGGGCCCTCTGAGGGTGTGAACCCTTAAATGGACTTATTAAATACTTGTTGGTTGGTGGGTTTTCTATTGGGAAAATCATTGACAGTTGGATTTTTCCAATTCCATCAAGATTGTTTAAAAAGGTCAACTGTAAAATAGGGTTTTCTCTAGCTAAAGAAGACTAATTGATATCATAGGAAAACCTGTTTCTTTTCTAATTCTTGTTTAATCCAAATATCCAGTATAGCTCTGGTCAGAAAAGTTTGGGGAAAATTGTATTTTTCCAATACAAGTGTGTAATAAAAAAACAGTTCATGTGAGGTGATCATCTAGTTCTCATCCTAGGTTCTGTCTAAATTGGAGCCCAGTTGCTTATGCGTCTCAGTTGTGGAAGTTTTTGTTTCTTTTTTTCCCCCAGGGGTTTTCTTAAGCAAATGGCACTACAGTTCTTCTTTGTGGGTGGCATACAGGCTAGTGCTCTTAACAAAGAACTTGATGGTTTCTCAACAAACTGTCCTTCAGTTCCTCTTTGGAGGCTGAGTATTTCACAAACAATGGAATTGAGTGCTAGGGCTTGATAATGCCTTAAAGAAAGAAATTGGAATAATGAGGGCAAGATGAGCTGAAGAAAGATTTTAAAAGAGGCGTGGTTTGGGCAGCCTCAAAGGATTTGACAAACTCATTCATTGTTAGTTGATTATCTGTTTATATGCCGCAAACTTGGAACTGAAATGTTTTGTGTGTGCTGATGACTGTCTCTTGCATTTTCTTGATCTATTCATGTGTGTTTAGGCATTTGTCACAAGGTTTCATGTGTTTTTTAACATCCGATCCATCTCATAAAATGTGTTGTCTTAGTTATGCAGCCAGCGACTTACTGTTGTTTGTTTATCTTTGTCCACTAGCAGACGTGATGTTTGAAATACAGTTATGTTCATGGACACTCTTAACTTCATGATAAATGTTCAGTCCATGTCCACAAACAGAAACACCTTGTGCTCTCCTTGAATAGATTTATTTTTCCATGAACTTAGGGCCAGACATACATTTGTTATGAGGATGTTGCTGAAAATGCGGCAAGTGATCTCCCATCTCCATGATGTGTAGCCTATTTACCACTGGGATCAAGCCATCACTGTACATTCATGGTGGCCTTTGGAGCAGGTATGGCAACTTTGAACAATATGCTGGTGATCCCCATTATAAATAAATCTGCACATTGCAACTACCTATGAACATACATATGATGGATATATCAAGAATCACTTACTACAGGGAGGTCATTTCCTGTAGCATCCCTATGATTAATATAACATCTACTCACAGCTCAATCCTATTGGGTTCTACCACTGTCAGAACTAGCGTTCTGGCAGTGGTGACTGCTTTACAGCTGTTGCAAATGGTGCTGTGGCAGGACGCGAAGGTGCACACGTCTGGCATGCTGCCAGAGGCCAGAGCAGCCTGTGCATCGGTGGGGAAAGGAGCGCCTGCTGATGATGGTGAGTTGGTGGAGAGGGCTGATTGGGATGTGGGGAGGGTGGAATGGGGCAGAACAGGAGGATGGTGGGAGGCACGTCAGAGGTGGGAGAGGGTAGCACCTAGGGTGGCTGACTTTTGCTGGATGCTATTGGATGCAGCCAATATGCCCCCCTTTGTCTCCTATGACTTGCGCCAGCTAAAGAGCTGGCACAGGTCTGAGGGGACCCATTGGTGATCAGGAGTCTTATAGAGGTGAAAGGGAAAATATTTTTCCCTTTCCCCTCCCAAGTCTCCCGATTTGCCCTCTCCCCACAGCATACAGCGCAGCCCGTTTTGATGTGACGTCATGTTATGGTGGGGAAAAAGATAGGATTGGGCTCTCAGTTTTTTTTAAACTTATAAAATGGGCAGCCCGATCCAGTCTAGTCCTAGAGCGGCAGATTGCGCACTTTGCCACCCTAGGCCATCGCAAATGTGCCATAAAGCACGTTTGTGACAACTCTTCAGTAAGGGCCACTTGCGCGAAGGCAGGCAGCCCTTACTCCACTGCCCTCCAGACCCAGCACCCACCGGCGGAGTTAGGTCCTGCACCGGTCGGTGCAGAGATGGGGGGAGGGTGGGCAGGGGCGTGAAGGGAGGGGGGCCATTGGCCAAACTGAGCCGGGAGAGAGCGGGAATATCAGTGGTGCGCTCCGCCGATATCCTCGGCCCTTTCCCGGCCCAGTTCGGCCTTACCCCACCGCCTCAGATGTAAGCCAGCTCTGGAGCTGGCATATGTCCAGGAGGCCCATAGGCAGCCCTACACTTGGGGAAGGGAATGAATGTCCCATTATCCCGAGGTGTTCTCGGGCTGCACTGGTGCCTAGCCCTTTAGGCTGGCAGCGGAACATTGTGCAGGATTGCACTGTTAGTGTTAGAACCACAACAAAAGCGTAAGACATTTTGAACTGCAACACATTATTCTCCAAAAATCTGTGAATTTGTTACAGTCAGACAAATATACAGTATGTCGTTAACAAACTTCAGTTCTACTGAGAAACATGAAAAAGAAGGTGAAAAGAAACATTTTTCTTAACTGCAAATCATAACTAGGCAGTAACTGATATATCATGGTACAACAACAATTACCAGAAAATTAAAGAATTTTTAAAATGGCTTTCCAAAATATTAGAAGAATTGGTAGATCAAAAGAAGGAATCTAGAAAGCAAAATTAAAACTATTTCTAATCATGTGTTCACCTACAAATCTCAGATGTTTCATGATACCCTTCCTAGGTTTTATATATTAATAGCAAAATGTTGTGAACATTTCTTTTTACCTATTTCTGCATTTGTTTTTGCATTAAACAATGAGAGAGATTGTTTAATGCAAACATCTCTCTAAACAGATCAGATCAAATTAAACAGATCTCTAAATAAGAGATCTGCCTTCTCTTATTTTTGATGCTCTTTCTATTGTAACAACCCTCTTTGTTCTTGGTGTGGGAAAGGTCAACTGCTTGACCAGCCATTGGGCAATCTCCTCTGGGTTGGATTTAAATTTAGCTTTTGTCTCTTGAATTCAGAAAGATGTGGACAAATAGGATGACTTATTTGCAGCCAGAGCAGTTTGTGCGGAGTGAATATGTTGCGTGGCCTTACATCTAACATTTCCTCACTTATGTGATACATTTCATAAGTGATAAAAATAGGTGCAGGCCATATTCAACTAGTCTTTAAGGTGCTATGAAATACAGTAGTTGCTTTCATTTCAGTAAGTTGTCTTAACATTGTTACAGCTCGGTCGTATGCATGTCTACTCAGAAATAAGCCCCATTGAGTTCAATGGAACTTACTCCCATATAGGATTGCAGCTTTAGGCTGAAATATTATACACACTTTCCTGGGAGTAAGCCCCATTGAATACAATGGACTTACTTCTGAGTAGACATACATAGGGTTGTGCTGTTACAATCCTGTGCTGTTAATAACTTAACAACTTATGTCTTGACTTATTCACAGGCTTACCAGATCGTCGCCGGGACGGGAGCGGTCTACCCTTAAAGGGGCGGGGTGTGGGGGGGCCAGAACGCGTCGCGTTCTGGCCCCCCACGCCCCGCCCCCTTAAGGGTAGACCGCTCCTGTCCCGGCGACGATCTGGTAAGCCTGCTTATTCAGTGTATATATATATATATATCCTGACTCCTCATTTGAATTCAGACAGGAGAAGGTGAAGGCTAGATTTGGAGCGAGAGAGAAAAGCACTGGAGGAGTGCGTGTGAGAATTAGGCTGAAAAAACCCAGACAACCTTGATTTTTGCTGCTTGTAGGCTGGCTGGGCTGAGAAACAATTGATCTGTGGCTGAGGACAGAGGGAAATGAAATTTAGATAAAGAAGGAAAAAGTTATATAAATGGGGGGAGGCAGGTGATAGAACTAGAAGCACTAGCGTCGCTGCAGGGGGGCAGAGCTCTAAGTTCCGCCGCGGTCCAACCCTCTGTTACACGGGTGCACGAAGTGGCCCCGTCCCCTCGCCTTCGGAACCATTCAAGTCGGTGAAAGCAATGAGCAGGACTTGAACGGTTCCGAAGGCGAGGGGGCGGGGCCGCTTCGTGCACCCGTGTAACAGAGGGTCGGACCGAGGCGGAACTTAGAGCTCCGCCCCCCTGCAGCGACGCTGCTGACTAGAAGGGTATTTGGTAGGGCCATGGTACAGAATCCATTCCCTTATTTGCCCCTTAACCTTAATCATGGGGTTGTCCAAGAATAAAGGTGCAAATGATGCAGGGCTCTTTTCATCTGAGACCCCCACACAATGGGCAAATACTTACCAACCCCTTTTGTAAAAGGGTAATGGAAAGCAATTCTTCATTTTAGCCCATCTCTAGATAGGGGTGTGTGTGTGTGTGTGTGTGTGTGTGTGTGTGTGTGTGTGTGTGTGTGTGTGTGTGTGTGTGTGTGTGTGAGAGAGAGAGAATTTTGTATAATGTGAAGAAGATCCTGCATGAGAACAGAGAGTTTGGCTAAGTAACATTCCAATCTTTCCCAGGCCTGGAATTCTATTCAGACTTTTTAAAAACAAGATGGCATAAGCATGTCAACAAAGGTGTAGCTACATGTTTCAATGTTTTGGGATGCCTGAACAACAGGTGCATTCATTCTTGTCTTGTTTCTGGTGGGCAGAAATGGCTAATACAAATCAATAAACAAATACTTATTAAATTAACATCCTAAACACTCTGCAGGCTGGCCTGGGATGTCATCTTGGAAGGCAGAAATATATTCTTGATTGAATCAGTTGTGAAGAAAACAACTACACGGGTTAATCAACAGAGATCAGATTTGTTCAAGGCTTATAATGAATAACAGAATTAGAACTTCCTAAAACATCAATGTTTATGTTGTTACAACATCTTGACTTTCTGCTTCTAATACTCTTGGACATGGAGGTTCCATTGCTGACTTTTGAATCAGTCATATGGCTCTCCAAGCAAGGTGAAAAATAGATGCAATCTCTCAAACTTTGGCATTCCACCAATGTAGCAAAATATCCAGGAAGCACATATCATACCAATGCAGTAACTCGGGTCTGAAACTGCTCGAGTAGGGAAAGAGGCAGTGTAGTCATCCAGGACAAAAAAGTGGTTAACACTCAGTACAATCCTTCTATCCATGTTCATAGAATCAAAGGCTTCTCTTGGATTGGGACATAAAAGTGAACACCAGTGCAAGGTGTATGGAATATTCTGCTGTGTAACTGCAAGCTGATTTATTTAGAGCAGGGGTTCTCAAAGTGGTGGGTCGTGACCCACCACTTTTCCGGAAGTGGCCGATATTGGGCAGCTCCAACGTTGGGGAAGTGGCCGATATTGGGCAGCTCTACTGCAGGATTGTGCCTGCCCCTGACCCAAACCCCCTTTTTTAATGTACCTAGTTATCCTGCCAGCTCCCTAAAGGGTTCGGAGAGCCTGCGGCTGCCTCCACAAACCTCCCTAATGCTCTAAACAGCAGCAATCATGTTCCAAAGCCCACTTCCAGTTTTTGTCGGTTTTCCCTGTTCAATTAAATCTATGCCGTCTTTCTCCCTATTTCATATTGTGCTGGCTGTCAATTTTCCTCCTATTGGGAATATGAATATGGCTGCCAGTCCTGCTGTCATATTATCAAACTGTGGAGTACCTTAAAGCATCCCAGGATAATGTTATGCTCCTATAACTAGGCTAGGACCTCCAGTTTGTTCATACACCTCATCATACTGATTTTAATGGTTAATCTCTTTCTGTTCTGGATGTCAGTCATCTTAAGTCACACTCGTGGCTGTTTCTAGAAGCCTTGCATCATCATCATCTCCTCCTCCTCCGTCCCTGTAATGCCCTGTGATACAAAAAGTATAATATAACATCATCACACCCAAAATTTCCCTGCTGTGCTTTGTGGGCTGTTTGTAGCAGGCAGAGACTTGCCATAATGTCTCATTCCAGCTCAGTTTCTTTATGCTCTGAAATGGAAACTGCAGAAGAATCAGGGCCAACCTGCTCTAATCCCACTCACTCCCCTTTCAAACAGACTGGGCAGACAGAGAGCCCAGTAAATGAATGGAAGAGTAAGTTCATAGAGTTGAGGTGCGAATGCTCCAGAGCAGGGGTGGCCAACCTTTCCACATGAATGCGCCTGCACCATTAATAGTTGTATAGGTGAGGGCATTTCAGCAGGTGCAGCTGCTTTAGCAGCACCATCAGCACTTGCAGCTGCCAAGATTCTGTCTTCTACACAACTCTTAAGAATGCAGAGGCCCTAATGGTGGGAAGGTTGGCCACCCCTGCTCCAGAAAACAGAAAAAAAAATAACAATTTTAAAAATTCAGACTTAAGAAAAAGCATATTCCGCCTCAGGTGTGATAGAGGCTTGGGCCAGGGATGGGATGAATGTATTCATGTACTGGAACATGATGAGGAAGATGACAATGATAAAAATAACTTCAGTATGAACTTGTATCTGATGGGACAATGGAGTTTCGCAAGATGCAGAATAATCATTTTAAAAAGCAGATGATGCCAATCAAATACTATGCATTGGTAACAAAGGAAATTGTATAACAGTATGCATATTTGTATATGTAAAAGCATTCACAAGCTTTTTGTTCTATTTGAATTTTTAGTTAAATTCAGGATCTAGTAGGAATTGAGGATTTAGCAGATTTTTAAAATACTGTACCTGGAATATCATTAGGTAAAAATATGGTAGAGTCTGTGCCTCTTGAAAGCCAATAAGCAAAAGCTTAAGGCAGAGTTTATTTACTAAATAAGAAGAGAAGGAAATGTACTGGTCTTTTTTATTTTTTGAAGCTGATTGAAAACAAGAGTATTAACAAGTCATTAAAGCACTTAATGCAAATCTTTGTATTCAAGGTTATATTTACTTTGATAATTTTGCACTTGATGGCGGGAAACTAATTACATTTTGTATTTTTATAGCATGAATTCATACAATGAGAAATTGAGAATGGAATAGTAAAACCAGCCTCACTAAAGAGTCTTGAAAATGTACCATCCTCACTTAAAACGATTCTCGCCTGCCCTTTTCAAGAGTAATCTATATTTTTTTTTTGTTTATTGGAGTGCCAACTGCCTTGAGCAGAACGTGCCTGTTTTTCCCCCTACATCTAAAGTTGGACTTTGACTTAAATAGACTACAGTATATTATTGTGACAGATCTAGTTATGCTGATGTTATATGCTGGTGGGCCACCAGCATAGCAGGACAATAGGACTGCCCTATGAGATTGCCATTTACAGTATCTCAGAAATGCAGGTTGTTTTTATCAATATAATCAACGCTAATTTGTTTTGTTCTAAAGATGTCTCATCTCTTAAAGAAGCAAAACTAGTAAACCGGTTAACTGCTAGTGGTTTCATTTGCTAATCAGAAGGATAATTGTTACACAGTGATAAAGGGGGGGGGGGAGAGACAGCTGCAGTTGCTATAGAAAGTGTAAGGAGATTTTTTTAAGCATAATAATGACTAGTAACACCTGCCTTTCCAATATACTCCACAATTGTTCCATGAGCATTATTTCCATAACACAGCACATTAAAGAAAGATGCATATAACTTGATTGTCATTGCAAAGAACCTGTGTTCATTTTATGCTCTCATTTTGCAGCTTGTGTATAAGTGTTGAAAGTATTGCATTTTCATGAGGCGTTTTAGAAGCCTACTTTCAGGCAAAACAACTGGTTTCTGAGGACACTCTGAGTACAAATGCTGTAAGGGCTTTAGTGGACACAGTGAAGTTTTCTGTATCATTTCCCCCACCTCAGTTTTTGTTGCTATGTAGGAGGCTGTTCCCAAAATGCCTGTAAACGTTAGGAGTAGTTTGCTAGGCCTTACATGGCCTCCCTGGTTGTGCACCAGCTGAATAGCTGGCACGCATCTGAGGAGGCCCATTGGGGCAGCTGGGGCTTACATTGGGGGAAGGGGATGAACCTCCCCTTCCCCCAAGGTGAGCCAGGCCGCGGGTCACATCCTGCTTAGGATGCAGCAGCCGGCCATTTAGGCCAGCCACTGCATCTTAGGCAGAATTGGGCTGTAAGTCTGTTAGTGTGCTATGATTTGCTACAGTTGGCAGAATTTTATCTTCCATTGTGGTAGTGGGGGTTGGGAAGGGGAGGGGAGCAGTCATCCGGGCTCTTTTAAATTCTGTGAGGAAGTTAACACAGCCCCACAGGTGAGAGGAAGTGTGACTATAGAATTAATGATGGGAAAAATTTATTTAGCAAAGACCAAATTCTATCCTCCGCTTGCACCTTTTGGGTGAAGACAGAATCACTCCAAAATCCACTCACACCAGTGCAGCCAGAAGATATGCTGCACTGCGGTACAAAGTCTTCATCTCTCTCCATAATAGATAATGCAGCCCACATCTAATAATAACAGTTCAAAAGTTAAGCATGATAAAAGCCCAGATTAATTTTATAACAGAAAAATACTAAAGTTTAATAATTCTACTGAAGACTTTCTGTTATGAAATATTTAGCTTTGGAAATGTGCAGGATCTGATTAATTCAGCATATTTTTGAGCAGCACATGAAACTTTAATAACAATATTTTACTTGATTGATAGGATATAAGCTGAACCACGTTCTGTAAAATGCCCAGGTATTTATTTTTTCATTTCCTCATCATATTCAAAGCATTATGCCCTTTGTTACTGGGTTAATATTTATATTTGAACCATATATACTTTGTATTGTTCATTTATTATGAAACATAATATGGAATTAATTATTAAAGCTACACCATAAAATTCCACTTACTGAAATTCTCCAAAGTTCAGTGAATGCGGAGTTTCAACAATAATAAGTAACTATTTTGACATTACCATTATTGTAGTTTTACTGTTGTATATAATACAAAAAAATAAAGTGATTGTGGTAGAAAATTCCATTTAGCTTTACGGATATATATTTCATTCACCTATTAAATTGGTTACACTGTGATTACGATTGTTGGATTGTTAAGGCATTGCTGAAATAACAGGTACTTAAGTCAGGGGTCACCTTTACCTTTTTATTTCTAAATTCATGTGTTGAATATAGGGGTACATGTTCCTAATTACTGTTCCTAATACTAAATAATGTTAATAATTACTCTAATATCCATTATTAAATGTAAATTGTATAATATCTTCTTGTCTAGCATTGTCTCTGCATTTGTGACTATCAGCCCATTCTACGTGGGCCCTATGCCGCCAGAACTAGCATTCTGGCGTCGTAAGATCCTTTATGGCTGTCACAACATGTGACACTGTTCGGAGCAGCTGGGCTACCAGTGGATTCTCCATGTTCCCCGGAACTAGCAAGTCAGCATGGGGGCTGGAGGGAGGGAGGCAGGGAGGGAGGGGGTGGAAAAGGGTGGCGAGGGAATGGAGATGAGACGGGGGAACAGGGGGCTGAACGAGGTTCAAAAGGGGGCGGTTTCTGTGGCAGCAGTGCCGCCGATATAATATCCCCCTTCCAGGCCTCGATCCACCTTCCTGGGTCCACTCAGATTTGTGCCAGTGAAATTGCTGGCGCAGGTTCGCATAGACCCATTCCGGCACCAGAGGTTTACCCCTGGGTAAGGGAACAAATGTTCCTTTACCCAGAGGAGACCTTTGGGACTGCTCTCCCGCAAGATAGGATAGGGGCCATAGATTCCCAATATCTCCATGGGGCCTCTTCAAATTGCTGTTTATAAACTTGAAATTAAATAGGAGTGATTATTGATTTGTGCTTTGATATACTTGTACAAAAGCCTTCTCTTCTCAAACCTGTGAGTCAGTTGCATATTGGTTCTGAACTGATGCAGAGAACCTAAGTCCCATTTTTATTAGTTATGTGGATTTTGTTAATGCATTGGGAGGTGCTGTTTAGCCCTGCTCCCTCACTGATGCGCTCCCAAAGCCCTTCCCCCTGCTGTCCATGGGTATAGCATCTGTGTAGATGACAAATGCTACATTTGGGGAGAGATCCTCCCCATGATTGCTACCTTTACATTGTCATGTATTCTAGGGTGGCAGTCATGGGGAGGAGCTCTCACTGAGTACAGTGTTTGTCACTGAACAAGGATGCTGTACTTGTGGACAGCAGGGGACAAGGCTTTGGAAGCACATGGGAGAGGGGCAGGACTGAAGAGTACATTCTCACTTCCACCCAACACATGGACTCCGTCCATGCAAGGCATAACTAAATAAGGCTTTGGTAATAGGATCATGTGGCATCCTGGAACAATCATTTGGTTGCAGCCTGCATGGGAGGTATGGAATGACATCTGTATGGGAGCAGTAGGAAAGGGAGGCATGAACATAACTTCCGAGCATAGTCTTTAAACTGGTCATTATGAAATAATCTCTTTTGGAATCTAGGAATGTATCTAAAGTGGCATAGCATGCATTTCATGCTCTTGTGGGCTCTTCAGAAGGAAAAGAATACGGTATAATGGATTTCCACCCAGCAGTGTACCATGGTACATGGCAAGCTGTTTTTTAAACTGAAGAGAATTTCAAAGTATTTTGTGATATCACCTTGGGGTTCTGCTGCTCAAAAGAGTCAAAATTCCCACTGGGAAGGTGAAAACAGACTCGCAGCTCAATCCTATCCTATCCAAAACAGGCTGCACTGCATGCTACGGTGGGAGGAGCTGATTGGGAGGCTTGGGAAAGGTAAGCCCTGCTATCGCCAATGGGTCTCCTCAGACCTGTGCCAGCTCTTTAGCTGGTGCAAGTCAGAGGTGGCAAAGGGGGCGTCTTGGCTGGCTCTGGAGGGGACAGCATCTGGCACAAGTCACTCACATGGATGCCACCCCTCCTGCCTCCAACATGTCCCCACCCCCTGATCCGCCCTGATCCTTCCACTCCTCCTACTTACCAACGTCAGTGGGGCTCCTCTTCACCGTTGCCATGTGCAGGGTCCTCCCTGCTGACTGCAGCAGCAGCATGGACGTGTGCAGCTATGCGCACTTTTGGACTGGCGTTTATGACGCCATAAAGTGCATACTATTGCCAGAATGCTAGTTCCGTCAACTCCAGCAGCAGTAGCACTGCATAGAATTGGGCCAGCACAGTGGCGTACCTGGTGTATTTGACACCCGGGGCAGATAATTTTTTAACAGCCCTCTCCTCTATACAACGAAATTATTTTGTCAAAATTACGACAAAAAATGGTAAACAGTGGGACACATACTCCTCCCCCCCCCCCCAAACTAACTTGTTTTCCACATGGCACTTCAAGTGATTGTCCAGCATGCCTGGAGCAAGTGACTCAGTTGGTAAGATTACTGTTGAGCATGTTGTGACCAGAAGGGGTGGGGCCAAATGGGGGAGGCAGCAGAATCGAACTGCTAGGGGCTATTGCATTTGTATATTTTAGTGCAATGAAGGAAGGCTTTGCAAGGCATCGTCCTTCCAGCAAAGTATTTTCATGCTAGCCTGCAGGGCACAAAACAGGCACACAGTGCTGGCACCCCTTAGGCCCCCCCCTTATGTTTGGCATCCGCGGTGGACCAGCCTCTCCGCTCTCCCTTGGTACACTAGAGGGCCATCACTTAGAGCAGTGGTTATCAAACATTTTAGCACCAGGACCCACTTTTTAAAATGACTATTGGGACCCACCTAGCTTTACAAGACTTAATAAATAAATATATTTATTTATTTATTTACAAGTAAAGAGCTCAGCTACTTGCCAGGGTAATTAGCAGCTATCTTGCAAACTGCAGGAGCTCAGCTCTTTGCAGAGCAATTAGTAGCTATCTATTTTTTGAATAGTCTTGGGGCTTGTGGCAATTACTTATCTGATCTTTCCATCACCTGGGACCCACCAGAAATCAGGTCGCGACCCACCAAGTCAGTCCCGACTCACAGTTTGAGAAACACTGATTTAAAGAGAGGCAGAAAAGGGTTATACCATATAAGCAAGGGTGAAAGGTGATGTGATAACCTCATCACAACAGAAATGGGATTTCTGAATCCTTCTACTGAGAGGGTGAAATTTATGCATTATTAGGCTTACCAGATCCACACCGGGACAGAGTGCTAGACCTTTAGGAGAAGGAATGTAGGCAGGTGTAGCTTGTTAAACCCTTAGAGCAGGGGTTCCCAACCTGTGGTACACTTACTCCTAGGGGCATGCGGACCGTCAGGAGGGGGTACGTGAGAGGCTCCCCCTTACCTTCTTTGATCAGTCTTGTGTGCTCCCTGAGGCATCTGGTGGGGCCACTGTGAGATACAGGAATCTGGACTAGATGGGTCGGCGATTAAAAAAAAAATTGCCCCGATTTTTGCCCCCAAGCTGCACCCCCAAGCCGATGACTATCTTGGCCACCAACGCCAGCTCGGCCTCTTAGGACCTAGGCAGCTCATCCTCCAATTTGCCCACAGGCACACGTAGCTCGGCCTCCAAGCTCAGCAGGAGAGGCCATAGCCGACGCCACAACCCCCTCGCTGCTGTTCCAGATACCCCTGGCTTAAGAGGCAGCAGGAGGGGGATTCTGACGGGTCCACCTGGCTGGGGAAGTGACTGGTCCGCCTGGCTGACCGGAGCAGTCATTGGTTCATTGGGGTTGAACCACAAGCCCTGCCTCCCAGGACCTTTCAGCTGGTCACGGAGATTCCTTCCCTGCCACCTCCTTAGAGGCTTAGAGCAAAATCCTAGGCATGTCTACTCAGAAGCAAGCCTCATTGAACACAGCCATATTAAATTGTGCATACACCTGTTTAAGTAAAGCAAAGAGAAGCAGAAGTTTGCTATTAAAGGATATCCCTGCCAGAGTTTTAGGCTGCAATCCTATACACACTTACCTGAGAGTAAGTCCCACTGAACTCAATGGGATTGTGCTGCAAATCTCATTGACTTGCCTAGGACTGTGCTCTAAGGGCTTAACAAGCTACCCCTACCCACATTCCTTCTCCTAAAGGTCTAGCACTCTTTCCCGGTATGGATCTGGTAAAACCTATAAGGTAAAAGTGACCCCTGACAATTAAGTCCAGTTGTGTTCGACTCTAGTGTGTGGTGCTCATCCCCATTTCAAAGCCGAAGAGCCAGCGTTGTCCAAAGACGCCTCCATGGTCATGTGGCCGGTATGACTCTCCTTGCCGCAGCGCGAACACAGAGCGCTGTTTACCTTCCCGCAAGTGGTACCTATTTATCTACTCGCATTAACATGCTTTGGAACTGCTAGGTTGGCAGGAGCTGGCCAAGCAACGGGAGCTCACCCTGTCGCGGATTCGAACTGCTGACCTTTCGATCGACAGCTCATGGTTCAGCGGTTTAACCCACTGCACCACCATTATGATTAATAATAATAATAATAATAAATCAGTATTTATATACCCCCTTTTCTTTAGTCATCTGATTTCTCCTCCGACTTTAATTCAAAGGTGGTTTACATGGGCAGGCTTTATAAACCCCAAGGGGTTTTTCCAGGACTTAGACCTGGAAGATCCAGGTTCAAAACCCCGCTCAGCCATGAAGCTTCCTGGGTGACCTTGGGCCAGTCACTATCTCTCAGCCCCACCTATTTATTTATTTATTTATTTAAAAAATTTATATCCCGCCTTATCCCATGCCGAGGCAAATGCCCAAGGCGGCTTACAACAAAAATTAAAAACAGTTTAAAATACAGAAAGTTTAAATACATAATTTAAAAACAATAAAAACAATAATATCAATAAAAACCACTGGGGGGGGCAACAGTAGGGAGCACAAAAGCAGCATGGCAGAGCATCTTGAGACACAGGAGGCAGGCTACAACCCATCACCCAAACGCGAGACGAAACAAAAATGTTTTGAGCCCTCGCCGAAAAGTCATGAGGGAGGGGGTGGTTCTCAGATCCCCTGGAAGGGAGTTCCACAGTTGTGGCGCCACAGCGGAGAAAGCCCGCCCACGTGTTGCCACTCCCCTAACTTGCGATAGAGGTGGTACACGCAGGAGAGCCCCCTCAGATGACCTAAGAGAGCGGGCCGGAATGTATGGGAGAAGGCGGTCCCTCAGATATCCTGGACCCAAACCGTGAAGGGCTTTAAAGGTCATTACCAGCACCTTGAATTGGGCTCGGAAACGAATGGGCAGCCAGTGCAGCCGCTGAAGCAGCGGCTCAACAGAGTCAAACCGCCTAGCTCCAGCTACCACCCGGGCCGCCGCATTCTGCACTAATTGCAGCTTCCGAACCGTCTTCAAGGGCAGCCCCACGTAGAGCGCGTTACAGTAATCCAGTCTTGAAGTCACTAAGGCATGGACCACCGTGTCTTGAAGTCACTAAGGCATGGACCACCGTGGTCAGGTCCGATCGACTCAAGTACGGCCGCAGCTGGCGCACCAGCCGAAGCTGGGCAAACGCACCCCTGGCCACAGCCGCCACCTGGCTTTCCAGGGAGAGCTGTGAATCCAGAAGTACTCCCAAGCTGCGCACCTGTTCCTGCAGGGGGAGTGCAACCCCATTCAGAACAGGCAGATGACTCAGTACCTGCATCGAAGCTTTCTTGACCAGTAGGACCTCTGTCTTTTCTGGATTCAATCTCAACCTATTAATCTCAACCTACCTCACAGGGTTGTTGTGAGGACCAAAAAGAGGGGAGGAAATATGTACACCACTCTGAGCTCCTTGGTATAAAATTGTGAAAAATAAATAAAATAAATGAATAATGTTCTAATCTTTTGTAGAACCCTTCATTCTAGATTTCTTTCACAGTCCAGCTCTCTCTCTCTCTCTCTCTCTCTGGCATTTGCCTCACCAGGCTTCAGTTGACAGGGCAACCTTGACTCTCACTCAAGTGCAGCTGCAGTTCTATTCCCCCACAGAGGCTCTGCAATTTATCAGCTCGACGTGCCGGCAGCTCTCCGACAGACACTTCCGGCCATCTTGAACTGCCGTCCTTCAGATCTTCAGGCATATATGAGATGGTTGCTCTACCAACTGAGCCAGACATCCTGCCATTATGACTGCACCTTGACTCTCGTTCCCTTGCTCTGACCCCTGGTGTAGGAGTGAATCAGAGGAGAGCAATCTATGGCTGATGTGTAACTCAAGAAATAACTTTTGGTGCAATGTGTTGTGTGGTCACTTTTTGCACAGGCATTACAACAAGGTATATTTGTGCTAATTGTTCTGCAACTCAGCCATATCCTAATTAGGAGGTTTTTTAAATTTCCAAATCAGGTGTTTGACCTGTTGTGTTCTCCCAAATACGTTTCTTTAAACAAAGTCATATATTGCACCACTTTGGGGGAAATCTACTAATGGCCCAATCCAAACTAAATCACACACACACACACACCCCGCTGATTCAGCTGCACCAACGAGGTGCGTACTGCATCTTGTGGTGGTGGGGCAGTTGGAGACGTATCCTCAGGATAAGTGAACTTTTGTTCGCTTGCCCTGGTGAAAGCTTTCACTGTCCCTATGGGGCTTGACTATTGAGGGTCTGTCCTATACCCACACTAGACTTGGTTTCAGATTGCTGGTAGCTAATCTATTTCTATTACGTTTTAGTGACCAGAATATTTCACTTCAAAAATAGCAGACTGCATATGATCTGAGTAATTTTTAAAACCAGGATTGAAGTTCAAAGAACAGCTTCTAGAAGCAGAGGCGTCGCAGAATGGGATGCAGTGGTGCGGTGGGCCCCAGGGCGTAGGGCGCTGAGGCTGGGGGGTGGGGGGTAGGCCTCCTTAAGTTTCGTTTTAGTTTTCTTTTTTTCCATTTTTTTCTAAATTTTTAACTATTTCGCGGGCAGCTACCGCCCCCCCCCCCGCTGCTTCCCACGGCGGTCTGGCTCCCCCTCTGGCGTCGTGTGCCCAGGGTGTTTGTGTGCTTTTGGGGTACTTAGGTTGTCTCGGCTGGGCAGCAGGCAGCATTTTCCAGGATCAGCGGCATCCAACTTGAATGGGTGGGACTCTCTAGGAATCTCTCTCTGACTCAATCTCGCTGGTCGGTCCTCCAGAGCCCTAGAGAGGCCTGGAGGACCGACGGACCAGTGAGACTGGTCTGGCTCCCCCTCTGTCTAGAAGTTTTGTGTTGTCCTAAAAAGAAGAGTAATGAAAAAATGAGCCTATTTTTAACATCCTTCTTCATAATGACTTGGGGGCTTGCCAGTACTCCTGTGTACACAGTAGAGGTGTTGGATCAGAGTGAGTACATTTGGACTTTTGTTTAACTGATTGCTTCTAATCTCTTGACATTCTGCTATGACATATTCAAACGCTTCACTATTATTTTTAAGTATATATTAAAGCAGGGCACCTTAATATTACACTGATCACATGCTGACCAATCTTGCTCTGGGAAGCCCATCACAGTCCAAAAATAGTTTATAGATTGAAATAGGTATATTTCCTTGGGACAGAATTGTTTCTGATTTTATAAAACAGGTGCTTAGCCTTTGGGCTTCATATTTTCTCCTGTCTGAAGAGCGGTGAGTAATTTGCATGTCAGCGATAGGAAGGATTGCAACCAATGCATGAAGGAAATTTGAGCAGAGAATTTTATTTTTTATGAATAAAATATTCTGACCAAAGGAAAGTAGTGGAACTTTTGTTCTAGCAAACAATTTTTATTTTTACCTTGCTACCATCTTGTAATACATGTTGGCATGTTGAATGTCACCTTCTGCCATGCAAGGTACTTTTTCATACTAATTGTGTCCTTTGGGATTCGAAAGAGCTTTCTGTCAGCCAGACTGTATGCATAAAGCAATGAACTATGGTATCCGCATTCTAGCCAAGCCACTGTAGCATTCTTTTTCCACAAAGGCAATAACAATATAAATTTCTGCTGTTGTATTTGTGTCCAGGCTTGGGAGAAAGTGAGAGCAAATTCACAAGACTATTTTCCCCAGGTTGAATTAAATGAAAGTTGATGTTTGTATGTATTAATCCTTTTTTAAATATGATTCATTACATGTTCTGATTGCAGCATAACACATAATGAAATATATTCAAAAAGAGGATGCATATTGAATAATTAACAGCATAGTTTGGACAAATAATACATAATAATGCATTATGTATGTCAGATTCATCTTAAAAGGAAGTAGGTATTAAAGTTGGTGATCTCTAAGATCTATACAGTAACTTGCGCTTTCTGTATGGGCATAATGGGTGCACACAGATGGCCATTTGCCAAGTGGTAATTGATTACGGTGTATGGGTAACCATTTGACAAGATAATCATGTCCGGCAAAGTGGTATGGTTTGTCCTCAGCTCCAGTAGCACTTTCGACACTTGCAGTACTTGTTCTGCACTCTCCCTGTTTTTGCTGCTGCCACCACCACCACATTTTTTTATGATGAGGCAAAGAGTCACTGGACCAGCTACAGAATAGTGGAAGGAGAGAGGACAGAGCCAAAGGAAATGACTGAGCATGCAGTTTTTCAGGCAAGGCTCTATGTACGGTAGGTGGCAGTCAGGGTGAGAAATGCATAGTTGGGAATTTTGTGGGAACTTGAAAGTTGGGCATTCATTACTGAACCAGAAGCTTCTTATTCAGTTGCCTCTTAGTTACTGTTTATATTTTATATTAAAATGTATAAACTGCTTTTTGACTCAAAGGACCCCCAAAGCAGCATACAACCACTCAGCCACATCACTAGACTGACTCCCACCTGGTGCAGAGCTTACTGCACAGAGGCTCTGCAATCTGGAAGTAGGTTGGCGGTGATGTGATGGTGTCGCCATATCATGGTTGCTTCTGGAGTGGCTCAATTTCAAGCCAAATGGAGCCAAGGGCAGATGGGAGGGCCCTTCCAGCGGTGAATGCAGAGCACTGGGGCAGGTCTCCGGGTCTCGTCGGGAGCGATGGCTTCACCACCACCCCCCGGAGCACCACGTCCTGTGCGGCCAGCACAAAACGCACTGTCCTAGCGACACTTTAAAATGAAATAAATATAATTAACAATTAGAACAGCAAAGAAACAATGATCAGGAGTAACAAGGTAGCTGACATTAAAGAGCTGTTGGAACAAATCTGTCTTCACCATTTTCTGGAAGGTTAACCAGGACAGGGTTAAATGTGTTTCTTAAGGAGCAAGTGCAGAATCTGGATGCCACAATCAAGACGGTTCTCTTCAATATGCCTACTAACAGCACTTCAAATGGCATTGAGATGCATAGCAGAACCTCAGTGGGCAGGCTGAATAATGTGGGAGACATTTAAGCACCCTCTTAATACCTCTCTTGTCAACTCCCTGCTACCCAGATAGCTCTTCTCTGAAAACTTACAGCTGTCTGCCTGGGTTTTTGTTTCTGGCTAGCTTTCATGCGCCAGCAGTGTGAAATATGAGATCCTAAATAACATGCATATACTTGCAGGCTGGAGGAGGGGCACGTGGGTTAAACCGCTGAACCATGAGCTGTCGATCGAAATGTCGGCAGCTTGAATCTGCGATGGGGTGAGCTCTCGTTGCTTGGCCAGCTCCTGCCAACCTAGCAGTTCCAAAGCATGTTAATGTGAGTAGACAAATAGGTACCGCTTGTGGGAAGGTAAACAGCGCTCCGTGTTCCAGCTGCATGCTACGCGCTGCGGCAAGGAGAATCACGCCGGCCACATGACCACGGAGGCGTCTTCGGACAACGCTGGCTCTTCGGCTTTGAAATGGGGATGAGCACCACACCCTAGAGTTGGACACGACTGGACTTAATTGCCAGGGGTCACCTTTACGTTTTCCTAGTCCACAAGGTATAGTCTGTTTATAGCCTCTGACTTCTTTAGTCTGGCCTTGATCTTTACTGCCTGTAGAGACTGCGATGAAGTATTAGAGAAGAAACTATCCCTAGGTAGCGTCAAAGCCTTTCAGATCTTTATTAGGTTTAAACAAGTTAAACCGTTTAAGTGGCATCTTTATCTGTATCTGAAATACCCGACGCAGATATTAAACATGCTTTAATGACCCACCCTATGAATATATGAGGTCTCTGCTCTGCACCAGATGAACGTCCAAACCTTGAGTGGACCCACCACATAAAGCACAATGCAGTTCAGCTTCATGGTTACAAATGCATAATTGCTAGGTCAGATTATGGAAGAATAGATTGCAGCCATCTCTCCAGATGGAGTTGGTGAAAAGTGTTCCTACTGGCTGCTGCTGTCTGGAGTCCAGTGCCTTGCATTGAATCCTGAATCACTCCAAGGCTTCAGTCTGTGTAACTAAGGGATGTTGAACCCTGTCAATGACTGGTGAACCCAATCCTTCCAGGTCACAGAGTCTGCCAACCACTATTATTTCAACTTTGGATTTATTTCATTTTTTTGCTGTGACAATCTCTGCATTGAAATCTTACAACCTTGTGTTTCTCGATAAAAGCAAGTGTCTATTGTCTAGTTAAGAGGTATTTTGTTTTTAAGACTTCATTTTTTACAAGATTATTCTGAATTATATCTCAAGGTCCTGTAGCTCATGTTTTGCATGTATCAGGTCTTGAAAAGTCCCCAGCATCTCGAGTTAAGGGATTACATGTAATTGGGTGTCAAACACCTTTGCCCGAGAGAGTTGAGTTCAAGACTTGCCATCTGTCACGACTGACAACACTGACATTTCTGAAGAAAGCAGCATTACTTTGGATATTTGTCATCAAGTTATTCAGAAGATCTGGAAGCCTGTCTTTATCTGTTATCCGCATCAACAAAAAGCACAATGTACTGAGTTTCTGGGGAGAAAAGATTGCATGCTTTATTTTGTATTAAAATGCCACTTTTTGGACAATTAAGCCCCCCCCCCCAAGTAGCTCATAATACAAAACAAAAATACAAGATCAAAAACCTACCTGAAAAATACTTTCCCAGAATCCAGTCGGCAGCCATTGTACAAAGCATTTGGATAACAGTAAAATGCTTCCCTGTGCCTCTATTTGTATTTTTACTATTGAAATCCCCATTTGCCCCGCCTGGCTTTTAAATTACTACAGTACAAGCTTCTAGTACTGTACAGTATGCTGTGACATAGAATGTGATGACAATTCTCATTTAGCTAAATTGGAAACCACAGGTGGTCCTTGTATTGTTTTGTTACAAATTGCTTTGTGGTCCAACCAAGCAGCTGGCACGATGTCCCTTTTGTAAAATGATTTTGTTTATCATCAGTGTGCACAGTTTGCCTTAGGGAAGTTGAATAAGTATCATGCCCTTTGACTGTGCTATTGTACCCACTTCCCATAAGCTTCAGAGATTCTCTCAATGAGAACACTGAGAAGGTGGTTCATCAACTTCTATGCCACATACAGTACACTTTCCCTTGATTCAGTATACCCCATATGTGCTGCAGTGAACTCATGGAGTTCTTGCATTGGCAGATTGCCCTGGCCATGATGCAGAACAGTTTGATAAATTGGGTGATAATGTAAACATTTTCTTTCTATTTTGTCTCCTCCTTTCAAGAACTTGCACATTTTTTTTCTTGCATATATTTATATTTTATTGATATATCAAAACACAAACACAATACATATTTCATAAAGTTATAGCAAGCGCGAAGCAATACATCCTACTAGCATACTATTCACTATTTTCTACATATAGTATCCAACTAAGCCAAAATAACAGCCACATTCTAATCATTAAAGCCGCATATCATCACATCGTTCTTCTCTCTCTCTCTCTTAAAAAATCGATAAATGGTTTCCAGTTATTCACGAAAAGGTTAACTGACTTTTCCTTAATTAAAATTGTAAGTTTATCCATTTCAGCATAGTCCAAAACTTTCAGCCACCAATCTTCCACCGAATTCTTCCAATATTGTGCATATAAGATTCTTGCCACAGCTATCATATATAAAAACAAAGTTTGAAATTTTTCGCCTACATGATCATCCCTCATACCCAACAAAAAGGTTTCTGGTTTCATTTGAACCTTAATCTTTAAAATTAACTCAATCTGTTTATGAATCTGAGTCCAATACTTCTTTGCTTGGAGGCATGTCCACCACATATGGTAAAAAGTTCCTTCTTGCTTTTTACATTTCCAACATCTATTCGTCACCTTCTCATACATTTTTGCTAATTTGCTTGGGGTTATATACCATCTATACATCATTTTATACATATTTTCTTTAATATTAACATTTAACGTAAATTTCAACTGTTTTGACCATAGTTGTTCCCATTGGTCCATTAAAATAACATGACCTACATTTTTCGCCCAATGAATCGTACATTCTTTAACCTGTTCTTCTTCTGTCTCAAACTTCAAAAGCAATTTATACATTTTTGAGATTATTTATTACAATTCAGATTTTAATTGTACCTCCAATATTGATTCTTCTTCTACAAATCCATATGCCTTCTTGTCCACTTTAAATCTCTCCAAAATTTGAGCATATACAAACCATTGGCAATTAAAGTCTTCTTCCATTAATTTTTCTCTTGACTTCATTGTACAATCTCCTTGTGAAAAATTTAATAAATTTCTGTATAGTAGTCCTTTCTCTTTTGGCATGCTACTTCCACCAAAGTGTGCTTCATATGGTGCAACCCATAATGGTATTTTCTCATAAAACCTCATTTTATATCTATTCCAAATTCTCCATAATGCATGTCTAACATAATGATTTTTAAATTCTAAATTTGCTTTCACTTTATCATACCACAAATACCCATGCCAACCAAATTTGGCATGGGTACCAGATAGAACCAGATAGAACTTGCACATTTTTTGTTCACATTTCCTTCAATATATTCAGGATGCACCTGCTCTGGTGCTCTTCTACATCAAAATTGGAAATCAAGAAGCTGTAATTATCTAGCCTAGCGGTTCCCAATGTTCGGGCAATGATGGACTATGGCAGCAACTCCACCATGGACCCCGGGAACCCGGAAGTAATCCGGCAGCGATGTGATTACATCACACATCATCATGTCACCACCAACCCACTTCCGGATTACCGGGATTTCCCAGCGATTCAGACCAAGGGTGGACAGGTGCGCCACTCCAGCGGTGCTCGCTGTGTTCTCCCTCTGATTGGCAGCCACGCAGTGGGAGCTGAAGACCTGGGTGGCACTTCTGTCACCTGCCCAACTGAGGTCCCACTCACCTCAGGGCTGCCGGAGCTCGTGCAAGAGCCAGGTGGTCCAGAAGTCATTGCTGCACACGCACGGCTCTGGAGGCCTCGCAGACCACCTGGTAGGGTCTCACGGACCACCTGTGGTCTGCAGACCATGGGTTTGGAACCCCTGATTTAGCCAAAAGGAGTGATGTCACATGAGAGAACCCAACACTGACCTCATTGCTACTGGCATCCAAATCTGCAATGTAGAAGTGTGGTGGCTCCATTTGACTTGAAACTTGCAGTGTGAACTGCATGAGTCTGATCCAGTGGATCACCACCGCCACCAGAAGTGGTCAGTGCAGTCAACTCCTTTCAGGTCATTTTGAAGCATCTGTTTGAGAAAGAAGACAAATGCTTAGCATTGCCCAAATGCAGTAGCTATTGCTACAAGACAACATAGATGAGCAGTTTGAAAAGAAGATATTTACTAAGTAATCCAGTGCAAAATGCTGCTTGGTAGTATTGCCATCTTGTCTTGATTTATACCTATTGGCCCAATCCTACTGAGGGTCTGTTCTGCTGGTGTGCACGGCTGCAAAAGTGCCATGAAGTGCTTTGCAACAGTGCAAGGCCCAGGAAGGCCAGAGTCCTGGTGGACCAACAGAGGCCTGGTGGAGCAGGTAAGTTCAGTACAGGGGTGGGGGAAAGGCAGAGAGTGGGGTTGAACAGGGCAGAGGGTGGGCAGAATGGGGTAGGGGTGGGTGGATAGGGCCCGGGAGGGGGCGGGATCGGTGGTGCCAGCGCACGCCGTATGCAAACCCTCTTCCCAGGCCTGATCTGCCTGCACAGATCACCGCAGACGTGCGCCACTGTTACTGCTGGCACAGGTATGAGTTAATCCATTGTGGCTGCTGGGACTTACCCTACAAATGTCCCCTTACCTCGAGGAGACCTCCAGCATTCAAAACTCCCCTGTGGGATGCAGCATAACCTACGCTAGCAGCGCTGCATCAATGCATGGGGATTTAGTTCAGATTGGGCTGTTTGTATATTGATTATGTTTAGCATCATTTTTGTGAAATTTTCATCTGCTTCCATTTCCATCATATGATTTTCATTTCATACTGGATCCCTAATTAGCTGTTACTATGATCACATGTAAATATATATATAACAACACTTTGCTCTCTTTCCTTGGTTTTGTTCAGTTAGGTCTTAACAGTCTAACAAATAGAATAGCAGCCTAATCCTAACAAATTCCTGCACGAGGATGATTCTGCCATGTCACTGGGGTTGGAACCTCCTCAGTCTGGAGACAAGGCAGAAGACGTTTGGAGGAGGCAGATGGGGGAAGGGAGTTCCCTCAGCACAGGTGCTGGGTAACTCCACTCACCACAACCCCCTACCTAATGGGGCCCTCAAGATCCAGGTCTAACACCCTCTCCTTGACAATAGGATATCTTTTTCTCCAGTTCAGAGGAAAGTCAAAGCGTTCTCAGCACTGCCAGAGGCAGCACTTGTAGATCTGGGCAAAGATCCTTTAAAGCATGGAAGGTTTCACCAGGGAAAGGGTGGAACAAAGCACCCGGACTAAGCTGTAGGCTACATCAACCTTCAGTAGGCTCCAGACCTTTGTGGAAGCAACACCTGAGCCTGCTCAAGTATTTGTGTGCAGCTTAATCTCTTCAGATTTCCCGAAGAACTGTCCAAGGTCCTAATTCCTTGCTTGAATCCTTGCTCCTGTCTGAACTCATGCCTCTCTCACAGCTCTGTGAGGGCCAGATCCTCTGCCTGATCCTTTGCCCCTTCTCAGGCCCCAACTCTGGCTAGAATGCCAGCTCTGCCACTAATCCTTTCTAGAACCAGATAGAGTCTGACTTTCCGACTATTCTGCAATTACACATCGTTCAATCCCTGCACAGATGTTGGAGAGTTGAATAAAGATCATGCCAGCTGGCTCCATTCCAAGCCTCCACATGTTCATCCAAAGGTCTGAATAGGGTATCTGCGAGATGGGGACCCTGACCACACAGGGAGTTGGAGGAGGCAGGGAGGGGGTTGAATTGTGTGGAGAGTTCAGGCATTGAAAACAATAGTGGTGGCCTGTTTTTCACCCCACCTGTGCAGGGCTTCAGAGCTACAAACATACATCAGTAGCTTGATTTTTCAGGCCATCTTGGATGCATATCTTAAAAACAATACTTTACACTAATAATAAAATATCAGCTTCAATTAAGTTTAAAATGTTTAACTGTCTTAAAACAAGAATTTTAGGGCTGTAGGAAATGTCTAGTTTATTATTGCCCATATAGACTGATTCTCAGCAGCATCTGCATTACAGCCCATTCCTATCACCCTTCCCCACTAGTGCAACTAGCATTGCGCCAGCGGATGCTGCTTTATAGCAGTCGTAAAGCAGCCTCCTCTGATGCATGAAGCAAGTCCACTGGCAAGAAGGCCGGAGCAGCCTCCCACACGCCAGTGGCCCCCAGAGACCCACCAGAGCATGTAAGCCCACACAGGGAGTTGGAGGAGGCAGGGAGGGGGTTGAATGGAGCAGGAGGTGGACAGAATGAGGCGGGGACGAGGGAAGATCAGGCCTGGGATGGGGGCGGGATCCGTGGCAGTGGCGCATACCTAAATCCCGACCCCCTTCTCGGGTCTGATCTGCCTTCCTGTGTCAACACAGACTTGTGCCAATGATTGAGCTGGCGCAGGTCTGAGTTGATCCATAGAGGCTGCTGGGGTCTACCCCGGGGTAAGGGGACAAATGTCCCCTTGCCCCGAGACCTCCAGCAGCCAAAAATCACCCATGGGATACAGTGATAGCTGCACTGGTGCCGCTGCATTGCCGCACAGGGATTTAGATAGGCTTCAGACCTAGCCACGGAGCGTATCCAATCTAATTTCCTCAGGAAATTTTTGGGTATGCCACGTTGTGTTCCGTACTCAGCTCTGTGCCTTGAAACCGGTCTTATAAGGCTGAATACATTGGTGTGGCTAAGATTTGCCAAATTTTGGCTGGGCATTCTTTTTTTAAAGTGACAAGTGATAGCCTGATTTACCACCTACTATCAGACACATCTTTGCCTTGTGGGGTTTCTAGTCTGCTTACAAAGCTAAAATCGATGGGGCTTGACAGTGAAATGCTAGGCATGATGGGGTTAGCTGCAGCATTTAGAACTATTAAGGAGAGAACTCTCGACATCGAGCGCCAAGAGTTAATCAGTGCAGCTGATACAACGTGTTCTCCATTGCATCTCCATCTGCCTATAAAGTTTGGGAAGCTGTCAACTTATCTATATCAGTTGCATAACCCACAGCTAAGAAGGGCTTTTATGCTGGCAAGGTGTAACACTCTCCCTTCTGCCCTTTTATGGGGGCGGTACAAAGGAATACGTGTTTCAGCAAGGCTCTGTTCATGTGGCATGAAGTGTGTGGAGACATCTGAGTATATCTTTTTATCATGCTCTCTGCACGAGTCTTTCCGTCAGAAACACCTTAATTCGATACTGACGTGTTTTCAGGGCTGGATGGAGGCGGATATTCTCCGAGCCCTTCTGTCAACAGAAGATGATGGGAGACTTGATGATGATGCAACTTTTGCTTCTATGGTGGTGGCTACTCGGGAAATGAGTTTTGATATATAGATTAATTGTGGGACAGTTTGGGGAGAAATTTTCTGCAGGATTATGGTTGTTGTCATTGGATCTGTTGGGGGATTTTTGGGTTGTTTGTTTATGTTTGTCTGTTTGATGTGTTTATGCCAATAAAGGCATCTATCTGTCTAGATAGGATTGGGCTGTTAATTACCCTTGAGACAGGAAAAAGAACTCTACTACAGAGGCGTAACAGGACTGGGGCTGAGGAGATGCAATTCCCCTGAGGAGATGGTTGACAACAGCGGTCTCGCGAGGAGGAGCCGTGGTGGAAGTTTTGTGCTCCGCAGCTGCTTTTTTGCAGCCGGAGGGCTGCATTTGCAACTGCGGAGCATTATCATGCCAAAATGGCACATTTTTCTGGCCCTCCCACTGTGGGAGGGCCAGAAAAATGTACCCACCCCGGGTCCTGGAAGGCTTGAAATGAAGCCTTCTGGGAGTGCAGAGGGCGGGGGCGATGACGCGAAATGTATTATTGACTCCCCTCAGGGCAGACCAGCAATGCTACTGACTGTGCATGTCCTCAAAGTACCAACTTCTAGTTTAAAACAAAAAGTAATTTCCTAATCTTTAGCGGAAAGGTAGAAAATTTAATAACAAAAAGTACTAAAGGGCTGCATATTAAGTAAGGGTCCAAACTCATTGTATATCCACTCTTGTCTAAATCCAAATACTGGGCTTTATCATGATCTCGCAGTTTTCACATTTAGAGCTGATCTTTCTAAAATGAAAATAATGTGGTAACATCAACTAAAGATGGGTTCAGATGATACAGGTTGATTACCCCTTATCCGGACATCCAAAATTCAGACTATTCCGAAATCCAGACATTTTTTGGGCTATGACTTAAAAAAAAACAAAAAACTAAACTTTTTTCAGCTCCTGGCTGGCATAGTGCAAGGCATGCTGGGGCACAAAATTATTTAAAAATATTTATAAAATTACCTCCAGGCTATTTGTATAAGGTGAATATGAGAAAAACGAAACCCATCCCCAAGATATCTCATTATATTTATGCAAATATTCAGAAATCCAGACAAATCCAGACAACTTCCTGTCCCAAGCATGCCAGATAAGTGATACTCAACATGTATAGACATTTGCTGGCAGAATGGCATGAATTACTCATACGTATTTTGCATTGTGTGTAATGTGCAAAGGACCTGTAAATTTCAGGTAAACATAGTATCGCATGTTTCATCATGAGTTCCTGTGTCACACATTTCACAAGAATTCAGAGCCCAATCCTATGCCAGCTTTCGCAAGCTGCGACAACGGGGAGGCCTGTTCCACCAGCGTGGAGGCCAGCAGTGGCAGGCCTCCGCTGCTGAAGGAGCTACACCTGCCAGGGGCAGGTAAACTCTCCACCAGCCAGTGGGAGATGGGGGGAGCGAGGCGGGGAGGAGACTTCCAGGACAGGAAGGAGGGCGGATCAGGCCTGGGGGGGGGCAGGCTCTGCAGTTCCTCTGCTGAATCCTATCCCCCGTCCCATGCCTCATAGCCCGGCACGGGGTTTCTCAGAGCTGCACCAGCCATTTTGCTGGTGCACCTCCGAATAGCCCCATAGGGGCTGCTGGGGCTCAACATGGGGGAAGGAGGCAATCGTCCTCTTTCCTTGAGGAGACCTCCAGCCTCGTGCTGGATGCAGTGGAAGCTAGCATACATCCAAGTTGGCGGAGTGAGGCCGAACCGGGCTGGGAACAGGCAGAGGATATTAGTGGAATGCGCTGCTGATATCCCCTTCCCCTCCCAGTCCGGTCAATGACCACTCCCCTGGCTGCCCCTGCCCACCCTCTCCCCACCCCTGCACCGACTGGTGCAGGACTTATTTCCACCGGTGGCTGTGCGATCTTGAGGGTGGCGGAGTGTTGGCTGCTGGCCTCCGTGCCAGTGGCCCTTACTCCTGAGTCACCACAAATGTGCTTTATGGCAAATTTGCAATGGCTTAGAGCAGTGGAGCGCGTGCTCCGCCACTCTAGGACTTAGGGAAGATGGCGCTGCCCATCACCTTGAGTCCTTAAAAAGGAAAAAGTGGGATGAGGCTGATGATGGTGGTGGAGATGATGATGGTGATATTAAAAGCACATACAGTGCTTTTTACCAGTCATATCCTGGTATATTTTGATATATTTTTACATGTACCCTTCAATGCTCATCATATTACTGCATCATGAGTGAATGCAGCAGGCTCTTAATGCGAATTGAATTATCACTTTATATTTATTTATTTTTAACTACAGAGTGATTTGCCTTGATTTTCAGATGAAGACATACCAGTTTTTTATGTTGATTTGAATAGGTGACGTTGGCATGAATATTTGCAAATAGGATATGGAGTTTTACATTTGTAGATGTTTCTTTCATTTTTAATGCCACTACAACAGTCCTCGACTCCATTTGCTTAATATAATCGTAATTCCTATTTGGTTAAGAGGATTTATATCTTTCTAAACCAAGGTCAATATGCTCAAAAGTCTGTGTTTAGCTGGCACATATTTTCTAATCTAAAAATAAGACACATTTCTTCCAAGGATTGAATAAGTACAGGGTTATTACAAATCCCAGCAGACAAAGATTATCATATCCTTAGTAGATATTTGTGGGTTTTAAAATGTCATTGATGGTAATGGTTTATAGTATCTGCTTATCTTATGAGGGCAACAAAAGAAGACGCATTTACAAAACAATGCCGAAAGTCTAAACACAACTCTCATATTCATATCCTTTTAATAATTTATTTAGAGCGGTGCCACCAGTATGAAATTTTCATGTATGGATATCAAGCAGCCAACATCGCATAAACCTGAAAAACCTGGAAAGTATGAACAATAAGATTAGGTTTAAAATACAGAGGTCAGTAAATTTGTCCTAGTGTTCCTGGATTACATTAATGAAAAAGTAAATTGCAATAATGAGAAGTTAATGTTTTAATAAAAAAACCCCTCCACTCAGCATATTTGTTAGAATAACTTTAGTATTCATAATTGATTGCAATTGTGGTATAAAACTGGAAGTTCAAAAATATAACTTCACATCCAGAAAGACGTGAATAGATAATTAAATTTACTAATGTTGTGTGTACCTTGAGTAACTGATTTGATAGGGTATTTGCTGCTATATATCAGGACACAGCCATTAAATTAATATAAGAAATTTAAGTAATGTGCTTTTACCAGCAGTCATCTTTAGGGTTCTGTGAAATACCGTTCAGAGATAGCTTAATATATTTTTTTATCTCACCTTTAAAACATTCTTTTTAGACAGAATGTTGTCAATATTTCCATAAATGAGTGTTTTTAAAAACATATTTAATTCTAAAGCTGTGGATCTATTTTACAGTCTTACAGAAACAGGTGAGACTCTTCGATGGCCCAGAAATAATTCTAATTCTTAAAATCAAAAGATGTTTTGTTCTGAAGTACTGTGTATTTTTCAAATTTTTGTATTTCCAAAATGGACTTCAGTTCATTGTATGTGAATGATTTGACATATATAAAGACAATTTTCTCCTCTGGAAGTATTTAACAATACATGCCAAACATATACAAAAGTAATTTATTGGAAGCCTGAGGCTCTAACCCACAGGGCAGCGGTGTAGCTCACCCCTCTGGTACCTGATGCAGAGTCCTTGCCGCAAACCGGAATTTGTGATGGTGTGATGTTGAAAAGAAACTCCTCGGACAGCTTTGGGTTGGAGGTGAAGCTGGCTGCAAACCAGAAAAGCCAAGGGGGGGTCACCCACCCCTCCCTGAATCCTGCAGGAAGCTTTGCTGTCCTTGCAGCTCCTCCTTCAAGCCGAAGCGAAGCTGACAGCCGAGTTGTGCCTTTGTGAAAACGAGATTCGGCTGTCAGCTTTTCTTCAACTTGGAGGCAGAGCCAAGAGGACAGCCAAGCCAAGGTCCCTACAGGATGCAGGAAGGAGTGGTGTGGGTGACACCCCCCGTGGTGAGGGTGACACCCTATTGGTGACATCCCCTTGCCAAGGGGGTGACACCCCCTTGCTTGGCCATTTTTGGCTGCTCAGAGAGGAGTCACTTTTTGAAAGTGATGTCTGAGTGACCGAAAACAAAATGGCGGCAGTGCGGCTGTGGTGTCACCCCAAAGAATTGGTGTCATCAGGTGTGCCTTGCACTTAGCGCACCCTCCAGTGCCACAGGGTCCTTGAACTTCTCTTTTAGTTTTGAGTAATTTAACAACTATTCTTAGCTGACATAGTATAGTGACAATGTGCAACACTGGCTAGAAATGGGATGGGAGCAAGCCTGGATAAATGACATCCAAAAGTGTTTGCATATCACTGATGGAGCTCTTGTCAATGCCCAACACAGTGCAGTTTGACAGGGCACGTGGTGGAATGGATCTATCTCACTTCCTCACCTAGAATGCCACTGGCACACTAAGATAGCCCGTGTTCAGTCTAGCCACATGTATCTATAACAGTAGAGTGAATGAAGCAAGTTGTCAAATGTTGAGTTGATGTAGCATAGATGCCGTACCTTGGGGCAAGAAATCAAAACTTCACATACACACTAATGGGTTCTGAGTTGTCTGTGACGGACCAGGAGAGAGATCTTGGGGTGCTGGTGGACAGGTCGATGAAAGTGTCGACCCAGTGTGCGGCGGCTGTGAAGAAGGCCAATTCCATGCTCGGGATCATTAAAAAGGGGATTGAGAATAAAACGGCCAATATCATTATGCCCTTGTACAAATCAATGGTAAGGCCACATCTGGAGTATTGTGTCCAGTTCTGGTCAAAAAGGATATACCGTATTGGTCTGAGTATAAGACTCACTTTTTTCTCCCAATTTAAGTTTTTAAACTAGGGGTGCGTCTTATAATCAGGCTGTTGCAATGTAATGCCAGTGATTTAATTAAATTTTTTTAATAGCACCAAACTTTAAGGGTGCGTCTTATACTCGGGACAATACGGTAGTTGAATTGGAAAAGGTGCAGAAAAGAGCGACCAGAATGATTCGTGGGCTGGGGCACCTCCCTTATGAGGAAAGGCTACAGCATTTGGGGCTTTTCAGTCTGGAAAAAAGGCGGCTGAGGGGGGACATGATTGAGACGTATAAAATTATGCATGGGGTGGAGAGAGTGGACAGAGGGAAATTCTTCTCCCTCTCGAACAACATCAGAACCAGGGGACATGCGCTAAAATTAAGTGGAGGGAGAGTTAAAACGGACAAAAGAAAATATTTCTTTACCCAGTGTGTAATTCATCTGTGGAACTCCTTGCCACAGGATGTGGTGATGGCACCTGGCCTAGATGCCTTTAAAAGGGGTTTGGATAGATTCATGGAGGAAAAGACCATCACAGGTTACAAGCCATAAGCAACCTCCTGGTTTTAGAAGTAGGTTTTCTCTGTGCCAGGTGCAGGGGAGTGGCAACAGGAAACAGGTTATCTTATGTTCATTCAGCCATAAACGTACTAGGTAGCCTTAGAGAAGTCATTATCTCAGCTCCAACCCCCTCCCCTCTCATTCCTTCATGCAACATGAAGATAATACTGGTCTGTTCTACAAAGCTGCTGTAATGGTGACTGGAGTAATGTGTGTGAAAGTGTTTTAAAACTCTAAAGCAGGGATTCTCAACCTGTGCTACGGATACCCCTAGGGGTATGAGGACCTCTTGCTGGGGGTACGCCAAGCCCTGCCCCTTATCTGCCCCATCAGCAGCTAATTAAGTGATAATTAACATGGATTTTAAATTTTAATTATATTTGGAGCCCTTCTGTCTCTCTGATTTTGGTTTTGGACCTATTTTTGTACTTTGGAAAATGTACTTTGGTGGAGTTGATTTTGGGAAGTGTGACTTGGAGAAAAAAGAGATCCTTGCATCTCTCTCTCTCTCACATGCACGCACACAAACGCACACGCACACGCACACGCACACACACACACACACACACACACACACACACAAAGACATTTTTTCACATTTAAAATTGTTTGTACTTTTTTACTTAATGATTAATTACCTAATTAATTAATCCAATTAATTAGGAGTTAATTAGCAGGGGGTACAAATTGGACTGTGATAAGGGGGTACCCTGGCCTCCAAAGTTTATGAACCCCTGGGCTACAACATCCAAAAGAAGGAAATGCTGTAATGACCCAGATATCTTCTGCTACATCTGTGCACTTTGCAGGATTAAAGGCACAACATCAATACCTTTGTCAAGAAGGTTTATCTTGCCTACTTTAAAGTACGACATCAATAATATGATGAGCATAAATTTGCTGTTTTTCATTCATTTTATCAAATGCAGTATTTGATATCTCAAAAACCTGATGTGACAGACAAAAACTGATGCCAGATTTGGAATCAGCACCCCAAAATTACCTTCAAACCATTGGAATCCCTTATGCCAGAAAAAGTGTGTTGACCAGTGTCATTTAATATTTTGCCATTTCACAATCTCAACTGAAATAGATTGGGATTGTAAGGGAACAGTGATTTGTGAATTCCCCCCTTTAGAATTAAGGATATTTACAAGGACGCATCACACTACTGATTTGTGCTGCTGTCACTCAGAATTAACATTTAGAGATATTTTATACATATACCTATCAACATAGTTTTCAATTCTAGGTTGATTAGTATTACACTTGTATTAAAGCTGCTTATGACTATACGGTATATTTGAGGTGCCTCTCCTGATAGTATATAGAAGGGGTGGCCAAACTTGTTCAACAAAAGAGCCACAAACTTCAGATGTTTGAGAGCCAGTCGCACCACTAGGACGCGCGTCACCGGGGAGCGCGGAGTGCGTGTCATCTTTAATGACGCGGCCCCGCCCCCGCGCGTGATGTCACGTGCAGGTGCAGAGCACCCTCCCACGCCTTTTTCGGCTCATCCTGGAGCCGAACGGGCACAGTGGAGGGAGGGAGGGCCGAAAGGAGATCAACAAAATGTGAGTTTCGGCCCTCCCTGCTCTCCCCAGGGGGACGCGCGTCACCCGTGCGTACGCGTATCACCCCTGGCGGCCCGCCCTCCCCGCTGCGGGCCAGCGACGCGCCTGTTGAGAGCCACAAGATATTTATTTGTCTTGGTAAATATCTTGTCAAAACATGGAGGAAAATATGTTAACCAATAAAATTAGAAATTTTAATCAGATACCATTTTACATCTTTTAATATTTTTAAGATACAGACATTATGAACAGTGCTTTGTAATGGTAAAAGAGATTCTTAAGAAAAGTAGATGTACCTGAACTTGCAGAAATATTTTGCAATTGGTTATGAGATTTGAAAGCTGGACACACCACTCTCTGCACTATCATTCCCCAACAGAAGATGCTTAGGATGGCAGTGGGTTTCAAATGTGCATTGTCTTTCCTTAAACATTGTGCCTAAAACACTGTGATTCTGCCTCTAAAGGAGAGACGCCAGGACATTCGCACATCGTTCCCTGCAGGACTTTTTCCGCGCGCTGACTGGGCAATTGAGCCTTGATTGGTTGAGGCTCAGAGTAGAAGTCAGATGATTAAAGTCATATGATTGAAGTGCTGCAATTGATTGCTTATCATAGCAGGAGATTCCCGCCTCGTTCCCTGCAGCTGCAGGGCTTTTTGCATGCTGGCTGGCCAATTGACAATTGGTTATCACAGCAGGAGATTCGCATCGGGTTTTTTCCATGAACCTCTCTTTGCAAGCAGCAGAATAAAGCCTGACCCACACTGCACGAGCTCTGGCGCGGAGGCCTCTGCCTCCGCGCGCAGAGCTGGTCAGAAGGAGTGTCTTCCTTCCTGTTGTCCCACCTCCTTAGAAAGCGCAGCGGTGATTGGTTAAGCACAAATGCGGTCCGATACACGAGAGAAGAGAGAGAGGGGCAGGAAGGAGAGAAAACTAACAATTTGTGCCGGGAATAGAATTCATCTTGCTAACTTTTGTGAGAAGGAGAAATGGATCCATGAGAAATCGGAGACTCGAGTGAGTTCCGATTGATTGACAGCCCCTTTCATCCCGCCCTCTCATCCGATTGGTTGGCTGCAGTAGCTCCGCAAAGCAACCCCCTCAAAACTTGGGCAAAGGACTTTATGTACGCGCCGGAAATCGGGAGATCACATCAGCTCAGCTTGCCTCCGCAATGGTAACCAGACACCTCCGCACAGCTTGGCAAAGCGCCTAGCGCATCTGTGACGCGCCGGAATTCATGCAGTGTGGGTCGGGCTTAAAGTTAGCCACTTGCAAGCTACGGTTTGGCCATCCCTGGTATACAGGGAAATATTGTGCTTTATGGAAGAAGAAGAAGAAGAAATAAGAGTAGGAGCCAGTCATTATGCAGCAATTTCAGATATGAATTCTACTTGCATTTCTACGAAGAATAGTATGAATTCCAATCTTCTCCCCCAGCTAGTGAAAACAAGAATGACAAACACAAGAAAGGCTTGAAGTCATAGTAGACTTCTGTTTTCCCCATGTTGGATGAAGAAAATATGGAAAAACCAATGGAAAATATCTAAATATATTAACATATCTGAAACAGAAGGTTGACATTTTCTTGTTTACATAATTCTGTTAAGTACTGGCTTCATAAACTGGCAACAGCTCTAAATTTGTAGTTGGTTGCCAGTGATCACACTTTCTGTCACTTAAACATGGCCTGTGTGGTGAACCACACAATAGACACTCAGCCCATTTTAGAAGGAAAATGGATTACAAGACCATTGTCGAGTTCCCTTTTCGGGGGAGCCCGGAAGCGGGGTGTCCCAGGCGGGCCCGGGCCCCTGGGCAGCCGCTTCCTCAGGTAAGTCGACCTCCAGCCCTTCTACCGAGCGATGCCTCCCTATGGATGATGGTTTTGGTAAGTAGGGGAAAGCCTCAGATTTGGAGCCAGAGCGGGGTTACATAGATACCCGAGTCCGCCTCTGGCCCTGGCTTCACAGGAGTTTCCGCTGGCTCTCCAGGCAGATGCGACCAGTCTCCTCCTCCGCCTTCTCATCACTGGCAAAGCCTGGCCTTAAATACTCTACTTCCCCCCTGTTCCACCCAGCCCCTCCCTCGTTCGGCCCCACCCCCTCTGGCTCAGCTGGCCGATTGGATCTGACAGCCAGCTTATTCTTCTTTCCTGGAGTCACGTCCCTTAGCTTGCCTTCACGGCTCTGGTCGGGCTCAGGGGCGGGGGGGGGGGCGGCGGGCTCTCCCCAGCCCCACAGCCAGGAGGTAGCCCTTGGGGTTCGGTATCACATGGGGAGGCCCCTGATTGTGGCGCAACCGTCCCGATCGGGAGTCGTTCCCGTGGGATCTTCCAGGCCCTGGGAAGCCGGCGAGCTTAGGTGTGGGCATCGCGGGTCCATTTCTTCCGTCGGACCGTTTTCACGGCCGGATGCACTTCCTGGTTCTTTGGAGTGTTCGCTTCCGGGTATGAGGGAGGCCTCGGCTGGGGTCTTCGTGGGCGACGAGGTCTCTTTGTCTGTTGCTGTCGACCCGTTTGCGGTGGCCACTAGCTCCTGGTAGGCTGGACCTTCCTTCACCTGGGGCTGTACGGGGTTGCTTGGCGGTTGGGGCGATCTGTGGACGGGTTGGCCCGGACAACCATATTGTCCTCCTAGGCAGTACTGTACAGTAAAACTTTGGATTGCGAGCATAACACTGGTCAACACACTTTTTCTGGCATAAGGTATTCCAATTGTTTTAAGGTAATTTTGGGTCGCTGATTCCAAATCTGGCATCAGTTTTTGTCTATCACACCAGGTTTTTGAGATATCAAATATTGCATTTGATAAAATCAATGAAAAACAACAAATTTACACTGGTCTACAAAAAACTTTTTCCTGGCCAGGACTGTTGCAGCTGTTTTAGACTAATTTCAGGGTGCTGATTCCAAATCTGATCTCAGATTTGCTCTATCACATCTCGTTTTTATGCTATCGGCATACCCCATTTTCATGATTCCAAACCTGATACCAGATTTGGAATCAGCGCCCCAAAATTACCTTAAAACCATTGGAATACCTTATGCCAGAAAAAGTGTGTTGACCGGGTACTCCCTTATCACGGTCCAATTTTCTGAAGTAATCCCTGCTAATTAACAGCTAATTGGATTAATCAGTTAATTAATTAGGTAATAAATCGTTAAGTAAAAAAGTACTAATACAATTTTAAATGTAAAAAATGTCTTATTTAACTGTGTTTGTGTGTGTGTATGAGAGAGAGAGAGAGAGAGAGAGATGCAAGGATCTCTTTTTTTTTTCGCCAAGTCGCACTTCCCAAAATCAGCTCTTCCCTCCCCCACCCCACCAAAGTACATTTTCCAAAGTACTTATTTCAAAAATAAGCCCAAAATCAAAGACAGAAGGTCTCCGAAAATAATTTAAAATCCATGTTAATTAACACTTAATGATGGGGCAGATAAGGGGCAGGGCTTGGCGTACCCCCAGCAAGAGGTCCACATACCCCTAGGGGTACCCGTACCACAAGTTGAGAACTCCTGTTGTAGCCATTGTTAGATCACGCCCTGCAGAAGGAAAATATTAAATAAATGTGGATATCTACATAAAATGATATTATAAACACACTATCCTAAAAATACAGCACCATATTTTAACACTAAAGCAGTCACTGACTTGCAACAACTTGTAATCGTAAGTGACAAAGAGTTAATTTGTGATAGACAAAAACTGATGCCAGATTTGGAATCAGCACCCTGAAATTAGTCTAGAACAGCTGCAAAAGTCCAGGCCAGAAAAAAAAAAATTAGTAGACCAGTGTAATTCGTTCCGGAAACGTGCTTGTAATTCAAAGCACTCGTATATCAAAGTGAATTTCCCTATAAGAAATACAGTAATGGAAACTCAGATGACTCGTTCCACATCATTTCCTTCTTCTTACCGCCTTCCTTTTCAACCTTATTTTTTCTTCATTGGGGTCATTGTTGCAGTACAGACTGAGACTGGGAGATGATTACCCACAATCCCGCAGCGAGAAGACTACTCGCAGAGGCGTAACATGCCTCATCGGCACCTTTCCTCACAGAGCTGCCTCCACGTGCCTTTCCTTCTCTGCAGGATCGTGAGGGCGGTGTGAGAAGGCAGCCGTTCAGTGGTGGAGCCTGAGCATTGCGCCCCGTGCCTGGAGCAGCTGCTCCTTGGGCTCCAAAGCCTACTTGTATTGCAAGACCTCGTTCCTTTATCAAGTTAAAATTGATTTTAAAAAATTGCTCATCTTGCAAAATACTCGCAGACCAAGTTACTCGCAATCCAAGGTTTTACTTGTATATCTTGCAAATTCTGAAAAATTAGATTTTGTCTGCACCACTCCTGAGCAGTCTGATTAGGAAATAAATTCCACTGAACTTGCGGGACTTGGAACCAGACTATTCATTATGTTGCGATGCTGAGATTGGCTGTGTGTGTGTGTGTGTGTTCGTGTTCTCAAGAAGGGAACATTTAACCGTTTCCTGCTCCTACTGTAGTTCGAAGACAAATTGCACTCCCGATGCTGCTATTAACACCAGGAGGGATGCCACCATTGCTACTAATGGAATCTTCCCTCCCAGGGCTAATAGCAACTTCAGGAGTGCAGTATTTGTTGTCACCATGGTGTGGCATGAAATACTTTTATTTTATTTATTTATTTATTTTATTTACAATATTTTTATCCCGCCTTTCTCCCCAAAGGGACCCAAGGCGGCTTACAACAGAAAAAAGAAAATACAATACAAAAATAATCACATTTTAAAATAGTAAGAAACAATTAATGAAAATGAATAAAAACAGTATCTAAAAATCGATTAAAAAGATTATTGCTACAATTAAAACAGGAGCATAAAAATAGCAGCACCCCCCACCTGTACCAGCGAGATGTTAAAAAAGGCAAGGGCTCAGAAGGCTTCTTTGAACAAGAAGGTTTTTAGGCCTCGCCGGAAAGTGTCCATGCTTTAAACATGCTTAGGACATGGCTTTAAGAGTTATGTCAAGTCCTTTGGTAATAGGGGAGGCTCCAAGTCCTGGTTTCTCTTGAGATTCCAGGCAAGATCCGTTCGATTTCCTGGTGCTACTTGTGCTGTGTGTTACCAAGGACCAAGCTGACTCTTGAACAAGCTATCAGCCAAGGCTTGGGGACACATGTAGTAATATGCATCTAGGAGGCAACCAGTAGCATTGCTAGCCTGGCTGCTGCCCAAGGCAGGGGTGACATCATGACACCTCACAACACCCCCATGCGTTGCCCTCATCTCTGGAATGGCTCCATTTGGAGCCATATGGAGACGAGGGCCAGCTGGAGGGCCCAACTCATGCACCACCTCTTCACCGAGCACCCCCTGCCAGCGGAGATGTCAGAAAATGGCTACTCCGCTTCTACAAGGGGTCAGTGCCCCCCGCTCCCCACCAGCTACGCTACTGGAGGCAAGACATAGCACAGTTAGAAGAAGTCTAGTGTATGCCATTGTCTACTGAAGTTAGTTCTGTTGGGATATGGAGCAGAGCTTTTCTGACAGTGGCACCCATTTTATGGAATGCCTTATCTAGGAATGCTCATCTGGTTCCTAACCTGATTTCTTTCTGCTTGCATGTTCAGGCATTTTTATTCCACAAAGCCTTTTTAGTTGCTGAAAAATTTCAACTTGTTTTTAATTTTTAACAACTGCAGACTTGCCTTCCCCGCTGTTTCTGAGCTTGTGTTGCCTGCTGTATCTATGTTTTATGAGGTATTTTATGCACTTTAACTTTGTCCATTTATTTTTTTGTAATTTTTTCTCTTTTTGTGTCTTGTATATTATCTTGACTATCCTTTTAGAAAAGCACTTCATAAGTAAATAAATAAATGAGGGGCTGCAATTCAAGTGGCACATTTACAGCACAATCCTGCCTAAAATGCGGTGGCCGGCCGAAATGGATGTGGTCCGTGCTAGCGCGGCCCAGGCTCACCTCGGGGGAGGGGACATTTGTCCCCTTCCTCCGATGTAAGAGCTGCAGACCCCAATGGGCCTCCTCAGAGGCGTGCCAGCTCTGGAGCTGGTGCACATCCGGTGAGGCAGTGTAAGACCGGCCCGGCATGGGAAGGGGCACTGGATATCGGTGCAACTCAGTGCCAATATCACTGCTCCCTCCCTCACCACCCCTGCCCACCCTCCTCACACTCCTGTGCCGACTGGCGTGGGCCTTACCTGTGTCGGCCAGCCCAGGTCCGGTTCGGTGGCAGAGGGAGCAGTGCCGGCCTCCATGCCAGTGCCGCTTACTCTGAAGGAGCCGCAAAGTGCTTTACGGCACGTTTGCGACTCCTTAGGCTGGCAGAGTGCTCAGGCTGCCCATCACATATAGAGAGAGATTTTAAAAAATGAGAAAGCAAGAAAGTTCTGTGGGCAAATTTGTGATAATAAGAGGGCTGTATCAGTCCACCTGTAGGTGAAAAACATGGGGAAAAGATGGTTATAGTGCATGGTGGTGCTTTGTCATCACAATCCAATTCCTCAGACACTACAGCAGGTGGCTACACACACTAAATTTGACATCTCAGGTAGTCTTTCCAGTGACGTGGAAGGCTTGCTATGCCAGGCTGCAGCCTGTTTCTTCTGAGATTGTTGGCCCAGTGACTTTTTCACATTGGTTTCCCTGGGCTTTAGAAGAAGAAATTAGATCACAACCCCCTGCTGCCAGCTTCTGCTACTTCCCTTCTGGGCAGCTTGCCAGCAGTTTTTGACAGCCTGCCAGCCATCGGCTGCGTGGCAGCATGCAGAAGGCATCCTACTGCTGTGCTGCGCATTTGCCTATCCCTTGGTCCTCACCAATCCATGAATTGTGTTTTCTCCTTTTCACACCTTGGCCACCTGCAACTCCATGGCTCACCGCTCTTTTGTAGCCAGAGGTATACTCTTGCTCTCTGGGACAGGTCTTCTCTGGGTTCCAGCAGTCCGAGAGGTACTTGCCTTTCACAGAAGCAATATCAGTCACACTTCTATCACACAAAAATCAGGAGCCATTTAAACTGGGGAATGGGGAAAAAACAAAAAGGAGAGAATAAAATGTTGTGTCTATCATGAAATATGTTTTCCCTTTAATGCCACTACATAATAGTTGTAAATGACATAAACATTATTTTGGACCTGAATATGTATCCTGTGGGTGTAGCATTTATTTATGTTCCTTGTCTCAATTTCAGTTACATGGAAACAGATTATCACTAACCACATTATAGATGCTTAAGAATGTGTCACAAAACCACATGGTTACCAGCCTCCTGTAGGCACTCAGAAACCCATGGAAGCAGGGAACATTTTAATTCTGAGCTTACTACATGCTTGTTGTTTGTTTTATGGCTTGGGAAGCATTTGAAGCATCCCACACCTGCAGCCTGAAATATTACAATACTGAAAATGCTGCACCATTTAATAGCTCTGTTTTGTGCGTGTGACCTCTAAAGAAACAGTTTACAGCAGGTAACATCACAACTCACGCTTGGACTAATGCAACTTTTATTACATTGGTCTTTGTATCAAAGTACCTGTTTTTCTGGGTTAGCCTTCATTAAAGTGCCTATATTTCATTTGTATACAGCACACACATGATGCTTTCATGAGTGTGGGATAGAATTAGTACTTTGAAGGCAAGGAAAATCTTTATAACACCAATAATTTCTCGCTCTTAACTCTGAGTGCCTAAAATGTATGACATGTTTACAATAACTGCTTGATGTTTGACAAGGTTCTTAACTGTATGGGTTCTGCAGCCATGTCAATGTAAAAATAGAGAAATAAAATCCTTTACCGCTTTTGTTGTTTGTTTAGATTTCTTTATATTGTGCAGGTGTCACATACACAGAAAAGGTTTTCTTACAGTAACAACAACACGGGATCCTACTTCCCAAGCTGATGTTTCACTCCATTCACGGAGCTTTCTCAAGGCCATTTGGCAGTAAAAAACTGCTGGATGAAAAAGCATTTCACTGCCAAATGGCCTTGAGAAAGCTCCGTGAATGGAGTGAAACATCAGCTTGGGAAGTAGGATCCCGTGTTGTTGTTATTGTAAGAAAACCTTTTCTGTGTATGTGACACCTGCACAATATAAAGAAATCTAAAACAACAAAAGCGGTAAAGGATTTTATTTCTCTATTTTTACATTGACATGGCTGCAGAACCCATACAGTTAAGAACCTTGTCAGTTACCCACAGCCATGAAAATCTGCATGCAACATTGCTTGATGTTTGTTGTTGTTCAGTAGTTAAGTCATATCCGACCCTTCGTGATCCCATGAACCATATCTTTTGCTTGATGTTACCTCAGGCTTAATGAAGAATGATTTCTTCATTGCAGACTGAAGAATATTTTCAGTGATAAAAATTGACCCATTACATGGTCAAACAAATGGAGATTGGGGATCTCATATGTTTGATCCCAAACCAACTACTGGAGGCAAATCTATCCCTTGTTTCCCAGAGCTAGATTGATCACCTGCTCACAGTGGGATTTTTCATAACCGGTATATCTTATTCAATAAAGGCTAAGAATCTATCCAATTGTGAAACTAGAGGATCACCACCACAAAAAAGGCAAAAATCCCTTTAAGCTTTCAGTGCCTTTCTCCTGCTGTTTGTCTAGTGATCAAAATGCTTATTCTGTCCTCACAATGCAGGGCAGGCACATCTATGAGGCCAACTGAAGCAATTGCCTCAAGCAGCAGACTGGTGGTGGATGCCTATCTCTGTCTGCCTTGCTTGAACACGCACCAATAAACACATGAGACAAATATATGGATGAAAGGGCCACTCTTATTGAAAATAAATACAGAGAAGAGAGGAATAGAAGATCAGCAGACTCGGGTCAGGGTAATTCACAGAACGTCTGCAAAGCGCTGAAGACCTCGAACGCCAATCCTAATGACTGCCGCGGGCAGACGTTACGACCCTGACTCCAAGCCACCGTCCCTTCACAAAGAAGGCAGGCTCTTCACCGTCAACCCCTAATGGGCCAAGGCAGCAGGAACAATTGCACCAACCTGAGCCGGAGGGCATCTAGGGCAGCTCACGTGATCCAGGCCAGGGTCCACCCCATCAGACCCCCCACGCCAGAGGCGCAGCTGAGAGATGGAAAAAGATGGGGGGGGAATCCCCTGCCCTTGCTGCCCCAAAGTTCATACCGATAGCCCAACTTCCAGCCTTCTAAACCATTGTTGTTGTTAAGTCGTGTCCGACCCTTCGTGATCCCATGAACCATATCCCGCCAGGCCTTCCTGTCCTCCACTATCTTCCTGAGTTCGCTCATTTTCATGTTCGTTGCATCGGTGATGCTGTCACTCTAACCATCTCATTCTTTGCCTTCCCCTTCTCCTTCTGCCTTCAATTTTTCCCAGCATCAGAGTCTTCTCCAGAGAGTCCTCTCTTCGCATTAGGTGGCCAAAATATTTGAGCTTCAGCCTCAGTACCTGTCCTTCCAGGGAACAGTCAGGGTTGATTTCATTTAGGATTGACTGATTTGATCTCCTAGCAGTCCAAGGGACTCTCAGGAGTCTTCTCCAGCACCACAGTTCAAAAGCATCTATTCTTTGGCACTCAGCCTTCCTTATGGTCCAACTCTTGCAACCATACATTGCTACTGGGAACACCATCGCCCTGACTATACGAACTTTTGTTGGCATGGTGATATCTCTGCTTTTTATTATGCAGTTTAAGTTTGCCATAGCTTTCCTTCCAAGGAGTAAGCGTCTTTTAATTTCATGGCTGCTGTCTCTGTCTGCAGTGATCTTGGAACCCAAAAAAGTAAAATCTGTTACTGCTTCCATTTCTGCCCCTTCTATTTGCCAGGAATTGATGGGCCCAGATGCCATGATCTTAGTTTTATTAATGTTGAGTTTCAAGCCAACTTTTGCACTCTCCTCTTTCACTCTCATTAAGAGGCTCTTTAGTTCTTCTTCACTTTCTGCCATTAGGGTGGTATCGTCTGCATATCTGAGGTTGTTGATATTTCTCCCGGCAATCTTGATTCTGGTTTACGATTTATTCAGCCCTGCATTTCTCATAATGTACTCTGCATATAAGTTAAATAAGCAGGGTGACAATATACAGCCTTGCCGTACTCCCTTCCCAATTTTGAACCAATCGGTTGTTCCATGGCCGGTTTGAACTGTTGCTTCTTGACCTGCATACAGGTTTCTCAGGAGACAGGTAAGGTGGTCTGGTACCCCCATCTCTTTAAGAATTTGCCACAGTTTGTTGTGATCCACACAATCAAAGGCTTTTGCGTAGTCAATGAAGCAGAAGTAGGTGGTGTTTTTTTTTGGGGGGGGGGGGTTTGGAACTCTCGTGCTTTCTCCATGATCCAGTGCATTTTGGATCTAAACCATGCTAACCTGCAAAATAAGTGACCAGTTTAGTGAAAATAAAAGAGCCTGATTACAGTCAGAGGTAGGCGAAAAAACTACACACCAAAGCCGATCAGGTGCACAGAAAAATTCCTACCTGGCGCCCAAAGGGCGACCAGCATAGCCCAGACTGTAAAAAAAAAAAAAAGGGAGGGTGGGAGGGTTAACAGCTGTTGCTGGCTCCAAGAAAGAAACAGGAGGGAGTGCGGCTGGGAGCAGGCAGATAAACCCTACCTTGCCCCGCCCACACTCCAATTACCTGTAATCAGAGGGGGCGGTTACAGCCCCCTCCCATGTGTTCCTGGAGCGGCTCACCAAAGACCGAACCACGTGCTAAGGACATGGTTTGGAATACTTGTCTCTATTGCTCCTGCTTCTAAATCCACTCCATGGATTGTAAAAGGGACAGAGAGAGGAAGAGGAAATGTGAAAGGGAGAAGAGTGCTCAGTGCTGAGCTATAACACTGGAGAGTGGGAGGAGAAACAACTGGCACATCATTGGGCAGCATTTGACCTCAGGCATCAAGAGGTCTTAGGATGGACCTGAGCATGTTTGGACTTTTGAGAATTTAATGAGACTGAAAAGGATGAATTAGAAAAGGATGAATTAGATATGTAAAACATGAAGCATGAATGTTTGGAAGGGGAACAGTACTGCTTTGGCTCCACACCCAAGATTCCTTTTCACTTTAAATTCAATTGCCACTCTCTGATTACTGTGGAACACCCACCCCTTTGTTTTTCTTGACAGCATTGATGCATTTGAGCTAATGTAAAGGATGACGGTGATGCTGAAGGTGGTGGTTACAGTTTTAAACCTCCTCTCCCAACCCAGGATAAAGTTAATATAGAGAAATTGTCTCCTACATTTTTTTTCTTTAGGATGCAACTGGCTAAATTACAACTTAGTTAAGACTGCAGTCCTATGCATACTTAACTGGAAGCAAGAGGCACTCTAGAAGTGCAGGCGGGGAGTTGTATTTAATGTACCCCTCCCCCCTCAGTGTGGCCATAGCAGTAGTATAGCCAGAGAGGGCGGTGGTGTGGTAAGTGCTGCACGGTGTTACACGGAGGTGTAAAGTGGCCCGTCCCACTTGCCATTGGAGCCAGTTTGGCAGCGAAGGCAACTGTGTAACACTGCCTTTGCTGCCGGACTGGCTCCGACAGCGAGTGGGAGGGACCACTTTGCACATCTATGTAATGCCATGCAGCACTTACTGCACTGCCCCTCTCTGGCTATGCTACTGGGCCACAGAAACCCCAATGGCCCTGTGAGGAAGAGAAGGAGGAGAAAAGGAAGGCAGCAGAGTGAAGATCCACGATCGCCATCTCCAGTTGCTGCTGCCTCCTTGTGTGGACTGTGCCCCCCCTCAAAGTGGCCACAGGAACAGGAGAAGTATGTTTTCAACATCATTTTTTAAAGTTTATATATGTCCTCTTAACTCCCACACCATTTGTAGAACTGTAGGGCAGTTCAGTCTCCTACAACAACGGTCAGCTACAGGCATTAATCTCTACCCTGAACTGCCTGTTAGCAATTTTCCTAAAATAAATCCTATGTCTAGTTCGTGGCTCGAAAACTCGAGCAATGTTTTAAACTATGTTTTAGATTTGCCCAGCCATGAAAACCTTAGTGTGTTTACATAGGTGGACTCATTTCTAGAACCTGGCAGTGGGAAAAATAAAAGACTTGTAGCTTTTTCATGAATGGCCATGAATCTTTCAAATAGTATCTAAGTCTTGTAGCTGTCTGTGGAGCATTTGCAGAGGAGAATCAGTGGACAGGAGTTAGGGTTAAACAGACCTCTGTCATCCTCCTGTTCTCCCTTGTAGGTAGCTGCTGCCCCCAATAGTGTTATGAGAAAAACATAGATTGGGAACCCTGTGTTTCCTCATAATATCTACTTTGGCTCAATATGCCACTGAAATCAATGAACGTGCTTCTGGGTAAATTATGCTTAGCAAGGATCAGCCTGAAAGTGCAATTTGGCACTGAAATAATTCCCCTATTGTGTTTATTAATACCCTTTCCATATGCAATATGAGCGTCTGAACTGGCATGAAACCCAAATTAATTGACAAATGAATTTCAGGGAATAGCTAAAATGGACATTTGGCTAAAATAGCTAAAATTAGCTAAAATAGACATGTGTTGAATACAGTACCAGTTTCCTAATAGACAACTGCCTTGCACATTATATCACCTGACGTGTGACGTAGGCTGTATCACCTTTACAAGCAGCATAAGTACAGCAGCAAAGTATTTCACTTCTACACTGCTTGTATTGACACTTTGGCGGGAGGTTAAACTACTGATCTTTCTCTATTTGTTGTTCCTTGACAAGCAGCAAAGTTCTGGCCTTTCTATATTCTCTTCCATGAAATAAAGTAGTGTGTTGCCTCTGAAAAGGGTTTGTGGACAAGCTGTAACAAGCTAGCTCCAGGCAGGTTTTGATGAGCAAATGCTTAGGTTTGGAGTACCTGCTGGTTTGGTACTTAAGTTTCAAACTTGCTGGAAGTTCCAGTACTGGAAAAATATCACGTGAAATGGGTTTTGATTTTGATTTGTGAGAAATTATTTTTTAACGTTCTCAGGTTAAGCGGGGTTATACTAGACCTTTATACTTAAGCAGGGTTATACTAGATCTTTTTATGATTACAGATCCATAATGAATTGCCCAATATGCCCCTGTACCCCCTTCGATTGACTGTCGAAATCATCACCAGTCCTATTAGGTACCAGAATGACTTCAAAAGATGTCAGTAGCTTGGTTTTATTTTATAGATAGCTAGAAACAGAATGCTCCAATCTGTATTGATAACAGTGATGGTTAAAAATCTAATCTGACAATTTTTTAATTGTTCAGAGATCGAGTTCCATACCCCCAAGGGGCATGGATGCCCCCGGTTAAGTATCCCTTTACTAGACGATAGCGCTACCAACTTACAGTGCTTTTACATAATGGGTAAAAGTGCCAGTGTGCAAGGATAACTTTGACCTTTTTCAGCTAGGGTTGTTTAAATAGATTATACAGTACATAGTATTTTCTTGTTTGAACTGTAACAGCTTATAAAAAGTTAAGCAGACATGTTGAAATGAATGTTCAGAACAGGAGCTCTTCAAAACCTCTGAATGCCAAATGGTTTAAGAAGCTCAAAACAGTTCTGCTTCTTTTCAGTTGTAATATATGTCAGAAAAACAGTAACAGGTGCCCATGTGCCAGTGGATGCTTTAAAATCTGCCTAATGGATTATTTTAGTCTTTTCATTTGATCTGACTTATGCATACAGTACGCAAGACTTAACTGTGTAATATTTTAATATACGTTAAAATTGCTGTGCGAGGTACAATCAAAAACAGACAAGCCTTTCCTTCATGCATAGGTGTGGTTGTGCCATCACAGCCTTGACAGTGAGTTGAGAGTCATTTGTTTTTCTGAAACTGTAACATTGAAATTTCCAAACTAGGTGGGTTTTATGTACAGCATAACACAGCTTTTAGATTCCTTGGCAAATAATGCCTTTCAGAACTAGGGTGAAAAGAGTGACCTTTCATTGTTGTTTTCAGATTCTGCTGCTGTAATGTTCAATGTGTGTTCATTTCATGGTAGAAAGATTATTAAGCTTAACATTATTTCTGATTCATTAAAAATGAAAATAATTTGAACAGAGATTAGCACAAACGGCTGTGTTTCTAAACATTGTAAAAATCAAGGGGAAATACAGTATGAAACCTCTTTCTTTCAGTAACTGATGCATAAAATGATTATTTAGGAGGATTATTTACATGTGTAAAGTTTGCATTGAAAGCAAATGTTTTTAAATGTTGTGAATAGGGAATAGAGAAAGAGGTCAGTAGACCCTTTCTATTTGCGGGTTTGGGACCTGTGGATTTGACTCACCACGGATCCCGGATCTGCGAGGTCTACACTAAAAACCCTGTTAAAAAGAGAAAAAAGCCTCCAAATCTCCGTTTTTACCTTTTTAAATAGCCAAATGGTGCCACTTTCAAGCCTCCAGGGGGATTCTTGAAGCTTAATGACCCACTTCCTGGTTGCGCAAAGCCTCTTTCTCCCCTTCCAGCCTTGTCCCAGAATGCACCCTGGGGCAAGTCTGGGAGGAGGGAAGAGCCTTTGTGTGACCGGGAATTGGGTAGTTAAGCTTCAAGAAGCCCCATGGGGGCTTGAAAATGGCACGCTTTGGCTATTTAAAGGTAAAAATGGTGATTTGGGGGCTTTTTTCCCTTTTTAACAGGGTTTTTAGCATGGATTCACGGATCCTCGCTATCCACGGGGGGTCGGGTCCAGAACAGACCCCCCCACAGATAGTGAGGTCCGACTGTACTGTCTGAAACACATGCCTTTGTAACATATGAAGGGTATTGTGCATGTCTGAGCACATCTCCTACCAATCTCTCATTCATGATTGCCAGAATAGGTGTGCTCAGACATGTCTCTACACTTCCAAGTTTTTTTTTTCTTCATTATCTTATTTTAACTTTGGAAAGAACCCTGCTTTCAAACCACTTCCATGTGATTTAGGGACTCTCAGAGGAATATCTCCCTTGGAACTAAGAATCCTTACATTTTCAAAATATTCTTTTATTTCAGTGACTATTTCAACAAGCACCTTTTTTGATGGCTTATTGGTCACGGGACTCTATACATCTACCAGTGTTCAAGCTTCACAGAGTATTGGCGGGTCCAGTGCTTTTGGATTTGGTAAGTTCCAAACAATTTCATGAAATTAGATTTATATGTGTATCAAAATTGATCTGAAACTATACAGCCGCTTAGACTTTAGAATGCTGTAATTTTGCCAAAAAAAGTCAACTGTGTCAAGAAGGTGCATGAGAACTAATTTTCAGTGATTTTTTACATTTATTTGTGACTCACATAGAGAGCATGTTGTCTGTAGATCTCATATGCTTTATAAAAAGAATACAGCATTATCTATGTGTAACTGAGGGGCTCACATGAGTAGGGACGTGCGGTGCAGGTGCAGCAACCCCATCTCCTCGTAGTTCCTGGTAAAGCGCCACAACCTAACCGGGGGATTGCACACAAGTACTACTCGTTTACTCGGGTGCAAGTGGGTAGCTCATGTGCACCCACCCACCCCCTGGTTAGGCTGTGGTGCTTTACCAGGAACTACGAGGGGGTGGGGTTGCCTCACCTGCTGCGCCCACACCGCACATCCCTGCACATGAGGGGAAACGTAGCTGGGTAGGAAATTTCTGGAGCAAAATTACTTTGGGGGGAATAAGAATTAAAAACTGCCTCTCATCCCTTATTTGTGCAAATTGCCCTCTCCTGAGGGTGCAGTGGGAAAGGGTCAGTTAGAGCTTCATTGCATTTGACTACAGTGTAATGTGTAGTTACACTGAGCGCAGCTCCGAGCAACCCCATGTTGGGCTTTCAAGCCCGGAACGAGGGATAGGATTCAGCAGAGGCCTGCCCCCCTCCAGGGCCTTATCTGCCATCCTCCCTACCCTCTCCCCTACTCCAAAAGCTGCCTCCCCATCACCCTTGCCTCACTTCCCCGCTGGCCGGCATGGAGCTCACCTGCCTTTGGCAGGCATTGCTCCCTCACCAGTGGAGGCCTGCTAGCACTGGCCACGCCGTTGCAACATGCTTTATGGCACGTTTGCGACAGTGCAGAGCCCAGTACCATTGGCAGAGGCCAGCATAGGATTGGGCTGTTAGGCCAATTTAAAGGACACATTACATATTATATTACTTTGCCACCTGGATGGCTTTCTAGAATTACAATTTCTAGGTTAACTCCTAAAATATGCAATTCCCAGATTCTTCAGATTATGCTTCTACCACAAATACCCTTATAGTGATATTGCAACATCCAGAGAAACCATAGTCTGTATATTAATTGACACTGGTATGTCAATATTGTCCTAACTCAAGTAAAGACTACTTAGATTTTTCTACTAGTAACGCTCAATGTTCTGTGCAATTAAATTAATGCCTCTTACTCCCCAAGGCTTTGCAGTTTAGAAAACATTAAACATAAATATGAACATGCTGAATTAGATTAACAAATGCTTGCTTCCTGTTATGTGACTGTTGCATTTCTCATCTGCCTTAAATTAAATGTTACTATGCTTAAGGCTTAAGCATCTATCACTCCTAATGAAGACAGGGAGGTTCATAAGTAACACCCCAGTTCATAAGCCTATTTACTTGAAAACAAGTTCAATTGATTACAATAGAATTTAACTGTACTAATAGCCCAATCCTGGCCAACCCCTCCTGCCCCCTGCCTCCATTTGTCTCCAAATTGGAGCCTCAACTCTGGATAGTTAACTGGAAGCCTCACCTCTGGATACTGGAAGCCTCACCTCTGGATACCACTCCCACATCATGCCGGGCTCGGGACGGTCTCTGGATGCCTCAGAAAGGCCTCCGGATGCGACCAGAAATTGTGTTGGCAAAAACAGAAGTGACCCAGAAGTCACTTCTGGAGGCCTTCCGAGGTGTGTGGAGGCCTCCAGATGCCGTCCTGGGCCTGGTGTGATGTGGAAGCAGTGCCCAGAGGTGAGGTTTCCAGTTGGAGGCAGGAGGGTCCAGCCGGCGGCCTACCTCAGCATCAGGCCACGACCCACCAAGTGGATTGTGACCCACAGTTTGAGAAGCCCTGATTTAGTGGTTAACCTCAACCAGCTCACTCTTTAGTTGCTACTATCGTTTTGCCTCTTGTCATGTGAAAGCAGGAGCCAGCCATATTCCACTTACAGATTGGCATTATGGATCAGTCCATTCCCTGGAACCCAGACCACAGTTGCAGCTGAACAAACTACATTCCAGATTAAATCTATAATACAAAACTAGGTGCATCCTCTTCTTTGACTAATAGTGTTTTCTGAATAGCACTCTTTTACATGTACTGTGGCCTACAAATTGTTGATCCAGTTGGCCCCAGACAGCAATACCTTTCTTTTAAAAAAGTATGTTGTGGTAATCAGAAGCGAATGAGGTCCTTGAAAGCAGTAAATATCTAAAGCAGAGTTGTAAGTCAGTGATGCATACTTTGAAATACCTCATTTTGCTTTTGTCAATATGAATGTGAAACATGATGCCCCTGGGAAGTATAATGTTAATTATGAATATCCATTTATGCACTGTGTGGGGTGCAGTTCCTCTGTGACCTGTCTTTTGAACTGCAGCATAGCGATACATCCTGAAGAACCTATTGTGTTAACTGAGCAAAACATTCAGTTTTTCTGCATGAGATTGCTCTTAACTTTAAACAGACACTTACGGAACCACTTGGATTATGTGACTTTTCTTTCTTTTTATTCTGGTAGTAAAAGGAAAATACTGTAGTCAGTATTGGTGAACATAGGAAGCTGCTTTGCACTGAATCAGATCCTCAGTCTATCTAGATCCATATTGTCTACACCAGTGGTTCTCAAACTGTGGGGCGTGACCCATCATTAGAAACAAAAGCTGCCTCCTGCCCCCTTAAGGTTTTCGTGAAAACCGGAAGCACCCCAAAATCGCCTTTTTTTGGTAATTCGAAATCGGGGAGGCCTGAAGAGGGTTGCGCAGGCCTCTCTGAAGCCCCCCCAAGCCCCAAATGGCGTTTTTGACCCCGCCCCTGCAAACACTCAGAGTTCTCCCCACCTCGCAGGGAGAACTTTGAGAAACTTTGGTCTACACTGACTGACTATGGCTGTCCAAGGTTTCAAACAGGGTCTTGCCCAGCTCTTGCCTTGAGATTCCAGGGACTGAACCTGGAACCTTCTGCATGCAAGGCAGGTCCTCTACCACTAGGCTATGGTCACATCTCTATTGGTGTGTGAACTCAGTGGTACTCTACCACTGATCTGTGGCCTCATCAGTGTAGCTCTGTGAGGAGTAGCAGCTTTTATTTTTCAAATAGCAGTTTACATGTTCAACCTATGCAGTTTGGAGAGCTTTATCTTCTCTTTGTTTCAGGAGTACATAAAGCCCTTTCAATGATTGGGCTATATAGAAAATAAGTACTTTAGTTAGTTCATTAAAGAGTTTTTCATTTATCTTAAAAAAAAATAGCCAGCCAATCATGGTTGCATTATTCCGCCCACTCCAGCTCTGACCTCGAAGTGCTCTATCTTTAAGAACAAATGTTAATCCCCATTGTTTTTAATACGATGTTCCTATATTTCCCCTCAGACTTAGGACTCTACCCCTACCTCACCACTTCTGTCAAAACTGTTCTTAAAAGTGTATTGTAGAAAACCCTCAAAGTGTGTTTTAAACACAAGTGGTACTTAAAAAGAAACAAGCACAGCTAGAACAACAACAAAAAAAAACAGCAGGCATACAGCAGGAAGCACTTTGAGCAGATGCCATACAAATCTGAGAGGAGGAGTTTTAAAAAGGTGGTTTGACATGGCTGCTATGTGCTTAGGCTGGGTGGAAAGCTCTTGTCAAGGACATCTCAGAAACCTGCCTCTTAGTTGCACCAAGTGTTGTGGCTTTTGGAAAGTGCAAGCCTAGCATGGAACACCAAGCTCTTCTTCACAGGCTGATTTGAATGGGAAATCAATTCAAGATACAGACCTGCCTCCCACTGCTATTGCGCTGTTGTTGGTGTAAGGGATGGCAGTGGAAATAGGCTGCGCAACTGTGTGTGCATTGGCATCTACACATTTTCTTATCAGGATCTACAATTTTAAAAGCACAGGCTGTTTTGACTGACTGTGGCATTTGGAGAAAGTTTTGAGCTACTTAACAGAGCGTTCTTGAAATGTTCCTCTTTAAGCTACAGAAATTGCTTCGAGTCCCTGGTTTACATTGTGACAAACCAAACGGGCTCAAGGACCCTCCCTTCACACCAGAGACCAGAAACCAAACAGATGGTAAACTAGGAAAAATGACCCTCGGCATTCTCATTAGAACAGTTGGGGAAATTTTAATAGGCCCCCGTTTGCCTTGTGCTGTATCTAATACCCTTTGAACTGCCACTTTTTTGTTACAAGTCAACAACCGCCATGTATATTTTAATAGGGATTATCAAACACAATTTGCCCAGAAGATGTACCAACCCTCCACTGCTAATTAGCCAAGTTTAAATAATCACTGAGTTCTGGAATAATTGGAAAGAAATCCTGTTTTTCTTGCCAGTGCATAACTACTAATTAACAGGGAGATAAAATATCTGAATAGCATCATATCTGGGAGAATCCGTTAACAGTTAATTAAATTGTGAACAGGAGCCAAATTGACATTGGTCAGCAAAGTTTACATTTCAGTTTTACTTTGTAAATTCCTGCATTGTAATTAACATTCCTGAAATGGAAAGATCCATGACGACAGTAAAACCTGTGAAGATAAAAGTTGTGGTGCTGTCAAGTTTTGTTTAATATACTTGCAGGAAAAACATGACCTTGATAGTCACCGTTCTTCATTTCATCCTGCACTTAGTATTATCCACAGGAAAATTGACATTATTAATCCAAAATATTTTATTGATCATAGAATTAGTTGTTAATAAAAGTACAGCCTTTTCCAACACCCCCCAAATGTTCATAAATGGAACTGTATTGTCTTCTTCATATTCAACTTTCAGTAACTATCATAGGTGAAATTCCTCAATGTCATGATAAGTGGAAATATATTGGGAAAGAACAGAAAAGACAGAATAATAAGATAAATTGTTCTAAAATTAACAGCACAATCCTGCACGTGTTTCCCCTGGAGGGACTATAGTCCCACCGGGGGAAGGCATTGCAAACGTGCTGTAAGGCAGTGAGGCTGGTGCTGCTCACTCAGCCCGCTGCTGTAGCCACCGCCAGTGGACGAAGATAAGGACTGCACCGGGTGGTGGGAGGGTGTGGGGAGGCCTGACTGGGGTGGAAAGGAAGAGGGCGATTGGCTGGTCAGGCCTGGGATGGGGGAGGGATTATCGGCAGCATGCCAATTACTATCCCCCGTCCTGGGCCTGGCAGGCCTTACATGGGCTCCTTGGATTTGCGTTGGCCATTTTGCCGGCGGACATCCAAGGAGGCCCATAAGGGCCGCTGGGGCTCTTCCCAGGAGAAAGGAATGAGTTGTGCCCTTGCTCCAGCCCTCCTGAGGTGTGCCCCAGCCCTGATGACCTGGCGTTGACCCGATCTGCCTAGGATCCAGTGCAGCGTGCTTTAGCATGCTGCGGTGGCCCTAGGCAGGATTGGGCTGTAAATAATACCTAGCATAATGCAACAACATTCTTGCTAATATTCAGAACAAACATTTAAAATGATTGGAGCACCTTTTACAACTGCTATACGGCAAGATCCGCTGCCGGAATGCTAATTCCGGCAGCAGAGAAGGATTAGGCTGTGAATCTCTTTGCAGTACTTCATTGGAAAGGGCCCTAAATGGACAGTGGACTTTCTAGGCCAGGGGTTCCCAACCTGTGGTATGGGTACCCCTAGGGGTACGCGGACCTCTTGCTGGGGGTACGCCAAGCCCTGCCCCTTCTCTGCCCCATCATTAGCTAATTAAGTGTTAATTAACATGGATTTTAAATTTTAATTATTTTTGGAGCCCTTCTGTCTCTCTGATTTTGGTTTTGGGCTTATTTTTGTACTTTGGAAAATGTACTTTGGTGAGGTGGGGGAGGGAGGAGTTGATTTTGGGAAGTGTGACTTGGAGAAAAAAGAGATCCTTGCATATGTCTGTCTGTCTGTCTGTCTGTCTGTCTGTCTGTCACTCAGAGAAAGAGAGAGAGAGAGAGGAGTTAAGACATTTTTCACATTTAAAATTGTTTTATTACTTTTTATTTAATGATTAATTACCTAATTAATTGATTTAATCCAATTAAATAGCTGGGGATACTTCAGAAAATTGGACCGTGATAGGGGGTACCCGGGCCTCCAAAGGTTGAGAACCCCTGTTCTAGGCAATATGAGATTAACAGAAATTCTGTCACATCTTGGTTACTTGTGGCCTCAAAGCACTATGGCAGTGGTTCCCAAACTTTTTTGACTCGCGGCTCCCTTGACCTCCCTCGCCGTTAGCTGTGACTCCCCGTTACAGTGCATGGAAGAAACAGGCACTCTTTACATGCTCAGAGGCACCCTTTCTTATATGTATGTGTATATGTATGTGTATATTCCCTAAAACGAGCCCTAAAGAGGATTTTCCATGCTTATGCTGAGCAGCAGCTAAGCCAGGAGTGCGCAGGGTGGGGTTGGGATGCTGCCCTCCCTCCATTGGCAGGCCTGGGTAGAGGGCACTGATGTCGTCTGTGTTAGTCCTATACATGGCAAGAGAAACATCAAAGCATGGGAGGGAAGCATTGGTCATGCCAGTTGCATGAGAGAGAAAGAGAGAGAAAGCTAGCTCCTTTTGGTAGCATCTTTGCAAGATGAAAAACAGATTCTTATACTGCCTGGAAGTTTCCGGGGGTGGGGGGTGGGGTTGTCCCAGCAAATAGAGTGGGGAACTAACTTAGAGGTGGGTCAGAAAGGAAGAAGGAGAGAAATCCTAATAATTAATCAACCAAACTAAACATAGAAATCAAAGACAGTAAAGCAGAACCTGCTCTGCACCATTTTCAATTGCAGTTCTTGCATTTGTTTTGTGTTTGCTTTATTAAAAACATTCAACAGAAAGAAAATACTTTACTTGCAAACCTGCAATGTCTGAATGAAAATACCTTATCTGCAAACTTACAATGAGAGAAACGGGATGCTGTCTTGTCTCCAGGAGCTCTTGCTGTCTCCAGCTCAGCTTGAGTACTTAGCGGCTTGTCAATTGTTCTTTAACATAAGATAAGCAAGGGCTTCCCTCACGCTGTGGTTAAAAACAAGACGTGGAAACTGCCTACAAACCTGAAGTGTTTTGAAATTAACTTTGAGTGACCCGATGTGAAGATCCGGGTCTTTGTTTTTGCTCTCTCTCTCTTGCAAGCAAGAATGTGTTAATTAAAAGACTAAGCGATGCCTCTGGCTGCTTTCGATGACGCTTTCGATGACGCACTTGGGAGTCGCGTCTCCCACTTAGAGAACCTCTGCACTATGGCCTTCATCCAGAAATGTTCCAGTATAGCGGTGTACTGTATGTAAACTGCTATATGTGAAGATCTTCTCCCCCATACACATTATTAATGCTGTCAGATATGCAGGTGGGAAGGCTGCAGCCTTCCTGCCACTGTCCAGGCAGCACGCTACTGAGTGCGTTGCTGGAAAGTGCTTTTCAGCAGTTTTTCAGCAGTGACTGGCAGCGGAACAGATGTTCCGCTGCTGGCCAGAGCCCATATGATTGGGCTATTAGTTAAACCTCTCCGTAAATGTGTGTTCACTGTCTTAGGGTCCTTCCCCTAAGGTGATCCCCGGCCATGGCGGCACAGGCCACATCCTGCCTAGGATGCATTGGTGGGCCATTTCAGCCGGCCACTGCATCTTGGGCAGGATTGGGCTGTTTGTACTGTATGTCCACAAAATATGGAAATAGTTTGCATAGCACAACATTACAGAATTTTCTGCAAAATGGGTAGTGGGACACTTCACATTGCATTTTGTTCTGAAGTCAGTGTTCTGTTCTGATATATTCCTGCTCTTTACCTATGTTTGTCTTCAGAGAAATAGCAAACATAAATTCATTGTGACATTACATACATACTGTAGTCACATGGAATCACAGTCACTCTGATGTTTTTTTGACTTGCTATTAAGAGAACATAATTATCATTACAATGAATCAATAAGTACTGACAACATTAGCTGCTGGATAAAGAATATGAGTTGTAATGATGTCTACATTTAGAAGAAAACAGGCCCCTTGGCCTTCAGTTAGTGGAACTAATCCCTTAACATAAATCACCCGAAAGCTGGACTGAAGAGCAGAACAAAGTTTCAGATGGATTCCACTACTCAAATTTCAAAAATCAAGACTTGTTTTACTTCTTAAGTCACCACATATATTTCATTAAGCTGATTAGTTTAGCTTTACAAAACTGATGTCCTTCTCCTTTTCCTCAGTCCCAAATTGAACTTTTTTTTCTGTTTCATTCATAATCTTATTCCATAAACTTATACCACAGTACGGCTAGTTATATCACATTTTGTATAGGGAGAGCAGGATAAACCTTGCCTGAGAGAAGGGCAAGCATATTAAATACCTCTTTAAAAAATCTCCAGTTGTAATCCATCAGATCCTCCTCCTGATTTAAGCCATCATATCCTCAATGTAGAACTGGAGCATGATAGAGAAGCTGTCTTAACTGACACTTTCTTAAAAGAACATCAAAAGCAGTCTCAGTTCTAAGACTGAACAGAGTTCAATTATTTAATGGCGAATGATTTAATTTGAATGCAAATTCCAGGTCTAGGCTGAAGAATTATTTATATTTTTATTATACACACACTTGCGCATGCGCGCACACACACACACACACACACACACACACACACACACACACACACACACACACACACACACACACCATTTACAAAAGAACCTTTAAGTCGGGACATAATTCTAAGAAACATTTTGTGGAGTGCAGGAAGGTAAAGTCTCCAAGTGCCAAACTAGATGTCACACTAACTATGTGGCGGCTGATAAAAAAAGGAAAGCACATTTCTAGTTCTCGGTTCCCCTCCATAATGTACAACTGATCTTGCATCATGACATATTGCTAGAAGGAGCAGGGATGGGGAAATGCAGTACATTGTGATGTCACAATAGGAGATATATTGTCCTAGATGTTACTAGGGGACCGTGAACACATGCTTGCCATTTTTTGGGCAGCAGCTGCACGGTATCATATAATACAGCTCTTTGGTACTGTGATACCTGTGCTATGGAATTCATAGGACATAAGAAATAAATGTTGTATTCATGAGGAGAGTTGGTTTTTAGCAAGTATCTGTAAAGAGAATTAATGCAACAATAGAGGAGGGCATATAACACACAATAGGTATCATGGATGAAATATGAAGTTCAAAGAAGCCTTTTGAGTCCTTGCCTTTTTTAACATCCTGCTGGTACAGGTGGGACGCTGCTGTTTTTTATGCTCTTGTTTTAATTGTAAAAATGACCATTTAAATCAATTTTTAGATGTTTTATTAGTTTTCATCAACTGTTTGTTATTGTTTTAAAATGTGACTTTTGTATTGTATCCTTTTTGTATGTATTTCTTTGTTGTAAGCCGTCTTGGGTCCCTTCGGGGAGAAAGGCGGGATAAAAATACTGTAAATAAATAAATAAATAATGTAGCATAATATCAGTGCAATCCTGTGTGGAACTGCACTGGGGGAGTGCACGCTCCCCCGGTGCAGAGTGTCGTGAAAAAAAGCACCTTCACGGCACCTGGCTAGTAAGGATTGCCGGCGCAGAGGCTGATAGCCCTTACTCTACATCCCCGTCATTCATTCCCCATGCCCGCTAGAGCAGGTAAGGCCTACATTGGCCCAGGCAGGGATGGGAGAGAGCAGGGATAACAGTGGTGAGATACGTCGATATCCAAAGCCCTCTCCAGGCCAGGCCTTACACGGAGGGCGTGAATGTACATGAGCTCCAGAGCTTGCGTACGTTCGAGGAGGCCCATTGGGCCTCCATCCGCTTACACCTGGGGCAGAGGACAATCGTCCCCTTTCCTCAAGGTGCACCCGGGCTGCCCTGGGGCAGCCCAGGATCTGGATAGTATACGGCGGGCAACCCTTTAGGCCGGCCGCCGTATCGTACACAGGATTGGGCTGTGAGGATCTATGTCATAAGAAATATTGTCCTTAGACAATGTCCTTGGGGGCCCAATCCTATCCCTACCTGCCGTCATTGCACATTGTCCTCCGCTGACTGTCGTAAAGCAGTCAGCGCCAGTTGCAAAAGGTGCTGCGACAGTGCACTACTGAGTGTGCTGCTGGCAGCACCAGTAGGAAGGCCTGCACCTTCCTGCCTGCTCTAGCGCTTCTCCCGACTCTTGCTGTATTCTATCCCCCTTCCTGGGCCTGATCTGCCGATATTGCTGGCGCAGGTCTGAGTTGACCCGTTGCACAAACTGAGGTTTCCTCTGGGGCAAGGGGGCAAATGTCCTCTTACCCCAAGGAGACTTTCCGCCTGCTAAATCTCCCTGTGGGATACAGCATAGGCTGTAAAACTCACTTGTTAGTACCTTTTTAATAAATTTCACATGCATTGTTGTCTACAATGTACAAAACAGCCAGAAGAGATGGAATATTACCTTGGTCCTCAATGCAGGGCCATACACAGCCTTCCTTTCTACACATTTCTAGGGCACTGACTAGCCTGCTATTGAGCTATGGTGAGGCAACCACCTCAGGTGGCCGACTGGCACTTTGCTCTTACCCAGTTGGCACTCTGTTCCCCCTACTACTACCCCTTCTGCTGATGCTCCGCCCATTTAAATGTTTTTAGATGCATTACAAAAGCTTTTGGACAAGCAGAGAATGGGGAGTGGAAATCAATTTGGAGCTGGAGAAGAGTGGTGGGTGAGAATGGAGATGAATGTGCCTTGCCTACATTTTTGTGTGGCAGGATTATGTGTGTGTTTGAGGTCTATGTATTGTGTTTTTTCTTCAGTCCTTAAGTGCGCTTAAACACACACACACACACAAACACACACAGCAAAACCCTTTTAGCCACTGTGATTGTGAGTACAGTATAGCAGGGTGCTTTAAAAGAGTAATGGGTAACATAGTGTAGATTATTTTTCAAGATCCCTTTGAGTTACTTCTTTCTCCCCTAAAGAGCACCCTTATCTACTTGCTGACATAATGACTAACACAGGTCAGGATCACTTAAGTAAGCATAGGGGTGATTGTGATAACGAAAAATTGATCCTGAGCCAGGGGAGATCATGAGTGAGCAGAACTGTGCTGGTCAGATCAGTGGGTGGCTTTGTATTATTGTTGTTGATGATGATGATTTTGCAGTACTACTGTACTTTTAGGGAAAATCATTACCAACCATCTTTTTTAAAAAATGACTGTTGTTCCTGTTCTTAAAACAAGATCTCGTTCTTTAATTGGAGGCTGTCATGCTACAAATAAAAAATCCAATTTCCCCCACAAATCCTAGGTGGGGCAAAACAGAATGCTAGGTGGGGTAATGCACCCACTGGTCCCACCCACCCTGGCTACAGCCCTGCCTCAAAGCAAAGATATGAAGAAACTCCTGGAGAGAATTTATATTCTATGTCAGGGTTCTTCAACTGGGGGTCCACGTACCCCCTAGGCAGGCCCCCAAAGGTTGGCGTACTCCCAGCCCCCAAGTCCCATGTACCCCCAAAAGTGCACCCCAAAAGTGTTTTTCTGGCCTGTGGCGCGGCTGAGCAGGTTCTCCGGCTCGTGCCACAAGCCCGAGGGAAAGGCTACAGCCCTGCCGAAGGAAAAATGTTTAAATTGTCTGCTGTAGCTCTCCTCACCTTTCTTTACAGCTGCCATGTTGGATCTCCCAAAATCTCACGAGATCCAAGATCGCGGTGTGAGATTTGGGAGCCACGATCTTGGATCTCGCGAGATTTCGGGACATCCAACATGGCAGCAGCTGTGAAGAAAGGTACGGAGAGGTACAGGGGACAATTTAAATGTTTTTCTAGGTCATTTGGCCTGCGGCACAGCCGAATGTGTCCTCTGGCTCGCGCCGCAAGGCAGAGGGAAAGGCTACAGCCCTGCCGATTTGACAGGGCTGTAGCCTTTCCCTCCGACTTGCGATGCAAGCTGGAGGACACGCTCGGCCGCGGCGCAGGCCAAAAAAAACACAAGAAAAAATATGTAACATAATTAGTGAATTGGTTTTAGAAAATTAGAAGTACTGAAGTTTGTAAAATATGGCAATGTTGTAAGCCTGTACACAGGGATACTATATGCTTTGATTTAGCCTTAGGTAAAAATAGATTGACAGAAGGCAGCCATTTCAACCCAAATTTCAGCTTATTGATGTAGACCGATGAAGACTAAGGAAACAAATCTGTTGTTTGTAACACATGCCTCCTGATCCAGTACACCCTTCACAGTACACAGGTCCATCTCAATAAATTACAAGCTCATGGCACTGATAAGAGTTTAAATAACCCAAGTAGAATTTTATTGAGGTGTTGATATATTTGTCTGCCAAATGGATTACATTTTGAAAGAGGATCAAGAACCGAAGCCGGCATAATTCATACTCCAATAACTGCAGATGAGCTCCCTTTTAATTTAATTACCATATCATCCACCTTGTCCTGAGACTTGTGTTTTACCAAAAATGATGTCAACTCACAAAATATAGTATTCTTCTGAGATACAGTAGCAATAATATTATTCACTATATATAACAGGTCCATACGTAGCAAGGGTCCTACCCCTGCCACTGGGGCCAAGATTCCCAAGGAGGGCGCACCCCTCTCGCGATGACCCTGCTGTGGCCGAGGACGGAAAAATGTACACCGCCCATCATCCCACTCTTTCCTTCCAAGATGGTGGCCGTGAAAGGCAGCCATGCCGGAGCCCTGGAAAAGGTGGCACGAGTTATGCAGAGCCGAAGCGTGTGTGTTTCCAGGGCTGGAAAAGGTCCTCCCACCTGCCCTCGATTCATTACCTCTGCTTTTAGGTCTCTGGCACGGCTGAAAACCTGGAAGTGGTGATGATGTCACCACTTGGCGTACTGCACCGACGTGGCGTACTGCACCGAAGCGGTTGAGAACTCCTGGCTTCGCATATAGATAATTTCATCCCAAATATCCAAACGTACCACTGATATATTGAGTTGTATCCTAATTCCTTCTTCTTTAAACAAAAGGCATTTCTGTTAGCACAAGAGGGAGTATTTTCACTGATCTCCCCTTAAACCTGTAATCCTCTGCTATGCTTTTATTCTGAAGAACGACTGACCTACTGGAGCAGATTTTCAGGAACACAGGCTGCTCTACTGCAGGAGGGAGTTTCCTTGTGTTAGTTTCCTTGCGCTTTCACTCCTTAGGATATAATTAATTAGGGCGCAATCCTGTTTAAATTTGGAACAAGCCGTTGCGAATATGCCGTAAAGCACGTTCGCGACGACTTAGGAGTAAGGGCACCCGGTGCGGAGGATGGCCACCCTCACTCCACTGCCGGATCTTCCCCACAGCTGCCGGAGAGCAGAAGTGATCCCCCAGTGGGGGGTGGTCTGGGTGGCGAGGGAGGGGGCCATTGGCCGAGACGGCTCGGGGTGGGTGAGGATGGCGGCTGTCATATACCCGTCCCCTTCCCGTGCCAGAATCACTATTACACGACCTCCTCCGACTTCTGTCAGCGAAATAGCTGGCGGAAATCTGAGGAGGCCCATTGGGACTTTCCCGCACTACACCTGGGGGAAGGGGACAAATGTTCCCTTCCCCCGAGGAGACCCTGGGAAACGGGGATAGGATCTGGCTTGCAGCCTGGGCTGCCCACTGGATACTTAGGCAGGATTGGACTGCCCATCTTTTTATAGTTCCTACAAAGATGTTTGCTTTTAACATAGTCCCAGATATTCTCCCATGTCAGTTTTTGGGTTGAAACAAATTTGGGTGAGGTGGAAGTTTGTCCAACAAAATACTGTGCAAATATAAATATTTCTTCTTCTTTTCTTTAATACTATTGTTTCCTTAGCTGCTGCATCTTCCCCCCTCTTGGATTAGTCATGTAGGGCTCACCTAATCTGGAATCACAGTGAACATAATGATGGTATGACACTATGTAGGCAATCAGAATTGACTATGTGACACTATGTAGGCAATCAGAGTTGACTATGTGATGACATTACTGAGGGCAAATGAAGACAATTAAAGTAGTAAGGGAACATTTTTACAAGGAGTGCTAAAAATGTTACGCACAAGGAGTGCTGAAAAATCAACAGGGGAAGTATTTTGGCACAATCAGTAGTTTCAACTCAGCACTACCTACATTCCAGATATTATACTTTGTGTGTCTTGTCGTTGTTTTGCAAAGTCTGGTTTTCATGCTTCACTTTTCATTGTGGGGAAAAGAACAACAGAATTGTCCCATGTCCTTAAAGCCTCAAAACCCAGAAAACATATAAGAACTCTTTGCATAATTATAAGGGCAATCCTGTTATTTTTATGAGACTTGACTTACGACTTCTAGCATCTGGAGTTGATAAAGTGATTACACGGGGGAATAGGAATACCAGGGAAAAAGAAGTCCCATTAGCATACTACTAGGGGGCTGAGATTAATGAAGGTTAAAAAAATGGCTAAGCTTCTGATCTGCTAATCTGCCTTACAAGAAAAACAATTAAGAAACCATATCAGACTCGCCATGCTCCCCTTACTTACCTATGTTCCTTTCAGAAATCAATGGGGTAGCACAAATATAACTTGGAGGGAGGAATTCATGTCTCTTGAGAGCTGTGGTTTTTTTTTTTTCATTAAAGACAGATTGACAGCTCAGAAGCTCAGTCATTTTTATCCATTAATTTTTGCCCCCCTGCCTGCATGTTGCTTTCTCTGTTTTTTAAATTATTATTCTGACATGAGCTACATTTTGAATAAACTCTAATATTACTTCAATGAGGCATTAACATTATTATATCCTTACAGCAGTAAGTGATAATTACAAGACTCAAAAATAACACTAAGAATTTCAGCACGGTGTTCTATCAAGGTACTCTTGTAGCTATCCTTTTTGAGGGGCAAATGCTAACTAAAATTCAACTAAAAAGTGCAACCCCCCATCTCTCAGTTTTGTTTTGTTTTTAAACAGCAAGAGCTTGAAATTACCAGCTTCTGTGTTGCTGAATAGCACTGAATCTGGGGTGGGGTGGGGGTGATGCCCTTGCCAGAGGATGTCACAAGGTGACAGGAGAAGACTGCTATCTCAGTCCCATGCATATGTACTGCTGTGGTTGGCAGCATCATCCAATATGAGCCACTGAAGAAATCATTCACAAGCATGCTGGCTATTGCTATCCTCTTAAGCCACACACCTGCATGGGACTGAAGTAACAGCCCCTGTATACCTGCTGTCACTTTGTGACACTGAGGACACTGGATCCCCCCTACCTCATTTCATGGTGCTTGCTGGTGGACCGGGTGGTCTGTCAGTGCAGTTGCATAGCCGGGGGGCGGGGGCGGCAGCGCAGTGAGTGCTGCAAGGCGGCCCCTCCCACTTGCTGTCGGAGCCATTCTGGGCACTCACCGAACCAGTGTCTCCTGCATGTTGCCTTTGCTGCCCGGAATGGCTCCCACAGTGAGTGGGAGGGGCCACCTTACATCACCTTGCAGCACTTACCACACCACCACCACCCCAGCTACGCAACTGTCTGTGCAATCCAGTGGTCTAGTGCAACGGTTCTCAACCTGTGGTACGAGTACCCCTAGGGGTACGCGGACCAATGGCAGGGGGTACGTCAGAGCCTGCCCCTTATCAGCATCAGTCAGTAGTTAATTACTTGTTAATTAGAACTTAAATGCAATCCCCCCTGTCTGTCTGTCTGTCTGTCTGTCTGACACACACACACACACACACACACACACACACACAGAGTTAAGAATTTTTTTCACATTTAAAATTGTTTTAGTACTTTATTTAATGATTAATTAGCTATTTAAGAAATTGATTAATCCAATTAATCAGCAATTAATTAGCAGGGGGTACTTCAGAAAATTGGACCGTGGTAGGGGGTACCCGGGCCTCTAAAGGTTGAGAACCCCTGGTCTAGGGTGTCATAAACATAAGGGTGTCAAAAACGTAATGCACATTTTCAACACCCTTGGAGTAAGTGGCACCGGCGCAGAGGCTAGCACCGCCTGTTTTGCTGCCCTGCAGTTGCTGCGCCGGCCAATGTAGGTAAGATCTGCGGTGGGCCGGGGTGGCAGGGGAGGGGGCCATTGGTCGGTTAGGCCCGGGAGGGGGCAGGGATATTGGCAGTGCGTTCTGCTATATTCCCGTACCCTTCAAGGGCCGACAGTACACAAATATACATAAATCAGGGTTGATCCGTTCAAGCACTAACTTGGGCTGCATGATATCAGTTCTTAGTTTAGTCATTCATGCCCGTATGTGATCTCCTCTGTAAGCTAGTAGGAGCTCCAGGGTAGGTGGGGTTGCTTTGGGGAATCGGCTTACCACAACCTTGATCCAAATCTCTCCCCCGCCCCACAGCTGTTTTTAGGAGAAGAAAAATATGTTGGGGAATTCTAATCATGGATCACCTGCCCTCAATGGATCGTGGGCTTCTCCTTTCTGGCAGTGCTACTGGAGAATTGGGATGGAAAAGACCGAGCTTTTGCAGCGGCATCGCCAGAGGGGGTGCGGAGCATTAAGTTGCAAGAGAAGCTGCAATGTGCTGTGTAAGTGGCCTCTCCCACCCGCTGTCACAGCCGTTCAGGGCAGACGACGGCAACACACAGGAAACTCCTTGAGCTTACGTGGCACATTGCAGCATCTCTTGCGACTTACTGCTCTGCACCCCCTCTGGCAACGCCACTGAGCTTTTGGTGTGAACAGAGAAAGCAAGAACTCTGCACCTCTTTAAACTGAGGCCCAGACCAAACATGCTGCTATTTCATGAGAAAATACATCTGTGAGTCACATCCATGGTTTTGCAACCACACATCCACCACAATCCAAGGCTTTCTTCATGGCAAAAGCCATGCAGGTCCCTCCTCCCACACCGCCAATTATCCTTCGGCAGACTTCCTGGGCCTGCAGGAATCCCTGGAGCACTGGCCCGCTGAAAGGGCCAGGAATTTCCCCCTGAAACATATCTGGCATGTGACAGACTAGAAACTCTACTTGTACTAGCTGGCTGGGTCTTGTACTGATTCTGCTTTGGGAGTAGAAAAATCTGTGGTGAGAGCTGCTTCCTCTACGTTCCACCTGAGACTTTGGATTTAAACATACAAATAGTATCCACTTTGGACTGTACCACTTCAGAATGCAGGTGAACTTGTTTGAATGCCCTTCCCCCATGTAAAGATCTTTAGCACACAGACATTTAGCATGAGCATGTCAGGAAGTCTAGGCTAAAACCCATTTCTTTGACATGTTAGCTTTCCATGCTTAGGAAGGACATTTTGTTTTGTTTTGACATGAGGGATTGTTTAAACATGTGTTCACACACACACACCCTGTAGTCTAAAGTATTTAGTATTTAAATATTTAGTATTTAAAGCATCCAGGTATTTCGATATGTATGAATTGAGTCTCAATTCCACCCTTGAATTTTGCAGAGATTTTTCACAAAGGAAACTTAAGGCACCCGTGCCAGCTTCTTTAAGGGAAACATACCTTAGAAAGGTTTCCAATCTCCTGGAAAAAGGAAATAACATCTGCTACAAAACTTTAGCACTGGCTGTGAAGCAGCTGCTTTCAGTTTGATTAAAAAAATTGTTCTCTGTTACACAGCATGAAGAAACCACAAAATTGCGGTATTTATCTACCATTAATGGCAGAATGAGACACCTTCCTGCACTAACTCAGGCAAGGCTAAAGGAAGAATTGCTTTCCACAGGTCCATAGCTAACCAATGAACTAATTTGCCATTAGAGAAGAAAAAGTGTCTGGAAGAAAAGGATGCATTTAGGTCCAAGCTCTATTAGTGCTTTGGATCCTGAAACTATAAATAAAACAGAGCTGGTGTAGCATGGTGACTAATAGACAAATGATATATAAATTGGCACAATAATGTGTTTGATTTTTCTTGCTTACATAGGAGTTGCAAGGGTCTAAATCAGATTGGGACCATAGTGTGGGGGGAGGGGACTTTAACTCTTCCCCCCCACCGTTGTCTCAGTTAGGATTGCCAGTTTGACTCAGGGCCCAATCCTATCCAACTTTTCAGCACCAGTGCAGCCCTGAAGTAAGGGAACAGATGTTCCCTTACCTTGAGGAGGTTTCCATGACCACCACCCCACCGCAGGAAGCAACGCACACCTCGTTGGCATGGTTGCATCCTGCAGTGCTGAAATGTTGTATAGGATCGGACTGACATTTTTTTCTTTTCTTTTTTAGGCCAGTGGGTAGCAGAGATTAATCTCAGGACATTTTTGAGCCATCGCTGGGCAGCTCAATGTACCAGTACATTGTTGTGTAAAGCTCCTCTTGTCCAATCATAGGAAAATGTTGTTCTATTGGCATTACATTTTTAGACAGAGAAATGTAATAAAATAGCATTTAGCACTAGGTGACATAGGCATGCATAGGCTTACCAGATCTCCAACCGGGACAGAGTGCTAGACCTGAACACAATGGGGCTTGCTTCTGAGTAGACATGCCTAGGATTGTGCTCTAAGGGTTTAACAAGCTACACCTGCCCACATTCCTTCTCCTAAAGGTCTAGCGATCTGGTAAGCCTAGGCATGCAGAATGGATAGATCCCAACTAGGCCTCGGGCGTAAGTGGATTATCTGAAAAGTTATTTCATTTTTTAAAATGAGATGCTCAGTAACTGCCTAATACAAACGTTTTCAGAATGTATTTACTGATTATCCTTGTTTACGACATTCCTTTGCTTTCTAATACTTAAATGCCATTTTGTTCTCAGTGCATCCCCCAATTCACAGTGAACATCCTTAAACAGTCTGCGCATCAGGCACTGGCATCCATTTCCGACCTTCCTTTTTACAAATACACATGCTTAATAAATTGTACAAAGAATCTCATTCAGTGTCTTGAGGAATTATGCAAATGGAAGGCTATATTCTTCTCCCAGCGGGCTCTAATTTGCATATGTGTAACTCATGTCAGCTTGAACTCATAAGTCCCTGGGATGAAGATACATCTCTAGTGGATTCTAACAAAAGGCTTGCTTGGAAAATGTTAATTAACTACCCATCAAATTCAGGTCATTTTAAAAGATTAAGAAAAAAAATATTAAATCCATATATTGTGGGCCAGATCCTACTGTAGCTTTAGAGTGAAAGGTAGTCTATGAGCAATGTACAGCAGCAGCATTTTTAGCCACCTTACATTAAAACTGGGAATCATAACAACAAATATAAAGCCAGCACAGACTTTATATCAGACTTACTCAAATTAGAATCAGATTTTTCCTGTCTTACCTACATGTTACACTGTTCCTGTGGGCAGTGTAACCCTGGAGGACATACTAATGAGCCACATTCTGACTTCAGTGAATGTGGTGGTGGGTGGGTGTGGTCACAGCAGCTGTCCCCACTGCCAACCTACATACTTCACTATGAAGATCTATATAGACTCTATGTGTGTGGGCTTCTTAACTGCACAGAGTTGTACAGTGGGCCCTCAGTATTCGTGAGGATTGGTTACGGGACACACGCCCCCCCCCCCCGTGGATACCGAATTCTGCAGATGTTGAAGTCTAGCATCACGCGCTGCAATGCGTGATTCACCACCAGGTGAATGAAAATCATATGAAGGATGATACCATGTTTCCCTGAAAATAAGACCTCCCCAAAAAGTAAGACCTGCCGTCATTTTTTGCATGATTTTTGCTGGCACTCATAAATATAAGACCTCCCCTGAAAATAAGACCTAGCTAGGATCATCAGCCAGTTGGACACGACCCCACCCAGCACCCCCGCAACCCCCCGTGGCACTTACTTTGACCGATTTAAGCTTTATTCTTTCCCGAGGGTGCAAGGCTCTGCAAGGTCTCAAAGGCCTGCACTTGAGTCCTCCACCATAGGGACAACGTGCTAGAGAGGCCTGCAAGGAGGCTGCAACCTTGCAAAGTCTCTCTAGCACTCCATGGTGGAGGACTCGAGTCTTCCACCATGGAGACGACATGCTAGAGAGACTGCAAGGTTGCAGCCTCCTTGCAGGCCTCTCTAGCATGTCATCTCCATGGTGGAAGACTCACGTGCAGGCCTTGCAGAGCCTTGCACCCTCGGGAAAGAATGAAGCATTAATCAGTCAAAGTTGCGCCACAGGTTGGGAAAGTAAGACCTCCCTGAAAATAAGATCTACTGCATTTTTGGAGCCAAAATTAATATAAGACATTGTCTTATTTCTGGGGAAACATGGTAGTTCCCACCAGAGGAGGGACTAGTACAGCTTTTGCCTTGAGTAAAGCCCTGGATTGCAGTGAAGATGTGGTTGCAACTCCCATATGAGTTGAAACCCATGGATGTGTTTTACCACACATAACTGCCTGCTTGGTTTGGACCTGAGTCAGATATTGATCTGTCTAGCCCAGCTTTGTCTATGCTGACTTGCAGCAGCTTCATGGAAGAGAGACTACTGGTGCTGGCAGCTCCCTTGCTCATCTGGGAGAACTCTTTAAACCCTGCAAGAGTGCAAAATAGGAGAGAGGAAGGAGGAAAAAGAGAGCAGCCACTTTGTTTTCTGTATCCTGCTATTTTAAAATGATTGTATATTTTTAATTTAGTTAGTGTTCTTGTGTTTTACCATTGTTTTTATGGCAAACTTTTTTTAGCAGCCAGCTACCAAAAAATGCCTAAGCCAGAAGTGTTTAGCTACAGAGAAGCTTCCTATTTTTGAGCTAGATGGTGAAGAGTTAAAATGATGTGTACTACAAATCAATATTCTCAATTAGACACAGTGGAAAGGCAGCTAGGCAAAACATAGTGACTCCACTTGTCATTGGCTGAAGGTACCATCTTACCTTGCTCTGCATCCTGCTTTTTGGTTTTGAAAACCTGATGACCCAATTTTAGAGCCCTAGTAGGAAGCAGTATCTAACCTTATATTACCAACACCTGTGTGTGGCCTAAATCAGTCATTAGAATCTAAAAGACAACACATGGGGTTAGAGTGGAATGGTTTCCACACAGACTCATGTGAGAAAACTGCCACCTATGGTTTTGAAACTGGAGATGTTGCAGAGAACTGGACTCGATGGAATGAACCTGAGGCAGATAAGTTGGCTGCAGTCTTCAGAGCTGCTTGCTTCCTAAACTGCATTGGTTCAAAGGGCAGGTAGCTGCAGAGTAGAGGTTTCTGTAGGAGTACTGAAGAGCCAAACAGCTTGTTTGCTGTATTTAGTGCCTATTGCAGCCCAATGGGAATGCTTTTATACAGAGAAAACTTTGCTGTGAAAGAGACAAAGGCCCAACTGAAAACAATGATGATCTAATTGCAGTTTATTAATAAGAGGTTGTTTATTTGCAGACTGGGATATATGCTTAAGGATGGGATTCTTTTCAAAGTAGTACGATAAAGACTACTAATAGAGGATGAATTAACTCTAGATAAAATTAGTGAGATTGGATATTTCATGAGCTCTGCTTAAGGGCATACGGCAGTGGTTCCAAAACTGGGAGACATGGCTCCCAAGGGAGCCACGGAAACCAGTCAGGGGAGCCACAGAGTGCCACAGAATCCTCTTGGAAAACAGTGCAATGCCAATTGACAGGCATCAACATAATGTAATGGGGCGCCACAGGTCAAAAAAGGTTGGGGAACTCTAGCATAAGGAATAATTTATTTGGCTGCAGGATGTATACATTAGAAAACAAGGAGACAAAGGTGAGACAGGCTATAAGTCACAGACCATGCAAGATGGAAGGTATTCAGTAAACATACAAACTCTGCATGCTTACAACATATGTGCATTACAGCATGTAAGGCAAGAGGAATGCCTGGCATTAGGCATTATAAAATGTGTCATAAAGCAAAGCACTTTGCAAGAGAAGACCATGCAAAGGGAAAGAACTTCAAGTTCCTATGACAATCCAGTACAGTACACCCAACAGGAACTGACAAGTGCTACCAATGGTTCTGTTAGAAAAAAGTATCTTCTCAGTCCGTTACTACAGTTGTAACTATGAGGTGTTGCATTTAGAAAACACTAGTGCAAGCAAGCGGTGTAACACATTGTATCAAAGCTGTATTTGGTAGCTTATGTGATTACCTAATCATAGACACTGGCAGAATTCCAAAAGTTTGCGCAGAATGCCTGTGATGTATGCAGAGTAATTTTCCCACATCACTGAGCAAGTATACCTTTCCCCTCCACCCGTACTTAGAATTAAGAAGTTGGGATGTCACAAGCATTTTAGTAGGATAAATACCTTCTGAAAAAGCAGATACCCATGCACTGGCGTCGCTCAAGGTGGGGCGGAAAGCTATGTTCTGCAGCTTTCCACCCCACCGTTACTCTCCTGCATGAGGCGTCATAGGAGCCCGTCAGCGGAGAGAAAGCAATGCGCAGGGACTCTCCCTGAGAAAGCAACGCACATGGTCAGATGCTTCTGAGCAGGATCAGAGCAAACACAGCCCTGCCAAACATAGTTGCTTTCCCAGCACTGGAACTTGGTGGTGGGGGTGTGCTTTCCCTGGGACAGAACCCTGAAAAACATGGCAATCTTAGCTGGGATAGTTGTAGGATTAGTGCTGACATTTCAAAATAGTGAAATATTAAGTGAATTCAAGTATTCCTACAAAAGTGAAATCTGAGGATTTTCAAGGGACGCCAAATGAGTTTCTAATTTGTCAGGGGATATTTTCACATTCCTAGATGGAGGGTGAGTCATCACGCTGCCAAACTAGCTTCTAGTCAAGGCTGCAATGCCGGCTTAGACCAACTAGGCCATGATCCTACCCATGAGGCAGAAGAGACCATGATAACTGTCCAGATAGCAGTGTGAATTCCTCCTCCTTGCTACTGAAGGCTGCTTCACACTTTGCACGGCAACTGTGTTTTCTGTGGCTAAACATGAATAGTGTGAACTGCAGGTTAGTTTTCCTAAATGTCCGTATGTGCAAATAGTGCCATGTTAGGAAAGCTAGATTGGCCTCAAGTCCCAGTGTCCGATGTTATTTTTGGGGACACATGTTTGCCATTTTACATTGGTATTTCCTTGAGCTGGAGGCCTGGGAGGGAGGATTGGATACGGTGCTCAAAGAGGATACTGATCCCACCCCCTCCCAGGCTCGATCCCCACCCTCCCCTGCCCCATTATGCACCCTCCCCCAGCGCCGCTCGGAGTGGGAATAGTGCATGCCCTCTTCTTCTTGGGTGGGCAGGCGGCACCAGCCTTGGCACTGGCACCGCCTACTCGGGTGATGCAAAAGTGCTTTACAGCACGTTCACTACACCCTAGGATGGCGCCAAGGCTGCAGCGCCGCTGGCAGCCCCGCTTAGGATTGTGCCATAAATGATGTATTACTAACTCTACAGTTGTTTGTATGGCTATGAGAAGAATGGTTATAATTCATGTATATTTGTTAGCATTTTGATACCCATTTGGCACAATGTTTTCTCGAACATTACCCAGACAGGCAGCATAAGAACATAAGAAGAGCCCTGCTGGATCAGGCCAAAGGCCCATCTAGTCCAGCTTCCTTTATCACACAGTGGCCCCACCAGATGCCTCAGGGAGCACACAGCCAACAAGACAACCTGTTTCCTGCTGCCACTCCCTTGCACCTGGCACAGAGAGAACCTACTTCTAAAACCAGGAGGTTGCTTATGGCTTGTAACCTGTCGATGGTCTTTTCCTCCATGAATCTGTCCAACCCCCTTTTAAAGGCATCTAGGCCAGGTGCCATCACCACATCCTGTGGCAAGGAGTTCCACAGATGAATTACACGCTGGGTAAAGAAATATTTTCTTTTGTCCGTTCTAACTCTCCCTCCACTCAATTTTAGTGCATGTCCCCTGGTTCTGGTGTTGTGCGAGAGGGAGAAGAATTTCCCTCTATCCACTCTCTCCATCCCATGCATAATGTTATACGTCTCAATCATGTCCCCCCTCACCATGTCCCAGTCCTAACCTGCACCAATGCAGCGGGGCCAGTGCAGGTGAGCTGCTCTCCCCCACCCCTGTGCTGTTTGGATCACCTATCACCTGCTCTGGCGCACATACGATTCTCCTCTGGCGCTGGTGGGACGGTGCAGGCCTTCCCACCGGCGCTCCTAGCTGCCAGCGTGCTTTACAGCACGTTTGTGACAGCTTGTTTGCGACAGCATGTTTACAACAGCCTAGCCTGGCACAGCGGTTGCTGCACTGGTGCTAGCAATGCATAGGATTGTGCCATTACTGTCGGATCTGGGCAAGTACAACACTTTTGCCATATGTGTCTAACTGCCAATGTTAAACCATGGGTTATTCCAAAATGTTAAATGATTTTAAGATTTCCCATAAACCAAAGTATTAAATATGTTCTAGAATTAATAAGTAAAGAAATAATGGAGGACATAAACAAAATATCTTCCTCCTTTTTAAAGTCTCTTTTAGTTTCAGGGCAATGTTTTCTATGCCACCTTGCAAGGCTGTGAGATTATTCTTTTTTTAAAAAAATAGAACTATTACTATAAAATCTCAATGCTTGAAGTAAGCTAAAGCTGACATAACCCACTGAGTAGAAAAAAATGGGTCTTCCTGAATTGTCAGTATGTTCTCCCTTTGCGATGTTGAATAATTTATCAAGCCATGCTGACCTCTAATTGATTGCAAAAGCCAGCAAGTGTTTTAGAAGTCTCTTCCATTCTATCAAACTAGTTAGATTTTTTTTTCCTGTGAAGCAGAATGTAATCACCCAGAAAAAATCTATCAGCAGCTGTATGTTAGATATGAATGTAGTTCACTTAGGCCCTCATTCTAAATGCCAGTGGGTGATTGTTAATTGAGTAGTTTCACTGACTTTAATGGGATTATCATATGAGAGTTGGTTAAATAATCATTCCATGCATTATTCTCATCTTTAAACAGGTGAAAGCAATCCTACAATGAAATATTGATGTTTCCTAATACACCAATTTGTTCTGCAGGGTAAAACTATTAAGATATTTTGTCACCACATACTATACTTGTATTGTCTAATAATTTAAATGCACAGGGACCCTTACTCGTGGTATAGTTCTGGCCCTCCTCTCATTCCAGGACCAGATGCCATGTTGTCATTCAAATAAACAACAGGACAGTGAAGGTGTACATCGATTGCCAAGGTGGGGACTTGCTCCAAATTCCTACACAAGTGTGTGCTCTTCTCTCTTGGGCAAAGACACACTTGTTGATCCAGGCAGAATGTCTACCTGGAATCTCCTGGACTTGGAGTGGAAACTGCATCTGGAGGTCTTCCGGGTGGTGATGTGCTGTTTCAGGTTCCCAGTGATGGACTTGTTTGCAACCAGCTCAAACAATCGGCTTTCAACATTGATGACATGCTGTGCCTGCACATGTACAGATATTTTATTTATTTATTTTATTTACAGTATTTTTACCCCGCCTTTCTCCCCGAAGGGACCCAAGGCAGCTTACAACATAAAAAATACAATACAATACAATACAGAAAGTAATCACTTTTTAAAACAGTAAAAAATAATTAACAAAACTAATAAAAGCATCTAAAAATTGATTTAAAAAGATTACATTTAAAACAAGATCATAAAAACGGCAGCACCCCATCCGTACCAGCAAGATGTTAAAAAAGGCAGGGGCTCAGAAGGCTTCTTTGAACAAGAAGGTTTTTAGGCCTTGCCGGAAAGTGTCCAAGGAGGGAGCAGTTCGTAAGTCAAAGGGGAGGGAATTCTATAGGGTTGGTGCCACTACTGAGAAGGCCCTATTTCTGGCCGCCGCCCCTCGAACCTCCCTGGGCAACGGTACCCACAAAAGGGCCTTCTCTGATGATGTAAGGCAGGGGTGGGGAACCTATTTGGGGTGGGGGGCCATTTTTCCCATGGGGAAAATTGACTGCGGGCTGGCCGCTAGAAATTCTGAAATTTTTGGCCCCCCACTGCAAATTTGACCCCCCCTGCGAATTTACTGCTCCCACCCACCCACCACTCACTCGCCCACCCACCCACCGCTCGCTCACGCTCACCTCGCTCTCGCTCAGCTCCCACCCACCCACCCACTGCTCGCTCTCGCTCAGCTCCCTCCCACCCACCGCTCGCTCGCTCTCGCTCAGCTCCCACCCACCCACCCACCGCTCTCCGAGCCCCCTCCCTCCGCTCTCCAACTTACCAGGCTCCGGGCCGCCGCCGCCGCCTTCCCACGCCGCCTCCTTTTCAAAGTGGCCTTTCTGTACTTGCGCAAATCGCCGCTGGGCTCAGCGGTGATCTGCACAGGTACAGAAAGGCCACTTTCAGAAGGAGTAGGCGCCGAGGTGACGCGTCACCTCGGCGCCTCCTCCTTTTAAAACCGGCCTTCCTAGACCTGCGCAGAGCGCAGCTGAGGCCGAGATTGCCCTCTTGGCCGGCATCGCGCTCTGCGCAGGTCCAGGAAGGCCAATTTTAAAAGGAGGAGGCGGCGAGCAGCGGTGGAGCCTCCGGTCGCGGGCTGGATCGGGCCGGTCCAGCGCAGGCCAGACCGGTTCCCCACGCCTGATCTAAGGAGACGAGCTGGACTATATATAGATACATGTTGATGCAGTCAAGCAAGCCAGGCCTTGGGGGCTGCTGTATGCCTTCCCGTCCATAGCTCTGGTGCCCAGGACTCTAGGGAAGGTGACAGGGAAGAATTTGTCTTCCTAAGGCTGCATCCACCAAGGAGAAGATATTGATCTGCCTGGTGAATGTATGAACCCAGGACCAGGTAGCTGTCCTAAATATTTTGTTCAGAGAGGAACAACCCCAAAGGCCACCAATGCTGCCCCCTCTTCAGAGAATGAGCAGTGATTCCAGATGAAGGAACCTTCCGCTGGGCCTTCTAGGTGATCTCTGTGCAGGACCGTAACAACCACAGTAATGTGCTTGCCATCACCTTCTGGCCAAAGGACAATCCCTGGAGGACATGAACAAGGTTTCTGACCTTATTCTGTGCCCCATCCTGTCAAACAAAAATTGCAAAGCTCTCTGTGATTGGCTGCAGCAGATGGCAAATATGGGTTCGCCACTGTGTCCAGTATGAAATATCCCAGAGGAAAACAGAAAGAATGCAAAAATGCTTTAGATTCTCAGAAGAAAAATAAATTCCATTCTTTCCATAGGTAAATATTTGGGTGATTCACTGACCAGGTGCTGTTTTGTATAGCTTCCAGTGTATCTTACAGATCTGCTGTAACTATTACGGGCAGCCCATTCCTGTGTAAGGATACCCAGCAGGCCTAAAGGGCTGGCCGCGGTATCCTTTTGCCCAATGACATTCCTACACCCCCCATGGGGGGCCTGCCAATGCGACACCTCCACATGACACTACAAGCCCCGCCCCAGGGGCGTGACATCATTTTTATGCACTGCCGCTGAATTCTGGTGGTGGTGCAGCGCAAAAACACACATGCCGCTTTTTTGAGCCTTTTTGGAGCCAAACAGCTCCAGGGCGGGCAGGAGGGCCTATCTCGCAGAGCAACGCGGTCAAGAAAAAGACGACACTTCTGTGGTGGAGGGGGTGTCCCAGTGGCGAATCCAGGAGGCGAGTACACCGCCCCACCGCGTGGCACCCTTCCACCCTCGCCCCCCCACGACGCCTCTGCTTTTGCCATTCTGGGCTGTCCTGGGGCAGGCTGAGAGTACCTCAGGAGAAGGAGACACTCGTCCCCTTCCCCGGGTGTCAGCAAGCCTGGGGCCAATGGGCCTACTCGAATGTACGCCAGCTCAGAAGCTGATGTACATTCGAGGCCCGGGTGTGAGGGCGAACCGGGCCAGGAGAGGTGCCCTCTCCCTGCCCGGTTTGGGCAATGGCCGCCCTCCCTCACTGCCCAGTCCGCCCTCCCTCCGCCCCTGCACCAGCCAGTGCAGGACTTACCTGGTCCAGTGGGCACAGGGATGGTCCCCCGGTGGAGCGAGGGCTGCCGACCTTTGCTACGGTGGCCCTTACTCTCCTGGAGTTGCAAACGTGCTTTATGGCGTGTTTGTGATGTCATAGAGTGGCGGAGCATGCGCTTCGCTGCTCTTTGTTTACCCAGGATTGTGCGGTAAAATAATGTAGGTGAGGTACAAACTGTTAAGGCTGTGACACACCACATGCAGCGTGGCGTGAAGCATGCATTGTGTCATGCATGCACTCTGCGTGGCATAGGAGATGAAAATATTGAACTTCACCCAATCAGCAGACTAGTTCAGTGCAGTGGGGTGGGACGCGTAGAGACGTGAACAGCCAATCATAGTAGAGTCTGAAAAGACTATTCTGACTGGCTAGCAGAGGGGGGCAGGGAAGGACATATTTCGCTTCTCTGTGGCTTTGCAAGGGCTCAGCTTCAGCGGCGGCAGACCTGTATTGACAGAAAGTGGTGCGAAGTGAAGCAAAGGCAGTCTTCGCTTTGCACCACGTCGCGTGTCACAACCTTTTTGCAGTAAAACAGGCTGCCTTGGAAGGTGGTAGACTCACAGTTGTTGGAGGTCTTTAAGAAGAGGCTGGATAGCCACCTTTTGAGATGATGTAGCGTTGGGCAGCCTGCATTGGCAGGGGTTGGACTTGATGAACTTGTAGTCCCTTCCAACTCTATGATTCTCTGAAAACGTTTTAAAGTGCTATGCAAATACAAAGTATTAACAGAGTTCTCTTTAATTCTGAAGTCACATGTGATTATACATTTCCATTTTGGCTCTCTCTGCGCCTGTTCGGTAGAACTGAGGTCTAGACTATGCAACCAGGTTGCTGCAGGTGCCATGCTATACAGGTGCTTTATTATAGTGAGAGCAGGAGAACAGGGAATGTTATATGGCTAAGCTTTCATTTCCTGGTGATGGGTTTTTTTTGGGTGGCTTTGGGTCAGTTATGATATATAGCCTGTAACCCTAATAGCTCTACAACAAAGTAATATACAGTGGAGAGAGACATAACTGGGTAGTGCAGTGTATAAATTATTTCAACACAATGAGCACGCACACTAAAACTCAAGGGAAAGGGTGTTCAGAAAGGTTCTTTCTCGCATTTAAGCAGCATATGATTTAGTGATGCTCACTTGCTGCAGACCTTGGATATATTCCCTGATGAGCCAGATGCTTGTAGAAAACCTGGTAGAATATATAATATTTTGCAAGAATGTGCATTATCATCTGTCTTTCACACATAGTTGCCTTAACTCAAACTATGTGAATGTTCTGAGCACTTTTAAGTAAAAGACTAGCACATAATTTTTAAACAGCACGTTCTGCCTTTGGCATATATATTACCTACCAGTATTCTTTTGAGAACGGCAATATAATTACTTGTTTTCTATGTATGTCTCCTCCACCCCAGCACAGTCTGGCTTCATGTGCATGCTTGTACATTTTCACACACAATGCCAAGAGCTACTGAGGAGGCATCCTGATGGGAAAGGAAATGCTGTTTCTCTTGACAAGACAGCAGCACAGCAATAGGAATACCGGGGATATAGAGCAAGATGAAAATGTTGAATTTTCTGTGAATTAAAATTATATTTAACAGCAGCTTGACTTGTAGTTAGTGATGATTTTTAATTATTCTCCAAAGTTTTTTTTTTCACTTTAGCACTTCTTTGTTTAACCTGCTCAAAAGAAAGTGTTTTTCCCCACTTCTGTGTGCAAAAATGTCAGGGTTTTTTTTCTCCATTTTCATGTTCAGGAGATGATGAAGATGATTATTTTAAGTCAGTGGTTTCCAACCATTTTTCACTTGCGTACCACTTGGCAGCCTATTTCCATAAATTGTACCCTTCATATTAGCAAAATGTTTATAATATAGTTGCTGTTGTTTCAAATTTATATGTTGTAACTGTAAATAGAGAAGACCTGGAAGACTGCACTCATTGAACCCTGCTCACTGGACGGACTGAGACACACACACACACACACACACACACACACACACACACACACACACACACACACACACACACACTGGTGCGATGGCACTTGAATGTCCGCAAAGCGGAGAGTGAGAGCTGAGCCTGTGAAGGGGTGCGCCGCTGAGCATGCACGCTGCAGTGGCATGTTAGCAACACACTTTAGGGAGGGACTCCCAACCATTTGCCAAAATAACAAAGTGAGGGAAAGTGGACTTTTCTCGAGGTTAAATAACTAAGGAAACCCGCACCACCACTCGTCAATTCAATCGCCACTCATTGAATTAATTTCACAACTTTTGACTTGTATCTTGTCTTACACTGTTGACATATGTACCTTTCCCCAACATTATTCTGTGTGTGTGTGTGTGTGTGTGTGTGTGTGTGTGTGTGTGTCTCAGTCCGTCCAGTGAGCAGGGTTCAATGAGTGCAGTCTTCCAGGTCTTCTCTATTTACAGTTACAACATATAAATTTGAAACAACATATAAATTTGCCCTGGGGGCAAGCATACCCCAAGGTGGGAACCACTGCTTTAAGTGATTCAGTGCCAAGCAGATATCCTAACTCTGTAGTAAGAATGCAAGGTGAGTTAATCAAGCAGCTTTGTATGAATACATGAAAATATTTTGTTGAGGTATACTTTTTATCTGTATGGATTCTTCAAGGCACAGCGTTCTGTCTATTCCTGAGCATAATGCCAGTCAGAGGGAGGAAATCTAGTGGGTTCATGATGGTTATGCCCAAGGGATTTGAGACTAAGGCTGCAATCCCAGACACAGTTTCCTGGGAGTTAGCCCTATTGAATGCAGTGGTACTTGCTTCCAAGTAAACATGCATAGGATTCTGCTCATATCACTATCACTAGGATGCACGGTACTCTGTACACCCGTTGTAAATGTCAGCTCAGGAAAGGCAGGGATAGGTATGACGTTATTGGACCATGAGTCACTTTATGGTGTACATCCATTCACCTCTTGGCTAATGCAGCATCATCAGTTGGTCATTCTGATGTGGATGAACCACTGCAGATCAAATACCACCTCGTTGCCATTACGGCAGTTCACATGTCAAGCTGTGAGTTGTGTCGAACTTCAGGTTCCACATTTGGCAACTAAAATAGATTGGTCCAACGTCCAACAGTCTGAGTCCAGTTTACCTCTTCCCATATGAAACTGGCAGGGCCCTGAGGTCACTCCTTGCTGTGTATTTCTGGGAAATATCTGGTTGACGTGCCCTACAAGACAGGGCCTTTTCAGTGGCAGAACTTTGGAAATTGCTCCTGAGAGATTCGGTCGTCTCCATCCTTAAATGGAAAGCGGAAAACTCTTCATTCTGATTGGCCTTTTAAATGTGTGCTTTATCAGCTGCTATTGGCCTTTATCTGCTGTGATTTTAGTGAATTTTTAATGTTGTTTGGATTGTTTTATGGATGCTTTGGGATATCTTTGGCCAGGAAAGATGAGGTATAATCCACTAAACATATAAACAAAATCTAATATTTCAAAGGATGATTTGTAGGTATGCATAGGTGATTGCAGATATTGCTCTGCAATTAGTACTTCCATATCTTTTCACTTAACTTCAAACACAATGCTTTTTGATAGGGAAACTGTACATTAAGCTGTGAGTAATCTAATGCTGAGAAATCAAATGATGCCCAAGCACCATGAACTGGCATGCATTCCCGGCTTCTTTACCTGGAATCTGCATAGTGTCACTTAAGCCTGATTCACACTAGAGGAATCCATGCGCGTCACGGATCTGCGGAGCGTAGTGCGGAGCTCTTTGACAGCATTTTGGATGCTTGCGGAGCAGCTGCGAGCTCCGCAACGCAGAGGCTGGAAAAATGGCTTCCCCTCATCTTTTGAGGGGGTTGCCTTCGTAGAGCTGGGAGGGTTCGCGGAGCTAATGCAGCCTACCAATCGGGGAGAGTGGCTGCATGCCAATCAGAACTACCTCCAATCACCTTCACAAGAAGACGGGACAGCAGGAGGACTTCCGGCCAGCTCTGTGTGCTGGGGCAGGGGCATCTGCGCCTGGAAAACTGTAGTGTGAATCAGCCCTTAGCCTTTGGTAGTGGTGAAGATATCTATGATGTGCCATGCTGGATCTGAGAATGAATTGGATGTATCATAGCAGCAATTCCTATGATAGTGGGAATTAGATAAACTAATTTATTATGGGAATTTCTGGTGACTTTATCTGTGAACAGCCAGTTAATATAGTGTATTTTTCCTTAAAAGTATATCTCTGAACCTGGGATTATTTGAATGGAGAAAAAAAATACTGTTGTACGTATTTTCTTTGACCACTATTGTTTAGATTGTCGAAGAGTCAGTTGGCATTGCTGGATTTTCACTTTTTATGTAGCAAAAAGTGCTTTGCAAGCATACCTATTGTTTTTATAATGCTTTTATTGTAAAAAAACTGATGGCAACAAATATTTATGCAGTCGAAACATTCTGAGTAATATTATCTGGGAATTATCTTCTCATTTTCCTGTATTTAATCAAAGTAATGTGGCTACTTTTTGAGCTAGAGGGTCAATATTTATTGCAAGTAATCACAGATCAAGTATTTACTTAGGTGCCGTACTGAAATCAGGGGTTGTAAATATTACATATAAGAAAGTACAGCGCTAAAGTAATTTGACTGAAATTCAAGTCGCAAGGTGGAGTTCCTCTAACAGTGTTCAACTCCAGAAAGGAATGCTGCATTTATATCTGATATGCATCTGAACAGGTCCTTTTATTAAGAATTCATTATGCGACACAGTCTTAATGCTTCTGAGACAATGTTGTTTGGGGAAGGATGACAGTTCAGTGACAGAGCACCTGCTTTGCATGCAGAAGGTCCCAGGTTCAATCCCAGGCATCTCCAGGTAGGGCTGGAAAAGACACATGAAATCCTGACGAGCCATTGCCAGTCAGTATAGACAATACTGAGCGAGATGAACCAACGGTCCTACGCAGTGTCAGGCAGCTTCATATGTTCAATCAGTGCACATGTGTTTCATCTATACTTTATGTATTCTTTCTAGGAATAATGTCTGATCACCAGTTTGGAAATCAGTTCATGTGCAGTGTGGTTGCATCGCATGTAAGCCATCTACCGACAACAAATCTTAGTTTTGTTTGGATTGCCCCACCAGCAGGAACGGGCTGTGTGAATTTTATGTAAGTATCTGGTACTGTTATTGAAAATGCTACGTTAAGGTTCTTTGACTGTGGCATAGCTGCAGAAGATTACATGTACAGAAATAATAAGTGCACATTCATAAATTGCATCATATGTAAATTATCTGAGGACTTCTACAGTGGCATAGCTTTGCCCTTTTTGTGATAGGGGCCGCCCAGCCACTTTACACCGCCACGGGCCTGCAACCCCCCCTTACGAACCTGCAAAAACCGGCCATTTTTGCGTCCTCCACCGCCCAGGCACTTTTCCTCCACCCCCCCCCCCAGGTACTTAACTTTCTTAACACGCCTCCTCGATACGCCCCCAAGCTCAACATGAGCCAGGGCAAAAGCAGCCGGGGTGGTGGTGGTGGTGGTGGTGGTGCACTCCGGGGTGTGTGTGTTTCTTACTGCATTAGTGCACCCCCCAGACGGCGGGCAGCCAGATGCACCCTTCCTGGCTGGCCAGCAGTATGAAAGACAATGCAACTTGCTGCAGCCTCTCTAGCTCCCTTAGTCTCGCTGGCTGAGTCCTCCAAGCTCGACACCCCTGCGCCCGGGGCCCCCGGCACCCCCTAACGAATCCACTGGACTTCTATGAACTCTCTGAAGGCCTCTATTCAGTAGGCAATCCCAGAGATGCAAGGAAACAAAAGGCCATCTGGTTCAATTCTCTGCTACAAGACAGCATTAATCATCCTCTACATTTGCTATGAGGAACTGAGAACTTTGGGTACTTTATGGGGCCAAACTACATATTATAAAAGTGATCCATGATTCAATATCCAAACATTTTTGTTAAAGCATCTGCAGAGGATTTCTGGATTAGTGGAGCAATGGGGTTAACTCTTCCTCCGCTTTCCTGAGCTAAACTGCCTCCCTGAGGTTGCCCCTACATAACATGTAGTTTGACTAATAGTCATCCTCTTTCTGTGCTTTAATTCATTGGTTTTCATAGTTTGTTGCAAGCTCCTTAGAGATGAGAAGGTGCTGGGAAAGGTGCATATTACTTTTACATTTGCCCCCAAGGTGTGCTTGGAATGGGCCAGAAGGCCAAACAGTCCCAGTTTGTGCAGTCCTAGGGGGCAGGTTGTCAGTCCATGCCTTGAATGTCCATGTGGAAAGGACATCAAAACAGTTTTCATTTAGGAGCTCTCCGTGAAGTGTTCTGATTCCTTCTCTTCTCATTTACTTTACAGTAATCTATTTCTCCTAGTCAATACTGGTTAACCACAGTTGTTCGTTCCCCCGGCATGCACTGCTCTGACAGTTTGGATTTGTGGCTGGTTAGGGGATGCTTGATGTTTGAATCCATATCATGCAGAGGATTTAAGTACTGTTAAAGAATAGCATGATCGTAAATGACTTGGAAAAAAGTTTAAGCATAACAATAATAGTAATCTAGCCAAAATTAAAGCAATAAGTGCCAGTGGTTTAATCCTTTTTTGGGAGCAATTCATGGTGTTGGTGTTGACCTTTTAAAGCACTTTACAGTTTGGAGCTGGGTTACCTGAAACGTCACCTCTTGCAGGAGCTGCTACTATCTGAAGTGAAGCTGGCGGTAACATGAGAGAAGGCCTTCTCTCGGGGCTGGCCTGCCCATGATATGCACTGAAATTCTTGCATAAGTGGCGAGTTGGGGGACAGCAGCGAACTGATGAGAGGCGCTGGAGGAAGGGGGGGAAAGCTGCCATTGCCACTGCTGCTGCTGGCAGTGCCTCCTCATCCACCTGACTGTTTAAGCAGCCAGGTAAGCAAGGAGTGGAACGTGACCTGGAACGTGCCCTACCCCCTTATCTGCAGCTCCAGCGTGGCCTCCCTTCTTCCGCACCAGTCCTGTTTGAAATAAACAGAACAGAGTGGTACATGCTTACAACTGACATCATGAGCATTTTGAAGCATGTGTGAGAGAAGGAAAAGTACCCTGTTTCATATTTTGCTTTCCTGTTTACGGCCACTTCTATTAGGAAAAAGCAGCTTCAAGAGAAGGAACTATTTGTAGCAGGGGATAAGATGCTTAACAGCCCAATCCTACCCCCCCGCCCCGCCAGTGCAGCAGTGCCGAAATGGCTACCGCTGCATCCTGTGGGGGAGGAGGCAGTTGCAGAGGTCTCCTCTGGTTTCCTTACCGGGAGGTAAATCTCTGCGTTGTGGGGGGAGGTCTACTTGGACCTTTGCTAGCAAAATTGCTGACACAGGTCCGTGTGGACCCACGCCATGGGATCAAGTAGGAGGAGGTTTGGACTTGGCGGCCACTGTTCCCACCAGACCTGCCCCCTACCCAGAGCAGTTCACCCACCTCCGCCGCTGACACTACCCCATTTCGCCCTCCCCTGCCCCATCACTGCCTCATTCCGCCCTTCTCCCACTGCATCCCGCCTCCCTTGCCACTTTACCTCCGTCGTTGGCATCTTCTGGCTGACCGGAGCGCGAGGGAAGGCTCTGGCCTTCCTGCTGGTGCTGCCTGCTTTATGGCAGTCGGCACAGGTGGAGCACGTGTTCCACTGCCACCCGGCTCCAATAGGATTGGGCCGTAAACCTTCCCCACTCATTGCGTTTCATCTGCAGCTTGAACATTTCAACTGCATCCCAAATAATGTCTTCCCCACTGCTTCTCCACTCTGTTTTCTTTCTGCTTATGGGGTTCTTCTTTTTTTACTCCCTCCCCTTATACTGACTTTGATTGTGTTTTGTTTTTAAACTATTTTTTTGTTGTTTTAATATTTAATTGTGGCAAGCCACCCCTTGGCTATCTCCAACTTGGTGGGGGGAAAAGTGGGATAAAAGTATAATTAAATAAATGAGTTTTGCTCTAAGTGACATACTAGAGCAATTTAAGTGCATATTGCAGATAAAATGGCAATGTGAGAAACAGCTAAGGCAGTGTGTGTATAATCCTGCGTTCATTTTAGAGTGGATTAGCATTTGAGAAAGGCAGAGACATGTTTATCAATGAGCGTAAGCCTTCCTATACAGATACTGAGATGCATATGTTTCAGCTTAGATTTAGGACTGAAGAGACAACTCACTTTTCATGTTAATTCCTTTCTGACCTCCCCACTTACACAGATCATAGGGTTGCTAATTAGTCTCTGATATTTTATAATGCTGATGTTTATTCCTTGAAAACAGAACATAAACTACCAAACTGCCCTTGAGAGCTACCAGAAGATAACAGCTTTCAAACATCATGGTCCTACCCTGGATTTCATCACAGGGCATGGCATTGCTAAAAGATTATTAGAAAGCATATGTACAAATGATTAAAAGTGCAAAGAATATGAATTAGTGGAATTTATTTTTAACTTTATGCTACTTTAAACGTGATAGCATAATTAATTATCTGAAAAACATGTTTTGATCCTCACTCAGCTTGAGCCAAGGAACATTAAATAAAATGTCTTTCAGTTTGAGAAACGTTTGCAGCCAGGTCATGACTCACTGTGTTGTAGTGTTTTGACCATTCAATTAATACTTAATTCTTTGGTAAGCATCTTGGAAGGCTGAGCATATTTTTACATTGGCCAGACATGAGCTAACGACCTTTGTTTTTGGGAGGTTTCATTTTTTTCTGCTGTTAGTGTTTTTATAGCAGCTGAAGGAGAGATGCCTCAGAAATTGGGGGAAAAAAACCACAAGGAACAAATTAGACGCTGTATAGCATGCTTACAATAAAATCTATATTTTGGTAACATATGGCTGCTCCCAAAAACAACAACAGTGCATTTAGTTCCACACTCCTCAGCCAGAACATCTAGTAGAATTACTTGTCCTGACATCACAGCAAATGTTTCCCAACCTTCCACCAGGATCACTGAAATCATGTGGATGGGGGTGGGGAGTGGGACTCAGAATGCCATGAGTTCAGGACACAGGTAAGCTCTATGAAGAGAAGAGAGAACAAGACATACTCTAGTCTTTGTTGGTGGCAACTGTACATTTAGAGTAGCATATACCAAGACCAACCCATAAAAGTATATAATGGAGATCAGTCTGAATAGATAGTTTCCATGAATACATCTAACACATCTGTTATACACTGGACACAAAGAATGAATTTAACTTCCATAAAATTAAACAAATAACAAATAAGCCAATTTAAAATAAATACATAGTAATCATCCCTGTAGTCCAGGGCTTCTCAAACTGTGGGTTGCAGACCGATGCGGAGGTGTTTCTCCAAGTGGGTCATGACTTGGACCCTCCTGCCCACCCTTGCCTCCATTTGGCTCCAAATTGGAACCAAACGGAAGCAACTTGAGGCCGCACCCAGGTCACAACTCACCTCCTGTAGCTGCTCCCAGGCCTGGATGGCCTCCATTGGTCTTCAGAAGTGACTTCCGGGTGACTTCCAGTTTCGCTGATGCAACTTCCGGTCATGTCAGGAGGCCTCTCTGAGGTCATCCAGGGCTAGGAGCAGCTGCAGGAGGTGGATCGCAATGCCACTGCCGGAAGACAATGCGGGTTCACGGCCGTGCCAGAATTGAGAACCGCTGCTGTAGTCAATACAGTTATGAAATTGGAGCAAAAGAAAACAGAACTACAATTATAACCAAGCTTAGGATCAGACAATATCTTAATACCAGACAGGACAATGGATAATATATATTTCTCATGTTTTAAATGCTGCCATAGCAAATAAATGTTTGATAAGTGGTATGTTTTTCCTCATCAGACAAAAGACAGATTTTTAATCAAGTCCATGAAAAGGAAATCTTCCACTTCATTACTTGGTTTCTCTTCTGATTTCAAACTTTCTGGACAACTGGACATTGTCAAATGTTCATGGAGTCAATCTTTTTTCACATCACCTCTTCCATGCATATAGTGGGGAAATCCAGACATTTAAATGCATGTATGCCATTCACAACTGATAGCACTGACTACTAGAGTCTTTGCTGAAGCCGGCTAACAATTTAAATAAGAAACGTTTACAATAGAGTTATCCTTAATACTTTTCAATTAGATGTTATGGTTTGGTACTTATTGCTCATACTTGCTTGTCATTGGTAATGATGACTCTTAAGCAGAGAGATATATGTCATTCCTTTGTTACAGTCTAGTGCTTTGGTAGATGACTTCATTTACTAGTTTGCACAAGCAATTCAACTACTTGAATTGCCAAAAGCAAGCTACACTTGATACTCTTGATGAATTTACTATAGAAAATTTGAACATTGTAGGGAAAATGTTCATTTCCAGTAGCAAATAGATAAGAGCTAATATATAATTTATGGGAAAATTAGTCCTACATATTTGAAACATTTATATTTTTTAATTAGTCACCGAAGACAATTCCATTTTGATGCTTAAAGCAGCACCAAACAAGCCTGCACTGGGAATATAATGAAGGAATTTTTCTTTGTGATATGTCACATAATTATGTGCGTTTTCCACCTGCAAAGTACAGTACGTCAAATGTGAAAAGATTTAAGAAGTGATGTTGCCAAAGTTCGTAATTATCTGGAGTTCAGAGTAAAAATTTGTCCAGTTTATAAATTGATGGCACAATCCTATACTAAATTCGGCCGGCGGAATGAGCGTTCCGCCAGCCGAAGATGTTGCGAAAGTGCCATAAAGCACATTCTCGATGACTCACGAGCTGGGAAGGCCGGCGCAAGGCCAGCCTGCCCTGCTCTGCCGCCCGGACCGGCTCCCGCCCACTACCAGACCCAGGTAAGGATCCAGTGGAGGGGGACGGTTCAGGAGCAAACGGCAGGGGCTGATAGGCCCAGCTGATAGGGGAGGGAGCGGGGATCGGTCTCGGCCGAATCCTGACCCACGCTGATCGGCTGAGCCATTACACAGCCTCCTCCAACTTCCGGCAGCAAAATAGCTGGCGGAATTCTGAGGAGGCCTATCGGCCCCAGCCGCTGTTACACTTGGTGAAGGAGACGAGCGTTCCCTTCCCCAATTAGACTTTCCTCCGTGGGCTGCCTGCTACAGGCTGCCCAGGGTGGAGCTCAGGATCCGGCGGGCACCCTAGGCTGCCCGGCAGATCTTTACAACAGGATTGGGCTGCCCGTTTCATTTCCCTAAGAAATTCTTCTTTGGGTTGGAGTGTAAAATGAGCTATAACATTGTTGTGATTTTTCAATAATAACAGAAGCGAATGCACAACTAAAAAGACTATGCTATTATTGCAACCTGGAACAGAACAGAAAAGCAGGCAAGGTTTTTCCATGAGTTTTCTGAGAAAGCTCATAAATATTAAGTTCACTTATATCTAGATTAATTGATAGAGTTTTCTCCCATTTGTTTCAAAACAAAACAATCTCTGTTCTGAGGAACGCTGGGATAAGAGGATCAATAATGTAGGGCAAGGTTCTCTGAAGGCAGCTTGCCCATTACTACTGATCTACTGTACCTTGCAATGCACAACAGTGGTGCACATGGTTTTGGGTACGTTTACACTCTCAGTTTGTATGGGACAATGCTGAGGCCCAACAAACAGGTTTGGCTAGTGCTTCCTGTGATTTGGATATGCACTCTACATAGGATATGTTCAAAACCAAAATCCATAGTGTGCCATGAGGTGGTACCTTCAACCAGTGAAGGCACTGAGTTTTGCCTAGTTGCCTTTCCATTGTTGATTTGCAGTGCTTGCAGCACACATCACTTTGACTCTTCCTATTTTGCTAAAAAATGGGAAGGTTCTCTGTAGTTCATCAAAGGATGAACACTTCTGTTAGGCTCCTTTTTTTGGGGGGGGGTAGCTGGCTTACAAAAAATTATGCCAAAGAAATGCTGGTGAAACACAAAGAACACTGGTGAAATTAAATATGTATAAACCCTCTCTGCAGCTTGCTCAGGAGAGACAGCAACAAGAGTACGTGAGCCGAGAGCCGATACCCCGTGCTGGTCTCTGTTTGCTTCCCCACCGGCCACGCTCCACTTCTCCCACCCATGCTGATTCTTTCAAAAAGAAGCAGACAATCTGACCTCCCTATCTAGGAACTGCAAGGAACTAATGACAGTTGAGCGGCAATCTGCCAGTATCTGAGCAAATGTACAGTCCTCTCTTGTGTTGTGCTGGTGGCAGCACTGTTGCTGGCAGCCTGCTCATCAACACACAGGTGTGATTTCAATGTACCAAAAACTGAGACATTTGAACAAGTTTAGAAACGCTCAGAACATTTCAAAACAAACCAGGACTGTCTCAGGAAAACCTGGACAACTGCTCACCCAAACCTAGGCTTACCATCGTCCTGGAATCGAGCCTGTCTTCGGCCGAGACCGGGCTCGAGCCGCTCCCAAGGATGCACTGCAGCTGTCCAACGGGGATCCAGCTTCGGTCACGTCATCGACCGGAAGTTCCGGAAGCCCATTGGCCAGCTGCAGTGCATTCTTGGGAGTGGCTCGAGCCCGGTCTAGGCTGAAGCCAGGTTCAATTCCGGGACGATGGTAAGCCTACCCAAACCCTACAATACATTCAAGAATCCTCTGGAACACACAGAGGGTAACTTCAGTGGCACTACTTAAAAGTCCCTCGGCAGACAACTGCTACTCAACTGGACTGGAGCATGCTTCATGGCTGCTTTTTAGCAGCCAGTGCGGGTGGAATGCACGTTCTGCCAGTGGGGCAGCCCAGAGCCATTGCAAATGTAATCTAGGCTTCCAATATGGAATATACATACTATACAAATGAAGGCTGCCAAACCACAGCCGGAGCATAGAACATCTGTCTCTCAGTTGATTTAAAATAAATGTGTCTCTCAAGAGCCTTTTCATGATAATTAATGCAATATTGGATGGCCTTTTTACTTTTAAGAGAACATTTTAGACTGCAGTTCTATCTACACTTATTTGGAAGTAAATCTTGCTGATCTGGGTATGAGTGCCAAGTTAAAATGTATGTGACTGAGCTGCTATTGCCCAAACATATTTTGGTCTTGTTTGAAGCTGAAACACAAGGCCCCTTTCCTGCCCCCCCCCCATCACATCTTTGTCTTCAAAATATTGATAAGAAAGGCCTGGTCTCTTTAGAAACACTGAAGGCATGATTGGTGTCCTGTAGCGTGTTTTTCTATGCTCCCTTAAGTCTATGACTGGCTGCTTTGTATCAGAAATTATACACTAGTGGGAAGTGCCCTTTGGACACTCTTCTTTTGTCCTTGGGAATCTAATGTCAGGTCTTCTATACCTAACTCATTTACCTGCATACGTTCTAAGACCTAGAAATCGCCGCAGCAGCAGCAGCAGCAGCAGGTACTACTGTAATTATTATGGTGTTTGTCCCTCCTTCCGGTTGACAATTGGCTGTGTTGGCTGTTGCCTGTGACTCCTCTTGCCTGAGTACAGGAAATGCCAGTAGGAACTGAGGAAATTCCATGTCTATACCTAACTCATTTACCTGCATACATTCTAGGACCTAGAAATCGCAGCAGCAACAGCGGGTTCTACTATCTCTAATTATTATGGAAATTAATGAAAATGCCATGTCGTTTAGACTTTGAGAGAGATTAACATATAGAGCAGTGGTTCTCAAACATTTTAGCACCGGGACCCACTTTTTAAAATGACACTCTATTGGGACCCACCTAGCTTTACGAGACTTAAAAAAAATGTGATCTATAAATAAATAAATAAATAAATAAATAAATAAACTTATTTACAAGTAAAGAGTTCAGCTGCTTGTAGGGTAATTAGCAGCTATCTTGCAAACTGCAAGAGCTTAGCTCTTTGCAGGCCAATTACCGTATTTATCGGCGTATAAGACGCACCTTCCTTTTGGCCCTGAGTTTCAAGACAAAAAGATTTAAAGCATTTTTGGGCCACTTGGCCACTTACCACTTGGCTGCTTAATTAGCTAATTTACATAAATTGCACAAAAATACCAGGATCTCTTTTAAAACACACAGCAATAAGACACATGAAATGCACCAGAACATAAATCCCAAGTACAAAAAAAACCCCAGACTCAACTCTTTTCCCCCCAACCCACCCATGCAGTTTCCAAAGTAAAAAACATTTACCCCAAGTACAACCCCCCCAGACTCAACTCTTTTCCCCCCAACCCACCCATGCACAGTTTCCAAAGTTACCAACATAAATCCAAAGTACAAAAAATCCCAGACTCAACTCTTTCCCCCCACCCCACCCATGCACAGTTTTCAAAGTAAACAACATAAAAGTACAAAAAAAACCCCAGACTCAAGTCTTATTTATTTATTTATTTAAATAATTTAAATCCCGCCTTTCTCCCAGCGAGGGCACTCAAGGCGGCTTACAACATTAAAATACATATACATTAAAAATTAAAAACAATTAAAAACAATTAAAACAACAACTAAATACAAACAACCCCAGTGGGTCAACCTATATTTACTTTGTTAAAAGCCATTTATTAAGAAGCCATTTGTTAAAAAGCCAGCCCACCATGTCAGACATCAAATGCTTCCCTAAATAAAAATGTCTTAAGGCCCCGCTGAAAGGTCTCTAAAGAGGGAGCCGTTCTTAATTCCAGGGGGAGGGAATTCTAGTACTTTCTAGTACAATTCTAGTACAAACTAGTACTTTGAATTGTGCCCGGAAACGAACCGGCAGCCAGTGTAGCCGCCGGAGCAATGGTCCGACTGTGTCGAACCGACAGGCCCTGGCAACCACCCAGGCCGCCGCATTCTGCACTAGTTGCAGTTTCCGAACAGTCTTCAAAGGCAGCCCCACGTAGAGCGCATTGCAGTAATCTAGTCTAGATGTCACTAAGGCATGAGTCACTGTGGCCAGGTCTGCACGGTCCAAGTACGGTCGCAACTGGTGCACCAGAAGCTGGGAAAAGGCCCCCCTGGCCACAGCTGCCACCTGGGAATCCAGGAGCAGCTGCGCATCCAGGAGAACCCCCAAGCTGCGGACCTGCTCCTTCAGAGGGAGTACAACCCCATTCAGAGCAGGACGATAGTCTAGTACCTGAGTCGTAGACTTCTGGACCAGTCTTTCAGTCTGAGTCGTAGACTTCTGGACCAGTCTTTCCAGTCTTTGGACTCTGTCTTATCAGGATTTAATTTCAGCTTGTTTGCCCCCATCCAGCTCCCAACTGCCTCCAGACAGCGATTCAGGACATTGACCGCCCCCTTGGAGTCGGGTGGAAAGGAGAGAAAGAGCTGGGTGTCATCAGCATACTGATGACTCCCTACCCCAAACCCCCGGATGACCTCTCCCAGCGGCTTCATATAGATATTAAACAGCATGGGGGACAGAATTGACCGTTGTGGCACCCCACACCTCAAGGGCAAGGGTGCCAAACAAGTATCCCCCAGCACCACCCTCTGGGATCTATCAGCCAGGAAGGAGCGGAACCACCTCAGAACGGTGCCTCCAAGCCCCAACCCAGCCAACCGACCCAGGAGGACACCATGGTCAATGGTGTCAAAAGCTGCCGAGAGGTCCAGCAGGACCAACAGGGACGCACTCCCCCTGTCCAGTCCCCGGCGCAGGTCATCCACCAAGGCGACCAAGGCCGTCTCTGTCCCGAACCCCGGCCTGAAGCCAGACTGGAATGGATCCAGATAATCAGCTTCCTCCAAGACCCTCTGGAGCTGAGACGCCACTACCCGCTCGATCACCTTGCCCAGAAATGGGATATTTGAGACTGGCCGGATGTTGTTCAAAATAGTGGGATCCAGGGAGGGTTTCTGGTGCAGGGGTGCACCACTGCCTGCTTCAAAGATGGCGGCACCACCCCCTCCCTCAGAGATGAATTTACCACCCTCCCCATCCACTCGGCCAGCCCCGCCCGGGCAGCTCTAATCAGCCATGCCGGACAAGGGTCAAGCGGGCAAGCAGACGGTCTCACACTCCAAAGAATCCTGTCCACATCCTCAGGTTCTACAAGCTGAAAAGAATCCCAGGAAGAAGAACAGACAGGTGCCTCAGGGACATCATTAATTACTGCTAACACGGCGTCCAAGTCATGCCAAATCCGATCGACTTTGTCCACGAAGTGTCTTGCAAACTCATCACAGCGAGCCACCGTGTGTTCCGCCCCATCTTCTGGGGGAGCCAGATGGAGCAGGCCCCGGACTACATGGAAAAGCTCGGCTGGACGGTTCTCCGCAGACACGATGCCAGCAGAGAAGAAAGCCTTTTTAGCTGCCGCCACCGCCACGGAATAGGCTCTGAAGTGAGCTCTAGCCCGTGCCTGGTCGGAGTCAGCACAAGTTTTCCGCCACCGGCGCTCTAGACATCTGCCTTGCCGCTTCATTGTCCGCAGCTCCTCAGTGAACCAAGGGGCTGCTCTGACTCTGCGGCTTGGTCGAGGATGCTCAGGAGCGATCAGATCCAGAGCCCTGGTCATTTCCCTATTCCAGAGATCAACCAGGGCGCTGGGTGAGTCGCCGACTCTGGCAACAGGAAAGTCCCCCAGAGCCCTCAGGAATCCATCCGGATCCATCATCCTCCGGGGGTGGACCATAGAATGAGGTCCCCCACCACTGCGGAGGCGGCAAGCCGCAATAAGCCTAAATCCCACCAGGAAGTTATCTGTCCATGACAAAGGAGTGATGTTAATTTCCTCCACATCCAGATCACCATCCACCTGTCCAGCAGTAAACACCAGGTCCAGCGTGTGTCCCGCACCGTCCGTTGGAGCAGATATTCTCTGAGACAGACCCATGGTTGCCATGGCGGCCATGAAGTCCTGAGCCGCAGCCGTCCTCGAGGCCTCAGTGTGGACATTAAAGTCCCCCAACACCAATAGGCAAGGGCACTCCAACGCCATCGCCGAGATCACCCCGGTCAGCTCAGGCAGGGAGACTGTTGGGCAGCATGGTGGGCAGTACACCAACAGAATCCCTATTCTGTCTCGCCCTTCCAGCACGACATGGAGGCACTCAAACCCAGTGGACCGCGGGACAGGGTACCCAGTGAGATGGATGGTATCATGATAGACTATCGCAACTCCACCTCCCCGCCCCTGTAGTCGTGGCTGCTGCAAAACCCGGAAACCTGGCGGGACATGTGGGAGAGACTTACCCCTCCCGACTCATCCAGCCAGGTCTCCGTAATACACACCAGGTCAGCACCTTCATCCAGGATTAAATCCTGGACTAGGCAGATTTTATTGTTGATCGACCTGACATTCAAAAGCAGCAGTTTCAGACTCAGAGGACTGTTGCCCAGACCGCCAAGGGTCAGAGGGATGGGAGAAGGGCCAGAAAGAGGGACAGTCTGCCTGTGACTGACCCTCGTTCTCCTAAAACGGCCAGCCCAGTCCCCACTGCCATATCTTCCATGACCCGTCACTCTGCTAATGGTGGCTGCCTGCCCCTCCCCTAGGCTCCCTCGAGGTGTCAAACACATAGCCCTTTAGCGGAGCCTACTTCCTGACCACACAACCTAAAGATCTCGCACACTCCCACACCACTCTCAATCACCACCTCACTGTCCAATCAATCCAATACCTAAAAGCGTTCCTTCCAAACCCCAACCACTCCTGTCCAGCAACCCCCGCCTCCCTCTCACCGAGGTGCGGGTCACTGCACCCCACACCCCTTACCCCCCTCTCACCGGGGTAGAGGCCCCACTCGTCACCCCTAGGCCTCCCTCTCACAAAGACCAAGGTTAACCACTCCTCTAACCCGTTCACAGAACCCCCACACTTACCAAACCACCCTAATCCTACACACTCAACCCTCACCAACATACAGATATCATTCATTCTACCTTTCTCTCGATGCTGACATGGCTCCTCCAATCTCCTTAAGATGTCCTGTGCACAGATAGCAATGTGCAAGGAGAAGGGAGGGGGGCTGACAAGTAATGGCAAATGGTGACCCACTGGGTAACAGCAACTTGGATGGGCTCAGCCACGGGATGCAGTCTTCAGAGCCACGGGCAAAGAGCCCTTCGGCTCGAGCCAGTGGCTCTTTCTAGCAGCTCACCTGAGGGGAGGAGAGAGAGAGAGAGAGAGATTGCTGAGCTCTAGCTCCACAGGCCCAGGTGTTGCAGTTTAAGGGGCCAGTCATCAGCTCCACAGCTCCAACCCCAGAGAGCCCAACAAACACTGACTGGCAAGCCAGTGGCTCTTTCTAGCAGCTCACCTGAGGGGAGGAGAGAGAGAGAGAGAGATTGCTGAGCTCTAGCTCCACAGGCCCAGGTGTTGCAGTTTAAGGGGCCAGTCATCAGCTCCACAGCTCCAACCCCAGAGAGCCCAACAAACACTGACTGGCAAGCCAGTGGCTCTTTCTAGCAGCTCACCTGAGGGGAGGAGAGAGAGAGAGAGAGAGAGCGCGAGAGAGAGAGAGAGATTGCTGAGCTCTAGCTCCACAGGCCCAGGTGTTGCAGTTTAAGGGGCCAGCCCTCAGCTCCACATCTCCAACCCCAGAGAGCCCAACAAACAAACTGACTGGCAAGCCAGTGGCTCTTTCTCTTACCCCACCCCACCTATGCACAGTTTCCAAAGCCTCTCCAACTAGGCCCAGTTGAGAAGCTTACCCAAGCTGCATTCATTCACCATCGGAGGAGAGCTGGGAAGACCACGCCCTCTGCAGCTCAGCTGAACTGAACTGAGGAGCACAGCGCCCTCTGCTGGCTGCTGAGAAGCTCAACTCATGCACGTGCATAAATTAAACCCGACAAACAGCGGTAGATCGGATAGATTAGTCAGGGAAGAAAGCACAAGGGAGCTCTCCGGCTCCGGAAAAACGTGGTAAGCTGGAAAATGCTTTAAAACGGGCGGGGAGGGGGAGGGATTTTTTTAGTATTGGCGTATAAGACGCACCCTACTCTTTTGGGTCACAAATTTAGACAAAAAAGTGCGTCTTATACGCCGGTAAATACGGTAGTAGCTATCTGAGTTTTGAATATCTAGAGGGCTTGTGGGAATTACTTATCTGATCTTTCCATCACCTGGGACCAAACAGAAATCAGATCCCAACTCACAGTTTGAGAAACACTGATATAGAGAAACATGTCTCTCACATTACAAGTTCTGAACTTTCCTATGCAAGTGTGTTCTCTCTCTTTCTCTCTCTCTCCCTTTGTGTGTGTGTGTGTGTGTGTGTGTGTGTGTGTGTGTGTGTGTGTGTGTGTGTGTGTGTGTGTGATGGGAGGGACTTGACCAACAGTTCACTGCTGAGAGCGTTTTGTTCTGTTCCAACACTGCTTCTAAACGGCACCCCCACAAGATCTGGACATACCATATAGATAGACGGAAATAAGTCTGCATAAACATTTTCAAGTATGATCTACAATTTAACTTCATGGTGATGAGTTGCTCCCTTCCCACATTTTATTGATTTCAGTGGGAGATAATTAGGCACATGCTTAACTTTTTGACTGAAATCAATAAGACTATTAAGTGCTTAGCTAGATCGTACTCAGTTTGGGCCAGAACAATTAGTATGGACTTGTAGGACTGCCTTGTAAAACATTTTATGAGCCTCAATGGAGAAAAATTGCATTGAACTCATGATACATAAAAACAATTACCTGGATCTTAGAAAAATGTTTTAAAAATCAAGTTCTCTTTTCCAGCGTATGTCACTACAGTTGGCTGTCATTATCTGCGGGGGATCCATTCCAGGATCCCCCATGGATAACGAGATCAATGGGTAATGAAACCGGGGAGGGGGGCATCTTTGGAAAATCGGATGTGCCCTTCAGAAGCCTCTGGGAGACCTTCTACCGTGTGTGGGAAGGTCGCGTGCAGCCTCCACATGCCTCAGAACGCCTCCTGGCGACTTCTAAATGGTACTTCTGGTTTAGTTTTAGAAGTCTCCAGGAGGCTTTCTGAGGTGTGCGGAGGCTGCACGTGACCTTCCCACATCTCAGAAGGTATCTCGGAAGCTTCTGAAAGGCACTTCCGGTTTCTTGTAAGAACCGGACTTGCCAACCAGAAGCGCCTTTCTGAAGCCTCCGGGAGGCCTTCTGAGGCCATCCTTTTTGTGGGTTCAGAACCCATGGTGAGTCAAATCCGCAGGTTCCGAACCTGAGGAAAAAAGGTCACTATATAAGCATGCTTACAATAAAATCTATTTTTTGGTAACATATTTTAAAACATTTCAGATTATGTTAAATCTCAAATACTCTCAGATATGTAATTTTTGTGCCTATGTCTAGGATTGTTTCTGGCAGATGACAATTGTGCTAACAGATGAATTTGAAGAAACAATATGTAATATGAATACAGAGGCTTAAAATATTTATAGAAACATCCAGCAAGATTACATGGTCTGTTCTGATACTTTTAACTGTGGTGGAAAAGTGACATACTGTCTGAATAAGCCACATTTTCTTGGTAAACCACTGTGCTAGAATGTCTCTTTGGTTTGTTAAAAATAGTAAGATGAATATTGCAATAGAGAATTATGCAAAGGCTGATACACTGCTAATTTTTATTTTAAAAGATTTATATCCTGTCTTTCTCCAAAAATGCAAGAAAGACAACAGAAATGCTTGAAACAGAAATGAAAACACAGTAAAATACAATTTAAAAAAGCATAAGACCAAATTAGCAGAGCATCCATCTGGAGATGTCATCCACTTCAAAAGAGAAAAGAAAAAGCCACATCTCCAGTATGAGAGATGCTGGAGTTCAAATTTGCATGGAAGTTCTCAGATGTTTTGGAGATGGTTGTGCTTCATCAGTGGTGAAAGAAGACTGTGTGCACACATTTGGACACTGTATTACTCATAAGAACATAACAACATAAGAAGAGCCCTGCTGGATCAGGCCAATAGCCCATCTAGTCCAGCTTCCTGTATCACACACTATGCCTTTGTACAAATCGTATGTCCACCAGATGCCTCAGGGAACACACAAGACAACAAGATACCTGTATCCTGTCGCCACTCCCTTGCACCTAGCACAGAGAAAACCCACTTCTAAAACTTTTAAATTTCTAAATTTCCACTTCTATTTTTTTTATAAATAAATAAATAAATAAACCAGGAGGTTGCTTATGGCTTGTAACCTGTGATAGTCTTTTCCTCCATGAATCTGTCCAATCCCCTTTTAAAGGCATCTAGGCCAGATGCCATCACCACATCCTGTGGCAAGGAATTCCACAGATGAATTACACGCTGGGTAAAGAAATATTTTCTTTTGTCCATTCTAACTCTCCCTCCACTCAATTTTAGTGCATGTCCCCTGGTTCTGGTGTTGTGCGAGAGGGAGAAGAATTTCCCTCTATCCACTCTCACCATCCCATGCATAATTTTATACGTCTCAATCATGTCCCCTCTCAGGCACCTTTTTTCTAGGCTGAAAAGCCCCAGACGCTGTAGCCTTTCCTCATAAGGGAGGTGCTCCAGCCCACGAATCATTCTGGTCGCTCTTTTCTGCACCTTTTCCAATTCAACTATATCCTTTTTGAGGTGTGGTGACCAGAACTGGACACAATACTCCAGATGCGGCCTTACCATCGATTTGTACAACGGCATAATGATATTGGCCGTTTTATTCTCAATCCCTTTTTTAATGATCCCGAGCATGGAATTGGCCTTCTTCACAGCCGCCGCACACTGGGTCAACACTTTCATCGACCTGTCGACCAGCACCCCAAGATCTCTCTCTTGATCCGTCACAGACAACTCAGAACCCATTAGCGCAGGGGTGGGGAACCTATTTCCGATGGAGGGCCATTTTCCCATGGGGAAAATGTCCCGCGGGCCGTGTGCCCCTCCATCGGAAATAGTTACCCCTGCACACGCGCGTGCCGGGAGGGTGCACACCCACCCACCCACCCCTGCTTTTCCCCCCTCTCCTTACATTTTTCAGGCGGCCGCAGCCGGCCCCGCGTGTGCTGCTCGGGCGACTCCTTTTGAACCTGGCTGTTTCTGCTCATGCGCAGAAACAGCCGGGTTCCAAAGGAGTCATGCGAGGTGAGTGCGCCGCTCGCTGTCCCCTCGGCGCGTCTCCTTTGGAATCCGGCTGCAGCAGGGTTCCAAAGGAGTCACGCAAGGTGAACGCGCCGTGCGCTCTCACCTCGGCACGTCTCCTTTCGAATCCAGCTGCTTCTGCACGGAGAAGCAGCCGGATTCGAAAGGAGTCGCACCGAGGTGAGCGCGCAGGGGGGCTGGCGGAGCCTCCGGTCTGCTCGCGCGGGCCAGACCTGATTGACCCGCGGGCCGCCGGATCCCCACCCCTGCATTAGCGTATATGTGAAATTTTGGTTTCTTGCCCCAATGTGCATCACTTTGCACTTACTTACATTGAAGCGCATCTGCCATTTTGCTGCCCATTCTCCCAGTTTGGAGAGATCCTTCTGGAGCTCTTCACAATCCCTGCTGGTCTCCACCACCCGGAAAAGTTTAGTGTCATTGCAAACTTGGCCACCTCACTGCCTATCCCCAACTTCAGGTCATTTATGAATAAGTTGAAAAGCACCGATCCCAAGACCGATCCTTGGGGCACACCGCTTTTCACCTCTCGCCATTGTGAAAATTGCCCATTGACTCCCACTCACTGTTTCCTGGTCTTCAACCAGTTCCTAATCCACAAGAGGACCTGCCCTCTTATTCCCTGACTGTGGAGTTTTCTCAGGAGCCTTTCATGAGGGACTGTGTCAAACGCCTTCTGAAAATCCAGATATATAATATCCACGGGTTCGCTCGCATCCACATGCCTGTTGACCTTTTCAAAAAATTCTAACAGGTTTGTGAGGCAAGACTTCCCCTTGCAGAAGCCATGCTGACTCTCCCTCAGCAGAGCTTGTTCTTCTATGTATTTTAAGATTTTATCCCTTAATGAGACTTTCTACCATCTTCCCTGGAACAGATGTTAGGCTGACTGGCCTGTAGTTTCCTGGGTCCCCCCTCCTTCCTTTTATAAAGATTGGAGTGACATTAGCTATCCTCCAATCCTCTGGCACAGTGGCCGTTTTAAGGGACAAGTTGCATATTTTGGTCAATAGGTCAGCAACTTCATTCTTGATTTCCTTCAGAACTCTTGGGTGGATGCCATCCAGGCCTAGTGATTTACTGATCTTTATTTTGTCAATTAAGTCTGAGACATCTTCTCTTTTAACCTCTATTTGACTTAATTCTTTAGTCAGGGGAGACCGTTCCGGCAGCGGTATTTGCCCGAGGTCTTCTGCCGTGAAGACAGATGCAAAGAACTCATTTAAGTTCTCTGCAGTCTCCAAGTCCCCTTTTATCACCCCTTTCTCTCCCTCACCATCCAGTGGACCAACCGTTTCCCTGGCAGGTTTCCTGCTTCTAATATATTTGAAGAAACTTTTATTATTCCCTTTTATGTTGCCTGCCATACGTTCCTCAAAGTCTTGCTTGGCCTCCCATATCATCTCTTTACATTTCTTTTGCCACAGTTTGTGCTCCTGTTTATTTTCCTCATTAGGGCAAGACTTCCATTTACGGAAGGAAGCTTCCTTGCCTTTTATAGCCTCCTTAACTGTGCTTGTTAGCCATGCCGGCACCCTCCTGGACTTGGTCGAGCCCTTCCTCCTTTGTAGGATACACTCCCGCTGGGCCTCTATGACTGTTGTTTTAAACAGCCTCCATGCACTCTGGACCGATTGGACTCTTTTTACCTTCCCTTTCAGCTTTTTTTTAACTAGTCTCCCCATTTTGGGGAAGTCTGCCCTTCGGAAGTCAAGGGTTTTCGTGTCAGATGTGCTCGGCACTCTCCCTCCGACATGCATGGCGAAACAGAACGCAGCATGGTCACTGTTCCCCAATGGTTCGGTAACATTTACCTCCCTGACCAGATCTTGAGTGCCACACAATATCAAATCCAGAGTCACCTGTCCTCTGGTTGGTTCCGTGACAAGCTGCTCTAAGGCACAGTCATTTAACATATCCAGAAATGCAGTCTCTCTTTCATGACCTGAGCACGAATTGACCCAGTCGATGTGAGGATAATTGAAGTCCCCCATGACTACAACCTTGTCTCTCATTGACACCTCCCTGATTTGCTTCCTCATTTCAAGATCCCCTTCCGGTTTTTGATCTGGAGGACGGTAGCATGCCCCTACTATTACATCACTCTTTGAGCCTGGTAATCTAACCCACAGTGATTCTATGGAGGAGTCAGAGCCCCCCTCCAGCTCTACGCTGGTGGATTCTACCCCCTCTTTGACATAGATGGCCACCCCACCTCCAACACGCCCCTCTCTGTCCCTCCTATAGAGTTTATATCCTGGAATTGCAGTATCCCACTGGTTCTCCGCATTCCACCAGGTTTCTGTTATACCTACTATGTCAATGTTTTCCCTAGCCACCAAACATTCCAGTTCTCCCATCTTTGCCCGTAGACTTCGGGCATTTGCATAAAAGCACTTATATACCTGGTCCCCCAAGAAGGGCTGCATGTTTGCACCTTTATTCCTGCAGCCTTCTGTCCTGCTAGACTGGCTGTCATGTCCCATCACGCTACCACTCCCAATTCTTACTCTGTTATTACTTGACTGTTCCCCATCCTCTGCACCCTCATTCCCTAGGGATGAGGAGTCCCGAACTGGATGCCCCTCGGCTCCTGTAGGCTTTCCCCCAGGAGTCAGTTTAAAAGCTGCTCTGCCACCTTCTTAATGTTACGCGCCAGCAGTCTGGTTCCGTTTTGATTCAAGTGAAGCCCGTCCCTCTTGTACAGGCCCGGCTTGTTCCAAAACGTTCCCCAGTGCCTAAACCCCTAAACCCCTCCTCCTGACACCAGTGTCTCATCCACGCATTGAGACCCCTGAGCTCCGCCTGCCTAACTGGCCCTGCACGTTGAACAGGTAACACTTCTGAGAACGCTACCTTTGGGGTCCTGGATTTGAGCTTCCTACCTAGCAACCTAAATTTGGCCTCCAGGACCGCCCGGCTACATTTCCCCACGTCGTTGGTGCCAACATGCACCACAACCGCTACCTCCTCCCCAGCACTCTCTACCAACCTATCTAGACGAGAGGTGATGTCCGCAACCTTTGCACCAGGCAGGCAAGTCACCATGCGGTCCTCACATCCGTCACAGACCCCCCTCTCTATGTTCCTGACTATAGAGTCACCCACGACAAGAAGCCCCCTTCGCCCCCTCCCCAGAGGAGTATCCATAGTGCGACTGGATACGGGCCCATCACCTGAAGAAGGGGTCCCCACTGTGGGATTGTTTCCCTCTTTTCCAGAGCGATGTCCTCCAGCCCTGAGACTCCCTTTCCTGGCAGCTGAGGAGCTGGCCAACTGAGGGTGGGATGATGCCTCCACGTCCCTAGAAGTCTCACCCTGGTTCCTCTCTACCTGTCTCTGCTTCTCCAGCTCAGCAACCGTGGCTTCAAGGGAGCGAACCCGTTCCCTGAGAGCCTGGAGCTCTTTGCACCGAGCACACACCCATGACTTGTGCCCAAGAGGCAGATAGTCATACATGTGACACTCAGTGCAAAACACTGGATAGCCCCCACCCCTCTGCTGGCTGTCTGACTGCATAGCTTTTGAGTATAAGTTATGGATTTATCAAAGTTTGGGTACCTTAATGTTGTTGGAGCTCTCCTCTCTTCAAGGTTGTTGGAGCTCTCCTCTCTTCTGCTCTCCTCTCTTCAAGGGAAGTGCCGGGCAGTGTGTGGGGCCTGGCTTCCTCGCCCCGCTGCTGAACTCGCCCAGCTGCTTAACTCGCTGTGTCTTTTTTACCTTGCCACTTTGTCCCAGTGAGCCACTGCGTCCCAGTGAGGCCACTCGCTGCTCCTGAAAAGCACTGTGTCCCAGTGAGGCCACTCGCTACTCCGTCACACAAATTCCAGGACTCAATCCTGTGTGACTTCAACTTTCAGGGGATTCTATGTAAGGTAATATAGTATCTGTGTCTGCTGAGTCCACAACAGAAAACTGCTCTATACTACTCAAGTGGAGTTCTTCTGTGGTTCTAGCATTGTAACAGGTCTAAAATTCCAGTGCTAGAGTCATGATTATAGTAGCAAACGAGCCGTACAGAAGCAGGAGAGCTGACACCTTAAGAGGTTTTGGCAGCCATTTACCTTAAGTATAAATGAAACTGCACATTGTATACAGAACGAAACATCTTCAAAGGAATTTTAACGACCATAAAATCAATGTATTTAAAGTAAAAACTGTTGTTAAAATCATGTAAAATTAAAACCACTGTTTAAAAACAATAAAATACACTTTTAAAACTACATAACTATTTTGTTCATTCTCGTGAACGTCATCAGATGTTAATGATGTTAACATCATTGCAGCCAGTTAGGCTCTGTACATCTGATGACATCATCATTGCAGCCGGTTAGGCTCTGTACATCTGATGACATCATGTTAACATCATTGCAGCCGGTTAGGCTCTGTACGACTGATGACATTCATAGGAATGAACAAAACTGGTATGTAGTTTTAAAAGTGTATTTTATTGTTTCTAAACAGTGGTTTTAATTTTACATGATTTTAACGACAGGTTTTACTTTGAATGCATTGATTTTATGGTCGTTAAGATCCCATTGAAGATGTTTCGTTCTGTATACATTATGGCCGGCCACACAAGCTTCAGATCAAAACTGCAATTTTTAGTTCTTCCAGAACAGTGGTGAATTGACCAGCTGATTTAGCCGGCTGCTGCTAGAAAAAGTCACTTAATACTCTGTGCTTCACGGCACTGACCCAGTTCAAGAAATGTAGAGCCAAACATTCCGGACAACAATCGCACATTGATTGCTGCCAAAAAGAGTGACTTTGTGTGCCATTTTAAAAAATATTTTATTTCTATGCATCCAACCTCTGCCAAAAAATCATTTGGACTCAAAATGCGGGCCCGTCTCTATGGTCACTGCATACCTCCAATCATCATAAAGGATAACATTGTTTTCCTTCACTAAAATAGAGAGAGCAAATGTTGAGTAAGGGCTGAGAGGCTGTGTTGTGAAGCAGGACTTCCCTGGTTCAAATTTCGCCTCTGCTATGAACTCACTAGCTGGCCACTCCCTTTCAGCCTCAGTTCCCTAGCTGCAATACATATATGAAGATATACATACTTGCCTTTACAATGTTGTATGGTTTGCAACAAGATGACACATGCGAAGCACTCTGAATATTCAAAAAACTCTGTACAAATGCTGATATGATTGTTACAAAGAACCCACAACAAAAATTTTCAGTACCTAGAAAAGAAAAGAATGGTTTGCTTTTAGAATAGTTTGCTTTTATTTATTTGCCATATAGGATAAAACTGGTGTTTGCTCTACTTTTCTGAATGTGTTTTTCTGTTTATTGTCCACTTTTTTTCTTTCTTCAATCTGTGCAAGTGCTTTCAGAGCCCAGCGGAACTTGGAGCTCCGCCCCCCCCTGCAGTGACGCTAGTGTGCAGAGCCTCTCCAACAGCTCCAAAGGACGTCCTGCTTCTGGTTGCTTTGCTTCTGCTCCTTATTTCCGCTCTGTATGGTTTGCTGCATATACAGCATTCCACCACTAGGTGGTGGAGGCAAGAATATGAGCGCAGGCAAGCCTCTTATTTCCTGTTTCTTTTACAGCACAGTATTTCTACTTGATTGCTGTATTTGAGCAAGCTGTTCATTTCTGTATTTGAGCAAGCTGCTGCTCATGCTGCTCATATTTGTAAAGAGTCAATTTGTAGAGACCGAAAACTGAGGATGACAAAAATATGCATGATATTCTCCTGATGTGAAGCCTATACTAGTGTATGGTATATCTACTCTTTTGGATAAGCTTCCAAAGCAGGAAGTGGATCTGTGAATACTACTGTTTGAAAAAACAAACAGTGGCTTAATTGCTGCATTTGCTGACACTAGCACCTATCTAGTGCACATATAGTCTATCTGAACACCTTAAAAGCAAATAAAATTATTTAAAAATAATACAAATTAATAAAAATGAAAAATTGGAATAAAAACACTGTGCTGAATAAAAACATACATAACACCGCTATTTGCATTTTTAATCAAGAAATTTTGAAAAACAATCACCAAAAACCCCACACATCTAACTATGGCTCATGTTACTATTAAGTTGGGCTTAAAATTGCAGGAGAGTTTTAAAATTCTGGTTAATGTGTCGGTGAAAGAGCTGAACACATTGTACCCCATGTAATATTGTTCCATTTTGATGATGATTCTGATTTTGATGATGATCCTGATGAGGCGGCGACAAGGGTTGGGGAGTGTGGAACGGGGCGGCCAAGTGGGTTGGGGATAATAGATTGGGTCCAGGAAGGAGGCGGGTTTGGTGACAACAGTGGCTGATGAATTCTAACCCCCTTCCCAAACCTGAATTTGCTAGCGCATGTCCAAGTAGATCCCTCTACGCTGAGGAGGCTTACCTCTGGGTAAGGGAACGAATGCAACTCTGTAACTTCCCCCTCTCGCAGGATGCAGTGGTAGCCATTTTGGTGTCGCTGCATTGGTGGGGAGAGAAAGAATAGGAGTGGGCAGCTGGTTGCAGGAATGTTCACTATTCTGCGATTGTAGGACTATTCACAATAATGCTCTTTCGTCACCATGAAGCTAGCTACAGTGGTGCAACTCTGCACATGTAAATCGTCAGAGTAACAAATGGAATTTCTGCTGCAAGGGTCTTTCGCACAAAAGCCAGCTATGGCTGCATCCATATAATCCACATCATCTTGCTGGGTCTAGAGAGGATTGAAGTGTCCATTATAGAAAAAGCAATGTTTTAACAATATTTAGTTTGTACTATTAAAGCATAATGAAATCAGACAAAACATGCATTTAGGCTTCTCTTTCATAAATGGATAGGCAATGAGACTGATGTCTTCAAGCGCTCTTTGAAATGAATTTGTGGCTCCAGGAAATACCTATACGCTTGTCAAGGGATTAGTAATTTCAATGAATCTTATGGAATAGTGAGCAGAGTAAACATCCTGGATATTGAAAAGCTTGGAAGAAAGATTGTAGCCGTTAGTGCTTTTATATAATTCTTATGTCATAACTTTTTAAAAATTCATCACATTAATACAGCGGATTATTCCTTTTTCTGAATAGAAAACATGAAGTACTTAACTTGAAATAATTTGTTTGTGACAGATATGTGCTTCTGTTTATAGTGAAGGTTAATCATTTGTTTGTGTCTGATAAAGAAAAACCACTTCGACTGCTTTCAAAAGTTACCCCTTCTGTTGTCTTGGCCTATCTTCTAAGTGGTGTTTCAGAAGCAGACTTCCAATGGCTAACTTACTAAATTGGCTACATTTTTCTCAAGAGCAATCAGTACCTATCTTTTACCCTTAAGGGTCACACTACATGCTCTGAAAAATAGCTTGGCCTACGTTTCTTTTCAAAATAGCTGTGTTGGGGGGGGGGGAGATGCTGCAAAACTGTGGCGGGGTAAAGGTCTTTAGCACTTGGTCCCTCCCATGGTTCCTATTCCAATATATTGAGTATTACCATCCGTACCGGAAATTACAGGACAATCCCGGAACCCGAGCTCGGGTCCTGGATTTGTCCCAGAATGTTCCCAGGCCGGTGCAAGCCCCCGCAGCCCCCAAAGCTGCTTTTGGGGTTTTAAAAATTTTAAAACTTACCTTTTTTGCTGGCCATCTTGGATCTCACAAAATCTCGCGATATCCAAGATGGCGACGCCCAAATCTCATAAGGGCACATGAGGCAGCACAGTACTGCCTCATGCCCTTGCGAGATTTGAGGCACTTGCTTCTGGGTTCGCGGCTGCAGAAAAGCAAGGCAAGGCACAAGGGAGGGCAATTCCCTGTGCTTGGAGCCCAAGCACTCGGAGCTCGATGTGCCTCTTTTGGGGCTCAGGTGCGGACACCATCTTGGCTGACGGTGGCCCACGTACCACCAGCTACCTGCATACCACCACCACGTACTAGTGGTACACCGACCACAGGTTGGGAACCTCTGGTCTAGGTAACTGGGGCACCAGAGGCAGCTTTTCCTTTCCCTTCAGATGCACAATGTTTATCTTATATCATAGAATATTTTAACAAAACTCTAAATTGCATTTAATTAATGCATATATTTAAATGCAATGGGCTGCTTTTTAATGAGAACCTTATGCTACTGAGGCATTATTCAATGTTATAATATTTAGAACTGAAATTTTATTTTGTCTGATACCAAACTAGATTTAGGGTTAATAAATATTGACTCTCAGAAGGCAACTCAGTTAATAAGCTGTATAAAGATACTGCTTCTGTAACAAAATGATTATTTCAAACATCATTTTACTCCTAGCAATTTAGCAAATAATTAGATCTTTTTAAATGTCACTGTTAATTGGCATAATACAGACAAGCTGTTGTATTACACTGGTCAACACACTTTTTCTGGTATAAGGTATTCCAATGGTTTTAAGGTAATTTTGGGGCGCTGATTCCAAATCTGGCATCAGTTTTTGTCTATCACATCAGGTTTTTGAGATATCAAATATTGCATTTGATAAAATCAATGAAAAACAGCAAATTTACACTGGTCTACAAATTTTCTGGCCTGGACGTTTGCAGCTGTTTTAGACTAATTTCAGGGTGCTTATTCCAAATCTAATCTCAGATTTGCTCTATCACATCTCGTTTTTATGCTATCGGCAGTGGCGGAACTACGGTGGAGCGCGTGGAGCAGGAGCTCCAGGCACTCGGGCGGGAGGGCGGGCGAACTCACCTAAGCGAGGCCAGGTCGTGGATTGGCCCTCCCTCCCTCCCTGGAGCACGTTTGGCTCCAAAATGAGAGCAGAAGGGGCGGGGGGGCATGTCGATGTGATGCGCGCAGGCCCTGCCCCCACGCCTCCGGGCGCCAGCAGGGCGCCTGACGTCTCTGGCTATCGGCATACCCCATTTTCATGATGCCAAACCTGATGCCAGATTTGGAATCAGCGCCCCAAAATTACCTTAAAACCATTGGAATACCTTATGCCAGAAAAAGTGTGTTGACTGGGTACCCCCTTATCACGTTCCAATTTTCTGAAGTACCCCCTGCTAATTAACTGCTAATTAATTGGATTAATCAATTAATTAATTAGGTAATTAATCGTTAAGTAAAAAAGTACTAACACAGTTTTAAATGTGAAAAAATGTCTTATTTAACTAGGCTTACCAGATCTCCAACCGGGACAGAGTGCTAGACCTTTAGGAGAAGGAATGTGGGCAGGTGTAGCTTGCTAAACCCTTAGAGCACAATCCTAGGGATGTCTACTCAGAAGCAAGCCCCATTGTGTTCAGTGGGGCTTGCTTCTGAGTAGACATGCCTAGGATTGTGCTCTAAGACTTAACAAGCTACACCTGCCCACATTCCTTCTCCTAAAGGTCTAGCACTCTGTCCCGGTTGGAGATCTGGTAAACCTATATTTAACTCTGTGTGTGTGTGTGTGTGTGTGTGTGTGTGTGTGTGTGTGTGTGTGTGTGAGAGAGAGAGAGAGAGAGAGAGAGAGAGAGAGAGAGAGAGAGAGATGCAAGGATCTCTTTTTTCTCCGTCACACTTCCCAAAATCAGCTCCTCCCTCCCCCACCCTACCAAAGTACATTTTCCAAAGTACAAAAATAAGCCCAAAATTAAAATCAGAGACAGAAGGGCTCCGAAAATAATTACAATTTAAAATCCATGTTAATTAACACTTAATTAGCTGCTGATGGGGCAGATAAGGAGCAGGGCTTGGTGTACCCCCAGCAAGAGGTCCGCATACCCCTAGGGGTACCCGTACCACAGGATGAGAACCCTTGTTGTAGCCATTGTTAGATCACGCCCTGCAGAAGGAAAATATTAAATAAATGTGGATATCTACATAAAATGATATTATAAACACACTATCCTAAAAATACAGCACCATATTTTAACACTAAAGCAGTCACTGACTTGCAACAACTTGCAATCATAAGTGACAAAGAGTTAATTTTGGGTAAAATCAATGAAAATGGGGTATGGCGATAGCATAAAAACGAGATGTGATAGAGCAAATCTGAGATCATATTTGGAATCAGCACCCTGAAATTAGTCTAAAACAGCTCCAAAGGTCCAGGCCAGAAAAAAAAATTGTAGACCAGTGTAAATTTGCTGTTTTTCATTGATTTTATCAAATGCAATACTGTATTTGATATCTCAAAAACCTGATGTGATAGACAAAAATGGATGCCAGATTTGGAATCAGCACCCTGAAATTAGTCTAAAACAGCTGCAACAGCAAAAAAAAATGTAGACCAGTGTTATTTTTGTTGAGAAATGCATTTTCAACCTTCCGAATAGTATAATAGCTCTGTATTAAACTATGCTCCCTTCCTTCTTAAACAACATACATATGGCCATGTATTTTTCATTCTTCACTTTAATAACTAATTTTTGAGGTCAGATTTTGGCTACTTTCAACCCAAAGCCTTAATCTGAAATGAAAAATGTGCTTTCTAAATTTCACCCAAGCCTTATCAGCATTAGTGTTTATGGAAAGGATTCTGGAATGTTCTAAACAAATTATTTAACAGAACTGTACTTAGACATTTCAAAGAACAGTGTCCCCAATGCCCCCAAACATTATACAAAAGATAAAATATGGTAAACGTTGCATATAATACCAGATAAAGGTTGATTGGCGTTTTACAAAGCAACTGAAGTCCTACAACTGAAGTCATTAGCAGTGTAAGTTGAATGGTAATTTTAATATCAACGAATGAAGTGAGAATGGGGTGGCAAGTTGCACTTGGAAACATTAGCTCTCATATTTAAGCACTGGTATGTTTATTTGCTAATTGCAGAGTGTGAGGTATTGAGGGTACTAAACTGCATCAGGGCTGCAGAAACAGGGTCCATGCTGGGAGAAGATCAACAAAGTGGGGGGCTGATTCAGGTGAAACATGGAGAACAGCAGTCTAGCCATGTCTTTCTGTTATTTGCTTCAGGAGGGGAGGAGCTCAAGGCTGTAGACACCAGGGTTTGAAGTAGTGCCCAGCCAGGACCAGTGACTACAGCCTACTTGGGAACAAAAGCCTATTGCAAGTGAAGTCCTATTCATAAACAGGAAGATGAAGAGTGTTCAAGGAGATAGGGTATATGGGTTTTAGTGCCATGTAAAACTGGACTTGTCAGGGGTCACCTTTACCTTTTAAAAAATGAATAAAACTAGTATTACATTTAAAAACACGTTTAAAACACGTAAAGATGTTAAGAAGATGAAGAGTAGAATGGGGAATGTGGAATTCGAGGGCTGCTTTATTAGAGGCAGATGGGAAAAGAGGCAAGATTCCTTGAATTGTTCTCATTTAGCACACTGTGGAGACGAGATCTGTGTGTGCTTCTTGTCAGCCTTTTCCTCCATCTGGGGCCATGGGCAACTGATTGAAGAGGGCTGGAGGGAGGATCCCACTGGAGAGTGCAAAGTAACCACCTTCTCCCCCCCCCCCAAGACGTTCAGCAAAGCACTTTTCTAACATGGGCTAAAAGCTGGAGTGCTCTTTCACTTTGATTATTGCCAGGCATAGTCCAGTAGTGACTTTGGCTTCCCACCAAACCTGGCAATACAGCACTTGCACGCCTGTGTATCAAAATTAGATAAATTACCATTGCTCATCTCCAAAGCCATTTGCTGCACATTTTATGGACCTCAAGGTGCCATTTGAGCACGTGATAACACAGCCAACTGAAGCATCTGCCTGGGAAGAGATAAATTTAATTATGGACTCAATGTCATGTTTTTCTGCAAGTGATCCCTAGAGAACAGCCTACTGCTAGATGAGAGGTGCTCTTGTGCACATTAAAACCTACATGCTCAAACTCAGATGTTGCCAAGCTGAAGAAAGGGCTCTATAAAACCTCCATGTGTATCACCTGGTTCCTTTTACACACACACACACACACACACACACACACACACACACACACACACACACACACACACACACACACACACACACACAGAATGTCTCAAAGAAAATGTACACACATTTAATGAGCTCTAATTCATACATACTTCCTTGTAGAAAACATGCAACTCGAACATCTGAGAGAAGCAATTGACGAGATGTGTGGAACTGTCCCAGCACCCACATTGGTGGGTGTCTACATGTCCCTTAGCCAGGCGATGATGTCAGCAATGTATAGACACCAGTGGGGAACATTTCGAGCACTTGATGTAACTACTGTACCTGGGTTAAGCAACTGCTTCGGTGTACACCATATGCAGTATATGTGTGAATTATAGTACCGTATTTTTCGCTTCATAAGACGCAGCGGACCATAGGACGCATGTGTTTTATGGAGCTAAAAATAGGGGAAAAATATTTGTAACTTACTGGGGCTTGTGGGGGCTTCGGGGAGGCCTGATGGAGTCATTCACAGATCACAAAGCGGTTTACAGACAAAAATCAAATAATTAAATGGCTCACAATCTAAAAAAGATGCAGAACACCACCAGCAAACAGCCACCAGAAAGACACTGTGATAGGGTGAAAGGGGGGCAATTACTCTCCCCCTGCTAAATATAAGAGGAGCACCAATTCAAAAGGTGCCTCTTGCCCAGTTACCAGGGGTTTCTGGCAAGGCATGACTGCTCCTAAAACCTGTTCTGAATGTCAGGGGTCAACCCTTGAACAAGAGAGGTATCTCTGCTCTGAGCATGTGCAGAGTGTCTTTCCTTCACCTCTGCAGAACTGCAACCAGATCCTATTCAGTTGGATTATGGCATCCTCCAGCACCTCTTTAGGAAAAAAAGAAATGGTCTGTTTCTGCTGCTTTGATTAGATTATGAAAACACACAATTCCGTTAAAAACATAATAATGCCAGGATCTCTTTAAAAAACACACACAGCAATAAGACACATGCACAAAAGGCATAAAAATGCCAGGATCTCTTAAAAAAAAAAACACAAATCCCTCTCCCAAGTCCTCCCCACCCCAAAAAAGCACTTTTCCCATGTTAAAAACATAATAATGCCAGGATCTCTTAAAAAACACACACACAGCAATAAGACACATTCACAAAAGGCATAAAAATGCCAGGATCTCTTAAAAAAAAAAAACACAGATCCCTCTCCCAAGTCTCCCCCACCCCAAAAAAGCACTTTTCCCACATAAAAAAACATGTATAAAACTCACCAAGTCCCTCTCCCAACTCCCTCCCACCCCAAAAAAGCACTTTAAAACTCACCAAATTCTGCTCCTGCCGCAGTTGCAGCCCGGGAAAGGTGAACGCCGGAGGGTGAAGGCCTGCGCCATGTTGCCTGACGCTAGATGCGACTTCAAAGCCCTCGGAAGGGCTTTGAAGTTGCGTCTAGCGACAGGCAACTTAGCGGAGGCGCTGGACGGGACCAGGAGCCCTGCACAAAGATCACAGTTGCTGCGATCTTTGTGAAGGGCTCCCTGGTCACATCCAACGCCTGGGAGCCTCGCGTCTTGGGCAACAACGCGGTTAAAAACAACAGGGTAAATTTAGCTGGAGCTGGAGATCAAGCAGCTGGAGATCAAGCAGGAAGACACAACCGGGAGGGGAGGGGGGAGAGCGCGAAAAGCCGTGCGCCCCTTCGCCTTCCGAGGGGCCCACTGGAGCCTGGACTCACCTGTGGAGGCTGCTCTTGTCTTGCAAGTGTGCAAGTCCTGCAAATACTTCAGATCGGAGATAAAGGCTATTTTTGGCCATTTCCGGTTTTCGGAAAACCAGAAATGGCTGAAAAGAGCCATTTAGCGCCGAACGGGGAGGCCTGCAGAGGCTCGCGTAGGCCTCCCCGAAGCCCCAGTAAGGACCTTTTTACTTTTTGGGGGGCAACCTTCGCTCCATAAGACGCACGCTTTCCCATTTTTTGGGGGGGAAGTGCGTTTTATGGAGCGAAAAATATGGTATATGAGTGAGTTATAGCATAATAAATTTGACACTATAAAGTGTGTACATTTTCTCGAGACACCCTGTGTGTGTGTGTGTGTGTGTGTCCCACACACATGCACCCTTGTATTTATTTCTTTTAATTAGGAGAGGGGAACTGTGCCAAATGCACTAAAATGGGGGCTTTAGCTCTTTGCCCCCACCACAGTAATGATCCCAATCATGCCCCTCTGCCTCTGCATGCTATTTGCAGGAGAAAAAAACCTTCAATTAGCTTTCAATTGAAGTTTTTTTTTTCTCCTGTGGGAGTGGTGCACAGTGGGGACTGTCATTGTGGCAGGGACAAAGTGCTAAAGCCACCTCATCCCTGCCATTGGTTTTTTTATTTTTATAAAAGAAGAAAACACAGGCCAAACACATGCAATACTTGTAATTTAGCACTAATTTGTACAAGTTATTCCAGGTTCAGGTCGTGTGTGTGCGTTTGTGCATGCATGCGTATGCAGAGTGTCTTGAAACCTTTATAGGATAAAGATCTCTTAGGTCCTATCCAACTTTCCAGTGCCGATAAAGCCCCAAGGTAAGGGAACAAATGTTCCATTACCCAGAGGAGACCTCTGGAACTGCCCCCACTGCAGAATGCAGTGCAAGCCTTTTTGGTGAAGCTTCATCGGTGGGGGGGGATATAGGATTGGGCTGACAGTCAAATTAGGGTAAAACTATTAAACGTTCTCCCACTCACACACACTTTCAAATTGAGCTTTCTTCCCACTCTTACTTAAATTTTACAGCCTTCTTTCCTTTTTAAGTCTAATCCTCTCTGTCCTCAACTCCCTATGGCTCTTGTCTTTCCAAAAGCTCCACCAGCCTAGCTTAAAAGAAAAGAGCTTACCCTGTTTAGGATGAGCAGTAGAATGTCAGCAAGGAGGAACAGAGAAGTGCCAAGGAAACAGCAAGTTTCCAGCCTCAGTTCAAGAATACTTTGTGCTGAGGCCTTCTGATGGACAACAGCCCATGAGTGAGCAAACCTCTGCTCGAGTCTCTGGAGGAGTACTGTTTCCATGCCCTGCCAGCCACTTTAGTGGGCTCCTCCTCCTGTTCTTTGCAGATTACTCATGGAAATATAGTTTCTCCAAATATGACTGGAGTCCAGAGGAGCCCTCACCACTGCTCAAAAAATCTCCTGAGTCCCCAGTTATTTTTATTTATGATTGAACTGGTTACCACATTTTATGTTTAGGGATTCAAGATCAAGGCAACCATGAGATGCACAGTGCAATCATGTCCAGTTCCCCCACCGGTGCAGCCAGTGGGGGAGGGCAGGGCGGGAAACTTTAGTGGGGAGGGGGGATTTAAATCCCCTTTGAATTCCCTTTTGGAAAGCGGATTTGAATCCCCTTTCTGTTCCGGGGCCTCCCATTCTGCCCTCCCCCGCTGGCTGCACCGGTGGAGGAGCTGGATAGGATTGTGCTGTCAGTTTCAGCTCACTGGAAAAACCTCTCTGAAATGTTTTTGGGGTTCAGTTCAATTCCTTGAATAGAGGGTTTTGTATTCTACCTATTGCCACCAGCGTGGGGGCTCTGCAACTAAACACCCACATGTATTATTATCCCAAGAAAATTGCCCTGGAAAGGTTTCTTACAGCAATGACCACTTCATTTGGATGTATTCCAAATTTGTTATATAGAGCTTGCAGAATACATTTTAATGTCATTATGCATTTCATTTAAATATTTGAATATATTAACATCTCCCAGCATTGTGGAGTTAAGAACCTGTATTATTTATTTATTTAAAGAATTTTTACCCTGCCTTTCTCCCGATAAGGGCAATCAAGGCGACTTACTATTAAAAAGTGGGTTACATTTATAAGTGGGTTTCTTGTCAAGTCCTGTTCTTTGTAACATGTAAAGCATCTCATCTTTCAACATTTCATTGCTCTTTACTGTAAACATAATGAATGGATCGTAATGAATTCATTTACTATTAATGTGGCTGTCAGGTCTGCTTCCAAGATGTGCTGTGCAAAATGGCATTGATTTAGCATTATTTAATGGGTAGTGTTTGTTTTAATCTTTCCTTGTTAGTTTAAAAAGCAAGAAAGGTTGTCACCAGATATGAATGAAAAGGTGTTTTATCACAGTCTTGCAGATAAGTGGAAATAATCTAGTAGCCCACAAAAAGATGGCAATACTGTTTTTTAAATAAGGCTGTTGTGAGTGGAAATAGCAATCCAATTTCCAAAATTCTTAGTTTCTTAACCCTCAAAACTAAGAAAATATGATTCTCCTAGGACTAGAAGAAATCAAGTAATGGCTAACTACCATAATCAAGTACAGTGGGACCTTGTTATCCGCAGGGGTTCTGTTCCAGAGCCCCCCACGTATACCAAGAATCTGCAGATACCGGGGTCCACATTGAGAACGATGTTCAAAGTATTTTAAAAAGCCCCCAAATTGCTATTTTTACCATTGTGCTGTGATTTGCAGTCTTCTGCAGGGCTTTTTCAAGCTGAGCAACCCACCTTCGAGTCACGCAAAGGTTCTTCTCTCCTCCCAGCCTTGCCTCAGGATGCAAAGAGCCTTCGTGCAACCCAGAAGTGGGTCATTCAGCTTGAAAACGCCCTGCAGAGGCTTGCAAATGGCCACGCAAAGGTTAAAAGGGCAACTTGGGGAGCTTTTTTTGTACTTTGAACAGCATTCCCAATGTGGACCCCATGGATCCCGGATCTACGGTGAAACAAATCCACGAATCCTGGATCCGCGGATAGACAGGGTTCATTGTATATTAAAATAACAAATAAAAGTTAATTATAAAGTATGGTGATATAGTTTTCACTTGCCACTTATATTTCAAATAGATTGAGGCCTGGTGACCTTCTCTCAGGAACATAGTCCATAGTCGTGGCACCACAACAGAGAAAAGTCTTGCTCCAAATGTTACGATCCAATCCTGCTGAGGGCCTACAGCAGTGAATCTTGTAATCTGCTGCCATAAGCCCCATTACAGCGGTGTAAAGGTCACGCCACATGCTTCATAGCCATCAGTGCAAATGGCTGGAGGTCAGAAGCGTCGTATCTACAGGGGAGGTTAGGGCCGTGGGCCGCAGGGCGCGGGCCACTTACCTTTGTAGTTGCGTTCTCCTCGCAGCCGAGAATGGCTGCGTTTTTGGTCCTCCCTCCCACCCTTCTAAAAAGTAGCCAAAAAGCACCGCGGAGGCGTTTCCGTGCCGCAGATGCACGCTACGTCGGGGTGGGACGTGGGGCGGGGCGGTGGCAGCCCCCCACCCCACGGGAGGCTACGTTCACCTCTGCTGGAGGTTCCACGCATGTGCTAGCAGCTCCAGGACACCCTGCCAGAGCAGTTAGTTGGTGGTGGTGGGCGGTTTGTGGAAGGAGTGGGGCAAGGACTGGGCCAAACCAAGGGCAGGACGGGAAAATAAATAACAAGGGCTTGGAGTTAGGAAAGGTGACTTGAGCAATTTTTTATTTTAAAGGAGCGCTCCTGGACAGTCCAAAACCATAGGAAGTAGGAGGATTGACCTTGGGCACAGGTAGAGAATGAAAATATATAGGCTGTGATACAATTCTGCTCAGCCACAAGCTTATACGTCACAGGTGAGTTAACATAAGTTCAAACCACAGAGAAAAACATGTTCTTGGAAACTTGTGCACGTAGTTTAGAGACAGGTAGGCTTCTTGTTGTCTAAAAGGTCAAAGCTATGGATCACAACACCCATGAGGACATCCACACCAAGCAACAGCTCAAATTGTTTTTCTAAGAGCGCAATCCTGCGTATGTTTGTGCGGCCGGCTGGTCGCTGCATCCTGCGCAGATTGCGAACAATACTGGCGTAGCCTGGGCTCTTCCCCTAACATAGGTGACGCAGGCCCCAATGGGCATCTTCGGATGCGTGCCAGCTCTTTAGCTGTCGCACAACCGGGTAGGCCATGTAAGGCCAACCCGGGCTGGGAAGGGGCTCGGGATATCAGCTCAACACAGCGTCGATATTCCTGCCCCCTCCCAGGCCAGGCTGACCAATGCCCCCTCCGCCTCTGCCTGCCCTTCCCCCGCCCCAGCACCAACTGATGCGGGACTTACCTGTGGTGGCCAGTATTGGTCCAGGTAAGTGGTGCCAGCCTCCGTGTTGGCACTGCTTACTCACAAGGAGCCGCAAAGGTGCTTTATGGCACGTTTGTGACTTCTTAGGTCTGTGGGAGTGCTCACTGCGCCAGTCTATTTCTATGCTGGATCTGGCTGTAAGTTTCCCAAGCACATGCCTGCATGGTCGCTTGAAATGGCGGCAGGCGCTTTCAAAATGGAGCCAGGCCCATGTCCACACACACACACACACACACACACACACACACACACACACACACACACACACACACAAAGCCTGGGTTCATAATGGAATTTTATTGAGTAGCAAACACAATACGTAAAACTAATAGATACAATAGAACAAAAGATTCAACATAACCAGCTACAAAATCAAACCTAACTGAAGATTCACTTAGGCACATTCAGTATACATAACATTCTGTGCATTGTTTAGCTTTGGTGCAAAAATGAATGGTATCTTTCTTTACTGCTGCCAGGGAATCTCTGCTATCCAAGGCATTGGGTGGTTGTTGTTTTCTTTCTACTGCCCATGGCAGACTGACCTTTCTCTTAGAATTAGTGTCTGTAGCCTTCCTGGGGCTGGCAGTGCTCAAAAGGTCACATATATTTTTAGATGAAATCTCCATTGTGCTTTAAATAGCACAAACAATTAAGCATTTGTAAATATTCTTTCTGTGTTGTGTTGTTTTAATACATTGTCAGCGCAATTCTGTGTAACAGTAGACGCAGTGGCATAAGTGCACTTACACTGGCATAAGGTGCATCTACTGTTACACCGGTGCAAATTTATACAGGATTGCATTGTAAAAGTGTTCTGAGCAATCTCAGCACAAAGACTTTAAACTATTGTGCACTCTCTCTTTCAGACTCTTTCTGAGTCTATACGATTATCAGTTAGTGTAGTAGTAGGACAATTCCCCACATTATGTGGCAGGAAACCTGAGTTTGCCACTGCGAGGACTTTTGATAGGGAATGTCAAACAGTGCTGTCTCTCTGAGTGTATGTGTATGATACATGTGTTTCCAAACAGAAGTTTGTCTCATTCACTGATTACATACAGATTTTAGGCGTATATCTAAAAACTGTAATGAGCAAAGAGATCTCTTGACAAAAGATCTCGGCTTGGAGGTGATTCACATCGTGTTTGAAGTGTTTGATGTGTTTGAAGTTTGGGCTGAATATTGGAAATGGGCTACATACGCGGTTCACTGCACAATTGTTTCAGATTCAACTCACATTTACTAATGTGTGTTGAGATGCATCTGCTCTGAAGGAACTCTTGTAATTCTTCAGTAGCTAGCCATCTTCATCCCAGATTCACTCAAATTATATCTTGACATGTCCATTTGACTGTGTGAATCAGCATTTGGTTGCCATGGTGAGAGCTAATAGTAACAAATGTGCTGACAATCTTCCCTTTTTACCATGCTGCAGCAAGGGATGTCCCCAGTATCACCCCAGTATGGTTCTGATGTGGTGTTTATACTCCTGAATTTGTTTGTTTGTTTTTGCACTGTATTATTTTTGTATTCTTATGTGAACTACTTGAGGCAGATTTTATTCTAGAAAAGCAATCAACAAATATATTAAATAATGATTATAACAGTTTTATTCAAGTTCATATGGTGGGGAACAAAAACCATTTCAGAATTTACAATCAAATGTGTTAACTAAAAGAGCACAAAACATATACCTGTTATAACTAATCTAACTTACCCTATTTTTCCCAGTCTGCTGTTACTAGAGCCACAGATAACCTGCCTCTCCTGCCAGCGAACACATTTTAAAAGTTAAAAGGGCAAACCTCAACCAATGAGAGGCCAGAGATTTCCCACAAATGATGAAGGTTGGTCCTCTTATAGCAGTGTTTTCAAACTGTGGGTCGGGACCCACTTGGTGGGCCGCGACCTGATTTCTGGTGGGTCCCAGGTGATGGGAAGATCAGATAAGTAATTGCCACAAGCCCTGAGGCTATACAAAAATCAGATAGCTACTAATTGCCCTTCAAAGAGCTGAGCTCCTGCAGTTTGCAAGATAGCTGCTAATTACCCTGCAAGCAGCTGAGCTCTTTACATGTAAATAAATAAATACATATATTTATTTCTAGATCACCTTTTTTAAAGTCTCGTAAAGCTAGGTGGGTCCCGATAGAGTGTCATCGTAAAAAGCGGGTCCTGGTGCTAAAAAGTTTGAGAACCACTGTCTTATAGAAACTTTTTGAACTGGTGACTAACCATGCAATCCTATCCAGCTCCCCCCCACTGGTGCAGCCAGTGGGGGATGGCAGAACGGGAGGTTTTGGAAGGGAAAGGGGATTTAAATTCCCTTTACATCCTCTTTTCAAGGAAATTTAAATCCCCTTTCCCTTCTAAAGTTTCCTGTTCTGCTCTCCCCCACTGGCTGCACCAGCAGTGGAGCTGGATAGGATTGTGCTGTAAGTTTGTTTGCGACACAAGCAATGGTACGAAGGATGCAGTGCTCTATTAGGATGGAGATGTCAGTTTATTCTACTGTAGTCAGAACTATGTAGCACAGTGGTTCTCAAACGTTTTAGCACCGGGACCCACTTTTTAAAATGACACTCTATCGGGACCCACCTAGCTTTACGAGACGCTCAAGCATTTATCTCCCTATATTTACACAAGCATGCAAACTGCAGGAGCTCAGCTCCTTGCAGAACAATTAGCAGCTATCTTGCAAGTTACAGGAGCTTAGCTTTTTGAAGGGCAATTAGCAGCTATCTGATTTTTGAATAGCCTCTGAGTTTGTGGCGGCAGTTACTTATCTGATCTTTCCATCACCTGGGACCCACCAGAAATCAGGTCGCGACCCACCAAGTGGGTTCCGACCCACAGTTTGAGAAACACTGATATAGCATATAATGAACATGGAGGGAGCGGGGGTGACTGTTGCGCCAAGTGCATGCAATACACTACTAGAGTTGCCAGCCCCCCAGGACTGGTGTGGAGCCTTCAGGAATTTCCAATGTGATTTGTTGGGGGGGGGGAATCTCCAGGAATAGCTTCGGTCAGAGTTGGCATCCTGCTCTAGAATATTCTTGGACAGGAAATCTTATTCAGAAAAGGAAATAATTCCTAAAAAAAAGAAAAAATGCTGTCCTTTCATCCACATCTCAAAAGTAAACACTAAATTTGGCTATGGTGAGGCCTAGATGTTTGTTTTAATTTGGTGGAACATATTGTTAGTATTTGTTTTTCTTGTGAGGAATTTGGTCTCAGAATATATTTCATGGCTGATTTATGAACCTTCTGAAGAAAAAAGTTAGTAATGACATTCTAACAAACCTTTAACTAAATTAGCATAACAAATGGCAATGTAATAATACCTTTCATGCTTCTGCATTTTTGCAGATTAACTCACTAAGAGAGCTCTTGCCAAAGCTGAAAGCAGTTTTTAACCACATGCAACGGAGAATATTCACCAGCTGAAAGTTGACTGCTGGAAAGTTTGAAGCCATGTATCGAGTGTGAGACCATATGGGCAAAATTATATCATCATTGCTTCGAAGTAATAGCGCACTGAAAGCCAAATTACATGCTACATGAATGTAGTTTGGTCCTGCATGTGTAGGTTTTCATTTTTTTTTAACTTAAATAGCAGCCACAGGTGCCCCTTAATCAGGATTTCCAAGCAAAACTGCACCCTGAACAACACTGGGCTTGCTAGGTGGGTGTTGCTGGTGTGGGATGCACCAGGTACAGAACAAATTAGGGGTACAATAGGCCACTCCACACTGCCACGCTTATGTTAACGAGAAGAACTGATTTATGTCAGCTGGATCTGGCTCTTTTTCTGTAGTCACGTTTCAACACATTTTGATACAGATTCAGGTCTAATTAGTATTATATATTAACATAAAGATGAGCCTGTAAAACTTCATTATACTAATGGCCCAATCCTATTCTTCTCCCCCCCCCCCCCGGACTGGTGCAGCCATGCTGAAAACACATGTGCTGTATCCAGGGGGGCGATTGGGAGGCTTCAGAGTGTAGGATAGGTTCCGGTGCACCCCATTGCCACCAGATCCAGCCCTCCCACAGCCTCTCCACCCCCATTCCTCCCCCTCCCCCCCCACTGCTGCCTTACCTGCTCTGGCATGTCCAGGCATGTCCAGCAACATCCCAGGAGTGCTGCCATCTCTTGTGGCAGTGCTCCCAAAATGGCTGCCGATGGAATGCACAGCACTCCATTGGCAGCCATTTTACAACAGCGGTACTCTGCACAACAACCCAATCCAGAATAGGACTGGGCTGTAAATTAGTCTACTGGTCAATCTAATCAAACATATTCTACTCAGGCTGACCAGTCTCTCCAAGGTCTTGGGCAAAAATCTTTCCTAACCCTGATACCAAGAGCCCAGTACTGGAGATACTGGGGACTGAAGCTGGGAGCTTGTATGTGCAAAACATGTGCTCTACCACTGAGCTATGGGTTGACTCAGGCTGCAAGTCAGTGGCATAACAATAGTACTGGACTAATATGTGGCAATTGCAAAGCTCTTTGGATCAATCTCCAATACGCATATTTGCATACTATTTTTTGTTTTTTACCTTTGTGCTATATTTCCCCTTTGTGCTAGGAAAACGCTGAAGATTTCAAAATAGTAGTTCAAGTGGCTGACTTTATCTGCTCATCTAATAAGGTTTTCATTAGGTTTATCACATGTATTTCTGTATTCTGTCCCCGGAAATGACAGATGCAATCTGATATTTAATTTAAACATTTTATATATAGCCCCCCCCTGCTATCCATGGATCCACTTATCCATGGATAACGGATGCCCCCCACGCATGTGCGCCCCCCGGCTCTTTTATCACAGCAATGTTGGTTTATTCAATAAACGCGATAAAGCAGCCTCCTGCTGCTTATTGCAGGCAAGTAGAGCAAAACTAAGTGCTAGAGAGGCCCAGCAAGGTTAACAAACACTCACTGTTAACCTTGCAGAACCTATCTAGCACTTATTCTCACTCTATTTGCCTGTAATAAGCAGCAGGAGGTTGCTTATCACATTTGTTTAAGGAAGAAACCAATGCTGCGATAAAAGTAAGAGCCTGGGGGGGCCGTGCGCGGGGAGGGGACGAGCCTCTCAGAAAACTGTGGAGGGGGCGTTCGCCCCTATCCACGGTTTTCATGTATCTGTGGGGGACCTGGAACATATCTCCCGCGGATATGGGGGCCCTATGTAGATAGAGTTAATTGTTTATTGTTGAAATACCTTGGAGAAATGGTTTTAAAGGCCATGAAATTAATTGGGCTTTATAAGTTGCATTTTCTGTTAGAAACGTCACCAGTGTCATGAAATGCATTCACACTGAAACTAATGTGCAAGTATTGTTTTTGATAAAAAGGTAACTGAACATAAATCAAGAATGATGATTAATTCATAAGGTGCACCAATTTCCAGTTTAGGTGAGTGTTACATTAGGAAACATCAGAAATGTGTTTGCAGTATTTCCTCAGATTCTACACAGGCACATCTACTTATGCACATTCTAATTAATGTACAATAGTACAATATTCTCTTTCAAGGGGGCAACATTTGTTTTTACTTGAATTGGTTGTTTTTGGTTATCATAAATCCAAGGCAGAATGCATGTACATTCAATATGCTACAGACAGCACCTCAAGCAAGTACATGCAGGGTATTCCACATATTTAAAATTAGCAATATGACCAAATTTCAAAGATCAGATAAAATCCAGGACATACATATTATTTGCAAAATACCTGTCATTATGACAGTGTGTGTGGGGGGTGGGTGGGTGAAGGATCCTTTATATTTCATGAGACCTGGGATGGAGAGAGAGACCTCAGCATGCAGCGGTACATTGATTCTGCCCATAAAGTCCCTTTAAGTCCATGAAGTCCCTGGACCATCCATTGTCAAGGGTGATATGCAGGTTTTCTACTTACTGCAATATTGTCTCCAAGTGCAATGCTTTATTCCCCTCCCCACAGGACTGAATGGCTGACATTCAATTTTATGGTATAAGAACTGCACTCAAGAACAATGTTGAGATGAGGACAAATCCTGCCCCAGATCACTCCAGTGTCTGGTAACAGGCTAATTTTTCCTATTCTGAACTACCGGTATGTCTCAGATTGTTGCTTATTTATTTTCTCCTATAGAACTCAACAGGCCAGCGGGTGGTGCAGCGGGTTAAACCGCTGAACCATAAGCTGTCGATCGAAAGGTCGGCAGTTCGATTCCCGCGACGGGGTGAGTGGTCGTTGCTTGGCCAGCTCCTGCCAACCTAGCAGTTCCAAAGCATGTCAATGCAAGTAGATTGGACTTGTCAGGGGATACCTTTACCTTTATAGAACTCAACAGAAGCAATTGCACAAGATGTGATGATGGCAATTTGTTTAGATGGCTTTAAAAGGAGATTATGGAGGTCAGGTCTAGCAATGGCTACTACTAGTTGTGATGGCTATAAATTACCTACAGGTTCAGAAGCATGACAAAAACAGAAGCAGAAGTTGAGCTCTCCTGACTGTCTGGCCTTCTCTCTGCTGTAGTGGAGAGAGATTTACTAGATGATTTACCCTAGTGATTTACTAGATGATTGCACCTGGTGTAAAGGGCTGCCTTTTCCCACTGCTCAGGTCAATTGACAAGGAGGTCATAGATTCCTATTAGCCAGGGGGTTAAGAAGATGCATTTGCCCTTTGTGGGCAGCACTATTATCTGAAGGCGCATAATGCAGAAACCTTGCTGAAACGAAGCAAGGCTGGATCTGGTCAGTGCCTGGTTAGGAAACGACTTCCCGTGTATCTCGCCTCAAATTCTTTAAGAAAGGCGGAATATAAACATACTTGTCGTGACAGATCTATTCCCTGCTGCTGTCTGCCCTTGCTGTAAGGCAGCACAAATACTGTACTATGAAGCTTTGAAGAATGTAATGTTATCAGGGTTGCCTTTTAGTTCATGTTATCAGGGTTGCCTTTTAGCTAGAACAGACAACTGCTGCAAGGGGTCTAACTCGACCACCTCCTGCCATCTAGTCACCTCCAGGAGAGTGGGAAGGCATTTGTCTTATTGCATTCCTACTACTTCTCCTAGGCACTGGGAGAAGACGATGGAGAGGGGGCTGTGTTGGCTGCTGGAAAAAGGCAACCGTCTGTTCGCTTGCTTCTGGCAGCCATGGTGAGCAAGAGGGTGATCCAGGCCCTACAACTGCCAGTGATGCTTATGTAGTCTTGAGACTTGACAAATGTAATATGATCCGTGTCAGAATGCCTTTGAAGGCTGTCTAGAGGCTATAATTTGTGCATAATGCAATGGTCTGTCTCTTCATGTTGTGTGTGTATCACTAGGAGCCCATTATGTTAGTGCTCCAGGAATACTTGATTTCTATAGCTTCTGGGCATAGTTGCTGGTCTGGACAGAGGGAAAATAAGCTGTATCCCAGAAGGTGTGTGTGTATATATATTCAGAATGTTTATGAAATATGTACATGTGAAAAAAATAAAATGTGGAAGTTCATAAGAAAAGCAAGAATAAATACTAAGAATAATTCATGATGAGAGAAGAAAAGTAAAAGGCAGAAAAGGGGGGAAATAGGTACATCTGCTTAAAAGTTCACCACTTATTTGTGTGAAATACATACTGTATCGGCAGTCATGAAGCTTATTTCATAGAGACAGAGAAAATTAAAACATGCATTTAATTTCATCTATATAGTGAATCATATAAAAAGTGTTTGCTTTCTTCAAACATGAGGAAGTTCTAAATGCTGGGCAGCGCAATCCTCTCTAACTTTGGAGCGGTGGAGTGCATGCTCCGCCATTCCAAAGCATCACAAATGTGCTGTAAAGCAAATTTGCGACGACTTGTGAGTAAGGGCTGCAGGCGCGGAGGTCAACAGCCCTCACTCTGCCGCCTGGGGCTGCCATTTTTGACAGCTTCCCCCATGTTTCTGATGATAAACATGGTAACTGGGCAAAGAGGCACCTTTTAAAGTGGTGTCCTCTTATAGAGTATTTAGCAGGGGGAGAGCAACTGTCCCTCTTCACCCCAGCATGGCGACTTTTCCAGTGGCTGTTGCTAGTTTCTCTTCTGTATTTTTTTTTAAGTGTGAGCCCTTTGGGGATGGAACTATTTATTGATTTATTTCTATGTAAGCCACTTTGTGAACTACTCTGTTGAAAAGCTGTGTGTGTGTATGTATTCTACACACACGTGCGCGCGCGCGCGCACACACACACACCGTGTTTTCCCCAAAATAAGACCTCCCCTGAAAGTAAGACCTAGTGTGGTTGATTACAGAGATCTGTGCCATGGCCGCCTGCTCAGTGTGGCCGCCGGCACTCTACTGTACAGTGAAACCTTGGATTGCGAGCATAATTCGTTCCAGATACGTGCTTGTAATCCAAAGCACTCATATATCATAGCAAATTTCCCCATAAGAAATAATGAAAACTCAAATGATTTGTTATTCTGCAAGAGATCCCTGTGTGTGTCTGCAGAGGAACAATAGCATCTCCTGGGCTCAGTTCATTAACAAGCTGCTTTCCCCCGTCCCCCTCAAAGCCTCTTGCAAAGTCCGATCTGCAGAACCGGAACCTAGTTCTACAGAGTAAAAGTCTTTGCAAGAGGCAGGGACATGAGGGGGAGGGGGAGAACAGCTTGTTAATGAGCTAGGTTTGCAAGAGCAAAACGGCAGGGACATGAGGGGGAGGGGGGAAAGCAGCTTGTTAATGAGCTGAGCCTGGGAGACGCTGCTATTCCTTTGCAAACACACACAGAGATCTCTTGCAGAACACCATGTACTCGTATTGCAAGACCTTGCTCGTTTATCAAGTCAAAATTTATAAAACAATTTTGCACTCGCACACCAAGTTACTCGCAATCCAAGGTTTTACTGTACTGAGCCTCAGAACGCGTCACTGCGTCTGACTGCCTTTTCGCAGAGCCCTGTGAGCTCAGCTTTTTTCCTTGCAGATCATCGCCTTTTTTCCTTCTACCAGCCTGCTGGGTTACCTTCGTTTGTCTCCCCCCCCCCCCATCATCTCAGACCTACCGTGCCTGTACAGGGGCAGAGTGTTTGTGTGCCACAATCAGTGTGAGGGGCCTCAGTTAGCGGCGGCTGGAGATCTGAAGGGAAAGGATCTTCACGTCGGGGGACGACGTGGCTACTGCAGATGAACACTGGGCAGTCGAGGCTGTCTCGTGTTGCTGCCTCCCGTCGTGAGCTCTCCCCAACCTCCTCGTCATTGCCGCCCTGTGTGGCCTAGTCCCGGGGCGTGCTCATGTTCAGCTCCGACAACACTGTTGACGACCGTGTGCCTGCTGGCAGCGGCCTCCTTCTAACACCCAGAGAGCAAGAGAGAGAGAGAGAGAGAGAGAGAGAAGGCAAGGTGAGGAAGAACGCTTCGTACTCCCACTAGCCCCTGGGTTAGCCCGATTCCTTAACAGGGCAGAACAGCTCCATTTCTTCCCCCCACCTCCCCTTGTGTGGCTTTTTGAAGTAATGGCTTTCTGACTTTTGCGCTCCGAGGGGGGTAGGGAGATGGGCAGGTGGCCCGAGGCTGCAGCAAGCCCCCAGGCTCCCATTTTAGCTGCTGTAAAATCATCCTCTGATCTGAAGGTTGTACATAAATTTTTTTGCGTGATTTTTGCTGGCACTCATATATATAAGACCTCCCCTGAAAAGTAAGACCTACCGTATTTTTGGGGAGCCAAAATTAATATAAGACCCGGTCTTATTTTCGGGGAAACAGGGTGTGTGTGTGTGTGTGTGTGTGTGTGTGTACATATATATATGAGCCAGCGGGTGGCGCAGTGGGTTAAACCACTGAACCATGAGCTGTCGATCGAAAGGTCGGCAGTTCGAATCCGTGCGACGGCTCCTGCCAAGCTAGCAGTTCGAAAGCAAGAAATTGCAAGTAGATTAATAGGTACCACGTGAGCGGGACGTTAACAGCGTTCCATGTGCCTCAGTGTTGAGTCATGCCGGCCACATGACCATGGAAACGTCTTCGGACAGCACTGGCGCTTTGGCTTCGAAACGGAGATGAGCACTGCTCCCTAGAGTCGAACATGACTGGACTTAATTGTCAAGGGATACCTTTACCTTGTATGTATGTATGTACGTATGTACGTATGTGTATATAATGAGTTCCCACGCTAAGATTGTTTTGTTCAAAAAGCCTAATGCATACAAAATTAAAACTAGTGCAGTTTGGTATGTTTTGTTAATTTATCTAAAATTATGATCACTTTGATAATGCTGACGCTGGACTTGTGAGAAACATCATTGAAAGAATTGCCTGATTTTAATCTTTTTATTAAACGGCCGGATAACCCGGATCTTTTTGTTTTTAATTCGTTGGTATGCACGAGCCGTGAAAATCTAAGTTTGTATATAATTTTATTTAAATGTTTAGTCTTATCTGAAGAATAGTGGGGTTTGAAATACTATTCCAGGGAAGATGTTAGTGTTGAGTATTTTTCGAGTGTGAAATTTAACACGTGTGACTCTTTAAAATGAAAATCAGCAGTCAGTACCATCTGCATCTGCAGGAGAACGCTTCCTGTTGTTTGAAAGCCGCATTTTTCTCTGTAATTTGATGTGTTTCTGTTGTGCTAATGGGATGCAAGAACTACCCATAGAAAATGAAGAGCAATCTTGATAATTTCAGGCATTAAATGAACTAAGTTCTTTTTTGAGAGACTTATACTGCTTTGAACAATAACTACCCATGCTTCTCATCCTGAATAGCTGCTCCCTGCGCTTTTACTGACATCTTCAAAACCAGCAAAAGGAGACAGGCTATTTTCTTATAGCAGGTCATCTTGTGGGAAGAATCTTGAATGGAAGCTAAGAAAGACATGTATCCTGCAGCCAACTGGCAGGTGTTAACAATCATTACTTCAATTTCCCCTGTTTTCAGCAAAAGGGATTTAGAATTGATTTTTTCCATGTGACTTAGTGTCAATACTGCAAACAACTAAGCATTTCTGTTAACCTTTCATTATTTTTTAATCACCTTAACTATATCCTCTTTTGAAGTTGTTATAGATGCACACAAAATACGTCACCTAAATGTTAATATGTTTTTGAGTCAGAGCTGCAGCTTTTAAAGCAAAATAGTGATTAATCTACGTTCATAAACAAAGACAAAACAGGTATGCAAATTATAAACAATCAGAAGGAAAGCGGGTCCAACTTCTGCTAGTCCAACACTTCTTAATTCTGCTAGTCCAACACTATCCATTTTTCTATTTATCCAATAAACCAATGGTTCTCAAAGTGGTTCATGGCCCACAATTGAAGCCACAAACTGTCCCCTGCGCACTTAAGGGGCGGGGACAGCATGGTGGCAGCGGTGGCGATCCCAGGGATTGCTACTGAAAAAGTACCCTAAAACATTTTTGTTTCACTTACTGGGGGGGCTTCCGGGAGGCCTGTGCAACCGCAGGCCTCCCCGATCTTCAGGTCGCCGAAAAATGGCGATTCCTGGGCACTTCCGGATTTTGCCCACTCTGAGCCTGTCACCAGCGTTTGCAGAGTTGTGATTTCCAACTTGTTGTGGTCTCCAACCTGGAAGTAATTGGTGATGATGTCATCATCATTTATTTCCAGTGGTATGTGAGGTGGTCCGTGGTGCGGTAGGTGGTTTGTTGGGTCAGGAGGTTAAAAACCCTAATGAGTTCATGGCAGAGATTTGGACCAAATAGGTTTTGAGTCATAGCTCAGGTTCTTAGCCAGTATGCTACACCAACTTGCTCTTATATTATAAATTAAAAAGATATTGTGACCGGAGAACAATAAAAGCTGGAGATATAAAGAGCTAGATGCAGATTTTAATCATGTTTTTTGGAAGCATGGAACAATTAAGCAGTAGCGGAACATTTATTTAGTTATTTACACTATTTCTACCTTGTTTTTCATGAGATTACCAAAGTGGTTTACAACTACAATATTAGGAATGAAGAATAAAAACAACAAATGATTTTTTTTAAGTAAATCAAGATAGCTGGGAGTTGAAAAGCTCTTTCATCCAGGAAAGTCTTCGGTTTCTGCCTGAAGCTAAAGGAGAGGGAGCAAGTCTAAAATCCCTCGGAAGAGCATTTCCCAGGTGAAGCTCTGCCATAGAAGAGACTCTCTCTCTCTCTCTCTCTCTCTCTCTGGTTGAGGCCTGCTGGGCACCACAACCTAGAACAGATGTTTTGTTTATTGAACAAACATCCAGATAGATCATCCCAGATGTGGTCATTTTGGACTCCCAAAATAGAATTGTTGTGAATGACTTTGAAGTAGTTTCTACCCTTTTAACAACTACTAAAATATTGATTATCAACTCCTAGAAAAAGTCTATTGTGCCACTGATTTCAGATGGTATGTGAGACATTGGAACCCTGTTCAAGATAACTTCTTGTATTCAAAACATATTCAAAACTTTGAGAATAAGATTGTACAAAATAAATGTATATGAAGTTACATATAATAAATGTATATGAAGTTTGAGGCCTTCTGGAATGAGAAATGCCGGGGTAATACTTGTTCATATGCATAAATCAAATCTCTAATTTAATTATTTGAGATGAGAGAACTGCATACTTTAATTGTATCTTTCTCTCCCCCCCCCCCCCCCGTTTTGTTTGTGTTTTTCTACAATATACTTTTTCAAAAGTTGGTGAACACTTTTCACTTTTTGGTCTTTATGACTTCACAAGATTCCAAAGACTACTTCATATCACTAAGTAAGGATACATCCTAAGGGATCCACATCGCTATTTTTGATTTGAATTGATTGATCTATTCAGTTCCACCTATATTCAGTGGTGTTTTGTGTTCATTAGAAATACTACATATTAACTCTTAGGCAAGCTTCAGAACATGTCAGTGTAAAACGATTATGGGAAATAACTACTTTATAAAGTACCTGGAATAATGACTTTAGATAGAACTCCTTTAGGTACCTTGTTCAGTTCTAAACCTCTTCAGCAATAGTTAGTTGAGGGAGAAACTCTATCCGGGAAACATCACCAAAGAAAAGTTTCCATCACTGGGGAATGAGTGAGATGGAATGCTCAGAAATAGTTGACTCTATACACAAGAGATGTACAGTATGTGAATCTACTCCTGTGATTAAAACACAGAATGCATAAAATGTTTGTGGGATTTTTCGGTTATTGGCTGATTGCTGCCTTTCCACCTGCTCCAGAAGAAAGAAACTATCCCACAGGAATCCAGACAGAGTTATTATACATGTTGTTGCTCTGGACGGAGCCAGGAAGCAGTTGGTTTGCATTGTGGCTGTGTGTTTGTATTGCTTTCAGCCAAAAAAACACTCCTTACAGCTCCACACAAGTAGATGTAAATGTGAAGCCATGAATATTCTGCCTTTGTGATCTTGGGTTTAGGCTGCAATCTTAATTATCCCATTGAACTCAGTGGGACTAATTTCTGAAAGATCAATCAGTTAAATCTTCTGTTACTGTTGAGAAAGCCAGCTGATGAAGGACTGGTGATCTGTACTTAGTAGACTGATGGTCTCTACAGGTCAACTGAAGACAAAGTTAAAATCCTGTGATTGTAAAGTAGTAGAACTCATATAGTTAATTGAGATGATAATCCTCATTTTTCCTATCTGTTTGGAGTTTTTTTTTTAAGTTAAAGTATTTATCTATATGTTCAAGGAAGCATGTATATAGCTGCTATAATAATAATAATAATAATAATAATAATAATAATAATAATAATAATAATAATAATAATAATAATACCTTGAGTATTTATATATCGCCTTTCTTGGTCATTGGATTTCTCCTCTGATTTTAATTCAAGGCGGTGCACAGAGGCAGGCAATTCTAAACCCTCGAAGGGGGGTTTACAGTTCTAATCTTTCATAGATTAGATTCTGTTATTTCTGTTACTATAATTTCTGTTATTATGATTGGTGGGATGCATAAGGACGAATGGCTGGAATACTACAAGAACTCTTGAGGGCAGTGGTGTCGCTACGCCCCCACGGGGAGCCGCCTGGCCCCGCCCCCGCTTCGGCACCCATGTGATGCGGGGGTGTGACATCACGCCGTCTCCAACCCCCCCCCCCCCCGCTGTTTTGACTTGTTTTCCGAGCTGTATGGAGGCTCGGGCCGGCAGGTGGGCCAAAACGCGGCCATTCCGTGTCAAAAAAGAGCCGCCTGAACGTAACTTTGCACCCTCCTGAGCCCGTGATTTCGCCACTTCCGCCAGTTCAGGGGTCCGCGTCCTGGGGCCCTGGGCACCAAGGCCCCCCCCCGACAACGCTACTGCTTGAGGGGCAATATGTCTCTATGCAAGTTACATACAGAGACACATTGCATTGCTTGCAGGATATTTGACAGTGAGAGCCAGGGTAGCCAATCTCAGAAACTGGGAGGGAAGCTGCCTTTCCCTTCATCACAACAGAAAATAAGACAGTGCTTTACTTATTCCCATCTGCTTATGCCAAAAACAAAGCAAAACACCAAAGTGGTGCGCTCAAGATCACCACTGGAGAAAGTCTAAACTTACTCCCTGCTCCAGTAGACTCTTGCCATGGAACATCAGTAGGCTTACCATATCGCCGACCGGGACGCTCCGTTTTGCCCTTAAGGGGCGGGGCGGGGGGAAGGGAACAAGAGCGCGCCCGGGCAAAACGGCAAAACGGAGCGTCCCGGTCAGCGATATGGTAAGCCTAAGCATCAGGCCTGCTTATGTCTATGTACCCCCCTTCTTCCTCCTGGGTTCTGTTTCTTGGTTACCCTATGTCCAGGGCCTGGCCTGCCGGCTCCACCGAAAAGGGCACCAGATGCATCAGGATGGCGGCCAAATCCACAGCTCAGTGCAGTTGATGTGGAAGTGGGGCCACCTGGCGAGGCAGGTCCTGCCCCACACAATGCCGCACAGCGTGAATGGCTGGAACAGGCGCCAGCAGCTGGTCTGGCAGGCGCCAGCTGGATGAAAATGCCTCCCCTCTCTCTGCCAAGAAGCGGCCAAGGGCCAGCTTTGACCCCAGTGGCCAAACAGCTGGCTGCCAGCCCAGGCCCAGGGAATGTCTTGCAGAATTAGGGCCTTTGAGTAAGGCAGCTAAAGCTGAGGAGATGCCTTGTAGGATCAGGGCCTTCAAGGGAGGAGGTGGTAAGGGACAAGAGGATTCCTTGCAGGATCAGGCACTTGGAGCACAGGGGGTGAAACCTGGGAGGAGCTTCCAGTATATAAGTACTCATCCCAGGCCAATGAGGAGACTCAGTGTAGGGTAGGCAGTTGGGCTGTGCAGATGGCTATCCTGCCTGTGACTAGAGGAGGCCATCGTGAACTAATGTGAGATAAAATAAATTTAAGTTTCATAATCCTGTCTTGGACCAAATAATTTTTTAAGCACATTCAGTTTGCTGTTTGTAAATTGTTAGGTGATGTTTTTGCTGTGTGCCTATGGTTTTACCAAATGTACACATCAGAATCCCTGCGCCAGATAAGAATTTCCAGATTGGTACTTACGTGGTTCATGGTCACGGCAACCCTTTCAGTGTGCTTTGGAACCATTTTGGAGGTGGGATCAGCAGCACTGAAAAGCCTTTGGTGCGCCTGGTGGAATGGATCATGCCTCTGTAGTTTAAAAAACTTCTTCTTGTATGCGTTGATCTAGTTAGATGTACAGGGTGTCTACAAATGATTGGAGGGGTTTTGTGATTTTTTTAAATGACTGTAATATTAGCAATATGCCGCATGAGTTGGATGTTATGAGACATGCATTGCTCAAAGTTTGCTTTGGGCGTCGCTAGCAGCTGTGAGAGGGCAGTGGGTTTTTTTAGTCGGCAAGATGGCTTCAAACAGCGAGAAAGTGTTTGCTGTCGCTTTTGACTTAACCCCCTGTGATTTTTTCGTGTGGGGTTATGTGAAAGACTCTGTGTTTGTGTTACCTTTACCAGCCGATCTACCAGAACTGCGGGCTCGCATCATCAATGCCTTTGCTCACATTGATAGAGACATGCTAACTCGAGTGTGGGAGGAACTAGATTACAGAGTTGATGTTTTCCGAATCGCTCAAGGGGCACATATCGAGCACCTGTAATATGCCCCCCCAAAATTGTGTGTTGTTATATGTTGCAAAGTTTTGTGATCATATGTCAAATAATAAACCTACAATAAAATTGTGAAACCGCTTCAATCATTTGTAGACACCCTGTAAATGAATGCATGTAAACCTGAAAGCCAAACAAATGCATACAGATGTGTGCTTCCAAGCGAAGTTTTTTCACTAAAAACATGCTCACATGGGGCAACTCTGGCTGGGACTGGTATGTATGGGAACGAGGAAGTTCTCTCTCCCCCCCCATGCCATTTCCAGTGAAAAATCCCCCCCATACTATTATTTATTTATTTATTTAAAGAATTTGTAGCCCGCCTTTCTCCCGAAGGCACTCAAGGCGGCTTACAACATATTAAAATACATATAAACAACGTTAAAACAATTAAACACATTAAAATAATTAAAAACACTTGAGATACTAATTTGTTTCTGAAATGGCGATTGAGAAAATCAGTACTTCAGTGGCAAATCATTGTGCCTGAAGGGTGTTTTTTCAGCTTGAAAATGCTGTGGCCAACCTCCCCCTCTCCATCTGTTCCAGCCCCAATCAGGATCACATTCCCCCACATGTGCCTGTTTTTTGTGAAAGAGTGGAGCTTCTGGTTGAAAGGGTAGCACACATTTGCATGCATTCTACCTACCCATACCCGCATGCCACCTGCCACAAGGGATGGTTAGCCTAGCTCTTAACCAAACCACCCCACTGGAACAAAAATCCTAACAATGCCCTCTGCAGGTCCATCAGAAACTATTCGGCCCCAAGGTCCGACAGGTGCACACCATCCCCTCAGAACACTCCCACCGCATAATGCGTGATGCGCGGGTGGGCAATAACTGCTCCCAAGTTCCTTCTAACCACCCGCCCCAGGTAGGCATTTGTTTTCCTCCTAGCCAAATCAACTGCTCGGGGATGCCGCGCCCCCTGCCATATCCTCCGGGGAAGTATATTTGACCATAGGATGCGAATCCCTGGTATCCAGTGCTCTATCACTAAGTCATTGTGGATCTGGAGCCTCAAGGACATAGAAGACCTCTGGCCCAGAACATTTCCCCCCAAATACAATACTAACACCTGGGGCGGTGGATGGTGCTCCAAAAACTCCCTGAGTAGGGGATCTACTTCAATCCCTGGCCTGGGGAATCGCGTTGCTGCTCGTTGGAGCAGTACTAAGCCGCTCGTGGCTCCGAGGAGGATGCCGAGGCCTGCTTTTAACGAGCTAAGCCTTATGCGTCCTCTTCGGTTGCTTCCCAGGCAGCGACTGAGGAGCCGGGCAGCGCCGCAGCATTCCTCTGTTGCTGCCTGGGCCACGTGACCGTCTCCCAGCCAATCAGCTGGCTGGGAGATTGCACCATTGCTCTGGGGCGCTCTGCGGGGGCAGGGCAAAGCCTCCGAGACGCTAGGAGCGTCCCAGAGTAATTATCATACAAAATACGTACACAAACATATTGTTAGCAAGATAATAGAGCCGCTTTCAAATGTGTCCATTGGATATAAATTGCATTTATAATCTTTTGGAATAGGAATGCTATTTAGAGTCTTGTTTTGTTGTTTAATCTTCCTTTGTTGTATAAAAACATTTACCAAAAAATGCCAGATGAGGCACTCAGGTTTTAAATATAAATCATATACAGTATTATGATCTAAAATCCATATTGTTGCTAGTTATATATGTAATCAATATTCCATAAGTAGCTCAAATAGAAATAAAACAGGGTAGATTTTCAAATGTAAAAACATGATTTCTCTGCTGGAAAAGGACCTAATTGTGGGTACTGTCTCAGTAGAGAAACAATGGAAGCTTGTTCTATTATTTATATGAATTGACTGACTTGGCAGATTTCACTGCAGTAACCCTTTCTCTTGCAAGTGCAGATACGAGAGGGGAAAGAGAATTTGCTTTTCTTGAAAATCAAGGGTAACACTGGTACTGCAGTCCTGCGTAAGGATCCAGCCAGCAGCCCAGGGTCGCCCGCTGGATCCTGTGCTCCATCAGCTAGGCTGCCATCGGGCTGGAGGGCTACTCGGGGAAGGGGGCACTCGTGTAAAGTGTAAAGTGTAAAGCCTGGCCGGCCCGACCAGCCTCCTCGGATTTCCGCCAGCAAAATTGCTGGCCGAATTAGGAGGAGGCCGTGTAATGGGTCCGGCAGGGTCCAGGATATGGCCAAAGCCATCCCCCGCCCCCTCCCGGGTTGGCTGGGCCAATGGCCCCCCTCCCTCGCCTGGTGAAATGCCCCCGCACTCACCTGATCCCCACTTACTTCGGCCGGCGGACACACGGACGTTCTGGTCTCTGCACCAGCCTTCCCTGCTCCAGAGTAGTTGCGAACGTGCTTTACGGCATGTTCACGACTACTTCCAGCGACGGAACGCTAGTTCCATTGCCGCGTACTTGCGCAGGATTGTGCTCTCAATATTGTTTAAAAAGATAAACAATTCTTGTGAACTTATGACTTCTAGGCAGATTTGCAGAAAGGCAAATATATTGTTTTGTTATTAAAGAGTCTTTCAAATTCACCTTTTAATTATTATTATTATTATTATTATTATTATTATTATTATTAATGAATATATACCACTTTTCAACAAAAAAAGTTCACAAAGAGGTTTAAAGAGAAAATCACATAACTAAATGGCTCCCTGTCCCAAAACGGCTCACAATCTAATAAAAGGCAGAAAGAACACCAGAAAAGACACTGTGCTGGGGTGAAGAGGAACAGTTACTCTCCTCCTGCTAAATATAAGAGGAGCACCAGTTGAAAAAGTGCCTCTCTGCCTAGTTAGCATATGAGCTCATTCTTGGAAACAAGATGGGTAGCACACTGCTTAACCCTTCACCACACACCCTGTGGAAATTGAATTTAAAGTACAAATATTATAATAGAAATGTTAAGCATTTTGAGGTGTGTGTCCTGTTGCTAACATGAACAAAACAGAACAAATTTATTGTATTAGTCTTGTATGTGAAAGATATTTGTTATTTATGGCCCAATCCTGCGTAGATATCCGCTTGCGGAGCACGCACTCCACAGGTAGAGGGTGCCATAAACGTACTGTGAAGTACATTTTCAACACCCTTGGCGTAAGGCCCGCTGGTGCTGAGGCCTGCAGGCCTTTCTCCGCTATGAACCCGACCCTGCAGCCACCAGAGCAGGTATCGGTTGCACTGGTGGGTGCAGGGGTGGGGGAAGGGCAGGCCAGGTGGCCATTGGCCGAGCTTTCCCGGGAAGGGGGCGGGGATGTTGGCAGTGAGATCCACCAATATCCCCATTCCCATTCCTGGGCTCAGTGGCCCTTTCCCTGCCGCCCAAGACGTACATCCGCTCAAGAGCCGACGTACATTTGAGGAGGCCCATTGGGCCCTGGCAGCCCTACACTGCGGGAAGGGAAGTCCCTGGGTCATGCGAAAGGGGCCCGGGAAGGGCTGAGGATCCTGTGGCCAGCCCTATGGGTTGGCCGCAGATCCATACGCAGGATCAGGCTGATCCTATGCTTAGGAGTTTCCATGCTCAATGTATATTTTCAGATGTTAAAAATGTTGGCAAATAATTGAATTTTTGAGCAAAAGATATACTGTAAATACTGTACTTTCCTTTAACCCCAAATTAGGCAATTTTGTTGCTTCCCCTTTTGTTGTATGCTGACGATATGTTGCTTATGTCATGTACAAAGATTGGGTTGAAGCGTTTAATTGCCTCCTGTATTGATTATTTATCCCCTAACAAATTGCTTTTGAATTATGATAAATCTAAAATCTTGGTATTTGGTAACCAGTAGAAACCAACTCCCTGGATTTTTGAGGGGAGAGCAATTCAACAAGTCAAAGAATTTAGGTATCTTGGTATACTGTTTCATCATAGGCATCACTGGACCACCCTTCGACAGGCTGCCATTTCCTCGACCAAGCTTTCAGCACATGCCATCTTGCACATTTACACCTGGGGCAGTTCCTACATCCCCGTGGCCATTCAGATTTTTAAGTCTAAAGTCCTAGTGCAACTTTTGTTTGGTATTCCTATCTGGATTTCTGCCCTCTCCATCACTGTTGAGCGTATTCAGTCCTGTTTCTTATACAAGATATTTGCGGTTCCGCACTGCATTCCTTACACAGCATTGTGCCTTGAAGCAGGCCTGCACAAGATTGAAACTTTGGCCTAGCTCAGATTTTTGAAATTCTGTTTAGGGGCTTGTTATGCTGCGGAGCAGAACATTCTGCTTAGAAATAGCTTGTCTGACTCTTCCCTCTCCATGGGCCTAGCATTATTTTACAAAAAAAAGTGCTTTCCATTGGCTTATCCCCTGATATTATAGGGGGTTGACCTTTATCAGTTGCTCTTAAAATTATTCGAACCTGCCTATTTGACATCGAAAATCAGGATTTGCATGCGGCAGCCCTTAAATCTTGTTCACCCTTACACTTCAGTCTTGCGTGGCCTTTGAACTTGACCCCCAGTTATCTACGTGTTTTATTTACCCCCTCGATGCGTCGAGTCTTTACCCTGGCAAGGTTTAATGTATTCCCTTCTAATGTTCTATGAGCCAGAGTTGGTAGATCAGCAGAGTGTACCCAGGCCTGTTCATGTGATTCGCTTACACCTGAGTCGTTACCCCATATGATTCTGTATTACCCCCATTATAATGATTTATGTCAACAGTTTCTGATGCCACTTCTGACCTTTTCTTTTGGGTCAGATATTGACACTATCTGTTTTTAATTGGATGGGAAAAATGAGAATCGCAAATAAGATTGATTAAGAAAGACAAGAGCCACTCCGTCAGAGATCAGCCCAGCCCCAGAAGCTGAAGGAGAGAGAATGAGAGGGTATAAGCATGGTATTCTAGCCAAATTCCCACACCGGCAATGCCATCTTGTTTCTCTAATTCTCTCTTATGTTTCGGATGGATATAGTTAATACATTTGGGTTTTCATGGTAAATTTATGGAGAGTCACAGGAGAAAAAGCCACACAAAAATTTTAAAATCCCACAAAATATAAATAGAACTTGCCTCACAAGCAAGCAATAGCTGACACCTTTGTATTGTCATTGTTTTAATCCAGAAGACATATGGAAACATGGCTGGAGGATAAGATCACTGCTCCCTAGTCAGAACCGCCTTTCTTCAGTCCACAGCATCTGCCTAAGCACCAGCCAAGTGATTAGCCTGCTGTGTCTTTTCATTCCTATACAAGTGAAATATCACGGTATTCATGATGTCTGCCATCCCAACAAAATATCATTTAATTAATGAAATTATAAGCATTCTGACTGTTTTAGCTCCCACACATACCTGGGCAGCTTTCCATGTTCTCAGCTGTGAAAAGTCATGGATAATTTTATATGAATTGGAAAATCCATTACTGTTCTGACATACATGTTGCCTTAGCTATGGTATTAATCTTTGATTAAATTAGATCCCACTCCAGATGGTTGGGTTTACTATGTGATCATTCTGTATTCTTCAGGACTGAACCAACATTTATGTATTTCTTTAACATGGGAACTCATTTTCATGGTAGTCATTAATTTTAAGCAAGAGTTTGTGTCTGCTACATTAATGGGGTACTGATAAAGAAATCATCTCCCTTAAGCCATTGTTGGCTATTTATTCTTCATACCTTAGACTGCAACTGCTATATAAGTGCCAATTATCTATAATTTTGCTGAACTTAAGACACTCGCTTTCTCCCTTAAAGGTTATATAACTTAGCAAATAAAGGCCAAACTAAACATGCACCTGATCATGTAACTATGGAGGGTTTTGCAACAGTGGAAGACACTTCCACTGTTACAAAATGGCTGCTGACAATGCAGAGCACTTCCTTTTGGGAGTGCTGCTGTGAGAGGCACCAGTGCTCCCTGTCCGTCACCAGACCTGTTCACGGATGCCAGAGCAGGTGAGGCTGCAGAGGGGGCAGAGAGGAAGAGATACTGGGAAGGAAGGGGGAGGAACAAGGTGGGGAGGCTGGGGGAGGGGGTGGATCTGACAGCAATGGCACGCGTCAGATCCTATCCCCTTTTCTTGCAGCCTCCCTGTCCCCTTTCTCTCAGACTTGGCACAGGTCCAAGAAGACCTATTGCAGAGTGGGAGGCTTACGGAGGGGTAAGGGGATTTAAATCCTCTTTCCCCTCCAAAGCCTCCTGTCCTGATCCACCCCCCTCTGGATACAGCGAGCTCCTTTATGGCATGGCTGCACCAGCGGGGGAAGGGGGTGGATAAGTTTGGGGTCTTGGACATATTTATTCATGGACGTATCTTTGGTTCTCTGTTGATTTTTGGCATAGCCGAGGAAAATGTAGAAGACAGGTGATTCTGAGCCACCTGTTTACAAGCTTGATCTTGGCACACTGAGAAGACAAATGAGTCACAGGCATAGTTTAGAACAGCCTAAGGGCTGCTCTGAGTCATACCCACTGCAACAGACCCCTGGAGACTACTACAGCACTTGCCAAAGATCAAGCAGTGTCCTGTGCTGCAGCACTTTTTTCCCCTTCTTTTTCTGCTTGTACAAATCCTCTTCCATGGATCAGGGAGGAGTGACAAGAGATTAGCTGACACCACTCCAGCAGTCACAGGCTGTTACACCCAAGGCCTGATTATGTAATTCCCTTCAGTAACCAATCCATTCCTTCCATTCAGTAGCCAACATGCTGCTTTGGCACAGGGCCAGGTCCCAGTGCTCTGGCAAAGGAATGAGAGGTCTCCTTCCAGTGCCACGGAGGGTTTAGTGTCAAATCCTGTGCTTTACTGCCTATACATAGCACAGCATAGGCTTCTTTGTGATCCTTGTCTCCAAATGCAGAATGTTTATGTTTGTAAACCTTTTTTTTTTTTAGAAACATATAGTCACAAACCCTGCCATTCCTTCTATATTTTAATCTTTCTTTTTCTTCACCTCTCATTCACATCTAGCTAAGAACATCTGGCATATTTGCACCAATATCTTGATTGAATGAAAATTTATAGAGAATTAGTAGCTTGTTTAGCCTACTATTACTTTATTGTTTGTTGTTATGATTATTATTGCAGCAAATATGATGCAGTGAGCAGAACATAAGACCGGGAAGACCCAGGTTCAAATGCCCATTCCAACTTAAAGCTCACCGGTGACCTTAAACAAGTCACTATTTTTCACCCTATCCTAACTCACAGGATGTTATGAGGATGGGAGATGAGAGGGTGAAGGACATGTACGGTATTCTGGGCTCCTTGGAAGAAGAGCAGGATAAAAGTTCAATAATAAATGTATTATTATTAGCCACACAAGCTTATAAATTGTGCATACAGTTTTACCCGCCCAAGATGTTTTCCTTTCTAGAAATGCATCAAATATTATTATGCATGTCTGTTAATAGAAGATGGAGTTGGATAAATGTATTTATATCCCACATTTCTTCCAATGGGGACTCACAGCACAATCCAACTTGGTAACTTTTGTGCCATTGTAACCAGCGGCGCAGTGAGAACGGGAGGCCCCAGAATGGAAAAGGGATTCAAATCCCTTCCAAAAGAGGAATTCAAAGGGGATTTGAATCCCTTTTCCGTTCTGGGATCTCCTGTCCTCGCTGCGCCGCTGGTTGCACCAGCACAAAAGTTAAGTCGGATTGCGCTGTCAGAAACCTAAAAAGATGGAATAAAAAGCAAAGTGGATACAGATAGATTTTTCTCCCTCTCTCATACTACTAGAACTCAGGGTTCCTCAATGGAATTTATCAGAAGTAGGTTCAGAATGGAGAAAAGGAAGTACTAATTTCACACTACGTATTGTTAACTTATGTCAATGGTTCTCAAACATTTTAGCACTGGGACTCACTTTTTAAAACGACATTCTATCGGGACCCACCTAGCTTTACGAGACTTAAAAAGGGGCGATCTAGAAAGAAATAATTTATTTATTTATTTGTTTATTTATTTACAGGTAATAATTTCTTTGTTTAATTTGCAAAAACTCAATCCATTTCTTGTAATGAAGCAGCCCTAATAAATAGCCTCAAGGCTTGAGGGGCTTAGTTATGCGACCCAGCATTCACCTTCTCCCACTACCTGTCATTGACAGACTTGGAAAAAAATACACCAGAAAAATGATGATCAAACATTCATCTCCATATATTTACGTAAGCTTGTAAACTGCAGGAGCTCAGCTGTTTAACATAACATAAGAAGAGTCCTGCTGGATCAGGCCAAAGGCCCATCTAGTCCAGCTTCCTGTATCTCACAGTGGCCCCACCAGATGCCTCAGGGAGCACACAATACAACAAGATACCTGTATCCTGTTGCCACTCCCTTGCATCTGACATTAAGAGATAGCCTATTACTAAGACCAGGAGGTTGCTCATCCCCATCATGGCTTGTAACCTGTGATGGACTTTTTCTCCATAAATCTGTCCAATCCCCTTTTAAAGGCATCCAGGCCAGATGCCATCACCACATCCTGTGGTAAGGAGTTCCACAAACTAATTACACGCTGGGTAAAGAAATATTTCTTTTGTCTGTTTTAATACTCCCTCCACTCAATTTTAGTGGATGGGTGGTGACAAGACTGAGAGGTGAGGGGAAGGGCATAGGGGAAGCCAAGTGGGTGCTTTAGAAGCCTCAGAGGTCCCCACACACCCCATTTTCAGGAAAAAAACCATTTTCCCCAAAGTGACTTGACTCGTGGTTTTTGGCCTTACTCGCACTCGACTCACACTTGTACAATAATGACTCACATTTGACTCGTACTTGCCCAAACATTTTGGCACTGACTTGCACTTGTGCAAAAATGACTCGCACTTGCACTTGTGACCTAGTTACTTAGATACGTCCCTGCTAATTGTTACAACAGTTGTTTTAGCAAACTGTTGCCTTGACTGCATCTGCAAGGGGTCAGATCAAATTTGGCAACTGTAGACCTTGTAGTATGAAATATCAGATAGATTAAAAAAACTTACATCTTTTGTTGTAGCAACCTTTATTTGTGGAAAGGTTTGCAAGGTTTTGAATGTCAGGCAGAGGAGAGAGGCAGTGAATTCTCAACTCTCCATAGAACAAAGTTGATTAACAAATGGAAATGCCTATACTATAACTGCATAGATCTTGTCTATCACCACTGCTCCTCCAGGTATTTTATTTTGAGAGGGAACAGCTGGCAGGGTGGAGAGTAAGGGAGAGGAGGCAGAAAATACCCTAAGGCATATGATCTATCACGAAATTGCCTAGTGAGTCTTCATGGCTTATGCAATACATGAATAACTTCCTTTCCACTGCAGGAATAAATAGTCTTGCATTAGAGATTTGTCTGAAGGACTTCCACAGTTCTGAAGGGAAAAATAGGCAACTGCATCACTAGCCCATGGTTTTTCCTTTCTTTCCATAGAAGCACCTAAAATTGACTTGAATGAAAGTAAGATTAAAATATGGCAGATGTACCTTTTTGTGGCACACTTCTGTTAACAGCTGGCTTTGGAATTTCCTGGCATGTTGTCTTTTGACTGTCCTTTCATTACTGCTGGGATTTGCCAAGCATATGTTCCTCAGTTTAGAGAAGCCACGTAATGTAATGTATGTACTCATTTGCCACCATGGGAGGACGCTTCTAAACACATAATTCTGACAATAAATCTCCCCAGTTATACATAACCTAAAATGATGGACAATAGAAAACCAACTGTGAACTGTACTTTGTAGATGTTGCTGGAGCTTTATGGATGTAGAAGCATATTGATTTCTTATGTCATGGACCTCAGTACCCCAAAAAAGCATTGGCCCCCACCCTTGGAGGGCCGGCGCTAGTTACTTTGACCTGCCCCGGCTCGCTGGGCCAAAGGCGGGAGCTACTCGACAGCTGATTGGCTGTCGGGTCAAGGGGGCGGGACTGAGGAGGCTCGGAGCTGATGCTTTGTTCAGCTCTCCTCAGTCGCGTCCCTAAGATGGAAACCCTGCCCGCCCGTCCTGCTTTCAGTCCGAGATTAGCTGGTTGCCCTCAGGGGCCAGGTAGGAATTTTTTTCTCACAGCCTGATTGGCTTTTGGCTGTGGGTTTTTCGCCTACCCCGGACTGTGGTTTGTGGGGGGTAATTTAATTAGGTTACATCATTGGTCACTTTAGGTAGGTGGTGTGTGGAGTGGGGGGGGGTAGCCAGGGAGGCTTATACTTGGCATACATCCGAAGGTAAGCAAGGCTATGGGGTGAGCCAGAACCACTCAGACGATGCCGAACCGGATCGGTGAGGCTGGCTGGCAAGCCCCAGGGCTGGAAAAGCAAAGGCCACCTTTAGGCTTACCTGGGGTGGGTCTGCGCTGTCCAGCTGCCTCAATCCTTTGGGGTTGGCAGTGATAGACTGGCTTGGTTAGTGACCAAGCGAGGATTGAGCCAGGATGTGATGCCCATTTATATCTGGGGGAGGTAAACGGCTAGGGCCGTTTCCCCCCAACCTAGAACCCGCACGCATGGGGGGGTTTAAAGTTGAGATTCAATAAAGTTTAGTTTAATAAAACCTCCAGTCCCTGCTGCAGTGTATCTTGTTTTATTAAAATTAATAAAGTGGTCCTTTAACCCAAGCCTTTGTCTAGCGTGCTTATTTGGGGGGGGGTGCACAAGTAAAGAACCTCTTTGAAAGCAATGGTACAAGTTATTTGAGACTACACTAAGTATGAAGAAGGATGTACTGTATTTCTTCAATTCTAAGACGCATGTTTTTTCCCAATTAAGCATTTCAAAAAATGGGGTGCGTCTTAGAATAGAAGGTCTCCAAAAAGTACCCCAAAATGCTATCTTCTTACTTACTGGGGCTTGGGGGAGCTTCAGGGAGGCCTGCGCAACCCTCTGCAGGCCTCCCTGATCTTCAGTTCAGCAAAAAACAGTGATTTTCAACCATTTCCGGTTTTCGCGAAAACCAGAAATGCCCAAAAATCGCTGTTTTTTGCCGAACTGAAGATCAGGGAGGCCTGCAGAGGGTTGCGCAGGCATCCCTGAAGCTCCCCCAAGTCCAGGTAACGAAGGAAATGGCACTTTCTGACGGGGCCAGAAATGCTATGCAAAGGCAGCGCACTCAGTCATCCTCAGCTGCAGGTGACATGCTGGGGAGAGTTGGTGCTGAGCGGGTAGATTCAATGAAGGGAGGTGAGTCTTACAATCGATGGATTTTTTTTTCCCCTGCTGGTGGTACTGAAAGTAAAGGTGCGCCTTAGAATCGATGGCGCCTTAGACTCGAAGAAATACGGTATTATAAAAAGTGACCTCTCAGCACAGCCTCAACCCAGAGATGCGCCTAGCTTTGTAACTGAAATGTCAAACGTCTGAACCAATGAATCAAATGCTGCTTCTATGATCACTTGGGACTTCTCCACCCCTATTACAGGCAGTCTACTGAAGGTATCCTATGAACATTGATGCATTTATAAGAACAACACTTCAAAAATGCAAAACTACTCCAGGGGTGGGAAGCTTTCTTACAGCCCAATCCTATCGAAGACTGGGCTGCCAGGCAAAGCGTGTTGTGATAGCAGAAAGCACCGCTGTCACAAAATGGCTGCTGATGGGACATGCAGTGCTCTGTCAGCAGCCATTTTGCATGCACTGTTGCACCACCATTTCCCACTGAGCCCGCTGAACCAGGTAAGGTGGTGGGGGTTGGGCAGGGAGGGGACAAAACTGGGCAGGGAGGCGGGAGGATGTAAGTAAGTAAGCTTCAATGTAAGTAAGTGCAAAGTGATGCACATTGGGGCAAGAAACCAAAATTTCACATATACGCTAATGGGTTCTGAGTTGTCTGTGACGGATGAAGAGAGAGATCTTGGGGTGCTGGTGGACAGGTTGATGAAAGTGTCGACCCAGTGTGCGGCGGCTGTGAAGAAGGCCAATTCCATGCTCGGGATCATTAAAAAGGGGATTGAGAATAAAACGGCCAATATCATTATGCCTTTGTACAAATCGATGGTAAGGCCACATCTGGAGTATTGTGTCCAGTTCTGGTCACCATACCTCAAAAAGGATATAGTTGAATTGGAAAAGGTGCAGAAAAGAGCGACCAGAATGATTTGTGGGCTGGAGCACCTCCCTTACGAGGAAAGGCTACAGCGTCTGGGGCTTTTCAGCCTAGAAAAAAGGCGCCTGAGGGGGGACATGATTGAGACTTATAAAATTATGCATGGGATGGAGAGAGTGGATAGAGGGAAATTCTTCTCCCTCTCGCACAACACCAGAACTAGGGGACACGCACTAAAATTGAGTGGAGGGAGAGTTAGAATAGACAAAAGAAAATATTTCTTTACCCAGCGTGTGATTCATCTGTGGAACTCCTTGCCACAGGATGTGGTGATGGCACCTGGCCTAGATGCCTTTAAAAGGGGTTTGGACAGATTCATGGAGGAAAAGACCATCACAGGTTACAAGCCATAAGCAACCTCCTGGTGTTTTTTTTTTTTTTTTTTTTAGAAGTGGGTTTTCTCTGTGCCAGGTGCAAGGGAGTGGCGACTGGACACAGGTATCTTGTTGTCTCGTGTGCTCCCTGAGGCATCTGGTGGGGCCACTGTGTGACACAGGAAGCTGAACTAGATGGGCTTTTGGCCTGATCCAGCAGGGCTCTTCTTATGTTCTTATGTTCTTATGAGGAATGGGTGCGGGATGTTGGCGGGGGGTGGTGGATCCAGAGGCAATGGCTCTTGCCTGATCCTATCCCCTCTTTTTAAAAGCTTCCCACCCCTTTCTTCTCCTTGGAGTTGCACCAGCTAAAGAGCTAGTGCAGGTCCAAGGAGACCCATTGGTGAGCTGGAGCTGGAGGCCTACAGAGGGGTAAGGGAAATTCCGCTTTCCCCTCCAAAGCCTCCTAATCCACCTCCTCCCTGCTGGATACAACATGTGCCTTTTTGGCTCAGCTGCATCAGCAGGGGAAAAGGGTTGGATTGGGCTCTTAGTGACATCATAGGGACCAGCCAGCACTGTGCACAACTGAATTCTCTTGCAAACTTGCAGAACGTCTCTGTTACATAGCTTGACCCTGTAAGAGAATAGGTAATTTGGATTGAGTGCAGTGAGGTTGTTTCCAGACTGACCCCACTAAAAACTAGATGAAGGGCACAGTCCTATCCAACTTTCCAGAGCTGATGCAGCCATAATAACGGGGCATGCACTGCATCCTACTGTGGGGCGGGGTAGTCAAGGAGGCCTCCTTAAGGTAAGGGAACATCTGTTCACTTTTTTGGGGGGGGCTGCATTGGCTCTGGAAAGTTGGATAGGATTGGGCCCGAAAAGTCACACAACGATTTTATGTGAGTCTTCACCATAATTGAATGAACATTCGTTAGAAGCAATGGTACTGATGGCCCAATCCTTACAGTGGACTAGACCTTACCTAGACCAATGGTGTGAAAGCTGCACTGCTGTTTGCTGGGCTATGGCTGCCAGTGCAAACTCTCAAAGGGTGCATGCATGCGACAGCGGTCCACTGGATGTCTGCCGTCCTCTGCCGTTGCCGGTAAGTTGGCAGCAGAGGTATATTGGGAGAGGATTGGGGAAGATCAGGGTGGGGAGTGGGTGGAGCGATTTGGGAGGAAGAGGGGAGGATAGCAGCGGCAGCCATGCACACTGAATCCTATCCCCCCTTCCTGGCCTCGACCCACCCCAGGAGTCTCCTTGGACTTAGCCAGCTAAAGATCATAGTTCTAAAGAGCTGGCATAGGTCCAAGGAGACCCATTGGGAACCAGGCAGCCTGTGGAGATAAGTAAAAATTTTTACTTATCACTCCTGGACTGTCTGGTCTCCCAACAGCCCATAGCATAGAGCAGGTACTCCGTTGGCAGTGTGCTGCACACTTTGGGTCGTAGGATAGGATGAGGCTATAAGTCACAGCAAACGTTCACTAGATTGGAGCTGGGCTTTTTAAGTGAGAGGATAAAATGCCCAGGTTTCATATAGCAATGCATGCTCTTATTCTCATGCTTACCTTCCTACCATTAATGCCCCCACATGTGATACTATGCACTACTTAATGCATGTTTTAAAAGGACATTGAGCCTACAGAACACACCACAAAATGTATCAAGAACATCGCAGCACCTTGCTTCCTGCAAAAGCAGAAGGTGTTTTTAAAATAGCTGCAAATAATATTTCTGATGAAGTTATTTTTAGAATGTCTTTATTTGCATTAAGAAGTACTGTATAATGAATTCTAGTGATCAAATACCGTCGCTAATCTTTCTTTTTAATGATCAGATGTTATGGCTAATCCTCCTGATAATGACATGAAAGAACATGATGTACTGTTAATGAAACCTGTGTCTTTTTGAACTCAGATAAAGTGACGATGCAATATTTCTGCCAGTGTGGATAAACTGAGCAATTGGCTATAATCATCTTGTTATATTGCTTTTATGGTGAAAAACTGTATTTTATTACCCTGTATAGTATTATCCTAATCTGCAAATTGCTCAGGGAAAACCCCATAGCTTCCTGGGATGGTTTTTCAACAGCATTTTCACACAAAATCATGGATTTGCATGCCCTCCTCTCTTCCTCCTTGTTCTTCACCAATCCCCTGACCAAGGCAATCCCTTCAGTCAGCAAAATGGACAGGCCAGCCCTGTTTCTTACATGTGAACTGAGCCTATCCAGCTTTCCAGTGCAGCTGTAATGCAGCCCCAAGGTGAGGGAACAAATGATCCCTTACCTTGAGGAGGCCCCCGTGACGGTCCCCCCACCACAGTTTATTTAATGGATTTGTAGCCCAATCTTCTAGACCAGGGGTTCTCAACCTGTGGTACGGGTACCCCTAGGGGTATGCAGATCTCTTGCTGGGGGTACGCCAAGCCCTGCCCCTTATCTGCCCCATCAGCAGCTAATTAAGTGTTAATTAACATGGATTTTAAATTTTAATTATTTTCGGAGCCTTTCTGTCACTTTGATTTTGGTTTTGGGCTTATTTTTGTACTTTGGAAAATGTACTTTGGTGGGGTGGGGGAGGGAGGAGCTGATTTTGGGAAGTGTGACTTTGCAAGAGATCCTTGCACACGTGTGTGTGTGTGTGTGTGTGTGTGTGTGTGTGTGTGTGTGTGTGTGTGTGTGTGACACACACACACACACACACACACACACACACAGAGTTAAATAAGACATTTTTTCACATTTAAAATTGTTTTAGTACATTTTTATTTAATGATTAATTACCTAATTAATTAATTGGTTAATCCAATTAATTAGCAGTCCATGCTATCTGCTACCTTAAGTCAGTGTTTTTCCCAGCCACTGGACTAGGAGATGGGCTAGCAGGTAGACTAGGTGTTTCCACTGTTAACAGTCAAACTTGTCAGCGACATGATTGTGTCCCTGCTCACGTTAAACCAAATTATTGGAAGTCGTACGCAATAAAATTGTAGCCCATTTTCAATGCCTTTCTACAGGCATTTCTCATCCCTTCGCTCTCCTTCCTTGTCCTTCCCTCTGTGGTTACAATCAGAGAGAAAGTTTAGCACAAGAGCTGTAAGAGTGCCTAAGTACAACTAGTATTGTGTTTGTCAGGTACTACTTGTGTGTATGTACTTTACAAGCACAATGTGAATGAAAAGGTAGAGAGCCAACAGAGAACAGAAATGTCAAATTACATAATAATTTGAGTCATGTGAAAAACATACTGTAGTTGTGTTGAATTGCAGTCTGTTAACCATGCAAAACCTCGTTCTCTCTCTGCCCACCCAATTTCTATACATTAATTGTCTTCTTTTTTTAATACTTGTTGGCACAAGTTCAAATTAAGATTGTGTGTCAGGTTTTTATTTTTTTTAGCTGAACACTAAGTTTTTCACCACTTATTTTTAGGAATATATTCATATTTGGTTTTAGTTTGTGCATTAACTACCATAGTCTTTTCTTTTACACTGAATAAAATACTGAGGATTGATACAAATGACTGTTTGTGTTGTGGTATCTGCTGAAAACATATTGCAGAGTGACTGCAGACTCATGAAGAGCTAGTCATGAAGAACCTGGCCATGCAGTGATGCATGTCTTACCATATCTGTGCAAACCAATGGTTTCCCCCTGCTTGTGCAAATGCTATAGCTGGATGCTAGATTCAGGCCACTGCCTCTTTGCATGATTGCTGTGTGGTGAGCAAATAGGTAGCCAATACAATGGAAATGGATATCTGAATTCATTCTGTATAGGCTGCTAAAAGGAATTTGAGAAAAACTAATGTTTTGTTTTGTTTTTTAATTTGACCACTTTCTAAGTTAATTAAGTTTTCTATATTATCTGTTCTCTCTTTATATTTCCAGGGCCACAGCTACTCACAGGGGTCAAGTTATATTCAAGGATGCCTTAGCCCAGCAGTTGTGTGAACAGGGAGGTAAGTGTTATTTACCTTGTAAAGTGTTATCACACACACATCCAAGGAATTTGAATTATTAGTCTTCAATATCCATTTGTATTTATATCAGTTGTTATTATTATTATTATTAATTGAAGAATTAAAAACCCAATCCTATTTGGATGCCATGCCAATTTCACAAGGACGTAAGCGTGATGCAGGTCATATCCTAAGTCCATTCAGGCAATGCCATGCCAGCACAGTCCTCCCAGTAATGCTTCCACAGCCCTCCCAGCAACTCCAGCAGTGTCCTGACATTGACACAACATCTGGGTGCCATTAGTGATATGACTGTCAATGTGATGTCCAAGGAGCCAATCACCCCAATACCGGCGGCCAGAGAAGTGTTGCCAGGATGAATGGACCAGGGGTGGAAGCTGGTGCAGTGCCAGTGAGCAGCCACTACTGGAGGGATGCCCCAAAGCCAGTCACTGGGAATGATCACGGGGTGGTGCCAAGGTCACCAGATGCACACACAACATGACACAAAGATGCCACACCACCAGGTTGGATGGTGTAGTGGTTTGGGAGTCGGACTGAAACCTGGAAGATCCAAGTTCAAATCCCCGCTCAGCCACGAAGCTTCCTGGGTGACCTTGGGCCAGTCACTATCTCTCAGCCCCACCTACCTCACAGGGTTGTTGTGAGGACAAAAAGGAGGGGAGGAAATATGTACACCACTGTGAGCTCCTTAGAGGAAGGGCGGTATAAAAATGTGAAAAATAAATAAAAATATAGTGGTATCAGCAAAGAATGGGCAAAAGAACTGTAAGGAATCCCTGTACCAAGCATTCAAGTCCCTTTATCCCATTCACACAAACACACACATCCAAGGAATACCTTTTTGCAGTGGCGGAACTACGGTGGAGCGGGTGGAGCAGGCGCTCCAGGCGCTCCACTGCGGGGGGGCGGCCAGAACGGGGTCGGGAGAACTCACCTTCTCCCGAAGCAGCGTCGCGTTTTGGCCCTCCCTCCCTCCCTGCAGCCCGTTTGGCTCCGAAATAGGAGCAAAATGGGCGGGGGGCGCGTCGATGCGACGTTGGCCCCGCCCCCACGCGCCGGGCGCCCTCCCGGCGCCTGTCGCCTCTGCCTTTTTGAGCAGAGCGCAGAAAGGGCAGAAAGAAGCGGACAACCATGTACAATAAACACACAAGTCTCTCCAGGCTTAAGTCTCTGTGGGGGAATTAACCAACTGGAATGAACCTTTTTGCCAAGGAAGGGACTGGGACAGGTAACAAGGGGACCCTCAACAGCATGCAGGGAAAACGGGGTACTGGTAGCTCCACAAAGGTGCAGGCTGGGGATCAGGAAAGATGGGTTCAAGCCCAGCCAAGGGATATGCCTTGACCAGCAAGGTACTAACCTTTTGCATGACTGGTCAGAAACACCCATGTCAGGGACAAAAGAAGAGAGCTTTAGCTGGCGCAGAACCAGGAAGGCCGTGTAAGGCCTGGCCTGGGCTGCATGGGGCATAGGATATCAGCGTAACTTTGCACCAATATCCCCACCCCCTCCCAACCTGGGCTGGGCAATTGCCCCCTCGCTCGCTGCCTTTGCCTGCCCTCCCCCCGCCCCTGCGCCGACTGGTGCGGGACTCGCCTGTGGCAGCCGGCTTAGGTCCAGGACACTAGCGGTGTGAGCGGTGCCGACCTCTGTGCCAGCGCCACTTACACGTGAGGCGTCTCAAAAGTGCTTTACGGCACTTTTGTGATGCTCCGTCGGCGTATAGTTACAGAGGATTAGGCTTTAACTCTCTTACGTCTCCAAGCTCCTCATGACAGCATTCCTGCAATGGCCTCTTTAGCCTGCACCATTGTATTTCAGTTCTTATCTTTAAAGTTCTTTGCTTACTGAATGAATGGATTTACTCATCCTGGTACTTCATTCATATTAGTCAAAATGTGTTTTGCTCCCTTTATATCATGCACCTGAAATTTCTATGACATGCAGCTTTGGAGGATTATTCTCAGAACTCAGCCCAAATGCCACCTAAAACATCAAGTCTCATCAATCGTGGGTTTTTCCTATATGAATAATTTGTACTTACAGTTAACAAGTTAAGTAACAGCCTTGCAGTTCTTTAAAGTACAGATAATGCTTGAAGATTACATCTTGTCTTCTGAGATGTCTTCAGCCATTTATATATCATTTATATGTCAGGGACAAAAGAAGAGAGCTTTAGCTGGCGCAGAACCAGGAAGGCCGTGTAAGGCCTGGCATGGGCTGCATGGGGCATAGGATATCAGCATAACTTTGCACTAAAGAAAACTTACTATTTTCCATCCGCCAATGTATTCTTAAAATATTATTAATACTTCTGATACAGAAATCTCCTGCACTTTATATATTGGTAAGATCAACACATAATGGGTTGCATCTTATGTTTCATTATTAATTAGAATTGAAACTTTCTGTTTTGTTAAAAGATAAGGAAGCCATGCTAATTAGGTTTTTGCTGGTTTGTACAAAAGCAAAAGAATTGTATGCCACACAGTGTGATAGTAACTGCATTTACAAACATGGTTTGACTTGGTTTCAAAACCTTGCTTAACAGCAAAATCGGTTTAACTCATATTAGTGATCCAAAGAGGTATACTTCAGATGCATTCAAGAGCTTAATACACACTTACAATGAGTGAGCAGTTCGATAAGATTTAAAGTAATATTACAAAAACACACGCATGGAAACATGAACAGAGGGAAGAGCTGCCAAGAACAATTACATCTCTTCCTTTTTAATAAACTTTAATATATGCTATTTATATTCGAGCACTGCACAGGCCAAATATGCTCTGTTGGTGGGCTTTCTGCCTTTAAAGCTTCCAAAAGGAAGAGATTGTGAAAGAAGAGGTAATTACTGACCCAAAGTGTAAACGCACACATGTGCTTCATTCCAGAGACCCATGCATAAGGGGGCTTCCTGTTCATATCTGTGAAAGCAAATGTTCTGCATGCTCTGTGGAAAATGGGAAAAACTCCATGTGCCTGGGAGTGTTTCTTTTCAGAGACAAAAGAGAGAAGACCCTGCAGAGAAACCATTCTAAGTCACTTGTTGACTTCCATATGACGGAGCCTAGCAAAAGGTTTGGCACCAAGAGTTATGAATTCATACAGCCAAGAGTAGCTGCCTTGCTGCTTATCTTATGCCAATGCAGGCACAGGCTGCCAGCAGCTCCTTCCACTTGATTCCATTATCCTGGTTTTCATATGTTTTAAACATATTTTCATATAAAGCACAACCTTGTGAGTATAAATACACAAATAATAGATATTTTTGTAGGCTGTCGCGACGTGACCAGATAGTCGAATTAAAAATTCACTTGTTTGCCAGGAAAACTCCGTCGTATCAGAAAACAATTTATTTCAATAAATACTGTAAATATATCACAGATGTTAGAATTTTGACGTTTTGCACACGTACACTCGTGGCATCTTCAGAAATCCCCCATAACCTACTAGAGACAATTTTAAAGACCATAGAGATCAAAGCCCAGATGTAAAGACACCTCCATTATCTGTAGAGCAATCAAGACCGGCTGATGAAAACAAAACACTGGTAAAGTCGTGGCTTGTTAGCACTAATTGATAAGGCCCGACGGGAACGCAGCACCAGCTGAACCAACCCGCTTAATACAACATGCGGTAAAAAAACTGTGAGTGTATATGCGAGTTTTACTGCATGTTGTATTAAGCGGGTTGGTTCAGCTGGTGCTGCGTTCCCGTCGGAAATTAGCTCTAGCAAGTTACATGTGTGCTGTATTATGTGGGTTGGTTTAGCTGGTGCTGCATCCCTGTCGGATCTTATCAGTTAGTGCTAATAAGCCACGACTTTACCAGTGTTTTGTTTTCATAAGCTGGTCATGATTGCTCTACAGATAATGGAGGTGTCTTTACATCTGGATTTTGATCTCTATGGTCTTTTAAATTGTCTCTAGTGGGTTATGGGGGATTTCTGAAGATGCCACGAGTGTATGTGTGCGAAACTTCAAAATTCTAACATCTGTAATATATTTATTTATTGAAATAAATTGTTTTCTGATACGACGGAGTTTTCCTGGCAAACATGTAAATTTTTAATTCAACACAAATAATACCTTACACAACTTTTAAAGCAAATGTCACTTGTTTCAGAATGCCACACGTTGCCTGCATCTTTATCCAATCTTCCATTAAGCTATCCGTATACAGTATTTACTCTGGAGTCCCATTGATTTAGGCAGAACTTACTTCCAAATCACATATACTTGGGCTTGCACACTTATGGCACAATTCTGTCTAGTTTTGGACCGGCGGAGCAGCTGCTCTGCCTGTCTAGGGTGTTGCAAATGTGCCATAAGGCACGTCTGCAGCACCCAGCAAGTAGGTGGCACGGCGCCAGCGCCTCTCTACTCACCCTGTATTTGATGTTGCGCCCGCTGAGAAAAGCTACGCCGAAATCTTATCCCCCTCACAGTCCTGGCCGCCGCTACCCAGGGCTCTCAGACTTGCACCCAGTGGCATCTTCAGCCCTCCTGCCGCCTGGGGCTAGGGGGGGCGGGGGCTGGCCAAGCGCCCCCGACGTCACGTGACGTGTGACGTCACGTGATGTCAAACGACGCTCGAAAGCTGGAGCGCGGCGCCCGCCCACAGCCGCTCCAGCTTTTGAATTCGAGGAGAGCGTCCTCGTCGTCTAGGCAATGCGCACAGCGCGCGCCCGCAGCCACAGGGTCTGGACGCGCGCTGCGCGTTGCCTAGACGACGACGCTGTTGCTCACCTCGGACTTGAAAGCTGGAGCGCTGGGGGCGGCGCTCCAGCTTTCGAGTCCGAGGTGAGCAACAGCGTCGTCGTCTAGGCATCGCGCAGCGCGCGCCCAGACCCTGTGGCTGCGGGCGCGCACTGTGCGCGTTGCCTAGATGACAAGGACGCTCTCCTCAGACTCAAAAGCTGGAGCGCCGCCTGTCCGTTATGGCTGTGGGCGGGCGCCGTGCTCCAGCTTCTAGTCCGAGGAGAGCGCCCCCCAGAAGCTCGGCGCCTGGGGCCCTGTACATCAGGGCCCCCTACGTTACTACGCCTCTGCTTGCACCAGCAAAATAGCTGGTGCACATCCGAGTAGCCCCATCGGGGCAGCTGGAGCTTTACTTGGGAGAAGGGAACAAACGTTCCCATTCCCCGAGGTGACCTCCCACCTGGTTGATTTGCGCCCTGGATGTGGTGGAGGCTGCATCGGCCTCGCTGCATCGCAGGGTGCAGTTAGACAGGTTTGGGCTGTTAATATCCGAGAGGCTGTAATAATGAATAGTTGCTTTGGAATGCTTATGAGAATTCCCATGAAAGAAAGTTTGACTTTTATCCTCCGTTTGTGAGCCTCCTAGTTGCCTAACTTTTCAGGCTTTCAATAATGAGGAGAGGAGGCTAGGCCTGACAGTGGCCCAGGTGCCCCTGCAGCTGAAAAATCAAACTAGACTCCAGGGTGGGAAACCACTCCTAGGCAAAGGTTCGGTGAGACTGCAAAAAATGTATCTACAGCCCAACTGGCTATTGCACAACTCTACACCAGAGTCCAAAGCTTCAGAGTCCAAAGCTTCAGAAGCATAGATATAAGGGAATATCAGATGAATACAAACCAGGAAGTCCCATTCCAAAACATGCCAGAAAGTACGTGAAAATTGATGCTTCTACTCCATGAGCCTTCAGGACAAAAAAGGCTTCAGTTCCCATTAGTTTCAATGGAAATTTTCCCTATTCGGAGGGGAGATGAATGAAGCGAGAAATGGGAGGACAAGGCAGAAGCTTCAGTTTTCATGCACTGTATTGTGTGGGGGCTGGTTCAAAGACTGCTAAGGAAATGGAAAGGATGACAGGTGATGGAAGTCAGACTGGCAGGGGAACTGACTGCTGCTGCTGCTGCTTCCACCGCCTGTGGGTCTCCTGAGAAGCCCCCAGATGGCCATTGCCGCTTCCAGCAGCAGATCTTGACTTCCCTTTGCTTGCTGCCTTGAAGTGGTTATCTGGCCCGACCCTTACAGTAGTGCTAGAACAAGAGGGAAGAATGCCAAGACCTAAAATGATTGCATTTTAATAAATGCAATCATAAGGTGACCCACTGGGTTTGTTTGTTTTGTTTTAAATACCTTTTAATTGTTTTTATTGTATTGTATTGTATTATGTATTTTAACATGTTTTAATTGTAAGCCGCCTTGATTGCCCTTATCGGGAGAAAGGCGGGGTAAAAATTATTTAAATAAATGCGAAAGAAGGGGAATGTTCCCTGTAAGGGCAAAATAGAATACAGTACATGCTTTCCTGCACATTTATCCAGAACTCATTGTCTCTTCCTTGAAGGGCCTGACCTCTGGGCAACATTTCCCAATTCCAGCCTTCATATTATGCCGCCCCAACTGGGCATTATTATTTGTTATGTTGCCTTCTAACCTCTGCATTTAGAACTCCCTTACATTTTCCAGGCTCTGTTTGGATTGACTGTCTCTAGCCTTGCTTACAGCCCAATCCTAAATGGCCATCCGCTGGATCTTAAGCGGGATCTGGCCCATGCCGGCAGAGCTGGGGCACACCTCGGGAGGAAAAGGGGCAAATATCCCTTTTCCCAGGTGTAAGTTCGGATCAATAAATAAATAAATGGGACTTAAAATTCTTTAACTTACCTGGAATGTGCCCATAATTTTTGGAGGCTGGTGAAAATTCTTGACTTGGAAATACTTTGAAAAGTGCTGCAATCAATTTTATCTTATAGTCTAAGTGTATGGCATTTTTGGACCTTAATTATAATATGTGAAGGTCAAAACTGCACCCTAGTGCAATAAAATATAATAAAGGAATTATTTCGGGGGATATGAATGTTCATCACTCTTTAATGCTAACTTTGTCATTCTTATATACTTTCTCAGATGAAGCATTAGAATTTAAAATTAGTTGAAAGGTACTTGAGGCAAAAAATTCCAAAAGATTTTTTGGATTCTCTAGAAAATTGGGAAATGAAATGCCCTTAACATTAAATTTTTACGGATAGGGAGTTAACTGTCTTTTTTTGAGCTTGACAGGACACAGGGTATGTGGGTATAGATGCCATGTATATTTAAGCAAAATAGCAATTAGAAGACAATTAAAAACACTGGATCTCAGATCTTAAAGGCAAGTTAAAACTGCAATCAGGGAAAAAAATCCATAAAAATTCAAAGCTCAAAATTGTGCAAATACCGACGTTTCGTTCCAAGCTAGGAACCTTTTCTAGGTGCAGTGCAATCTAAAGATTGTAAAGATGACAAAGTCAGTGGTTTCGAGTCACAGGTTTAAAAACCCATACGCGCGTGAAAATCGGGAGTTAATTAGGAACAGAACTCCAACCAGAAGTGCCTGACGGGATGACAGCCAGTGGCTGGCGAAAATGCCCTGAAGTAACCTCATTTAAACAAGATAGAAAAACAACAAGATAGAAAAACTATTCTACTTCAATCCAACCATCTTTATGGCAGGAGCTGATATGGTCATACATCACATGTAGTGGGAAAGATCTCTTATTTTCTACTATATATCTTCACTGTGACTTCTGGAAAGGGTGCAGGAGAACTGTTTTTCCAAAAACACATTTCACCTATATTGCCCAAGACTGCAGGGCAATTGTTCACCTCATGTTTTCAGTCATGTCTGTCTCCCTGCTGCAAAGACATACAGTGAACAAATGGAAACGTTTCCAGTAAAATGTGAAGTTGTTCTTAGATTCCACTTCAGAATCCAACACTCGGTAATTTAAACCATCCTAGAAATATGGACCAAAATACAGGAGAAAAGTAGCCCTCATTTCAGGTGCAGTTGGTAGAGGAGGAAATCCAAATTCTGTCTTTCAGCCTAAAATTACCCTCCTTAAAGGGCGCCATTTCCCTTTTCAACTTTGCAGAACCTCTGCTATACTGGAAGAAAATGCTCAGGTTCAGGGCAGGAGAAAGGCGTTGTTGTTTTTTAATCCTTTGCCCTTGCTGTGGTCCCAATCCATACCACCGCTCCCCCACAACTAGTATTTCCCCTGGGAAAACAACCTCTATTGGCTCTAAAAGCACATGTGCAAGTGCTTGTCATAATGTGTAGTTTGACTTTTAGGGGTTGAGGATACACTGCAACATTTGTCTGCAGATCTCACTGGTTTGCATCCTTTAATGCCAAATCTTTGGTATGGAAAAAAATCTACTCTATGAAAAAACGAAATGACCGTGAAATGCTTGCTTAATGCCCCCCTTTCACCCCAGCACAGTGTCTTTTTCTGGTGGCTGTTTGCTGGTGTTCTTCTGCCTCTTTTTTAGATTGTGAGCCCTTTAGGGACAGGGAGCCATTTAATCATTTGATTTTGTCTGTAAACCGCTTTGTGAACTTTGTGTTGAAAAGCGGTATATAAATACTGTTAATAATAATAATGTGTGAGAAAAGCAGAGTAGAAATGCATACCTAAAATTTTGATATAGCATTTTATTTCTGCTTCATTAAAACATAATGCTTTCTCTTTTTTTGCAGCTCCAACAGAAGCTCCTTTGCATCCTCTTTTAGGTATGTCAGTAGAATTGGTATTGCTTATTCACAGTGAACATTGTGTTGTTATATTGGAAATGTTTCCATTGTAATAATAAAATTGCTGATTTATTGAAGGAATTCAGATATATCATATTTCAAAGGGAATTGGGCATTTTTCATCCTATCACCTCTCTTTTGCTATTTGCTTATTAGATTCCAAATTGCTGCATCCTAAATATCATCTCAAAATCTTTTGTCCCCAGGTGTGTAGAACAAGCTCCAAGAAAACAGCGAGGGAGATGTTCGTGTATTTCTAGATTAATCCCCAATTGGACTGAAAACCATATCTGAACCTTTTCCAGCTCATTTTGCATCCCCTAAATGTTGACAAAATAGCTGACAGATGAACCTAACAGATGTCTCTCTGTGACATCTCTGTCACTTATAAATATGTTTGAGATCACTTGTTTATTACATTAGCCCTGTACAGACATTAGTCTTCTATCCAAGGAGGGGTTGAAATCACATCAGTTGGCCTGCCCCCACAGCACAGCTCTCATTCATACATTGATTTTGATGTTTGCATAGCAGTATGGACACTCAAAGTGCTGTATGAATATAAATAATCTTGCAATGACTGTATTGCATTAAAAAGTAATGTGTGAACTAAACCACACTGTGAGGACTCAAGAGCACAAGCCGGGCTGCCCCATCCATGAGGCCAACTGAAGCAGCCACCTCAGGCAGCAGATTAGTGAGCGGGTGCCCATTACTATTTGCCTAGTTGCGTCCTCTGCTCCTTCACCTCTTTCCACTTCCTGGAATGGAAAAGGAAGAGGGAGAGACAGAAAGGAAGAGGAAATGTGGACAAGAGGAGAGTGGTGAGCTAGATCATTGGAGAGTGGGAGGAGCAGAGTCTGGCACATCATCGGGTAAAAGGAGGCAGCATTTGGCATGCCACTTGAGGCACCAGGAGGTCTTGGGGCACCAGGATACCTATATTGAGTCCAATGTAATCATCCACCACACAAGTAAATGCTAAAATAATTATTTGTTTGACGCAGAAATGAATTGCATTTGCTGTATAAAGTACAATACAGAGTAAATGTAAAGCAGATTATGACTGAAACGTGGAAGCTCATAGGGCCCTAGGAAGAAAAATAAGCTCCGCTAAGTACAGCACTGTTATGTTCTGTAAAAAGCTAGTCAACTTGGATCCTGACTGATCTTGCTTATCCTTATGTAAATGAGAAGCAGTTCCATTGACCACGGGGGATTTAAACTTGGGTGCAAAGTCCATGAATATTAGAAGTGTAAGACATGTATTAGGGCATCTGATAAATTATTTTACCAGCAGCTGAAAACTTGAGAAATAACAACTTGGACACTGAGCCACTGGCAGAAAGTTTGGGGCAGTGGGAGAGAACAAGGATGAAGGCATTGCTGCTGACTGCTTGATTTTACATGAGTGGGGACCTCTGACGTTGTGCTTATTTTCTGTGATATTCCCTATATGGCGGATTCCAAAAGATGAAAAGAAGGAGGGCTTGAAAGACCTGCAGTAGGGGGGAAATGGAGGAACTTTAAGAAATGAAGATAAATGCAAGAGACATTAGGTCTTTAAACAGATTATCCTCCAACAACATCTTCTGTGCATGAGAAACTATCAGTGAGACAGAGGTTGCGTGCCTGTATTTGATTTGTTCAAAATACACTAGCAATGTTGTTCTTTGGTTCTTTTTCAGCTGAAATGCACAGTGAAAGCATTATACTACGTGATGACTTTGATTCTTATCAGATGCAAGGACTAAATCCAGCAATGTGGTAAGTTTAGAGTTTCTGCTTTATTTTCACGTTTATTTTAGAGGAACAAACACACTATAATGTGATTTTTGCTTACTCTTTTTTAAATTTTCATTGTTAGCCAAAAGCCCCCAACATTCTGCATAGGAAGAAGGAAGCAGCATTCTTGGGTCTTGGCAAACTCACTGAGATTGGTCCTGCAGCTTCCTGATTATGCAGTGCCTGCCCAGAACAACCATGTGCTAAAAAAAAAAACTGGTGAATTAGACTGTAAGGTTGCAGTCCTATACAATTACAACCAGATAATTCACATTGATTTCAGTGGAATATATGCACCTCACCTGTAACAACATACATGTCATAAGTTCCCAGGGGTAGCCTTATTAATCTGTTGCAGCAAAAACACTGGCGTCGCTCTAGGTGGGGCGGAACGCTAAGTGCCGCCCCACTCTGAACCTCCGTTACAGCTCCACAAGAGGCGGCCCCGCCCCCTCGCCTTTGGAGCCATTCGAAGCAGCGAAAACAACACGCAGGAGAACGACGCCAGTGACCAAAAATGCTAAGACTGGCATATTTATTTCAGCATAGTCTCTTGTGGGCTACAGTCCTCTTCATCAGGTGCACGAAGTGAAATTCTCAACAGACAGGTGTATTCACACATGGCTAAAAAAAACATTGAAAACCACAGAATGAATTTGCTATTTTCAATTTTTTTTCTATAGGTGTGCGTGTGTGTAGCCCACAAAAGTGTATACTACAATACATTTAGTAGTCTTCAGGTGCCACGGGATTCTTTGCTGTTTATATGTGTCCTAAGTGACATTGCCTTGTCGTGGCGAAGCGGCTTGCATAACTCAATGAAGCCATGAGCTATGCCGTGCAGGGACACCCAAGACGGACAGGTCGTAGCAGAGAGTTCTGACTAAAAGTGATCCACAGGAGAAGGAAATGGCAACCCACTCCAGTAACCTTGCCAAGAAAATCCCATGAACAGTACCAAAAGGCTAAAAGATATGACGCCGGAAGATGAGCCCCTCAGGTCGGAAGGTGTCCAATATGCTACTGAGGAAGAGCGGAGGACTATTCCAAGTAGACCCAGAAAGAGTGAAGCGGTTGGGCCAAAGCCAATAGGACGTCCAACTGTGGATGTGTCTGAGGTTGAAAGGAAAATCCAATGCTGCAAGGAGCAATACTGCTTAGGAACATGGAATGTGAGGTCTATGAATCAAGGCAAGCTGGATGTGGTCAAAAATGAGATGATAAGATTGAACATTGACATCTTGGGAATCAGCGAACTAAAATGGACGGGCATGGGCGAATTTAAGTCAGGTGACCATCATATCTACTACTGTGGGCATGAATCCCTTAGAAGAAATGGGGTAGCCCTCATAGTCAATAAAAGAGTGGGAAAGGCAGTACTGGGGTGCAACCTGAAAAACGACAGAATGATTTCAGTTCGAATCCAAGGCAAACCATTCAACATTACAGTAATCCAAGTGTATGCCCCAACCACTGATGCCGAAGAAGATGAAGTTGACCGGTTCTATGAAGACCTACAACACCACCTAGAACTAGCACCCAAAAAAGATGTCCTTTACATCATAGGAGACTGGAATGCTAAAGTAGGAAATCAAGAAATAAACGGAACAACAGGCAAGTTTGGCCTTGGAGCGCAAAATGAAGCAGGGCAAAGGCTAACGGAGTTCTGTCAAGAGAACACGCTGGTCATAGCAAACACACTTTTCCAACAACACAAGAGGCGACTCTACACATGGACATCACCAGATGGTCAATACCGAAACCAGATAGATTATGTGCTTTGCAGCCAAAGATGGAGAAGCTCTATACAGTCAGTAAAAACAAGACCTGGAGCTGACTGTGGCTCAGATCATGAGCTTCTTATTGCAAAATTCAGGCTTAAACTGAAGAATGTAGGGAACACCACTAGACCAGTCAGATATGACCTAAACCATATCCCTTATGAGTATACAGTGGAAGTGAAGAATAGATTTAGGGCATTAGACCTGGTAGACAGAGTGCCTGAAGAACTATGGACGGAAGTTCGTAACATTGTACAGGAGGGGAGGCAGCAACGAAAACCATCCCAAAGAAAAAGAAATGCAAGAAAGCAAAGTGGCTGTCAGATGAGGCTTTACAAATAGCTGTGGAAAGAAGGAATGCAAAAAGCAAAGGTGAAAGGGAAAGATATAAACAACTGAATGCAGATTTACAGATAATAGCAAGGAGAGATAAGAAGGCCTTCTTAAATGAACAATGCAAGGAAATCGAGGAAAACAACAGAATGGGGAGGACTAGAGATCTCTTCAAGAAAATTGGAGATATCAAGGGAACGTATTGTGCAAAGATGGGCATGATAAAGGACAAAAAAGGCAGAGACCTAACAGAAGCAGAAGAGATTAAGAAGAGATGGCAAGAATACACAGAAGAACTATACAAGAAAGATCTTAATGTTCCTGATGGTGGTCACTGGTGTGGTCACTGACCCAGAGCCGGACATCCTAGAGAGTGAAGTCAAGTGGGCCTTAGGTAGCATCACTAACAACAAAGCTAGTGGAGATGATAATATCCCAGCTGAGCTACTTAAAATCCTAAATGATGATGCTGTGAAAGTGCTGCACTCAATATGCCAACAAATTTGGAAAACTCAGCAGTGGCCAAAGGATTGGAAAAGGTCAGTTTACGTTCCAATTCCAAAGAAGGGCAGTGCCAAAGAGTGCTCAAACTATCGCACAATTGCACTCATTTCACATGCTAGCAAGGTTATGCTCAAAATCCTACAAGCTAGGCTTCAGCAGTACGTGGAACGAGAACTACCGGACGTACAATCTGGGTTTCGAAGAGGCAGAGGAACTAGAGATCAAATTGCCAACATGCGCTGGATCATGGAGAAAGCCCGAGAGTTCCAAAAAACCACCTACTTCTGCTTCATTGACTACGCAAAAGCCTTTGATTGTGTGGATCACAACAAACTGTGGCAAATTCCTAAAGAGATGGGGGTACCAGACCACCTTACCTGTCTCCTGAGAAACCTGTATGCGGGTCAAGAAGCAACAGTTCGGACCGGCCATGGAACAACCGACTGGTTCAAAATTGGGAAGGGAGTACGGCAAGGCTGTATATTGTCCCCCTGCCTATTTAACTTATATGCAGAGTACATTATGAGAAATGCAGGGCTGAATGAATCGCAAGCCGGAATCAAGATTGCCGGGAGAAATATCAACAACCTCAGATATGCAGACGATACCACCCTAATGGCAGAAAGTGAAGAAGAACTAAATAGCCTCTCGATGAGGGTGAAAGAGGAGAGTGCAAAAGTTGGCTTGAAACTCAACATTAATAAAACTAAGATCATGGCATCTGGGCCCATCGATTCCTGGCAAATAGAAGGGGCAGAAATGGAAGCAGTAACAGATTTTACTTTTCTGGGCTCCAAGATCACTGCAGACGGAGACAGCAGCCATGAAATTAAAAGACGCTTACTCCTTGGAAGGAAAGCTATGGCAAACTTAGATAACATAATAAAAAGCAGAGATATCACCATGCCAACAAAAGTTCGCATAGTCAGGGCGATGGTGTTCCCAGTAGCAATGTATGGTTGTGAGAGTTGGACCATAAGGAAGGCTGAGCGCCGAAGAATAGATGCTTTTGAACTGTGATGCTGGAGAAGACTCCTGAGAGTCCCTTGGACTGCTAGGAGATCAAATCAGTCAATCCTAAATGAAATCAAGCCTGACTGTTCCGTGGAAGGACAGATACTAAGGCTGAAACTCAAATATTTTGGCCACCTAATGCGAAGAGAGGACTCTCTGGAGAAGACTCTGATGCTGGGAAAAATTGAAGGCAAAAGGAGAAGGGGAAGGCAAAGGATGAGATGGTTAGACAGCATCACCGATGCAACGAACATGAAAATGAGCGAACTCAGGAAGATAGTGGAGGACAGGAAGGCCTGGCGGGATATGGTTCATGGGATCACGAAGGGTCGGACACGACTTAACGACAACAAAGTGACATTGGTATTCCATTCAACCTGAAGTTCAGGCAATACCACCAGGCCCGGTTTTTTTAACTAGGAATACACATGCTGGGATTTGATGGCTTTGTACATGCATAATAATTCCTTCATGGACCCCTTCCGTCTTGTTGACTTTTATACTACACAATGAGCGGTAGCATTTAGGTTGTCTTTCTAAAAATCCTGAACGCAGTGAACCAGCTGTTGCGATACTAGCCTCTGGATCTCTCTAGAGTTCTCACATTGAAAGTGTTTAAGCTGTCCCTTGCAGTGTGCTTCCTTGAAATGTGAAACTCTCCGCAAGATTTTTGAAGTAATCCATGAAGAAAAAGAAGGGAAAGATGAGAGATAAATTATAAGCATGGCTAAAGAGTTGAAGGCCGCTTATGAGAGAGCTGTGGTTCACCACCCAGCACTGGGTGGTGTTTATGTGGTGTGCTAAATGCATTGACAGAGGAATTACATGGGATAAATCTTTAAATGGACTGGCATTGGAGCTGTGATGGAAGAGGTGGCAACTGTGCCAGTTGGGATATATATAGAGGAGTTCTAAGAGCACAGTTTATTCATTCAAATGTCCCCTTGGGTTTTTCCCGTGTCTCTGTGTTCCAAGTTTGTGACATCTCAGCAAAAGACTATCACAGCATCATCAGCATGTATGTAACAGCCAGTCCAAGTTCAGACTGTTGTTGACACTCAGTGAATAGTCCCAGGGCCCAATCCGATCCAACTTTCCAGCACTGATGCAGCCTCAATGCATCCCCGAGATAAGGGAACAAAGCTCCCATACCTTCAGAAGGCTTTCATGATTGCCCCCCACTGCAGGATGCCCCACACGCACGCACACACACACACACACACACACACACACACACACACACACACACACACCACTGCAGGATGCAGCACACACTCCATTGGCATAGCTGCATCAGCATCCCCAGAAATATTGATTCAACACTCTCAGTTATAAAATATCTAAGAGTTTCTCTTTGATACCAATATTGTTATAGTGAGTGGAAATTTAGGTAGGAATTTTAATGATTGACTTTGGCATGTGCTACCTACATAGATTTGTTTCCTTTAAGACAGCGTTTCAGTAGACTCATTTGTTTTGCTCAGTTTGCTCTTAACAAATATAAGGCTTCTTACATGCAATTCAAATTCAGGTGTTTTTTTTTTTTTTTGCCTACTGAGTAGTGATTGTTTTTACCCTGTTTCCATTTATTTCAAGGTGTTGCCCATATATTTTCTGTGAGAGAAAGCTGGCTTAATTTTTTAAAAACTGAGGCATGCTGTGTATTTTTTCTCTTGTTTTTCTTTGAAAAATCCAGCTCCTGTGCTCTACTCCCGCAAGGAAAAAGATATAGGTACTCATATCTTTTCCCCAGTAGGGGTGAAAGCAACTTGTGGGGAGCAATTTTCACTGGGAAAGAGGCACAAACTCTGAAGTGGTAGAGCACATCTTTTACATGCAGACGGTCCCAAGTTCAATCCTATCCAATTTAAAAAGATCTTCTGTAGGGAAAGATATCTGGGAAAACTTCTGAAGGTCTAGGAGGCTGGCAAAAAAAGAAACCAGCTGAGCCCTGGATTTGTCACACATTTGTCTTCTGTGTTTTTAGTTCTATGGAATGAGATTATCTAAGGTTGCAGTATTAAGCACACTTACCAGGAAGCCTTGTTGAGCTCAGTGGGACTTAGTTCTGTGTAAATATGTTTATAATTGTATTGCATATGAATTTGGTATATGTCAGTAATAACATCATGAGAAATAACATCAATTTCTCATCAAGCATCACGAGAAATTAAATGAAGCCATTTTCTTATTTGAGATTTATTTATTTAGTCAATTTCCATCCCATCTTTCCTCCCCAAAAGGGGTGCTCAAGGCAGCTTACAAAACAATAAACACAAAATACAGATAAAAACAATATACAAATACAATAAAAATATAGATCATATAAAATCATGCAAAATAATGCCCAGCTAAAACTAACTAAGAGAACAAGCATGAGAAGCATGAGATGAAAAAGATTTACAGGTGAACAGCAAAAGCAGTTAATAGCCCAGTCCTATCCCCTGCCATGCTATAGCATGCAGTTGTGCCAATGAAAGCGCTGCATGCAATGGTGTGGGGGGGGGAGGGAGGGAGGGAGGAATGACCAGAAGGCCAACAAAGGGTAAGTAAACATGTTGTTTTAGTTTTCTCTCAGTTGGCCTTCTGGTGGCCTATGGGTCTCCTTGGACCTGCATCAGCTATGTAGCTGGCGTACGTCCAAGGAGACAAAGGGTACAGGGCGGACTGGGATATCAGGAATAGGATTCCAGCTTGTTGCCGCTGGGATCCACCCCCTCCCACCTCTGAACTGCCTCTTGCCCTCCCCACCCAAACCTCCCCTGAACCTCCCTTTCCCTGCCCGCAATATACCCCTTCTGCTGACTTACCTGGGTCAGTGCATGCCTGGCTCCACGATGTGGGGAGCTTGGAGCTGCCGACTGCTTCCATCGTCAGCTCTGAATTGCCCGACAGCAGTGCACCATTTACAGCGGTACCGCTGCCTTTATGGCAGTGGAAGGTGACTTCCGCTGCCAGAATTGTAGCATTGGATTGTGCTGTAAGATACCGTATTTATTGACGTATAATGCGCACCGGCATATAGTGTGCACCTTAGTTTTATCTCTGAAGTTTGAAGTAAAAAAGCATTTTTTGCGGCACTTGGCCGCTTACCGCGTTGTTGTTGTCCACCTCTTCATCCCACGGGCTGGCTGCATAACAGCCCCGCTGGGACTGCCCCCGCTCAGCAGCTCCTGCGTTCCTGATCGAGCCTCACAGACAATGTAACTCGGATGTTTCCAGAGAGCTTGCAGGTGCGTATAGCGTCTGTGAGGCTCGAACAAGAACGCAGGAGCTGCTGAGTGGGGGCAGTCCCGGCAGGACTGCAATGTAGCCGGCCCGCGGGACAAAGAGGTGGACAACAACAACGCGGCAAGCGGCCAAGTGCCGTGAAAAATGCTTAAAGCCGCCAGGGGGACGGAATTTGCAGCATCGGCATATAACGCGCACCCTACTATTTTGGGCCAAAATTTTAGACAAAAAGTGTGCGTTATACGCTGATAAATACGATACTTGCTTCTGGATACATTTGCAGTAAAGGGCAAGTACTGTCAAGAAAATATGAACCTTGGAGCTGGAAAGTCTCTTTCTCCTCTATGGTGGTACTACTACTATGCTGCTGGCATACTTTCTCTCTCTCTCTCTCTCTCTCTCTCTCTCTCTCTCTCTCTCTCTCTCTCTCTCTCTTTTTGAGGCACTAACTCTGAGCCATTTAATTTTTGAAGTAGTACATTTCAAAGGGGGGCAAGAAGGCTTGGAATCAGGATTTACTTAAAGCTGTTCATCATTTTATGGAGAAAATAATCCTAAAGGAGATGAAAGATGATAAAAGGAGATGTTCCAGCTACCCAGAGCTCTTCACAGTATTTCATAAACCAGATTATAGAGAAGTAGCTGAGTAGCAAAACCACTTTATATGCATGGAATTTGAGAAATTAAAGAGAGAGAAAAGGTCTAATAAGGTCATCGAGATTAACCTATAACCAGTGCCTATGTCCCCTGTGCTACATTTACAGGGAATGCTCCCTAAGTACACATTCATATATTAGAAGCAAGAGCTTGTATTTTAAGTTCAGCATTGGGAAAAGAAAGGGTTAAGGGATAGAAAATTAAACTGATGTTGGTAGTCAAACTGAAAAGGGATATCAGACTATAGCTGGCAGCTGAACAATTAACAGAAAGTATAAGCACTTGAATCAGATTAGTAAGAACAATATGAAACTAACATTTTCTCTAGTTCAGAGCAAATGTTTGGGGTTGTTAAGTGATGGTCTCTAGGCAGAATCTGGACTTTGCAGACTTCAACACCTGTGCCCCCCCCCCCCGTTCCCTCCATTCTTTCTGGGATAGGTGGGTAGGAAGGCAGACAGACACTAGCACATGCAAGGCAGAGAGAGGTGCTCCTTGTTCCTTGTGCTGGTGAGTTTTAGTCTTTCCCTCTGTGGTAGACTGGGTCAGGAAACCAAGCCTAGCAGCCAGCACCCTCTTCTAGCTTGAGGCATCCTGAGCCTGGGTTTAAACTGAGGGTTTTAACTGGGATAATAGATTGCTGCCATGACCCTTTTGGAATTTGGGTGCAGTGCTGTCTGCAGGATTCAGGGGGGCAGTGTATTGTTCAGACACTTAAGACATCATACCTGCCCTCTAGGATACCTATAGGAGGTGTGCCCCTTTGTGCAATTTATTCATTTATTTCTGTATTTATATACCACCTTTCTTATCCTCAGATTGCTCTTCAGCTGTTACGCATGGCGGTTTACATAGGCAGGCTATCCTAGTCCCAATATGGGTCTTTACAGTGTTGTTCTATATAGAACTCTTCAACTCCAGGTGGTTTCCTTCAATGGCATAGTCATCTTCTCTTAGCTGCCAAACACATGCCGTGAGCTTCCACAGGCAGCCACGCAAATCACATTGAGGAGGGGATTTCCAGTTGTTATCGCTCTCATCGCTGACATTCTCAGCATTCCAGGCCGTTCTCTCACCACATTACACAACAGCAACTCCTCTCTGCCACCGAGGGTCACGACAGCTTATCAGTGACTTCCTGGTCTCCCTTGCAGCATGAAACGGGCTGCTCCTGCATAGCTGTCTTAATTGCAGGTTGTTGGGATTGTGGTGAAGAAACATTGCAGATCTATGCTCTGTAAAAAACAATATTTTTGTTTCTGTTTAGGAGTTTAGTTCTCACACTGTTTTTTTCTGAGTTCATTTGAGATTTGCCTATGGCCAAAATATTGTCATTTAATTTTTTTCCCTGATCCACCTGTGTTTGTGAGATGACACTTCTCTTGCATTTGAGGTGCTTGTGTTTAGGGATCTTGTCTTGGTTTTCACGGGAGCAGTTCATTTGAAATGCAGTTTCCAAACAACTTAATACCCACCTCAAACGATTCCTTGTTGTCATAATGTATTAATCTTGTGCTTAAGGGGGCCATGTCTTATTTTTTTTTAATATTAATTTTTTTTATTCTGCCTCTCTCACCAAAGGTGACCCAAGGTGGCTCACAGAAAATATATGACAAAACAGAGTCGTAAAAACATTAAAATTTAAGTTACAATGTATGAAGACTTTCCCTTCTCTGCACCTAAAGGGACCCAGAATAAGGTGTTTCCTCAATAATTCACCTCTTCAATGAAAAGCACTTGAAAAATCATGCCTCAGTCATTCTGCATATCAGCACTCCTCCAGCTACAGGGATTCTGAAATGGATAGCGCTACCATTGTGCTGACACAATAATGAACCGCTTTTAGTGAAGAGTACTCACAGAGAATAAGGAATTTCCCCCAAAGTATGTTAGCCATTAGCAGTCAATTGACAGAACCAGCTCTCTGGATGTGAAGCATTTTTATATTTTTCCTCACGTGGGACAATCTTTTACACAACATTTGGGTTAAGAAAAGCAAATGTTTACAGGCAGTCATTTTAAAAACAATACATCTTCTACCCTTATGGTCATCGTGGGTAGTCTTTTGGCAGCCTGCTATCGTATTGAGTCCATCTGTTTCAATGGCATGATGCCTGTTTATGAATTGATCAAGACTTCCTTGCAGTAGTCTAGGTGCTTAGCAACTGTTGTTTAATTACTTCGAGGGGCAGGTTATTTCATTTTTGTCTAGGTCTAGCACTAGATGTTCTCACTGGGTACCATTTTTGGAAGCTGAGAATATTCCCTCCCACACTCAGTAGAATAAAAATATACAACACGTTAGCAGAAGCTGGGCAACAGCTTTGTAAACAGCCAGTCAGTTAGATGCACCATCATGATGCCAGTTTTGGATGATTGTCCTTTCATTTCATCCAGTCCCTTGGTGGCTGTGCTACCTAATCAAGAGTGGACAAATGTGGGTATGGATGAGGCATATATACTGGTTCAATCAAGCATGTCTTTGGGAAACCATCTGCAAATGAATAAAAACATTCATTAAAAGTCTAAGGCAACCCATGTGATAATAGCTTTATACCGGTAGTCAATGCAAAAACCTAACCACATTGTCAGCGCAATCCTGAGGATTGTGTCGGCAACGGAACGAGTGTTCTGTCGCCGGAAGCAGTCACAAATATTCCGTAAAGCACGGTCGTGACTACTCTGGAGCAAGGGAGGCCAGCGCAGAGGCCGGCCTCCCGTGCTCCATCACCAGAGCACCCGTGCGTCCGCCAGAGAAGGCAGATAAGGATCCGGCGGGGGTGGTTCGGTGGGCGAGAGGGGGGCCATTGACCTAGCTGGCCCGGACGGGAGCAGGGGATGGCCTCGGCCATATCTCGGTCCCCGCCGGGCGGCTAGGCTGTTACACGACTTCCTCCGACTTTCGCCAGCTATTTAGCTGGCGGAAATCCGAGGAGGCCGATCGGGCTAGCCTGGAGTTACACCCAGGAAAGGGGAGGAATGTCCCCTTCCCTGAGTAGACTTCCAGCCCGGCGGCAAAATGGCCGACAGGACTCAGGATCTGGCGGGTGGCCATGGGCCGCTGGCCGGATCCTTACACAGGATTGTGCTGCCCAACACATAAAATGGTCGAGGCAAAGGTGAGTGTTCTGTTTATTCTTAGATAATATTCAATTGCCTAAGAGGAAAGGCTGCCAATAAAATTTGCAGTGCCTTGCCACATAGTACAGAAGGGAAATCCTTACATGCTAATTACTTCTGTAAACATTTATTTGTGTAGATTTGTGAAGGGGATAACGTTAAACATTTCAAGGTTTTGCTTTAATCAGCATCAACAAAATATGAACAAATTTTAGGTGGGGCAGTGGTGAGAAGGTGGGGCATGAGAGAATACCTATTCTGCTTGGCGTTTGAGGAGGGAGGGAACTCTTAATGAAGTCTTGGAACGCTGTTTTTAATTAATATCAACAAACTTTGGTTGCTGCTTTTTATGCTGTTTTTGTATTCTTAATGGCATCCGTATCATTGTAATTATTTTTAATGTTTTTATTAATTGCGTTTAATTTTTTATGGCGCAATGTTGTGTATCTTCGGCGCCGGAGGAGTGCGTTCTTCCCTGGCATTGGGTGTCACAAATGTGCCGTAAAGCACTTGCGCAACACCCGGTGAGTAAGGGCCACCGGGTAAAGGCCCGCGGCCCACTCGCCCCCAGACCGGGTAGGTCCAGCACCGGCAGGGGAGGGCGTACCGGGTGGTGAGGGAGGGTGGCCATTGGCTGCCCCGGGCCTGGAGTGGGCGGGGATATCGGCGGCAAGATACGTCAATATCCAAAGCCCTCTCCAGGCCCGGTGCAGCCTTACCTCAAAGCCTTACCGTACAATTGAGGGCTCAATTGTACGCCAGCTCCAGAACTGGAGTACATTCGTCCCCTTTCCACAAGGTGCACCCGGGCTGCCCTGAGGCAGCCCGGGACCTGGATAGGATACGGCGGCTGGGTCTAGAATTGGACTGTTATTTAACTGTTTTTTTAATTGTATTTTTTGTTGTGAACCAGTTTGAGCACAGGCAAAGCGTGCCTTACATACAGGGATACAAAAATCCCTTAAATACTTTGTACTGTGCAGTTTTGCAGATGTTCTTTTGTCATCAGTTTATAATAATGTTAGAGTAGACTTTCCCAACCTGAGGTACGTGTACCCCTAGGGGTATGCGGACTGCAGGCTGGGGGTATGTGAGACGATGTCCCTTATCAGCTACTGCGATCAGCAGCTGATAAGGGACAGCTGCTAAAGTGGATTTTTCCCATGTGGGCAGGTGCCGGCCTGTATCGCAACCCAGAAAAAGGTCCCGAGATGTCCCCTGTAGTTCCTCCTACCTGTTCTGGGCACCACCATCTTGGATCTCACGAAATCTTGCTAGCTCCCGGATGGCGGTACTAAATTCTCATGAGAATTGGGCACCGCCATCTTTGAACTTGCGAGAGTTCATGAGATCCAAGATGGTGGCACCCAGAAGAACAGATCGGAAGAGCTACCGGAGACATCTCGGGGCCTTTTTTCCGGCTTGCATTGTGGGTGGGAAGGCCCTCCCGCTCGCGCCACAACCTGGAGGGAAAGGGTACATGGGGGTCAAAAGGTCCGGGGGTACGCGGGGCAGCTGGAGGCCCGCGTGGGGGTACGCAGGCCTCCGAAGATTGGGAACCCCTGTGTTAGAGTGTTTATAGTGACTGAAATATTTCTAAAGGGCTACGGATTGCAATATGATATAGTGGAATCAATAAATCTTATTTACTATATATCTTGTATATTTGAATACTAATGAATGTGATTGAGACAACTCCTTTTCATTTGTTCCAAATCTATTGAGTAACAATTGAATCTAATAAATAGAAAAACAAGTGGTGTTACTAAAAAAAATATTTGAAGGGCTGTCTCAGAGGTAAGCCAAACAATCACTGTTTCTGATTTGGATGGTAATGTGTTCATAAAGTTCCGTTTGGAGACTCTCTAAACATACCCTTCTTTTGAAAAGTCAGAATTTTAAGTCTCTAATTTGTTTTTCATCATTTTCAACTGAACTGTATTCTGCTTTCCTGCAGGTTTGAATGTAGTAATTGTGAGGTTGGAGACCAATGTGGTGTAATTATGCATGGCAATGCTGTCATTTTCTGTGAACCATATGGGCCAAGAGAATTGGTAAGTGACTGTTGGCTAATTTTAATTGATTTTTGGGATTTCACATTTTGAAATCAGAGCCTGTCAATTTGCTTCACGTGTCAGCTTTAACCTACCAGCTTTGAAGTTGTCTTTCTTTTCCTTTGCTCTGTTACTGGTTATACTTATCTCAAAATGGTTACATCTCCCTTCCACTCCAACGTTTGCTTCTAAATGTTTACTTTTAGAAATTAGTGCCTTGTGCATTCTTATCACATTTGTTGTTTTGCTTCTGCATTCAAGCTAAGACATGTTTGCAAAGTGGAATTAATTACCTAAGGCTGTGGGAGCACAGCAGGAGCATTTCTCGCATCTTCACAAACAAGCTGCCTGGTGTAAAGCAATGTAATGCTTTAAAGAGGAAGAGTATATTAAGGGGTAACCCATCAGCAACTTGGCTGCTGACATGTTGAGGATGCCAAAACGTAAGAACACACTAGAACAGGGGTTCTCAACCAGTGGTACTAGTACCACCAGTGGTACTTCAGCCAATTGCTGGTGGTACTTGGACTACCGGACCACCGGAACCTTGCTCCGACGCGGCGCTTTTGGCAGGCCGTTTTTGCCCCGAGTGGCTCCTGCCTTTGACCGAGCTTCTCAGGAACGTTGAGAAGGAACTCTGGAGCTGGTGCACGTTCGGGGAAGCCATGTAAGGCCAGCCAGGACTGGGACGGAACATGCCAGGGACATTGAGGTCATTGTACTTCCACCTGCCATTTACTTGAAATTGTACAGTTGTGTGCTTTAAAATTACGTATCTTCACTTTGCCTTTTTTTTTGCCTTCTTCCTAATAATGTCCCTGATCCTGGGTACTTCCTCACTTGCTCTTATTGAAGCATGCATTATTTTTATGTTCCTTTGCACCCCTTGTCAGAATCTTTTCAATGTGTGACCACTTAAGAATCGGGGACCCAAATGAAATGTCTCATTATGTGCAAATAACCGTATTGGTCTGAGTATAAGACTCACTTTTTTCTCCTAATTTAAGTTTTTAAACTAGGGGCGTGTCTTATAATCAGGCTGTTGCAATTTAATGCCAGTGATTTAATTAAATTTTTTTTAATAGCACCAAACTTTAAGGGTGCGTCTTATAATCAGGTGCGTCTTATACTCGGGACAATGCGGTACTTTCACAGTTTGTGCTTAATGTATATCTTGTGTACCATATCATGCTGCAAAGGTCTCTCTTAGTGGGGGATAATGAATCTCCGTGGAAGCAAACCTTTTGAATCAAACTTTGTGTGTATAGCTATGGCAACCTTTATAGACTATTGTATCTGTGATTGAGCCTTCATTATATCGTTAATGAGATGGAAAAATCTTGCTCTAGCCAACATGATAATGCTGCAGCCCCTTTTTTCCCCTGGCACGAGCACCATATCCAATATCATGAGCCTTTGCTACATTGCAGATGACGTGATTTTGTTGTTTACTGACATATTAGTTGCATGTAAAATGATTTTATGTGTTCCGTTGAGAGAGGAATTGTGCACTTCACATCATGAACATATGACGTTGTCTTATATTCAGTCAGATCATTGGTCCATCTAGCTCAGTATTGTCTGACCTGCCTGGTGGCAAACCAGGATCTTCCCCAACCCTATCTGGAGATGCAAGGATTGAGCCTGGGGCTTTCTGCATGGAAAGTAGGTGCTCTGTTACTGAGTGAGTGTCCATCCTGTGCTTCTAGTAATGTATAGGTGGGATCCTCAAATTCCATATGATAAAACAGCTTGGGCATCTCACTAATGTAGGCTTCTGATTATATATGGATCAGAGTTAGAGCTCATTTGAGAACGATGGAGGCACCTCTGAGGAGAAGTCCTTTTCTGGTGTAAAGTCTGAGGGTGAGTTGCATCATGGATCATACTGAGGAAGTGGGAATTGACCCCTTGGAATGGACCCACATGTTTGCATAGAGAGGATATTTAGTGACTGAAAGCTATTCCTACTGTTCTATCGAAGACAGAGAATCTGTAAATTCTTGCATATGGTCAGTTACTAATCATAAGAATAGCTGAACGGAAACATCCTGTATGACTGACTGATGCACTGAGCTGTAAGTGACTGATGCACTGGGCTTCCATACTACAAAGACTACAGTTTTTATTCCTAAGAAAGATACAATAACAGCACAATCATATATAAATGCCTATAGAGAAGAAATTCCCATTGTTTTCAATAGGGCTTACACCCAGGAAAATGGGGAAGAAGAGTGTAGTCTCACAGCACAATCAGCACAGCCCTGCCATACTGAAACATGCAGTCATGCCACTACATGCTATAGGGGGGAGGGGAGCACACACTACATGCTATGGGGGGGAGGGGATCAGGAGGCCTGCAAGAGGAAAATACTTTTCCATTACCTGTGTGTAGGCCATCTATGGGTGTCCTTGGACCTGCACCAGCCAGGAGTTGGACTTAGACCTGGAAGATTCAGGTTCAAATCCCCGCTCAGCTATGAAACTTCCTGGTGACCATAGGCCAGTCAATATGTCTCAGCCTCGCCTACCTCACAGAGTTGTTGTGAGGACAAAAGGAGGGAAGGAACTATATACACCACCCTGAGCTCATTGGAGGACGGGAGGTATAAACATATAATAAATATATAAAAATAAATGTCTGGGGATAGGATCCTGGCGCAAGTTGCTGCTGCTAGGATTCATTCTCTCCTCCTCAATCCATCTCAAAATTCCCTCTGTCCTCAGCTTCCCGCCCACAATACACCCCCACTGCCAACATACCTGCCCTGTGCTGTCTGGGGTTCACGGTAGCATGGTTTCAATGCTGCTACCCGCTTTGCATTGGTAGCTCAGACTGGACTGGAGGAAGTGTGCTCCATGTGCTTTTTCAGGATCTTTTGCCCTGTAGAATGATTGTTCCACTTTTGTCCTGTGGATTTATTGTTCTGCTGTTATTGTTCCTATATATAGGATTGGGCCATAAATCCATTAGTTTCCTCTGCAATATAACATTTGTTCTTTTCTTTCTTCCATAGACTACTAATGGCCTCAATACAACCACAGCTTCTGTGCTCCAGTTTTCAATTGGTAAGTTTATATACAGTGACTTCAGTTTTTGTTCTCTCTAGTGCCATAGTTTTGATTGTAAATTCATCTGTGTAGTTATGGACTGTGGAGCTGTGTGTTGTAGTAGTCCTATGGTTTGTAAAGTGTAATCAAAAAAGGTGTGTGTGTGTGTGTGTGTGTGTGTGTGTGTGTGTGTGTGTACACATATATACTTCAGAAATAAGAAAACAATATTAATCAAGTTTATAAATTGAATTTTATAATAATATTTTGCCAAAACTTAGCCATAAATTGCTGCAAAGTGATAAGGTCCCATACACTTTAAATAAAGACTTGTTGATGCATATGTGAATAAGAATATCTGGGTTTTTTTCTTGATTGCTTTATATACTCACTATTTTTTGTGCCATGTCATTCTATTTAGTTCATCATTCTCCGCAGGTGTTCAATTAATATTTTAATATTAAATATAATGTTAGTATATAATATATATTAGTATTAGTATACAATAATATAATTAATATTATTAATAGTGCTTCAGTCATATATATTTACTTACTATACTTTTATTTAGTTTTACTAATGTTAATCCCGTCATGCCCAAAATACAGTTATGGAAGTCAAGACTTTGAAGTCAAGCCCATGGAAACGTTTTTCTAGTCCTCACAATTATGTAGTCATCTACTTAAATCCTGCGAATGAATTATTGCATGTGAGTGTATGTTAAGCAAAGAAGGCAAGTAATGGTTTAAAAAGCAATATAAAAATATTAATTTTTGAAGGAATTAAATGTGTATGGAAGGAAACCATTTTTACAGTGCACGTAACTCAATAAGAACCAAGAAGAAACGTTGATGGTTTCCTCTGTGGAATCCTAGAAATGTATTTCCAAATTAATTTTTCATTTTTTAATAAGTAATTCTTCTAGCAGGGCATACCTCAGTAGGGTTGTGATTAAACTGTGGAGATCTTGGTGGGAAATGAAAACTATCAATTAGATTGACACTGGGGTGGATTTTTCTACTTTGCATTAAATCCAGACACCAGAAGTTTCCAGAAATGTGTTATATAGATTATTTTATTTGAGTTTTTCATCAAGACATTTTTACCAGTTAAACAAGTAATCGTACTGACATAGTAACCGAGCAAAGATGCCAGCAGTGAAATGGCTCTTCCATCAGCTTCCTCTAAAAATTGCTCCTTCATCAACCACAATGCTTAGTTTTCAGACTGCCACTAATCTTACTCATTGTAACATCTTAATGTTGTTGGAGGCTTGCAACAAAGTGAGCATTGCTTTGTACCTTTTGAAGGGAAGGAAACTCTACTTTTTCTGCTTGTATCACAAGTTGACATTGTCTGGTGTGCATCAACCATAGGGTATATTCTAACAGGGGGAATTGGTCATGGGCTTGTACATGTGTCCAATATGTGTAGCGTTCCACCAAAATATACAGTGCTTCAATCAATTGTACCTAATTAAATCATCATAACTTTCACTAGTGGTTCAAAAAAGAAGTGGACAGTGTCATCCTGTCAAATCGTAAGCAAGTTGTGCTGAAACCAATAAGACTTTCTCTCAAGTAAATGCACATATAATTGCAGCCAAAATAACTGGAACAAATGAAAGTGTCAAAAGAGTGTTTTTCCCCAATCCCGAAGTAGAGTATATTTGCAGGACGCATCTACCAGCCTCTCATATGTGGGGCTGCTGAGGATGAGGGGAAGAAACACTTACTTTTGGGAGATGAGGAATGAGCACTTTTGTAAGATCAACTGAAAGGAGGAGAAATGAAGAAAGGGCTACTGCTCAAAGAGGTGAGATGTAAAAGATTTTAGGGGGAAATGGGCAAAAACTTTTGCAGGATTTTTTTTTAACATGGGGAAACAGTCAAATATTCAGTCTTCCACCTGTAGCCTGAAACTACAGTCCAGCAGTAGGTACCTCACAGTTGTAATGCTTGCCTTCTGGTTCTTGTGAAGCGTTTGTCAGGCACCTAATACACTTTACATTATGCCAGTAACAGACTCTACATTGAAAAACCCTAGACAGCCATTGAATGCACATCTTTCATCCAGCTCTCTTCTGCTGCCAAAACAGCAGTAATCGAGTAATTTGAGTTAGAGAAATGGATAATGACTAAGGATTTAAGCAAAAATGGCCCAGATTTCATGCTAAATCCCAAAGCTCCTTAGATCATGTACATGAAAGCATAATTTCCCTGAGACAATTTCATTTAATGCGGTTTCAAGTAGTACCACATGTTCAGTAGTTCTACTGAAGACAACAAGTGTCCAAAATACCGAACAGCTGATAGTTCACTGTTATTTTATAGAGGTGGTGAACAGATTTCTGCCAGTTATTGTCCTTGAAGAGTGAAAATATCCTCTTCGAAACAGCCTTTTCAGATTTAAAATAGGATGCTTGATGTGTGTGCTTATCCTAAATTATTATAAATTATTGCTGGTGTTTCTTAGCTCAAAATTGAAATGGCAGTCTGCTTTTGCTTACTAGTGCCAGATAATTTCCAGCCATTTCACATTTTTATCCTCATAAGTTGCTGCATTTCAGCAAGGCTAAATGCTTTGAGTTACTATAATGTGCAATGGGATTACTCCTAATTAAGATATTTAAAGGCAGTTCCTTAGGGATCTTTTCAGCCAGAATTTTTAATTGCACAGTTTAGGGCTGAGGAGGATCACACGAGAGTTTTAAAGCTCAGCTGCCATGAAATATTAGCATGGTTCATTAGCAAAATAGTCTGCATCTCACTCACAAAGCCTCACTCAGTTCTCCCGATAGCTATGTCCCTGAACTTCTCCTGAACATGATCATTCATAGCCCATCTGTGGAAGGTGACTCACAATAATGATAGATTAATGACTGAATTGAGTATACATGTAGACAGTAGGGAAGAGGGAAAATGCTCTAGCAGAAACGTGCTTTAGGTATGAGCTCTCTAAATGCAAAGAGACATTTTATCTTTGAAAACTGGCAGATACTGTAGCTGGGAAGGTGTTTTCCATATGAGATGTGTCTTGTAGGACTGTACAGTATATGAGCTTAGAATTCAAAAGGTAGTTTTGATCTGTCGGATTTGGGGGATCAGCCTCAGGAGCAGTTGCAATCCCAGCATTTGCACCTGGTTCTTTTCCAAACTATATATCCCTAGTAGAGACTCTGTTACCAGGACCCAAATGAGCGAGTACTGATTGCCATTACTATATGATAACTGCAGTGACATCCGTATAGTCACATGGGGTGGGGGGTGAAATAGTTGCCAAGTAGCATTCTGGAAAACTCAACTTTTCCCATAACCATTAGCAATGCATTGAGGAAAATGTGCAGCTGCCAGGCACTCTGTCTTTCCTTCCCTGTTCCTGCTGCTAATCCTATGCCCCCATATGCTATAGCAAGTACCTCTTGCAATATTGCCCCAGCATAGAAGGATCAAGGGGAGTGAATTGTCATCCCTCAGCCTGGCTCTGAAGCAGGCTGCTGCTGGGAAGGTCTCATTGCAGAGCAGACAGATGAAGGATCAAAGGGGCCAGAGGCAGCAGATCATCTGACTACGGTAGTCAGATGTGGTCAGAACAGGTTGGGTTCAAATGCCAGATCAGACAGACAAAAATAATAGGACCAGAGGCATGTGACCCAGTACTGATGAGACTGTACTGTTGCTCAGTTGAGTGATGTTGCTCAGCCTGGAGCAATTATTTTATAGAAAGAGCTAGGCCCCTATTGGTTCCTCAGGTCACCTGGGCTGAAGAGCTCCGATAACCAGTTCCAGTCATTATGTGGGTGGCATTGCACTGCATCAGAGAATAAGCTGATAACTCCCTCTGTCTGAGAGCTGTTATAGTGGTTCAAGACCCCTGCTTGTGGTTCAAGATCTATGGTATCTTACAGGAACAGAGCAAAGCCATCTCCTGTTTTAATAAATAATAATAATAATAATAATATTCTCTAGATTTCAGCCTAGTAACGCTAGGAGCTAGGTGCCTTTATAGTTGACACTCAGGGGATGAGGAAAATGTCACCATAACCTGCCTTACTGGGTCTCTGATTCGGTGCAGATAAGCAACCCCTCAAGTGATCATGGGTCTGCTATGGTAAATTACTGCTTGGTAAATGCTTGCTTATGTTCATGCAAAATATCTTGAGTTTTCCCAGCGCTATTGACCCCACTCGCACAAGATATCCTCACTTGATTTTCAGTTATTCCCTCCTTCTCACTCACCCTTCATATCAAATCTCATTCAGTTCTGGAACATCCCCTGACTTTTAGGGTTGCACAAGAAACTGAACTGGGAAGAAAGAAATGGGCAAGTTCCATCATGCGAGTGGATTTCTGCTTGCTCTACTTTGCATCCAAGCCTAATTTTCTTTTCTTGTAGAATAACTGTCAAGCATGATCTGAAGTTATTTGATGTATAATTTATTATTTTAAAATTTATAAAATAGCTTAAAAATATAAGAAGCCTTCTGAGAAACAAGAAGATCATTTGCTGTTTAATGGTCTTATAGTTGTGAAGCACCAGTTTAGGATGCCAAGACTGTGCCCTTGACATCTAAGAGAAAAAGTGACTGCTGGATACAAGTTACTTACTGAGAGCTCATTAGCTTTCGTTAGTATAAATCAGTCCCATTCAGTTGATCTTGCTGTCATGAAAAGGCACCTTGTTTTTCAAATTATCTGCAAACAATAGTCTGCATAGGATGTGAATTAAGGCGAAATCTGTTTCACCATGTTCCAGACTTCTGCATCCATGCAAGATTGACTTCTTTCATACATGAAACATAGTCATACTGATGCCTTTCTTTGATCTCTTTAAAAGGTTCCACAAATTGAAATTTCTCCATTTATTCTGCCCTGTCCTCTACACACTCTTCTGCACATGCATATTGTGCTATGTCCACTACTGATTTTCTTCTTATTAGAAAGTTACAGGACTTGTTAATTTGTGTATGTATCCTAGACATGACAGGCAGTCATGGCACCAAGTGGTCCTCATGACATGTCCTGTGTTAATGAACAATTGACCTAATGGTTTCTATTCCTTTTCATGTGCAGTTGAGACTGATGGGAAGCGCTCCTTGTGGAGCTTGCTGTTGCCTAGCAAATCCAGAGGTTTAAGACTGAAAAATAACATAGCAAAGTTGTGTTCTCTGTTTAAGAGCTGTGAGGTTTCTACTTTTTATTTGCTTTGTTTCCTTTCAACTGTATTATACAGTTTGTTTCAGAGGTATTAGGTGTTTAGAAATGTATTTTTAAGAAACTGACAGCACAATCCTGTGCAGCTATAAACCTAGGGTGTTGTACAGGTAAATGTGCCGTAAAGCATGTTTTCAGTACCTGGAGAGTAAGTGGCACTGGCGTGGAGGCCGGCACCATTTACTCAATGACCTACCTGGACCCGCAGCCGCAGGTGAGTGCTGCGCCGGTCAGTACAGGGGGCGTGGAGAAGGCGGGCAGGGGCGGCAAGGGAGGGGCCATTGGCTGGCCCGGACTGGAAGGGGGCGGGAATATCAGCACTGAGATGCACCAATATTCCGAGAAAAAAGATTTAAGGGTAAAAAAGCCATGTAGAAAATATTTATCAAGCCAAAAAACATATTAAAAACAATTTTAAAAATACTTTATTTTACTTTATTTGTTTGACTTGGAGCACCTCAACATCCACAGCTATGCTGTTTTAGACCTAGCAAATGTCCTACGATTTAGGACGAAACGTCGGTCCTTGCCTTTGTATTTGAAATTATTTTTTATTTCTTGTTTGCTAACTTTTAGCATTCTAGAGACTTGTATTTTTAAAATTGTTTTTAATACGTTTTTTGGCTTGATAAATATTTACTACATGGCTTTTTTACCCTTAAATCTTTTTTCTCGGAATACTGTTTCTGGCCATGAAAGCTTTCGTTTGATTATGCACCAATATCCTATCGTATCTTGCCGCAGCCCGGGCCAACCTTATACGGCCTCCCTGGTTGTGTGACAGCTTCAGAGCTGGTGTGCATCTGAGGAGGCCCATTGCTGCCTATGCCATGTACACTGGGGGAAGGGGATGAATGGCCCCTTCTCCCAAGGTGCACCCGAGTCGCACCGGGGCAAGCCGCAATGGGCCTAGGATACAGCGGCCAGCCAATGGCCCCCTCCTTTAGGCTGGCCGGGTATAGTTAGGCAGGATTGTGCTGTAAAGCACCTGTAAGTTTTTTTTCTACTATGTTCTCTCCTTAATAAGCTCAGACAAGTGATGTGATTGTTTCAGAACATAAAGCCGAAACTAGGTCCTGTGGATGAATGTGGTATACCACATTGACATTTTAGAGTTGGCTCTTCTCTTAATCCTCATATATGAAATGGCTTAGAATGAAAATGTGCTCTATTCTTGAACAAATATTCCTGTGCTAAGGATGAGCTTTTTTGAATGATTCTTTCAGAAAGAAATATGGCGTTCCATAAGGCAAAACGTTGAATTCCATAAGACAAGATGATCTCTTGGTGCTGTCAAGATGCTGTAGTCATTAAGCTGTAAGCCACTGATGAGCTATCTCAGAGCAGCAACGTGGGGCACATATTAAACAATGTAAATTAATTTAGCATATGGAGACTGGGGAATCAATTTAGTCATTAGTCACTTTCACTTTGGAATTTTACTGAGGATTTGGATGCCTGGCTTGCCACTTTTTGACATGCACTTATTGTATGAGTCTGACAGCATGAAACTACAGTGGAAATAGAGAACTTGTGACCCCTGTTGCAGACAAGGCAGGCTGTTGCAAAGTCCCAGGGGCAAACCAAAACGTTCCACGCCAAGGTTACAGATAGTAATGTGAGAGAAGTCCAACTGTAGGTTGGTTGTAGTTGGTATTATCCAACTTGTAGGTCTCTAGGGCTCTCTGAAACCCCAGCTGGTCTTGCCATGCCTCGCTTTGCCACTTCTGCTTGGAGAACAGAGCAGGACAGTTTGCTGGTGCCTTTTTGTGCTTTTTAAATATTATTGTGTGTTTGTACCCTGCTTTGTGAACTAGCTTTGTTGAAAATATGGATATTTTCTATATAATTATAATATAGTTTGGCTCTGTGGGTTTCTTCTTTTAGGGTTACCATATTTTGAGGGACTCCCTGTGTTGAACGCTGGCAGCATTGTGCCAGCGGCTGAGTTACATCTGACCTATGTCAGTGCTGCTTCTATGCCAGCAGGGCTGTCTTTGCACCAACATACATAGGGATGCGCTGGCATCCCTCGAGTATAGGATTGGGCTGTTAGTGAGAGAAACATAATATCAAATGCAATCACTAAAGTAGCCAAGTGAACAGAAGCAGTTACCTACCCATACACAAAGAGGTGACATACCACTGAGTTTTATTGTCATAGCGGGTGTTTGTTTTTGAGTATTTGAACAACCTTCTTGCATTCTTGTTACAAGATTTCTTTCCCTTGAAGAGCAGTACAAAAGCCAGCCCTTTGTTTGTTTAGTCCATTGAATCACTTGCAGTGACTCTCAAGAGATTTTCCAGAGGATCATGGGATCGCAGCCCCTGGTAACGAACATAAAATTGCTGTCTTCACAGATGACATCCTGCTTATCTTAGGAAAACACAGACTTCCATTTGATACAATGGACTGCTGGTAATATATCTGCTTTCCATAAACATGACATAGTCAAAGGCTAGTCCCTCAGGCAGCTACCAATGAGAGTCTAATTAAGTGCCTGTGCCAGTTGTCCCAAAGGCATTCAAGTACCTGGAAGTGTAAATCTCATATCATTTAGTTGTGTTAAGAATAAACCATGTAGCTATGTGCAGAATCGAGTACTGTATGTACACCCTCTCTTAAAAAGTGTTCCTAAGTGGTTTAACCACAGTATTTCATTCTGTGTTTGCCTGAATAACCATTATAACCATTGTAATAAAAATGCATGCTTTTCATTCAAGGTTGCATTTCCTGCATATTCTTTTACTATTTAATAGTATTTTTAAGTTGTACTACTTTAATAGAGCAAGACGCTAGGTTGGCAGAATTTTTTTTATCATTGAAGCAGACCTAAGGTTAACTCCTTGAGATTCCAAAACAGAATAGTTGGTCACCCTGAAGATTCAGGCATATGTAGGTGATTCTGGAGCCCTGTTTCTCTGCCAAGATAACTAACCTAGATATGGAGTGTGTGTGTGTGTGTGTGTGTGCGCGCGCGCGCGCGCGCGCGCCCGTGCCCATGCCCGTGCCGTTGAATAAATGACAGAAAACCCAATCCTGTCTAGCAGGACACAGCGATGCACATAAGATGCCTGCCGCATCCTATGCAGGATTGGGCCTGCCCCAGCGCAGCTGGCGACCTCCTCAGGGTAAAGGGACATTTTGCTGGTGTACATTTGTGAGGCCCATGTAAGGCCCAACAGGCCCAGGAAGGGGGATATGATTCAGTGGAGGAGGCCGCCGCCAGAGGCGTCGCTGGAGCGTGGCGGGGGGGCGGGCCGCCAGGGGGTGACGCGCGCCAGGGGGTGACGCGCGCACCCCCGTGCACGTCACGCTCTGAGGCCGGCCCGGCCTTCTGAAAGAAGGCCCATGCAGCATGTTCATCCGGGTATTTTTGAATTTTCACGCATGCGCAGAGACCGTTTTGAGGGCCTTTTGCCCTCAAAACGGTCTGCGCATGCGCGAAAATTAGAAAAATACCCGGATGAACGCGCTGCATGGGCCTTCTTTCCGAAGGCCCTGGAGCGCCGACGGAGTCGGACGCTCCGAGGCCGGCTCCCGGGCCGGCCTCGGAGCGTCCGGAGGGTGACGCAGGGGGGGAGCCGGGTCGCCCCCCGCACCACGATGTCAGAGCGTCATTAGGGTGACGCGCGCCCCCTGCCCCAGGGTGACGCGCGTCCCCTGCCCCAGGGTGACGCGCGTCCTAGTGACGTTACTGGCTGCCGCCAATCCTAAACCCTTCCCGGGCCCAATCCACCAATTCCCCTCTCGTAGAATGCCCCCGTTCCGCTCTCCCCCACTCCTCCGCTGCCCGGCAGGGCCTTACCTCTCCATTGTGGCATTGCTCTGTTCTGTGGCACCAGAGGAGTGGCGCAAGCCTCTCCGCTGGCGCTGCTTACACTTGGTGCCGCAAACGTACCTTATGGCACATTTGCGACACCCTAGACTGGAGGAACAGTGTGTGTATGTGTGTGTGTGTGGGGGGGGGTTGTTTCTGGTATTCAAACACTTGGAAAAATAAATATATAATATCTATTAGATCATCCCTATCTGCATATTTGTTGATGTCCATTAGATATGGTGTATTTTGAAAAGTCTCTCACCAATATCTCCTGAGTAAACTTAGCCATCATGGAATGAGACAGCTGGTCATTTTATGGATTTGAAACTGGTTAAACCACAGGAAAGAGAGGGCAGGAATACATTGACAGTTTTCACAATGGAAGTAAACATTCCCCCAGATTCCCCAAGAATCTGAATTGAGACTGGTGCTATTTAATTTGTTTACAAACAATCTGAAAGGCATGAATAGTGAGGTAGTCAAGTCATATGACACTTGCGGCCCAATCCTATCCAACTTTCCAGCGTTGATACAGCCGCAATGCAGCCCTGAAGTACAGGAACAAATGTTCCCTTATCTTGAGGAGGCCTCCGTGACTGCCCCACCACCATAGGATGCAGCACACACCCCGTTGGCACAGCTGCATCAGTGCTGGAAAGTTGGATAGGATTGGGCCCTTGATCTTTTATATTGAAAAGAATGGCAGCTTCAAGTAGTCATTCAATCATTTCCTTAAAGCAGGAGTCTTTACACTGTTTAACAGCGCAATCTACTGTAAGGATCTGCGGGCGGCCCTAGGGCCGCCTGCTGGATCCTATCCCTGTTCCGGGCTGATTGTGATCGGCCCGGAGTTCTACTTGCGGGAAGGGGACATTTGTCCCCTTTCCCCAGTGTAGCACAGGGATGCCCCAATGTGCCTTCTCTGTTTTCCGCCAGCTCTTGAGCTGGCGTAAGTCCGAGAAGGCCGTGTAAAGGCTGCGCCAACCTGGGAGGGGACGAGGATATGGTGGCCACCATCCCAGCCCCCTCCCAGGCCAGCTCGGCCAACCACCACCCTCCCTCGCTGCCCGGACCACCCCTGGGCCTGCTGGTGGGAGCCTTACCTTCTCTGGCAGTCGCAGGGATGATCCGGTGCCAGAGTGAGGGCTGCCAGCCTCCGCGCCAGTGGTCCTTACTCACAAGTCATCGCAAATGTGCTTTACGGCACATTTGGCGGAGCACTTGCTCCTCCGCTCTAAGTTTATGGTGGATTGCGCTCTAAATCAACTACAGTAATTAAAAACAGAATGCAGTTGAAATAAGATGCACTAGAAATGTAGAAAATGGCAACAGATGTCATTCATTAAAAGTGAGTGTAAAGGTGGCATCTACGTGTTTTTCTTCTTTCATTTGTTTTTAATAACAGTAAAAGAGAAAACAGCCGTTCCAGTAAAAATAAACTAGTGACAGTTGCTAGTCAATTCATTTTCAGGCATTTTCAGGCATATAATTGAGAATGCAGCATACCCTTGTTTGTGCAACATTAATTAATCGCAGCCTTGTTGCCTTTGTGTTCACACAGAGATGTTGGAACATATTGTACATGTTTTTAAGCGTTTGGAAGTTTATTTTTAACATCATCAACCATTTCTTGGTGAAGTTTGGGGGTGTAAAAAGATATCATCACAGATTCTGGTTTCTCTCTTGAGGTATATTTTTAGATCCACAAATAAGTGAGGAAATTAAGTGGGAAATATTTCACTTCTCTTCTCGTACCATCAATTCACAACCACATACATAGGTGAATATTTCAAAGCCTAATTGTGATTTTAGAAATGGGCATGTTTTTGAATGGTATTTATAAGGGTGGCTGACATGTCATGTACTACAACAGCCTGGGGACACTCCTTGCATGCCCTACACCACTGCAGCTATGACAGCCTTAATATCAGGAACCACTGAAGCTAACAATCAGCTTGAAGTGAAAGAAATTAGCATTAGGATCATTGTCCATAAAACAGGTCATTCCACCATCACATCCTGAACAAAAGAACTTAACTATAAAACTTCACAGCAAATGACAAAAAGGGATTGAGAATAAAACGGCAAATATCATTATGCCTTTGTACAAATCGATGGTAAAGCCACATCTGTAGTATTGTGTCCAGTTCTGGTCACCGCATCTCAAAAAGGATATAGTTGAATTGGAAAAGGTGCAGAAAAGAGCAACCAGAATGATTTGTGGGCTGGAGCACCTCCCTTATGAGGAAAGGCTACAGCGTTTGGGGTTTTTCAGTCTAGAAAAAAGGCGCCTGAGGGGGGACATGATTGAGACGTATAAAATTATGCATGGGATGGAGAGAGTGGATAGAGGGAAATTCTTCTCCGTCTTGCACAACACCAGAACCAGGGGACATGCACTAAAATTGAGTGGAGGGAGAGTTAGAACGGACAAAAGAAAATATTTCTTTACCCAGCATGTAATTCATCTGTGGAACTCCTTGCCACAGGATGTGGTGATGGCACCTGGCCTAGATGCCTTTAAAAGGGGTTTGGACAGATTCATGGAGGAAAAGACCATCACAGGTTACAAGCTATAAGCAACCTCCTGGTTTTAGAAGTAGGTTTTCTCTGTGCCTGCCCTGATTCAGCAGTGGCATCTCGATAACTGTACAGAGAAATGGAGAAAGTGGGTTGCTGTGGCCTTTGCAGCAGGGGTGAGAAGGAGAGTCTGTTTGCTCATTTTTCTTCATTGCAGCTGCTTTCTGGAGGGCAATGATAATTCTACTAACTTCAAGTCTGAAAAGTTACTGTCTGTGGGCTGGTTCAGATGATGTATCCAACCAGCTTTGCCCACCACACAATGAGGGGTGTGAGCATGTGAGCAAGCATTCCACCTCCTGACACACTGTTCCACAATCCTCTCCATCATGTGATGTGGAGAGGCTGGGGGACCTGTTGTCCAAACTGGCTGAAACTCTTCTCTGCCTGGGTCTTCTAGAACCTTTTGAATCTGCTTGCTATGTTGGATTTGGGCAGGGTGATCCTTTGATCCCATTAAAATGGGAGGCCATTATGCCAGGATTAATACTGGTGCAATGTATTCATGATTCTGTACACGGCAGCATCAGAGTAAACATCACAAGAATAGCTGTAGAAACAAGAGCTAATGTAGCAACACTGAAAGACACTCTTACAGTGCCCCAGGAAGCTCTACTACCACCCACTTACCATAATGATTTCATTTTATGTATATCCCTTGCTGATGCCACCCTCAAATTAGCAGGCAGTGACAGCCAAAACAAACATATGCTCTAGCCAGCGCATATATCAGCTGCACACACAATGCACAAGCAGGAGGCCAGAAAGATATTACAGTATAGTGTCAGTGATGGTCAGTGTCCCCATGCCACCTGAGTCCCCTCCACAATTTTGCTGCCCCTGCATGTGCATGTGTGCCTCCCTATGGATGATGGGGAGGGTGGATGAATGCGCAGGCAGGGGTTGACAGGCAGGTGGACAGGGACAAGGAAACAAACTAGTTGCATGCTGGGTTTTCAGTGCATGCTGGATTTCCAGCACATGCGGCTTCTGTTCATTTGAAACAGAAGTAGCACAGAGGAGATAGGCTGAGCCTCATGCTCCTGGTAAGGAGAAAGGGAAGGGGGCAAAGCTAGTGAGTGGTCTCCAAATCACTTCTACCTGTCCACTTGGCGCTTCATAAGCTCTGAGTGGGCAGGGAGAAGCAATCTGGAGCTGCAGCAGCTTTTTTTCCCCCCTTCCCCCATCTTCTGCCAGCAGTGTTGCTGCAGCTGCAGTCCTCTTCCAACACGCTGTCAATGAGCCAGAAGAGGATAACAGCATCCACCAGAGCAGCGAGCTAGAGAGGGCCACAGACTAAGAGGCTGGGGGCTCATCCATTTGCCACCCCACCAACTTTGCCACTCCATCCAACCATTTCAGGTTGCTTCATGGTAAGGCTGGCTCTGCACAGCGTTCTCACTTTCACACAGCGCTGTGAGTAGGAAACCTGCATGGGGGATCCATAGGCTTCTAAAGAGAAAAATTCAAATCTTGCTATGGGAACAATGCCTCTGTGTGGACAAGTTCCATAACTCTGCACACACAATGTTTGTACAGCTGTGTGTGAGGGGAACCACAGTTTTGGAGAAAGTGGTGAGAACCACAGTGGCAAGGAAGAATCTTGATCCCTGACTATGGTCTCCAAAGGAAGGGGCTGAGAAGTATCATAGTAAATCCAGACAGCTGGAATATGAACCAACAGCCTCACTCAATGCCTACCCGACCCATTCATGCCTCCGGGTGCCTGTCATTTTTGTCCTCTCTTTCATCCCATGCAGTTACACACACCCCATGTTCCCTTGACAGATTTGGTAGTTCTCCTTCTGTTGTTTTGCTTTTGTGGTGTTAGTGTTCCTTTTATTATTCTGGTTTTTAAGTGTATTTGTTTTTATAATCGTTGTGGGTCCAATCCTATCCAGCTTTCCAACACTGATGCAGCCATGGCAATGGGGCGTGTGCTGCATCCTGCAGTGTGAGGGGAGCAGTCATGGAAGCCTCCTCAAGGCAAGGGAAAGTTTGTTGCATTGCGACTGCATCAGCATGGAAAAGTTGGCTAGGATTGGACCCTGTAAGTCTTTCTGAGTCCTCATTGCGAAGGATGGGATATACATTGTTAAAATACCAAATAAATAAATATTAGGATGATTGCTGGTTATTTCCCTGGCATACCTTGTTATTCAACTCCCGACACCCCACCTTTCATTGCATGTCGCCCAACAGCTGCATGTGTCCGCCAACTAGCAGTAACTGGTGGTGGTAGTAGTTGGGGGAGGGAGTCAGGACTATGATTTGTTTGTGGGATCCCCACAAATTCGCTCTTGCTTTTGCTCCAGTAGCAAGGCTATGGGCAAGATGCAAAATGTGTCCCAGGTAGAGTTTTCTCCATGTGTTTAAGGGTGACTTCAGGTCCCCCCTGTCCCGTCCTCCGCATGCGTACGTGCACACACTCAGACACCTGATTGCATAAGAAATGAGTGCTAGAGCAAGGGTGTGGTTTTGCAGAAAAGGAAAGGCTTGACATGGTGCCCTATCAGCAACCTGGTCTCATAAAAGTTAATCCTTTTATGTTTGTTCTGCATCTTATTGTTACTGATGACAATTTTAATGATGTGCTTTCACTTCAGCTTTGAGCAATTAATTCTTCAGATTCTACATTGTGTTTATAGCTCTCAAGACAATCCAACATTCCAGAGGTTAGGGCCAGTGCAGAGTTAAGTGCACTGAAGCCCATTGTTTTCTGCAATAAAGGCCATCGTATATGTATGGGAGTCTTTGAATGTTTACCTTGGAATGTGCGGCACATGGCATATCGTTTTTTGCTTTAGCATTACTTGTGTGTGTTTTTTGAATGGGGGTGTTTAGTAATTTATTATGTCTTCCCTTGGGAAATCTACAGCAGATTATGCTCCACTGCTGTGATTTATCATTTTCACATTATTTCTGAGTCAGAAAGCATGCATTATTATGTGTTTTCCTTCAGCAACTGATCACAGCAAATTTCATCATCAATCAAAGAATTTTAAAATATGGAAAACTGATAATAGTGGCAAGGACGCGGTCAGAAGTGAATGTCTCTGAATAATAATTTATTGCTTGACTGTGTTATAACAATTTTAATTTTATTGCTCTTCACAGGGTCAGGTTCATGTCGCTTTAGTTACTCAGATCCCAACATCATCGTGTCCTACTCAAAGAATAATTCCACAGATTGGATTCAACTGGAGAAAATTAAGTATGTTCCTCGCCTTATTGCACTGTTAACAAATTGTTGTTTGTTTTAAAATAAATTAGGAGGGGGAGGTAATTTTCATTTTTTACTCTTAATTAGTTTGTAACAGTATTTGTTCCAGATCGGAAAGACCTGACTAGTTTTGTTTTTTAAAGACTGGTGAATCAGGAAGTGGTAGGTGACTGTAGCTGGAAATGTATCCAGAAAAATCTGTGAAACATTATGATCCTACTACTAGAGATGTATTGCACAGTCGAATTAGAGCCCTACAATTCAGCCATTCAGTTCAGTCAGGGATACTTCACATGAACATATATATTTTTTGCATGCACAGTTCATGGAAGTGAATGTAGAAACCTTTGTGGACAAGGAGCTCCACTTCCATATTGCCCGCAAATGATATTATGTGTGTACATCAATCACACATAGGTTTGTTAGATCTCTGCACAAAGCCCTCCCAGTTTGTCCCAAGCTCTGCAAAGGTGTGTAGATGCCTTTTTGTAGGCTTACCATATTCAAAGGGGGACAGGGTGCCTACACCTTTAACCATTGTAAAAAGAGGGAATTTGGGCAGGTGCAGCTTGTTGCACCCTTCCATTATGAGCTGCACCTGCCCAAATTCCCTCTTTTTACAATGGTTAAAGGTGTAGGCACCCTGTCCCCCTTTGGATATGGTAAGCCTACCTTTCTGGAACAATGATGCCTCTCATCCTTGGGAATGGAGTGGTGGTAGGCACTTTTGGAACTGTATCTGAAGTGTGGGTGGGGATCCAAGCGGACTGCTGTGCTTGGTGGTGCTTGACTACCGTCTTCTTGACTATGCAGTCATTCCCTGGTAGATTAAAAAAATCCATTCTTCAAGATAGCAAGTTCAGAACACTTCCCTCCTGTAAAAGAATATGATGAGGCTTTATACTTCCATTAGATTCTTATAGATAACACAGGCCTGCACACATTTTTCTTTCTTAAAAGTGAGACCTATTCTTGGGTATATTGGGGGCGCTGATTCCAAAAATGGCATCAGTTTTGCCCTAACATGTCTAGTTTTGGGGGTACGGCATCACCACTTCATAAGGCAAGTCAAGCAGCTTCCTCGTGAGGAATCAGACGCCATGGCTTCCTCACGAGGAAGCTGCTTGACTCACATTATGAGGTGGCGATGCTGTACCCCAAAACAAGACATGATAGGGCAAAACCAATGCCATTTTTGGAATCAGCACCCCAAATTCATATAAAACCATCATAAATTTTGAAACAGATTTTTTGACCCTCAAATTTGCAGGCCTGTGTAATTCATTTAGTTGAAGACTCATTGTGCTGCATATTTCGTCAATGATTTGAATCAATCCAATGTGGGAATCAAAAGTTGTTGAATGATTTAAAAAACCCAGTAATTAAGTGCAGCTTCTAAAACTGCTACTTTTACAATCTTTACCAACCCATGCGCTCCATCAAAAAGGGGAGATATATGGACTTGCCATAGTCTTTTCATGGCTGTTTTATTACATTCCAAAAGTATGTGTGGTTTGCATTTTAGCACCACTTTTAATGTCAGTGGGAGCAGTAATTTTCAACATGGCAGCTAGACACTTTGAATAGGATAAGATGCATTCAGTAAAATAATAGTTTATGGTTTCATGTGGTAGCCTGTCCTGCAACACAGTTCTAGAAACATTTTTTGAAATTTACACAATATTTTCTAAACAAAATAGTTTTTGCTACAGCAGCATGAAGAATTATGGAACTATTGTTTTCTTTGTAATACATGTTGTTAGTCGTGTGAGGCAAATGTGTTCTGGTGAAGTACTGGTATACATTTCTGTAATGTAACAAGAACAATTGAATGTATTGTTTCTCTTCTCCTAGTCCAGAGGTTCCCTAACTCCTGGGAAGGCCTTACGCTGCTCTAAGTAGCAGCGGGGCCTTCCCAGGAGTGGCGATGACACGCCTGGGATCGCGCCGCCGCCGCCGCCACCGCTGCGCCCGGGATCGCCGTTTTTACCTTCATTGGTGGGCAGTGGGTGTCCCTCGGGGGTTGCGGGGAGCCTGCGGACCCCTCCGCAGGCCTCCCCAAGCGTCGTAGCAGTGCTTCAACGCGATCACAACTGACTTCCGGTTTCACGTGAAACCGGAAGTCAGTTGCGATCGCGTTGGAGCGCTGCTCCGACGCTTGGGGAGGCCTGCGGAGGGGTCCGCAGGCTCCCTGCAACCCCCGAGGGACACCCACTGCCCACCAATGAAGGTAAAAACGGCGATCCCGGGCGCAGCGGTGGCGGCGCGATCCCAGGCACGCCGTTGTCGTCACCGCGGGTTGCCATGCCCCTTAAGGGCATAGCAACCCTTTCTTCCCGGCTGGGGTGTCGCGACACCCCAGTTAGGGAACCACTGTCCTAGTCCAATATGCCCATGAACACAACCCAGCAGGAAGCTCTCCTATGCCCTCACCACTGTCCCAATGGAACATACTGTCCCAATGGTGGTACAGTAGTAGTCTTGAACACCTTCCATTCATTTCAGTGGGACATGCACAGGACAGCGTCCCCCTGGATTGCGCTCACGGGAAGGTAGTGTTCAAGGGCACAGTACTGCTATTGCACTACTCAAGTTCATTTCCTGCGTGTGCAGGATTGCTTCCTCTAGCATTGTGTCTCATTGTTTATCTGTTTGCACTGTCTGCACAATATAAAATTGCCAGCTAATAGCAGCCTACCGCTCAGAATAAGGCATGGTTTGGAAAAATGCTATTTAATGCTACTGACTTATTATTGATGGGTAACTCAATGTAGGTGATTATTTATTATAAAATGTGAAATCTGTATTAAGGAATATGTTATTAATTCTGTATGTAACTATCTCACAGAGCTCCTTCCAATGTCAGCACCATCATTCACATTCTGTACCTTCCTCAAGAAGCTAAAGGAGAAAATATTCAGTTTCAATGGAAACAGGAATACGTACATGCTGGTGATGTGTATGAAGCCTGCTGGGCATTGGACAATATTCTGATCATAAATGCAGCTCACAGACAAATTGTTTTAGAAGATAATCTTGATCCTGCAGACACTGGCAACTGGCTGTTCTTCCCTGGAGCCACCATTAAGGTTTGTTTAATTTTAGTTCCTAATTTGCAAACATTTTAATACATACCATATTTGGTTCTCTGTTGAATCTACTGAGTAACAGCCTTTCTCTGGAATGAGATGCAAGACAGTGAAGATACGTTCCCCTCTAATTATTTCACTTTGTCAGATAAATTTTCCTATCAAATAGTCTGGTGTTTTGTTTTGTTTTGTTTTAACATTTATATATAGGAGCTATCATGTCAGAGGACATCCAGCAGAAAATGTCTCAAATGTGTATGTGTTTAACAAAATAGAACTGGATTGTGGAAATGAATGCAGGTCTTGCTGCTTTGTGTTTTGAAATCATCCTTCTTCACTACCTAAATCAGCTGTTCCCAACCTTTACTTGAAAGGAAGGAACCAGTAAGTGCTTGCGGGGGGTGGGGGTGGCGACCCGGCAGGAGGACAGGATGGTGGCAATGACACTTCTGGGTTCCTGCCGCTGAAAGAAAAAAGACGTTTTTGAACTCACCCATCTGTGGCGGAGGCAAGAACCTGGTTTTACGGCATCCCCGGCCGCTTTTGTTTCCTTTCGGCAATGACGGTGGGGGGAACACGGAAGTGCCATCACTGCCATCCTGCCTTCCTGCTGGGTCACCATATCCCTTAAGGAGTTAGACAGTGGTTGCCGCTGGCCTGGGGAGTCGTGTCCCCTAGGTTGGGAACCACTGACCTAAATGGAATAAGGCTGTTAATTATAATTTTCCCATTACAGTTTTTTCCCCATCAGTTTTGCAGTGACTGTGTAATATTATTTTTATATTACCAAGTCATCTTCAACGATATATCAAGTATGTTGTAGCTACAATCAGTCAATTTATTTTACATAATTGTAAAAGGTTTTCTCAATATGACTTCAGTTACTGAATGTAGTGGAATGTAGTTTCCCCCATTATGCAGACCTTTGAAACAATCTTGCAAACCAGGCAACAAACAAAACTTGTTCAGAAGTCTTCTCAATCAAATAGATTTAGCAGGATAACCACTTTGCCCCTATGATGCTCTACATTCCAGCTCTGCCTTCAGTGTTGCTCTGTGTAGGTGGAAGGTTGGTGCATAGGGTTGCAAACTCTTGGAATAAAAAGGTCTAATAACTAGATAGGGCCTGGGAGTAGAAGCAAAGTTTAATCGTAGGGTGAGGGTGGGTTCTAGATATGGAGTTCTGCTCAAAAGTTGTCTATTTGCATAAGGTAGCAGTAGGCTGACTTCACAGCCCAATCCTATCATGGCTACCGCTGTATCCTGCAGGGGAATTTTTGGCTGCTGGAGGTCTCCTTGGGGTAAGGGAACCTTTGTCCCTTTCCCCCAGGGTAAGCCTCAGCAGCTGCTATGGGTCAACATGGACCTGTGCCAGTAACCCCCTCCCCACCTCCCTTCAACCCTCTGAACCTGCTTTCCTGCTCTGGCGGGTCTCTGTAGATCCGCTGGCGTATGGGAGCTGCTCCGGCCTCCCCGTCAGCAGATCTGCAATGCATGTCGGCAGAGGCTGCTTTGCGACTGCCGTAAAGCAGCCTCCACAGGTGCAATGCTAGACGCTGGTGGGGGAAGGGGATAGGATTGGTCCATCAGTCTTGCACAGTCTACCTTTTTAACTGGAATTCCTATGGTTCACCAAAGTGTTTGAGGTTTATAAAGCAAGAATACATACAGTACTCAGGATCTCCTGACAGTCAAGGTATAACTAATCTGTTTTATGTGATCCAGAATATAAACAACAGCTTTCTGGATTAGACCAAGATCCACCAGCAGTCTTTAAAATAATCCAGAAACTAGCAGACATTTGGTGGTCTACCAGAAATTGACAAGTTGTCCATGATCTACTTCAGTTCATCCCTGACTTAAGGTGCATAACTGTCCAGCCTGTCTGATGATCTGTTTTCTGACTAGTTTGCAACTCTGTTAGTGCTTCAGTTGAAAAATCCCATTCCCTCCTCTCAAAACAAGACTTGATTGTTTGCAGTGGTTGATACTTGTTTCATGTGAAATGTTGACCCCATAAAATAAGATCGTGGTAGAAGCCACAATGTGGAGTGAGTGAGTGGTGGCACAATCTTGTGTAAGGTTTGCGCTGGGGCAGCACGTGCTGCCCCGGCGCAGGGTATTGCACAAGTGCCATAAAGCACTTGCGCGACACCCGGCGAGCAAGCAGCGTCGGCGCTGCGGCCTACGCTGCTCGCTCCACTATCTCCCCCGGCAAGTAAGACCTATGCCGGGGGGGGAGGATGGACCGGGTGGCAAGGGAGGGCGGCCATTGGCCGCCCAGGGCCTAGAGGGGGCAGGGATACCAGGGGCCGAGATTCCCGGTATCCAAAGCTCCCTCCAGGCCCCAGATACACCAGCCGCGTCTGTGTTACTGTGTGCAAGCTCTAGAGCTCACGCACATGTGAGTAGGCCCGCTGACACCGGGGGAAGGGGATGATTGTCCCCTTCTCCCAAGTTGTTCCCGGGCTGCCCCTGGGCAACCTGGGAACTTGATAGCATACGGCGGCCGGCCCTTTAGGCCGGCCGCCTTATTCTACACAGGATTGGGCTGCCCATCTTAGGTTAATGAAGAGAATGCCTGCTGTTTTCATTGAGTGTTTTACATATGGGGAAAGGCAAAAGTTGTAGACTTTCACTGTATGAAATATACCTGATTGTGCGCGCACACACACACACACACACACACACACACACACACACACACACACACACACACACATATGCCAGGTCATTTCAAGATTCATTAAAGATATTGGTAATACTGTATTTCTTCGATTCTAAGACGCATGTTTTTTTCCCAATTAAGCATTTCAAAAAATGGGGTGCGTCTTAGAATCGAAGGTCTCTAAAAATTACCCCAAAATGCAATTTCCTTACTTACCAGAGCTTGGGGGAACTTCAGGGAGGCCTGCGCGACCCTCTGCAGGCCTCCCCGATCTTCATTTCGGTGAAAAACAGCGATTTTCGGCCATTTCCGGTTTTCGCGAAAACCGAAAATGGCCGAAATCGCTGTTTTTCACCGAAATGAAGATTGGGGAGGCCTGCAGAGGGTCTCTCAGTCTTCCCTGAAGCTCCCCCAAGCCCCGGTAAGTAAGGAAATTGCATTTTCTGGCGGACCGCAAAAGCACTGCTCAAATGCAGTGAAGAGGTCATCAGCTGCAGCGTGGGGCATGCTGGGGCGAGCTCTCAGGTTCAGGGAGAGAGAGAGAGCTGCTGAGCAGAGGGGGCAAAATGGCGTGGTAAAAATCGGACTGCCTTGGCAGGCAAGCTGGGGAGAGTTGGTGCTGAGCAGGAAGGAGGTGCGTCATGCAATCGATGGTTTTTCTTTTCTTTTTTTGCTGGTGTTCCTGAAATTAAGATGCGCCTTAGAATCAATGGCACCTTAGACTCGAAGAATACGGTATTTTTGGCAAGTTTGAAGGAAACAGATGTGTCCGGAAATGCAATGTTGTGGGTCTCTTTTTCATATATAATTCCTCGTATTGTGGTCCCTGCAATAGCACTGCAGCAGTATACAGCAGAAGGACATTATGTGCAGAATTTGTAGGCATAATACCCTTTACAAATTATGGATAGAATTTTGTAACTATTTTACAAGCTTTGTATTGTAGCTTTTTTAAAGCTTTGTAAACAAAATGGAAAAATTCACCACATGAAATTGTGAAATCCGATCTTGCCATCCTTATTGTTTCACTGGTTAATCCCTTCATAATGCCTTTTATATTTTTGCAATGCATTTTCATCTCTGTTATGACATATTCAACCACACAGAGAAAGATCCCTTACCCAGAGTATAAATGTATAACAAGCAGAACTTAGCTTTGTTTGGTTGACTTGCTCTTGTTTAGCAGTTGCATGCAACTCTGACTAAAGCTTATAGCAAAAAATGGGTGAATTAGAGATTAGATGTGTTCTAAAAGTATCATAAAATGTTTGTCAAAATTCCCTTTCAAACTGCACAGAATAAAAAGCATGCATATGCCAGATAGGATAGTGGATTAGTTTACTAACCTTTCATCTCTCTAAGCCTGCATACGGTTTTAGAGGATAAATTAAATGAGTTTGTCACTCTAATCCCCATCTGACATTTGTCCACATTACACCTGGTGCAGTATGGAGCTGGCCTGTTTTTATTTAACAGTGTTTCGTACAGATATTTCATTCTAGTATAGCTTCCCCTAATGCTGATGCTTCATTCCCCTTGATACTTCCAATGCCCTTTAAACCAGAAATGGGAAACTGGTTGCAGAAAATACAGATAAACTGGCCCCTTACAGCAGGTGTACTCCTAAGTAGCTACATCCAGTGGGCCTTGACAAGGGTCTGAAAGACAACTGTTGTCTGAAAGACAACGGAATGAGATGAGTAGAAATAAGACAAAAATTTGAGTTTGTTTTTATAATGTTTTGTTAGAATGTATTATTTATATTTAAAACTGTATCTTGATGAAGTTATTAGGTGTCGGTACAACTTTTGCAGAAAACATTTGTGGTCGTCACTGCAGTTCATATTTCAAGATCTTGTGCTTTGTATTCATGCATGTTCTGGAGATTGTAATCTCTCAGTCCAAAGATTTAAAGCTTCGTTTACATACTCCGTTGTGTAAGGTGTGTGCAGTTAGTAATGATAGTGGTCCTCAATTGTCGTTCTGAAATATGAATTGCCTTTCCATCCTGATTGAGCAGCAGTGAAGTGCAGGTAAGAGAGACCAACCTATAGGAGCTGCAGGCACAACTTTGCTACAGTGAAGAACAGGAAGCAGGGAACAAAAGCTTGTGCAATGCTGCAGGACCTGGAAGAGTTCCAGAAGAGCAGGAAGTTGATCTGACAAAAGTCTGAAACCCAAGCATGGAACTGCACCTTCTGAGAGAAAGAAGTTTCCCTACTTTGTATTTCTCTCTAGGGGAGAGGACATAGTTGTAGGGAAGAATCAGAGGGCAAGAGAAGGTACTTAGTTCTTTCCTGCCCATCGGTTCTTCTGTGCAAACCCCACCACACTACCAGTTGTTTTAAACCTGTAAAGCAACCTGGCTTGAAGAGTGGGAAAAACAGCCTTGGGGGTTATTTGCTGGGATGAACCTGCAAGTATGTGATGAGTTAACCCTTCCTCCCATGCGCCTTACAAGTGCTCTTGCCTGGTCCCACCTTCCCTTTTGTTAGCAAATGCAGGTTCGGGAACAAGTGATTCTGCCCACAATCTTTATACTCCCGATGACAGCAAGTTTGATCCCTGAAGTGAGGCTGCAAAAGGATTTAAAGAGGTGATGCTGTAGCTTAGAACCATGTAGTTCTGTTTAATGACCTCAAGTTACACGTTCTGCCTTTTCCATAGGGACCTTCTGGAAAGTGGACAACCTTGGGTGCTTAGTGAGTTAATTCAGACATCTTACCCAAGAGATCTTCACTACCACTTCCAAGATCAGAAGAAATATACCTGTTCTCAGTTGCTTCATTCTAAGGACTAGTCTTCATTTCATAATTAGAGTAGACAATATAATTGCCAGACTCTGGCACCATAGCATGTAGAGGTGCTTGCCTTGTGGGAGGTTCCTGCATCACTGTCTACTAGGAAAGTCTAGTGGCAGCCTATGAAGTCTCTGTACAGTGTGGGCAGGCCTTATAACAAATTGCTTTACCTTATAAAACTGTTCATGGAGTGGAGAGAGAGACGTTTTTCTCCCTCTCTCACAGTACTAGAACCAGGAGCCATCCAATGAAAGTGAGTTGCAGGAGATTTAGGATGGACAAAAGGAAGTACTTCTTCACACAGAACATACATTAATCTGTGGGATTCACTGCTGCAGGATGTGGTGACGGCAACTAGTTTAGATGGCTTTAAAGGGGATTAGACACATTCATGGAGGACAAGTCTATCGATGGCCACTAGTCATGATGGCTATATGCTGCCTCCACATTCAAAGGCAATATGCCTCGAAATACCAGTTGCAGGAGAACAATAGTAGGAGGGGGGTATGCCTTACTGCAGAGACATCTAGTCCACTGTGCGAAAGAGAAGATTGGACCACATGGAACTTTGGCCTTATGTTCTTACATGTGCCATCATTCATATGGAGCAGATCACACAGACACTACTGTGTAACAATTGTGTTTAATAATAATAATAATAATAATAATAATAATAATAATAATAATAAATATTATTACCGTATATTTGGAATAATATAATAATTTAGAATGGGAAAATGAATACACCTACCCCATTTCCATGCTCAGTGTCTACGTTTTGTATCCAGAGGCAGTTCGAATCCGCGGCGGGGTGAGCTCTTGTTGCTTGGCCAGCTCCTGCCAACCTAGCAGTTCCAAAGCATGTTAATGTGAGTAGATAAATAGGTACCGCTTGCGGGAAGGTAAACAACGCTCCGTGTTCCAGCCGCATGCTACGCGCTGCGGCAAGGAGAGTCATGCCGGCCACATGACCACGGAGGCGTCTTCGGACAACGCTGGCTCTTCGGGTTTGAAATGGGGATGAACACCACACCCTAGAGTCGGACACGACTGGACTTAATTGTCAGGGGTCACCTTTACCTTTACCTTTAATATATCTTACACATTGCAACTAATTAAAATATTAATTTACTTTGTGCAGAGTAGTTTCTAATACTGACATGGTGTTTCTCCTGTTGGTTTATTTATTTATTTGGAGTATTTTTTTAATCCTGCCTTTCCACCTTAAAAGTGCCTAAGACTCTTTAATTATGGAAAGAAAGTCATCCTGAATCTACTCATACTCAAATCCATGTAACCACAATTCTGAATGATCGCAATTACACCATTCAGAGCCCAATCCTATCCTCCCCCCTCCCCACTGGTGCAGTTACACCAAAAACGGGGGGTGCTGTTTCCAGCAGGGGGGCGGATTGGGAGGCTTCACCAGGGAAAGGGGATTTAAATCTTCTTACCCTTGCGTAAACCTCCCAATCCGCAATGTGTCTCCTCGGACCTGCACTAACGATTTCGCTAGTGCAAGACTGAGGAGAGAAAGGGAGCAGGGACGCTGCTGCTGGAGGGGATAGGATCTGCCAGGTGCATCCGGTACCAAATCCACCCCCTCCTGCAGCCTTCCTGCCCCTGTCACACCCCCTCCCCACCCTGTTTCGGCCCTGCCCCACCCCGCCGCTGCCTTACTTGCTCCAGCGGGTGTAGGCAGCTCTGGCAATGGTCCTTGAGTGCTGCCGCCTCGCATGACAGTGCTCCTAAAATGACTGCTGACGGAGTGCTGCGCGCTCCATCGGCAGCCATTTTGTGACAGCGGAAATGCCTTCTGCTGTCGCAAAGGGCTCCGCGCACCAACCCAGTCCTCAATAGGATTGGGCCGTGAGTTTATCAACATTGGATCCTTCCATCAATCTGCTATTAGATTTTAAATCTAAAAATTCCAGGCACTAGCATATTTCATTCCCAGCAAGACACAATATCTAATTTATGACTCTGCAGAAAATGCAATTTTAATTAATTTTCTCCATCCTAATTTTTCTTTCCTCCCCTTCTCATATCTAATCTGTTTGCATTGCCTAGGTTTTAATTAAAAAAAACCCTCTCCTCTCGAAGGAGCTCTCTGAAGTGGCAAAAATAATCACTTAAAATATTACAGTCATTAAAAAATTGGCTGCTGTCAGAACAGTGCAGTTTCAGTTTGCCTACAAATGATAGTTTAGCTTCTTTTTAAAGTGCACTTTGCATTTGTATTTTATGCAACCAGCTAGCCTGGCTGTTAAAAAAAACAAACTCTTCCAGCTGGGTGGGCTGAGTGACAACTCCTTAATGGAGGAAATTGATGACTCTCTGCTCATGCAAAGGTGCAGGCACACTGGGTAGATTTATTTCCATCTGCCACCAGCCCTTTGCAAGCTGGCATTGCCCAAATGCCTGCTATACTCATTCCAGTATAACCAGAGTCGCCAAAAAATAAATTGTGAAGCTACAGCTGTCTGAAAGAATCATCACGTCCATTAGGCCACTGAGAGATACTAGGGAGAGGTGCATCAGTGTTCGTCTTTGATGTTTAAAAAAGCCTAATTAAATGGTGGTACAGAAGACTGCAAATGTTCTGAAAGCCCAGAGGTGATGTCACTAACTAGGGAGCAAACTTGGGAAGATATGACCTACAGCCAATGCTCAAAATCTATTAGACTGAGGAATTTAGCACGGATGTTTCCTGTTGATGTGACTCTGACTGGCAAAACTGCATCACTTAGTTACACTGTGTTCTGCTTGTCAGGCAATGAGAGACTATACCGCCAAGGGAAATAGGAAAAAAAAATACTTATTGACTCACAGTTATGAATATAAAAAGATTTAATACCTTGGACGTAATACATATTTTTCATCTGTAATGCATCTTTCATCCTGAAAAGGTGCTAGTGTACATTTCTCCAGCTTCATTACCCTCCTGTGTTTTGATGAAAATTTAGTGTGTCCCATTGTCACCATTCTAAAGCTTTTTTCTCTACTGCATAAGTAAGAATACACCTGAGGGAGGCAAAATCTGTGGATTGGGTGAGTCTATTGGTAGTCTCTCAAAGGTATACTGTACTTTGAACTGGTTGTGCTGATCAAGTCACATTGTCTCTATTCTCCCTGCCTTGCTGCTGAAAGCACTTTATACCTGTTAAAGTGGTCATTTTTAGTGCCATCCCAGGGCCAGTTCACACAACCATTTATCCCAAAGCACCTAACATTTTCAATTATCCTGTGCCAGATTTACACTCTACACTCTGGTTGATGTCATGTGCTGAACTTATCATGGACTGGTTTTTGTCACTGTCAGGGAAGGGGAGCCCATTCAGAGCCACACCACAGGGAGTAGTGCCTATTAGCTAGTAGTTGTGCAGTCTTTCCTGCTCTCTGTTTTCCCTTTTAACTGGGTCAGTAGCTGATGGGGGGATTGTTCTGTCCACTGCCACGATGCCAAACTATAGAGATGAAGTAGAGGGACATATGGGAAAAACCACCCCTCCCATGAGAGCACAGTGCTCCAGGAATTCTGATTAAAAATCCAATCTGAGTCACGTTTGAGAGCAACCAGGTGTAGCAACCCACTGAATTATCCATGAACATAGACTATACAGGCAAGGAGTCAAAATATAACCAGTTTATTAAAACCTCAGAGAAAAAGGAATTTAACAAAATGGGGAAAGGGGGGTAGACAAAAGTACAAGAAGCAGGCTAATGGAAAGTGCCTGAACTTGGGTGGATTGACACAAAGAAATAGTTTGACCAAATTAGATGCAGTACTCCGTGTTCCAGCCGCATGCTACGCACTGTGGCAAGGAGAGTCATGCCGGCCACATGACCACGGAGGCGTCTTCGGACAGCGCTGGCTCTTCGGCTTTGAAATGGAGAGGAGCACCACACCCTAGAGTCGGACACGACTGGACTTAATTGTCAGGGGTCACCTTTACCTTTACCTTTTACGAAGTAAAACCCAGCAGGAGATTACTCAATAGCAAAGCACTCAAAACCACAAGGCCCGGTGAAGTTTGCAAGCTGGCCTTGAATGAAAAGAGTAAATAAAACAAAATGCAGCCCCCAGCCAGCAATCCAGGAGTGAGCAGCACAGAAATGCCCCACTGGCAAGCGAGGCGCCCAGGCCCCACCCAGCAAGGTTGGGAGCAGCTAACAGCAGTGCCAGCCGGAGTGGCAAGAAGCAGCGAAGCGCCCAGCAGAGAGGCACAGAAGGTCTAAGGAGCAGAAAAGGAGTACATGGGAGCAGAGAGGCAAGTGGTATGGGGGCTCAGCAGAAGGCAACCGAGGTGTCCGGGGTGTCAGGAATAAGTGGTTCAGGAAGACTCAAGAGGAATCACGGGAGGGGGTGAGCCTTGGGACCAGCAAGCGAGGAGGAAGGGAGGCACTTGGTGCCTTAACTTGGAACTTGCAGATGAAATGGGGTGGGATGCATGTTGACTTGTCTAAATCTGTTTTGGGATGGTTATAAGTGTGCTTATGTGGTCAGGGAGTTCTTATTAGTGTGGCCAGAGAGGAACTTGTGCCTCTCCAGCAAGTTCGTAAAGAAGTTGTTCTTATACCCAGTGTTCAGTCAATACAGGGGATCCCTTTTTATAAGTCAGAGTTAGGGACTGGAAAACTTGGAATTGTAGTGAAATGACTTATAAAGGGGGATTTTCCCTCCACAAGAAATCAGTGGGCTTACTTCTGAGTAGACATGCATAGGATGGCACTGAAAGTCACTCTCCCTGTTACTCTATCTAATGATGACACACAATGCCAAAGCGCAACAAATGCCAAAATTGACAATACAGTACTGTAATACTATAAATGTCCCAAGGGCCTATGATGAGAGCAGGCTCAGCAGCCTGAGGGCCTGGCCAGCAAGGGTAGAAGCAAAAAGGGAGGCACCTGCTGGGAAGGGGGATCTTAATGGGACTCTGGGGGACGGTGTGTGCGGCTGGTGGAGGACACTGGGTGAAGCAACCCCCTCCTTCCTTGAGATGAACTTGACTAGTATTTTTGAGCTGATATTCTGGTAAATTTATCTAAAAGATGGGTGTTTGGACAGGGGCGCAAATTTAAGTGCTTGCCATAGGCACCGTTTTATGTAGATACGCCTCTGGGGTTAACAGAGAGGTGGAGGAGAGCCAAGCTCCAGCCCCTACCCCTTTACGGTTCACCTCTCCTCAGGAAAAGGATAGAGCCTGGGAGGGGACATGCATCATTGGAGCAAGTGGTCTGTACAGAGTTGACCAAACTCATGCTGTTCCAGTCTGACCCTACTTGCACCTGCCTGTTTTCTTCATCCTCAGACATTCCTCTGGGCTTCTCCTCATGGTCAGGTGAGGACAAATATAGTAATTTACTTCAGCGGAGATGTTGTAGCACAACACAAAATGCATTTCACTGTGGGTCACTCTCACTGTTGTTATGACTCTAATGGCTTCTTCATTACTGCTTTCTAGTTCAGTAGCAACCTGGAATGGGTTCAGCATCAACAGAGACAGTTATTTTGTAGTAGAAAGAGTCTGAGGCTGTTCTAAGCCTTTTGCTGATGCGTCTCAGATTTTATATAAAAATCAGCTTGGGATGTTTGTGAAAATCCTCAAGTTTGGGGAGGAAAGAAATGATCCTTTATCTTTACTATTAAATCTGCTTTATGGCATCTGTTGGTATTGTGACATTTGCTTTGTAACAGTTGCTTCTCTTTGTTTTACATTCTTCCGGCCTACGGCAACTAAAATTTACAACACCTGGATCACTGCTGATAAAATAGTTGACAAACAGTCCCATACGGTGACACAAGATCATCTCAATTAATGTTCTGTTTGGTAAAATGTTTCCAAGATGCAAATCAAATGGATTCCTTAGACGGTTTCCCAGAGGGTCTTCCATCACTGTTGCCCATCTCTGATATTGACCTGTGTGTTGTGTGTGCATTTTTCAACTATGTGGAAAGGGTTTTCCTGTCTGACTTTCTAGTTGGTTGCAAAATTATGGCATGCTCTGCTGGAGAAACCTGGACTTATTGCAACTTCTTTCCCATTGTGCCTCAAATGAGGCGTGAATAATCAGCAGTGTCTGATTAGTCTACTGTAGTGAAAAGATGCTTAGTTCTGGGATTAGCGTGCACATAGAATTCAGTAAGTTGGGCAGCCCAAACATCAGATTTCGGGGGTATGCAACTCTTGCCTTTCCCAAGCACAGCCTTTCCATGCTACCGCTGTAGCCTGGGATTGTTGAGATGCAGAGCCAGCCTGAGAAGCTGTGGGGCAAAATTGGAAACATTGTTATGGGGCCCCAGGTTCACAGCCAAGATCTGTAGAATCTTAGAGATTTAAATAAAATGTATTATTGACTTTATGCCTCTATGGTAGAATGGAAAGCAATCAAAATGTGCGCTTAAAAAGTGCATGTAAGTGAATGGACCACATGGATCTAAGCACATTTAATATAAAATTGCATACATGTAAGCCTACAAGTAAACCAACAAAATGTGGTTTACAAAATTACTTTTCCTTTTGAAAAGTAAATAGTTACAAAACCACTAGTTTTAGTGACTGTGGAATGTTTTAGTAAAAATATTGATTTTATTTTTTGTTTAGAAAAAAATTCAAAATGTAAGTGAACAGCATTGTTGGGAACAAATTATCTTTTTTTGAATTTCTAAAAACCACTTAGCATTAATAAATTATAAATAAGTCATATTATTGCCTTTTATTATGAAAAGTTATCCTTGCTTTTTTTTTTCTCTGCAAGTCTTTTAGGATTTTGATTTGTATCCTATCACTTTTGTGACTGCAGGGTATATACATCTGTGTACATCTGTCTGTATTCGTAGGTTCTAATTATCTAGATTTATGTATGTAAAACTTAAATACTTGAGTCTGAATATAGGCCTACAATATTGTATATAAACCTGCAATGTGGTGTTACATGTATGTTGCAATGTGTTGTCATGTGAATTTGACAAGACCAGAGTAGATTACAGTAGCGTGGGGCCCCCTTAGGCGCAGGGCCAAATTGGGAGCAATTGGTCCAATTGGCTTAAGGCCAGCCCTGTTGAGATGAGCAGGGGGGCTGCATAGAGAATCTAGGATCATTTTAACCATACGCTTATCAATGCGTTTTACATGTGTTTTAATTCAGTATTTACTGTACTAACGCATCCATTTAAACTGTCGTAAATATCTTAACTGTTTTCTTAAAGTTGCAAATAGGGAAAAGTAATGTTAAGAGTAGCCCTAAAAGTGACTAGAAACTGACAGTACTAATTATGAATTATTCAAGATAGATATATAAGAATTAAATGCTCTCTTTTTTTCCTTTATGATTACTTGTCATAGCTTCTATAATCAGTCAGTTGCTAAATAATTTAATGGCTTTCTCAAAGGTGTAGAAAGCTCCTGTTACAGAACCAATTTAACAGATCCTGTGTATTCCTTTTATCTGCAGCATAGCTGCCAGTCAGACGGGAATGCAGTATATTTCCATGGAACTGAAGGCAGTGAGTTAAATTTTGCCACAACGCGAGATGTGGATCTTTCCACTGAAGATGCTCAGGAGCAGTGGGCAGAAGAGTTTGAGAGCCAGCCAAAAGGGTGAGTGATCGCTACCAATAAGAATGCATGTGATATTACTTACAGAGCATGGGGATCAAGGTGTTTCAGCTAAGAAGCTCTTAGCTTCTCTTTGCAACATGTTTAAAGCATGTCTATTGAGAAAACTCTGTCAGAAAAGCTGAGCCTTCAAAGTTTTCAGAAAAAAACTAGTCAAGAAGGGCCAGTGATTGTATTTCTCTCGCAAAGTTATTGCTGTTATGAGCAAAATTGAAACATTCCAGTACAAAACGATTGTCAGGAACCTCCTATTGAAAATTCTAAAACAAGGAACCCAGAGGGTAGTCCTCACTGCAGTCTGTATGCCACTGAAAGTGGTGTATGGATGGATGCTTAATGCAAGTTATACAGGATACAGGTATCTTGTTGTCTTAGGTGCTCCCAAAGGCATCTGATGGGCCACTGTGAGATGCAGGAAGCTGGACTAGACGGGCCCTTGGCCAGTGTTTTGAATACAGTACTTCATTGGGAAAACAAGTGGTGGTGATATTGCAGTCAAGTGTATGAAGCCAAATTCCTGTTAACCTTTATCATCTCCCCAGCATTAATGTGTCAGTGCCTGGCCTCTTCTCCATTTGTGCCATCTCCATTGGTTGTAGACCGTAAGCTCTCTGAGAAGTATCAAGTCTATGCAACTTACCTAGCCTAGCACGAAAGCTGATGTAGCAAAGTAGCTAAGGAAATGAGCTAGGAATCAGGATTTCCCCAGTTTGAATCTTGCCTTTCCCACGAACTCACTAGGTGGCCTTAGGCAAGCCTCCCTCTCAGCCTCAGCTGCAATATGAGGATAGCAATGCTTAACTCACACACTTGTTGTAAGGATTACATCAAAATAATACACATGAACTGCTTTGCATACTTAAAAATGCTTTTATTTTATTCTGTGTTACTGTTGTTATCTTTATTCATGTTAGCATGATTATCATCCACCCCTTATTCATACATGTAATGATGCTAACTGGGCAAAGAGGCACTTTTTTCAAATGGTGCTCCTCTTATGTTTAGCAAGGGGGAGAGTAACTGTCCCTCTTCACCCCACCACAGTGTCTTTTCTAGTGGCTGTTTCTTTTGCGTCTTTTTAGATTGTGAGCTCTTTGCGGGCAGGGAACCATTTTGTTATTTGATTTTTTGTGTAAACTGCTTTGTGAACTTTTTTTGTTGAAAAGTGGTGTGTAAATATTCTTAGTAATAATACTTTAATTCTGTGATCACATACTGTTTTTTCACAGGATCCCTGCCTCATTCAATGCACAGGATGGACGGTGCTCAGAGAATGGGTAGCTATTCAGTGTTTATGTCTATCCTCTTATTTCTTTCTCTGGCTCCCAGGCCTCATATTTACCATATACAGTCCGCCCATGTTATGCACGGGGGTTCTGTTCCTGCCCCACCCATGGATACCGCGAAAAAGCAGATGCTGGAGTTCACGGGGATGCCACAAAGACTTACATAAAGAGAGTTTGCGCCAGCCCTCCAGAGATTTCTGGGGCCCGCCGGCTCACTCTACGGGCATCACCGTGCCTCAGAATATCTACCAGATGTGATCGAAAGCCACTTCCAGTTTTCGTCCAAAAGCCCATGGAGTCGGCTACAGGTCTCCCTGTGCCTCAGAACACCTCCAGGACGTGATCGGAGCGTGTGTCTGAAAACTGAAAGTGGCTTCCAATCACATTTTGGAGCTGTTCTGAGGTGCGGGGGGGCCACCTGCAGTTATGCGGGATGCAGGTTTGCCATCTGCGGATGGTCAAATCAGGGGTGGGAAACCCGCATATAATGAGGGGCCACTGTACCATGAGGCAGTGATCCTGTTGAGTAAACATTAGGTGTGATCATTCAGTTGAGTACTGTGGCTTTTGCATAACCAAGTCAACTCAGTCTGCTCAAATGACCTTGTTTATACCATAGCCTACTGTTTGGAAATTTAATTTCTTTCCCCAAAAGAAGAAATTTCAGATTATTTTATTGTACTTTCGTGAAGAAACCCTCCACAACTTGTGTGTGTGTGTGTGTGTGTGTGTGTGTGTGTGTGTGTGTGTGAGAGAGAGAGAGAGAGAGAGTAATTAGACAAGAGATGGTTGGGGGAAGCAAACTGAGGGGCAGGAATAAACTTTTCCAGCCGTAGGAAAGTGAACAGAGTAAAAGACAGAACCAGCTGCAAGAGCCAAACTGGGAGTTTTATACCCAGGGGAAAACTTCCCGGTAAGTCTGCAGCATTCCCTTAGGAAAGCTTCAAAGACTTAGTGCTTTCTGAGTACCCTTATTTAGCAGTGTACTCAAGCACTTCTCCAGACTCCTACCCTGACCTCATTCAATACATTCAACATTTCCTGTGTACTCAAATGTTGTAAACCCCATTAGGCGGGTAAAGACTGGGACTTCATCTGTGGAGACACTTTGTGCATTTCACTGGCTAGCAGTAAAAGGGTCATTTGCAAACTCAGGGAACTGAGTTTTAGGTGTTCTTATCCAGAAGAAATAAGTAAAATATGTTTTCAACATGCAGTTTTAGATTAATTACATGCTGGGTAAAGAAATAGTTTCTTTGCTATCTAACTCTCCTGCCAGTCAATTTTAGTGATGTCCCCTGGTTCTGGTGTTGTGTGAGAAGGAAAAGAACTTCCCTCTATCCATTCTGTCCACCCCATGCATAATTTTATATGTCTGACAGCGCATTCCTGCATAACTTTAGGGCAGCGGAGCGCACGCTCCGCTGGCCTAAAGCATTGGAAACATGCCATAAAGCACATTTTCAATGACTCGGGTGTAAGCAGCGCCAGCCATATTAGAATGAAGGACACAGCAGTAAAATATGTTTTAGAGTTCAAAACAACCATTCCGCCGGGAAAACTCCGTCGTAAAATACACTTTATTGTTAAAATTTTGATGGTAAAACTTTACGTTTCGCTCCCAGCATTGAAAGCATCCTCAGAGTCTTTAGCTACACCCTGCAACCAGCTATAAAAGCCTTCTCCTGTTCTCCCAAATGTTTGCATTACAGTTAATTCTCTCACAACTGATCTTCATTACCAATTTTCAGGCTCTTGCCTGCAACTCCCCAGTTCGTGGGTAAATTCAACAGTTCCACTCAAAACTTACAAATTGCACAGGTCCTGTATTACATCCATATCTCAACAATGCAACAAAAAGTTCAAACATATGTAAAATATGTAAAATATGCTTTCCTTTGCTACCTTCTGGGTAGGAAGTAGAACATAATGTCAAGTAGCAGTGGAGAGTGAAAACAAGTGTGAAAACAGTGAGTGGGTGCGTGGTTTCGTGGAACCTTCTTCCACAACCATCACCAAAGTTTATTTATTCTATTTACTCGATTTATATGAAGGGCACCCAAGGCGGCTCACAACACATAAAAATATGTAGACAGGAAACTCTAATGGCTCGGTATAATGTGCAATGAAATTGGATATATGGGTTTATCAGCCATGTCCAAAACATTTTTGGACATGGCTGATAAACCCATGTATCCGATTTCATTGCACACATAAAAACAAAACTATAAAGTACATTAATAACACCATATTATTAAAAAGCCAAGCAGCCACTATAAAACCATCGGTCTTAAAAGCATTAAATAATTAATAAAAACCAGCAAGCACCAGTCTGCAACCAGCAAGTGTGTACCCTTAAAAAAACCCTACTAGGTTTCAAAGACTTTATGAAATAAGAAGGTCTTCAGGCCTTGCCAGAAGGCTTCTAATGATGGAGCAATTCTCAACTCAAAGGTGAGGGAATTCCATAGAACAGGCACCACTACTGAGAAGGCCCTATTTCTGGCCACCATCCTCCAACCTCTCTCAATGGCAGTACATCCAAAAGGACCCTCTCAGGTGACCGAAGAGAGCGGGCCGCAGGGGCGTCGCAACGACGCGCGACACCCCTGAGCGGGGGCGCGCGTCACCCTTAAGGGGGAGGCTCCGCCCCCACGTGTGACGTCACGCGCAGGAGCGGAGCGCCCTCCCCGCTCCATTTTTGGCTCATTTTGGAGCCAAATGGACCCAGGGGAGGGGGGGGAGGGAGGGAGGACCCACCTCCACCGCAAAAATGTAAGTGAGGGGCGCCGCGCATCACCCCTATACGCGCTATGCCCCCCGGCGGCCCGCCCCCCCGCTTCCCCCCGTCGACGCTAGTGGCGGGCCGGATTATACAGAAGGAGGTTGTCTCTCAAATACGCTGGTCCCAAGCCATAATGTACTTTAAAGGTCAAAACCAGACCTTGAATTGGGCCCAGAACCGATCCAGCAGCCAGAGCAGCTGCCAAAGCAGTGGTCCGACAGAGTCAAACCCTCTATCTCCAGCAACCACACGTGCCGCTGCATTCTGCACTAGCTGCAACTTCCAGACCATCTTCAAGGGCAGCCCCACATAGAGCATGTTATAATAGTCTAATCTTGATGTCACCATGGCATGGACCACCGTGGCCAGATCCAACTGAAGCTGACACACCAGCAGAAGCTGGGCAAAGGCACCCCTGGCCACAACCGACACCTGGACATCCAGGAGCAGCTGTGAATCCAGCTGAACCCCCAAGCTGCAGACCTGCTTTTGCGGAGGAGTACAATCCCATTCAGAGCAGGGCGATAGTCCGGTACCCACATCGTAGATTTCTGAACCAGGAGGACCTCTGAATTGTCCAGATTTAGTTTGTTTGTTAGCCCTCATCCAGATCTCATCCGCCTCCATGCAGTGCTCCAGGACCACCACAGCCACCCTGGTATCTAGTGGAAAGATAGAGCTGAGTGTCATCAGCATGCTGGTGGGACCCAACTCCAAACCCCCAGATGACTTTTCCCAGCGGTTTCATGTAGATGTTAAATAACATGGGGGACAATATTGAACCCTGTGGCACTCCACACCCCAAAGGCCAGGTCACCGAGCAGGTGTCCCTCCCCCCAACACCACCATCTGGGATCTATCAGCCAAGAAAGAGTAGAACCACCACAAAATGGTGCCCCCAACTCACCCAATGGTCCCAGAAGGATACCATGATCGATGTCAAAAGCCTCTGAGAGACCCAAAAGGACCAGCAGGGATGCACTCCCCACCCCCATCCAGCCTTCAGCGTAGGTCATCCACCAAGGGGACCAAGGCCGTGTCTGTCCCAAAGCCTGGTCTGAAGCCAGATTGGAAGGGATCCAGATAATCTGCTTCATCCAGGACCCTCTGGAGCTGAGACGCCACCACCCACTCCATCACCTTGCCTAGAAATGGGAGGTTCGAGACTTTGCCGTTAATGATCCAATACAGTGGAATCCAGAGAAGGCTTTTTCAGGAGGGGGTAAGCCACTGCCTGCTTTAATGCCATTGGCAGCACCCCATCCCTCAAAGATGAATTTACTACCCTCCCTGTCCACTGTCTCTGTCTCAAAAGAACATTCTGGCCAGCAACAGTTTCTCCTCCTCCTTTTGTTGACCACAGAAGAATTCTTGGATTGTGTGATTCTCCTGTGCCCTGTCCCACATTTTATTGTGAATCATGCAGTTCTGATGCTGTTCTTCCTGGTACCTCTGGCCCCAACTTATATACTGTCATTTTTCATTACCTGACCTGACTTGTACTGCAGCATCTGCCTGCATATTCCCAGACTCTGTACAGTTTGCATCATCACTTTGTTATAGCTAATTCTCCCTGCCTTTGTTCCCTCACTGCTATTTTAGTCCTCCCAGTTAGGGGATACCCTGCATTCCCTTTGGCAGTCATCCTCTCCCAAGCCAATTCCCATTTCTTGGTCAGTTGTAGCTTTTGCTGTCCCTTCTCTGCTTCTTTTCTGCTAAAAATGATAGCTTGGTTCAGTTTCTACCCCCATCCCCAGCCACATTAAGGATAGCGGTTGCCTGAGGGCTGTGACATTTTGACAGCTAACTACAGTATCATACCCTGAACAGTCCTTTGCATTCCATACATCCGTTCAATCCAGATTGCCAAAAATCAAGTCAGTGTTGCATGCTTTCAGTCCTTAAGCACTTTCTGGCAATGTTTCAGGAAGCAGCTTGAAGCTGACTTGAAGAGAAAGACAATAATGCTGTGTCTGGAGGAAAAGAAGTGCATGTGACTATTGCACTGTTGTAGCTGTGAAAGAGAAACAGGGAAGGTGCAGGCCGTTGAACATTGCAGATGGCATTTTTCGTATTCTGAAACAAATTTCCCAGTTAAAAACTATGTGAATGGTGTGAATTTTGAATAGAATCCAAAAGCTATTTGAATAGTATGCAATTTCTGCTCACAAAATATGCACGATCCTGTCCTTTCCTACATGCCTGTGTTTTTTGTTCTTGAGAATCAGATCCCCTTTAGATATTCAGTGACCAGTGGAATTGCATCTTCTCCCATGATTACTCCCACAGACCTGCACTCACATGGGTTGCTTTAAAAACCAGAGATGCACCTCCAGATGCTAGTAAGGGAACATCTAAAAGGAGCATCAGGTGCTGAAGACAAAAGTGGACATGAAATGAAGAATTTTTAGAAGTTTAACATATGCAGCCCGCACTTTTTAAAGTTCTATTGTACGGCTAGGAAAGCAGGAAGCAAGGAGGGGATGGACAGGAGCCCTCGGTCATAGGCTTCAGTTTCCTCCCTTGTTATTGTGCCGTGCCTTCATCCTTGTCCCCTGAGTCTTCTTTTCACTCAGTGGTTTGTGCCTTCCCTTCTCACATCAATTGTTAGGGACCTCATCTTAGAACAATGAGCTGGAAAATTAGGTTTTAGCAAATTGTAACTTATTTTTTATTTACCTTTACATGATCCCAAGGAGGCTTACAACATTTAATACATTTTAAAACAACATAAGAAACACAAAATACAAATCTAACCTAAAACCAATCCAACAACATCAATTTAAAAATACCAGTGAGTTGCAATCCTATGCACATTTACCTGGGAGAAAATCCCATTAAAAATACTCTGGGACTTACTTCTGAGTAAAATTGCCTGGATTGCATCATACAATAAAACGGGCTGCCCCTTCCTTGCCTTGGGCTACCTTTCCATCCCCTGCAGGCTCCACCGCAGGGGATGGAAGCCCTATAATTCCCTAGAAGTAGTCAGAAAAACCTCCTGCTGGGTAAGAATCAAAATGTTGTATCTCACTTGTTACCCCACAGTTTTTGGGAGTTCTCTAATAACTGTATCACATTTCAGGGAGACTGGAAAACTGGTTTTGTTTTTGTGAACAAACGCATGGTCAGTCTTGAAAAGTGCTGTACTGTATTTCACTCATTTATCTGTGGATCTTGACCAAATTTGGTGTGCTAGTGGATCATGTCCTCTAGTTAATCTGTATCATATGCTAGGAAAATTGAACAAAAATAGTATTGATTTTATGAACAAAATAAATTTTAACTGAGGCTGCTGTCATCTTAGCAGGCAACAGCCATCTTTGTTGAGGGCCAAAAAAAGAAGATATAAACATCATCAACCCCTGAAATGGACATGCATTATATTATAGATGCCAGTGCAATCAGCTGTTGAAAACAGCAGGACTTTAAAGGGCAACATACTCAAAAAATACTTGATGGAGTTTCTTCACAATAACAGAAGAACACAGTCCAAAACAAACTGAATTTTTGAAAACAATTTCAGAGACATAAAGTCCAAAGGGAATTGATTTTTTTTCTGGCTAAAAATGTTTTGGTGGGTTCCTCAAGATTTGGGGAACATTTTAAACTACTGCATCGCCATCATTTGCACCAAATTTTAAGGGGTAGTGAAGACCAGTGGCCCAATCCTATCTGGACTGGGTGATGGCGGCACGCCTGTTCCTCTACCATTGACTGCTGTAAAGCCAGCTGTAAAAGGTACTCCAGCAGCGCACAAAGCCACGCACTGCTGGAGCACCAGTGGGAAGGCCTGAGCCTTCCTGTGTGCTCCAGAGCAACTGGACACTGCCGCTGATGGAATTAAGGTGGCTGGGGAGGCGGGAGGGGTGGGGGAAGGGTGGAATGGGGGAGGGAGGGCAGGAGTCAATGGGGGTGAGGATGGGTGTATCAGGTCTGGGAAGGGTGTGTGTTTGGCTGCTGTGGTGGCCGCTGAATCCTAACCCCTTTCCTGGACCCTATCCCACGGCGTGGATCCACACGGGGCTGCGCCAGCTCTTTACCTAATGTAGTTCTGAGTAGACTTCCCCATGCCGCAGAGGCTTACCCCCTTACCCAGAGGAGAACTCCGCAACTGTCCCCCCCCCTGCAGGATGCAGTGGTAGCCATTTTGCGCTGCTGCATCGGCAAGAGGGGAAAATAATAGGATTGGCTCTAAGATTCCGTGCCAAATTTCAGGGCATTTGGTCAGATTTTATGACCAGTAGAAAGTTCAGTGCTTTATAATAGGGTGCTTTTTTGTACATCACTTGAGTAATACAGGTGCTCCTGAGCAGTGGCGTCACTGCGCGTGCACCGCCCGATGGCAGGGGCGCGCGCGCTGCCCCCCGTACCCCCAATTTCCCCCCCTCCAGAGAAGCCGGAGGAGGACTTACCCCCGCTCCAAGCGTCCTTCTTCTCTGGCAGTCCAGGGCCTTCTGACGAGGCCCAATACGTTAAAACGTGAACTTTTAGCTTTTTCACGCATGCACAGACCGTTTTTGAGGGCAAGAGCTGCCCTTTTGCCCTTAGAAACGGTCTGCACATGCGCGAAAAAGCTAAAAGGTAACGTATTAATGCATTGGGCCTCGTCAGAAGGCCCTGGACCGGCAGCCGGGGTGGACGCTCCGAGGCCTTCTCCCGGCCTTGGAGCGTCCGGAGGATGGCACGCGGGGGTGCGCACGGGCCTCCGAGGGGGTAAGCGCATCACCCTTTGCGCGCGTCACCCTGCGGCGGCCCGCCCCCCCGCCACGGCCCAGCGACGCGCGTGCTCCTGAGTCTGTGTATTTAAGCATTCTATTAATCAATTCTTAAATGTTAAAAGAACGAAACAATTACAAACTGCTTCCTAATATACCTGCTGTATAAACCAGCGCGAGACAGGCTATTTCAGAATCAATGAATACAGCAGATGGAGAAGGGTTTCAGCAAACTAATTTGGGTGCGGTGCGGTGCTCAAGCAGTGATCCTTGGTGTGAGAACAGGGATGTTCCATGTACAGAAGCATGTTCCTATTTTCATCTGCAAAATATAGGAGGATACACATTATGTGTTACTTACTTCTTAGCTTTGTGAGGGACCAAATGCCATGCAGGAAATCCATGCTGGTTTGTCTTATAAATATGCCTGTAACCTGATATTCTCAAGCTTTAGGCAGAATGAAACAACTGAAATTAACCACTTATTGAAAATCTAGATGAATGCCTGTACCAATTAACCCATTTTAAATTGCAGAATACAGCCCTAATAAGTAAACCTTTTGTGAATGCTGTCCCAATTAAACAGCAGCCATTGCCACTCATTATCATTAGGCTAAATTGGTTTCCTGGGAGATATCCCAATAAAGTAACAATCCTGATTAAGTAGATCCACTTCAACACCTCTTGGGCACTTTGCCTTTGGAAGAATCCACAACTGCAAGCAGTAAACCCTTTTTAATTCCGCCTTGAAACACAAGTTTGGACCATATTCAAACTGTACCTGCAAATCAATGATATTTGTGAGATAATTATGTAATTGACGTGAATGATTAGCATGTGTATCATGTTAAGAAATATCTACACGATTCTTAATTTTTAATAAAATGTGATTGTGTAATAAGAGAAGCCCTGAACCCTGAACATTAACAATCCTTAATACAATGTTATTAAAATGTATGTTTGTCATGCTTTAAACACTAGCAGAAAAATACTAACAGTTCACGGTTCAAAATGTTTACTTACAGCCCAATCCTATTCTTCCCCCAACACCAATGCAGCGACACCAAAATGGCTGGGAGTAAGCCTCCACAGTGAAGAGGGGTCTACTCGGACCTGTGGTAGCAAATTTGCTGGTGCAGTTCCATGTGGACCTGAACCATGGGAAGGAAGAGGGCTAGGATTTGGTGACCCCCAATGCTGCCAAACCCGCCTCTTTCCTGAACCCAATCCACCCTTCCCCCGCCTCTGTCTGTCGCCGCCTCGTTCCGCCCTCTCCAGCACCTGTTCCGCTCTCCTCCCAACCCATCCCACGTTCCCTGTCATCCTACCTGCCACCGCGGGTGGCCAGCAATCCTTCAGCAGGTGGAGGAAGGCTTTTTTATATTAGCCATGATCCAGCATATGCAAGCAATAGCATACACACCCTGGACTTTTTCAGGTAATTTCCTGCTTCTAAAAATGTGTAGTACCTGGTCTTTGAAGGAATCTACTAACTTCTACCATTATCTGTATAGTCACAATGGTATCTTGTTAATGTGATTGTGTGGCGTAGACAGTTCACATCTCCTTCCTGGATCTAGAATTTACATTTGAATAGTAATTTATCATTATCATTATTATCATAAGCAAAAAAAGAAAAGAGAATGATTTGGAAGTTTCATGTGTTCTATAATTTAATTTTAATATAACTCTCATACTCTTTTGAAACTTTATGAAAGAGTATAAATTCCACGCCTACTCCATTTATTTTAAGAGAATTTGAGTGACTTTTTTTGTTACAAGTATCTTTTTACTTCAGTTTGAGCATCCCCTAAAAGAGAGATATCTATAGGGATAGGCGCAATAATATTCTTGACTGCTACAGTTTTGTGGGTCAGTAAATGGGCAGCCAGATCCTGTCTAGAATGCAGTGGCGGCGTATTTAAGTTGGCCTAGCCAGGATTGGGCCCACGCCGGTGGAGCTGGAGTACTCCTTGGGGGAAAGAACATTTGTCCCTTTCTCCCAGGTGGAGCCCCAGCAGACCTTCTCGAATGTGCGCCGGCAAAATGGCCAGCTCAAATCCGGTAGGCCCGTGTAAGGCCCAACAGGCCCGGGAAGGGGGATAGGATTCAGCGGAGCATGCTGCCAATGATTCCTCACCCTTCCGGGCCCAGCAATCCAATCCACCACCACCGCAGAACACCCCATTCCCCCCTCCCCCCCACCCCTGCCCTGATCGGTGGAAAACAAACCTTCCCTGGCGGGTGCAGCTCCTACTCTAGAGCAGAGTGAGCGGTGACAGCCTCTTTGCTGACGCTGCTTATTCATTAGGTGCCAAAAACGTGCCTTATGACACATTTATGACCCCCAACTCTGGCGGAGCCATCACTCTGCCAGCGCTTCTGTAGACACATTGCATTGAAAGTGTTTTATTTACTTAAATGACTTATATCCCACCTTTCTACCTGTAGCATAGAAAATGCCTATGTACCACTGTGAAACATGCAGAAGAATTAACGAAGAATGAATAGCAGATGCGAGAATAAAAGCAATGATGTTAACGATTTTTTTAATTAAAACATGACTGATAAAGACGTATTCTAAGGCAATAAAATCTGGTTTAAGGATCAAAGTAAAACCGACGTTTTGCTAGGTAGTATTCCTAGCATCTTCAGGGTAAAAACACACAGGAAGCAGTACTTCAAGTGGCCTTTCTTTCCCAGTCCTGATCTTAATGTTGGAAAACTCCAGTCTTTTCTTCAAGCCTCCTCCCCAACTGCACGTACCCTGCCTGCTTCCTCACTTCTTTGTGGTCCTCCACTTTCCCATCTGCTACTGGGTCTATTGTCAGGGTTGGAGCAAGGGAACACACCAGTCACTATCTCTCAGCCCCACCTACCTCTCAGGGTTGTTGCGAGGACAAAAAGGAGGGGAGGAAATATGTACACCACTCTGAACTCCTTGGAGGAAGGGCGGTATAAAAATGTGAAAATAAATAAACTATTTTTATATTCTCAATAAATCCTGTATGCTCAACTATTTTGAATAATCATGCATATCAAATGTTGTCATGCCTAATTTATGCTTTCATCTATCATTAGTAAATGTATTGAATGAGACTTTTTAAAAAATATTTAAGAAAAAATATATACCTGAATGTGCTTTGATGAACATACATAATAACAAGTTGTTGCTTTCAGGCTTCTGAAGACCACACATTACATTTTTAGATAGAGGTTTAAGATATTTTAAGATACATCTAAAAGTGTTATACAAGTCAAGTCAAGTTTATTAGGTTAAATAGCACATTGCCATACACCTGTAGAATTAAAATTTAAAAACACATTGAAACAAAATTTGCCATACACCTATGAAGTTGAACTTATACACACAATAAAACAGAAATTTGCCACATCTACCACACATTCTTTACAAAAACTGCTTAAAAATATTTTCAGCCTTAAAGAATCAGAGAAAGTGTTATACATGGATGCAATAGACATGTGTATCATACAAATGTGATTGCCAACAGCTCTCTGTTGAGGTTGCATTCAGTAGCAAACCCAACTTTGCATCTACGTAATATATGAAATGGCTCTATCTCTTATCTCTTTAGATGGGATCTGTCTGGAGCTGTCATTGGTACTGAATGTGGAACTCTGGAATCAGGTTCATCAGTTGTGTTCCTCAGAGATGGAGAAAGAAAATTATGTACTCCATATATGGACACTACAGGTTATGGAAACCTGAGATTTTATTTCAGCATGGGTGAGTATGTGGCATCAACATACGCACTCTGGATTAGAAGAAACAAATTATTCTTGTAGAAATTGTGTTATTCAGTGCTTTGATCTAAGTGCGTCACCTTAGGATTTACGGCAGCGTTTCCCAAACCTTTTCATCCTGTAGTTCCCTTGACCATTGGTGACTAATGGCCATGGCTCCCCATTACATTATGTTGATGCCTGCCAATTGGCATTGCACTGTTTTCCAAGGGGATTCCGCAGCACTCCGCGTCTCCCATGGCTGGTTTCCGCAGCTCCCCTTGGAGCTGTGCCTTCCAGTTTGGGAACCACTGATTTATGGGGAACCTGACCTGCACTGCATTAGCCAGGCTGCTCCTTAACTCTTGTTTGGTAGTATTCCTGACATTTTCTCAGTTCCTGGTACTACCTATAGTCATTTTCCAGAAATTGCTTTATTTCTTTGGCTGGAACTAGACCTTACAAAAATAACTATGAAGCTGCAACCAAAAACAGCAGCTCTGTGCTGAGTTCACTAACACCATAATAACCTGCAGGAGAACATACCCCAGTCCTGATGTCAACGCTCTGTGTCTTTTTACACCACCAACTAACATCATCACCTGGTGGGAGTAGGGAAAAGCACAGCGTGATGATGTCGCACTCTGTCACCCTTTGTTGCAATTTTAACTGCTGAACTTCCAGTGGAGTAGGAGGAGCATCAGGGTCTCAGTCACGGACAGTATCTGAGAGAAACAGAAAATACAGAACAAGTTAAAACTTTAAGGCATTCTCCATATATGCCTTCTAGCTAGTTCCTGCAACATGCTTTTGCAATAACGACATATAGTGTCACTTATATATGTATAACAATCTAAATCGCCGGAGAAGTATTTCATATTATGTCACGATGAAACGCTTTTGGAAATCTTCTATGAACCTTCCACAGATAAATTAGATTTATATCCTGTTAGATCTTTTAGAGAGACCTTCCTGTGCATTCCACCTGACCACCCTCTGAGATGTAGATGGTAGTGACCCAAAAGAGGGCTTTTTCAAAAGTGACCTCCTTTCACCGAGGTGGCCCTATGATATTCCCTGCTCCAGAACTTGCAACAGTTATCTTCACTGGCAGTCTTCCAGAGGTGGGCAAAGACCACTAGGCTTTTGCTGATCAGCTCTGATGAGTCTGTGGGTGTGGTTTGTTTGGCTTTTGTTTGTTGCTACTTTCTTCGCTGTCTCAGTGTGTCTGTTTCTCATTGTGATTTGATTTTGATTTGAGGGTGTGGGTGTTTTTTTTTTTGCTGCTGTTAGGCTGAAATCCTATACACCTGGGCATAAGTTTCATTAAAGTCAATGGAACTTTCTTCTGAGTAGACATGCATAGGCGTGCACTTCCAGTTCTGTTTTTAGTGGGGATTGGGAAAAAGGAAAATTATTTTGTTTTTGCTTAACTGTCGACCCAATCCAAATGAGGGCCTATGACAACAGAACGTGCATTCAGACGGCGTGTGCTGTTGCAAAAGCGCCATAAAGTGCTTTGTGACAGCGCAAGGCTGTTGTGTCCCAAATGTTGCACCCCAGACTTTACTCCTGGGGGAGCGAACTAGTATTCCCTTTAATTAACCAATGTCCACTTTAGGCAAAGTTAGCTCCTTTCCCCTTTAATTGCAATTGTGTGTCAAAGAAAACACTGAACTCCAAGGCAACTATTTACAAGATTTATTACTTTCCCAGCAATAAATGTCCATTAGCCCTTCCCGGGCAGATAAGATTCTACTTAGCTAACGAGGGTCCGTTTCCATAGAGAAGTCCAGCTCGTTACTTCACGGTGGTAGAATCCCCGTGTTGCCTTTCTCCTGTCCAGCAAAGAGTCTTGTAGCACAAAGTCCAATCAATCCCGGTCTCTCCAACCTTCCAGTCAGGCAGAGCATCTCCCAATACCAGTCAATCCAGGTGGGTAGTCCATCCAGGTGAGCAGTCAGTCCGGCAGAGTATCCCCGTCTGGAGCAGAGTCGTCGTCGCTCGGCAGTCTGGCAGCATATCCCTGTGGCGAGCTGGCGAGGCTCCTTCCTGCTCCTACTGCTGCTGCTTTTATACTGTTAGTCCCTATCAACTCTTTACTGGCTACAACTGTGGGCTTCCAATCACTGCCCTCATTATTGCCCACAGCTGTGAGAGTTCCAATCTGAGTTCCAAATTCCAAGCTGCGAGCTACACCCACTGCATTCAAAGTCCCAGCTTTATCCCAATTAACAGCAACACCTGTGGGCCACGCCCAATTACTTGCAGGTGTGGTTCCACCCACGCAGTACTGGGTGGTAACCCTTTGTGTCCTAGTCCTGTCAAACAGGCAATCCTTTAACCCCTTCCTTCCCAGACCTGTCAAAACAGGGGACCACTGCTAACACCACTAACTCCTCGCCAATCTTCCGCGATTTCCACTACAAATGGTATCGTTTCAATGCTCAGGCATGCCACCAGCATGGGGGGGAGGGGGAGGGCATTGAATAGGGTGGGGGAGGGCAGAATGGGGTGGCAACAGGAGGGGCAGGCGAATCAGGCCATGGAGCGGGTACCATACCCAAATGCACCATACCCAAACCCTTTCCCAGGCCTGATCCACCTGCATGGATCAACGCAGACTTGAGCCAGGGACATTGCTGGCACAGTTTTTAGTTGACCTGTTGCGGCTGCTGGGGCTCACTCGGGGGGAAGCGGACAAATGTCATGCCACGATGGGTATATGCAACCTCCTGGTTTTAGTAGTTTGCTGTCTCTTAATGCCAGATGCAGGGGAGTAGCAACAGGCTACAGGAATCTTGTTATCTTGAGTGCTCCCTGAGGCATTCGGTGGGCCACTGTGAGATACAGGAAGCTGGACTAGATGAGCCTTTGGCCTGATCCAGCAGGGCTTATGTTCTTAGGAGACCTCTAGCAGCCAAAAATTCCCCTGTGGGATACAGTGTAGCTGATGCCCACACCACTGCAGCACCACGCTGGGATTTACATTGGATTTGGATTCGTGGTTTTTAACTTGTAAGCTGCCCTAAATCATATGAGAAGGGTGGGATAGATTTTTTTTTAATAAATAATAAATAAATAGCAAGGGGTGGACTGGGGGAATAGATTCAAAAGCAGAACTGTCTCCCTGTATCATAGAGTTGTAATCTCTGGATCTGAGTGTTTAAATCAACTTTTCTGACAGTGGAAAGCAAAATTCACACAAACTAGCAGAAGTTCTTAATGGCTCTGGCAAAGTCATGCACTTTTCTTTGCAACGCTTTTTCCAGGAATGTTGTTTTGCAAATCCCACAAATCAGGTAAACTGAATGTGGAGCTTATTCTTTCAACACTGCATTCATTAACGTGAAATGGAAAGGCAGTAGAGGAAACAGAGACTGAATTTGCTATCCCGACAAAGCAGCCTTTTATGTTTACTAAGAAAGGCTATTTTTTCTTGTTAAGCGGAAGTCCTCTGATAACCACTTGAATTGTTACATCTCTTCTATACTATATAATATACCAAAAGGGGGGAAAAAAACAGGAAGGGGAGATTGCTGTATTTCCAGGTCTTCCACTGTTAACCACACCTGCATGAAAAACAGGAAAGATGCTTTTGTCAACCTTCTGAACTCATTGACAAAGCTGTTGGCTCAGCAAGACTGGCTATAAAACTGTGTGATCACACTGAAAAACATTGAATGTGTGAAAAAATACATGGTTGAATATTCAAATAGGGAAATGGAAGGCTTTTAAAAAGGAGACGGGCATTATATGTAAAATGTTAATTGGGGTTCATTCAAAGTATAAGAGCAGAGCATCCAGAATAATCATACGATGCAGCTTTGTTGGAGTGATAGCACTTCAGACTGCAGATGGGAGACTGCATATTTTAATACTTCTACTAACAGGGTATAAAAAACCATATTGAGGAAAAGTTCTGGCTGACATGCTAGTTTTTTATAGGCAGGAAGGGAGTTGTTTTGTATGTGGAAGAGATTCAAGCATGTAATCCTTCACCTGCAAGCTGCAGTGCTATAGCCCAAAAAGATAATTCTATCGAGAATTATTCTAGTTCCAAGTGCACCCTGTTGGCATGGCTGCATCAGCGCTCGAATGTTGGTTAGGATTGGACTGTCAGAGAGCTCCTTGAGCACTAATACTCCACTCTACAAGTGCTCAAGGGACGGAGATAGGTAAGTGTTGAAAGGGGTTTAGGCCAGGCACACTTACCTTCCAGGACTCACATGACCCTGTCATTGGCACTCCCACTCTCCACACCACCCTCAACCAGGGCGCTCTAGGAATGGCAACATTCCTCCACTTCTGAAATGTCTCCAATCCTGGAGGATCCTGAGGAAGTAGAGGAACATCTCCATTCCTAGAGTGCCCTGTTCAAGTATAGAGTGGAAAGTGAGAGCTCCAGCACCAAGGAAATCCTGGAAGGCAGGTTAGTCTGTCCTCTAGTCCCTTCCAACACTTAGGACCCAATCCTATGCAACATTACAGCACTGATGCAGCCGTGCCAGCTGCATCCAGCGGTGGGGGAGCAGTCACAGAGGCCTCCTCAAGGTGAGGGAACATTTGTTTCCTTACTTCGGGGCTGCATTGTGGCTGCATCGGCACTGGAAACAGATTTCAGGCATTGGAACAGATTGCTGAGGGTGGGGGGAGTGGATTCTTCCTCACTGGAGATCTTCAAGCAGAGACTCGACAGGCTAGAGATGCTCTAGGAGGATTTCCTGCTACAGGCAGGGGGTTGGACTAGATGACCATCCAACTCTATGGTTCTATGAAAGTTGGATAGGATTGGGTCCTCACTTACCTTACAGACCTCCCTCAGTGCTGCCAAGGGAGCTTTTTAAGCTAAAGTTTTAACAGACCTCTGCAGACATTGGAAAGCAGACAGTGTCAGTTTGCCGAGCATCCCCTTGAGCGATGCTCGTGGTTTACCTTGTCGCCTTGGAGACACATGAGGGGTGGGGGCGATGACGCCCCCTGACTCTGGGAGAGGAGAGAAGCAGATCCACATTCAAAGACTAACAGCACAATCCTATGCAGATGTAAGCCCCATTTATTTCAATGGGACTTACTTCCAGGTAAGTGTGTATAGAATTGCGGCCCAATTCACATGTAAGAATTCTACTCCATTGTGCAAGTTTGCTTACACATCTGAATATTAATTAGTTGTATCTATCAAACGTCTGTTGTTGCAGGTGGAAGCTGTGATGCTGGAGAAGCCCATGAAAATGATGTTATATTCTATGCAAAGATTGAAGGAAGAAGGGATCATATAAATCTAGATACAATGACCTATGCTTCTTACAGGGTAAGTGTCTGATGTAAACCTTGACAGTAGCAGAACACAGGTGACACTGATTTTAAAGCTAATTCTGTAGTCAAGATTTCAAACAGTGTTCGACATTCTTTTTGCTGTGGCTTACCTAGATGTGAAAGCATTACCACCTGACTTACTGCCAGAATTACCACTGTGAATATTCTATGTTGACTGTGAGCAGTTAATTAGCCTCTAGCTCAGGGGTGCACAACTTGGAAGTAGGTGGGGGCCAAAATGAATAGGCCAAACTTCTTCGGGGCCGCACGGGGGGCGTGTCAAGAAACCGTGTGTCCAGGAACGTGTCCAGGGCGTGTCCAGGAACCGTGATGTCACTTCCTCAGGAAGTGACATCACAGGGGGCATGTCCATGGGCCGGAAAATATCCCGAAAAGCAACATATTATAACCCCCCAAAACCCCCAAAACCATTTTTTACTTTTTTACTTTTCACTACTCTCTGGTATCAAACTGCCTTTAGGTAATTTGTTTGGTTGAAACACACATACATAGCTCATTGAAAATGAGACTGTTGGTGTATGGCTGTCAATTTATTTTTTGTATTACTGTTCTGCCTCTTGTACTACTATTGCTTTGCCTTCCATACCACATTTTCCATACCACCCCATTATTGTTTATTTAAAAATTAACTGTGTTTTCAACTCTTTGGATTCTCTGTCTTCTGTTATAAATGCCAATTACCTCCAAGTGTTCCACCACAAGTGGTCAAAGTTCCTTAAACATGCTTGTTTAAAGGTAAATGTGTAGATCCCTTCCTATGCATTCTAGAGAGCAACTGTGGTTAAAAGCCCTTCTGTATCAGATCAACAATCCAACTAGTCTACCATCCCATTTCCCACAGCAGCCAGCCAAATGCTTCCAGGAAACTCACAAGCAGCTCTCCCCTGTTTTTCACCCATCCCCACCCCCAGCAACTGGTATTCATGATCATACAAACATAGAGGGTCCCATTTAGTTATTGCAGCTACAGTCATTCATAGACCTATCCCTCCATAATGCAATGGAATACAGAAATAAAAAAAATCTGAGATTTAAAAAAAATCTGGGAGGGAGAAGGGGGCGGCGGCAGCACCAGCAACACGGCAGCTGCATGGACGCTCTTTAAACGGGGTGAAAGCGCGGCTGCGAGAGAGGTGAAAAGCTGCAGTGGGTGGGGAAGAGGAAAAGCAGGAAGGAGGAGAGAGCGCGCAACCTGCACGGGCCAGAAGAGGAAAACAGATGTCCATTTTCCCCTCTCAATATCCCCCCCCCAGTAGTGATCATGGCTCTCTCGCCCTAAGAAAGATTCCAGCGGGATTCCAGAGCGAGCAGAGGAGCTCTCCTCCCCCTCGGCCTGCCCAAGTGACATAGAGGCTTTGGCCGCCCGCCCCGTTCCCTTCCCCGAGGAGGAATCCCAGCACAGACCTCGCTGTTAAAAGCTTTCACGGCCTCCATGTTGTGGCGGAGGGAAAGGCTGGTGCCGAGTTGAGCGGGAAGGGGGCTGGTTTGTTCCCCACTGTGGTGACTCAATTCTTACTTGAGAGCTGGGTTGAATGAAGCAGTGAAGAACACCGAGGTAGGGGTTCCCTGGGGGCTCCCAGAGATAGACAGCCCCAGCGCAGTGAGGCTCTGTGGATCTTCCGAGCGCTCTTCAAAGCTACAAGCTCTCTTCCGATACAAGCGAAGACTCTTCTTCGGCTCTTCTTCTTCGGCTCTGACCAACGCGGACAATAAGGCAACCAAACTGACCTGCCCTTAGCGAAGAGCAATCCAGCGAAGAACAATCCAGCAAGCGCAAGCCGAAGAGCCAGCTGCCTCACTACCATCCTTCGCACCTTTTTAGCCTCCCAGGACCAACGCGCGTGCGCGCTCATTCGGCTCTTGACTGAACGCCAGGAGACACAGCTGATTGGCGGCAATCAAAGCGCCGCCTGCAGGCTCCTGGCGTTTGGCCAGGAGCCGAATGAGCACGCGAGCAGAGCAGAGCAGAGAAAGAGCGGCCACAGAGAAACAGGAAAGAGCGGGCACGGAGGATTTCCCGTGGCCCGCGAAGAGCTTGGGGATCCCAGAGAGCACTGGGATCCCCGATTTCTTCGTGGGCCACAGGAAATCGTCAGGCGGTCCACATGCGGCCCGCGGGCCGTATGTTGTGCACCCCTGCTCTAGCTAATTGGTTGATGAGTCAGACCCTAAGCATGAAAGAAAAAAAATCATGTATATAATGGAGATTTAATGAAAGACTTTGGGTAATCACAGGAATACGCACACATAATCAGCACAACATCCTTATTAATAGTTCCCTAAACAAATTTCACTAATCTTTTTACTTTTCTCAAAATTTCCATAGATAGGCTTACCAGATCCGTACCGGGACAGAGTGCTAGACGTTTAGGAGAAGGAATGTGGGCAGATGTAGCTTGTTAAACCGTTAGAGCACAATCCTAGGCATGTCTACTCAGAAGCAAGCCCCAATGGGGCCTAGGATTGTGCTCTAAGGGTTTAACAAGCGACACCTGCCCACATTCCTTCTCCTAAAGGTATAGCACTCTGTCCCGGTATGGATCTGATAAGCCTACCATAGGTATAGCGCTTGAGCAGGATCCTTCGCATTTGCCTAAAATTTTGCTTTAGAAATTTGATAGGACATCTATTAAGAATAGTGGGATGTGAAGAAATATCCTCACTTGGATCATGGCCCCGTATGAATATTCCCCCCCCTCCCGAAAAAAAAGACTGCACAAGCACACAAGGTCCAACTACATGGACATATTGTATTCATATACAGTATTGTGTAGTTTGGTCCTTCATGCTGAATGTTATATGTTCCATGTCAATAACTCAAAGGGCACATGGTTGCTGCCAGTTCATATCAGTTGTATTATGCCAGTTTATTGGAAGACCTACCCCTTTATTTCCTGACTGTTGAGTTTTCTCAGGAGCCTTTGGTGAAGGCCTGTGTCAAAGGTCTTCTGAAAGTCCAGTTATATAATACCCCTGTTTCCCCGAAAATAAGACCGGGTCTTATATTAATTTTGACTCCCAAAAAACACGGTAGGTCTTATTTTCAGGGGTGGTCTTATATTTATGAGTGCCTGCAAAAATCATGCAGCATATCAACCCTCCTCTCACCTCAATGAAACCTTCAGATCAGAGGATGATTTCACAGCAGCTAAAATGGGAGCCTGGGGGCTTGCTGCAGCCTTGGGCCACCTGCCCATCTCCCCATCCCCCCCCCTCGGAGCACAAAAGTCAGAAAGCCATTACTTCAAAAAGCCACACAAGGGGAGGTGGGGGGAAGAAATTGAGCTGTTCTGCCCTGTTAAGGAATCAGGCTAACCCAGGAGCTAGTGGGAGTACGAAGCGTTCTTCCTCACCTTGCCTTCTCACTCTCTCTCTCTCTCCCACTCTCTGCGTGTTAGAAGGAGGCTGTTGCGCCTCTGCCAGCAGGCACGCAGTCGTCAACAGTGTTGTCGGGCGGAGCTAAAAGCGAGCACGCCTCGGGACTAGGCTGCACAGGGCGGCAATGACAAGGAGGCAGGGGAGCTCACGACGGGAGGTGGCAACATGAGATAGCTTAGACCGCCTGATGTTCGTCGGCAGTAGCCGCATCGTCCCCCAACGCGAAGATCCTGTTCCCTTTCCCCTCAGATCTCCAGCTGCGTGACCAGCTGGCTGCCGCTAACTGAGGCCCCTCGCACTGATTGTGGCACACAAACACTCTGCCCCCATACAGCGATGATCTGCAAGGAAAAAAGCTGAGCTCACAGGGCTCTACGAAAAGGCAGTCGGGCGCAGTGACGCTTCTGAGGCTCAGTACAGTGGAGTGCCGGTGGCCGCACTGAGCAGTCAGCCGCGGCGCAGATCTGTGTAATCAGCCATGCTAGGTTTTACTTTCAGGGGAGGTCTTATTTTCAGGAAAACAGGGTATATAGTGGAGGTGCAGAAGAGAATGACCAAAACGATTAGTGGGCTGGGACATCTCCCTTACAAGGAAAGACTACAACATTTGGGGCTCTTCAGTCTAGAAAAAAGCACCTGAAAAAGGGGGGGGGTGTGGTTTACAACACAATCCTATGCATGTCTACTCAGAAGTAAGTTCCATTATGTTCAACGGGGCTTACTCCCAGGAAAGTGTATATAGGATTGCAGCCTGATAGCCCAATCCTAACTAAATACCCCAGCGCCGATGCAGTGGCGCTGGCACATGCTACACTGCATCCTGCAGGGGAATTTCAGCTGCTGGAGGTCTCCTTGAGGTAAGAGGACATCTGTCTCCTTGCTCCAGGGTAAGACCCAGCAGCCATCATGGATCAATTAGGCCCTGCACTAGCTGTATAGCTATAGCTCTATAGCTGGCGCAAGTCTGAGTTGATCCATGTCAGTGGATCAGGCCCGGGAAGAGGTATAGGATACGGCACATGCTGTTGCCTTTATGTTCTTATAACTTTCATGGCTCTTTGGGGAGAGGTTAAACTAGTTTAAATATGTAGTATAGGTACATCCTAAATTAACATATACTCACTAGCGTCGCTCCGGTAGGGGCGGGGCTGTAAGTATCGCTGCGGTCATAGTCTCTTTAACGAGCAAGGAGGAGGCAGCCCCGCCCCCTCACTGTCCGAGCCAGTCCCCTACGGAGAAAGCAGCAGGCAGGGTCTCTTCCCTGCCAGTTTCTCCGTAGGGGACTGGCTCGGACAGTGAGGGGGCGGGGCTGCCTCCTCCTCGCTCGGTAAAGAGACTATGACCGCAGCGATACTTACAGCCCCGCCCCTACCGGAGCGACGCCTCTGCATATACTTTCCTAATCCAGCCACAAGAGGTGCCATTAAGGTGTCTAATGTGTCAATCCAGCCATTAAGGTGTCTAATGTGTGACTCCTGAAAACCATTTTTGAACTGATTGCTACTGCTTTTCTGTAAAAATGTAACGAGTTTGATTCTTTTCCAAGGTTCCATCTTTGGTTTCGGCTGTCATCAGTCCAGAGCTTCAGACTCCAGCTACCAAATTCTGTCTCAAGCAGAAGAATCATCAAGGACATAACAGAAATGTCTGGGCAGTTGACTACTTCCATGTCCTGCCAGTGCTTCCTTCTACCGTAACTCATATGATCCAGTTTTCTATTAACTTGGGCTGTGGAACCCATCAACCCGGCAACAGGTAAAGCACACACAAATTGTAACTCTCTTACAGCATTGTTTTGACTGTTTTACTAACAATAGCTTAAAAAAAAGGCCTCCTTTGCTTTCTGAAACAACGGGAAGGAGGAAGTGTTAAGGGAAAACAAATTTCTGAGAAGACTTTATGCAACATAATGCTTACTGCTGACTCAGTCATGATATCCAGAAACCAGCTGAAATATGACCTCTGAATTTAGTAGGAATGCATTTTACAGGAGCAATTGGGGTTGGTGAGAGTGTGTAAAAGCTTCACAGAGGTACGCTTCAGTCACAGCGAAAACGCTAGCAGTAGTTCTGTGAGGCAGGCTGCTTTGAACGTTTAAGTAAAGGAGCCCAATTAGTGAATGTACATTCAAAGGATACCTGCCCACAAAGCATTTTTAGAAATTCTAACTGTGTGCAGACTTCTGTATAACAAGGCTTCCATGTTGTTTTGGCTGCTGCACTATTGAACAACCCTGACTGTCCTCACTTTGAAAGTATTTCTTATGGAATGACTCTATGCCATGCGGAAATTTCTGCCCAACAATGCCTGTGGCTGCTGTTGCCCCAGCTCAGGGGGAGAGGCCTGCACACACTACAAGAGCAAGTTAACAAAGTGCACCTCTGAGCCATTTATACAGGGCTGGTGTGATAATTTGAGGGACTCTTGGACAAGAGACCACTAGTGGGTCCTTTGAACAAGCAAGAAGCTGCAGTAGGGCATGCAAACCAAAGGAGCATCCAGATTATTCTACTCTGTCCAGATTATTCTCATAATTTATGAGTCATAAGCAAGCCAAGGCATACCATGTGCCAAATGCAATATTGCAAGGAAACCACATCCCAGAAATTATGGTGACCTGTGTACAAATTTGGCATTGTTTTCTTTGACTATTCAAATCCGCGCGACGGGGTGAGCTCTCATCACTCAGCTTAGCTCCTGCCAACCTAGCAGTTCGAAAGCATGTTAATGCAAGTAGATAAATAGGTACCGCTTGCGGGAAGGTAAACAGTGTTCCAGCCGCACGCTTCACTTTGCGGCAAGGAGTGTCATGCCAGCCACATGACCACAGAAGCGTTTTCGGATAGCACTGGCTCTTCAGCCTCGTAACGGGGATGAGCACCGCACCCTAGAGTCAGACACAACTGGACTTAAATGTCAAGGGATACCTTTACCTTTACTTTTTTTGACTGAGGGCAGGAAAAGCAAAGATGAAGTCAAGGGCAAAGTGTTGAAGATGTACTCCAGCTTCTGCAGAACTCCTCTGTGATCCCCTGTTGGCCTTAAAACCTTGACATCTGCCTTACCTTGCAACTTTCTGGAGCTAGTCATGTATTCATGGGCACATTTCTGTGCTCAACTGCCACAGTGACCAAACCCGTAATTGTCTGTATTTTTAACAAAGGGCGCTGACATCTCATGAGACCCACGGTTAGTGCAACCCATTTAAACATAAGTTCTCTTTTACGATACAGTTCTCTTTTACGATATAAGTTCTCTTTTACGATGCACAATTTTCTGCTTCATAGGTGGGGGGGGGGGACCAGTACAGGCTTTGATCTCATTTGAAAAAAATTATTTTCTTTCAGCTCACATAGTGTCTCAGACACAGGGAGTTTGTTTCATTTTATTTATTTTTTTAAACACACTGCTAACTCTCTGCTAAGCCTAATTTGCATTTCAAAAATAATTTGGCAGTGCAGATCTCCTTGTCCACAGAAGCCTTGTTTATAATAGCACTCTCATTTCATGACTGGGAATATAGAATATTCACACAGAATATATGACGGGAACATGATCCTCCAAGGTATCTGTGTATTTTTCATCTCACATGAAATCAGTGAAGCCTCATAAACTATTTTAATATAAATTTAAAATATCACATGGAAAAACTGTGCAACAAGACATTCATCAAGTAAAGTCATATTCTGAAGAAAATATTCTGAATTGGATACACCATGTTCCGACTATTTAGCACCAGGCCAATTCATTTATTTTAATGTTTAACTCACTGAACTTAAAAAATGGGCTATTTGAATTTAACTGCACCACTTAAATTATTCTATGTACATTTTTGAAAAGGGTAAATTTCTGTCGCTGCCTTCAAAATCAGTTGAACATTCACAGACGTTGTTTTACTTGATGATTTACTTCAGATGTTTTAGGGTTGCCTTGGGTTTCCCTTTGCATTAAAGGGGCTAGAAAGGTGGGGTAGAAATGTTTTAAAATAAAATTAAAATTATAAAATAAATAATATATGAAGACTTATATTTCATCTAGGGCTATGCACTGAAAGTGCTTTTATTTTCAATACTGAATAGCAGTAAAACATCAAGGGAAAAAATCATTTCAGAAGTTCTAGGATGAGGATGTTCATGCTGAAAGAACACACACAAAATCGACCTCAAAGAAAGATGCCAAAGGGAGTCAGGAAGATCATGTATTAAATTAGACTCTTATGTTTACTTTCCACCTCTGATATGTTTCCATCACTTTGGAATTTTTTTATATAGCAACCACTCTGTTGTATGTCTCCTGAAAACTATCATTATTCCTAACTATTGGCACAATCCTAACCACTGCTTGCGCTGGCAGAATGCAAGTTATGCCAGCACACATTGTCTAAAAAGTGCTGTAAAGCGCTTTGCAACAACGTTACAGCCAGGCACGTTACATCCCGCGCACCCCCTCCTCCCCCAGAAAGTGCAGGCATGCCCACAGGACCAAGTACGTCCATGCAGGGGGCAGAATGGGGCAGGGGGGTGGGCTGGCACAGGTCCGAATTGACCCATTGCCACTCCTGGGGCTTACCCTGTGGCAAGGGGACAAATGTCCCATTACACTGAGGAGACCTCCAGCATGCAAAATTCCCCTGCGGGATGCAGCTCAGCCCATGCCGGCACCGCTGCGTCACCGTGCTGTAATTTAGTTTAGCAAAACTAGAATGTGGAAATCAACAATGGCACATAATATTTCGTGTTCCGTATATGGGGAAATGTATTGCACATCCCTTTTAAGAGTCAAAGATATTTCATTATGAGTGAAGGATTCTAAAGAAAATGTCATGTAATATCTGTCACTGAGGTCCTTAGTCATGGACTCTTTATTTTTTGTATACAGTAGCTTATTTGTTGTTTAATTTTTTGTAGTAATTTGAGCTGTCCCAACAGTGTTTTCCTGAACGACAGGATACAAATTCAATTAATGAATGAAATAGGATAAAATAAACTCATTGGCTGGCCACAAGCAGCATCCATCTCCCATTTTTATCTTGATGTAGAGATACTAATACTGGCATATCTTGCAAGACTGTTGTAAGGATGCCTGAGATCATGTGTATATTGTAAAGCACTTTGAACATTTAGGAAAAGCATATGTATTTTGTCATAGTGTTTATTCACTATGTATAGTGTCTAATATAAATGTGACAAGTATACATGTTGCCGTCGTGGGGAAATGGTCTCCTAGGTAAAAGGTTACACATAAATACACTTCCCATTCCCACACTGCAGACGGAATTGCTTCTTGGAGGAAGATTAGAAGCCATCAGAGTAAACTGGTCTAGGATGAATCTCTACAAGATGTTTCCCCCCTTACTTCGTACATCTTTGAGCTTATTGGTTATACAGGGAGTCTGAACAGGGGCCTCACTAGGGGGGAAGGGGGTGGACTGCCCCAGGTATCATCCCAGGGAGGGGGTGACACCAATTTCTATTTTGTTTGTTACTGGTGGTGCGAAAACGCAGCACTGGTAGAAAAAAAAAATTTCCGGTCCAGGATCGCATTTCCCAAGAGGCCTCCACATTGTGTGGTCTGGTATGGGAGGAGGTCCATGGGGGTGACACCATGAGATCTCACTCCGGGTGTCACCTACCCTAGTGACACCGCTGAGGTTGAACTGTGCACTGTACAGTTTCTTGATGAAGAACACAGTTATTCTTGTATGCCTATTATATTTCTGTACTTCTGTGGAATATAACATGTGTGCACCACTTGGCCTTTTATACTAGATAGCTCTAAACTTATGAAATATGAATAACCTTAACTCAATCCCCAATCCAGCCTACTGACCCCTCCACAAAATGGTTCGAGAAACCTATTAGCAGGTGGAGCACACAGGTCCTTCCTCTCACTTTCCCTTTAGTCTGGTTCTTATTTGACACATCAGTACAGCATCAATTCTTTTAAAATCCAATGTAGAAATAACAGCCTGCTGGGTAAGAAAACCCTGCAGAAATCGCTCTCACACCCATCAGCTAAACGCTTTCTGACATGGGTTACCATCTTGTCTTTTAACGCATCGTGCTTTATGGCTGCATCTTGAATGTTCGGCACTCAAAGGCATTTCATACTTCAGCATCTGGAAGATCAATTATTTAATAAGCCATTATTTTAAAGCTTTTATGTGTTCATGCTACAAATGCCAATGTTTCATGTTCAGTCATGGGCCGGGGTGCTGAATAAACCTGTTTGTATGTCTGTTTCTTTGTATTCTTAGTGTCAGCTTGGAATTCTCCACCAACCATGGCCGTTCCTGGTCCTTGCTTCACTCAGAATGTTTGCCGGAGATATGTGCTGGGTCTCACCTTCCTCATAGCACAATCTATGCCTCTGAAAACTACAGTGGGTAAGGGGGTTTTCTCCCAAAATAGCATAAGAATGATGCAAGAGTAAATTGCTCATGACTCTGAAAAGTAGTGAAAATAATAGCCCCATGTAACTGTTATCTGTGACAGAGAAAAACAACTTAAGACACGTTGTTCACTTCAGGGTTGTTCTCATTCTATAAAAGTCTCATTCTATAAAATACAGCCTTCTTTTTTCTGGAGATGCAAGCATGGAAAATAATTTTGTAGAACAATTTTACATTCATGATAAATCAAGTATAATTTTATAAATCATGATAAATCATGTATAACTTGGATCGTGCAGACCTGGCCACAGTGACCCATGCCCTAGTGACATCTAGACTAGATTACTGCAATGCCCTCTATGTGGGACTGCCTTTGAAGACTGTTCGGAAACTGCAAGTAGTGCAGAATGCGGCAGCCCAGGTTGCTGCTGGGGCCTGTTGTTGGTTCAACTCAGTCGGACCGTTGCTTCAGCGGCTACACTGGCTGCCGGTTCGTTTCCAGACACAATTCAAAGTGCTAGTTTTGACTTTTAAAGCCCTATACAACTCGGGTCCAGGGTATTTGAGGGACCACCTCCTTCCCTATAATCCAACCCGTACTCTGAGCTCATCAGGGGGGGCCCCTGTTAACCGTGCCGCCATTGACGGAGGTGAGGGGGATGGCGGCGCGGAATAGGGCCTTCTCGGCAGTAGCACCCCAATTATGGAATTCCCTCCCCCTGGAATTAAAAACGGCTCCCTCTTTAGAGACCTTTCGGCGAGGCCTTAAGATGTTTTTATTTAGGTTAGCTTTCGATGTCTGACATGGTGGGCTGGCTTTTTAACAAATGGCTTTTAACAAATGTAAATATAGGTGACCCACTGGGGTTGTTTGTTTTAATTGTTTTAATTATTTTTTTTATTATTTTAATGTATATACGTATTTTAATGTTTTTTGTAAGCCGCCTTGATTGCCCTTGCTGGGAGAAAGGCGGAATATAAATTCTTTAAATAAATAAATTAAATAAATAATTTTATTTCTTAAGAACTGTGTCAGGTCCCTAACAGTTGATCATGGTTAATCATCACCTATGTGTATTCAGATGTAGAGGAATATATGTTCAAGGGTTGTATTCAAGGTGGGCCTGGGTGAGAGAGGTGGGCTCAACTTCCCCCTGTATTAGGATCTCATTATTTAACTTTTTACTTATATGAGGTTAATGGAAAACAACAGAAATATTTAAGTTCAGTTTAATTTGTTATTTTAAGCAAAATATTTGTGTGTATGTCTCTCACACACACACACGTACACGCACACGCACACACACACACCATTAGAGAATAGCAGAATCTAGAATGCCTCCCTGAGTGCTCCATTTATTCAAAGAGAAAGGCAGGATAGAAATAATTTAAACAAAAGAATTAAATAAATAAAGTTTTCTGATGTATGATTGTCTGGTTCTTCTCTTGGCCTCGTTCTTTAACACTGAATGATAGATCATAATCAATATTAATTGATATTATTAATTTAATATCAAGCAATTTTGCAGGGGAATTCCCATTCATACATTTTGGGGCCCACAAGTCTCACCCTTTAGCCTAAAATGGTTCACAGTGTATGTATGTATGTATGTACTGTATGTATGTTCTTTCCAGAACTGTTTCTGAAAGTCCAGTTTGTGTTGCAACAATATGAAGGGTTTAGAATAACCAGAAAAATGAGGTATTTTAGTGAAGTGGGAGCGCAAGAGGGAAGGGTATAAAGGGATACATATGTACAAATGCAGTTCAATGTTTATACAGTACAGCTGTATGCACTCCGCATTCTCATAGAGTTTAAACCAGTATGCTCCTTTCACAAATTGTGTCTCTATGTGCACAAAATAAAGCATCCACAGTTTGTTTTAAGCTTAACTTATTTTTAGCTTTAAATCAACTTGTAACTTTAAAAGCATGAGGGCTCATATGTTTGTTTCAGGTGGAACCGAATAACTATTCCCCTTCCAAATGCAGCATTAACCAAAGATACCAGGATTCGATGGAGACAAACAGGACCAATCCTTGGAAACATGTGGGCAATTGACAACAGTTAGTACTATTCATTACCCTTGGCATTATGTGATCCTTTCTTAATGAATGCACTTGTACTTCCTCTTTCTTCATAGATGCATTTTTGCTCTAATGAAGACTAATAAGAATCTTTTCTACTAATAAGAATTTCCCAATCTAAAAGGGCTGAAGAATCTTATTATGAAATGTGAAGCACTGAAGTGAACAAAACAAAATACACATTAACAGTCCAATCCTAACCAGCGCTGGCATAGTGTGGCCGAGCAGCCCACGCTGTATCCTGTGCTGGTCAGGAGGAGGCTGGAGGTCTATTTGGGATAACGGGATGTTTGCCTGCCCAATGGGGCTTCGTGAAATTCGCATGCAAGAAAAGAAAGGTGGCAGGAAGATGTGCATGACCATGTCGCTGCTTTCAGTCCCAAAATCCTAGTTTAGTAGGTTCTGTTGCTAACTAGAAATTCAGGTTGAATTGCATCCTGCAAAATCTCTTAAGGAAACCAGAAGGGCATAATGAATGCAAACGTATTTTACAGTATGGCAGGGTCTTTGTGAATAACAAAGTGTTATCCCTGGTTTTATATTGAACATATAAGAAAGCTGCAAATCATGCAAAGAAAGGTCCACAAAGGAATGGGAAAGTAAATTAATAACTACACCAGGAAATATGATTACTTTTTCTGCATTCCATTATAAATTCAGGTTTTGAGGCTGAAATCCCATATGTTGAATTACAAGTGGGTTGGGTTTTGTTTTGTTTTTTAACAAAAAGTAACTTCTGCATCAAGCTAAGAAATTTGAAACGTAAAATACATTTCTTCCTATAAGCTGTAGTCTAACAGCTGCACCACTCAGCAGTGTTTTACAGAGAAGTCTTAAATGAGTTAAGTTTTATCGGTTCTGAAAAGCAAGATACAGAGATATGAAATCTCTGTTATAATTAATTCCATTTTTGTTGTGATTCTGTTCCCTTGTTTGCAATAATCAGGGATTGTTAGCTGAGAGTTTTCAAGGCAATATTAATACTTTGTGTGTAAAAAATGACAGAAAACATCAAACATAACTTATGCAGTTTACTGCTATTGTTAGGAAGTTGGTATCTATGACAACTTGTAAGTGGAAGTTTGCATGTAATTGTAAAAGAGTTTGGCCACTGAAAGATGTTATTAAATTATATGAAAAATCATGCTTTGTAATTTGTTATTTGTTTTATAGTGGGCATTTCAAACTTATTGGGTTTTCACATGTTTATTCTACGTTGTTCATATCCATGGTTGATTTTCTTATACTTACCTTGGATTTTACTGAACTCACAAATATAGTTTCCATGTGTATGGGTATGTTCATTATTTTTGAAGCAGTCATCCATATCAGTCTGCTGCCCAAAAGGCTATTGTCCAAAAAAGGTTTATAGTGTAAGTCTAGTTATAATAGTACAGTAGAGCCCTGGTATAGGTTCCTGCCCCCCCCCCGTGGACATTGGGAAGCCGCGGATTGTGGCAGGCCCCTGACTCCCCCCCCGCACCCAGTACCTTTAATCTTCTTCATAGAGCTGGCACCAGGTCAGTGTGTTTCTTTCTTAACCAAAACGCTATTAGCAGCGTGCTGCTTATAGCGATGAAGCAGGCAAGCAGTCTGCATGCTAGAGAATGCTAGAGAAAGTTTCCTGTTTAATGGAGCCTCTCTAGCAGACTGCTTGCCTGCTTCATTGCTATAAGCAGGATGCTGCTTATAGCGTTTTGGTTAAGGAGGAAACACACTGACCTGGTGCCAGCTGTATATAAGATCAAAGGTACTGGGTGCAGGGGGAACTGGGGAGCTGCCACGATCCGAGGATAAGTGAATCCATGGATATCCCCCCCCCAAATAATGCAAGTAATCCTACAACTCATGATTGGCAAACCCATGCCTACATATATTCAATTTTAAGCTAATTGTTACTCTCTAATGTAGTCACATTGCTGTGACCAAAGGTAAATGCTTCATCTTGCTTGATATTCTAAGTCTGTATGCCTTTGTCTTGGTTTAGTTTGTTTTAACTTTTGGTCAGAATATGTAGTTTCTTTTCTCTGCAGTTTACATTGGGCCATCTTGTCTCAAATTCTGCTCAGGGCGAGGGCAGTGCACTAGAAATGGCTGCAAGTAAGTCTGATAAATTGTTATTTACATTAGTACTTATGCTTTGCAATCTCATCCTCTCCTTTAATGATTGTAAGGCAATGGTGAAAACCCCTGGTTTTTCCCTGTTGGAACCTTCTAACCACCTCTCCCCAGAGGCTTCTTAGATGCTTCAGCCTGCTGAATCATCCTGATGCAATAGCCCTTATCCTGGGATGCTGCCCTTTGCTTAAATAACTTCTTTTCTCCAACTGACCTGTAAAAAAAAAAGAACTTGAATTTGATGCAGTTCATTGGACTGTCAAACGCACCTGATTTTCAGATTCAGGAACTCAGGTTACTCCAATATACAGGTAAAGCAGGGTTAATGCCCACAGGCTGTGTAAAATGGGTCAAGCAAGCATACGCTCACTGTGTGATTTACGCAGGTCTGTCACTGCTGCTTCATGGAGGCTTGTCCGTTTACATTGTTGCAAGTGTAAGGAGCAAGATGCTGGAATAGTGTGAGCAGGGTAAGAATCACACTCAGTTAGTTGCGTCAGGGTTAGTGTTTATCCTTGTCTTTTAAACTCTGTGTCACCCTTAGCCAACCCCCTCTGCTTTTTCCCATTTGCTGATTAGTGCCTCACTGTCATCCCTTGCATTGGACGTACTCAGATTTACTCCAGCAAAAGAGCTGGCATAGATACGAGTAGGTCCATTCGGGACCAGGAGCGGTGGAGTAGGCAAGTATAAAAGTTATGTACTTCCCCCTCTGCTGCTGCCTGGTCCCCGGCTGGCCGACAGCATGCTGCAGAGACTGCATCAGTGCTGCTGTGGGCCGTCCCAGGGTAGGATTGGGCCATAAGTCTAAATTCATGACAGTATCGTCACTAGGGGGTGCATCACCCTGGAGCGGGGGCGCGCGCGTCACCCCTGCCCTAGGGTGACGCTTGACCCCGGCTCTAAGAACGACCGCCCTGTCCGGCAGTCCGGGGCCTTCTGAGAAGGCCCGATGCGTCGACGCGTCATTTATTAGCTTTTTCATGCATGCGTAGACCGTTTCTGAGGGCAAGGGCTGTCCTTTTGCGTATTCTTCCCAATCTACTCTAGTACCACCTCTTCCCCTTCCACTGTTATCCCCCCTGAGCCTATTTTAAATTGTTAGCCCCCAGGAGCAGGAATCTCTCTTCTCTTCTTTTGTAAAGTGTCATGCGCAGTGATGGTGCTATCGATATACAAATATAAATAGCGATAGAGCACTCAAAAGTTCAATCTATTTAGGCGTAAGCTTCAGTTTTCTTGCACATGGAAAAAGCACTTGGAAAAAGACTGCAGTGTGTAGTTGAAAGTAAGTCCCGCTGAAATAAGCAAGTTTACTTCCAAATATGTGGACTTGGTATGGCAACATCAGACTACCATAATGGGTTATAGAATATTTGGAAACTTCTTTAGAGAGATATCACGCTGGAGATATCTTCAAAGCAGCTAGGTATTTTGAAATGTACAGTATATGGTACTGTATTAGATATGTCTGAAGATCTCTAACTTGATTCTTCCTCTTGCTCTCCCTCCACAAATGATTCTGTTTCATTTTTATTACAGATGTGATCCTGGCTTTTCAGGGCCTGCATGTGAAATGGCCTCCCAGACCTTCCCTATGTTTATCTCTGAGAGCTTTGGCAATTCTAGGCTTTCTTCATATCACAATTTTTACTCTATCCGTGGTGCTGAAGTCAGTTTTGGCTGTGGAGTCCTAGCAAGTGGCAAAGCCTTGGTTTTTAACAAAGATGGGAGGCGTCAACTTATCACTTCTTTTCTTGACAGCTCACAGTCCAGGTAAATAGGAATGAATGGAAATAACATATCGAAATTACAGCAAGATCCTGAACATGCTTACTCTTGAGTAGCCTCCATGTATGGTGTGTTAAAACTCATAGTCTCTGTTTTGACATAGAAACATGCTCCAACACGTTTGCTAGTTGTTTGATAAACTTTGTATTTAATTTTGGTTATACGAAATAAATGTCATTTAAAAAAATACTTTGTAGTGCTAAGTATTTAACACATCTGGGGCTGTGTGTTCTGTGCCTGAGTTTGCAAACATGCGACATTAATATCAAAAGTGAGTGTCAGAGCCAAGTGCTAATTAATTATTTATGAAGGTTGCATTTATTTTGACAGCTTGTGGCAGCTGATTAGATCCATTCGATATCTCCTCCACCCCTCTGGTTCCTAATAAATAATTGAATGCAATAATGATTGGCATCTTAAAACAATATATGCCACCTTGTAGAGCTAGACTGAATAAACAATTTCAGTTGCACAAAGACCCCATAAATATTGTTTACCTAAGCTTGTCTAGATTTTTAAGATAAAAAAAAAAAACCAGCGGGCTTAGGAAGAGAGTGCTATATAGATAGTAATTTACAATGATTCATACCCTTGTTATCTAGATTCCTCCAGTTCACTCTGCGTCTTGGAAGCAAATCTGTCCTCAGTACCTGCAAAGCACCTGACCAGCCTGGAGAAGGAGTCTTACTGCACTATTCCTATGACAATGGGATTACATGGAAACTGCTGGAGCATTATTCCTATCTTAACTACCATGAACCAAGGTACAACAGCTTTCATGGAGAATAAAATAGTGGAACCCCCATCATGAGGTGTTGGTTAGCCAGCATCTCCATCCACAACCCATTTAAGTTGAAACGTTTGTTTTTAAAAAGATTTTTAGCACAATCTTGTCTAGCCAGGCTGCAGCGCAGGCATAGACCCGCACTGCATCCTATCCAGATAGGAAGCAGTACCAACGTGGCTGGGGCTCTCCTCGGGGAAAGGGAATGTTTGTCCCCTTACCCCGAGTACAGCCCCAGCTGTCCCGATGGGTCTGCTCAAATGTGTGCCAGCTATTTTGCTGGCACGCATTTGAGAGCCTCGTGTAATGGTGGCCAGGCCCAGGAAGCAGGATAGAATATGGCAGAGCAGGCCTCCGACTATCCCTCCTCCTCCCTGGGCCCAGCCGACCAATCCTTCCCCCCAGAACACTCTGTTATGCCCTCCCCACGCCCCTCCATCTCCCAGTGGAAAACTACCCTTCCCCAGTGGGCACAGCTCCGGATCTGGGTTGGGGAGAGTGGCGTCAGCCTTGGCACTGGTGCCGTTTACTCTGAGAGTGCTGCACACATGCTTTATGGCACATTTGCGACACCCTAGACCAGTGAAGCTGTGCTCTGCAGGTCTAAAATGTAGACAGAATTGGGCTGTAGGGTCCAAACCTATTGTGGTTCTTGCACTGCCAGAACTCGCAAGATCAAGGCCTTTTATGCAGTGCAAGACCCTTTACAAAAGCCAGGCCACTGTCATGCATTGCTTTTCCACTGCCACAAACAGCGAGTAGCACAGCGCACATGGCAGCGGGGCTGGGAAATTGAATTTTTTTTTTCAATTATCTCCTTTATGTAGTACTAAATGCAATACTAAAAAAGCTTCAAGCAAGTATTCCTTTGAATGAAGCTGCAAGTATATTTTATGTGACTATGCCTCTGCATTTTTACACTTGTAAAAATACACTTTCCTTAACATTTTAAGGCAGCGTATTATTACCACAGTATAAGATGTCCATGGCACAGTATAAGAAGGAGAGTGCCAGTCCTGATAAATGTGGTAATTTACACTGATACTATGGAATTCTCTACTTCTTCATATAACCCATTTATTCTGTATTGTTGTTCTGGTGGGAGTAAGGCACAGCTCAGCATAACATAAACCTGGCAATAGAAACATAAGAATATAAGGGGATAAGAATGCCCCTTAATATAAAAACCTGGTTAGGAGAGACATTCTTGAAGTAAATATTGTCAGCAGCAGTGATGAAGCAGCCTTTTCACCTTGATATATTAATAGGCATAAAAATATCAATATGTCAAAGAAACCTGGACTGATATAGAAGTGCGGCAGTCAGTTTGCATCCAGTAATTTAACTAATCATATCAATAAATTGCAATTTAAGGGGCCTGAGCCACTATAAGCCCAGGCACAGCACCTGTCCACAGAGGATTCTCACACAGTGCAATGGAGTTCTGTTTATCTCCTCTCCCCCCCCCCCCTTCCTGGGTGAACAAATGAATGGCTATGCAAGCAGCCATTGCAGGGAACATGAGGTCTGTGAGCATCTCTCTCATATCCCCATCTAGTTTTCTGTCTCTGGACTATGCAAGTTACCTCGTGAGAGGTACTGTGCTTACACTCAGAGCACATCACACACCCATAATATTCTGCTGAAAAGATGCATTTAATCTGCTGTCTTTTGACAGCAGCATTTCCCCGTCCTTGCAGATCTGCAGTGGCTTTTGAATGTTAGGTATGTGTTGAAAGGACAAGTTCAGAACATAGGTCTCCACTATATATTTTTTTTAAAGTAATGGTATGTTGTAACATTGGTAAGGACACTTTTCTCCTCTGCAAGAGAAAAGTCGCCATCTTGGACTGCATGAAATCTTGCGTAATCTAAGATAGCAGCACCCAATTCTCGCGAGATCTTGCGCTATCCAAGATGGCAGTGCCCGGGAGAGCTGGGAAGAAGAGGCTGCTGGAGGCATCCCACAATGCCCCCGTGAGTGTGTCGCGGCACCCTCAGGCATCGTGACGCATAGTTTGGGAACCACTGCCATAGTCCATTCTTCTCTTGAAAAGGCTACTTGTGCGAATCCTCTTTGTTCCTGATGTCTAGCTGAGAGGGATTTTAGCATAAACATTTGCTAAAAAGTAAATTTGCTGTTATGTTAATTCTTTGAATAGAATTATTTTTTCATGGTACAATTTGAATCAAGATTTTAGAGGTCAGACCTTGGTTCCAGGTATTCCTTCTCGTTCCTGAAAACCTCATTTTTGTCTGGATGAATCTTTTCAGTTTTTCCAAATTCACTTGTTCTGTTGCACCATTTTACTTCTTTCATCAGTTAGAATGTTCTTCCTTCAAAAATCTTTGTGACATCACAAGATTTGAATGCATATATTAAGCTTCACAAAAACAGCTTAGCAAGCACTTTTTATCATGCTATTTTCTGCCATGATGAGTGATGATACAAAGCAGTTTTGCATATCTAGGAAGAATCAAAGAGCAACAGCACATACCTTGGGTAATCATAAAGCCCAAACAAGGAAGAAAGCAAGCATGTGATGTTAAATGTATGAATTGATTCTTCCAGTCACTTGGTATACCAGCTTACTTACGGATTTTCTTTGAAGCAAAGGAGAGAGGAGGGACAGACAGGCTCAGTAGGAATGCACTGAAAACACCTTTGCCAGTCCTTAATTGTATGTTGATGGAGACAAATGCTCCTTATGCTGTCCTGCCTCACATCTCACCTTGTATGTTGCATGTGGGCATCTGGTGTTATTGATTTATGGAACGTTCACGAAGATGTCATTGCCATGGCAATTAATGTATGCTCCCTGTGGCTGTGTACTGTAATTGCTCCTGGAAATTCGATATTATTCTTAATTTTCTTCACAGTTTGTCAAGTACAGGTTTTGTTGTCACAGCTGCCATGAAAAATCAAGTGGCCTGGAAGATTGTGGCAGACTCATGGGATCGGCTTGCAAAAGAAATGTACAGGCAATACAAGACTGCACACAATCTCTGCCTGATGTGATAAATTTTATGTTTGGAAATGAATATTTCCAAGGGATTGTTCTTCCTGAGTTAGTGGCTGGATGCATGTGTTATTTTTGTGGTACACATGAAAACAAATGTATAACTAAGTTTAAAACTAAATATAAAATCTCCACAGATTATATAATTTAAGCAGGCAGTAAGTTGTGTGCTGTATGTACAACCAAATACACTGGAGCAGATTTGTGTAAAGTTGATATGAAAGATTTTAAATATCCTCTCCCCATCAGAGGGCTAAATTAGATATGGCACGCTGAGTTCTAGATCTATATCCTTCCCCAACATTGTTTGTTTCTTACTGAAGAAAATAGCATGAGAAATAGCAGAGCAGTAGCAAGGGGAGTGACTGCTTAACTCTTCCCCCTTCCTGTCATTTGTTCGGCCAAAATCACACCTCCAGCTTGTTTTCCCACGTGCAGGGAAGAGACTCGAATTTTTCACCTGTGGGTGGGAAAGAGGCTTGAGAATGCCATTTGGAACTGAAAATTATAGGAGGAAAAGGGGTAAGCAGTCCTCTCTGCTTGTCCTTACTCAGGTTAGACCAACAGCATACGAATGCTGCTTTAAAAAAATCTACAGAGGAAAGTATCATAGAACTCCATTTGGACCTGTCACTGCAGATACAGGTTACTACAGGTACATGTTGCTTATCTGTCCTGATATGAAATGATAGCTTTCAAATCTGTCTCAAACTGGCACTGCCCGTTGTGTGAGAGAAACTAGAGAATCTTTGCAACTGTCAATATGTCTTGCTGCATAAAGGGTGCGGTTTCCTTGTTGAGTTGTACTATAGCCCAGTTCTATCCACTCCCCCCCCCCCGGGCCATGCAGTGTGAACCACGCAGCCCATGCTGAATCTTATTTGGGGAAAGAGCTAGCGAGGTCTAGCTTACCCTGGGTAACCCCCCAGCTGCTGCAGTGGGGCTACTCAGTTCTGTGCCAGCTCTTTAGCTGACGCAGAACCAAGAAGCCTTGTGTAGGCAGAAAAGGCCTGGGAAGGGCAATAGGATATGGTGTGTGACGAGGCCACCAGTCCCGCCCCTCCTGGGCCCAATCCCCCACCCAGTAGCATAGCTAGCCCCAAATCTATAGGGGGACCATTCCCAAATTGGCGCCCCCTCCCCTTTGCCCTCTATGTATTCCTAGGCGCTGCCAAAGGCAGCGCCGTGCTCTGGGGGGGGCGCCAAATCTGTGCTTTATTTATTTATTTCCCCCCCGGGCACACAGAATCCCCCCGGGTGCACAGAATTCCCCCCCCGCCGCTTTTCCCGCACTTACCGGGCTTCACTCGGGCCGGGGCTCGGAGGGGTAACCCCCGTGCGCAAGGCTCCGACTCGGAGCCTCGCGCGCGGGGGTTCCCGGCCGCGGAGGGGCGAACTTTGTTGCCTTGCCTGCCTTCAGTCTCCGGCCGGGGCTCGGACAGAGCCTCGGATGACTCCGATGAGAAGGAAGAGGAAGTGACGTGTGCCTCTCTAGGAGGCGCCTCCCAGACAGTCTCGCTGGTGAACGAGCGAGACTGTCTGGGAGGCGCCTCCTAGAGAGGCACACGCCACTTCCTCTTCCTTCTCATCAGAGTCGTCCGAGGCTCCGTCCGAGCCCCAGCCGGAGAGTGAAGGCAGGCAAGGCAGCAAAGTTTGCCCCTCCGCGGCCGCAGCGGCGCCCTGGTGCGCCCCGCCCGGGGCACTGTGCACCAGGGCCCTGTATGCTAGTACGCCGCTGCTCCCCTCCCCCCATTTAATGTAATGTAAGCCCCATTACACCCCCACCCTGCCCTCCTCAAGTCCCTGCACTGCTCAGAGCAGAGCACTGTTTGCTGTGCCCAGCGCTGGTGAGATGGCGCAGGCCTTCCCTCTGGCGCTGGCAACTCTCCGGATGTCACAGTTGTGGCTTGTGATTGGACAGCCAAAGAAGTGGTGTATGCTTATTACAGGTGCGGGTGTTGGCTCTTCTCTGGAAATGGCTTCTCACATAAAATACCACGCACACCCAATTCCTGAACTAAAGGGCAGCGGCCAGTTCCAAAAGCAAACAGACTTGTCTGTTCTGTGATTGGCTATCGTATGAAATGCATCCCGCCCCCCAGCCTCCGATTGGCTGCACAGACATGAAACGGGCAAAAGTCGAGTCGAGGTCGACTTTGCCCAGGACGGGATATAACTGTCCGACGGGCCAACGCTGTCAGCCGACGATAGAACACATGGGACACAGTGTAGCTCCGGCTTTACTCCCAGGAAAGTATGCATAGGATTGCAGCTTCAATAAGAGTAAATGTCAAGGCTGCATGTTATCATTCACAAATGATAGAGCTGAGAGCAGATCCAGTATAATACTGAAGTGTGAACTGTAAACCAGGGCGTTCCTGGTTCAAATCTTACTTTGCAAGCCACTATCTAATAGAACAGACAAAAGAAAATCTTATTTACCCAGCGTGTAATTAATCTGTGGAACTCTTTGTCGCAGGATGTGGTGATGGCACCTGGCCTAGATGCCTTTTAAAAAGGGGGCTGGACAGATTTATGGAGGAAAAATCATTCACAGGTTACAAGCCATGATGAGTATAAGCAACCTCCTGGTTTTAGAAGTAGACTATCTCTGAATGCGAGGTGCAAGGGAGTGGCAACTGGATACAGGTATCTTGTTGCCTTGTGTGCTTTCTGAGGTATCTGGTGGGCCACTATGAGATACAGGAAGCTGGACTAGATGGGTCTTTAGCCTGATCCAGCAGAGCTATTCTTATGTTCTAATCTCTCAGACTGCAGTCCTATACACATTTTCTTCAGAGTAAATCCTATTGAACCCAATGGACTTACTTCTGAGTAGACATGCATAGGATTGTGCTGTCAGTTTGTTTGACCCTCCCCCCTCATCTGCAATACTGATAATAATAATGGCTCACCTTGCAGAGTTGTTGTAAGGATTACTTAGATATATTCAAAGTGTTTTGACCATGGTGTATACATAAATATATAAAATTTATTGCACTATAAATATCATGTTCACCGGCAGAATCCAGTGGAGTCTGTCTTGGTCTGTTGGCTATATCTTACTACAATAATTTACTGATCTCCAGATACCTCTTGAATGTGTTCCAGCTACCTTGACTACATGAGTAGACTCTTGATTCTTTTGATTTGTTTTAAAGTTCTACAAAATTTGCCATTTGTCATTCATGTTTATCTCTTGTCTCTTTCACACACACACCCATTCTACTGCTGCTTTTTATTTACTTAGTATTTACATTGTAAGCTTTTCAGCAAGTTATATTTTATCCTTTATTATGAAGCATGCGTTCCTTTTATAAGTACATCAATGGCAACTATAATTTATATATATGAGCCAGGATGGTGTAGTGGTTTGTGAGTCGGACTTAGACCTGGAAGATCCAGGTTCAAATCCCCGCTCAGCCACGAAGCTTCCTGGGTGACCTTGGGCCAGTCACTATCTCTCAACCCCACCTACCTCACAGGGTTGTTGTGAGAACAAAAGGAGGGGAGGAACTCTGTACACCGCCCTGAGCTCCTTGGAGAAAGGGCGGTATAAAAATGCGAAAAATAAATATATAAATACACACACAGAGTTCTATGCACACACACGCACGTGCACACACACACACGTGTGTGTGCATGCGCATACAGTGTAATCCATGTACATTGCACTTCATAGAGTTTTGTTCCAAGGAATTTATAATCAAAATTGCAACAGTGGGATGAAACAGAAGGGGGAGTATGTGACGGTGAAAGTCAGAAGAGACATGGGAAGCAAGTCATAATCTTGAGCATATGTAGTCACACAAATTTTGTGAGCCACCTTGATTCCCCCTGCCTGACTGTGGGAAGAAAGGTGGCATATAAATGCCTTTAATAAATAAATAATAAATATAGACTTGGTTATAATTGGGGATGAGAATTAGAGGGATAATGCAATGGCTTCATGGACAGATAGGAAGCTCCCTTGTACTACCATAGGAAGTTCTGAGGAGGGGGTTGAAAGAAAGGAGAGCAAGAGGGAAATTCATATCTATTCAAGGAGGGAGTTCTAGGCTTGAGGGCAGCAAGAAAGAATGGGCAGCGGCAGAGGTTACACTACTGTGGCTGTTTCAATAAGGTGAGAGCCAGGATGGTGTAGTGGTTTGGGAGTCGGACTTAGACCTGGAAGATCCAGGTTCAAATCCCCGCTCAGCCACGAAGCTTCCTGGGTGACCTTGGGCCAGTCACTATCTCTCAGCCCCACCTACCTCACAGGGTTGTTGTGAGGACAAAAAGGAGGGGAGGAAATATGTACACCACTCTGAGCTCCTTGGAGGAAGGGTGGTATAAAAATGTGAAAAATAAATAAATAAATAAGGTCGTTTCTTTCTTTTTAAAGGATAATTTCAGTGGAACTACCGGAAGATGCAAAACAATTTGGCATTCAGTTCCGTTGGTGGCAACCATATCATTCTGCTCAAGGCGAAGACGTGTGGGCTATTGATGAAATCATCATGACTTCTGTACTTTTCAATAGCATTAGCCTAGACTTCACTAACCTGGTGGAGGTTACTCAATCTCTTGGATTTTACTTAGGAAATGTTCAACCATACTGTGGCCATGACTGGACGCTTTGGTGAGTAATTAATTTTTGTTTTTTTGCAGTGGATAATTTGGAGAGAAAACGTTGCAATCCTATGCATTCGGTATCACACCCATTCAATTCTATAGAACTTACTATTGAGTAAATGTGCTTAAGGTACAGCTACAAAACGCATGCGACAAGCATTATCGAATTACTGTGTTTCTGTGTATCCAAATAAGTGCTGGAAAGGACTAATTAATTTATGCGGTTGACTCTCTTCCTAGTCGTTGTTCATTAGAATTTTCCCCTGGGCACACAACATGAACAACAATGTGTTCATTGACCTGTGTGTAATGAGGAGTAAATTTTACACTGCAGTGCAATGTGATTTATGCTTGCTGATGAGAGTGTGTTCACATGGTTCCTTTGCCTGCAACATGTTGAAGTTTATCCTAAACTGATCACAGATGTAAATTAAAGAACAATTAGCTGCTTTGATTTCCTTTAGATACAGTAATTAATTCATGCAAATTAAGGTTGGGAGGTGGAATTTAATATGATTAGAAGACACATTAAATACACAATTAATAAAGAGTTCTCTGTATTCTGTACCTATTTGGTCTCTTGTATTCAGCAGGACCCAAGGGGTAACAGTTAAAAAGAAGGAAAACCTCTAAGACTTACTGATATACAGTTAAACACATGCTTAACACTATCTCACTGAAATCAATGCATTTAAAAAATGCTTAATTTTGGCTGGAGTGTACTCAGTAGGCTCCTGGTGATTTTCTGATTCAAGCAATAGAATAGTCTCTGTCTAGAAAATCCAATAGGCCCTGCTTATAAATATCATAAAACTGTTTTTTCCCAACGTAGCCATAGTGACAACTTTCCAGAGGGGTTGCTGTCTTACAGCCCAATCCTATTGGGCTAAGCCGCCAGTGGAATGCACGTTCCACTGGCAGCGGCTGCTGAAAAGCAGCTTTAAAGCACACTCCAGCAGCACGCAGAGTAGCGCGCTACAGGAGCACTGGTGCGAAGGCCAGAGCGTTGCCGCTCACATCAGCAGATCCCAGACAACCCGCCAAGGCAGGTAATATAGTGGGGGAGGCAGAGAGCAGGTGGACGCGGAACAGGGGAGGGGGCAAAATGGGGTGGGGAGGGGGGAGGAATGGGGGGTAGGGAGGCTGTGGCAGGTGGTGGTACCAGCAGCATTGGTGCATGCTGGATCCTATCCCCTCTGGCAGCAGCCCCCTGCCCCATTTCTCTCCTCAGACTTGTGCCAGTGAAATTGCTGGCACAGGTCCAAAGAGACCCACTGCAGGGCGGGAGGCTTACAGGAAAGGGGATTTAAAAACTCCTTTCCCCTCTGAAGCCTCCTGCTCCCCCCCCCCCCCCGCTGGATACAGTGCACACCTTTTGGGGGAAAGGATAGGAATTGGCTGTTAGTCTCTTGCAGCAAAAACAAAGAATCTTGTAGCACTTTGTTGTTGTTCAGTCGTTAAGTCGTGTCCGACCCTTTGTGATCCCATGAACCATATCCCGCCAGGCCTTCCTGTCCTTCACTATCTTCCTCAGTTTGCTCATTTTCATGTTCGTTGCATTGGTGATGCTGTCTAACCATCTCATCCTTTGCCTTCCCCTTCTCCTTTTGCCTTCAATCTTTCCCAGCATCAGAGTCTTCTCCAGAGAGTCCTCTCTTCGCATTAGGTGGCCAAAATATTTGAGTTTCAGCCTTAGTACCTGTCCTTCCAGGGAACAGTCAGGGTTGATTTCATTCAGGATTGACTGATTTGATCTCCTAGCAGTCCAAGGGACTCTCAGGAGTCTTCTCCAGCACCACAGTTCAAAAGCATCTATTCTTCGGCGCTCAGCCTTCCTTATGGTCCAACTCTCGCAACCATACATTGCTACTGGGAACACCATCGCCCTGACTATACGAACTTTTGTTGGCATGGTGATATCTCTGCTTTTTATTATGCTATCTAAATTTGCCATAGCTTTCCTTCCAAGGAGTAAGCGTCTTTTAATTTCATGGCTGCTGTCTCCGTCTGCAGTGATCTTGGAACTCAAAAAAGTAAAATCTGTTACTGCTTCCATTTCTGCCCCTTCTATTTGCCAGGAATTGATGGGCCCAGATGCCATGATCTTAGTTTTATTAATGTTGAGTTTCAAGCCAACTTTTGCACTCTCCTCTTTCACTCTCATCAAGAGGCTCTTTAGTTCTTCTTCACTTTCTGCCATTAGGGTGGTATCGTCTGCATATCTGAGGTTGTTGATGTTTCTCCCGGCAATCTTGATTCCGGCTTGCGATTCATTCAGCCCTGCATTTCTCATAATGTATTCTGCATATAAGTTAAATAAGCAGGGTGACAATATACAGCCTTGCCGTACTCCCTTCGCAATTTTGAACCAATCAGTTGTTCCATGGCCGGTTCAAACTGTTGCTTCTTGACCCGCATACAGGTTTCTCAGGAGACAGGTAAGGTGGTCTGGTACCCCCATCTCTTTAAGAATTTGCCACAGTTTGTTGTGATCCACACAATCAAAGGCTTTTGCGTAGTCAATGAAGCAGAAGTAGGTGGTTTTTTGGAACTCTCGTGCTTTCTCCATGATCCAGCGCATGTTGGTAATTTGATCTCTAGTTCCTCTGCCTCTTCGAAACCCAGCTTGTACGTCCGGTAGTTCTCGGTCCACGTACTGCTGAAGCCTAGCTTGTAGGATTTTGAGCATAACCTTGCTAGCATGTGAAATGAGTGCAATTGTGCGATAGTTTGAACACTCTTTGGCACTGCCCTTCTTTGGAATTGGAACATAAACTGACCTTTTCCAATCCTTTGGCCACTGCTGAGTTTTCCAAATTTGTTGGCATATTGAGTGCAGCACTTTCACAGCATCATCATTTAGGATTTTAAGTAGCTCAGCTGGGATATTATCATCTCCGCTAGCTTTGTTGTTAGTAATGCTGCCTAAGGCCCACTTGACTTCACTCTCTAGGATGTCCGGCTCTGGGTCAGTGACCACACCAGCATGGTCATCAGGAACATTAAGATCTTTCTTGTATAGTTCTTCTGTGTATTCTTGCCATCTCTTCTTAATCTCTTCTGCTTCTGTTAGGTCTCTGCCTTTTTTGTCCTTTATCATGCCCATCTTTGCACAAAACGTTCCCTTGATATCTCCAATTTTCTTGAAGAGATCTCTAGTCCTCCCCATTCTGTTGTTTTCCTCGATTTCCTTGCATTGTTCATTTAAGAAGGCCTTCTTATCTCTCCTTGCTATTCTCTGGAAATCTGCATTCAGTTGTTTATATCTTTCCCTTTCACCTTTGCTTTTCGCATTCCTTCTTTCCACAGCTATTTGTAAAGCCTCATCTGACAGCCACTTTGCTTTCTTGCATTTCTTTTTCTTTGGGATGGTTTTAGTTGCTGCTTCCTGTACAATGTTACGAACTTCCGTCCATAGTTCTTCAGGCACTCTGTCTACCAGGTCTAATGCCCTAAATCTATTCTTCACCTCCACTGTATACTCATAAGGGATATGGTTTAGGTCATATCTGACTGGTCTAGTGGTGTTCCCTACATTCTTCAGTTTAAGCCTGAATTTTGCAATAAGAAGCTCATGATCTGTAGCACTTTAGGACTTGCTTAATTTTTAAGGTGCTTCAAGACTCTTCATTGTTATAGCCGCAGGTGGTATCTTCTGTAGGATTGGGGGGGAAGGGAAATGTCTGCCATGCAGTCCTGCCTTCAGTGGCCATCCCGTTGATGTGATTGTACTCCATATCAATTGTATAAGGCTGTGTCAGTGTAGCTTGGTGCCTAAAACGTCTATAGAATGAGGTGGGCAGCACAATCCTGCGTAACTTTAGACCGGTGGAGCTCCCACTCTGCTGACCTAAGTGTTGCAAATGTGCCATAAAGCATGTTTGCGATGACATGGGAGTAAACGGTGCCAGCACAGAGGCCAGCACCACTTACTACGCTGTGGAACTCACCTGACTCCAACTGCCACAGGTAAGTCCCATGCCTCTCGGTGCAGAGACAGGATGGGCCGGCAAGGGAGGGGGGCCATTGGCCAGCCCGGGCTGGGAGGGGGAGGGGATATCAGTGGTAATATCCTAAGCCCCTTCCTGGCCCACACTGGCATTACGCTGCCTTCCCAAATGTATGCCAGGTCTGAACCTGGCGTGCAACCAAGGATGCTCATAGGCCCTGGACTTACACCCAGAGAAGGGGACGAACGTCCCTTTCTCCCAAGGTGTGGCCTAGCAGCCCTGGGGCAGCCCACAATGGGCTTAGGATACAGCGGCTGGCCCTTTAGCCCTGCCGCGTATACTTACATAGGATTGCGCTTCAGTGAATTGTCCCTTGTATTGCCCTAGTTCTCCTGTTACAGCAGGCTTTATGCACCTCAGAAGCTTTATACAACGCAGGTATGCTGAGCTACTCATAGTGGCTGTTGCCACCACAGAAGCACCAACCCACATGGCTATGTGTGACATCCTGGGCCACCCCACAATGCCACCCCACACATCCATTGTGATATTGTAACGTCAGATCAGTTGTTGCATTCTATCTATTACAGATACTTTCAAGAGCATCAACTCATTACATTCAGTACATTGTAACAGGGACATGCAGTGAGTGGAGGCAGAACCGTCCAGGGAAAATAGCCGCAGCCTCCCCTCACCACACATCCCCGCATTGTAAAAACTGTAAAATGCAGCAACAGAACATAGAATGGAAATATTCCCTTTGTTTATGTTTATAAATTATCCTTTTTAATCCATCTCTTTCCACTTAACATTAATTTCCTATGAGTTTCATAACAGGACTAGATACTAGAGGGAGAGACTCCTTTGAACACAGATTGATCTGGAGTGGGAATAGTGGTCCATTCAGAAAGCAAAAAAGTGAGCTCACAAGATTGCTTTGAATGAATGGGTTCTTAAATCCTTAAGGTTTTTTGACTGAGGTGGGTTTTTTTTACCGTGGTAAGGCTTCTGAGGAAACATACATAGGGTCAGGCTGCACACATTCCAATTTGGCCATATCTTCTTTGACACTGTAGCCTAGTTATTTTGATGAAACAGATCAGGGTGATGTAAAAGCAGTGGAACTTGAATGGAATGATTCAATTATAGTGAGCTATGTTTCAATTGCCTTTGAAGGTTTTATTTCATAAGGCATTTGCATATGAATATTGCATTAGTTTTATGTTTATGTACCAGTATTACTAATGCATTAGGACCGGTATGGTGGAAAGTTATTTTTCATTAATAGTTAGCATCTATTCACGTAAGGTTGAAAGGAGTTCGATTTGTGCATTAAGGTTTCAAGCATGATGACAAGTTTAATTTCTCAAAAATTGTACTCTACCATGGATTTACTTTGTATAGAAAAATTAGCTTTGAGAAACTGCAATCATAGTGCTTATGGGGAAAAATGGTAAATAATGGTACTGCCCCCTTCCCCCAGGGCATGAAAAACCAGACTTCAGGACTTTTGTTAGCACGCACATTTTGAATGTTCTTATTTGACTTTCTGATCATCTTTCAAACTAAAAGGAGTTGACTTGGCTGTGAGAACAGCATAGAATGTGCTCTGGCAGTGATAATAAGGCTGTTGAAACTGCATTAACCACTTTAATAAGGACAATGGAAGTACTCACTGCTCATTAAAATGAAGCAGCATGGCTGGGCTCAAACTGTTTGCATCGTTGTAATCAAAGTTGGAATGAAAGGCCTTCAATGTCGTTGTTGTCCCTCCAGTCTCATTAGATTGGCAAAGCATATGTAGGGTGTGGGGTTTTTGTTTATGAGTGGTGTTTTTGTTGTTGTTATTGTTGTTGTTGTTTTTAGATTGGATGGCAAGGTAAAAAATTTCTTCTTGGATTTCCCTCCCCCCCCCCATTCTGTGCTTGTATGGTGTTTTTTTCCCCTCAGAATCCATACCAGAAATCATGGCGCTAATTACTCAGCAGCCTTTTCTTAATGTTGATTCGTTCCTACATTGAATCAGACAGAAAAGCAATGTGAACGTTCAAATTACTGGGCCATATAAGTAGTCTTTGGGTGCTTCGTGAGATGTGAACTGTTCCCTTCACTGACCTTGTGTCTCTCAAGGGAAATTTTTAACTTATATCAGGTCTGCGCAAGTGTCTGGTACTTAAATTAATTATTGTTGGCTTCTCCCAGCTGTGAGTCCATTTGCTTCTCATTTTCTAACTCATGACTTTCCATGAGCATGGATTGCTATAGCATGGATAGTGCTCTCTTGGGAAAACTCTGACAATTGCTTTTTCATTAGAAGAACTGTAGTCAATATGCTATAAATCATTTTACACCATGTCATCTTAAAGCACAATTTCAGGAGTGGGAAAAAAAGATATCTAATTATATGTCGAGTATCTCTTTGTAGATGTGAATTTGTAAACCAGAATCTGTTTCTGCTTCAAGCTTTTTATTTAAGCCCTAGCATTTATAAAATGTTTTATGGAAGAAATGACAGATTCACCTTCTGATGTACCGGTATTTCTTGTCCTCTCAGCTGTTTGGTAGTTGCAAATTAACTCAAGCAATAAAATAACTTGTTGCATTAATTTTAACGTGATACTTGAGACTAGTATTTGGTTCTTCATTTTATAGTAGGCATATGAAGGCATGACTTGAGTTTTTAGAGTCAGAATAGAATTATTCCCAACTGCTTTCTTTAAGTGGAAAGCCACTTATTGACATTAAAGACCTTGGGCATTTACATGGAAGTAAACTGACTACATAGAAATATATTACAATAAGGAAAAACAAGGGCAAAACTGGCCAGAAATCAAATCTGCTCATGTAGTGCATCTCATATCTGCAATCCATGTCACCGTGTGTCTTCAGTCCACATAGAGTTCACTGTCTGTTTACTTGGCTGATGGGACAATAGTGAAAGCAGTCCAATGAAAGCTGTTAGTGCAAGTCTGTCCTGCCTCACATCATAGTTTTCCTATAAACTTAGTATGCAATCTGAAATTCCTAAAAACCTATGTTGCAATTGGATTGATCTGTTTCAAATTATTACTAGATGGTAGCAAGAATTTGAAGAAAGTGTACTCTTTCTTGTCTTTTTCCCTGTTGTCCTTTATTTCCCCCACTTCTTTGTATATGGAAATGTGTGAGCATCCTATTACAATATATCATACAAGTCTGAGGGCCCAATCCTATCCAACTTTCCAGCATCGATGCAGCCACAATGCAGCCCCGATGTAAGGGAACAAATGTTCCCTTACCTTGAGGAGGCCTCCGTGACTGTTCCCCCACCTCAAGATGCAGTGCATCACATGCTCCATCAGCATGACTGCATCAGCACTGGAAAATTGGATAGGCCTTGAATCTGATGTAATTTTATTATAAAACAATGAAAGTGTATGTATTAAAAATGTGATTGGACTATACTTGGTGTGGAATTTGCTTTTGGTACATCATTTGAGATACCCTTATCAGGATGGTCACACATGAGAGTCGTAACAGTTCATGATCTACTAAATGCTGAAGAGCACTTTAGGACTCTAATGCAATTGTTCTGATTCTGAGCATCGTGCAGAACATTATCTGATACTAAAAGGAACTGGGCAAGCATGGTTTCTGTGACACTGAAGATATGCACAGCATCTCATAGAGATTTATCTAAGTACATTGGATACACATGAAGGCTATAATGAAAAACTTTGCTATCATTTCAGGAAGAAGGATTTAGAATCTAGAGTCTGCCTTCTCTGTTCACATGCTCAGTTTGTCTGCCACAGTTCATCAACTCAGCTATGCCCACATAGCATTCCATTATTAGTGAAAGGAATGAATCTGAAAGTGCGGTAATTGTGAAAGTCCCACTACACCGAACTGACAGTAATGATTGGCTGGCATTTACTATGCTATCATTCCCACATGTACCAATTAGGCTACCGTGCTTGCCGGTGGACTCATTACTTTGGGAATACCCATGGAGGTTGGCTATTTTTGAGCATGTACATCTTTCAATTAAATGTACAAGTAGAAATCAGTTCCCAGAAGAATGTTTATAACAAACCTCTTCTTGATTCATTGTTTCTGGAGAGCATTTGATTGTTCTTCCTTGATGATGTAGCCATTATATTAGGCTACCTTCTGACAGTGTTCAAATGGATTCCAGACATATGTTTCTTCACATGAAGAAAGAGAGTCAGGACTCCAGCAGTAAAAATCAGCAGTAAGCAGGTACACTGGAGAGTTACTGGAAGAAGAGGTGCTGAAGGAAGTAGAGTTGACATCTTTAATGCTACGGATTTATGGCTACAGGCAATCTGTGGACATAAAAAGAACCTATGAAGAAGTATTGTAAAAAAATACCATATCTTGCTATATCATAGCCCGCTGTGCTCTGTGTATGACACCTTCTGTGGATTTTTTTTTTTTTACAGTGACCTATGAGACAAATAAATTATCTTTCTTGTCAGGGTTTTGGGTTTTTTTCTGAAAAGATTCAAACAGGAGGCAGCAAAGTTATTTTCCCCCAGCTCTTCAATCAATGTAGTAAATATACTGAAAGGCCGGGATGTACATAAAGCCAAGTTTTCACACTGAGATAAGAGGAAAGAGAGACACCCCCTTTTAATTTGGAAGATGCATCACCTGTATATTGCTCAGAGAAATTGTTGCTTATTGTTCGGAGAAATCCAGATTAACATGACATACTTTAGCCATTTCGCTGCTCATTGCATTTGCTTTCATTCATTGTCCTCACATTTTTATTTTTTGTTACACAATGATTTGCTGTGTTTTTACTACTTTGAACCAAGATAAACAAAACCCTGGCATTTTGCAGCTGGATCTGTTTCACTGGTGGTGCAAACTGTGTAACAATAAAATGCTACATTTGTTCTGTATGTACTGGATATATGGTGCCATATAGAGGAAAACTCAGGGCTTGCTTACATGCATACAATGCAGGACTGAAACAAGGTGCTGTAATGTATCTCTGGCTCTTTCTCCTTTACCTCTCATTAGATCACTTGATTTTTTTGGCTATAAAGAGTGACTAGAGGAAAAAAAAACGTGGCTCAGCATTTTCAGGAAGCTTTGAGACGCACAGATCTGGCCTCCTTCCCTGCATGGGCATATCTGTGTTGGAAGGATGGGCAAAAAGCTCAACTAAGCCATCTTCCTTCCTTCCCCCTTTCATTCTCAGGTCCAATCTAGATCTCTTGAGAAAATATTAGGTACTGGTCACTCAGTTAAGCAAGACTAGTTAGCTCCATGGCAGCTTGTGGATGCTGATTCAAAAAGATCAAAGTGTTTTATATAGCAGGACATGAATATTCCTTTAGGGAAAGAATCTGTATGGCAGAAAAGAGAGGTCAGAGACTAAACAGGAACATGCATTATTAAATTTCTGATGGAAAACAACCCCCCAGCCTATTTGATACTTAAAAAAATTAATGTCAGTTTTCAGTGTCATCTTCTAAAGCTCGAAGGTATTTGCTGACATATATGGAACAAAGCTATCCAGCAAAAGATAGTCTGGCTGAATGATCTGAGGTAAATTCTAGGAAGGAAAAATCCTTCAGTGCTAATCCCAGTTTTGCTATTGATTTTCCCCGTGGCCTTGTAAAAGGATATACATGTGCTACGTATACAGTAAATCCTCACTTAAAGTCATTTCATTATAAGTTGTTTCGTTTTATAAAGTTGTTGAGAAAAAAAAATTATTCTCGGCCAGGTCCACTGTCTGTGTGACATTTGAACATTCTCCCCATGCAGCGGTGTCACGAGCCGCGCGTCACCCTAGGCGAGGGGTTGGCTGGCTCGGTGCATCACCCCACCCCCCAGCCGCGTCACACCACCACCACCTCCCACTGCCGTGTCATGCCCCCAGTACTCACTGTCTCACCCCACGTGCCAGGATAGGGTTACGCGCCGGCAGGCTGAGCCGCGCCTTCCATCCTCGCACCGGCAGGCCAAGCTAAGTCTTCTTTGGCGGCTCGGCCACTTCTAAGTAGGCCGGGCAAGACTGAAAGTGGCGCATGAGCACAATGCCACTTGAAGCCTTGCCCTCAGAAGCGCCAAACAAAAACGTGTTTGGCTCTTCTGAGGCCAAGGCTTCCAGCGGCGTTGTGCACATGCCGCTTGAGCCTTGCCTGGGCCTACTTAGAAGTGGCTGAGCCGCTGAGGAATACGTGGCTCGGCTTGCCAGTGCAAGGAAGATGCGGCTCGGCCTGCCGGCGCATCACCCTCTCCACGGGGTGATGCGGCGGGAGGGGGGGTGACGCACCAGGAGGGTGATGTGCCGGCACTCCCGGCACATCGCCCTCCTGGTGCATCACCCCCTCCGGCCGCATCACCACTGGTGTCCTCCCCCCCCCCCGCAACACAGTAGTGACGCCACTGTATCCATGTGTGCATGAGTTTTCTCTGGCCCGGAAAGCTCACATTTGAAGACCAGGAAACAGCGAGTGGGAGTCAATGGGCAATTTTCACAATGGCGAGAGGTGAAAAGCGGTGTGCCCCAAGGATCGGTCTTGGGACCGGTGCTTTTCAACTTATTCATAAATGACCTGGAGTTGGGGATAGGCAGTGAGGTGGCCAAGTTTGCGGATGACACTAAACTTTTCCGGGTGGTAAAGACCAGCAGGGATTGTGAAGAGCTCCAGAAGGATCTCTCCAAACTGGGAGAATGGGCAGCAAAATGGCAGATGCGCTTCAATGTAAGTAAGTGCGAAGTGATGCACATTGGGGCAAGAAACCAAAATTTCACATATAAGCTAATGGGTTCTGAGTTGTCTGTGACGGATGAAGAGAGAGATCTTGGGGTGCTGGTGGACAGGTCGATGAAAGTGTCGACCCAGTGTGCGGCGGCTGTGAAGAAGGCCAATTCCATGCTCGGGATCATTAAAAAGGGGATTGAGAATAAAACGGCCAATATCATTATGCCTTTGTACAAATCGATGGTAAGGCCACATCTGGAGTATTGTGTCCAGTTCTGGTCACCATACCTCAAAAAGGATATAGTTGAATTGGAAAAGGTGCAGAAAAGAGCGACCAGAATGATTCGTGGGCTGGAGCACCTCCCTTACGAGGAAAGGCTACAGCGTCTGGGGCTTTTCAGCCTAGAAAAAAGGCGCCTGAGGGGGGACATGATTGAGACTTATAAAATTATGCATGGGATGGAGAGAGTGGATAGAGGGAAATTCTTCTCCCTCTCGCACAACACCAGAACCAGGGGACACGCACTAAAATTGAGTGGAGGGAGAGTTAGAACAGACAAAAGAAAATATTTCTTTACCCAGCGTGTGATTCATCTGTGGAACTCCTTGCCACAGGATGTGGTGATGGCACCTGACCTAGATGCCTTTAAAAGGGGTTTGGACAAATTCATGGAGGAAAAGACCATCACAGGTTACAAGCCATAAGCAACCTCCTGGTTTTTCTAGAAGTGGGTTTTCTCTGTGCCAGGTTCAAGGGAGTGGCGACTGGACACAGGTATCTTGTTGTCTCGTGTGCTCCCTGAGGCATCTGGTGGGGCCACTGTGTGACACAGGAAGCTGGACTAGATGGGCTTTTGGCCTGATCCAGCAGGGCTCTTCTTATGTTCTTATGTTCTTATTTATTTCAGTGTTTAGAAGTGTTTTGGGTCTTTATTTAGAAGTTTGGTGATATTTTTGTGACCAGAACTATGCTGTAAACTCTTGTTTATGTATATCAATTAGCCTACGTAAAATTGTTATAAGTTGTTTTGCTTAAAGTTGCCGTTTCCAAGAACCTATCAACAACTTTAAGTGAGGACTTGCTGTACTTGGACAAAGAGTATATGTACACTGGCAATGAAAACAATGTAAGCTGAAAGTATGATTGCTTGATTTCCTGAGACTCAGACCCTGAGACTCAGGGAGCAAAGCCTGAATGTTCAGAGGTGGTGATGCCTAGTGAGCAGGGTAGAACCTATTGGCACATGAGTATCTTTAAAGGTGACATCAGTACTAACCTCCTAACTGGTCTCCATTGCAGGATTATTACCCTTCCTTTCTCATGTGTTTTCAGAATGTCTTCATTTTGCTTGCCTCCAATGTTCCTATCTCAGGCACTCTGTCATGCACAAAGATACTGACAGTGGAAGAACATTTTTGTAAAAACTTTAGAAAGGGTGGGGGGAGGCTGAGAATGGACCCTTTGGGAATTAGCATGTCCTCATACATTTGGCATCTCACACTGAGATTTAAACCTGGAGACCTTGAGAAAGAGGCTAAAACCTGAAACAATGAGGCAAACTAGCTGGAAGAACCCAAGTCTATGTTCTGTTGTGCAGTGACCACAAAATGTAGACTTGCTTTCAGACTTCCTGCACAAGCTTAAAGTGTCATGTTATCCCTTGGATCCAGCCATCACTGGGAATAGGCGAATTGGCACTGGGAATTACCCTGTGTGATCAGCATTGCATTTTGTGGTCTTCACTTCTTCATGCATATAGCATATATTTTCGTGTTGAGAGAAAATATAACAATTGTAATTTATAGTGTCATTGCTTATGCATAGTTGTGGTTTCTGAACTATTTCAAAAGCAAGTCCTTATTTATTTCCTTCTTGCTCCTTCCAGTTTTACAGGAGATTCAAAATTAGCTTCTAGTATGCGCTATGTGGAAACACAGTCTATGCAAATTGGAGCATCATATATGATACAGTTCAACTTGGTGATGGGCTGTGGGCAGCAGTACACACCACACATGGACAATCAGGTGAAACTGGAATATTCCACTAACCATGGGCTTACTTGGCATCTAATTCAAGAGGTAAGTCTGATCAAACGAGCATCATGTAAAATAAAGATGTGACTATTCAACACATGAACCTATGCTTTGCAGGAAATGTTTTTAATCCAGAAGAACAAATATATAAAGGAACACGTCCTTAATAAAAGAATATTACTAGAAATTGTTCAGGCCAGAGTCCTGGGCATTCGTAGCATGGACAGAGTAATAGTGCATCCACAACTGGAGGTATTGGTATATGCATTTGTGACTATGTATGTATGCTAATAAAGGTTCTGATGATAGGGGAAACAACTGGAGGTATCCTGAAAGTCTGCACTGCAACCAGTCTGAACAAGAATGCCTCTTTTGCTTACTTTAATTTTATTTGTATTGAAAGATATTGCATATTTTTCAATAGCCAAAAAGACTTTCTCCGGCTTAACCAACTTGCAAAAAGCACCAATATATAACAAACTTTGAGACTGTCTCCACCTTGAAAAAAGAAAGAAAGAGAGGGAGAAATAGAAGTAAAATAACAAACACGTAATACGCTTTCATAACCCATGAGTTTGTTTACCTTCTCCCCTTTTGGTTTTGCTAAATGACTGAAAATAAAATACTCCTATAGTATTATTATCCCTTTGTGGTATAGCACAGCAAGCTGGTTTTGAATGGGAATATGACTAAGACAAGGCCAGTGGGTGGCGCAGTGGGTTAAACCGCTGAACCATGAGCTGTCGATTGAAAGGTCGGCAGTTTGAATCCGCGACGGGGTGAGCTCTTGTTGCTTGGCCAGCTCCTGCCAACCTAGCAGTTCCAAAGCATGTTAATGCGAGTAGATAAATAGGTACCGCTTGCGGGAAGGTAAACAGCGCTCCGTGTTCCAGCTGCATGCTACGCGCTGTGGCAAGGAGAGTCATGCCGGCCACATGACCATGGAGGCGTCTTCGGACAAGGCTGGCTCTTCGGCTTTGAAATGGGGATGAGCACCACACTCTAGAGTCGGACACGACTGGACTTAATTGTCAGGGATCACCTTTACCTTTTTATGACTGAGACATTGCTAATACAGTAATAGGGCTTTAAAAAAAACTGACATAATATATAAAGCCACATCAGTTTTCAGTTATTCACTATTTCCCAATTTTATTGTAGATTGATGATAACATTATGCTATGTGCATAGCCTGCCTACATCTCATTGGAATCAGTGAAACACAGTTACATCCCAACATTCTGTTGTTTTCATAAGAATTTTAGGTGCGCCTTCCTTTTTCTGCCATGTCTTATAATATCTGCAGGCAGCCCATGCAATGCACTGGCAGCCTGTGGGCCGAATTCAGCCCCCAGAAACAACTTTATTCCACCCCTAGCATACCTCCTTGATAATGCCAATTCTATTACAGCTCCATCCATGGGGAGACTGGGATGTTCTGTCCCCCAAACTAGTGTCTCAAGTATAGAATATCCCCCCCCCCTCCAGGAATACAGTAGTTGTTCACTGCTAGATGAAAGGATACAGTATTGTGTTGAGATTTAATGAATTATTTTATTCACTACAGAAAACCTCTGCTTTTTGACTGGAGAATCTTCATGTTAAATAAACAAGCAAAATCATTTTATTTTTACATCAGTCCTGATAGACTTATTTTATTTTAAGGAATGCCTTCCAAGTATGCCTAGCTGTCAGGAGTTTACACCAGCAAGTATCTACCATTCCAGTGAATATACACAGTGGAGGAGAATCACAGTTCGTTTACCTCAGAAAACATGGTAAGAGACTACAAACAGAGCTTTCTTTCTAATAGCCTTGGTCTAAGGTTTAGTTTTGTCTTAACCACTAACACTGAATGCTAAGTAATGCCTGAAACAAGATCTGAAACTGGTTTACCCAGTCTGAGGACCAAACTGCACATTAACTTAAATAAGTTTTTTAATAAAGTGTGTTTAAACTTAAAGCTTCCTTGACAAAACACAGCCATAGGGGACCTGATCTTGGTTGGGACAGTGCTGTATAAGGCAGGTGACATTTATGCTTTTTCTTCATGCTGTCTTTCCACGAAAAATTGCCTTCCCCCTACTGTTTGTTCCCTAACAGTCCAATCCTATCGGGCATATATAGCGGTGAATCTCCCAAACCACCACCATAAGTGCCAGTGCAGCGTCGCAAACACCACACCGCCATTGTGTGCTATAGAGCCACTGGAGGCTCTGTGCATGTGCCAGCAGCTCCTGGATGCACTGCCAGATCAGTTAAGGTGGCAGAGGGGGCAGTTTGGGGAAGGATCAGATTGGAGAGTGGGCCAAACCAGGGGCAGGAGGGGGAGGATCTCAGTGGCAGCAGCACACACCAAGATCTTATCCCTCTTTCCTGGCCCAGACCCCCCCCCCCCCCCGAGGCTCCTCAGACTTACACCAGCTAAATAGCTGGATTAGGTCTGAGGAGACCCATTGGTGATCTGGTGGCCTACCAGGAGGTAAGTATAAAATATTTTCACACACACCCCACCACCACCATAGCATGCAGTGTGCACTGTGGCAGCATAGCATAAACTGGTGGGGGATAGGATTAGGCCAAAAGTCACTGTTTGCTGCAAAGAGTTGCGCCTGGGGCAAACAGTCGGAGGGGGGAATTTGTAAGTGGGAAATTGCTTGAGAGGAAAGAGTTAACACCTTCTTCCCTCCACTACATGATCCCATTCAGGATTGAGACCCCCTTAGCAGCTTTTTTTTCAAAGGTCCTGCCAAGTTTAAGCATATGTCTTTAAATCACAATTCATATGTAGTTCGGCCATTCAGAGACATGCTGAAACCAAACCTCCCTCATGCTAAGGTCTTGGAGGAAACAGGTTCCTGATAAGAAGCTGCTTTTTAAAGGGCCCACGCCAAGGGACCTCCTATGACATTGGAAGATAGTTACTCCAGGTTGCCACAGAGTGGCTCCACTCTACATACTCCAGCACCCTCCTTTGCATCACTCAGATTTCCTTCTTACATGCTGCACAGGAAGGAAGGAAGCCATTGACACCACTGTCTGTTCCCATCAACTGAGGCGTACAATTTGGTAAGGAGTAGTTGTAAGAATAACGGCGTCCCTCAGTGATAGAGGGGAAGACCCACGAGTGTGCCACGCTTGGGCGCCATACCCAGCAGAGCCACAAGCTGTAAAAGGGATCAGCTCTGCAGCCTCTCCCCCTCTAGATCAGCGTTTCTTAACTGGTGGTATGCGGGCTGCTGGCTGGTGGTACGCTACCGCTCTGACCGAGTCACTGTGAGTGTTCTGTGATCGCGAGTCATTCCGACCTGCCACTCCCTTGAGTCGCGAGAACAGAGTGCAGCGACATGGCAAAGGTGCTCCCTGTTCTCAGCTGCCTTGTTCTCGGCTGCACAATTAGGATTCTCCAACTCGTCACGGTCTCTAACCCGGATGTAACTGGCAATGATGTCATTGCCAGTTACTTCCGGTGGTATGTGGAGTGGTCCACGGCATGGTAAGTGGGTACGTTGGGTCAGGGGAGTTGAGAAGCGCTGCACTAGATAAACAAGATTGTAGTAAAACAGATGGCTGCTTCACTAACTACAAAACAGTTCTGTCACTCATGTAAAAAAAGAGGAAAAGGAGCTCCTTTTATTCAGGGAGCAGCTCTGCCTACTACTCATGATTCCCCTTGCACAGTAGGAACTTATGGCTCAACCACTGAACCATGAGCTGTCGATCGAAAGGTGCGCGACGGCTCCTGCCAACCTAGCAGTTTGAAAGCAAGAAATTGCAAGTAGATTAATAGGTACCCGCGTCAGCAGGACGGTAACAGCGTTCCATGCGCCTCGGTGTTGGGTCATGCCGGCCACATGACCATGGAAACGTCTTCGGACAGCGCTGGCTCTTCGGCTTTGAAACGGAAATAAGCACCACTCCCTAGAGTCGGACACGACTGGACTTAATTGTCAAGGGATACCTTTACCTTTACCTTATGGCTCAAGTACTGGACAGTGGATCAACAATTCAAGGCAAACCTCTACTCCATTCTGTGGTAGAAAGCTTTGAAGGAATCCTTCACACTGTTGCTGATGAAAACAAAGAAAAAGCAAACCCTATACACAGCACCCCCAAAAAGGGACTGAAAGTCAAAGAAAAGGGTCTGTTCTTTCTGCTCCAGTAGACACACTGTGACCTACCACACCAATCATCACCACACCAACTGGTCTGCCAGTTGTTACTCTGCCAAGGCCTCATCCTCCAGACCAGCTTGAGGGGGCAGCCATTAGGGAAAACCCAATTTGGCATGATACCAGTCATCCATAGACAGACATTCTGGAACATCTGGAACTTAGCTACTACAACAGATGGGTACTAGAGATTATCGTTCATAGTTACTCTCTCAAACTCTGACACATCACAGGTTTTCTTTTCTATCACTGATGTTCCTGGAACTCAGATATGCCATCATATCATAGAAGCCATCAAACATCTTATCAACACTGGAGTCATAGAACTAAGTTCTATTGCCTAAAAGATCTGCCAGCTTCTTCTATATCTTATTTATTGTGCCCAAGAAAAACAAGGGCTGGCCAGCAATTCTGGATCTCAAATTACTTTATTATTTTGTCAAGCACAGAAATTTCAGAATGGAAACCTTAAGATCAATAGCAGAAGCTTCAGCCAAAGGATTTCATGTCCTTGGTAGATCTCATAAAAGCCTACCTTCATATCCTGATTCAGTCTACAGCCACTTTATGAGGTTCTCCTCCAGGGAAAATACCAATACAAGCCCCATTCATTTAGCCTGTCCTTTATTGCCAGCATATTCTTAAAAGTGGTGGTGACTCTGATTCAGGGACAGGGGAGGCAGAGCCAATTTTCCAATGAAAATAGCTGTTACAAAAAGTAAATAATAATAATAAGAATAAGAATAAGAAGAATAAGAATAAGAATAAGAATAAGAATAATAATAATAATAATAAGAAGAAGAAGAAGAAGAAGAAGAAGAAGAAGAAGAAGAAGAATTTTTCACTGACCTGTGTTATAGATGTCATTTCTGTATGATTCCAATCATTTTTTAATAGTCAAAATTGCCAAATTTACAGAGCTCCCTCAGCTGCAAATACAGGGAGAGATGAGAAGTGCAGCAGGAACAAGCTCAGCCTCCCCTCTGATTGTGCAACTCCTCAGAAACTGGGTGGAGTGCAGGCAATAAGCGCGTCCCTGTTACTATCTCTCTGTATGTCATCAATGTTATGTTTGTAGACCCTTTCGTTACTAGATAACTTACAGCGCAGTCCTGTGTAACTTTAAGCGACCGGCTTAAAGGGCCGGCTACTGTATCCTAAGGCCATTCCAGGCTGCCCCAGCACTGCTAGAGCGCACCTCGGGAGAAGGGGATGTTCATCCCCTTCCCCAGGTATAGGCAAGTCTGGGGCTTATGAGCCTCCTCAGATGCATGCCAGCTCCAGAGCTGGCGTACATCCAGAGAAGTGGTGTAAGGCCGACATGGGCTGGGAAGGGTCTTAGGATATCACCGCCGATATCCCCGTTCCGCCCATCTCCGCCCCTGCACCAAGCAGCACAGGACCTACCTGCGTTGGCTAGCGCAGGACGAGGTACGTTGCAGAGTGAGCAGTGCCAGCCTCTGCACCAGTGCTGCTTACTCTCCCGTAGTCGCAAATGTGGTTTATGGCATGTTTGTGACACTTTAAGCCAGCGGAGCAAGAGCTCCGCTGGTCTAAGGTTACACAGGATTGCGCCGTTATTTCATACATTTGTGTAAAAGATATTTAAGCTCACTGGTCTTATCATAAAACTGCAATGAAAAAGCATCAGGGGAGGCAGCTATCACATCTTCCGCACTGGGTGCATCTTAAGCCCACGTGATGTGTGAGGCTCACTGTTCCTCTACATTAGCTAGCTATCCAGTGCCTCCCCAGCCATTGACCTTACCGCATGTCTTTACTCTAATTACTTATCTCTGGATCTAGACAGTTCTTCATGTCTGTCCTTACTGAAATGACCTACTGACCAGATCTCCATTTGCATCTAGAACCAAGAGGATTGTGGTCAGCTAAACCACCTACTTAGAGGAGCATGGTTTTGTAATAAACCATGCCAAGAGCTTCCTTCTGTTAGTACAGAAACTCTGTATTTGAAGGTCTTTGGACACCTCCCTCAAGAACATGGAACAACAAAAAAAGTGAAGCAAAGAAGAAATCCTTCCTGTTGCAGTAGGGTCAGACAAGGGCCTTTCCTTGCTGTGGAAGGTCCTGTCTAGCTGTTTATTGCCCCTCATACACCTGGCACAACTTCAGGACTCTGTGATGGTTAATGACCATTAATTTGGGCCACATTCCACTTTTGGCCTTTCCAGTAATTTCTTCTTCTTTATCAACACCAGATTTCCCACAAGATGTCACTGAAGTTTGAGATTTCCCAGGAAGTATGCCTTTCCCTGGTTGCACATCCTTCCTGCATTATCCAAATCGTTATCCAAATAGCATTATTTCTTGCTATCTTTGAACTCCGTGCATCACAGCAATTGATATGTCCAAGGCAGACAACCTGATTTGATTTTCCTATCTTTTATTTATTTATTTATTTATTTATTCACATTTTTATACCGCCCTTCCTCCAAGGAGCTCAGAGTGGTGTACATATTTCCTCCCCTCCTTTTTGTCCTCACAACAACCCTGTGAGGTAGGTGGGGCTGAGAGATAGTGACTGGCCCAAGGTCACCCAGGAAGCTTCGTGGCTGAGTGGGGATTTGAACCTGGATCTTCCAGGTCTAAGTCCGACTCCCAAACCACTACACCATTTTGTCATTTCTCTGTGTTAATAACTCAAAGGTACCTCTTTCCTGTTTACATACCTCATCAAGTAAGGTTTACTGCAATGATACATGATGTTATATATGCCTTATATTAGAGGCGCCCGCAACGTCTGTTCTCCTGTTTTAACACATTGTTAAAACCTTCCTCTCCCTCTGTTTCTCCATTATTCTCTCCCTCTGATTTTGCTAATTACTTTACTACTAAGATCACTACTATTCGTTCTGAGTTAACTTCTCACGACTCGGCTCCCACTATTAATTTTCCTACTCCCTCTACCAACAAATTTAGTTTGTTTTCTCCTATTACTCTGGATGAACTCACTTCGTTGCTGAACTCATCCAAACCCACTACCTGTTTTCTCGACCCACTCCCTTCTCGTCTTCTAATCTCTATAGCCCCCTCTTTATTACCCCTCCTTCTCTATATCTTTAATCTTTCTCTTTCTTCGGGTTCTTTTCCCTCAGCCTTTAAACATGCTTTAGTTTCTCCTATTCTGAAAAAACCCTCTCTTGATCCTTCTTCTTTGGCTAGTTATCGCCCAATCTCTCTGCTTCCTTTTCTCTCTAAGGTGTTGGAACGAGCTGTTTATTCACGCTGTCTTGAGTTTCTTGAAACTAACTCCATTCTAGATTCCTTCCAGTCTGGCTTTCGCCCACGGCACTCCTCGGAGACGGCCCTTACTAAGATCTCGAACGATCTTTTGCGAGCCAAGGCGAATGGCCTTTATTCGATTCTTGTCCTTCTTGATCTATCTGCGGCTTTTGATACCGTAGACCATCGTCTCTTAATAGATATACTTTCTGACCTTGGTTTCTCGGGTGTTGTTCTTGATTGGTTTTCATCTTACCTGTCAGATAGATCTTTCTCAGTAGTTTCGGGTGGTCAGACTTCGTCCTCTGTTCCCTTATCTGTCGGAGTTCCTCAGGGCTCTGTCTTGGGTCCCCTTCTGTTTTCTCTATACACACTATCCCTTGGTAAACTCATTAGTTCTTTTGGTTTTTCCTATCATCTGTACGCCGATGATACCCAGCTATATCTTTCCACCCCTAATCTTTCGTCAGAGTTAGAGCTGCAAGTGTCATCCTGTTTAACAGCTGTCTCTCATTGGATGTACCATCGACGTTTGAAGCTCAATATGTCTAAAACTGAGCTTCTCATTTTCCCTCCTAAGTCCACTCTTCATTATTCCTTTTCTATCTCTGTTAATAATGTTTCTATTCAGCCGGCTCAGGAAGCCCGCAGTCTTGGTTTTATCTTTGATTCCTCTCTATCATTCAGTTCTCAGATTCAGACTACAGTTAAAGTCTGTAGATTTTTTCTCTATAATATTGCTAAAATCCGTCCATATCTCTCCGCTTCTACTGCAAAAACATTGGTTCATGCTCTAGTAGTCTCACGACTAGATTACTGTAATCTTCTCTTGGCAGGGCTTCCTCTTCCTCATCTCTATCCATTAATTTCTGTTCAGCATTCAGCTGCACGCATTATTTCACTTGCTCGCCGTTATGATCATGTTTCCCCTCTGTTGTCCTCCCTTCACTGGCTTCCTTTTCCTTTCCGTATCAGGTATAAACTTTTGTTACTCACTTTTAAAGCCCTGCACGGGCTAGCCCCTCCTTATTTAACTGATCTCCTTTCTCCATACACTCCTACTCGTACTCTTCGCTCTGCTAGTCAAAGCCTTCTTTTTCAACCCAGGATCTCCTCTGCTCTGTCTCGCATCCGTCCTTTCTCTCTTGCTGCCCCTCATGCCTGGAATCTTCTTCCTCTCCATGTACGGCTCCTTACTTCCCTAACCAGCTTCAAAGCTGAGCTGAAAACCATACTGTTTAGGGAAGCGTTCCCAGGGAATTTGTGATTGTTCTCCCGCTGCTTGACAGTGTTGGTTATGATGTAAGTTAACTGACTGATGCGATGTGATTTGTTTTATATTCGATGTTTTAATTTCTATTTTCCTTTTATATGGTAATTTTATTCTTTCCTCTTTTATTTGTAACTATTTTAGAGTGTACGCCTTGGGCAGGCTTTTATATTCTTTCTGAGTTTCTTTTGTAATTTTGTACAGCGCTGTGTATACTTACAGCGCTTTAGAAATAAAGTTTAATAAATAATAATAATATTAAAAACTGACATGTATTTTTTAGGAAATAATGCACCGGCCATGCAGCTCAAAACCTCTGAGGGTCTTGTTTCTATCCAAAAAGAGATGATCAGTGGGTCTCAAACTCATTTGTTCCCTTGCATATTCCTCCTATGCTCTTTCATTGTGGGGAGAACGGAACAAATTATCAAATGAGATCCTGTGTCTCTCTAAATGCAAGAGCTCCCTGAGTCAGAGAGATCTGGCAAGATCAGAGAGATCTCATATTAAGATAGTAGAAATTTGTATGCTCATTTATAAGTCTGAATGCTGCTACTTTTTTTCCAAATGAAAGCAGCTTGCACTGGCATAAGCTGTTCTGAATGTTGCATTGTTTTTGCAGCACCATATGCACCTGTAAACGTAGTGCATCTGAGTCCTTGTGTTACCCGAGATCTGTTGTGTCGGAAGAAATGTGGCATGGGTAACATGTGTTAGAAATATCAGCTAGATGCACCTGCTCTCTGGACTGTATTGTGAATGAATTATATGTTTCAAACACTGATGAAAATTAATTTCACTTTTATGGAAGGCATTTACATAAGAACGGACTTAATGAGATACAAACAGCTGCCAGTTGCTGCCTTCATAAACAAATCAACACCTAATGACTGAGTTGCACGATAATTGGGTAAATGTAATTAACAGTAACTCAGAAGGTAGCAAATATGATTTCATTGGCCCTGGGTCCTTAGCCTCCCTTAATAGCTTGAAAAAAACCAGCATTATCCTATGTTAAATCCAATATTCAAAAAGGTTATCAAGAAGACATAGCTTGTGGTTCGCTTGAAATAAATGCCATTTGTTATATTTGGAAACAAGGATAATTTACTTTAAGACTTTGTAGCTGGAATGATATAATGAAAGCTTACATTTGACTTTGACTTGAATCAACATGAAATATACGGTACTGAAGAAGCCAAAAGGAGATTATCCTGAGGGGGGGAAGAAACCTTTTTTGCCATGCAAAACGAAACATAGTAAATGTGGCAAATCGATCATTGTAATTCATGTTTTTTAGAAATGGTGATATTGCGAAACAGTCTTGTTCTATGAAGTAGCCAAATGGTGATTGTCCAGGCAACCAGTTTTTATCACTAAGGATGCAGCTGACACTCACCCTTTCATTTTTACTTTCTTAATTAAAATAGCCAGGCAGTTTTAAAACTGTTAATTGCTGTGCTAAATACAGTAATTTTCATTGCTGTTGTCATAGAAGGACAACTTTTGAGGGAAAGACAGACTTTGGGGGAGGAGGAACATAATTTTTGATGCATCTAGGAGTGGAGACTATGCTGCTGTTTTCTTCAAAATATATTCTAATTTGCATTAAAATCTGTGTAGTTTATTTTATTAACAAGCACAATATGATAATTTTTATAAGAACTAGAAGTGCCTTTCCTTCATTTCTCCTGGAATATGTATCAAACTGATCCATTTATCTTGATACAGATGCTGTAGCTTCACACTTGCACTACAGACAGTGCTATAGGTGGAATGAATAAATAACAAGTGTGGGTCCAATAATCCTATCCAACTTTCCAGCACCAATGCAGCCCCGAGGTAAGGGAACAAATGTTCCATTACCTTAAAGCGCATGCCCTGTTGGCATGGCTGCATCGGTGCTGGAAAGTTGGATAGTTGCTCTGAAACTGGCAGCAACATACATGTTGCAGAATTTCCCCAGCTCTTAAGAGGAGTGTTAGTGTTCAAAACTCCAGCCAGCCTGAAACAGGAGCCCTTTAATGACATTCAGACCTCACAAGAAAATAGGACTTTCCAGAACGGATGCAGGAGAAAAGGCACCTCTTTTCTTTCCTACCTCCCCAACCTCTCCGAGCCCTTCCCCTGTTTTGCTCAGGGGCAGTGTGTGCCTCACGCTGCTTGAATCTGCCACCCACTGCCACCTCTGCTCATATGTGCCCACATGCACCCCTCCCATGGAGGGCAGGCGGGCGGGCAAACAAGTGGGTGCGCTTCCATCCATCCTTCCCTTTACTTACAAAGTGAACACTGTGCGGCCTCCCCATTCTGTGCCTCTTCTGTTTGAAATGAACGGGCACAGGGCATACTGGGAACCTAGTATCCCCTGCTTGTGCTCATTGTGAACAGAAGAGGGGTGGAATAGGGAGGCTGTAGGCAGCAATCTTTGTAAGTATAGGGAAGAGGTGGGCAGGCTCCATATTGCCTATCCCTGCCTACTTGGAGCTTCATAAGTGCCAGTTAGGTGGAGAGAAGCACTTTGGAGTCATGACAGATTTTTCCCAACCAAAGGTAGCAGCTAAGACAGGAATTCCCCCTTTTCAGTCAATAAGGTGCGTTTAGTCCTGGAAATTCCCACAGGTCCTGGGAATCAGCTCCGAATCTGAATCCTTTAGAACTATATAGCACAGCTGAAGGAGGTTTAGGAGGGTTGTAAAGGAAAGAAGAGGGGTCCTTTTGCTTTCCCCACCCCACCTATACCCCCATCTCCAAACCGTACTCTGAGGCTCCTGTTTCAGACTTCCTGGAGTCCTGACCAGGAGCATCTTTTTGCTAGGGACTGGACTGGACATACACTGCAACATTTTGATGAAGATAACCAATTACCCTTACACCCCCCCCCCAAAGAAAGCACTCCAGGCAAAGGCATGATGGTAAAAAATGTCACTTTTATTTATAACAAAATAACCTGCAGAAGGACTCAACTAGGGCATACTAAAACCACCCCAGGCGTGCGGGCCTAATTGGGGGAAACGGCACTAGCCGTCTACTTCCCCCGCCCCAATTATTGGCGTAACATCCCAACTCCAGGCTCCCTCGGTCACGACCAGGGGAGCCTATCACCGCCAACCCCTAAGGGTTGAGCCAGCGGAAGCGCTCAGACTCCCACAGGCTAAGCCATGCATGAGTCTTCGCGTATTCCAGCCAGGGGGCTTGCCAGCCAGCCTCAGCAGACCGGTCCAGTGTTGCGAGAGCGGTACTGGCTCACCTCCTGACCTTGCTGAACTCAGAATGCACGCTGACCCCCCTTTATACCTATCTACCCAAAAACCCTCACGCCCACTGCCACACGGGAGGGTTAGCCTAGCGCTTAACCCCCCCGCCCCACTGGACCATAAAACTTAACAAAGCCTTCTGCAGGTCAACTAAAAACAAATCAGCCCCCAAATCAGTCAGATGCACGCCATCGCTTCGAAAAAGCGCCACTGCATCCTCCCTGATGCCCGGGTGAGCGATAACAGTTCCACCAGTGTTCCGGACCACACGCCCCAGGTACGCATTCACTTTCCTCCGTGTCAATTCTACTCGACGGGGACGAAGTGCCCCACGCCAAACCCTACGGAGTAGCATGTCGGACCAGAGAATGCAAATCTCTGGCAACCAACTTTGGATAGTTTGCATGTCCCTACAGATCTGAAGCCTCAAGGACATAGAAGTCCTCTGGCACAGATCGTTCTCTCCTAAATGCAGAATCAAAACCTGGGGCGGTGGATGGGTGTTCAAAAACTGTTGGAGGAACGGAAGAAGCTGGCCACCAAGCATGCCCCTCCTGGCGGCCCACCATATGGTGGCGACGCTCCCGAGGCCGAGTTGACTGCCGAACGCGGTGGCGACAGCTCGCTTCCTGGCCCAAAATATAATTGAATGCCCAAGAATGAGGATTCGTGCATGGACAGCACCACCCAAGTCTGAAAGAAATGGAACAACAGGGAATTAGCAAACTGCCCCCCAAAATAACAAAAGCCTAAGAAGTCTTATACAAGACAGAACATAGAAATCCTATACAGGATGCAGATAAAGGAGTCCCATACGGGAGAGAAAGGAGTCCCATACAGGACATAAACAGAGAAGCCCCATACGGGACATAACAGAGGAGTCCCATACAGGACATAAACAGAGAAGCCCCATACGGGACATAACAGAGAAGTCCTATACAGGACCGGCGGCACAGGTCTGTCCTATTTCCGCAGGTATGATTTAAAAGCTCCTGAGTGCCACCTTCCAAGTCTCTGAATGGCCGCTACAGGAAACCCTGCGGCTGCAGCTGCTGATGCTGCCCCTATTCTAAAGGAGTGCAACCCAAACTCCCTATGTGAGAAACCTAACAAGGCTAACCCTTTATGAAGGACAGCTCGAAACTGGAATAACGTTAATGGCGTGGCATCAGCATGCTGAAATAGGAAACCTGGCCCTTTGACCCTCCTCCAAATGTACTCCTCCAAATTACGCACCGGGCAGATAGAAAGGCCCTGTATCCTGCGTAACCGTATCACTTGCCCCGTAGCTCTTTGGTCAGTTTTTGATCTGCGCAGAAGAATCCTGGCTCCGTCCGGAGCCAGAACAACGTCCTCAGACCCCAGAGCCCTGCCGGAGGAGTCAGCTTTGGATTTGGCAAGTACCTCACTTGGCCTAAAGGCCCCAAAAAAGAGAACCAACATGGCCGCCCTAAAGAGTGCAACCTCAAAAGGAGATGCACAACACACCTCGAAGGCCCTGTAAAGCCCTTCAAGGATATCTGCGGTGATTGGCCGCCGCCAATCCGGAGCAGCCGGGGCTGCTCTGCGCAGACCGTCCATCGTCTTTTTGACCCTAAAGTCACCTGTAAAATCAGCCAAGCCCGCTGAACGGGAGTAAAAGGAAATGGCCGCCAGGAAAACTGCTACCGACCGAACTACCAGACCCCCGTCGCATAAGTGCAAAATGAAGCACAGTAAGTGCTCCGGTGGTGCCGGCCATAACTCAGGCAAGGGAAAGTCTTTCCTAAAATTCTGAAAGGCTCGCAGTTTGCTTACATAACTAAACTGCGAGGCAGGAGCCAGAGCGTTCCACATCAATGTTCTGGCTCTGGCGACCCCAACCGCCAGAGCCCTGCTGGCATCGGGTCGGGTTCCGGGCGCGCAGAAGGTGCCAACTCTCGGAAACGCTCCTCCTGAAAACGAGAGAGAGCATCTGCCAGGCAATTCTGCACCCCCGGAACGTGCCTGGCAATAAAAAGAGTGTTGTTCTTCAAGCACTGCAGGACAAAAGCCCTGACCAGGCGCATAACCCTTTGGGACCTGGAAGTCTGCTGGTTGACAACAAAGACTACCGCTTGGTTGTCACACCAGAAACGGACTGTGGCGTCTCTGAACTCATCAGCCCATATGTGGGAGGCTACCACTATGGGAAAGAGCTCCAGAAAGGTCAAGTCCGAAACCAGGCCCCATTTCAGCCAATCCTGGGGCCAAGGTGCCGCGCACCACCACCACTTGAAATAGACCCCAAACCCAAATCCTCCAGCGGCATCCGAGTGTACTTCTAGCGTGTCTTCTAAGTAGCGCTCTGAACGCCAAAAGGAAACTCCGTTAAAATCCCTGAGAAAATGGAGCCACGTGCGCAGATCCATGCGCATAGCGGCAGTCACCCTGATCTTAAAATGTGGCAATTTAACGCCAACCATGGCGTCTCGCGAGACTTCCCCCTCAGCTCCGCCTGTCACGTGGCCGGTTGCGTTCCGGCCGAAGCAAACATGCCTCAGCCGGAGCGCGCAGGGGGAGCAGGGTAAGTTCCCCCGAGACGCTATGCGTCTCAGAGGCATTATTATAACTTGGTTTTTGTGTGTGTGTGTGTGGGGGGTAAATTAGGGGAGTACAAAGATGGAACGATCAGCCCAGAAACTTAGAGCAATTTGCATTTCTCTGACTTTTGAAAAAGAAATTCAGGTTGCAGCATATGACAAGCAAGCAAACATCACTGTGTGCTCCACAGACTTGAGATGATACAGCTTGTGGTTAAATTAATCTATTCTGACCTAATTGGTGGCCAGGCAGCTTGTGCAGAGAGTAGTGTCTCTCTTTTAGTGCACTACAGTGACTTCTGAAAACACCATTCTAAGGCAGTAAAGGACTTTTAGGACAGGAATCAATGAGCCATTATCTTCAGATCATTGTCAAGATAAATAGCAGAGACTCATTCTGGATGTTTTGGGTCTGTTGTGTCCATGTGTAGATCAGGACTCCTTAACGTGCAAGCAGTGGATGTAATAGGCCATAATGAGTCATTCATAACCATTATGAGCTACCCTGTAAATGCATTCTGTGCTCAGGGAGCATTAAATCTAGAGAACTGCCCATGCATATTATCTCTGCATATGTAAGGACACTTTCAACATTTTCCTTGAAAAACAGCCGTTAAGGACAAACCAGAAATGTGCCATTCAGGGTGAAAAGTTCATTTTGATTTAATTCCACTTTAAAAATAATGGGGGCAATAAAGGTGAACTAGAATCATTGCTATTGACTGTAAGCTAATTATATAACCAACACTATTAGAAATGGGTCCTTTAGTTCTTCAGATGACACCCTATTAAGGTCAGTAGGTTTTCTCAATATGTGTACACGAGCTTATTAACATGGATTGATTATCCTTAACCCCTTCATTTGCCTTTTTGCTTTCATAAGCAGAGTGACTAAAGGATGGTAAAAGAATAGTTTTCCCCCCACATACTTTTAACACAGATGTATCAATAAAGTACTAATTCCAGTTTCCATTGCTGAATGTAATCAACAAACCAAAGTAGAACAGTTATGTTCCATAAACTTAGGAAAAGGACTGTCACTTCATGAATCCATGCTAGAGCTATTTTAGTTTACACAAGATTATTATGCCTTTTGTGGGAATCCTCCAGAGCTTGTACATTGCACTCTGATGGCTTGCACATTGCAGACTCAAGTTTAAACAAAATCCATAAAGAGAAAGATAATCTTCTGTTTCCTGAACTGGTGTTGGCCTGTGATTCAAATACATCTTGAGCCATCGACAAAACCATGGTCCATGTGGATCACCACTGGTGTGGGACAGCAACAGTGTATAGAAAAAAACATGGTGGGTTGGATCCAAACATTTCCCTTCTGCAGAGAAAGGAGTCTTTCTATCAGAGGAAAGTTTGAATTCAAGCTAGTGTGCATATAGTATTCAAGAAATACCGGTACACTGAAGTGGCTAAATTGGTGTCATTTTGTAATTGTAAACTTTACTTCCAGAATTCCTGAATCTTCATGAACTGCTTCTTATCATACTCAAAAAATGTTATGAAGCAACTCATGAAGATTCAAGAAATGTTATTGCATGGAAGACATTGCATTACCTACCGGTATATTGATAGTATTTTGAAAGTAACTATAGTTTCAAGAAAACATTAAAGACATGCATAGAGTATTTCTGCAATGGTTCTCAATTGCATGAATAATAGCCCAATTCTATGCTACACTTGCACCAGCGGAGTGTGTGCTACATTGGCACACGCTGTCACAAAAGCACTTTGCAACAGCTTTAGTGTTAGCAGCACCGGCGGGAAGGCCAGAGCCTTCCTGCTAGCACTGGCGGCTGGAGCCCCGGCCACCGCACATAAGTCCCCACCAGAGAACGTAAGTCCCCCACCGGTCAGTGCAAGGGTGGGGGGAGGGCGGGGTTGGAACAGGGCAGGGGAGGATAGCGAGGGGTGCAGAGGTGGGTGTTTCAGGCTTGGAAGGGGGCAAGATCGGTGGTGCTGGCGCACACAGTATCCTATCCTGAGCCTGACCTGCCAACATGGATCAACGCGAACGCTGGCACAGGTCCAGGTTGACCCATAGCGGTGGCCGGGGCTTTCCCCAGGGCAAGGAGGAAAATGTCCCCTTACCCCATGGAGATCTCCCGCCTTGCTAAATTCCCCTGTGGAATGCAGCGCCACTGCATTGACGTGGGGGAATTTAGTTAGGGTTGGGCTGTAAGTTTAATGCATTTTCACGTTGGGCATCAAATTGTTTCAAACCAGAAAATCAGTTTGTCTCTGATGTGTTATCTCTATGACTATTTTTGAATGTCTAAGATTCCATTGATAGCAATATTGTAAGCTGAATACCAGCACACACATTTCTCTTTTGAACTGTTCTCCTTTAATATGGAGGCTTAAATGAAACATACTATGTAAATAAGGCGATACATTTTTATTGTCTCTTAAGGTCCAGTGCTACACGTTTCCGTTGGAGTCAATGCTACTACACGGTACAAGATGAGTGGGCTTTAGACAACATCTACATTGGACAGCAGTGCCCAAGTATGTGTAATGGACATGGCTGGTGTGAACATGGTGTTTGCAGGTACGTCATCGTTTGCTGTTATAGTGGATGGCTTGCTTTTCATGACCTTGTACTTACCTATTCCAAAACCCAGTAGACCAAAACATAAGAGGAATTATCTTCTACAATAATTTGCCCCTAGTTTTGTCTCATCTCCCTGCTCCTATTACCAAGGCTTGGGATCTGGTCACAAACAGCAATAGTAGATCCTATGGTGACAGATGGGGCAAACAAAAGTAATGAGAAAATTAAGGAATCAATGCCAATGTTATCTAATGCTAAAAATAGTAATTGATTGTTCAGATTGGCCTAAGGATCCCTGATATATCAAATGATCTATAATTATTTATTATTATTAACAGTATTTATATACCGCTTTTCAACAAAAAGTTCACAAAGTGGTTTATAGACAAAATCAAATGATTAAATGGCTCCTTGTTGCAAAAAGGCTCACAATGTCACTCACAAGGGCTCAGAACACCACCAGCAACAGCCACCAGAAAGACACTGTGCTGGGGTGAAAGGGGAGCAGTAGCTCTCCCCCTGCTAAATAAAAGAGGAGCACCAATTGAAAAAGTGCCTCTTGCCCAGTTAGCAGGGGTCTATCAAGCGATCTACGCACTTGGGCTAACTGAGTCATGGCCATGATGGAAGAGACTTCATATTCATAGTAATATCACCATTTGGGGGCTTCATTCAAGAACATATATGCAAATCTATGTTGCTTAAAAAAAAAAAAGCTTCATCTTCTCCATATGACCCCACTTCTGGGTCGCGCAAAGGCTCTTCCCCCCCCTCCCAGCCTTGTCCCAGAATGCACCCTGGGACAAGTCTGGGAGGGGGGGGGGAAGAGCCTTTGCATGACCCAGAAGTGGGTTGTGCAGTTTCAAGAAGCCTCATGGAGACGTGAAAACACCAGGATTTTGCTATTTAAAGGTAAAACAGTGCTTTGGGAGCTTTTTTTTTCTTTTTACAGGGTTTTTAGTGTGGACATTCGCGGATCCGGGACCCACAGTGTAACAAATCTGCATGTCCCGAACGCGCAAATAAAAAGGGTCCACTGTACATTGCAGTGTGCCTGGCATAGCTGCAACATACCCAATGAAGGAGCAGGATGGTGACGGAACCATCATATAAGCAGTCACTTTGCAGCCTACCCTCTGCTTGTGGAGCAAGCAGGATCCCAGCTATTCATCTAGCCATGTATATTATCAGGTCTCTGTTCACGTTTGTGGACCAAAGTGTGCTTGCGTGCTTATTTCTTCAAGCAATAGGTGTATATTTGAGCATCTAGCCTGTTTGTGGTTCTCTGCAGATGTGATACTGGATACCAAGGCACTGAATGTTACCCTGAAAATAATTTGCCGTCAACTATGATGTCTGATTTTGAAAATCCAAGCAGTTTGGAAACAGAATGGCAGGAAGTGATTAGTGGAGAGATTGTAAAACCAGAGCAAGGTTGCGGAATCATCTCATCAGGATCTTCTCTCTATTTCAACAAGGTATATGCGTACATACATCTACTTACCTGCATAAGCTTAAACTGTATCCAGTCTAACTAAGAACAAAGATAGCACTATGAGATAATGCTAAAATTGAGTTAAGATTATCTACAGCAGTCTTCTGTATTCTTCGTTTTTCTTTTACTAGAATCATTGTGGTCTACTAATGTGTGCTAAGTTTACAAGGCAGAAATATGCATATTCGAGATTTCTTAACAATTAAGGCAAAACTAATCTGTGCTAAGTGATCCTGTCAGGTCTTGGCTGAGCATGAGACAGGCTGCAATGTCAGTGGTTCAATGCATGGAGGTGGGTGAAGAAAGAGGGCCAGAGCCAGGAAGCATGTCCTGAGAATTGAGCCAGTAGAGTACTGGAGGAGGCAATGCAAGGCAATGGAGTGTATGTGGCTACTCAGGTAATATGTTTCTCGGACTGAAGGGCTCTGAGGCAGGGTTTTCTAGAACATTTTGCATCTCTATTAGGTTATGGGGTCAACTGACCGTGGTCATGTTAGGGGTTAACTGACAGTGCTCATTTCAGGATTGTTGCCTGGATAGTATCCTTGTCCTATGGTGTCTAATCTGTATGGCTTGATGAAGGGCTAGAGCATGGGTGCTAGAGACTGGTTGCTGGAAGTTCCATTTTGACATCTGTGTGGGACTGAATGGGGAAGAAGAGCAAACTGAAACTTAATCCAGCACAAGACAGAGGTGCTGTTAGTTTGGTGTTCTGCTGATTTGGGAAACGGTGTTCAATCCGTTGTTCATAGGGAGACACTCCCCCATAAAGAGGCTTCCCCTGGACATTTCAAAGCTTTCCATGCTGATCACAGACACCATTTTGAATGTCCCTGCAGCATTCAGGAGGGTGCTGAATGCTGCAGGGACATTCAAAATGGTGTCCGTGATCAGCAGAGACCCTCCAGAGGCAGAAGGTAAGGCACCCCCCCCCAACCCCCTGCATGGAAACCCATTGATCCTATAGGATCAATGGTTCCGTATCCACAAATTCATGACCCGCAGGGGTTTCTAGGAATGTAACCCCCCACGGGTTGTGAGAATTGACTGTAATAACTGCCTTCACATTTTATATTATGTTCTATTCTGTGTTATGTAGTCTGTCTTGGGTTGCCTCTCTGGCAAAAAAAGCAGAATATAGTTTTTTAAAATAAAATAATAAATGTTGAAACTCACATTCCTTACGAGATTCTGAGCATGCACTCTTGCCACTTTCAGAACTTATAAGTAAGAAATGCCTTACTAGTGTTCCCTGGAGGACCTGTATTTCCTATTTCTTTCTCCTGGGAACCCTATACTTTTTCTTTTATTCTTTGCCTATGGAATTTCCATGCTCTGAGGTCAGCTTTTACTCTCCAAAGGGCTCCATGGATCGAACCATGCTATTTGTTCTAGCCAGATAAATAGAACATGCAAGAGTTATGTACTCTTCTTTTAATGAGTTATCAGATATAGTACTGTCATGACCTGTAACCTGATTAAAGTCACAAAGTATAAAACCCTCTTGCTGCCACAGTGTGTGTGTGTGGGGGGGGGGGGTCACTGCCATTCTATGAGAACACCCTCCTTTACATCTAATTGGATGAGGGAGTACTACCTCATGGTCACCTCTGAAATCTAATTCAATATAATAATGCAAATGTCCTGCCTTTGTTTTTTTGATGGTATGAAGTCAAATTAATAAGCTGATTATTATAGAATGATGTCAGTGTTGATCTTAATATAAGGACTATAAAATGGGTATTTACGCCATTTTTTGAAGACAATGTGAGAATACCACCCTTCCACTGCCATTATGAAGGTGGGTACATCTTTGCTCTGTCCCTCTCTAACGTGAGGCGAAGGTGGGCAATTTGGAGCACCCCATTGGGAGTGGGTTATGGGTAGCCGTTAAGGCCGACCCACCGCATGAGATCTGGCACGGAGGCGAGCGAGCGTAGGTGCCTGGCCACCCGCCTCCAAGTGCTGCCCTGCTCTCTGCCAGTGTCGTCCTGCAATTAGTCCCACCTGATTGTCCTGCCTTCTAATCGCTGATTATATCAAACATAAGTGCACATCAATTGGCTAAAAACCCCTCTAATCTGATTGGTTAAAGCAGTAGCTCCGCGTCCCCGCCCCTCAAAATCTTGGGCATGAAACAAGTCTGATCGCACCAGGACTCGGGAGAGCGCAGGTCTCCTGCGTTCAGATGCAATCACATAAAAATGGTGGCCACACAGCTGCGTGAGCGCCGCATGCGTCTGGGACACACCGGAACTCATGCGGTGTGGGTCGAGCTTTACCTTGCCTCACCTCCCTTGTCAGCTCAGTGTGCCTTGTGCTGTCATTGACCCTCATCCACCCGGCGGAACTAGCTGGTTGCCATTTGGGGCTGGGTAGGAATTTTTAGCTATCCCCCTGATGAGGGTGGTGGAGGACAGTTTTTCTGCCCACTCCAGACTATTCTTAGGGTGTTTTTTCTAGCCAGTTCAGTCACAACTGGCAGGTATAGTGCGGGACAGGGAGTAGGAGTAGGGATTTTGGTGTGCATTCAGAGGTTAGCAAGAGTCAGTGGAGAAGCCAGTACTGATCTCCAGAGGCTGTGTGGCTTGAAGATGCTGGCTAGTAACCTCTCGGGTTTGGATTGCCAAGTCAATCTCAGAGGCTTTCAGCTTCCTCGACCTTTTCGGGGGTTGGAGTAGAGAAGCTAGAATCATCAACGGATGGTCCTCAGCTTTGAGTCAGGGTTGGAACGCTTGAAGGGGGGAATGGATGGTGGTGTGCTATCTCCTCCAGGGTAGATGCCCACACTAAAGAGGGGGTGCAGTTTTGGGGATAGGATCCATGGCAGGGCTTTCAGTACCTTTTTTGTGGGTTAATTATCACTCTTCAACACAACCACACTATTCTCAAAAGGCCCATCTAGTTCAGTATTCTCTGCAAGGATTCCAGTACTAGGTATTCCACTTGAAATTGGCCAGTGACCCTCTGGTGAACTGTTTTCTACCTTTTTCCCTACCCTAGTATATGAAAAAACACCACTTGTTAAAAGGGGGAAGTAGACTGATCTTCATGTAAATAAACAAGGCACACTTTGATCTTGCTAGTAGAATTTTTTATCAAGGAATATGGCATTGAAATGAAACATATTGTGTCATAGTTTTCAAATGTTAGTAATATTTTTCTTCAGAATTAGGACATACCCTATTGTTCATTTATTCCACAACAGTTTCAATGTTTGTATAAAATCAGTTTTCTAAATTTGTAAACTCTTTATTTTTGAATGGTTTTTTTAATGTACAGTATTTGCTAATTTCCTTGCTTCATTAAAAATGAAGGTGGATCATCTTCTGTCCCACTAGTTTTTAAATTGCTCCCAATTTTTCCATCAACAGTGAGTTTCTTAAAATGCTGACTAATTTCCACAGTGTTTTTCTGCTGTTTACATCCATCCATCTACTTGTGATCAGCGGATTTATTTAACTGTTTTTGTTAAATATTATATTGTATATTGTAGTCTACAGCAGATGTTACTCTGGCTCATTGCAAATCATAGTTTGCAAATTAAAAGCCAGCCTTGATAATATGTACTCCCCTCCCTCCTCCCCTCTTCCATGTGAATTGTTTCTTTTCCTTTGTAGGTTGGGCAGCCCAATCCTATCCAGGCGCAATGCAGCGGGGCCATGCAGCCCACGCCGCATCCTATCCCGGCAAAGAGCAGGCTGGAGGTCTCCTCGAGGTAAGGGGATATTCGTCCTCTTATCCCGGGTAAAGCCTCAGCGTGTGCAACAGGGCTACTCGGATCTGCACCTGCTAATTCGCTGGCACAGAACTGAGAAGCCTTTTGTCTTATATCGGGCTTCCAAGCCCGGAAGGAAGCATAAGAGTCGGCGTGTGTCAGTGCCACTGATCCCACTCCCTCCCAGGCCTGAACCTCCCCATCTCCGCCCTCCCCCTGCCCCATTACATTCCCTTCCCACCCTCCCCCAGCCCCCACACTGCCCAGAGCAGCTCTTACCTGCTCTGGTGCACGGGTGTCTGGATTCAGCACTGGCGGGATGGCGCCAGCCTTCCCATCAGTGCTCCTTTATCTCTGGGTGTTGCAATGTGCTTTACAGCATGTTTGCAACACCCTAGGCTGGTGCTGTGGTTGGAGCACCAGCACTCCAGAACCATAGGATTGTGCCATTATGCATGGTTTAGAATTGAATCTCCACTGATGGTAACAATGGTTCATGTAAACCAGGTTGCAAACTAGGTTTAAATTGCTAGTTAAGATGTGAATAGTGGTTTGCAGAACTAGCATTTTGTTTGCATCTGATCTGTGACTATATATGTAATTTTTAAGCACTCTGCAAAACTGGGATAAACTTGCTGCAATCCAAATTGTCTAAAAAAATTAGCTTTTACTATTGTTTTCTAAAAGTTCAGGTGACTCTTCTTAAATCACAGAAGACTGTCCTGATTGCCGGGATCTCACATTTTGTTTAAACCTTCTACATTCAGTGCAACTAGCCGCCAGGGTAACAGGGGAGTACAGGTGTGTGTCCCCTAACAAAGGGAATGTGTCCTCTAACTCGTTCGTTAACTTAAGGGGAGCCATCATTAACCAAATTTGGGCAGTACAGGCCTCTCCAGAGGCATGTTTGGGGTCACGCACTGGTCCAGAAGCGTGTTCCTGACCTCAGAGGACCAGTGTGTGACCCCAAACATGCCTCTGGAGAGACCTCATGTTGAAAGGGAAGTGAACCAATGACATTCCGCCTAGGGACCTCCATCATATATCCAGGGCATCACTAGGTGGAATGTTGTTCAGCCAGGGACACCTGTACTATTTTTTAATCAAAGCCTATTTTGTACTTTATGTTGTCTTGGAAATGTAAAAAAAAAAAGGATCATTTATTTTAAATTTTGCTGATAATAGGAACTTTATATTTTAATTTCAGTGATTACTAACAATTTCTTATATCAGGATCAAATATTGGTTTTGCTCTGCTGACCTAACTTGTTTTTGTTTTATGTTCTGTTTTAATTGGCTGTAGGCATATTTGCAGAAAGTTACTCTTTTAATTAGCCCTCCTCCTAATTTCCTTTGTGATTTCTATAACTGGAGGCCCTTTTTAATTAAGTTAATTATGTAGTAAATCATCCCATTGGTGAAGTGGATTTCATGTTGCAAATGTGACAGAGACAGCAATCCTGTCTGGAATTGTGTATCTGCTCTTAACATGGGGATTGAGTCATCAGTGCTATCCCGAGAAATGAAGGCTGCTCGCGCATGGAGCTGAGCCACTGGAAGCTTGCACATTCTGATCTGTGACTCACCTCCAACAGAGGCCAAATGGTGTTTACTTCACTGCATTACTGAAGGCAGAAAAGAGGATGGGGGAGAAATTGTTCAAATGGGGCCTCCACGTGATCAGATGTTCACATGAAGGACATGGATGATATGCTACATCCTCGGCCTGAGGGGGGACGAGTGTTATACCTCTCAGCCATCTAAATGTCACAGATAATGTATGAATTGGGGCTATGTCTGAAAAAAACATTGAATTCCAGGCCTAGGATTGTTTTAAAAAAATCAACTCTGCTTTTGAGTTGGATGGAAACAAAATTCAAAATCAGATATTTCTTATTGTCCTTTGAATGTATTCCCTTCCTGCTAACTTGTACGTATTGTATTTGACACTGCTCTAGGTAAATTAGGACTGCATCTCAGAGTGGAAACTGTACCAGTCCTGTATCAAAGTACATGGTTTTACCAATGGGCAGCCCAATCCTATTGAGCAGGACACAGCGGCACGCATAAGGCGCCCACTGCATCCTATTCAGGATTGGGCCTGTCCCTTTACCCAGAGTAATGCACCAGCTGCCCCAATGGGGCTACTCAGATGTGCACCAGCTATTTATTCCTCAAAGAGCCCCGTGTAACGGCAGGCAGGCCTGGGAAGGGAGATAGGATATGTCAGAGGAGGCCACCTCCGATCCCTCTCCCTTCCCGGGCCCGACCGACCAATCTCCCCCCCCCCCGCAGAACGCCCATTCTGCTCTCTACACATCCCTCTGCTGTCCTGCGGGGACTCACCTTTCTGCTTCTCTGCTCTGCAATGCCGGTGCCGCTTACTCACCAGGTGTCACAGATGTGCCTTACGGTCACTCCGCTGGTCTATTGTTAGGCAGGATAGTGCTGTGAGTTAGGCCATTTTTAAGCAAACTGATTTACAGATAGGAAAGAATATGAGAGTACAATATAGCAAGATTGGGGTGAAAAACTGTAGGCATTTTTGCTTGCTGATTTTTCTGTCAGGTATAAGAATGTAAGAAGGGTTTCAGCAGTCTCCTTATTCAGTGCATTTGGTAGTTTAAATCCAAATGATAAACTCTTGTCACTCATGTCCCCATAGATCTTGTCAGATGTCTATCAACAGGGCTTAAAGGTCTCTCAGGATAACTTTTGAAAGCAGGCATGGGAATAGCATAATGAGAATGACAAATAAATGATTGATGTATTTTGAAACAACCAAACTCCCTTTGTATACTGAGACCAAGATTGTTGTTTATTAAATAACCTTTTGTAATCAAACTTGGAAACATATCCCTGAGCTGGGAGAAATATCCCTGGCCATTTAGCTATACCTGCATATGCAAACTGCCTCCTCGAACAGGTGCCTCCTGGATCAGACTGCAATCCTATAATCACTGACCTGGGAGTAAGTCACATTGAACTCATGGGGCTTACTTCTGAGTAGCCACACATAGGATTGTGCTATCACTCTCTTCCAATCCTTTCCTAAACCCCACCTTTTTTGTGAAATCTTTGCACCGTGCCTTAGTTCCTATTCCCTACTGTAACTGTGTGTTATACATACTTGAACTTAATTGCATATTCTTCCCTGTTTGCCCTGACTCCCTACCCCCTCCCTCCTTCTGTTGTCACCATTGTGTCAATATCTAGACTGCAAGCTCTTGGAGGAAGGAATCGTGTCTTTTCACTCTGTGTGAAGTCAACACAGTCAACTCTGTAAAATGCCGTGTATGTTGATGGCAATAATAATAATAATAATAATAATAATAATAATAATAATAATAATAATAATAATAATAGATAAATCCTATTCTGTATCTATGCATAGGGGAAAGATCCATGGTTCTTTGAGCATCTGGAACCAAAATATATATTTTCCTCTACTGTATTATATTACCAACTTGAATAATAGACAAAGAGATATTGCAGTATTCTTCTTGTTGCTCTGGTTGTGATTGCTCTGGTTGCTCTTCTTGTTTGGTACTACCAAAGATTACTAGTAATCTTTTTGTGTATGTGCATGTTTAACTCTATTAAATGCCTTATACATTTGAAATGAAAATAACTCTGCAGTAGACAGCTATCTCAGTATACTTGTTTTCTGTCTCCTTGTTTTGTGTATACCACAGGCTGGAAAGAGGCAGTTGGTGAGCTGGGATATGGACACCACATGGGTAGATTTTGTCCAGTTTTATATTCAGATAGGTGGGGAGAGTCCTTCTTGCAACAAACCAGACAGCAGAGAAGAAGGTGTGCTATTACAATACAGCAACAATGGAGGTATCAGCTGGCATCTACTGGCAGAAATGTACTTCTCTGACTTCAGCAAACCCAGGTACCGATTCTGTCCATGATAAAATACGTAGTTTTGAATGCATATTGCTTCATATACTGACAGTACAACAATAACATTACTAACCGGTCAACATCAGGGTGCTCCATGCCCTCAGGCAAGGACTCTGCCTGGGTCCCTACATGTGCACGTGCTTCCCAAGGCCCCAGCTTATTGGGGGCTTGGTTTGGCAACAAGGGCAGGTGGGCAGAGTTTCTTTCTATTGCACCTAGGCTTGTGGTTCCCTGCCACCCTCAGCCCGGATGACCTGGAACTCAGGAGCTGGCCTGGGCTGGGCTTGTTTCAGTGGTGGGAGAGATGAATGGGAGCAATTCCTTCCTAACCCGACCTTCCCACCATGGCTTGCTGTCAGCCATCTGTAGTGGCCTTTGTTAGGGATGGATGTGAGGTCACTTGGGAAGATTCGGCCTCTGGTTGGCCTCTGGGGAGGGAGGAGCTCCCCAGAAGACAATTGCTGCTACCCATAAAGAGCTGCTGTGTGAGTCGTGGCAGCACCTTAAATCTCACTTATTAACGTCTAGAGTCCTATTTCGACTCTAGAGTTTTCTAAGTCTATGTGGAAGTGGAAGTATGACTCTGGACTTATGAAAGTCTAGACTCATACTATGACTGTAGATTTTTGTAATCAGACTTAAGGCACTGTCATGATTTACATAATAGCTGCTTATGGATGCAGGTCATAATGGGCATCTAGGTGGATGCTCTGACTCTTGGTGCAGTTTGACCAAGCTACGATACCATCTAGCCACAGTAATCACATGAACATTTTCAGTTACAGTAGATACATTCAAGAAATTCCGTGGAACTCTGCTGTAAATTAACTATTGAATTAAAAGCAATTCAAGCAATGACTTAAACGGTCTGATGCTGTGAGCTATTGTAAAATAATACAAGAATGCAGCACATTTGGCATTTGCTCTACATCATATTACATGTTCCTTTTAAACATTTTGAAAATCCTTGCTGCTAGGTTTGTCTACCTTGAGCTTCCCCCTGCTGCCAAGACTTCCTGCACCAGATTCCGCTGGTGGCAACCAGTATTCTCAGGGGAAGGATATGACCAGTGGGCCATTGATGACATCATCATCCTGTCAGAAAAGCTGAAGCAGATCATCCCTGTTGTTAACCCAACTTTACCTCAGGTAAGAAATGAGGGCAGATAACCAGTGCCTTGTTGAAATAGGAGTTCTATTAGCATGGTTGCAATTACAGACAACTCCCAAGTTCAGTTTCTAATGCAGGTATAGTAGTTCAGGTGGTGTAGACAAATATCCCAGATGCTCCTTGTATCCAGTTCTGTTTGGATTATTATTATTATTATTATTATTATTATTATTATTATTATTATTATTATCATCAGTATTTATATACTGCTTTTCAACAAAAGTTCACAAAGCGGTTTACAGACAAAATGAAATGATTAAATGACTCTCTGTCCCAAAAGGGCTCACAATCTAAAAAAGATGCAGAACACCACCAGCAAACAGTCACCAGAAAAGACACTGTGCTGGGGTGAAAGGGGGCAGTTACTCTCCCCCTGCTAAATGTAAGAGAAGCACCAATTGAAAAAGTGCCTCTTGTCCAGTTAGCAGGGGTGGATATCCATCAGGAAAAATATTATTTGTGGCTGGATGGGCAAAGTCTTATGTGTGGTTGTGGCTTTGTGTGCAACATCTTGCACAAGCTCAGAGAATTGGGCACAAAAGTTGCAAAGCGTAGAGATGAAACTGACAAGCTGGAAGCAGTGGGCTCCCTTGTACAACTCTGGTGTCGTAATGCTTATCCTGCACATTTTGATTGGGGGGGGGAGCCCTGAAACGGTCATCACAAACATTCACAGACATTAATCACTTGATGGCTACAAGATCAAGTGATAAATTCGTTTATTTATTTTTCATATTTTTATACCACCCTTCCTCCGAGGACCTCAGGTGTGGTGTACATGGTTCTTTCCCTCATTTTGTCCTCACAACAACCCTGTGAGGTAGGTGAGGCTGATAGTGACTGGCCCAAGGTCACCAGAAAGCTTCATGGCTGAGCGAGGATTTGAACCTGGATTGTTCAGCTCTACGTCCAACAACAGAACTATATCATCATAGGCAGAATCTTCAGATCAGCTCAAGTGCAATGCTTTCCAATTGACAGCCCAATGCTATCCAAAGCCCCACACTGGGATTCAGTGGTGCCAGGGCAGGTCTGCTGTATCCAACACAGGGCTGGAGGCTGCTGGAGAAGGGGACATTCGTTCTCTTACCCCGTGTCAAGCCCCAGCAACCTCTATGGGGCTACTTGGATGTGCGCCAGTGAAATGACCGGTGCATATCCGAGCAGCGCCGTGTCGGGCTTCCAAGCCCGGGAAGGGGGGTAAGGTTTTGGTTGAATCCTCCTCCACCGAGTACACCCCCCTCCCGGGCCTGTTCTTCCCTCCCCCCTCCCTGGAACGCCCCCTTCCTGTTTTGCCCCCCCGCCTCCCCACCACCCGGTGTGAACCTCTCCTGTATGCTGGCGGAGGCCTATCGGTGCTGGCCTCCATGCTAGTGGGACTAGCCTCCACACCAGCGCAACATGCTTTACGGCACATTTGCGACAATGTGGGGCCTAGATATGCCAACAGAGGCCGGCATTGGATTGGGCTACCCGTCTGTTCATGTGTAATTTGGCCTGGTCTTTTTTCCTTTTTTGAATAGCACATGGGAGTTACAAAAACCACATTGGTGGTTGGGGGGGTGCATTAGAACTTTGGCCCTGCCATGGTTCCAATGCTGACCACATGCCCCCTGCATACTATGAAAAATGAGTTTCCATTGACTGCACAAGTCCTTCTACGCTAATCTTAATAAGGAATTGTTTCTGTGTTGCTTCCATTTTCAATAGAACTTTTATGAGAAGCCAGCATTTGATTACCCCATGAACCAGCTCAGCGTGTGGCTGATGTTAGCTAATGAAGGGATGCCCAAAAATGAAAGTTTCTGTTCTGCCACTCCATCAGCAATGCTATTTGGGAAATCAGATGGTGATCGTTTTGCGGTGACTCGAGATTTGACATTGAAACCAGGATATGTCCTTCAATTCAAGGTATACTTTATTACGATTTAAATTGAGAGGGAGCTAATTCACTCAAGCACCTGGAACTGTTAACATTTGAGATTCCAAAACATCTACTATAGATTCTTGTGTATAAGTCTAGACATTTTAGTCTTAAAATGTATCCTGAAAACCTGGGTTGACTTATCCACTGATCAGTAGTCTCAGGCCGACCGCATTGGCCCCTCCGACACAATGCAATGCCTGCTGGGGGCACTACCCAGCTGGTGCGGCTGCTGAGCAGGCTGGCCACGCCATGCCGCTGCGACCCCTGTTGCTGGGCAGCGAAAGAGGCAGTGCCCATTGCCCTGGTGCTGCGGTGCGGAGCCAGGCGGACAATCCGGCTCAAGGGACAATCAGGCACAAGGGACCTGCGCACCCGGCAGGTTGCAGGCAGGGGCAGGGCAGATGAGCTGGTGGGTGAGAGGAAGGAATAAAGCAGGACTGGAGCACCCTGGGTGGCCGGAATTCAATAAATTCGACTGTAGGTTTCTTAGGTAACAATTATGACTGTCACTGAGTTTTACACTCGACTTATCCACGGGTCATAGCAAATTCCGTGATATTTGGTTCAAAACTTGCCCTTGACTTATTTACGAAATCGACTAATAGACGAGCATCTATGGTAATAAGTACCCAAAACATGGAAGTTTGCTTTTCTTTTGAACTCAGTTATAGCCTCTGGCATTTATAGTAAGCCCTTTGCTTAGCCTCTTTAATCACATTGTACCCAAATATGCACATTTTAAACAACATCCCCATGTCCCATAGGTGAGTCCCAGTATGCCATGTTGGGACTTTGGGGGGTCTGGGCGTAGGCCAACCTTTGGGGGCCCACATAGGAGGTACGCAGACCCCCCAAAGGTTGAGAAACCCTGCCCTAGCCAATTCCCTGGACTCCTGAGTTGGGAAAATACATTTTGAAAGACAAAGAGAAGGTTTCACACCTCCAACATTTCTCATCCACGTCATGATGAAGCTCAGTCTTGGAAATGATCCAACAGCCATCCAACCAGCTCTTGCATCTTCAGCTGGGTGGTGGGACAAAGGCAGAACCCATCACGGCCCCTGGCTAACAATAACAAACTCCTGGTTGAGTCACCCCACTTAAGATTCTATGAGGCAAGAATTGTTCTAAATCCTCAGCTTTGGAACTTCGTGTTCTTTGTTCCACTGGCCATTTTGTTCATTTTGTTCCACATTTGATTTTTGAGTCCTGCCTGTCTTGCTGTTGGTCTGTGGATTCTTAACCTGCTAGTCCTTTGATAAGTAACCCCCATTCCATCCTCTATTCGAGAACCATTGTGCCAGCCAGCCAGCATCCACGACAGTAACACTCCACAACCCCTCTTCTTTTCTGGTTTTTTCTTTCCCTTTCTCCCCAAGCAGTACCAAATCGCTGAAGCCAGTGTGGGCTGGTCAGTCAACCTTCTTGGGACTCTCTCTCTCTCTCTCTCTCTCTCTCTCTCTCTCTCTCTCTCTCTCTCTCTCTCTCAGCACCCTACTTCCTTTCTCATTCCTGGGAAGAAAGCCAGGTATTCTCCGGTTAAGGGAATGTTTTTTCCCCTTGCACAGGTGTAAGCTTTCCCTGCCCCGCTGGGTCTTTTCAGCCCCTTCTCTACGGTCACCTCCCATCACCTGTTCTGGGGTTGTCTTGAAATGAGGTTTTCCACTTCTCCAGTCCTCCCTGGCTTTTGGATGGTGAGACTATTCTCTCCTTTGGTTGACATGCCACGCCACCTTCTTAGCAAAGGGCCAGTTGACAAGGGGAGTTCCAAGCTTCTCCTTAGGCACGTCCTTGGTTTGCAGACAGCAGTTTTGCAAGAGCTGTCTGTTCTTCTTTGATGTCTGTCGCCCTGGGGCCCTGTCTTCTGAAAAGGTTGTTTGGAGAGGTAATAAAAGTTGGCTTTCTTTCTTTCCTTGTGTTTCAGCTTTTTCCTGCTATCTGGTCCTGCCCATATCATTCTCCCATGCATTCCTGCCTAATTGCTACTTCTGCAAAATTTAGCCAAAGTCCTTTTCAGTAATGAGTTTGAGCCCAGCGTATTCAAAGAGTAAGGTCCTGGGATACATTCAGGAAATGGTGGCTGTCTCTGATATCTTCTCAGATAAAATTTCAGCCTGTTTGCACTGTTGAATCACTGTTTGCATTTATTGTATCTTACTTTTATTGTGATTTAAAAAAAAATATTTTATGGGTTTTTTTGGTGTTTTTTTTTACCATTTATTAGCTACCTTGATACTAAGTCAAAAAAGCTGGGAATAAAAATAGATTCCCATAGAAGCTGGGAATAAAAATAGATTAATAAAAGAAATCTACATTGTGTAGATTAGAAGAAGAATGTGGCTGGACAGCAAGGAAAACTACTTGTCTGTCCTGTGCTGTCCTCCAAGTGGAAGCCTGCTGGGCAAGGCAGAGTTGCAGGACCCTGGAGAGCGCCAAATGAGCAATTTTTTTTCTGACAAGGACTGGAGTAGGAATGAGGGCTTAAATAGCTCAAAAAACAGACTCACCCTTCCAGATGCCAACCCCCTGCCTAGAGAGCAGACAGATTTAAAGAGGCAACCTTCTATACATACTTTAGGGCACAATCCACCGGAACAATCTGGTGACAGAACGAGCTTTAAGAACATAAGAAGAGCCCTGCTGGATCAAAGGCCCATCTAGTCCAGCTTCCTGTATCACACAGTGGCCCCACCAGATGCCTCAGGGAGCACACAAGACAACAAGATACCTGTATCCTGTTGCCACTCCCTTGTACCTGGCATTGTATGTTCCATGGCCGGAAGACGTCGCGAACGTGCCACGAACGTGCTATTTAGCTGGCGGAAATCCGAGGAGGCCAATAGGGCCGGCTCCAGTTTGCACCCGGGGAAGGGGATGAGTGTCCCCTTCTCCGAGTAGACCTCCGGCCTGCTCCATGCTGGGCAGCCTGTGCACAGGATCCGGCAGGAAGCCCTGGGCTGCCGGCCGAATCTTTACTCAGGATTGCGCTGTTAGTCTCGCAAGTCTCCTTTGCTGTACTGAATTCCTCCGGGCCCATTGCCAGTGCTGATGTGCAGGCTCAGGAGAGTGTGGCATTTGGGTGTTGGAGGTACTGGTTTCTTAAGGTCTCTGGCTCATTGCCTTTGACTCTGGAGTCTCCTGGCTGGCAGACACAGGCTTCAGCCTTGTGTTGAGACCTGGGATTGGATCCAGGGCTGGCCCTTCCAAACCAACTACTCCCTCCTCTTCAGGGTAAAGTTCAGCTTCTGCTGAAGGCAGGGGTCATGACACTATTAAAGAAGGATTGAAAAGTGATCAGAACTACTTTAATGAAGAGGCAACCAAATCCAATAACTTTCAAAGAAATGGGGGACTAGTTCAAGATACGTTTGATGAAATTTTGAAGAGGAATTAGGGACAAAAAGCAACACTGGCATCACGATGTTGAAATAACTGTGATGACTGCCCTTTCCACAAGATCTCAAAGCTTCAAGCGTTACCGAACAGCAATGGATGGAGTCAGGATGGGTGGATGACAATCTCACCTGTAATGTACAAACTGGCCCTTAGATTCAAAAGAAAGTTTATTTGCTTCGACAAGCTATTGTTCCTGGATCCTAATCAAATTTTTATTGAGTTTATAATGAAATCCCACTGTGAATTCAAGGGGTCAACTGCAATACAATTTTAATGAGCTAGACACAAATACATGGTCCTTACATAATTTGTGGATACAGATCCTGAATAATTTACAAACAGAATTATTAAAGGCATCATATGTTTATGGGGAGCTTTTCAAATTTAATTCCCACCATTCTATAAATAGGGACATTGGCAAGCAATATGGGGATTTGTAAAATAATCTAATTCTGCTTTGACGTTACAGTGATGAATGCTATACGGACTGAGAATTTCTCTGTATTACATAGATTTGGGTTCATTGCCGTTTTTTTCCATAAGGCTGTCTTAAAATCACTTTCATGGGGCTTATCTGCATATGTAATTTGAAAATGCTTTAATTTGCTTTTCCAAAGTAGTGTAGAGTCACAGCGCTAACACGAATATCACAACCATTCTGAACCCCCCACGGATACCACAAATCCGCATATAATCAAGTCCACTGTAGAAACCTGTTAAAAATGTTTTTAAAAATCCCCCAAATTTTTAGGTGTTGTTCCAAACTGCGTGATAAGGCTATAAGGTAGCCATGAGCATTTAAAAACAGATATGATATTTACACTTCCTTCTGCTTTGTCACAGTTTTTATTTTGGATTTAATTTATTTACTTTACAGTTGAACATAGGCTGCACAGATCAGTTCAGTAGTTCTGCTCCAGTACTCCTTCAGTATTCCCATGATGCTGGTCTGTTCTGGTCGCTGGTGAAGGAGGGCTGTTACCCAGCATCTCCTGGAGTCAAAGGATGTGAAGGGAGCTCCCGAGAACTGACTGAGCCAACCGTGTATTACACAGGAGACTTTGAAGAGTGGACAAGAATTACTATTGTGATTCCAAGATCTCTCGCATCCAGGTACTGTTGTGATGTACTTACTGTACACCCTGGTTTGATTTTTTTTTCTTCCCCTTTTAAATAGCCTACAATAATCTGGCAACATCCTTATTTTTCAGACTGTGAACTACACTACTGTTGAAGGAACCCCAGAAAAATACTGTATTGGGTGACATTATTACCAAACGAGGCACAGAATTTTATTTTTAAATTTAACTTATAAGCATGCTGCCTGCAAACTGTAGCTTTAAAAAAAAAAGCACTTTGAGATAAATAACATTTCCTAAGTATTATTTTCTTCTTTTGGCTTATCAATTAGGTCAGAAAGGCTGGCAAGAGAGCGATAAGTCCTGTGAATAAAATGAGCTTTCTCAATAGGATTAATTTCATAAACAGTTGCTCCTGGGTGAAGAAGAAACAGAAGGGTATTTGAGCTATTGTGTAATGTGCCGTGTCATTGGCTGATGATGATGTGTGTTAGGAAGGCTCTTCTGTGGAGCGAATGCAAGCAGTGGTGCAGAAGTGTAGGCAGACCATGCTCCCAGTGGCAAACAGAAAGGGGCCTTTTTAGATGTTAATTTGGAAACTGTCTTTATCGTCTACTTCTCTTATTGCTGTATTTATTTATATGGTCGGGACAACTGCAAACAGAACTCGTTTTCTCATTTCAGCCAAATTCCCTAAATTTGGGTGCAAGAGACATCCTACGCAGCACAGCATCACAGCTGGTAGCATTGTGCTAGTAGCCAGATTGAATCTGGCACAAGATGCAGCAGTAGCCATTGGCATGGCTGCACCTGAAGGGGATCTGTGCTTTTTCATGCTGTGTAGGTGTTACTACACAAGATAATCCAGAGAGCCAGGATGGTGTAGTGGTTCTGGTGTTGGACCACTGGCGTACCGTGGGTGGTGTGGAAGTGAAAGTATAGCAGGACGCCGCTATGTGTGTGTAAGCGCCCCTCCCCCTCGCCGATCTGAGCCATTCCCTGCGGGCAGGCGGCTGCCGCCGTGTGGGTGGAACGGCTGCCTGTGCGATAGCCGTCACCTGCTGGGAATGGCTCACATCGGCGAGGGGGAGGGGCACTTACACGCACGTAGCGGCGTCCTGCTATACTTTCGCTTCCGCACCACCCTCGGTACGCCAATGTGTTGGATGTAGACCTGGAAGATCCAGATTCAAATCCCTGCTCCGCCACAAAGCTTCCTGGGTGACTTTGGGCCAATCACTATCTCTCAGTCTAAGCTACCCCACAGGGTTGTTGTAAGGACAAAAGGAGGGAAGAAGCCATGTATACTGCCCTGAGCTCTTTGGAGGAGGGGCGATATAAAAATGTGCAAAATAAAAATAAATAATCCACACAGTACATGGAGGAAAGTATGAGACAGGGTGCTGCTGCCCTATTTGTGTGGCTTCCTATGTGCTGTTTCCATGGACAAGATGCTGGAATGCTCAACGCAACTACGTGTTTTGGGGGGTTATATTGTTGTGAGAATTTTGCCTAGCAAATGGAAAAGGGCTGTACAGGAAACTACTTTAGTTGCAGTATTCAAGTCACTAAGTCAATTCTAGATGCCTATATGAAACTAGGTCTTTACTTTCTGGGAGTAGCTTAGAGAGAGAGAAAAATCCCTTGAGCACATACTCCCAAACTAGTCACGTTGATGTCAATGGCACTATTTCAGACTACAAGGTCAGAGAATCATAGCTTAAATGCTTTGCCTACTATCAGAGAAATAGCTAGGCATAGCTAGGAAATTTCTGCATGCTCGTCCCTTGACTTTTTCTGCATGCCTCCTCTCTTCTTTATCTGGCAATGTGACCAAGATATTTTGTCTTCTTGTTTGTATGTTTCACACTGTCACTGTCTCCTTCTGTTACATCCTTAACAAATATTTACAGTGCATGGCATGCTGTGTAGCAAGGGGAGCCAGTGTCTTCATGGCACGAACAAATCGAAAAGTCAGTGTGTACTGTAGTTTAAGTATTTTTCCCTCAATTAACCAACAAAAGCAAGTGCCAAGTCACACAAATCTGACACTAACAAGTTTGATTTGCCCAACACAAACTGCGCTGAATCAGTAGTGGCAGTCTGTTTAGCATTATGTTCTGTTATATAATTGGGAATTGGCAGCAACACCCACCCCCCAAAAGGATGTTTATCAATATAATTAAATTCATCAGTTGCCATAACAGATGGGATACTGTTATGTGTCTCCTAATGTGTCAACATGGTAACTGGGTTGTGTATACCTGTGACAGATTTACACCCTGATTCTAAACATATTCATTTGGAAGTAAGTTCCACTGGTCCACTTTAGGGTCATCCGTTTATTATGTTGCGTGTCTCGGAGCTGCAGAGTGGTGTGCATGAATTTCCTCATTTGTTTTTCCATCTATGTATCAGTTTAAGTCCACATCTGGTTAGCTTCAGGGATGATACTGCATCAGGTGCTATAAGACTATTCTCTGGGATCCTACAATTTCAGGTCATAAATGCCCACTTCAGACAGTCTGCTCTGGGGAGGAGGTTTTGTGCAGAATGGGGGGGGGCAGACCTTGCACCTGGCTGCCCTGCCTCTGGGCATGCCAGATGTCCAAACATTGGTATAATGTTTGAATACATAAAACCAATATTTATAGGCCTTTTGAATTATGCAGCTGAATCCTGGATTTTGGGTATTGATTGTACAATATGGGCCTACTAGTGTTGCATGTGGGTTCTATGCAAATGTTACATTCACATATGGATATCCTATGGGCCTGGAGGCAGGGCAGGCAGGCAGGCTTCTGCTTTACTCAGTAAGATGAGCATCTGAATCAGATCAAACAAACATCCCATTTTCAACTACCTTGAATGCCTATTTTTGAATTTATTCATGGGGTTGGATCTCCAGCATTTTGATTGTTCAGAGTATTCAGATTTATGTGTGTGCTTATTTATTAAGTACATATGCAAATAAATGAATAAATGAATACTATGGACATATATACAGGTTGAGTCATAATGGTCTCCAGGTTTTCGGCGAGCCATAACACCGTAACGGTAAGAGATACAGAAACATAGTACATGGTGACAGAAAGAGGAAAGTTTCCAGTGGAACGTCCTTGGCCAGTAGGGGGAGTTCCCATCAGCCAGGATTATGCATTACCACGGCTATCAGGTGGACCAGGCAACTCTGGTGCAAGTGTGGGCCAAATTGGATTACAGGATAGCCATTTGCCATGTCACGAAGGGAGGACACTTCCAGCATTTGTAAGGTCTGTAAAAAAACTTTGAACATTTCTCTTTCCATTACCATTAACTATGTTACCCTATCCCTTTCCGCTATGATGTAGTGGTACCCTAAAATCCTGGAGGCCATTATGACTCACCTTGTATTATGTGCAGTGCTTGATATGCTGTGCCTCAAGTAAGTATTTGCTAGTAATGGTGGGATCTGCAGCAGAAAGTGTTTGCTTGTATTTTTACAGTCTAAATAGTATTTATTTTGTGGTCACAAAGCTTATTCTAGCAATGTGGTGTCTCCTTTTAAGTGTCAATTTGAGAACACGTGACATACAGCAGATTCTTCTAAGCAATTAGTAACAGTGCCCTGCCCTTGCTTTTACTATCCATACAGTAAGACCAGATTTCGCTGGATTCAAGACAGCAGTTCACAAAAGAGTGTGCCTCCCTTTGGCTTAGATGGGGTGTACATTTCAGAGCCGTGCCCTAACTACTGCAGTGGTCATGGAGATTGTATCTCTGGAGTCTGCTTTTGTGACTTGGGCTACACAGGTAAGACATTAAGGTTTATACAGAATTGCTGTGTATCACTATGTAGCAAGTGGGACCTGCAGCAAAATATTGCCTTGGAATCTCCAGACTGGTTGCTAGTAAGGAAGATTTCCAAGCGCTTCCTTTGAGTAGGAAAATCTGTTGGGTCTTGCTCCCAGGTCCAAGCAGCCTTGCAAGGCAGAGTACTGGTTCCCTGTCTTGCAAGACTATCAGAACCTGGGCACCAGTGAGGGAGATTTCTGTGCCTTTCCTCTAAGCTAGAAAGGAGAGTGAGGGAATCTGGATGGCCAGGCTCCAGCTGTTAAGGGACAGAATTAGGGCTTGTACCTGGGTTCTGCCCTCATTCTGCCAGGGTTCCATAGCAGTGAATTCACTGTCCTCATCCCTTTTGAGGGGAATTTATTCTCCTTTTAGGGGATCAAGGTTGAAATAATGGAACATACATACCTTGGCATATTTCCAGTTATGCCAAAGCCTCACTTTTGTTTACCAATGGACCTATTTTGCTTCCAAACTGATCAGCGCAGGGCCAACAACTTTTCTATTAGAGGGGGATGGTATTTCATTCATTCATTTTCCTGTTTGTAAATATTGGGGGGGGGAGAAAAACAACTAGATAGTTGGTAACTGTGTGGCAATATACTGTGCCCCCAAAATAATTGCGCACATCTAAGGCATACCAGATCTATGTCAGACCTCACCCAGAAAATTGTCAATCACAGTGTTTGACTGTTTGGCAGGGAAGGGGACAAAATCCAGTTGCCTGATCCCCCTGCAAACAACTACACCCTACAAACAAGATCAGCACAACTACCTTTTTTGCAATAGAGCTTTGCATGTATAGACCCTGCAGCTAGATCATAGTAGGATCAGCACCTGTTTATATATGATTTCTCTTACAGCCAGGGATATATGCACAGAAGCTCACTGGATGGGAGTGTGTGTGTTCTGACAGAAAAAAAATCTGTTCACATAGGGCTTGTAGTGCCCTTACTTTTTTTTTTTAAAGAGAAAAGCACACTCATGTAATCACTGAACTACTTTTCTCAACAAATCAGAATCTCAACAAAGGACAAACCAAGCTACAGCTTACAGAGTTCTTAAATATATACTGTTGTATTTTTTTTCGCCAGCTTGCAGTCCACATTCATGTCACTGATTTTAAGTGCTCAGTTGGATGCCTTCTATTTTAACTGGAAAAGTTAGAGTCATTGATAAATTTCCATACAAAGTGAATAGAATGTTTGCAAAAACAACAACACTACACTTAGATATAGGGGGCAGATGTTCACCCCACACTTTCTCAAAAGAACCAAATATGTGTGAATCATATGTTATTGCTTACCAGTTTACTGACCTTTACTACCCACCACTATTTCAACAAAGCATTTCCTATATATTTTTTCTTCCCCTTCTGAAGCCTCACATGGGACCTGTGTGTCTAATGTACCTAATCACAGTGAGATGTTCGACAGGTTTGAGAGGAAGCTGAGCCCCCTCTGGTACAAGATAACTGGAGGTCAGGTTGGAAATGGCTGTGGGATACTGAGTGATGGAAAATCCCTTTACTTCAACGGACCTGGCAAAAGGGAAGCGAGAACAGTTCCTCTAGATACCACAAGTATCCGGTCAGTTGTATATTCTGCTTCTAAAAACTGCATGCAGAACCAAAACTGCTTCACTTAACCATTGATTGGAAGGGCATTGTAATAGGTTCAGATACTTACTAGTCAAATTAACAAATATTTGGATGAAGTATTTTTTTTCATAAGGTTATAGCAGTGTGTGGGATTTGCAGTCATTTTGGTTCAGATAACAGAGTTTTTGTTTCACAGTATGTTCCTTTACCAGTACCACGTCTGCATTTCTTCCAGAGCTGGTGAAGATTCTCGTTAGAATTCATAGTAAAGCTATAAGATTACGGTATATCCTATGCAAGACTATGATTTATATCTGTCTATAAACTAGATAAAAATCACTTTCCGGTGTGATTAATTGATTGATTCCAATGTATATCCTGCTCCACTTTGCTTTCTCTAAAAACAACAACATATAACAAAATAGTTGCCTGCTTCCACAGAATGTCATACATTGTTTCTGGATGATGCCCAGACTTTGGCAAGTCTCATCAATTATCATGCACAGTTATGGGACATCTGCCAAGACCACCTTTTCATGTATCCTCATCATTTGTCACCGAGGCTTTTCTTAATGATGGTGCATAGAGAAGCTGAAAATTATAGGAAGCTGGAGTGTACTCTAGGGCACTGATACACTGTGCTCCTGATGGTCATCAGGCTATTTGCAATGGCCCTAGAAGCAAAGAAGAATGCTCTCTGCAGCAATGTCCACACAGCATCATTCTATTAAAAACATTTATGCCCATATGAATTGTTCTAGACACACATCAAGTACCACTTGAGCAGTTTTGGCTGCACCCCTGTCATCTGTGTAGCACTATTCTGTGGCCATCTCCTACTTGGTAACAATGCAGTCCAGTAGCGTAGCTGGACTCACGCCAGTGGGGCAGTGGGCGGGGCAACGCATCCATCGCCGCGCCCGCCCCGCCACCAGAATGGTTCTGAACAGTTTGGCTCCGGATCAGGTCCATTCCGATGATGGGGTGGGCGGGGCGAGGTCATGTCAGCCCCGCCCACTGCCCCACTGGTACAGGTCCAGCTACACTACTGGTGCAGTCCTCTGCATATCTATTCAAAAGAACGTAACATTTGTGTTGGGTGGGGCTTATTTCCAGAAAAGCATGTACTATATAGGGTTGCATCCTAGAGATGCGAAGACTTATATGCTTTCTGTGCAGAAGCTGCATCAGCAAGTTACAGCAAGTGACCGATAGGCTTTTCAAAACTCTGTGTGACAGGTTGTATTTGCCAAAATTCCTTTTTCTATCCGGTTATTAAAGTTACAAGAACCCAGACCTCCTTTTGCTAAGTAGAATCTATTCTGCTCATATTGCTGTGATGCATCTGGTTCAGAAACTCTCTGCAGGCGTGTCCTCACTCCCTGTACTATCTTGCTTGTGCAACCCAACATTTTGCTCATAGTATTTACTCTGTGGGCTGCCAATAAGCTACCCAGATATAATTTTATTCCACTCTTAATATTTCTCCCTTATGATTTTTTTTCACTATCTGCTCAGTCACTTTGGCCACTTATGGGCCCTACCTGGCAGCTGCAGAGGCTAGATAAACATTGCAAAAGGGTTTTCTCCAATTGATGACATCTGGCTTGTTAACTGCAGCAGCTTCAGGTCTCATCTGTGCTGCAGCTTCTGCTGCTAATGACCACAGAATATTCTCTTTTTTTCCAGGACCGAAATTATCATAGACACCCTAGTCTTCTCAAAAATACATTCTAGTCCCTCTGTTCCTGAAGTGTTTAGGGTTTTATATTTCTTAAATAAAGGATTTACGTATATTTTATTTAAACAAAGGAGAGTCAAACAATGTGGGTGGATGTTAAGGAGACTAGTCTTTATCTTTTCCCTGCTAGATGAATGTGATGGATGTGTTGATTGTGGTGGTTCTCTGGCCTGGTTCCATTAGGAGAGTTGATTTATTGTTCACTGCATTGTTGGTTTGGTAATGTGCTTATTTGGGGCAGTGGGGAATGCAGAAAATGGGATACCATAATAGGATGATGGACATTGGGAGGCATGATAGGAGGAAAGACTGTTACAGTAGAAGGAAGCCTAGTCAGTTAATGACTATCGACAGCCCATAGAAATGGGCTATTAGCTATGTTAACTGCTTTGTGAACTTTTTTGTTGAGAGACAGAAGAAAAAACGCACTTGATGATGATGATGATGATGATGATGCATATCTGCATATTCTCCCCAAAGTAAAATAATCTGTATGGATTTAAATGGTGGCTGGTCACAAATTTGGATTTACAGTGGACCTTTTCTGTCTGCGGATTCGGAACCCACGGATTTGTCTCACTGCAGGTCCCAGACCCGTGAGGGTCCACTGTAAAAAGAAAAAAAAAAAGGAAAAATGTGGAGGGGTTACCTTTTAGCAGCAAACCGTGCCGTTCTGAAGCCTCTGCAGGGCTTCTGGAAGCTTAACAACCCACTTCCGGGTCGCGCAAAGGTTCATCCCCGCCTCCCAGCCTTGCCCCAGAATGCATCCTGGGACAACGCTGGGAGGAGGAAAGAGCCTTTGTGTGACCCGGAATTGGGTTTGTAAGCTTAGAAAAGCCCTCCAGACGCTTGGAAATGGCGCAGTTTGCCGCTAAAGGTTAATAAAAACCCACGGTTTTTTTAACCTTTCCCTCCTTTTTTACTGATTTTAGCGCAGACCCCGGTATCTGCAGATCCTCGCTATCCGTGGGGGGTCTGGAACCCTCGTGGATAGTGAGGGCCAACTGTAGTCCCCAACTTACAGATATCCTGACTTAAGGACAGCCGCGTCAGCACTTTTGCACAGGTACAATCTGTTCTGTCTTATGCTTTCATGCAAGCATGATAGCACTGTTCCGACTTACAAATGTCTGGAATGGAAACAGAACATAAGTTGAAGACTACCTGTACCCACATCTGCTGTTATTAAAAAGATCTAACTCGCATTCTATCACTCTTCCAACAGTGATCAGGACTATGGTGCGTAAAAGTACCCCTCTCTCTTCCCCCCCCCCCCATATTCCCAATCTATGGGGACCCTGATTCAGCTGCTCTTTACTCAGTTAAAAGTAAGCCTGTCAGTCCTAATAATAACAGTCTGAACACCATGTTTGACCCTTGGGAATAGGACTTGGTGAGATGGGGAAGGACACTTCCCACTATATTCTATGCCAATAATAAAAGTGAGTGGGACATATACTTCAGAGTGTTGTGGGACCCCAGAACATGTAATAATGTAGTAATAATTTGAAGCAGTTCTAAACAGGAATAATTGAACAGAGGTCTGTATAAAATAAAGTGTAGATAAAACTTATATGCTGGAGAAACATTGTGTGATAATACTCTCTTGCAGATTGATACATGTTATGTTGTTTTTTTCTCGTAACATTTTTGTTAACAGGCTAGTTCAGTTTTATGTGCAGATTGGAAGCAAAACAATTGGTATAGGCTGCAACAAACCCAGAGCCAGGAATGAAGGTAAATTTGCTTTAAATTTCTATTTTTCTTTAACCTATTTAATACATTTTAAAGCATCTTGTTGAGACTATGTCTTTTTTGTGAACTCAAAGGCTTTTAAAAAATCTTAAATCAATAACAATTTGCTTCAAATTATTTTATTACTTCCTGTTTTACATTGGCAACATGCTTCTAATTGTGATGGAAGGGTGGATGGGGGACTCTATACACAAGGGTTCTCTGTGCCCGTTGCATACACCCCTTGTAGGATCCCTGTCAGTGACCCTGGGACCACCCAATGTCAGGTAGAGATGACCCTTGCCACCATACGGTCTGCAACTGCAGTGCTTTGCTTTTCCTTGTAGGATAGAGTGTCATCCATGCACTTATAGAGGAGAAAGTAAGAGAGACTAGAACTACTCCCTGCCCCTTGAGCCCCTACCCCTATATCAGGTCTGCTCCTCCTATCTTCATAGCTTTTGGTTTCTCAGTCATGCTACAGTGGGACAGAATGTTGGGGTCTGGCTTTTATAGAGAGACATGTGCATTTATTTCTTAGCAGTACAAGTCCACTCTTAATTTGCTTCATACTGGAGCTGGGAAAATATTCTTCTATTAGAATTACAGTATTATTATGTGTTTATATTTTTATGATGTCCTATTTTTTATTTGTTTTGGTTGGTGTTTTTTTCCTTGACGTGGAACTCGTATGTGACTGAAAGAAAAAAAACAACGCCCTGTATTTTGAGAAAATTGGAGAACATAGCCTTGCCTCTTGTCAAAACACTTACAGCTGGAGTATATGTAATTTGCCCTTGGCAAATTTCCCACCCTGGACCATTTTCTTAATCAAAATTGGCTGTGTGGATGAGAGCCGTACATAGTGAATTTCCTCACTTGATCCACATCAATGACAGCTGCTGGGAGGGAAATTCACTGTATGATGATCTTGATACATGTGGTTAAGTTTGCTTCACAATATGGTGGGTTGTGAGAAAATCGCAGCAACTCCAATCCCTGTGCAAATTTAACAGTTATAACTTCATTAGAAACAACATAGCAATGTTCTGTGATATCCACCATAGCCTGTAGATAGCAAATGGTTCTTTTTTACATTTTTACCACTGAATATATCGTATTAATGCTAACATAACTCTTCATGGTAAAGAACTCTAGTTTTTAGAGAGCAATAACTGGACATTTCAGCATCATTTGGAAATATAATTAGAGGATTTCAAACCCACTTTTTCTCAGTTCTTATGGTAAGAAAGTATTGTCATCTGTAGAGTGATTAAAAATGCAAGAGGAAAATTAATTCTTAGTTGCCAGTTGGTAAAAAAAAACATTATTATAAACAGTCTTCTGCTATTTATATGGGTTTTATGTATATGACCATACATTGATACCAAAACTAATTGTGCATGAAATAATGTGCTTGGTAGGGTACAAATCACCTCTGCATGATTCTGTGCTTAGTCCCCAAAGCTGGCTGCCATTTAGCCATAGATACTGCCATCTCCACAGGAGCTTTACAGAGATATGCAGAAACCAGTCACATCTTCTCTCACAACTTGGAAACCTTTGTGCGCAAAAGACCTTGCTCCCCATGTGATTTGCAACTCACAGATGTCTCTCAGCCTTAATATAACGCTGCCACTTTAAATGTAAATCTGCCTAAATCCTTGAACAGAGTAGTTAGATCTGGGAAATACAGATCCTGGCTCAACTAGTGACGTACATGTATCAATTGTACTGATGTACTATATATATATATATTGACATGCTCAGATGTGGTGTACGTCCTTTAAGAAAATAACTTAGAGAAGAAATTGTCAAATGGGGGAACCTTGCTGCAAGAGATGGAGCAGTCTTGCTTCGGTTCTGTACTTTTTCTCTCTCTCTTTAAAGGGTACATGAGCACTCCTGCCGTACAGGAGAAAATCACTTGTCTTTTCTTTTAACATACTAACAGCCCCATCCTATCCCTCACCATTGCCAACAATGCAGCTGTGCTGATGGAGCACTTGCTGCATCTAATCAGGAGGCCTGCCAGAGGTAAGTAAAAATAGCTCTGGGTAGGCCTCCTGGTGCCCTATGGATCTCCTCAGACCCACACCAGCTCTTTAGCTGGCATAAGTCCGAGAAGAGAAAAGGGGTGGGGAGGCCTGGGAAAGAGGGGATAGGATCCTGGCACAAGTCACTACCAGCAGAATCCATCCCCTGCCCTCCCCCTCTCCACCCCAAAACTCCCCCTGCTGTCCCCCTCCCAGTCCATGACATGTCCTCACCACCAATTTACTGGCACCGGCAGAGATTCTGGGAGCTGCTGCGCAGGTTCCAGCAGTGCAAGACCCAGATAGGATTGGACCATGGAACACAAAAAGCAAGGTATGGATCTTATAAGTAAATAAACATTTTTTAAAAAATTAAGTTCACCCTCTTTTTAAAAGACTGATAATTGTGTGCGTGTTGCAGAGAGTTTGTGTATCTTGTTATCAGTGGTAGCACTGGCACAGTGCAAGGGATATCTATGCCATTTACACAATCACTTCAAAAACTGAATAGCAATGCTGGGTATTAATGAGGGGGCAAGATCCAGCTCACTAAAAAAAAAAACCCAATCGTGATATGAATGCCAGGTTCCTGCCAGAAGTAGTGTCATCCATGCAGCTGAAGAGTTAAAATTGTGCCGTCTTGTCTCCAGAGCAGAACATCTGTACAAACCCTATGCAATTCATTCAGTCTTTTAATCTATGCCACAGCGTTATATAGAAGTGATAGGAGAGTTGTCTACACATGGTTCAACATCCAGCATTGAAGACTGAGCTTTGAATTACAGGTTTTCTGGAGAGTCTTAAATTGCTTCATTTTGACTTACAGGACTTGTAGTTCAATACTCAAATGACAATGGAATAAGTTGGTACTTGCTGCGAGAGTTGGACTTCATGTCATTCTTAGAACCACAGATTGTATCAATAGAACTTCCTCGTGAGGCCAAAACACCAGCCACTGCTTTCCGCTGGTGGCAACCTCAACATGGTATGTACTACCAAGACCAATTAGTATTACACATACAAATGAGTGGGTATCTAACTTTTCAGCTCTTATAATGGCTAGGAGAGAAGTTATAATTCTGTTAAATGAATGTTAACATTCCTATTCCTCAAAAATTGAAATGTTGTGCCTTGGCCTGGTCTAAGCTTAGGGCACAGTTCAGTTACATGGACTTACATCCTTGTAACCTCTGGCATGGGGTGGAGATGCACAGTGCCATGGAGGCCAAGCAAGGCTTCTGGGTGTTGCACTCAGTAGTGACATCATTGCTGAGCCAGGAAGCTAAGCAAGCTGCGGGGGGGGGGGGAGGGGAGAAGTGGGGAGGGAGGGAACAAGGTGGGCACGGAAAGCAATTGCACTGATTAGGGCAGGCACAGGGAGCAGGAAAGCTCAAAAGGACAAGCAGGAGGATCAGGAGACAGGAAAGAGGGGAGCCAGAGGGCAAAGAGAGGTTGGAAGCCTATGGAAGGAGGAAAGAGCAAGGAAGGGAGTTGAGCTAGAAGGGAACACAAGGAAGGAACATGGGAGAGACACAGAGATGGGGAAGAGAGAGCAAAGCAAGCAGGGGGAGAAGAGAGGGAAGAATACACCACAGGTGGGAGAGGATGGGGGAAAGGACAGCAGAAGGAGGGATGGAGAGGAGGAACAAAGAAGCGGGGGGGGGGAGAGGGAACAAGGAACAAAATTGGCACTCACTTTGGGGCAGTGTGCCCTGGTAAGGAGCAGCACTTCTGTTACATCCCTGTAACAGAGGCAGAACCTTCTAGCCTTCTTCCTCCACTTGCGTAAAGTCAGTGACAGGGGAAGGAGGAGGCTATGGATTTGGTGAGAGACTTCTCACTCAGTGCTAATTCCCCCACCTGATTTCTGCTATTTCCTCCATTGTCTTAATAAACGCCTTTCCTAAGCATCTGTTTGAGTCTCCCAGGCTCTCTGTCCCTCAAAGTCCAGACAACATGTCATTTCCCACTACACCATGTGACATGGACACTCTCCTGTGGGATGAGTAGGAGGGAAGCGGGACATCCACAATCCTGTTGATTGATTTAAAAATGCATAACTGTGTGATGAGTTGTGCCATTAGGTTGTTATAGCCCAGATTTCCATTTGTTTATAGGGAAACATTCAGCACAGTGGGCTTTGGATGACGTCCTTGTAGGAATGAACGACAGCTCTCAGACTGGGTTTCAGGATAAATTTGATGGATCTGTGGATTTACAAGCTAGTTGGTATAGAGTGCAAGGAGGCCAAGTAGACATTGATTGTCTGTCCATGGATACAGCTCTCATATTCAGTGAACATACAGGTAAGGCTTTCTTTTAACATGCTGAGACTTTAAAAAAAATGGTGATGGTTTATAGTTTTTGGTATCATGGAAATCATGAAACATTTGCTCATCAATCAAAGGAAGAAGGAGAATAACTTTTTTCCTGACACTTTTTTTTTAGGAAAACCTCGTTATGCTGAGACTTGGGATTTCCATGTGTCTGACTCTACTTTCATACAGTTTGAACTGAACATGGGCTGCAGCAAGCTATTCAGCGATTCCCATGGTATTCACTTTCAGTATTCCCTAAACAATGGAAGAGACTGGCATTTGGTGACGGAGGAGTGTGTTCCTCCCAGGATTGGCTGTCAACACTACACTGAGAGTTCAGTTTATATCTCGGAAAAATTCCAGAACTGGAAGCGAATTACAGTCTACCTTCCACCTGCAACAATGTGAGAATTACTGCCTTGATTGCATATAAATACACAAACTTTTTTCCTTGTCTTTTTTGCTATGAAAAAGGTTTGTGGAATCCAGCAGAATTTCATCTGACCATAACAGAAACTGTGAATTAATGATTTTAAGGATATACTAAACCAAATTACTTATTTGGAACTTATTAATTACACTGGAATGCTTACAAAGCGGGCCACCCAAGAGTAAAGGCATTTTGCACTCTAGCCTCCACAAAATAAAGTGTCTGAAGATTTAGGTATCTATGCTTTAGCCAAAACAAATTATCATGTCTTTCATCTTCCTCAAAGCTAAGAAAGATATTCTCCCATCACCATATGGGTGGAACTAGATGAGACAACAAATGCATGTTTGCTGCTGAAAATGGCAACCACACATTAGCACATAAAAAAGCCATGTGTTAGTCCATCTTCAGATGGTCTTGCAAAAAAAAGGTTCAAACATTAGTCTGCCCAAAACTGGGAGTGATCTACAGACACTTTAATGCTTTATTAGTGCCTCAAACTCTATACGTTCTCAAAATACAGTATATTGAAAAAGCAGTAGTCCATATAAATAGAATCTGAGACAAATAACTTGGTTTTTAAGTATGAATTAATCATGGCCAGCGATAACAGAGATTGAATGAGGAGTAACAACGGGATTAGTAGCCAGCCATGCTTAGGAGGGAAGAAGCCTTTATTGTTAAAGATCACATTAAAACAGTAAACATTTTTTTATATTCTTAATAACCGAAATAAAGCATTAATATGCTAAAATAGTATTTTAAGCATTTCATCTTCTGCAAGTGCAGTCTCTCCTCCTCACACACACAGTTTGTAGTATCTTCCCCTGCCTCTCATCCCTTTAACACCATACCTATGTGACTGTACCGAATTATTCTTTTAATCTGTGTTTTCCCAGGTCCCCAAGAACACGCTTCAGATGGATTCAATCTGATTATGCGCCTGGTGGAGATACATGGGCTATTGATAATGTTATCCTGGCCACTGGCTGCCCTTGGATGTGCTCAGGCCATGGTATCTGTGATGCTGGCCGCTGTGTGTAAGGAGACAAGCATTACATGCAATTTCTTTTTGTAGTGATGTGAATATTATGTCTTATTCGTTGATGACAAATGCTTGCACTTGCTCCCCACAATTTGTTGTCAGGTGTGACAGAGGTTTTGGAGGCCCTTATTGTGTTCCTGCTGCTCCTCTCCCTTCAGTTCTGAAGGATGATTTCAATGGCAATTTACATCCTGATCTTTGGCCTGAAGTATATGGAGCTGAAAGAGGAAACCTGAATGGTGACACCATCAAATCTGGAACTACTCTCATCTTTAAAGGGGTCAGATATTATTAGTGTTAAATGTGCTTTAAATATACATTTCATTTTTCCCCCATTTCTTGGCTCTTCCCTGCATGCCATTTCTGCCAATCTTCACTGGTCCAGTACATACCCACTTTCTTTCATCCCCCCCTTTTCCTTGAATCAGAGGCACCGTTAGGGATGGCGGGGGGCCCCGGGCACAGGGGGCACCAAGTGGAGGGGGGCGTCAAATTGCTGCTGAGTCCTGCCGCACTGCGGCCAAAAAGCACCCCCCCCCCAGGTTTTCCGGCACTTTTAGGTCGTCTGCAAGGTGGATCCTAATCCTAAAAGCGACCAGGGGGGTCTTTTTTGCAGTAGCGCGGCAGGACTCAGAGTGGCCAGACGACTTCTTCGTGTGAGCCCCCCAGGCACGGCAGCAGCAGGGGGTGCACCACAGGTGGCAATTCGGGCGGCGCGGGGGCGACTTAACTTTAAGCTTCTATCTTCATCTTCTGTGCATGCACCCCAGGCATGGTGGCAGCAGCTTGCCTGGTTGAGGACCAGCGAGACTAGGTGCCTCTCTAGCACACACGCACCTAGTCTCGCTGGTCGGTTGAGACTCAGCCAGACTAGGTGCGTGCGTGCTAGAGAGGCACCTAGTCTCGCTGGTCCTCACACAGGCAGGCTGCTGCCGCCATGCCTAGGGTGCGTGCATGAAAGAAGAAAGGAAGTAGATAGAAGCTTAAAGTTAAGTCGCCCCTGCGCCCCCTGAATTGGCTGGGCCCCATGGTGCACCCCAGGCGGCTGCCGTGCCTGGGGGGGTGCACATGAAGAAGCCGTCCAGCCGCACTGAGTCCTACCATGCTGCAGCAAAAATCAACCTCCCCCCCCCGGCCGTTTTTAGTGATAGGATCCACCCTGCAGACAGCCTAAAAGTGACCAGAAAACCGTGGGAGTGCTTTTGGCTGCGGTGCGGAAAATGGGGGGGGTTTCTCATTTTTAGGGCTTGGGGCAGGGCATGTGACATCACACCCCATGGGCGGGGCTTGTGATGTTTCATGGGGGTGTCACGGTCAGTGGGGGGTGCCAAGCCACCCGGGCTCCCCCAGCAGATGCTGGCTACGCCTCTGCCTTGAATACTACTGCCAGAACATTTGGAGGTTTTTTTTAAGCCATTTGTATCATATTCAGCCACATCTCGGGGTAACTTAAAATGTGCTTAACTGAGGTAATAGTTCTCACAAAGGACCTGTACTACCACAGTTTTCACATTGGGGCAGCGGCATTGGTTTGAAAGGATGCCTTATGTGAAAACTCACCACATCAGAAAAGAGGATTCCCTCTAAAGTTATGAATTTTTCACAGAGTTTATTGCAGGGAAAACTGAGGTGGGACAATTCCCTTTTGAGAACTTTAGTGCCTCAATTAATCATGTTTGAATCCATTTTTCGTTCCTTGCACTAACTTCATCTCCCATATTATAATATAAATGCCTTGACCTCACCTTTGAAATTCTTCGTAATCTTGATCTGAGTAGTTCCCTTGCCTTATTTATGTATAGTATTTATATACTGCCTTTTCTTTACAGAAAAGACAGGCAATCACATAGACAGGCAATCCTAAACCCCATTTTTTTCAAATGAGGTTTTTACAAGTTCTATGAGAACATAGACCCCTCAATTTCTAGATGTTTCCTTTTAAAGTGTAGCCACATCCTGGCTGTTCTTCTGCCTTCCACGCTTTTCGCAGCAGCTGCAGATCTCCCTCAGTCGGTTCTTAAGTTGTTATCCATCTTGCCAGCTGACTCCTATGCATTCCACACACCCCATGCTCAAAGTGCCTTCGCAAGATCTGTCAGCAGAAGCAGTCTCCCTTCCAAGCAACGACCAGGGCTGAACCTGCTGAGCTTTCTTCAGGCAGGGCAACAGCTCAACCTCCAGGCCACACCTCCTGCCCATTACTCATTTCTGTCCCATCTTCCAGCACCTTTTCTAACACCACCCTTCAGATCAATTTAGACTGGCGGAGTGCTGCTCCTCCAGTCTAGGGTGTCACAAATGTCCCATAAAGCAAGTTTGCGGCACCCGGCATGTTTGCAGCGCCAGCTCCAATGCTGGTGCTGCTCTACTTACCTCAGATTCAGAGCCACATCCACCAGAGCAGGTACATTCTCCGCCAGGCTGCAGAGGGGTGTGGGGAAGGCAGAATGGGGTGTTCCAGGGGGTGGGATTGGTCGGCCAGGCCCGGACTGGGGGAGGGATCGGCAGGGGAGGGATTGGCAGTATTAGACAGGATTGCACTGTAAATTTATAGTAATCCTTTTTCTCTCTGGGAAATAGTAACTTTCTGTCTCCTGTCTTTTCAGGAAGGTCTGAGGATGCTTGTTTCAAGAGATTTAGATTGTACTAATACAATGTACATCCAGTTTTCATTCAAATTTTTAGCCAAAGGTAAGAGAAATATTTGTTTTTCCTTCATATCAGCAGTTCTACTTAGTCACCATAGTTATAACAGATTAATATGATCAATTCTAACTTGCAAAAATGTAGGTACTCAGCAGATTGTTGGCAATTCTGAGGCCTAAGCAGGGAGCACTATACCATGACAATCAAACTGACACAGGGAGAGTAAATTACTATAGGATGCTTGGAGAAGAATCACTATATGTTGTAGTAGCTCCCCAACCAACTTGCAATTATTAGCATCAGCAAAAAAATGTAACTGTAAGAGAAGATTGGAAGTAATTCCCCTCCCATTTCAGCTTCTTCCCCCATTCCCAGTGGTGTCACTAAGTAGGTGCGGACCACACCAGGTGACACCCTCAGGAGGGGTGACACCACTAGTGGCCAAAATTGTGGAAACCTTTTGGAAAATTTGTATTTATGAATAATACCATAACGTTATTTATCATTGGAAAGGTAATTTAATACAGAATGTAATGAAACAAACTGTGTTGAATTATCTGTATTCTATCAAACATTATGGCCAAATAACCCGAATCAGAAAACACAACTGCCTTATTTATCAAAAAGTGGATTTCCTTAACTTAAACTGACCAATGAGACTGATTGTTCCAATAGCCAATGAGGCATTGTTATGACACAGCATGGAACCAATAAGGTGTTAGTATGAGTCAGCTCTGCGGGCCAGCGGGTGGCGCAGTTGGTTAAACCGCTGAACCATGAGCTGTCGATCGAAAGGTCAGCAGCTCGAATCCGCGATGGGGTGAGCTCTCGTTGCTTGGCCAGCTCCTGCCAACCTAGCAGTTCCAAAGCATGTTAATGCGAATAGATAAATAGGTACCGCTTGCAGGAAAGTAAACAGTGTTCCGTGTTCCAGCCGCATGCTACGCGCTGCGGCAAGGAGAGTCATGCCGGCCACATGACCATGGAGGCGTCTTCGGACAATGCTGGCTCTTTGGCTTTGAAATGGGGATGAACACCACACCCTAGAGTCGGACACGACTGGACTTAATTGTCAGGGGTCACCTTTACCTTTACCTATGAGTCAGCTCACATATCTATGTATCAGAGCTAATACTAGAACTCTTATTCAATTGTATGAGTGCGTCATCAAGTTAGCCACTAGTTTTTTGTTGGTTACTGATTTGTTGGGTGACCTGTACAGTTATATATTAAAATAAATAAATTTAATGGGGGTGACACCATGAGTTACCGCACCAGGTTACACCAACCCGTAGTGACACCACTGGGCAATGAGCTCTTGCAAACCCTAGTGACGCCTCTACCTGTTCCTTCTTCTCTTCATCTTTGTCCATCCCTCAAAGAGCTCTGCATTAGGTGTCCAGATTATTTCGCTATCATGTCATAACCTTCCTACCATAAACAGCTTCCATTGATCTGTGCTGAGAAACATGAGACTCTCCCATAAAGAACTTGTGAAATTCTATTGTTTTTCAGTTTCTCCAACTCCTTTGAATTGCAATTTTAGATCTGAAAGATATCCATAATCCTGAAATTTGAATTGTGTAATATTTAATATGTTCATATTACATTGTAAATTATCTTTTGGTACTATTTTAAAACAAAAGAGCGGCGAATATCCCTATGTTACTACTAGATGTGTCATTCTGTCCACCTCCCTGCAAATAAAACATTTATTTATTACGATATTTATACCGCCTTTCTCAATAGACTCAAGGTGGTTTACATAGGCAGGCTGATTTACATACAACTATTTTTCAATTAGATTTTTACAAACATTATTCCATGAGAAATCTCATAGAGACCTCAATTTCTCCAGATGTTTCCCAGCACAGTGCGGTCATCATCCTGGCTGCCGGCTTTTGCACTTTCCAAATCTTTCACAGGTAGCTGCAACCATGCTTCAGAGTAAACCAGTTAGTTACTCAAAGATGTTATCCTTTTTGCCCACTGACTCCTCCACAGAGATACTCCAGCAGCCTTCTAATCTCCCAGTCTCCCATCCACATTTATTAGAGATTTAACACTAGTAGACATTCCAGGAGATTAAAGAAACTTAGCCATTGGATATTGGAGACTCGCTTCAAAACATACAATGAAAGCCCTGGCAGCAGTGTCCTCTAGGATTTTGCAGCATCACAAAACCTCAAATTGTGACTACAAAGTTTTAGCTACTGCCATCTGTGTCTAGCTCAGGTTTTGTTTCTTTTGGGAGTTCCTATGTCATTTTTTGCAAATTACCAGAACTGTTATTTCTTTGGAAATCTGTTTGTGTGACACCTCATTCATAGCTCCAACCACATGGTAAACTGCCTTGCAATGGCTGTTACTTGGCTATTTTCTTCCCTTTGTTCTAGGTACCCCAGAGAGGTCACATTCTATTCTGCTTCAATATTCTGTCAATGGTGGCATCACTTGGCACCTGATAGATGAGTTTTACTTCACTCAAACAACAGACGTTCTCTTCATTAATACCCCACTGCCATACTCAGCACGAATCAATGCTACACGGTTCAGACTTTGGCAGCCTTACAACAATGGTAATGATGAATGATCCAAAACTGTATCATTTTGTAAATGTGTTGCTTAATTTTTAATGACGTTGTGTCAGGGTGTTTTTTGTTTGTTTTTGCTATACATTACAAGATAATTTCACTGTATTTGTTTTCATATTTCCCAGAATCCTGTATTCTGTTCTAAAATTAAATTGCAACATTTAATGTTAATGGAACCTATATAGCAGGAAAATGTGCTATTTTTCCTTTTTAACTTTAAAAACTGTTTTTTTACCTGTTTAAAACAGGTCTGATTTTCATTTAACTTTATACTTCAAATAGCTGTAAACATAGTTTATAAGTAGAAATGACCCATATCCATAGAAAGAAACGATATAGAAAGGTACTGTCATCTGTCTGTTGGGGAATTATGTGTCCCCTGCCTAACAAACCAGTGTCCTTCCTCAGGGCGAGAATAAAGTCTGGGAGAAGCTTTCAACTAAAACCTTGGCCTTGGCCAGACCACATCACTCCTCTTGGGTCCCTTGTGAAGCTGGGACAAGGCAAAGAGCAGACAAAGCTACGCGAGTGGGACGTAAAGCTAGAGGCAGTAGGGAGCAGAAAAGTTACATTTTCTCAGGCAAGGACCAGTAGCAAATGCAAAACTGGCAATAAGAATTCAGGTCAGCAGGAACCAATTACAACTATCAGTGGTTGGGTTGTTTGAGAAACATCATCAGAAAATACAATCTTCTACAATGATTCAGCAAGGAGGAGTTCTTGGTCAAGAACTCAGTGTGCTTGAGCTAATGTGAAGGTACCCAAAGAGTAAAAACCAACTATCTATTTCCTAAACATTTCATATTTATTATTTGGAATTCACATAAACCATGTCTGATCATCACCGTAATGAGATAATCTGGACAAGATGCGACTATCAACCCTAAATTGAAGAACAAATCCAAAAACGCAGATTGTGATGGTTTGGCCATGTTAGTAGAATGAGCACTAGTTGGCTGCCACATAAACTCCTCTGGCAAGAGAGATCTGCCCACTAATAGAGGGTCCAGCGGGCAGCACCAAAGAAAATGTGGCTTAAACACATCGAGGAAGACCTAAGGAACCAATGAATGACCATCAATGAGACTAGAAAATATTGCCACCAATCACCAAGAGTGGAAGCGTATCATGAATGACATACGGACTCCTGTGGCACCTACAATAGTATATTGATTGAAAGGACGGCCCTGCTCCCCAAGCGCCAGCTAAGGACTAAAGAGGAAAGATGTCTTATAAGAATGCTCTGTCCCCCCCCCTCTGTTTTTGCCTATTTTTCCTTATCTTTAGACACATCTAATGCCCCAGAAGCTCTGTGTTAGCTCAGCAACCTAAAAAACTGTTGGGACGTGTTTTGTGCAGCAGCCTTTGTTTGAAATGGCATTACCCCACAGCTATGTGCTTTAGTACATTGGGGGTCCTTCTTCATGTTTGGAGTGGCTAAGCCTCCAACTGAGATTGGAATGCGCCTTCTACTTCGGCAGCCAAAGCAATTTGTCTAGGTAAAGGGGTATGATGGAGTGGCCAGGTGGTTTCCACTCCTCTAGTCAGGTAACTCAATGATGTCATCAAACATGGCTTACTTAAGTTCAAGCATAGAGATGTTCATGCATATTCTGCCAGGTCTGCTGTGATTTCTAGTGTTGATTTGCAGAAAGCACATCTACTTACTTTCCAGTAAGTGCAGGGACCAGGATTCTTGGGACAATATAAGTAGCAAGCAATGAGAACTCTATTTTTAGCTAGAAGCATTTAGGGAATTTATTTTGTTTGGTTTGCTCGTTTTCACTCCAAACCAGTCAGCAAAATTCAGTTTCACTACTCCGGTGGGGGTTTGTGTGCTTTGCTCTAGAGTAGCATCCCACTTCTCTCTGCTGGGCATTATTCATTTAGTCAAGCTTTTCTTCATGTCCATTCAGCCTAGTTCATGTATTTTCCTTCAGCCTCTTTGTACTTTCCCCAATCCTCTTCCCCCCTTTTGTTCAATTCATTTTCTTTTTGAATTTTTAATAAACCAGTTAAATTTTGACTGCTTCATGCCTCATCCATGTTCATGGGTAATGGGCAGCCCAATCTTGCCTAACATTTAGACCCTGCTGGACTCAGGTGTCGCAAATGTGCCATAAGGCACATTTGCATCACCTGGCGAGGAGCCCGTGACAGCGAAGAGGCTGGCGCCACTCTCCCCACTCCAGATTCCCAGGAGTGCCTACCAGGGAAGGTAGGCTCTCCGCCAGGTGAAGTAGAGGTGGGGGAGGGCAGAACAGGGTATTTCAGGGGGTGGGATTGGTTGACCGGGCCCGGGAAGGGGGGGAGGGATCATTGGTGAAAACTCCACCAGAATCCTATCCCCCTTCCTGTGCCTGTCTGCTGCTACATGGGCCGCTTGAATGTGGACCAGCAAAATAGCTGGTGCACACCCAAGTAACCTCATCGGGGCGGCTGGGACTTTACCCAGGGGAACAAATGTTCCCTTCTCCTGAGGTGACCTCCCAGGCAGTCTTTTTGTGCCCTGAATGCAGTGCAGGCTGCACCGGTCTCACTGCATTGCAGGGCACAAAGTTAGACAGGATTGCGCCCTCAGTTGGTTGTCACATCTGATTGCTCAGAGACACTACTGTGGTATTGATTTTAAATAAGAGCCCCTGGGATTCTGTGATCTCCTAGGAAGGGATTTTTATCCAGATGGTCCTTCTTGGCTTACTCTCTATATAGCCTGGGATGGTGGCAGTGGATAGAACTACCAGGTTCCTTCCCCATCCAGCTGCTCACCCAGTAAAAAGGGGAAGTGAAGACCAGAAAGTGGTACATGTGCGCTAACAACTAAGCACTACTCCCCTTGATCACCCTGCTTTCTCTCTGTACCTTCCCGTGACAACAACAAAGCCTATTAATATCTCTATGCATTGGGGGGGGGAGAGAAATGATTATCCATAGTATTAACTGATTAATGGTTTGAGGTCCAACGAAAGTCTTGCCCCAGGGCCTTAACCTGGTGTCAGCGTGGTCTGTAGTAATACATTTTTTTCACTTTTTTCTTAGGTAAGAAAGAAGAAATCTGGATTCTAGATGATTTTATTATTGATGGAAACAACCTTAAGAATCCTGTTATCCTCCTGGATACCTTTGATTTTGGTCCAAAGGAAGACAACTGGTTTTTCTATCCTGGTGGCAACATTGGACTTTATTGTCCATATTCTTCCAAAGGAGCACCGTATGTATTTTAAACTATATATCTCAGATATATCTCAGGTCACTTACAAACAGTGCAATCCTATGCATGTCTACTCAGAAGTAAGTCCCATTGTGCTCAGTGGAGCTTACTCCCAGGTAAGTGTGTTTAGGATTGCAGCCTAATAGATATTGATAATTTAGTTGTGAACTATAACTTTGGTTTCTTTAATAGAGAGGAAGATTCTGCTATGGTATTTGTTTCAAATGAAGTTGGGGAACATTCAATTACGACAAGGGATTTGAACGTGAATGAGAACACCATAATCCAATTTGAGGTACTTATTGCTGCATTCTTCTCTTCGTGCTTATGGCATATTAGTCTTTCTTAGCCTGTCCTGTATTTTTAAAGGATAGGAAACAAATTCCTGTCATATTGAAATATTCTATAAGTTTGTAGAATTAGCTCAATTGATAAAGAAATAAAAAGTCTGCTAAATAAATAAAAAGTTCTTAGTATACGTGTCACTAAACACTTGCAGTATTTTGTCTTATAATTTGATCTATTATAGTAAAGCAAGGAAACATTGTAGGTATCACAATTTGTTACAGTACCCTTGGACAGAACTATAAGTTGTCAGCAAGAAGATGTAGACAAAAAATAGCATTCCTATGTTGAGGTCTCCTTCTCTGTCGCCAAAATGTGTAAGAAATCTCATCTGTGTTATGATGTCATCCCACGGTGTGTTTCCTTATCTCTAGTTTACTGCCATTGGCAGGGGCAGAGAGAGATGAAGTCATGACAAAGGTGAACATGCCTATATATAGGTGATGCAGTATCCACATGTTGATTATAACATGTGGTTCAACCCTCAGTTCTACTGCCAGTAGTGTATATTTGAAGATTCTAGGTTTAAAATTGAAAGTGAAGCATGTTACACAGATTTGTACATATTTTGCTAATGCATGCAAACATTTGTAGTCACAGCACATCCCTGTGTAATTATAATAACAAGCAGCTGAAAATACACCTTATATATACATATATATATTCCTAGAAAATTTGCTTTGGCTGTGTATTCATGCACATTCCAATTTGTCATGACAACTCATTAATAATATATAGAATGCAAACTGTTTTCTGTTTTAAAATATAGATTAAAAGCTTGTTTACCACATGCCTTTAAACTCACATTCAAACAGAAATGAGTCTTCAGAGATTTTACCCCATAAGACCTACATGCACATCTTGGCATCTGGTGAAGGCATTTTGCTTTTGTAAAAAATTTAATGTCTTTACTGAGGGCTTAGAAGATGCTGATAAACAAGAAGTTATTATGCACAATGCACTAAAAGTTACCATCCCACACTTCTGGATTCTAAAAACTAGATCTGCTTTATCACATCCTTTAGATTCCAGATCAGTAAGTACTTGACCTAGATATAGGAAATTAATAGACTTCAAGTGCCTTATGGCACCGTTTCTCAAAGTTCTCCCTGTGAGGTGGGGAGAACCCTGAGTGTTTGCGGGGGCGCGGACAGTGGCGGCGATCCCAGGGATTGCTGCCATCACCGCTAAAAAAGCCCCTGAAACAGCTGTTTTAGTACTTAGTAAACGAAATGTCATATTTCTCAATATAACATCCATCTCAATCAGTGGGCTTGACAAATTCTCCAAGTCAGTTTTGCCACCATCTCTACCTTCCATCCAGCAGTAGACAATGCCCCCCATTTTCTCTCACCAGCTAGTGAGAATGTTCTTTATGGGTTTATTCAACTGCTTCCATCATGGAGTCTGTTGTTGGTCTTGTCCCAACTTATGGGCAACCCATTTCAACCTATGGCCACAGTGACTTACACTTGCTCACCTTCTACACTGTATTTCTGATAGCCCTTACCTCAGCATGGAAGGCAGCAAACTGTGTGCACTACACTTTGACCTTCCATTCATCAGATTTCACCTGGACAAAGTGGTATTGAGACTATATGCTGTATTTTTGCCTAAGGTGGTCTCAGCATTTCACATTAATCAGAACTCTTTTTTCAAAGCTGAGCTTCAGAAGAAAAAGAGTTCTGCACACATTGGACATTAACTCTTTCCCTGGTAACACATAGGTAGTCTTTTATCAGCCCCAAGTGATACAGTTCTGTTACTTGATGAGGTCTAAAGAAAAATATATATGGAACTTGGGAAGGAAAATCAGGAACTTAGCTCCATTTTGCACCTCACCATCTGTCATTTTAAGTTAACTCAGTCAGACCGTTGCTTCGGCGGCTACACTGGCTGCCGGTTTGTTTCCGGGCACAATTCAAAGTGCTAGTTTTGACTTTTAAAGCCCTTAATGGCTCAGGTCCAGGGTATTTGAGGGACCGTCTCCTTCCTTATAATCCGACCCGTACTCTGAGGTCATCGGGGGGGGGGCTGTTAACTGTGCCGCCATTGACGGAGGTGAGGGGGATGGCGGCGCGGAATAGGGCCTTCTCGGTAGTGACACCCCAATTATGGAATTCCCTCCCCCTGGAATTAAGAACAGCTCCCTCCTTAGAGACCTTTCAGCGGGGCCTTAAGACATTTTTATTCAGGTTAGCATTCAATGTCTGACATGGTGGGCTGGCTTTTTAACAAATGGCTTTTAACAAGTGTAAATATAGGTGACCCACTGGAGCTGTTTGTTTTAATTGTTTTAATCACTTGTTTTTAATCATTTTTAATGTATATAGGTATTTTAATATTTCTATGGTAAGCTGCCTTGATTGCCCTTGCTGGGAGAAAGGCTGGGTATAAATTCTTTAAATAAATAAATATAAAATAAAGGAGGATGTAAAGGGGATTTAAGTTCCCTTTCCCTCAGAAAGCCTCTCGTTCTGCCCTCCACCACTGCTGCACCAGTGGAGGAGCTGGGTAGAATTGCGCTGTCATTCACATATTCTCAAAAACACCCAAGTCTTCCAAAAATAGTTGTAAATGTAAAGACATAGTTGGGAAGAGAGTTCATTCGTTGTACCTGCATCCTCCATTGTTATAGGACTGATAGAGCCCTAGAAAATATCTGATATTTAAGAGTGTTATCAGTCACACGGATCAAGAATGCTACCCACACTGCTGGTATAAACGTTTATTCTGGTGAGCTGAAGGGGTCAAGAGAATGGGATAAAGAAGGAGAAGGAAGTCAGGACAAGTGAATGTGTAGCAATTCCTCTGCCTGATTTTGATCCGTCACACTACACAAAGTTTGTAGATGGAGATAATAGAGACATAATTGCAAGCAAAGAACTGTAATAAAGCTTTACTTCTTCTTGGATATTAGAACAAAAACAAGCCAAATAATCCTCCCCAATTTTCCTTTTTCCCTCCATTCACCACCTCATGCTATTTCAAGTCTCTGTAGCCTATTTCCAACACATCAACCCTCTTAGGGAGAAATTGTGTCTCCTGAAAACAAAATTCCTTCTATATCTCCTGCAAAAGGGTGCAGCCTTTTATCCTGTTGATTACTGGGACAAAACACTCATAGACTTGGGCTGTGCAATTGACTGGCTTTTGTCTTATTCTGTTTCAGATTAATATTGGCTGCACCACAGATAGCTCATCTGCTGACCCCGTGAAACTGGAATTCTCGCGAGATTTGGGGGCAACCTGGCACCTGCTTCTCCCTTTATGTTATAGTAGCAGCAGCTACCTCAGCTCTCTATGCTCTACTGAGCATCATCCAAGCAGCACTTACTATGCTGGAACAACCCAGGGCTGGAGAAGAGAGGTCATCCACTTTGGAAAGCTACACCTCTGCGGGTAAGTAAATTGCCTTGGTGCTCACATCACTTTTATCTTTATTTGAACGTTTTTGTATTACCGAGCTACTGTAAAAAGAGGCTTACTGTCTCTCGCTGATCATAAATGCATTTACTAGGAAAGAAGTTCTGTTAATTTCTGGGGAACATATTTCAAATAACAGTGCTTAGGATCGCAGTCTAACAACCTAATCCTAATATTATTTGGAAGCAAGTCCCATTGACTTCAATAGGATCTAGATCAAGAAAGTAGTTTGGGAATGTAGGGCAGAAATATTTTCTGCCATTCTAGTAGGGGGGGAGTAAATAGTTTTTCATGGGAAGTTAAGATGTTTCCACAATTATTCAAAATTTGCAGTTGCCCCACCCACAGGTTCTGCAGGAAGGGCATTCAAAATTGTCACAACCTTATCCAGAAAATTGGAAATATCTCATTTCTTTATAATCACAAAGCAAACATTCATAACTCAAATTAACTGTAATTTAATGCCATGTAGCTTCAGGTTTTTATAATTGATAAGAACAGTTGTTGAGATGCTGAGTGCAAAAAAGCAGTGGGGAAGCCCACATCTTAGAAATCGTTCTTTACAAATTACTCCTCAGAATGGCCCCAGTCAAAGTTTGGCTAGGAACCAATATTGTAGAATGTGAATCTACTGACATTTGAGGTATTGAAGAACTTACATACTATGCATACAAATGCATACACTATTATATGCAAATAAATCATGTGCATTTATTTATTCAGTCAGTTGTCAATATGTATTTGAGTAATTACCATTTAATAAACCCTGAGGTGAGCAAGCATTCAATTGTGAGGTGGTGTTTTATATACTACAAAACAAGGCTAATCACTAATGTGACAGCTAGAGGTGGGAGAAAATGGCTTTTTTTGTTGTTGTTGCAGATTTCAGTGTTTAACCAAAATGAAATAGCAGAAAGCAGTGTTATATGTTTTTATTCCAAAATTTTCCTATTTGTATCAATTATGACCACTTTAAAATAGGTAGATGGTATGGGTTGTACAGTATCAGCAAATGAAGAACGAAGCAAAATTACATGGTTTTATTTTCTTTTTCGCAGATTTTTTTTTTAGCAAAAGCGGTGTTATGTGTTTTTATTACGTTATCACCATTTCTCCTGCTGTTATCTCCAGCACATACAGTTTTCATGGATCTTATACAATGCAGCTCGCACCAAGAAAGTGTGCATGCTATAGTTTCATACGTATCAGTCATATTCACAGGTATAATCTGATGTCCATGTGTCCACCACCACCTGATTCTCACATTTTTGTCCAAGCTCAACAAAAGTTGTAAACCAATTGGACCGCCACTCATTTTCATGCTTCAGTTTATATGTTAATATATATTTTATTACACTTCAAATGAGACTAATTTTACACTCTACAATATTGGTTCCTAGCCTAATTTTGATTGAGGCCATCTCTGATATGCCATTTATAAAGACATATGTGGATTTTATGTGGATGTGGATGTGGATTTTATTTATGGCTCAATCCTATCACACACACACACCCCGTTGGTGCAGCCACGCCGAAAAGGCGTGCACTGTATCCAGCGGGGGGGGGGGCAGAACGGGAGGCTTCAGAAGGGAAAGGGGATTTAAATCCCCTTACACCTCTGTAAGCCTCCCACTTTGCAGTGGGTCTTCCCCTGGTGTAAGCGGCGCAGGCCTCCTCGAATGCGTGCCAGCTCTGGAGCTGACACACATCCGGGGAGGCCGTGTAAGGCTGGCACTCAGGATATCGACACAACCCAGCACCAATATCCCCGCCCCTTCCCAACCTGGGCTGGCCAGTGGACCCCTCCCTCACCAGCCCTCCCCACACACCTGCACTGACCAACGCGGGTCGTGGCTCTTACGGCACAGTGAGCAGTGCTGGCCTCGGTGCCAGCGCCGCTTACTGGCAAGGAGTAGCAAATGTGCTTTATGGCACGTTTGCGACTCCTTGAGCCGGCAGCCTGTAGTTAGGCAGGATTGTGCCATAAAGGAAGTATCCAGATTTTTAACAGAGTGGTGATCCATTGTTGGAAGATCCATCCATGAATAGAAGGGAGAGTTGCACTCATGCAAAACGGTCTTGCAAGAATAGGGGTTCCCCTATGAGTGCAGCTCACCTTCTGTTCAGGGAAAGAACTTCTGATGACAGAGCACTGCTCCACTAGAGGTTTAAATGCTGCCTTATGGGTAACGGAAGCCACCAGATGGTCTCAGATGCATTTATGCATCATAGTAGGCATCTTGTTTCTTTAAAACATATCGTGACAAGCAACTTTGAGAGTGCTACAGAGAAAGCATCCCCACTGGGCATGTGACTTCACATTTGGTAGTGAAATACAGCAGAGCTTATGATCCTATCTGAAAAACTGGAACAAAGTCTGAAAAAAAGACGTTGAATTATTAAATGGAAGGTTTAATTTTTAAATATGAACATGCATCTTTAATTATTGTTAACTCTTGAATGTCTGGAAATTGCTTAGCTCCGCATCCCTGCATGCTCAACCCTAATTTGCTGATCTTTTCCTTAGTCCTTCTTCAGAAGAAGAGACCCAGATGCATATGCCAGTCTGTTACATATAACTTGCCAACATCACACATACATATCCCAGATATTTTCATTTTTTGGTTTTCTCTTTCCTATTTTCCTGTCTTTCAGCGTGGAGGTAGTGCAAGCTAGTTTATCTTTCTACCACTCCTCCAGCAGCAGCAGAAGTTCCACTGAGTCAGGAACCTTTAGTAGTAAATATGAATGGAACCATCTTTCCAGGTTCAGCCCAAGACCTTCTGCTCCTGAGGTGGCACCCCAAAGGCCACCTTCCTTACCTAGTGGCACATCAGCCACCACCTCTGCTGCTTCTGCTGCCACTCCCTGAATTCAAAAAGAAAGAATGGAAGGGAGCAGAAGAGGACATGTGAAAGAGTGTAGAGTGGTGGGCTGGGGCATCTGCCAACTTTTTAGCCCACCATTTTCATCATCGTCGTCATCGTCCATACTTCTGCTCCATTCTCTTGTTCCTTTTCAAATGAGGGAGCAGGAGCAGTGGAGGTAGATAGAGGCAAACACTCCTGTCAATCTGCTGCTCAGTCAGCCTTGTGGCCTGCATTGTTTCCTACTGCAACTTCCGGCAATTCAAAATGACATGTACAGTAGCGCCCCGGTATCCGTGGGGGATAGGTTCCTGGACCCCCGCAGATACTGGGAACCCGCGGATAGGGGGAACGCTATCCCCCATGGATGTGAATCCGCAGCTAGCAGATCCGCAGATATGGGGACCCCCGTGTATAAAGAAATATTATGCCAACCCCAGCTCAACCATTTTAGTTATTGTATTAACCAAATAAATAACTCCTTTTTATCCTCCCTTCCCTTTCTCCATGCTGCATTTGTACATTCTCTATGGTGGAAACAGGCAACACAAAACCTGAGACCCATATTTTCGGTTGTGGGGGATATTGATGGGGCTGTTCCTTGCATAATTTTGTAAACTTGCTCTCTGAATTTCTCACACTTATGGTGTTTTATGGTACACACTTATGGTAGGAAGAAGGTATTGCTTATATTTTTACAATCAATGCCCATGCATGGAATCATTCTCAGAGCACTTTACATAAAAATAATACAATAAAATAGCCGTTAATATAAAGTTGTTACTTTCTTTCAGATTAGTGAGATTCAGGTGGTACCAGGGATTTTATCCCGCTGGGTCTCAACCTGTGACGTGGGCCATTGACAATGTGTACATTGGGCCTCAGTGTGAGGAGATGTGTAATGGACATGGCAGTTGTGTCAATGGGTCAAAGTGCATCTGTGATCCTGGCTATTCTGGACCAACTTGTAGAATAAGCACTAAGAATCCTGATTTCCTCAAGGATGATTTTGAAGGTATCTATGCCTGACTGATTGTCTTGTTCATTATGATGTTAGGATTTCTGTGTACAGTGGAATGCATTTCAGCTATCAAGAAGGTCAGGCTTATTAAGACCAAATGTACCTTGTTTTCTTAACGTGTTACTTTAGTGAGACAACTCCACATTTAGTTTCTACTCATTTTGCATCAGCTCAGTTCCCTTCCCATTATCTCAGTCAGCTCCTGCTTTCCTCTGAGCAAATGGGTAGACTCTCCCTCTCTGGACAGCTTGGGAGAAGCTGTCAGGGATTAGAAAGAGAGAGAAGAGCAGCCAAGAAACTCTTGTTGCCAGGCACATCATACAAATCAAGGACACGTCAAACACTTCCAGAGGTCTTGCCAAACTGTTAATGAACAAAGATTCAATCCTATGTACATTTACTTGGAAGTAAGCCAACTAAACAGAGTAGGACTTATTTCCAAATAAGCGCACACAGGATCAGGCACACAGCCTGCTTCATGATCAAAATCCTTCCTTGCACACCAACTACTGTTAAGTATGCGGAGGTCCAGCACCCGATCCGCAAGGACATGCTGTAATGCTTTACCACCTCCGGAGGCCCCTTCTGGGTGGTGCCAGGCCCACAATGCACTCCATTGGCCTCCACAGGCCTCAGGACACCTTAGGGACATGACTTCCATTTTACTTCTGGTTTGCGCCTGTGGCTTCCAGTCGCTTCCCCAAGGCCTCCAGAGGTCCGTGGAGGCCAATGGAGTGTGTCATGGGCCCAGCACAACCCAGAAGCAGCCTCCAGAAGGTGCATTGTGGCGCAACATTGTGTATGGTGCTGGACTTCAGCATCCACAGATTTTGGTATCCGTGTGGGGGGTCCCGGAACCAATCCCCCGTGAATACTGAGGGCCCACTGTATCTGTACATCTCAAAAGATTGTAAGAGCCATAAAATCTACATTGTGGCACTGACTATTTTAATGGATAGGTTCAAGCATTTCTTTAACATGTGGAGCATGATTCAGCCAAAGTTAAGCTATTTAAGTCTCACTTAAATTAGACATTAATGAGAATGATATATGCACATGCTTAACTCTCCTATTGAAATCAATGGGATATGTCTAATTTTTTTCCACTGAAAACAATGGGGCTGAAAACTACTTTATTTTGGCTGGATCATGCCATGGTGTCTCCATTACTATCCAATTACCGAATCACCTCTCCATCCCTTCATTTTCCATGATACAGGTTACTTCCAACATTATACATTTGGTTCATGAGAAAACAACCAGACTCTTTCTTGAAGTCTAAAAACAAAAACTATGGTGTGTATTTTATTTAATTCAGATTTTTTCTGGGTTTCCAGGAAAGATGTTAGGGTTGAAAAGTGCTTGTACAAATATGTGTTCACTTTACACCTAATGATTTATTTATCTCACTTAACTGTTCTAGCAGAAAGCCTGCAGGCTAAATCCTAAATAACTCTATCCTGTGCACTCAGGTCAACTAGAGTCTGATAGATTTTTGCTGGTGAGTGGCGGAAAGCCATCCAGGAAATGTGGGATCATGTCTGGAGGAAACAACCTCTTCTTTAATGAAGAAGGTTTACGCATGCTGATGACACAAGACCTGGATTTGTCACAAGCCAGGTAACATATTTTTAATGTTTACAAGTTTCCACTGAGACATTGAAAATCTGTGGTCTTTTTTTTTTTTTAAGTATAGTGCATTTCTCTTCTACCAAATGCATTAATGTGGACTCATTTTGTACAGCTCAAGATCTAGCGCATGTTATGCACAGAGTCATGTCACCTTGGCTGCTGCCAGAAAAAAACTCTGCCACTTTTAGCATTCCAGCCACAGCACCCAGATCTGTGAGGATCCTGTACCCACGTTCAGCACTCATGAGTTCCAGGGCTGCATTATGACTTTTGTGGGCCCTGGGCACTTTTGTCTTCGTGGCCCCCTCCCACCATAATAATATTGATACTAAAATTTATTTTTGATATATAATTTTAAATATTTCAATATTTTTTATGTTTTAGGCAAAATGTAATAGGTTTTTGTGTGCCCTAAAAGTTTCTTTTTTTTTCCTCATGGGAGAAAAGGATTAAAACATTTTCTTTGACCCTATACGTTCATTGTTTCTTCTGATTTTAAAAGAAATTAAACCATTTTCGTGGGCCCCGAAAAGTATCATGGGCCCAAGGCACTGTGCCTTGCTGTGCCTGATGAATAAGTCGGCCCTGATGAGTTCTGCATGTGTTCGCTTTTAAATGCTCCCACAACCAGTTAATTATGACTGGTGGCAGTAGAATTCTGAAAATCAATCCATGTAGAGCTTAGCTCATGCCCCAGAAGCTGTCACTCTGTCCCCTGGTATATGATGTCAGGGCTGGAAATAATTTCAGGGTGAGTGTTATCCAGTAGATTTCGTGCACTGATAGAGATGGGTCAGTTGGTGCTTTGTCAGGGTTGACCCTACTTCTAACATTAGGCAGGATGGGGCAGCCTAGCCTATCAAGCAGATTTTGAGTTACTAAGAGCTGCAATTGTTTGTTTGTTAGTTTATTGGTTGCCACCATTGAGTAGTGAATGAGATGGCATTTGAATTTTTTTGCCTCAAGCACACCAACGTTTCTTGAGCAATCTCTACCTTTTGCATGACACAAATGGTAGCCTTAATCATTGTCATTTATGCCCAATCTTTGATGGATACACCAAAATGTGGTTGGCAAGATTAGGACACCAGCATCTCTTGCCTCACACTTTTGCTTTGATAAATAACATATTAATCTCATCACATTGTTGCATACTGCTCTGTTAACAGTGAGCCGCATCATGAATCATTGTTGAGACTGCAGCGCTTATTGCCAGAGTACGTTCTCATCCATCAATCTAAATTCCCTAATATCTGGAGCTAGCTTTGAATTGTCGACATTTGTTAACAGTAATTCACGAACAGATTCTAATCAAGCTGTCACCAGTTAATTGGAGCACAGCTATTTAAAAACAGTCATTTTTAAATTTTGCCACTTGGGAAACTGTTTAGGCCTTATTCTGTGAAAAAGGACACGTCTAAAACATGAAGTTATAAAAGAACTTGAACTAATTTGAAATTAAACTCTTGTTTACAAATCACTGAATGGTTCTTAACCAATTATTTTTCCATCACTTAACTTTTTGTATCAAACAAGTTTTCAGTTTCCTGCAGACTTGTGCATTGACCCTTAGTAAGCATCTACCTTGCAACAAAAAACTGATTAAATACTCTGTGGAAATTGCATTTTAATATGCCCTTTGTCTCTTTTGGACTTGAATTATTAGCATAAAGGCTTAAAATGCTGCCTTTTACTACACACTCTCATCCTCTGGTATGGGGCTTAATTTAGATGTATTACATTTTTTTCAGAAAAACAATAAGCCATGCTGCTAAGAGGTAGAGTTTTATAGGTTAAAAGGTCATGTAAAACTCTACCTCTTAGCATTATGTCTGGTCATGAAAATATCCATGCTACAATAAGCCATGCCTTTAAGATGAACCATTGCAAAATGCAATATCACATGCACAGCTATGTTACATTCCCAGATTATCTGCTTCAAAGTTAGAAGAGTGTTTTGTTAGAGCTTGGGAAACACAAATCCCAGAAATGTCTGCAGTAATTTGATTTTCAAGTTTGTTCTAAAATTAACAGCACTATTTAACAACAAAGCATACACAAGTCCTTTTATGATATCACATTTGATTAAATCACAGCATGTTAACCTCTTGTGGAGCTCAAATCATTGTCCGGTATCTCCTTTGGACTCCTAATGGACTATGTCCAGATTTTTTAGCTAGATGGATGGATGGATGGATGGATGGATGGATGGATGGATGCTGTGTGGAAAAGAGAGGCAGAGAATGCTTTTCTTTGCATGTGGGAGAAGGAAAATAGAGTTTCCACCCTTTGTGAATGAAGAATGTAGTATGTACTACAAGATTATTTCTGTGGTTCTTCAGCATTGCCAGTTCCCACATTAACTTCACAGTCTTGTTAACATGCTGTCACAAAATATTTTCACATGGCTAACACCATTCCCAGATTGGTATGCCATGCAGCTGCTTATTTTCATGCCCTGTGTTTTGGCAGACCACACAGCAAATGTCCAAGAATATTGTGATTGGATCACATACAGATGCCAATGGCTATTAGAAATGTCAACCAGTTAAAGATCCTAGACAATTCACTGACTCAGTTTTAGCCAAGCAACTGATACACTTATTTTAATATCATAATAAAAGTGGGTTTTTTTAAATCCTGAAAGATAGTGACATGTTTCCATAAGTTTGAAACTTTAATTGAGCAAAGATCCATATGCATTTGTTTACATTGTACTCTATAGGGATCTTTGATATTTATACTTTAGTGCCTCTACTACACTTTGGTACCTCTCTCACATGGCTGATTGGTTCTGATTTCCTTCTGAAGTTACTCATTTGTTTAATAAAGTGTAGCCAAGCAGCTTCCCTCCTTAAGCAGCAAATTCCGCTTTCCCTCCTTAACTACAGATAAATGGTACTGGTACTGATATTATTAATGGCCCGATCCTGTTGAATCCCTTACCCCGAGGAGACCTCCAGCATATTGAATTTCCCCCATGGGATGCAGCATAGCTGGCACCACTGCATCACCGCACAGAGATTTACAGTACAATCCTGCGCAACTATCTAGCGGGCGGCCCAGGCCGCCTGCCGAATCCTATCCCCATTCTGGACTGCTCTGGAACAGTTTGGAGGTCTACTCAGGGAAAGGGGATGTTCGTCCCCTTCCCCCGGTATAAACTGGGGAAGGCCCAATGGACCTCCTTGGATTTCCGCCAGCTAAATAGCTAGCAGAAGTAATTGGAGGCCATGTAACAGCCAAGCCAGTCCAGTGGGAGACAGGGATATGGCAGACGCCCTTCCCGCCCCCCGGGCCGGCTCGGCCAATGGCCCCCCTCCCTCGCTGCCCGGACTGCCCCTGTGCCTGCTGGGGGATTTCTTTTGCCTCCGGCAGCCGTGGGTACATTCCAGCAGCAGAGTGAGAACGACCAGCCTTGCGCTAGCCGCCCTTACTCCCAAGTTGTCGCGAACGTGCTTTACGGCATGTTCATGATGGCTTCCGGCAGCGGAGCGCGTGCTCCGCCACCGTTTTTTTCCGCAGGATTGCGCTCTTAGTTAGGATTGTGCTGCCCAGCTGTAATCCTATGTACACTTTCCTGAGAGTAAGCCCCATTGAAAACTGTTGGACTTACTTCTGAGTAGACATGCATAAGATTGTACTGTAAGACTAAGCAGGATTTCTCTTTAACCAGCATTTGAAACCAAGGTTTGAAGTTGGTTAGCAAACCTTGGGTAAAAAGAGAGTCTGCTTTGCCTTAACAATTGTTAGTATTGGAACTGGGATTAAGACAAAAGGGCATAATTTGTTCCAGGGAAGGGATCAACTACAGAAAGGAAGCATGAAATCCTGTTACCCATTCTCAGTCTCTTGAATGCAGCCAAAATATTTGATCTTTTTGTGTATACACCAGACCGAGTTTAAATAAAGTGAAAAAGAATGGGGGATGACACAGTGTTTATACATAGAGGTACAAGTTTGTATTATTCTGTTACCAAATTGAAAGATACTTCAGTTGTTTATCTGTTGATTGTTTCTCTTTGGAATAATCTATCAGCCTATGTATTTAAAGTGCATGTCTGGTTTCAATGCAGGGTAATTGTACAAATCTTGTTTTGTGTTTTATCACACTCAAAATATTTCCTCACATTTTGTGTTATAAAAAGCTGTTTTCTGCAGATCACAAATCTTGGGAAGCTTGACAGACTTTTTCTTTTCCTTCATACTAAATAATGATTATAGCCTAAGGCCATTTGTGTGTGTGTTTTGTCTTTTATAATCTGTGCTTCTGGGCTAAAATGGTGAATTCAAAGGTAGGATTAAATTTACTGAGATCCACATTATATAAATAAGTCCATCTATTTATTGATTGCATAATAATGCCTCAAGGATATATAAATAGCTTTGTTGTTCAGTTCTCTGATGCTGCTTCAGTGAATGACCAAAGACAGAAATACTAAAAACTATTTACTGTACTAGAAATTATGACCTAAAAAGAGGAAGCCACAGAACCTCTTTTGATGTATAGTCTGCCTCAAACCACCCATTTCTCATCCCAGAATATTTGCTCCCCATAATCCAAGGAGAACCCAGTTCTTTATCATGAGACTATAGCTGCCTAATTATTTCTGGCAATGAAAGTAAAATTGTCCTAAAGAAAATACCCCCAGACTTTAACTGAGAATGTATTTCTTCAAATTATTGGTTTTTTTTAAAGGCTTAGACACCTTTCTGCAGCTCAGTTATTGATGTTTTTGGCTGTAATGTTATAGGTTTGTGCAATTCTTCATGAGACTGGGGTGTGGTAAAGCAGTGCCAGATCCGAGAAGCCAACCTGTATTGCTACAGTATTCTCTGAATGGGGGCCTCACATGGAGCCTTCTTCAGGAATTCCTCTTCAGTAATTCAAGCAACATTGGACGGTACATTGCCCTAGAAATCCCCTTAAAAGCTCGTTCTGCTTCTACACGTCTGCGTTGGTGGCAACCATCTGAGAATGGACATTTTTACAGCCCATGGGTAATTGATCAGGTATGTTGCTCCTTTTACTGCAGAACGTAAGTACCCTTTATGTAGTTTGGGGGGAGGAAGAAAGGGGGGTGAAGCCCAGTGACCGGTATCCCATTGCCACGTCCTGGGAGGGCTTCTCTGGTCCAGGGGGCTGAAAGTGGCCTCTGCCCTCTCTCTCCTGCTAGGCCTCAGAACGTTCCATGGAGAAAGGATTGAAGTTGCACCCCCAGTCTTCCTCCATGGCACCAAAGGCAACAGCATCAAGCAGGTGTTTCCCATAACCACTTTTTGGAATTTACCCTCTAGGAAGGACCAGAACCACCATAACATAGTGCCACCAAGCCCCAATCTTGCCAGACATTCAAAGAGTATACCATAGTCAATGATATCAAAAGCTGCTAAAGGGTCCAGCAGAATGAACAGGGACACGCTTCCTTTCCTGGTGTACATCATCCACTAGATGGCCAAGGCTGTCTCTGTCCCATACCCTGGCCATAAGCTGGATTGAAAAGGATCTAAGAAATTAGTCCCATCCAGATATCATTGTAGTTGGGTCACCACGACTCACTTGAATACCTTGCCCCAAAATGGGAGGTTAAAGACAGGCAGTGGGGTCCAAGGAGGGTTTCTTCAGGAGAGGGCAGACCACCATCATTTTATAGCATGATGGAATCACACCCTCTCTAAGGGATACATTAATCACCTTTCCTTTTCACTCAGTCAGTCCCCCTCCACCCCGGGGCAGCTTTTTCAAGCCGAGCTTTACAGGCCAAGTATGCACATTCTCAAGAATCCCATCCATATATGTTAAAGAATCCATAGTAGCTGAATAAGCAGATACAGAGGGTACATCCTCAAAGCACAATCCTAACCAAAGCCCCGTGCTGGGATGCAATGGCGCCAGGGCAGGCTCCGCTGTATCCAGTGCAGGACTGGAGGCTGCTGGAGGCTTTGTCAAGGTAAGGGGACTTACTCGAAGTTGAGCCCCAGCAGCCTCTATGGGGCAACCCAGATATGTGCCAGCTAAATGGCTGGCACAAATCTGGACAGCTCCATGTCGGACTTTCAAGCCCAGGAAGGGGGATAGGATTTGGCAGAGGCCTCCTTCGCCAAGCCCGCCCTCCTCCCACCCTGGAATGCCCATCTTCTCTACCCCATTCCGCCTGCTCCTCTGCAGCCTGGTGGGAACCTACTTACTCCAGCAGAAGCTCCAATGGGATCTGGTGCCGGCAGGCTGGCATAGGTCTTTCCACCAGCACCACAAGCGTCCTCACTGCCACAACATGCCTTAAAGCACGTTAGCAACAGTGTGCTTGCTCATTCTGCCGGCAGAAGTCAGCATAGGATTGGGCTGCCCAACACTGACAATGTGGTGTCTAAGTCTCATGATGGATGCAAGCAATTTTATCTGCAAAATTTATTGCAAATTGGTCACAGCCACCCACAAAGTAATTAGACGTTTGCATGTGCGATATTTATAGAATAGATAATGGCCCTGGCCTGTAAATTTAATTTCAAATGAGCTTTGCTGGATCAGACCAATGGTCCTTTTAGTTTCCAGCATTTTGTTTCCAGCAGTGGTCAGTCACTTGCGTAGTTAACAATGATGTCAATAAACTGAACAGGGGCAAATGAAGATGCCTTATACAGACCATTAGTCCTCGTAGCCCAATATTGTCCCCTAACAATGTTCACAGAGGCAGCCTTGGTGGTGGAAGTTGAAAGTGAAGTGAATAGAGTGGCTGTGCACTCACAGTATGCTGCTGTGACCTGTGCTATGCACAGGGGTCTCCTGATCGGGGTCACTGTCTAAGCCTGGCATTGTTGTTGTTCAGTCGTTAAGTCGTGTCCGACCCTTCGTGATCCCATGAACCATATCCCGCCGGGCCTTCCTGTCCTCCACTATCTTCCTGAGTTCGCTCATTTTCATGTTTGTTGCATCGGTGATGCTGTCTAACCATCTCATCCTTGGCCTTCCCCTTCTCCTTTTGCCTTCAATCTTTCCCAGCATTAGAGTCTTTTCCAGAGAGTCCTCTCTTCGCATTAGGTGGCCAAAATATTTGAGTTTCAGCCTTAGTATCTGTCCTTCCAGGGAACAGTCAGGGTTAATTTCATTTAGGATTGACTGATTTGATCTCCTAGCAGTCCAAGGGACTCTCAGGAGTCTTCTCCAGCACCACAGTTCGAAAGCATCTATTCTTCGGCGCTCAGCCTTCCTTATGGTCCAACTCTCGCAACCATACATTGCTACTGGGAACACCATCGCCCTGACTATACGAACTTTTGTTGGCATGGTGATATCTCTGCTTTTTATTATGCTGTCTAAGTTTGCCATAGCTTTCCTTCCATAGCTAAGCCTGGCATAGCCCAAAGTTATGAATCTCCATATAACAGTGGTGAAGTTGCGTCCCCACATGGTGGGGGCCGCTGACGCGACGGCGCCCACGTGATGGGGGCCGTGACGTGTCCCCCCCCGCAGTTTGGCTTCCATTTCGGAGCCAATCGACGCCAGGGCGGGCAGGAGGGCCGAAATGCAGCCCGGATGGCTGCGGAGAAAAGTTAAGCGACATGCGAAATCGCGCCCCTCCCCTGAAGCGGTGCTTGGTGCCCAGGGCACCAAGGCTCCCCCCCAGATGATGCAACTGCCATATAAATAATATAAACGTACAAATCTTCATAAAAGCAATGGAAACAAGGGTTGAGTCTCAGAGCCTACTGTTATTGTATAAGACTTGGAATTGTTAGTTTTGATGTTTTATAAATTGTGATGTTTAATTCTGAGCCATCTGCCTCTGGTTACAATGCTCCAAAATATTTGGATATCAAATTCACAGTAGAAACAAATGCCAGGAACACAAAATGTAATTTTCTTTCCTTTGCTTAAAGGGAAGAGAGTGCTGTTCAAAAGTTCGTAGTTACGCATTGCTAATTACCTCTTGTCAGAGTAAACAATATTAAACTGAAGAAAGAGAAATAATTAATTTTTAAGTTGGCAGAGGAAAAAAAATACAGTGAGTTAGATTTCATTTAAGTCTAACACAAACAGTGAAGTGCCTACTCTGTTAATGTTATTCTGGAAGCGTTTGCACAGCTCTAAGCAACTATAGGAATATGAAGTACTTTATAATTGTGAGTATTGTATTTTCCCAATAATAGTTGAAATAATTCTTCAGTTTCAGAAGATGAATGGGCTATTTGCCTAGATATCCCCCCAAAAAACAATAGATGACATACAAGATCAGCTTTGGTATGAAATGGGACACGTTTATTCATTACAACGTTGAATTCAACACATCCTGCAGCGTTTATCTAGATAGACTCCTCCCCCTTTAATGTGGACACCCACCCTGGAGGAGACGGGTGCCACTGTCGCTTCCCCCTTGCCTTTCACCACCCAACCTGTCTCCAATCTGAGGCCATCTCTGGCTGACACCAGGTTTTCTACACCAACCCCTGGAAAGGGTGTCAAGGCAGCCCAATTGCCCCGCCTATCCCAAGCCTGACAGATGGACTTTGCAATTCAAGCCCGAGGGGTCAACAGCCTGCATCCCTGAGCCAGGCAGTCTCTTGAGGTCGGTTCCCGTTCACCTTCTGACTCTGGCTTCCCATAGGGTGCACACTGGATCCCTACTCCTACTCCCTGTCTCACATTATAACTACCACTAGAGGCCATTCTGGGTAGTCTGGGAATGGCGAAAAAGCTTCCCATCAAAAGCCAATCAAGTGATATGCAAAACGTCCTATTTGGCTCCTGAAGGGCAGCCAGGTAATCTCACACTGTCCTCAAGGGTGGGTGGGCTGGGCGCAAAGCCTCCCAAGATCAGAATGCCAGGTTCAGGGCTCACCTGCAGCAGCTACTGCCCTAGCCCTGCCCCCAGCAGGCCCAAAGCACCAATCAGGTGCCTATCTTCCCTACCTTGCCTTGTGCAAGGCTGCCATCTAGTCTTGCACTGTCATGGTTTCGTTGGTGGGAGGGATGCTGCTATGAACTGGGCCAAAGAGAAGGGCCGATCAGCTCAACTAACTGGCTGCCCCAGCTGCACAAGAATTTAACACCATTCGAAACTGTTTTGAAGCTCCCACACATTTGAAAAGTAAATTGTTGTGTGGAACACAGTGGCTTTGGCTTTAAGAGAACCTGTACTGGGCATGTTAAGCAACTCATACAGCTCCCTAAATTAAGCACTTCTTTTAGTCATGGAATGGCAGGTTCATATAAATTGAAATGGAAACAAAGTTGGAATGAATTTAGGAGTCTTCCCCTTCAGCAATTTGCCAAAAGTCAGAAAATCTCAAAAGATTATAATCGTGCCTTTTACTCAGTGTGATTCCTTGGGCAGTTTGTTCCATGACCAATAATATTCATAGATTGTTAGATTGATTGGTGCTGTAGCTTAAAACCATCACCTCATCTCTGTACTACAATGACATTCATAATTTCTTTTCTTTTTTTCCCCTCTCTTTTTTGGTGTGTCAACCTCTCTCTCTCTCTCTCTCTCTCTCTCTCTCTCTCTCTCTCACACACACACACACACACACACACACACACACACACACACACACACACACACACACACACACACACACTTTTATTTAGTTGAAATATAATGCCCGGAAACCCAAATTTTAGAACCATATTTTTTTTAAAAAAACAAGTAGTTTCAGCTGGCACATTCTGATTAAACTATACATTCCAAGAAATAGGTTCTAGTTCTCAGAATAAACTCTCAACTTATCATGACCTTCCCTCCTTTGCCAGCATGTTATTTAAGTGGGTTAGTTTAAACAATGTATTCTGGACCCTTTTTAATGAATCCTCAATTAAGTTCAGTGATTTCCATTTACAAGACCGCTCAATCCTTGCAGATTCAATTATATCAGTAATCAGCTCTTGACACCTTTCATCTGTCACATCTTTTATGTATCCAAGCAAATATATTACAGAATTTATAGGTACAATGTAGAAAAAGCATATCTAATAACTTCTACCTTAGATTAATCATTCTTAATCTTTAAACACCCCCAAACACAGGTGAAAATCATCTGAGTTTGCATTTGTACACCTTCAATGTGTATTAATAATCAACCTTTTCATTCTAAAACTCTATGCAGTTTTTCAGAAGTGTGATGGTACTTCTAAAGGATTTAATAATGATCTTCTTAAGGTCAGTTGCAAATATGGCAGACTGTATAAATATTTGAATAGACATGATTGAAACATATAACATTATGTATGGGATGATAGAGGAAAGTTCTTTTTCCTCTCGCACAACACCAGAACCAGGGGACATCACTAAAATTGACTGAAGGGAGAGTTAGAACAGACAAAAGGAAATATTTCTTTACCCAGCGCGTAAGTAATCCATGGAACTCCTTGACACAGGATGTTGTGATGGCACCTGGCCTAGATGCCTTTAAAAGGGGATTGGACAGATTTATGAAGGAAAAGTCCATCACAGGTTACAAGTCATGATGACTATATGCAACCTCTGAGTTTTTGAGGTACATCTGTCTCAGAATGCCAGATGCAAGGGACTGGAAACAAGGTACATGTTCTTATGAATATTGCCTTCATATACTGCTACCACCTTCAACCTTTCTTTATATGTATGTTATAATCCTTGATACAAGTATAGCTCATTTTTCCATGGATTAGCCATCCGCAGATTTGTCTCAACGTGGATGGCTACTCCGGGGAATAAAGGGCTGACTGGGGTCCGGGCGGCATCCCAGTAGCTTAATTTAGAAGTGCGTTGGTCCACTGCCCACTCCTGGGCTCCCACGCCGCTTCCAAGTACTTTAAACTGCTGTAAAGGGTTAAAAAAAACCAATTCATAGCGACTTCAGGTTTCGCATCACAACCGGAAGTCGCTGTGAATCGGGAGGGGGATTTCATGCCCAGCCCCCACCTCTCTCTCCCCCGTGCGGATTTCTTTCAATGTGTTTTTTGTATCTGCTGGGGGTTCGGCAACCGAACCCCCGTGGATACAAAGGGCTTCCTGTACTTTCATCTAATTAGTCAGCATTCTGAATTAAGCTTCATCTGAATAGTTTTATTGTGCTGAGTCAGAATGGTCCATATCTTGAATAGGGCACATGAGTTATTTTCTACACCGTAAGACTTCATTGCTCAGTCATCAGCCCTACCACATGCACCATGCCACATTAAAAGCTTCTAAACTGTTATGCAGTATTCAGAACCTTTATTGGCATAATCAGAACAACACACATAACATACAACGCAAACACATAAGACACAAGACAACACTAACCATAAATAGGGGTAAATTGTCCCGAAAACCTAGCATGCACTTTCCGCATGACTCACACCACGCCTTCCCACAATCTGCCCCAAGTAGACCACAACCCTCTCTGACACAATCTTTATGTTGTAGAGTGGTTCGTTGATGGTTTCCCCCATACACAGTCATTTTAGGCTGACAAAACCCATCAGCACGGTTACACTAGTCCTTGTGCAAACCAGCCCTGACTTGGGCATGCTTGTAAAAAGAAATGTTCTCATCCCATTTTCCTGCAGGTAAGCAAGCTCTTACATTTGTGTTTCAGATCCTTATTGGTGGAAACATATCTGGCAATACAGTCCTGGAAGATGATTTCAGCACCCTGGATAGCAAGAAATGGCTTCTCCACCCAGGAGGAACAAAGATGCCAGTGTGCGGTTCTACTGGAGATGCCCTCGTCTTCATTGAGAAAGCTAGCACCCGCTATGTTGTGTCCACTGACATTGCTGTCAATGAGGATTCTTTTCTGCAGTTAGACTTTGCTGCTTCTTGCTCTGTCACTGATTCCTGCTATGGTAAAGGCTTCTGCGACAATCACATGACATTTTTCTCTGGTGCTGATGTTTATTGCCCTTGATTTGACTGCACTGAATGAGTCAGAATCCCAAAACAAACTTTTTCAGCAGAGAAGCATGATTGACAGCCCAGTCCTATGTGTGCCGCCCAATGGTGGCACGCCTCCCTTGCTGGCGCAGACTGCCGTAAATCAGTCTGTGCCAGTTGTAAAAGCCTTCCCGACCACGCTGACCAGCACACTGCTGGGGACACTGGCGGGAAGCCGCACTGGGTCCTATCTCCCTTCCCTGAAGCCTCCCCACCCCTTTTCTCTCCTTTGAGTTACGCTAGCTAAATTGGAGTTACGCTAGCTAAGCATCTCAACCTGAGGAGACCCATTGCGGTCTTGAGAGGTTGAGAGGCTTACACAGGGGTAAGGGATTTAAGTCCCCTTGCCCTGCGGAAGCCTTCCAGTGTACGCTCTCCCCCCCCCCCACACACACACACAGGATACAGCATCTGCCCATTCGGCAGCACTGCATCGACGGGAGGGGGAGAATAGGATTGGGCTGTCATTGTTTCATGAGTCATTGTTTCAACACAACATGTTTCCCCCTTTGTGGTTTGCATGTATTGACGATGCAGCTTAAAAAAAATATTCCATTCATTCAATAAGGCAGCTTTATAACGTCTCAGGTGCTGATGGAGACTAAAGACATACCTTCTTGGGGGGCTTCCTAGTTCATGAACATAACCCAAACTAAATGTACCCGAGTAAAAGCACAAAATAGCTTCCTTGGGAAGGAAATCATAATGTGGCACAATACTTGCATCAATATTGCACTAAGATTGTACAGGCTTTACTGTGAACAGGTAAGAGAATCAGCCAAGGCATCATGTGGCTTCTTAGTTTCAAGTGCATTGAATAAGCACCTACTACATTTGACATGTACCTCTCCGATTCATTACTATTTTGTTCTATCTTAGTCCAAAGCGTGGGCCACACCCAAATTTACAAAAGCTTTCCCATTCATGTCAATGGTACATGTATAGATCCTCCACTTACATGAATTTGGAAACCCTTGTGGATGTAAAAACAACAAAGAATCTTGTAGCACCTTAAAGGTGAACCAGTTTATTTCAGCATAAGCTTTCTGTAGTGAACTGTAGTCCACAAAAGCATGTCCTGAAATAAATTAGTTCATCTGTAAGGTGATATAAGACTGTTGTTTTTGTTGCAACAGACTAACATGACTACCCTGCTAAAGTTGTTACTTATGTGCTTTCCCCCCACGCCATAAGCAGTTACTGGAATGGGGTGACATTCTTTATTCTGAGTAGTACAAATATATTACAAAGCAGCCTAATGTTTCCAGCATAAACCTCTTGTTCTGACATTGATTGGCACATCATTTTTCATTTTATAGTTGTCATGCTTTAAACAGCTATCAGGCTTGTAATCCCAGAGACCAAAATTGTACCTTCGTTTTTGCTAGCACCTGTATAAATTTGGAGTACTGGTACGTTATGTTGGCATACAGCTGGTGTAAGTTAAACCAGAAGAAGAATTGATCATGTATGTTAGCTAATGGCAGGCAATTACTTTAGAATTCAGCATAAAAATGGAAATTAGGTTTAAAGAAAATCCCTAAAATAGATTAACCAATTTTCTTATAAGTAACTAAGATTATTTAAGTATGGAAATTAACTATTAACCTCAAACATACCGTAGTCATTGCATTTCATACAGAGCTGCAGTTCATCGCAACTCTGTTAATATTGAGTGTTGTAACAGATCTCTTAGTTATCCATTTGTTTTTGTGTTGTCTGCCTTCTTAGCCAACTATTATTTTAGCTGAGTTTCATTAAGCAGGAAAATCAGCATCTGCATGCTATTTGGAGAGGGCATCATGTTGATAATAAGGAGATAATGTAAAAAATATTTATACATACTTATAAAAAGTCACTAAATAAGAATTACGTGTCACTCACCAAGTGAGTTGTGTATCTTCTTTTACAGCATCAAACACAAGTCCATTTTTTTAAGTTAGGGCCCAATCCTAACAAAGGTTTACGCCGGCGGAACGCACATTCCATCAGCGTAAACTCCTTTACGGCCATCTGGATTTGCCTAATCCAGGAATTCTCAACCCCTTCCCGACCCAGTTCCACCTCTGGTGTCACTCTCCTACTGCGTACCACCAGAAGTGACTGGTGATGATATCATCACCAGTTACGTCTGGGTTTTCAGAGGCTAGAAAACACAGGTAGGAGGTTCTGGGCGGGTGGGAGGGCCCTTCTCAGCGGTCCCAATAGGCTTGGCCCAAGGCCTCTCGGGAGCGAAGATGTGCCATGTAAGTAAGTGCAAATGTAAGTAAGTGCAAAGTGATGCACATTGGGGCAAGAAACCAAAATTTCACTTATACGCTAATGAGTTCTGAGTTGTCTGTGACGGATCAAGAGAGAGATCTTGGGGTGCTGGTCGACAGGTCGATGAAAGTGTCGACCCAGTGTGCGGCGGCTGTGAAGAAGGCCAATTCCATGCTCGGGATCATTAAAAAAGGGATTGAGAATAAAGCGGCCAATATCATTATGCCTTTGTACAAATCGATGGTAAGGCCACATCTGGAGTATTGTGTCCAGTTCTGGTCACCACACCTCAAAAAGGATATAGTTGAATTGGAAAAGGTGCAGAAAAGAGCGACCAGAATGATTCGTGGGCTGGAGCACCTCCCTTATGAGGAAAGGCTACAGCATCTGGGGCTTTTCAGCCTAGAAAAAAGGCGCCTGAGGGGGGACATGATTGAGACGTATAAAATTATGCATGGAATGGAGAGAGTGGATAGAGGGAAATTCTTCTCCCTCTCGCACAACACCAGAACCAGGGGACTTGCATTAAAATTGAGTGGAGGGAGAGTTAGAACAGACAAAAGAAAATATTTCTTTACCCAGCGTGTAATTCATCTGTGGAACTACTTGCCACAGGTTGTGGTGATGGCACCTGGCCTAGGTACCTTTAAAAGGGGTTTGGACAGATTCATGGAGGAAAAGACCATCACAGGTTACAAGCCATAAGCAACCTCCTGGTTTTAGAAGTGGGTTTTCTCTGTGCCAGGTGCAAGGGAGTGTCAGCGGGAAACAGGTTATCTTGTTGTCTTGTGTGGTCCCTGAGGCATCTGGTGGGGCCACTGTGTGATACAGGAAGCTGGACTAGATGGGCTTTTGGCCTGATCCAGCAGGGCTCTTCTTATGTTCTTATGCCATCAAAACCACCGCATAAGAGCGGGTTTCTGGTGGTCCAGCGCTCCAGGTACCACCAGCAGTCGGCCGAAGTACCACTGGTGGTACTAGTACCACTGGTTGAGAACCCCTGACCTAATCCAATTCCCCCACTATCATTACTACTACCTTTTGGATTGGGTTCAGAGTAAATGGGATACACATCCTGAAGCACATCTCAGAGCAGGTGGCCTGTCTGTACTGCATTGTTTTCAGTGGAAATGTGCCTTTGAATGTGCATCTAAGAGCACATTCCTCTGAAAGCTATGCAGTGTAGATAGACCACATATAGAACCCTTGAATGTGCACTATTACACAAATGATGAAATTGTTTCACCACTAATATTCTAGCGCAAGACTATAGCGCAAGACTGCCTTTGGAGTTTGATCGTATCAATCTGAATCATTTTTGTGCTAACATGTTTCACTATTTTTAGCTATCGAACTGGAGTATTCAGTTGACCTTGGTTTGACATGGCACCCAGTCATGAGAGACTGCCTCCCCACTAATGTAGAATGCAACAAATACCAGCTCCAGAGGATTCTGGTGTCAGATACTTTCAACAAATGGACACGGATTTCTTTGCCACTTCCTCCTTATACCAGGTAAATTGCAAGTGTCATCTCCTTAAAGTATCTGACAAAGCAGATTTTGTCTTATGGACAGAGGAGGAGCCAGACCATTTTTGATCCGGGGCCCAAACCCTTGACGCCCCCCCCTAAAAACGCGCGGCCGTAATCCTTTACGCCCCACAGCGCAGCCGCGCAGCAATTTTTTGGGATTTTTTGATTTCAGTTTGGAAGCCTCCTTGTCCACTTTGTACCTCCTGTCTCCATTTCCAGCAGCACACATGATGAGGCATTCATAATGATGTGAATTTTGCTCTGCAGAATAAACTTGAAAGTGTTCCAAACATCAATTTTGTGAATTTTGCTCTGCAGAATAAACTTGAAAGTGTATTGCCCCTTAATGCCCTCTGGGGAGGGGGGTGAATCAGGACTCCTGGGCTGCTAGGCAAGGCTGCAATGCAAGGGGGGGGGAAACTACAAAGCCCCATTACTTCTAAAAAAAACCTTTAAAAAACCCGGAAAAAAAATGGGAAAAAACAAAAGAAAAAACCGAAACCTAGGATGTCTCCCGCCCCTCCAGAGGCCCTCTACGCCCCCCCCAGGAGCCTCTCTGCCCTTACGCCCTGGGGCCCAGTGCCCCAGGGCCCCATATCAGCCTACGCCCCTGCTTATGGATTTGAAATAGAGTGCCTATTTCCATGGTGGCTACATGTGTCTGTAGATATACAGAGAGCAAATATAAATGTTTCCTTCGTCCTGGCTGTGCTCTGTGCTTCTAAGCTTTCACAGCAGCTGCAGATCACCCTCAGTTGGTTCTCAAGATGTTGTCCTCAAGATGTTGTCCTGAGTTTGCTCTGCTTTCCACACGTTCCACACTCTCTCACCGTGCCTTCGCAAGATCTGTCAGCAGCTTCTGGTCGCCCCTCCAAGGGCTGATCCTGCTTAGTTTCTTCAGGCAGGGCAACAGCTCAACCTCCAGACCACACCTCCTGCCTATGTTAGAAATCTCACTGTAGAAAATTTGTAAATAAATAAATGTGTAATGGAAATTGGCAGAATCATTACTTTTATCATTTAATGGTCTGCCATTGATGGGAACAACTGAATTAAAAAAAACTGAGGTATAACAATTGTACAAAATCAATTGTTACTTTTAAAATTGTGTATTTTGTGTATCTATTTTTTGTTATGTTTTAATCGTTTATTATATTATTTTTATATTTTTAGACTTCTTTGCCCATTTGGGAGAGAAATGGGTATAAATTGAATGAACAAATAAATTAATAAAGTAGCATGAGACTGGCTGAGCCAAGCTCTGAATTCTCTCAGCTGGTTTTGTGACAGTGTGGGCGCAATCCAAACCTACTTAGGCCACCGTTGTAACCAGCGACCCAGCGAAAATGGGAGGCCCCAGAATGGAAAGGGGATTCAAATCCTCTCCAAAAGGGGAATTCAAAGGGGATTTGAATCCCCTTTCCATTCTGGGGCCTCCCGTTTTCGCTGGGCTGCTGGTTACAACGGTGGCCTAAGTAGGTTTGAATTGCACCCCGTGAGACCTAGTTGCACTGCCATAAATATGATGAAGCTGATGTGGCCCAAGAAGATTTTATTCACTATTGTTCATTTGGAAAAATTACTTTAGTTTTGTAATGGCAGCACACAGTGTCTTTTTATCAGTTTTTTTCTGCCTATCTGCAGAGAAAGTATAACGTGGCAGTCCCCTGGTCATCCTGACAAACCCCATTTAAATTAATCGGAGCCATACAAGAGCAGTATTTGCTTCTGTGTAGGAAGTATTCATTTCAGCAAGATTTGCATAGGAGAACATTCCAGTAGATTGTGTTCTTTATTTTTAAATAAAGCCACCAGTAACTTAGTCTTAAATACTAAATTTACCCAGCCCAGTCTAGAATCAAAGCATTTCTTTTTATCTCCAAGATATATTTATTTGCTGACCATCTAATAGGCTGCAATCTGTTAAGCAGAGGCCTTTTTTCACTTGGAATACAAAGTACCATGAAGTTTAATGCTGCCATCTACTGTTTAAAAACACAATAAACGTATTTGGCTAGTAAGCGGAGTTACCTGGAGTTGAAATTGGCTCATCCTCATGCTCTAACTCATTTAATCTTTCTTCACCCTTTTCCCAAAGGTCTCAGGCAACCCGGTTCCGCTGGCACCAGCCAGCTCCATTTGACAAGCAGCAAACATGGGCTATAGACAACATCTACATTGGTGATGGCTGTATAGATATGTGCAGTGGCCATGGGAAGTGCACTCAGGGGAATTGTGTGTAAGTACAGTGGCCCCTCCATAACCGCGGGTTTAGCACCCGCAGATGATGATCGCGGATATGGGGACCACTTTAAAGACCTTTTAAAAAGAAAAAAGTTTAAGTTTAAAAATAGTGTTACTTCCCTTCGTGCAGCAAAATTGCTCCATTTACAGGGCTGCATGGCAGTCTGAAACCGCTTCCAGGTCGCACAACCCCCCTTGGCCCTGGCTTGCCCCAGAATGAATCACGCTGGGTCGTGCCAGGGCCAAGGGAGGAAGTCGCATGAATAGGAAGTGGCTTTTGGAACGCTGAAGACTGCCCTGCAGCCCTGTAAGCGGAGTGATTTTGCCGTGCGAAGGGAAGTAACACTATCTTTAAACTTTTTTCTTTTTAAAAGATTTTTAAAGTGGCCCCCATATCTGTGATAAAGCAGATTTCATTATACGTGGATTCACGGTATCCGCGGGGGGGGGGTCCGGAACGGATACCGAGGGACAATTATTGCAATCTCCTGTGGAAGGCAGTGATATGGATATGGATGTCAGTCTCTTGAGATTCAAGATTCTCCGATGGAGGAGGAGGAGGCTGGAAACTCAGAAGTGGTATCTCATTGGAATGGGGGGTGGTGACTGATCAGGTGGGGTACAGCTTAGTGGTACTGAGTGAGGGCAGAGGACAGTACCTGACAGGTCAGGGGAAGAGCCAGATAGTGCCTGCATTCCACCAATGACAGGAGCATATGAACATAAGATCATATGAAGCTGCCTTCTGTTGAGTCGAACTATTGATCCATTTAGTTCAGTGTACAGTAGTTAACACCAACTGGAGAATAAATCTCCAGAGTTTCAGACAGGGGTTTCCTTCAGTCCTTACCTGGAAGGTGCCGCGGGCTGAATCTGGAACCTTTTGCATTCAAAGCAGATGCTCTGCCAAGACGTTATGCCCCCATCCTCTGAAAGTAACAGGTTTTAGATTCCCATCTAGGAACTGCTGTCTGCCTTAGAATAATTTGTTGGGGATTGATGTATTGCTTTCATTAGCTAGACCTATCTGAAAAACATCTAATAGTAAAATAAAATACCTTTGAGATGTTGAATAGTTTCTTTCTTGTGTGATTGCATAGAACTAAGTATATTCAGTAAAGCTTTCCCACATAATTAATCTTTCTATGTTTAATAGAGGCATGTGAATCCTCTAGACATGTTTATAGATGAGAGAAAGAGACTCCTAATGTTATGGATGACACAAAACAATACTGATAAGGCCATTTCATACAGAATCTCTCTCCGACATTGTTCTCCATTTGCCATCACTTACAGGTGTGATGAAGACTGGGGTGGGTTGTATTGTGATGAGCCAGAGATACCTCTTCCCACTCAACTTAAAGACAACTTCAATCGTGCACCATCCAATCAGAACTGGTTAACAGTGAACGGCGGAAAACTGAGCACTGTCTGTGGAGCTGTGGCTTCTGGAATGGCTCTTCATTTTAGTGGGGTTGGTATTTTGAACTTGTATCCACTGTTCATACCAATGAGGCTCTTTTTACAATTCTGAAACACACAGAACACACATATTGACAGAAAGTAAAATCTCAGAATTACAAATACCCTGTGTCTGACGCTGGACTTACCAGCCGCAGCCCCTCCCACAGTCAAGCTGGAGGGCCGGCCTGCCGCTGATTCACAGTAGCCTGCCGAGATGGCTCGCCTCAGTGTCAGTGCGGAGCAGCAATGCGGAAGCTCCTCCTCCTGCCCGACAGCGCTTTGCACACCACCAAGATGAGGCTCACACTGGCCAGCACAGAGCGACCAGACCCTGGCCTGAGGGCAGATGGCGGGGAGGAGGAAGAAAGAGACAGACATGGCTCAGTCGAGTCCGAAGAGCGGCAGAAGGAGAAGAGAATGACAGGGTGGGGTAGGGGTGTTTTGACGCCTTGGGAAAGGGCTCAGGGGGAGGGACTCTGGAAGGGGTGGAGGCAGTGGAAGGGCATATAGCCGGCAAGTGGACTGTGAAGTGGCATCACTGCGCGCGCGTCACCCGGTGGCAGATTGACCCGCCACCCCAAACCCCCCCCCCCGTGCATCACCTACCTTGGGCCGGGCGTCTTCGGCCTTGCCCTCGGCTCGTTGTGCGCAGACGTGGATTTTCCGCGCACGCACACTCCGTCGCTGAGGGCAAGAGCCTGCCCGGTTGCCCTCAGCTGCGAATCCGCCATTTTGGCGGATGCGCAGACCGCCGCTGAGAGTACGAGGCTGCCCAGTTGCCCTCAGTTGCGGTCTGCACATGCGCAAACATGGTGGACCCGCAGCTGAGGGCAACCGGGCAGGCTCTTGCCCTCAGCGACGGAGTGCACGTGCGTGGAAAATCCATGCATGCGCAGAACAAACCGCTGGCCAAAGAGGAGGCCGCGGGGGTGCGCGCGTCACCCTTCTGCGCGCGGCACCCCCGCAGCAGCCCACCATGCTACAGCAACACCATGAGACTGGGAGCCTATAGCCGGCTAGACCAATGGCCAAGACTGCCAGCTCCCTTCCCTAGGACAGAACCCCCTGAGGCAGGTGGAGGAAGGAGACAGGTACTGCAACCCCCTCCCCACACGCCCTTCTGAGGGTTCCATACCACCAGAGCCTGCTTGACCAGCCCCTGACTGGCACTCTCATAGGCAGCTCGACCATTCTGAGTGGGAGACCCAGGCCCCCTCTTCGAGCAAACTTCCAGGCAGGGCACTCCCACACTCTGAAAATAGAAAGCATTTGTAAACTCTGCTGTCTTGCCCAAATGTACAACCTATTCCTATAGCCTTTCAAAATACCCCAGGGTTTTCCAAAAGAAAAGCATCTTAACTAATTTTGGTTTTGAAAAATAAAACCCTGTGAGTGATTATTTTTTTCCTTAACAGCATAATAATAGATTTCTTTCTTTCTTAAGGGATGCAGCCGTTTGCTGGTGACAGTGGATCTCAACCTAACTAATGCAGAATTCATCCAGTTTTATTTCATGTATGGATGCCTGATAAGTCCCAATAGTCGTAACCAAGGAGTTCTCCTTGAATACTCTGTGAATGGCGGCATTTCCTGGACCCTCTTAATGGAAATTTTTTATGACCAATTCAGCAAGCCTGGGTAATAAGTATATTCTTGTTGCTCTCTCTTGACTATAAATAGTAAATTTGTCAAGCCCTATTCTTGAAAGCTGTGAGGGATGTGCTTCGCTTCAATAGATTGGATGGCAGTTTGGAGGACACTTGCATAATTCAAGTTAAGCATATATAGGAGGCCTGACAGCATATATCCCACACAATCAGTAGAGTCAGACTTAACTAGAGGTCATATCTGGTAACTGCCCATCCTTCTCTGGCTACCATTTTAGGGTCTCGAAAAGAGTTGTTTTTCTTTAATAAGGCCGTTCCTTATTTGCATGGTTCATAAAGCAACAACCGCATGTGACAGTGGATAAACAGACTGAGCTTTAATGCACTTTGGTGTTGTTGTTGTTCAGTCGTTAAGTCGTGTCCGACCCTTCGTGATCCCATGAACCATATCCCGCCAGGCCTTCCTGTCCTCCACTATCTTCCTGAGTTCGCTCATTTTCATGTTCGTTGCATCGGTGATGCTGTCTAACCATCTCATCCTTTGCCTTCCCCTTCTCCTTTTGCCTTCAATCTTTCCCAGCATCAGAGTCTTCTCCAGAGAGTCCTCTCTTCGCATTAGGTGGCCAAAGTATTTGAGTTTCAGCCTTAGTACCTGTCCTTCCAGGGAACAGTCAGGGTTGATTTCATTTAGAATTGACTGATTTGATCTCCTAGCAGTCCAAGGGACTCTCAGGAGTCTTCTCCAGCACCACAGTTCAAAAGCATCTATTCTTCGGCGCTCAGCCTTCCTTATGGTCCAACTCTCGCAACCATACATTGCTACTGGGAACACCATCGCCCTGACTATACGAACTTTTGTTGGCATGGTGATATCTCTGCTTTTTATTATGCTGTCTAAGTTTGCCATAGCTTTCCTTCCAAGGAGTAAGCGTCTTTTAATTTCATGGCTGCTGTCTCCGTCTGCAGTGATCTTGGAGCCCAGAAAAGTAAAATCTGTTACTGCTTCCATTTCTGCCCCTTCTATTTGCCAGGAATTGATGGGACCCGATGCCATGATCTTAGTTTTATTAATGTTGAGTTTCAAGCCAACTTTTGCACTCTCCTCTTTCACCCTCATCAAGAGGCTCTTCAGTTCTTCTTCACTTTCTGCCATTAGGGTGGTATCGTCCGCATATCTGAGGTTGTTGATATTTCTCCCGGCAATCTTTTCATGGGATTTTCTTGGCAAGGTTACTGGAGTGGGTTGCCATTTCCTTCTCCAGTGGATCACTTTTAGTCAGAACTCTCTGCTACGACCTGTCCGTCTTGGGTGTCCCTGCACGGCATAGCTCATGGCTTCATTGAGTTACGCAAGCCCCTTCGCCACGACAAGGCAATGATCCATGAAGGATAGCACTTTGGTTCTATCCAGTTAATTCTAATGCCTGTTAAGTTAAATCACAGTTTGGTATTCATGGCTGTTGGAAAGATGTGGATGTATACTAATGGCCCAATCTTATTGAGGGCCTGCACCGGCATGTACCACACGCAGCTGCAAAACCGCCGTAAAGGGCTTTGCGGCACCACAAGGCCGAGGCTTGCCAGCGGGAAGGTTGGAGCCTTCCTGCTGGTGCCGGCAGAGTGACAGAGGCCTGCTGGAGCAGGTAAGTCCAGCGCAGGGAGGAGGCTGAACAGTGCAAGGGGAAGGCAGAACAGGGAGGAGATGGGGTGGGTGGATTGGGCCCGGGAGGTGGCAGGACCAGCGGTGATGGTACGCGCCAAATCCCGAGGCCTTCATGGGCTTGATCCGCCTACATAGATCAATGCAGACTTGCACCAGCGATATCGCTGCCGTAGGTCCGACTTGACCTGTTGTGGATGCTGGGGCTTACCCCGGGATAAGGGGACAAATGTCCCTTTAACCCTAGGAGACCTCCAGCAGCCAAAAATCCCTCACAGGATGTAGTGTAGCCCTCGCCAGCGCCACTGCATAACCACGTGGGGATTTATGTTGAATTGGGCTGCCAAGGTGATTCAGCAGCTGCTGTACAGGCATTGCAGTTCAGTAGAATTAACTAAGCATTCCACTGTGTACATCTTGATATTGTAAGGGCAAGAAGATCATACTCTTTCTAGGAGCTTATACCCAACTAGTAGTACAAACCTATACAGGCGGACTCCCCCCCATATCCACAGATTCCTCATCCGCGCGGATACGGCGGCCCCCCTGTACATGTTTACTCAGAAGTATGCCACATTATATTAAATAGTCTCCTTAGGTCATCAGAAAAGGCCCTCTTGCAGGTACCGTCGCCCAGGGAGGTGCGAGGGGCGGCGGCCAGAAATAGGGTCTTCTCAGTAGTGGCACCAACCTTATGGAATTCCCTCCCTTTTGACTTACGAACCGCTCCCTCCTTGGACACTTTTCGGCGAGGCCTAAAAACCTTCTTGTTCAAAGAAGCCTTCTGAGCCCATGCCTTTTTTTAACATCCTGCTGGTACAGGTGGGGTGCTGCTGTTTTTATGCTCTATTTTAATTGTAATAATCTTTTTAATCGATTTTTAAATACTGTTTTTATTTTCGTTAACTTTTTTTTACTGTTTTAAACTGTGACTATTGTTGTACTTTTTGCACTGTATTTTCTTTTTGTTGTAAGCCGCCTTGGGTCCCTTTGGGGAGAAAGGTGGGATAAAAATTTAGTATAAATAAATAAATAAAAATAGTCTCAATAGAGAGGGACAGCCCAATCCTAACTAAATCCCTTTGCGGCGATGCAGGGGCACTGGTGTGGCTTCCACTATATCCCGTGGGGATCTTTGGTCACTGGAGACCTCCTCAGGATAAGCAAACATTAGTTCCCTTACCCCGGGGTAACCCCCAGCAGCTTCCATGGGTCAACTCAGACCTGTGCCAGCTCAGTTGCTGGAGCGTCCGAGTTTATCCGTGAAGGCAGATCAGGTCCAGGAAGGGGGTCAGAGTTTGTCATGTGCTGCTGCCGTATCTGCTGCCCCCCTTCTGGGCCTGATCCACCCTCCCCCGTCACCACCCCATTCAAACCCTCCACCTCCTTCCATCCCCCTGCACCGGTGGGTATCCAGCATCCGTCTCTGTGTGGACCAGGCCGCTCGCCTCTTGCAGTGGCAGCCAGGCCCCGCACACTGGTCTAGTTGCGTTTGTGATGGCCATAAAGCAGTTTATGCCGGCAGAACACACATTCCACCAGCATAAAGGCCCATTAGGACTGGGCCGTAAATCCCACTGAACTCAATAGGAATTACTTCTGAGTCAATTTGCAGGGCATTGCATTGTATGTCTGGTTTTCATGTCTGTTGCAACTATCTGAAAATTGCTTGAAACATGTGCCCTTTGTGCTAGCAAGACAAAGACTCTACTATAACAGATAAACCCCAATTAGCATGTCAGTGTGAATAATAATTGTATAATTATATATACATAACAAAGCACTTCACTTCAGAATGTGGATATGGAATCTGAATCCCAAAGAGCTACAGTGGAGGTGCAGAACAAAAATTTAGGCTGACCCTCAGTCCCGTGTTTAATGCTAACCCAGGATTAAAATTGTTGACACTGTAACTGAGATATAATATTTGCTCACTACATGAATCATTTGCCATACAAGGAGCAGTATCCTTATAGTTAACCATCATCACAACAATGTACATAAAGAAGAATGTAGTCATAGCTCCTCTCTGTGGATAATTCCTCTGGTGCATGAGGACATGCATGGCCCACTGGTGTTTCGAGGACCATTAAACTCCTTGTTCTAAATCCACTTCCTTTTTGTTGTTAAGTTTTCAATGCAGCACTGAAGATATGAATGTTCCACATTATCTTTCTTAATTTTTGCTTTTTAGCTTTGTGAATATTCTCCTTCCTCTTGATGCCAAAGGAGTGGGCACTCGTTTCCGCTGGTGGCAACCCAAACACGACGGTCTGGATCAGAGTGACTGGGCCATTGACAATGTGTTAATATCAGGATCAGCTGATCAGAGGACAGTGATGTTGGACACTTTCAGCAGTGCACCACTGCCACCGCATGAGCGTTCTCCAGCAGATGCAGGACCAATGGGCAGGATCGCTTTTGATATGTTCATGGAAGACAGGACAACAGGTAGGAGTTCATGCAGACGAGAACCAGGTAGGGGTGTCACTGTTTTTTCTGCAGGGTTCTTTTGCCTTTATCTTTTGCTTTGTGAATACTCTCCTTGATGCCAAAGAATTGGGCATTTGTTTCCACTGGTATGACAAGCAGAAATTCACAGGTGAAACGTCTCCTAATATAGAGACAAAGTGATCAGAAAAGCTTCATCTGTTGAAATTCCTGTAAGGCTACAGCTGTTAAAGGCACACATGTGCTGTCAAGTAGAAAATTGGCAACCCTAGCATCAGGCATAGGATAAAATTGGTTAAGTTGCTATGCTAACAATTAAAGAAAAGTATGAGCGTGGTTAAAGGGTTACTGCTTTTAGATGGAATAAGCCATTCATTGATTAGCATTTTAATAATCCAGTAATTGTCTTCAGTAATGAATACCATGAACAGTTTTAATTCTTAGCTGTTTCCATTTTAAAAGTATTGATTTGACCATTATTTTTTGAAGTGAACGAGCATTGGCTGTTCCATGACGACTGTTCAGTTGAAAGATTCTGTGACTCTCCTGATGGTGTCATGATGTGCGGTAGCCACGATGGCAGAGAAGTTTATGCTGTGACCCATGATCTAATGCCTACAGAGAACTGGATTATGCAGTTCAAGGTAAAAGCTTTGCTTTGTAAAGGTTCTAGATATTTATGTTAGCATCCTTTAAAATACACAACCGATACACAGCTTTCCAAGGGTAGAAGTTTGCGTGATGTGTATTGATGTCTGAGTCAGTGATTTCTGCAAATTGAGTGGCCATTCTCAAATACTGATTAGAATTATCAATATTCCTGTTACGATGTTGCTATTCTGCTGTGCCCAATGAAAAGAGACCTCTCTCTTTCCAGATTGCTAGCTGGCAGTGAACAGCCAGTGTTTTCTTAATGGGCACTCCTTAAACAGCTCCATTGGGCTACCTTTTATCTGGGCAACCTTTTATCTGGCTCCTTGGACATTCAGAAACAATGTTAGTTCCAGAAGTACTCCCAAGTTGCAAACTTGACCCCCCCCCAGGGGGAAATGTGATCCCATCCAAGCCTGAATTTAGTCTCAATTAATTCATTCCCCCCCCCCCAGTCCACCATGGATTTCAAGAACTTATTCATGGAGGTCACTACCACACTTGGGTCAGATGAAAAAGAGAAATAGGACTTGGTGTCATGAACATCTTTATAGCATCATGCTCCTTTCCCAGGTATCTTCACAAGCAGTTTCAGCATTGGAGACAAATGCAGCAAATGGCACCTTTGGGGACCCGCTGTAGGGTCCAGATGGAAGGGGGAGTGATTTTTTTGAAAATAGCATGGAGGAAAAAGGTTAAATATCCTCTACCACCATAGTGTGGTCCTAAACTGGATTGAGTCCCCATGAAGCTGTTATTTCAAAGTTAATAAAACAAAACAAGACAACAACATGTTTAACATCACAACTAGCTTGGCTAGTGATGCACACTAGATGGAATATAATTAGTGAGGCTAACAAAAAGAATAGGCTGGATAACTGGTTAGGACACCAGTCTTTTAAGCTGGAAGATCAAGGTTTATCTTCTTTCCCTTCAACTCACTTGCAGTAAATTCTTGTGCAATCTCTGTATGCCTGAGATTTTCCTCTTTTACACTAACAGATAATACTCGTAAATTTACATCAAATCCTCAACTTTTTTTCCACACGTCTCTTTTCACATATTTTAGATTTCTGTTGGATGTAAAACTTCTGAAAAAATTGCCCAGAACCAAGTCCATGTGCAGTATTCCACTGACTTCGGAGTGAGCTGGAGCTACCTAATACCTCAGTGCTTACCTGCTGACCCCAAATGTTCAGGGACTGTTTCTCAGCCATCTGTTTTCTTTCCAACAAAAGGATGGAAAAGGGTAACTTACCCACTGCCTGAAAGCCTTGTGGGAAAGTGAGTATACAATTATAATCTGAGCTACTGATGTTACTTCAAGTTCAGTGACTCTTCCAGACGTTTCCTTCCCCCAGTGACAGGAGCACGAAGCAGGAGATGAAGAAAGAGTCAGTCAGAGAAGAGATGCTGATCAAAGCCGGGGCTTGATGCTTCTTTTGAATCACTGTGTTGTGCTATACATGCTGAATGCTGCCAGTCTGTTTGGAGTAGCAGCAGTCATCACAAGGAACTGCACAGTCCATATGGATTGTGAGTGTCAGGTGCCCTGATTCAGTGCGCTCACTCATCATGTGAAAAGGAGAGACTGTGACCAGAAATGCGTTTGAAATAAGAGGCTGAAGTATGATCTCAAATGTTATGCACTCTGACTAAATAAATTCCTCCATTTAGACAATTCACTTGTCCCATAGGCAAGACTGGCAGTTTGCATTACTGGGATCCAAAGTAGGTTAGGTGCACCAGCTGGCCTAAACGGCCGGGCGCTGCATTCTACGCAGGATGTGGCCTGCGCTGGCAGAGCCGGGGCACAACTTGGGGAAAGGGACATTTGTCCTTTCCCCTGGTGTTGGCCCCAGCAGTCCAATGGGCCTGCTTGGATGCGCACCAGCTATTTAGCTGGTGCATATCTGGGGAGGCTGTGTAAGGCTGGCCAGGCCCAGTAAGGGGGTTAGGATATCGGTGGAGTGCACCGCCGATATCCCTGCCCCCCTCCCTAGTCTGGCCAGCCAATCGCCTCCTCCCCCACCACCCCAAACCGCCCTACCTATGCCCTCCTGCTGCCTGGTGCAGCACTTACCTATGTCCGGTGGCCAGGTCCGGGTACAGCGATGGAGTGAGTGGTGCAGGCCTCCGTACCAGTGCCATTTACTCCAAGGGTGCCGCAAAAGTGCTTGCCCCACTGGCCTATATTTGTGCAGGATTGCAATATGATTTTGGTATTCATGTAAATCAGCCATATATTCCTCAAAGCCCAACCCTATCTATTCAACCCCAAAATGCAGCGATGCCCAAATGGCTACTGCTGCATCCTGGGGGGGGGGGGGAGTTGTGGATGTCTCCTCTGGGTAAAGCAGGTGTGGCCAGCCCTTCACTATTAGGGCCTCTGTGTTCTTGAGAGTTGTATAGCAGACAGAATCTTGGCAGCTGCAAGTGCTGATGGTGCTGCTAAAGCAGCTGCACCTGCTGAAATGACCTCACCTATACAACCATTAAAGGGCCAGGAGCATTCATGTTGAAAGGTTGGCCACCCCTGGGGTAAAGGAACATTTGTTCCCTTACCCAGGGGTAAGCCTACGCAGCATGGAGGGGTCTATTTGGACCTGCGCTAGCAAATTCGCTGGCTCAGATCCACGTGTACCCGTGCTACAGGATTGGGTCCAGGAAGTGGGCTAGGATTTGGCGGCCACTGCTGCCTCCAAACCCCCCTTCTTCCCAGACCTGATCCACCCTCCCCCTGCTCCCATCGCCACCTTCCCTCCCCTGCCCCCAATCTGCCCTCCCCCCATCTCATCCCACCTCCCCCTGTCCTACCTGCCTCAGCGGGTGGCCGGAGATCCTCAGACTCACATGGAAAGGCTCCAGTGCACTACTTCACACACTGCCAGAAGTGTTTTTGCAGCAGTCATAAAGGAGGTAGCACTGACGGAACACTTGTATTGGGCTGTTAATTACATAAACATATTAGAATGGAACAAGTGTGTATACACATCAAAATTAGCGATAATGTTAACATTATTGGAATGGTATGTGTAAAAATGTTATACTCATTGTCAACACTGCTGAGTGTGCATTATTTATTTATTTATTTGTTTATTTGAAAAATTCTATCCCGCCTTTCCTATGCCAAGGCAAATGCCCAAGGCGGCTTACAACAGAAGTGAATACATTATTGTTTGCCTCTGACGTTTCATGATGTTTTAAATTGTTTTACTGTGTTTATGTGAGCAACCTTGAGGTATATTGATGGGTGGATAGACAACATATACATTTCATAAATAAAATACATTTGAAGAATAATTTATATTCATTAGAAACCTTTTTAATGGTCACGTCTTCGGTCCTATACAAAATATGTCCTATAGCCATAAACGTGTATATGTGTGTGTGACTTGTACAATGATTTGTGCTTATTGTCTCTGTTTCTCTTTCTGTGTTGACACAGCCCTGTACGATTTAGATTCTATCAGAAGTATTCGGATATGCAGTGGGCCATTGACAATTTCTATCTGGGACCTGGCTGTGTAGACCACTGTAGAGGGCATGGAGACTGTCTGAAAGAACAGTGCATCTGTGATCCAGGTTTCTCTGGTCCAAATTGCTATTTGACTCAGACTCTGAAGGTAATCTAAATATATTTTGGTGCAGTCTGGGCTGAGAAATATGAATGACAGAAAAATGTTGTTGTTTTTTTAGCATATATCTCTGCTAAAGTTAGACACACAGAATGCAAGTACAAAAATCAAGAATTTTGAAAGAATAACACTGTCTTTTGATTTATTTTTATGTGCTTTTATCTGCTATGAAAGCAAATGGGATGATAGTATTCCAACAAAAAATACTTCACATGTGAAACACTAATGCCCCTTGACACACTACAGAAAAAAATATATATTTTCCTAATTGTTTAAAAAAGAATCAGTGGTTTGAATTAATGATCAGATTCTTAAATGTTGCAATGTGCAATCCTTTAACAGACTTTCCTGAAGGAACGCTTTGACAATGAAGAAATTAGACCGGATTTATGGATGTCTCTGGAGGGAGGCACTGCGTGTATGGAGTGTGGGATCCTAGCAGAAGACACAGCTCTGTATTTTGGAGGTGCTACTGTGAGACAGGCTGTTACTCAAGACTTGGATTTGCGGGGTGCAAAGTATGTCTGATTACTTATACTAGAGTTGGACAGAGCAAATACACTTTAATGAAGGTTATTTTCAATAATGATAAAGCAACAGACTAGATGGATGTAGGAACAGATACTGGAATATATGACCATCTAAATCTTGTTACCTATTCAGGGCCATTCCAGACCAGTACTGAATAGCACCCACCAATCATTGCATTTGCAGTTGTGGTCACGTGGAACTGCAACACAGCACAGTAGACTGACGGTCTCTCCCTCTTTATCCTTCCAGTTTCTCTTATGGTCTGTGGCTGTATCTGGACCTCTAGTAGCACTAACAACCGTCTACATAGCAGTCATCATGCTGTTGTACCAACCATTATTATTAATGGGTTTTCCCTGTTAATGAATGTGGCAATTTAACCACAGCGAAAATGTGGTGGGGCATCCACCAATGGATGGATTGCTATGTTATGTGAAACCCAATTCCCCCACCAGAGTAAGTGAACAAAGTCTGACAATCCTGGAACTAAACACCCCATCTGGAAGCAGAAGCGGAACTCGGGTGGAGCGCGTGGAGCAACTGCTCCACTCGCGGGCGTGGGGGGGCGCACTTACTGTTGCACTTTCGCACTCACCGTCGTGGGGGGCGCACTCACTGTCACACTTTCGGGGGGCCCCGCCCTCCCTGGAGCTCAAAGGGCGCTGAAATGGCTAGGAAACTGGCGGGGGGGGCGTGCTCAGCGACGCATTGGGTGCATTGTGTCATTTAGGACCCGCACCCTTCCTCCGGGCGCCGGCAGGGCTACTTACACCTCTGTCTGGAAGTGCCTTCAGAGTCAACTCAGGAAGGAGGCCAGTACTTATTAACCAAGCCAAAATAATGTAGTTCACTGACCAGCATGGAGAGTTGATAAATAATCATCCTCCACAGTCAAAAAAAGACATACAGTAATTCATATTTTAAAGTATTCAGTAGCTGCATACCTGACCCTATTTTGCTCAGTTTGATTGGGTGACTAACTACATGTAGGTTTTCAGCCTAGAAATTGCAATGCGTGTGTAACAGGGACATGCGATGCGGGAACAGCAGGTGAGGCAACCCTGCCCCCTCGTAGTTTCCGGTAAAGCGCTGCAGCCTAACTGGGGGACTGCGCACATACGCTACCCGTTTGCACTCAAGTAAGCAGGTAGCGCGCAATCCTCCAGTTAGGCTGCAGCACTTTCCGGGAACTACAAGGGGGCGCGGTTGCCTCACCTGCCATGCCCACATTGCACATCCCTGCTGTATGAAAAGAAAGGGTATACTGTATAAGTATGTGTTGAGATAAATGCTGTTGTATAGGTATTCACACCATAGCAATGAACAGTAACAGGCACAGGTAGGAAGGACAAAAAGACTGAAGAAAGGTTATAAATGGCATAGGTATTTTATTTTATTTATGTATTGAAAATATTTTTACCCCGCCTTTCCCTTTTACAAAAAGGCCCAAGGTGTCTAACAACATAACATAATAAAAATGCAATTATTATTTCAATAAATATGCAATTCTTTTAGAAGCCAGAATATATATTTCCAACACATTTCACAATTACAAAATGCCATAAACTGTATTTTGGAGCCAGAGGTCTACTTAGAAGTTGCTCCAGCAATTAAAAACAAACAAACAAGACTTGCTTTTATGTGAGGATGCTGGCTCAAATTTTTACAAAGCTACTTTCCTAAACAATCCCTACCGCTGGACCTCTAGTAGCATATATATATACCGCCTTTCTGGGTCATTGGATTTCTCCTCCGACTTTAATCCAAGGCGATGTACATGGGCAAGCTTTCCTAACCCCCCTAATGTGGTTTTTTTTACAATATATAAATGTCCAATCTTTCATGAACAGCTACATTCCAGGTGGTATCCTTTTGCAGCCTGGCTTTTCTGCTGGCTGGCTCCTCCCACACTCGACTGACGCAGCTGGGAGCTCTTATCTCTCCTCACGGAGGCTTTTCACAGCTTTTTATTGGTGGTTTGTCTCAAACTAGCCATTTGCCGATCTTCAGGCTTTGCAAGGCGGCGGCTCTACCAACTGAGCCAGACCCCTCTGCCCCAGCTTGTGCTACAACTGCTTGTGCTATGAAAGCTTGTGCTACAACAAATACATTCGTCTTAAGGTGCCCCAGAACTCTTTGTTGTTGTTTATAGTAGGGGAAAATATTTTATGTTCTCCTAGGAGCATTAGATTTTTATGATTACCCACCAATATGTTCTCATTCAGGTTCTTACAATATTGGGGGAGAATTGGGAGTGAAAACAACATGACAACATGCCACAGACCAACATGTCGAAAGGAAGGAGTTTTGCTAGATTATTCAACAGATGGAGGCAAGTGTCTATTTTAATGGTCTCTTACAAATATCACTGCATATGTTTCTAAAGTTAAGGAGACTTGAATATAAGCAAAGAAAGAATTGTTTAGAATTAGCTGTAGGCAAAGAGATATAATTTGCAATAAAGCTGCAATCGAAAGTCCCCGTCATCCAAAGTCACTGGCTGCAGTCCAGTAAGTACCTAATATCGGGTGTCCTGGGTTGTGTCTTTTCATACTTTTGCATTGCATACTCATACAGTCATCAAACTAAAAAAAAAAATCATAGGCAAGTTTAAATCTGAGCTATGTGTCAATATAGCCAAGTACTGTATAAACAGACATTCTAGTTTATTGAAACTCTTCCGGTTATCCAGATATTTTGGATGTCTTCCATGCCTTAAGGATAAATACCATTATACCATGTTCTGAAACATATTTTCATAACTTGATTATTCCCCTCCTTGAATAATATTTCTCTGCATTTCAGAAAGAATTGGATGAAATGTTCCCATTGTATTTACAGTTCTTATTAACTACAGAACTGTTTATCCTGAAGAGCTGAACAAAAAAAATGCTCACTGATATTCATAGTTATTCTGTTAGAAACCCACAGCAGTTATCTTTATCTTTCTGCTCAGCCCTGGCCAAAGCCAGGCCAGTGCCTGAAACAGCAGTCACATTTTCTGCCTCCCCCTAGCATGTGCACACCCCACACCCCATCTCAGCACAAGGTGGTGAGTCACTCCTCACCACTTTCCTGCCTCTTCCAGCCTACCACTCGAAGCAGCCACTTAACCCATCCTCTTTGGTGTGCCAGCCCTCTTTCTGCTTATCATCTGGTTGCCTCCTCATTGCCAGCATGGCATGTTTATGGTGCATTCCTGAGAGCATCAACACTAATAAATGCTTTGGATATGCCATTCTTCTGCTGTGGTGTTATGTCATTACAAGTCATGGCGTTACCCAGTCATTGCATGGACAACACCCTAAATTCTAAGCAGACATACTTATGCAAATCTTTAGAATTAAAGTTCTAGTACAGGGGTGACCAACCTTCCACCATTAGGGCCTCTGCATTTTTAAGAGTTGTGTAGAAGACAGAATCTTTGCAGCTGCACCTGCTGAAATGCCCTCACCTATACAACCATTAAAGGTCCATGTTGAACATTCATGTTGAACATTCATGTTGAAAGGTTGGCCACCCCTGTTCTAGCAGATCAAGAGCTCTAGAGTCTCTATCTTGAGCACTAGCCTCTTATTTTTCTTCACATGGGAGAACTGTTGAAAAATGGTATATAAGTATTATTGTTGTTGTTATTGTTGTTAACTGAAGAGCAGATATAGCAGTGACTGGCTCAAGACAACTCACTGAATCATGGTGGACAACATGGTGCATTTCTGGTGATCCTGGCCCGACTTCAACATGTCTTAGTCTTTGATTAGTTTGTTTTGATGTCATTTCTTTTTTATTATAATTGGTTACAGAGCTGGTGTAATGTAGTGGGAAAGAGACTGAGCTGTAACCAGGGTTCCCCTGGTTTGACTCTCACCTTTGCCATGAAGTCACTTGGTGGCCTTGGGCAAGCCACCCCCTCTCAGCTTCTCAACTGCAAAGAGGGATAAGAAAAACGTACCTTTTCCCATGGTACGTTTTTTCTTAGCCCAATCACATGCATGTCTACTCAGAAGTACATCCCATTATGGTCAGTGGAGCTTTACCTTGAATTCTTGTGCTGTAGGAATATCTTGGATGTTGCTCCATGAAATGGATTATCAGAAATACATCTCCATCAGGCACGACTACATACTGCTCCCAGAAGATGCTTTAACCAATACAACCCGCCTACGCTGGTGGCAGCCATTTGTGATTAACAATGGAATTGTGGTTTCGGGTTTTGAGCGTGCTCAGTGGGCTCTGGATAATGTGTTAATTGGGGGAGCAGAAATAAATCCAAGTCAACTGGTAGATACATTCGATGATGGTAAGAACCAAGTGGCTTATCATTTTTTTTAACCTGGTTGGTTGATGATCTTTCAAGTTCACATTTACACTTCTTGAAATATATAATAAAGTGCCAATTTGTATTTATATTTTTTCAGCTTACATAAATCATAGAAAGACTTTTTAAAAATCTTACCGTCCTGTTATAAAATCAAAAAATAATTCCAAAAAAGCTGCCTAGATGTACATTTCTAACATAATTAGAAAAGAGAATAGCTTTACCGCAATTTGTCGATGACATATCTGGCACCAAAGATCAACAGAATTGGGCAAATGCTAGGGCTTCAAGTCCTGTAAGAGGCCACATATGGACAGTGTGGTGTCATCTTACTTTTCCTGAGACACATTGGTAAGCTTACCAGATCTCCAACCGGGACAGAGTGCTAGACCTTTAGGAGAAGGAATGTGGGCAGGTGTAGCTTGTTAAGTCCTAGAGCACAATCCTAGACTTAACAAACTACACCTGCCCACATTCCTTCTCCTAAAGGTCTAGTACTCTGTCCCGGTTGGAGACCTGGTAAGCCTACACATTGGAAGGTCAGCGGCAAAGAGAGTCTCTTTACTGCTTCCTCCAACCTTCCTGGGTCCCCAAGAGACACACACCCCTTCTCAGAAAATGCTGGTGGGGAAGTTGTTTCACTTATAAAAGATCTTCACCACATGTCTGGGTATACTGGAGCCTGGGATGCCATTGTGCCAGCAATCTTACATGCCTATGAATCTGCCTAATACCTTTTGAGTATTTTTTTTCCATTTTATCGTCAATATCCTTTTCCAAAACATTGACTTTGGGCCCAATCCTATCCAACTTTCCAACACCAATCCAGCTGCAATGCAGCCCAAGATAAGGGAACAAATGTTCCATTACCTTGAGGAGGGCTGTGACTGTCCCCACCACCACAGGATGTAGCACACACCCCATTGGCACAACTACATCAGTGCTGGAAAGCTGGAAAGGACTGGACTCTTTGTGAATTAAGTACCATAACAATATGAGACTTTCCATTCATTTTGTTTTCTTGATGTTAACAGAAGGCATTTCCCATGAAGAAAACTGGAGTTTCTATCCAAATGCAGTCAGAACTGCAGGATTCTGCGGCAACCCATCATTTCACCTCTACTGGCCAAATAAGAAAAAGGACCAGACGCATAATATCCTGTCCTCCAGGGAGCTCATTATACAACCAGGATATATGATACAGTTTAAAGTAAGAAGGTGCTGCTGTTCCTCCAAAGTAGAGCATTGACTCAACAGACAACAGATTAGTTCAGAAATTCTGACAGGTCCAAGTGTGATGCCCGGTTCAGACTTCCATCAAATATTTATTCAGAGCTTGTTTATTGGAATTTATGGGGATTGCATTAATGCATCAGAGTGACAACAGCATCGGATTGGCATGAATACATAAATGTTATTTCCATTTAAAGAGTACTGTCTAAGCTTTAAAGACTGTCTTGCTATGTATTGTTAATCTGAGTAGCAACTTCTTCACCAGAAGAAAACCTTTTTATTCTCACATCTACAGTGGAATTTCATTATAGCAGCACTAGCACTGCTGGGGTAGCCATTATCTGAAGCTTGGGAAAGTTTAGGAAGTCTGCTTGATTGGATGTCTTGGGTCCACATGTGTCAAAGGGTACTAAAACAAATTATTCTAGTTAGGGGAGATAGCGAGAAGGAGAATGTCAAAGTGGGAGGAAAAATTGTAACACATTTTTATTGCTTCAGATTGTGGTTGGCTGCGAAGCAACATCTTGCGGAGACCTCCATTCTGTAATGCTAGAATATACCAAGGACGCTAGGTAAGTCACCCTATGGCCCCAAAGGGAAACATTTTGATATGGGCTTGAAGACTAAATGCATTTCTTTCTTTTTTAAAAAGCTTTTTATTTTATTTTTGTTTAAATATTGTTTTTACACCTCAAGAGAAGTAAAACATAGGAAAATAAATGCTTGTAACATCCCCAAACAGTAAAATCCCTCACCCACATCCTGTACAGACCAATCTAAACACACTTAGAAAAAATACAAGGAAAGGAAAGAATACAAAGAATGAGTAGCTAAAGCAGATGTAACTGACATAAATCCTTGCATGTTTATTTATAATGGGAGCATTTTTGTTAGATGGAGATCTGTTGGCAGGAGTGGTGCCAGGAGTGATGCACTGGCTGCTCTCCCAGGCCCATCTAAGGGCCCACCTGGCCAGACCAACTCCTGAACCTGCAGTACTAATGATGGTGGAGAGGGTGGGGGCACCATAGTGGCCTCAGGGAGGGCAGGGCTTTGTCTCAAGGCCCCCCAAAACCTTGTGCTGGCACCATCTGTACAGAGCATCCTATAATGTTTCCTATTTCTCAGTTATGGCTTTCCAAAAATTGGAAGTAACGGTAATCAGCTACATATGGTAATATGTCCTTCTTTCCCTACAAAATCTCCCAACACCTAGGAATATTTTTACTCCTATAGGCAGAAGCTGTTTACTCCAAAGCATCTTAAAGGTGTCATTTGCTAGTACACCAGCAGCTAAATTGAGGGAAGAGGTATATTCAGTGGTGTCACTAGGGGGGTGCTGTCAGGAGGGTGACACCACTAGTGACGAACATTGTGGAAACCTTATATTTATGAATAATACCATCAGGGTATATATCATTGGAAAGGTAACTTAATGCAGAATGTAATGAAACAAACCATGTTGAATTATCTGTATTCTATCAAACATTATGGCCAAATGACCAGAAAAAGAAACCACAACTGCCTTGAGTAACAAAAAGTGGATTTCCTTAACTCAAAACTGACCAATGAGACTGATTGTGTTGTTATGTGACAACATGGAACCAATAAGGTGTTAGTATGGAGTCAGCTCTCATTTCTATGTATCAGAGCTAAGACTAGAACTCTTATTCAGTTGTGCGAGTGTCATCAGGTTGGCCATTGGTTTCTTGTTGATTACTGATTTGTTGGGTGACCTGTACTGTTATATATTAGAATAAATAAACTTAATGGGGGTTGACACCATGAGTTACCACACCAGGTGACACCAACCCTAGTGACATCACTGGGGTGACACGATGAGCTCTCACATGGGGGTGACACAAACCTTAGTGTTGCCTCTGGGTATACTAGAGCTTTTTAATTTATCTAAAAATATTTGTATCCCTCCTTTCACCTCCCAGTTGCGAGGTACCCAAGGCAGCACATGATATAAATTTTAAACAATAATAATACCTACCTATCAGGACAATAAAAATCAGAAAAACTACAGCAACTATAAAAAAAGAGAGCATTAGAACAAATCATCAAAGCAACAATGAACAAGATTAAGCAAAGCAAAGAGGCAATTGTCAAAACACTAGACTCTTGAAAGCTAAAGAGAAAAATAAAATTGAATAAAATAAAACTTCTAAAATAGAGTTGATGGCTACTGTTAGACTGGCTTTCTGAACATTATCCCAGGGTATCTGAACATTTGCATCCCTTTAGAAGAATGTTAGGCTTATGTGTATTCTCATAATATTCATTAGTTATTAGCCATTCAAATTTTATAAATCTGCAAGGCCAAAGCCATTTTCATGTAGGAAATGAGAGTACAATGGCAAGCTATGCCCTCAGTTGTCCCTATGTTGTCTGCAGAGGCAATTACTGAACACAGGGAGAGTTATTTGTGATAACTGTTCCACATATGTCAACTTGAGCTCCCAGAAGGGTAGAACGGTTAGGGTAATATGCAAATTACCCCTTGACCCTGCATTCATCAAGCTAAGAAATGCATTTGGAACTCACTCTTAGAATTCCCAGGCAAAACTCACAGTTCATGCACCTCCCTCTTCTTACCAGATTTGTTCAGGTGCTTCAGAATGCTCCTGTATACTGGGGTAGGGAGAAGAAAATCCACAGACGAGCAGAGGATGCAGAACTTTACCCTTTGTCCGTTTATAACTGTGGTGAAAATCCCTGGTTTTGCCTTATATTCTACCTGGTTTTGATCTTCCTATTCCCTAAGGAGGCTCCTGGGTCAACACCCTGAAAGGTCTGCTGAGTCATCTTGGAGTAGCAGCCATTTCTGCTTTGTTGTTTACTTTCCCCTTCTCTCCCAACTGACCAGTAAACAAAAAACTTGGCTTTGAGCCAGCTCCTTGGACCATGAAGCTCACCTGATTCACCCTGGGGTGAAAAGGTTAAAGGGCTCAGGTGACCCTAAGCAACCAGGGTCACCTAGGCCAGGGTTTCTCAACCAGTGGTACTAGTACCACCAGTGGTACTTTCGACCAACTGCTGGTGGTACTCAGAACGTTGGACCACCGGACCCCTGCTCCAACGCACCGCTTTGTTTAATGAGGGTTAAAACTGGGGATGGCAGTTAATGCTGCCACCACCCAAAACTAGGGGAGATCCGCACAGAAAGAGGCTGCCTTGGGCAAATCTCCCTCCCAGTGTGGGATTTGGGGCTCTCTGCCACACTGGGAAGGAGATTTGTCCAAGGCAGCCTCTTTCTGTGTGGATCTCCCCTAGTTTTGGGTGGTGGCAGCATTAACTGCCACCCCAGTTTTAACCCTCGTTGAGGGATGAAATGAAGGCAAAGAGACTGGTGCTGATTGCTAGGTGCTGAACCCTGTGCTCCTCGTTCACCACAGTAAGTCTTAAGTACTTGGAAAATATTAAGGTTCATATTTTTAAAAGACACACATTTTGTTGACCTTTCGTAGATACAGCACTTGACTTTCTTTCATTATCCTTTTCAGCTGCTCTAATAACATTTCTTTTGCTTCCTTCAGGTCAGATTCATGGCAGCTTGTCCAGACACAATGTCTCCCCTCCTCTTCTAATAGTGTTGGCTGTTCCCCATTTCAATTCCATGAAGCTACCATCTATAACTCTGTCAACAGCTCCACTTGGAAAAGAATAACTATCCAGCTGCCTGATCATGTCTCATCCAGGTAGGTTACTGAAAGGTCACCTCGATGCGTTGCTATAAAATTTCATCTGTTCAGCTGGCAGTGGTTGGTGGCATAGACGAAAGGACAATTTAAAACAACATTTTCTCTCTGCTGTGGTACATAATAAATTTTCTTCAGGAAACAGTTCCCCCTAGTAAAAATAAATAGGGCCTAACACAGAATATCTACCAGTCTGAGAGCTTGTACAGACATGATGTGCCATTACTTTTGATGTACAGGGGGAATGAAAATTTGCAGGGCATTAAAACCACACATTCCACAGCCCCTTGAAATATAAGTTGGCAAATATTATAACTGTAATGCCCAGAAATCAGGAGAATGTCATCCGTGGCTGCGGCGTGCATCAACCCACCATCTATCGTCTAACATGGGCTATAATGCATGTAATATAGTGTTTGAAAGTGCTCAGCATATTATTTCGAAAACTGACATTTTGGGTCTGGGGGCGCTGTGTTATTTTTAGTGCAACTCAGTTCCGGTGGATTCAAAAAGGAGAAGAACCAGAAAAACAAAGCTGGGCTATAGATCATGTGTACATTGGAGAGGCCTGCCCCAAACTCTGCAGTGGCCATGGATACTGCACGACTGGATCCATTTGCATTTGTGACGAAGGATACCAAGGTCTCATGTTCCATTTTTTATTTACGAATGTATTGGATGAATTCAATATCTTAAAAGAGAATTTTCAATCCACCCTATGCTTCCTTAAGAACAAGTCAGTAATAAGATGCAGGGCTGCCTAGTCAAACTCAGCATTGCATAATTCACCTAAGAACTGATAAGACAGTTAACAGTAGAGACCACTTTTCACTTGTCAATAACTGTTCTCTGCATGGAGCAACACTGAGGGGCAAAGTAGACTTGAAGGGGCTGCTATGCCTGTATCTGCCTTGTTCACATATGAAGTGGGGCTGGAGGGGAGCCTACCCTTTACATGAAAAGGAGCACATGGGAGAGGGGAGCAAAATCCATCTTACCTCACTGCTCTCCACTGTTTTAAGCAGTTTTCCCCAGCTCTGTTCTGATACTAGATGTGAGCTGAGAATAGAGCACAGAAAGGTAAAATTGAGGACAGGATCAGTTTTGCTCCCTTCTCCTGTGTGTTATTTTTGTATAAATAATAGACTTATTCCCCCTTCCCCATTTTATATACGAACAGGGCAGGGACATACATAACATGCACCTAGCTACCCCATCATTTCAAGTTTGACTCTAAAGGATCCTCAAACATCATGTAGTAAGAAAGTGAAGCATACTCATTTGCACAAATCACACAGCCCAATCCATTGTAATTCCCCGTGTGGTGATGCTGTGGCACCGGCATAGCCTCTGTTGCATCCTGCAGGGCCTCCTCGGGGCAATGGAACATTTGTCAACTCGGATCTGCACCAGCTTGATAGCTGTTACAAGTCCGAGTTGATCCGTGAAGGCAGATCAGGTCCAGGAAGGGGATAAGGATTCGGTGTGCAACACCGCCACCAAACCCGCCCTCCTCCCAGGCCTTATCTGCCCTCTTCCCTGCCCCCGTCACCACCCTGTTCCACCTCTTACCTGCTTTGGTGGGTCTTTGGCCACCTGCCAGCACACGGGAGGCCGCTCTGGTCTCCCCACCAGTGGCCTGGCAGCGCACACCAGTGAAGGCTGCTTTGTGAGTGCCATAAAGCAGTCCCCACTGCCGTAATGTATATTGTGACAGTGCCCAGCCTGGTTAGGATTGGGCCAACAATATATGTACATCTCAAAACAGGCATGCAGATTATATCTATGGAAGCCATTTGTGTTTTCAATTTTGAACTGAAAAGGCTCAGTCCTGCAATTGTGTAGCCATCCAGTGAGAGTCCAAAAAAGTGCCTGAGAGAGACTCTCTCTGAGAGAAGTTTCATTTGAATGATTGAATGTGCTCAGTCCCAAGCAAGATGTTTGATCTACAACTCTTTAAAAATCTTGTGATTTTATATAAGTAAAGGAGGTAAACTAGGGAGAAATGGGTGGTGAATTTTATCTTATTATATTATATTGCAAAATTGATATGCTTTAAATTTCTCTTTAAAAGGTCAGACTAAAAGTGGCAGGAGATGATGTTCTCTATGTCATTTTTCATCCAGAGCATTCAGAGCTTTCACGTTGCCCCATCCACATTCAAGGACTTCATTTGTAGCTCAGGCCTTTCTTAACACATGGACATAAATTCTCAGTTACAAGACTTCAGTGCTTGTCAATGCTATAATTCTTTATGTGTTCTTTTTAGGCGATGACTGCTCTGTTTTCAGCCATGACCTTCCCTGTTATATTAAAGATAATTTTGAATCGGCGAGAGTCACTGAAATAAACTGGGAAACCATTCAGGGTGGAGTTATAGGGAACGGGTGTGGACAGCTGGCTCCATATGCACATGGGGACTCTCTGTACTTCAATGGATGTCAGATAAGGCAAGCTATAGCTAAGCCCCTGGATTTAACCCGAGCAAGGTAATTCTGTGTTGCTATGAATCTGAATTGCTGCTTTTAAAAATAGTGTGAGAAAAATTATTGAATGCAGTGGTGTAGAGGATGATACAGATGGATAACTTGGAGCAATAAAATATCAGCTCGGGTCCAGGGTATTTGAGGGACCGCCTCCTTCCTTATAATCCGACCCGTACTCTGAGGTCATCAGGGGGGGCCCTGTTGACCGTGCCGCCACTGACGGAGGTGAGGGGGATGGCGGCACGGAATAGGGCCTTCTCAGCAGTGGCGCCCCAATTATGGAATTCCCTCCCCCTGGAATTAAGAACGGCTCCCTCCTTAGAGACCTTTCGGCGGGGCCTCAAGACGTTTTTATTTAGGTTGGCATTCGATGACTGACATGGCGGGCTGGCTTTTTTTAACAAATGGCTTTTTTAACAAATGGCTTTTATAGGTGACCCACTGGGACTGTCTGTTTTATTTGTTTTAATTACTTGTTTTTAATTATGTTTTATTGTGTATTATGTATTTTAACATGTTCTTAACTGTAAGCCGCCTTGATTGCCCTTATTGGGAGAAAGGCGGGGTAGAAATCCATTAAATAAATAAATAAATAAATAAATCAGAGATTCGTTTGCAACATGCTGTCCATACATTAAGGATTACAGTTCTGGATTAACTATACCCTTGTCAGGCTGATTCTAGAGCAACCCATGACTATGACTAGTATCTGAGTTAAGTTTCCTCATATGAATTCAGTATTAAAAGAGACATCACCTAAAATGGAATTCACAGCATGTTGGGAATTTTGCTTGCATTGATTGGGACCGGTATATAAGCCAGGTATACTGGAACTCCCATTGGTACTGATGGATGCCAGCTAGTCCCATCCATGTTGCATTTTACAAGGAACCTATGACCAGGGGCCCAGCTGATCCTTTGCTTGAAACAATGCTGCTCCAACCCCCAAGTTCTTCTTCCCCCTTTCCCATATGTGCACAGTATCATGTGGACACCAGTATACCAACACCAGTATCCCAACACCCAACCTCTGATGCCAGGCAGCACACACACACACATGTGCTTATCCACATAAAATCTGTCCCCCCTTTAAAAAAAGCTGATATGTGTTAAGCTGTCACCACCACCTCCAAGTTGGCCAGATCCTCCCCACCTGGCCAGGAGGATAGAGATGAGATGGTGGAGATGACCCCTGTGGCAGCAGGAAGGTGGCAACAAACTCCTCCAAATCTGCTGCCACAGTGTCTGGCGCTGGCACTGGAAGCAGGTCTCCCAGCTCACCTGGTGTTTCTTCTTATCTTCTCCATGATCTTTGCTCTGCCACCCTATTTTTAAAGAGAGCAGCAAAGCTGATCAAAAGAAGGAAGTCGGGAGAAGCACCACCCCACTTTTGAAAAATGAAAAAAAAATATTTTTTGGGAAGTGAGCTGGTGCTTCTCTCAACTTCCATTCTGCTGCTCTATTAAAAACAGGGTGGCAGAGCGTAGCTCACAGAGTAGGTATGTGGAGGCCAGATGAACCAGCTCTGACCATGGCGAATGTGCACAAAATGCTGCCTGTGCCCATCTACCGCTTGAGGCAGGCCACTTCACCTCACCTTGTCACTAGACCAGCCCTGCTTTAATAGAGCGAGTAAAACACACATGCAGAAGCTCATCCAAGGCCTGTGTAATCTCTGGTCTATACTAATTATGCACTTGAATATACGCATCTGACTTGCAGTCACACTGCATCATTGCTAATGTAACGTAGCAGATTACAGAATCACTAACAGCACAATCCTAACCAGCTTTCCAGCGCCAAAGCAGCATTGCCAATGGGGCATGAACTGCATTCTGTGGTGGGAGAGCAGTCCTGGAGGCCTCCTCAAGGTAAGGGAACATTTGTGCACTGTGGCTGAATCGGTGCTGGAAAGTTGGTTAGGATTGGGCTGTAAGAGTTCTGTGAGTCATTAAAGACTAACAAATTTATTATGGCATAAGCAGTGGTGGATTACAGTTCATTTCATCAGGTGCACGAAGATGGCTGGGTTCACGCATACTGGTGAAGCTATGCTGAAAAAGAGCAGGCTGTATCCAGCATGCGGGGGGGGGGGGATAGATTGGGAGGCTTTGGAGGGGAAAAGGGACTTAAATCCCCTTACTGGTCTGTAAGCCTCCCTTTCTGCAATGGGTCTCCTCAGACCTGCACCAGCTCTGTAGCTGGTACAAGTCCGAGGAGAAGAAAGGGGTGTGGATGCTGCCAAAAGGAAGGATAAGATCTGGCATACGGCATCGCCACCGAATCCACAGCCTCCCCAGCCCCTGTTCCCCTCCCTGCCCCATTTCGCTCCCTCTGCAGCCTTACCTGCTCCAGCGACTGTGGACAGGTCTGGCGACAGACGGGGAGTGCTGCCACCTCTTACAGCAGTGCTCCCAAAATGGCTGCCGACAGAGAGTTCTACGTGCTGTCAAAGTGTATTCCACTTGGCCGCTGGGACCAAGGATTCAGGGCTCAGCCTAGCCAGGGGACCAAGGACATAGCCTCTTGTGACCATAGCCTCTTGTGACCATAGGCCCTCAGCCAGTGCCCTACCTGACTGACCTCTGATGCCACCCTGTGCCTTCTCACTCACTCCTCACAGCCTGGGAAGGAGGAGGGTCCACATGTGCTGGTGTGCAGCCTGGGATATTGAAATATTTCCCCTCTTGTCTGAATGTAGCCATTTTTTAATGTTAGATTTGTGTTCATGTATTATTTTGCATAAGCACTGACAGCAAAAGGGCATTGTTGGTAGGGTGACAGCATACTGTATATCACAATGGAGGATAAGCAGTGAATGAGCCCCTGATGGTATGACTGACATTATTATATTTACAGCGCAATCCAACTTACACCACCAGTGCAACCAGCGGTGCAGCGAGAACGGGAGGCCCCAGAACTGAAAGAGGATTCAAATCCCCTTTGAAACCCCCTTTAGAGGGGATTTGAATCCCCTTTCCATTCTGGGGCCTCCCGTTCTCGCTGCACCGCTGGTTGCACTGGTGGTGTAAGTTGGATAGGATTGCACTGTTAGAATAGAGTTGCCCAACAGATACAGGAACTATACAGAGTTACTGTTGCCTGAACTAGAGGGTCCCTCCAGTCTTCTTGGTTGTCACCACCAAGGAGTTGATGAAACCTTCACACTGGTGGTTATTACAGAGATTTTAGCTCTGCACAGAAATTTCCAGACCAGTCAGCCTGCCTGCACCTAACTGAAGAATATGAGAAATATTATGAGAAATATGAGAAAGGTTATCTTACTTGATAATTGCAAAGAATCTTAAAGAAGTTTTGTGAGATTTTTTATTGTAACAGCCACTTTTGCTGCTACCAGTAAAGCACTGGTAGATTATGAATTAAAGTAAGTCTCTCTTTTTTACGTCACTGCCTTCTCATTTTTTCCAGCAAAATAATGTTTGTTATGCAAATTGGAAGCCTTTCACAAACTGACAGCTGCAACACCAATCTGAGTGATCCTAACACTGTGGACAAGGCTGTGTTGCTCCAGTATAGTGTAAATAATGGAATTACATGGCAAGTCATTGCACAACATCAACCAAAGGACTTCATACAAGCCCAAAGAGTGTCTTACAATGTACCACTGTAAGTAGCAAGCAATATTATCCTATTTCTTATGGCAGAAAATTCATACAAATTGAACATATCCAACAACCGATTAAAGCCAAGGTAGAAAGGACCCCAAACTAAAATTAGTATTAGCTTGGTGGAGGATGAGAGTGACAGCTGTAATGTATTGGTAAAAGGCCACAGTTTTCTCTTGTGTAACTTTTCTCTGTGAGGGATAAGCATTGTCACAACCAATTATTTATTTTATGACAGGGGCGTCGTTAGGGGGGGTGCGGCTGGTGAGGGGTGCACCAGGTGACACGAATTTTGGGGGTGACACCACGGCTGCCATGCCACCCAGGCTCAGCGGTCTTCTTCAGCTGCTCTGAGTCGCTTCCTTGTGTTTGTAGAAGCAACTCATAGCGGCCGAAAACAGCCGAGCAAGGGTGTCACCCCTCCTTGAAGGCTACAGGGAGGGGTGACAACCCCCTGGCTCACCCTTATTCAGCCACTTCAGCTCGGAGGCAGAGCTGCCAAGCACTTAACATGCTCATCTTCGACCACTTCTCTTCTGCTTCGTGTCTGGCCGAACCGGAAGTAATTTGCGGTGACGTGATGACTATCATGTCACCGCAAATTACTTCTGGTTTGGCAATTTCTTCCAGGTCCTGCACCACATCAGGTGACACCCAGGTAAGCGGTGCTGTTGTTTTCTGATTCAATACAATGTAAATGAAAATTATGGGGTTTATATTCACCCATAACTTTTCTACATTTTTACAAATGTATCTAGAAATTCATTTACATTGCATTGACTCAGAAATACTTTGATTATCGTTTTAGTTATTAGTACTAAGGCTGCAATCCTAGAACACTTTCCTGGGAATACCCATAGAACACAATAGGACTTACTTCTAAGTAGACATGCATAGGATTGTGCTGTAACAGCACAATCCGATGCATGTCTTTTCAGAAGTAGGTCTCATTGAGTTCAATGGGACTTACTCCCAGGTAAGTGTGTACAGGATTGCACCCTAACAGCCTACAACTTTTTCGATCTGCTGCCGTAAGTCCTGTGCCTGTGGCATGAAAGCTGTGTTGCCACCATGTGCTTCAGAGCTGCTGATGCCTGGCTGGAGCAGATGAGGTGGCGGTAAGAGCGGAGGGGGAGAGACTGGTGGGGGATAGGATTGGGCTGTAAGTCACGTTAAAAACCTTACGTCAGCGTTCAACATTCAGCAGCAAGCCCAGTTCCTCCTCCTTAAACCACTGTTTGCACTATGGTACCTAACAATTGGTTTGTGCAACAAAAGTCAGGTGCCTGACTGACCACAAACTAAAATATTAACACAGACACTTAGTTATCCCTTGACAAATCATGACATGGTCTTACATCATTTGCAGTTATCATGTGTTGTATCTGAATTTCATTTACTGTTCACTGCCAAACACATTGTTGAATTTGGTGCCCTGAATATTTTGGAATCATCTACCAATAACAAAGAGAAGACCCCAAGAGCTAGAAATGTAATTAACTTCTTGCTGCATTTTCACAATTCTAGTAAATGTCTGAGGACCACAAGAAGAGCCTCAAGGGTAATCCATAATGCATGTTCTGTATATGTTGTGTTTTCCCTCTCTAAACCGATGCCTCTGTCTATATCTTTAGGGAGGCACGAATGAAAGGAGTGTTACTGCGCTGGTGGCAGCCCCGCCACAGTGGCACAGGCCACGATCAGTGGGCTCTGGACCACGTAGAAGTCGTTCAGTGAGTATAAAGAATCATCTCATACCACCACCCCCATCTTGGAAAGTACTGATATCGTTCCAGCCTGGCACAAAGGTTAAAATGATAAGGAGCTATTCCTGTTTGCAGAAAGATCCCTTTTTGGTTTACAGCTTTCCCTGGCTTTTGAGGTCAGCTGCAGGGCAGAGGAATGCACTATACACTGTGAAATGCAGGAGGGGAAATATGGGGTTTAAACTGCTTTTGAAGACTAGTCTACACCTTGTGCCTTATGCTTTGACAGTATACAGGGATGTGTGTGCTCCACAAGTACAGCTGACGTGCATCCTTTGCAGCACAGTACAAAATAGTAGCCTGTGTTGCTCTTTTGCAGAGTAATACTGTGTGATTGAGTTGGGCTTCAGCATTACTGTCTAACACTTTATTCATTTCCTCTTTTTAGTAAGCAGGATACTGTTCAGAAACAGGGTTCACCACAGCAGGTGTCCATGGGTAGAAAGCACTATATTTGTTCCCCTGCCACTATTTTCCCATGTCAAACTATCTTTGCGCTGTTGATTCTCCCCCTGACTAGATGGGTCTTACTCTCAGAATAACCAGTTTGTGCTGTTCTACATCACAGAAAGATGATCTATTTTCTCTCTAACAACTTAGTTCCTGTAGAACTGCCATTCTAGTGTCATGACGGGCTGGGATCCATCGCTACAGTGGTTGACAGAGAGAGGTGTGCCTTCCCAATAGATAGGTTCAAATGTTGTTTTACTGAAAACCTGTAACAACTCAGCCTGATGGAAATTCAAGCTTAGAATACATCCTCAAAAACTATTTTTGGCTCTAAAGCTATTCATTTCTTGATTCGCATTTAAATTAGGGCTGAAAGCATAACTGGTATAGTATTTGGTATTCAGCTATTAACAAAAGCTTTACTTGTGAAAAATGCTCGTAGCACTCTTGATGTGCTGGCCTCAATCCAGTTAAAGTCACATCATAACCAAGTCCCATTAAAACCATATGTAACACATATTAGTCTGTCCCGCTGGTTTTGTGGTTGAAAGCCAACCTTTCAGTGGCTTTGGATACTGTGGCTCATGCCTTTTGGCTCCAATAATGCCTCTTGCTCTCTGACCAATCAGTTGCAGAGGGTAGTCACTGTTGTTGCACCCCAAGAGCTGGATCATGGAGTTCCACAGAGTGCTGACTCTCATCCTGTTTAACATTTATATGAAGCAAGAGACCATCCTTAGCTTTGGAATCCTGAACCAGTGTCTGAAAGATTTATTTGTTTGTTTATTTAAAAAAATGATATCCCACCTTTCCTATGCCAAGGCAAATGCCCAAGGCGGCTTACAACAGAAGTTAAAATACATAACTTAAAAAATACATTAAAAAGTTTAAACAATACAGATGTGGTCAGGTGGATGTAGTCAGGTGGATGAGCATCCATAGATGGAAGCTGAATCCAGACAGGTCATAGGTAATGCTAGATGGATCTCTTCAGGTCTCAGTTGTCCTGTGATAATGGCTTTGCAATTGCCCCCAATGGGCCAGGTTCAGAGTCCAGGAGTTGTATATGAGTCAGTATTTTTATATATGTATATAATAATCAGATCACTACAGTAACAAAGAGCACATTTATCCAGCGGTGTCACCAGAGATACTGGTGCAGAGCAGTAAGTTCTGAGATACGCTGCAACGCTCCGTGTAAGCAGCCCCTCCCACCCACCGTCAGAGCCGTTTGGGGCAGATGACGGCAACGTGCAGGAAACTCCTTGAGCTCCTGTGCATTGCCGTCATCAACCCCGAACGGCTCCAGCGATGAATGGGAGGGGCTGCTTACACGATGCATTGCAGCATCTCTCGTGACTTATTGCTTCGCGCCCCCTCTGGTGATGCCGCTGCATTTATCAGCTCCATTTGTTGGTCAGGGTCTGTCCTTTCTTAGATAGGCTTGCAACTCTACACAGAAGCTTCATCGACTGAAAAATGCTATCACATGCCTCTTGATGGATGATGTGTGATGTGTACAAACCAATTCAGCTGATTTTATTTCAGTGGCACTGGCTGACAGTTTGCGTTCTGGTTCAGTTAAGGTGCTGGTGCTTATCTAAAGCCCTCCATGACAAGAGCCCTATGTGTCTCAGAGCACCTCTCCTTATTTTGTCCCCATTGCAGACCTTTCACAGGCCTTGCTTGAGGTTTCAACTCTTCATGAAATAATAACTGTTGTAGGGAGAAGCAGCACCATAATATTAATTTCCCCAAAGATACAGAATGATCTCCTACCACCCATGGTCTGCAGTTTCCCTCTCTGTTGGCCTTTGGAAGAGGGTGCAAAACCTCTCCCCCACTAGACCTTGAGTTCAGCTGGCTAGTTTGGTTGTTGTGTTGGCTCTGTTTTTTTATTTTTGGTGAATATTTTTACTGTTGAATTGCTCCACTTTAATGAGCACTGGAAAGGTCGCTAACAAATAGTTTCAATAAATAATTTTAACAAATAATAAATAAATCTCAATGAAGCAACAGACTTAGTCACTGTTAACTTTAACTGGATCAGAACTACTGTGTTTTAGGATGATTACCCTGATGGTTAAAAAAACCTGTCTGAATTAGTTGAGAGAATCTGTTATCACTAAAAGCCTCAAAATGTCAACTACTGTATACCACTAAGCATTAGTATTTAAATACAGCTATTGTTGACTCTGTGAAAGTAAGGCAGTAAATTGACTTTTTAAAAAACCACTTTGGTTTATTGACAGCCCTAATTTAAATGAGTAAATTGACAACAGCCACTCAGATTACTGCATCTCCAGTTAGTCCTATTTTGCAGTGACAGGCACCTGCTTGCATGGCTTCTGTGCCTACTCCAAAGTACAGATTTTGCCCAACACTAAATAATTATTCATGCTTGGCTGCTGTTTTGTGCGTGTTTGTTTGTTTTTTACACACCTTGCTGGGCTCTGATTCCACAATATAAATTTTTTAATTTGGAGTAAGGAGAGGCACCTTATTCTTGCCTTGCCTTGGGCATTTGCCTTGGCAAGGGAAAGGCGGGGTATACATTTTTAAAATAAATAAAGACTGTGAAGAATTAATTATAGAATGTTCCAATACATACTACATGTCTGAGTGTGGGCTTCTTGTTTGGAAATGTCCCACCTCTCCTATTCAGAATTTACATCTCTAAAAAGTTAACGTATGGAAAGGAATACAAGGGAGGGCAGAACCTTCTTGTTAAAGGGAAGGATTCTTCTTACAATGAGATCTGTCAGGTTTTATTATGTTTACTTAGAGTTATATGTCATTTTTCTACCCTAGAGGCCCTCAAAATGTTTACAATTACAATGTTGTACTTAAAAAAACAAGAGCATCATAAAACATTTTAAAAGTAATTACTAACATACAGTTACTTAAAACTGTGCAAGCTAAAACTATCAGCAACAAATAAAAATAAATCAGTGAGGCCGGCATTCTCACAAAACGTGATGTAAAAATTAACCAACTGCCTACAAGTCTCAACAGAGCAAGGGGGAGGGCCTGGCAGATATCACTGATGTCACCACTAAGAACACCCTGTTCTCAGAAGAGGATAACTTCACCTCAGATACGGCAGCACATTTTAATTCATGGGAAGGGATATATATGGAAGAAGGCAGTCCATAAGAAGTCAACTCCTTTTCAGAGCAGTCAATCCAGGGAATTAAAGAAACACAATCATTTCAATATACAGTATACAGTATATATACAGTATATTTGTATCTATCTACAGTATAGACTCAAGAAGGAAACGAACTTGTTATGGATGACCAGATACATCACATAGATAAACTATGGATAGTTCCTATACTTTTAACAGTTATGTAGGAGGAGTACTTTTGGCAGGTGCAGCTTTTCTCACATCTACATGACTGTCTACGTTTAGAAAGTATCGGGTGCATCACGATTTGGGAGGGCGGCCCGCTGCCCCGGGCACCCCCTGCACCTGCCCCCCCATACCTTTAATCGTTGGAGCCGGCTCGGGGACGTCTTCCCCGGCCGGCTGCCCGGGGACTTCTGGCGAGGCCCACTGCATCGAACGTTATTTATAATGTTTTTCGCGCATGTGCAGACCGTTCCTGAGGGAAAAGGGCAGCCATTTTACGGAAGACGTCCCCGGAGTCAGCTCCCGGCCTTGCCGGCCTGGCGAGGCGCGCGAGGGAGGCGAGGCGACGCGCGCAGGGAAGGCGATGCGCGCATGTGCGCGCGTCACCTTTCTGCGCGCGTCACCTGGGGGGCCCCGCCCATCTCGCCACGCAACAGCGACACCTCTGCACACAATGGAGTACAGGTGCCAGCACTCTGCTTGTAAACTTTCCCTTAACAGGATGCTTACAAGCGTAAATTTCTACATAAGTACATTCACATCAGCGACATTGCTAGACCCCCGCACCGCCCGGGGTGGTGACATTGTGACATCACAATGTAATGTGGCATCGTGACATCACTTCCAGGGAGGCGCTGGTGGGGGTCGCCCTGTGATCTGGCTGCCCTTCTCCCTTAGATGCCTCCAGAGGAGGAGGCGGTAGCGACAGACTCAGGATCATCAGGAAAAGGTAGAAAAGAACCTGCGATTGGCTCTGAGCACCCACTTCTTCACACTCCCGCTTCTGGCCAAGCTCGGAGCAGCTCGGCTAGAAGGGGGTGCCAGAAGTGACCAGAAGGAGGTGCACGAAGAAGCGGATGCTCCAAGAAACACTTGGCCTGGGCCTCATGTAGCATCCCCCTCACATGGAGATTTGCAGGGAACCTGGGGTGGACCACCCCCCGGGCCCGCCCACTTGCTACACCACTGATTCACGATTCATCTTCCATAAAAAGGAGGTCCTAGTTCATTCTAAAGGGTGTGTGCCCAGAGAGGGAGGACATGCGCATCCAAGGTGCCTCGTAAGATTCCTGGATGGACAGAGTTCAGGATCCAAAGAACCAAGCAGCAAGTTCTGCACACCCAAGGAAACTTTAGACTTGTGCTTCTCAAAACATTATAACCTCTTCTGAAGCTGAGAAGCATTTCAAAGCATAGATAGCATGGCTCTGCCACTCAAAGGGAAAAAGTCACAAGTTCCACTAGGCATGCCATTGAGTGTGCCTAAAGTAGCTGTTAGATTTCAGCCAATATGAGGGAGATCCATTACACTGGACAACATACAATTTGCCTCTGAAATGAAAAGAGCTAATCTTTATTAATTTCAACATGCTAAAAACAAATATGACAATAAAAGCTGTCGATTAGCTCTAGTTTAGGAGAAGCAGTCCGCATTGCGTACATACAGTAGGTGTTGTAAGTGCCGTCGGACATTTACCAGTACATGTCTATGGAATTACCTATTGCAGATCTCTCAGATACTGTAGCCAATTTTGCATTTTCATTGTCATATTTGTGTTTAGCACCTCAAAATCTACAAGAAATGACTAATTTAATCTTGGGGGCATGGCCTTTGTTAAAATTTGTTGTCCATTGTCAGGGGGACAGGGGAAGCAAGGCTCAGAGTACCCTTCCTGTGCTCTTGAGAACATATCAGTCACGGTCTGGGTGGGTTAGAAATTTACTGTTTCCTGACCAGTATACCACGTCATAGCTTAGAACAGAGGTTATAGCATATTCAACAGTGCAATTGTACAACAGAGATCTTTTTCAATGTTATTTTTGTTCATTTCTGTCACACAGTCAACCAGTATAACAAGCAAAATATACCTATAACCCATACAGTTAACGTTTTGGTTAAAAAGATTGCAGGAGGAGGGACCCTTGTGTGTGCAGACAAAAGGCAAAAATACAGTCGCATCAATAGTAATCTTTATGGTGCAATCTTATGCATGTCTACGCAGAAGGCCTATTAAATCCAATGGAACTTACTCCCAGAGAAATGTATTTAGGATTGCAGCCTTACAGCCCAATCCTGTCTAGCTTTGCGCCTCTGCTGCATCCAGGGTGCAAAGCAGACAGCTAAGAGGTCACCTTGTGGGAAGGGAATGTTTGTTCCCTTACCCCAGGTAAAGCCCCAGCCTCCTGAATGGGTCTCCTTGGATCCATGCCAGCTATTTTGCTGATGTAAGTCCGGGAGGCCTGAAAGGGAGGATAGGATACAGTGGAGGCTTCTCTGCCGGTTCCACCCTCCTCCCAGGCCCGATCCGCCCACCCCTCCACCGCCCAGCAGGGGACATGCCCAGTGGGCGTTCCACTTCTTCTGCAGTGTGTAGAGCGGCGCTGGCCTCTGCACCGGCACTGCCTACTCGTCGGGTGCCACAAACATACCTTACAGCATGTTTGTGACACCCTAGACTGGCGAAGCAGTGCTCCGCTGGTCTTATTTTTAGACTGGATTGCACTTTTAGTTAATGCAACAAAGATCTAAAATATATTAATCTGTTTGTAAACCTAATAAATATAGTTTAATATGGAATATAAAATTTATTTCACAACAAATTTTTAAAATAAAAAAAGTGAAAAAGCCATCAACGTTTGTTCTATCCCCTTTAAACCAGCCAGGGGAGCTGTGGAGTGCCACAGAATCCTCTTGGAAAACAGTGCAATGCCAAGTGGCAGGCATCAACATAATGTAAAGAGGAGCTGCGGCCAATGGTGGGTCAAGGGAGCCGCAAGTCGAAAAAGTTTGGGAAACACTGCTGTAATTACTCACTATGGATGTTCTAGAATCAACTCTGCGTGCATGTCAGTTCTTCCCTAATCAAAGCTCACACAACCTGCCTGCTGCACTGTGAAACCACACACTCTTTTCTGCATGTACATCACAAAGTACCACTTCATTGTGAAGGGAACTAATTTAACTCTGGTCAAATATTATTAATAGTTGAAGGATGGGGCTTCGTCACCAATTCCTTGTGCATTTGTGACTCCCATCAGAATGTTAATAGTGGTACAGGAAAAAGCAAACAGCCCCAAAATTCTTATTACAATATTAACGTAATCATGCAAAAACATAATATTATTACTTCAGGCTTAGCATGTTGTTAATCTTTCCATAACCATCACGCTTCTCATGATTTAAATAATTTCAGATTTTGACATAAATGGTTTAAGATTTTGTTGCAAAGAAGCTTGTTTTTTCATTCCAGCGATATTTTGATATGAATTCTGTCTTCTAGAAAGCACATTCGTTTGGATAACAGTCTTCGTTTGCTTCAATTCTTTAGTAGATACCCATTTTTATTTGTATAGTTGAGGAAAGATCTACCTAAGCATAGAAAAGAAACTGTTAAAATATTGCAGCATTAAATGAACTTTCCCATTGTTTGTCAGCTTTCAGTGTGATGCAAGTTGTATTTAGAATTATTTATGATGTTTGTAAAATTATTTTGAATGATGAAACAAGCATATAAACATTTGCTATAAAATCAGAGAGTAACTTGTTCAATTTTTATTTTCAAAAGAGATGAAAAATCCTATATTGCTTCTAAACCTCATCAGGCTTTTATGACTAATCACAGTGCTGCATGCATTGAAATACATTTTCTAATTTGTGTTGTATTTCATTATTTGCTGTCATTGGTTTTACACTAGAGTAAGGTAAGTAATTTCAGTACTTCCGTATCAGTGCAGCCATTATACGTTTAAAATGGTTCATATCATTAATGCTGATATTGTGATACAAAGCCAAAACCTGTCAGGATCAGTTGTACCCTTAACAATGCAAGTGTAAACTCCTGTTCCTGAAGGCCAGTCCTGTCATTCTGAATTGTTTGGTGCTCTTTGAACTTTGCAGTCGTTTGGGACTTGGCAAGAGGAATCAGAGTGCTGCTGAATGCCTTCCTCGCTTTGAGTTTCACCAAGTTTTGAGCATTTCAGAAGGCAAACATATAGACTCATACCAAGCAGTTCCTAATCTACAAATCAGAGCAAAGAAGGAAGTAGGATCTGACCTGGACTCCTGTAATCCATTTTCAATTTACCAAGGCAATAAGAAGTCAAATGTAACAGATAAAATTATTTGAAATTTGCCTTCCATTGCCCAGGAGTATAGTTTATAGTGAAATATGTGAGAACAAAGACTCTTCCACTCCCACCAAACACACTAATTAGTTACTCATACAACATACTCATTTTGTATTTTGGGACAAAGGTATGTGCTCAGACCTGACCAGCTTCTCACTTGAACCTCATAGGGTGGGGAGGAATTGCTTATTTGTAGATATTATTTCCAGCTACTGATTAGATGGACCCATGGAATCCATGGTTGTGGCTATTCCTAAAATCTGACTGCATGTCTGTGCCGCAGCCATCCAAGCTATTGCACAACACTGTAACACTGCCCATGTAGCGACTTGAAACAGTGGTGAGGGACAGCAAACTGATGAGCCCCCATCCCACCTGTCTGCCACCCTCTCCAGCCTGCTGCTCCAGTGGGCCCTCTGATCCACTTCTGGCTTTCTGAAAGCCAACTCAGAAGAGGTTTGTGGCACCAGCAGCCCCCAGAAGGGAGAAGAAGAAAAAAAGATGCCATGGCTCCAGATCATTTCTCCCCACCCAGTGGGCGATTCTTATGGAGAATCAAGTGGGCAGGGACTGGTGACCTGGAGCCCTCCCCCTCTTGCCTTCACTTACTTGGAGCTTGACGTACAGCCATCCTCTTCTGCAGTGGTTCTGTTTTGGATGAACATGCACCACACCATTTGAAACAGAAGTGATGCAGAGGAGTGAGGGATATACTAGAGATAGCACCAGGTATAGTAAGTGAAGACAAGGGGGGAAGGGGATGCCTCCTCCTCCCTATCCACAGGGGGTGCTTGATTTACCCTCCCTCATCTGCCCGGGGGGGGGGTATGTGCATGCACACAGGTGTGGCAAAATTGTAGGGCAATTCAGAGGGTAGGGAGGCAAAGGCCACCCCTGTTATTACACATTGGACTCTCCTACTGGAGGCTGAACCAAACTATCCGAGACTCCAGCCTTTGATCAACAAGCACTACTTCTCTCTTGCTAATTATCATTGCCTGAGTCTGCTAGAGCAAGAAGTGAAATTATACCTTTCTCAATTCAAAGGTGACTCTGAAGAAGCTTCTTGCTATAAAACAAAGGTCTGTTTAAAAATACAACAGCCTATTATAGACTGTAGCTTTCAGTAAAATAGAAGTATTCAGTAAAATAGAAATAAAAGATGCTTCCATGCTCAGGTTTATACTGCTTTTCCCCGTAGATAAAATCAGATAGTGTTTATTTGGAGGCTTAACCACTGAAAACCACCACCATTATACGGCTATACCTTCCTGAACCCAACAGAAGCAATAATTGCTGCTTATAATAATAATAATAATTGCTGTTGGAATAAAAATGTTGTTCTTTATCATGGTCTGTCACAATTCTCAAAGTCTTTCTATAGGAAATTGATAGCTCCAAATATCACGTAGGCTGTTTCTATTCAGCTGGGAGCCTTGAGCTAACTCTCCAAGACTTGTTACAGCTTAGCACCTTTTCCAAGTTTCCATATTCACTGTTTTCAGTATGCTTTGGACAGAAAATTTAAAAATAATTATAAAGTAGAGAGTCAGGTGAATGGTCTGAGGTCAAAAGGCACTGTTTCAGTGTAAAGCTACACAGGTGAGTGCCTGGGAGCCCCACACAATTGCACTGAGCCTTCCAAAGGAAGAGCAGGATAACAGTGCTGTGACACACACAGAAATCCTGTATGCACTGGGGTCCACGGTTATTTCAGATGGAGGAAGCACTCTCCAAAGGTACGTAGGTGTGGTGGACTGTCTTTCTCCTCGGGGAAGCGAAGCTCTTACACATTCCATTCATTAACCATCATTCAATTGAGGCGTAGTTCTTTATGTTTGGCAGCTGGGGGAGTATGTTCCTTGATAGCCCAAACAGTAAATTACTACAGGATACCTGTGACATTTTAAACCAGATATTCAGTTTAATGTTGTATTATTCAATGAATAAATGCATCATACTAAATGCACTTTCCCGATTTTATTTTCTAAAATAACGGTGAAATCCTGTCTAAATTTCCGGCACCGGAGCAAGTGCTTGGCGCTGGAAGTCATTGCAAATGTGCCGTAAGGAAGTCATTGCAAATGTGCCGTTCGTGATGACTCGGGAATAAGGGAGGCCGGTAAGGCACGTTCGTGATGACTCGGGAATAAGGGAGGACGGTGCAAGGCCGGCCTCCCTCCCTCTGCCGCCGGGATGAGCATGCAGCCGCCGGAGGCAGGTAAGGCTCCCGCTGGCGGCCGCATGGGCAGTCGGCCATTGGGCAAGCCGGCCCGGGGAGGGGGCAGGGATGGCGTCCGCCATATCCCCATCCCCACCGGGCCGCCTTGGCCTTTACACGGCCTCCTCCTACTTCTGCCAGCTATTTAGCTGGCAGAAATCCGAGGAGTTCAATAGGGTTGGCCCCGGTTTACACCCGGGGAAAGGGATGAACGTCCCCTTCCCTGAGTAGATCTCTGGCCTGCTGCATGTCAGTCCGGAGCGTGAATGGGATCCGGCGGGTGGCCCTGGGCCGCCAGCAGGATCTTTAGTTAGGATTTCACTGTAAGTTAGATGAGATAGTAAAAGCACAGTACACATTGTTAGAGAGGGATTCAATAAAGAATGAGCAATTTTTTGTTGCACAAAGGGACTTATCTCTATTACAACCCTACAGTGGTATTTAAGGTGCAGAAAAATGAGTTAATCATTCTAGCCCTAATTCACAGAAAACTACTTGCACTTGTCCCACTGAAGTCAGTAGGACAAGTTCATCGCAACTAACCTGTCCCTTTGATTTCAGTGGAACATAAACACAACTTAACTTTCTCTAGATTGGACTCTCAATTCTTTTTATACCCTCTGTGTCTGTTCAAATCCACCACCAGCTCAAGGGAGGGGTCAACCACGTCTGCAGCAACACTGATGTTCTGATCTGATCCCAGCTGTGGAACAAGGTCATCAGCAGGAATATTGTGCCAGCCTGAAAACCTCATTTTGGTGCTGTGGCAATGCAGCAATTCACAGGCTCTTGCACTCAGTAGTTTTGTTTTGAGATATTTGCACCCATTCTTTTCCCCACCGATGTGCTGTATGAACTTTCAGAGTTGATTTATTTTGTATTAGTGACCAACCGCACCCATCCCGAGGCATCCATTCGCATGGCGAAGCATAATGTCTAAAACCAGGGCTGGCAGCAATTCCTGCAATTGTCAGTGACTAAACGTGCCATTGCAAGAAACGGCATGGCTGCTGGCCACCTCCCTTATCATCCTGCTTGCAGCATATTCTGCTTGTCCACCAAGAAGAGTGAGGGCCACTCGTGTGTGCACTGATGTGTTCGTGTTTTCATTTATGAACAGCATTAACGTCTACTCTTATACACTAACAAAGCAGCCAATATTGAGGTGCGGAATTGTGGGCATGAGGATTTCCTCTGAGATGCAATGCATCTCTGCACCCACACCTCAGTGTATTCCTGGTCAGAGGAAGATGAGCCACTCTACAACAGGGCAGGGCTAGATTTTACTCTCATCTCAACTTTGTTCTCTGCCATAATATTTAATAGTTGCAATTCAGTAGCAGGGTGCATTCAGGGACATGGTTGCTGATGGAAGTATGGTAGGTTTTTCCACACCTCAGTGCCCCTTTATTGCCACTTACAGAAATGAAGGTCAGCCATTGAATTATATGGGAGAGAGTAATGTGACAATGTTCATATAGCACAGGGCTGGCTTTAAGCCAATTGGACCAGTTGCTCCCAATTGGGCCCCGGACCTAAGTAATTACCCACCTAAGGGTAGTCTAGTCTTGTCAAATACACACGATAACACATATTAAAATGTGCTTAGATCCATTTGGTCCATTAACTCACATGCACTTTTTAGCGCACATTTTGACTGTTTTCCATTATAACAGAGATATACAGTCTATAATAAAGTTTATATCTCTAAGATTCTACAGACCTTGGTTGTGAACCTGGGGCCCCTCAAAAAATGTTTCCAATTGGGCCCTGCAGCTCCTAACCCCGGCTCTGTTATAGCATCTATTCTAGACTGTGGGAAAGAGGATGCATGGCCCTGGGCATAACCAAACTAAGGAACTAACTTTTACATACACAGTGGCATTGTCTGACAGCAGTGCCTACTGGTGGTCTATAGCTGTTTAGACAGGAAGGTCCCTCTGTAACAGAATTAACACAAATTAGACATTACTAATGGGTGCACACTAATAGACCTGTATGACCTTTTCAGTCTTTGCTACAAATACCAACTCTTATCTCAGGATTTCTGTACTTAAACAAAGAAACTGCAAATGTCAATTATAGCAAAAGATTGCCCAATTGGAATTCATTTACCAACTCCTCAGGACTCTGCTGGCATTTCTTGGGACTGGTATATGAACTATGAGTTTAGCATAACAAAGATCGTTTTCATCTATGTACTTTGTCCATGACTGTATTCATACTCCAGTTATCAGGGTGTGTCTTGTGTTCCCAATATCTTGTTCTCACCCTAGTAACTTGGTTTATCCTCTAGTCTAGTGTATTTCAGTCTGTGTGTATATACATGTGTCTACCAGCCAAGGAAGATTTACAGCCCAATCCCCCTGTCCCTCACCAGTCCACAGCATGCAGCGCTGTCAACAGAGCACACGCTGCATGCTATGGTGGTGGTGGTACTTAATCAGATGGTGAGTGAGAAGTAAACATATTTTTTACTTACCTTCCTATAGGCCGCCTTATTCACCCATGGGTAGGGGCAGGAGAAAATGGCAATAATGAAATAAAAACATATAACACCATTTTCTGCTATTTCATTTTGGTTTAACACTGAAATCTACAAAAAAATAATACCATGTTCTCCCACCTCTACTCATGGGTCTCCTCAGGCATATGCCAGCTATTTTGCTGATGTAAGTCCAAGGAGAGGAAGGGGGTGGAACCAGGCTGGTAAAGGGGGAGGGTAGGACCTGGCATGCATGGCTGCTGCCGAGATCTACCCTCTATCACCCTTGAATTGCCCCCTGGTTCAGCCCACTCCATGCCCCAATCTTCCCCTGAACTGCCCCCCATCTGTACCAGCGGAGCATCTGGACAGTTCTGGTGCACACTTGGAGCCTCTGGCCGTTTCCACTGGCAGCTCTGTAGCAGATTACAGCAGCACAACATTTGCGCCATCACAAGGTGACTTATGGCAGAAGATTGCTAGATCCACTCCCGTAAGCGGCCCATAGGATTGGGCCATTAGTCTCACCTGAATGCCGTGTGACAATTTAAATTCAAAGCCCTTGTTCGCTTCCTAAACTAAATTGCAATGAAAACATAAGAAGAGTTGATTGCCTTGTAGACAGTAGGCACAACCCAAATTATGCATGCCTTAATTCCATGGGACTCAACAGAGGCTGAGTGCACAGTGAGAACACTTAAGTCCCATCAATGCCAATAGGCCTTATGCAGGCCTAGGATGCTCTAGGTTGCTCCATGTTAGCAGCAGCAGCAATGCAAAATTCTACTAATTCAGGGTAATTCGAGTTTCGCATAATTTTGTGTTTGTGAATGATCATTTTAAATGTCTGTTGGTAGAAGAATACTGTACATACTGCAGCCTTTGCACTTGGTAAGCTCTTTCTAGCATGTATACAACAGGACCTTAAGTTCTTCTCTTCCATCCTCTTTCCATTGAACAGCACTCGCAAACAAAATTACATGATGAATTTTTCACGGCAACATGGGCTCAGGCATTTCTACAACAGAAGACGAAGGTCACTTAGGCGATACCCATGAAGAACAAGATATTTCTTTTCTTCCCCCCCCCCCAAAACCTGTGATGTGTCGCTTTCCATTCTTTTCGATCTAGCACTGTAGTCTGGTATATCAGGACTTTTTCTTGATGAATATTTTGAAAGCCTCCATCAAGACAGAGTGTTACACCACTTTTTTCGCACTGTGATCTAATGAGAAGTGACTTATTTTCTCATAGGTAAATGTTTTTAAATGTTGATGTGTCTGTGGAAAAATTGTGATCTGTTGTGATACCAGTTACAGTGGCAGTATTGGAAGTAAGCAACTGGGTCTGTTTTTAACAGGAAAAAACAAGAAGCAAGCAAGCATACATTTAAGCACAAAGACTTTTCATTTTTTCTGTCAGAAACGACAATATTAAGTACAATATTTAACGTTCTTTGTCACATAGGTATTTAAATGCACTGTATTTCAGCTCTGTATCATATTTTATATGATTAAGTTATCATTGTTTGTCCCCTTTCTATTCTCGTCTACAACTTGACATGTTGACACTGTATTTACTTGTTATAACAATTTTGCTGCTGATTTTGGGAGCTACATGTGAAGCAAACTGAAATGCCTAATCAAAAAGATAATTGCAGAAGTGGTTGTACAAGACATTGATGTCCTTCATTCTTACTCTTTGATATGTCTGTCGGTTATTGTTGTTTTGTGGGCAAGAAAAATGCTTAACATTTAAACCTTTTCTACTAAGCAGTTGTGGATAAACCTCTTTCCCTTTCAGACAGAAGCCCTCTCCCCATTTCCTTACCCGTTCTCTGTGGATGATTTACTTACAATAACTGCCATTTGGTCTCTGTAGTAATAGAGTGATTTGTAAACAGTGAACGTTTCTTCGTGTTTCTTTGTGGTTTGTTTCTACTGCGGGTCACGTTTGTATTTTCTGACAATGTTGTACCTACACCAGCAACATAATGACCCTACAGCCCTGAATTGTCTGTTATCATGACTAAAACATATTTCACTCTACAGTGAACCAAGCTAAAAATCCCATGCTTCAATAAAGATAATGTCAACAAGTGATTTTTGTGGACCATTTTTGACAGCCTTGAAGGAAAGGGACCTGTTAGAGCTACAGTGTTCTTTTCCAGAAAACACCAAAGAGCACATGTCACAAGAGGGAATGTTTACATCTACGTCGGAGACAAACTGATTCTTGCACACTGCAGGAAAAAAGTGTACAGTGGCCGAAATGTGTGACTGAACAACAAGTGTGGTCCCCCTGCTCAAGTTAGGTATTCAAAGCGTGGACCAAATTTCCAGAGATCTGGAGCAACTTTGACACAATGGGAGCCAGATAATGATTAACACCAAGCATCATCAAGCAACTGCGGCTTGTTCTTGTAAATCAAGGCAATCTTTCCCTAAGAGATCCATACGCCCTTTCAAGAGAATACCCTGTCAAATTGCTCCAAGGGTTCTGGTGATTGTGCCCTAGAAGTCAGATTCAATCCGCAAGCAATAGAGGTACGGCATCGGCTGTCAGTATCATTTATACAACACACAGGGTGCCACGCACGTACCATCTGTTCAACACACTTGTTGCCTTCTCCTTCCTACACGATCAATAAACAATGATATCAGCTGATACGAATGACTAATGAAGGATACCATTATCCATATATGCGACACTGTAAAAAAGAAGTGCACTATAAAACATGATAATCTTATCTGCTGATATTACAACTTGGCCCAGGAAACTAGGAAGTTGACGGAGTTTATTGTTCACTCTGACCTTTGGCAGATTTCCTGTTCTACAATGCAGTACTGTATTGAGAAAAGCATAATTACTACACACACAACATTTAGCTTTTAATTGGAAATATGCACAAACCTTTTGCTATGGAAACATTTAATTTATGACTCAAGGATATGTTGCTGATTGTTCAAGAAGAGCAACTATGCAATGAAATATAGTGTTGAAATATTAATAGCTATACTCGCTTGCTAAGAACTGACAAGGTTTTGAAGCTTTCCTACAGAAGACCAAATCCAAGCAGCTGCTAGTCAGAGACACAATAGATACAAGAAGACGGAAACTTTCATGGCCTGCTACGATATCCTACCTCTTTGTAGAAACAAGAAGCTTTACTATAACAGCTGCTGGTCATTTTGGGCTCTCAGGTGTCTTGTATTACTTGGATTCCCTAATGCAATTAGGGACTGTCCAGAATCTAGAGTCCAGTTTGCTACAGAGAAAGGGTCACTGGCAAGGACTAGAATCCTACTATTAAGGTGTTATCTGAGGGGGGGTTCCAAACATAGCTATAAAAGATAGCAAGGCTGGAATCCTGCTCCCTTTGTGGAAAGCAGATTCTAGGATAGAGCACCCTCTCTTCCCTGCTTCATACTACTACTGGCACTGAGGTTGCAATCCTATACTCACCTGGGAGTAAGCCCCATTGAACTCAATAGGACTTACTTCTAAGAAAACACGCCTAGGATTGTGCTATGAGTGAGCTTTCTGGCATGCTGCCATCCTCTCTCTCAGGCAGGCAATTTACCTCAAGCAGAGGCTTGAGGTAAATTCCATGGTCCTGCAGGAGATTATCCTATCGCCTGATCGTCCCCCACGTTCTGTGCAGGCCTGGTTTCTGCTTCTGCTGGAGGAGCAGGCTGTTGGCCCATGTCAGCATGATGGAGTATGTTGGCATGGCCATGGCTCACCCAGCACAAGTGAAGCATGGAGAAGAAAGGGAGAGTTCGGACTGGCTGAGGAGACTCTCTGCAGCATGGTCTCCCCTCCACATGCACACTGCAGCCCATACTGCAGCTCGAGAAAAACCCCAGTGATACAGCAAGGAAAAATGTCCAGAGCTGCATAACTTCCAATGCCAGGGCAAGAAAATATTGAACTAAAATTACAAATGTACCATATAAAAACATTAGGTTTCATGTATCCACATATGATTTAAACATTTTGCATTGATTAACCCAAATTAGATAAAAATGACAAAAGGAGTTCTCTTGCACTTATAAATCCCTCAAGCATCTAAAAATAGTAATGCTCTTTTACATCTGAAACCAGGGCAGTTTTGTGCATCTGTCATATTTTTAATGTGCAACTTTTTTACTGTATTTCACACTTCTGCTTTTACTGCTATTAAGGTATGCAGGCAGCTTCCACAGCAATTGGCAATACCAGCTGGGATAATAAGCTCAGGCCTTATATAAATGAAAGGGAAATGCCAGTTGTGAAATGCCAGTTGATTTCAAATGAGCGCCCAAATAAGACAGGACTAACAGATGTCCTTCCTATCTCATATTCTAGACATTATGTCCCACCCAGACCCAATAGAACATAGCAAGTATACCTAGGCTTACCAGATCTCCAACCGGGACAGACCGGAAGCACCTTTAGGAAAAGGAATGTGGGCAGGTGTAGCTTGTTAAACCTTAGAGCACAATCCTAGGCATCTATGGGGCTTGCTTCTGAATAGTCATGCCTAGGATTGTGCTTGAAGGTTTAACAAGCTACACCTGCCCACATTTCTTCTCCTAAAGGTTTAGCACTCTGTCCCGGTTGGAGATCTGGTAAGCCTAAGTATACCCAATATCAGAACATTATTGCTCCATAGGTTTTCTCATATCCAATACCCCTGTTCTACACCATTCAACAAGACAGGCAGTACAACTGCACAGTATCTCTCATCATTTTGAAGTGTTTATTTGATAGCCCTGTATCCAAAGTGACTTCAGTTACTAGACAGCTGATGAAGGATCCTTTCTTGAACACCAAATTTGTCTAATTCAAAATGTTAAAAATGAATCTGTTTCTCAGCCTGACAACTCTTAACCCTGAAACCAACTAAAATACTGTAATTTTATTTTTAAAAACTTATAACCCAATCTACAACCCAGTTAAGCTTTAAAAAAATACAAATTCAAGCTTACTTTGTTCCATTCACAGCAATGGAAACTGCACCCTGATCTTATAGATAAGCACAAAACAGCACTCTTGGTGTCATCCAAGTCCCAAATAAACAGGGGGATGGGTTTTTAATGACACCAGCATTTTCAACAGTCACAGTGCAAGGAGAGAGAATGGACTGTAGAAAAGGAACAAGGATCTATAACACTCACAATATCAGTGCTGCAAACTGAATTAGAATCTCCACCTTGATACAGCGCATGACAAAAGCACTGTCCAACAGCTGTACTGACATTTGTAAATGTAAGTGTAACACAATGAAAATCCAGCATTGATCATAATAGCATAGTAAATATAGAGGATCACACACATTAGCAGAACTGAATTAATTATTCCACAATTGTAAGCTAGTCTAATGACTGGGGAGTTGACTGACACAAGGTTTGGATCTAGTAAATCACTCATAATTTTCAAGTAGGCAAGATTTAATACTATGCACGATTGAATTTTTTGCCATATATAGAGGAACCTTTTGTAACTTAAGTAACAGTACCGGTATTTCCTTCACACTGGTATGGAAAACCACCAGAATGTTCAGCTGCTAGGCAGGGCCCATTTTGATTGATTTTGTGTTACAAATCGCCTCCTGCAACTACTGAACACATGCACTTGTTTGCCTAACCATGATCCATGGTTTATGTTTGAGCAGTGATTGTGAAATCTAGTGTATTTAAAACAAGTAAGTGTTACCCTGAACGCTCAATTCCTTTTATTTGCATAGGCCTGCACAGCCCTGTTGGGAGAAAAATATATTCTTAACAAAAACTCAGAAAACATGAGATACTCCTAGTGAACAAACATATTGGTCTAAGAAGTTCATTCACGAACACTGTGGCTGTCAATCAACGTGCAGGTGGTGGACAGATGCAGGCTGGCGACTTTGCCGCCTAGCTTGGAGTGCTGCACCCATGGACAAACAAGACGAAGAGCAGAGATTGTTCACCCACTTTCATTTTGTAGCTCTTCCAGAGATTACAGGCAGTATTAAAAGAGCTACTTTAGCCATGCCCAAAGGCTTTGAACAGTGAAATGTTTGACTTGATCCCGTTAAACAGCTGGCCTTCATGTCATAGCAAACTGCTTTTCAAATGTCCCTCAGTTTCAAAAACTATTTGCTAATACTGGGGAGGGAGGATTCCTGCTGAGTTGAAAGTCCTGTTGGGGTCACAAAATTAGTTTAGGCTGCACACAGTTCTGTGATCCTGGCCATTGATTTGCTAGTGACTGTGGGGCAGGGATGTTCTTGAGCTATCTGACACCAACTGTAGGAGATAGATGGGCTCTTGCTGGCAGCTGAACAGGTTGCAGGCTTAAAGTTGATGGTCAAGACTACCAGGGAACTGGTGAGGGAGCAGCTGACATTGCAGGGCTGGGAATAATAAGCAGTTAATAAAAGGAAAGAGCTTTTAGAGTTAATTCCACTAAATTGTGTGACTAAAATACTGTTGCTGAGACTTGGACAAACTTTAGGCTACTCCTGTTTTCAATGTACATTCCTGTAATCACTGTACTGTACTGTGAAAATTCCAGACATTTGCAATAAATATCTGCAAAGGTGCATTTCACCTATTAGACATTTATTCAGTACACCATTCTACTGATTAGCTTGGCCCACATCCACATTTATCCTTCAGCTACAGAAGACTGGGTGTAAACAGATAGTTTGCTTAGATAACAAGTGTTGAAACAACAAAGAATGAATATTAGAAATGTGCGGGGGTGGGGGTAAGTGGTTACTTATTTTACCTGCATTGTCTCAACCATTCTGAACATTAGATTTTTGGATCTTTGATTCTGCAAGTACTTTAAGTCAGCATTTCTCAAGTTCTCCCCACGAGGTGGGGAGAACTTTGTGTGTTTGTGGAGGCGGAGCCAGCAGTGGCAGCAAGCCAGGGGATCACCACCACTGCTGCTGAAACCGCCCCTGAAACTGCCGTTGCAGCACCTACCGGGGCTTGGGGGAGCCACGGGGAGGCCTGACCAACCCTCTGCAGGCCTCCCCAATCTTCGGATCGCTGCAAAATTTAGCGAAAACCGGAAGCACTCCAAAGATTGCTGTTCTGCAGTGATCCGAAGATCGGGGAGGCCTGCAGAAGGTCACACAGGCCTCCCCATGGTAAGCCCTGGTAAGTGCCGCAATGGCGTTTTTGGCCAATTTGGTGGCGGTGGCAGCGGTGATCCCCTGGATCGCCGCCACCACCATGCTGTCCCGCCCCTTTAGGGGGCAGGGGACAGCTAAGGTACTCAATGGTGGGTTTCCTTCCTAGGAAGCACTTCCTAGGAAGCAAGACCAATGGAAGTAATCACAATTTACTTCTCAGGGAAAACATTTACAGTTGGCCCAGGCCTATACGTGGTAAATCTATTACCGTACAGGTGTCCCCCAGTTAACAACAGGGATATGTTCTTAAAACTCCATTGTAAAGTGAATCCGTCATTAAGTGGGTCTTCATCACCTTCTAGTGGGAAATGTATGGTATAGCATTATAGCCTATGTAATACAGTGCAGTTGCAATAGGGAATGAATGGCAAGTGCTGCAGGTGAGTCTTTTTTTTAATCCCTTTCCCATAAACTGTTTGGCACTAGATTTGTGCTTTGATGTTTAGCGCGTAACAGCTGATGGGCTGGGGATTAAAAAAGATGCTTAAAAATGATTTAAAAAGAACTGTGAGTGCTTCCTGCCTGCCTGCATTTTGTAATCAGCACCAGGCTCAGACAGCAAGCGGCAGCGACTTTTTATAAGATACTGTATTGGGGAACCACCATTGTATATGCAGATCGTTAAGTGAACCCGTTGTTAACTGGGGGACATCTGTACTGAGAAATTATCTACAAGAGTGGAAAAACCCAAAAGCGGAAGTGACAGACGCTCAGAATTATTTAGCTCCATATGGAGGCAGGCTCCATACTATTACCCAACAAAAGGCCTGCTGCCGCCAGCTGCCTGGGGCAAGCATGGATACATCCCCGGAGTGAACCGATCCCATTGAACACGCCAGGGGAAGTTTATTAGCAGAGAGCTTTATTGAAAGATGTCAAGCAAGGCACAAGGAGACTGTGCTCAGATCATGTGCCAACTGTAGCCAGACACAGCTGTACTATTAGTATATACACCTTTCTGTTAACAGTATGCTCTAGAAGAAAAGTAATGCAATAGCTTTGTAATTATTTCACTCTCTTCCCTGAGAGCAAGAGATAAGGCCTTTCCCACAACAGTTGCCTGTAGTTGCAACTTCGTTGCAACTTTTCTCTGATGCAGAGGACCTTGCTGAGAGACAGCTGGAGTCAGAAGCACATAGCAGGAAAGCACTTTACAAAATTGGGGCAACTATGGTTCAGGCATAAGGTCCAATATTGGGGTACTTCCTCAACTCGTGGTGTTCCGTGATTAATAGGAACCTCAGCCAGGGCAACAGGCCCACACACCACATTTGGTCTCCCCCACACACACAGTTTTTTGTGGCTCCCACCCTGGCCTGCATCAGGTAAGAAATACCAATTTCAATCCTGCAGGTTCTCCCAGCACAAAGTGAAGTTGCCATAGGCCTTTGTGTTACCTGAGGCACCTCTGGGGCACGTTTTCATGCATTGGGAGGAGCACTTAACAGGTTGGGGGGGCTGCACCTTCCCTATCTTAGCTGGCACATGCTAACATCATCACTGGAGAAGCTGTACTCCCTAAAGTACTCGGCTGGGAGATGGCTAGCGCCCCAGCCATATTAAATTGTGCATACACCTGTTTAAGTAAAGCAAAGAGAAGCAGAAGTTTGCTATTAAAGGATATCCCTGCCAGAGTTTTAGGCTGCAATCCTATACACACTTACCTGGGAGTAAGTCCTGAACTGAACTTTGTATTGTTGTTGTAAGCCGCCTTGGGTCCCTTCGGGGAGAAAGGCGGGATAAAAATACTGTAAATAAAAAAAATAAATAACTCAATGGGACTTACTTCTGCATAGACATGCATAGGATTGTGCTGCAAATCTCACTGACAGATTAGTATACCTCAGGTATTCAGAAAGTATCATCTGGGCTCCCTGCAATTTAAGTATGTTTAAGTAACTCCCACGTGTTTCTTCTGTTTTTAAATGGTGGTGGTGTTGTTAATAAGTAACAACAACAACAACCTTCCCCCCCCCCCCATTTTGTAAACAGAGATAGTCAAAAAGCAAAGTCAAGCAGGACATTGACAGCAGCTCCCTTTGGTCTCTGTCTTGCCCGACTGAAAGCCGGACTACAGTGAACGACGACGCCACAGTCACGGAATAGCTTTTGTGGCTCGCGCAATTTCGGAGAAGCTGACGAGTCAGCCTCGTTTTCCGCAAGCAGCAGAACCCCCTGGCCAGCCGTCCAGGGCCAGCCGACCTCAACACGACATTGGGGACACCCTTTTTCGGATTGAAGCGCACCGGCAAGAGGCGCTTCGTTGCATGCTGGGGCATGTAGTGCTGTGGTGTCCCTTGAGCCACGCGCCTGAATGGATGCGGAAACTACCAATCCCAGCAGCGCCAGAAAACGTCAGCAATGCTGGAAGAAACCTAAGCGGCCGAGCCCTTTTGCAATGCCCGCTTTTGGACTGTCGGGTTCCGGGAGGAGGGGACGCCCGGCTGAGGGTGGAGAGTTACCTTGGGTTACCTTATAACCGAGCGAGAAGAGCTGCCGCTTGGAAGGCGAATTGAAAGGCTGACTGAGAGCGCGACGGGCGGAGGCGAAGGTGAGCAACGCGTGGCCGAGCAGCACGACTCGCGCGTGTGCCGGCGATGCTCCTGGGGTTGTGAGAGTCTCAGTAGCCAATGGGGGAAGGCGGCGGGTGCGGAAGGCTTCCCCCCCCCCCCTAAAATTCGGGGTTTTGTCTGCAAGTTGGGATGGAGGAGGTTCAGGAGGGCTTGTGCTCTGCTGGAAGGGGAGCCGGCGCTCTTCTCGACTCGCTTTTCTCGGAAGGGGGACGTAGGAGTTCCCCCCCTTTTGCACTACTCCTGCGTCTTCTTAAGTAGCTTACACGTGGGAAATTAAGCAGGGCGCTCGCTCGGGGAAGCTTTTCTGGGGCCGAAATAAGGCAGCGGAGCGAGCTTCCCTTGTGTAGTTGCTGCACGCTAGACTCCTCTTGCAAGCACAAGAGCAGGGTCAGTTTTAAAAGGGGGGGGGCAATCAACTTGGAGAAAGAGAATGGCTCCTGGCCTTTTCGGATCTCTTCAGCCCCAAACTGGCACACTTGGAGAAGAGTAGCAAGGCTTGTTTCCGTGGCCTAGAAGTCATGTCCTCTGACCTGGACGCCTTTGCCCGTCTCAGGCATACAGTTAGTTTGGGCTAGTCAGGGCGTGTGTGAGTGGGCGAGAGAGAAGGAACCAGCTTTCACGTGTTCGAAGATCTCTGTTTTGTACTATTCTAAAGGAGAGTGACCAGGGTGCTTTTTTGTTCTTTATTCAAACATGTTGGCTACCAAAATGGTTTTGAAAGGGACTCCAAGAGCAGATTTGTCTCTCGTATGGCTCTAATCGGGCATCATACTCAGAAGTTGCAAGAAGCATTTTTCTTCTGCTTCGTTGCTCTTGGTGCCCACCAAGAAGCCATTCATAATCCACGAATAGGTTGTCTCTTAACCTACCATGTGGCATCCTTGTTCAAGTGCTTTGTTTACTGTTGTAGTTCTTGCATCTACACTTTTTTTTTTGCCTCTCCCTCCATTTCCTTCTGTAATGGCTCTGTACTTCCTCTTCTAATCTTTCCCCAACCTATTCTCTAGTCTAGTGCTCCCTTCTTCCTTAATGACACCTTATCAGAGCGATAAGAATATCTCTACTACTGTATGAGATAGCAAGGACAAACTGTCTGGCAAAGGATATGACTCCACTGACTTGTATGCAGAAATGGGAAGGGCTTCCCAATCAGAACCTTTGATGAGGGGGTGGGGGGGGCGGGAGGAGACTGACCTGTAGTCATCATGAATAATTTGTGGCCACAACTACATATCAAGACAGCTCAAGCGAATCCACTGCCCACCCGCTCCAGTCAGGGCGCACACCAGCACCACCCCACCTACCAGCACCTCATGCCAGCATACACATACTCTGTACCAGCGCACACTCGCCATCCTTCATGTTGTCCTCCAACACCACCTCTCAGCAGATACAGCTTCTTGTAAAGTGCAAGGAGGATTTTGGCAGCAGGACCTCTTCACTTCTAGCATCTTTCCCACCCAGCCACTTTACAAGAAGCGGCAGGGGAGAAAAGGCGTCTGCCCTTTTTCTGAGTGCTTATGAGATAAGTTCCCCCATCCCAGTACAGCGGCCAGGTAGAACTATCAGGCAGGCAGTTGGTTGGAGGAGGAAGCAGTGAGTGAGCTGTCAGTCACAGGTTGCAGGGCACCCCCTGTCACTTTGCCACTCCCCCAACCTGTTGCTCAAAACAACTGTTTTAGTTGGCCACATGGAGGGGCCATTCCTGTATGTGAGAACCACTGCACAACAATTCCAAGGTGAGTTGGAAGCCAATAGACACCGTCCAAATTTGGAGAGCAGCCTTGTTTTTCCTCTGCAAGGATGCTGCTGCTGTCTTTTTTTTTTCTTCAGTTAAAATGTTTTGTTAGAAACCTTGAATCAGGTTCATGAACTCTAAGGTTTCTATTTAAATAATATATATATATATAAAACACAAAAATATGCACAAAACCCAACAAGTAGTCTTGGTTGTATTGAAACGTGTTCTGATAGCAGCAAAACATCTGTTGGACAGCTCTCTACACCAGGGGTGCACAACATGCGGCCCCAGGGCCGCATGCGGCCCTCCGAAGGATTTCCGGTGGCCCCCGAAGAAATCGGGGATCCCTTGGTGCGCGTTGCTTACGAAGAGAGCGCCGAGGGATCTCCGATGTCTTCGCTCCACCAATGTAGCTGTGCAGCCTTCTTGCTCGGGTCGCCGAGCAAGAAGGACGAAGTCACTGAGACTTGCGAGCCCATTGGCCGTTGCGAGCTTTGAGGCCGTTGCTGAAGCCGGCGTTTGATCACTGCTGATCAGCTGGAGTCTCCTGGCATTTGGCCAGGAGCCGGAAGAGCCACGTCTCCTCTTGTGTGCCAACGGGCGCGGAGGTTTTGGGGCTTGTCCCATTGGCGCTGTCGCTGCTCCGTGTGAGGAGGGGGCTCGGATTCGCGGTGGGAGGGCAAATCCAAATTTTTAATTCTGTAAATATCTTTATTTATTAATATGTTGCTTTTCCGGATATTTTCTGGCTCATGGACACACCCCCTGTAATGTCACTTCCTGAGGAAGTGACATCACGGTTCCTTGACACGCCCCCGTGCGGCCCCAAAGACGTTTAGTCTATTCATTTTGGCCCCTACCTACTTCCAAGTTGTGCACCCCTGCTCTACACTTAAGCAGAGCTGACTGACAAGCAATTTTTCATATGTGTTTGCCGCACAAAATGATTCCAGCACCAGATAGCACTGGACAACACATTTTAACAAAGGTCATGCCCCCCAAGTTTAAATTAGTCATGTTTTATAGATTTTGAGGTGCTGAACACGAATATGACAGTGAAAATGCAAAATTGGCTATGGTTTGTGAGAGATCCGCAATAGTTAATTCCATAGGCATATACTGGTAAATGCCCAATGGCACTTACTACACTTATGTACGCAATGCGGACTGCTTCTCCTAAACTAGAGCCAATTGTCAGATTTTAGATTTTATTGTCATGTTCGTTTTCAGCACGTCAAAATTGGTAAAGATTAGCTCTTTCCATTTCAGGGCCAATTTCGTGTTAATGAAGAACAATGTGGATATGAAAATTCTCATGCCTCCAAAACCATGGTGCTTCTACAAATATACACAAACTTGACAAAACAACAACGACAAAACCACAGGTGTCCCCCTCTTAACAATGGGGATACACAAAACCACAGGTGTCCCCCCTTAACGACGGGGATTCATTCCTGTAACCCCGTTGTTAAGCAGGCCTGTCCCTACCTTAAAATTTGAGGCCTCTCCCTGGTCGTGGACCCCTCCGGAAGCCTGTTCCTTGCCTCTTAGGGCCTTGGAATGGCCCACAGAGGCTTCCGTAAGGCACTTCAGGTTTGCTCCAAAAACCAGAAGTGCATTACAGAGGCCTCTGTGGGCCATTCCGAGGCCCACAGAGGCCCACGACCAGGGAGAGACCTCAAACTTCAAAGAGGTAGGGAAAGAGACCCATGACGTTCTGCTAATGACCCCCGTTGTATATGCGGGGGTTGTAAGCAGAATGTCGTTAATTGGAGGACACCTGTATCTGTATCTACCACCCATACACCCAACACATGTACTTCTAAAAAAACTCCCAGAGTGCTTGTGCACACAGACACACACCTCTATTCAGATGGGCAAAGTGTTTCAATTTTAACATAGAGTTTCTGTTGACAGGTGTGGTAGAAACCACAAAGCATCAACATTGTGCAAAAACACAGTCCCATCCCTGAATCCTGACTGAGTGGGCAAAAGGAAGGTTGGGGTGCTGGAAAGACAACATTCACAGAGCAATCCTGCCTAGGATCCGGCTAGTGACCCAGGGCTGCCCGCCGGATCCTGTGCACCGGCAGCCAGCGTGGGTGAGAGGTCTACTCGGGGAAGGGGACACTCATCCCCTTCCCCGAGTGTAACCGGGGCCTGGCCCTATCAGCCTCCTCGGATTTCTGCCAGCTATTTTGCTGGTGGAAGTAGAGGAGGTCGTATAAAGGCTTCGGCGCCCAGCGGGGGTCAGGATACGGCCAAAGGCCGTCCCCCGCCCCCTCCCGGGCCGCCAGGGCCAATAATCACCCTTCCAACTCCGGCAATCCTCCCCCCCTGCCCGCCGGATCCTGTCTTACCTGGGTCCGGCTACCATCGGCAGCTCCGTCACCAAAGCAGGGGAGTCCAGCCGAAAGTAGTCGTGAACATGCTTTAACACTCGTTCCACCACCGGAGGCTTTAGTAAGGATTGGACTGTAATTGTTGCAAGAAAGATGTCTTCCCCTAAAGATGCTGCTTGAGAAAATACATACAGTATATTGCCTTCTGAGTGCAGAATTGAGGTGTGCCTCCAGTTTTTTATATATATATATATATATATTAAAAACAATACATATTTCATAAAATTATAGCAAGCACAAAGCAATACTTCCTACTAGCATACTATTCACTATTTTCTATATATAATTTCCAACTTAGCCAAAATAACACCTACATTCTATTCATTAAATCCACATATCATCACATCGTTCCTCTCTCTCTCTCTCTCTCTTACAAAATCGATAAATGGTTTCCAATTATTCACGAAAAGGTTAACTGACTTTTCCTTAATTAAAATTGTAAGTTTGTCCATTTCAGCATAATCCAAAACTTTCAGCCACCAATCTTCCAACGAAGGTATCTCCGAATTCTTCCAATATTGTGCATATAAAATTCTTGCCGCAGCTATCATATATAAAAACAAAGTTTGAAAATTTTCGCCTACATGATCATCCCACATACCCAACAAAAAGGTTTCTGGTTTCATTTGAACCTTAATCTTTAAAATCAACTCAATCTGTTTATGAATCTGAGTCCAATACTTCTTTGCTTGGGGGCATGTCCACCACATATGGTAAAAAGTTCCTTCTTGCTTTTTACATTTCCAACATCTATTCGTCACCTTCTCATACATTTTTTCTAATTTGCTTGGGGTTATATACCATCTATACATCATTTTATACATATTTTCCTTAATATTAACATTTAACGTAAATTTCAACTGTTTTAACCATAGTTGTTCCCATTGGTCCATTAAAATAACATGACCTACATTTTTCGCCCAATGAATCGTACATTCTTTAACCTGTTCTTCTTCTGTCTCAAACTTCAAAAGCAATTTATACATTTTTGAGATTACCTGGTCTTCAGATTTTAATTGTACCTCCAATATTGATTCTTCTTCTACAAATCCATATGCCTTCTTGTCCACTTTAAATCTCTCCAAAATTTGAGCATATACAAACCATTGGCAATTAAAGTCTTCTTCTATTAATTTTTCTCTTGACTTCATTGTACAGTCTCCTTGTGAAAAATTTAATAAATTTCTGTATAGTAGTCCTTTCTCTTTTGGCACGCTACTTCCACCAAAATGCGCTTCATATGGTGCAACCCATAATGGTATTTTCTCATAAAACCTAATTTTATATCTATTCCAAATTCTCCATAATGCATGTCTAACATAATGATTTTTAAATTCTAAATTCGCTTTCACTTTATCATACCACAAATACCCATGCCAACCAAATCTCAAGTCAGAGCCTTCTAACTCCAATAATCTTCTATTTTGTAAATACACCCAGTCTTTCAACCACACAAAACAATATGCTGCATAATATACTTTCAAATCCGGTAATCCCAATCCTCCTCTCTCCTTTGCATCTTGAAGGATCTTATATTTCACCCTTGGTTTTTTCCCTTGCCAGATAAATTTAGAAATGTCTTTCTGCCATTCTTTAAATGGTGCATCAGATATAATCACTGGTATCGTTTGAAATAAGAACATCATTTTTGGCAATACATTCATCTTAATCACCGATATCCTTCCTAGTAAAGACAATTTCAATCTTTCCCATCTTAACAGATCTTTCTTAATTTCATTCCATACTTTAACATAGTTATTTTGAAATAATGTACAATTCATACTCGTCAATACAATTCCCAGATATTTGACTTTTTTTTCCACCTTAAATCCTGTTTTATTCATCAGTTTCAGTTGATCTTGAATCTTCATATTTTTAGTCACTATTTTTGTCTTCTGTTTATTAACTTTAAATCCTGCAAGAGATCCAAATTCTTTCAATTTACTCATCAACAACTCTATATCTTTTAACAGATTTTCCAGCCGGTGTGCCTCCAGTTTCAATCAGAGTAAACCCTGTGCTCCAGGTGCTGATAAAACACTGAGCTTGGGGGTATTAACAGTGCAATTCTGTGCACTTTCCTGGGAGGAAGGCCCATTACACACAGCGGGACTTACTTCTCTGTAAACCTTTCTAGGATTGTACTTCCCATTTTTATTATTGGTAAATGGATTGGCAAATTATTATTGGCAAATTATTGGATAAACCCAGCATGATCCCATCAGGGAATAGACCAAGTATTGACTCTGGAATGTTAACCTGACTGAAAGCTTCTTTATCACTCTGCCAAGCCAAATGGGCTGGTCAGGTTAGTCTTCAGGCCAGTGTCAACATGAAGAATGTCATGGAACACATTTGATGTTCTAGCAATGGCAGAAGGCTAGAAGTCAAAGCTCCCACTCTTTTCCCAGAGGAGAACTTACAGGTCACTTTTACTGAGAACTAGAACTGGAGCTGTCGCTTAGGTAAATGAGCTGTGCAAAGGCTTAATGCTTCCTTGTAATTCTCAGGTTATTGCACCATTTAATCAACTTGGCATATTAGGATCATGTGATCCCAAAACAGGCATTGTTTTTTTTTTTTTAACTGTTCCTTTGCCAAGAACCAAGATATATTCTGATAGTACTGGGACTAGTCCCAAGGCAAAAAACACGAAATGAAAATATAAAATTGAAACCGATTGTGTGCTGAATATAAACACTATATGTGTTGAATATAGACACTAAATGTCAGTCATAAACAGAGCACTTGTTGATCCTGAACATCAATTATAGTCACACAATTATAGTAACCTTGAAAAATTCATAGTCCAAAATCATAAGCACTTTTTAGGGCCAGCTTGAGCCAATTGAATTTTTGAATAGAATTCTGTTCTGTAATATGTTCACCAAATATTGTATATGTTCAGGATCAACAAGTGAACTAAACCAGGGGTGGCCAACCTATCAACATGAATGTTCCTGGCCCTTTAATGATTGTATAGGTGAGGGCATTTCAGCAGGTGCAGCTAACTATCAGCATTTGCAGCTGCCAAGATTTTGAGCACAATCCTGCGCAAAAAAGGCAGTGGAGCGAGCAGTCCACCACAAGAAGCCGTCGTGAACATGCCATAAAGCACGTTTGTGACGACTCGGGAGTAAGGGCGGCCGATGCAAGGCCGGCCGCCCTCACTCTGCTGCTGGGACGTCACCATGGCTGCCGGAGGCAGGTAAGAGATCCCAGGGCGGTCCAGGTGGCAAGGGAGGGGGGCCATTGGCCGAGCCGGCTCAGGGGGGCAGGGATGGCATCCGCCATATCCCTGTCTCCTGCCAGGCTGACTCTGCTGTTATACGGCCTCCTCGGAAATCTGAGGAGGTCCATTGGGCCTTCCCCGGTTTACACAGGGGGAAGGGAACAAACATTCCCTTTCCCCGAGTAGAATTCTGGGCCGCTCCAGAGTGGCCTGGAATGGGGATAGGATTCGGCGGGCGGCCTGGGCCCCCCGCCAGATAGTTGCACAGGATTGCGCTGTTAGTCTTCTACACAACTCTTAAGAATGCAGAGGCCCTAATGGTGGAAGGTTGGCCACCCCTGAACTAAACTATACTGTATAGTTCATGGTATCTGTATAGGTAACTGTCCCTTTAACAATTGAGTATAAACGTTCTAACTGCTTTCTTTGACTTGCACCTGCATTTCAATTCTAGCATCTGATTAACCAGGCAACAGCCTATAAATGTAATAAAGAATTTAATAAAATTATTTCATTTAGTCTTAAAATGCAACTGAATTGTTCCAATACATTTTTCTAAAACATCTGGTTATCCAGTCACTTTTGTTCTCTTACCATGCAATCTTAAACCTGTCTCCTCTCTGAAGTAAGTCCTACTGAGTTCAGTGGGACTTACTCCCAAGTAAGTGTGTATAGGATTGCATCCTGTGGCTGCAGTCCTATGCACACTTTCCTGGGAGTAACACAATGGGACTTACTTCCAAGTAAGCACACATAGAATTGTGCCCTAAGTGTATCTAGGCTATTTTTTTCCCTCATCTCTGCTGTGTGTCTGGTTTCATCCACCTAAATTTTCATAGAAGTTAATCAGAGCAATTCAGTTCCATGGAAGAATGTAAAAATGAGAACATATTTGAGGTGGGAGCAAATGTTGCCCCCCCCCCCAAATTTGAAGCGTTTTCATGGTCCACGTAGATGGATGTGTGACCAAGAATGATGTGGTATTTCTAATAAATGGTAAAGCACAGCCTCTAAGGAACATACAGAATTATTTCACTTTTCTGAGTGAACGTATCTGTGTTTTCTACACATCACTGTTTATCCTTTTTTTCCCCTCTTCAGTATGTCACACTTCTGATTGCCAAATACAGTAGTCAGTTACTCTGGAATTGCAATCTCTTAAATTGATTCAATTTCTGATCTGTTTGCGCCTTTAGGAATTAATCAAAGGTTGAACTCACTGGATGCAAAGAGCCTCTGGTTAACTAGGACTTTTTGATTGCTTCTGTTCCCACTGGGATAAATTACAGTATACAGTGGCAGGGGCCGCACTCCAGATGCACTCACAAAATTCATGGGCACACTGGAGTTTTACTTTAAGCAGCAACCACTGAACCCTCAAACTAATTCTTAAAAATGTTCCCAGACTTGGAAAAAAAACCCCAGCAGTTCAAGGGTTTGGCTTAAGAATTACTACAAGTCCTCACTTAAAGTTGTTTCGTTATAAGTTGTTCCGTTAAGGTTGGTCAGCGGTTCTTGATCTTCTGACCTCTGTGTCCTCCGCACCAGGCCTGCGACCCACTTCACTGGCCTTGTCACATCTCAGAACGCCTTGTGGGTATCTTCCGCAAGGCATTCAGGGGCACGACAAGACCAACGAAGTGGATCACGGCCCCACGCGACTGGGAAGTGGCTTGGTTCCAGAAGCACACCATAATGCTTTGAAAGGCCTATGGCTGCATTGGTTTTGTTATAAGTCGTTTTCGCTTAAAGTTGCAGTTTCCAAGAACCTATCAACAACTGTAAGTGAGGACTTGCTGTACTACAAAAGAAATTGCCCCTGGTGAGCGCGTTTGTTTCTTTAGTTTCTCCATGCCACTTCCAAAAGTACGTTTTAAATCTGGGGAAGATTAAAATGCAAGTTGTCAGGTGGGGTTGGGTGAAAGCTGGTGAAAGGAGAACTCCTGGAGAATGTCCTATGTGTTCATGACCTCAAATCACGGCCTTGGTGGAATTCAGAATCCACAGTAAGTACACAGTTACCTCATAATAATCCATGATTACACACGCGATAGTGAGCAAGGTTACATTCTTACTGTACATAATTTTGGGATTTCCTGCCTGTAAAAAACAGAGTTGTTCACTTGGACTAAGGTCCCAGAATTATCGACATGGGTGTTCCTGGAGATATAAACATGCCTTGGAAGTTAAAAAGAGGCTGTGTCACAATGCAGTTGTGGATCTTCTGTGCATACAGAGAAAGGGCAGCAACCAGAGCAGGTCACTGCTATAATGAAGGAAGTGGCTTGGGGGCATGGCTTTGGTTTGCTGCAGGACTCGTTTCTGACTTTTTTGAAATTTCTCTTTGGTTTGGAAGTACCAAATACAGCATAATACATTAGTGTTTTGAGCTTTGGTCATTATTTGCACTGCAAAAGAGATTAGCTGTACCATTCTGGATTAGTTGAGATGTGAGTGAAGAGGTTTATTTATTTTTCATATTTTTATACTGCCCTTCCTCCAAAGAGCTCAGGGTTCCTTCCCTCCTTGTGTCTTCACAACAACCTGTCAGGTAGGTTAGGCTGAAAGATAGCGACTGCCCAAGGTCCCCCAGGAAGCTTTGTGGTGGAGCAGGGATTTGAACCTGGATCTTCCAGGTCTAAGTCCAACACCAGAACCGCTACACCATCCTGGCTCACCATCTGTCCCAAACATTAGAGGAGTAAGGAGGAAAACATTTGGACATACACAACTCTTGCTAACAGTTATTTACTGTACAGACTGACCTTTAAGCAGGTTATACTACAAAATAAAATGATGTGAGACTGTGGGTTTTTTTCTAGCCTGAGAAAAACATTACTAGTATTGTAGAAGTTAAACCAAATGACATTGATGCTTTAAAAAATGCAGGCATGTTTGATTAACTGTTCTCAGCTATATTTTGTTTTGTTTTGCTTGCATTAGGGAAATACAGTAGTATTATATGTATTACCGCACTGTTTCTCAAACTGTGGGTCGTGACCCACCATTGAGAACTTTAACTGTCCCCTGCCCCCTTAAGGGGCGGGGACAGCATGGCGGTGGCGGCGATCCAGGGGATCGCCACCGCTGCTGCCATCAAAGTGCCCAAAATGACCCCCCCCCCGCACTTACCGGGGCTTGGGGGAGCCTCAGGGAGGCCTGTGCGGCCCTCTGCAGGCCTCCCCAATCTTCGGATCGCCGTTTTGCGGCGATCTTTGGGCGCTTCCGGTTTTCACAAATTGTTCAGGTAATCAAACCACATTCCAAAAGAGTTATCTCCTAGACTAGAGTTATCTCCTGTCGTTTTGCTGACTCTTGTGGGAAGCATTATCAAAGGTATGGGGATTGAAACTCTTCGTCCTGGTCTCCACAGTGAATGGTTCACTAGGACGAAGGTTTTGGATTTCCAGACTTCTGATAATTTTCCACAAGCAGCAGCAAAACCTCAGGTGACAACTCTTTTGGACCATGGTTTGATTACCCTTATGCTACCTCTAATTTTGCATCTTCTTGCTGTATCTCAGGGTCACGTCGTCATGGTTCAAGGGCAGTGCTACCTGGTTAGATTTCCAGCACTTTCTTAAAGGAAACTAGCTGCATCTTTGCTATGAATTTCTTATTTACTGTATGCAAGCAAAGCATGTGTAAGCAGGCAGAGGCATTCCCCCCCCCCCAACCAGCAGATCTGTGATCCCATGTCAGATGCCCAGAGAGAGACCTTGTCACCCCCAAGGTGTCTTCAGCCAATTCACGTCTTGCTCCTTTTGGCTCTGCCCCTTTTTCTTGCAAATTTCCAGATGTTCTTTTTCTGTAGGCCCACCTCTGCACCCATCCTTCAGGTGGAAGGGTGTCACCTTCTCCTAACTATGCTGATTATCTCCTAACCCTGAACATCCTTCGAAGAAACTATTACCCTAACAAGGAATCATCAGCAGGCAGCCATTGCAATATTTTGCCATTTTGTTTCCAGGTTTGCTCAGCCCAGAGATTTGTACAAGTAGAGCTATCGCCAAATGATATTTATCTACCCTGTACATACACTCTTCTAACACTTTCAGGTTGATAATGGCAGTAAGCCCTTTGAAAGCATGATTTTATCAGCCAACAGTTCTTAAGTGTCCTGGCTCTTAGAAATTCCCAATAGCTCTTATCTGTTCTTGCTGTTAGTTCAGACTTTTTGTATTGTGCATTATAGATTAGAAGGATTAGATTGCCCAAGACCAGCTTTTCATTGCTTATATTTTCCCTCATGAGAAAACAGAGACTGAAAATCTTTCCATACCAAAATAATACTTCCTGTAATGGAAAGCAACAGTTCAAATCCTATTGCTGTTCCCTAGCATGAATCCGGGGGGGGGGGGGGGAGTCAGCCCTCTATTAAAACAAACAAACAGCCTCACTATTTCCAACAGAAGGGAAGGGTGCTGTCTGATATTGGCATTTGTGTATTTTTTCCATACTTCGTCATGCCCACTTCTGGCAATGAGACTTGCTCATGTCATGTGATGCAACTGTGTTTCATAATCTGTGCCCCACCCAATGATTTGCCAATATTTTGGATATTGTGTGACTGAAGTCTTCTAAACGGTTAAACCACCAATTATCTGGCTTTTATTTCTTTATCTTTCACATTATACTGCCCTTCCTCCAAGGAGCTCAGGTTGGGTGTATAGAATTCCTTCCCTCCTTTTGTCCTCACAACAACCCTGTGAAGTAGGTGAGGCTGAGATAGTGATTGGCCCATGGTCTCACCCAGGAAACTTCATGACTAAGCAGGGTCTTAGAACCTGGATCTTCCAAGCCTAAGTCCAACGCCAGAACAGCTACATCATCCTGGCTCTCAGTATCTCATTTTCAGTATCTGTAATGTGAATGCATGCCTATATTGGCTTAAATGTATGTTCGATTTTAAAATGCCTGTCTCGCTTTCTATTCTGAATTAACATTCTCAAAGGTCATTCTGGTATAAACAATCTCAGGTTTTCACGACTCGCCCATATAACAGAATTAAAAACATTCATAATTTCCTGGAAATCTGTTGTTCAATAAATAGCTAATAAAAACTAAAGCATAAAAGATGTAACGTGTCTGATGTTTCGCTACTCAAATTGATAGCATCCTCAGAGCAAAACCCGCAGAACAAGCTGACCTCCACCACCCTGTCCACTGCTTAAAACACTACCCCAGAGGCCCAGATGTAACCAATTATTTCCCATAGTGAATCACTTAAGTTTCCCTTTTCATTGTAGTCCTATGATTCATGGAAAACAGCTGCAAACCCTATATGGTGTTATATAAGAATGCCTTGGAGAGTTCTTTATGCGTTTTGTTCCTATTAGAGTCTCTGATATAGTGTTACAGTGCTTATAATTGGCAGTGTGTCTTTAAGCACGAGAATGTATTAATGTGCTATGGGAAGAATGTTAGTGTTTCCCTTGGTACGTAAGTGTTGGTATGGTTAGTCCCGTAACTCTGTGTTATAGCATTTGCAGCTGTTTTCCATGAATCATAGGACAGGGTGATGGAGGTAAGCTTGTTCTGCAAGTTTTGTTCTGAGGATGCTACCAATTTGATTAGCGAAACGTCAGACATTTCAGTGAATGGGAATGTCTTACCGACATAAAAGATGTAATGTCTTACCGACATAAAAGATGTAACATCTTTTATGCTTTAGTTTTTATTAGCTATTTATTAAACGACTGAATTCCTGGAAATTATTAATGTTTTTAATTCTGTCATTCTGGTATGTTTGTTTGTGTGGAAAACTCACAATTATTATCCTCCCCAGAAGGAAGCACTATTGGTTTTGTGAGTGTCTCTCTTTATTTGTTTGTTTGTTTTTGTTAGTAACTTCTAGGAGCAGCTGTTCTTCTATTCCCATTCACTGAAATGTACTATGGAACATGTTGGAGAACATGAAAAATGCCTTGTGTCAGACCAGAGATACTGTGTGGAGAGGCGAGTGTATAACCAAGGAGCCCTCCAAGGACAGCTACACAAGAAGGAAAAGGAGCCTCAGCCTCTTAGGCAGAAGATAGCACATTCTTGTCGGTAAGACATTTTTGCTACTTCGTGCTCTCTGGACCCTAATTTGATTGGTTGATAGATTGAATTGACCTTCATGGAGGGGCTGGCCCTGAAGCTGGTGCCATGTATTGGCTAACAGCCCAATCCTGTGTAACTCTTGCACTCTTGAGCGGAAGCTTTCATGGCCAGCAATTACCAAACACGATTTGAGAAATACGGGTGAAGATGCCATGTCGTTTATTTCCTTCCAAGTCACAGAGAATTAAAAACAATATCCAATCGCTGTCAGACGAGTCCCGGAATTGAGGTAGCCGTTGGCAGGAAATGTATTTTAAATGTATTTTTCCTGCCAACGGCTACCTCGATTCCGGGACTCGTTTGACAGCGATTGGATATTGTTTTTAATTCTCTGTGACTTGGAAGGAAATAAACTACATGGCATCTTCACCCGTATTTCTCAAATCGTGTTTGGTAACTCTTTCACTGTTGTAACAGTAGATCCACCGGTGTAAGTGCACGTATGCCAGTGTAACTTGCCATACGCCAGCAGACGCAGGACGGACACCGGCATAACCCCCCTTGGACGCAGTGCATTCGTAGTTTGCTTTCCTTCCCCCAGTCCTAAATGATTCTTCCAGAATGTAATATGTTAGATGAGTGGCAGAAGCTGGTGATGACTATAACCTATCAAGTGGTATGACAGCAATTATTAAGACCCATGCTTAAATTATTTGAAAGGCCCAAACTTGGTTCCACTGAGAGTTCTGTCATATTTTCTACGCTGAGCCTATGCAAAAGAAAAATTACCTTCCTGCCCGTTTATTTAGCTGATATCACCGCTTGTTTGTTTTTATTTTTGTTGGTATTTTTCAGTTGCTCTTCCAAGAAAGCCAAATCTCTTCTTTATCAATTTTTACCAATTTTCAAATGGCTTCCCCGCTATCCAGTGAAGGAGTATTTGCTGGGAGACATTGTCTCAGGTATAAGCACTGGGGTCATGCAGCTTCCTCAAGGTCAGTGAAATTTAACTCTTTCCCCCCCCTTCCTTTTTGTGGTCTTCAGAACAGTCATGAGAGGTGTGTTTGATAGCCTTACCAGCGTCCCGGAATTGAGGCTGGCTTCAGCCTAGAGCGGACCCAGGCCGCTCCCAAGTATGCACCGCGGCTGCCCAACAGCGGTCGCGTCATTGACCGGATGTTTCGGAAGCTGGAACCCCATTGGGCAGCCGCGGTGCACACTTGGGAGCGGCTTGGGTCCGCTCTAGGCCGAAACCAGCCTCGATTCCGGGACGCTGGTAAGGCTAGTGTTTGACAGTGAGCTTCTACCTGATGCATATTTGCTTTTCATGAGAATATCATGTAGATACAAGTAGAAAATATGAAAGATGATGTAATTATAACAGACCTTAGATGATCCAACATCCCTTTGCTGAGGTGGTCCATTCCTCTTGCTGAACCGTACCATTTCAGTTTTCACTTGGGCAGCATCTTGTTTGAAAGTGCCTCTGTATGAAAACTCTGTCTTGCATTAAAGTTTACCACCAGAGAGAGAAAGTGAACCTTTCTCTTGGGTGATGCTCTAACATGGACTGTGATTTATTTTTTCACGTGGAGCATATCCAAAACAGTAAACATAACATAAGAAGAGCCCTACTGAATCAGGCCAAAGGCCCATCTAGTCATCCTGTTTTCCGTGGTGGCCAACCAGTTGCCTTTGGGTAGCCCACAAGCAGGTGACAAAGGCATACCCCTCTCCCACTGTGTTCCCTTGCAACTGGTTTCCAGAGGCATGCTACCTCTGATCCTGGAAGTAGCCTTCAGCCATTATGACTAGTAGCTGGTGATTCCCTGCATGAAACTTGAAGCGGTCCAGTACATGTGAGGAAATGCAACAACTTGTGAATGTTTAAATCAATCTTGACAGCAATCTGTACGTCAATCAATATGCCCAGATGCAAGGGAGTGGCAACAGGATACAGGTAACATGTTGTCTTGAGTCCACCAGAGGCATCTGGTGGGCCGCTGTGAGATACAGGAAGCTGGACTAGATGGGCCCTTGGCCAGATCCAGCAAGGATCTTATGTTTTTATGAACATGGCCATGGAAAACCCAGATTCAGATCCACACTCAGCTGTGAAGCTTACTGCTGATCACCTTGGACAAACTATAGTGCTCTCAGGGCTTGGAAAAAGGTCAGGGTACAAATGAAACAAAATTTCTCAGTACTACAAATCATTTCAGAGGTTTATGTGGGGTATCTTCTGCCCATTCATCACTCTCTTTGGTCTGCTGCCTGAAGTGGCTGCCTCACCACATTACATTAACAGCAGGTCAGCACCTGCTTCATGTAAAAAAAAATAGCATATCAGGAGAAAGTGTTCTAGACTAACCTCCTTTCTGACATCCCAGATTTCAATATGTAAGAATCTCTTCCCTTTTTTCATTTGGAGAAGCATTCAGTCAGAGAGCCAACACTCTGCTACTGCTCTCTGATTGAATGTTCCTCTAAATGAAAAAGAGCATGTCGGAAAGGTTAGTCGAGAACCCTTTCTTTACCAAACCCTAAGTCTTCATGAAATTCAGAGGGATCAGTTGTGAGAAGACTTGCAGAAGCAGTCCTTACATCAAAACATATTCAGGGGTATTCAAAAAGGATGGTGCAAAAGTAAGTGAATTGACATACCACAACCATCATGACATGAAAAGACGCAAATGCCCCGGGTGACAGCCACAGTCTCTTCTTAAGGAGGCCATGGCTGTTTGCCCTTCCTTTGCCCCATTGTAACTATGCATGTGCCCACATCAAACACATGTAATGTGCATGTGAAACATGAACAGTTTTTCTGTCTTTCCATGTCATGATGGTTGTTGTGGTATGTCAGTTCATTTAAGAATACCGTAAGTCAGCTTTTGCACCATCGTTTTTGAAAAACCCTGTATTTAAGGGAATTACAACTATAGAGTTGTGAGCCAAAACCTTTGGCATGCACGCACACTCAAATGCACGTACACCCACACACCCTCTAGTTTTCCAGCCATGGGCAAGAGGGATGTATGGAAGAAATCTTGATTGTGGGTGTGGGGCTTGCTGATATTTCAATTTCATAAAATATGAAACGCTGGCTCAACACCTCCATTCTCTTCTTCCAACTATCTATCCTGTAAAACTAGATTCTTCCTAAGGATGTGTTGGAAGAAGAGCCTGCAAACTGTCTAAGTATTTATGTCTGTCTATGATGAGAGTTTTCCATTTAAATAATTTGTTTTGAATCTGATCTTATAACCATCCCCCTCCCCTCTCATTTTTCCCTCAGGATTAGCTTATGCATTACTGGCAGCTGTACCCCCAGTATTTGGTCTGTATTCTTCATTTTATCCAGTCTTTCTGTATACGTTTTTTGGAACCTCCAGACACATATCAATAGGTATATCTTTTAATGTATAGATTTTTTTTCTATTTACTTTCCTTACTTTAAGTAGCCAAATGAATAATTGCACTTTTATATGAGTCTAGTTGGGTGGAACCTGGGTGGAATATGGTTCCTTCTTTGTGCAGAAAGCTTCCTTTAAATCCAGAAGTCAAAAGCAACCTGTAGTTGTCATGCATGCAACATCCATAGCTACAGGCCTGGAGGACAAATACCTCTCCCATAATCCATTTGTGGGTCCCAAACCCGCATATAGAAAATGCTTAAATAAAGCCTCAGTTTTGCCACTATTATAGCTGTATGTCCATAGCAAGCATGCTTTATTTTATTTATTATTTGCGTTTATATCCTACCCTTCACCACGTGGTCCCAGGGCAGCTTGCAAACTTTGTAAAAACAATAAAAAATTAACTAACAAGCAAATGACATAGACAGTTCATATATTGGCAAAGAAAAGAACAGCAGTGCTCAATAATAATCACAGTTTATATGCCAGAACAAGTAGTTGTTAACTGCTTTTTAAAGTGGGCGGGGGCTTCTCTTAGTAGGGCATTCCAAGCTCAGGGGGCCACCACAGAGAAGACCCTTTCCTATGTGCATGCCAATTGTACCCCTTAGATGGCTGCACATGGACTGTGTCCTCTCCAGAAGATCGCAAAGGCTTTAATGCTTCTTCTAGTTTCCCCATGTGTAAAATGTGACCCATTTTTATTACCAGTGCCAGTTTTTATTAACCAGTAAAGTTTCTGTGAGAGCCAGTATAATGTAGTGGCTAAGATACTGGGCTGTGAGCCAGGAAGTCCCTGGTTCAAATCTTCCAATAGGCATCATCATAAAGTGGCCTTAGCCAAGCCACTGTCTTAGCCTCAGTCCTTCTCTTTGCATCTGCAATATACAGGATGAGAGCCAGGATGGCATAGTGGTTTGGGTGTTGGACTTAGACCTGGAAGATCCAGGTTCAAATCCCCGCTCAGCCACAAAGCTTTCTGGATGACCTTGGGCCAGCCACTATCTCTCACCCTCATCTACCTCACAGGGTTGTTGTGAGGACAAAAAGAGGAAAGGAACCATGTACACCACCCTGAGCTTCTTGGAGGAAGAGTGGTATAAAGATGTGAAAAATAAATAAATATAGGGACAATAATACTGCCTCACTTACAGGACTGTAAGTAGTACTGTATTGCAATAATGTATTATGCGATTGGAATGCATAAATGCATGTTATTATTTATATATAAAATATGTGTGGCCTTGTTTACGAAATTTGCTGTAATGAAAAGCTTCTGCATCATTGGTCTATAGTCCAGATCTATAAAGTGCTATGTTGAGTGTGTGTTATTTGGGTATACTGTATACATTATTGTAATAACTTAACTTGATACCAAAGTTGAAAGTGTTTATATATTTATAATAATCTGTCCATATATTTATAACGTACATAATAAGTACGTAGGCCTCTCTGGAATCCCCTGATGTGACGGCAATACGCATGTTTGGTTTTAACTAAATTAATTAATTCTCTTCCAGGAACCTTTGCTGTGGTCAGCCTGATGATTGGTGGAGTCGTCGTTAGAGAAGTACCTGATGAAATGTTTAACCCTGTGGATACCAGCTCTGCCAGTAGCATTGATTCTGTAAATGGTACAGCCAGAGATGACATGAGGGTGAAAGTAGCTGTCGCAGTAACCTTGCTCTCTGGGATCATACAGGTAATGTGCTTGCAGATTGGTCCAGTAACATACAATATTTGAATATTTCTCTAAAATGCACAGCTGTACAGAGCTCCAATTAGTTCAGTTAAGCCTCCAGGCCATCTACCTAATTTTCCATTTATGATCTGAAATGGTGTGAGATATATCCGCTGTACCTAAACATTGAGGTGATTGTGTTGGCCTGCTAGGGTGGAGGTGGGGGAGATCCAGGATGCTGTTCTAGACCAGCAGCAGCGGTTACGTCACATTGTGAGCCGTGCTGTGTGTGGTCTGCTCTTTAAAAGAAATCAAATTCTCTGCCAGAGTATCCCATCATTTTATGCCAGGAAAAGATGAATTATGTGAAAGGATACATTATGAAAATTAAAGCTAAATTGCTTATTTTCTTTATTTTGCATAACTTGTCTTGTTTTTGCCAGTCCCAGGAAGAGGCAAGGAGTTGTGCAGAGAACTGTAAATCCCATCTCCTGACCACCAGAAGTCCTTTGGCGCCTTCCTGATTGGAGGTGTCATATTGCCAGTTTATCAGCCTTGCAGCGCAATCCTGTCTACCTCTGCGCCCTGCGATGCAGCAAGGCCGGTGCAACCTTCGCTGCATCCAGAGCACAGAGCAGGCTGGTGGAAGGTCCCCCTGTGTAAGCCCCAGCTGCCTGAATGGGTCTCCTTGGATGTGCGCCAGCTATTTTGTTGGCGCAAATCCAGGAGCTGTGTAACGGACGCCAGGCCCAGGAAGGGAAATAGGATTTGGTGGAGCGCCCCAACAATGATTCCTCCCACAACGCAGGTCCGACTGACCAGTGTCCCCCCCCAGAATACCCCATTCCGCCCTCTCCATGTGCAGAGTCTGGGGGAGCCCCATAGGGCTGTTGCATGTGTGGAGTGGTGCAGTATGGGGCAGATGGTGGCTACTTATGGTGTGCTCATGGAGCCCCAGAAGGGGTCTCAGGGAGCCCCAGGACTCCTAGGAGCACACTTTGAGAAACGCTGATCTAGGAGAGGGAGGAAGAGACCTGTAAGCTTACAAGGGAAAGAGAAAGCTTTTGGGTGGATTACGGTAACTTGTGTTCGATCCAATGTGCTGAACATGAGCAGTAAGGAAGTGACCTGTGCAGTGCTGGCTTTTAAACTTCAATAGATGGCATTGGTGAGTTTGACTTTTCTTCTGTCTTCCCTTAAGTTGTGTTTAGGTTTCCTTCGATTTGGATTTGTAGCTATTTATCTTACGGAGCCGCTAGTACGAGGATTCACCACTGCTGCAGCTGTGCATGTCTTTACCTCTCAGTTAAAATACCTGCTTGGAGTCAAGACTAAAAGATTCAGTGGACCCCTCTCAGTTCTTTATGTAAGTACCAATATAATTGTTCCATGGAGAGGGGCACCTTCCTTGGTACTTAACACCTGTTGGGCTTTGAAAGTGTTCAGACTCACAGTCTATATCTACGGAGAAATTTCCAACAGCTTTAGAATTGATTGTTTGTGACTTTCACCAAGCAGTCTTGGGATTTCTAGGTTTGTAAGTTTCCATAGAAGCCTCTGTCACCCCCTCCCCCTGCCTCTAGTGGCTAGCAGCTCGGGTGGAAGATCAGGGACTCCTAAAAATCCTTTCCTTTAAAGTGGCCCTTTTTCCTGACTTCTTCAGATGCACCAAATACACTCTGCATTGCAAGCAACCACCACCATAACTTTAGGGCAAAGAAACATATCTTTCTTGAATTTACTGGGGAAAAAAACGCGTGTAAAGTCATGGCAAAGAATTTTAAAATAGTACTAATAAAAAATGAGGAAACTAAGTGTAACAAAAATTGTAAGTTTCAAATATGAATTATTAAAAATATACACATGTCCACACTTAAAATAGCATGTATTTTAAATATTTTTTTTTGAAAAATATGATTTTTTAATAATTCATGTTTTAAACATACAATTTTTGTTGCACTTCGTTTCCTCGTTTTTTATTAGTACCATTTTAAACTTTTTTGCCATGGCTTTACACCCGTTTTTTCCAGTAAATTCAAGAATTATTGCGGGTCATGAAAACCTTAAATCGTTAATAAACATTTTATTATGCAATATTTCTATCATTTTATAATAAAACTGAGATATCTGAGTAAAGTCATTTCAGTCTCTTTCTTAAGGGAGGGGGATTTTCTGCAATATGCTGGTTTGTCATCCAGTCTTAGATCCTTGTTCCAATAGAGCTGTGCAATGTATTAATTCCTCTAAAACCAGCTCCATTGGAAACAGTATCGTTGACATTTTGTTATGGTTTATTGCCAAGCCAAATGAACCTGAACTGAAATGCTAAAACAAAAAACAAACCACTGACCAGGAATATTGAGATTGGGCACATTTAGTACATCATGATCTGCTTGTATTTCCGCTACTTGTATTTCCCCTGTTCAGGTGCTAAGCAAGATCACTGCGAATTAATAAAAAATGAACTCATTGCTATGGTAACCCTGAAGGCCTGTTGGCAGCTCCCTGCCTGTAGATTTGTTTATGCACTTCTAAATAGATTTGACTTGCTGGAGGAGGCTTGAAATTATTACAAAGGGTAGGCTAATTACAGTGTGTTTCAGGAGCTCTCGGCATTCTGTCTGTGCTGAACGACTGGATGTTTCATTCAAGTTTTAAACACAGCTTAACTCATCTTCAAATTCTTGGATTTGCTGCTTTGTGCCGCAACAGTATACATGTTAATGTTTCCAGTACTGCTTAAGGCATAGTCAGAGTGCTGACAAAGTTTGAGACACCCGGTGCGAGAGCTCAGTGCGTCACCCCCATGATGGACCCCAGAGGTGAATAGGGGGAAACAAGGTTGAGCTGAGCTGGGTTCTACAAAGATGCCCATCAGGCAGGACTATGTATTTCTACAGATTACTCCTGGTCAGTGGTGTCACTAGGGTTGGTGACACCCAGTCCAGTAACTCATGGTGTCGGCCCCATTAACTTTATTTATTTTAAAATATAACAGTACAGATCACCCAGCAAATCAGTAACCAACTCGGCTCTCAGAACAATCGGTCTCATTGGTCTGTTTTGAGTTAAGGAAATCCACTTTTTGTTGCATAAGGCAGTTGTGTTTTATTTTTCTGGTTATTTGGCCATAACGTTCTGCATGAAATTACACATCGAATGATATGTTATATTATGAATATGAATGATATGAATAATGATGATATTCATAACTACAAAGTTTTCACAATTTTTGCCTCTGAGGGTGTCACCCAGTGCGATCCGCCCCCCCCCCTTAGTGGCACCACTGGGCGTAGTACTGTATGTCTTAGCCAGATCTGTGTTTGGACCACCATTAGCTCTCCTTAGTTTCTAGCGTTAATGCGTGTTTTTGATGAGCAGAGATCCTGTGTTTAAGTGTACAGCATTTTTTATTAAATGTTTCTCCTTTGGAAGTTTTGAGATGACCTGTGAACAAGACTGTGTGTTAGTTTGCACTAAAAAAATTTAAAATTCTGTACTAAGAAAAGTTGAGTTCTGTGAATTGAATAAATTATGCGAATTAAGGGAAAATGCATTAATTCACTCTTTATGCATATTCTACTTCTGCTATCCATGGGAAGATGCTGTGTAGGGGACTGAAGGGTCTCATTCTGAACCACTGAAAATTCTTCTTATCCAGTCTTTTCCACGTACTTTCAAGCCTGTCTTAGTTACCCCTATGGGCTAGAAACTTGCTTTCTTGAAAATGAAAACCAAGATTCTCAAGATGTGGCATTGAATGCCACATTTCATGCAACCATTCATGTCTACTTCACTTTTGACTGTATCATTTGTGAATAACTGTCCTTGCTTTTTTTGTGTGTTGCAGAGTTTAATTGCTGTGTTTAGCAACATCACAACAACCAACGTTGCCGCTTTAGTCGTTGGACTCATTTGCATGGTTTTGTTGCTGAGTGGTAAGGAAATAAACGACCGGTTTAAAAAGAAGCTCCCTGTACCTATCCCTATGGAGATCATTGTGGTGAGTTGGAAATAAGTACATCTGTTTGTATGCTTCATTTTAAACCTTGAAATCAGAAAATAAGACCAGACCAAGGGCCTATCTAGTTCAGCATCTGGCTTCTCACAGTGGCCTATCAGCTGCCCCTGGGAAGCCCAAAAGCAGGACAGAAAGGCATGCTTCTCTCCCACCCCTGCTCCCCTGCAACTGATATTCAGAGTTATATTGCTGCAAACCTGAAGGTAGCGCCAAGCCATCTTGACTAATGACCGTTGATAGACCTGTTCTCCATGGATTTGTTCAATGCCCTTTTAAAGCCATCCAGGCTAGTAGCCAACACCACATTTTGTGGCAACAAATTCCGCAGGCTAATGATGTACTGCGAGAAGAATTATCTCCTTTTGTCTCTCCTCAATCCCTGCCATTCAGTTTCATTAGATCAGGGGTTCTCAGTCTTGATGCAGCCGTGGCCCACCTTGTCCTCCGACAGTGGCATCGCAACCCTCCTGCTGCTGCTGCTGCTGCCCAGGAGGCCTCCGGAGGCCTCCGCGGTTGCTCCCTCACCCAGTTTTGGAGCTCTTCACAATTTGCTTTGGTTTTTACTTCTCTGAATAGTTTGGTGTCATCTGCAAACTTGGCCACTTTGTTGTGTACTCCAAGCTCCAGATCATTTATGAACCAATTAAAAAGCACTGATCTCAAGACAGATTCGTGGAAGACCCCACTTCTTCCTTTTCTCCACTGTGAACATTGGGCATTGATTCCTACTCTCTGCTTCCTGTTCGTTACCCAGTTACCAGTCCAGAAATGAACTCCTCCCCTTATTCCTGTCCTTCACTGTGCAGTCAGCTGAGTACAGAGTTCTCGCTCAAGTGTACTTCTGAAGTTTCTCGTATTTTTACTCTCATTTTGTGTGTGTGTTTTCTGTAAGGTGGTAATAAGCACTGGAGTTTCAGCTGGAATGAATCTGTCAGAGACCTATGGAGTGGATGTTGTTGGTGCAATCCCCAAAGGGTAGGGACAAGGAACTAAATGTATCTTTTAAAGATTTTATAGTTTAATGTGGCCAATAAACTGTAGTCTGCTCTCTTTAACTGCTTGCAGGTTACGTGCTCCAGTAGTACCTGATATCCGCCTCATCCCAGCCGTGTTTGTGGATGCGATAGCGATAGCAATTGTTGGATTTTCCATGACCGCCTCAATGGCTAAAATCTTTGCTCTTAAGCATGGCTATACAGTTGATGGAAACCAGGCAAGTTGATGGAAACCAGGCACTGTAATATATTTTTCACAGGCTGATCAAAAATCTGTTGAAATTAGTAGGGAATCTTCCCAATTGCTCTGTGGTTTAATACTTTACTCATGTATCTGAAAAATACCTTGCCTTTGTTCTACTACCTTGCCTGTGCAGATGTGGTGTTCCTGATTTCATAACCTTGATTAGAAAAGGCCTATGGCTCATCGCAAGGACTCGTATGAATTATGAAGCGAGGACTTTTTCAGTTTCTGCTTGTGTTACACACACCGTCTAATGAATTCAATTGACGAGCAACACAGGCTCCTTGCTTGCACATTTGCCTGTATGGTGCAGACCTTCTCGGCATGTCAAACATTTTGACATGCAGCCCTAGGGTTTATGGATTTTAATGACATTTCTTTACATTTGGCGTGATTGAGGAGGGGAGGGAACCCCTGAGGCCAATGCATCCCTTCTTTTTCCTGATCTGCCTCTGTGTCAGGGCCGAAAGGTCGGCAGTTCGAATCCGCAACAGGGTGAGCTCTCGTTGCTTGGCCAGCTCCTGCCAACCTAGCAGTTCCAAAGCATGTTAATGTGAGTAGATAAATAGGTACCGCTTGCGGGAAGGTAAACAGCGCTCCATGTTCCAGCCGCATGCTACACGCTGCGGCAAGGAGAGTCATGCCGGCCACATGACCACGGAGGCGTCTTCAGACAACGCTGGCTCTTCGGCTTTGAAATGGGGATGAGCACCACACCCTAGAGTCGGACACGACTGGACTTAATTGTCAGGGGTCACCTTTACCTTTATAATTACAGGCAAGCCATAAAGCAGGATACCATTATGCCTCTCTTACCCCCGAGGGGCCACAAATGGCAGCATTCTCTGGGAACCAAGCCACAACACATACATGAGCATTCTTGAGCATGACTCTTTAAGAAACCTAGGTTCAAAGATGTCACTGGTCCATCTAGTTGGGTAGTTTAGGACCACTTGGGCATTCCTACCTGCCCTCTGACTTGTTCAGGTGTGTTTGATGCCCAGCTGATTTGGTGTATGCCCATCCCAGCAGGTCCATTGGCTGGGGCTCTTGTCCTGATTAGAACCAGAGAAAGAAGACAGTAAATCCACACACACAAAAAAAACATGTGTGCTTGGCCCTGCAGTTTTTCTGCAATGGTGCAGATTTCAAAGTTGTGTAAGAGAAGGTTCTTTCCCGTTTTGACCTTGTATTGAAAATTTCTAAGGGAAATAAGGTTTCCCTCACTTAACAATGGGGATGCGCTCCTTGAACCCCGTCATTATGCAAATACAGCCTCTGGAGGCTGCTGCCGCATCGTGCTGGGCTGACATCCCCCTCCATGGGCCTCAGAAAGCTTCTCTAAAGCGTCAGAATGCGACTTCTGACTTACTTCCAGGTTCACATCCACCACTTCCTGTCACTTCAGAGAAGGCGAACCATTAAGCGGGGGGATACCTATAGATGGGAAAAATAAAGGGAGCAAGGGAAGCTCAATCATCTCTGCATTCTATAAAATTCAATGCTTGCATATTTTTATGCACTTTTAAATCAATTAGTTGTGAAGCAATTCCTTTCTTAAAAGAAAAAAATCATCCATATATGCACCATTGTTGGTACATATCCTGAGATCTTGACAGTATTCAGTATGATTGCTTTCGTTCTCCTTCTTTTCTGTTGTCACAGGAGCTCATTGCATTAGGCATATGTAATTTGACAGGATCCTTTTTCCAGACCTTTGCTATTACTTGCTCAATGTCGCGGAGTCTTGTCCAGGAGAGCACTGGGGGAAAGACCCAGGTATGTATATTTAGTTAGTATGTTTGTACCCCCAAGAAGCTCAGGGCAACGTACTGGGAGCTACTCTTTTTATTCTCATTCAGTTGAGGTGGTTAGAGTTTTTTGTCTTGGTTTGTTTTACTTACCTGAAAGGTGAGAATATATAGGTTGCAGGGATGTGCAGAACTGCCCTGCTGTAGTCCATGGAAAATAGCCACAGCCTAACCCTGATATTGTGTGCACGCGCCACCCACTTACTCGGGTGAAAGTGGGTGGCACGTGTGCGCAATCTCAGGGTTACTCTGCAGCTATTTTCCATGGACTGTGACAAGGCGATTCTGCCTTACCTGCCGCTCTGCACTGCACACCCCTGATAGGTTGTATCCTAGGTTTTGTCAGCCATGACTTAGGAAGCTAGTCGTGCTAGCTAATTAAGTACCATTGATTTATTTCAAAGGGCCTTAACCATGACTATCTTCCTTAGCCATTACTAACGAAACTAAAAATACAACCCTATAAGAGTGACCTCTCCAGGGACATCCAGCGAGCAGGGCTTTGAACTCAGATTTTCCCAATCTAATATTCTGCCAAAGTCTATGCTATGTTCACTCCCATCGATACACTCTGTGGTGCATGTAAGTTTAGTTTTGGGGCTTGAAAAGGCTTCCTTGGATTTAAGAATTTAAATGTTGCTGCTTAAGCAACTGGGCCAAGATGGTGTGTGCTTCTGTTTAAGTGCAGGATCATCATTAACTAAATAGATTAACCTGGGGGGGGGGGGATTATATGAAACAAAAAAAAGCTACTGGAAAGGGTTGTGGAACTGACACGAAATTGTCAGAATTGTCTTTAGCCATGCTTTTAAAAAGTGAGCAAGCCCAAGAGAGCATTCTCCAGAAGTGTCCTTTTATGTGTCTTCTGTTCAGGTTGCTGGCACCCTGGCTTCAATCATGGTTTTCTTGGTCATTGTTGCCATTGGTTATCTCTTTGAACCATTGCCACAGGTAAGGGGTCTGTATGTATATGTTTCCATTCAGGTCTGAATCAGTGCATAAGCAGAAAAAAAACTCCTTTTGTTAAACCATTCCATAAGCTTTCATGTGTAGAGCTTTACGAAAGCGTAATGTTCTGTGCTGCAGTGATGATCTCAGGATACGATTTCATAGCTTTGGCAATCTCTAGATATGCTCCCCTTTTCCATTTTCTGTGTGCTGGCTCTCAGCAGATTGCATTGGCTCTTCTTGAAGTCCTTCCTTGACTCTTCACAATGAGACAGAAAGCTGCCTGTCTGGTATTCTGTGAGAGTCTCATTTGGTTCTTGGTAGATTATACCAGCTCTCCCTAGTTGCCTTTGGGTAGCATATGGTTTCTCTTCCTCCAGAGTTAGGTCTCTTGCTCGTCACAAAAGGCTAAAATGGGGCAAAAGAAGATAGGAAATGAGTGAGTGAGGTGTTTTGAATGAGCAAAATGGGACATTGGTCTTTTTTAGAGGTGGATATGTGAACAGGTTTGCAATCAGTGGTTCCCAAACCTACCAGAGTCATGGCGCCCCTGCAACCTCTTCTTCCTGGTTCAGCTGGGCGCCGACTCTTGTATCACGCAAAATCTCGTGTGATCCAACATGGCTGTGCCCAAATCTTGTGAGATCTTGCACAATCCAAGATGGCAGCACCCGGGAGAGCCAGTAGGAGGGGCCACTAGGGGCATCCCACAATGCCCCAGTGAGCTCGCTGCGACGCCTTGAGGCGTCATGATGCACACTTGGGAAATCACACAACCATTCCTCTTTTTGTTCAGAAGCAGGTGGGAGGTGAAGTTGAACTGGGCTAAAGTAAATATAAAACATGAATACATCATAGTAGGCATATCCACTTTAGATCCCATTGATTTCAGGGAGGGAGAGTTAAGACTGCTATCTCTTTTCTCTTAAAATTAGTGAGACTTGGATTTGCTAGATTGCAACCTTAGCGATCCCTTCTTAGGCTAGATAGTAACCTTCAAAGGAAAAAAGTATTTTTGTGAAATGGGATAGCCAAGAAGGCTGCCAGCTATAGCCACCGTGACACAAACCTGCTATGATTGTCATACAAGCATATCGTTAGTTTCTGATGAAATGTGCGTCCAGATAATCAAACTGCTGCCAAACTATGTTCCTAGACTGTGCTTGCCGCAATCGTAATGGTCAATTTGAAAGGCATGTTCAGACAGTTTGCAGATATCTCCCGCTTCTGGAGGACCAGCAAGATTGAACTGGTGAGTGATTTAATGCAGAGCAAAGTGCATGTTTAGTGGTTCTTTCTATTGTTATGAATTTATGCAAAAAATCTAGCTTTCTCCCTGTGCTGCTGTATCACACAGAAGAAGTTTCACTGTGCAAGTCCAACAGTGGAAGAAAAATGAAGTCCTCAGCCATAAAAACTAGTAGTACAAAGAGACTGTGAAGGACATGAAATATGCTGGCATCTATTTGGCACCATAAGGCCCAATCTGCACAAAGGAAGTTCTTGTCTGTTTAGAAATTCAAAGATGGGGAAGCAGATAACCTTTTGCCCTGCCTGGTTCTCCAAGAATATCTTCTTCTAGGGATTACAGATCTGCAAGTGTGGGATTTATGGGTCAGTAAGATTACAGATCTGCAAGTGTGGGATTTATGGGTCAGTAAGAAAGTTTTTGGGATGGTCCATGTAGGCCTCCCAGGCTTGCATTGCCTTCTCCTACACAGAGCAGCAAGGCCATTTGTAAATACCAAAAAGACATTACCGGGGCAAATGGGATTCTGAGGCGACCTTGCCTGGTCCCACATGCTTACAACAGATTAAACTGTGGCCTGACCCAATGCTGAATAAGATACACTGCTCATATCTTGAATCCCCAGCTGCCATTACCTGAAACCGGTACTGGCCCAAGACCTCCTGGCACCTTAGACAGCATGCCAAATGCTGTCCCCCTTACCGATTGATGTGGCCAGCCTCTGCTTCTCCTACTCTCTGGATTGTAAAAGGAAGAGGATGATGGAGCAGAAGAGGGTGGAGGAGAGGAGGAGAGATGCTCTAGCCTAGGGTTTCTCAGCCAGTGGTACTAGTACCACCAGTGGTACTTTGGCCAACTGCTGGTGGTACTCGGACCACTGGACCACAAGAATCCCGCTCCAACACAGCGCTTTTGGCAGTGCGTTTTCACTCCTGAGAGGCTCCTGCCTTTGGCCAAGCCTCTTGGGAACACTGAGAAGGGTCCTCCCACCCGCTCAGAGCCTCCTACTTGCATTTTCTAGCCTCTGAAAAACCAGAAGTTAACTGGCGATGATGTCATCGCCTGTCACTTCCAGTGGTATGCGAGAGTGGCGCTGGAGGTGGTACTTGTACGGGAAGTGGTTGAGAACCCCTGCCCACCATTCTCCTCTGCTCTGTTTCTTCATCCCTCTCTTCCTTTTACAATCCAGAGTGTGGTGGGGGGGAGCAGGAGGTGAAGTGCAGGTGAGTGGGCGGACAGAGGTGGACGCTGCTCATCATTCTGCTGCTTGAGGTGACTGCTTTGGTTGGCCTCATGGGTGGGCCAGCCCTGCCTGAGACTTGGAAGCAGCTTCAGCTTCATGTATTGTATGGGTATGAACTGACACTTGTGTTAGCTTTGTGTGTGTGTGTGCGCACGCGCACACGCACGAGAGAGAGAGAGAGAGAGAGAGAGAGAGAGAGAGAGAGAGAGAGAGAGCTCCATCTGTGATGAGGTTTCCATATGCCCTAGTTGGCTCAAGGCATTTTCAACTGTGATATGTTTCTTAAGGAAATTTGCATTTGCTTCTGGGCAGATTGAAGAGAGTTTTTTAAAAAACATTTATTGTAAATACGAATAAAAACAAGGTTGCAATTATTTACTTGGAGGAAATTCCTTTTGTATTTGCTGTGGCTGGTCATTCTTTCCTTTGTGATGGTGGGGCTCCCCGTTTATCCTTTGGAAGAGTGGGAGATGCATAGTCCTTGCCAGGCAATAGCAAAAGTAGGAGCTTGACTCCTGACAAACCAATGCTCAAATCTGCATTGGTAAATGATAGACCAGGACTGCCTGGAACTACAGTATATTTTTGTTTAACACCTGTGTGGGTGGAGATGACCCTTTCTTATTTATGACATGTATGCAAGTAGGGGAAGACTTAGTTGTTTGGGAATGCAGTGGGAGGATTTCCTTACCTGTGCTGTTGCATGAAGAGAACTTCAGAATCAGGCAGTTTTTTTCCTTAGATTGAGCTGAACAAATATATACACTTGACCTACATTACTGTGTACAGTACAGTACTCCCCCCATATCCACTGGGGATATGTTCCAAGCCTCTCCGTGGATACTTGAAACCATGGATAGGAGCGAACCTCCCTTCCATGGTTTCCTGAGGGGGCCCCGCCCTGCCTCCCCTGCGGGAAGTCATGCACGCGCCCCCAGCTCTTATTTTTCTTTCAGCAAGCTTTATTTCTTCCTTAAAACAAACAGAGAAGCAGCCTCCATTGCAGGCAAGTAGAATGAGACTAAGTCCTAGAGAGGCTCAGCAAGGTTTGTGTTAACCTTGCTGAGCCTCTCTAGGACTTAGTCTCGTTCTACTTGCCTGCAATAAGCAGCCAGAGGCTGCTTCTCCTGTTTGTTTAAGGAAGAAACGAAGGTTACTGGGAAAAAAGTTAAAGCCTGGGGGGTCCCCGTGATCTGTGGATAACTGAAACCATGGATAGCGAATCCATGGATATGGGGGCCCACCTGTATTAGGGTTGCAATCCTATGTACGCTTTCCTGAGAGCAAACCCCATGGAGCACAGTGGAACATACCTCTGAGTAAACATGCATATGATTGTGCTACATGCCCTCCACTCCGTTTGAACCTACCACTCGCTGTTCAGGCCTGCCCCATCCCTTGCAATCTTTCTTTATTCCCCAAAGCAAAATTTGAACAAGCTTCCCTGGCACAGCTGCGTTTTTAATCTTCACTTGAAGGTTCTGCTGAGTGTTTGTACCTGACTCATCTTAACCAGACTTTTCTGTGTGCCTTTGGAAAAGTAAAAACAGTGCATTGCTGATGAGGTGTGTGTTTGTTTGTTTGTTTAGGCTATCTGGATTGTGGCTTTCCTAGCGTCAGTTTTTCTGGGGCTAGACTACGGTTTGCTCACTTCCATAGCTTTTGCAATGATTACCATTGTGTACAGAACACAAAGGTGAGATTTACGTTTTCCTTTATTTTCTCAAGTCAGAGCTATTGCAGAGGTGGGTGGGGGGAGTACTGTAAAAAGGGACATGCTCCTTCCCCACGCTCAGGGGATACAGTGCAGCTTGCTGAGCTGATTTGTCCTCTGTATGTGTTCATTTCTACAGCTGAGTTCAATGGTTTATAAGCACAGAGCCCTCAAGGTATTTGGTCCAAATCTAAAGAAAACCGATAGAAAGGGGAGTCACTGATCAGGAAGGCTGCTGAGATCACTTTCTCTGTTTGTTACTGGTTTAATAAATAACTGCCGGTGCAATTTGAGGTATGTCACGAAGTAGAACCTTCAGAAAAAGGGGAAGCTTGCACAGCACTGCCAGGCTTTCAAAGGGCCCCTGTATCTAGCATTAAATGATAAAAAGCTGAACTAAATGTCAAAGATATAAAATCCATCACTTCAGCCCAGCAACCTTATTTATTACAAATTGCAGATGAGAAATTATATATTCGTACTGTACATATGTAATCGCCTGCAGCAATCGTCTGCTTTTAGGATTGCTTTTAGCACTGGCTTTCGTGGGTGCCAGACGGTGCTGGGGTGGGTGGGTGGGAGAGAACCTGCTCTGTGGTTGCAAGGCTGGGGCAGCCCTTGGTGGCAAGCACGTGCAGTTTGTCTTGCCCCCCTTGGTGGGGCTGGGGTAGGAACAGGAGAGATGTGGAGGGGCATGTGGTGGCCCAGGGCACCGCTAATGTTGTTTATGTGGCTGTGGCAGCTTGGAGCAATTGCCAACCCCAGGCATTTTGATGCCAGGCTGCCGGGAGTGCCATACTCTTGGATACTGATTTAAAGAATTTATATCCCACCTTTCCTGTGCCGAAGCATATGCCCAAGGTGGCTTACAAAGTTCCATAATAAATGTACAGAGTATGCAAACAATGAGTAAAATCATTAATAAACAATGAGGCCATTGGGAGCAACTATTTGGTACAGAGAGAAGCAGCGGAACCAAACCACTATCACAGAGGTACAGATAACAACACAGACAGACAGAGGCACAGACAAACGGCAGACAACCATCCATCAAGCAAATGCCAGACGAAACAGAAATGTTTTGAAGTTCTTAATTCCCCTGATAGGGAGCTCCATAATTGTGGCGCCACTACAGAAGCAGGCTCGCTCTTGTGCTACCATCCCTCTAACTTGGGAGAAAGGCAGCACTTTGAACAAACTAACAGCATAATCCTATGCACATCTACCCAGAAGTCCCATTGAATTCAATGGGACTTACTCCAAGATGTAAGTGTGTAGGTTCGTTTTAGAACTGTTTTGTGTTGATAGTAATAGCACCACCTTTTTGATGAAGAAACTGTTCCAAAGCAGCAGAACCTGTTTTGATCAGTGTATATAAACACTGGGGCGAGCCTAGTTGATGAAGGTGAAAAACTTTGAGTTGTATTTTTTTTTAATAGGCTTTCCTGGACTCTACCAGGATCTGGAGCAGATGAGGTTCTCTGACTCCTCTCAACTGCCATTTGCTCCCTCTTGCCATTCTGGTCGTATTATTTCCCCCACTCCTCTTTTCCATCTCAGGATATTTTGCCTGTCCTAGGACTCGTGACCTGATCCTTTCCTAATTGTCTCTCCTTCCTCGCTCATTCCCTCTTCAGTCTCCCACTAGCATTCACCCTGGTACGACAGGTTTCTGCCACTTGGAGCATGCTACCATTTTTGGACAGGAGGCACCAGGCCTTAGTGGCCAGGGGATCTGTAATCCTCGGCATCTGCCTCTAACAGAGGCTGCTTTAATAGGTTGTAACTGTTCCTTCTTGTATTTCTCTGCAGTCCGCAATACAGAATCCTTGGCCAGATTCCTGACACAGATATTTATTGTGATGTGAACGAGTATGAAGAGGTAAGAGAGCGCTAGAACTCTTTAAACCCCTTGAGAAGAAGAAAAAAGTGTGTATCTCTTCCATGAGAAGGTTTCATAAGTGATTAAGGAAGTGGCTGGGTTAGGACCTTTCTCTCTGAAGTGCCTTTTTTAAAAAGTTCTTGGGAGATTTTCACCTGAAGAAAAAATGGGCATTTTTCTACCTGCAGCCTGAAATGGTTCAGTCCAGTTCTACCACGTCTTTCTGCTGTATATGTAGCTCAAATCTTGGACAGCACACAAATCCATGACAAATATAGAGCATTCTGTGGAGTAGAAGCCAAAGTAAGAACAGACTCGTGTGTGCATTTGTGAGGTTGCGAATCTTCATGCCAACACTGTATTTTGTGATTTTTAAGGGGGTCTTTTTGGATGAATGCCTCCCTCTGGGAAGCCGAACTAGTATAGTACCTGCACTTACAACTTCACAGATGCATAGCTGAGTCTGCCCTAAGTCACTTCTGAATTGAACCTTTAGGATTGTCAGTATCTACTGGTATAAGCTATGATGGAAGTGACTCAGGTTGAGATGAATTCTATCTGAGCTCAACCAGGGCAGTGACTGCAAAATGGGCAGCCAGGCCTCTGATGCCAACTAAAACAAAGCAAAGGTGACTGCAGGGTAAGAGACTGGAGCTCTCATAAAGGCAGAATTGTCTTGGTCGATCTCCTTTGAGAAGCACTGCAGGAAGTAATGAAGTAAAAATTCAGGGGGCAAAATATATGTTTATGGCTGACAACTGTTCACTTTTTAAAGACTAACCAGATCTCGGCAAGATTCTGCTTTTGAATTTAATCTTGTGGCTTTCCATTTGTCCCACCTTTCATCGAAGGAAGATGGCATTATGGAAGCCTTAATCGTGGATAATTCTGCACATGTGCACTATGCCCCCTGCCCAGTATGTTCCAGGTGCCCCTTTTTCCTGCAAAACAGACAATAGGTACTTACCCAACTTATTCCTAGCATCCTCCCTCTGTTGTCCTCTTTGTATCAGTGTCTAGATTGTAAGCCCTGCGGGGCAGGGACCTATCTTCTCAGTTACTATGTAAGGTACTATGCACACTGATGGCACTATATAAATAAAGAATAAACTTATTGTGACTGTGTGTTTGGCTGCATTATAAACATATGTGAGAGCATAGTGCTTTTATTTTTGTTTTCTCTCCATTCTCAGGTGAAAGAATGCCCTGGAATCAAAATATTCCAGGCAAATACATCACTCTACTTTGCCAATAGTGAATTGTATATAAATTCGCTGAAGAAAAAGGTGAGAGGAACCAATTTCTTTCTACTCTTTATCCTGTTGGAGGTCTCAGAATCTGCAATCCTGTACCCACTTACCTGGAAGTGAGCCCTGTTGAGCAGAGTGGCATTTACTTCTGAGTAAACATGCCTAGAATTGCACTGTAAAATACTTCTGCTGTAACAGCCACACAATGGTAAACCCATGCTGCGTACCTGTTGCAGGACTATACTGCTGCAGGTGAGAGAGAAGTAATTAAATTTGAACATTTTCCAAATCTTAAAAAGGTTCTGCACATACAAAACTAAGTTTCTAGGTTAGCATTCTCCTTCTCTGTGTGCAGGAAGACTTTTTTTAGATGGAGTATTGGGGCATTTTAGTTCTGCCACCTGCAGTCTGAAGTGGTACAATCTAGCAGCAGATAAATTTTGTGAGTTTGCTGATCCTGCATTTCTCCTCTCAGCCATCTGTGCTACATTTAACGATTTCAGCAAAACCTTCTGTCTTGGCCAGTCTGAGTTGAGAATAGCTGGCAGAATACTTCTTGATGTCACCATTCTCCAAGTTTGCCTTTGTGTACAGTTTATTCTCCACCTCATATGCACATGTCATCCAATTTGACGCTCTTAAATGTAAACTTGCTTGTCACTGAATTGTAAAGAAATCTTACCTGTGAGTCTCCCCAATACCAGATTGTTAGGTTTTAATATGGGAGGACTGAGATTAGGTACCAATTTATCAACATTTCAGCCACTTCAGTGTTTTAATTTGTATAGATGTGACAGTTACTGCTTTTCCTTATTTTTTAAAAAACACATGAAAGCCCTGGTATCCTCAACCACATTCTTCTTTGCCCTAAATCATAGTTCCATTAAAACTATGCTCTACAGTGTAAATTAATTATCCAGTTTGGCAGGTGAATTAATTTTACTTATTTAATAGCTGCTGAGAACTGACCTTTTACAAGGCAGACCCAGAACCCTGCAGCACCTTAAAGATTTAACAAATATATTATGGCAAACGCTTTCACAAGCTCGGGCCTGTGGCTTTTGCAAGATTAAGTTTATCTGAGTTTGACTTTCTTCCTATGGTAGACTGGTGTGGATCCCTGCACAATGCTAGCAGCAAGAGAAAAAGCCCGGAAAAGACACGCCAAGGAACTAAAGCGGCTTCACGAGCAAAAGAAGAAAGCGGTCTTGAAACTGGTAAGCGTTGCGTGTGTGGGCTGGGTTCAGACTCTGACTTTGTATTAACCAGCCTCAGGAAGGCACACTCTCTCTTTCAAATGTCCCCCTCTCAAGAATTCATCCCCCCCTCCTTTAAATGCAGCTGATGAAAATGTTGGCTCTCTACAGTTGACATTTATTTAGAGAATATGTGAATATGGAACTAGCTATTTTTGTAGTCAGTTTGATATCTTGTGATGCAAGATGTAGAAGTCCACAAAAAAGAAAAAACTGCCTGTACTGACGTCTGGTGTTGTGACCCTTCCTTAAAGACAAACGACACAGAGAATGGTGCAAAACACGAAGTGATGTATGATGAGCTACCGCTCAATGGAAAATTCGCAGAGGCTGCTACCCAAGAATCCCCTCCTGATGAACTTGAACGTTTTATGAAGACAGTAACCAACATCCACGCCATCATTTTGGATTTTTCACCAGTGAACTTTGTGGATTCTGTTGGAGCAAAAGCCCTAAAATCAGTATGTAGTCTCTCTATCTTTTATCCTACTACCCCTTCCTCTGATGGTACCTTTTTTCCAAGGAACATTACACCATTTAACGATACTCGTCGCAGACAGCTGAAAGTCCTGCAGCAAGTTTGCAAAGCTCTTGTGCATTTCAGTATTGTTTCCCACTGCCTTGAGACTTTAGACATGTCATTACTACATTTTCCCCATTATTATTTTTTTCTTTGTTGAGCTCAAATATTTCCAGTGTAACTGCTCGAGTCCTATATTCCTTCAAAGTGTCTTTGCAAAATCTGTGTATTGGAGTGACAGGAAACTTGTAGTGTAGGAGGAACTCATAGACTTTTAAAGAGAAAGAATCCTTTAAGAATAATAAGGCCTTTAACAATGTTTGCATTTGTTTATATTAGGATAATAAGATTAGTTATATACAAGAAATTAACTACAAGCTCATTTCTATACCGATTATAGATCATGAAAGAATATGAAGAAATTGGCATTTCAGTGTATGTGACTGGCTGCAATGGTAAGTATTTTGGTTTGTATGGGGGGGGGTTTTCTTTTGTGGTGGTGCATGACCTTGCTGTGTTAATGTTTTGCCAGTGTTGTGGTCTTTCGAGGGACTAGGCATGTTTGTGTGTGAGAGAGAATCCAGCACGGATGTATGCACACGCTAGTCCACTAGGCAATTTCTGACTGTTAAGGCAAGAGGAGTGTCTGTTCTTATGTTACGTTCTACCCTGGCCTTTCAGCCAGGATTAGTTCACAAAGCTGCTTACAACAATTACATTATTTAATAAGTGTTAATTAAAATTAAGTCACGTGAACTGGCCATACTGAGTCAAACCGTTGGTTGGTCTAGATCAGTATTGTCTCTACAGTACACTGAGTGGTAGCCTTCAGGGAAGGGCTTTTCCTAGTCTTGTCTGGGGATGCCAGGATTGAACCTGGGACCTCCTGCAGGCAAAATGTGTGTTCTTCATCTGTGCTCCTGCCTACAAGTCCATCCACCCCCAGTTTATCCGATACGTAGCTGTACATGTATGGCATTTGTCTAGCTCTAGGCAGCTACTGATATAGTCCTGCTTCCGGAAGAACCTATAGGTGAACCCTGGAGTTGGCTGGTGGTAACTCTAGCCCACAGAACCAGCCCTTCCATTGCATATAACATTATACATCTGCCTGCACACCCTTAAATATCTTTTTATAGCTATGGAAGTTAGAAGCTAGTTCTTTGAAAATATGAATTCATCGGTTTGGATCAAATCCCCCATTTACCTGAGTGGAATGCTACAGCAGTGTTTGCCAATCTGTGGGTCCTCTTGGTGGGTTGCGGCCTGACGTGCGGTGGGCTGTGAGGGGGCCCTCCTGCCCACCTGTGTCCTGTTGGCTCCAAATTGGAGCCCAACGGATGCAAGTGGAGACTGCTTCCGGAAGCCACTCCCGCATTGCGTCGGGCCCAGGGACGGCTTCCATAGGCCTCTGCGGGCTTCACAACGCCTCCAGAAGTGACTTCTGGGTCACGTCCAGTTTCATGAATGCAACTTCTGGTTGCATCTGGAGGTGTTCTGAGACCCACGGAGGCCGTCCCTGGGCCCGGCCCAATGCAGGAGTGGCTTCCTGAAGCAGCCTCCACTTGTGTCTGGAGGGCTCCAATTTGGATAACTTGACTGGCATGCATGCACACCCGCACCTGTGGGAAGGAGATTGGGCTGTAAAGTGCATGTCCCTGGTGGGGTAACTGGCAGTAGTAGTAGTAGTAGCAGCAGTAGTCTTAATGCGAATAGTAGTATTAAAGCCCCTTTCTGAACACAGATGGCCACTGTCGCAATTATTTCAAAACAGGGACCAGACACATGTGCATGGAGCCCCAACTCCTGAATCATACAAAGAATTGTGCGTACAACATCCATTTGCCCTCTGGGGTCCCCCTTGAGGTAGTGATACCTTCTGTGCACATAATGCCATCTAGTCAGAGCAAGTCCACAAAATACAAGACCTGGAAATTTAAGGTTTCTGTGCTGCCAGCTATATGCTGTTATAAAGCTCCTTTTTTCCCCCACCCAGGGTCTGTTATGAACAACCTTGCTAGGCTGAACTTCTTTGACAAAGCTGCTGTAAGAGACTTGCTGTTTCCCAGCATTCATGATGCTGTACTCACCAGCCAACTGAAAGCTGCCTCAGCCTCACCGACACCATTGGATGCTGTCATTTGTACTACTATGGCATAAGCTGGGAACTATATGGAGATACACTGATTTGCTTCCAAGGGCTCTTATTTAACTTGCATGGAGTACAGAGAGCCAAAGACTAGCCGCTCTTACGGGTAATATGACTTAGTAGCGCAGCAGCCTTGCTTTCTGCCAGACTACTGGATTCTGAGGATTCAAAGCCTTAATATTCTCCAAACCTTTGCTTTTAGCTGAATTCAGCTGTAGTTTGAAAAAGTGCAATGTTTGTATAAAATCGAAGAACGATGTATTTTCCTGCAAGCACCCTAGTATATTTTGGTACCCCTCTTCTTGTTCAGAAACATGCCAGCAGATCACATTGCACTACGTTGTTGTTTTTTGGGAGTGTTTTTTATACTAGAGATCATGCTGTGTGTGCACGGACTGATTCATTGCTCTCCCTTGAGAATATGGCCAAACGCCCCATTGTTTAGAATGGTACATTGTTATAAAAAAGCATTCCTGTACTAACTGCCAGTGATTTTCACTGTACAAATGTCTTAAAGGATTCCGATGGGCTTTCAAATACTAATAGCAATAGACTTGTAGCAGGTTTTAAAAACAGATAAAGAATTTTGTGCAGCTAGCTTTTCTGTACCAAAGTCTGGTTTTGGTTTTTATTTTTTCTTATGAAGCAAATTATCAATGTTTTGCTCAAACTCATTTATTAACTTTGCCATAGACCACTTTCATATACAACAAGTCGCTACAGCTACCAGTGTGCCAATGCTGAAGATGACTTGCAGCTAGCTGGGAGTGAGTGGAAGGAAGCCAAGCTAATGACTGGCTGTATCTTTTATTTGAAATATTTATTGGAGAAAAGACATCTTGTAAGCATTTATTCGCATTTCTCCAATTGCAATCAATTGGACTTAAAAGTGCACTTCCCCCCCTCCCCCCAAAAAATGTTTTTCCTCCTGTGCATCAGCAACTGGCACACAGGCTTGTCATGTACTGTAATATGGAGTACAAAGTAGTTATTAAGCACATTTTGCCCTGTAGAACCAGAGATGCTAACAGGATTTTCTGGGCCCGGTACACTACTTGACAAGGAGAAAAGTCTAGGTGTATTCTGAAGGCCCTCTATAATTACTTCACTTGTACTCCCAACTGTGGCCCTGGTGATTTTAGCACCTTCCCATGAAATAACAACATGGTTTTCGCATGGAGCTCAAGTGTAAATGTTCTCAAAGTTTGAAATGTCTAACATGCCAGTTTCTAAGAAAAGAAATGGAGTCACGTTTGTACAGATGCTGCTTAGCCCTGTGCAGGACCAGCCCCAAGACCTCCTGTTGCCTGACGCAGTGTGCCAAACACTGCCCCCTCCTTACCTCTTGCTCCTCTGACACTCTCATCCACCTGCCTTCTCCTCCGCACTTCTGCTCTGTCCCCCTCTTCCTTGTCTAACCCAGGGAGTGGGAGGAGAATCAGTGGAAGTCAGCAGGCAGGCAGAGATAAGCACACCCCCTTCATCACCAATCTGCTGCCTGAGGCAACCGCTTCTATTGGCCTCATGCTACATGGGTGTACACCTCTTGATACAAAGTATAAAGGCATATTCCCCCCCTCCTCTTTTCTTTTTATAGCAGGGGAGGGACAAATGAATTTCTGGAGCTAGCCAGAATGCATTGAATACTTGTAGTGGAGGGATATTTGATACATTTTGTAACTTGAATTTTGACTGTCCTTTTGCATCTTGGTACACAGTATATTTTGCCTACTGTCTGCTTACAGTGAAGCCATTGTTGCTTTTTATGACCAAACATGTCTTTCAAGTGTAAGAATCCAAAATAAAAAGCCATTCAGACACATTAGAGCTTGAATTTTACTGATGGCAAAAATCTGTCTCAATCAACTGCAAGCTTATTATGAAAAGTCAACACACCTACAGATTATATGGTTGCAGCTCCTGGAGATTCTAATTTAGGTAGCAATGCAAAAGTATTGATAAATACCGTGAAAGTGAATGTGTAAACAGTCCTGTTTATCTGACAGTTTATATAGGGTTGCATCCTACCAGTGCAGATGCAACAACTTAGTGATTATTTTAAACCACTCTCCCTGCCAGCAGTAATCAGGGCACTAAAGCCTATAACATGAACAACTTTCTGGGCTTTATATAGCCAACCTACATATTTGCACTCATGCTGCTGTAGTTACCCTACCTTTTCTCAAGCACATCATGTTATGGAGCCATTATTTGATCTCTTACAGAGCCTTTTCCTGTTCCTCTATGGTTGTCACTTATTCAGTGTTAGGCATTTGATTACATAAAACTAAACTACAGTCAATGGGCATCACCAGAACAACAAGCATATTATCCAATCCAGCAAAAGTAATCGGCGTATGAATTTCTAATGTAAAAAGGAAAAAGTCCTACGCTGATACTATGCGTTCCTGTCTCTCTCTCTCTCTCTCCCCCCCCCCCTCTCCCCGGTGCAGCTAGAGCTATCAACTCTGACAGCTGGTTTAGATATATCTGGTTTTCATTTGCTTTCTCTGCCCCGCCATCCCTCAACTCAGGTAATCCGCACTGACAACACCAGCCATCTGTCAAGGCCAGCAGTTTCCTCTGGACAACAAAGATCTCTGGCTTCGGGCCCTATGATGTTGCTCTCAAAGATTTCGCCCATTTCAAAGATTGTGGAAAATAGTAGCCTTTCTTCAAAAAGAGAAGGCTCACTCAAAATAAGACAGCAAATAGACTTGCCTTATAAATTTGCATTAGACTTGGGGAACTACTTAAAGACAAAATGCATCCAAATGCTTTATAAATGAGTTGCAACTCAAATCACCTTAAGTATTACTGTACAATAAAGCAGAGAACAAACTTTGGCTAATAACTACCACATAATTTGGAATGTTCCATTTATTTCTACACATGTCAACTAGGCTACACCACACGCACAACAAATTGTTACTCTGGACATTAGTCCAGATAAGGTTAACATGAGATTTCTTTGAGCTTCTACGAGATCAGTTGTAAGTCATGTATCGAGGTGTAGCACTGAACTTGGCATATGACTTGATGACTTTGTTCACAGCTTCCAAGAAGTCTTTTTCAGTAGCAATTTTCCTCCTTGCTCTGATGGCAAACATACCAGCCTCTGTACAGACGCTCCGGATTTCAGCGCCTTGTAAGAGAGAACAAAGGGTGTAACAGCCATTCAAAGTAATTTCCATCACAAAAGAAAAATTGGAGGGCAGGCAAGATTTGATTTACCAGTGCTATTAGGACACAGTCGAGCCAGCAACTCAAATCTGATGTCTCTTTCAACACTCATTGAACGAGCATGTATCTTGAATATGTGCGTTCGTCCCTAAGAAGAGAGATTCAGGCAAAGATTAAGAATGTACAGTTATGAAGTAAAAGCAGACGGCTCAGGCAAAGTATCTTAAGCATCAAGGGTCTGCATTCTTGTGCAGTTGCTGACACCCTGTTTGGAAGGGTCCATAATTAATCCCTGGATTGCTGATACTCCTTACTGTTATTGCAACGTGCTCATTTCCAATGATGACACCACCGTGTAGCAATTCACGTTGCTTTCTTGCCTGTCCCCTCCCCATGTGGGTAGCACCCACTGCTGCCACAGGGAGGGCAGGCAAGTGAGCAGGCAGCAATAACTGCTGCTGCTCCTCAGCACCTCTCTGGGCAAGTGAGTGGATGGCAGCAAAGCGGGGTGTCAAAGTGCATCTTGCACAATGGCCCCTACCAACCTGGAGTCTGTCCTCAGGAAAAGCCCTTCCCTATCACAGTGTGCCACAGATGTTCACATTAGTTCCTCACAACAACACAAAGCTACAGGGCACAAGCTTCTGTGTGTTAGAAGCGGCTGCATCAGCTGCAACTTTCAAAATGGCGTCTCATTCAAGGAAAGGTGGGCATCGTATCTTTTTTTTTTTAGTCTTTAGGTATTACAGACTTGATTCTGCTGCAACCAACAAACACAATTACTCTTCGAGAACTTGACCCTAAACTGAGAATCGCTAATCCAGTGGTTCCCAAACTTTTTTGACTCGCGGCTCCCTTGACCTCCCTCGCCGTTAGCTGTGACTCCCCATTACAGTGCATGGAAGAAACAGGCACTCTTTACATGCTCAGAGGCACCCTTTCTTGTATGTGTATATGTATGTGTATATTCCCAAAACGAGCCCTAAAGTAGATTTTCCATGCTTATGCTGAGCAGCAGCTAAGCCAGGAGTTCGCAGGGTGGGGTTGGGATGCTGCCCTCCCTCCATTGGCAGGCCTGGGTAGAGGGCACTGATGTTGTCTGTGTTAGTCCTATTCATGGCAAGAGAAACATCAAAGCATGGGAGGGAAGCATTGTTCATGCCCCACCCCAGTTGCACGAGAGAGAGAGAGAAAGCTAGCTCCTTTTGGTAGCATCTTTGCAAGATGAAAAACAGATTCTTATACTGCCTGGCAGTTTCCAGGAGGGGGGGGGCGGTTGTCCCAGCAACTAGAGTGGGGAACTAACTTAGAGGTGGGTCAGAAAGGAAGAAGGAGAGAAATCCTAATAATTAATCAACCAAACTAAACATAGAAATCAAAGACTGTAAGTAAAGCAGAACCTGCTCTGCACCATTTTCAATTGCAGTTCTTGCATTTGTTTTGTGTTTGCTTTATTAAAAACATTCAACAGAAAGAAAATACTTTATTTGCAAACCTGCAATGTCTGAATGAAAATACCTTATCTGCAAACCTACAATGAGAGAAATGGGATGCTGTCTTGTCTCCAGGAACTTGCTGTCTCCAGGAGCTCAGCTTGAGTACTTAGCGGCTTATCAATTGTTCTTTAACATAAGATAAGCAAGGGCTTCCCTCACGCTGTGGTTAAAAACAAGATGTGGAAACTGCCTACAAACCTGAAGTGTTTTGAAATTAACTTTGAGTGACCCGATGTGAAGAGGCAGCTTTTCCCAGGTCTTTGTTTTTGCTCTCTCTCTTGCAAGCAAGAATATGTGTTAATTAAAAGACTAAGGCGACGCCCCTGGCTGCTTTCGATGACGCACTTGGGAGTCACGCCTCACACTTAGAGAACCTCTACGCTAATCCAATAAACACAACACCTGAAATGCAATCAATCTGGCAAAAATTGGGTTAAAACAGGAAGGGTGTAACATTTTGACAATATAGCTTATCACCAGAATCTTTCCTTTATGAACAGTGCAATCCTATGTATATCCTTTATGAACAGTGCAATCCTATGTATATCTACACAGAAGTAAGTTCCACTGATTTCAACAATTACTCTCAGGTAGGTGTGCATAAGATTGCAGGTTAACCGTATGTTATAAAATGGCTTTTTGTTCCAATCCATTATCATGGATACTTATTACAAAGAGTACATAGCTATAAAGCCACTTTATGAAAAGCAGGGCAAAACTCAAATACTGTAAATACAGGTGGGCCCCCATATCCACTGATTGGCTATCCATGGTTTCAGTTATCCACGGATCGTGGGGACACCCCCAGGCTTTTACTTTTTTCCCCAGTAAGCTTCATTTCTTTCTTAAAGAAACAGGAGAAACAGCCTCTGGCTGCTTATTACAGGCAAGTAGAACGAGATTAAGTACTAGAGAGGCTCTGCAAGGTTAACAGAAACCTTGCAGAGCCTCTCTAGCTTAGTCTCGTTCTACTTGCCTGCAATGGAGGCTGCTTTTCTGTTTTAAGGAAGAAACAAAGCTTGCTGAAAGAAAAATAAGAGCTGGGAGGGGGGGCAAGCATGCCTGCCTGCAGGGGAGGCAGGGTGGGTGGTGCCCTCAGGAAACCATGGAGGGGGTGTTCACTCTTATCCACGGTTTCAAGTATCCACGGAGGGGCCTGGAACATATCCCCAGTGGATATGGGGGCCCACCTGTACTCAACTATAGTTAGTCACTGACATTCTAGTACGTGCATTGCTATTGGCATTTACGTGGTACCAAAATGAGACTCTTTACCTCTAGATCTGGCAAGCTAAACTCAATCTTCCTATCCAGTCTTCCAGGCCTCATTAGTGCTGGATCCAAAGTATCAGGTCTGTTAGTTGCCATCAGCACTTTAATATTGCCTCTTGGATCAAAGCCATCCAACTGATTTATCAGTTCCAGCATTGTGCGTTGGACTTCATTATCTCCTCCAGCCCCATCATCAAAACGAGCTCCTAGAAACAGACAAGAGGAGAAACAAACAAGAGGTACTCTTTTAATAGTGCCTTTGCAAGCAAGAAGCCACTTGCAAGTTATAGTTTATTACCTCAGAGATTTGTTAAGATTCCCAATGTCATCTATGAATATCAAACTAATCCTACCTAACTCCCAAGCCCAATCCTACCTAAATCCCCGTGCGGTGATGCAGCTGCGCCAATGGGGTGTCCTGCTGTATCCTACAGGTGAGTTTTGGCCTCCAGAGGTCTCCTTGGGGCAAGGGAACATTTGTTCCCCTGTTCCGACCACTGCCAGCCTGGTCAGTCTACTACTTGGATCTGTGCCAGCTGTATAGCTGGCAGAAGTCCAAGTGGATCCGTGAAGGTGGATTGGGGCAGGAAGGGGGCTAGGATTCTGTGGACACCACTGCCTCCTACCCACCCCTCTCCCGCCTCAAAAAAGTCTTTCCTGCGGCGGCAGGTGTCCCCAGCCAGATCACACTCTCTGGCGTGCCACGATTGTGACAGCCAGAAAGTGTGTTATGCCGCCGGAACGTGTTCTGGCAGCGTAACTGAAGAATAGGATTGGGCCATCAAGCTGCAATGCTATGCATATTGACCAAGAAATAAGATCCAGAGAACTCATAGGACTTATTGTCAAACAAATATGCAGAGGACTGCACTACAAGTCAAACTGTTTACAGAAGGGGAAAAAACCTTACAAGGAGGATGTGCAGTTACGAATGCTGAAATATTTGACCTTATTTCCTGCAGAAGCCAACCTTTTGGAGCAGAGATTGCTTCCCCTGCCCTTTTGCCTAGTCTTGCAGATCTTTCTTTGAAAGAACGTGCCTCCTAGTGGACAGAGAGGGAAAGCACCCCAGCATGGATGGCAACAAGTAAGGAGAACAGAGCGTTTGCATCCAGTATTACGCCAGACATTGAATACGAAGAAGCATGTGCATGCTGATACCAACCTCCGATGGCATCAATTTCATCAAAGAAGATAAGGCAAGCTTTTTTTGTCCTGGCCATTTCAAAAAGTTCCCGAACCATTCGAGCACCCTGTGAGAGAGAGTGAACACACACATGGTTTCTTTTCATATAAACCAAATTACATTTGAGTTCAATTTAAAGAACAAAATATTGCAGCTATCCAAAAAGCTCTAGCAGAGGCAAAGATTAGCCTGAGCTCATATAAAATAATGTGAAACCATTTTCATTTAAGAGAGTCTTCTGCCTATGATGTAACCAGTTGTGGCCACTACCAACTTCTGTTAGCTTTCTTAAAACACCCTGCATAAACAAAAGAATTCCGAATCCACCCAGGATGGCCACAAGCATGAAGTCACCTGAACAAATATGCCAATGGATGGATGTATCAATCAAACTGCAGAACATGAAGATTTCAGGGAAAGACTATTAAAGCCAGAGTCACATACATACTATTTGCATACAGTATAATTAACCTGTCTGTAAAAACATGAAAATATCAAATATTTACAGAACAACAACAACAACAACTTCTCCCCCACAAAGACATATTTAAGAACAGTCGGGAAATCCTTGTGAAAACAATCTGCTCCAGTACAGATATGCTGCATCTGCAACTTGGATTTTAGAAAAGCGGTATAATTTTAAATCAAATAAATAAATAAACAAACTCATTCCCCCGTTCTATTACCTCTCCCACGTATTTCTGCACCAGCTCAGATCCAATCACGCGGATGAAGCAAGCATCAGTTCTGTTAGCAACAGCACGAGCACAAAGAGTTTTGCCTGTCCCAGGTGGTCCAAAGAGAAGCACTCCTTTAGGGGGCTCAATCCCAAGATTGACAAATCGTTCTGGCTGCAGTGGGAAGAAAAGATTAAAAAGTTGTACAAACCAGATTAGCTTGCTACTGTACATAACAAGTAGTTGCCCCACTCCTAGCACTGAGTCCAAAAGCAACCCTCACTCCTCGCAAAGGCCTTGCAGGAACCAAGACAGGATTAGATTTGCAATGCTGCAGCATTTAGTGGACTCTCAGGAAATTGCTTCATTTTTAAAGACGTAGAGCAGGGGTGTCAAACATAAAGCCAGCAGGCCGGATATGGCCCACTGAAGCTCTTTATCTGGCCCATGAGATAACTGGGCTCTCCCAGAGCCCCATCCTTTCAGTAGCACCACTTCTGCTTAGGCTCTGGGATGAAGAGATGGAAGGAGGCCTCAGAAGGCAAGGAACACCATGGGCAGCAGCGTCACTGCAGGGGGGGCAGAGCTCCAAGTTCCGTCGGGCTCTGACCCTCCGTTACACGATGGGAGAAAGCGGCCCCGCCCCCTCGCCTTTGAAGCCATTCCGGCCGACGAAACAACACAAGGCAAGAACGTCATACAGCCCAGGGAAATAAGAGAATAGGTTGAAGATCAACCATCACTCAATGAAGCATCACAATTGCAGGTAATGACAGAGGAAGGGAGAAAGTCATTGGCCCTTTCCCTCCATTCTCCAAGCTGCTAGTGGTCAAAAACTCTCTGTGATCTCTCAGAGGCAGAGGTATCTTCCCAAGTACCAGATGCTGAGGAGACAAACATGGGAAGGCCATCACTTTCATGCACTGCTTGTGAGAGCCCAGAGACACCTGGCTGACTGCTGCTGAAAGCAAAATGGTGGACGAGAAGGAGCTTAGACCGATCAGGCAAAGTTATTTCTAGTTTCCCACCAAGTAGCACCCTCACATCTTGACAGCTTAAAAATAAGTGTATTCAAAGCAATCCAAAGACTACTAAAAGAATATTTTAGGTCCCTTTGGTGTCAACAAAAGCTTTGACAAGCTATCAGAAGAAGAAAATGATTGCATCAAACACAATACTTTGATTGCATTGGCACAATACTTACATGAAGCAAAGGTGTTTCCACCACCTCTCTTAGTTTCTCAATCTGTTCTTTGCAACCTCCAACATCGCTGTAAGTGACATCAGGTTTTTCCTCTACCTGTGTTACAAAAAAAGATACGTGCACACCAGTGTTATATGCTACGGGAGCTCTATAAATTCTGCAGCAGTGCACAGGTTTCAATGAGAATATCACATTACAAAGAGGGAAAACGTGAAGTAAAAAGAGGTCCTCACCTGCATCATCGTAACAGTTGGGTCAATCTTTGGAGGCAAGGGGATATGGATCTGATACTTGTTTCTGTCAACACTGTAGAAGTGGGTTGAAAAGGAATATCAATCAAATAAGATGGTCCCCGAAATCCTTGAAAAGCATTTTTTTAATATCAAAGGATATTTAGCTATTTTCATTACTACAGGCCAATGATACCAGTATACTGAAAATCATGTCATGTGACTACACAACAAAATGTTTACAGAATAGAACTGGATGGGCAACCTGTCCATTCCCCAATCACACATGTACACCCACACCTCCCTCTGGGTCACCATCGGCCCAATTCTATGGGCGCCTAACATCGCTGGAACAAGCGTTAAGCACTTTCTGGCTGTTGCGAAAGGTGGCACGCAGGAGTACCCGGACAGCCCTTTTACCATCATCGCTTCTGCCAAGGCATCACTTCGCAGAGCACCTCTCAGCTGCTGAACTGCAAAGTGACGCCTCAGCAGAAGGGGCACTGCTGAAAAGGCATCCCGTGTAATAATTGGGCTCTCCCATATCTGGAAAGTCTGACCAAGATGCATATTTTTTCTTCTGCCATTTGCAGCTAAAGAGTTCCTATCTGAGAACAAAGTGCTTACTTCTGGCCATCATCTGCTCAACGACATCACTTCCTGCTTGATTATTTCACTTCTGGCCCTCAGCAGGCACCATGAATATTATTCGGCCCACTGTATGAAATGAGTTTTGACACCCCTGTGTTAGAATATGTTGCGTTTTATGGATGTTTTGCCCTGTGCTTGTTTACTGCCTAATTTTGTGTTCTAACCGTTCAGTGACCTTTACCATGCAACAGTATAAAAATAAAAGAAGCCTATGCTGCTAACTCCGTTCACAAGAATCTAAGGACAAAATATCGGTATCAACTTACCCAACTCTCATCCCTTCCTCAATATCAGTAGGTGCCACCTGATCACTAAGATCCACCACAAATTTGGCAAACTGCTTAACATTGATAATGTACTTGGGATCTTCTGAATCTGCATTGATTATCTTTGTGCACCTGGCAAGAAGAAGAGGATAATTAAGGAAGCAGACGTGAGCAACTGACAGTGCTACTACAGTTGACAAGATGAAACAGAAGCATACCTTGCCACTTGCAATGGCTGTTCACTTTGAAGAGTTTGCTTATCTGCAGCCAGATCCCAAAGGGCAGGGGGAGCCAATCCAGTGTCTGACTCCTTAATGCCTATAAGGACAGGGAAAAAAGAAACACACATTTTGCCACTCAAGTCAATGTAGGCCCAGTCCAAAGCCCTTGGCTGGCTGGGAGCAGATCCCAAGGTGCTGCCTCCAAGCCTTCCCCAGCCAAAATGCCTAAGCACAGAAAGCACCTCCCCAACTTTCTCCCACCCTACCAGTGGCAACAGTGCTCTACTCTGGTGGCGATGATGGAAATCGCCACCAGGGCAGCTCCAGCAGCAATAACCCTTGTCCACTCATCCCCTACCTCCTTCTCATTTCTCACTGACACCCCCACTGCCACCTCCTCCTCCTCTTCTTCCTGCATAGTAGACCACCCCTACTCCTGGAGTTTAAAAAGAGTGGAGGGGGAAGTCCCTCACTTCCTTTTTGTCATCCTCACTCTGCCACTCTTTTTAAACTCCAGGAGTAGGGGTGGTCAGCTAGGCAAGGCAAGCCAAAGTGGATGTGGTAACAGCATGAGTGAGGTAGGGAAGGGGGGGATTGAGGGGGTCACCCCCTGAAAGTGCCAAAAAAAAAACCCCATTCCCTAAAAATGTGTCACCTGGTTTTGGGGACTCACCCGGACCCTTTAGCAAGCTGGCCACAGATCAACACTATCCCGAGAGAGAGTGTGTGTCAGGCATGCTAATGCCTGAATTGATAAATTGCAACAACTGGTGCAATGTATATGTGACACAAAAAGAAAGAATTACTCTGCCACTCGTGTGAACACTACACAATACTTTTATCGGGTTTACAAGTCTTAGAGAAACATTTTAGGGGGAGCCATATGGTAGCAGAAGGTCAACCCTCCGTTTAATAAATTATTTAAATACAATTACATTAATTTATGTAATGCTTTTGGAAGGCACTCACAGCTCTACTAATCCTTAGAACATCCCTGAAACCAAGAGATGGTGGCTTCACTATGTAATTCAGTGACCTCATAATGAAGCAAAGTCGCTCATTTATTAATTTACTTATGTTTCAACATTCTGCCACACAGTTTTTCAAGTCCCTGCACTGGCTTTCTAGTTTCTCCATGTACATTTCAAGATCCCAAGTATTCTATTTCAGTTCCTCTCCATATTTCCCCTTTTCAGAAGTCTTTACTGTTTTCAATTCACCCTTCTCTACCATCCTTGGGAGTGAACTTTACTGAAATAAAGGACTCAGTTTTACAGGAGACCAACAGAGACATGAAAACTACATACCTGTGAGTTCATTGATTTTCTTAAGTAATTGCTGAATGTCATCTTCTACTTGCTTGATCTGCCTTGAGTATGTGCTTTGGCCCTGAATCAGAAAAAAGATGATATAGTTCACTAAATGAAGAACATCTGAGCATATAAACATAACTTTAACTAAATAAGCCCAAATGCTATCATCTAGACCAGTGGTTCTCAAACTGTGGGCTGCAACCCACCATTGAGAACTTTCGCTGTCCCCTGCCCCCTTAAAAGGCGGGGACAGCATGGTGGCAGCAATCCAGGGGATTGCCACTGCTGCCAAATTACCCAAAATCGCCCCCGCTGCACTTACCAGGGCTTGGGGGAGCTTCGTGGAGGCCTGCGCGACCCTCTGCAGGCCTCCCCGATCTTTGGATCGCTGAAAAACAGCGATCTTCGGGTGCTTCCAGTTTTCGCAAAAACCTGAAGCACTCGGAGATCGCCGCAAAACAGCAATCCAAAGATTGGGGAGGCCTGCAGAGGGCCACGTAGACCTCCCCGAAGCTCCCCCATGCTCCAGTAAGTGCAGCAGGGGTGAATTTGGGGGTGGTTTCGGCAGCGGCGGTGGCGATCCCCTGGATTGCTGCTGCTGCTGGCTCCGCCCCTGCAAGCACTCAAAGTTCTCCCCACCTTGTGGGAAGAACTTTGAGAACAGCTGATCTAGACCAGAGGTTCCCAACCTGTGGTATGCAGACCACTGATGGTACACGGAACACAGGCTGGTGGTACGTGGACTGCTGGCGGCCAAGATGGTAGCCACCATCTCGGTACTACCAACAAGTTTGTGAGGTACGTTTTAAGTGATAGTTTGTTCTCAAATGTTGGCAAAGCACCCCAACTGCACAAGGTACTTACATAGGTTTTCAACAAAGCAATGTCACCTTCATCCAAAGCTGAAAGAGAGACAAACAGAAATCCCCAATTAATGAAAAGCCCCAAGAAAAAAAAGCCGTTTGATATGCAGCTAGACCAACGCACTATACAACAGGATCAAATAATTAAATACTAAAATCAGCTACCATGTGTTATTAAAACAGTGCTACGCTTGTCAAGTACGCATAGCGTCCTATTTATAACAGCCTTGAAGTAGGAAGCAAATTGCACTACACTCTGGAATTTATACCTAAAAAAACAAAACTGGGCTATGAGCACATCAAACACCACTTGCCAAAGCAAACAAATAATTAAGGTAGCATGTAGATTTTAATTAAGACTGCAATCCTAAACACACTTGCTAGACTCAAGAGAGGAAGTGCCTAAGAACTTGGACTTCTGAATATTTAGGAGTGAATTTCAACATAAATTTTTACCAGGTAATTTATTTTATTTAAAAAAAATTGTCTGCAGCGTGAGGCAGCTTGCAAGAGTCAAAAACAAAATCTCCAATTAATATAATATACTGTAATTCAAACATTCCTAAAATAGCATATCTACTAAAAACATTTAAAACAGCAAGCAGGTCAATAGATGTAGTGTGCTCCTCCCCTCTGAGCCACTAAAGGCTAACAGAGAAAAAGACACTGACAGACTTTTTCCAGAATGCTGTTTCAATGCCTCAGAGCCATGACTGAAAAGGTCCTGCATATAGAAATGTTAATCGTTTTGGAAGATGATATTTGGAGCAGTCTTCTCTGATCATTTAATGGAGAAGAAGGGAGGGGGGAGGACGGGGAGCTCATACAGGCAAGTACTACTTTAGGATTACAGCCTCACAGTGCAATCCTAACCAACATTCCAGCGCCGGTGCAGCCACAATGCAGCCCCAAGGGTAAGGGATCAAATGTTCCCTCACCTTGAAGAGGCCTCCATGACTGCCCCTGCACTGCAAAATGCAGTGTGCACCCTGTTGGCACAGCTACACTGGCACTGGAAAGTTGGTTAGTATTGTGTTGCCAGTGTTATAGAGCCCAGGAATACCTCTTCAATCAGCAAATGTATTACACTGTGTGAGCACTAGACTGACAGTGCAATCCTAACTAACTTTCCAGCACCTGTGTAGCCGTGCCAACAGGGTGCACACTGCATTTTGCGGTGCGGGGGCAGTCATGGAGGCCTCTTCAAGGTGAGGGAACATTTGTTCCCTTACCTCAGGGCTGCATTGTGGCTGCAGCGGCACTGGAAAGTTGGTTAGGATTGCGCTGCGAGAGTCTTCTCCGAGCCTGTGCCTCATATATGCAACTCTCAACCAAGGAAGATCTGCCAAGCTAGCTCGCTCCTAACTTTCAGGGAGAAATAGGCATCCTGATGACATTACCCCAGTGCTGTTTCAGTTGTATTGGCTAATAATTAGCTTCCAGATTCCACTGAAAGCGCTCTCTTAACCTTCACGATTCTACCCAGTCTGGATCCAGGATACCAGACAGACTGCCTTTTCTGTATAAGTCTGCTCGAGCACTCCCAAACTTGGGTCCTGTTGACTGTCACAGCACTCTCTGAAATGCAATACAACACCTAGATGTGGAATACTCAACTCAGGGGAGGGAAGAAGGAAGAAAGGAAGGAAGCCTGCCTGGTCACTTCCTGGACACTGTGGGCCTGACTTCTGGGGACACACGCACGCAAGCTGGGCTGCACACTACCTGCCCCAAGGCCAGTAATGGAAAGACGAAGCGACCGAGGAATACTATAGTATGCCTAGGTCTCACGCATGCGCACTGGGGCCTCAAACCTGTGGGGGGGGGGAACCCTTTTGCTGTTATTTTCATGCTTATTAAGCGACCGCTCGGTTAAGATCCCTCACCGCGGATAGGTTTATCCTCTTTCTCCTCCTCTTTGGTTTTCCGCTGATCGGCACCCAAATAATCCGGCATTACGACGAACTCTCAAGCAGCTCCGACTCCAGAACCCCGGCAGACACCCACTACTACGCATGCGCAAAACAGGCCGCATTACACTGCACCTTTCCATTACTTCCTTCCGCGACAGAGGGGCGAAGACGTCATAAGAAGAGGCCAAATCTATACCGGAAATAGCCGTAGGGGGAAGAAATAGGTGAAGAACCAGCCCTACAATACATACTGTATTCCGGGGGAACAAAAAACTAAGAAACACACAGCTGGACCTTCAGTTTTACATTGAAAGGACTCATTGGTCCATAGAGATAGAATAAGATGATCCACGGTTCTACAACATTTCCGGTTTGAGGTGGTGTAACCAGATTTACTTCCCCTCTAAGGACGTTATCTGCACCCATCCATTCCGCCCGGCTTTCCTGGCTGTCAAGAAAAAGTGTTGCGGAAATTTTTCTCTTGAACAAAAAAGAAAAGTCCTCGCAATCTTGATGTTTCCAGTTTTAAATGTGTATTGTTTGCTGTTTTCAAGTAACAGCAGGTTAGGTAAAGGTAAAGGTGACCCCTGACAATTAAGTCCAGTCGTGTCCGACTCTAGAGTGTGGTGCTCATCCCCATTTCAAAGCCGAAGAGCCAGCGTTGTCCAAAGACGCCTCCGTGGTCATGTGGCCGGCATGACTCTCCTTGCCGCAGCGTGTAGCATGCGGCTGGAACACGGAGCGCAGTTTACCTTCCCGCAAGCGGTACCTATTTATCTACTCACATTCACATGCTTTGGAACTGCTAGGTTGGCAGGAGCTGGCCAAGCAACGAGAGCTCACCCCGTCGCGGATTCGAACTGCTGACCTTTCGATCAACAGCTCATGGTTCAGCGGTTCAACCCACTGCGCCACCCGCTGTGTTACTGTGATGTGAGCATGGAACCCCCCTGACATATTTTTATGTCCTCCGCCACCCTCCCCTGAACCCCCTCCCTTTTTACCCCATCCAAATCGGTCCAAGAATCACGGAGATACAGTCATTTAAAGCAAAGCGCATTTAAAATTCGGCTTTTCTCCGCTTTGCGCACCATTTGACAGCCGACGCGTGTCAGCCAAGGGCAAAAGTTCACCGACACGCGTCCGCCACAAGCCCTCCGGAACCCCTAGAGAAGCAGCAGCAGCAAAAGTTCACTATGTACCTTTTTAATCCTATTAAACCTCTTGACCTACTAAGCTTATAATCCTCTTTCTGGGCGTTCAGCCAACTTTTTCAGATGGCGTGTGCCGCTTATTACCTGACCTAACTCTAACCTCTCGCCCCTTCGCACTGACAGCTGGCTTTCGCTAACTCGGCTCCATTTGACAGCTTTAAAGGGGCTCTATTTCGGTGGAATGGGGATTCTGAGGTTTCTCTTGGTTATTTGGGGGTTCCCTTGGGGGTTATGTGCCCGGATCTTCTCGGAGGTCATCGGGGTTCTCTCTAGGGATGGGATCCTAACGGAATGTTCCCAATCCTCTCGCTCAGCTGGGGTAAGCCTCATGCTGAGTGGAGAGGCTCCTGGAAGCAGTACAATAGATTTGCAGCCAGTAAAGAAATCCAGTTCGAGTCTGGGTGTCCTGATTGGGGTTCTGGGAAGCGGAAACATGGGGAGCGGTTAGAGTCCCTCCACCCCCCTTCAGCGCGAACACAAGAGGTCAAATGTAGGCAGCCCGGGGGGCTCCTCCTGTCATAGATCTGTACTGCAGGGAGTAGGAGAGACCATTTTAAAACACATAACCCAAGCTAGTCAACAACCGCTTCTAATTCTGTGCTGCTCTCAAATGGCTTCCTTCTACCTGGGAAGCTAGATGGGGGCAGGGAATCCAGGGAACTCCTGAGGCGCCATGAGAACTCAGACTGCCACCATTTCCAAAACTTCCAGCCTAACTCTTTGTGTGTCTCTCCTCTGTCAATCACAGCCACCCCACATCCTGGAATCATTGTCTCTGCCTTCCTTTGTTACTGTTATTCAAATGCCTTTCTCCTTGCTGCCATATCCCTGATTGCAGCTTGTCCCTCTGTGCCTGTCCTCACTATCTCACTTCCCCATTGTTCCTGTTTCTCCTGGCTACATTTGTTTCACATGCTAATCCAGTTACCTGCCTGGCTCTTGCCTGATTGACAGGAACAATTCAAAAGTCTTAAACTGTATGTTTGGTGCCATGGGGCAGGGACCTATTGTGTGGCACTTTTGGCTATCTAATTGGAAATACTGCCTTTTGTGTTAAGCAGGCTTCTCAAAAGGACCCATTCATAAAACCCCGGAAAACCTCGCTTCACCTGAAGTGGGGGTCTAATCCTATTACCTCCTGCCACCCAGTACCCCCACCCATCATACCATTGGTTCCCAGTTGCACAAAGCACCACACTTTTCATTGGTTCTTTTAATAAAGTTTATCTTTTATTGGTTAAAAGTTTCACAAACGCTGCTGCTGTTCTCATTGGTGTAAAAGTTTCAATCCTCTATCTGATTGGCTGTATCAACGTGTAACTTCTTGGATCCTTTCCCTCATTGGCTCTCCTTTATTATGTATTCTTGTAACAATGAACTCCATGATTCTGTATGAAATAATGTATGTATATAAACTTTTGTATTGATTGTATATGTCACACTTTCTGCCTTGCTGATCGTGTCCTTTGCTAGCAAAGATCTTCTTCACCCCAGTACTGGACTTTTTGGAGCTCTATTTTTGGCGCCTCTGCACACTGCAGATCTTTTCCCCTCTCTCTCTCTCTCTCTTCCTTTTTGGGTACCCGCTCCGCCCGCGGAGTCAGGTGTCTGCTCACCAAATCAAACGAGCTGAAATCACTAGCACCTTTGAGTGCTCACAACAACTGGACTTCAAAGATAATAAAAATGTATCTATCTTTACAATTATTCAGGGATGTATCTAAGTAACTAGGTCATGAGTGTGAGTCAAGTGCGAGTCATTTTTGCACGAGTGCGAGTAAGGCCAAAAACCACAAAACACAAGTCGAGTCACTTTGGGGAAAATGGCTTTCCCACCCTGAAAATGAGGGGTCTGTGTGGGGTGTGTGTGTAGGGACCTCTGAGACTTGTAAAACACCCATTTGGCTTCCCCTATGCCCTTCCCCTCACCTCTCAGTCTTGTCACCATCCATCTGGTTTGGGAAAAACAAGCGTGTCTACATTCAAACCATTTATTATTCCCTCCCTGCCCCCTCCCCTTGCTGAGCCGAGCGAGGAGAAACCACTGCGGCAGCTTCGTGTACCCTCACCCCTCCCCACCCCTCGCGCTCGGAGTTGTGGCCAATGGCGAACAGACGGCAAAAAACTCCAAGCCAGGTTTACTTTTCCACCCCCTCGAAAACCCTCCTGCCCCATCGCCCTCCTCCTCCGAGGTCTCCACTGCGCCAGCCTGCCTGTGTTGATGCTGGCCATTAAAGGAAAACGAATCAGAAATGGCAAGTCGTTACCCCCATGAGTGTGAGTCAAGTGCAAGTCCTGTGTGTGGCGAGTCCGAGTGTGAGTCAGGAAAAAAGTGACTCAGTCACACTTGCGAGTCGAGTCATTTGACTCGAGTCCCCATCCCTGCAATTATTACAGGTGAACCAGGGATGACTCCTTGAAAAATATTTCCTTATACTCCTTAAAAGCTCCCCGTCGCGGTATATTTAGATCTTTTATAAAGCATCGCTCGCCTAATAACGGGCCTTTGCCCCCTCTTCGTCTCCCCAAACCAATTTCTCTGGAGTAGCTCCTGAGCCGAACTTTTGCGCCCATAGAAAAGAGCTGCCCTGGAGACCTAGTCACGTTTATGACGAACATTTATGACGTTTGCGATTCACAGTCATCAACATGAATTTTAAATTACAGTTTTTAAATTCCGATAAATCCTGCGATTTGACAAAATAATTAAAAAAAACCACGTCATTTATGTTATAGATGTTTTATTTTTCAATCGGCTCTCTGCACCATTTTTTAAATTTTAATTTTCATTGTATGAATTGTTTTAACTGGTTTTGGTTGCATTAACTCAATGGTTGCATCGAGACTTCATTTTCTCTTTTGTAATATGTTCAGGTTTTATGTTTGCTTTTTGTACACCGCTTTGAATATGAGAAAAGGCGGTACAGAACTAAAAAATAAAATACACAAGAATCATAAAAACAGGGAGGGAGCCGATGAAAGACAGGACACGCGCCTACTCCAGCAACCCAGTCCCAAAGGCCCTGGCTGACGGGTGCAGTTCCGGGGCCCCGTAAAAGCAGGGGTGGGTGGGGGCCAAGGTGGATATGTAGCCTTTGGCTAGGCAGGACAGGCTATAGCAGACGCGGGAGCCGCGTCCTCGGCTGCCTCGGACCCCTGTACGTGCAAGAATCCAGCTGCTGCCCTGTTCCCACGCGGGCCCTATCTCCTCTCGGCCGTAGCAGCCGGAGGACGCGACAAAGGGACGGACCCGGAAGTGGTTGCCGGGTCCCTCCATGCGCCGGCACCTGGCAACAAGCGCCCAGGCCCGAGGGGAGGAAGCGCAATCCGGAGGCCGAGTCGTCCCGCTCTGCCGCCAGTGGGACTCCCTCATCCAGCGCCTCCACGATGCTGCGGTGCGCGCCTGAGGGGCAGGTCACCGCGGTCGCCAGGCCCCTGTCCACGGGTACGTGCCCCCTTCCCTGTCCCCTTCTCCCCCCTACCTCTCCAACCCGGGACCGTCTGGCCGGGGCGCCTTCTCTCCGCTCTCCTTTCCCCCAGAGAGGCGCGCACTTTGGGTGGCAACGTGCTTAAAGTGGAAGGGTGGGAGCGACTTTCTCCCCCTTTCTTTATGTCCTGCTCAGAAAATCGCGGATAAGGAGAGACACTTGAATGTAATTGTTGGCTCCCCCAAATAGTTTTTGCAGGCTTCTGGTGAAAAATACCTGCTTTTACTCTACGTTTTTTCTCAACCTGTTTTTTCTTTTTCTTCCCCAACTGACTGATAAACAAGGGACCTGGCTTTGAGCCAGCTCATTGGACCATGATACCCTCCCATTTTCAAGAAACCGGAAACTCACGGACTTGGGTGACACACACCCCCAGCACCCAATGCCACAGGCAAAACCTGATTAATGCCCACAAGTTATAAAAAGCGGGGTCATGCATCCCCCCTTCGCATATTTGCCCAGATCAGACATTTGAAGCATCTGATGCCGGGGGGGGGGGGGGGGAGAGAGGTCTCATCTTGCTGGAAGTTTTGGGTTCCAGGACTGGGATCCTGGGATAGTGTAAGTAAAGTAGGAATCTTACGTGGAAAGACATGTCAATGGTTTGCTTTATTTTCTGCTTGCTCTTCAGCATCCTTGCTGATCTTTGGCACTGCCCCTTTTGTCTCTCTTTACAAAATCAGCCTTGTCTTGTTTTTACCCTTGCAATTTCCCTTCTGTTGTCTTGATATGTTGTTGTTGTTGTTGTTGTTAAGTCGTGTCCGACCCTTCGTGATCCCATGAACCATATCCCGCCAGGCCTTCCTGTCCTCCACTATCTTCCTGAGTTCGCTCATTTTCATGTTCGTTGCATCGGTGATGCTGTCTAACCATCTCATCCTTTGCCTTCCCCTTCTCCTTTTGCCTTCAATTTTTCCCAGCATCAGAGTCTTCTCCAGAGAGTCCTCTCTTCGCATTAGGTAGCCAAAATATTTGAGCTTCAGCCTCAGTACCTGTCCTTCCAGGGAACAGTCAGGGTTGATTTCATTTAGGATTGACTGATTTGATCTCCTAGCAGTCCAAGGGACTCTCAGGAGTCTTCTCCAGCACCACAGTTCGAAAGCATCTATTCTTCGGCTCTCAGCCTTCCTTATGGTCCAACTCTCACAACCATACATTGCTACTGGGAACACCTTCGTTTACTGTCTTTTAAATAAACTTCTTGCCTTTTTATGGTTTCACTTGTCCTCAGTTCACTGTTCTCAGTTCTCAAAAGGGAGCAGGTTGCCACATCCCTTGGACTATCATAACCGCAGCAGAAATAGCTTCTCAGATTTCACCTCTGTAAGGGAAGATGAAGGACAGACTGGGTGAAGCAGTTAGTGGCTGGCACCTGCCTCCCAGCTGCCGCTTCGCTCTTTTAAATGGGGACAAACTGGGAAAAGTAGATTGCTACCAGCACTCAAAGCTAGATCCCAGGCAAGAGGTTGCCTTGGGAGAACCCCTGTCCAAGATTAACAAGGAGCCCAAGAATCCAGGGAGTTCTCTTGAAATCTGACAGTAGTGGAACATGGCATTTCTTGGGATGCCTTCATGCCTTTGGAGGTTGCACATAGCTAACAGACATTCCCCAAGCAGAGCTTTCCTGTCATTGTAGATCCATGTTAGGATAGGGTGCACCTATTGAATTTCTGTGTGTTGTCAAAGGCTCAGCAGCTGTGCCAGAGAGTGAAAAAAGGTGGTAACTCTAGATGGTGCTGAAGCCTGGAGGTTGGTAACCCTGCTTGTCTCTGGAAACCACTGATACCTTTGGAAGCAGGAGAATAAAAGTTCTCATGTGTTTTTGTCTTGCAAAGACTATTAGCATGAAGGCAGAAACTCCATGGAGTGAATGGAGAGTTTACCGTATTTTTCGCTCCATAGGATGCATCGGACCATAAGACGCATGCATTCTACGGAGCAAAAATAGGGAAAAAAAGGTTTTTTAAATAAAAATAAAAATAATTTAAAAAAAGTAAAGAAAAAATACTTTCTTCAGGGCTTCGGGGAGGCCTGCAGAGGCTCGCGCAGGCCTCCCCGATCTTCCTTTCGTCAAAATGGCCATTTCCGGCCATTTCCGGTTTCCCCGATCTTCATTTTGGCAAAAAACGACCATTTTTGGCCACCGAAAATGGCCATTTTTTGACGAAAGGAAGATCGGGGAGGGCTGCGCGAGCCTCTGCAGGCCTCCCCGAAGCCCCGGTAAGTATTTTTTTCTTTACATTTTTTTATTCGCTCCATAAGACGCAGGCTTCCCCCCCTATTTTTTGGGGGGGAAGTGCGTCTTATGGAGCGAAAAATACGGGGTATATCTTTATTACTATTTATGTAATAAAAGAAGACACATCTCTTCTTTTTCAGGAGAGGCATCTACGTTTATTCTTATGGCTTCATAGGAACAGCTATTTCAGTATAACATAGTCCTTAATGGACTTGAATGACTGTATTATTCTACTATTGTCAGAGCAGGTGTATGGACTCTACCGAGAGTTCCCTGCCCCCGCACTGCCAAAGAACATGGTGTTGTATTACACTGTCTCCTGATGCTGTTTGCCCTTGTGTGAATGCAGAGCTACAGAGCAGAAGGAATATTTAGTTGCTCCAATTACAAAATTGTGCTGCTGCATAAACTTGTAGTCCGTTTATGTCCGTGATAAACTCAGCCTTGGAACTGCCATCATAAATCACATTAGGAGAAACAGAGATATAGACTTGAAAAGAAATAATAGATGTAATAGCAAAAATAGTTGCCTTAAAGATACTGTAAGTAGTATTTTAATTGGTTAGCCGTATTACAAACAATGTATTATTGCATCAGGATGTACTTTGGTACCCTTGTAACCCTCCAGAAAAAAATTAATAGCATGGAACTTCTCTCTACCATGGGAAAAATTCTTTGGTTTTTTCAGACTGTAATCCAGCAGATTAATTGTTAAAGTGTATTGAAGTTCAGATCTAGGGATATGCCTAAATATTTTCAGGTTATTAGATTTATTAATTTCTAACCATTTGCCTCAAGGTATTTTCCTTGAGCTTAACTGCCAAAATGATATATGTTCACCAGAGTTATTCCTATTCTAATTTACCAACTACATTGACTGTAGTCAAACAATTCCAATTTACAAAATTCTAGAGGCATATATTGTGACCGAGTCACTGTAATCCAGTTATAACCATTTATATTTATGGTGGACAGCAGTTTATATGGGTCAATCATCTGGGAATTATTTGCCATAGATAACTGTGACTGAACTGTTTATCTTTCTAGGCTGTCTGCATTGGGCAAAATAGGTTTGTAGTGGTTAATGGATATGGTGCTGTAAATTAGGACTGGCTTCCTTATATGTGTGTAAAGTATTTGCTTTTGACATCATTAAAATACATATTCGATAATCCAGACTCTAGCGCTGAGGTGAATCTGAAAAGAAGGTTGGAAATCCAGCTAGGTCCATTTATAACTAGATATACAGCAAGTGATCAAGTTGGCTCTAGACTAGTGATTAAGTTGACATGCAAAGGGATGGAGTAGTGAAATGAGTGAGTTCATTAAAATGCCTGTTGCAACCAAAAATGTTGGCTATGCGAAGTCTAAAATGAACCAAGGGCGTCCTTAATGTATCAGAGATGCTGTACGTGACACAGTCATTAAAAAATCCAAAGGATATTCAGCCAGCCTAAAACACCTACATGGAGTCAGATTTTAACAACCTGCTAAGATGCCAGTAAAGAAGTGCCCAAGAGAGGTTCCAAGGGCAGAATGATTCCTAGCATGAGGTACCACTGAAGAGAAGGAGTCATACCTCACTTCAAAAGCCAGGACATCGACATGGAGGAGAGGTGTTCCCTAAGCTCATCTTATGCTTTCATTCACAGCTTCTGTGCCCTGCCAGGTTGAGCCTGTGGGAAGATGGTTTGAAGCTTTTATTAAGAGGAGAAACATACATGTTTCTGCCTCTTTCCAGGAGCTGGAGGATGAGAAAGAGCTCTCTGAAGAGTCAGGAGATGAAGAATTACAGTTGGAAGAATTTCCTATGTTAAAAACACTTGATCCAAAGGACTGGAAGGTATATTATCTAATGCTGTCGTCATATTTGTCCACAGTTCATGATCATTTCCTACCGTTGAGAATGATCTGAAACATTATGCTTCTGGATTGTTTTTGTTACATATTTTATTCAGTGTGTGATTTAGTTTTAAAGACTGCTGTCAGAGGTATTTGGTAAAGTTTACTTTCAGAAACAAAGTAAACTTTTTACGATGTTATAGAAGCGATGTCATCAAGATGATAGATTTGAGCTAACTTTCACCGAAAGAGGAGCCTTTTTTTCCCTTCAGGGAAATTCAAGTATTCCCCCCCCCTTTTTTTTAAAGAGCTGAGTTACTCAAGAGCATTTTGTGCCATCTCCTCTTTTCAAGTTGGTATTGGATTGTGTTTATAAAGTGGTTTATATATACTCTGTTGTGTATATATAATACCCTCTCTGTTGATATATACTAACTGAATCATTTCAGACTAACAGCTCAATGTCTGGCTGTGGTGGAGAAAATGAAAGGTTGAGGAGATCACAAATAGGCTAACGGGGACAATATGGGATACTGTTAAATTCTGTGCTCTAAGGTGTCAGTAAGCAGGCATTGGCTCTGCCTTGCACTGAATTTGTGCATCGTTGTTAACGGAACTGTGCTGCTGTGCTCATTTGCCTTTCTCCTAGTGCTGTGGCACCTGTTTCTAGTTGGAGAAGAACAGCACAGCTTATGTGGGCTTTGGCGCAGTGTCTGTCTCTTGCACTTAAGGGTATCCAAACAGCAATACTACTCTAAAACCTGAAGTAAAAAAAGAAAAAAAACTTGATGGATGAGTAAAAGCTGGGAGCACAGTGGTGGCTAGGAAGCAGGCAGCAATATTTAGGAATAGCAAGTGGGCACAGGAGGGACTGTAGGGAACTTTACTTGTCGCCTGCTTCTTGTGACCTGCAACTGCTCACCATAGATGAGTAGCAAATAATGTTAAATCTATTCTGTTAGTAAGTACAATGGCAACCTCTTAGAATATTGTCCCAGTCTATTTGAGTTTCAGCAGCTACACACGTAGACTTTGCCAGAAATACTTCTCTCTCTCTCTCTCTCTCTCTCTCTCTCTCTCTCTCTCTCTCTCTCTCTCTGTATTAGATTTTATATTATATTGGTCCCATTATTGCATACTGCTAAATTCCCAGCAGACGATAATGGTTAATATGCATTTATTTATTTTTTGTTAGAATCAAGATCACTATTCAGTTCTTGGATTGGGGCATATAAGATACAAGGCCTCTCAAAAACAAATCAAAGCAGCTCGTAAGTGACTGGCATTCATTTTTGATTGTGTGGACAGTTCCATGTTGTCTTTTTAAAACATGCATTTCGTAAAGGAAGGACATATGTATACTAATAGTGAACTCGGGTGGTTGAGTGCTTATTTGTTTGTGAATTGGGGCCACCTGCCAGCAAACTACATACTTGGGGGGGGCTCCCTTGGAATGCGGATTTAGATATGTTTGTAAATTTAAAAGGAGTGGAGGGGGGACCTCAAAGTGGGGTGCAACCTGAGCATGCTCAGTGGCCCACATGAGCCTTGTATACATAGGGTATAGGTGGGATTGCAACCTAAATTGCCAGTCCCTTGCATATGCAGTTACATTTTTCCACTAACTTCAGAAGTAGTAGATGTCGCTTATTTGCTAAGAGACTGAGCTGCGAATCAGGATTTTCCCAATTTCAAATCTCACCTTTGCCAGAAGCACACTAGGTGACCTTAGGCAAGCCCTCTCTCTCAGCTCCCCCAGCTGCAATATGGAGATATTTTACTTACCTTACAAGGTTTTGTAAGGCCAACATCAAGATAACACATCTGAAGTGTTTTGCATGCTTCGAAAGCACTCTACAAATACTAACTAGATAGTATTATAATTAGGTCTTGCAAATTTCACTAGCAGCCCAGTTCTAACCAACTTCCCAGCAAGAGCGTACACCAGTGTTTCTGCATTCTGGGGGTGGGGGGGGGAGAGTCACAGAGGCCTCTTTGAGGTAAGGGTATGTTTGTTCCCTTACATTGGGACTACATCAGCGCTGGAAAGTTGGATAGGATTGGGCTGTTAATATGTGTGGTGAAACACAAGGTAACTGAACTTTGCTATGCTGTTATATAAAAATAGTGTGTGACAGGTCTGGAGAGTCTATCAAAATGCAAGGTGTAGGTGTCATTATGTGTTTGATTTTTTCTGTTTTAAAAGAGGTAATGGGGGAATATGTAAATCAGGATAAAACCAATGAAGTTGAATTTAACCATTTTTTTAATAAACACCCATAGATAAAGCCATGGTTTTGAAACACCACCCAGACAAGCGAAAAGCAGCAGGAGAACAGATAGATGAAGGTGACAATGACTACTTTACCTGTATAACAAAAGGTAAGAACTCAACTCTGTATATTCTTATCCCTACCTGATATATTTGTATAGTCTAGTTTATTTGCGATATATAAAATGTAATAAGTTCTTTCAAAAGTAGAACACCGGTTCTTTCCATAGTTTGTTTGCTTCTAACAAATGGAATGTTTGCATTTGCAAGGTGTCATGTACGCTGATGGTGCTACATCAATTAATTATCACAATTCATATTGGTACCTAATCAATAATGAGACAACACTGAAATCAAAGCTGACTTTTGATAGTATATACCCTGTTCCTGATTCATTTATTTTCAAATTAGGGGACTATTATGTTCTAACTTGACTCTAGAGACAGTGTGTGTAAAATCATTGATTAAATTATGGTCAGTTATAATTATCAATAACTTATGTGCATCTGTCTGTTGAGCTAAAGAAGATAATATGCTGGGTCAGGTCAGCAGCCACATTGAATTACCCCTCATATCACTGCTGTAGCCTGAAGTATTACATCGATTTCCGATAATCTTCGGAATTGCAAGGCACTGGGCAAACTTTGGAGCCTCCAGTAAAAAAGCTCATCCTCTGGCTGATGTAATGATTATTTTAGAATAGAATAGTAGGTAAGGACCACTCCAAGCGGTGCGGGGACAGATCCCTTTTTATAGAAATACTCTGCACATAGTGTTTGTTATTGATCCAGCAGTCTAGCACTTATTGGCACATGCAATCATTGAAATTCTTGTTTTCCCAGTGAATTCGTTCTGTAGGTACAGTTATTGGGGCCTGAAGATATCCTCTTCCAAATTCCTCATTGAATTAGTGTGATATTAAATATTATTAGTATGATACAGTATATTCATAGTGTGAATGCTTCATTAAAAGCATTCTATTTTCAGAAATGACTGGGCACCTTATGCACCCAGGTAATTATGTATAGGATTGCAGCCTTAACTTTCTGTCTCAAGCATATTGAAAAGATCAAAAGTGTTCTTTACCTCAATTAAAATAGAATTTGATTGCCATTTTCATTCCATGATCTGATAGCTTTTTATAGAACTTTGTAGTATTTGTCTTTCCTATCTCCTAACTTGTGACTTTGGGATTTCATTTTTCAGCCTATGAAATTTTGTCAGATCCTCTGAAGAGACGAGCATTTAATAGTATTGATCCTACTTTTGATAACACAGTTCCTTCTAAAAGTGAAGCTAAGGAAAACTTTTTTGAAGTTTTTTCACCAGTGTTTGAAAGAAACGCAAGGTAAGCTATTTTATGGGTTGTCTTTTCTTTCACTGCAACTTGTTGGGAATAACCTTTGTATTTGTAATGTCTTTTATCCCACCCAGTTGTGGGGCTAGTAGTCAAAAACAGTAGGGACAATTGTTTGAGAGCTCGCTGCTACAGAGTCAAATCCAAAGACTGTTTAGGTTGATATACTTGAATTGAAACTAGTTCACATTCTAATGTTAAATATGCATGGTAATTTGGTTTGTAATAGGCATGGCTACTGCAGTTTTCCATGGAACACCTTCCAGAAGGGTAGCTGTGTCACACTGCAGCAGTAAAAACAACAGAGTCCTGTGGCAACTTAAAGATTAACATATTTATTTCAACGTATGTTTTCATGGACTACAGCCCACTCCCATCAGATGCATGAAGTGAAATTCCTAGTACTGTACACTCTCTCTCTCTCTCTCAGAGAGAGAGAGAGAGAGAGAGAGAGATAGCACACATGAGTAGGAGAAAAAAATTGAAAGAGCAGAGTGAATTTGTACAAAGAAATGGAACAAGCCTGGTTGTGTAATGAGCTTCAAGCAAGCTATGCTTGTCTTGCATAATTTTTTGATGCTACATTGCACCTGACAGTTGTGACTGCTTTTAGTTCAATGGCGCTGGGTGCTTGGAATGCACCAACTTTGGTCAGCTTGCAACACAAATATCACTGCACAGGGCAGGATGAAACACTGGCATTAGCTTTTCTGTCTCCTACAAAACACTTGAATTCCAAGGCTTCACATTAGGAGATTAGGATTGTTTCTTTTGGTTTTGAAATCCTATTTAATGAAATGGAATTCAGAAGATAAAATATGAAGATACTGCAGGTTCAGTTGTCTTTTGTGGTGTGGTCTTAACGCTTAATCAAAGCAACTACTGTATTTCTGTGCAAGTTTCATCTTAATGAATGGTGCCTGTGTATCCCTTACTGCGACAGGTGGTCAAATAAGAAAAATGTTCCTAAGCTAGGGGATATGGACTCATCGTTTGAAGAAGTGGATGCTTTCTATTCATTCTGGTAAGTAAACTGTTTTCCCCATATAATTTATACCTACAGTATGATGGTCTTTTGGTGGGGAGGGGGGAACCCTGACAATCACAAATATTCTATTTGTAGAAGTAAATACTTGGACAGGTTGCTCACTATAAATAGGAAACGGTATAAAGTTGTTTGATGAAGAATAAAATAGAATAAAATAGATGAAAGATAAAAATAAAGGAATGAGGTGGAAAAGATGTTACGATTCTGTTGCATTTGCATTCTGGCGAGTTACCTATGCAGCCTGCACTCTTTTCGTACCCCTTTCCAACACAGACAGCTGTAGATGTATATAAGACTACAATTCTATACACACCAGTGCAGGGGTTCTCAACCTTTGGAGGCCCGGGTACCCCCTATCACGGTCCCATTTTCTGAAGTACCCCCTGCTAATTAATTGCTAATTAATTGGATCAATCAGTTAATTAATTAGCTAATTAATTGTTAAATAAAGAGTACTAAAACAATTTTAAATGTTCAAAAATGTCTTACTTAACTCTGTGTGTGTGTGTGTGTGTGTGTGTGTGTGTGTGTGTGTGTGTGTGTGTGTCAGACAGACAGAGGGATTGCAGAGTTCTAATTAACAAGTAATTAACTATGATTGATGCTGATAAGGGGCAGGCTCTGGCGTACCCCCTGCCATTGGTCCGCATACCCCTAGGGGTACTCGTACCACAGGTTGAGAACCCCTGCACTAGTGTGTATACCTTTGAACTCAGCGGGGCTCACTTCTGAGCAGATATGGATAGACTTGTGCTGTAAGTAGGTTTCATAGTCTTTCATCAAAATGTTTGTAGAATCTGAACTTCAGGTTTTAGCTTAAAGACTTAAGGGATGCACACTTTTACCCAGCAGATAGATATTTGTGACATCAGATTTCACAGCTGCTGTCCCACCCACATTGGGGCAGTGAGGTATGGGGAGAATTACATGGGCACAAGTATGCTTACTTCCACACATTAGCCTTTGATGTTGGCCGTCATTGTGGCTAACATCACGGTTCTTCCTTTGTGCTTTTTGTATTCATACGTTATTGAAGGAGAAAGGGGTGGCTCCACAGAGGAGAGACAACAATGCCATTTCCATATCCTAAGAACATATTCTGTGTTGTAAGAGAACTGTCAGTATGAAAGCTGTATTCACTAGTTTCTCATTTACATGCAAGTTTCCTTAAACTTGGTAAAACAACACAGCAGAAACACATCTGACAAAATACTCAGCTATTCTCTTCTGAACCTTCATATTAAAAATGCAAACAATTAACTACTTAGGACATTGATTCTCAAAACCCACCCCCCTCACTGGACGTAACACATCGCGGATCTCTCCATGTACCACTGGAAGTAACTGTTGATGACATCATCGCCAGTTACTTCCGTGTTGGAGACTGTGACCATAACTCTGAAAACGCCGGTAAGAGGCTTGGGGCTGGTGGGAGAGCTTTTTCAACCTTCTTTCATGGCTTGTTTTCAACCTGCCAAACCTCCTACCAGCATTTGCAGAGTCACAGTTGCGTACCACCAGCCAACAGCTGAAGCACACGTACTACCAGTTGAGAACCTCTGACATAAGAAATTATACTACTACTCTTCTAACATTTTACTAAGAACCAACACTATGCTTTCTCTTTTCTGACATTATTAGGTATAATTTTGATTCTTGGAGAGAGTTTTCCTACCTAGATGAAGAAGAAAAAGAAAAAGCAGAATGGTATGTACCTAAAAAGGTCCTTTTAAAGGTGTGATTTCAGAAGTATGTAATTTTAGATAAAAGATTACTAGCGTGGCAGTAAGCTAAGTGGACACATATGACAGTCAAGGGTGAGGAAGAATTCATAAGATACATTAACTTGGGTTTATTTCAAGTTTCACTGCCCTTGCATATTCTCAGTGAAGATAGTTAAAGAGTGGTAAGATGATGGATCCCCCCTTATGTATCTTGGGATAATATTACATGCCTATTCAGATGTTGCATGTGATTGAGTGGCTAATAGCATTTGTGTGGGAGGCAGTTAGTGTGATTTGTGTGTATGCTTGTAATTGGAGTTCGGATCAAAAGATACCACTTTTCTGTTCAGCTGCAGAGTATCTTAAAAGAATAAGGCTGCAACCCTATGCACACCTACCAGGGAGTAACCCCATAGAACACAGCGGTACTTCTGAATCTATATACACAGGATTGCACTGTTAGTGTAAGCTATTCATTCTGATTGAAACCCCTCCAAAAACATGGTAATGCAGCGGCACCAGTGTGCCACCCGCTACATCCCATGGGGAAGTGTCAACCTCCAGAGGCCTCTTTGGAGCAAGGGAACATTTATAAGCCCCTGCCAGCCTGGTGGGTCTACTAGGACCTGCGCCAGTGATATTGCTGCCACAAGTCCACATGGAGACGGATCAAGTCCGGGAAGGGGATTTGAATTTGGTGGGTGCCAAACCCAACCCCTTCCTGGTCCCGATCCGCCCTCCTCCCTTCCCCCATCGCTGCCCCATTTTGCCCACCTCCCTCAGATCCTCTACACTTACTTACCAGGGCCAGCAGACATCTGGAGTCCACTGGCTCACAGAAGCAGCCACTCGCTGCTTGTGGCAGTGGCCAGCCCGTGTGCTCCAGTTTGTCACATTTTGCGACAGCCAGAGAGATTCCAGCACCACCGGCACTGCTAGGCAGTGCTAGACACCAATAGGATGGGGGCCTGTATTTATAAGAGTCCACACTTCCATTTATTTCATTGAAGCCCTATGTAACTGCCCTTGGGGATTTGGGACTACATGTAAATACCCTGTTGAGTTTGCAGGCTCTCCAAAACTGGTGTCATGCTTGCATGTGGCAATGCTTTCTACTTAACATCTTTCATCTTCCTTTGCAGTCGAGATGAGCGGAGGTGGATTGAAAAGCAGAACAGAGCAGCCAGAGCATTAAGGAAAAAGGAAGAGATGAACAGAATAAGGACTCTAGTTGGTAAGTTTTTTTCAAGGAGACCGTCTCATTACATTTCAGCCTTTATATAGACACATACATATTTTTTGTTCCTTTTCTTAGACAGTGCATACACCTGTGATCCAAGAATAAAGAAGTTCAAGGAAGAAGAAAAAGCAAAGAAGGAAGCAGAAAAGAAAGCAAAAGTAGAAGCAAAACGAAAAGAACAGGAAGAGAAAGAGAGAGTAAGTTTCAAATATACTTTTTAAATGCGTACACAGTCTTTGGTTTTTTGCCAGTGTGAAATTAAACACTGACAACTATCTTGAGATTTAGGATGTATTTAGACTAACCATGATTAAACCACAGAAACTGTGGTTAGAACAAACCATGATTTGTTGGGGTCAGATGTAACCACAAATCATGGTTTGTTTTAAACCAAGAACAGAAGCAGCAAATGTTTTAATTTTTCATGGAAAGCCCAAGACTTGTGCTACCGGTAGTACAATGCCAAACAGACCAATCCTATGTATGTCTACTCAGAACTGTCCCATTAAAGTCAATGGGGCTTTCTTCCAAGTAAGTGTGGATAAGATTGCAGCCTGAATCACGGTTTAACATGATGTCTGCCCTTTATATTTCTGCAAAAGTGCTAAGCCAATGCTGTAGATTTTTTTGCAGACAATAAAAGCTTGAATTTAGCCCTTGTATGAATGGTGCTTTCGTGGAAGACTTTGTATGCCCCCTATGTCAGTAGTTCCTCTGCAACAGTTGAAAAGAGTGAGGATCATTATTTGATTAACAAAACACTTAAAAGTAATCCCTGCCTTATTTACTTTGCTTATCAGTTGATATATATATATATATATATATATATATATATATATATTTTGGAAACTAGGAAAGAAGCCAATGCCACCTAATCCATGAATTCAAATGGGTGTAGGTACCTTTTTCGGTACAGGCCCTGGAACTTAAGTAAGCTACAAAGTGCAAAGAGCTTCATTTTAAACCAATTTCATTAACAAAACAAGTTTGTGTCGTTCTTGCTTGCTCGAATTCTGTTATGCTGTGATTTATGGGAGTACCGTACAGTACAGATGTTTACTAGAATTGTGTGATTGTTTCTTTTAAACCTTGTAGCCTGCCAACATTAGAAATGCCTGTGGCACAAGGATGATTAAAATAAGATCATTTATAAACAAGTTTAGTACATGGCCTAGAAATCATGACAAATATACATCTTGGTCAGCTTGCAAGTGAGAGAAATACCAGTTCTTAAAATCCTAGGATTTTAAGAACTGGTATTTACAGTATATCACTGGTGTTCTTATCTCAGCAACAGAGAGCATCACAAACTGTTTTTAACTTGACATGGGTATGGTATCAGTCGTGTGATTTTTGTGTTTTTCTTTCTCTAAGCAAAGACAAGCAGAATTGGAAGCAGCCCGGTTAGCTAAGGAAAAGGAAGAGGAAGAAATTAGACAACAAGCATTGCTGATGAAAAAAGAGAAAGATATACAGAAAAAAGCAATTAAAAAGGAAAGACAAAAACTGCGAACAACCTGCAAGGTATAACTTTAAAAGCTTTCTGACTTGCAAATCCTAGAATGTTTGTCCAGAATAGCAGCGCCCATTGGCCCTAAACCTAAAACAGGAAACCTTGTATCCATGCCTAGTTGATAGTTCTCAGTTTAAAAATGCAATATCCTTACCTTTGCTTTCAACATTGAAAAATATTATCATCATTCGCAGAGGTAAGTTATGGTTTGTCCTAATTGTATCTGGTTTAAAGATGAGAAGCTGGGAGTACTAGGGTGCTAAACTGTATTATATGCACAAGAGTGCTGAAGCTTGTTGTGTTTTTCACTGGTGTGGCGATTGCCTCAGATAGAATCAAACTACTGTGGATTCAGTCTTCAGTGAGCCTGGACTGCATGAGCCCACAAGTGCATTTGTGTGGTTACTGATGAAGAGTTCTCACATGGAGGAGTTTCAGCTATCAAGAGAACTGAACAAATGCCTCCTTCCCCTCATCTAGTTAATGGGCATCCCAATCCTAACTAAATATTGTTGGCGCATGTCCATGTTGAACTGTGTTGGCGAGTGAGACCTGAGAAGGGGGATAGGATAGAGCGTGCGCCGGCGCCGCCAATCCCACCCTGATCTACCTGCCCCGTACCGACCCCCCCTACCTGACCTCCCCCCCAACCCTGTGCTAGACTTACCTTCTCTGTCACTCCAGCCTTCCCGCCAACACTTTATGGTGCTTTTGTGACAGCATGTGCTAGCGGAGCGTACGTTCCGCCAGTGCAAGCCTACCATAGGTTTGTGCCATGAGAGACTATTCATAGGATGTACTAAGTCAAGACTGCTGAAGTTCCATTCAGTATACTTCGCACTTCATACCACAACCATACCCCTTCGTAATTTTATGTCTGTTCTGTTGTATTTTCTGATTTGTTCCCTTAATAAAAGAAATTCAGATTTCCATTTTAATTTTCACATTACTTTAGCCACTACAGAAAAAACAGACCCTTCTTGGTAATTTAATATGCCTTAGGAACACATCTCCCTGCATGAGCTCACCCAGTCTCTCAGATTACAAGAAGGACCTTCACTATTTAAAATTCAATACAGAGTACTTCTAGCAGGGTCTTTTTCTGTCAAAGCCCAGTCCTGTGGGAACTTCTATATCTTGGAAATCTGTGCAGTTTTTAAAGTATTTTATCTTTAGAAAACACTGCAAAACGTTACTTGAATATGTAGTTGATGTTCTTGTCTGAAGTGTGCAATTTTAGTGGATTGTTAATTTTACTCTCTAATTTTTTGGTTTTTCTTTTTCTTTTGTAAGCTGCCTCAAGATAAGCAGTGTCAGGTCTTGGTAGCCAAGCCAAAATTTGTGGACCCTATCCCTCCTCTTCAGCCCAATCCAGTGCATATTTTGTTGTTGTTCAGTCGTTAAGTCGTGTCCGACCCTTCGTGATCCCATGAACCATATCCCGCCAGGCCTTCCTGTCCTCCACTATCTTCCTGAGTTCGCTCATTTTCATGTTCATTGCATCGGTGATGCTGTCTAACCATCTCATCCTTTGCCTTCCCCTTCTCCTTTTGCCTTCAATTTTTCCCAGCATCAGAGTCTTCTCCAGAGACTCCTCTCTTCGCATTAGGTGGCCAAAATATTTGAGTTTCAGCCTTAGTATCTGTCCTTCCAGGGAACAGTCAGGGTTGATTTCATTTAGGATTGACTGATTTGATCTCCTAGCAGTCCAAGGGACTCTCAGGAGTCTTCTCCAGACTTATTTATTGAGTGCATATTTACTTATTGAGTGCATATTTACTCAGATATAAATTCCTTATTGAGTGCATATTTACTCAGATATAAATTCCACTGTGTCTAATGCAGCTTATTCCCAAAGAAAATAATAATAAATAGTAATTCTGTGGTTGCAAACTTAACCTCCTCCCCAGAGGTGTCGTTAGGGGGGCCCACCACCCCCAGGCGACAGGGTGCCAGGGCGGCGGCAGGGGGGCAACTCACCTGGCGACGGTGGTGAAAATGTCGGCGTCAAAAAGGTGTGTTTTTGGCCCGGCAGCGGATCAAGGATTGTCCCGCCCGCCAAGGCCCTTTGCACTGTAGATCGGGCGAAAAAACACCCTGGGTGTGTGTATTTTTCACACTGGAAATACCAGAAGTGGCCTGATCAGGCTGAAGGGGGCGGGGCTTGGGTGGTCAGGTGGGGGTGTCTGGCTACGCCACTGCTCCTCCCCACTTCCAAGAGAGAAGCTGCAAGCCTCTTGTCACCCTTGCCAAACACCAGTGGGTCACCTCTCAAGGCAAGGGTGGCAGGCAGTATTGTGGAACCCCAGACAGGGAAGAAAACTATAAGCATATGCTAATGTTTTATACCATTGATGGCACTTGGTATTCCTGAAACAGCTAGTTTAAAGAATGGACTGTTCTCATGCCTCAAATTCAGGTTATGAGGACAGCAGCATTCCGAATACCTCTTCTCTCATGGATGAATACATTTTATGTGATGTATCATCATGAGGACAATATCGTCCCACTTGTAAATCAGTTTCTGTTATCAAGAACTGCTTTGAGAACTATTATGGTTGAAAAGCTGTACTGTATATGAATTTTATTAAATAAAACCCTTGAGGAGGAATAATTTTAAAAGCAGTGAAGTTGTCCTGCAACTTTGTGATCTGATAATGTGGGCAGTGATTCATCATGCCTGGGAACCTGTGAAATTTCTCTCGGAGAGAAAACATTCCGTAACTGGATGTGTAACAAAGTGTGAACTTGCCCTTCCTAAGAAACAACTATCATGAGGTGTAGTTTAAATGCCCACACCCACATGCAACTGGGCAAACCATGGATTTGTCTTAAAAGATGGGACTGTAGTTCCGGATCTAAACAGGAAATTGCATAATAGGATCCTGTTGTTTTGCTTGATACCTCTGTATACGTTTTTCTTGAAATGTGAAGATAAAGTGTGTGGTGGTCTGCTTTCAGAACTGGAACTACTTTTCTGACAATGAGGCAGAGTGTGTTAAGATGATGGAAGAAGTAGAAAAGCTTTGTGATCGTCTGGAGCTGGCAAGGTATGCTTTCCTGACCTGCATTATGTTTTTTGACCTTCAACTTTCTACTAGATCTGAAATATCGTTCAATAATTTATTTTTAGTCTGCAGTGCTTGAATGAAGCACTTACATCCACAACAAGGGAAGAAGGAAAGGCTGCTGTAGTAAAACAGGTAATTATTTATTTTTTGTCCTGTAACAGTGAATCGACATGATGACAATATTGGAGTGAATTTAAGTGATTGAATTAATGAGTGTGTTGTGTTGGAAACAACTGGTCCAGCAGAACTCCATTTCCAGAGAGAGAATTTGCAACTGCTTGCGCAACTAGTTTCATCTGTGGATGATGCACAACTAGTTTCATCTGTGCCACAGGATGTGGTGATGGCACCTGGCCTGGATGCCTTTAAAAGGGGATTGGACAGATTTGTGGAGGAAAAGTCCATCACAGCTTACAAGCTATGATGGGGAAAAGCAACCTCCTGGTTGTAGGAGTAGGTTTTCTCCGTGCCAGGTGCAAGGGAGTGGCGACTGGACACAGGTATCTTGTTGTCTTGTGCTCCCTGAGGCATCTGGTGGGGCCACCGTGTGATACAGGAAGCTGGACTAGATGGGCCTTTGGCCTGATCCAGCAGGGCTCTTCTTATGTTCTTATGTAACTAATAATACCTAGTTTTATTGCATTTGTTTGCACTTTATTGCTGAATCTCATTGCATAAAGTACAAGAACAGTATATCTACAAGTTAACAGGTAAATCTGTGTATACTACACTTTTGCATGCTTGATGGGTACATAGCAGAAAAAATGGGATGCTTCCTTCTCCCCCCTCCTTTTTTTTTTTTAAGCATAATGAGAGGTCACTTGAAAGCTTTGGGCAGCATATCTAAGACTTTTAAAAAGTGAGATGCTTCACTGAGTAAATATAACCTGAATTGTGCTTGCCCTTTATGCAGAGAGATTCATATTCCTCAGCAAAATTATTACTAGCTGAGAAAAAAAAATACTGATTGTTTTGCTACTAAGCGGAATTGGCTCATGTTAAAATGTCATCTTAAAAGGTGGGATAACATTCTGATTTTATTCTGGCTATACCATGTCCCTGGTCAGTAACATGCACATGTAGTGAAATCCTGGCTACCTGAATTGATGAAAATAGTCCTCCTTCCTTTAGTGGGCTTAGGAGTTTCCTGTTAGAATGACAGAAAAGTCTAAAAATTCCAATTACGTGCAACTGATTTGCCCAAATCCTGAACAAATCTTGTATAATCACTTTGGTGCGAAAATTGAAACAGGCTAGAGTTTAAAAAAAACAAAACTGTTTTATGATTACAGTCGGACCTCGGTATCTGCGGAAGTTCCATTCCTGGAACCCCTGCGAATACTGTTAAGTGAAACCCCTTTTCACGGATACGGGGGTCACTTTTAAAATGCTTTAAAAAAGAAAGGTTAAAAATAGCATTCCTTACTTTTTCGCTGGCAAACCGCTCTGTTGGCAGGACTGTAGAGAGTGAAATCACACTCCTACAGCCTCTTCTGGGTCACGAAACATCCCCCCTCCCTTCCCCAGGCTCGCCCCAGTATATTCTGGGGTGAACTTGAGGAAGGGAGGAGAGAAGTTGAGCAACCAGGAAGAGGCTGTAGGAGCGTGATATCACACTCTACAGCAGAGGCGTTGCTGCGCCCGGAGCAGGTTGGTCCCCGCCGCCCGCCCGGTGCCCCCCTTATTTTTTTAAACGTTTTTTTCGTATTTTTCTGGGTTTTTTAAAGTATTTTCGGGGGGGGTTAAGTCTTAACGGGGCATCTGTATGTATATGTATGCTTTCCCCCACTTATCTTGTTAATGTAAGGCTTCCAGCGATGATCTTCTTCCTGCTCCCGGGCGCATCTACTCCCTGCGCCCGGGCGCGAGCTCCATAAAGCGCCCGGGCGCGAGCTGAGTTTGCACAGGCACAGAAGGTCGCCTGAAACTTCGTTGTTCTGCGGTTGCGCGAACTGTGGAAGACTTGCGCATGCGCAGAACAACGAAGTTTCAAGCCGACCTTCTGCGCCTGTGCAAACTCAGCTCGCGCCCGGGCACTTTACGGAGCTCGCGCCCGGGCGCTTTACGGAGCTCGCGCCCGGGCGCAGGGAGTAGATGCGCCCGGGAGCAGGAAGAAGATCGTTGCTGGAAGCCTTACATTAACAAGATAAGTGGGGGAAAGCATACATATACATACAGATGCCCCGTTAAGACTTAAAAACCCCAAAAATAGTTAACAAAAACCCAGAAAAATACAAAAAAACCCGAAACCAAAGGAGCCCCGCCCCACCCCCTGAGCCCTACGCCCTGGGGCCCACTGCCCCCTATCAGGCGACGGCTCTGCTCCAGCCCTGCAAACAGAGTGGTTTGCCAGCGAAAAAGTAAGGAACGCTATTTTTAACCTTTCTTTTTTAAAGCATTTTAAAAGTGACCCCCGTATCCGTGTTGAGACAAATCCGTGGATCCCAGATCCACAGATAGAGAGGTCCGACTACTGTGCAGTTGCTATCCTGTTTTACAGTGTACTTGCTCACAGTCCTATTTTTGTTGGACTTCTTCTCTCACAGTGACTGTTGAAACTAAATGAAGCAGGGGACTTGTGGCAGTTGCCTAACATCTTGGGAGAAGAGTTTTGTGCATAATAGCTCAGTATTAAAACGTATTTTGTTTTAATATTCACATAGGTAGACGAAGTAAATGAGCAGATAAGAAGAGAGAGAGAAGAAGCAGATGCTCGTCTGCGACAAGCAACAAAAGGTTCTGAAAAGTCAACAAGTGGAGGTGTAGGCGGAAGTAAGAATTGGTCTGAAGATGATTTACAGTTACTAATTAAAGCTGTAAACCTGTTTCCTGCTGGGACTAATTCAAGGTATATTATTATTTTATTAAATGCTCTGTGTACACATGCATACACACACAACTTTAATTTTTAATACACCAAAGTATGTAAGAGGGTGCAGGCAGGGGATTAATTTCGCTCTGTTAATAAATAAGAATGTTCACAAATCAGTTTAAGGATATCTCAATTCTGTAGAAACCGTTCTGTCCAGGGATCTTCATAAAGTCAGCGATAACTGGCGTTCCTGTCTTGTTGTTTTCTCCTTATAAGATATTCTGTTTTTCTGACTGCATGATATTCAGCTGATTTGAAATTTGGGCATGGAGGGGGCAAAATGAGCTGAAACCCATGGAATTTTCAAGGGAAGGCCTTTCCTACTTCAACAAATCTGTATTTTCCCAATGTTACTGGATGATTTGAAATTGCTGAATATATGCATGATTCATAGCTAAGAAACATATAACTTATTTTGAAGGATTCACAGATGTAGTCCAAAAGCATTCTGGGGTTTCAGCCATTCAACAAATAATTTCATTAATGGGTAAAGACACAGTAGTTTCTTGCAAAGTACTGCATTATTGCTTTTAAACTAGTCAGACAATTAATTTCACAGTGTTTCAAGAATATTTGTAAGGTTCCTTTGCTTTCTTTGTGTGTGTGTGTATAGGTGGGAAGTGATTGCCAATTATATGAATTTGCACTCTACTGCCGGAATAAAGCGAACAGCAAAAGACGTTATCAACAAAGCAAAGAGCCTCCAGAAACTTGGTACCTTTATCTTTGTAAGATGGTCTGCATGCTTCTGTTTTACTTGCTTAGTAAATTCAGTATATGTTCTCGAAACAGTAGTACATTCCTGGCTACCCCTGCCAATTCCCGCCTCTTTCCACATTCTGCAGCTGAATGAAGTGTGCAAACAATGAAATTCTGTACTATCTTCAGTCCATTACATGTGGCTGTTGAAGACTTTGTATTTCAAAGTTTGGAACAAAATATCTGTCACTCAAATATTATTAGTAATTTGGGTGTCTTGGACTACACGTGCCAAATATCAACATTGTTAATACATCTTATTAACAATGTACAGTTGCAAGAAAAAGTATGTGAACCCCTTGGGATTACGTGGAGTTTTGCATTAATTGGTCATAAAATGTGCTCTGAACTTCATCTAAGTCACAACAATAGAAAAACACAGTCTGCGTAAAATAATACTACACAAACATTAGATATTGCCATGATTTAATTGAACATAACATGTAAACATTCACAGTGCAGGGAGGAAAAAGTATGTGAACCTTGGGACTTAATAACTGGTTGACCCTCCTTTGGCAGCAATAACCTCAACCACAACGTTTCCTGTAGTTGCAGATCAGACCTGCACAACGATCTGAAGTAATTTTGGACCACTCCTCTTCACAAAACTGTTTCAGATTCAGATTCAGAACCTTTATTGGCATAATTAACAACATACATAACATACAACATAAACATATAACAAGTACATAACAGTAACAATAAATAGGGGTGAAGAGTCCTAAATCTAGCATACACTACCCATATGACTCGCACTACGCCTCTTTACAATCTGCTTTAAGTAAGTTGCAACTTTTTCTGTTAATACAGCATCTACACCCTGTAAAATAATCCGGATTTTTTCCTGATCCCCCCCAACCCCACCTATTGGACAAGATTGGATATAAATATTTCACACGTAGATCATTATACAGAGGGCAATAAAATAACATATGTGTAGAGATTCCACACCTCCCATAGCACAAGAACATCTACTCTCCCTAGATGGAATCCCTCTGTATCTCCCATAAAGTAACTCTGATGGCATGACATTACACCTTGCCCTACAGTCAGATGGGCATTTTAGATGGTATAAATACTCTGCCCGTTGGCCATACTTAATAGGAATCTGATAATGGAGTGGTGAGCATGTCGAGTTGGCACAAAACTGTTTCATTGTAGCAATATTCTTGGGATGTCTGGTGTGAATCGCTCTCTTAAGGTCATGCCACAGCATTTCAATTAGGTTGAGGTCAGGACTCTGACTGGCCCACTCCAGAAGGCGTATTCTGTGCTGTTGAAGCCATTTTTTTTGTTGAATTACATGTATGCTTTGGGTCATTGTCCTGTTGCATCACCCATCCTCTGTGGAGCTTCAGTTGGTGGACAGATGGTCATACGTTTTCCTGCAAAATGTCTTGATAAACTCTGGAATTCATTTTCCCATCAATAACAATCCGTCCAGGCCCTGAGGCAGCAAAGCAGCCCCAAACCATGATGCTCCCTCCGCCATGTTTTACAGTGGGGATGAGGTTTTGATGTTGGTGTGCTGTGCCTTTTTTCCTCCACACATAGTGTTGTGTGTTCTTCCCAAACAACTCAATTTTGGTTTCATCTGTCCACAGTATATTTTGCCAGTAGTGCTGTGGAACATCCAGGTGCTCTTTTGCAAACTTCAAATGTGCTGCAATATTTTTTTTGGGGGGGGGGGGGGCAGCAATGGCATCCTCCCATGCACTCCATTCTTGTTTAATGTTTTTCTTATTGTAGACGTGTCAACAAAAATGTTAGCATGTGCCAGAAATTTCTGTAGGTCTTTAGCTGACAATCTAGGATTCTTCTTTACCTCATGAAGCATTCTGCGCTGTGCTCTTGCAGTCATTTTTACAGGACGACCACGCCTAGGGAAGAGTAGCAACAGTGCTAAACTTTCTCCATTTGTAGACAGTCTGTCTTACTGTGGACACATGAACATCAAGGATTTTGGAGATACTTTTGTAACCCTTTCCAGCTTCATGCAAGTCAACAATTCTTGATCGTAGGTCTTCTGAGAGCTGTTTCCTGCGAGGCATGGTTCACATCAGACAGTGCTTCTTGAAACCAGTAAACCTAAAACAGGTGTGTGTTTTTAAAGGGCAAGACAGCTATCAGCAAAACATCCAGTATCATCACACTGATTAGAGTCAAGGTTGGCTCACTCCTGGCTCCAATTAGCTCTTGGAGACGTCATTAGGCTAGGGGCTCACATATGTTTTCCTCCCTGCACTGTGAATGTTTACATGTTATGTTCAATTAAACCATGGCAACATCTAATGTTTGTGTAGTATTATTTTATGCAGACTGTGTTTTTCTATTGTTGTGACTTAGATGAAGTTCAGAGCACATTTTATGACCAATTCATGCAAAACTCCACGTAATCCCAAGGGTTTCACATACTTTTTCTTGCAACTGTACTTAACAAAGATGTACAGTATTAATACATCTTATGAGGGAGGCACAAGCTCACCTTCCTCTCTTTGTCAATAGTGCTGAATGTAATTGGTTAAGCTTTCAGGCAGACTCAGCTGTTACAAATTGTTGTCTCTATTCACTAGAGACAGACGCTAAGGGATCAAATTAAAGTATTACTCCTGTTGGCAGAAGTAACTAGGGAAAGCAGTCCCCAAACTGTAAAAAGCCAGAGCAGATGCTTTGCTGTTGCAATTACTCATGTTGAGAAGTGGTTGATGAATAGCTGGCATTTAAACTATGTGCTCAGCCCTGTTTTTGCCTTTGAGAAAAGGCACAATGAACCAGGGCTAAGTGAACACTTCAGAATAATTTATTGTTGCTGGGTGACATTTAATTGGACGTTCATTCACTAGTGCAGAAAAGTCATTGCATTTCATAAGCAGCAATTAGTTCAGTCACTCTTCTTTGCACCATTATGGGAGGAGGTTGAATATAATATATATGTTTGATCCTAATTACATGACCTCAATACCTAACAAAGGAAGAGGCCTTGTGCATGATTCACATGACTTAGCTTCTAGGGCTTGCCCCATGACGGAACTCTGCAGGTGCCACCATACAGTTGGACCTCGCTATCTGTGGACCTATCCACTATCCGGACATCGCTATCCGTTCTAGACCCACCGCGGATAGCGAGGATCCGCGGATACTAGGGTCCACCTTAAACCTGTAAAAAGAAAAGCCCCCCAATCCCCTTTTTACCTTTTGTGCAGTGAAATTGTGCCATTTTCAAGCCTCTGCAAGATGCATTCTGGGGCAAGGCTGGGAGAGGGAAGAGCCTTCAGGCGACCCAGAAGTGGGTCATTAAGCTTGCTGAAGCCCTGCGGAGGCTTGAAAACGGCGCCATTTCACCACGCAAAGGTAAAAAGGGGATTGGGGGCTTTTTTCTTTTTACAGGTTTTTTAAGGTGAACCCCACGGATCCAGGACCCATGGTAAGTCAAATCCACAGATCCCGGCTCCGCTGATAGAAAGGATCCATTGTACATGGAAAAAATACTCCCATAATTCAGTGTAAATTTACTGAATATTTCCAGAGTTGTATCATTCATGACATAAATTCAGGTAGAGATCCTGACAATTAGCCTTTAAAGCTTAATAACACCAGTTTTCTGTAAAATGTTGGTTTGGGGCAGGACTGTTTTAAAAGTTCATCTTGTATTATTAGTAACGTCAGCTTACTCTTACTCAGTCTCTTATTCTCTTCAGACCCTCATCAAAAAGATGACATAAACAAGAAAGCTTTTGATAAATTTAAAAAAGAGCATGGAGTTGTGCCACAGACAGACAGCGCTACACCATCCGAACGTTTTGAAGGTAAATGTGGAAAAAATGACTTAACCTTTTTATTTTTAATGATCCAAGGAATATTTTATATGTGTGTGACATTTGGTTAAGAAAATGCTTTCAGTTTTGCCACTGGATGCTTGTAGCAGTTTTTCCTTTGTGTGCCACATACAATGCTTCAGTTAGGTCAGTGTGGCCAAAAATAGAAGCCAAAGTAACCAAGTTCCTGGGGTATCGCATGAGCTGTATTCCTTACAAATCTACAAGGTCTAGTCATTTTAGGAGATGTTTGACAGGTGTTGGAAGATGATTTCAGGCTTGTCTGATGTTATAAACTGTATTTGTTGAAATGCAAAAAAGACCATAGAGTAAAGGTAGCAGAAGTGGGGAGGGCTAGAACGTTTCTCAGCAGGACCCCCACATAGCTACTCTTCACTAGGGGGCTTGTTGATATAAGCACTATTTTGTTTGTGTGTGCTTTTTTTCAACAGTACCATGTACAGACTCATCTCCTTGGACAACGGAAGAGCAAAAACTTCTAGAACAAGCTCTGAAGACATATCCAGTGAACACTCCTGAAAGGTGGGAGAAAATAGCAGCTTCTGTTCCAGGCCGATCAAAAAAAGACTGCATGAAGCGATATAAGGTAGGAAAATGCTTCTGTTTCTAGTTTAGGAATACCGTACATGTACAATTAATCTACTAAATAAGCTTCAAAGTTATTGCTAGCTCAGGAGATATGTGATGGTGCAATCCACCATAAACTTAGCAGTGGACCAAGTGCTCCGCCACTCTAAGCAGTCGCAAACGTGCCATAAAGCACATTTGCGACGACTTGTGAGTAAGGGCCACTGGCACAGAGGCCGGCAGCCCTCCCTGCGGTCGCCGGAGAAAGTAAGGGAAGCACCGGTGGGGGCAGCAAGGGAGGGCGGCGGGGATGGCAGCCGCTATATCCTCGTCCCCTCCCTGGCCGGCGCGGCCTTTACACAGCCTCCTCGGATTTACACCAGCTAAATATCTGGCGGAAATCCAAGGAGGCCCATTGGGTCCTCCCCCGTGCTACACTGGGGGAAGGGGACGAACGTCCCCTTCCCCTGAGTAGACCTCCAGGCCGATCATGATCGGCCCGGAACGGGGATAGGATCCAGCAGGTGGGCCTGGGGTCGCCCGCGGATCTTTAGTCAGGATTGCGCTGACAGTGTTTGCTACTTTTCACATCAGGGGACAAAGATCATGGACCAAGGTGGCAGTTGCTTGCTGATGATCATCACTGTCAAACCAGCTTGCTTGATTTCCTGAGATGGCAACTTGCAAATGACAAATTGCTATACCCTGTACTTTGTCCTGTAGCAAGCACCCTGTGGCAGGACTGCTGAAAAAGTCATAGTATGCTAAATTGTTCCTTCAGTATGATAGAGAGATTTGTCAGCAGCTTGGGTCTATTGAGGAACATGATTCCTTGTTCAGGATTACAGTGTTCCTCAAGGTCCATCCCCCAACATACCACCTCTCAAGGCGCCACTTACCTGGTGTACCACCGGACGTAATTGGCAATGATGTCATCACCAGTTATTTCTGGGTTGGGAGGCCAGATGCAACATGATGAACAGTGGTAGGTGGGAGGGTTTTTTTTCAAGCATTTGAAAACCATGCGCTAGAGCTCTGCCCACCAAGCTTTGTCACTGCCACTGTTTGAAACTGAACACCTTACAGTCCTTTGCCCCAGTGTGAGCAGCAGCAATGGAATCTGACTTACTATCTAATAACGCAGATTTTAGCAGTTGAATAGGTGAAAAGAGTTATTTATACAATGATTAGCCAGTATGCAGCAGAAGATTGAAATAATTACTGCCGACATGTTTAGAGCTTTAGCGATTACTTGAAATTTCATGGTTGTAAACTTACCTTAAGTTTCTTTCTGACTGTTCAACTTACAGTAACGAGAACCTGCCTAGGAAATTCTACTAAATAAAAATAAAAAAACTTAATATGAACAAGCTTCTCTTTTTCTCTCTCATTCTAGGAACTTGTTGAAATGGTCAAAGCAAAGAAAGCCGCCCAAGAGCAAGTAGTGAATGCTGCTAAAACTAAGAAATGAGATTCTTAATGACAATCTTAGTGTGTTTTGTTTTATAATAAAAATGCAAATACAGACCATGCTTTTATTCTTTAGACATAATTATAGTTTATTTGTGGCTGCAGTTCAAATTATGGACTTCAATCTAGTTTGCAGAACATTAGGACCATCAGCTATGTGAACTCTGTGTGTGTTGTAGATTTTTTCAAGTCTTCCACTTCAAATACAGACTTGCTTTGTTGTAGAATATCGAACCTGGGAAAGTCATTTTGCTAGTCTTGAAGCTTTTGTGATGATATCCCTTGACTGTCCCAAAAGCATCTCTTAAATCAATAGGAAAGCTTTCCAATAACTGTCAAACACGGAGCCAGTACATGCCACTACGCAGTCTGTTATAGTCAGGAAGTTGTTCAAGTGGTCCTAAAATTTAAACGCAAAAGATTTACTTAAAAATCAGACTAAAAAACTTAACTTTTTTTTTACCAGTTGGAAAGTAAATTCTTACCAACAGCTGCAACAGCAGGGCACTTATCATAGATATATTTTGTACAAACTTCTCTGATTGTTTGAGCATCAATTGCCTGCAATGTAAAGTACATTAAGTTAAGCCTTTCTGCCAATTTCACATCAGTTTAACTAACAGAGGTAGTAGAATATCAAAATACAAGCAAACCCTCAGTACAGCCAAGCGTCTATACAGGTGGGCCCCCATATCCGCTGGGGATATGTTCCAGGCCCCTCCGTGGATACTTGAAACCGTGGATAAGAGCGAACACCCCCTCCATGGTTTCCTGAGGGCCCCCCCACCCTGCCTCCCCTGCAGGCAGGCATGCTTGCCCCCCCCCCAGCTCTTATTTTTCTTTCAGCAAGCTTTGTTTCTTCCTTAAAACAAACAGAGAAGCAGCCTCCATTGCAGGCAAGTAGAATGAGACTAAGTCCTAGAGAGGCTCTGCAAGGTTTCTGTTAACCTTGCAGAGCCTCTCTAGTACTTAGTCTCGTTCTACTTGCCTGTAATAAGCAGCCAGAGGCTGCTTCTCCTGTTTCTTTAAGGAAGAAACTAAGCTTACTGGGAAAAAAGTAAAAGCGTGGGAGGGTCCCCACGACCCATGGATAACTGAAACAGTGGATAGGGGGGCCCACCTGTACTGTATACTGCAGATTATCTGCACATTCACAGAATTGTTGCACAGAACCTAATGTATAACTACCACCCCAGATGATATGCTAAAATTGTATTTAAAAGCCGAACGTGTTTTACTTCAATTCTTGCTTCAAGTTCAGGAATTGGGATTCGACGATTGTAACACAACATTTGTCGTCCGATGTCTTCACAAATGGGAGTGGAACCTAAAATTACAAACTTTTAATATACACGCAAATTTATTACATTGAACATAAAGAAAGATACAATGATGGTTCTTACCATCCAACTGTAACAGCATGTTGGTTTTTAGAAGATTCTTAGCACGAGCTACCTCACTTTCAGTAACACTGGTACATAGTCGTATCCTAAAACACAGAGAGAATTGGCATTATAGTTTAATATTTGCCTGCAGCCATGTTCATGATGTGCATTCCTTTTTTCACACTTCACTAGATCTACCTGGAATAAACAATTGTACAATGGAATAATTCAGGAGCAGGCCTCTAGAAAGCAGTTGGGTACAGATACCGGGGCCAACCTGAAAACATTTAAAAAAGGTTAAAAAGCAGTTTCCTTTTTGCTGCAAACCACTGCATGGTCTTCCTTATACAAGCTGAAATTGCTCTCCGGAAGCCTCTTCCGGGTTGCGCGACTCCCCTCTCCTAGGTTCTCCCCAGAATGTATTAGAATGAGTTCTGGGGCTATTCTGGGAAAGAGATGAGTCACCCAACCCAGAAACCGCTTAACCTTTTTTTTTTCTATTTAAAACATTTTCGAGTTGGCCCCCCGTATTCGCGGATGCAGAAGTCACAGATAAGGGGGTCAACTGTACATCTTCCAGCATTCCATTCCTGTAAGCCAATACATGGACACAGCAACTTTGAAGGATCAGATGTTGATGCTACAACTGATGACCTTGCATTGGGCTCCAAAGAGTACAAATTCGGCACCAGCTTCAGTCAAGGACATTACAATTCCAACACAAGCTCTATGCTTCATAAGAGTGAAGCACAAGGGCACTTACATGGTATCGTATGGGTTAAATCCTGCACTAACGTTAGGTAAGAGTAGTATAAGGAGGAGATAGAACCAAGTCATTGTTTCTCCTTGGCTCCAACTCTGGTGCTTTTATATAGGATTACATTTGAATTTGCAGTCTATTAAATTTCTTACAATCACTGTTACTGGGACTATTTCTTGTGCTTTGGTGAGCTTGCTAAGTAAGCTCACATCTACCCCCTAATCAGCTACTTTCAGAAATGCTTATTTCCTTACCATTCTCTCTGAATGAAGTGCATCATATCCTCTATGGTAGTTGCCTCACAGACCATATAGACACCCCATAATCCAGTATCTGTGTAACAGGTGTTGAAGGACTGGAAACTATGACAGAGGTTGCCATGACATGCAACTTGTGCAAGCTTACTGGACAGATTCTGTAAAGCAAAACAGGGAATGTGTTTTGGGTGGTAGACTGGAACCTTTCAATTGCACTGAGCTTAAATCAATGCTATCATTTTTAAGCTATTCCAGGTTTTTGCATGTGAGTTCCCCTCTGCACGAACCAACACTTCATAGCAAATGGAATGATAATGTAGGATGTAAATGAAATTACAAGATTACTTGCATTTACAATTACAAAACCCTTGAGTTGGACACGTTTTGCAAAGAGGCAAGTTAGCAAAAATGACTGAGATCGCAACAATCTTTTCTCCAAAACTGGATAGTAACTTTGAAGCCAACTCACCACACCACCTCCAAAGGAACGATCCCAGTTGCCGATTAGCGTATTTGCCACCATGAGTGGAATCGTGTCTGGGTGACACCAGCCAGCTGCTTCGACAGCTATTGCAATATGTGCCAAAGGCATCTTATCGTCTCGTACTCGGATCTGATCATGTACCACAAATTCAGAGATTTGAAAACATTAAGGTACGGTACTATTATTACAAGAGCCAAAATGTATTTAAAAAGACAGACAAAAACTATCTTGAACACAACAAACTACCGGTAATTGACAGCAAAGGTTTGATTTACTCATCAGTACAGTGGGTTCTGCTTCCGTGGATCCCAGCGTCTGTCAAAGCAGCCCATAAATAATGGAGTGCAGGAGTCCAGCACCCAATGGCCCAATTACTCACTACGGAGGCCCGTTCCATGTGGGCTGTGGAGGCCTCTGCACGCCTTTCGAGGGCAGCACTGATGTGGAACGGACCTCCAGAGACATCCAGAGTGAGAAAATGGGCCATTGGGTGCTGGACTCCAGCATCCACGGATCCTTGCTATCTGCAGGGAGGTCTGTAACAAGGAGGTCCGGTCCTCGCTATCCCCCGTGGATAGCGAGGGCCCACTGTAGTTCTATTATAAAGTTGCATTTCATAAAACAAGGTACTGTAGAAACTTGGGGTAGAAAAACTAGTTAAGAGTAAGAAAAAAAAATCAATGCAGCAAAAGAAACTGGCAAGAAATGTCATGATTTGTGGAACATCATGCTCCTCACACTGTCAATACCATTTGATTTATTTTGCTATGTAAACCGCTTTGTGAACTACTCTTGTTGAAAAGCGGTATATAAATATTCTTAATAATATTGCTTTGAAATATGCTGACAGTCTTGACTCCTTTACCATATTTCTCTGCAGGTTTTGCCATTGAACTAGAAATTCAGCTAATTAGATCTCTTATACAGCTAATTAGATCTCTTATATAGATATATAATCAATCATTTTTCAGGCTGTTGCTTCTATAGTTTGAAAATGAAAGGGCAAACTCAATGCCTCAACTTACTTCACTGCCTGTGAACCGGCAAGGGGGGAGGGCTGGTGCTTCTCCTTTCAGAGTAGAGGGTAAGTTACCAAAATGATACTTTGCTAAATCAAGCAACTCCTCATGAGCAACGCCTAAATAATTGACGAACAACAGCATGTTAGTTTTTACAACAAACCAGCCCTTGGCAGAACAATATTTCAGTTTAGAGTCCAAAATTATTTGTTAACTATTGTAATTTAATCATTGCCCATCTTTTATTGCCTAACTCTTCAGATTCCTTCCATCTTACTACTTTTTTGCCTTATTATAAAATATATGCAAAATCACAATACTGTACATATAATAAATACTAAACGGGCAGCCCAGTCCCACTTAACTTTCTACCCAGTGATGCAGCAAGGCCGGTGCAGGCAACACTGCATCCTGTGCAGAAAGTGGGAGGTCTCCTTGGGAGAAGGAAATTTTTGTTCCCTTACTCCGGGTAAAGGCCCAGCCCCAGCAATGGGTATCCTCGGATCTGCGCCAGCTATTTAAATGGCACAAGTCCGGGAGGCCCATGTAAAAAAAAAAAAATGGCCCAGAAAGGGGTTAGGATTTGGTATGTGCCAATTCTGCCCCCCCTCCTGGGCTCGATCCCCCCACCCCATTCCACCACCACCACCCCTATGCTGGCCTATCTAGGCTGGAGCACGTTCCACGGTACTCTTATTTCACAGTACTCTGGCATACCTGGACCGGTGCAGGTCTCTGGTGCGCTGTAGCAACATGCTTTACTGCACATTTGCAACAGCCTGCGCCAGCCTAGCACACGCTAGGCCAGCACAGTAGCATCATAGTATAAATTAATACTAAGTGATACATTCATTAAAGAACATGAAGAAAAAATTATAGCGGGTAAAACTATGTACTGTAATCTCATTCCTAAACCAAGGTGCAACTGTTTTCTTCCCTAAGCCTATAACTTTCTTCCAATAACTTCCTACATTAAACAGAATGAAAAGATTTAGCACTTATTTGTGAAGCTCTAAGAGGTGAACATTTGTCTCCTGTTTAAAGCCAATAGCCTGTAGTATTGGAACTTCAAGCCTTTTTTTAAATTGAAGTAAAAAAAAAAGCATCAAGGGAAACAGTTGGGGGAGGGACGTGGGAGAAAAAAAAAGGATTACTATACGTTGATAAGTAGATAATACCACAAATAGAGTGTTTCTCATACAAACCTCCGGCAGCAGCAAGTACCATTCTGGGTCCTTTATAATGTGTTGTAATATACTCCACCAAGTCATTACGATTTATGGATCTGTAAGCACATTAGAAAAATAAGGAAAGAGAAAACCATGTTATACACAAAAAGAAAGGACTGCTATCTTTAGGAACTGCAATGCCATTTAAGATACAGAAGAAATGAAAGTGAAGACAATACTTGATATTTTCTGTCGGTCCTAAAATGGTCCGTCCCAGTGCTGTGTTTTGATAAGCTGTAGCGTGAAGATAATCAAAGACAACTTCTTGTAAATTGGTTTCAACTTCTTGCATTTCTCGAAGGATCACTCCTCGCTCCCGCTCAATCTCAGCCTCCCCAAGTGTGCTATTCTGTATGATGTCGGCAAGAATTTCTACAGCTGGGGAGCGAGGGGAAGAAAAAGATGAATAGCTTGACTATACTATTTTTGCAATGTTGAAAACAACAACTCTCTTTGCTATATCCCATCAAATAAGCTTCCTAACTACATTTCTAATGATAGGTGAAACTGTTAAGCAAGTACTACTCCAATCCAATCCAAAGCTTTATTGGCATACGGACATATACAGAACAAAACATACAAAACAAGAATACACACCACAAAAATCAGCAGTTTAACAAATATCAACCCCCCATCATTAACATTTTACATTAAACTACACATAATTAAGAATTACTGACATTAAAAACTTGGACACCAACTCCAACATATCTACTGGACAATCATTAAGAAGAAATTTTAGGTTCTCCAAATCGGAGAATCTAAAAAGGGGCAGTGTCAAAAAAGCAGCACGAGGGCTAGCACGTCAAGGACAGTAGAACACAATACTGTATGCTGAATGGTTTCAATGGAGTCATGGTTACAAGGGCAGAGACGATTAGCATAAGGCGTTTTATTGTACCTCCCCTCTGTGACCTTTGAGGGAAACAAATTAAAACAAGCCAAAGTAATAGTTCGTCACTCAGGTGGATTGATCATAGAAGAGAGGTAAGGAGCCATACATCCATACTGTAAGGGGTTAGCAAAGTTTAAAGGGGAGCAGACTCTAAAGGCCCGTTCACATAGATTTTGAAATTCAGTATGCAGGATCCTTTGTTTTACCATTCTCAAGGTCACAGTATATGAATACATTACTACTTGTGCTCTGCATACATAGGAAAAAGGGGCATACGCTGCTCTGTGCTTCGACATTTTCACGCCCTCAACCTGTTTAATCTCATGGGTTTTGTTCTGGAACTTTTTCTTATCCTTGGGATTTCAGTCTTGGTTTCAGAATAAGATCTGAAATTATTTAACATAATTAAAATTTATATGGGAATGGTGAATTTTGCCAGGTTTGAATACACTTACTGATAAGTACATACCATTGGCAGAAAAAAATATCAATAAGAGGCCTTTGCAGTATGGTAGAAAAAAAATATCATCAAGGTCTTTGCATTATGGTACTTCATTTCCAGCAACCATGGTTTTGCAAATCACATGACTGTATAAGTTACAATATAGGGGGAAAGGAGGTGAGTGGAGGTGGGGTCACAATTCAGAATTCAGGAATAGCCAGGGAAGGTGCACAGGTTTCTTATATAATTTTGGAGACTTAATTACACAGGCATGCAAATTTGAGGGTCAATTTCCCCCCCCAAATTTATAGTGATTTTACATGAATTAGGGGCGCTGGTTCCAAAAATGGTTTTGCCCTATCACATCTAGTTTTGGGGGTACGGCATCGCCACCTTATGAGAGTCAAGCAGCTTCCTCATGAGGAAGCCATGGCGTCTGATTCCTTACAAGGAATTTGCTTGACTTGCATAATGGTCAAATGGATTCTTGACAAAAGAGGTAGAGTTTATATAGGTTAAAAAGTCATGTAAAAAGATTTTTAAGTACTGAACAAAAATATGAGGAATTCCAAAACTTTAAAATACATAAAAACATTGAAAAAACCACACAAATTGTAAAATATTAATCCAACGTTTCATCCAAGACTATGGGCATTTTCAAGGAACACACAAGCACCTTGTGTGAGAAGGTCTTTGATGAAAGGTTGGATTAATATTTTACAATTTGTGTGGTTGTGTGTGTGTGTGGTTGTGTGTGTGTGTGTGTGTGTGTGTGTGTGTGTGTGTGTGTGTGTGTGTGTGTGTGTGTGTGTGTGTGTGTGTGGTTTTTGTGTGGTCCAGAGTCTTGGATGAAACGTTTGGTTAATATTTTACAATTTGTGTGGTTTTTTCAATGTTTTTATGTATTTTAAAGTTTTGGAATTCCTCATATTTGTGTTCAATATTTAAAAATCTTTTTATATGACTTTTTAACCTATATACTGTATTTTTCGCTCCATAGGACGCATTGGACCATAGGACGATGCATCCTATGGAGCTAAAAATAGGGGGGAAAAAGGTTTTTACTTACCGTGGCTTGTGGGGGCTTCGGGGAGGCCTGCGCGACCCTCTGCAGGCCTCCCCAATCTTCAGTTCAGCGCTAAATTTAGCGCTGAACTGAAGATCGGGGAGGCCTGCAGAGGGTCACGCAGGCCTCCCCGAAGCCCCAGTAAGTATTTTTTTTACATTTTTTTTATTCGCTCCATAAGACGCACACTAATTTCCCCCTATTTTTTTGGGGGGGGAGTGTGTCTTATGGAGCGAAAAATACGGTAAACTCTACCTCTTTTGTCATTATGTCTGGTCATGAAAGTATCCATACTACAAATGGATTCTTGCTATAGGACCTGGAACAATTTAACCCAACAGAATAGATCAATTGCATCATTGCCAGTGCAGAAACTATTAAGACCTGCCAAGTGATAAAATTCCAGCAGTTAACCCAAAACTGGACTCTGTTCTTTACCAACGAGAGACTTGAAAGCCAGACTTAAGATCAAAAGACACAGATTCTAGGCTTTTAATAGGAAACTAAGCTCAAGTGGTACTAAAGGTCTCTTCATGTATTATGCTGCTGTACTTTTAAGGCCGCAATCCCATGCACACTTATTTGGAAATAAGCCCTATTGAACTCAATGGGACTTGCTTTCAAGCGAACATGCACGGGATCAGGCTGTAATCTGCTTTAAGTGCACATTTAAAAATGTACATTGAAGATGTGACCAATACAAGCTTGCCAGCATGCATCTTACAGAAACTTATGTTGAGAACATATTGTCCAGTGGCAAATCCAGGTTTTCTCAAATGAATAAGCAGAATAACCCTAAATTCTGGGGCTCAGAATTATTTTTAGTCCCAATATCCAAAAAGAAACATTTGTGTATTTGCTATTTTCTAGTCAGTACTGGGAAGGGCACATACATTAGCTTGAGCTAAGGAGATTCGCACATGCAATACTGGAGACGCCCTCAGTATAAGTCAGTGAAAATGGCTGCCAACATTTAGCTTTCAAAACCATAATGGTAACATGCTAAAGACAAGGTCTATAAAACAGTTATGGAAATGTGCTTATGCTGAAGGCTGAGTTAATTTGTACCTTTAGGGGAAAAAAGTCAAATTATTAGACATTTCTCAAAACTCACAGTTACCTCTTGGCAAGTCTTTTGAGAAAGCTTTTGCATAATACACTGTTTGTTCTCTTGATGTATAAGCATTAAGGTGAGCTCCCAAGTTTTCAATCTCTAGTTCAAGGTCCAACTGGGACCTCTTTTTTGTTCCCTGCAATTTAAAGGAATATCATATTTCAACTCTAGATCGTAAAAAAAAAAACTGTGAAGAGGCTATCAAGACAAGAGAAAAGATAACTTTGAGAGATGATACACTCAGTTTCCCAACCAGAAAGATACAATCCTACATAAAATACAGTCTTCTATATCAGTTACTCCCAAATGGTCTGAACCCAGCAAGGTTGCCTTGAAAGTCTGGCAGGTGTGTTGAGAACAAATATGGGAACAGAAAGTACAAAAGACATCTGGATCACAGGTGATAATGCAGTGGTTCCCAAACTTACCATGATCACAGCACCCCTGTCATGGTGGCACCACGCCCCAGGAGGAAGAAATGGCCACCATCACGCGCAACCTTGGCAGGATATCGCGCGCCATCTTGGCCCAGTCTGGGAATCATTGGTCTAAGTCAGTGGTGGCCAACCTTTCAACATGAATGCTGGTCCTTTAAATGGTTGCATTGTTGTTGTTGTTGTTCAGTCGTTAAGTCGTGTCCGACCCTTCGTGATCCCATGAACCATATCCCGCCAGGCCTTCCTGTCCTCCACTATCTTCCTGAGTTCGCTCATTTTCATGTTCGTTGCATCGGTGATGCTGTCTAACCATCTCATCCTGGGCCTTCCCCTTCTCCTTTTGTCTTCAATTTTTCCCAGCATCAGAGTCTTCTCCAGAAAGTCCTCTCTTCGCATTAGGTGGCCAAAATATTTGAGTTTCAGCTTTAGTATCTGTCTCAGCTATAGAGTACTCTCGTCCCAAAGACACAATGAAGCCTGTTTTCTAGAAACTGTACAGTATTCTTTTTCCATGTAGCTTTATAGTGGTTTGGGACAGGGTTGCTTTACTAATTGTAAAGGGTTTCATTATTTTTAACAAATCATTATCTGTCCTGAACATTCAGGACAGAGCAGCCTACAGGTCTAAATGCTTAACTGCACAAAAATGAGGAGAAAATGCTTATTTGCCTCAACATTTGCAACAGTTACCCAGAGATGCCTCTTAAATAAATTGGAAATCTGAAGTAGCATAAATTGACCACCTTAAAACCACAAAGTACAGTATACCATATATGAGCAACTCAGCTTGTGTCTTTACCGAAACCTCAGTAGCCATCCATTTAAAGTTTGTAATATAATATACCAGGACTAATCCCTACTGTTTGATTTACCACTCTTCATTATTCGTGACAGTCGCATTCCTTAGAAAGATCAACACCTGTCTCACACGGCCTACAGGCTTTGACTTGGCCAGTTTCTATGGTATACCTCCCAAGGAACTGAAGTGACCAAAATCATATCCAACTACAGCCAGCCCAAAGAAACATTGCTGTCTAGTTAAAAAAAATGAATTGGATCTAAAAATCTCCAAATATGTACAGTACATGATTGTCTTAAAAAGAAACAGGAGGCAATAGGAGTGTCCTATCCAAGACATACACAGTTTCTGGTACAAACCAGCATGCCCACTCTTAATGCTGCCCAACATTCATGTTCTTCTTTTGATTGTGTGATGTGACTATGTCACACACTGTATAGAGCCAGTAATGAAGATAAGGACAGTGCTGCACACCACATAAGAGTAGAGGACCACAGCAAGCTCTGCCCACTAACTGCAATGCACCACCCTGTAATACAAGATGCAGAACTTTCTAAAGGCTATGGGGGTTGCTAATTCCACTAGTCTCAGACCATGTATATGCAAGATCCCTAAGAGAAGTAATAAAATGCTTACCCTTCCGGTAACCTTACAACATTTCATCACATATAAAGTAACTGCCTGAACTGAAGCAATATACAAACTGCTTCCTTGCCTTGACAGGGCTTTTACCTTGCTAATATGAAGCGAGGCATAAGATCTACTACTGAATTAAAGATGAACCGAAATTAATATTTAATTTCAAAAGCTGCTTTGAGAACTTGCCTTAAAAGCCATATGCTCCAGAAAGTGAGCTGTTCCATTGTTTTTCTCATTTTCATATCTGCTTCCAGCATCAATCCAAAGACCCACCTCATTTAAAAAAAAAAGCGCATTAGCCTTATCAATCAATAAAATACAGCTTGCATTAATTCTCTTAAGAGGACATGGAGTGTTCATTTTATTCAAAAAGGTACAATCTAAATATGACAAGAGCTGGAAAAGGATGTGACCACTGCAGATGGGCAATCTTTGGTGTTCTGTCTGTCTTCTCATGTATCTTAAGATGCTCTAGTTAGATATTGCTACACGTTTTTAATCAACCAGCCAAACACTTGCCTTAGCAGTATTCCCACTCTTCCATACAAGCCCTTGAATAAGCAGAAAAATGAACAAGTTTTCCCCCCCATCAGTCAGCACAGACAGGATAGGGAGCAAAGCACTAGCGTCACTCGAGGTGGGGTGGAAAGCTAAGTTCTGCAGCTTTCCACCCCACCGTCACTCTCCGGTATGAGGCGCCCCGCCCCCTAGTCATAGGAGCCCGTCAGCGGAGAGAAAGCAACGTGCAGGAGAGTCCCTTTACTTATAATAATAATAATATTATACAGTATTTATATACCGCCTTTCTCGGTCATTGGATTTCTCCTCCGACTTTAATACTTATGCACCATGGAACCCATCATCATTTGGTAATGCTAGTTATTGTCGGTGTAGAGGGCTGGTCTTCTCTTTTATGCCTCTTTGATCTTGGATCAACTTCCAACATCAGCATTCAAGCACAAGTTGCAAGAACAGCATCCCGCACCCAAGCACACCAACTTGGAAGCAGGTCTCACTGATGTCAACTGATGCATTTCTGAGTAAGCGTTCTAAAATTTAACAACACTGTGCTTAACAATTCACAGGATCTTTTTCTTAAGGACATGGAAGTATTTCACCCACAATTAACTTACTGTGCATGTTGAAAGTCCAGAATCTTCAGACGCTACTCTCAGACCATTTTCCAAAGATGACACCTTTGTCTCAGGAACATTGAGGACAATTTGGGGTGCTACATTGATAGCTCTGAATCTGCTTCTCCCAAGATGGACAGACTGTTGGGGAAAAAATGTCTTGTGAGCAGTCAAGTCTCAGGCTACTATTCCACGAGCAGTATGACACAAACATATACCTGTCCTTATAAGCAAACAGGATTTATTATAACATTGCAGCAAGAGAGATTCTAACTGCACTTACTGTTTTATGAGAGCACAAGGCAGTCGATTATTCCCAAGATTTGTTCACATTACTGTTATTGTAGCCAACACTGATTTCTAAAAGAGAGGTGCTGGGAAGCAAACTTTGATGGAAACTCTACAGAAGTGTGGAGTCACATGTCATTAACTCCGTGAGAGACTGCCATCAGTATTAATATATCATAGGTTTCAAGGCTGAGCCCTGAAGCTTGTAGCTATTGATCCCTCCACACAATTACATTCTTGGAGGACAAAAATATGTTGCAGGTAAGAGACAAAATTCTAGACAAAAGTACTGACTAGGATGACCTTAACCCAAAATTTCAAAAGGATCTCAGACCTGAAGGGTCCCTCATTTTGGACATTTGAAGTGCCACCTCATTGTCCACAGTGTATATCACTGCATATGAAACAAGGAGAGTCTGGGAGACTACCAACATCCAGCTGAGCTGAGATACACCTTCTGGAAACACTGTGACAAAGTCAAAGAGCAAAAGTGCCCCTGATTACCATAGTTTTCAACAAGTGTTAATTTTTAGAAAAAGAGATGCCAAGGCTCGTCTGACTGTGCATTATGAGCTGGAAGCCTTTTGCCCTTGCTGCCCCCGCATTTACTCAGTGCTGAGAAAAATGATTTGTAATGTACTTTCACTCACACACGTTTTTTAAAATTTGTTTTATAATTTTCAAGTTAGAAACCCACATACTTCCGGGTAAGACTACATCGTTTCCAAATACTTTATTACAAAAACCAGTTGTTACAAGTAACTTTACGTTTCACCCCTGACATTAGGGGCATCATCAGAAGTTTAACACTGTTGGAAAGTCACTCTACTTATACTCGTATTACCCGGTCTAATTAACATCAGGTGTCCTAACAGTGACCCGGATGTAAGCGTCAGCTGTCACCAGAGACAGTGATTCTCCCAAACCTTAACAGGCAACCCAGATAATCAAACTCTCTGCGCACGCTAATACACCAAGCATCTGCATTCTCTCCATTTTTTTCCCTACCCAGTCAAAAATACAGTTCACAATTGAAAAAGAAGTGGACAGAAAATTGCCCTTCTTGGATGTTCTAGTGCAGGGGTGGCCAACCTTCCACCATTAGGGCTACTGTGTTCTTAAGAGTTGTGTAGAAGACAGGATCTTGGCAGCTGCAAGTGCTGATGGTGTTGCTAAAGCAGCGGCACCTGCTGAAATGCCCCCACCTATGCAACCATTTAAAGGGCCAGCGTTCAAGTTGAAAGGTTGGCCACCACTGTTCTAGTGAATAGAAAAAGTGATGGTTCATTAGGATATCAGGTTTACCGTAAACCTACACATACCAACAGATATTTGCACAAAAATTCAAACCATCACCCCAGTCAAAAATACAGTCTAATTAACACCTTATTACATAGAGCAGAGAACATCAGTGAACCATCAGAAATTAGCAAAGAAAAAAGGTTGATAGGACAGGTCTTACAGGCCAATGGGTACAATCAAAAAGAAATAGACAGAATAGACAGAAGAAGGCAAATTAAGAGGCAACTCCAAGAGGTACAGTTAGAAAGAGGACGTGTGAGTTTACCATACATAAAAGGGACCACAGAGAAAATAGGCAGGCTTCTCCAGAAATTTAATATTAAGACTATTTTTACCCCTGCTACAAAAATAGGAAATCTACTGAGAAATCCAAAAGACCCTCTACACCCCTGGTCACATGCAGGAGTTTATAAAATTCCTTGCCAATGTGGGAAATGTTATATTGGCACAACCAAGAGAAGTCTGAACACCAGACTTAAGGAACATCAGCGTTACTTTAAATTAAAACAGAAAGAAAAATCAGCCTTGGTTGAACATGCCTTAGAATACAAGCATGATATCAAATTTGATCAGGCGAGGGTTATAGTTAAGACCAACCAATATCTCCCCAGACTTCACAGAGAATCCATAGAAATTTATAAACATATCCATTCAGTTAACAAAAAAGAGGAATCTCTGAAAGTAAGCAGTAGCTGGTTACCAGTCTTGAAAGATCTACAAATTAAGAGCAAGGGTTGATTAGGAGGTGTTATAACTGGTATTAAGGTATGAACTCGTGCATATGGTTATGCTTGAATCATTGTCTTTATGGTTGCTCAGGTTTTACTTTCCTATGTTTAGTTCGTGTGTATGTTGGCATATTTTAATTTTTCTCCTGCGCTTTTTATTTTTTATGATGTTTTTTAACTATAACTATTATAGTTATAGGCTGGGTTGATTGTACTGTATTTTATGTCATTGCACGCTGTCCTGTTACGTTCCCCCCCCTTTCTTTGATAGTCTTAGGTTTGATGTTTTGTGCGTTTCAGGGGATAGACGGGATGAGAGGGACAGAGTATGGTTCGCGGAGTAGAAAGTTTTGAAGCCGCTCATTTCCCTGCAGATACGTGAGGGTTGCTGTAGGAAAAAAAATGGAGAGAATGCAGATACTTGGTGTATTAGCGTGCGCAGAGAGTTTGATTATCTGGGTTGCCTGTTAAGGTTTGGGAGAATCACTGTCTCTGGTGACAGCTGACGCTTACATCCGGGTCACTGTTAGGACACCTGATGTTAATTAGACCGGGTAATACGAGTATAAGTAGAGTGACTTTCCAACAGTGTTAAACTTCTGATGATGCCCCTAATGTCAGGGGTGAAACATAGTTACTTGTAACATCTGGTTTTTGTAATAAAGTATTTGGAAATGATGTAGTCTTACCCGGAAGTATGTGGGTTTCTAACTCGAAAATATGGTCACATCGTGAAAGTCTACAATTGTATCTACTTGTTTTATAATGTACATATATTTTATTGTTGTAAGCCGCATTGGGTAGGGAGGGGAGGCACTCAGTGCCTGGCCATTCATACTACTGCATATGTTCCAAGTTTCAGTCCTTGTATTAACTAAAGATACGAGGCATTACAGAAAGATGAGACCCGATAATAACCTCATCTAAAGAAATTCAGCTTGAAGCATGAACTACAATTCCCAGCATGCAGCGTGCTCATTATTCACCATCCATCTTTGCGCAGATCGTCAACGACTGTGTACATATCTTACAAAAGACTGCATATCCCAGCATACCGCGCGCTGCCACTTAGGATATTAAAAGACCGGTGGTGCCAGCTAAGTTAAAGATGTTCTGTGGTGCTCGGTAGCCTTTACCGGACAGAGGACGATGTCATCGCTTACCCGTTTTCCTGACGCTGAGCTCCTCGGGATGAGATGGCTGGGCAAGGCCCGAAGGAGCCGCCTGCCCGCTAGACAGCCCGCAGTGACGGCTGCCGCCATCTTGTGGGAGGGTAGAGGAGGCGGGCGTGCGGCGCGCGAGTGTTTCTGGGACAACCTGTGATCATCCGGGGATTGGGAGGAAGGTTAGGTGCGCAGATGCTTTCAGAAGCCTGAGCAAAGTTGCTCAGTCAAAAAGTGCTTAGATATCATTTTCAAGCCTTTTTTCCCAGTGGGAGGAAAAGAAAAAGAGAGACTTGAAAATCATCCCTAGTTTTTGACTGAGCCACATTTGTTCAGCCTGAGAGGGCGACCAAAATGAGCAGAAAACGAGCACCTTTCCTATTGAGGTACCCTAGGTTATGGTTATGATTTTGCAATACTACTAGGTAACACTACCCTAATCACAAGTAAAGCTCCTCTCCGATTCTGAAGTAGAGGCCTGTAACTGTGAGAACTATTACTCCAACTATTACTCCAATTCTTGCATTCCAGCACTAATCACGTAGAAGCAAGTGTCCTTGCACGTGCTGATCATGTACGCACATATGTAACTCTAATCAGAAAGTACAACCCCTCCTATGCAGACTCAGCCATGAACAAGCCATGCTTTGTGAAACTGGACATTACTGGACACTATTTCATAGATAAGCATATATGGAGGTGAGAAGGTGATAGGCTAGAAAACACCGCAAACAGGAGAAGAAATTGTTGATTATGCATGACGTTTAATTTGCTATAAAAGCTTTCAATGCCTCATGCTCAGGGCCTCAGTCTTTTGGAGCTGACTCCACTGGGGTCATTTGTTCCATGGAATAAACCTATCCTGAATTCTATTATCTGTTTGCTGTGCTGTTTATTGGACAACGTGGAGCCTGAATCCAGTACTACTTTATGGTGTACTACACTATGACTACTAGCTAGGCTATGAGATAAGGCTTCAGCGTTCAGAGCTGTTCAAATGGGGGGGGGAGGTGATTAAGGGAAGGAACTGATTATAAAAATTATGCATGGATTGCAGTGTTCCGTTTGATTTCAGTAAAAGATGTAACCAAGAGACATGAAGAGACTCAGACCAAAACAAGCATCATATACGGTAGTTTTGATGTTTGTCTGGTTGCAATTCCCATGTGCATATTTTCATCCATGGTTTATAGTTCCACGCAGTTAGTTACTAGGGTTCCTTTCCTCTCTTTCCCCCCCCCCCACTCCCCCTGATTACCATCTTTTCCACAATCTGGTTTGATTTTCCACCATCCTGAATAGCTTGGTATCATTTGCAAACTTGGACACCTAACTCCAGATCAGTTATGATGAACAAGTTTAAAAGCTCTGGTTCCAATACAGATTCTTGGAGAGACCCACTTCTTTCTTCCCTCCACTGACAATTGCACACTTATTCTTTCTCTCTGCTGGGTCGTTCCATGTCAAATCAACCAATGAAAAATCCATTTTGGAACTTGATGTCACGGATTTGGCTCATTTTTGGTACACTTGTACCTTACCATGAGATGTTTAAAAATTGTTTTGTTCAGATTTTTTTGTCCATCCGTTTTTGAGACATTGAATGTTCAAAATTGCCTAAAAATGCCAAAATTCACTTGTCACCATACCTTCAAACTCCATTTACAAGATACCGATGAAAGCTACAGAAATGGGACTGGTGTCATTTTAACACGTATGAATAGAGCTTTCATTTGATATACAACATAACACAATTGTGCATTTTCAAGAAATTCAAAAATATTCAAATACTATTAATTTTGAATTTTTGGAAAATTGAACTTTTTTAAAATTTCAAAAAAATCACACTTAAAGGTATATGTCTTATAGTCAATCATTCAAAATTTCAAGATTGTATCTCAATGGTATCATACAAAAATTAAATTTTCTTGTTGGCAGTGACCAGGAATTAAACCCCTTAAGTCCATTTTTCTACAGTTTACATTGATAAAATTATGTGGTAAACTGAAATGAATCCAAAAATTTATAACAGGACTTATAGAGATATATTTATAGAGAATAAATTCACTTTCTATTCTTTTACAGGATCAGCTTTTTGGTAAAACTATCAAAATCATGAGCTTTTTTACTTCTGATCATAGTTTTAAAATTTTCCTTTAGTTGCTGAATAATTTCTGAATCAGCACAGTGACATTTTTCCTCATCTAAATCATCTTCAGAAATAAAAATAATAATAATTCTTTCTAGGTTCTTTTAATCTTCCCCATCTTTTCTTTGCACTTCAGATACTTTCTTCTTGCACACCGGAGACTCACCAAGGGAGGTCAAAGAGGCATTTAAGTGGCTTAAATCTGTATCAGGGTCCATATACTCAGACTCCTTAATATGACTAAGACCAGGAATCTCATAATTCTCAGGAGGAATTTCCTTTTCAAGTATATTGTTTTCCATCTGACAAGGCTTCTCTTCATGTGTGGTTTGATTTCACTATTTAGTGAAACCATCCAATCAGTTACTTTCCTCAAGTCTTTACTAACCCAGTGCCCCCCTTTTTTAAAAAAAAAGGGCTGCAACAGTTTTTTTACCACTTATTCTCCTCCATATTTCAAATCATGTAATTATCAAATAGTTAATGAATTAAACTTAATAAAGACTAATAAAGCAGCTTCACAACAAAAATGTCCTAGAAAGCTTCACTAAAAACACAACGTCCGAACACACTTAAATGCCTCTTTGACCTCCCTTGGTGAGTCTCCGGTGTGCAAGAAGAAAGTATCTAAAGTGCAAAAGTATCTAAAGGACAATCCCGGTTCGGGAGCCCAAATCCCGAGCTCCCGGCCAGTCTCCTGTTTGTCCCAGCCATCCAGGACTCCCCCCCTGCAGCACCGCTGCGTCTTTCTCTTCTTTGTTCCAGTTAACTCGGACGCTTTCCGAGTGCTTCTAGCCTCGCGTGCCTGGAAGCACTCGGAAACACCACCAACAAACAGCCACCAGAAAAGACACTGTGCTGGGATGAAAGGGGTGGCAGTTGCTCTCCCCCTGCTAAATAAAAGAGGAGCACCAGTTGAAAAAGTGCCTCTTGCCTTAGCAAGAGGACTGTATTCTAAGAGTTCTTAGAATTACTGAGTTCGTTGACAGTTTGGTTCCGGGCAGTTACTCCTCCAACTGTTCTAAAGCTAATTTACATCAACTCTGCCTGTTGGATTAAGTGAGGTGAATAATCCATGCCAGGCTACCATCTCTCCACCAGTGAGAGGTGAGGTGAAATCTTCATGATAAATTCACTGTTTCTATTACAAGAAGGTCCTACACATCTTTACTCAGAGGTAGCTGCCACTAGAGTTAGTAGAACTTACTCCTGGGTAGGTGTACATAGAATTGTAATCTTAACATAATATATAGAATTGTAATTTAAATTAATCGCCCACAAGATCCCAAGCCAGGACCCCACACAGTTTGAAGGACTTTTCTTTTTCAACAAAGGAGATGAAGATTCAGGCCAGTCTGGAAACACCATCTTCAAGTTTGAAAGCCTTTGCTCAAATCCCTGATGAGCAGATACCCTCTCAAATAGCTTATTGGTGAGAGAAATGCACTATGCACTTGTTTGGGGTACTAGGAATGTATTGTTGCCCAGTATTTCAGGGTTCAGCCTGGTGTTCAGTATAGATTCTTGGTCTCAGCCCTAGTGTGCACTACTAGCTCAATTCAAGAACTGTTTGTTGGTCATGGAAGGGGCACTTTGAGCATAGCTTTTCTTCTTGGTGGCATTATAAATGGGAGCAAGCTGTGCATGCTGAAAGATTATTATGGGTTCTCATTTATGATCCATGCTTCTTAATAGAGATGGAAGTCTAGAGAAGAAATAGGAGCAAAAAGAGAGCAAACCATACTGGAAAGGACACGTACATTTAAGGACAATAGGTGCACAACAGGCACATAGGAAGCTGCTTTGTACTTTGTACTTTGAGTCAGACCACTGGTCCATCTAGCTCAGTTTAGCACTACTACCTGATGGTGTCTCTCCAAGGTTTATGACAGGAATTTTTCTCTCCTCTATCTGGGGATGTCTGGCAAGGGATTGAACATGGAGAGACACCATGAATGCAAAGCAGATGCTCTATCAGAGCTTTGGCCCTTCCCCTAAAATGGAATATGGGGTATGGGTATGGAAACCAAGAAGGGGTTGGATGGCTTGATGAAGAAGGATCATAAAAGCACATGTGTGAGGCAACAAACTATCTTTGGAACACCAGCCAACTGCCTATGTCCGACTGTGAATGATTGCAGCCATGCATAAATCTACAATAGAAGGCTGTGGAAGGAAATTGCACTTTATGACAATATTTTGGTAACAGTCATAAGGGACTGTAAAATAAATTGTGGAGGAGAGGCACACACTGGAGATGAGTGCCTGAAAAAGCAGGAATGTGCAGCCCTATGAGGAAAGCCAAGAACTACCTGCAAGTTCAAGTCCTGCAAGCTAGTCTTTTCCCCAGAATAGCCAACCAATGGCAATGCAGCCACACTTATGATGTCACTTGCTAGCAGTTGAGCAAGGCAGAATGTTTGGAGGTGGGCAAGTCAAAGAGGACATACTGGTAACACAAAGATAGCAGTTTGATTAGCAAGCTAAACCATGGATTCTTTAGTTAGTACAATATATTGAAAGACTCAGGTCATCGTTTGGATCTAAATTCTGCTTAATGCAAACCATGGACTGGGCCAATACCACAACTTTTAAATCCTAATTATTGGTTAAAAGTCAACAAAAGAGAAAATGTCTGATATATAACGATAAATGCAAGAATGTTTTATTACGTATTTATTCATAGATCTACAGAGCAATGGATTTGAGTCATGATTTTGATGAATTAACTCAATCTTCTGACATACCTGCAGAGGATATTAGGTTGCATAATTCATTGTATGGGAAATCTGTTAGGTTGACAGATCAGCTTAGTTTGAATAGCAAAGGTAAGAACATTGCTCATTATCAAATACTTTTAAAAAAAATATGGTTCTATAAATCATCGGAATATATGAAAACTTCTTGGAGATCTGCTGATAAGAGAATATATTCATGCTTTTAGTAATAATGCAAGTTCTATATTTTCCTGTGTGGGGAAAAAGTGACCAACTAAGGATATAGTTGTGAATTAAACTATTGCATGTTACTAATAGGCTATCAGTGATTGGAGACATGACGCTGTATTCCAGCATACTGAATTATTGACTAGCAATGCACTCCCAATGCTCTGCAGGCGGAAAGTTAGGCAGGATCAGGCTGTCAGTCTGCCCTCTCTCCTGCTAATTCCCTATTCCCCTTCTTCTCAATCAGGCCCAAGTGAATCCACTTAGGTGAGGAACATTGTTACCTGGTGCCTGTGCCAAGTGCTCACAGAATCAGGACTGGCCCTAGTAGGCCAGGTGTGGGGTTGGGCTCCCCCAGGTGGAACACCCGTCTCCTCAGGGGTTGGGAGGCCAACCCTGCCCAGTCTCCACAGTGTTCAATAGGTTCGAAACAGTTCCTTTTGTTGGATAAGCCTTAACCCGGTATCAAATGAAAAAAGAGCCACATTTTTAGCAACATTCCACTGTAATGATTGAATTTGACAAAGCAATTCCATGTTCTTGGCATCTCTTAAGTATGTGAGATCTGGGACCAATAGAGACCGCCACTATTTGTAGAGGAGAGGTTTATAGCAGTTTGTTGTATTTTTTCCCTCTATTTTGTCCAACAAAGATTATAATGAATTAATCCTGCTGTCTGCATGCAGTGAAAGACAGATATGTAGCTGCTTTGCACTAAAACTTTGTGTTGGACCTGCTTCTACTGCACAATTAGCTCACTGAGGTCATTAGCTGCAAATGGAAATAGCCCCAATATGCTATATAAATGTACTATTTCTTTGAAAGTTCTTGTGTGTGCAGCGATTTTCCCATTTGCTGCAGACAATTCATGAGCATCAAAATTTCAGCGGATGGGGAAGTCTGAACTTACCCGAGGTTTCAGAGCGTGTGTGAATCATTGTGTTGAATTTCCAAATATAAAAAATAATGATATGCAGAGTTCATTTTGATTGCATTTTGAGGAGAAATTCTGGACAAATATATTAAGAAAACTTTTTTTCCAAAGCAGATACTGTAGAACTTCTAAACATTCAAAATAAATTTTATGAGTGTAGACGCTTACTTGAATATGAAAAGGGGCGTTACACTCAGCTCCTTGGAAAAGTAAAAAAACTTAACAATGAAAATAAAGAACAGCAGAGAATGATGGGAGAAATGAGAGAAATGAAATCGACGCTGGATCATCAGAAAGTGGAATTGAAAAGTGATATCAGGAATCTTAAGTGAGAACCCAATTACAGTAAAACTTTTATATAGTATTGTAAAAAAAATTCTAGATAGGATGATGAAAGTAAATGAAATCAGGAATATTTATTAATAGTTACAAAAAAGGTAATTTTTATAAAGGTAATTGAATTAATTTTGATATTATTATATGTGTTTGTGACCTGCTCTGAGGACTAATACATACACATTTTTAAAATAAATCCAGATTTTTCAAGGCCTACATCAAATTATTTCTATCTAAAGCTGGTGATTTTAAAATGAATACCTTCTCACTAACTGTAGACGTTATATATATATATATTATTTATTTATTTATTTATTTATTTTCACATTTTTATACCACCCTTCCTCCAAGGAGCTCAGAGTGGTGTACATATTTCCTCCCCTCCTTTTTGTCCTCACAACAACCCTGTGAGGTAGGTGGGGCTGAGAGATAGTGACTGGCCCAAGGTAACCCAGGAAGCTTCGTGGCTGAGCGGGGATTTGAACCTGGATCTTCCAGGTCTAAGTCCGACTCCCAAACCACTACACCATCCTGGCTAAATGCATATGGCTAATGGCATAAATGCATTATGATGCATTTCCAACGTGTAGGCTTACCATATTTTGAGGTGCCCAAACCGGGGCACCCCCTTTTTTTTCCCCGCCAGAATTTTTAAAAAATATTTCCATGCCTTTCTTCTTCTTCTTCTTCTTCTTCTTCTTCTTCTTCTTCTTCTTCTGTGGGCACAAAGCACCTGCTTGCCACCCATGAGGGTGTCCAATTTTTTTTCAATTTAATTAATTATTTAACCCCCCTTTTGCCCCCACGTGCCTTTTTTGCTGCTGCCGCTGCCGCTGCCCAAGCTCGATTCCTGGCTGGCCAGCTGCATCGGGCCAGCCAGGATTCCCCTGTGGGGTCAACTACCCTCTCCTGCAGCCGCAGCCGCTGCTTCCAGGATTTTAAAAGTGTTAAAACTTTTCCTGTGCAACGCCATCTTGGATCTCACAAGATTTCGTGAGATCCAAGATGGCATCTCACTCGCACAGGAAAAGTTTTAACATTTTTAAAATTGTGGAAGCAGCAGTGGCGGTGGCCCCAGAAAACCAGGAGTGCCCTGGTAGCCGGGACCAGGTAGGGACCAGGCCCTGGAAACTGGGGCAGTTCCGCTTTTTCTGGGACAGATGGTAAGCCTACCAACGTTCTCCAACTTTAGGCCTATTAAAGCTTCCTGACTATGCAGAGGTGATCAGGATTGTTTGCCTGCTCCACCATTCCTTTTGACACACTTGTCCCATTCCCAGTGTCAGCACATTAGAAGCTCATGTGCTTTCAAAGGGACCTATGCGTATAGAACCAAACGGTGCTGGAACATAGGAAGCTGCCTTACACCGAGTCATACCAAAGGTCAGTCTAACTCAGTATTCTTGCCACTGACTGGCATCAGCTCTCCAGGGTTTCAGATGGGAATTTTTCTCTGCCCTACCTGGAGTTGCCAAGGATGAAACCTGACACCTTCTGCATGCAAAGCAGGTGCTCTGCCACTGAGCTGTGGCCTCTCCTATTCCTTTCAATCTTATGGTGTACAGATTGTGCTATTGAGGCTACTTATATTGGGCTCGGATGATCTGCCTGAGGCCAGGCAAACAAAGGCAACCTGAATACTCTCACTACAAATGTAAGGTTTGCTTGTATATACCTTCACAAGCATCTTCTTAAAATCGTTGAATCCTAGGTTTTCTTTGAAACAAGAGGAGGAAAGGAGGCTGTGTGCTGAAATGCTATATAAGAAAAACAAAGAACAATTAAAGAAGAAGGAAGAGCAATACGCTAAAGAGATGGAGGAAAAACAGCACCTTGAATTAATGGTATGAACTCTGGAAACGGAGAAATTGAGAGATGGCATAGAGCTGAAAACTCACCTGAAAAAGGTTGGATTAAATTATCAAACACAAAAATCGTTACCGTTGGTTTGAAAATACATTAGAAGTTGCAATCAAATATAATACAAAAACATTGTATTGTATTTGATATTTACTTTGTATTAGACAGTTTTTATTTACATTGGGTGACATCAATTTTGGGGGTGATACCACGGCCGCTGCGCCCTGCCGCGCTGCCTAGGCTCAGCGCTGTAGTCTTCTTTGGCTGCTCCAAGTTGCTTCTTTGTGTTCTCACAAGGAAAGCGTTCTTGCAAAAATGGCTGAGCAAGGGTGTCACCTTGGCAAAGGTGACACCCCCTTGGTTCAGTGGCTCCGCCTCCAAACTGAAGCCGAGTTGCGTCTTTGCGAAGATGCGACTCAGCTTTGGCACAGAGGAGAAGCCATTGAGGGCTCGCACAGTTTGAAGCAAGCTAACGTGTCTTTGTGCTCATCTTCATGTTGTCTTTGTGTCCTGCTGAACTGGAAGTAATTTGCGGTGACGTGATGATGTCATCACGTTGCCACAAATTACTTCTGTTTCAGCGATTTCTTCCGGGTTCCTGCACCCTGTGACACCCAGGTAAGTGATGCCGCTGGTGCTATATGCCAGTGTTTCTCAAACTGTGGGTCGGGACCCACTTGGTGGGTCGGGACCTGATTTCTGATGGGTTCCTGGTGATGGAAAGATCAGATAAGTAATTGCCTCAAGCTCTGGTGCTATCCATTTCTGCAGTTCATCAATTGTTGATTATATTACTATAGTTTTTTTGTATCACAAACTTTATATGGAAACTGCTAATTTAGTCTGCAGTGCAGAAAAGATAAATATGTTTTTGATTCCTTATTAATTAGATGCAAGATGCCACCACAAGATTTTTTTCATCATTAAATGCACATAGTGTTATTAGACATAAATATTGAAGTCACAATATTGCAAATATTCTTTTTTCTATTAACATTTTAATATGTTTTAAGGCAAGTACAAAAATAATCAATAGAAGAAAGATTTCCAGTTACAGTTACTGTAGAACTGTCATGGGAATTAAAGAAATCTTTGTTAATTCATTGTATGAGTTCTACAGCCCAGTCCTATCCAGAGAGGGAGCACTGGATGCAGGGCTGCCATCACACCAATGCACCTTCCTAGTGGAGGGGCCGGGAAGCGGTGGGAAGGGAAATGCTTATCCTATGGGACTTCTCTGTGCCTGGCATAGCTCTGAGAAGCCTGCTGAGGACGTGTTTGGCTTGGGACCTTTCCTGCCTCTGCCTGGATAATTCTGCCAGTGGCCTCGCCACACCACACTTCCAGTTGCACGAGGCTTTCTGGCTGCTGCACCAGCGGCCGTGTAGCAGCCACTGGTGGAGGGGCTGCCACAACAACAGGGCTATCGTTGCGCTGGCATACCTCACAGTACACTGCCACTTCTGGCCCATAGGATTGGGCCATTATTCTATTTAGGCTGCAGTCCTATACACATATACTTAAGAATAATTATCTCTGAACACAGTGGGACTTCTGTGTAAACATGGGATTGCACTGTTAATTGACTAATAGCAAAATCCTATTCACGTCTATTCAGAAGCAAGTCCCGCAGAATCCAGTGGGACTTACTCCCAGGTAAGTATGCATAGGATTGCAGCCTAATTCTTTGATTAATACTGCATTGATTTGCAAATGAGAAAAAGCTAGAATAGTAAAGAAAAAGCATTATGTATTAGAAAAGGCCTCATCTTAGAAGAGGTATTTCCCCTTTTCCCATGCAGAAGGAAATTCCTCATTTCAGACTGCGCTTCCCACTTGCAGTATTTATAAGTCCTTGTATTAAAAAAAATCATGTTTAAAATCAGCTGCCCAATTAATTGAGGGCACCTCTTTAGTCAAAATATTTCAATTGATTAATCCAGCCAATTAGATACTGAGGTGCTCGGCCTTCAAAGCCCGAAAACCGGTGAACTTGATAAGTTCCAGACACGCCGCTGGCAAAAAGCTGTGAAAGCCTCCAGGAGGAGAGATAAGAGCCTCCAGCTGCATCGGTCGAGTGTGGGAGGCGCCAGCCAGCAGAATTGTCAGACTGTAAAAAGGATACCACCTGGAAAGTAGCCGTTCATGAAAGATTGGACATTTATATATATATATTGTAAAAAATACCCAAGGGGGGTTAGGACAGCCTGCCCATGTACACCGCCTTGGATTAAAGTTGGAGGAGAAATCCAATGACCAAGAAAGGTGGTATATAAATACTGTATATTATTATTATTATTATTATTATTATTATTATTATCCCATCTCTCCCTAAATTTCTAACCAGCTCTGCAGTATGTGGAGCTGTATAATCTTGTGCAAATATTTAGTTTTTATATGGGTTTTGTTGATTCTGGTACTGAAACTCCTGTGCAGCAATACAGCTGCACCGGCACAGCCTCTGCTGTATCCCGCAGGGTAAGCCCCAGCAGTGGCTATGGGTTAACTCGGACCTGCACCAGTGATATTACTGGCACAAGTCCATGTTAATCCGTGCAGGTGGATCAGGCCCAGGAAGGGGGTTTGGATCCGTGCAGGTGGATCAGGCCCAGGAAGGGGGTTTGGATTCGGCAGATGCCACTGCCGAACCCACACCCTTCCCACGCCTGATCCGCTCATCCTCGTCCCATCTCCTCCCCATTCCACCACCACCCCGCCCTGTTCCACCCCTGCCCCTGCCCCATTCCACTCCCTGTGCCAGGCTTACTTGCTCCAGCAGGCCTCCTGGCATCCACAGGCGCATGTAGGAAGGCTCTGGCCTTCAGAGCTGCTTGACGGCAGCCTGCACTGGCAGAACGTAGGTGTTCTGCCGGCGCTAGTCATGGATAGGATTGGGCCGTTAGTTATCTGTCTTGTTTGTTTGTTTTTTGGTTTATTCAGGTACAAGAATTGTCTCACCAACTGAAGATTGAATCAGCAAGATGTACTCAGTTGGAATCTGCGAATTGTGATCTAAAAACTAATCTCAAATATCACATACACAATCATCTGGTGAATCAGAACCAAATAGAAGAATACAAGAAATACACTGATGAAAGAGCTAGGCAAGAAATAAATAAAACACTGGAAAAAGTCAATTTGTTTTTGCAGGTAAACTGACACATTATTTATTGCAACTCCATAGTTGAAATAACTTGCTACATTTATTCAACAGATTACTGAATCTAACTGATGTGGCCACTATTTATCACTCTGATTAATACTTTAATGTTTGAAATTTGATAGAAATGATTAAAATGATTAAAATTTGATTTTCACCCTAATAGTACTGTATGTCGTATGTTTCAGACACAGGCAGCCTCACAAGAAAACTTGGAGCAGATAAGAGCTGCTCATATTACTTCCCTGAGAACCCTGGAGGATAGAATCAGAAACCTAGAATCTGAGCTGGCCCAACTGAAAAGCAGCCAGCAAGACATTTTTCAAAAAGAGTCCACATACATGGAATTAGAAACATATAAGAGGCTGTACTCAAAGGCACAGAAACAGAGAGAGTCCTTGGGAAGCGAATTAGATCGGTAAGTCAAAGGCCTTGTTGGGACAGACAGTACAACCCTCCTCCTTGTGACAATCCTCTGCAGTTTTTTACACATCACATTTAGATCAATGTCCAGCACGAAAAGCAAAACAATCCTTTGGCTCTGTAATGTGATGAATCAGGTCAAGTAAACCCCCTTTGTCCTACAGCACTCAGCAGAGATGTTTCAAAAGTTATGACGATAGCCATTGCAGGCATTCCATTTTCTCTTAGATGCTGGGAACTAGAAATTGCTTGAAATAAAAGCTGGCTTTCAGGAACATCTTTGAAGCGACCTTTTGAGAATCCACTGTTTAACTGACAGCATAGAAACTCCTTTTAATATCATCATGCTCCCAAAATGATAAATGCTAAGATATTCTGAATGCCTCAAGGTTCACCTTCATTGTTGTCATTCCTTCTAATTTCAAACTTGAATGGCCCTATCAGTTTGAAAGTGATATGGAGTACCTAAACATTAAATGAGATACTGACCTTTGCATACTTAGGGGATATCTCATGTATTCACAAGCATATTAGTTTAATACACACACCTGCATGCAGTTTCAAACCTCTAGTTTGACATGGGTTTATCATCAGTACATTACAGAATTTCTGGAATGTTGATGCTAGAAAGACAAAAATTGGGGCCAGGGTGAGGGATTTGGCTTGATTAATCCCCTAACATCTTCAAGTACCCTGGACAAAGGATATGGGCTGGGGTGATCCACACCATGAGGCTAAAACACTCTCCTTCCCACACTATGAGGAGATTTCCAGAGGGATGAAAGCAAAACCTTTTCTTTCCCACCCTCCAAAAGCTCCCCTCACTCACTTCCTCTATCTAAATAGAAACTGCTGGGCCCTGAGCTCTTTAGCACTATAGTGGGAAGGGGATGCTTCAAAACAGTGGGAGAGAAAAAGGGTGTCCTCCTTTGACCCCTTCCCACATGAACCTCAGACTGCTATAAAGTTTCTGTTCCCAGTTGACTGACACCCTGAATAGAAGCACTCCTGGTTGAGTTAGGGGATATGCTGCAACCTTTTGTTGCTTCTTGTTCACTTGCTCCTTCTAATATTCAACTGGTGGTCCTAGGCAGAAAACATGAGAGAGGGGATGGAGGTGACTTCCAACAGGTGGAAGAAATACTAGTTTAAAGAACCACGCACCACAAAAATTCTGATAAGGACTGAACAAACATATTGCACTTCAGGAGGTATAGAATACTAGGATGTTGGTTGGAGAGAGTTAAAAAGGAAAACTGGAATTACACAGGAAAATTGGCCTGATTGAGGCTGTAGCAGTTTATGGTGTCCTGGTAATTAGGCTCAGGTGATGCGCACCTCTTGGACCACATTCCTCCCACCCTCAGCCCCTCTGCTTTTTCCCCAGGATAATTAATATAAGCTTTTAAGGACTCTCATCACATTGAAACTAAGAGTCTTTGGGGGATGCTATTGATTAGAACGGGGGGGGGGGGGGAGAGAAGCATAAGGGTTGGATTTGGACGTGTTCTGGAAGGGGAAGTGAAATTGGAGTTGATTTCCTCCCCTTTTCAATATACAACATGGAGCAAGAGGAAAATACTCCCCACTCAGCAATGTACTACTCAAGATTGGGACTAGAGGAGCAATTTTCTTCTTGCATGGGTGGCCTCAAATCTCAGCAATTCATACTATAGATGCAATTGCATCATAGCATGAGACTGAGTTCAGGGTTAGGTGAAGAAACTATATTTCATTTCCTAGATTTTCCCTTTCCTGTTTCTCCCTCCACAGTTGTTGACCGGGGGTATGAGTGGGAGGGAAACATTCCGGCTGAAGCAAAAGCAGATGTCTGCCTTTGCCTGCCTCAGGGCCAGCCCAAGACCTTCTGATGCCAGAGTCAGCATGCCAAATGCTGCCCCCCCTTACCTGATGATGTGCCAGCCAGGGCCTCTGAGATGAATTTTATCAGGGGGTACAAAGTTTATTTTGGGCCCCTTCTCAAAGAGGGAGAGGGCAAAACAAGGCAGGTGGAAGGCAGCAACAACCAGAAAGGTCTCCAGAGCCCAGGCTTCCCACTATGGCACCCAGGTCTACCTGCCTGGTAGACCTGGCCTTCCGGTTGGCCCGACCTCTGTCTTTCACTTTCCATGAGGCCAGCTGAGATCCCAGGAAATTTCTGGGGGCCCTCCTTTGGTTCCTGGGCCCCCTTTTTGACCTTGGGACTGGGTACAATTTACCCCCGTTACCACCTTCTCATGGGCCCTGGTCCCAGCCTCTGCCCTTTCCACTCACCAATATGCTAGTTCAGCTCTCTCCTCCCCTCCACACTTTCTCTTCCTCTCCCTTTTCCAGTCCAGGGAGTGGAAGGGGAGCAGGAGCAATGGGGGCAAGTAGGAGTATAGAGATAAGAGCCCCACACCAATCTGCTACCCGAGGCTGCCACTTCAGTTGGTCTCATTAATAAGCTGGCCCTGGCCTGCCTCTCTCACTTATTTCAATGTTAATAGTGTCTGTCTGCATACTTAAAAGACTCCCTAGGCATGTAAAAAAAACCTTTATGATTTAAAAGGTAGGGGTGGGGAAAATGGCCTGATGCAGACTAAACATGCTGAGCTTAGTGGTCTTTGGAAGCCACAGAATGTCAAGGATAGCAAGTATTCATTGGGAGAGGGGGAAGGAACGTGGGGAGAGAAAATTCAAATTGGCATCTTCAAATACCTTCCATGGCTTCAAATGTCCTGGAGGTAGAGAGTAGGGTCAGGATGATGTGCTCCATCAGGTTAATAATTCTTTTCCCTCCCCCCCCCCCTAGAGAAATTTCAGGAAGGAGGAATGAATAAAAAGAAGCCACTTTTTCCATTTCCACTCTCCAGAAACCTTCCCCTCCCCAGCTATATAGCCATCTCAAGCACTCAGGTGAAGAGCTGGCTGACAGCTCTGAACTTGAGCCCTATAGAGCTTATATAGAATGTCTGCAGGGAAAATTTTCAGGATGGGGGGAGGAGGTGGCCTTTTTCTTTTTCTTTTCCCTCCTGAAACTTATCATTCCCCCTCCCCCCCCCAAAAAAAAACCCCAAACAGCTCTATGTGGCGCTTGTTCCAGGCTAGCGAAGCCCTCAGTAGAAACACTCCTGCTGGGAGCTGATGCCACAACCTGTTATAGGTTTATACTTATTATCAACTAATATGTAGCCATTAATTTAAGATTATCAGCTAGTTTACTATAAACCTGCTACTGATTTTTTTACAGAGTTAATGAGGAGTTAGCAGAAGCCAATGCCAAGTTCCTTCATGAGCGTCAGAGGAAGAATTCTTTACTTGCCAACGGCTTTGTGAGTGGAAGCTTTTCCGCAAGTCCAGTGGAAGCAGTTCAGCCAGGGCATTCTGGGGTGGATCAGGGTGGGCTGGGGGCTGATATTGGCAGGAGCAGTGCCATCAATATCCTATGGCCCCTTTTTAGTCTCAACATGCCCCCTTGGGCCCACTCAGACATGCTCTAGCCAAGGGCTGGTGCAGATCCAATAGGCCTATTGGGGGCCATAGCATGGTGGAGTAGGTAAGTAAAAAATTATTTTAGGAGTAGGTAAGTAAAAAAATTTTTTTACTTAACTCTCTGCCACTTCACAGTCAGCCGGTCTAAAGCATGCAGCAAAGACTGTGCTGGTGCTGCTGCTGCTGCTGCACACAATTGGCCAGCTGACGATAGGACTGGGCTGTTAAATATGTAACAGGCTCAACCTTCCCTGTTTCCCAAGTAGTTTTTAATAAGAAACTGGGACAGACCCTTGCCCTCCCAAATTTCACTTTAATATCAATAATCAAAATTTCCTTATGTTTTCATATAGCATATATACACATAGTATATATTGGTTATGATGACTTCAGTGGCTTTCAGCTATAGATTTGGAAGGTAGTGAGGTACCGAGACTACGTAGGTACTATATTTGGGGATATATCCCATCCCTTAGAGCACACAGGAGTCCAGCTTACAGCTTTCTCTCTTTGGAAAAGGGGGTAGATGGTTTATATGGTTACTGATTCTTAAACTTCATACAACGTTTCAGTACCTCAGTGTCTCACTGTACACAGATAGCTTAAGCTTAGGTAAAGGTAAAGGTGACCCCTGACAATTAAGTCCAGTCGTGTCCGACTCTAGGGTGTGGTGCTCATCCCCATTTCAAAGCTGAAAAGCCAGCGTTGTCCGAAGACGCCTCCGTGGTCATGTGGCCGGCATGACTCTCCTTGCCGCAGCGCGTAGCTTGCAGCTGGAACACGGAGCGCTGTTTACCTTCCCGCAAGCGGTACCTATTTATCTACTCGCATTAACAAGCTTTGGAACTGATAGGTTGGCAGGAGCTGGCCAAGCAACGAGAGCTCACCCCGTTGCAGATTTGAACTGCCGACCTTTCAATCGACAGCTCATGGTTCAGCGGTTTAACCCACTGCGCCACCCGCTGGCCTACAGCTTAAGCTTAGATAGTCACAATCTAACTAATGAAGAGAGCTTGACAGCTACCCATTCAGAGCACTTACTTCTGCTTGTTACAGAAAGAACTTCCTATTGCACTGTAGCTGTCAGAGTTAGGTGCCATAAACACCCTGGGAGTATGTAGCTGCCAGCACCTCAAACTTCCCTTCAGAGTACTATCCCCCAGATAGACTGGACTACAGAATATGATTTTCTTCACCAAAAGTTGTCCCCAATATAGCCTGGCCTTATACACAGTGATAGACTATCTTGAGAGTCCATCTCTGACAGTTGTGTGCTTCCTTGACTCCAGCTTTCACACAGCTGCAGCAGAGTTGAACTCCCACTTCAGCTACACACCAACTTCTCCCAACTCTCACTGAAATTCTGTTGTGTTTTTTTTCCTCTCCCTTTTCTCTGCTGATCTTTTTCTCCCTTCCCACCATGGGGCCTTGAATGCATGTGTCTGATTGGCTACTCTCAAGCCCTATACATTTCCTCACTGTGAGGGAGGTGATCGCCTTAACCATTTCAGCCAGGCTGGACGTGGCCCTGTCTGTCAACCAGGAGGATTCATCAACCCAAATGCGACCACATTATCTTCGCAAAATAGCTTGGAAACTTACTTGACAAAGGTCAGTAACTGTGCATGTTGTCCTGTACTTACTGTAATTTTAGGCCACAGTCACACAAATAGTGACTTCCTTTCCATAAACACATTTCAAGTCCTTAACATTCTTGAGGATTGTGCTGTTGATACTAAGGTTGAACTTGAAATGAGGAAGGGACAGAAGTACAATGTCTCTCTAAATATAATAACATCCTAACTCTTCCACTATTTATTTAAGTAAGCATTGCAGAAGTGGGGCCCATAATGCTCTTTATTTATGTTATTTTGAATCCAACCGAGTGTTTATTTTAAGGGTGTACTTTGTCCCTGTAGTGTAAAACTTATGGCCCAATCCAAAGGTCCTGCTGCACCGCTAGAACTCGTGTTCCAGCGGTGCAGTATGCTTTATGGTGGTCACAAAACACGACAGATCATCCTGCACAGCTGGGCCACCGCTGCAAGGCACCCCCCAGCACCACCATCCGGGACCTATTTGCCAAGTAGAAGCCGAACCACCGCAACACGGTGCCCCTGACCCCCAGCTCGGCCAAATGGCCCAGAAGGACACCATGGTCGATAGTGTCGAAAGCCGCTGAGAGGTCCAGCAGAACCAACAGGGACGCACTCCCCCTGTCCAGTCCTCGGCGTAGCTCATCCACCAAGGCTGTTTCCGTCCCAAAGCCTGGCCTGAAACCAGATTGAAAGGGATCTAGATAATCCGCTTCATCCAGGACCCTCTGGAATTGCGACGCCACCACCCGCTCAATTACCTTGCTCAAAAACAGACAAGCAGCTCTAAACTGTGGTTTGCCTGTTGTAAATCTGGAAGCTCAAGTTATGATGTCATTTTTCAGCTATGGATAACACAACCCATGGTTTCACACTACATCTGAATCTGGCTCAAATCTTTGTCTTTCTCTCTATAAGAAATTGATTGTGAATAAATACATACTTGTTCAAGGCAAACTGAAGGAAGACAGTATCATAATAGAGATGAAATACTGGATCCAATGTGAAATTTTCTATGATGTTTACATCTTGTAATTGATAACTTAAGTTTACATATTTTATTGTTCATAAAATTTCAACCATAATCTAAATGTATGCAAATGTATTTCAGATGCAATTGGAACTCGAAGAAAATACTACCAGAGAATTAGACCAAGGTACATTAGCAAATAGCATGCTAGCAGTTGCAAACTCAGCCATATATATAATCCTTGTTACAAAGTGAAGGCATTAATGGTATTTGAAACTCTTAGGCCAATTTCCCCCCACATTTTATACCACATTTTATCTTTCAGTTGTTTCCAAATTAAGTGCAGTGATAATAAAAACCCTTACCAAAGGGCTCTGTTTATTATTAACATAACTGGAGAGAGAGAGAGATCACGTTTGTTTTTCTATATCAGTGATGGTGAACCTTTTGGGCTTGGTGTGTCAACATTTTTGAAAATGCCTAACTTGACTCTGCTGGTGTGTCCCCCCCCCCCGAACGTTTAATAGTACCTTTACTATTGCTACTTTTAATAGTAATTTTGAATTGAACTGAAAACATATAGAACACATTACATTTTATTTAACATGGTATTTTAGTTAATATTGCATTGTATTTAACATGGATGGCATTTTAAAGGGGTTGTGGATGGTGGGTACTACACAGAGAGAGGGGGGAAAGCTGGAAGCAGAGATTACCAAATGTACAACGAAAATTAGTGTCTACCCAGGGCTACCTTTGCATCCCTTTCTTTCCAAACGATCTCTCTACTCTCTCTCCCCCCCCTACACACACACACACACACACACACACTCCGGACTCTTGCAAGTGATTTTGAGCACCACGGTGAGGGAGGAGCAGGAGCCAGGGAAGCATTGCAGAAGAAACTCTGGAGGGGTGTGTGTATGCTTTTTGTTAGTTCGTTTCACAGCCTCTTGCTCGACTTGTCTGTTCTCCCCTCGTGCTTTCCCACCCTCGTTTTGAGGCATTTTTCACACTTAAATGAGGCAAGGGCTGTGTGAGGTGTGGTGTGGGGGAAGAGACTGGATTGAATTGGGGGTGGGGATGAAAACCGCTGAGTGGGGGGTGGGGAAGCTGGAAGCACAGATTGCCGAATGTAACCCCCGCACCACCCATCCATCCAGTTACTCTGCAGCATTGCATCAGCCCCATAACACCAAATCTTAAAGCAGTGGTGGCCAACCTTTCAACATGAATGCTGGCCCTTTAAATGGTTGTATTAGGTGAGGACATTTCAGCAGGTGCAGCTGCTTTAGCAGCACCATCAGCACTTGCAGCTGCCAAGATTCTGTCTTTTACACAACTCTTAAGAACACAGAAGCCCTAATGGTGAAAGGTTGGCCACCCCTGTCTTAAAGAGAGATTTCTTTCTTTTCTCGCTACGGGCTAGTGCCCGCCCTAACGATCCCCTCCTTCCAACTCACCAACGCTCCCTCTTTCTTCCTCCTTCACTATCAGCTCCTGCTTCCACGTGTATGAGTTAGTTAGTTAGTTAGTTAGTTCTCTCTCTCTCTGTTTCCCGCTGCATTCATTTTCGCACGCACGCGCTCTTTCCCTGCTTCCCACTGCATTCAGTATCGCTCGCTCTCTCCCCAGAAGTCTTTGCGATAGCAACAGAAGCCCCCTGCAGGATTTTTAAAACGTCTGCAGCAATCCCTGCCCTCAAGATAAGCTTGAAAAATGTAAAACTTCTGTGAAAATTTAAGGCATGTCGGGCCCTGGGGGAAATGCTGGCGTGCCACCCAAAATGACCTCGCGTGTCACTTGTGACACGCGTGTCATAGGTTCGCCATCACGGTTCTATATGTTCCTAGACCTGTTCTCCATGAATTTGTCCAACCCTCTTTTAAAGCCATCCAAACTAGTGACCATCATCACCACATCTTGTGGCAATGAATTCCAGAAAAGCACCTTGTTTTGTCCATCTTAACTTTCCTTCCAGTCAATTTCAATGGAGGACCCGACCTCTGGTTCTAGCATTGTGAGAGAGGGAGCAAAGCTTCTTTCTGTCCACCCTCTCCAACCCCATACATGATTTTGTAAGTCTCAACCATGTCCAACCATAACCATTCCCCCCCCCCCCCAGCTAAAATGCTCCAAACAAACACAATAGACATAGGAAAAGATTTGCAGATTACGGGTGAAGATGCCATGTAATGTTTAATATCCTTCCAGAACGTAATAAAATAGACAATAGACATACTTCATAAGGAAGATGTTTCAACCTTCTGATCACTTTGGTTGCCCTCTTTTGCACCTTTTCTTGCTCTACAAATATCCTTCTGGAGGTGTAGCAACCGGACTGACTGCAGACATTCACATGTGCTTCTGTGTCAGTAAACAATTCTCTTGGAAAACAGGGTTTTAAACCAAAGTATCCATCCAGTCTTGTAGCCAAATGACTAGAACCAAACCTGTTTCATCCTAAAGCAATTTCACAGATTCAGTTTGAAGCAGTTTCTAGGGGGGGAAAAAGTCTTCATTTTCTAAAGTTCAAATAGTTGAGCTATATTCAGACACAATCTCCCCTCCCCCACAAATTGTTTGCTTCATAATTATTTGTAGAGTGTTTGTAATCTGTAAATTCTTTGAAAATTATTTTCTTCATCCCTTCTAACATTGATCACTTTTATTATCACTTTTATAGAAGGGGGAATTGAAAACTCAAGGGGGTGGCATTTGAACATGGATATGTCCGGCTGCAAATTCACGTATTCACCCGTTCCCTCCATCATTCTCATGTTATCACTAGCTACCAAGCTGCCTCAAAAGTAGTCTCACTATTTTGTTGCAGGTTAAATAATTGTCTAATAATTTAACTGGCAGTTGCTGTTTTGATACCGATGCAAACTTGCAGATCTGAGTTTTTCTTGCATCATCGTATAAGTGTTTTCAGATAGGAATTCTCAGATGTGAAATTACATGTGCACATGTGCACTGCCCATGTGCGCCTATTTTATTGCCACCTACCAATCTCTGAAGATTTCTGATAGTTTACCATGCTCTGCTGCCCTGCTTCTTTCTGCTATTTGCAGTTAGAAGGCCACCCTAGTCCAAGGTGACACATGTTGTGTCTGTGGCTAACATATATTGGCAATGTTAACTGTCTTTCTCCCTGTAACAGGAGTGTGCCTTTTGCAAACATAAATTACTAGAAATTTCTCCGATAGCTGCATTTTATTCTTCCCTAGAAAAATTAAGCACTACTTGTTTTTCGAGTTTCCACACTTGTTCAGACAAGTTAGTTAGTTAATTTGAGAATTGCACCCTTGTGTTGCTTGGTGCTCATCTGAGTATCAAATCAGTACTTCCTGTGAGACTACTAAAAAACCTTTCTTGTTTTTTAGCTATTGCTGAACTTGATGATGGCTCTGTTAGGTTCTCACCTGTAGGTCAACTGACGGATCTTCACAGCACCTAGATATGGAACAAGATCAAGTATCCAAGGCAATGAAGCATTATATAGAAGTTTAAATAGCAGTTTTAAAGAAACTGGTAAAATTTATATAGCAGATAGTTTAAAAGAAAATAAGATTTTAATAAACTGATGGAACCTTATAGGCGTGATTTTGTTACATCATTTTGGAATGGTTTTAATATAACAAATGTGAAATCTTTTTATATCTTGAATTGTCTTATATATATTATCAGGCACATTGCACTTGTCTCCAAAGAAATACGGCATAGCCATAGAGTGTCTCTTATATATGTTATGAAAATCATATTCTTTCCTTGGTACACACTACCTTTACGGGTTTAAGTACTGCCTGATATGGTAGCTGCTATAGGTGCTCCACCTTTTTCCTGTTAAAGGTAGTTTTAAAAGCAAAGAATTCATTGACATATTTAGCATATCTCTTGTGCTTCTAATGAGTTTGTATGTTGCCAGGTAATAAATTAAATTGCTTTTGTCTGATGCATTTGATTTGTTCCCTAGTAGGCATTACGTAGGCAGCAGAGACAGCAGCAGTCCAGAGGTGGCAGCAGCAGCAACTACCTCTTCTTCCAGCTCCACTGCTGTGATCCTTAGCAGTGTCGCTGGAGGAGGAGGAGGTAGTAAGCCATGCCCCCATACTCCTCTCACTCCCTCTCCAAGGAGGCCACATGAGAAGAGGGTGTGGCGGCAGTGGCTGGGTGGCGCAGCTGGGCAAGAGGTGGGATGGGGAAGTGATAGGCGAAAGCAGGTTGCGGGGAAAGGTGAGGTATACATCTTTTAAATAAATAATAACTAACAGCGCAATCTGACTTAACTTTTGTGCTGGTGTAACCAGTGGCGCAGTGAGAATGGGAGGCTCCAGAACGGAAAAGGGATTCAAATCCCCTTTGAATTCCTCTTTTGGAGGGGATTTAAATCCCTTTTCCGTTCTGGGGCCTCCTGTTCTCGCTGTGCCGCTGGTTACACTGGCACAAAAGTTAAGTCGGATTGTGCTGTAAAGTTGCTTGCATTTGGTTAATTTAGACTTTGTATTATATACTCTGCTATCAGGGTACCAGCCCCCTCCAACCCCATGTGATGATTGAGGGCACCCTTGCTTCCTCCCCTCCTCCATCTATTTTCCTTAAGAAAAGCTTCAGTGTAAGAGGCTTCCCCAAGACATTTTGAAATCAGCACCATTGCAGAAAGACTGCGTGGCTAAGCGGACCAGTCATTTTGTGGATTTGGTGGCTTCTTCGTCTGGGTTCTGCCAAAAGTATAGCCCGTCTTCTTCTTCTTTAGTCCTTAGCTGGTGCTTGGGGAGCAGGCAATCCTCTCAACCGACACGCTGCTGTAGGTGCCGCGGGAGTCTGTATGTCATTCATGATACACTTCCACTCTTGGCGATTAGTGGCGATATTTCTAGCCTCATTGATGGTCAGTTGTTGGTTCCTTAGATCTTCCTCAACTTGTTTAAGCCACATTTTCTTTGGTGCTGCCCATTGAACCCTCCAGTGGTCAGGTCTCTCTCGCCAGAGTAGCTTGTGTCGCAGCCGACTGGTGCTCATTCTGCAGATGTGGCCAAACCATCACAGTCTGCATTTTTTTTATTTCTTCTTTAATTGATGGTTGATAGAAGTCACAGGTTGTCCAAATTGTCTCGTTATGTTGGCGATCATGAAGAAAGACACCCAGGATCTGTCTCAGGCATCACATTTGGAAGACTTCGAGCTTGTTCATATCTGATTTAAGCAGAGTCCATGTCTCCAAGAATTGGCAGGATCAATGTTCAAAAGATGCGAATATGGGTCTTACTCTTGATGAAGATGTTAACCTTCTGCCAGAGGCACCATTTGAGTGAGGCAAATGCTACTGTTGCCTGGCCAATCCTGCTATGGATTTCGATTGTGGATTTTGCTATAGATAGCCCTAGCCAGCCCACTTGCTGTTATTGGCGTGCACCACCCAATAGGGCATTCAGGCCCATCTGACCAGATCAGAGGGCAGATGGGGATGGCCAGATGGTCATCAACTATTCAAACAAATGGAAGCTACATAATCAATCCTAGGTTTCTTTAAGTTACACCCAAAGATGCCTGTGTGTGTTCTGGCTTGGCTCCCTCGGAGATTTCGTCTCTATGTTGCCAAGCTCTCACCCATTTCCTGGGGATCAGAGAGATGCGATGGACTTTTCGGGTTGACTTTGGAGTACAGTTAGGGAGCAGTAAGAATGAGATTGAGATGCATTAGGGAATTATTTTTGCTTTTAAGTTTTCTCTAATCTGCTTGTATTTTTGCTATGACCAATTCCTAAGTGCTTCCCAAGCCTGCATGTTTTATCCTTTCCTCCTTGTATTATCCAATACCCTTGTGTTTTTAATAAATTCTATGTGTTAACTCTTTGTTTGCCTGTGGTTGGTTGAACCCAGCCAGAGCCTTGTCTCAGTCCTCCTTGCCACATTGCTCTGAGTTAGGTTTTTAGGGAGTTCTCCACATAACTGGAGTGAGGCTTCTGAGGAGAGTCTCTCTGCCTGGCTTTGCCCTCATGGTGAAAGTGGAGTCTACCACTTTTGGCCCTGGTATAGGAGCATATTAGTCAAAAGAAGGGAGCAACTGGCACCAGTGCTACCCCCATCACCACAGCCCAATTTAAATCTTATGACATTTCTCACAAGTTACAACTGCCAGAAACAGATTCTATGAGGCAGCGTTGCGCACTCCATGTGATAGCTGTAACAGGTGAAAGACATTTTCCTGTGGTTTAACTGAACAACCTGTGGTTTAAATGAGGCTCCAAAAGCCAGTGCCAGTCACCACCACGGAGCTGATGTGGACAGTCTTTACCCAATTTCATTAGACTGTGTGGATAGTAGCTTAAGCTTTTAAATATACAGTCATCTTTTGGAGTTATGCAGAAGCAATTGTTGTCATTCTTCATTTGTGGGATGATACATATATAGCAGCACTCGGTTACGACTGATAAAACATGCATATCTCTTGTGCTTTTAACTTAATGTGTTCTGTAGCAATGTAATAATGTTGTAGGATCCCAGGCAGGTAATATTTATCTGTTAATCCTCTTGTAGCCTATCCTGAGTCTGTGCTGGCACGCAAGCCTCAGACTGCTATGACAACACAGCAACAGATGTGATGCAAACTGACCCAGAAAGCTGGGATGGCTCACCAGTCACCCTGGCCAGATGTGGTTCCAAAATGGAAAGAGCATGATCACATCAGAAAGAAAGCAGGAACGTACAAGATTCAAGGTCCAATCCTGTGGAAAATTCTGGTGGCAGAGCGAATGCTCAGCTGTCGGAAGCCGTCGCAAACATGCTAGAAAGCACATTTCTGACGACTTGTGAGTAAGGGCCGCCGGCGCGAGGCTGGCAGCCCTTACTCCGCCACCAGATCGCCCCTGCGGGTGATCCCCCGGCGGGCGCAGGGGCAGTTTGGGTGGCGAGGGAGGGGGGCCATTGTCTGAGCCGGCCCAGGAGGTGGCGGGGATGGGGGTCGCCATATCCCCGTCCCCATTCCGGCCGGCGCAGCCATTACATGGCCTCCTCTTACTTCTGCCAGCTAAATAGCTGGCGGAAATCCGAGGAGGCCCATTGGGGCTGTGACGAACGTCCCCTTCCCCTGAGTAGACCTCCGGGCCGATCTTGATCGACCCAGAACGAGAATAGGATCCAGCGTGTGGCTCTGGGCCGCCGACCGGTCAGTTAGTCAGGATTGGGCTGCCCGCTGTGTATCATCCTGACGGCCTTTGTCCACTACATACATGTCACGGTGCACAGTAAGCTGCTATGTTGAGGTTGCAGTGGACATGAACCATAGCAGGATGGTAGTTCCAATTCTTGTCTCACACAGGATGCTGTTGTAGCTACTTTGCTGCGAGAGTAATTTTCAAAAACCTTGAGGATTTATATTTATATCTACATCTATATACACATATGCTAGTATTTTAGAGAGTTGAAAGTGATTTGCAAAGGGACGGTTCATTGCACTGTGTGCACTCATCCCATATTTTCTTCTGGTAAGCTTGTTTTGTGGCTGCACAGCAGTGCGATTACATCTCTGGATGCCATCATCATCACTGAACTTCCAGATTGCCAAGCTCCAAGCCGCACGGAGCTCGGCTTTGAGCTATGCGCCTGCATGACCATGGAGCTTAGAGGAAACAGTGGGCACAACACCTATTAGGAAGATTTTCCGCATTACTAGTGCCATAGAAAGCAAATCAATGGGAGTTTACAAGATATTTTGTTCGTAATATTTCCTCCTTTTTGTTACACCCACCATTGTATTTTGTCTTAGCTTGTGCAAAATGTATCCCACCAAAACATTTCAATTAAAAAACATAAAGCTTCCCATGGGAAATTATTAAATGTATGTATTACAATGATGATAGTTTTATTTATAAGTTCTAGCATTCAAATGTTAGATTGGATATACAGTATAGTCATTATATAGATTATAAACAGCCCAATCCAACTTAAAGATCAGGCGGCCCGCTCAGGCCGTCCGACCGATCCAGTGCTCCGCCGCAGACTGCCTGCAGCAGGCAGCCCGCAGTGGAAAGTCTATTCGTGGAAGGGGACGCTCGTCCCCTTCCCCGAGTGTAACGGCGGCTGGGGCTGGTAGGTCTCCTTGGATTTTTGCTAGCTAGTATTTTGCTGGCGGAAGTCGGAGGAGGTCGTGTAAACAGCCCAGCTGCCCTTTGGAGCCCAGTGGGGACCAGGATATGATAGACACCATATCGCCGCCCCCGCCTGGGACGGCTGGGCCTATGGCTGCCCTCCCGGCTCCGCCATCCCTCCCCCCAGTCCGCCGACCGACCCACCCGCCGGATCCACACTTACCTGGGTTCGGCGGTGAGCAGAGTTCTTGGCTGGCGGAGCAGGGCAGGCCGGCCTTTTGCCAGCCTGCCCTGCTCTAAAGTAGTCCGCAAACATGCTTTACGGCACGTTTGCAACTACTTTGATCTATTCCAGGTGGCGGATCGCTAGGTCTGCCGCCTGGAAATTAGGTTGGATTGATCCGAAAGTCACTGTCAGGTTGCTGGGAGCTCAAAGTAAAGATCTGCATTGGGGGCCCCATGGTGCACTCCTACTACCCACCTCTTACCTCTGCTACTGACGTTTCAGGGGTTAGGGTTTGTGGACACTACTCTGTCCACAAACATTTGAAAGAGACATTTGTTGTGGTGTGCCCAAAGCCAAATCCCATTGTGTGCTACACTACGACCTCACTGTGAACATAAGAACATAAGAAGAGCCCTGCTGGATCAGGCCAAAGGCCCATCTAGTCCAGCTTCCTGTATCACACAGTGGCCCCACCAGATGCCTCAGGGAGCACAAGACAACAAGATACTTGTATCCTGTTGCCACTCCCTTGCACTTGGCACAGAGAAAACCTACTCCTACAACCAGGAGGTTGCTTATCCCCATCATACCTTGTAAGCTGTGATGGTCTTTTCCTCTATGAATCTGTCCAATCCCCTTTTAAAGGCATCCAGGCCAGGTGCCATCACCACCTCCAGTGGCAAGGAGTTCCACAAACCAATTACACGCTGGGTAAAGAAATATTTTCTTTTGTCTGTTTTAGTACTCCCTCCACTCAAATTGAGTGGATGTCCCCTAGTTCTAGTGTTGTGTGACAGGAAAAAGAACTTATCTATCCACTCTCTCCATCCCATGCATAATTTTATACGTCTCAATCATGTCCCCCCTCAACTGCCTTTTTTCTAGACTGAAGAGCCCCAAACGCTGTAGCCTTTCCTCATAAGGGAGATGCCCCAGCCCACTAATCATTTTGGTCGCTCTCTTCTGCACCTTTTCCAGTTCCACTATATCCTTTTTGAGATGTGGCGACCAGAACTGGACGCAATACTCCAGATGCGGCCTTACCATCAATTTGTACAACGGCATAATAATATTGGCTGTTTTATTCTCAATCCCTTTTTTAATGATCCCAAGCATGGAATTGGCCTTCTTCACAGCCGTCGCACACTGGGTCGACACTTTCATCGACCTGTCCACCAGTACCCCAAGATCTCTCTCCTGATCTGTCTTAGGCAGCTCAGAACCCATGAGCGTGTATGTGAAGTTTTGATTTCTTGCCCCAATGTGCATCACTTTACACTTACTTACATTGAAGCGCATCTGTCATTTTGCTGCCCATTCTCCCAGTTTGGAGAGATCCTTCTGGAGCTCTTCACAATCCCTGCTGGTCTTCCGGAAAAGTTTATCAGCCAACATATGCAGGACTTTACTTTTAGTCATATGTACACAGCTTTTAGCCATGTGTCAAGAGCTTTGACAAGGTGTTTAAAGGTGTTTATTGGGCAACCCAATCCTGTTCTAAAGATCCAATCCTGAGCTCTGCTGCGGGCAGGTTCCCCGCAGCGGAAAGTCTACTTGGGGAAGGGAACGCTCATCCCCTTCCCCAGGTGTAACTGCGGCTGGGTCCGATTGGCCTCTTTGGAATTCCACCAGCTATTTTGCTGATGAAAGGCGGAGGAGGCCGTGTAACAGCTCAGCCGATTGGCGGGGTCAGGATTCGGCCAAGGCCGATCCCCGCCCCCTCCCTGATCAGCTGGGCCTATCGCCCCTGCCGTTTGCTCCCGAACCGCCCCTCGCTGGATCCTTACCTGGGTCTGGCAGCGGGCGGGAGATGGTCCGGGCGGCGAAGCAGGGCAGGCTGGCCTTGCGCCAGCCTTCCCTGCTTGTGAGTCATCGCAAATGTGCCTTACGGCACGTTTGTGACATCTTCGGCCAGCGGAACGCTTGTTCCTCCGGCCGAAGTTACGACTGGATTGCATCGTGAGTCATGTTATGTGGTCTTGGGTATGACCCGAAGGTATTGACTCCATGTGGTAATGGTGTGTGTGTGTGTGTGTGTGTGTGTGTGTGTGTGTGTGTGTGTGTGTGTGTGCAAAATTCATGTTACATTTACCGTCCATGTGATGTGCAGTTAAAGGTTTGCTTGTAGTCATGTGCAGCAACTGCATATAGCAGGTGTGGCCAAACTGTGGCTCCTTGACGTATTATGTGTGGCTCTTAGAAATATGTTGGCTGAGCTCCTTTTTGCACCACAATCAATATAAAAGGTAAATGAGAATTGTTAAAGCTTTATAATTATTTACCAAGTATAAACTGAGATTAAAACTGGATTAAAACATAAGTTTAATGTTCATGGTGAGTAAATATATTTAAGAATTTAAATGCTTCTTACATATTGCGGCTCTCAAACATCTGAAGTTTATCGTATGTGGCTCTTAAAATTAAGCAAGTTTGGCTACCCCTGGCATATAGGGCACTGGGGCTGTGATGTGGCAATAAATAGAGAGTTTGCAAATTTTATTTTTGGCAAAGCTCCTGTGCCATTAACACCTGTATAATATAGGTTAAAAAATCAGGTAAGACTTTTCCCATCATTTCCTTGCTATGAAAATTTTCTTTCAATATTTGTGGGCTTGTTTATGTACACATTGCATCATGACTGCAGCATCTAGTAGTGATTTGCATGCGTACATGAGATCTCACAAATCAAGCAATACAGACAGAACTTTCACATCAGCCAGACCTCAGATTTAGAAACTATACAGTACTTTTCAACAGAGTCAGTGCACACACTTTTCTGCCAGTCAGAAAGCCCTGTTTATAATTATACATCATGTAAAAGAACTATAGAAGTAACATGAATTGGCATGATGTCTTGATGTGCCAATTCCTGGCAAGGATTCAAATGAGCGTAACAAGTGCTATTCAGCAGTCTGATTCATGTAAATTGCCACTGGGAAACAGCATCTGTCACTGTGGTCATGGCATGTTTGAGAACTTTTGAATCAAGTTCAGGAGGTGTTGAGTACATGCAGGTTATTATTATGTACATGCATGTGTGAACTAGCCCCAGGTTCCTGCCTCTCATGTAGTCATTAAAGGCACAGGAGCCCTGCCAGCAAAAAGTTGGCAATCCTCATTGACTTCTGTTTATTCCAAAGCCATTCTTATCTTATCTTAGCCCATCTGGCGGAGAAATCTTATTTTAGCTTATCTGGCGGAGAAATCAGCCTCTTTGACTTTACCAAGATGGTCGCCTGAGGCCGCCACTGCTAGCATTTGCAAGGGTGGTGCGCAGGGCTAATGTGAAGGAAGCAGCAGACCATTGCTCGTCGGCGAGGGAGGGGGCGGTAGCGAGCCCTGCGCATGGGGAAGGGACCAGATTGTGCTCCCGGCAGGCCCGCCGAGGAAAAAAGACTGCGGTGTCCTATGGTGAGGCACCGGGCGCTCTGGTGTGGCTGCCTGGAGGAGCTCTTGTCGCTGTCGCCTGGCAGGTGGACAGTCGCTAAGAAAGAGCAGCAGGAGTTGGGCGGCCGCCGCAGTTGGAGAGCACAGCAGCAGCAGCAGCAGCAGCAGAAGGCAAGCCAGGGAAAGTGGAACTGGAATAGCAGCTCAGCCATGGACGAGGAGGAAGAAGAAACCCCCCGAGAGAGGTGAGAAGCTGCCAGCTCCCCTATAGGGCGCTGCGAGCGCCAATTTAAAACGCTGGGTAGGTGGGTGGGGAATTATGGGCTCCATAGATCTGTGTGTGCAAGAAAAAGGGTGCTGGGAGGCGCAGAGGGATTGATCGCCACTGATGCACTGAGCGCTCGTCCGATACATATTTACTCGGGAGTAAATCCCACTGCAGTCAATGGGGGCGGCTACTCCCTAGTAAGTGTGTACAGAATGGAAGCCTCAGTTGCGTAACACATTTGTTTAGGGTGGCGGTTGCTGCCGTCTTTTACCTCTTCTTTTCTCTTGCAATATTTATTCCCTATGCTTTGTCACCTCAGTAGCTCGCTCCGTAACTCTGTTAGTTGGTTTTAAGGAACGTATTTCTTTTCTTCTCACCCCCCAAGATGAAGCGGGCATTTTCACAAGTGACATGAGCAGCCCGATCCTACGTGTGTTTGCGAAGTCCCGCTGCACTCAGTGGTGCTGCTAACGCTCCATAAAAGTGTGCATAGTCTGTTGTTGCCTAAGAGGCTGCAATCCTATGCGCACTTTCCTGTGAGTAACCAAACCCCATTGGACATAATGGGACTTACTTCTGAGTAGACATACACAGGATTGAGCTCTAAAGCTCAGATGGTACATAGAGTAAGCCCCATGGCGTTCCATATGACTGACTTCTGAGTAAGCATGCCTACTGCCTAGGATCAGCCAACCTGCCCTAAGCATATTTTTTAAAAAGTTTGCTTGGGCTCATCATGGACTTATTTCTGAGGAGAAGTGCATAGGATTGAGCGGCACAAATGCTCTTTAATCTGGACGTCACTTGGGAATGTTAATAATGTGAGAGAGAAAGTGGAAGGATGCCAGTGCTACCTTGAATGGAGTATGTGTCCGGTGTGGTTTGTTTTATCAAACCACAGTACAAAGTGCATTTAAGCCTCTTTCACCTTAATTTGTCTGTGTGAATGTTAATATGGGGTCGATTGTGGAAGAGTCAACTCCATATGTGGGAATATTTTCTTATTTTTGCATTAAAGATCCGTTTCAACTTCATGTGTGAAAATGCATGGAAGTTTTTTTAAAAACTTTTAAATTATAGTTGCAAAAATGGATTTCAGTATCTTAAAAAACAACCTTGTGTGTGAAATGCAGATGCAAGTGGATGATGCTGATTAATATTTGTGTCTTAACTGGGTTGTGGATGGGGCTGCTGCTCTCCCCAGCCATCTGCTGTGTTTCAAGCCCTTTCCGAATTTCTATGGTAATAGAGTCAGATGACTAATACATTGTCTGAGTGAGGAGTTTCTACACTGTGTAATTTCAGTTGTGGGCAGCTGGGTACCTGGCAAATCAGTCTGCTTTGCTGCCTTGCAAGTTTGGAATGTACAAGACAGTATGCTGATGTGGCACTTAAGCTTTTTGGTATTGGAGGAAATATCTTTTCAAGAGGGTTCACCTTTATCACCCATATGTTGATGAATTTCTGTTGTTTTTATTTAGTTGGAATGAATTAAGAGAGTACTGTTATGTTTTGTGAATATGACTACAGTACTAGCAAGCAAGGAGAGAGTGGCTGAAGCCCATCTCTTTCCCACACAAAACTCGTCCTGAGTCTTGGTTCTAGAATTCTAGAGTTCTAGCTCATCTGGTCTTCATTCTAGAATTCATTCCAGTGCCATATTCTGATTTGCTACAGTTTGGCAGTTGTACTTTAAAGTTCAATTTGAAATGCTGTACCATGGCTCGTAATATAGTTTTTCATGAATGACAAGCCATGTGGAAAGGATCCAAGATGAGCTAAATCGAAAAAAAAAAGGTTGTTAATAAATTATTCTCATCCAGGACTTCCAGTCTTTGCTCCCCTTCTCCTCTCCCCAGGAGAGAACTTTCTCATTTTTTGCTGATGAATAAGACTGGGCTGGAGAATACAAGCCAGGCAGATCAAGTCAGTTGCTATAGTTCTAGTCCTCGTCTTCATTGACATGGAAATGTGCTTGCAGCAATCTTCAAAAAGGATGTTATATAATCCCCTGCTCCCAAATGTGTATGCCTTGCAAAGCTGATGTCTTGTTTAACACTTGCACCTGAAAGAAAAGTTTTGTAGCTGAGTATTTGTGGCAGACGTGGATCTTCTGTAGGCTTAAACCTAGTTTATTGAAAAATCTCTGGTTGATCTCGGGTTTAACAGAAAAAAATGTGTGTGAGCATCTGACAGTTTGTCCATTATGAATTACACTGTATAATTGGCTAGCAACTCATTTTGAAATGGTAGCAGCAAACGTTGGTGTAAAAAGCAACTGTGTTAAATGTGATTCTGCAAAAGAGTAAGAGTTTCCAGATGTAATTTTTAAAAATGTGATTAGCTAATATGGGATTATTGAGAATAGTATGTTTGCCCTTTTATATGTACAGTACGTTTACTTATTTACCTAAAAAAGAGGCATCAACCTTCTACTAACCCAGAGAAATTCCTTTATTTTCCATAATTTACCATAATCATATGCCCTTTTTGGACTGATTGAATCTTTCTGACCCCACTCCACCCTTTGTTGGCTATTCCTTCATTGTGCTATACCATTTCTTCCTCACCTGCTTAGTCCCCATACCCCTTCTCCACGGCTACTCCACTTTATTTCCAGTTTGAGTTAACTGGGCCCTTGGTTGATATCGGATTGTGACCACACTCCTCCTCTCTGTAGTCCCCAGTGACATTGCAACCTTGAGATGGGATTGTTTGTATGTCTGTTACCATTCTAGGCATAAGGTTTGTGTGCTCTCCTCAACTGGGCCCTACCTTGAAATGTGAAAGCAGCCGCCCCCACTTCTGGATGGCACCACTGCATCCAACTAGAAGCTCGGGGGGATGGACAGGGTCTATTTTCCCTGTACGTGCCGCGCTCTGAAGGCTGCACAGTGTGCATTGATTGGCATTGATTAACTGTACATTAAACGTTTCTCTTAACTTTTCAGCCCTGTATGTATTTAGGAAAGAGCTGCCCACTTCTGCTAATTGCATGCAAGGGTAAGGCACCCAGAATTCCAGTACTGGGGCTGCAATTTCTTATAATTAATTATAAGATTCTAGTAGTCCTCTAGACCAGGGGTTCTTAACCTTTTTACGATTACAGGCCTCCAATGTTGTTTGTTTATGTTTTATGTTTTACTTTACATATGGATAGCTAGGAACAGAACACCTCAATTCATATTGATAATGGTGATAGTTAATAATCTACTCTAACAACATTTTTTTATTGTTCAGAGATAATCCCATACTCCCACCATTTGATGCCCATACCCCCAATGGGTATGGATACCCTCAGTTGAGAATCCCTGCTCTAGAACAATTAGTAGGTGTAGATCAGCCTTTAGTGCCCATGGTGCTTTACAACAGATGAGAGGACAGGTCCCTGCCCTGAGGGGCTCACGATCTAGAGACTGGTTCTGATCAGCCGAAGAGTGAAAAACTATTGTCTCTAGAAGGGTCAAAGAAACTAGTAGACTCTTTGGTGTGTCATTTTATATATATTGTCAAGAAAAAATGTTCTCCAAAAGCATGGGTGTTTTTTTTTTTTTAATCCCTGAGGTATATCAGCAATTACCGCAAGTGGAGTATGAGGTGCTGGACAGGCTGTGTAGTGAGAAAGTGCTAAGGGAAGTTCTTGGACAACTTTTGCTTTTATGTTCTCCCGATAATCATAATGTCTTACCGTATATTTCCCCTCAGGTTGGATTGGTTGCTCAGGCTAGAGACTTTTCACACAATGCTTTGTGGTGTGTGCTACAAACTTGTTTACCTCAGTTGCCTGAATTTTGTGATGAAACGAAACTTGCCATACAGATGTGCTCAGCCTTGTTTGCTTCTCTTTGTGGAGAACTATAATCTAGAGATGATGATAGGTTGTGTTGTGTATTGTTAGACCAGTCAATTGGGAACGACTGTACTCTTTGTATATATCTTTGAATGCATCATTGAAGATCACTGTAAGTGGTTCTACTAAAATCCCGTAGGGTTCTTTTCATCCTCTTGCAAGTCTTTAATTTGGATTCATATTTATTTCAACTGTGGATTTATTTTGACTTGTGTTTCTACAAGAATCATGGCAATTCGGCAAATGATTTTCTGTAGTGGCTTCCCTGGACAACCCAAGCCTCATCTTCTCTGTTGTCTTTGAAATGTTTCCTCCAAACTCTACCATTCCTTTGTCAAAATCTGCCGTCCTACATGCTTTCAACCTGACTTACGCTGTGGGCCCCCAAGGTCAAGAATCATATAATTTCTGGCATTTTCTGTGGCACCTAGCTCACTGCTGGTACTTTATGCATTTTCATTTTATTTATTTAACAATGTTTATATGCTGCTTTTCTTATGAGAAATGCAGGGCTGAATGAATCGCAAGCCGGAATCAAGATTGCCGGGAGAAATATCAACAACCTCAGATATGCAGACGATACCACCCTAATGGCAGAAAGTGAAGAACTAAAGAGCCTCTTGATGAGGGTGAAAGAGGAGAGTGCAAAAGTTGGCTTGAAACTCAACATTAATAAAACTAAGATCATGGCATCTGGGCCCATCAATTCCTGGCAAATAGAAGGGGCAGAAATGGAAGCAGTAACAGATTTTACTTTTCTGGGCTCCAAGATCACTGCAGACGGAGACAGCAGCCATGAAATTAAAAGACGCTTACTCCTTGGAAGGAAAGCTATGGCAAACTTAGACAGCATAATAAAAAGCAGAGATATCACCATGCCAACAAAACTTCGCATAGTCAGGGCTATGGTGTTCCCAGTAGCAATGTATGGTTGCGAGAGTTGGACCATAAGGAAGGCTGAGCGCCGAAGAATAGATGCTTTTGAACTGTGGTGCTGGAGAAGACTCCCGAGGGTCCCTTGGACTGCTAGGAGATCAAATCAGTCAATCCTAAATGAAATCAACCCTGACTGTTCCCTGGAAGGACAGATACTAAGGCTGAAACTCAAATATTTTGGCCACCTAATGCGAAGAGAGGACTCTCTGGAGAAGACTCTGATGCTGGGAAAAATTGAAGGCAAAAGGAGAAGGGGAAGGCAAAGGATGAGATGGTTAGACAGCATCACCGATGCAACGAACATGAAAATGAGCGAACTCAGGAAGATAGTGGAGGACAGGAAGTCCTGGCGGGATATGGTTCATGGGATCACGAAGGGTCGGACACGACTTAACGACTGAACAACAACAACAATATGCTGCTTTTCAACCATAATGGTTCTCAAAATGGTTCCCAGTAACAAAATCAGATTTATAATATTGCCCTCACAATGACAGATCTCAGAATGTGTATTCAGGCATTAAAGAATATACATGTTAGAAAATATAGTAGTAGTTCAGTCTGGAACATTTGGTGACAGTGGAGTGAAAAAAAATCTTGATCTACTGTATAGTGTTGCAACGAATCCACTAATAGTCTTTCATACTGATTAACCAGTAGCATCACTAGTGGGGCACAGGGAGTGCAGTCCTCACTAGATGACACCCTCGGGGGGGGGGGGTGTTTGATAACACTAGTGGCCAAAATTTTGGAAACCTTTTTTATTTATGAATAATACCATAAAGTTATAGATAATTGGAAAGGTAATTTAATGCAGAATGTACTGAAACAAACTGTGTTGAATTATCTGTATTCTATCAAACATTATGGCCAAATATCCATAGAAAAAGAAAATGCAACTGCCTTATGTAACAAAGTGAATTTCCTTAACTCAAAATTGACCAATGAGACTGATTGTTCCGAGAGCCAATGAGGTGTTGTTATGACACAGTATGGACCCAATAAGGTGTTAGTATGAGTCAGCTCTCATTTCAGTGTATCAGAGCTAATACTGGAAGTCTTATTCAGTTGTGTGAGTGTCATCAAGTTGGCCACTGGTTTCTTGTTGATTACTGATTTTTTTGGGTGACCTGTACTGTTATATATTAAGATAAAGTTAATGAGGGTGACACCATGAGTTACCACACCAGGTGACACTAACCCTGTGCAGCTTGAACTTCATAATACAGTTTTTGGCCCCATTCATTTTCCAGTTTCACAATATCAGAGGTTTTTTACCGTGTGCCTAGAGCGATTCCATTGCTGAGAAGCAATAAATGGAGAGGAGGCTGCATTATAACCTAATTCACAGACAGTGAGTAGTTAAAGTTGTTGCTGAAGATTAGTTTCCAAAGTCTGTTTGAAACCTTTCCATGTTGTTTGTTTAGAACAGGGGTGGCCAACCTTTCAACATGAGTGCTCCTGGCCCTTTAATGGTTGTATAGGTGAGGGCATTTCAGCAGGTGCAGCTGCTTTAGCAGCACCATCAGCAATGGCAGCTGCCAAGATTCTGTCTTCTACACAACTCTGAAGAACGCAGAGGCCCTAATGGTGGTAGGTTGGCCACCCGTGGTTTAACTTTAGAACAAACACAATCTTTTTCCAAAGTTTCTTATTCTAGCCTGAGCGTCAAGGTGACTTGCTTGTGTGTTTAAAAAAAGAAAGAGGAGCTACTGAGCCCTGTGATTCAGTCACACTGTTGGCAGAGCTGTTTATTTATTTATTTTTGACCTGCTGGGCACTAGTAGTGAGACAGAATGTAAACCTGGGGCTTCGCGGACTGTGGCAGGTTTCCATAACGTTCCTTGGACTGTTTTTCCCCAACTTATTCTACCATTTCCTGCCTGGCAAGGGAGAAGGGGAGTGTTTAGAAGAGGAACAAACAAAACCTAAAACTAAGGAGTACTTCCCTCCACAGCCGTTCCCTCAAAAGAACACAGAAACCACATTTCCTCTCAGTTTAGGTTCTTGTCCACAGAATAGTATCTTAAAAGAAGCAACGTTGAATGTCTTTCCTTTCCTCCCCACCTTTTAAAAATATTTAATAATTGCAGGAAAAGTAGGTGATTTTGAGTGGCATTGCAAATCCTTTTGCTTTTCGGCCTGTGTAAACAGTGAGAATAGAGTCTGTGCATGTATAATATGAGAAGTGCATATATGACTCCACCCAGCAAATATTTTGGTGCTCTTCATTCTGGTAAATTGCACACACCAGGTGGTTTCCTAGGGAAATGTGCTGATGTTGACAGCCTGCTTTCTTTTTCATTTCCCCTTTCTCTGCTGTTCTCATTCCTTTCCAATGTCCTAGCTTTGCTTCTGTAAACTCAGTTGTCAGCACATCCTGTAAAGATACATAACCATCGTGCCCAGGTTTATGTGTATGTCTCCCCACTTTTTGTTTTGCTTTACATCTAGCCTGAGGGAAAAGCTCTCCGGGGCTCAGAAGCTTGCAGACTACTCTGTGATCTTTTACTTAGTCCTAATAAAGGTATCACCCTTCTTTGGCTTTCACTCTCTGTAAAGCAGTGGGGTGATTTTTTTTTTCTTGACAGTTATGGAAACTCCAGGGGCTTGTGTAGTTGCAGCTGACTGACCCGACTATTCCCCCAAATAAATAACTGGTCACAAGAGTCATCCTTTTGCACAAGCAGGGTTTAAGTTTTGACCTAGGAATGCCTATTGAAGATCAGTTGCTGTTTCTGTGATTAGAAAAAAAATCACAAATCTTTCTAATTGCTAAAGTAGCTCCTGACTGTTCTGCACATTTCCATGTTGGCCATTAATTGAAACATAAAAAAGGAAAATATTTTTAAAGTTGCCTTGGCACGAGTTCGAAGGCTGCTTTATTTGCATTGCAGTAGAACTTCAGCACGCACAATTGCCTGCAGGAATACAAGTTTGGGAGTTGGACTTAGACCTGGAAGATCCAGGTTCAAATCCCTACTCAGCCATGATGCTTCCTGGTGACCTTGGGCCAGTCACTATTGCTCGGCCTCAACTACCTCACAGGGACACAAGGTCTGTACCAGCCACATTTCTGTTTTAACGTTTAGCAATTTAATCGATTTCCAGGTCTTATTTCCTCATCCTGGTTGCAATGCACAGAGTTTTGTTTTTTTAACCTCCCATCAGTCACAGAGCATGTATGCACACAGACGTATACTGTATTTGCTTCTAACTGAAATATTAATCCATCTGCAGGTTTCTCTCGCCCCTTAGCAATGGCCAATGGTCTGCCTGTGGGCAGTGCGTTGATGTGGGTGGCTGGATGTTCCAGCGCTGGTGGCTGCAAGAGGGCTGCAGCCACTGCTCCACACACTGCTGCTCCCACCACCTGGGGAAAGCAGCTGCATGAAACAACCGCTTCACCACGCCTCATGAGAAGGCCGGCCTTCTAACATAGCTCAGCAGTGAGCACCTGCTTTGCATGCAGAAGGTCCCTGGCATCTTCAGGCAGGGCTGGGAAATACCCCCATCTGAAACCCTGAAAAGCTGCTGCCAGTCAGTGTAGACAATAATGGCCTAGATGGACCAATAGTCAAACTCAGCGGAAGGCAGTTTCCTATGTACAATTTTCTCTTCCTTCATTAAAAAATGTTTAAACAGTATAAGTTAGTGTATGCTATTCTTAAATCTTAAAGTCTGTACAAGTATTCCAAGAAAAATAATTTTAGTGCCAAACCATACATTGGGAAGAATGTGTGTGTTTGGTCCTTGTTTTTTCTTTTTAAATAGCAGGTTGGGGGGGGGGAGAGATATGCAGATTCCCAACAAGTGCCATGGTGGGGATGGGGGCTTTAGTTCCTTGTCCCCACTGCAGTTCTTATCCTAATTGCAAACCCCCTCCCTGCACAATTTATGGGGTTTTTGTTCTAAATCACACATTTCACTTCAATAATTTTTGGCTGTTGCAGTATTTTTTGAGAAATTAATACAACACATACAATTAATGTGGTGTACGTTTTGCATCTTATTTACTACATATAAGTCAGTTAAACTTGCTAAATCAGATCCCAAATACCATATTTAGGACACCGGAAAATATTCCTGTTCAAAGTGTTCTAGAAAACTCTGCTGACTGCCCTGATCCTTAATGCTTCTTTCCCTTGTATAGTATTTGGAGATGCACCATACATTTCAATGGAATTTGCTCCCAAACAAGGGTGCTTGTGCTGGAATCAAAGACACACTTAATAGGGAGGAAATCTCCCTTGAGCACAGTGAGCCTTACTCCTGAGTAAACATGCATAGCTTGTGTTGTTAATCTCTTAAATACAGTACAAGCCTAGATTATTTCCTGACCCAAGGAACATTTTTAGCCTTGGCACGATTTGTGGTTCCTTTTATTGCCATAAATTGGTGGTAGTTACCGGTAGTTAAATGCCACTGTCCTTCACAGAAGTCTATCAATAAATGGAAAAATAGCAGTCTTGTTACATCTTAAGGACTGACAAATTGATTGTAGCGTAATCTTTCCTGGACTAGAGCCCACCCACTGTATCTGATGGGCTGGGCTCTAGCCCTTTCTTGTACTTTATGCTACAATAAGTTTGTTCGTCTTGAAGGTGCCACATGACAGAATAAAATGACTATCCCTCTGGAAGTGAAAAGGAAGTTGTACTGTGGTGGTAAAGTTTATGGCAGTCCAAAGGTACTTGCATTCCTTTCATGCACTTACACTGTATCTTATCAGGCAATTTGTTTACCGTTAAGGCACACACCTAGGGTGTTTCTGGAAGAAAGATGGTTGTGGCTAGATGTTGTCATTTTGCAAATCATCAGGTAGTTACTAAAACGTTAATGGGAGATGCAAGAAATATCTTGTTGTCTCTGGAATGTGCCCAGGCATCTGGTTGAAAGGGCTGATGTACAAGATCCTCTGGTAATTATAGTTGGAGATTTTTTAAAAGCAGGAAATACCGGTAAGCAGGAAGTGGAAGTGGTCTTTAATTTAATAATGGCTGTGAGGAATCTTATTGCCTAGTAGTGTGTGTGTGTGTGTGGGGGGGGGAGTACTGGTTCATTCCAGAAGAGAATGGGAGGTTATCACCGCAATCCTATCCAATTTACACCACCGGTGCAGTGAGAACGAGAGGCCCCAGAACGGAAAGGGGATTCAAATCCCCTCCAAAGGAGGATTCAAAGGGGATTTGAATCCCCTTTCCATTCTGGGGCCTCCCATTCTTGCTGCACTGTTGGTTACACCGGTGGTGTAAATTGGATATGATTGCGGTGTAAGGGTTGCACAGTTATGAAGTCTTACCACCATACAATTCGTCAAAGCATCAGAGATGGCAGATTTAAATATGTGAATATCTTGGAAATAGTAAATAAGTTTCTTCAATACTGGGTAAAGAGAAATCGGATACTAGTGAACAGATGCATAGGTTTGTTGTGACTTTTTTCTTCTCCTTTCCTGAAAAGGCTTGCAATCTAAAAGGATGCATAAGAAACACCAGCAATAGCCACATTTTGTTTTGTATTATATATAAGGTTATAGGTTGTATTTTTAAGTGGCGGAAGAATAAAACAGCAACCCTACACTGGCCTGGGCATTTTCTAGGATCACAAGGTCGGCTCAGGAAAGAGAAACGAAAAGTATTAAAGAAAAAAAAAAACCTGGAATGCAGGGTCTTAGGAAATGATGAGCTAATCAGCTAAAAACAATTTCTGGGAATCAAAATTGTAGGCTTGGCCCCTGGATTGTTCCAAAGTTAGGAGAGGGGGGGAGGTTCAACTTTTCCTAATATAAAATGTAACTGAGACAGAGGATACTCAGAGAGACATGGCAAGGTGATCTTGGAAGCTGGGAAGAGCAGAACTGGAGGAAACTGATGCTGCCTGGTCCTGGTGAGATATCTGAAGTAGCTGGACTTCAAACGGAGTGCTCTCAAACCTCTATCTGAATCTTGGCTGATAGGGAATCAAATCTAGCTAGGGCCAGCTGGAAGAGGTTATCTCTATCTTATGTACCCTTATGTTCTCTTGGATGGTTTTGTATGCTTGTTCAAATTGTATTCTTTCTAATATACAGCCACTAGTTAAAGTTTATTACTTTGATTTCCAAGTAGTCTTTTCTTGTTCCCACTCCCACCCCTAGTAGCCAGTTTCACCCTGTCAGAAAGGTGCCGAGATACTAAACCAAAGGAATGTTCTCAAGGTAAAAAGCTGATTAGTGAAGGCAGCTTTATAGAATGATAAATCTCCACATGGTGGCAGCTGGACGGACTATAGGATGAAGGGTCCAGAGGGCACAAACGGGTTGGTTTTGCTCACTTGCCCTCCCACTTGCAGTGCTGGCTGTTATGGTTTGTGTCACTGGATCACAAAGATTATTCCTATTATGAATAGATCAGTATCAGTGCACTTGGATAGCTGTGGCTTTATTATTGCTAGGTAGCATTGCAGCTTATCATGTCCTTTTTTTTTTTTTTTAAAGTAAAGTGGATTCCCTTTGTGCCAATATGCTGGGAGGGGGGGGGAACACGAGTGAGGCCAAAGTAGAGGAGCATGTGCCAGTGGATTGTAGAAATGACCCACCATCCCCAGGGGGCTGCACATATGCTGCTAATTTGGAGCATTAGCAGCAGAGAACAGTGACCAGATAATACCAGCCCCAAGGAGACAGGGCGGGGATGATTGGGAGCTAGGCTGAAGATAAGCTGCTTGCTTTTCTAGCCTGAGGCCAAAGCGTGCCCTGCCACAATTTAAAGAACCATGCTGGTGGCAGATTTGGTTTTGGAGGGCATTTTTCTTCTGAAGTCAATTTGTCTAATCTGTCATTCATTATTTTTTCCCCACAGGTTCCCACTTGTTATAGATAAAAATGCCCAGTATTTCCAGGTACTAGATATCACTTGGCTGAGTTAACTGTCTGACGCATGAGCTTGCACAATCAAATTGCACAGCATGTGAACTTCAGGAGTGGTAGATTGATATTCTTCCAGAGACCAGAGTAACCCTTTCTGGCATGCAGCAACCCAAGAGGCTAATGCTATACATAGCCAAGAGCAAGAGTCTGCCTGAATTTCAAAGATACAATCACATCTGCTTGCTAGGACATGTTCTTTTAGCATTTTAGTACAGAAAAATGGAGGAGGAGCAACTCGCAGGTTTATTATTGGGACAAGTTTTTTTATATATATATTACATATCTCTTTACTGAAGAAAATAACTTTAAATTATTTGTTTAGTTCTTCACCTGAAGAAATGAATGAGGAACAGCCTTTGTCTGCTTGCGATCAGGATCCTAAAGAAGCTGTAAGAAAACGACAAAATTCGAGTCAAGGGTCCCGGGGTAGCGATTCCTCCAGGACATCCAGGAAAAGCTTCAGACTGGATTACCGGTTGGAGGAAGATGTAACGAAATCAAAGAAAGGTAAAGACGGGAGATTTGTCAACCCGTGGCCAACCTGGAAAGCGCCATCGTTTCCAAATATTTTGAAATGGTATCTTACCGAAAAGGACAATAGCAAGGTCCCATCTTCAAAGCAGGTAAACATGCAATATTTGTGTTCAGCAGCTCATGCTCAAAACACTCTCAAGGTCCCGTCATACTTTGTTACATCTTTGGGTGGCTGTAAGATGCTTTCAGTATGGAAATTGTGTATTATTTGCTTGCTTCCGCCCCCCATGAGTTGCAAGGTATATTTTCAGTTTGCAGCACCAGATGATATTGACCCACTGGTGTTACACTCCATACGAGACGTACGATGAGGGAGCTTGTTGCTTTATTCTAGGGTGGAAGGTCTATGTGTGAAAGCCCGCCCCATTGAGACTATAAACAACTGTATCCAAACACGTTTGTAAGCTGCCCTGAAGTTCTGAATGGTGGAAAGCTGGGATAGAAATATGTGTACATAAATTCTTGACTATGGAAAATGCCTGCTGCAATTTTAGAAGCCTGCAGGGTAACTGAACATGATTCTTAGTGGCTGAGATAGGAGTTTCAGTGGGAATGGCATTTTCAAACAAAGGACAAAGACTGCTGCAGGAGCATGTCCCAACAGCTTTCCTGTGTGCATCATTAATAATATTTGAGATCCACCAAGAGCACACTTTTAATTATACCACCTATGCCCCAGGATCAGACTGCATAGCTGTGAAGAAACTCATTCTCAGTGACTTGCTCTCCAGTTATGGAAGTCTCCTCCCACCTGTGTTCACCAGAATCCAGGCCTGAGCATCTTCTGTTCACAGAAGTGTATAAAGTATATGGACTACCTGAGCTGCATGCTAGGATGCATTGTTTTGTGTTGTGTTCCTTTGTGGGATTAAAGCCTTACTCTAAGGAGACCTCCAGCCTGTTCCTCCCCAGCGCTAGATACAGTTTGGGCTGCACGGCCCCACAGATCCGGTGCTGGTTAGTTTTGGGTTACCCAACAGTTAGTGGTTTGGATGAACCTCTGTGTGAAGGTATGGGTAGCACGCTTACTTTTACCCCCTCATCACCTTTTTAAATGTTATGCCAACTTTTGCAAGCTATTGAAGGTAAATTTTGGATTTTAATCACCACTCTTACGACCTCTGACCTGTGCTAAAAGTGCAGTAAATTGAATAGTGGCCAATGGCATGGCTATATCATTTGGCAGGGAGGAACAAGTTGCACACACAATTGAGTCGGTATCAATTAAAGTGTATATGCACCTGATGCAGATCTGTACCTGCATTGTGAGGTTTATCTGGGGATCCATTTAATTGGCTAGGTGTATCTTCTGATGCGGGCCAGCGGGTGGCGCAGCGGGTTAAACCGCTGAACCATAAGCTGTCGATCGAAAGGTCGGCAGTTCGATTCCTGCGACGGGGCGAGCGCTCGTTGCTTGGCCAGCTCCTGCCAACCTAGCAGTTTCAAAGCATGTCAATGCGAGTAGATAAATAGGTACCGCTTGCGGGAAGGTAAACAGTGCTCCGTGTTCCAGCTGCATGCTACGCGCTGCGGCAAGGGGAGTCATGCCGGCCACATGACCATGGAGGCGTCTTCGGACAACGCTGGCTCTTCGGCTTTGAAATGGAGATGAGCACCACACCCTAGAGTCGGACACGACTGGACTTAATTGTCAGGGGATACCTTTACCTTTACCTATCTTCTGATGCAGATGATGTACATCCTCATCTGAGGCCACTAATGGTTGCACGTGGCTAGTTATACTCAACTGCCACTGAATTGGGGCCCATGAGGTTTTGTAAACCTTAATTTTCAACTGTGTTGTAGCTCTTTCTAATCTTAGCTTCTGTTCAAAGCTGAGACGAGCAAATGACTTCCAAGGCACCGTGGCTTAATCTGACTTGGAAGTTTTGCAAAGTGCACTGCTGAGATCTTGCAAGAAGCTATACATTTAGTTTTTAGCAATTAAGAGTTCGTAAACATTTTTTGTTGTCTTAAATATCTTGCAGAGGACCTGAGGTATTAATTTGAGCCAGGGTGGCTAGCATTTTAGGTGACACTGACTAAAATAAATACAAGCATAAAGGTAGCCGATTAAGTACAGAAGTTATCAGGACTGTAGATCAGGGGTTCTCAACCTTTGGAGGCCCAGGTATCCCCTATCATGGTCCAATTTTCTGAAGTACCCCCTGCTAATTAATTGCTAATTGATTAATCAATTAATTAATTGGCTAATTAATCATTTAAAAATTAAAAAGTATTAAAACAATTTTAAATGTGAAAAATGTCTTATTTGTGTGTGTGTCTGTGTGTGTGTGAGGGGGAGAGAGAGAGAGAGAGAGGCCAAACACAAAATCAGAGACAGAAGGGGGGGATTGCATTTTTTTCAACTACAAAAAATACACTGCAGAGATGGGAGAGAAGGAAAAAAACCAAACAGAGAGCTTGATCTCATGTTAGTGCAAAAAGACACATGCCATGATGTCTTTTTTTTTCTCCAAGCCATCTTTTCCCTCTCCCACTTCCCAAAATCAGCTCCTCCCTCCACTACCCCACCCAGTCTCTTATCTGTTAGTATCTGAGAGAAGCAGACACTCCAGATGCAGGCAGTCCTCATTGTCACAGGAAAGCTATGCCCATATAAGTTAAGGGGTGTCACAGGAAAGCTATGCCCATATAAGGAAGGGGCATGAGTGAGGAGGTTAACAGCTGTTAGGACCATATATGGGAAAAGGGGCAGTTGGAAGAAAGGAGACAGTTGAGGGAAGAGATTAGGAGGATGGTTGGATCTGACTGTGTTGTTGTTTTTATCCTGTGTTCTGTATCTGTTGGTTACATATCCTAACCGTGTAACCACATTGAAGTAATAAAGTAACTGATTTTCCTTTGATTCATCTTAGTAGTGAATACCAGGGAAAAGTGGATGTGACTGAATCCAGTAACGCTACTGGGCCACAGAAGGAGCTGGGTTGTATTATCTGCAATGGTTGGCAGTTGTAGCTCATAGTACCAAGGCAGAGTACTATGAGGGAACATAGTTAATCAGTATGTGCTGGAAATAGAGAAGCAAACTATTCTAGTTCTATAGGCTATAGTTCTAGCAAGTAAAGCTTAAAAGCCAAGTTCTGAGATATATATATTTTTCAGGCTACTTTTTCAACTCCAGTTGAATGTCTTAATGTCACTTTGCAAGCTATTGGACTCCAGTTGAAAAAGCCTCTCGTTTGGGCCAGTCCACCTCTGCCCACTAGCCTACAGATTTTCAGATTCTTCTCAATAATGGAAACTAGAAGTCTTTTTTTTTTAATGAGTTTCTTAGGATGCAGTTCAGTTGCACGTGTACACATGGGGGGCAGTTCCATTGAGTTGAATTTGTGTAACTTCCTTCAGAATAATTGTGGATTGAAAAAGGTTGTACATTTTATACCAGATTCTCTGCTAGCAAACTGTTACGGATACTGCACTGTCCGTACTTCAACTAGCTAGGAGCTCATTACTACAATGAACTGTATTGTCTGGAGTCTGGACAATTCCAAGCCTCCCTCCCCACTTTTGCGTTTTATTCTTCCTTTCCTCTCTGCTTTGCTCTGCCTTTCCTATTGCCTGATGTGCTCTGATGTCGCAGAGAGCCTTTTTTCTTGCAAGTGAGCAAGCTATCTGGTTTGCTTCGGTGACACAGGGATGCAAATCTTGGGTAGCACTGCTCTTCTGATTGTCATTGGTCCAGTTGCTCTGACATCATAGCTTCTGGTGCTCTAATGTCACTTTGCAAGCTATTGGACAGCAGGCAGCTTAGGTGCAAAGGGAACGTTTTTGATTCTGAAGCACATGGGCTTTGGTCTACTCTACATTAAACATTAGAGTGTATTTATCTCATGGACTTTAAAATGATACTTTGTTGGTTCAGATTGGTTAAGCAGTTTTTTTTCCCAAGAGACAAACAACCTTTCTTTTTTCTTTTGATAGGAGCTTGACAGAGAACTTCCAGTGTTAAAACCTTACTTTGTTGAAAACCCAGAACGAGCTGGCAAAACTGGAGACGGTATGCGAGTCACGTGGCTTGGACATGCATCGGTAATGGTGGAAATGGATGAAATTACTTTTCTTACTGATCCCATCTTCAGCCAGCGGGCTTCCCCAATACAATTGGGGGGTCCTAAGCGTTTCCGAGGACCTCCATGCACAGTAGATCAGCTTCCGAAAATAGATGCAGTAGTGATCAGCCACACTCACTATGATCATTTGGACTACCACACTGTACTGGATTTAAACAATCGCTTTGGCAGTGAGCTGAGGTGGTTTGTGCCCCTCGGTCTCTTAGACTGGATGCAGAAATGTGGCTGTGAGAATGTAATTGAACTGGACTGGTGGGCAGAAAACTGTGTTCCTGGTCATGATGCAGTTACATTTGTATTTACTCCTGCTCAACACTGGTCCAAAAGGACTGCAACAGATGATAACAGAGTTCTCTGGGGAAGCTGGTCGGTCTTGGGACCCCTGAATAGGTTTTTCTTTGCAGGAGATACTGGCTATTGTGTTGCGTTTGAGGAAATAGGGAAGAGATTTGGTCCTTTTGATCTTGCCGCTATTCCCATAGGAGCATATGAACCGAGGTATGTATGCTGTTAGACTGGAGCATGTGATTCAGGGTGTTAAAAATGACCACTGTTTACGTAGTGTAAAGCCATGGTGCACTAAAATCTACAAAACACAAGAAGTGAGATGCTCCTGGAAAAAGGGCTTAAAAAACAGAAGCAGAGGGCAGCTACTCATAGAGATGGGGCATGTTAGCAAACAGGAACAGTAAAGCAGAAGTCAGGGTCGTCTGTGTGAGATGCTTTGCAGAAGATGGGGAATTTCTGGAGGAATTTGAAGGTGGGAAGAGGTGGTTGTGAATGGGGGAACTGTTCTTGGCAGCAGCATGGGAGCAGAGGAAAAGGGGGCCAGTAGCAGAAGAGCTTGTATAGGAAAGAGATGACCGGAAAGGCATTGTGGGGAAATAGGTTTGCCAGTGTATTTCCACCAGTTGTGAACATAATAAGGAATCTGTATCTTCAGCATAACAGGCAAGGAAAAATGCTTTGTCCCTGTTTTTATAGGTGGTTTATGAAATACCAGCATGTGGACCCTGAAGAAGCAGTCAGGATTCATATTGATGTTCAAACGAAGAAGTCTGTTGGAATTCATTGGGGAACCTTTGCTTTAGCAAATGAGGTTAGTGTGAGCTTATCACTAGTGCCACTGCAGCCCTTTTATTCAAATTGTACAATCTAGACTTTCCCAAACTTCTGATAGTTTAGGCATATTTTTGTCTGTCCTAAAATAGGAGACACAGTCCACAGAGCCCCAAAGTTTTAAATTTTATTCTAAGAATTACTCGCTTGTAGAGCACAGTTCTGTACATATCTGTTTGGAAATAAGTGCATTGTGTTCAATAGGCTTACGCCCAGGGAAGCGCATGTAGGATTTCAGCCTTGTAGGAGCAGAGTCCCTGATTGGAAGAAAGCCCAGAATGTTAGGACAGCATCCTGTGAGGGCGGATAATTCTGCTGCATCCTTTCTTCAGGTGTGATTGGATGATTAATTGCACCTGATGCCCAGAGGGAGTTGTCATAGTAGTGTGTGTGTGTGTGTGTGTGTGTGAGAGAGAGAGAGAGAGAGAGAGAGAGAGAGAGAGAGAGAGAGAGAGATATTTTGTGCGTTACTCCTTCACACACCCTGTTGGTAGAAGTACAGCTAGAAGCGCAAGCGCGCGTACACACACACACACACCCAGATTTCCGTGCACTCCCAGCCAAGCCATGCCCAACCCACAGAGCCTTTTTCCCCTCTAAGAGGACTGGTGTGAGGGGCGTGAAATACCAAACTTGCTCCACAAACGGGGAGATAAGCCCTTGCGGTGCTGACTCAGTAGCGCTACTGCCCATCTTGCTCCCTCTATCAATTCAGTAGTCTCTCGCCAATGGTCTAAGGACCAGATTTAGGCGAACAACTCTTTTCCCATTCAGATACAAACACCAAAGTTTTCAAAGTAAAATGGAATTTTATTTAAAAGAAATTCTAAAGTTAGTAGATAAGGAGCTTACGCTTGGAATGCTGAGTCAAGGAAGAGACAAGCCTTTTCTTCATAGCAAAGAAAATAAAGTCTAGCTAAGCTATTCTAACATTTAAATGTCAGCAGTTGATTCCAAGTTCCAAGTCTGCAGCAATGAAAGGTCCGGACAGTGGGCAAACGGGTAGCATGTCCAGCTGCTTGTCTAAAGGTGGAAAAGGTGGGGGATACTGATAACCGACTTATGGCTCTTAAGCACCTGTTCTTGTAGGAATATTGGTCCAATCAGAACACATCCAAATTCTGCTGAATCATGCTACTGGGGACGCTCTTGCTGTCATGTAGCCCATGTGACCTGAATACTTTTTATCTTAGGTTTTTACCCAAGGTCCCTGTCCGGTCTTCACAGCTGGACAATATCAAGATAAAATCACCCTTGCACAGCTGTGTGTCACTCCTCCAAATCAGAAGACTGAAAGGAGTGAATGATCCAAGAACCATGACGCTACAGAAATACTTGACACTTTTAAATCATACCAATCACACCTGAAGAAATAACCTCCCTGCAATAAAAATACAAAGGGTTCCCCAAGATCTTATGCAGAACCCGTTATGTCTTTATTCCCACCCCACCCCTTCACCAGGCACAGTGAATTCACATCCCAAAGCACTTAATATTTTAAAAAAAAAGCTTTCAAAAGAACTGCATTTCAATAGGGTCGTCACCTAACTTAGCCACTCAGTGTTGATTCCAAACTGTTGCTTGCAATTGTTCACTGAAGCTAGATGTTAGACGCAGTCTATATCAGAAAAATACAAGAAAACTACCTCTACGCAGTCTATATCAGAAAAATATAAGAAAATTACATCTACATGACAGGAGCAGAGTTATCTGTTTCCACTGGAGGCTGATTGGAAGACATGGTTGACTGTAGCCCCTCCTCTCCATCAGAGGCATTGCACATTGCGACCAACGTTCCCTCCCCTCTTTGCCTCTCCTTAGTTCTATTTCTGCTGCTTGACAGAATGGGGACAGGAAGAAGGGTGTGGGATGTAGAGTGGGGGGCCCTCTAGTTGGAGCAGCTACCACTCTACTGTACCCTGCCTCTTTCTTGGGAACTGGATGGAGCAAGTTGCTGGGCCAAGGAAGAGAAGTGGATATTCTCTCAGCCAGCTGCTTGCTTGCTGTCTTGGCTAGCTAATTAAAAGAACAAGTGTTGGGCAGGCGTAGAGTGTGTGAGGGGTATCCCCTGCCAGTTATTATTATTAATTAACAGTATTTATATACCGCTTTTCAACAAAAAGTTCACAAAGCGGTTTACAGACAAAATCAAATGATTAACTGGCTTCACCACTTCACCACTTCCTGCCAGCCAGTGCCTAAGGCAGCTAGCTGCTTCACCCTGCCTCAAGAGCACACAGGTCCTGGAAGCACTGAAGGCCAGAGCAGTGAATTATGGAGAGATGCATTGGGTACCCTCCTCTACTGGTATGTAATTTGGACTTAGGGCCCAATCCTATCCAACTTTCCAGCAGCCATGCAGCTGCAATGCAGCCTTGAGGTAAGAGAACAAACATTCCCTTACCTTGAGAAGGCCTCCATGACTGCCCCCCCCCCCATCTCAGGATGCAACGTACGCATGCCCCACTGGCATGGCTGCATCAGTGCTGGAAAGTTGGATAGGATTGGGCACAACGTTTTGTTTTTTGCAGCACATTAGTCTGCCCTGACACACAATTTGTGAATTACTCGTCTAAAAAGAAGTAACAAACTTAACCGTGCAGCAATTTCCAAGCCATTTCAAAGGAATTGGTTTGTGATGTAGTATTATGGCTACAGACTACTCATTTTATCTCTATATTATGCTGTTCAAATAATAATGTTAAGGCATAATTGAAGAAACTAGCGTGTACATGTTGTCACCTTTAGCAAAAAAAATTTTTTTTAAATTACCTTGATCTAAAATGTACCATTTTCGTGCTGTCTGGCAGTTTACCACTTTTGTTTTTATGAATTTAAGTGTACATATTCAAAAGTATCATTCCTGTAAAACGGCATGATTCTACAGTACCTGTATGTGCTTGAGAAGGACTCTTGAAAATGACAAGGTTCCTCCTGCCCACCTGGCAGATTATTTTACACTAGGGGATGCAGCGATACAGTGATTCATACTTCTGAATCTCTGTACGTAAAATAATATTAATTTTGACTCTTTTTTTCAGAATGACACATCATTTCAAATGGTATGCTCACACTATAATGAGACGCACCTCATTTGTTAACACTGCTGCCAGCCTTTCTGCCTGCAGTACTGGCATCGTACATAAAATCAAAATTATGCATTTGTTGAAGCGCCAGATCTTCAGTACTTAAATGATGATGCAGCAAGACTTATATAACCACTAGATTTGCATGAAGTTAATGATGCCAGTCTGAATGGCTTATGGACTGTAGCCATTGTTAAATTCTTCCTGGCAAGCACTTCCATTTATTTATAGGGACTTTGTATTAGATACTGGAATTAGTCTTTTGGACAAGTGCTTAACTTGTGGTTATGGTACATTCAGCAATTGCAGAATCTATAGTCACAATGTTTATTAGGTTATTAAGGACAATATTTTTCTGTTCTTGATGTATACCAAGAACACACAAAGCCCTCTTATACTGGGTCAGATCATTACTCTCTCTCACCCAGTATTGTCTGCTCTGCCGTATCCAAATTCTCAGGTCTTCCGCTATCCTAATACCTTATACATACAAAAATTATCACTGGACTATGGGCCTATGTCTCTAACAGCGCAATCGTGTGTAACTCTTGCACCGGTGTAACAGTAGATCCACCGGTGTAAGTGTACTTCTGCCAGTGTAACTTGTCGTACGTGAACGCAGGACGGACACCAGCGTAACCCCTCTCAGACACAGTTCAGACGCCAGCGCAACTCTGCTGGTGCAGGGGGCATTCTGGGGGTGTTCTGGGGGTGGCAGAGTTGTACTGGTGTCTGTCCTGCTTCCGAACTGCACGTGTACGGCGTCCGAGAGGGGTTACGCTGGTTTCTGTTTTGCGTCCATTGGCGTACGACAAGTTACACTGGCATAAGTGCACTTACACTGGTGGATCTACTGTTACACCGATGCAAGAGTTACACAAGATTGCGCTGTAATATTTGTTAAGAATGGCTGTTTCAATTATGGGGAAAATTAGAAAATAGAAAATGTGCTGTTTGATTTTTTTTTTTACCTGGTCTGCCACTTCCCACAGGAAGGTTGCTCCAGGAACAAGGAGGACAAGTCTCTTCAAGTTTGGAGGACCAGATGTGAACCATAGAGATTATCGCCTCTCTTACCTAGATAAGCTTGTAAGAACAGTAGAACTGGCTGGAATATAGCCTTGGCTACTAATATGCTCTGACTTGACAACTGGTACTGTAACAGCAGGACCAGTTCTGTACACCCTGCAAATTATGAAAGTAGTACTGTATATGGTTTGTTTATAGGGGTAGTCATGCATGACCCATCCATTAGGCTAGGTGATGTGGGTTGCATCAGTGGGTTGCAGGGGACAAAAAGACAGTGGATTCATGGTGCCCTTCACCCCGTCTGCCATGGTCACCACCTTCCTCCAGCCCACCATGGGCATGAACCACATTGACCCACGTTCCACCTGCTAAAAGCAAATAATCTGCCTCCTTACCTTGCTCCTGGTGCAGTTTCTTCAAATGCAGAACTTTCACTTTGATTTACAGAGACTGCACGAAAAAAGGAGCTCTTTCATTCACGCAGTCCCTTTAAATCAAACTGGAAGTCCCACACTTCCACAACTGATTAAACTGCGTAAACATGTGAAACATTCACACGTGAATTTGTTTCCTGCAACTTTATATTGTGGTTTTATCCAGTAAATGATATAGCCTTGTTGTCTCCACAGTATTATTTGGATCCTCCAACTAAATTGAAGGAAGCTCTTGACAGATATGGATTGAAAACTGAAGATTTCTTTGTCTTAAAGCATGGAGAATCACGAGACTTAAATATAAATGATGATGGATTTGAATAAAAATAGAAAAATAACAATTTCTTATGAACCACATTTGACTGGAAGAAGAAAGAGCCAAGCTTGCTAATACTCTTTTGTAAAAAAAAAAGTACAATTTTGAAGATATCAGATGTGCTTATTTGTCAAACAGTCCCCTAAACAAATGCATACCAGCCTTATAAAATTGCAAGTTTTAATAAACTGAAATATTCTTAACTGCAAGCATCCTGTAAATAAGCAGTTGATTACCGTACATTGTGTGAGAAATAAAATTTCATCTTTAAAAAATTATTAATTTTAGTTTGTTATAGCAATGTCAGTACAGAAAGCTTTCCCTGTATTAACTACTAAGGCCACAACCCAGAAGAGGCAACGGGGCATGTACACTCAACTGCTTTTTAAGCCTCCCTCTTCCCAGTTGAAAAGATAGTGTTTGGGTTCAGCACTGGGGGGAGTAAAACAAGGTAAAAAAAAACTTCATGCTGCTATAGATTTGGTTCATGAGAACTGAGATCATGCCCTCCTCCCAGAGAGGTGATTTGTGTAAGGAAATCATTTTCTACATGTGTTTGATCCAAAGGCTGTATGTGAACAAAATGTCCCACAGCAGCAGCCTGGTACATTAGAGTGCTGCACACGTTGTTGTTCTTTTGAGTCCCCTCCTCCTGGATAGTGGGCACATTTGAGGTACCCACTCATCGACTGATTAGCAGGAACGAAGAGGAGATCTATGAATTCAGTGACATTTGAACGCCAAACTATACATTTAATTCCTTTTGAACATGAGGGTACTTCATAGCTGGATGCTGGGTGTAAGATCCTTGTGTGTGGATCCTAAAAGCATGTCATTAGAAGCATGTCCCGCTCTAATGTATGAGAATTTCTGGTAACTGTGCTTAGGATTCAGAGTCCTGGAAAGCAGGTATATAGCCTACTCACTGTGCATGTTTGAGATATAATAGGAGTAAGGTCAATGAGACTTACTTTCTAGTAGCTGTACTTAAGACTCCAGGCATCTTTATTTGACAGAAAAAAGGCTCCTTTGATTTAGGTTACTCTTATTTAGCTGTTTTTTATATTATGCTGTAATCTGGCAGCCATCCGATATTAAATAGTCCAATTAAAGAAAATGACATTACTCCACTAGAAGTGGTTTGAATCTTACAAACAATGCAATAGTCACATTGAAGTAAATGGAATAAAGGTTTTGAGCATTGCTGCCTTAGTGTGAATAGTCCTCAATTCATTATCTTCATTGAGACTATTATTCACCCAGAGGATGTGCCCTGTGCCTTCGTAACTGTTTAAAAACTATAGGATTTTTTTTTTTGAGATAGTCTTCCAACACAGTTGTTAAAGCACATCTTAAACAATTTATTGAATGATTCTTTTCATTTGCAAATGCAGGAGCCAAGTTTTAAAATGATATAATGTGCCTTTTTAAAGAGTTATAACTACAAACAATTGCCTCACTAATGCATTTTGATGCTAGCCAGAATCTCTGTATATCTGCATTGTCTTGTCACTATGAAATTGCTTTTTATCATAGGCCTGAATACTTAAATTGTTTTGAGAATTTGATTTGCAAGTACTGTTTGATACCTGAAGTTATTGGACCGTCTTTCTCTAAAAATTTCATTTGGCTTTTTTTGTTTCTGCAGTATTCCCCAACTGTGAAGTCCTACACAAATTGTTTTAGTAGAATGATGTGTGGAAAGTGTGTATAGATTACTTATGGAATTGAAAGCATGATATAATTTTGTTCAGCACTGTTGTAAAACTTGGCCAAATGTACCTGTATTAAATTGCTATACTGATTTACAAAATAAATATCTTGCTTAGAAACGGTCTATTGCTTTGTCATTTTATTGTACGATACCTTTTGAATGATTACATTCATATGACTCAGCTAGCTATGGTTCCTTGTTTTGCAAACATGTCCCTTTAACCCCCCAAATGCATTTATGTACACCTTTTCTTTTCTCTCTACAACTTATAATTGTGCTTGATTGCTTGCAGCATGTGTCTAAGTAAACAAGGATGTTACTACTACTAGTGAGATCCACATGCCAGGAAGATAATCCATCTAGGAGCACTGTTCACTAGAGAGATCAGAACAGAGGATATGGACCTGTGTGCCTGATAATGCCTCTCATAGTTGGGGGTGAAATGTAAGGAATACATTTTAATGGCCCATGGCTTCATAACCCAAATATTGATTTTGATCTGTTTTTAGAATAGATGTTACTGTTTGCAGTATTACATCACCACTACACAAAAATCTCTACTAGGTCCTCCATTTTTTTTAAGCCAATGCAATAACTCCAACTACATTTCATTCCAGACACAAAACTAATCTAAGTTTTGGAGCCATCTCACATAGAATATTCTAACTATACATTTTCTTTAGGTGTAAGAGTTGGAGTTGTAAATCGGGATGAGACAGATGCTTCAGTCAATAACTGCAATGTCAAACAAGTGCACTGTTTGAGTGCACTGCAACTTAGCAGCTCGCTCTTCAGTGGCGATACTTCACACATTCAGCTACAAGCTCCCTGTGACATGATTTAGATGCGAGGTTTCAGGTGTACAAATCTTCCTGAAGAATGCAACTTCCTTTTCATAAGTCTAAAAGTAGATGCTCTCCAGGGCTGCCAACTTAAGAAAATTTTAAGTTCTCTGTCCTATGCAAATCCATGGAGAGCAGTTCTACCAATGGCTATGGCAGGATGGTGTAGTAGTTTGAGAGTCGGACTTAGACCTGGAAGATCCAGGTTCAAATCCCCGCTCAGCCACAAAGCTTCCTGGGTGACCTTGGGCCAGTCACTATCTCTCAGCCTCACCTACCTCACAGGGTTGTTGTGAGGACAAAAGGGGGGAGGAACCATGTACACTACCTTGAGCTCCTTGGAGGAAGGGTGGTATAAAAATGAACAATATTAAAAATAATACTAGCCATGATAGCTAAATGGACCCCCATGTTCACAGGCAGTATGCCACTGAACACCAGCTACTGCCTTCATGGCATGTCCTGCTTGAAGGCTTCCCAGCGGCATTTCATTAGTCACTGTGGGAAACAATATTCTGGAGTTGAGAGACTTTTGTTCTGATCCAGCAGGGTTCTGTTAATAGTTCACACTCTAATTTCAGCACTGCTGCATTATTAGCTTTGCAACTTGCTCTTTGATTTCTGTGTCATGATGGTACAATAAAAATGCAAGTTTTTGAGCACACTGTGTAGAATTTCCCCAGAGCACAGAAAAAATGGAGTCTTCATTGTATTGGTGAAGGATAGTAGCACTTTTCTCTTTTTTCATATGCTTTGATAAGTTTGTGGCAAACACCAGGACTCTGAGGAGAACTTCGTTGTTTATGCAACTATCAAACAGGGATAACAGGAAAGGTGCCTAAGAGAAGTAAAATACACAAAACAAAGACTGGTCATAATTAGACATTATCACAAATAAATGGCTTTTTAGAAAATCTACGCTTATAGTACAGTGCTGTTCTGAATTCTTGAAGAATTGTCTACACAGCAGTAAGTCCTATTCAACTCAGTGGGACACTCCCATGTAAGTGTGTATAGGATTGCAATCCTACAGCGCACTCCTATGCATGTCTTAGAAGTACATCCCATTGTGTTCAAAAGGCTTACTGGTACAGAATGGATTTTTCTGGGGTTTAAGCAATTATTATGATAGCTATGTGGCTTATTAAGATTGGCTGCCTTAGCATAAGTGTGTGTAGTGTGTGAGTCAGAGTTGCTTAAGAGTGTTTGCTTTCAGAAAGCTGAAAGGGGAGGAAGTGCATGAGAAGATGTGCATCCATACAGGGATGGCCTGAAACACCACCACCAAATCAAATTTGCTGCAATCTTTAGCATGGTCTCTGCACTCCATCCCCAAGATCCCTGCTTGCTGGGTAGCTGTGAGTTCAGGTGGCTTCATCCACTAACCAGTGAGCTAAATTATGACATTAGTCCCATGAACATGTGTATAGGATTGCAGCCCTAGTTTCAGTATGTCAAGACTATGGGATAATAAACTAGACACTTCCTTTAGAGAGCATTTGTTCATAGGCCAGGATGGTGTAGTGGTTTGGGAGTCGGACTTAGACCTGGAAGATCCAGGTTCAAATCCCCGCTCAGCCATGAAGCTTCCTGGGTGACCTTGGGCCAGTCACTATCTCTCAACCCCACCTACCTCACAGGGTTGTTGTGAGGACAAAAGGAGGGGAGGAAATATGTACACCACTCTGAGCTCCTTGGAGGAAGGGCAGTATAAAAAATGTGAAAAATAAAATAAATAAATATTTTGCAGTATGAAAACTCCTTTGGATCCTGAACCCAATACTGTGATTGTCTGGAAATTTTCCATTTCCACTTAAAAGACACAATATCATTACCATTCTAACTAGTACTTACTCCTTGAGATTTTTTTCTTTTAATTGAGGAAGTGTAATGGTCTTCAGATACTTGCTATTTGGCACCAATTATAGGCATTTGCACTGACATTTGTCTAATGCACATTGAGCAGGATTTGTAATTATACTGATACAATCAGGGCTGACAATCAGGGCTGACGGGGGAAGGCAAGCTGGTACAAATTACTGGGGCCCGGCAGCCTGGAAGGGAGCCGGGACCCAACGCTGTTGCTTATGTTTTTTGTTGCTTGCTTGGGAGCTCAAATTTTTTTCACCGGGGCCAAAACCTGCTCTCGGTGGCCCTGGGCACAACAATTGGTACTTGCCATCTTCCTCAGTACTTCACTAGTATCGAGCCTGATGGTAAATATATTCTGGCTGCATGTAACTGCCTGTTGGGGGTTAGACTTACCCAGCAACAAGGGATCTCACCCAGATCAGCCACCGGTGTACAGCATGGCATGGCTCTTCACTTCCCAGCCAGGGTCAGTGGTCATCGCACCTCTAGCACTTTTGGTGCCCATAGCACCTGTGCAACTTAGAGGCTCAGTGGCAGCCACACCATATATGCTTCTAGCACCTCAGGCACCTGTGCGGTTTGCTGGGGGGGCATGGTGGGTGACCTCAACTGCAAGGGTGCCAGGGTGGCTGGGGCACCCTTGGTGGTGGTGTGCTGTAGCCAGGAGGGATGGGGCAGGATATGGGAAGAGTGGGACACAATGTGAGGCAGATGTGGTCTATTGGCTTTAAAAAGCCCCCAACATGGCTGAGAAATAGGACAGCCAGAAGAGACAAGGCAGAGAGGTTAGGCTGAGAGATCATGACTGGCCCAGTCACCCAGAAGAGCTGAGCAGAGATTTGAACCTGGTTCTTCCTAGTCTGTCCAACATGCTAACTACTACCAATGTCTCTGTGCGGAGTTTCATGCAAGTTTGAAATTGCCAGAATCTGATAACTGGTGGCAAATCCTGAAGTTTTTTGCATATAGTCAGGAAGAGGAGTGCCCTGTATAACTACATATTCCTCTTTCGTGGGCTCTAGTCATTTCCCCCTACACACTGAAACTCCCTAGATAAGCCCTTCTCACATTTTAAGAACCAGGTATCTTCTTAGGCAATGTCCTGTCTCTGATACCTCAGTATTTAAAAACTTACTTAGAAAGTTTATTCAAACAAGACTTTTTGGAAGGAGCACAGGAAAAAAAAAAGTAGCCTTACCCGAGCATTAAGAAGATGTTCTGTCATAGCTGGATTTGCTGATAGATTCACAAGCACTTTTAGAACCTGAATCTATAATATAAAAAAATATGGCATGGTCTATGGAACTTATCTATGGTAAGTTATATGTGGTATTAGGATCCATACTTGAAAAGCAGAAAATTTTGAAACATTACAAGTTAACCTTTCTGATAAGTGATTTCTCCTTTCCCAATCTGCATTCTAAGCTGTAATCTTGAATATAGACTGACCAGCCGCTTTCTCACATAACAGAGGACTGGCTGATAGATGTGAAAAGGTCCAAGATGTTTGTTAATAGGAAGATTCCCAAGGAGAATGAGTTTCCATTACCTCAAGTACACTCTACTTTAGGGAAGGGGCTGTTGAGAGTATAAGAGTGATCCATTCACTCTCCCCTCCCTCAAGCGATGACCAAAAAGAACAGAGGCAGCATGGCTAGCAGTTTGTGGGGCACCATGTATTGTGACAGAGACTGAAGGCTGATCTACACCTACCCCTGTTGCGTTGCGCTTGCGTTGGGAGGCGCGCAAGAGTAGGGGACAGGACAACCCGCCCGAAACACTGCCCTGGGTTCCACCAGTTTCTTCAATGCTAATAGTACCTCCTGATTGTCCCACCTTCTAATAAATCTCAACAGTGATTGGCTGAAACACAAGTGCGCTCCGATTGGCTGAAAAACCCCTCATCCCATTGGTCAAACAATTAGCTCTGCATTCTACCCTCTCAAAATCATGAGCATGGTCCACGGCCAACTGCAATGGAACTCGGGAGAGCGCAGCTCTCCCACGTTCTGATGCGATTTGATAAAATGGAAGCCACACAGCTCCGCAACTCTGCATGTGCCCGGGATGCGCTGGAATTCGTGCAGTGGAGATCAGCCTTGAAAGAGGAAGAAAGAGGCTGAAATGGACCTATTGTTACATGATGAAGTGTGCTGCTACCCGACTCCATTCCAGTGTTCAACCTGTAGATGTGTAAGTAAAGCAAATGCTACAAAGACACTGTAAACCTCCAGTGATTTCTACTCCTGAGGAAGCCCAAACCCAGGTACCACTACCCCCCCCCCCCGAAATTTCTCACTGCTTTGGGAAGTGGGGCATGAGCAATACTTCTTTCAGTGTGAATTTCACTGAAAACAGCAAGACTTACTTCTGAGAAAACATAGGCAGGATGAGCTGTTAGCATGCCTTTGCAGTCTCTGCAGCAACATTACTATGAGTTATGGTGTGTAAGCCGACACCAAAGCTGCAATGCAGCAGGAAGAGTGGCAGCATCCTTTGTCTCCTGGGACATCCATTCTTAATGCAAATTTCAAACCCATCTTTTGCAAGGATAAATCAACCATTGTGTTCTCAGTGAACTCTACTTTCTTCTAAAGAATAAGGGAGGGGTGAGCACGGAGTCCATAGAACTAATGTATTCTTTTCACTATTGTATAGTGGTCAAAACAAGCTCTCTGCTTCACATACACACAGCGTAAATTACTTCTGTGTTTCTAAAAGTTGAGTGATGAAGTGCCATCTTGTGGCAATGACATGTTACTACAGTCAACTAGAAAATGAGTGTTGGATGGAATCGAAGGTTCTCTTTGAATGACTTACAAGCAATTGCCTTTATACTCTTGATCAAACCACTTGCCTAAATTTAGGATTGAGAAAGAATTCCATGAGTTGGCTGGTGTCTCGAGTTCAGGAAGCCCAAATAGTCCTATTCCATCCCATCCCATTGTTAAAATACTTATTCCTTAATGGGAAAAGAATTCCCCCCCCATCTAGTGTCCCACATTGTTTATCTTATTTCCATGCCTACTACAGTATTTTCAAAGTAATTTAGATAAACAGAGATATATGCTCAGAGTTTTGTCAGACGAGAAAAGCAGAATACTGTACATAATACAGTATGTATAGTACCTGTGTTCTTTCATTTCCTTCCAAAAGCAGGTGAAGAAAGCATGGGATAGCACTAGCCATCATGTACTGATAGTCATTGGTAACAGACATATTGGTTAAAAATCGAAGTCCAGCTAGTTGCAACTCAGAGTTCAAGGGAGATAAATCAGTTTCCTCACAAACTTTAGTAATATATATCTCAGGAAGGGAAAAGAAAAACACATGATTATAACGAGCATGTTCTAGTAACAATTCAGCTATTGTCATTAAGGATTTTAAACGTCATAACTATCTTGTTTACATACAAGAACAAATGAGCAAAGCTAGTGGAAGATTAACAGCTCAATCCTAAGCATGTCTACTCAGAAGTAAGCCTCACCAAGTTCAATGAGATTCACTCCCAGATAAGTGTGCATAGGATTGCAGCCTAACGAGTAATCCTGTGTACAAATGCGCCACGCAGTGATGGCTCGCTGGCGTCAAGTGTTGTAAATGTGCCGTAAGGTACTTTAAAAATATCCAGTGAGTAAGCGGCGCTAGCAGAGAGGCTGGTGCTGCTCACTCTGCCCAGGGCCGCAGTCACCGCCAGCGGACACAGGTAGGTCCTGCGCCAGTTGGGGCAGGGGCATAGCTGTGTGGGGAGGCAGACCAGGGTGGAAAGGGAGGAGATGGTTGGCCAGCCGGGACAGGGGAAGGATCATTGGTGGTGCACTCTGCCAAACCCTATCCCCCATCCCGGGCCTGGCCGGCCTTATACTGACACCTCGGATTTGCGCCGGCCATTTTGCTGGCACACATCTGAGGAGGCCCATTGGGCCTGGGGGAAGGGGACAAACATCCCTTTCTCTCAAGGAGCGCTCTAGCTCTGCCGGCATGGGCCCAATCCTGCCTAGGATGCAACGGCCGCTTTAGGTGCACCGCCACTGCAATTCTAGACAGGATTGGGCTGCCCATATATTAAGGTTTTTTTTAACATTAGGGCTAGTAAATGCCACCATTTAAAATACTTTGCCATTTCTCATAATGTTATTTCTCAGGTTAAGAAACCTTTAGTTGGGATATTTTAAATTTATAGTCCGATCTTTTCTTCTCAGCAATTGTTTCTGAGGTGTGTTTAATAAATCAAAGGGTGAACTACACCTACTACTTTAGGTTCCATTATGCCAATTCATAAGCTAGTTGAACTGCACAACTGATTTACTGCAATCTAAACACCAATACTAAACCAGCATGCCATCATATTGGCTTGCAACACCACCATTCTATCGCTAGAATGTGATTTTGAGCAAGAGAAGGTAGGCCAATTTTTCCATTCATATTATTGACCATCATCAACACCTTACAATACCGTAATAGCAAAAAAAGGGATCACATTCGAATCCACGGGAAAGCTCTCGCTGGTTTTAATGTAGTGAGGATTAGACTAAACATTATTTACACTCTTCATTATCTCGTCACATAGCTTTTTGTTACATGGTTTATTTTAAACTTACCTTCATTTTTTCTTGGTTTTTAATATTCATACTCAAGTTATTAAGAGCATTCAATGCTTTTTCTTTAACTTTAGTGATAGGAACAAAAAGCATTTTTCCAGCAACAGAAAGGCCACCTACATTTCGAATGATATCCTAAAAATTAAACAGAGAAGAAACCAAATTTCCCTTAATTTGAATATGAATTCTATTTGAATCAAAACAATTATTCAGAATTAATACAAATAAGCATTTCCCCCTCTCTACTCTGTGAAAATAACTAGTGATGATGATATCTGCTTTAAGGGGAAAAGGGTGGTAAACATTGAGAATTGGCATCACCCCGCCTCCATGCACGCATACCTTTGGCTCATGCACAAGGCTGTTTGGATCTCAAGTATGCTAGTAGGATGTATTGCTTCGCCTTGCTATAATCTTATGAAATATGTATTGTTTTTATGTTTCAATATATTAATATAAATATATGGAGAGAGAAAAAAGGCTGTTTGGATCTCAGTCAATGCTTTAAAAGATAACCCTCTCATTTCCTATGATGATTACCAAGCATCATCACTCCATGTTTTTCTCACTGAGGTCCAGCTAACACAGCACAGTACTCAACTCCAGTTTCCATTTACTTTACAAGATCTAGTGCTTTAATGGCGAATGTCCCAATGGATCTACTTATGATCCTGGCAACTAATTTACTACAGAAATGAACTGTGTCCTATTCTTGTCATAGGCCAAGAGTTACTTAAAAATTGTTACAAAATAAAAGTAAAGGTAGCCCTTTGCTAATACTGCTTGTAGTAAGCTCTCTTTTATTTTGAAGTTTTATATGCTACCTTTTGATCAAATAGACACTATCCCTAAATATAAATTATATTTTTTATGGTTATTACCGGTAAACGACTTCTTTATTTTATATTTCCCTTTTCTTTGTTCATTGCTTAGAACTAATAAAGAACATTACTTACATGATTTTTTGAGAATGCAGCACAGTTGCTCAGTGTAATCAAGGCTTGTTCCTGAATTTTGGTATCCTCTGTAGCCTCAAGTAAATGAATAAGATTCTGTATGTGGTGTGCCTCTAGAACACTGGGTGATTCTGGAAGATCCATGCCTGCCAATTTAAGAATGACGCAAACACCACATGACATTCATAATTGTTCTACAGTAGACATTTGATTGGGAGGAAGAAGACAACAAAAGAGAGGGAAGAGGCTAGAGCAGCATGTTAGCATGCATCTGCATTTGGCCTGTTTGAAAGGCTTGCACATCATGGCTAAGATGTGTTTAGAGATGAATGTATAAGCCACTAGAACCAGGGGTGGGGAATCTTTGGCCTTAAAGTCTTGTGCGGCCTTTAGGGGTACCAGTTGCAGCCTTTTGCGTATTTGTCTGCAAATACTAAATCCGCCTTTTATTTCATTATATAATGTCAAAATCAGGGTATTTTTTCGGTAACTTATTTTTTCTTTCCTGTCAGTGGCAACTCGGTAATTGGCAAATTGGAAACTGTCTCTAGCAACTCATATCATAAGCCTATGAGCTTTTTAGGGAAAGAAATGTAACATGTTAAATAAAAATGTATGCCTTTTCTAGTTAAGGAAAATAATGAATTTATATATAATTCCAATATAAAAAGATTGCCCACCCCTGCACTATACTGTATACTTAGCTAACTGAAATATTTGCAACAGACATATTTTCATTACAGTTTTTCCAACATCTGTATCGGTATTTGTTTTTTTAATTACATATTTATTTTAAGACTCTGAGTTTTAAACATATGTTTACCCTTTATGCAGTTACTATCTGAACTGAATGACAGAAGATTGGGCAGTGACATAAAAGATTCTGGGTTACAATCCTAAATTTAGTTAGTAATAGCTAACAGTGCAATCCTATGTGTATCTATGTCGATTAGAAGGCTACAATCCTATCCACACCTGGGAGGTAAGCCCCATTGACTATAATGGAACTTACTTCTGAGTAGACATGCATAGGATTGGGCTCTCAGCCCCATTGAATTTAATGAGATTTACTCACAAGTAAGTGCGTGTATAGGATGGCAGCCTAAATTTAAGCTAATAAGGATTCATCATAGAACGAAAGCTTTCATGGCCAGCTACTAGAATACAAGACACAAGTTTTATGGGTGAAGTAGCCATGTAATTAATTGCATGGCTACTTCACCCATAAAACCTATGTCTTGTATTCTAATAAGGATTCGTTACACTGTTTGTATCCATCTCATTAGGGGGGCAATAAACAACCCAGAAACTGAGAATTAACATGGCACACTGTTATCGTCTCCTAGTCCTTCTGGTATGATCAATAGTAGCTTGCATGTCACACTGCTTGGTATTTCTATAAAAGTATGCCTAGTATTTCTATAAATGCACATTATAAATAAGTAAAAATACTTCTGGTTTTGTTCCAATTGATCCAAATCTTACCTTGGTGAAGGCTGCTAGAATCTTTTTGGGCAGTCCTGGAAAGCACAGAAATGTCAGATACTTGTTGCAATAAACTTCTCCCCAGGGGGACCTGCTGCTGTTGCTCCCAAGAGATTGCCACTGCCCTCACCTCACTTTCTTTCTCAATACTTTCAGCCTTTATCCCTGCGATTGCTACTCCACCACGTTTTTCCCCCCTTCTCTGGGAGGCCACTCTGTAAACGCAGTAACAGACTCCAGCCCCAACCGCCAGGCCCACTAGTCCTGTGGTCAACGCAGACCCCCTGGAGTCTCGCATGCCAGCCAAAAGATACTTTGGTCGCTCTCCAAGTCTAGAAGCCGGAGTGAGATCGGGAAGGCAGCTGTCACGGGAAGCGGCAGCAGGCGGCCAACCGGCGTCGCTCCTTTCCGAAGGGAAGTGAGGTTTTGACTCCTCCTCCACTGTGCCCTGGAAGAAGAACCCGAGAAGGGGCTTCACCGCTCCTTATTCGTGGGAAGGAGTGCTTCATTCTCCTAGGCTGCAATCCTATGCGTACTTACGTGGGTGTAAGCACTATTGTTGACTATACTGGAACGGCTGAGTACACATGGATAGGATTGGGCTCTCTCAGCCGTATTTCTGCAGCGTATCACAGTGTGACCTACAGAAGCTTCACACCCCAATCTCGCCTCACACCCCAAACGCGTTTATATTCTCACTCTCTTGCTCCTATGCCCTGAATAAGCTGTGCGACCGGCAGAAATTCAAGGGGTGCAGCCTTTCCCACAATGCCCCAAAGAAGATGCGCCCTTTGCAAATGACCGCATAACCACGATGATGGCGTTTCTGGTGGGAGAGGATCGCGAAGCCGAAAAGGGATTTCTTGCTGCTCTTTCCTCGCGTTCTAGGTCTTCGTCGTTATTTCTGACAGGACAGCAGGCCAGGCAGAAAATCAGCAGGCGCAGCTGTGAGAGGAAGGGCTTCGCCTGTTGAATTTCTGCCTGCTATTGCATTACTGTTAAAGGCGCTGCTGGAGGGAGCTCTGCGAGTGCGAGATTTAAAAGACGGGGGGTGGGGTGAGGAGTAGGCGGCCAGTCGGTCTTATGAGTTTTGATGCAGCTCAGATGTGAGCAGTTTGCATCCCAGGGCGTGTTAACGGCAAACAACCAGGAGAACGGTTATATGGCTGGCAGTTAAGAACGCCTCACGTTGTTGAATAGAAATAGAATAGAGGGGGTGGCCGGAGAGCGCGCGCTGACCATGCAACGGCCAGGTCGCTAGGCGACCACGACTGGCCAGTCCAGGAGGCGGGGAAGTGGCGGTTTGAGTCAAAGGGAGGGAGCTCTCCCCCCCACGGCTGGGCCGGTTTTCCTCGGCCTGGTCATCATGGCAGCGTTTCACAATGTGGACCCCGCCGTCAGGGGCTACTTCAAGAAACACTGCATACCTGACATCTATGAGGTAAAGGAGCTGCCCGGGTCAGCTCAGGGGGCTCGACTCCCGCTGAACAGAGTAGAGGGTGACGAAGGTGTTTATGAAGGGAATCTAGCTCTCTTATTTCTTTCTGTTCTGGATGATTTACTCAAGGTCCGTTTATTATCCACATTATATAAATTACGTGTCTTAAGTGTACAGTACAGTATACCTCGACTATCGGTGATAAAACATATCAATGCTATATATGAGAGAGGATATCAATGAGTTCATCCTATCTTAGCTTCTGAGAACGCAAAAGTGTGACCGATGCCAGATCACAGACCCCTCATTGTTACTTATTGGCATGTTATCGTGACGTTGACCGTTGCTGCTGCTATTCATGGTTATTACTGCTCATCTTTTCACTGCTGCTGCATCTAGCACACCCATTCTCTCTCTGCTACCCAAGAACCACTGCTAGCCAGCACCCAGGTACTGGATTGCTTTTTTTTTTTAGCCTTTCCTCCTGCATCCTTTCTCTGAGCAATCCTGCAAGCTGCAGCAAGGTAACTGGGAGTATAGCTATTGGGAGATAACAACAAAGAGTCTTGTGGCATTTTAAAGATTAACCAGTTTATTTCAGCATATGTTTTTCTGAACTATGGTCATAAGAACATAAGAAGAGCCCTGCTGGATCAGGCCAAAAGCCCATCTAGTCCAGCTTCCTGTGTCACACAGTGGCCCCACCAGATGCCTCAGGGAGCACACAAGACAACAAGATAACCTGTTTCCCATTGACATTCCCTTGCACCTGGCACAGAGAAACCCCACCTCCAAAACCAGGAGGTTGCTTATGGCTTGTAACCTGTGATGGTCTTTTCCTCTATGAATCTGTCCAAACCCCTTTTAAAGGCATCTAGGTCAGATGCCATCACCACATCCTGTGGCAAGGAGTTCCACAGATGAATTACACGCTGGGTAAAGAAATATTTTCTTTTGTCTGTTCTAACTCTCCCTCCACTCAATTTTAGTGCATGTCCCCTGGTTCTGTTGTTGTGCGAGAGGGAGAAGAATTTCCCTCTATCCACTCTCTCCATCCCATGCATAATTTTATAAGTCTCAATCATGTCCCCCCTCAGCCGCATTTTTTCCAGACTGAAAAGCCCCAAATGCTGTAGCCTTTCCTCATAAGGGAGGTGCTCCAGCCCACGAATCATTCTAGTCGCTCTTTTCTGCACCTTTTCCAATTCAACTTCATGGTCCATATGATGCATTAAAAATTATCAGCTATCAGGTGTGTGTGTGTGTGTGTGTGTGTGTGTGTGTGTGTGTGTGTGTGTGTGTGTGTGTGTAAATAATAAATTTAAATAAAACAGTTGTAAAAGGTGGGAATCAAAGGGCTACTACAGGATAGTAAGTGCAATATGGTCCATAGACAGCAGATGGCAGTTACAGACAGACTTATGGTACCAGTACCTTGACTTCCACTTGACTTTCATCACTATTGTTATTTCGTGTGATTTCATCCAACTTTCCATGACATCCTGTTGGCTTAAAGGGGTCTTGCCCCTTTTCACCACCATTCTCCTAATCCCTGCTCCCACTTCCTGCCAGAGGCGTACCCAGCCGATTTTACGTGTGGGGCCGGGTCCTCGGCCCCGCCCCATAAAACTAATTAGCATAAATTATGCTAATTTTTCGGCCGATTTTTCCCGCTTTTTTTTGCCGATTTTCGGCGATTTTAAACCTAAAAAAAGGGGTATTTTTAAAGTATGTATGCTTTGCGGCACTTAACTTGTGTATAGGAGCCTCCAGCGAAGCGATCGGCTCTCTCCAGCGACGTTCTTTTCCAGGGGCGCAGATCGGCGATCTGAGATCGCTCCTCTGCTGCCCCTGACGGGAACTCCTCATCGTAAGCTCATCGTTTGAGTTCGCACATGCGCATAGCAAACAGCCATTCACGCATGCGTGAATGGCTGTTTGCTATGCGCATGCGTGAACCAAACAGTAACGTACGATGAGGAGTTCGCGTCAGGGGCAGCAGAGGAGCGATCTCAGATCGCCGATCTGCGCCCCTGGAAAAGAACGTCGCTGGAGAGAGCCTGCTCCCCTGATGCTTTTTGCTCCTGCTCCCCTGATGCTTTTTGTTCCTGCTCCCCTGATGCTTTTTGGGGTCAGGCGCTTGCTAGACCAGGCTCCCTCATCAGAGCCTCTGAGAGGAATTTTATCAGGGGGTACAAAGTTTCTTTTGGGCCCCTTCTCAAAGGGGGAGGGGGCAAAATGGGACAGGGGGAGGGTGACTACAGTCAGAAAAGTCTCCGGAGCCCAGGTCTACCAGGCTTCCCAATATGGCACCCAGGTCTATCCACCTGGTAGACTTGGCCTCCCAGTTGGCCCGGTCTCTGTCTTTTACTCTCCATGAGGCCAGCTGAGAACCCAGGAAATTTCTGGGGGCCCTCCTTTGTCTTCTGGGCCCCCTTTTTGACCCTGGGCCCAGGTACAATTTACCCCCTTTACCCCCCTCTCATGGGCCCTGTCCCTCACCCAGCCAGGGTGAGAGTCATGTCAGTTGCCTCTCACTGGCGCTGGTAGGTGCTTGGACCCAGCAGCCACATGATCTGCCACTGCTATTTTGGTCGTGTAGTGCTCCAGCCTGCCCTGAGCTGCAGCGTTGGACCGCCTTGAGCCTGTTTGTCGGTGGCTCTTGTGCATGGCAGGACCACCCCTTCCTTATGCCTGCTTGCTTCACTGCCCAGTAAGTTTGCATCTGGACATGTTTATATTCATGTCAAAACCAAAGCAGCTTTCAATTAACTGTGGAATGGAATGTCCAGTCCCTGGTTTAAAGGCCGCTCTAAAAGTAGCTCAAATTTACAATGGATGAGCCTTCATGGCAATTTGTGTTTATTCATACATTATTAATACTATACTATACATTATTAATATTGTACTATACTTTGACATTCGACCATGTTTTACTTTTGTCCATGCTCTGGTCCCTAACCAGACGAAAATGCAAAGTGTTGCTGTAACTTGAAGATGGCTGGGATATAGAACTAGGAGGTATAATTAACTAAATAAAAGTGACAGAAATATATACCTTGAGAGAAAAGAGATGTTCTGTTTCTAGGAATGGTAAGTGTAAGGTGGCTTAGTTCTCTAATGTTCAAAACAGGTCCCTAGGTCTAGAGCTGTGTTTGCTACAGTATGTGGTAGATAAAAAGATGGTCTAGATGTGGAATACCTAAGCAATGATGCAATCCATTTCTCTTTCAGTTTAATGAACCCTTATGCTTATGGCCACAAATAGTGAAGCACTTGACTGAGAGGAAATGGCTAGCCCTAGCCTGTGCCTCTGGCAATTGGTATAGATTTAAAAATTGACTGGAACAAATAATGACACCAGTCCATGCTAAGTCATTAAGGGCGCAATCCTATCCTACTTATACCACCGTTGTAACTAGTAGCGCAGCAAAAACGAGAGGCCCCAGAACGGAAAGGGGATTCAAATCCCCTTTGAATTCCCCTTTTTGGAGGGGATTTGAATCCCCTCTCTGTTCTGGGGCCTCCCGTTCTCGCGTCGCTGGTTACACCGGTGGCATAGGTAGGATAGGATTGCGCCCTATTGCTTCTTTAATTACATCCTCCTTAAAACTAACCCCTGCCCAAAATCATCTTCAGGGGCTTAAGGTATTCACTATCTCTGCTGATGCCTCTGTGCCCCAAAATGGCTTTTATGTCAAACTGTCTCATAATTGGCAAAGAAATGCAGATTCCGTGACCAGGATATTTTGTGTTACTGAATATGGGATTGTATGGTTCAGGATCTTATTTAAGGATTTGTATCCTGCCCTTCAGCTGACAAGGTTACCAGAGATGCTTATATAAAATCAAAGTATGCAAAATCATTACGACAGAAAACTCGTGGGGGGTGGGATAGGCCTTCTCCCCTTCCTCCTCCTCACAGAGCAGTTCATGTTTCTGTGGCACCTGCAAGGATGGAGGGGCACCAGTAGGTGGATGGTGATAGTTGTTTGCCTTGCTAGCTTTTCTTGGGTGCCATTCCTCTGTTCCTTGTGCTTTGCAGTATGTATTCAACAGGAAGGTGACCACTGGCCATAATGAGAATTCTGTGTGCCACTCCTGGACCACCATGAACTATTAGAGTTCAGGGAAGACTGATGTTTCTAAGTTCTATAGATTATTTTATAGAGTTAAATATAAATGGGAGTTCGTAGTGTCAATAAAAGAGATTTTCAAGGTTACCTTAAATTTAAACTATGTCGTTTGAAAAAGGTGCTATATAAAAGACACTTTCTGCCAAGAAATGCCAACCAGCAGTTTCCAGAATTTCCATGGTAACATTAGTAAGCAGCTTTCTCTGGACCAGTTATAGCAACTATGGAGCACTTACTCCACAGATCTAATTCACTCTTGTGGCTTCTAAAAATGATTTTGTGGTTATGAAGTAGGCTTTTAACATTTTGCAAAGTCAAAGAAAAAATGCTTCTTTGTTATCATGTCAATTTGGAGGACACATTCCAAGACGGTACAAACAACTCTTCTAGTTTAAGCTTCCAAACAAAGAATAAAGAGTCATGATGTATGCATATACAGTACTGCCTGATCCTCAGTGATTCAGTTGATAGTGAAAGGCATTTCAGTGGTGTTCAAGGATAATAGTCTCACAGCACGATCCTATCCTGCTCCTCCACCGGTGCAGCCTGAACTGGAGGCCCTGGAAGGGAAAGGGGATCCAAATTCCCTCTAAAGGGGATTTTTAAATCTCCTTTTGTAGTAAGGACCCCACCCCTCCCCAAATATTTTTATGTCGTCGAGCACCCTCCCCTTGAACCTTTTACCCCATCCAAATCCGTCCAGGAATCACAGAGATACAGCCATTTTTAGCAAAACGCATTAAGAATTCGGCTTCTTTCCGGTTTGCGCGCACTTTGGCAGCTGGCGCATGCCAGCAGAGGTCAACTGTCCACAGGCACACACCTGTCGCAAGCCTCCCGAACCCCCGAGAGAAGCAGCAGCCAGCCAAGTTCACTCTGTACCTACTTAATCCTTTAAGCCTCTTAACCCTCTAAGCTTTTAATCCCCTTTCTGGGCGTTCGGCCAGGAACCGCAGACGGAGTGTGCCGCTCGTTAAACGGATTACTAACCCGGCTCCTGACTGTTTGAACCCTCGATCTCCTCTATTTGACAGATTTAAAGGGCCAGCAATCTATTCCTTAGAAAATGCAGTTTGCTGGAGAATTGTTGTGTATTTTAGGTTCCCTTATGAGTTATGCCACCGGATCTTCACTGAGGATCATCGGGGTCACCCCAGGGATGGGTCCCTACACAGAAGAGTCCCGATCATCCCGGTCTACTGAGGCTAGTCTCGGGTTGAGTGGAGAGGCTCCTGGAAGCAGGGCAATAGATTTGTGGCCGTAAAAGCTGGGTTAGAGTCCTAGCATCCTCACTGGGATTGCCTGGGAAGCCCAGAGGTGCGCAAGGGTTAGAGTCCCGTCTCCTCCTCTTCGCCAGGATTCAGGGGGGGTTAACGAAGGTGACACTAAGAGTGTACCTCCCACCAGAATCTGCACTGCTGGGAGTAGGGGAACGGCTATTTCACAAGCATAACTTAGGCCATTTAACAATGGCTCCTATTCTGTGCTGGTCCCAAATGGCTGCCATCTACCCGGGCGCCAGCTGGGGGCAGGGAAAAGAAGGGGAATTCCAGAAACACAGCAAGGATCCAGATTGCTATATTTCCTAATCTCAAGCCTGTCTCTCTGTGCATGCCTCCTCTCTATCTCAATCACCCCTATCTCCTCCCCATTGTTTTGCTTGCTACAATAATTCAAATGTCTTCCAGCTACCTGCATTGTTCTTGCCTTGCCTTGCTACACTTATTCAAATGCCTTTCAACTATCTACATTGTTCCTGTCTTGCCTGGCTACAATAATTGAAATGTCCTTCAACTGTATACCTTGGGATACATGGTGCCATGGGGCAGGGACCTATTATTTGGCACCCAGGAGCTATCTCACTGGAAATCACTGTCTTTTGTGTTAAGCAGGCTTCACAAAAGATCCTATTCATAAAACCCCGGAAGACCTCACTCCACCTGAGGTGGGGACCTAATCCAATTATCCCTGACACCCAGTACCCCCACCCATCACCCCATTGGTTCCCAGTAACACAAAACATCACACTTTTCATTGGTTTCTGAATAAAGTTTATCTTTTTATTGGTTGAAAGTTTCACAAATGTTGCTGCTGATCTCATTGGTGCAAAGTTTGAATCCATCATCTTATTGGCTGTATCAACGTGCAATTCCTTGGATCCTGCTCTGTATTGGTCCTTCTTTATTATGTATTCTTTGAACAATGTCCTCCATGGTTTTCCCTGTAATAATGAAATGTATATAAGCTTTTGTATTGATTATGTATGTTACACTTTTTGCCCTGCATTTTGTGTCCTTTGCTAGCAAAGTAAAGTTCCTTTTACCCCAGCGCTGGACTTTCAGAGCTCTATTTTTGGTGCCTCCGCAAACCGCGGAGCTTTCTATCTCCCTTCCTCTCTCTCCTTCTCTCTCTCTGGGTGCTCCATCCTGCCACGGAGCTGGGTGTCTGCTCACCGAATCAAAACGAGCTAAAATCACTTGTACCCTTGGGGTGCTTACAACACTTTCCCCTCCAAAGCCTCCTGTTCTGCCCTTCAGGGAAGCTGAAGTCCTTCGGGGTGCTCCCCAGCCCTTGCAGGCCTTGAGTTCCCTCTCCCCCAGAGACCCATGTCTTAAGGCTCTGGTTCATGCTGATAGCAAGCTGAGCAGTTAGGCCAAATTTAGCCAAACTCCCATTCCTTAGTACTCAAGAAGACCAACACAGGCCTATAAAATATATTTTGGTTTATTAGAGAATAAGATTATGGTTACAATCAATAAGAAATGCATTTAGGTATGTATAATAGAGTACAGACAGGACACAACAATTCTAAAACAAAAAAGCTAGATTCCTAAACGTTGCTGATCCCTATCTCTCACCTGGTTCTCCAAACCTCTGTAAATCAGCAAGGTGTGCTCTCTAGGCTACCTGTCTTACCATGTCTGGTAGATCCAAGCACCCATGATGGATTGAAGAGAGCAGCCAGCTCCTCCCAACCAAGGGGTTCTTCTTATACCTTAGAATACAACCTGAGGGCTGGATCCACTGGCCCTTCTAGAAGGCTGACGCAATGTCAGGCTACTGTTGGTCACTCGCTCCAACGCTTCCAGCAGTGTCGCTAGCTGTACTGGCACCTGGTGCTGAGCTTACCGTGTGGAGGCTCCGCAGTCCAAAAGGAGGCATGGGTGGTGACATGATGACATCGCCACATCATCGTATTGCTGCCAATTGCTTCCAGAGGGCTCCGTTTTGGAGCTAAACGGAGGCAAGGGTGGGCAGGCGGGCTTTTCTGTTGCCAACAAAATGCAGCGGATCACGGAACTCTGCACTCTGCTTCGGGCCTCATCAGGACAACGGTTAAGTAAGAGTTTGAGGACCATGGACCTGCTCAGTTAAAATAAAGGACGCCTTATCCTAGTTGAGCCAATTTAATTTGTATGTTTGTTTATATGAGAGCGAAGATGGTCCTTAGAGCTATTCTAGAGAAAGCAACATGAAACAGTAAAATTAATCCAGGGAAAGCAAGGTTTACAATTTGTGAAAGTTTTTACATTGCAGTGAAAGTAGCTGGAAAAATGTTGCCATATTCAATATTTGGAATGCTCTATCAATTGATCAACACAAAAAATTATAATATTTAAAACACAAGTAAATAAGGAGCATTATTTATTTATCGTATGGCACAAATAAGGAGAAAAATAGAATATTCTAACTAGAATGTATAATGGCACTTGGATTTAAAATTTATTTTATACTTCTATATGTATTATTTATCAGAATTGCAAATATGGATTTTTCTTTCCAGGCTCTGTTGGGTGGTTTATTAGTTATGTGTCCAGATGATCCACTCAAGTTTTTAGAAGAAAAGATCAAAGAAATAATGGAAAAGGGGCTACATAGTGTTTTATGGTATGTATGAGATGTTGTGTGTGCTATAAACACTGTGTTCAGATGTAGAATATTGAAATGTAGGGAAATGTTATATAGTTTTAGAGTACTTTGACTTCTAGAAAACTTTTGATGAAGTTCCTAGCAAACATTTCTTTAGTAAATAAAGGGGTAGAAAATATCTGCAACTGGTTAAAAGTTAGGAAACAAAGATTGTGGATTGAAGGCAAATTGGCAGGATGTCTCATGAATTTATACAAATCTATGGATTATTAATCTGTAAGATATTTGGATACTTAGATAGAAAAATCTGGAGGTGATGTAAAAGTAATTCAAATTGTGGAGGGGGAGGCCAAAGTAGACTACAACAAGCATAACAGTATTTTTCAAATCAAAGTCAGGATGAAAAATGGCACACACAAATCTGTGGTCAATACCTATTCACTGGAAAAGTATAGTGTATATATACTATATATAGCTTCCTATATACAGCATCCTATATATAGCTTCGTAGGTAAATTGTAAATTCTATGATATAATGATCCTTATTTTATGTATATTTAGAGTTTCATCATTTCACTTAAAAAAAAAATCCTAATAGTCAATTGAGGTGGTTGGGTGCCTTTCAGATTGGAAGCAAAATGGGGACCCCAGTGTAAATTAGTGGTGTCTGTGTCCTCAAGGAATACCTAGAAATGTCAGTGTATACATTTGTAAGTTAGAAGAAAAAGAGAAGGGAACCCTCACATGGGCCTGATATTCAGTGAGTTTGCTCAGTGGCCCCCAGGAGTCATGAAAACTTGAGATGTTGGTTGGAAAAACATGGAATGGTGGAGTGAATTGACTTGCTTGAGCCTCAGTCTGTAATATCCTGGAGGTGAGCATTATATTCCAGGGAACCCTAGGTACTGTATATACAAGAGCTCTGTATTTGAATCCAAGAATGCAGATGGTTAGTGACTGAACTGTCACCATGTTCCTTGCTGCATGTGATGTCCAGACAGTACTGGTGATCTTGCTAGAACAAGCAGGGAACAAAGAGGATAGTGAAAGAAAATTACCAGTAGTAGAAAAAAGCAGTGGTAAATCAGTTAAATTTAAGAGTCTTTTCACTTTCTGGTTGGCCTTTTATAGGCATGCTCAAGGAAGAGAAATAAGAATTTCTCAGGGTTCTTCCTGCAGAGTTTTGTTGCAAAGTTACCTGACAGCACAATCTTATCCAACCTACACCACCGGTGTAACCAGCGGTGCAGCGAGAACGGGAGGCCCCAGAATGGAATGGGGATTCAAATCCCCTTTGAATCCCCCTTTGGAGGGGATTTGAATCCACTTTCCATTCTGGGGCCTCCCGTTCTTGCTGCACCGGTGGTGTAAGTTGGATAGGATTGCGCTGTCAATGTGTGAAGGGTGTTTCAGGAGTTCAGTGTCCAATTATAGTTTGCACTATTCTGCTCAATTTACTCTTCTTCTTTTTGAAAGAGAGCACATACTTACATTTAATCTATATGTAACCCTTCTGTAACCCTTGTGAGAGAGGGGTGAGGAGTGGTGGGAGGTATAGGAGGCAGCAGGACTCCTTCTGGACTTGGTGGTTGGTGAGAGCGCCTCTTGTCTGGTTGGATTCCTCATTGCTGTTTTTTTCTTCTGCCCCTTAAACTGCTATAGAGGCACTGGAGGCAGTGTTAGTGTTTTTGTGTTGGGGTTGTATTTGTCTAAGTGTGTGTTTTGTGTTGTGTGAGCCCTTTCCAGGAAGATGTGTTGGGATGTTCAAGGGAGTAGCGGCACCACCATAAAAAGTGTAACGGACCAAGGGCGATATGGCGGTGGGGGCTGGCCTGGCCGTTCCAGGAGAAGGAGGGATGGTCATAGGCAGACCATCCCTCTTTCTAGGCCTTCCCCCAACCCCGGAGCCTGGGGAGTGCCTGGGAGAAACCCCTGTGGCCTTAAACTGCTGCTTTCAAATGCCAGGTTGGTTAATAACAAGATTCCCTAATCTGGGATTTAATCCTGGAGGAGGGTGCCGACCTGGCTTGCATTACGGAGACCTGGTTGGATGCGGCTGGTGGTGTGAACCTTTCCCAGCTGTGTCCACCGGGATACCAGGTAATGCAGCAGCCGCTGCTACAGGGGCGAGGGGGTGGTGTTGCTGTGGTCTGGACAGGGGGAGTGCATCCCTGCTGGTCCTTTTGGATCTCTCGGCAGCTTTCGATACCATCGACCATGGTATCCTTCTGGGTCGGCTGGCCGAGTTGGGACTAGGGGGCACTCCCTTGCAGTGGTTCCGTTCCTACTTGGCTGACAGGTCCCAGATGGTGATGCTGGGAGACGCCTGTTTGGCGCCCTGCCCCTTACAGTGTGGAGTGCCACAGGGTTCCATTCTGTCTCCCATGCTTTTTAACATCGACATGAAACCGTTGGGAGAGATCATCCGGGGATTTGGAGTTAGGTGTCACCAATATGCTGATGACACCCAGCTCTATCTCTCCTTGCCATCTTGTTCCGGGGAGGCTGTGGAAGTCCTGGAGCGCTGTCTGGAGGCGGTTGGGGGCTGGATGAGGGCTAATAGGTTGAGATTGAATCCAGAAAAGACAGAGGTCCTACTGGTCAGGAAAACTTCGATGCAGGTACTGAGTCATCTTCTGAATGGGGTTGCACTCCCCCTGCAGGAACGGGTGCATAGCTTGGGGGTACTTCTGGATTCACAGCTCTCCTTGGAAAGTCAGGTGGTGGCTGTGGCCAGGGGTGCGTTTGCCCAGTTTCGGCAGGTGCGCCAGCTGCGGCCGTACTTGAGTTGATTGGACCTAACCACGGTGGTCCACGCTGTAGTGACTTCAAGACTGGATTACTGTAACGCGCTCTACGTGGGGCTGCCCTTGAAGACGGTTCAGAAGCTGCAATTAGTGCAGAATGCGGCAGCCCGGGTGGTCGCTGGAGCTAGGCGGTTTGACTCTGTTGAACCGCTGCTTCGGCAGCTGCACTGGCTGTCCATTCGTTTCCGGGCCCAATTCAGGGTGACCTTTTAAAGCCCTTCACGGTTTGGGTCCAGGATATCTGAGGGAGTACCTTCTCCCATACATTCCGGCCCACTCACTTAGGTCATCTGAGGGGGCTCTCCTGCGAGTGCCACCTCTATCACAAGTTAGGGGAGTGGCAACACGTGGGCGAGCCTTCTCTGCTGTGGCGCCACAACTTTGGAACTCCCTGCCAGGGGATTTGAGAACCACCTCCTCCCTCATGACTTTTCGGCGAGGGCTCAAAACATTTTTGTTTCGTCTGTCGTTTGGGTGATGGGTCGTGGTCTGCCTCCTGTGTCTCAAGATGCTCTGCCAAGCTGTTTCTCTGTTCCATACTGTCGCCCCCTCCCCTAGTGGATTTTATTGTTTTTAAATTTGTGTATGGTTATGTATTGTTTAAATTTATTTTATGTATTATTTTAAATTATGTATTTTAACCTTTGTTGTAAGCCGCCTTGGGCATTTGCCCTTCGGCATAGGAAAAGGCGGGAAATAAATAAATAAATAAATAAATATGAGAAAATGCATGTTTCAACCTAATGCATTTTTACATATTCTCTCTGAAGAAATAGCATTTCAGAAACTTTGTATTCTCTCTCTCTCAGGATATAGATGGATGGATTTTTTTTTAAATTTCAGTATTAATGTTGAAGTTTTGGAAAACAATGTTTCCCATGATTTAATAACATTTATGAGTTTTCTCCTGGACCAAAATTGTTCAACGCACCTAGCAATGAGATTTACAGTAGTTATTTCATGTTTCACTCAGACGTGATTTTAAAACTATAGTTCATTAATATAATTTGAATAATGGTGTTAGTGTTTGTAAGAGGAAAACTGTAATTCGATGATGTGGCTAAAATAAGCTAATAGTCCTATAATTTCTTTTTCCCTCCAGGAATATGTGTATTGATCCAGCATTAAGCCTAAGGCTAAAAGTCATTTCAGAAACATATTTACACACCCTTTTAGGACTTGATGATGATCAGCTGGTAATTATTCGTTAACCTTTTCTGCAAACTTTTCAGTGGAATAATTGCTGTCCTCATATGTAATGTACAAAGAAATTACTAATTTTGATTAGTAGTCCACTTTATCCAAAAGGAGTATGAGGGGGCGGGAAAGTGTCCCTTATTTCCCAAAACCACATACAGGAATATCCTGACTTTTGTCGCTTTGCTCTTTCAATAGTTTCCAATTATAGCCATGTTTCAAATTTCATCCATGTGCTTTCCTCTTTCATTTGAGAAGGCAGTCTCTTGCCAGCGTCTGCAGAAGCTGTTTGAGCTGGGTAGCACCCCAGCATTCCCTGCGCCCCAGCTTTGTGGCAAGTGGCTTTGCGCCAAGTTGACTCAGGCGAGCACATACAGACTCTGCTCTCAGTTCACCTGGAAGATGCTCCAGGCTGGATGCAAATAAGGGCTTGCATGCAAATGAGGATTGGCTGCCCACCCCTCCGATTAAGCTGTCTCCAGCAGAACCTGGACAAAAGGGCAAGGTATTCCTGTAATCCCTGTTCTACCTAGTTATAGACCCTTCTAAGTCTCAGAGACTTCTGTGATGTTTCAGCAACCTAAAAAGCTGTTGAAACATCTTGCTGCAGTAGTATATATTTTCCTGAGATGTTTTCCCTGAGTCTCTTTGAATTAGCGCCATTGCAGAAAGTCCATGTTGCAGAGCAGCCAGGACACTGTGTAGATTACTTCTCTTTGTGACTGACTTTCCCCAGAACAATAGACCCTGGCCAGTACTCCTGCTACAATTGGCATGCAGCAGCTGGTTGGACATTGAAGCCCATGTGACCTGGTCAAAGGGCAGATAGGGATGTCCAAGTGATTGTAAATCATTCAGGAAGATGAACCTATTACATCATCAACCCTAAGGTTTTTGAGGTCATGTGCAGAGATGCTTAGGTATATTGCCTCTGGTCTATTGTGGAAAAAGCTGCTCCTTTGTGAAAAGGCATGCCCTCTCACCATGTGAGTGCAGGGACCAGAATCTTGGGGCAGCCAAAGATCCTCTAACCAAGGTAGGTCGGCGGGGGAGGCAGGAGGGGACTGGAATCAGGGCAGAATGGGGGAGGGGTAGGTGAAACGAGGGTGAACTGGGCCCAGAAGGAGGTGGGTTTGGTGGCAGCGGTGCCTGCCGAATCCTAACTCCATTCCCGTTGATCCATGGCGGCGGCTGGAGCTTATCCCGGGGCAAGGGAACAAATGTTCCTTTACCCTGAGGAGGCTTCATCATGCCAAATGTCCCCTGCAGGATACAGCGGATGCCATGTTGGTGCTGCTCCATTGCCGTGCAGGGAGTTAGATAGGATTGGACTGGACTGTAAGGACAGTACAGTGGGCCCTCCTTATCTGCGGATTGGTCATCCGTGGAGGGAGGGAACCCACTGGGGCTGGGGGCGGTGCCATTTTACCTTATTGAAGAGATTGCGCAGGCCTGCTGCCCGTTCCTTCCCTCTGGCGCCACATTGTACTAGTCTAAAATGCCTCTTAGAAGGAAAATGCCCCGACTGGAAGCGACTTCCGGTTGTGCGCACGCAATCGGAAATCGCTTTGGGTCGTGTGTTTTTTTCTTCTAAGGCATTTTAGACTAGTACAACACAGCACCAGAGGGAAGTAATGGGCAGCAGGCATGCACAACTCTTCAATAAGGTAAAATGCCCCACCCCCATCCGACCATGGACATGAGCCTCTGCGTTTTTTGCATCCGCAGGGATTTCGGGAACGGAATCCCCACAGATGCCAAGGGCCAACAGTATTCTGTAATCATATTGGGGAATCGCTTTTCATTGCCACAGGCATTTTGTTTGCCAACACCATCCTAGGGGCCCAGGCAGGCAACTCCTTTTCTAGCCGCCACACCACAAAAGCCCCCTTTTTGCCTCCACCGCATTGCCGTTTGTGCCCCCATTTCTAATTTCTTATCCCTGTCACATTACCAATGTACAAAACTAGCCAAGCTATTCCCTGATTGATTTGGTAATGTATAAAGGTTTCATTCCTTTCCTACCCTGATTATTCTTCATACCCCAGAGAAAAAATTAAAATAAGTGAAATCCTTCAGCTAATTATTCATATGGCTGCCACTCTTCAGTTCTGAGGTTCTGAAAATGAGATTATGGAGGGAAGGGCCACTATGAACTAGAAGAGCAGTACCCGTGTTTCACCCCTGCCGATGTGTGAAAGTATGATGCACAGACTATTATATGGGCAGCAGTAATATCCCTCTGGCCCTCCTTTGATGCCTTTTATGGGCTTTTTGGGGGTGGGCGGAACAAAGGCAACAGGGGCAGAGTGGAGGGCAGAACACTACTGGGAATGAGGCAGTTTCAGCAGCAGTGGCGGTGCACTCTGGAACCTAATCTCCTTCTTGGCCTTGATCCCCTTACCTGAGTCCATGCAGCTAAAGAGCTGGTGCAGGTCCAAGTAGACCTGGTGGGCTGGCATGGCCTTACTCCAAGGAGGCCGAAACTCCCTTGAGAGATGCAGCAGGCAGTTGGTTACAAAACAGTGATAACAGATGAAGTGATGTTGGTTATAGTTCTCTGGAAAAAAATAATGTATTGGTTTTATGTTAAATATTAAAGGTTTTATGTTAAATTTAGTAAACTTTACAATGGATTATACAACATACTACCATACAGTCTTTATGTCTATGTATTTATGCATATATTTTCATTTTGATGAGGTTTTATTTGTGGAATTGTATTTTAGATGACTCCAGAGTTATGTGAGAGAGCATGGTACTTTTATAGCACTAACTTAAAGAAAATGTGCTTTGAGTAAGTATATAAACACATTGACATGCTATTTTGGTATATAAACACATTTACATGCTATTTTCATTGCTTTCTAGGCCTTGGTGTGGTAATAGAATTAAGACTGAATAATAATAATAATAATAATAATAATAATAATTTTATGTATATACAGGTGTCCCTCCATAACCACGGTACCCATATCTGCAGTTTCACTTTTCTCTGGTTCTCTGCGCCCCCTCATGCACATTAGCTTCCTTTGTGTTGGTAGCAGTGGCACCAAGCAAGTGTGTTTCTTGCTTTAAACAAAATGCTATAAGCAGCATGCTACTTCTAGCACAGAAGCAGGCAAGCAGCCTCAATACTAGAGAGGATCAGCCCAAACGTTAACAGGAAGCTTCCTGGTCTGGAATAGAACTACTGTACATGTCCCAGTATCCTCCCTGGGATACTGCCCCTTCCTCTACCCAGGCAGAAATCCATTCCCAGGTAAGGAATTTCTGTTTTTGCGCTGCTGCGTCCTGCTAGACAGGATTGGGCTGTTAGTCAACCAAACCTTTACAGTGGTCCCCTGCTATCTGCAGATTTGTTTCAATGCGGATACGGGGGTCCACTGTAAAACCTGTAAAAAGGGGCGGGGGGAAATAGGGGAAAAAGCAGTTTCTTACCTTTTAGATGGAAACCGCTGCATGTTCTTGCTTAAACTGAAATTGCACTCCAGAAGCCTCTTCTGGGTCGCGTGACACCCCTCCCTCTCCCAAAATAGCTCCAGAATGCATTGCAATGCATTCTGAGGCAATCTTGGGAGAGGGCAGGGGGGGAGTTGCGTGACTCGGAAGAGGCTTCTGGAGCGCGATTTCAGCTTATTTAAGCAAGAACACCCAGTGGTTTCCATCTAAAAGGTAAGAAACCGCTTTCCCCCTGTTTCCCCCTTTTTTTACAGGTTTTACAGTTGGCCCCGGTATCCACGGATTTCAGTATTCACGGGGGTTCTGGGAACGGAACCCCCGCGGACACTGAGGACCAACTGTACTTTTATTTTGATTAATACATTTTCTATATACAGTACTACCTATCAAGTTGCAGGTTTTTTTTAATTTTCTTTCATCCAGGACAAAAACTTCATTAATACATTTTTTAAAATTGTGCCTTAATTGCAGTGCCTGGATAAAGTACTGTTCTATGAGGAAAATTGCTGAAGAAATCCTTCAGAGAAAGTTGTCTTTTGCAAGACACTACCGTGAGCGCAAAATATTACAATTAATATTAAAGAAATGGAATGAGTGGGTGGAGTTTCGAAGGAAACAGAACATATGTAAGTTATTCTATAAAAAGATATTGTTGGTTTTGGTTATTGCAAATATTGGGGTTATTTCGTTTTTGTTCCCTCTTACACCCAGGCAGACTGCTACAGTTAGCTAAATAAACACACGAGGCATAGGCTGAGTGAAGTTGCAAAAGAAAAATAGTTTACTCACGGTTCAGTTCATATATAAAGCATCTGGTTAAGACCAGAGGTTACTCTAACTTAGGATGGCATGCCCCTATAGCTGGCACGCCCTGCATGAGGTATGCTGGAAGATGGCCGCTGGGCAGCAGAGCCCAACATGGCACGTCCTCCCAGGTAGGCAGTCAGAAGAAGAACGAGACTGGGTAGGAGAAGGAGGAAATAGGGTCAGGGAGCCATGCCCCTTCCTTGGATCACAGAGAGGTCAAGGTAAAAGGTCTTTCAGGTGACCAGACGACACACTGCCCCCCAGTGTCCAGCAGCCAAACGCTACCCATCTCCAACAGCAAAAACAGTATTTGATCCTCACAAAAGTGCTTAGATTTTAATTTCCTAATAGCTGTGCAGAACTCAGAGCCCAATCCTATTCTCCCCCCCCCCCCGCTGATGCAGCGACGCTGAAATGGCAGCTGCTGCATCCTGTGGGGGGGGGGCAGACCGGGAGGCTTCCACAGGGCAAGGGGACATTCAATCCCCTTCCCCATGCGTAAGGCTCATCATGACTGGCAACGGGTCGCCTCGGAGCTACGCTAGCAATTTAGCTAGTGTAACTCCGAGGAGAGGAAAGGGACAGGGAGGGAAGGGAGATAGGATCCGGAGCGGGTTGTCCACGGCAGATCCTCCCCCTCCAGCAGCCTTCCTGCCCTCCTTGTTCCACCCTCCTCCTGCCCCCGTTCCACCCTCTCCCTGCTGGCTCACCGTTGTTGGCGTGCGTCCAGGCATCCTCCGGAACACCTGGGAAGGCAGGGTTCTTCCCGCCAGTGAATCCGGCAGTGCACTGGTTGGTGCGCTGTCGGGGAGGTGTTTATGAATGGTGCAGACTGCTTTTCAGTAGTCCACGCGGGTGGCATGCATAGGATTGGGCTGCCCATCACAAAGTTACTATGTCTGCTTTTAAGTGGCAAAAACAAAGTTAACATCTCACAGCAGAAAAGTGACAAGCTTGTAAAAATAAATTAGGAGCTTTGTTTCTGGGAGCAGCATGACAAGGTTATTTACATGCCCCATTACTTTATTGATTTGTTTCAAACATCACCATAAAATCTTGGTGGAGAACTCATTTAACAATTGTCTGTTCTAAATGAATAATTGCTCAGTTATAAGTTTTTATAACTCTTATTCATTGGATTCTCTTTATAAACATTACAGTGCAATCCTATGCATGCCTATTCAGTAGTAAGCCCCATTGAGTTCAGTGGGGCCTACTCTGCACTTCAACTGGAAACACTAAAACTATTTTATATGCATAAAAACCTGTATATGCATATCTTGCTACTTGTTCAGAACAAAGAGTGTAATTTCCCCTTTTAGAGTAGTTTTGGATAGCTTATCAGTTGTTAAAGGCAACTGTTTTAAATAAGAATGATGTTTGTGGTGTTTGCTTTCAATGATCCTTCCTGCATTTGTACTAGTTTTCTCAAGTTTTACCTAATCTTACCTAATCTGGCACCTTTTTAAGTGATGATCCTCTTCTGTTTCACAGCTGGAGAATAACTGTCCCTATCCACTCCAGCATAGTGTTTTATCCAATGGCTTTTGCTGGTGTCTTCCTTGTGTTTTTTCAGTTGTGAGCCAATTTGGGAGAAGGAACCATCTTCTCATTCTTCTCACTATGTAATAAATTACTTTGTGAACATTTTGTTGAAAAGAGGTATAAAAGTGCATCATTTTCATTCGAAAGCTTTCATGGCTAGCAGATATAGTTAGAGAAACAGGTAGTACGGGTAACGCAGCCATATCTATGTAAAAAACACAGCAATCCGACTGAGGTTTAAAAACAATGACTATTTTATCTGGGTTTAATGATGTATTCCCGGACAAACAGAAATTATTAAGAAACCACGGCTGGACAAGTGAGCCCAACGTTTCGTGTCCTAATCTGGACACATCTTCTGGGGCAATCCAAAAAGGAATGAAAGATGTTATAGTTCTCGGCGTCTTGCTTCGTTGTTTTGAACTTCAGAAGTTAGGGAAACATGCTGTCAGTTGAACGGAAACCATTCCGGAACTCCTCTGTCAATCAAAGAGATCGATCCTGCAAAAACTCCTGCAAGTGATAGCTTGCAATTTTGTCCTTTAGACCTGGGGCTGTTGTTCACTTAGAGACCCGGTGTCTATCAGTCACATAGTATCAACTCGCATTTTCCCAGATATTGTTATCCTACCCGCCGACAAGGGAAATGCCACGGTTATATTGGATACTGAAGAGTACCGACAAAAGATTAAGGATCTTTTAGATACCAAAACCTACCGTATTCTCAAAAGAGATCCTACAAAGAAAATTTTAAAAGACACTAATAAATTAATAAAAAATGCTAATTTCAAAATAGAAGTGACCAATGCTCTAATTAAATCAGAAGCACAACCACCACGGCTCTATGGGCTTCCTAAGATCCATAAGGAAAACGTTCCCTTAAGACCCATAGTGAGCAATATTGGCTCACCGACACATGGTTTGTCCAAGTATCTTGCAAAAGTTTTATATCCCTATATAGGTAATACCTCTTCGTTTATAAAAAAAACTCATACCATTTCATTGAGAAATTACAATGGACCATTTTGTCACCAAATTCAATACTAGTCAGCTTCGATGTTGTGTCATTATTTACCAGAGTTCCCCTTAAGGAAGTCCTGAGATTGATAGAAGAGCTTACAATCCCCAGGGAATTAATTCCACTCTTCAGGCATTGCCTGACGTCTACTTACTTTCTATGGGAAGGGGTATACCGTGAACAAACAGATGGGGTAGCTATGGGGAACCCCCTAAGTCCCATAGTAGCGAACTTATATATGGAATTTCTTGAAAAGCAGGTGCTCCAGACGGCTCCATTTAAACCTGATGTCTGGTGGCGCTATGTAGACGACGTCTTTTGTATATGGCCGCATGGAGAGGTAGAATTACATAACTTTTTGATACATCTAAACAACTTCTGTAAAGAGATCCAATTTACAGTAGAAAAAGAAAAGAATGGGTCCTTGGCTTTCTTAGATGTTTTGGTCACCAGGAGAGAAGACTTGACGCTTAATCACTCAGTATATAGAAAACCGACCAATACAGGAAGGTATTTGAATTTTGATTCGAATCACCATCCTGCCCAGAAAGGCTCCCTAATTAATTCATTGGCTTATAGAGCCATTAAAATCTGTGATAAAGAGTCAATAGATAAAGAGAAACAGGTTGTGTTCAATACTTTGAGAGCCAATGGCTACCCGGTCGCACAAATTAACAAAGGCTGGATATCACAAAGTAAAAAAATCAAGACAGCTAGGGAAGGAAGAAGCAATATTCCAATAAATACAGAAGACACCAATGAGATACAAAAAGTTGAGAAAGAACAAGAAATTTGGACTTTTTTACCATTTATTAAAGGGGTAACTGATAAAATCGCAAGAATTCTCAGGCAGGGTAACATCAGGACAATCTTTAAGCCAACCAGGAAGATTGAGCAACTTTTAAACAACCCCAAGGACAAGAGACCACCCCTTTCCAACCCAGGCGTTTACAGCATTCCCTGTGGTACATGTGGAAAGGAGTACATTGGATTGACTCAGAGGTCCATCAGCACTAGATTAAAAGAACATGAAGGTTCGGTAAGACTGGAACACCCAGAACAATCTGCGGTGGCTGAACATGTTCTTACCACAGGACACTCTATACTGTTCAAAGAAACCTGCTCTATAAGAACAGAAAACAAGGGAATGATTTTGAAGAACTTGGAAGCTCTTGAGATTAGCAAAAAACCACCTCACTTACTGATGAATAGGCAGCAAGAATTGAATCTTGCCAATCGCATTTGGCTCCCTGTCATACGTAAACATCCTATGAAGGGACAGGCTCGCAATAATATAATAACAGAAAATGCGAGTTGATACTATGTGACTGATAGACACCGGGTCTCTAAGTGAACAACAGCCCCAGGTCTAAAGGACAAAATTGCAAGCTATCACTTGCAGGAGTTTTTGCAGGATCGATCTCTTTGATTGACAGAGGAGTTCCGGAATGGTTTCCGTTCAACTGACAGCATGTTTCCCTAACTTCTGAAGTTCAAAACAACGAAGCAAGACGCCGAGAACTATAACATCTTTCATTCCTTTTTGGATTGCCCCAGAAGATGTGTCCAGATTAGGACACGAAACGTTGGGCTCACTTGTCCAGCCGTGGTTTCTTAATAATTTCTGTTTGTCCGGGAATACATCATTAAACCCAGATAAAATAGTCATTGTTTTTAAACCTCAGTCGGATTGCTGTGTTTTTTACATAGATATGGCTGCGTTACCCGTACTACCTGTTTCTCTAACTAGGTATAAAAGTATTTGTGCGTGTGCGTGTGTGGCCATTTCTCCTATGAGTTTGAATGGAAATTGTCTGTTAAGGTTCCTGCTTTTGTGATCAAGTTATTTTCCCCCCCCAGGTGCAGCAACAAAGTTAGGAAAAGTCTTTGATTGCACTTTGCAGACGATTGTCTTGAAGGCTTGGCAAAAAGAGGTTCAGTTTACTAGAAAAACTAAAAAATATATTGAGGTATGTTATATATAGGATGTTGTCATCAGTTCAGTGCTGTGTTGGTATAATCTTTTTTTTTCCTTTATAAGAAGAGGACATCATAAGTAGGATGTTTAATCTCAAACCCACATAATTGCCATATTTTGTATACAACTGACCTGAGTACAGTACATATGCACAATTTTAAATAGCATAATTGAACATACAGTTGAGCACATAATAATTCAGTGGATCTGATTGGTAGGAACTTCATGGCACCCATGCCTTGTGAGCCCTTTTGGGGCAGGAAACCATCTTCATATTCCTTTTGCTATGTAACAGCGCAATCCGACTTAACTTTTGTGCCAGTTTAACCAGCGGCGCAGCGAGAACGGGAGGCCCCAGAACGGAAAAGGGATTCAAATCCCCTCCAAAAGAGGAATTCAAAGGGGATTTGAATCCCTTTTCCGTTCTGGGGCCTCCCGTTCTCGCTGCGCCGCTGGTTAAACCGGCACAAAAGGTAAGTCGGATTGTGCTATTAATTCTGCAAGTTCCATTTTTTTCCAGTGGAACTTAGGGCTAAAGTACGTGTTACGTGAAGCCAATCATTAAGTTTACTGGAAGCATCTCTTTTTCCCACAGAAAAGCAACTCTGGATTAGGACCGCGGTGTATGGGACACTTTCCCACAGTTAACATTTTCCCCTGCACTGTTTTCCTGTTGGAAATTGCTCTCCCAAAATGACTGTTTATATGGCAAATACTGTACCTGGTTTGACGATAGTCGATTCAGTGTACAGTATTCTTGTGATTTTTGGCACAAAAATGACACTAGGGAAAAATGTTAACCTAAAATTCTCACTCTGGGTGAGCATCTGGTACCAGGAATCCCCTTAAAAAGAAGGGGAAATTCTTAGGCCTAAGGACCCTTTTAGGACCCCAAAAAGATGACTTCCTCCTAAGTGGTTTACACATCCAACAAAGACTTCAGTCTCAGAGGTCATTCTGCTTGGTGACCATGGAAAAATCTTGATCCCACTAAGATCTATTCAAATATGACATCACTGGACTCCTTCCCTGAATTGGACGTTGTCATGGTCTGCATTGTCTCAGAGATCATGTTGTTTGTTCTCCTCTTCAAGCTGCAGGCCGGTGTTGCAGATGCCAAAGAAAGTAGAAGTCCAGTTTACTACAAGGCCTTTAGATCTCCATGCTAAGGGTTGTACGGTAGCCCAAGAACCTCACATCACTTTGATTGCAATTTGGTTTCAAGGAGTATCTGCATCTTACCCATATCACCATCATAGGTCACTCACTGCGGGCCAGCCCAGCTTAGTTGGATGACAGGAATCGCTGCTGCAACTGCAGCTCTGGTTATTACATTCGCCTGGTGGTACATGGGCCAAGAGAACCACCATCACCTATAGTGTTTTTGCTGCCTATGGTGGAGATAACTACAATTCAGTCTCACACAGTCCCTGTCTCAACACCTACTCAAACTTCAATGATGAACATAGTGTCAGTTCTTGTTCTGCCACCTGCAACTTTGACATCAGTGGTAGCTCCGCCATATTCAGCATTGTTGGTCTTGTTGGTAACAATGGTGATGTCTGAATTATCTATTCTACTGTCAATGCTGACGGCTTCTCTCACCCTTCTTTCCTTTAAGTCAGCTGCGGAACCAAATTCAGAGCCAGAAACATCTACCGTACTTCCATCATGTCTTAAGAACCTACACCAGACCATTCTTATATGTCTCTTCCAGCCTCCCCTGCAGGAGAGGGTTTTAGGAATCTCAAATAGAGCCTTGTCAGATCTAGAAAGTCAGGGAGGGATGGAAGTATCAGAGCACCAAGATAAGGAGTCGTCCTGCGCCTTTGGCTCCACCCTGATGTTTGTACCTAAGTATTCCCCTGCCACAATTTCCTGGGTCTGGGGGCTCCTGATTGGAGACAGCCCTAGTGGAACAGACTGGCTGGGTGGTCACACACGAGGCCACTCCTGGCTTCCTCTCTTCCCAGGTCCCTGCCTCTGCTTCGCTGCTGCTCCTTCTACTTCTTCCTTGCTTGTTCCCTCTCCCTAATTGATGCCTTTTAATTGATGTCTCGCATTCAAAAGTTGCAGCCCTTCTAGGAGTCCACAGTGCTTAAGAGGATTCATTTGTTGGAGGTCTGGGGCTAATTGGGCCTTCCCCAGACTAAAACAGATTTAAAAATAGGGTAAAAGTCCTGAATTCACCACTGTGTACATCCAGCAATCACACAAAGGAGGGAAAAAATAGCGATACTAGAAGCCAAATCTAATTGAGTTATTGTGCCTCCAGCATTCCAGTGGTACAATGTGCTTCACGGTGGTCAGAGAACACGATTTGTCATTCTGTGCAGCCGGGTTGTTGTACACCAGTGGCCTCCAGAAAAGCCTCAACACCAATAAGTCGGCAAGGGGTGGTGGTGGGAGAAACAGGGTGGAGACCAGGGTGGGGATGGGAATGTCAAGGCCAGGAAGGGGGTAGTATCATCCTTTCCCCCTTCCCAGCCTTGATCCACCTATCCAGAACTACTCAGACTTGCACCAGCAAAATAACTGGCACGGTTCTGAGTAGACCCAGTGGGACAGCGAAGGCTTACCCCGGTGCAAAGGCAGGAAGGGGTAAATAGCATAATTTACTCCCCCATAAAATGGGTTGAAAACAAACTTATGTAGAAACTATCCTTTTAGCTAGTTCCAAGAAGGGAAGCAAGACAAAGGAAAAGAAGTTGCTTTCTCGGGAAAAGTGCTCCTCTGGAACCTAAGTACTGGACCAGCAGATTTCAAAAGGGAAGGCTGTTCAGCAAGTATTGGAGCAACATTGTTAGTTGCACTCAGGGAGGGGAAATGCCACAGGAGAAGAGGGGTTAGAAAGGGAGTGGTCTTATACCTCTCCTGAGTGGTGGCTGGTACAGCAGTTCTTGGGTAGTGGATGGTGTGGCAGCGTATGTGCATTTTTCATCAGTGTCACCCAAGGCTCCTAAACAGTCGCTACTGAAAATAATCTTAAGATTTTTTTTATGCTTATTGTATAGTAATTGTATCTTGTTGCCTGTCAAAAAGCAGGATATAAATATACTAAATAAATTTTATTTGCTGGTCAAAACCAGATTATAGTTTGGATGAAGAAAATATTACCTTTGTTGTATTTTATGTTTTGTAGCATTTAGAAAAAGGAGAGATTGAGGAAATTATTTTAGTTGAAGAAAAGGAACACCTTGCTGTTCCACACCATGCTGAAGTACGTGAAAGGCGTCAGTCTGACAAACGTCATTCAAACGTCAGACATGTTATTGATAATCGTAGCTCAGTTGCATTACCCCAAAGATCGGGCAAGGATCATATGACAAAGTTGCCAGACAGAGCAATAGCCCAGGTTGGTAAATTAATTCTTAACAGGAAACAGTCTCTTTCTGGTTTTGTTTTTTTGCCAAACAGGAAATCCCTGACCTGGCACTTTTCCTCCTTTGTTATCTGGGCAGCCCAATCCTGTCTAGGACTGCTGCAGCATGCAAAAGCACGCTGCACCAGATCCTATGCAGGATTGGGCCAGTGCCAGCGCAGCTGGAGCACACCTCGGGGGGGGGAGGGACATTTGTTCCTTTCCCCCGGATAATGCCCCAACTTGCCCCTATGGGTCTCCTCAGATGCGTGCTGACAAAACGGCCGGTGCAAATCTGAGGAACCCGTGTAGGGTGCGACAGGCCTGGAACGGGGGATAGGATTTGGCGGAGTGCACTGCTGAGGATCCCTCCCTTGTCCCTGACCCGACGGGCCAATCACCCCCTCCCGATTCACCCTGTTCCGCCCTCCCCATGCCCCCCTCCCGCCCGGCACAGGACTTGCCTCTGATAGTGGCTTCTGTCGGGCGGAGAGTGAGCGGTGCCAGTCTCTCCGCTGGTGCCGCTTACGCTCTGGTTGTTGGAAATGTGCCTTATGGCATGATTGCAACACCCTGGAGCAGTGGAAGAATCATCTCACCGCTCCAGTGCTAGACAGGATTGCTCTGTTAGTGTTTGACTACTTTTCCCTGCTGTTCTGCTGCTTCCAAGAACAGCTGATGCCAGACTCGGAGAGAACAAGGCTTGGGTTATACCCACTACAAAAACCCTCTGATTTGGAAAAAGGATAGCAGCATGAGTATGTGTAAGATGAGGCAAAGTCTGGGAATCCTCCATCTGGGTAGCTTGTTTCTCAGTTAATGGTGGGGTTTGCTCTGGTGGAGAATGTTAATCAGAAGAAAGTGAAAGTTTAGTGAGGGATTCTGAGAGCAACATATAGGGGGGCCATATCCGCTATCCGCGGATTCAGTTATCCACAGAAAGCGGGGGGGGGGGGCAGGCACTTACTTTTACAGAAGAAACCTCTGTTTTTTCTTCAAAAGGACCAGGATGAGCAGCCTCCTTGCAGGCCTCACCAACAAGACTTAGGTGCTAGAGAGTCTCTGCAAACTTGCTGAGACTCTCTAGCACCTAAGTCTTGTTGGTGAGGCCTGCAAGGAGGCTGCTCATCCCGGTCCTTTTGAAGAAAAAACAGAGGCTTCTTCTGTAAAAGTAAGTGCCTGGGGGGGGGGTGCAGGGCGCGGAGGGTTGCACCCGCCCACGGGGGGCTCTGAAAACCACGAAGGGGGTGTTCGCCCCTTTCTGTGGTTTCAAGTATCCACAGTAGAGGCTGGAACGTATCCCCCGCTGATACAGCGGCCCCCCTGTAATTGCATAGTATATATGGTCATAATAAACCCACCCGCTAACAATCAAAATGCTGGCTGAATCCTGCCGGGACACCTCAAAAGAGGGGACAATTCTTAAATCACAAGGGAGGGAGTTCCACAACTATGGTGCTACCATAGACAAGGCCCTACTTTTCACCACCACCACTGACTTCTGACAGGGGCAGCTCATGTCGTAGAACCCTTTCCAAAGGTCTTGGGGCAAGCCAGCATATGTTGGATGATATGGTCCCTCAGGTACCCTAGTCCCAACCCGTAAAGGTCGCCTTACCATAGTCCTGGCTCCAGCCGGGACAATCCTGGTTTCCGGGTCCATCCCAGTCTGCCGGAGTGCTTGCATAGGCGGGGCCAGCGGTGGTGGCGATCTCGGGGATTGCTGCCGCTGGTGGGAAAACGCACCTGAAAATGGCTGTTTTTTACTCACTGGGGCTTCGAGGATGTGTGGGGAGGCCTGTGCAACCCTCCGCAGGCCCCCCCGATGTCTAGATTGCTGAAAAACAGCAATTTTAGACCACTTCCGTTTTTAGCAAAAAACGGAAGTGGTCTAAAATCAGTTTTTTTACCATTTTCAGCACTTTTTACCTGCTGGCGGCCCCCGCAAGCGCAAGCGCAAGCTGGCCCTGCCCCCGCAAGCGCTCTAAGAAACGTGCTGTAGTGGGGGCAGTCCCGACTGGCTGCAAAGACCTGCAGCTGACCGGGACAAAGACGAGACAGCGCGGGTACCAGGAGTCCTAGACGAAGATGTAACGCAGTAGCGGGGGCAGTAACTTTATTTAATTATTAGATTTTATTTATTTATGTTGATTTTTTTCTGGCCCCCATGATGTCACAATTCCTGGACACGCCCCTGTGACATCACTTCCCCCCCTTGGGTCCCGGAAAATCTGGTAAGTCTACATAGGGTCTGATTGGGCCTGAGAGGGGGGTGAGTTGGTTAGTAGCGGCGCGCGTCAAATCCCGAACCCCTTCCCTAGCCTGATGTGCCTGCACAGGTCAATGTAGACTTGCACCATTGCAGCTGCTGAGGCTTACCCCGGGGCAAGGGGACAAATGTCCCCTAACCCGAAAGAGATCTCCAGCAGCCTGAAATCCCCTGCAGGATGCAGTGGAAGCCGTGCCACTGCATCGCTGCGCAGGGATTTAGGTAGGTTTGGGCTGTAATAGTATGTTAAAAAGTTCAAAAGAATCACTAGAGTGGCAAGGCTATGCTTTTTTTTAACCAAGGGGAAATCTAACATCTAGATTTAAAATTAAAAAAAAAAAATCTAAATTCATGATACCTAGTATTCATGATACCTAATATTGCACATTCCTAATATGGCAGTTCTCTTTACTGAAAATGTTGAATGTCTTAGGGATGCATTCTATTGTTTACTTCTTAACCAGTATTTTATATCTTAATACATTTCTGTGTTTCCAATGTAGATTTTCCTTCATTTAAATTTAGTTGACTTAGGAAGATGTGCTCAAGTTAGCCGATCTTGGAATGCAGTGACACGAATTCCTTCAATATGGAGTAATGTAAGTAGAGATGCTAGAAACCAATTGTCAAGATATTGAAAGATAGGTGAAGGAACAGTTGGGTCACAGGGGAGGGAGCATTGTGGGGGGACGCCTTGCTTTGGTTCTACTTAGGTGATCCAGCTGAGCCTAGAGAGGAGAAGCTCAGTGAGTTTTTGTGAAAAAAAGGCTGTGTGCTGCTTATTCCACACTGTCCACTAAGGCGCCAGGGGACAGTGGGGAATAATGTTGATGCCACACCAGGGACACAGGGATGAGAGAAGGACACTACAGGGTTAAAAGAACTTTCCTGTGGTGGGGGAAAGCAGTGGAGAGTGGCAGTTGGAATGGAATGTTGAGGAGGACTCCACTGTGGAAAAAGGAGAGGAGGGCTTCGCTGAGGTAGTCTGCGGGTCAGATGCTGTGAAGAGAAGATCAAGCCTCTCCCTGAAAGAGCACCATCAGAAGAACATCAAAGAGCAAACATCCTGAGAGCTGAGCTGATAGAGGGTACTGTGCTGTAAATTCAAAAATCGTTTTAACCAGTTTGAGCTTAGCTCATTGTTTATAAAAAGCTTCAAATAAAAGTTTTTTTGAAGCAATCCCAAGGTGCTGCGTGCTTGTTGATAGAGAAGAAGCGCTAGCCTGCCACATCCAGTGGAAATAGAAATTGGCCCTCACAACGTTACCAAGCGTAGAAGGGGGGTTTCTACTTCCCTACGCATGACACCAATATTAGCTTTTGCAATATTAGCAATATAGCTTTTTTAAAAAAAGAGTTAAAAAGAAAAATAATAACCATTCTCCTCTTTAAATTAGTCAACTGTCCTACAGGTTTAATTCTCAATTTAAAAAATAACTTTCAGTTTAAGAGAAGAGTTGTTTACAAATTCACTCATGCACCAAGAAACATGGAAATTGTAATTTAATGCATGACTTAACTTTGGTACCATGTCAGCACATTTTCTGCAAACTTGCGTATTGGGCTCACTACATGCACCCATACTGTCTCTTGGACTTTCAGACCAAAGGTTGAAGTTGGTGTCAGTATTGTATTAATGTTTAATAAGATACATACATCTAAATTCCAAATCTTAATTCTGACAACCAGTTCTGGTATAACCAGGAGTCTTCAAACTGAAATGGTGATCACCCATCAAGACGTTCCCCTCTCTTGCATCCACCTGAAGTAGCCAAATCAACACCCGCATGGGAGGTGCATGGGTGTGTGTGTGTTCTTTCTTGATCAAAGCTCTCTGAAGCTCCGAGACCAAGCAGTAGCTAAACCAAACCCTCTCCCAAGCAGAAGCAGGAGGCACATGTAGGCGGGCTTGCTCAGCTACCGCTCAGTCGCAACTCTCTCTCTCTCTGTAACACTATGACCAAGTAGCAGCTGAGCAGCCCCATACCTTCTTTTTCTGCTCAAGGGGAGGTGCAGGACTTGCTTATTTGGCCCTGCAAACCAAACAACTCCAACCTTCCTTCTGATATTGGGAGATAGGCATTCCAGTACTATTATAGGATGATCTCTGCCCACCTATCCCATGAGTTCTTGAGCGAGTGTGTTTTATTTGCCCTTTCTACTTTGTGCCAGCCTGCTCTGTTTAGCAACTGGGTTGGATTTTGTGTGTTTCATTCTTATGTAGCTAACTGACCTCTCCTGCTGGGTGTTGCTAGTTCAGATTCAGAACCTTTATTGGCATAATTAAAACATACATAACATACAACATAGACATATAACAAGTAAGGGTGAAGAGTCCTAACCTAGCATACACTAGTTGCTAGTTACTGCATTCATTGTTGTCAAGTTATCTCTTTGTGGTCATCCCACCAAGTCCAACCAGGCATTTTTAACTAGCCTTCTTGTTGTACTAATCACCACCCCTTCCCCATTTTGTTTAATTTCTTTTTGCTTTGAGTTTTTAATAAACTGGTTACTGTATATTTCAACTTCTTGCCTGCCTAGTCCATGATCACTGGTAATTTAGTGGGTTGTCACATCTGATCACTTTCGGACACTACTGCAATTTAGGTTTAAACAAGAACTGCCTGGAAGATGGCAGTGGTTATGTACCCACCACCACCACCACCACCACCACCACCACCCCAGCATCCATTGACCCAATAAATCTATGAATCGGAGAGCAGGAAGGGGTGTACTGAGTGAGGGGTCTAACCTGTAAGCACCATTCTGCTTGGTCAACACTGACTGACTGTGTTTGCATTAACTTGCCCTTACTGAAAAAAACATTGGCATATATTGAAGCTTTAAAAAACTGTATAAAATAAGGAATTTGATCAAAACAGTAAGAGCTCTTCCCTTGAATTTCTGGACATCTATTGTAGGTCTCCTGTGAACCGACTGAGTGCGGGAGCCTTGCAGGAGCATTTGCAGCTTCATTGGGTGGGACAGTGTGGCTCGGGCTGAGAGGCCTGCGTCACTACGTTCTGGGTCACTACCCACCAGCCCTCAACATTGGCACCCTGGCTTATTTTGTAGTCCCTGGTGTCCTCCACACGTTACCCTCCTACCCACAAGCCAGGTGCAATCCCTGATTGAACCCAGGTGTGCCTTCCTTTGTTTTTGTCTCCCTGCCCTCCTTCCTCTCCCCTTGGAAGCGCTGGGTCAGCGGCTGCAGCTGAAATCAGGCCCAGCATCACAGAGCCTGCTGGTGCAAGGACCTGTGCAGGCATGACAGCTGCTGTTGACACGGGTGTAGGTGGCCTCAGTGAGCTTAATTTGTGCCACATTGAACAATTAGGCATGCATCTAGTTTCACCTTTAGATTTAACAAGTCTCTAAAATATGGAATGCATAGAAGTCATTTTTGTATTTTTTCTTTTTTAGATTAATTTTTCTGCAGTAAAAGACAAAGTGAGAGATAGTGTAGCAGAAAGAATTTTGTTAAAGTGGCACACTAATGTGGTACATTTGAATCTTCGTGGCTGTGCTACTCTTCAATGGCTAACTTTTAAAAGTATTGGTAAGTATTTTGTTTTATGGCATTTCTGCTTTCTTTTAATTCTCTCAGTTTTCTTGTTGTTTCTGGGTCCACCTTTTTGTGTCTATTTCAGCGAAATCCTATCCAACTTACACCACCGGTGTAACCAGTGGGGGAGGGCAGGGCGGGAGGCTTTGGAGGGGAGGGGAGATTTAAATCCCCTCTGAATCCCCCTTTGGAGGGGATTTGAACCCCCCTTTCCGTTCTGGGGCCTCCCCTTCTCACTGCGCTGCTGGTTACACCGGTGGTGTAAGTTGGATAGGATTGCGCTGTTAATCAGTTTTGATACAGAAAAAAGGTACAGGTACAGTGCAATCCTGTGCATTTCTACTTAGAAGTAAGCCCCGTTGAGTTTAATGGGACCTACTTCCAGCTAAGTGTGTTTTACAGCACAATCCTGTCTAGTCTTGGACCAGCAGAGCAACTGCTCCGCTGTTCCAGGGTGTCGCAAACACTTTGCCAGTCCAGGGTGTCACTGTAAGGCACATTTGCGTCACCCTCCGAGGAAGCATTGCTGGCAGAGATGCTTGCACTGCTCCTCCTGCACCGTAGAACGGTGGAGCACCGCAGCAGAGATGTGAGTCCCCACCGGGCGACGGAGGGGCATGGGGAGGGTGGGATTGGTCGACTGGGCCCAGGAAAGGGGAGGGATCAGCGGCAGCCTCCTCTGTTGAATTCTGTCGCCCTTCCTGGGCCTGGCTGCCATTGTGATATGCTATGCACACGGCCAATTCAAATTTGTGCCAGCAAAATAGCTGGTGCACGTTTGAGTAGACCCATCGGGACTGGGGCTCTCCTCGGGGTTATGGAACAAAATCCCCTTCCACCCGAGGAAAACTCCCACTGCACCGGCGCTGAGTCCGATTTGGACAAGATGCGCTGCGGGCTCTACACCTGTGCTGCAGCCTAGCTTGACTGGATTGGGCTGTTAGTATTTAGCTAAGTGTTACAGTCTAAGCTTATAAATATGTGAGGTTGCATACTTCAATCTTGTCTTCAGATAAAACACCTTTCTCCAAATTTGTATAATAGATGGTAATAGATAGGCAACTAGTCTATCCTCTCTATTTTAGGCAAGAATAAAAAAGTTACATATAACATCATCTATTCATGTTTACTTTCACCATAATCAGTAGGACTTACTCCCTAGTAAGTGTGTTTAGGATGCAGCATAAATGGATTAGTTTTTTGTACTGTATGTAAAGGGATATTGGAAACAATGAAGGGCTTTGTGGAATAAGAAAAAAATAGAGAACAGGTTCTTTCAAAGTACAATCTGATTTGTGAATACTGTATTGTTTGCCAGAGATGGCTGTGGTGAGTGTTCCTTTTCCCCCTTTTCTTTTCCTGATGTATTATTTTTCTTCCTTTTTTGTGAACTGTTGTTATCTATACAGTGGACCCTTTTTTCTGCAGATTCAGGACCCGCGGACAACTCACCACGGATCCTGGATCCACAAGGGTCCACCCCCACAGACCTTCCCAAGCCTCAGATCGGCTTCCTGAGGCTATTAAAGACCACTTCCGGTTTCTGGCAAAACCAGGGATTAAAGTGGGCTTCAATCGCCTTGGGGAGGCCTGCGGGGGTGGTTGCAGCTCCCCCTCTCCGGAGGGTGGCATGACCCCTGATAAGTAAAAAAAGACCCTTTTTGTCCCGGCGGTGGGAGGTCACCAACTTCACCGCAAGTCACCACCCCCTTAAGGTGGTAGCGACCTGCACCTTCTCAGAGTGGTGGGTCGTGACCCACCACTTGGAGAACCCCTGCTGTAAATCCTGACTGTATTACTTGCAAACCTTGATGGTTTCTGCCTGTAGCAGTTGACCTCAGATGGTCTGTAAATCTACCTTTTTCAGGTTTCCAACCAATTAATACACTTTTTCCCCCAGTGAAGACAGTGCATGCACCAGGGCTTTTCCAAGCCATCTTCCCAAAGGAGCCCTTTTCATTGCTATAAGCTGTTCCTGGAGGTTGGGAAGATGTTCCAGAGCAGCATTTGAGGGTCTGCAGCCAGAAAAAATAATTGGCAATTCCCTCCCTCTTTTCCCAATGCAAGTGGAGTCTTTCTGCTTGTACATGGGATCCTAAACTATGACTTTAAAGCCAAATAACATATGTGAACTTTGTGGGGTTCTGGGAGAAGTATGGACTGAACTTACAGTCACTGCAGGGGGGGCGGAGCTGTAAGTTCTTCCGTGACCGGAGCCTCCTTTAAAATTTTTCAATTCTAAAACATTATTGTAGATGTGAGTTTCTTAGCAAAATTCTTTATGTGGAATGAGTCGGGATACAATATAAGCTGAAATGTAAATCTTTATTGTACTGCTTGCATAACTTGTTAGTTTTGTTGATGTAAGAAAATGTGCGATCTTATACCTTCATCTAAGTTTGCGCCCTGGGACAAGTCTGGGAGGGCCTTTGCGTGACCCGGAAGTGGGTCGTGAAGCTTCAAGAAGCCTTGTGGAGGCTTGAAAACGCAGCAATTTTGCTATTTAAAGGTAAAATGGTGCTTTTGGGGCTTTTTTTTTTTTTGTACAGGATTTTTAATGCAGAGCCCCGTATCCGCAGATCTTCGCTATCCGTGTGGGGGTTCCGGAACAGATCCCCCATGGATAACAAGATCCAACTGTACTAACAACTCTTTCCTTCCAATTTGTGTGAGCAACGACGTTTAACGGTCGTGCTAGTGCGAGGGCATTCCCATATAGTAAAGAATGCCTCCTTCCTCTACCAGGAACAGGAATTCACAGGTAAGGAAAATTCCTGTCTTTTTCAGCCAAGAGACCCACACTGCCACTGCCAGGACACAAATGTGAATACTGGAGTTTCAAGGGTCGGCTACATGCCCAACCTGGCCAACATATAATGCTGGTCCTCCATGACTGTGTGTAATAATGTGTCATTGCTTACTGTGCCACGTATTTCCTTAATGTTAGCAAAATATCAGCTGGAGTTTAAAAAATCAGAAGCCTTGTATACTAAAGTTTCTCTTCTTACTACAATGTAAGCTAAGACACAATATCTGTACAACCTACTCTTGTCCCTGTACTCTTGTCCCTGTACTCTTGTCCCTGTACTCTTATTTGTTTAATAGGAATGTAATGTAGTTGTCTGCCTCAGGACCTACCTCCGCCCAAGAACAGCAGCAACAGATTAGGCAGGGCGAAACAGCCCCATCTGAGCTGGGGTGACGACAGAGGCTGCACTTGACTTAGCTACAAACCAGCTTCAGTGGCAGGTGACGAAGCCACCCCAAAACGAGCCACTGAAACAGCTGTATGGTCAATTGATCCATGGTCAATGAATCATGACTTGGGAGGCAGATCCAGTCGGCTTTGGTGCATGCATCTAGCTCGTGCATGTGCCTGGTGACCGAGCACATCCAGCCTGGCCAATATGGAGGGGTGGGGCCTACAGGCCACAAAAAGAATGCGGGCTGCTCATTTGGGAGGTGAGAAGAGGACAACCACGATGGCCAGGTCTACACACCCGATGAGGAGGGCTGGGGAAGGAGGAGGGGCAAAGACAGGAAGAGGAGGAGTGAACCAGGTTGGCCCAGGTACTTAAGACAGAGGCCAAGGATGGAGAGGTTGGAGAGAGCGCTTGAGGGCTAGGGGATGGAAGGCTGAAAGGCTGGCCCTGTTTAGGGAAAGCCATCCAGACCAAGGGTGGAGGAGGATGTGGGTGCTGTAAGCCCCCTCCCCACCCATACTCTGAGGCCATCCAGAGAGGGAGCAACATGAGATTGGTCTCAACCACCACCACCTGCTATGGAGGGAAGAAAATTCTACCACGCTGGATGCTAGACCAGCTGCAAGGACCCCTTTCCCCACCCCCAGGTGAAGCCCAGGTGGACTGAGCTATCAAGTTGAGCTATGAAGTCATTTAGCTGGTCATTTAGCTACAATTTACATTTAGCTATCAAGTCAACAAAAATTTTCTTATGTTGAATAGTGATGATTTGCTATCATTTCAGTGAATATTCTGCTAAAAAAAAAGAAATACTAATAACCTGTAATTCCAGCATGAAAAGATCATGGGACCTATAAACAGAAATAATGCTCAACCAAGAAAGAAAACACTGAAATAATTTTCCAGACCTGTGTTCCTATAGGAGACTTGAGTCTAATTCAGTAAAGAATTTCAGCTTTTAGCTGGATTGTAGCTTCTAAGTAAGTGGGATAACTGCAATAAATCATACCCTTTTTATGAAAATTGTACAAATGATTATCAAACATGACAAAAATATCCCCAAACAGATTAAAAATAGTAGGTTTATGAAGAAAGAATTAATGCCATCTTGTGATTAGTAATGAAAAAATATTTTAGGCAGATATTCCCTTATGAACAAATATCACAATTAATAAAAATAATTATTATACCCCCCTTTATTTTTTTTTTAAAAAGGCTTGAATGTAGCAATAAACAAATTAACCTATTACAGTAACAATTACTCCATGTTTCTTTGTGGTTTGAACTGGATGTTCTTTGTGCCTTTCCCATTCTTCATCTTCTGTGTCCTGTTCAAATATTTCTGGGTAAACGGAGAGCTTGTCTTTGGGGCACTCTTCATAATAGCTTCTGACATATTTTCCAACAAGCCAGCCTTTGTACTCCTCAGGTTTTTGACATTCTAAGCCATTGTAGTGAACACTGTAGTGGTGCTTCAACCAGTAGAAAAGATAATGAATGTTGTAGTCACATCTCCAAGGGTTTGCTCTAAGCCACAATATTTTCAAAAAGTACAAGTCTTCTAGTACTCCATACTCAAAATTTTGTAGGGAGTTGTTTGATAAATCTAATTCTTCCAAATTGATGAGCCCTGCAAAAGCAGCTATTAAAGAAAAAGAAATACTTTGAATGGTGAAGAAATTATGTATCTTTTTCTCCTGCTTATATCAAGCCCAATCCAATGCAACTCCCCCAGCACTGATGCAGCTGCTCCAACATGGTACATGCTCCATCCCACTGTGGAGGGTCTACTCAGACCTGTGCCAACAGCTGGTGCAAGTCTGAGTGGACTTGGGTAGGTGGATCGAGGCTGGGAAGGAGGATAGGATAACAGTGGTACTGCTGCTACCAATAATGCCCCCCTACCCAGCCTTGACACACACCCCTGCCGCCCCAGTCTCTGCCCCATTCCTCTCCTGCCCACCATTGCTCCCATCCACCGGCGCTTCTCAAGAGGTTGCTGGCACACGGCCGCCCACCACTTGTGGCAGCAGCCAGGCTGTGCAGAATGGTAGGTTCCATTTTGCAACTACTGTAAAGCACACTGTGCTGCCGGAACATGCATTCTGGCAGCAGAGTGGCTCAATAGGATTGGGACATTAGTATCATTACATACAGGCTTAAATAGTAAGGATTGGACCCTTAGCATCATTACACACTGGCTTAAAAACACTGGGTGTTTTTTGTTGTTTTGAATTAGAAAACTACGACGTTTTCAAACCAGCTCTTTAGCCTCTACCTTGACACTAAAATATGAGGATACTTTGAAAAGTGGCATGAAAATACATTATCTATATATCAAGTATTCACGTTAAAAAGATTGCCACCCTGATTCCAAACACAATGGTTGAGTTCCAAAGAGCCAGTTGAAGGACTTGCACATGCCCAGTATGATTTCCATCTTCTTTTCTTCAAGCAGAATCCCCATAGCATATCACAAACTCTTCCTGAAATTCCCACCACTTTCAAAAGTTATATAAGAAGCAGCATTGGCATGGGTAACTGGGTTTGAAAAATGCAAATCCAAGGCCTTGCTGGTGTGTAGAATTAAACATGAATCTTTGGATCCTGGTTGTTATATGTATTTTTGCATACCTGGTATCTCTAAAGTCATAGTGATTCCTACATGAAGCAACCAATGGCAAATCAAATTGTTTTGATCAACGTTATGCGTCATTGGTACCAGACCCAAAATGAACTTGAGACACTGAGCAGTGACTGTTTAATATAGGTCAGGACTGACCTATACAGCGTTCAGCAACGTATGCAGTTTGCATTTATGACTATTCCATAATTTTTTTTAAAACCATCATTTGGAACTTGAGGAACATGAGCCACATTTTGCATAATGAAAAGCTATTTGTATTATGAAAACATACTAGAACCCTCTGATACTATGGATTTTATAATTATAACGTTTGCTCACCTGGATCTATGTGAACTATTCCATTACTGCTCAGATTTAATACCTTCAGTTCAGACATGTCTTCAAACTCCTTGGATTGTAGCTGCTTGATTTTATTGTTAGAAAGATCGAGTTTAACTACATCTGGAGGTATATTACCAGGAACTTTCTTTAAGTCTTGGGAGGTGGGGAAAAAAGAAATGTATATATTATAGAAACTATAAACTATCCCAGCCTATGCCCTGCACATTAGTACAGCATACAGTAGTTATCCAACTAGCCACATACATAAACTGTTGATATGTATGTTGGGCCTTTTAAATTTTTGAGGCAGGTGCACAGTTAATATAAAGGAGTAATGTGCTACACTCCACCATCTCTTGCATAACCTATGCAACTACAGAGAGACAAAGCAAACTGGCTAACAACCCAATCCAGTGCAAATTCCCCTGTGCCGAAGCAGCGGGGCTAGCACGGGCTGCACTGCATCCCATGGGGAAATTTAGCAGATGGGAGGTCTCCTTGGGGTAAGGGTACATTTGTCGCCTTGCCTTGGGGAAAGTGCTAGTCTCTGCAACCGGTCTACACAGATCTGTGCAAGCCATATGACTGGTGTATATTCACGTTCACACGTATTGGCAGGTCAGGCCTGGAAGGGGGGATAGGATGCACCAGCGCAGCCAATCCCACCCTCCTCTCGGGCCTGATCAGCCCACCCCTGCCCTTCCCCCACCCCCGTGCTGCTTGGTGCTGAACTCACTGCGTCCAGCATGCGCTGCTCCTTCTGCCAGTGTGAGTGGGCTGGTGTGAGCCTTCCCGTTGGTGCCATCAACTGCTGTGCCATCACAAAGTGCTTTATGACACTTGCAACAGCTAGCACTGGTGCAGCTCGCACTATGCCAGCACGGAGACCAGCTATGATTGTGCCCTAAGTTGCTGAAAAGACCATCTTTGTATTTGAGGGTGATTCTTTTTATATTTTGAAACATTTTTTTAAAAAAATTGATGAATTCCTTGCTGAATAGCCTTATAGAAAGGGTGTTACTATTGACTGTCTAATCGGGAAGTGACCATTCTTTTTCTCATGGCATCTGCTCTGAGCTTCTTAGAAGAAGGGAAGAATAAAATTGTAATTAAAAATAGTGGGGAATTTGCTTTGCATGTTATGGCTTGTCTCACTTTCTTGACTCATCTTAAACTGTTTAGTCTGCAGATTACGTGTGTTACAGGGGACCCCCGGTATCCGCGGGGATCCATTCCAGGTCCCCCTGCGGATACTGGCAAACCGTGGATAGGGGCGAACGCCCCCTCTGTGCCCCCCCCACAGACTCACCCCACACCCCAAAGGCCATTATTTTACCTTACAAAGTGGTGCATGTCTTCCTTGATACAAGTGCTATAAGCAGCAGCATGCTGCTTATAGCACAGAAACCGACTGAGTGCTAGAGAGGCTCAGCCGAAGAACAGGAAGCAGGCTCTGGAACTGCTTCCTGTTCTTCGGCTGAGCTTCTCTAGCACTCAGTCGGCGTCTGTGCTATAAGCAGCATGCTGTTGCTTATAGCACTTGTTTCAAGGAAGACATGCACCACTTTGTAAGGTAAAATAATGGCCGGTGGGTCGCGCGGCGGGGAAGCCTCCCACTATCCGCGGACAAGTGAATCCGCGGAGAAGTGAATACAGGGGGCCCCCTGTATCTGCAGACTAAACCTGCTCTCAAGTGTGGCATGCTGTAGTCTGTGTTGCTCTGACAAGGTAGTGGGTGGATAGTTGTTTCTGGATAGAGGTTTGGACTTGACTAGTCTTTTATCACTTATTGATATTCCATAGGCAAAGCCTAGGCAAAGTAATGAATTGAAAGATCTGTAGGCTTAGTTTTACTAAACAAATTGTTGGGAACCTTCAAACAAATGCTTTCACTTGATCCTTCTGTATCGTTTGAAACCACCTAGAACTTGGATGTATATAAACAGGTCAATGGTCCATAGTGTTAGTGTGGGGCTGTGCATGCTATGGGCCGGTCAGGGATCAGGCAGCAATGGAGAGGTAAGTAAAAAAAAAAAGAAATTACTTACGCCATGCCATGGTCCCCAATGGGCCTACTCAGATCTTTGCCTGGCATAAATACAAGTGGGTTTGGGAGTGTGTGCTGATACTAGGCCGGAGGCATAGGATATTGGTGGCTGTAGCCAATTTCTACCTTAGCCTGACATACCCCCAACTGGCCCCAATTCCTACCTTGGTCCTTCCCCAGAACCCTGGCCTTCCCTGCTCCAGAGTAGTTGCGAACATGCTTTACGGCACGTTTGTGACTACTTCCGGTGACGGAATGCTCGTTTCGTTGCTATGTAGATGCGCAGGATTGCGCTCTTCATTAGTACCCAGGAATAATGTAATTTCTGGTTTCAGATATACCGTATATTGCCTTTAGAGCCAAAGTAGAAGTGATGGGACCAGCATTCACTTGTCCATTCTATTCACATAAAGTAAGTGGTTCCATTATGACAAAATGTAACATAGTCTTTTTGTTTTTTAATTATTTTATGTAAATAGTGCGTTGAATGGGCCCAAAATGAGATGAAACTGGAGAGAGGGAGTTGGAGGGCTTTAGCTCTGTGTTATAAGGGTGCTATTTTTATTGGAAAAATCCCACCTTTCATTGGCTTCCAATGGCAGGTGTTTTTACAAGAAAAATAGCACATTTGGGGGGCCTGCAATTGGGGTGGAAAATATGGTGGGAGCAAAACCCCAGGATCCCCTACCCTTTGCTACATTTTTGTACCATTTAGACCCCCTCCAGCATGTTATTTACATATATAAAAATGCTAAAAGACCACATTGCACGTTTGTCATAGCTTGCGGTTCAACCCTAAGTAAAAGAAGCATGCAGGAGAATCCTCCTCCTCTTCCTCCCATATGTTGCCTTCCTACAGTCAGTTTCTGTAAGACACTTTCCTCCTGTTCTGGCTCCAATACTAAAGTTGAGTTAAAATGGTGAAAATCAGCTGGAACTGAGGGAGATGAACTGAGGGAGATAATGCATGAAGGGGGCTGGACTTCAGAATCCTCTCCCACATGCTCCTTTTATTGTAAAAGTGAGAGATGTTTTTATGATTTTATTTATTTATTCACATTTTATACCACCCTTCCTCCAAGGAGCTCAGAGTGGTGTACATATTTCCTCCCCTCCTTTTTGTCCTCACAACAACCCTGTGAGGTAGGTGGGGCTGAGAGATAGTGACTGGCCCAAGGTCACCCAGGAAGCTTCGTGGCTGAGCGGGGATTTGAACCTGGATCTTCCAGGTCTAAGTCCGACTCCCAAACCACTACACCATCCTGCTTTCTTTGTTCTAACTTTAAAACTGTGAACTACTGTACTTTGAGAATATTTGTTTAAAAAGCCATTCTTAAATATAAATAACTAATGGTGCAGTCCTATCCTCTTTGGGTGCCAACGCTGTGGCCTCGGCGCTGGGTGTTGCAAATGCGCCATAAAGCACGTTGCGACACCCAGACAGGAAGCCGTGATGGCAGGAAGACCTTCGCTGTCTTGCCGGTGCTGAATCCAGGCCCCCCACATGATGCAGGTAAGGCTGCTCTGAGCGGGGCTGGGGGAAGGCGGAGAGGGGGTGTAACAGGACAGGGGTGGAGGATCGGGCCTGGAAGGGGGTGGAACCGGCATCCTTGTCGAACGTCGTATCCTTATCCCCTCTCCCAGGCCCTTTCAGCCTACAAGGGGCAACTTGATTCATTGGCTAAGGAGCTGGTGGTGACGTGAGTAGCCCCATTGTGGTGGCTAGGGGTTTACTCAGGGTAAGTGGACAAATGTTCACTTCCCCCGAGTTGACCCCCAACAGGGCGTTTCCCCGGATAGAATTCAGCATGGGCCACGCAGGCCACCTTGAATACCCTACGTGAGGATTGGACTGTACGTAAAATTCATCTGTGCTTGAGCATTAAACACTGTGCTTGCTTTTTGCTCTTCTGCTTTCATTTGTTAGGGTTTTTGAAGTGTACATAAATAGCAGAACTGGCTATTAAGAAAAATAGCTATTAGACTTGAACAAAGGAACTCAAAACTGAAATTAATATATTAAGTGTACTATACACTGTCTTGCTTATGGTATGTATGTTTTAGGAAGGATTTTTCCCCTAAGATTGGGGGTGTCCCCTTTTTATTCTGAGGTGTCAGGCGCATTTAGTGTAGTTTTCAGATATACCACCTGAGAAGGTGTTGCACATGCCAGGATAATGCAGATTACAGACTAAGGCAGTAAGCTCTGGAATCCTTTTTTTTACATAATTTTTGTTGTTGAGATTTTGGTTGGAGTAAGCATGAAGGGATATTGGTTCAGAAATGTTGCTTTTATGGTCAGACTCTGATCACCTTATTTGGGGTCTGAAATATATCTTCCCCCAAATGAGATTTTCTTGTAACTGTGGTGGTGGGCACAGTTTGTTGTTTGATTAATAAACCATCAGGGTGAGGTGCTAAATGCATTCTTTGGCCTAGGCATATCTCACCATAAAACGTCTTATCTCTAGCACACTTATTGCACATGTGCACACTTTTGTCACGTGATCAGAATGGCACAACTCTATATCATTAGAACATAGCAAGAGCCTTGCTGGATCAGACTAAAGACCCCGTGTCCAGTATTCTACTTTCCACAGTGAACAACCACATGCTCCTGATATTGACTGTTACAGTCCGTGGCTGGGTATGCAGTGAAATTACAGTTGGACTAAGCCACTAAAATCATTTAAAAACCCTTATACAGTATTTCACCCTTCCCATACTTGGGGAGAACCATAATTACAACTTTGTGATAATTAATACATAGCTAAAAGGTGAACATGCATACAGCACAGAATTGAATTGTACAAACCTTTTCTTCTGCAGTCCAGTGTTTGCACAGGAAACATATAAATGTGGCAGAGAGAAGAATCAAATTCAGGTCTGGTGGCTTCAGGTTTTGGTACTGCTAGTCTCTGGGGATCCCGTCTTTCTGCTTCACTGCATAGTGGTTCAGCATTTATCTGCTTGAGCTTTTGACCTTTGAGTTCTGTGGGATGTATACATTTAGCATAATTTCCCAGGTTCCTGTTCCTTGGAAGCTGCAGCATTGTAATAAGCGTTTCCATCTGACAGTTGCAGTGCCAAGGATTATCATATAGGCGTAAGTAATTTAAAAGAGGCATGTAAATAAATACTTCCTCAGTCAAGATCTTAATTTGATTGTGCTGGAGTAAGAGTGTAGTTAGTTTGTTTAAACCAAAAAAAGCTTCAGTCTCAATTTTTGATATCTCATTCTGCTGTAAATCTAGGCTTTTTAATTTATTGTACTTAGAAAACATGCTGTTCTTCAGCTTTCGGATCCTGTTTCTTGCTAGAAGCATGTGCTTTAAATCTTCAGGCCAATCAGACAGTACAAATGTCAGTTTTCTCTCTTGGCAGTCTAAGTATTTGTCATGAAGATAGGTATATATGTCACATGGGAGGCCGGGGGCATAGCGCTTGGCAGTGCTGGATGCTCTTCTTAAACCATTTGCCTTTCCATTATTTGCTTTGTTCCTTGAGCTGCCATTTCTTGTCTTTCTAAGGTCAGCTGCTTTACAAAAGAAAAGTAGTATTATAATTGTAACCACTTGCATCCTGACATCCAGCTGGCCCCAATTACTTTGTACGACAGCTGGAACAGTCAAGAGTATTCTTTTGAAATCTGAGTTGGAAGTCTTAAACTAGTGTGGTTCTGAATCAGGGAGGCACAGCTGGGGTATGTGGAATCCCTATATTGGAAGAAAAGAAGATTAGAGGTTTCTGTAAAGATAATAAACTAAAACATGCGATATCAAAATTATTTCCAGTGTACATCTTGAAAAGTATTTTGACTGAGGTAATAATGGAGTGCTCTCCTCTTCAGGGAAGATATAACATGCTCAGTTCACATAAGCTCCCTTCTGATGTCATGTAAATACCCCTACTGTGACTTGATATGGGGACCCCGTGGACAAATGTGTTTATTATTATGACCACAAGGTCATAGATCTTACCTAAATAAAACAAAAAAAGAAGAAAAACAATTTGATTTCCTTAAATCTAGCAACTTCTAAATATTAGCCCTACTATGTTGTCCTATAGTTCCAATATTGTAGCAACAGAATGTTACATAACATTGCTGTCTAGGATAATAGTTGGTTCATCTCATCCTGTACTTTTACAATCATAGGATAAGACCCAAGACAAAACAGAAAAAAGGTGTTTGACTAGTAATCCTTATTCTCTTCTCAGCTTGGGAGCAAGAATATCAAAGTTTCTAAGACTTTAGTGATTGTATTTTATAGTACTAAAAATATAATATATTTATTATATTTTCTTACACTGCCAATTTTCCTTACACTGCCAATTTTAATTAATTTTACAAAAAGCTACTGAATATCACATTGTGCTTTTCAAATATTTCTAGCTATTACTTTGTTTTTATATTTATTTTAGGTAATTGTAAGAATTTGCAAGAGTTAAATGTCTCCGAATGCCAAGGGTTAAATGTAAGTATTAACATTGGAAATGCAAGATGACTTTATAGAATTGGACAGCTAGAGTGAATGGAATTTCCATTTCAGTTTCTGCAGAACAGGCAACAGGCAAAACTTTATTTTAAAAGGAGAAGCTGTGATTTAATTATCCAGCATGATATGGACACAGTCCAAATATTAAAGATAGGTTTTGATAGATAGTTGGCAGACCAGGGGGTGTGTAGACAAGGAGAGCTTGTTTTAATAGTCATGTATGCCAAAATGGAGCTCCAACATACAGTCTATATTTGTGGTGCTTTAAAAGCTGAAGTTTTTCTTCATTGTCAATTAGAATGTCAGTACAGGTGGGCCCCCATATCCACTGATTCGCTATCCACGGTTTCAGTTATCCACGGATTGTGGGGACCCCCCAGGCTTTTACTTTTTTCCCAGTAAGCTTAATTTCTTCCTTAAACAAACAGGAGAAACAGCCTCTGGCTGTTAGAACAAGACTAAGTCCTAGAGAGGCTCTGCAAGGTTAACAGAAACCTTGCAGAGCCTCTCTAGGACTTAGTCTCGTTCTACTTGCCTGCAATGGAGGCTGCTTCTCTGTTTGTTTTAAGGAAGAAACAAAGCTTGCTGAAAGAAAAATAAGAGCTGGGGGGGCAAGCATGCCTGCCTGCAGGGGAGGCAGGGTGGGGAGGCCCTCAGGAAACCATGGAGGGGGTGTTCGCTCTTATCCACGGTTTCAAGTATCCACGGAGGGCCCTGGAACATATCCCCAGCGGATATGGGGGCCCACCTGTATAGGAAAAAGCTTATCTCATGTTCTGTCCTCCAGGTAGTGAGATTGTTTAGGGGAGAATACAGTCAACTCTTGTTATGCACTGGGATTAGGTTCCTGGAAAATCAGCAGATACCGAATCATTGATCCTATGGGGAAAATGGGGGTTTGTTATGATGACCCCAGCCTCAGGAAATGATCAGGATTCTGATGCTGTACAGAGAGAGGGGTAGCTAACCTGGCCAGCAGTGCCAGCAGCCTAAACTGCAGAAGTCAACTATGAGGAATGCTTGAGCGAGAAACAACGAGGACCCACAGGGGCTGCAAACAACGAGGACCCATAAGGGCTGCACACAACGAGGCTGCAAATTGCAAACAATGTGGACCCGCAAGAACAAGACTTCAGAATCGCCACAGATAGCTGAGAATAGACAGTGAATGGTGCGATGTAAGTTACACTCTTGTTTCTGTGGACAAGCAAATCTGCGAGAACCGAGTGTGCGTAAAACGAGAATTGACTGTATAAGACTATCTACTAAAAGGGACAGCATTGAAGATACTCTCTAAGGCTTTCGTGGCTGGTGTGATTCATTTGGATATAAGATTATTCAGATATTATAGCCACAGTCTGTTAGAAATTTCACTGTTAGAGGTGCAAAACTCTTTCTATAAAACTCCTTTCTAGAAACTCTAAAATTTGTGATTCTAAAATTCAAATCCCAGATTTTAGAGATTCTAGAAAGGAGTTTTGTAGAATTTGTGGACCTTAAGAGTTTTGCACCTCTAAGAACAGTGAAATTTCTAACAGACCTTGGTTATAATACCCAAATAATCTTATATCCAAATGAGAGAGAGCATTGTTTGTGACTAGTGGACTGGTCCTCTTTGTAATTGTGACATTGGAGGACTCTGGAAGTTGTGATGCTGTCACAACAGCCATATCCCTAATAAGGGATATTGGGGGGGGGGGGATGAGTCTGGCCCTCTCTTGAATCCTATCAAAGTTGCCTCACATGTTGTGCACTATTGTGTGGGATTGGATTGGAGTCTTTGCCTGCTTCAGGTATTTTTTATTATACTCCAGAAAGATGTTCTAATTACAGGATGACAGAAACCATCTTTAGAGGCCAGTTTGAAAACTAATATCCCCAGAACATTCCAGTTATTTTAGCTGTAGTGATACATGTTATTATGTCCAGTATCTGGTTGCAGTAGATTGTACTGCATTATGAATTGGGCATGCAATTCTAAGCATTAAAGTATAGTGGACAAGTGTAAACAATAATTATGTTGTACAGATATGTCCTGATGTCCTACTTTAATAAATCAAACCAATTCAATTTGTGTTTTTCTTTATTAAATAGGATGAATTAATGAGACTTGTATCCGAAGGTTGCCCAGCTCTCCTTTACTTAAATTTATCTCACACTGATATTACTAATGGAACACTACGACTTCTGTCAAGGTAAATGCAAGTTGGTCTTCATAAAGACATTTAAATTTTAGTCTGTAGCAGCTGCAGTATTGCAGGTTGCAGTATTTCTAGTTTTGATGACTGTTTATTTATTCCTTAATATATTTTACAAAATACTGTTTTATCAAATTACAATACAGTACAAATAAAAATACAATAATTTTATTTATTGAATTTCTATCCCGCCTTTCTTCCCCATAAAGGGACCCAAAAATATTTCGTTTTGTTAAGATCCAAAACTCTGTTTAGTTTTGATTTATGTGAACTTTGTGAACTTTTTGTTCAAAAGTAGTATATAAATACTGTTAATAATAATAATAATAGTATATAAGTAATGATGATCTGTCATTTTATAGCTTAGGCTGAGAGTGACTTGTTAAAGACCATCCAGTGCATTCTTGACTAAGTAGTGGCAGCTGGTGTGTCCGTCCCCCCCAAGTAGAGATGTTAAAAGCATGTCCATTCATATAAGCACCTCTTTCTCAGTTCAGCTCTGCCTCTAAACTTCTTCTACTGCCAAGTTCCATCTAAGGGCCAAACAACATTACATCAAAAGTATAGGTTTTGCTTACAGGTACCCCGCAGTTAACAACGGGATATGTTCTTAAAAATCCTTTGTAAAGTGAATCTGTCGTTAAGTGAGTCTTCAGCACCATGTAGTGGTCGATTTTAGTGTAGCACGTATAGCCTATGTATCACAGTGGGCCCTCCTTATCCATGAATTGGCCATCTGCGAATTTGACTATCTGCGGATGCCATCTGCAGAGGGAGGGATCCACTGGGGGTGGGGGCGGCACCACAATACCTTATTGAAGAGCCGCATGGGCCTGCTGCCTTTCCTCTGGTGCCACAATGTAAGCTTCTAAAATGCTTGTAAAAAGAAAAAAAAATGCAACCGGAAGTGACTTCCAGTTGTGTGCACAACCGGAAGTCACTTCTGGTCGTGTTTTTTTCTTTTTACAAGCATTTTAGAAGCTTACAGCGCGGCACCAGTGGGAAGAAACGGGCAGCAGGCCCACGCGGCTCTTCAATAAGGTACTGTGGCGCCACCACCGATCCCCCCCAACTGCAGATTTTTGCATCCACAGAGGTTCCCGGAACCCCCCAGATGAGAAGGGCACACTGTACAGTGCAGTGGAGGCCGGCATAGGATTGGGCTGCCCAGTTACAATCTTACACACACTTATCTGGGAGTAAGGCATACTGAACTCAGTGGAACTTGCTTCTGAGCAGACATGCATAGGATTGTGCTGCACATGTCTTAATTCATATCAGAATGGCTGCTCCAGTCTACCAAAGGCTTGGAGCTCTCACTGACCGTGTGTATGAAGTTTTTCCACAAAAAAGGATTTTGAGGGAACTACGTTCTGACAGTTGGCATAGCCCCCACTCCTGAGGACCCCCCCCTTCTTATGCACCTTTTTAGCTCATAATGTGCATAACTCAAATGAAGGCTATTAAGAAAGTAGCTCGATAAATATATTTCTTGCTGTTTTCGGTATCAATTAGTATTTATTAAAAAGCAATAAAAGGACTGCTACATAACTCTATTAGCTATTCACAATAATCAGTTCCATTATGACTGTCTGCACCGTTTCATACCATTATGCTTCTTCATAGAGACTAACAAGATTATCTCTGTGATCTCTTTAAATCAGCCTTATAAATTCATAAAGCCTTTTCTTCTGGTCCATCACCAGTACATTTTGACATGTTGACATTTGGGTTATTCCATGTCAAATCAACCAATGAAAAATCCATTTTTGATTTATCAATGTAAATTTTGAACTTTATCAATGTAAATTGTTGAAAAATGGACTTGAGGGGTTTAATTCCTTGTCATTGCCAACAAGAAAATTAAATTTTTGTATGATACCATTGAGATACCACCTTGAAATTTTGACTAATTGGCTACAAGACATATACCTTTAAGTGTGATTTTTTTTGAAAATTTAAAAAAAATCCGTTTTTCCAAATATTCAAAATAAATATTATTTGAATATTTTTGAATTTCTTGAACATTTACAATTGTGTCATGTTGTATATCGAATGAAAGCCCTATTCATTAGCTTTAAAATGACACCTGTCCCATGTCTGTAGTTGTAAATGGCATTTGAAGGTATGGTGGCAAGTGAATTTTGGCATTTTTAGGCAATTTTGAAAATTCAATATCTCAAAAACGGTTGGACAAAAAAATCTGAAAAAAATAATGTTTAAACATCTCATGGTAAAGTACAAATGTACTAAAAGTGAACCAAATCCATGACATTAAGGTTTCATGCATTGGTTGATTTCGCATGGAATGACCCATTTGCCTTCACAAAAGCAAGATATAATTGAAAAGAAGGCAATCCAGCAACTATTCCTCCCTTGCCAATTTAAACTGTTTTACAGTGTAATCCTATACTTCCAAAATGCCAGTCTGAATGGCATGTTGGCATGATTCTGGCAACAGCCACTGCTGAAGTTTCCAATACTGTGTGTGGCTCATCCTGGGTTGTTGCAACCCGAGCCACAGCATACAGGTGATGTACAGGGTGCCTTGCAGATGGGAGTTTAGGGTCCCTCTCTGAACCTTTGCCAGGCTCATAACTCCTTGCCCCTTTCTGGGCGCCTCTATCATTCATCGTATCCCTCAACACAGTCCTCTTGGCCCACCTCCTGTCCTTGGGCTGTGGCCAGTTGACACCATGCCTGGGACAGAGGGTGCTTGGGGGGGGGGCTATGTGCAGTAAGCAGTGACATGTGTGGGCACAGCCCTACCCATTTGTCTATGAACATAGCTGCCATGTTGATGCCTTTCCATGTCTACTTGCCTGTAAGTCAAGCTTATCTCTGGGTAGATAAGTATAGGATTGTGCTGTCAACCTGGTTGACTGCTGGAGGGGCATCAGTCCCACAGTGGCTGCTCATTGGACCTCTGCTACACACTGTCCTCTCTATTGGGTCGGGGGTGCGTGCTCAACCGGAAGTAGCTTCCGGTTGCGTTTTTTTCTTCTAACAGGCATTTTACACTATTATGACGTGGTGCCAGAGGGAAGGAGCAGGTGGTGGGCCTGCGCAGGTCTTCAATAAGGTATAGTGGTGCCGCCCCTGCCCCCAGTGGGTTCCCTCCCTCCGCGGATGGACAATCCACAGGTAAGGGCCATTGTATATACATAGACTTGCATCCTTAAATTGGAATTTTGTATTTGAGTTATCTTTTTTGGGGCTTTGTTGAATAATTATGCTGTTCAGCAATATTTGTGTATACATTGGGAATATTGTGACAATGAAAATGAAGTTGACAGTACTATCATTTATTACACTGGTCTACAAAAAAACCTTTCTGGCCTGGACTTTTACAGCCGTTTTAGACTAATTTCAGGGTGCTGATTCCAAATCTGATCTCAGATTTGCTCTATCACATCTCGTTTTTTTGCTATCAGCATACCCCATTTTCATTGATTTTACCCGAAATTGACTCTTTGTCACTTATGATTGCAATTTGTTGCAAGTCAGTGACTGCTTTAGTGTTAAAATATGGTGCTGTATTTTTAGGATAGTGTGTTTATAATATCATTTTATGTAGATATCCACATTTATTTAATATTTTCCTTCTGCAGGGCGTGATCTAACAATGGCTACAACAGGGGTTCTCAACCTGTGGTACGGGTACCCCTAGGGGTATGCGGACCTCTTGCTGGGGGTACTTTGGAAAATGTACTTTGGTGGGGTGGGTGGGGGAGGGAGGAGCTGATTTGGGGAGGTGTGACTTGGAGAAAAAAAAGAGATCCTTGCATCTCTCTCTCTCACTCACACACACACACACACAGAGTTAAATAAGACATTTTTTCACATTTAAAATTGTGTTAGTGTTTTTTTACTTAACGATTAATTACATAATTAATTAATTGATTAATCCAATTAATTAGCAGTTAATTAGCAGGGAGTACTTCAGAAAATTGGACCTGAAGGGGGTCCCGGCCAACACACCTTTTCTGGCATAAGGTATTCCAATGGTTTTAACGTAATTTTGGGGCACTGATTCCAAATCTGGCATCAGGTTTGGCATCATGAAAATGGGGTATGCCGATAGCATAAAAACTAGATGTGATAGAGCAAATCTGAGATCAGATTTGGAATCAGCACCCTGAAATTTTTCTAAAACAGCTGCAAACGTCCAGGCCAGAAAAAAAAAATTGTAGACCAGTGTAAAGTTAGTTTTTCATCGATTTTATCAAATGCAATATTTGATATCTCAAAAACCTGATGTGATAGACAAAAACTGATGCCAGATTTGGAATCAGCACCCCAAAATTACCTTAAAACCATTGGAATACCTTATGCCAGAAAAAGTGTGTTGACCAGTGTTATTTATATATGTGTACATGGTGCTTTATAAAGAATGAGTGGACATGTCTGTGCCCTGAGCTTACAGTTTAGAAATAAACAAAAGTGAGACAACAGAAGGGGGGAAGGAAATGGAGGCAGAAATAAATGGTAAGGATATGTAATCATTTTAGATACTGTAGGTTATTGGGATTAGGGTTGTGCAAAAGGCTTCACAGAAAAAGTGAGCTTTGAGGAGAGGGTTGAAAGAAGAGAGATGGCATCACAGAGGTATTCTAGGAGGAAGTGGTGTAAGGCTACATGGGAGAAAGGGCAGAGTTGTTTAAGGAAGCAGGAATGTTTTGGAGAGTGAGGGTGGTCAAGGTGGTGGGCAGGAGGTGTGGCCTGGAGGTTGAGCCCTGCCTGAAGAATCTAAGCAGGGTCAACCTTGGTTCTCGCTTGGATGGGAGACGGAAGCTGCTGATGTACCTCGTGAAGACACTGAGAAGGCTCTGTGAGAGCATGGAATGTGGAGGAGTCAGCTAGAGAGATAACATCTTCACAATGTGATCGACTAATACTCTATATACAGTATTTGGAACTCTTAGCCCTTATCTTCACCTTTAAAAACGTGCATGTTTGTTTTATTTTCATGATTGTCTTAGCATCAAAGTAAATATTTTAGTTTACCTTCCATATTATTCTTCAAATTTGGCCCATTTAAGTTGTTTCATAAATTTGGTACACAAAGGTAAGTCTTACAAGTAGTGGCCATGATGTCATGCTTTCATCATTTTGGGTGTTCTCAACCCTTAAAGGCCTAGTTTTTGCTGACTTGTGAGCTCTCATAAAATGTTTTTCTAAACTTAAATCTCTTGCAAAGCAAACTGTCCCTGCTCCTAGTGATATGTTGTAATTTTCTTTTTGCAAGCTTTCATTTCTGATAATTGTAGGATTGCATTACTTATTTCAGCTAGAATATAATTGGATAACGTTGTCTTCAGTTTAAAGTGTTAATTTGCATTATAAATGTAGGTACAAGATGACGTAGACAGTATAGTTTCAGAGTATACATTTGCCTTGTATACTTGTACAACCCACTTTCTTTGTCTCATTGAATATAAATCATGAAGTCATTTCTATAGATAAAAGTTGTGCAATCCTATTCATATTTACTCTGAAGTAAGTTTCACTGTATTCAATGGAGCTTTCTCCAAGGTAACTGTGCACATCATTGCAGCTTTAGTCTTTTTGAATTATTTCTTTGTATTTTTGCTGCTGTTAGCTGCTTCAGATATTAATAGAAACAATTACATGACCAGGGACAGTTGAAGAGTATGTATATCAGTGCTACAACTTTGCTCTTAACAGTGTTTAGAATTTATATATTTTAACCTTAGTGCACACATTTTCAACCAAGCAAAATAATTTTTAAACCAGGTTTTATTTAAAACATATGTATGTACCTAAGAGTTAGAGTATAAAGTACATGCAACAAGGAAAAATGAAGCACAATATCCTTTGTATTCAGACAGAGAGAAAATTACTGTTTAATACTTTGCATCTATCCATGTTGTTAGAAAGCATTTTAGCTACAGTATCAAATTGCACCAGAAATGTGCACTCAGTTATAGTAACTGATCTTTCCTTCTTTTTTATCTTGTAAAGGGGATTCCCCAACTTACAATATTTAAGTTTAGCTTATTGCCGAAAATTCACCGATAAAGGTTTACAGTACCTCGGTTCTGGAAGAGGATGCCACAAGCTCATCTATCTGGATATTTCGGGCTGCCTCCAGGTTTGCATTTCAGTTTTCTTTTCCATAATGTAGGGAAGGGAATCCTTTAGAGCACAGGCGGCACCCAGCACTCATGGCATACTAAAGCAGCACAAGCATTGCAGCAAACTTTTGAGAGGTTTTAAATTACATTACCACAGCTGCTTAAATTTTCCTGAGGAATAGCACTATAGGCGTTTGGCTTTTTTCCAGTGGGTGTCGAACTATAAACAACCAGTCCTTATTGCATAATAAAAGCATGCATTACTTTCAGAGGGTGGAGTTAAAACAAGCTTGCTTTGTGCTGCTGTGGCTTCCATGTATACAGTGTGAAATTTCAGATCTGCAGACCTACGAATACTCTGTGCCCGAGCAAACAACAAATAAAGACCTCTGTACAAGACAAAATTTCCTGAAAAGGAAATCAATTTGCCAATCAGCTTTCTTCTATGTCTTTGTTTTGTAAGCGTCTATGGCATGGTAACTTGCTTACACGTCACTAATCAGCAAAGGACTTTATATATTGATATTCTCTCAAGGCCTGCATGGCAGCATTTTCAGACTTTTTAAAACTTGGCACCCCTTATATACTTACTCTACTTTCTGAAATGTTCACCCAAATCATCTGTTTTCCAAGCATGTGCACAATGATTCTTGCCCACTACTCTATATATGTTCAATCCACTATTGTGTGTAAGGATATATACATTGAAGCACACTCCTCCTATGCTATTAGTAGAAGAGGACTAAAACAGGGCATATTTAACTCCCTCCTAAAATCAGTAATTGGGACCCATGGGGTGTCACAGGGTTTACTGAGGCATACCTTTAGGCTTGGCTCCATCCTCACTAGGACTGGTACCAACCAGGATGTGCAAGGCCCTGGGCCCTGGCCTGTATTGCTTGTGTGCAACGTGGCTTGCCCTCAGTTCACCCTGGTCCTCCAGCTTGTCCACCCTAACTTATCCTACCTGCTTTCCCCCAGCGATGGGACATGGCATGGGTGAGCAAGAAAGGTTTCTCTGCCTCCCAGTCCTGAATGCATGCTAGCTGATACCATGTTAGCCTGGATGGGGGGGGGGGGAGTGCCTGCATGAGCTCTTATTCCCTTCTCTTCTACTCAGAAGCCAATAGGAATTGTTCCTAGGGCCAGTGGAGAATCTCACTGGCCTTCCACAAGACTCAAAGCAGCCTAGTTTGCCTCTAGGTTTTTCTTAAGTCAACTTCTAGGCTGCCATGAGTCCCATGGCAACCAATGATTGGACAGGCAGATCAGCCAGGCCCTTGGTTCCCCTGCTCGCATCCTGGTAGGCCTGCCCTCTGAAGCCACCTCTGATCCTCAACTATTGATGATTTGGAACTATAAACACAGAAGTGTGGTGCAAATGTATCTGACAATGGGCTGCATGAGGTAATGGACACTCCCTAGCTAGTACAAGGGCCGGCCGTACTAGCCATGACGTTAATCATGTTATTTGACCCTGATTTCCCCCCCCCCCCGATAATAAACAGGCACAAGTGCCTTCCAATCTAGATCAGAACTATTTAGGCCCAAAGTACACTATACTAAAATTATACATTTAGATATGAGTGCAAAAAAAAGGTACTATTGATTTGAAATTTTTTCCAGGAATAGTAGAGGAATGAGGCTTGCTCCCTGAATGTTTTCGGATTCTTAAGGTCACCCCATTTCAGCACCAGGGGTGCAAATTTGACTGTTTTAGGGCCCCTGCAGTTTGGCATGTTTTGAAAGGTCAGGGAGGAGACTTTATAATTCACTTTGATTGGAATCTCTCAGCAACAGGTTAATGTTATGTTTAATATACTTTTGGACTTAGAGTCTTCAAAATGTATGCTTTATCTCCCAAAGGTGCAGATGATTATTAAAAAGGTATTTACGGTGCAATCCTGTGCAAAGTCCTGCCTGTGGAGCTTGTGCTTCGCAGGCAGAGGGTGCCGTAAACACGCCGTGAAGCGTGTTTTCAGCACCCAGCGAGTAAGGCCCGCTTGCGCACACGCTGACATGCCTCAATTCTCCGTGGACCGGACCTACTCCCACCGGAGGAAGGTAAGGGTTGCTCCGGTGGGAGAAGGGGGAGGGTAGTCTGGGCAGCGAGGGAGGTTGACCGAGCTGGCCCGGGAGGGGTCGGGGATGTCAGCCGTAAAATCCCCATCCCTGGACTCAACAGCCCTTACACCGCCAGCAGCCCTTACACGTCCCCTTCCCCCGAGGAGACCTCAGGCCGCACCAGAGTGGCCCGGGAAGAGTGTAGGATCTTTACGCAGGATTGGGCTGCCTGACTCATTGTATTTATCTGAAATTTTTACTGTGTATAGTAACATTAAAATGGTCAACTTTGCACCCGTGCTCAAAATGGGGTTACCCTAAAAATCTGGAAACATTCAGGGAACAAGCCTCATCCCTCTACTATCCACAATAAAAATTTCAGATCAATACAATGATTCTAAATACCTTTTTAACACTCATATAGAAATGGTCCTTTTCTGCACCTTTGGGAGATAAGGCATACATTTCCAAACCCTCTAAGGCAGTGTTTCTCAAACTGTGGGTCGAGACCCACTTGGCGGGTCACGACCTGAATTCTGGTGGGTCCCAGCTGAAGGAAAGATCAGATAAGTAATTGCCACAAGCCCTGAGGCTATTCAAAAATCAGATAGCTGCTAATTGTCCTTCAAAGAGCTGAGCTCCTGCAGTTTGCAAGATGGCTGCTAGTTACCCTGCAAACAGCTGAGCTCCTGCAGTTTACAAGCTTGTGTAAATATAGTCAGATAAATGTTTGAGCATCTCGTAAAGCTAGGTGGGTCCTGATAGAGTGTCATTTTAAAAAGTGGGTCCCGGTGCTAAAACGTTTGAGAACCACTGCTCTAAGGCCCAAAGTAAAATAAAGTAGATTTTTTTTTTTAGGTATATGGAAACACCTGCAATTTTTTCTGGTGGCATAAATGTCTGAGTTGAGGTTCCCTGACAAGGATTCTACAAAAAACACGGAAGATTTTACATTTATCCTTACCACCGTCTTGCTCTAGAATGGGGGAGGGAACACAGTTGCTATTTGCCTTGAGAAGGAACCTCAGGCCAAGTAGCAGCTTCAGGATTGAGGCCAGGCTTGTAGGTCTTATAGTCATCAGGATGGAGAAGCTGTGACGGTATGGGAAGCATAGGCAGAAATTAGAGTGTGGATTGAGAAAGAGGGAGAAGTTGAGAAATGGGAATGCTTAACAGGAAAAGAGCTGAAGAAAGTAATGTGAGGGGATCAGACAAGGGAAGGGTCATGAGAGAACAGTTTGGGACCTTTTCTTCACTCATAAACTGCCTCCCTATCTATGAAATGTATAGGCCTTATTTAAGCTTATAATGAAAATATAATTCCAGTTTCATAACTTTAAAATTAAAATGATCTTCATATGAATGCAGCCAAAGAATAAACGGCCCTCACAGAGGTGTGATCTATTCTATCCATCTCACTGTAGTCATATTCTCCCTCCTGCAATCACTACAACTTGGATATTTTTAAAATCTGTGTCTCTTCAAGGTTGCTTCATACATGCCTTCACCCCCCCTCCATGGAGGTTATCTTTACATAGGAAAAAGCATATGTACAGTCATGTGATCAAGTGCCATATGACAGCGTCTCACCCATGGCACATGAATTTGCATGCTGATACCACATACATGTATTTATTTTACTATAATTTTTCATATTATACTTCATGCAATTGCGTTGCTATGGGGCAACGCTCTGTGGGGGGTGACCAGGCACGACGCTCTGTAGGGGTGACATGAGAGGCCTATGGAACTCCGTGCTCGCTAGATGGGCCCATCTGCTCACCTTTGCCTCTGTTTTGGCTGCAAATAGTGGCACTCCAGAAGCAATTGGCGGTGACACAATAATGTCACATGTCACCACCAACTTACTTCCCGAGGTGCCGTGCACACCCAGCACCAGGAACCCCGGCACCGTGGCTAACTTAATGCACAATGGTGTACACACTTTCTCCTCTACAGTCCCTGTTTTGAGAAGGACCAAGTACATTGTAACCCTTTATCTGCTTCCTGGTGTTGGAGCAGTAGAAATGAGTGGTGCAGATGCAATCAAATCTCTTACGTTCCTTCTGCTGTCACAGAGAACACTAACTGACAATAGAAGATGGAGGGTCCAAGCACAGCCTTCAATTTGCCATCCTTTCTGTGGCCACTTTATACATAATCCATTTTAAGCAGAAAGTAGAGGCTAACAGTATTGTATTTTGCATTGATCAAGTGTTATTTTTTATATATAATTTTGACTACATTATCCAGCTTATATGACTGGAAATAATAAATTAGTTCCTCTAAGGGTGATATTCAAGACTTCATATTGTAATAGTTAACATCTGAGACTGATTCCTGTTTTAAACTGGATACCCAGCATTGGCAGGTTGAGAATGGGTCTTGCATATTAAACCTTGTCCATTAAATGTTTTGAGTTAATTTCAAAATGCAAGGAAAAGTATGAATTTAATAAATATCTTCCTATACATTTAGTTATTGAATAAATGCCCCACATTTCAAGTGACAGTACCATGTTTGAAGTTAATTCAGGATTTTATCCAAGTGAGGATATATTTTGTTTTATGTCTCTAATATTCTTCTTTAAAGTGGTTTATTTAATTATGGAAGACTTTGCCTGGAAAGTGTTGGCTGTCACTTGCCCATTCTGAATCCCGCAGACTCTGTCTAGCAGACAAGCCTCAGACTAAAACATCTGTATCTGGTGGTGATGTTGAAAGTATCGGGTCCAAATCAATTTTCTGACAGTACGTGTCACAATTATTTTTTTGAAAAAGTTCACACACACTGGAAAAAAAAGTATTATTCCAACAAGAAAACATCTAATAAAATCATGCCCTGTAGACATTGTATCCAGGCCTATTCTGCTTCGACAAACTCATTTACTTATATAAAAAGGATTATTCTTTAAGAAAACAAGTTCACAAAGGTCAGTGTATAGCTCACAGTGCTTCATATAAATAGGACAGAATAGAAAAATCTTAAGCAATAGTCAACGTTCTAGATGTCTTCTCTTGCTGGATGCACATGAAGGCTGATTGGTTTCACTCTTCCTAGTTTTAGGAAAATTTGGGACTTTTCTGAGTAGACGTGCATAGGATTGTGCTTATTAATTGGAGTATAGTTATGGAGTGTTCTGCCTATTCTTATCTACAAATTAAGTTTTGTTCAAAACGGAGATCTTGCTATATTTGGCAAGAATTCCAATATGTAGTTCATTTAAATGTTTAACAAGAACATTTTAGCTAAAAAAAAAAGTACTAGAAAATACAACTATGAAATACTCAAGACTGCAGTCATGCATCCAATGATATGCTGCCGGAGCACACTTTATGACTGCTTTTCAGCAGCCAGTGCTGGCAGAACATGCATTCCACCAGCAGGTCAGCCCAATAGGATTGGGTTGCCCAAAATACAGTGGAGTTTCAAAAGTAATTTTGGAAATGCATAACAATGTGCTTTTGAATAAAAGCAAATATTGAAAAGCAGTTTACCATGATACTCATGCAAACTCTTCTCTAATACTTAACTAATAAATAGTAAAGATGGGACATGTTTTAGCAAATTCAACTCGCTCTGTAGCTGACAGCTATACTGCTATATTCTGCACCTCCGCTAGGAAGAAAATAATAGCTCACAGGAAAAAAAGAGAGAAATCAGTGGAGACATAGCTCCAGACCTTCCCCTATCCCAAGAGCTTCTAAATGTAAATTTCAGAAAAACAGTAATAAGAAAACAATATTGATAATAGGAAAACTAATATATATATATATAAGTCCGGCTCGTCTCCTTAGATCAGTGGTTCCCAAACTTTTTTGACTTGTGGCTCCCTTGACCTCCCTCGCCGTTAGCTATGACTCCCCATTACAGTGCATGGAAGAAACAGGCACTCTTTACATGCTCAGAGGCACCCTTTCTTATATGTATGTGTATATGTATGTGTATATTCCCAAAATGAGCCCTAAAGTGGATTTTCCATGCTTATGCTGAGCAGCAGCTAAGCCAGGAGTGCGCAGGGTGGGGTTGGGATGCTGCCCTCCCTCCATTGGCAGGCCTGGGTAGAGGGCACTGATGTCATCTGTGTTAGTCCTATTCATGGCAAGAGAAACATCAAAGCATGGGAGGGAAGCATTGGTCATGCCCCACCCCAGTTGCACGAGAGAGAAAGAGAGAGAAAGCTAGCTCCTTTTGGTAGCATCTTTGCAAGATGAAAAACAGATTATTATACTGCCTGGCAGTTTCCAGGGGGGGGGGGTTTGTCCCAGCAGATAGAATGGGGAACAAACTTAGAGGTGGGTCAGAAAGGAAGAAGGGGAGAAATCCTAATAATTAATCAACCAAACTAAACATAGAAATCAAAGACAGTAAAGCAGAACCTGCTCTGCACCATTTTCAATTGCAGGTTTTGCATTTGTTTTGTGTTTGCTTTCTTAAAAACATTCAACAGAAAAATACTTTATTTGCAAGCCTGCAATGTCTGAATGAAACCTGAATGAAAATACTTTATCTGCAAACCTGCAGTTGCAAACCTGCAATGAGAGAAACGGGATGCTGTCTTGCTGTCTCCAGGAGCTTGCAGCTTGAGTACTTAGCTTATCAATAGAGTTGTTAATTGTTCTTTAACATAAGATAAGCAAGGGCTTCACTCACGCTGTGGTTAAAAACAAACCTGGAAACTGCCTACAAACCTGAAGTGTTTTGAAATGAACTTTGAGTGACCCGATGTGAAGAGGCAGCTTTTCCCGGGTCTTTGTTTTTGCTCTCTCTCTCTTGCAAGCAAGAATATGTGTTAATTAAAAGACTAACGCGATGCCCCTGGCTGCTTTCGATGATGCACTTGGGAGTCGCGCCTCCCACTTAGGGAACCTCTGCCTTAGATCATCAGATAAGGCCCTTTTGCGGGTACCGTCGCCCAGGGAGGTGCGAGGGGCGGCGGCCAGAAATAGGACCTTCTCAGTAGTGGCACCAACCTTATGGAATTCCCTCCCCTTTGACTTACGAACTGCTCCCTCCTTGGAACTTTCCGGCAAGGCCTAAAAACCTTCTTGTTCAAAGAAGCCTTCTGAGTCCTTGCCTTTTTTTTAACATTCTGCTGGTACAGGTGGGGCGCTGCTGTTTTTATGATCTGTTTTAATTGTAATAATTTTTTAATCAATTTTTAGATGTTGTTTTTATTAGTTTTTGTTAACTGTTTTTTTATTGTTTTGAAACTAACTATTTATGTATATTTTTGGGGTATTGTATTTTTCTATGTTGTAAGCCACCTTGGGTCCCTTTGGGGAGAAAGGCGGGATAGAAATATTGTAAATAAATAAATAAATAAATAAATAAATAAATAAATAAAACCGTAGAGAGCTGATGTTTTGAGAAGTTTGTTGCAGTTCTCAGATTCTTGCTCAGAGAGAGGTTACCTTTTCCCTAGCATTAGATTTGCCTGGAACTGTTTTAATTAATACCATCTGTTTCTATTCTCTCAAGATTATTGTATTCTCTGATTTTGGGAACCAGTTGGGAATCTTTTGATATGACCTCTCTTCATATGTACAGTTTTCTGGGTCAAAATGAGGATTTAATGGCATAGATGTTGGCTTCCTGATTTTATACCATCTGAAAGATTTTCTGTTATTTCTATTTAATAAATTGTCCATTTGGCAATGATTCTTAAATTCCAATAACTTTGCATCACTCAGGCAGCCCAGAGAGAGCGAAATCAAGAGAGAATGTGTTACCTAAGGCAAGTTATTTATGGAAGCAAAATAGCTTATTGTTAACAGTCCATAAATTGCAAATTCACATAACTAAGAAATTTTGTATGTAGTGTAGGTTCAACAGAATCAAATAAGACATTGTTAAAAAATTATGTGGACGATTACAGAACAATAAAAACCAGAAAAAATATTAGTAAAACAGTCAGCTTAATATGCTGACCATCTGTAGGCATGCATCAGCATGTTTTATTGTTCTTAAAGAACTGAACAGGGGGAGGGAGAGAGAATTATAGTTCCTTGTACTCTAGGAGGTGTTTGTAATCTTAATTCCAATACAGTGATATAAAAGATTTTAGTACCAATGTGGTACCCTGTTTTCCTGAAAATAAGACCTACCCCGAAAATAAGACCTACCTGTAGTTTAGAGCTCTTCGATGACTGAGCCACACAGATCTTTGCCCTGGACAGCTGCTCTTTGGGGCCGGCCGGAACTGCCCCCATGTGCCGCGACCGACTGCTCAGTGTAGCTGCTGGTACTCTAGTGAGTTTTACTGGGTGCGTCGAGCGCTGTGGCACACATGCGCTGAAAATTACTTTTAAAGTGGCGGCAACTGCAAGTGGCGGCGGTGGTAAGCAGCAAAACAATTACGGTACCGTAATAAATTGATGTAATTGAAACCATTAAAGGTTCCGTACCAGTTAAAGAAGGTCCCAGGGGGTTCTGAACGAGCATTAGATTGTGTAGCAACAGCCCCCAGCTTTTACAAGCCACTGAAGGAACGGGTGAAGGAAGACTGAAGGTTCCGAAGCCGCGCAGCTCAGGCTGTGAGGAGGTGGCGGCGAAGGCTTGCTGCTCTCTGAGACGTCCGCACCATCCACACTCTGATTGCTGCTCTCTGAGCCTCCCATGCCGGCTACAATCTCCAGGGAAGGTGGAAGAGGATGAAGAAGATCAGCAACGATCAGAGTGTGAATGGCACGGCGGCTCAGAGAGCAGCAATCAGCCTTCGCCGTCACCCCCTCACAGCCAGAGCTGCACGGCTTTGGAGCCTTCAGCCTTACTTCAACGTGACTATTCTCTCCGTCTTTGCAAGTCCAGAGCCTCTCCTCAGGCACTGTAGTCAGCGTTATTTGGAAGATACTCGCCTGCCAATATTCGCCTGCTCTATTGCTGGATATGAGAGATTGGGCCAATGGTTCTACAGGCAATGGAGTCACAAGAAATTCAGGCTGGAATGCGGGGTTTCGAGAGTTATGACGATGTTCCAGAAGAAATGACATGATTGTGTTTTGAATAAATGTAAATTGTTGTACCGGTACATGAAAAAAATAAGGCATCCCCTGAAAATAAGACCTACTGCGTTTTTTGGAGCCAAAATTAATATAAGATCCGGTCTTATTTTCGGGGAAACAGGGTATTTTCTGACAGTGGTTTCAGATAATAATACCCCTCAGGAAACTTACTTCCTTGCAAGAGGTAATATCCAATCCTATCTAAATCCCCCTCCCCCTCCTCTGCCAATGCAGCAATGCCACTGGAGCACACGCTGGGGGGGGGGGTCCTCAGCAAGTGCTACCTCTGACTCAGGTAAGGGAAATGGCGGCACAAGGGAAACCCTTCTCCATAGTGGCAGGATAGTTATGGAACTCCCTCTCAGGGAATTTAAGAATGATCCCTTCTTTGTCGGCAATTCGGTGAGGCTAAAAACATTTTTGTTTCCTTTAGCTTTTAACTGATGGTTGTGTTGGGCCTCCTGTACCTACCTATTGGATACTATGTGCTGCTCCTTCAATTTTATACAGATCCTGTTATTGTGTTTTACTCCTGGTTATATTGTTAAACTGATTCTGCACACTCCGACTGTTTTTGTATTGTATGTTTTAATTTTTTATATGTTGTGTTATATGTTTATATATTTTATATTTTGCCTTGGGCATTTGCCTTGGCAAGGGAAAGGCAGGGAATTTTTTAAAATAAATAAATAATGCATGTTTACATATCTCCAGAAATGTGAGCATTTATACTGTTATTTTTGTGCAATAAAATGCACTCTACTTAATGTTGAGAGGAAAATGCAATTTTCCTCCAAACAATTGTCATAGTGTTGTGTAAGTAAGCTGGTTAAGCCTTTTTTACTTCATAGGTTTGGCTTCTCAGTGCTGTGTTCAGTTATCTGAGACTGAGGAGTCACTCACTGCAAATACAATGACCAACTTAATTGTGTCTCCATGGTGTGAGTCCCAGAATGTCAAAATTTCCAGGTGCTTAGGTAAGAAGTAATTAAAACTCAGACTTGGTTCTGAAGTATGTACATGAACAAGCCACAGATTTATGCACTCCCTCCTCATCTGCCATACCATCGGGCAGCCTGATCCTCTCTAACGTTAGAGCGGCAGAGCACGCGCTTCGCCACTCTAAAGTGTAGCAAACACGCTGTAAAGCACGTTTGTGGCGACTCGGGAGTAAGGGCCGCCAGCGTGGAGGCCGGCAGTCCTCACTTCCCCGATGGACCGTCCCTGTGCCCGCCGATACAGGTAAGCCCTGCACCGACCGTTGCAGGGGCGGGGGGAGGGCGGACCAGGCAGCGATAGAGGGGGGCCAGTGGCCGAACCGGATGGGGAGAGGGCAGGGATATCGTCAGCGTGCTCCACCGATATCCCCGGCCCTTTCTCTGCCCGATCGACCTTACCCTGCCACATCGGATGTACGTCAGCTTCAGATCTGGCTTACATCCAAGGAGGCCCATAGGCCCCAGGAAGCGCTACACTCGGGGAAGGGGATGAACATCCCCTTCTCCTGAAGTGTTCCCAGGCGGCACTAGTGCGGCCTGTGAACAGGCTCAGGATTCCACAGGTGAACCTTTAGGCTGGCTGTGGAAAATTGCACAGGATTGTGCTGATAATGTCTGATTTCATGATAAACTATGGTTTGCTTTTATGTTTGAAGTTGAGCAAACTACCCTCTACAACTATATTTTGCAAGCAACTTTTGCACAAACTATGGTTTGTGCAAACCATAGTTTATCTGGTTTGGATATGATGGCAAACTATAATTTGTCATGAACTTGGAAAACAGACAGAGCATGACGAGAAGATGAATGAAGGTGGGACCGCATGAGCCCAAGGCTCACTCATGTAATGCTAAACCATGATTTGGCATTTCATCTTTTCTGGCCCTCAGTGGGAACATAATAGAGTATTCTCTACAGCAGCTTTTAATGTATGCCTCATTGGAAAATAAACCTTTTGATTTACTTTCTTTGGCTTATTACCTGGAAATAGCAAGCATTAATAAATGTAATACTGTGCTTATGGTAATTTTCCAAAGCTAGTATTTAAATTTCTGTTTAACAGAATATCCTCTTATATATATGGATGGGAAATGTTTATGAATCTGGAATCGGGCATTTCCAGGATGTCTCACAAACTCCAAAAGTCTCCAATGTATACTGCAGTAGAGGCAGTGAAGGAATGATCCCCAAATTCTATCTGAATGTTATTCAAAATAAATCTTCTTTAGTCCTTTATTATATATTTGGTGGTGCTGCATAGTCACAGAATATAGCACTTTCCTTAGTAGTTTAAAATTAATTAAAATAATCAAGATACTGTACTGACATACATCTCTTGCTATATTATTTATACTTTTTTCAAAAAAATGTTCTGCTTTTAAAAATCAGATCTCAGTGGAAGGCTTCAGGAATATTGCTGGAAGCTGCAGTGGGATCCAACACTTGATAATAAATGAAATGCCCACTCTGACAGACAGATGTATTCAGGTAAGAAATTGTGTGTATGCAGGAAATTTTTCCCATTGAAACTTGTCTTTTGGTGATTTCATCCACATATAGTTGCAACCATGCAAGTACACAAAACATTCTGAAAGAAAATGAGTTCTATATTGATTTTGTTCCCAGGCAGATTTAATATATATATGTAAGCATTGTAGGCCATGAAAGCTCTCTGCTGTTGGAATAACAGTGTTCTTCCCTTTCCCCTCCAGTATATAAATGCATTAACAGCAGGGTTGACCCAAGACGCCTGAGGCAGCATGCAAAATGCTGCCCCCCTTGCCTAGTGATGTGCTAGCCTCTGCTTCTCCAACACTATATCCACTGCTCCGCTCTCCTCCACACTTCTGCTCTGTCTCCCTCTTTTCTAATCCAGAGAGCAGGAGGAGGAGAGGATTGGTGGAGATAAGCGGGCAGGCAGAAGTGGGTGCCCTCTGCCAATCTGCTGCCTGACACAACAGCTTCAGTTGGCCTCTTGGATGGACTGGTCCTGGTTTAAAAAATAATTCTCTAAATCGGAGGTTCCCAACCTGCGGTACATGCACCACTGGTGGTACACGCACCACTGGTGGTACGTGGGTTGCTGGCAGCCAAGATGGTGGCTTCTATCTCGGCAGTGTGGCGCTATGTCTTTGGCTTCTCTTTCCCATGATCAGGGAAAAGAAGCCGAAGACACGGCCACCCCAGTCTGCTAGCAGCTGCGTCTTTGGCTCCTCTTCCCCAATCGCAGGTAAAAGAAGCTGAAGACGCGGCCGCCAGCACACTGGGGTGCCTGCGGTTTCGGCTTCTCTTCCCTGCGATTGGGGAAGAAAAGCCAAAGACGCGACCGCTGGCAGACTTCCCCCCAGAAGAAAGTGCCAATGATGTCATCAGTACTTTATTCTGGTGGTATGTGGGCCTCTGAAGGTTGGGAACCGCTGCTCTAAATTAACATGTTAGGGTTGTTTAGAAGGTCTTTAGCTTTCAGATTATCCTTTTATGATTTGCTGCAGTTTTCTTTCAGTAGTCATTCTTAAGCAGAAACAGCCCCACAGATGCAACTTGCATGGAGAAAGTGAATTGAGAGAGATCTCTGACCCCCTCCCCATACCCACCAACCTGGAAGGAAGACAGATGCACAAGATCAGGACACTCTTTCTTACACTGTACTCCTATGTGATTTACAGAAGAGGGGGCAGACCTCAGTATTCTGAGAGTAGTAACCTCTTACTATTCCGCAGCAGTGGATGCCATGAGTGACTGTATACATTCTCTAGAAGGAGTAAGGGGGGCATTCCGGACCAATGGGGATGTCCTCCTGCTCCTGAGAAGGCAGGGTCGCTTCAAAGAGAGTCTCCTCCCACGCAGGAGGGCGCCCCGCCCCCAGTTTTTGCCCTGCCTTCTCTTGAAGCAGGTCGCTTTTTGGCAAAGCTCCACAGCTTATGCCTTCAGTCTTCTCTCTCTTCAGTATTTTCTTCTTCCTTTTCCTTGCCTCTTCCCTCCCTCCACCTCCTGACTTTTCTTTGTTTGTCACTCTCTGAGGGCACAAAAAAAAAAAAAAAGAACAGAAAAGACTCCCTTCAGCCTGCGCTTTCGGCAGCGCTCGTCGGGCCGGGAGTAGGCCGCTCCACCTCTCATTTACCTCAGAGAGGTTCGGACGCGCATTTTTTCCCTCACGGAGGCGGGGACTTCAAGAGGCCGATCTGCCCCAATGCGAGCGGAAGAGCGGCTCCCCAAGGGACTGCCGCCGCCTCGCCTGGCAGAACTCACAGCGTTTTCCGTGCGGCGCAGTCCCGGAACGCTTGTTTAGCCCGGCCACCATCGGCTACTGACAGGCTGTTGGCAGTTGGGCGGGAGACTTTCCTCAGGACGCATCCCGCGCGGCATAGTCCCGGGATCTCTACGCGTCTCTCTAAGGACTTGAAGGCGGCCGGTATCCCCACGGGGGGAGGATTGTTCTCCCCAGCCCTCGTCTACCGACGTGGGCACATCGCGGGCGGTGGACGGACCGTGGCGTTCATTCTGCTTTCCCACCAAAACTTGTCAGCGTTCCCGGAGCCTCAGGTATGTCTCAGGAGGCCCCCAGGGAGAGCGAGGTCGAACGGAAAGGGGGGGGCGGAGACAGTAGGCACCTCAGCCATGACCACCCCCCTCCCTGACGATATGCAGAAACAGATTCTGGACCTGGTGAAAGGGGCGGTAGCGGGGGCGGTGAAGGCTTCTCAGACCCAGCAACGCCCTGGTTTCAGGCGCCATATACGAAGGCGTCACAGGTCCCCTACCCCTGAAGCCTTTTTCTCCTCAGAGGAGTATGGCTCTTCAATAGATTCTGATGCGCCAGCCCGGAAGAAACACCGCAGGGCACGTGCTTATAGGACCCATCAGTCCTGTCGCCCCAAGCATGTACACAGGCGCAGAGCTCCTAGATCTCCGGATTTTTCTGAGTATTCTTCGGCATTGGCCCCTTCTGGGTCTGACCGCGAGGAAGGGGAGTTGTCAGGTGACCAAGAGGATCTGCCCGAACAAAAGATGGACAGGCTGTTTCCCATGGAGCTTTTCCCCCGAATGCTGGCCAAAGCAGTACAAGCCCTGGATCTCACAGCAGAACCGGCCACCACTCCGGTGGCCTCCGGGGGCAAGGTCTCAGCTAAGAGGCTTTTCCCTCAGGGCCATTCCAAACCCCAACCAATACCCTTTCCCGAGCCCTTCCAAAATGTCTTAGATTCAGAATGGGCCACTCCAGCTGCAACGAGACACCCCCCACGCTTAATCAATAAGCTTTACTCTTTTCAGGATCAAGTCATGGACAACCTGAAGGTGCCGGCGGTCGACGCCCCCGTGGCGGCGCTATCGTCCTCCACTGTGCTTCCGTCCGAAGGGGAGGGGGGTCCGAAGGACCAGTGTGACAAGAAGGTGGAGATATCACTTCGACGCAATTTCGAGACCACGGCCTACGCCTTTAGGGCCGCGGCGGCAAATTCTATTTTGGCTCGGGCTGCATATCTCTGGTCAGAGCAGCTGGCTGAGGAGGAGCCTAGTTTATCGAAGTATGTTAAAAATACCTTAAAGAAGATTGCGTTGGTGTCCGCGTTTTCGGCCGACGCCTCCCTAGATTCGATGCACTTCTCGGCGCGGGCTATGGCTTCTAATGTGGTGGCGCGCCGCAATATTTGGCTTCGCCACTGGGCGGTCGACGCCGGATCTCAGGCAAAATTGGTGGCGGGTACCGTTCAAGGGGACGAAGTTGTTTGGCGAGGCGTTAGAGCCTCTTCTTATCGAAAATAAGGAGAAATGGAAGGTCCTGCCCTCTAGTCATAAGGAACCTCCCAAGGCAAAATCTCACTCTTTTCGTTCTTCCCTCAGCGACCGCAGACCCCGTGAGGGACAGAAGCCCCGCAGTAAATGGAACAGAACAAGGGTCTTCCCCATGGGTCGCGAGCAGACGGGCGGCTCTTCCTCAAGTACCGGTAAGAGCAACAAGGAGCACAGACCGGCCTGACACTACATCATCCGCTGGTTCAGGGGCGATCGGCGGCCGTCTCCTCAACTTCGCGCATCGCTGGCGACACGTTACCAGCGATGCGTGGATTTTAGAGACGGTGACGAACGGTTATGCCCTAGACTTCACGTCCAGACCGCCCCACAGATTCTGGCGGGTCCCTCTGTCTCAGAACCCAGAGAAGCATCGCCAAAAGCTCCAAGCGATCTCTCACCTATTGGAGATAGGGGCCATCGAGCCCGTCCCGAGTTGTCAGCGGGGATGGGGAGTTTATTCCACCCTTTTCCTCATCCCCAAGAAGGACGGGACCCAGAGGGCCATTCTCGATCTCAAGCGCCTCAACCGTTGGATACGGAAGAGACTTTTCGGATGGAGACGTGGAGATCCATCGTTGCCTCCCTCGAACAAGGGGACTATCTCACGTCCCTGGATTTGACGGAGGCGTATCTCCACGTCCCCATCCGACCCAGTATTTGTGCTTCTGCTATGGCAGGCGCCACTATCAATATTGCGCACTCCCATTCGGACTTTCATCAGCACCCCACTGTTTCAGCAAACTCCTGATCGCGCCGATAGCCTTTCTCAGGGAACAGGGAGTGCGAGCATATCCCTACCTCGACGACATTCTGGTGAGAGCGAGGTCCCCGGAGACTGCCAGTCAAGACCTGGACCAGACTATCCAGGTCCTCTCATCCCTGGATTTTGTAATAAATTACGAAAAGAGCTCTCTGAGTCCCAGCCGCCAGATGGTCCATCTAGGCTTACTATTGGATACAGAGAAATTTCAGGTAGCGCTCTCGGAGGAGAGGCAAATACGAATCAGGACATCCTTAGCTGCCGTCATGTCGGCCGAACGGATAGGCCTTATGAAGTTAGCCTCTCTTCAAGGCCTCATGGTGTCGTGCCTAGATGTGATAGACTGGGCCCGGTTCCACATGCGGCCTTTACAGCGATTCCTCCGTCCCTATCAGAGTCAAATAGAGTGTCAGTGGAACCTTCCCCTTGCCCTCACACCCTCCGTGAGGAGGAGTCTGAGGTGGTGGCAACAGGAAGGCAGACTCTTGCGAGGCCGAAGTCTCTGTCAGACCGACCCGGTGGTGGTCACGACGGATGCCAGCCTTTCGGGGTGGGGGGCACATGTGGGCCCCAGAGTGGCTCAGGTCCTGTGGTCCCTTCAGGAAATGACACTCAGCATAAATCTGGAGCTGAGGGCGATCCGGCTGGCTCTCCTCCAGTTCCAGGATCTGCTCAAGGGGGCCCATGTGCTGGTACGCACAGACAACACATCGGCCAAGGCCTACATAAATCGCCAGGGGGGAACCCGGGCCTCGAGGCTTCACAGGGAGGCCATGTCCATCATGTCCTGGGCGGAGGAAAATCTAGCCTCGATCAAGGCCGAACATCTGGCCGGGGTATTCAACACCAGAGCAGATTGGCTCAGTCGTCGAACTCTGGGGGAGGCGGAATGGCAGCTCCACCCACAGGTGTTCCAACAAGTGACCGACCGGTTTGTCCTGCCTCGGGTAGACCTTGTTTGCCTCCAACGCGAACAGGCAGCTAAAAAGGTACTTCGCAGGGCGGTCAGAGCCGGAGGCAGAGCGCGTAGACGCCCTGCGGGGGGATTGGCCGCGGGGCCTGCTGTACGCTTTCCCGCCAGTACCGTTAATCCCACGAGTCCTGCGCAAGACCCGTCAACAGAAAGCGCAGTTAATCCTCATAGCCCCAAGGTGGCCCAGACGCCCTTGGTTCCCCGAGCTTCTGGAGATGTCAGTCAGCAGGCATTGGCCGCTCCCGCTCCGGGAAGACCTTCTGATTCAGGGCCCGGAATATCATCCTCGTCCCCAATTATTCCGCTTAGCTGCATGGAGGTTGAGCGGCGCGCCCTCAATAGACAGGGCTATTCCGGTAGAGTCGTCAACACCCTGTTAGCCTCTAGGAAACTTTATACTAGGCGGTCCTACAATTCTACGTGGCGGAAGTTTTCTCACTGGTGCAGGACTAAGGGGGTGAGATCTACCAGGCCCAGGGTGGCGGATCTCCTTGAGTTCCTGCAAGATGGACTGGACAAGGGTCTCCGCACCAACACCTTGCGCAGACAACTGTCGGCCCTTAACAGCATTTTGACGGCGGAGGGGAGGGGCTCTTTTGCAGATCACCCTCATGTTAAGCGGTTTTTGCGTGGGATATCGCTCCTTAACCCTCCGGTAGTCCCCCGCTGTCCCACATGGGATCTCCATCTGGTTCTGAATGCCCTAACAGCAAAACCTTTTGAGCCCATGGCCACAGTTCCCATCCGTGAGTTAACTTTAAAGACCCTTCTTCTGGTTGCAATCACCTCGGCCAGGAGGGTATCGGAGCTGGGTCACTTTCCGTACACCCAAATCTCTGTATTTTCCACAAAGAGAAGGTTGTTCTCCGGCCTGATCCGTCCTTTGTGCCCAAGATAAATTCGCTTTTCCACCGGCAGCAGGACATTGTCCTCCCTTCCTTCTGCCTTCAGCCAATTCATCCGAAGGAGAAGTGTTGGCATACGTTGGACGTCCGTCGCGCCATCAAGTTTTACACGTCCAGAACGAGGGAGTTCCGTAAGACGGACTCCATGTTTTTGAAATTCCGGGGGTTAGCGAAGGGTTCCAAGGCTTCAGCTTCTTCCCTCTCAAGGTGGATCCGCCAGGCCATTGAGTTAGCATACCGCTCTTCGGACTGCGATCCACCTGCGGGTATTACCGCTCACTCGGTCCGTAGTGCTGCCACCTCTGTGGCTTATGAAGGGTATGTTTCCCTAGAGGAAATCTGCAAGGCCGCCACCTGGTCATCCATGCATACGTTCATCCGTCATTACAAGGTTGATCAGGCCGCTTCGGGCGATGCGTCCTTTGCTAGGAGAGTTCTCCATAGAGTCCTTCCGCGCTAACTTGGACGCCAGTCTGCCCACCCTCATGGTTCCAGCTCTTGTATGTCCCATTGGTCCGGAATGCCCCCCTTACTCCTTCCAGAGAAAACGGAATATCTTACCTTTTCTGAGAATTCCTATTCTGGGAAGAGTAAGGGGGGCATTCCGACCTGCCTCTACACAGACATGGCTTGGGACAGATTCCTGACTTAGACCTGGGGTGGTTCTTTCCTTCACTTCGGTCTCTGCCCTGTTTTGTCCGTGCCTACCTGTCGGACGCACCCTTGCTGGTCCATAAGTTGTTTGGGTTTTTATTTAACTTCGTTTGGTTGTTTCTTTCCTGTTTTGGCTGTTCTTCCTCGTTGGCCCCCTTTTCTCTTGGGCCTCCTTGTTTTTTCTCTTACCTGTACAGTTGTGGAGGAAGACTGCCTATCGTTTTCGAGTTTCCCGATGGTCCTCTGGTCGTTGCTTCGCATCGTGACCGGCCCATCGAGATCGGGGAGGATGCTTCAGCTCTTCGGTTCAGTACATAACTGGGGGCGGGGCGCCCTCCTGCGTGGGAGGAGACTCTCTTTGAAGCGACCCTGCCTTCTCAGGAGCAGGAGGACATCCCCATTGGTCCGGAATGCCCCCCTTACTCTTCCCAGAATAGGAATTCTCAGAAAAGGTAAGAAATTCCGTTTTCCTCCTGCTTGAGGACCATGGAGAGGGGCTGTTGAGTTCCATCTTCCTCTCTAGGGTTCCGTTCAAGATGAGCACTGGTTTTAAGTGTTTGTGCCTGGTGTTGGTCATTTTGAACATGGTGTTGGGGATTTTGTAAGTGTACCAGTGGTACCATGCTACTTTCCACAATGAAGGAAAGTAAGAAGTGGGGATCACGAAGGGTCGGACACGACTTAACGACTGAACAACAACAAGAAGTGGGGTCCCCATGTACTGGGGAGGTGTTGGGGAAGTGTTCAATGGGGCTTGCTTCTGAGTAGACATGCCTAGGATTGTGCTCTAAGGCAGGGGTTCTCAACCTTTGGAGGCCCGGGTACCCCCTATCACGGTCCAATTTTCTGAAGTACCCCCTCCTAATTAACTGCTAATTAATTGGATTAATCAATCAATTAATTAGATAATTAATCGTTAAATAAAAAAGTACTAAAACAATTTTAAATGTGAAAAATGTCTTATTTAATTGTGTGTGTGTGTGTGTGTGTGTGTGTGTGTGAGAGAGAGAGAGAGAGAGAGAGAGAGAGAGAGATGCAAGGATCTCTTTTTTTCTCCCCAAGTCACACTTCGCAAAATCAGCTCCTCCCTCCCCCACCCCACCAAAGTATATTTTCCAAAGTACAAAAATAAGCCCAAAACCAAAATCAGAGAGACAGAAGTGCTCCAAAAATACAAAATTAAAATTCATGTTAATTAACAGTTAATTACCTGCTGATGGGGCAGATAAGGGGCAGGGCTTGGCGTACCCCCAGCAAGAGGTCCGCGTACCCCTGGGGGACCTCTTCTCTAAGGTTTAACAAGCTACACCTGCCCACATTCCTTCTCCTAAAGGGCTACATTCTGTCCCGGGAAGAAATCTGGAAAGCCTAGTCATGGAGGCCTCCTCAAGGTAAACGAATGTTTGTTCCCTTACCTTGGAGCTGCATTGCGGCTGCATCAGCACTGGAAAGTTGGCTAGGATTATGCATTTTTAAATAATTAAATAGGATGACATAGGATAGAAAATTCAACAAACTATAAAAAAGTATATTTATTTAAAATAAAGTTTATGAGAAAGTTTTTAATTATTTCTTTTCTCTTAAAGGCTTTAGTTGAAAAGTGCCTACAGATTGTGTCTGTTGAATTTAATGAGTCTCCACATGTTTCTGACACTGCTTTTAAAGCACTTTCTGAATGTAAACTTCTCAAGATGAAAGTAGAAGGTTAGTGATATAATATTTCCTGCACAATTAATTGTTTATACTTTTCCAGCATGGTTGTTTTCTACATCAGTAAAATCAGTGGACATGTCGTGGATATCAGTGAATGAACTGGATATTTAGTTCATGGCTAACATAGCCTATTCTGTTGTTTCGATAGGGAGTAATCGGATCACTGACCTAAGTTTCAAACTGATGAGCAAATTCTGGCCTGCTATGAAATGCATTTGTGTTCCTGACTGCCAGAAGATAACAGATACTGGTCTCAAGCTAATTACGTCACTGAATGCAATTGCTACGCTGAATTTATCAGACTGCATAAGGTATTGTTTTCATATGTCTGGATACTATTCATTTTGGTAAAATTATTTCTATCAGTATTGAAATACATTGTAGCTGCTTAGCAAAGAAAATATCCTACAATTTATGTAGCCCAAATTTATGAGCCACTGTGCCTACAAATAACCCAAAGACACAAGGATTACTATAGCAAAGTAGTAGCAACAAAGTAGTTGCAACAGCAATCTGTGGGGCTATCTAGCATGTTTCATCAGTGGTGGATGACACCAGCACTGGTACTCTGGCAGCATCTTCCTTCACCAGAGGCAGTGCGACAACTCTGCAGAATGAAAGAAATGTAGGTTGAGATGGGACATGGCAGAGGCATATTAGGAGGATGTACCACTTTTTTGAAGCCATGTTTGAAGTCATAGGTTTTATCCTTAAAATATGTTAATGAATTCATGTAATGAGATTTCAACAGAATGGGGAGGACTAGAGATCTCTTCAAGAAAATTGGAGATATCAAGGGAACGTTTTGTGCAAAGATGGGCATGATAAAGGACAAAAAAGGCAGAGACCTAACAGAAGCAGAAGAGATTAAGAAGAGATGGCAAGAATACACAGAAGAACTATACAAGAAAGATCTGAATGTTCCTGATGACCACGCTGGTGTGGTCACTGACCCAGAGCCGGACATCCTAGAGAGTGAAGTCAAGTGGGCCTTAGGTAGCATTACTAACAACAAAGCTAGCGGAGATGATGATATCCCAGCTGAGCTACTTAAAATCCTAAATGATGATGCTGTGAAAGTGCTGCACTCAATATGCCAACAAATTTGGAAAACTCAGCAGTGGCCAAAGAATTGGAAAAGGTCAGTTTACGTTCCAATTCCAAAGAAGGGCAGTGCCAAAGAGTGCTCAAACTATCGCACAATTGCACTCGTTTCACATGCTAGCAAGGTTATGCTCAAAATCCTACAAGCTAGGCTTCAGCAGTACATGGACCGAGAACTACCGGACGTACAAGCTGGGTTTCAAAGAGGCAGAGGAACTAGAGATCAAATTGCCAACATGCGCTGGATCATGGAGAAAGCCCGAGAGTTCCAAAAAACCACCTACTTCTGCTTCATTGACTACGCAAAAGCCTTTGATTGTGTGGATCACAACAAACTGTGGCAAATTCTTAAAGAGATGGGGGTACCAGACCACCTTACCTGTCTCCTGAGAAACCTGTATGCGGGTCAAGAAGCAACAGTTCGGACCGGCCATGGAACAACCGACTGGTTCAAAATTGGGAAGGGAGTACGGCAAGGCTGTATATTGTCACCCTGCCTATTTAACTTATATGCAGAGTACATTATGAGAAATGCAGGGCTGAATGAATCGCAAGCCGGAATCAAGATTGCCGGGAGAAATATCAACAACCTCAGATATGCAGACGATACCACCCTAATGGCAGAAAGTGAAGAAGAACTAAAGAGCCTCTTGATGAGGGTGAAAGAGGAGAGTGCAAAAGTTGGCTTGAAACTCAACATTCATAAAACTAAGATCATGGCATCTGGGCCCATCAATTCCTGGCAAATAGAAGGGGCAGAAATGGAAGCAGTAACAGATTTTACTTTTCTGGGCTCCAAGATCACTGCAGACGGAGACAGCAGCCATGAAATTAAAAGACGCTTACTCCTTGGAAGGAAAGCTATGGCAAACTTAGACAGCATAATAAAAAGCAGAGATATCACCATGCCAACCAAAGTTCGCATAGTCAGGGCGATGGTGTTCCCAGTAGCAATGTATGGTTGCGAGAGTTGGACCATAAGGAAGGCTGAGCGCCGAAGAATAGATGCTTTTGTACTGTGGTGCTGGAGAAGACTCCTGAGAGTCCCTTGGACTGCTAGGAGATCAAATCAGTCAATCCTAAATGAAATCAACCCTGACTGTTCCCTGGAAGGACAGATACTAAGGCTGAAACTCAAATATTTTGGCCACCTAATGCGAAGAGAGGACTCTCTGGAGAAGACTCTGATGCTGGGAAAAATTGAAGGCAAAAGGAGAAGGGGAAGGCAAAGGATGAGATGGTTAGACAGCATCACCGATGCAACGAACATGAAAATGAGCGAACTCAGGAAGATAGTGGAGGACAGGAGGGCCTGGCGGGATATGGTTCATGGGATCACGAAGGGTCGGACACGACTTAACGACTGAACAACAACAATGAGATTTCAGGTGGTGGCATTCCGTATTGTACTTAGAATTCTGATGTAGTTGCATTTGTTTTCTGAATACATTTTGATAATTGATATTTAGCATCTTTAAATACATTTACTCTCATCAAAATAACCTGTATGAACACTTTTGCTACATGAGCAGTTTGTGACACTAGGCAAGAGTTTTGCTCTACTTGAGCCATAATGAGGCAAACGTTATGATCATGTTGCCAATGTTACAAACAAAGCAACTGTTAAAATGTTATGCTTCAGGTTTGATTTTCTAGTATGTCAGCCAATTGACAATGCTGTCTTTGGCATGTGCCTGTGTGTCCATAACTAACAAGGCAATTGATTTATTCTCACACAACATAAACTATGAAGAGCTGGATCTTATGGAGGTGTTGTTAGTGTGAATCATCACCTCCATGTGGTTAATGTATATGTGATTGTGTGGTCACTCAGTTTTTTTTGTGCTGCTACCATTATGGGATTGTGGCAGCTCCAAATACACTGGTAAAAGCGCCAGTTCACACCACTCCTCATGATCCCAGTGATGCCATAAGCCCAGCACTGTTCCTTTGCACTCCCAGAAGTTGGAGAACAGGGTTTGCTATTTGTATGAACCATCTTATTATCAGGGCTTAGGTAGAATGTCTGTTGATTACACAGCCCAACACACAAAAAAAGATATTTTTTTTTGTGTTGATTCAGAATGTAGACCTATTCTGTGGAATATTTGGGGTGTTGATTCCAAAAATGGCATCCATTTTGCCCTATCAGATCTAGTTTTGGAGATATGCATCCTAGAGGTGAATAGGGAGAAACAGTCAGTTTTCATGCTGGAAGGGAGACCGGGAAGTCGCTGATAAGCTGTCATGACCCTCAGTGGCAGAGCGGAGTCGCTGTTGTGTGGTGCGGTGAGAGAACAGACTAGAATTCTAAGAATGTCAGTGACAGAGTGATGACAACTGGAAAAATGTTTCCCTGTTCAGCATGATCTGTGGCGTCCTGCGGAGAGCTCAAGGCTTGTGTTCAGCAGCTAGTGAAGATGACTACCTCATGGAGGAAACCAGCTGGAATTGTAGGGTTCTATACAGAACAATATTGTAAAGATCCTTATCAGATCTAGATAAGCCTACCTATGTAAACCGCCTTGAATAACACCTGAAGAGCAATCTGAGGATAAGAAAGGCAGTATATTATTATTAATAGTATTTATATACCGCTTTTCAATAAAACGTTCACAAGCGGTTTACAGACAAAAATCAAATGATTAAATAAAAATAAACAAACAAGGTTGAGCTAAGCTGGGTTCTACAAAAGATGCCCATCAGGCAGGACTTTGTATTTCTACAGATTACTCCTGGTCAGTGGTGTCACTAGGGTTGGTCACCCAGTCCGGTAACTCATGGTGTCACCCCCATTAACTTTATTTTAATGTGTAACTGTACAGGTCACCCAACAAATCGGTAATCAACTCGGCTCTCAGAACAATCAGTCTCATTGGTCTGTTTTGATTTAAGGAAATCCACTTTTTGTTACATAAGACAGTTGTGTTTTCTGTTTCTGGTTATTTGGCCGTACTGTTTAATAGAATACAGATAATTAAACATGGTTTGTTTTATTGCATTTGTCATGAAAGTACGCATCGAATGATATATAACATGATGATACTATTCATAAAGACGTTTTCACAATTTGGGCACTAGCGATGTGTGTGTGTCCCAGGGTGTCAGTTGGTGTGGTCCACACACCCCTAGGGATGCCACTGGTCCTGCCTCCCGCAGATACCACAAGTCCGCATTTGCTGAACCCAACACGCTACACACCTCCAGAGGCCCATTCCGCATCATGCCAGGCTTGCAACTGCTTCCATAGGCCTTCGCGGGCCTCAGAACAGTTTCTGAAGTGACCAGAAGTAACTTCCGATTTACCAGAAGTCACTTCTGGTTGCGTTGGAGATGCATTCTGAGGCCTACAGGGAGGCGTATGGAGGCAGTTGCAGGCCCAGCACATCACAGAAGAGGCTTCCAGAGGCCTACAGTACACCAGTGTATGGTGAAGTCTGCGAATGCCAAGATTGCGGATGCCAGAGAGCCACTTTACTGTCTTTGACTGGAATCCATTCCTTGGAAGTGAGTCTCATTTAGATTTATGGACCTTCTTCTCAACAACATACTTAGGTCAGGTTATTTGCAATCTGGCTACTGGGTAAACATATTTTTTCAACTAATCTCAGTTTTAGTTGGAAAGTCTGAAATTACAAGTGAGGACCCATGAAACCTGGCTTAGCCATGAAACCTAAAAATGTAGATACTGACTGCTATGTATTTTAATCATTGTTGCTTTTAAATGCAGATACTAGATACAGATGTGTTCGCAATGTTAAATACAGTGTTAAATACAGATGTGTTCGAAATGTATTGATTATGTAAAAATATAAGAAACAATGTTTTGTATTTGTATTTTAGAATCAGTGATGCAGGAATAAAAGCATTTGCTGAAGGTTGCTCAGGCTCAAGTATAAGAGAGCTCACCTTAGCTAATTGTTCCTATATTACCGATGCCGCTCTTATCAAAATAGTCCAAAGGTACCGTACTATAGTATGTTATTTGTTTGGTGATACTCAGCAGTTAAAAACTCATAAAGAATTTTGCTTGCAAATGCTCTTTTCTAACCAGTTATATTCTTCTTGTCAAGTATTAGTTTCCTCCTTGGGCATAATACAAAAGTTAGTTCTGTCTACCATTAGTATCAATGCAAGTTGCAGCTCCATCATAAATATGTTAATTATGGTAAATCACTTCCACTGGACTTATTTCCTACCGTGTGCATAAGGTTATAGCCTTAAACATTTAACGTTGCACTGTCTATCCAGTCACTTGAGTACTAACTGTTAGTAACAGCAGATCTTTAGTAAACTATTCACTGTTGTATTTCCATTTTTATAAGCTGTTATCCTAAACATACTTACCTGGGAGTCAGTCCCACTGAACTCAGTAGCACTTACTTCTGTGTAGACATGCATAGGATTGTGCTATTAGAATGGTAAAAGCCACTGTTAGCAATATAGTAACTAAGGGCCATTCCTATCCAACTTTCCAACACCAATGAAGCCTCGAGGTAAGGGAACAAATGTTCCCTTACCTTGAGGATGCCTCTGACTGCACCCCCCATCACAGGATGCAGCACATGCCCCATTGGCATAGCTGCATTGGTGCTGGAAAGTTGGATAGGATTGGGCCCTAAGTATTTATAAGATTGGATATAAGATTTATCTAATATCCTCAAATTATTCTAAAAATATTCTAAAAATATTTTCCTCTGTAATAGCTACCTAAATTTATTGCTGGTTTTTAGTGCACATATGTGTATATCTATAAAAATACCTTTCCTTTTTCACAAGAATTATCAGATGGTATTACAATCAATAAGCCAGCGGGTGGCGCAGTGGGTTAAACCGCTGAACGATGAGCTGTCGATCGAAAGGTTGGTAGTTCGAATCCGCGAGGGGGTGAGCTCTCGTTGCTTGGCCAGCTCCTGCCAACCTAGCAGTTCCACAGCATGTTAATGCGAGTAGATAAATAGGTACCGCTTGCGGGAAGGTAAACAGCGCTCCATGTTCCAGCCGCATGCTACTCGCTGCGGCAAGGAGAGACATGCTGGCCACATGGCCACCGAGCCGTCTTCGGACAACGCTGGCTCTTCAGCTTTGAAATGGGGATGAGCACCACACCATAGAGTTGGACACGACTGGACTTAATTGTCAGGAGTCAATTACCGGGACAAGGTTGGGAGGGGGGAAGAGCCTTCGCACGACCCGGATGTGGGTCGTTAAGCTTCCAGAAACCCTGCAGAGGCTTCAAAATGGCCTGGTTTGCTTCTAAAAGGTTAAAAAACCGCATTTTAAAACCTTTTTTCCTTTTTAACAGCATTTTTAAAGTGGACCCCGGTATCCGTAAATCCTCACTATCTGTGGGGGTGGTGGTGTCCGCTATAATGTTCCCCACATTTTCTGGTCTCCACCCTGACCTAAGCACAGTAGCGTCACTAGGACGCGCGTCACCCTGGGGCAGGGGGCGCGCGTCACCCTAGTGACGCTATGAGTGACGCCTCGGAGCGTCCGAAGGGTGTCGCGCATCACCCCATGGCGCGCGTCACCCGGGGGCGCCCCGCCCCCCGCCACGCTCCAGCGACGCCTCTGCCTAAGCACATTCCAGCACTCTCTTTGACTTGCAATGTCTGTGCTAGAGTGATAGGGGTGCAGTTTTCAGCAATTTCCCCTGACCAGCCCCCCATGCCACATTTCATCTTATTCCTGAGGGTCCCTAAAGTAGGTTGGGGGGGGACTAGAGAAGAAAGAGGGAATTGCTGAAAACTGCATCCCTTTCCTGTTGCACAAGTGTGAGACAACGTGAACCAAATAAATTCTATAGAGCTAGAAACAGGCCCTGTGGAGTACAAACTATGTGGGAGCTAGAGCCCGACAAAAAGCTGGGTCCTGATTGCCCAGACAAGCTTATGTACATACTGTGTGTACATGCCTTGGGTCTTTTTACGCACACATTTGAATGTGCATAAATCAGGGGCAGAGCCTCCTGCTGCAATCTCTGCCTTCTCCCTGTGCTTTCACATACCCTGGACATGGGTGTACCCTATTAGGTTGTATATCTTTGAAAAGTAGTTTATGCTTTTAACTTTGCCCGACGTTCTATTTTGTATGGATGGGGAAAAGGTTAACACTGTAAAAAAAATGTCAACATAAGTTTTAAAAAAGGAAAAAAATTGCCCCCCCATAAAATTTAAAAAACAAAGATCTGAACAGGAATGAGTAGAGATCTAATACAACTTATTGTGAATAATAGTAGAGGACACAGGTATTATGGGTTTGAAAGCCATGTATTATTTGTTAGAGACAAACCCATAATACCTGTGTCCTCTACTATTATAACCAGCCATGAAAGCTTCCATTCTAAAATTATTGTGAATAGTTCAGTAGGGTATATGTGTTCAATTTAGAGGATGATTCAGCTATAAAAAAGAATTTGATTATTTGGGCAGATGAATTGTCATTTCAGAGTTTTCATCTGTTAATTCATTGTTTGATCCTTTCAGTTTACTTTCATTAATTGTGGGTTTGAGAGTTCTTTAGGGTCATTTGAAAATCTTAGCCACAGGTTGTCCAAATGTAGTGTAATTAGGAGTGAAATTACTTAATTTCCTGTTTTATTCTTTAGGTGCCCAAATCTGATCTATCTGAATCTACGTTATTGCCAAGCTTTAACTGACAGTGGAATTGAGGCTTTGATATTGCTGTCTTCTTTGACTTGTGTTAACATTTCTGGAATTGACATCACAGACCAGGTGAAAACACTAAGGCATGGGAAAGAAATTTTGTTTATTTATTTGTTTGTTTGTTTGTTTTGTTTGATTTATATCCCTCTTTCTCCCCCCATAGGGGGGACTCAAAGCGGCTTACAACATTAAAATCCATATAGATATAATATAAAACTTTTTAAACATTAATATAATCTAAAAATCTTAAAATCCAGTGGAATTGTTCTGTGTCGTTTGAGGCTTACTCCATCTGGCCCCTCTGACAGATAAATTCACCCACTGTGACATGTTTTGAAAGCACTTTGCGGATAAAATCATTCATATTCGCCACGACCTGGATGTTACAGTGACAATGTCTGAGGAGGTCCCCCTGGTGCCTGCTAGATCAGTTTTGTGGGATCCTTTTCAGCGTGTACAGCCTGAGGAAGTGGACAGGCTCCTTTGGAGTGCGAGGCCATCTGGCTACATGCTTGATCCTTGCCCAGCCTGGTTTATTAGATCTGCCCGGGAAGGACTGGCTGAGTGGACAGGGAGGGTGGTTAATTCCTCGCTGGTGGAGGGGGTGCTGCCTCTGGCATTGAAGCAGACGGTGGTTTTCCCCCTTCTGAAGAAACCCTCCCTGGATCCCACTGTCTTGGACAACTATCGGCCAGTCTTGAACCTCCCTTTCTGGGCAAGGTAGTTGAGCGGGTGGTGGCTTTGCAACTCCAGAGGGTCCTGGACGACACGGATTATCTGGATCCTTTTCAATCTGGCTTCAGGCCAGGCTTTGGGACAGAGACAGCCTTGGTTGCCCTGGTGGATGACCTACGCGGGGGACTGGACAGGGGGAGTGCGTCCCCGTTGGTCCTGCTGGACCTCTCAGCAGCTTTCGACACCATTGATCATGGGGTCCTTCTGGGCCGACTGGCCGAGCTGGGTGTTGGGGGCACCGTTTTGCGGTGGTTCTGCTCTTACTTGGCGGATAGGTCCCAGATGGTGGCGCTGGGAGACGCCTGTTTGACACCCTGGCCCTTGAGGTGCGGGGTGCCACAGGGTTCAATCTTGTCTCCCATGCTATTTAACTTCTACATGAAACCGCTGGGAGAGGTAATCCGGGGATTTGGAGTGGGGTGCCATCAGTATGCTGATGACACCCAGCTCTATCTCTCCTTTCCACCAGATACCAGGGTGACTTTTGAGGTCCTGGAGCATTGCCTGGAGGCGGTTGGGATCTGGATGAGGGCAAACAAGCTGAACTTAAACCCTGACAAGACAGAGATTCTCCTGGTCTGGAAATCCACGATGCAGGTGCTAGAGTGTCATCCTGCTATGAATGGGGTTGTACTCCCTCTGAAGGAGCAGGTTCGCAGCTTGGGGGTTTGCCTGGACTCACAGCTGCTCCTGGATTCCCAGGTGGCAGCTGTGGCCAGGGGGGGTCTTTGCCCAGCTTCTGCTGGTGCGCCGGCTGCTACCGTACCTGAATCATGCAGACCTGGACACGGTGACCTCAAGGTTAGATTATTGTAGTGCACTCTACGTGGGGCTGCCCTTGAAGATGGTTCAGAAACTACAATTGGTGCAGAATGTGGCAGCCAGTGTGATCACCAGAAGTAAGTGGTTTGACTCAGTTGAGTAGCTGCTCCTGCTGCTGCACTGGCTGCCAATTTGTTTCCGGGCCCAATTCAAGGTGCTGGTTTTGACCTTTAAAGCCCTATACAGCTCGGGGGCAGGGTATTTGAGAGACCGCTTACTTCTGTACATTCCGACCCGACCCCTCAGGTCATCGGAGAAAGCCCTTCTAAAAATGCTGTCGCTTTCAGAGGTGAGAGGGGCGGTGGCAAGAAATAGGAACTTCTCAGCAGTGGCACTGACCTTATGGAATTCCCTCCCTCTAAACTTACGAACTGTTCCCTCCTTGGAGGCCTACCGGCAGGGCCTAAACGCACTTTTCTTTAAACAAACCCTCCAAGTTAACCACCCAGCCTTATTATTTTAGCGGTCCAGTCCCTTTTTACAAGAACTTTTTACTCCTGCTTTTATACAGTGTTTTTTTTAGTGTATTAATGTTTTAAGCGTTTTATATTTTTATATGTATTCAATTTGTCATTTTTTAAATTTTGTAAGCTGCTTTGGGTCCCCCCTTTGGGGGAAGAAAGCGGGATATAAATCCAATAAATAAATAAAAACACAGCACAAAGTATAACAAAAAAAGAAGTAAAAATGGATTGGACCACTAAAATAGTTAGGCTGCAGTTGTGTAGCGGGGGGGGTGACACGCCGGGAGGTGGCCAGAGGGGGTGACACTCCAGGGGGGAGTCCCGGCGCGTCAAAACACACACACACCGGTACACTCACCCCATCCTGGTACTCGGCCACCTCTGAATAGGCCGGGCAAAGCTTCGAGCGGCATGCGCACAACGCCGCTCGAAACCTTGCCCTCAGAAGGGCCGAACGAAGACCCAATCGGCTCGGCCTGCCAGCTCCGGGGGTGACGCAGTCACACATAGTCAACTTCTGTGCATGCGCAGAACCAACCTTGGAAGTTTCCAGAACCCTATCAAGCAATCTGCCTTGTGCACAGTTGTGTGCCTCAGGCATGCATAGAATGTCCAAACCCTCAGTTCCTTTTTGACCGGTGCTGAAGCAGCATTGTGAGGCATGCTTTCTTTTTGTCCTTACCACACACACAAAAAAACCCAACAGACTTTACCTCAGTTCTGAAGTTATTCTATATAATATGGTTATTATTAGTAGTTACTTTTACCAAAAAAAATTATTCTTAGGTCATTAGTAAGTTAACTCTTTGTCAGACATATTTTTAAAAGGTGTTGCCAATGTAGGGCAAAATTTCCCTCCGCTGATGGGTATGACACTGTCTTCTCTGCCTGGGAGAAAGACACCTCATGGTCAATTGTATCCACTATGAAAATTTCTCAAGGCAGACAAAGAACCATGAATTTGCTTCAGATCTTCACTTTGGGAGATGGCCCTCACTCCCACAATGGCCAATGGTCAAGTCCCATTGCACCACCATCACCAACAGCTTCCTTGAGGTAGATGAGATAGATGGTGCATACATCCTCTTTGGAGAGTCCTCAAGGTACAGGCAATTTCCCCAAGGGAATAGCAAGCACCATAAATCCCACTATGGGCAGGCAGCCTGTATTGGGGATCTTTCTATAAAGAAGGCAAAACTCCAGCTAGAGGCTGGATCTTCAGAAAAGACTTCTGGGACCCTAACTTCAGTGCAGTCCACCTCAGTGGCAAAGCTGTCAGCACTGAAACATTCTTGATGCTTGGAGACAGCAGGTATCTGTGACCTGGATTGGGAGCAATCTTGTTCGTCCCTGAAATCTGTTTCCATGGCACTATCACTGGGCTCTTCCCCTAGGTTGGACTTCCTGATGATCCACTATATCAGAGAGAGAAATTGTTGAGACATCTAGACAGTTACTCTCCCCGTCAGGCTATAGACTCCAACCTCTTAACACCAAGAACAAGAGAGATCTCAAGATCTGGTGCATCAGAACAAGAGAGATCTCAAGATAGGAGCCTGGTACATCACCATAAGGTATATGCATCACCACGCCGATGGCTATCTAGGATAGATACCTTTATTGGCATAAACACATCAGACAGACATAAACAAACAACCAAAAAAAAAATCCCCCCACAGATCCAATGACAACAACCACAATCCTGCAGAGGATTTCTCCCCAAACTGTCCCACTATAAATCTATACATCAAAACTCATTTCCCGAGTAGCCACCACCACAGAAGCAAAAGTTGCAACATCATCAAGTCTCCCATCATCTTCTGTTGACAGAAGGGCTCGGAGAATATCTGCCTCCATCCAGCCCTGAAAACACGTCAGTATCGAGTTAAGGTGTTTCTGACGGAAAGACTCATGCAGAGAGCATGATAAAAATATATGCTCAGATGTCTCCACACACTTCATGCCACAGGAACAGAGCCTTGCTGAAACAGGTATTCCTTTGTACTGCCCCCATAAAAGGGCAGAAGGGAGAGCGTTGCACCTTGCCAGCATAAAAGCCCTTCTTAGCTGTGGGTTATGCAACTGATATAGATAAGTTGACAGCTTCCCAAACTTTATAGGCAGATGGAGATGCAATGGAGAACACGTTGTATCAGCTGCATTGATTAACTCTTGGTGCTCAATGTCGAGAGTTCTCTCCTTAATATTTCTAAATGCTGCAGCTAACCCCATCATGCCTAGCATCTCACTGTCAAGCCCCATCAATTTTAGCTTTGTAAGCAGACTAGAAACCCCACAAGGCAAAGTAGGTCTGATAGTAGGTGGTAAACCAGGCTATCACTTGTCGCTTTAAAAAGAATGCCCAGCCAAAATTTGGCAAATCTTAGCCACGCCAATGTATTCAGCCTTATAAGACCGGTTTCAAGGTACGGCTATCTAGGAGGAACCCAAGAGCATCACACTATTCTGACAGGGAGTCACATTCTAGAGCAGAGGTTCCCAACCTTTGGTATGCATATTGCCATTTGGTGGTACACCAGCACTTGGGTGGCAAGATGGCGGCTGCCATTGCAGCCGTACTGTGATAGAACCCTGAAAACAATGGTAAGCGACCCCTAGTGGCCAGCAGAACTTGAGTGCGAGGGTTTCCCCCGCTGGGAAATGCCCTCCCATTCACCCTGACCCCCTTACCTTCATTTTCAGGGCTCTGTCACGGCCAAAAACCTAGAAGAAAGTGGTGATGACATCATCACCACTTCTGGTGGTACGTGGTGCGATGGTGGCCCCGGAGGTGGTATGCCACGCCAAAGGGGTTGAGAACCCCTGTTCTAGATAATCTGAATTTGTGCAATTTCACACCAATTTACTGTTATATTTCTGTTACGTTCAAACTTTCAATTTCACACCAATTTATTGTTATATTTCTGTTATGTTCAAACTTTGGTTTTTTTAGGGAAGAGTTTGTTCTCATTTAATGTGAACTGTCTGTGGAATGCTGTGACTGTTTTAATTATTTACCGTACTTGTTTTTTTGTTCGTTTGTTTGTTTAGTTACCTATTGTATGTTAAAAGTTGACATTGTCAGCTATCTTGAGCATTTTCCTATGGAAAGACAGAGTATAAATATTGTAGTAAAATAACTAAACAAAAGGATAATATCAGCAGTTGTACAGCATAATATGTAATGCTGCCCTTAGACTCCAAATGAAATATACATCTATTTCAACTTTCTTCAGTGTAGTCTAAGGCATACAAAAATGTTGTTGTTGTTCAGTCGTTAAGTCGTGACCGACCCTTCGTGATCCCATGAACCATATCCCGCCAGGCCTTCCTGTCCTCCACTATCTTCCTGAGTTCGCTCATTTTCATGTTCGTTGCATCGGTGATGCTGTCTAACCATCTCATCCTTTGCCTTCCCCTTCTCCTTTTGCCTTCAATTTTTCCCAGCATCAGAGTCTTCTCCAGAGAGTCCTCTCTTCGCATTAGGTGGCCAAAATATTTGAGTTTCAGCCTTAGTATCTGTCCTTCCAGGGAACAGTCAGGGTTGATTTCATTTAGGATTGACTGATTTGATCTCCTAGCAGTCCAAGGGACTCTCAGGAGTCTTCTCCAGCACCACAGTTCAAAAGCATCTATTCTTCGGCGCTCAGCCTTCCTTATGGTCCAACTCTCGCAACCATACATTGCTACTGGGAACACCATCGCCCTGACTACGCGAACTTTTGTTGGCATGGTGATATCTCTGCTTTTTATTATGCTGTCTAAGTTTGCCATAGCTTTCCTTCCAAGGAGTAAGCGTCTTTTAATTTCATGGCTGCTGTCTCCGTCTGCAGTGATCTTGGAGCCCAGAAAAGTAAAATCTGTTACTGCTTCCATTTCTGCCCCTTCTATTTGCCAGGAATTGATGGACCCAGATGCCATGATCTTAGTTTTATGAATGTTGAGTTTCAAGCCAACTTTTGCACTCTCCTCATTCACCCTCATCAAGAGGCTCTTTAGTTCTTCTTCACTTTCTGCCATTAGGGTGGTATCGTCTGCATATCTGAGGTTGTTGATATTTCTCCCGGCAATCTTGATTCCGGCTTGCGATTCATTCAGCCCTGCATTTCTCATAATGTACTCTGCATATAAGTTAAATAGGCAGGGTGACAATATACAGCCTTGCCGTACTCCCTTCCCAATTTTGAACCAGTCGGTTGTTCCATGGCCGGTTCGAACTGTTGATTCTTGACCCGCATACAGGTTTCTCAGGAGACAGGTAAGGTATACAAAAATACATGCACCAAAGGTATCTCATTTTGCTCCTTCCACATTGTAGTGTTTATGGGGGGGGGCATGGAATAGTTTGTAACATCATCGATCACCCTGGAAATTCCTTCAATTTTGTTGAAATGCTTGTCTGGTGGTGCATTTAGACGTGGAATCTCAGAACTCCACATAGCCCTTTGGCCTATGTTTAGTACAGTTGTGGTATAATGGAAGTGTAGCTAACTAACAGCCCAATCCTAACATCTGATTAACAGTAGCAAAACACTGTCCCACTGCTATGATGATGATGTGCAGAGAGCGCCACTGGCAGCCATTTTCAAGCTGCTGATACAAAGCAGTGGTGGCAGCTCCCTACCTCAGCCAGCGACTTACCGCAGCCCATGCAGGTTAGCCAGAATGGAGGGCGGTTTGTGGGCGGGGAGGGAGAGTAATGGGGCATGTTGGAGAGGAACCAGGGGGCATGTCATGGAAGGGGGGTGGATCTGGCGGCAATCGCGCATGCCAGATTTTATCTCATAAGAACATAAGAAGAGCCCTGCTGGATCAGGCCAAAGGCCCATCTAGTCCAGCTTCCTGTATCACACAGTGGCCCCACCAGATGCCTCAGGGAGCACAAGACAACAAGATACCTGTATCCTGTCGCCACTCCACCTGTACTCCTACAACCAGGAGGTTGCTTATCCCCATCATGGCTTGTAAGCTGTGATGGACTTTTCCTCCATAAATCTGTCCAATCCCCTTTTAAAGGCATCCAGGCCAGGTGCCATCACCACCCCGTGGCAAGGAGTTCCACAAACCAATTACACGCTGGATAAAGAAATATTTTCTTTTGTCTGTTTTAATCCTCCCTCCACTCAATTTGAGTGGATGTCCCCTAGTTCTAGTGTTGTGTGAGAGGGAAAAGAACTTCTCTCTATCCACTCTCTCCATCCCATGCATAATTTTATACGTCTCAATCATGTCCCCCCTCAACTGCCTTTTTTCTAGACTGAAGAGCCCCAAACGCTGTAGCCTTTCCTCATAAGGGAGATGCTCCAGCCCACTAATTATTTTGGTCACTCTCTTCTGCACCTTTTCCAGTTCCACTATATCCTTTTTGAGATGTGGCGACCAGAACTGGACGCAGTACTCCAGATGTGGCCTTACCATCGATTTGTACAACGGCATAATAATATTGGCCATTTTATTATCAATCCCTTTTTTAATGATCCCAAGCATGGAATTGGCCTTCTTCACAGCCGTCGCACACTGGGTCGACACTTTCATCGACCTGTCCACCAGCACCCCAAGATCTCTCTCCTGATCCGTCACAGACAGCTCAGAACCCATGAGCGTGTATGTGAAGTTTTGATTTCTTGCCCCAATTACATTGAACCGCATCTCTTCTTTTTAGAACCTCCCCACCCCTTGGGGTCCAATGTTCACTCCTTGGACATACACCATCAAAATGGCTGACGTATGTCTGAGGAGATCCATGGCCATGGGTAGCCTGTAGGCTTATGCAGAGGTAAGTAAAAATTTGCTTTCTGTTTGCCTTCAGGTTGGCCCTCCACTATAGCATGCAGTGTGTGCCTTTTTAGCACAACTGCATGCTATAGAGTGGTGGGGGATAGAATTGGGCTCCAAATAGATGTACCAGAGTAAGAAAGAAAAGATTTTTCACCATTGGGCAATTAATGAAATATGTTCCTTTATACCACTTTACAGTTGCAATGCTGAAGTAGGTATGTATTTTTCCAGTCACACTGAATGTAATATTTCTGTCTACCATCCTTCTGGAGCAAGTCTGCTTTTGTTTAAAAAATGTAAATTCCTGTGTTTCTTTTACTTTCCTCTTCCTTTGTGAGAGATGGAAACCAATAATATAAGTGAGGGGCCTTATTATTCCTTTAATGCAAAAGTAATGTATGCTATAGCCTAACATTCTTGAGTCTAGATTTTTCATTAACATAGATGTAAGGCTGTTTGATCTTTTTTAGTGGCAAGTCTGCTTCAATTCAGAGAGTGATCATCCTGAGGGCACTGAGAGCATAATTTTCTAAAAATAAGCTTTAAAAAAATCATATGCACTAATAATTCTCAAGAATATTTTGACTTAGATTAAAAATAATGTTTTTTATTTGAATAGCATGCAAGATGTGATATGCTAAAAGGTCAAACATTTTTGTTATGTGAAAGGTAATAGTTTGGCTTCTGCGTAAAAATAGCTGAATCAGCTTTAATTTATTTATCTAAAGTGTTTTGTGCCCTGCTCTTCAGCCAACAAACTTCCAGGGTGGTTTGCATGAAATCATTCAATGGGAAATGATTACACTGGCTTCTTTTTCTCCTACTGCTCTTTACAGGGCAGTTTATTTCTGTGGGCACTGTGAGATGGGAGGGGCACTGTTTCAGCTAAAAAGAACCAGCAGGTGAAGGTGGCAATTAAGATAGCTGCAGTGCTAAGACAGTATACATAGAATTCGAAAGGAGGTCGTCTGGGTTAATAGGCATTATCAAAGGATAAGTTACAGCATGTAACTCTTATCTCTAAGGTAGAGGTGGCAATTGTCGTGTAATTTTAAGGTCCAGAATAGTATTGTGATCATTGGCAAGCCTGAACTGGCCCATTTGGCTTATTTTATTAGCTAATTGGTTCATTTATGTATTCGTGTATATTATGTGTTATAAGGTTTGCTATTAGCCTTCCAATTCTTCTGTAAAATCCATGAAGCCTGTGTATCGCCTATTTTTGGTATAAGCTGAACAAAAGGACACTTGTGAGTTGGATGTTCCCTCCTAAGAATGTGTTGCTGACCTTTTTGTTTGTTATCACTTGGCATAAATTTCTGGCTACAGAGCAAAGTGTATCAAGCTCTGTCCACAGAGCACCATATCTTGTAGATCATGTGATGTGTGAGAAATAGCAATTTAGGAATACGCATCTTGCGCATGTCCAAGATCTTTAAAATACAAGTACAGTATGCGTGCTTAATTTGAGGTAACAAGAATATGGCTAAGTATGGTGGTGGGTAGGCTTATTTATGAATAAATAATGGATATGCATAACAGATACCATTGTAACTGCGTACATCCCTTCACACTTGGCCTGTGCCAGATGTATTGGAATCTACCAAACAATTGCTTTAAATAAGGAAAAAGAAAGAATTCCCAAATTGTAAGATGTTTTGTGTCTGTGTAGGTTCTCCAGATCAGAACTCCAGAGTAACAGCTCTTTTCTCTAACATTAGGCTGACATTATGTTTCACACTGATTGCAAACCTTTAAGAAACTTCAGGAAATGTGAATAAATATGAAGAAGGGAAAGCCTGCTGGCTTTTCCTTCTTCATATTTATTCACATTTCCTGAAGTTTTCTTTTGGTTTGCAATCAATGTGAAACATTTTACCTGCTAGTGAAATAGAAGGCCATTAGTTGTAATAGTGTAGGCCGTGTTGTTTAAAACTATAATATCACAAAATTGTTTGCCTTTGTGAGAAAAAAGAATTATTGAAAAGTTGCTCTTTCCTTAATAAGTTTCCTTCGGGTAATTTTGATTATGGCTCAGCAGGTTTCCTATTCAGATGTTATCAGCTCCTTCAGTCGTCTGTTGTTGTTGTTTTACTTGTTAAAACAGTGACTTTTTTGCATTTTAGGACGTGTTGCAGACTAATATGATTTTTACAATGTACTGTACTATATTCAATCTTTTTCTGTAACTTTCATGGCCCGAAATTACTGCACAATGAGACACATATACGGGTTTAGATGCCATGTAATAAAAGAAAGACTTGTCCTTTACCCGTTCTCCAATACTGCTGACGGATCTCCTTTTAGGCAGCCGTCACAGGCATAAAAACACGTAAAATCCAAGGTTTTTGCAGACCCCAACGTTTCGCTCCGACCTCGGAGCCTCTTCTGGGGGAAACGAAATCACGAAGATTGCGATGTTGTTGTCTTGGGTTGACCTCTCTCTGTATATATCAGCATGCATGTGAGAGCACGGGAGTCTGCTGAGATGGGAGTAATTAATTAAGCCCAGCCTCAGCTGTCCTTTCGCTGCTGCCGGCTGGATCTCAGCTGCTGCTTGTGGTGTCCATTTGTATTTTCTCTTAAAGTTGTATCGCTGTATTCTTCTGTGTCTAACTGACCTCCATTAGCTGTCAGGCATGTTTCTGCAGGCTTTCCATTGTTAGTAGTCCCTGTGTGTGTTTTTATCGTAATGTTTCCATCACCGCGTAAGATCGGCATCCAAATGCGATTTGTAAAAGCTAGGTCCTGTTGACGATTCACCAGTTCTCCAGTTCTCCGTTTACTTATTTCTAATGCTTCTAAATGGCGTAGGATTTTGAAACTCTCCTCTTTTTGCAAACATTTAGTCTCATTAAAACGGATCTCATGACCTTCTTTTATTGCATGTTCCACAATCGCAGATTGTTCAGGGTGATTTAATCTCCACGATCTTTCATGCTCCCCTACTCTTGTTTTAATATGTCTATAAGTCATTCCAATATAACATCTGTTGCATTCGCAGGGAATTGCGTAAATTCCCGCGTGAGAAAGGGGCTGTCATTTATCCTTAGGATTGCCTATCAATTGTTGCACTTTTAATGTTGGCTTAAATATAGTTCTTATATTTCCTTGTTGTAGGATGCGTGCAATTTTGTCTGTAGTCCCTTTGATAAATGGAAGGCATATTCCCAGCTTCTCTTCTGTTTGGATGTCATTATTATTGTCTTTCTGTACAGTCCCTTCTCTCTTTGCTTTAATTTGTCTATGTTGTTTTTCCCAGCACCTGTTGAATTGTTGCCTAGAATAGCCATTGGCCTGTAATGAGTCTGACAAGACTCTTTTTTCAGCTTCCAGGGATTCATCATCACAGACTTTGTACTATATTTTTACTGTACTATATTTTTACACACCTGTATTGGGGGTAGGTACTGTAGGTGGATGATAACAGATGGCTGACTCTCAAGCAGTTTGGACCACTGTCAAATTCCCCCATTCCTAACAATCAGTTTAATGGCCATGAGCTGTATTGATCCCAGTGGTACAAATATGTAAGAGATACCTAGCACACTGTGAAAGCAGAGGTAAAATAAAAGGAAAACTCAAACACAAAATAGTTGGAAAGTAATTTTTGTATTTATTTGAGACATTGTAGGGCGGTGCTCGTGGGGGATCCCGGTAAAGGAGTCGGTTAGCGCAGCCTCAGCACCCGGAGGCTCCGCGGGGTCCGGGTCGACCTCCAGCCCGCCGGACCCGCCGTGGGTGGGTGCTGCTGGAAAGGGTAGGGTACCGTGGCCTCAGGAGTGTCGAGGGGCTGTGGGGAGTTCTGTTCACTCAGGTTCCCAGCCCCTGCCCGGCTTGTCAGCTATCTCTCTTGGCTACCGCTCCGAGGTCCAGCCTTGCTGTCAGCCTCCTCATCACTGGCCCCTGGTAGCTCCTTATATCCCTGTTCCCCATGTGCGTCCCGCCCTTCCTGGCCCTGCCCCCAGCCCGTGAGCCAATCCCACCACCCCTGCCCTGTAGGCCCGCCCCCGCTGCTTGCCGCTGTTGGTGCTGCCTGGGCTGTCCCCTGGGATGGTCCTGGCCCGAGTGGAAGGTCCGCGGCGTTTCCTGTGGGCCCAGCTGTAGCGCGGTAAGTGGGAGGGGCACCTCTTGCCGCTCCGGGCGGCGGCGGGCTGCCCGGTGGGGTCGGAGGAGCCGGCCCCGCCCCCAGCATTCGGGTCTGGCCCGGCGTCCATCCGAGCGGCGTCGGGCTGCCTGGTGGGGTCGGAGGAGCAGGCCCCGCCCCCAGAGTTCGGCTCTGGCCCGTCGTTGGCCCGTGAGCTTTCCCCGAGGCCGGGCCTGCTTCCCTGGCCAAGCCCGGCTGGGGACGGGGCAGTCCGGGTGCGGGCTGTCCGCTCTCTGCGGGGGAGCCAGCTCGGCTACGCGCCCTCTGGGTGCGTCTGGGCGGGCAGGCGCCCGCCCCCGGACAGACATGTTAATGCTGCTGAAGCATTTGATAGTGATAGTACAGTATTATAAATAGTAACAGTCTCACTCCATAAGAACAGTCTCACTCCTTAAGGGCCTAATTTTGTAAGTGTATCCTGCTTGGATGTGCAAAGAAAAACACATAGCCAATTTAGCTAAATTACCACGCAATCCTGTGTAGAAACTGCATCGGGGGAGCGCGCGCTCCCCTGGCGCAGGGTGTCATGAAAGTGCTGTAAAGCACTTTCACGGCACCCGGCAAGCAAGGCATGCCGGCGCAGCAGCCAGCAGCCCTTACCTGGCAGTTCCCCCGGCCCCACGCCCGCCGGAGCAGGTGAGACCTACACTGGCAGGGGGAGGGCGGACTGGGCGGGCAGGGAGAGCGACCATTGGCCACCCCCAGGCCTGGGGTGAGCAGGGATATTGGCGGCAAGACCCGCCATGACCCAAATCCTCTCCAGGCCCGGCGCAGCCTTGCACGAGCAGCGCGAATGTGCGCGAGCTCTAGAGCTTGCGTACATTCAACCTCACGCCGCTTACACCGGGGGAAGGGGACAATCGTCCCCTTCTCCCGAGTTGTTCCTGGGCTGCCCTGGGAACTCGATAGGATACGGCCTCCGGCCCTTTAGGTCGGGCGCCATATCCTACACAGGATTGGGCTACCTGGATCATTTTGTATTTCAAACATATCAGCAAGACAGCTGCTAGGACTGTTGTTCCTTTTTATTAGTGTTCCCAACACATTTTGATAAAATCTTTACCAAGAGAATGTTTAATTCTTTTGTAACTCAGTTCATGCAGGGAATGGTGATGATGCAGTGAATTTTGTGCTGGCAGTGAACATGTCCATATTCTCCTGCTTAATAGCTTCGCTAACATGCTATAAGGTTCACTGTGTTCTTTTAACTAATGATTTCTTGAAAGACCTCACAGCATTTTATCTTTATTGTCTGGATCCAAGGGAGTAATACTAAAACAACATGTTTACTTGTTTCCAAATGTGAGTGGGTGTATCATATCATAATTTAACAAACTGATATGCAGTGTTTTCCTTTCCGTTGAATGTTGGAATACAAGCCAAAATTGTAATTCCTACTCAGTAATTTGAGAACTAGTGTTAGCCTTTGAAGTGTGTGTTTGTGTGTGTGTGTGTGTGTGTGTGTGTGTGTGTGTGTGTGTGTGTGTGTGTGAGAGAGAGAGAGAGAGAGAGAGAGAGAGAGAGAGAGAGAGAGAGAGAGAGAGAGAGAGAGAGAAACATGGTCTCCCTGCAGCCAGTCTCCAGCACCTTATCTTCTGTTGCCACCCACATCCTGGTCCTTCAGCAAGTGAGAACAAGTAGATATTCTGGAGAAAGGACACCTCTAGGGTGCAGTGCTGGGTTGGATGCAATCAGGATTTTAAAAAATATGTTTCAAAAGAGTATGAAAACTGTATATGGGGTGGGGGACGGGGACACAGCCCCAAGTAACTGTAAAAAAGTAGATGATACACACTGTAGAATAACTGTTATTTAATATCAGTGTGCCACTAAACATAAACTAATATTTGTCTAAAATGTTTGCAGGCTTTGGAGACCCTTGGCAAGCATGGAAGAATTAAGGAGCTTAGTATGTCAGAATGTAAGAAGATTTCTGATACAGGAATTAAGGTAAAGTAAGATAATAGTTTATAGATGTTAACAAGCATCATTACGTTTGGGGTGATGTCCAGCATTGGCTAGGTTGGGCACTGACCAAGGGCTCACACCTATCTGAGCATCTACCAAGATGGGGCTGAACTTGTGGTACTGGTGGTACTCAGTGTGCTGTGGGGGGGGGGGGTTCATGGTGGGCATGCCTTTACCCCAGGACCCCCAGAAACCCAGTACTGGTACTGATTACATTTGTGTCACTCTTGAACTCCCTATAATTAACACATATTGAGCTTTTCTTTACAAAAGTTTTTATTATACTTCCATTTCATTCATTTATATTGGGGTCACAGTGGTCTGCTGTCCAATATCTGTTTGGCGGATTTCTGTTTGGCTTCAGGTCTTCCAGATCATTCATTGGACCTATATGTTGAGATTTAATTTAGTATTTTAGGGTCAGAATATTTATTATTTATTTATTTGGTTTTTCTCCTGAAGGCACTCAAAGCAGCTCACAACAATATATATTAATATTAAAATACAATTAAAATCCAACTACAAAATGCAAAATAAATATTAAAAACATGTAAATATGAAGAATATAAAACATTAAACATGTTCAATGAAGATTGTATGTCCATTACGGGATTAAACCATGACACATTTATTACGTTAAAAATGAGGTTAAAAACATATAAAAGTTAAAAAAAAAACTAAATATAAACAACGTTTTAAAAGCAGCAATGTTTCGTTCATTCTTCAACGAACCTCAGCAGGCTGTAGACGCAGCAAGCTGCGATCAGATGGTGAAATTGGAGCCGCAAAACACTCACGGGTCATTCCGTGTCAAATCAACCAATGAAAAATCCTTGATGTCATGGATTTTGTTCATTTTTGGTACATTTGTAGCTTACCATGAGATGTTTAAAAATTATTTTTTTCAGATTTTTTTGTCCATCCGTTTTTGAGATATTGAATGTTCAAAATTGCCAAAAAAGGCCAAAATCCACTTGTCACCATACATTCAAACGCCAGTTACAGGATAACGATGAACGCTACAGACATGGGACAGGTGTCATTTTAAAGCTTATGAATAGGGCTTTCATTTGATATACAACATGACAAAATTGTAAATTTTCAAGAAATTCAAAAATATTCAAATAATATTAATTTTGAAATTTTGAAAAATTGAACTTTTTAAAATTTTCAAAAAAATCACACTTAAAGGTATATGTCTTGTAGTCAATCAGTCAAAATTTCAAGATGGTATCTCAATGGTATCATACAAAAATTAAATTTTCTTGTTGGCAGTGACCAGGAATTAAACCCCTCAAGTCCATTTTTCTACAGTTTACATTGATAAAATTAGGTGGTAAACTGAAATGAATCCAAAAATTTATAACAGGACTTATAGAGATAGATTTATAGAGCATGAATTCACTTTCTATTCTTTTACAGGATCAGCTTTTTGGTAAAACTATCAAAATCATGAGCTTTTTACTTCTGTTCGTAGTTTTAAAATTTTCCTTTAGTTGCTGAATAATTTCTGAATCAGCACAGTGATATTTTTCCTCATCTAAATCATCTTCAGAAGTAAAAAAATAATTATTTGTAGGTCCTTTTAATCTTCCCCATCTTTTCTTTGCACTTTAGATACTTTCTTCTTGCACACCGGGGACTCACCAAGGGAGGTCAAAGAGGCATTTACGTGGGTTTGGACAGTGTGTTTTTAGTGAAGGTTTCTAGGACATTTTTGTTGTGAAGCTGCTTTATTAGTCTTTATTAAGTTTAATTCATTAACTGTTTGATAATTACATGATTTGAAATATGGAGGAGAATAAGTGGTCAAAAAACTGTTGCAGCCCTTTTAAAAAAAGGGGGCACTGGGTTAGTAAAGACTTGAGGAATGTAACTGATTGGATGGTTTCACTAAATAGTGAAATCAAACCACACATGAATAGAAGCCTTGTCAGATGGAAAACAATATACTTGAAAAGGAAATTCCTCCTGAGAATTATGAGATTCCTGGTCTTAGTCATATAAAGGAGTCTGAGTATTTGGACCCTGATACAGCTTTAAGCCACTTAAATGCCTCTTTGACCTCCCTTGGTGAGTCAAGAGATATGAGATATTGAATACACTTGTAGTATATAGGCTTTGCCACATTCACATATCAAATAAGATTTAAGATTTTCATGGCCAGCGATGATCAATGAAGATAAAATATTAGTAACGGGGTTAAAAGCCACGATAAAATTTAATATGTTAAAAACCAAGTTAAAACATATATGAATTAAATACGTTTTAATCGTCCTTTGATGATCCTCATCAGGTTCAAAGACGCAGCGAGCCATCTGACCGTCTTTGAACCTGATGAGGATCGTCAAAGGACGATTAAAACATATTTAATTCATATATGTTTTAACTTGGTTTTTAACATATTAAATTGTATCGTGCCTTTTAATCCTGTTACCAATATTTTATCTTCGTTGATTTACATATCAGTTTGCACATTCAGAGCAATGTTATTTTTAAACGTTTTAAAATTTTTAGTTTTTTAACTTTTATATGTTTTTAACCTCGTTTTTAACGCAGAAGTGGGAGGAGAGTGGAGCGTGTGGAGCAGCTACTCCAGGCGCAGGTGGACTTACCGGTCTCATCAGGGCGTGGTGTTTGTTGTGTTTTGGCCCTCCCACCCTCCCTGGAGCCGGAACGGCTCCGGAAAAGGTAGGAAACCGGCGGGGGGGCGGGGTCAGTGATGCGCTGGGTGCGTCACGTCACCTAGGCCCTGCCCCCTTCCTCCGGGCGCCGGGAGGCCTGGTTACACCTCTGTATTTAACGTAATAAATGTGTCATGGCTTTTAATCCCGTAATGGACATACAATCTTTGTTGATCATCGCTGGCCATGAAAATCTCAAAAAATACTTATTAAACATGTTTTATTACTTTAAACAGTAAAAATCCAGTGGAAGTCAGCACATAAAATCTTGATATTTGAAAATACATGTCCCTTATGATTATTGCTATCCTGTATGTTGTATCTTTGATATCTTAGACTTGGACTGTCTAAGTGGGACAGTTGTCCTTCACAGATTCCCAAGAAACACAAGCTGCCCCATGAGGAGGAGGAGGAGAGAAGAAGCAAGACATTATTCCTCTCCCTTCCCCCACCAACCTTTTTCTGTTGTGATGATTCCCCATTATTTAATTTTATGTAAGCTGCTCTGAGCCTTGTCTTGCTGAACGGCAGGGTACACATACTTTAAATAAATAGACTTGCTTATTCGTTCATAGCTTTTTTCTCTAAAATTGTCATGCACAGTTTGCTCACTTTTCATGGAGAATCAAGACAATATTGTCTTTAATCAAATTTGTGGATATAGGCTGACATTTCACTTGAAGGTTTATGTTTTTTAGGCCAGGGGTTCTCAACCTGTGGTACGGGTACACCTAGGGGTACGGGGACCTCTTGCTGGGGGTACGCCAAGCCCTGCCCCTTATCTGCCCCATCAGCAGCTAATTAAGTGTTAATTAACATGGATTTTAAATTGTAATTATTTTTGGAGCCCTTCTGTCTCTCTGATTTTGGTTTTGGGCTTATTTTTGTACTTTGGAAAATGTACTTTGGTGGGGTGGGGGAGAGAGGAGCTGATTTTGGGAAGTGTGACTTGGAGAAAAAAGAGATCCTTGCATGTGTATGTGTGTGTGTCTCCCTCCCTCCCTCCCTCCCTCACACACACACACACACACACACACACACACACACACACACACACACAGAGTTAAATATGACATTTTTCACATTTAAAATTGTTTTAGTACTTTTTTATTTGATGATTAATTACCTAATTAATTAATTGATTAATCCAATTAATTAGCAGTTAATTAGCAGGGGGTACTTCAGAAAATTGGACCGTGATAGGGGATACCCGGGCCTCCAAAGGTTGAGAACCCCTGTTTTAGACTTACCACTGTGCTACTCTAGCTCCTTACTGTTGAGATTCATGGAAGCAATTGTGCTACAGTAAGTTGCAATAATTGTGAGGTTACAGAAATTGTTGAAATGCACTCCAGGAAGATGAATCGATTTAATAGGAACATTTTAAAAAGTAGAAATGTTTCTACACTGTAGCTGATAGCAGTTTTGCCTTTATTTTTAGTGGGTGGATTTAAAACAGGATGTGTATTTGGCAGTGACTATATAGCAATCCCAATGGGATTTCTATAAATTGGATAGAGACAGTCCTTTGAACAGAAAACAGATTATTTTCTGTAAATTCAAGAATTATTGTGGGCCATGACAACCTCAAATTGTTTTTAAAACAGATTATGTTAAGAAAACTCCTCCCCCTTCTCTGCAATAGGAATGTCCTATAATGTGAGTGTGCAAACTAAAGAAAAAAGATAGAATGGAAGACACATGGTTAGGGGAACAACAGTAGAAAGAAGGGAAGCTGAACAGAGTAAGGAATGAGGTAACTATTTCAGAATAGAAGGAAAACTCAAAAAAGATATTAGTCAAGGGAGAAGTTCCAAGATGCATAAGACTCATGCAAGTAGTAAAAGAGGCTTGTTAAGGAATTAATTGAATGAAAAGTAAATACTGCATTAGAAAGAAAACTCACCACTGAATCATATGGTTGCTGTATCTATATTATGAAAAATACCAAAACTCTTCCTTGCATTTAGTGGTAATCATGCTATGTCTCAGAAGTAGAAACTCCAAAATGGGACATATTGACTATGTCATAACATAAATTAGAATCTTTCCATGATTACATTTCATCATCCATCGCTCTACATATATTTTGAGTAATTCAGTGTTGTTGCATACCAAGGATGAGTCTGGATTGAATTGCTTCCCTGTATGTACATGATGATGTACAGGCAAGCAGTTGACAGTAAATTTATTCCTTAGAGAGCAGTTATGAAAGTCGTTTCTAGTAAGTCTCCATGTTGGGCCTGATGTAGCTCAAAGAAAGGCAGTGTAATCATGCAGATATATTGTATAGTTATGGAAAGCCATTATAGAGGCATCTGGTCTTTCATACAAGACATCAGGAGAAGCATTAAGAGAAGCTACATGGAGCTGAAATGTTATTTCAGTATACGGTGTTACCAATTTCCTTTCTGCATAGTTGATTCTCTAAAGCTCATCAAGATCTCCAAGAAATATTCCTTCTTTGCCTAGTACAGTCAATACTCGTTATCTGCTGGGGTTAGGTTCCTGGGAAACATGGCAGTTACGGAAACCGCGGTTACTTGAATCGTTGATCTTATGGGGAAAATGGCTCAGGAAACCAGCCAGGAAAGACGCAGAGTGCCACGGAATCCTCTTGGAAAACAGTGCAATGCCAATTGGCAGGCATCAACATAATGTAATGGGGAGCCGCGGCCAATGATCACCAATGGTCAAGGGAGCCGCAGGTCAAAAAAGTTTGGGAAACACTGCCTTACAGGTTTTGCAAGCAGCTGCCAGGAAGCTTGCGCTCCGAATTGTGAACCGAGGATTAGTTCCCATAAGGAGTTTCTTGGTTATCACTACGTCAGGCAAGCCTGGGGATTCTCTAGTCAGGGGAGAAATAAACTTTGCACAGACTCCCTGGTATCATGTACAATGAAACAGAACATGCTCAACTTTTAACAGGCCAGAATCCAGGCACAAACTTGCATTGGAAACATAGCTGGACACTTAAAATATGAATCTTAGGAACTTAGATTGAACACGTTCCAGGGGGGCAAAACTAGATGAAGGAAGGCCCAGAATTGTCCCATACAAAAGTTGGGACAAGGTTTTTGCTTGATATAATTTAATTGCTGCTGGTATATAGAGGCCACCTTTGGTGCAAAAGAACTACTGGGCAGTTCTGGCTCCAGTTGCTTGCAGCATTACCCCAGATATTTGTAAGTAGACACCTGTTCTAACCTATGGCTGTTGATATATGGGAGAATTATTTATTTATTTATTTATTTATTTTGGAATGACTGCATACTTACCCCTATCCTCATGGTTACAAAAGGTTTACCAAAAAATGGGCATACCCCAACTTGGATAGAATGGCTTAATCAGAGCTCCTGGGGATAATGTCACCCTTCAGATTGACGGAAATCTCGAGTACTCCATAGGGAGCCTTGGCTGGGGCCATGCAATTGGAAGCAAGACAGCCACAGATCCTCCTCTCTGTGATGCAGTCTGCTGCTCCCATGTCCAGGCAAGAACCACTGAGAACACATGGAGACTTGCGGAGACTTGTTAAGCCGCAAGAACAGAAGCTGTGAGAACTGTGTGAACTAGGCCTCTTGGAATGGGTGCGAGGAGACCACATACTGTATGTGGCGGTGTAAGTAACACTTTTATTCCCACAGATAAGTGAATCTATGGGAATGGAGTGGGCGGATAATGAGGATTGACTGTACATCATTTTCTTATAGGCCGTATAAAAATCATCTCCAGGATGAGACGGGTGCAGTAACTTGCAGGTTTCTTAAGAGAGGCATGACATATAAAAGATAATGATGATTACATTTTGAGTGGTTTTATACGACAAGAGTGTGGCATAAACATTAACAAAAAATGCAGGCTTAGTTGGGGGTCAGGGAGCATCTTCTGTGGTGTACAGGGGTGTGAACAAATGGTGCACATGTATTTCAGTGGATTGCAGCCAGTAAATAATAACTTCACTCATAATCTTATTTCCATCTATTTATGAGGAAAAAGTACACAGTCTCAATGTTTGGAGAAGACAAGATTATTTTCTGAATGAATACTTTGTAAAAATGTAATGGATCTAAATGTCCTTGGGTAAATTATTTAAGAGTTATTTAAATGTTTATGCTATGTTCCAGAGGTTCTGCGTTGATGTGAGCAAATTAGACTACCTTGATGTCTCTTACTGCCAGCAGCTGTCAAATCATTCATTAAAGAATTTGTCGTTCAGTTGTCACAAAATTACATCTCTCAGTGTGGCTGGTTGTCCCAAGGTGTGTATGAAACAAGGATAAATTGATAGAAATTCCACTACTGAATGTATTATATTCCTTTGCTGTTAAACTCATTGTTAGTTTTCTTTCCTGTGCTAAAGACTTGGTGGTGCTACAACACTAAACTCAGTTATTCTGCAATAAGCTGATTCAGGATTCTTTTCAGTAGACATGCTTCCGGTACCAGATTGCTGGAACCCTGAGGATGTGCTATGAGGGTTCAGGGGTTGGTCCACTCAGGTGGCCCCTCTGCTGGGCATGGGCCCTTGGCCAGATCTTGACTTACGGCACAATCCATAAATGGCCGCCTGCGGAGCACGTGCTCCACAGGCGCCGGGTGTCGCAAATGCCGTAAAGTGTGTTTTTGGCACCTGGAGAGTAAGGGCTGCCGGTGTGGAGGCCGCAATCCTTACTCCGCCTCCCAGAAGACCAGAGTTGCACCAGTCAATGCAGGGATACAGGGAGGGAGGGCCAGGCAGCAAGGGAGGGTGTCCGTTGGCTGGCCCGGGCCGGGCCAGGAGGGGGCGGGGATATCGGCAGCCCTCTCCCAGCCTGGGCTGCCTTTACCCCACCACCCGAGGTGTACGTCAGCTTGAGAGCCAACATACATCCAAGGAGGCCCATTGGGGCTAGGCAGCCCTACACCGGGGGAAGGGGACGAACGTTCTGTTCTCCCAAAGAATCCCGGGCCGCGCCGGAGCGGCCCAGGAAAGGCTCAGGATACTGCAGCCAGCCCTATGGGCCGGCTGTATATCCTTACGCAGGATTGACTGTTGGCCCAATGCCTGACACTGCCTCTGAGTAAATCCACCTGAGGTGACTTTGAGTACCTTTCTCCACCCTTTCCAGTGTGAATGGGCTAAACACTATTAAAGTTTTTTCAGGTTTCCTATACAGTACCTTTAAATCAAACCCTTTTTTGCAAGTTCAGTCCATTTTATTGCTTTCTGTTTATTCCAATGGGGAGATTAGTGAATTATTTCTCCTTGAGTAGTCTCTCTGCGCCTTGCTCAAAGTTCATTTCTATTCCAGGAATAGATGAAGAAGCTGCCAGTTTCTTTCTTTTGTATTTCTTTTTAAATAGTGAAATAGTGGTAATTTCCAAGTTTGAAAAAAAAAAAACCACGAGAGGAAATTAGTGTTGTTCACTTTTTATCTGTATTTATTTTTCACATTTTTATACAACCCTTCCTCCAAGGAATTCAGAGTTGTGTACATAGTTCCTCCCCTCCTTTTGTCCTCACAACAAGCCTGTGAGGGAGGTGTGGCTGAGAAGTGGTGACTGGCCCAAGGTCACCCAGGAAGCTTCATGGTTGAGTGGGGATTTGAACCTGGATCTTCCAGTTCAACTCCCAAACCACTACGCCATCCAAGCTTTCAGGACTTTCAGGACTTTCAAACATGTGCATGGGATTTCTGCCCCAGTACCTCAAAATACCAAGATCACCAACAAACCTACACAGTATATATTTTTCAAAGATGGTACACATTTATCAGATCTGATCATAAGCCAAGGTTTGATGCCAATAATATGATCCTAAAATTTGGATTTGTTCTGTTAAGGTTCTGTACCATTTTGAAAAACCAAGTTCAATTGCCATTCCTGCTTATCTATCCTTTCAGGGAATAGATGTGCTAATAGATTTTACAATTCTCTTGTCAAACTCCAGCATATATAGTGATGTGTTGCCAGGTGGAAAGTCTTTCAACTCTGTTTAAAGTGATCCAAAGCAATTCAATCTAATCTTCTGTTGACAAAGAAATATGTCAATCTTCTTGAAAGATCACTAACCTAAAATATTATCTATGTAATAAACTCAGACCTTGACTAAAAACACAAGAAATTGTATGTTAGGAAAAAAAATCACAATAAGAGAAAAATGGATCATGCTTATGCATATAATCAAGGTATTTCTGTGAAAATGCGGGTGCACATAGTACTGTATATTTCTATAGGATGTGCTGTGCAGCTTTTATTGTCAGACCCTTAACATTTTCTGTGTGTAGTAAAAAGCAGAGTAAAAAGCACATCTGGCATAACATGGAAATCATGCCAAAGTGTTTCCAACATTTAAAATAAACACATAATTTAATTGTGTGTTTTCTAATGACTGTATTAATTTCACTTTTGAAGTACCAGTATCACTTTTTTACAATCTGTCTAAAACTTTGCTTCTTCGGGCAGACTATAATAATTCTTTTGTCTCTTTCAGTATATATTTATTTTGCTTGATTTACAGATAACTGATGCAGGTATTCAGTATTTGTCTGCAGTCTGCAGTTATCTTCACTATTTAGATATCTCAGGCTGCATCTATATTACTGACAAATCACTAAGATGCCTGTGGAAAGGTTGTATGCAACTCCGAATTCTTAAGATGCTGTACTGCATAAATATCACAAGGTAAGATGTTCTGTAAAAGCCCGATTGTTCTGTATTTTGAAAATGATATAACATGAACATCTTTATAATAAAACTGACAAAAGGAGCAAAGATTGTACTAAGACCATCACTACAACATTTCTAGGTAGAGCATGGAATTTAAAGGTGTGTAATTCAAAATTCCCGAGCGATTCCCGTGACGGGGTGAGCGCTCGTTGCTTGGCCAGCTCCTGCCAACCTAGCAGTTCCAAAGCATGTCAATGCGAGTAGATAAATAGGTACCGCTTGCGAGAAGGTAAACAGCGCTCCGTGTTCCAGCTGCATGCTACGCGCTGCAGCAAGGAGAGTCATGCCGGCCACATGACCACAGAGGCGTCTTCGGACAACGCTGGCTCTTCGGCTTTGAAATGGAGATGAGCACCACACCCTAGAGTCGGACACGACTGGACTTGGGGATACCTTTACCTTTTACTAATTCAAAATATAACTTCATCAAAATTCACATGTCATAGGATGCATCAGATCCCAGTTAAGATCCTCATAAAACTAAAACAAGTTGTAATTGGTTGCTTTTTATTCCTGAGCTTTTCTAATATTTCAAAGATTGCTTTTTGTCTACTTCATTAAGCTAATCCTTTCAACACTTCTGAAGTCCAACTCTTAACTTTTTTCTTAGTGCTGCTGTCTCTCTCCTTCACTTCCTGCCAAAAAGCATACAATCTCTTCTGTGTAGCTTTGTAGGTTTTCATGGCCAGTATAGATCCAAGAATTTACAATTAAAAGATCTGGGTTTTTGAGCCGTTTATTTAAGTTAAAACAGGACAAGTCCTGGCTTTTCGCCCTGATTCATCTCAGGCATCCTCAGAAAGAACAGCCATCTCAGCAGTGTTACAACAACTGAGATTGCTGTTCTTTCTGAGGATGCCCGAGATGAATCGGGGCGAAATGTCAAGCCAGGACTTGTCCTGTTTTAACTTAAATAAACGGATCAAAAACTCGGACCTTTTAATTGTAAATTCTTGAATCTCTTCTGTGTTGAGTCCAAAACAGACCCCAGTCCTATTCGAGTGACATCTGCCCTGGGAAGAAGAAATGGGAGGGTTCATCAAGCCCTTCCATTTTCAGCCCCCAGAAGGGGAGATGGAAAAGGGAATCTTATTCACTCTGGGGTAAGAGTCACCTCTAAACAGTGATATCAGTTACAGTTAATTTTCTTGATTACAACAAAGGCATACAAACACTATGAAATACCTAAATTCCCTGACACACAACAGTCCATTTCCATGCATTTATACATGGTTTCTTACACACAGACACACACGATCAGAAAATGGTATGTTGCACCTGGACTGGAAAAACTCAGTGGTGGATTTCTTCCTTCTCCCTTTCAACTGGCCACATTCCATTGAGGGTTGGCACTTAGCCCAGATTTTGTTGAAGTGCTGATGATGCAACTTAGGTTGGGGAAAACCACGATGGACTCATTTTGCCCTGGATTTCATTGTATTAACCCCTTGGGACAGTTCCTGCTGAAGGGTCTCTCTCTCTCTCTCTCTCTCTCTCTCTCTCTCTCTCTCTCTCTCTCTCTCTCTCTCTCTCTCTCACTCTCCAACCGGAAATTTCCATTCCTCTTTGCTTCTCTTATGGGGGGGGGGGTGATACACAGAATCACATTCCTGCTACCCCCTTCACCCAATCTTGTGTTCTGATAGCCAGTCTTCCATTAGTCAGATAGCCTCTTTGCCTTGGTGCCTTTCTCGCCTTGATGAAGTACACCTGCTTTTTAAAAGGCCTCCCTGCTATTTGGCTGGAATGTTGCACTGTTACTGCTTGCTGCAAAACTCTGTCCATGCTCCCAAAGACCTTCTTCTCCTCAAAGAGGGAGTTGCTAATTTATAGCTCGTAGATCATAGCTAATTTATGGCCTAATTCCTTCTTTGTGATCTCTGTTTCCTCCAGTCCTCCATCATACTTGGTATTTTAATCTGGCCAGCCCCACACACAGTTTTACAACCTTTGTCTTTTAACAGTATTCAAAGGGAGAGGGAGGTAGAATGAGGAAAAGGAATACCAAGGAATTATTTTCTAACAATCAATGACCAATATGCATTAATTAAAGGATAATAAAAAATATTGCTGGAGAAGACTCCTGAGAGTCCCTTGGACTGCTAGGAGATCAAATCAGTCAATTCTAAATGAAATCAAGCCTGACTGTTCCCTGGAAGGACAGGTACTAAGGCTGAAACTCAAATATTTTGGCCACCTAATGCGAAGAGAGGACTCTCTGGAGAAGACTCTGATGCTGGGAAAGATTGAAGGCAAAAGGAGAAGGGGAAGGCCAAGGATGAGATGGTTAGACAGCATCACCGATGCAACGAACATGACAATGAGCGAACTCAGGAAGATAGTGGAGGACAGGAAGGCCTGGCGGGATATGGTTCATGGGATCACGAAGGGTCGGACACGACTTAACGACTGAACAACAACAACAACAACAATAAAAAATATGCACCCTAACAAAGCATCATAACCCCAAATTCACTCCTCTGTAACAGGTTTGCAAAAAGCCTCTAAACAAGCTACCAGACTTTAAAATAGTAGTTTTCAAATGGAGCCCTAACACCGCTTCTCAAAATGGCATTTGTCTGACTCTGTCATCTGTCCCTAGACGTTGTGAGCTTCCCCATACTCTCCTTTCTTCTGAACTCAACCTTAATTTGGTTCCTTGTGCACTTATTTTTCTCATCCTTTTTTCTCCAACTTTATTGATTACAAGGCATGCTAACCAACTCTCTTCTTTTAAAGGGTTCTGTTAGCACAATGCTTGATCTACCTTGTCTCTAGGCTTCTTGTGCCTTAGTTTTCCTATCTGCCTGGACCTTCTTCCTGTTCAGCTTTCCAGCCCACAACCACTTAGGTACACATACATTCTCCTGTCCTAGGCTCCATATGATGTTTTCTCATGTCAAATGGATCTTTCAGTTCTCTCTCAGAAGCTGTATCATGTTTCAAAATTCTTATTGCTGATGTAGTCATTATGAGCAATTGGAATGTTTGTCAGTATCCCATGACAATGCAGCAGAATGGTTGAGAAGCATATACAAGTACCGGTAGGTGACAAGCAATAACCAGTTTTAATCTATCTGATACATTTGATACATTGCTTACAGTCCATACAAGATATTATGGAGAAAAAAGTCCATCACGGGTTACAAGCCATGATGACTATATGCAACCTCCGGGTTTTAGAGGTAGCCTATCTCTGAATGCCAGATGCAAGGGAATGGCAACAGGATATGAGTATCTTGTTATCTTGAGTGCTCCCTGAGGCATCTGGTGGGCCACTGTGAGATATACAGTGAAGCTGGACTAGATGGGCCCTTGGCCTGATCCACCTGGGCTCTTCTTATGTTCTTCTTGATTTTAAAAATGTATATCCCACCTTTCCAGGGTTTGTTTTTTTTAGAACTGTACAGGTTGGCTAACAATCTAAAACAATTATAGAAAACATAGCATAAATTAAAACCCTACCCCAGCACAACTCATCAAGATATCCCCTTCATAGGATTTGCTTTAACAACATCTTGTATGCTTTTATTTCAGACAAGCAGTTTTAAAATTTTCACCAAGGCTCCAGAAATACGAATACAATGACGATGAACCTCCTTTGTGGTTTGGTTATGATAGTAGTAACCCACTACCCACTCCAAAGAAACACAAAAAAGCTCGGAGTTCAGTAGACGCTACAGGAGCAAAAAGCATGAAACGCAGCAGGCCCTCCATGGTAGAATCTCTAGTAGAAAGAAGTTCTGAAAGCATTAGGCCCTCCGTATTAAGCACTCTAACAAATATGAGTTTGGACATGGAACCCTCGACATTAGACCCTCTAGCAGAAAACTAGAAATTCTTGCTGAGAATTCTTGTTTCAAACTATAATTTTTTTTAAAAAAAAACTTAAATATGAAGGTTAAGAGGCAAACTGGTACATTCTCTTATAAAGGATATTGTTTTGAGTTTGATAGCTACAGGTCTTCCTGACAAACATTGTTACTTTTCTAATGTAGTGAAAGTTATGCCTTTTGATAAATTCTTCAAATGTCAGTCAAAAGATCTATTTTTGTCTACCAGCTGTGAACAACATTTGTGTGTATCTCATTACTATGTGTATTTGCCTATAATAGAAGTTTAAAAACATGAATTTAATGTCTTTATTATTGTGTAAACTTACATTCTCCAAAACTTTATTATGAAGTTTTGCCCTGTGATAAGTTCAGAATTTTCCGGGTATTAGTCCAAAATAAGGTAATGTCTATGAGAATCAATCAAAAAAGTACCAAAGTATCAAAAGCAAGCTTTTAATTTCTACAGAACTCTTCATCAGATCAGATGATAAGCAAAAGGATAGGAAGGGGAAAGCATGTTTTAAGATCCCTGACAGTCTGTAGCTTCTAAAATCTAGAGATAAGAGAGGTTTTCTTGCAGACTTGAATCGGCTCCTGAAAGGTGTGAGATGGTTTCAGTGCACAGCTACCTAGGCTAAGAAAGCAACAAATGGTTGAACTCCCCCATTTCTGGAATATAGCCTTAACATTAACTCAGTCCAATTTACAGTGCTAACTCGAAATGTAAAGGTTCCTTCCAAGTCAAAGATCAGGAAGAAACAGAGCAACAAGGTAGACAATATTCTCAAAGCAGGAGATAAATATAAGGTTTTTACATTAGGCTGAAAGTCAGTTGAAGCCAGGGTGAGGGCACATCATGCTTCAAACATAGATTTCCATCTTCTGGTGGCAAAAGATGACCTTCCTCAGTTCAAAAGTCCCTCGTCTGGCTTCAGTAGCCTTCTCAAACTCACAGGTGACCATGTTGGTGTATCAAAAGGAAAAAAGCCACAGCCTAAAGCAAGGTATTGCCTTTATTAGGAAAGACCATTCAAAAAGTAACATAATAATAAACAGCAAGCTTTCAAGTTCTGCAGAACTCTTCATCAGGCAGGTGGTAAGCAAAGGGACAGGAGGGAAGTGGAGGAGGGCATGTTGTAGGAGCCCCAATGGTAGAAGATTGTATGGAACACTAGTTTGCATGGACACTAAGAAATACAGCATAGGTTTTAAAGAAAGTTAAAAATAAAATATTTAATAAATTTATATTGCACCTTTCCTCAGTGATACAACTCAAGGCACCGTATGTAGGGCTCCCAGGCAGTTATCCACCCAGGTGCTGACTAGACCCTGACTTGTTACAGCAATGTTATGCATCATGATCCTTCATACCATGTCCTGAGACTTTGAAATGAAGAAGTAACCTTTCACAAATTTTAAAAAGGCATTTAAATACTTACGGTAAAATGAAAAACTGTTTCCCCTTTAACTTTCTAAAAAATTTTAAGTGCTCTGCAAATTGCTCCAAAACTGTAGAAAAGTGTGATTGGTTAGTGATATCAAGGGCACTATCCTGTAGGTGCTATTGACAGTCAAACATATATAGCAGTGGTTCCCAAAGTGTGCATCACGGCTCCTTGGGGAGCTGTGACAAACCCCCAGGGGCGTCGCAGGATACGAGCCAGTTGGCAGCGCGACCATGACGCAGAAGACCGCAGAGCAGAGGCTGTGCATCGGGCGCAGTCTTTTTGAAGCCTCCCGCCTGTCCTGACCCCCTTACCACAGATTTTAGAGTTGCTTTCTGGTCACGGAACCTGGAAGTAAGTGCTGATATCACATTGCGCATCACCGCATTTACTTCCAGGTTCTGCAACCAACGCCAGCAGGAGGTAGGTTTGGGAAGGTAGGTTTGTGCCTTTGGTAGGTTTGGGAACCACTGATATATGGCATCGGGTGCTATCAGATTATAGCAGTTATACCCAAAGTTCAAGAAAAACAATTTGCCAGTCACAAAACATACACCAGAAAAATGTGTGTAGAAGAGTAATTTCACAGCTCTGAAAATGTACCTCCAAAGAATTCCAACAGAGGGATGAATATTACATTCCTTGATTTTTTTCTGAATCCCACAACACTCAAAGACCAGCATGAAAAGCACTGTGGTCCACTAACCTTCCCCTTCCCATATTAGTCTTCTCTGAGTGATCCCTCCATCACATAAGAAAACAAAGCACATCGGCACTCAACCAGCAGCAGTGCTACCCTCCACTCTTCGTGTTTCTCATCTTTTCCTTTCAAGTTGGTATTTATTGTGACTTGGGATTTGACTATTGGTATTTGCAAGTTGCAACCCATATATACCACAGCAGAAAGTGCTGAAATCCTAGGTGTCCATGAAATCAGAATAGTAGTTATTGATGCTCCAGTGTGTGAAGAATAGGTTCAAAATCACTGACTTAGGTCTGACTCCATCTTGGGAGCCTGCAGTCATTTTGCAGCAGCTGTGGGAACAGAGCTAGTTGGAAGGCTGAGAAGAAGCACCTTATCTTGAATCTCATTTTTTGTGATTATCTTGAATCTCACTTCACAGTGATAATGAGCTAAGCCTTCAAGGTCTCGCTAATTGGGAATTGGATGCAGCTGGAGTCAGACTGTCAGTGACTGACAATAGCCTCTGGTGATGAGATCATTTTCCAGAAGCTTCTGCTGGTCCGAATCTCTGGTTGACTGAGAGCTAAATTTAAGCCAAGGTATTAAAAAAACCCTGCACTTGGGAGGGGGTGAGCTGCTCTTTTCCATTTCAGCATGGATGCCTGTTTGTATCAGTTGTGGTATGACAGGAGGAAGAGTTGACAGGAGGAAGAGCTTATGCTCAGGAGTTGGAAAGATCCAGGTGAGCGTTAGGAACAAGTAAGCTTAGGAACAGTGGTGTTGCGGGGGGGGGGGGCAGTGTGGTGCACAGTTCTACTCGGCGTTACATGGTGGCCCCACCCACTTGCCATCAGAGCGGCAAAGGCAATGTGCAGAGTCTCCTATGTGTTGCCTTCGCCACTTGGAATGGCACTGACAGTGAGTGGGCAGGGCCACTGTAACGCCGAATAGAACTGTGCACCACTTACAGTATTCTAGCAACTCCGCTGCTTTGGAGCTTATTTTTATGCCTTTCAAAGTAATATGTAACCTTAATTTTATTTTTTAAACAAACCATTCTATTATTACAGGCCTGTGTTTGAGTAGAAAGGAACTGGGTTCATCTAAGTCTGGCCTAGGCCTCTCGTCTGCTACTGGAACAAACCAGAGTCTTGAGGCTTGCAGTTGGGGGGAGCTCAGAGTTTGCAAGAGCTGGGGAGATAGCCTGTAGGACTTCAGCTTCCCCTTGGCTGAAGGACTGGGTGTTTAGAAGGGGTGGTGGCAGCTACCAGAAGGCAGTTTGCCCTGAGGATACACAAGAACTAAATTGGGAACATGCACTTCTGATTCACTGGGAGAATTAAGGCAGTGAGCCAGAAGTGTGCAAGATTGGTCTGAGAGACCATGGACCGTGACACAATATATAAGATTTTAACATTCTTTCAAAAGATGCCTCTGTGTGTGTGTGTGTGTGTGTGTGTGCGTGCGTGCGTGCGTGTGCGTGCGCACATGTGCATTTTGCATTGGGGCTGGGGGTTGAGTTAATCCATTTCCCTGAACCTGTTTATCAATGTAAATCCCTCCCTAACTTGTTTTTCATTTTCCGCTAAAGATAAAACTAAATAAATTGGAAGCACTTCTCCAATCTTGACTCATATAGCCAATTGCAATCCCAGTAATGATAATCTCTAGTTTGCTAATCTGGAATTCATATTTGCCTTAATTTACCTGAAAGTTCTCATAATTGTGTTGCACTTGTGTGAGATCACACAACCACTTTGCACATGTAACGTGGAAATGGATGGGGAAATCTGCCATCCCAAATGGCAGATGATTTGCCCTACCAATTCCACCAGTCAGCACCAGCACCCTCCCCCCCAATGCTAACACACACACACACACACACACACACACACACACACACACACACACACCACCAGTCCTCACTTTCACCTCTGCTAGTCCAGAGGATCCTGCTCCCCACCCCACTATTTTACAAGATTAAAGGCAGCAGCCCTTTTTCTGAGCACACAGGAGAGTGATTGGGAAATGTATGGTGGCAGGAGTGACAGAGGACCTGGAAGAAAAGACGAGCCCCCTCTTGGGTGCTCTGAGTGTGTGAGAAGAAGATGGGACATGCTGCAGGCCAGGGAAGGTGGCATGTAGGCGAAGGTTGCAGAAAACAGACAACCAACCTTCACTCCACTATGTACAGAACGTGTAATTTTGTGGAAGTGTTAGAGTGGTAGGGCAATCTTTACTTTAGATCAATTAATTGGCCAAGATCAAGAATTACCGGTATTTTCTTTTTGTTTTTGAGGTTGAGGTTTAAATACAAATTGCTGTCATTATTTCTTTACCCAGCATGTAATTAATCTGTGGAACTCGGTGCCACAGGATGTGGTGATGGCACCTGGCCTAGATGCCTTTAAAGGGAATTAGACAGATTTATGGAGGAAATGTCCATCACAGGTTACAAGCTATGATGCGTATAAGCAACCTACTGGTTTTAGATGTAAGCTATCTCTGAATGCCAGATGCAAGGGAGTGGCAACAGGATATGGGTAACTTGTGTTCTTGTGTGCTGCAAGGCATCTGGTGGGCCACTGTGAGATACAGGATGCTGAACTAGATGGGCCTTTGGCTTGATTCAACGGAGCTCTTACGTTCTTAAACTGTGAATAAAGGTACAGAACATGTGCAAAGTTGGCAGCTGACAAACAGTTCTGCATGTGCTCAAATAAAACCTAAAAATTTTCAAGTGGATTTCTGAGATATTGTGTGTGTGGGAGAGGGGCAATCCTGCATTAAAAGAAAATCCGTGACTGAGGAAAATTTGACAATTGAACATCAATTCTGTGATCCTCGAACATCTCTGTTCTCAACAAAGGTGCATCAGTTGAAAAGCTAGAAATGAAAACTGTTTATATAGGCTGTGGCTCCACAGACTTTTAATATACAGTATTTACTCAAAAGGTACAGACTGTGTAATCAAGAGCAAAATTAGATACTTTGATTCCCTTCCATGATTTCTGAGCCTGCAGTCATTTGAAGCTACAAAAAAGGCACTAACGATGCACCAACAACAGCCATTTCACAAACACTGGGTAAGACCCAATACATTCACTCCAAATAGCAACAATGCTACAATCCTCTTTCATTGTGGCTCTTTGACTTGCATAGCTGATGTTTATTGCTCCCTCATGGAGCCTTAAACTTCACAGACTGGAACCAGGTTTGACTTTTGAGATGAACTGTGCCATTTTGCGTTTCTGCTTTAATACATTTTTCTTTTTCTTCTTTCTGATTGAGATGGCCTAAAAAATAATACATTCAGTTAGTTAATTGGGAGTAAGTCCCATTCAACGCAATGGAACTTACATCTGAGTAGACACACACAGGATTGCACTGCAAGTCACTTTCTTGTCAAGATGGTACACACCGGCACGTGCGTCATCACCACAATGACCTTTCTTTAATAACCAAAAGCAGCTATGGAAGAGGACAAGGCAAAGTGACATGAGGACGCAGGTGCTTCACTGTTTTTCTACCAGTCAGTTTTTTCACTCCAAATGACTCTTCCTCCAAATTCCCAAATGAGGGCAAACACACATTTGGAACTACACAGCGGGTTGACAACCAGGGCTGGGTTGATACAAGAAAAAAGGCCAGCAGCGAAAGGATTAAGCATCTCTCCCCCAGAATTTCCTCTCAAACGGGTTTTTAATTAGCCATAATAATAATAAAAAAGGTTGTTGGAAGACAAAAGACATACATCTCTCAGTGACATGTTCCACTGCAAATGTCTCCGTATTGTCACCATATTACAACTCCCTGGCAGGAAAACATGTCACAACTTAAAACCAACATTATTCATTGCATTAAACTTGCATGATAAAAGTATACGTTTTATTATCCAGTGTACATGGGAATGCTGCTTGCCCAAATATATTGGTTAACAAAACTTTTGTTAGAATCACAAGCCCCCCCCCTGCCCCCTCACTTCTCTGACAGGGTTCCTTTTGCAATGGCCCCCTCGGAACAGAGGTGTTGCCCCACGGAAACCTTGTAAAGAAGGAAGTGGAATGTCTCAGTTCCTAGAGGGCCCTCGTGAATAAGGAAGGTGGAACGCCATCGCAAAGGAAGCCCTGTCAGGTAAGCAAGGGAGCAGAGGAGACTGGGAGGCTTGCTTAACTGACATTTGATGAAGCAACAAAGGATGTTTAAAGATCTCAACCTTTCTAATCAAGCACAATTAGTTGTGAACAGCTGCTAAAAGCTCTGTAAGGAGACTCGCATCCAGCCAGTTGAGGAGGATCTTGAGGAGCATCAAGAAACAGATGGGTAAATGCACCCTGATGGACATCCACATCAGCTGCTGCACAGAAACCTGCTCCTGCACACAAGTCTCCACACAAAGGTCCTTAGGGTGCTTTGTTTTCAATTAAATAAACACAGGCACATGTTGTGCATATTATGCGCCAGAGAAGTCATTAAGTCCAAGATCCTTTTCTTAATTCTTCCCATTTTAGATACTTCTATTATATTCCCCAGTATGCATTTAGTTTTACTCTTAATTTTTTAGCCTTCAACTATCTCAAATAATTTCTATTGCAATTCAGCATCCACTTCCTGTTACTACTCAAGATCCGAGTTCTCTGGGGATTTAGGTAACTACAATTTTTAAAAACTTTCTTACATGATATTAACATTTTGTTCAGGTTTTTTTTTACTGTGGCATATTGAACTTTTTTTCTCAAAACCTCTCTAGCAATAAGGAATTAGTTAAAAAAAAGACCACCACAAAAACTTGAGTATAGGTTTCCTGAAATAAAAATGGATGGTCACATTATATGGACTAGAATCCTAAGTTTGTTTTTTTATTTTCAAGGTCTTCTTTCAAAATCTATTTTCAGCAACTGGATTTAGAGCATAAGGGTGACACAAAGCAGAACTGTATCCAAGACTTTACCCCGGTAGGACTCCAGCAAGGCTTTGTACAGCTAAACTGGAGAAAACACTTTAGCGCCTTTGCACAAACTAAAATGATTTATGAAGGAAGCACTTAATTTAGGCATCTTTTCCTCCCTCAGGAATTTTCTGTTGAAATTACTCATATCCCATGAGTGTGAACAGTTAGATAATGGACTGCTTTTGGAGGCAGTAAAGCTAATATACCACTCACAGGCAAAATGTCTGGAGCCATTTCTTTAATCTATAGAATGTAAAACTAGGGACAGTGTAGGAGAAATAACTGACTTTCAAACAACAGTCATCATTCCCCACCTCCATGGGTTTAAAGTCTACTCTGCCATTTTAGAAACAAAAAATGACTCACGGTCCACAAAGCATTTATTTTAACCCTGGGTTGAAGCCAAGATTTACTGCATCAATCTGGCATCAGGTCAAATAAGCTCCAAGAAATCTATAAAAATAAAACACCTGGGAACTGTGTTAAGCATGAGACCATTTGCAAGCAACCCCACCTAACAATTGAGAATTTTCTTTTTTTTCAGTAGAATATAGTTGCACATTAGTCACAGGGGCCAACAGTACCCCATAGCAGAGGCATTTCTACGGTGGGGCGGTACTGTAAGTTGCATCCCATCCTAGTCCCCCGTTTACAAGTTGGCACGGTCCCCGTTTACAAACAGGCCTGCCCGTTGCCTTCTCTGCACGGAATGGCTCCAACGGTGAGGGGGCGGGGCCACCTCGTGCCGGCTTGTAAACGGGGACTAGGACGGGGCGCAACTTATAGTACCGCCCCCACCGTAGAAATGCCTCTGCCCCACAGTGTAAAATTCAGAAGCAATAAGAAATAGCCAACCACAGCCAGCAAAGCAACTAGGCCAATGTTTTCCAAACTGTGGGTCATGAACCGATTTTTGATGGGTCGCAAAACGTTTGCAGCGTGGCTGTCATTGTGCTAGGCAGTCTGGGGTGCTACCTGGCTGCCGAGGCCGCATGGCGCCAAAGAAGCCAGGCAAGCTGCATGTGGCTGATTTCACCCCTGGGCAGGCTACTATAGGTAGGCTTACCAGATCTCCAACCGGGACAGAGCGCTAGACCTTTAGGAGAAGGAATGTGGGCAGGTGTACCTTGTTAAACCTTAGAGCACAATCCTAGGCATGTCTACTCAGAAGCAAGCCCCATTGTGTTCAGTGGGCTTGCTTCTGAGTAGACATGCCTAGGATTGTGCTCTAAGGTTTAACAAGCTACACCTGCCCACATTCCTTCTCCTAAAGGTCTAGCACTCTGTCCCGGTTGGAGATCTGGTAAGCCTAACTATAGGAGGGTGGCAGTGGGGAGATGGCGAGGTGGGAGGAGGTGGAGGCGGGCCCGTAGGCTTACCAGATCCATACCAGGACAGAGTACTAGCTAGACCAGGGGTGGCCAACCTTCCACCATTAGGGCTACTGTGTTCTTAAGAGTTGTGTAGAAGACAGAAACTTGGCAGCTGCAAGTGCTGATGGTGCTGCTAAAGCAGCTGCACCTGCTGAAATGCCCTCACCTGTGCAACCATTTAAAGGGCCAGCATTCATGTTGAAAGGTTGGCCACCACTGAGCTAGACCTTTAGGAGAAGGAATGTGGGCAGGTGTAGCTTGTCAAACCCTTAGAACACAATCCTAGGCATGTCTACTCAGAAGCATGCCCCATTAGGATTGTGCTCTAAGGGTTTAACAAGCTACACATGCCCACATTCCTTCTCCTAAAGGTCTAGCTAGTACTCTGTCCTGGTATGGGTCTGGTAAGCCTAAGGCAGGGCCCGTTTTGGGCCAGATGGGTGGCCAGTAGTAAAGCTATGTGGGTCGTAGTAGATTGCCTAGTAAAACTATGCAACAGATTTTCATTTGAAAATTTGGGTCACTGTGCTAAAAAGTTTGGGAAGCACTGAACTAGGCTTTACAATGCAATTTTGCAAGCATCTCTCTTACAGTGCAGTCCTTTGCAGCACTACTCAAAAGTAAGTCTCACTGATTTCAATAGGACTTACTCTTGTTGATAATTTGCTAATTTGAAAAGCTGAATTAGAAGGTACAGTATTTCTCAACTGCAGAAGCTGTGATGAAAAAAACAAACAGCTTTGCTGGCTGTGGAAGAAAGGTTCTATAAGAAATGGAAACAGCAGGTTCTGGTCTAAGCAGCTATAGTCATAAAAAGTAAGAAACATTAAGCAGCATTTGGAGGGTCACCATTACACTCCCAGCACCTTATGTGTATGGTTTTTTCAGTTTTAAGTATCATTCAAATGAGGTTGGAATTTACTCCCAAAAGCTGCAAGAAGGCAGACATAAATTTTTCCTTAGATTTAGGAGCCGAGGCTCTAAAATGCTTTCCAAAACAAAGGTCAGTAATACCTAGAGCAGCGGTGGGGAACCTCCGGCCCCAGGGCCGGATCAGACCCCCGAGGCCATCCGGTCCGCCCCCCGGAGAGATTGCCGGGAGGCCTCCCAACCGGCCCCTGGAGGCTCCGCCGGGTCCGCGTGTCACCTCCGGAGGCCCGGAGACGGCCTCTGCATGTCCTCCCCGGCCGCCGCCTCGACCCCTTCTCACCAGGCCGTTGGCCATTTCGCACATGCGTACCACGCCGATGAGGGCAAGCTCTTGCCCTCATCGGCATGGTACGCCGGAGGTGACGCGTGGACCCGACGGCAGCTTCGGACAGTGAGCGTGGAGCCTCCGGAGGCCGAGGGCAAAAATTAATTAAATTAATAAAAATTCCTCCCGGCCTTATGGCTGGTCCTCAAGCAAATTTCTAATATTTAAAACAGCCCTCACCAGGGAAAAGGTTCCCCGCCCCTGACCTAGAGTATGGGGTTGCAAAAGACTTGCATAAATGTTTAGCGAGCCTTTTTCAACACTGAGAGGCCCCCTAAGACCCCATTTCTTCAGCTTGGGATTCAACTCATGCCAGCTCATTTTATTCACACCTGAAAGTCTATTTCAACACAATGTTATGTATTTAGGGCCTGACTCTTGCCATAAAAACAAAAACCACAGCAAATTAGAAATGCATAGTTCTTCAAGAGAGGCCTTTGAGGAGACCCGTTTCAGCTAGAGCAGTTTATTGCCTACCCTTGAGTTATTAATTGCTATTTTAGCATGAACTCCATGGTGGTAATGGTGTTTAAAAAATGGCCCAGATGAAGAGGCCATTAAATACAAATGGGACGGGAAAATCTGTTTGTTTTTAATTTGCAATGACTACTGCATGGAGATTTATAGGGCAGAATCAAAAGGGCTGCAGATTGCTCCCTCTGCCTTTCTGGCTATTTCAAATGTAGCTACAAAGCATGTCATTTACACAGCTTGGGCATCATTCTGACTAACACTTCTACCATCAGAAACTTCCACAGTTCACGGAAGACGCATTCCTCTCACACAGGGAATCCTGGCCTGAGCAGAACAACCTTGTATGTAAGCAGAATGCTCCTTCCATTCTCGGAAGGATCTCCTGATTCCTTGTCTCCATATTTTTATATGACATACTTGATATACAGTATCTTACTTTGCCCTAAATCTTCTGGGAGAAAGAATGCAGCATGTCTGGCTAGTTTCTTGTGCCTGCATCTGGGAAGCCTCCATGCTAAACAATCAAAGGGGTCCTCTGGTGCCACCAGCTTATTTTTAGGTTTGCTAACTTCATTTTCCAAAACAAAGTTCTTGATGCGTTTCTCTTTGCTGACATGAAGCCTCAAGAATACGTAGCTGCACTTAGCGAAGAGCTGGCCTTGTGAAGAAGGGAAGGCGGCCAAGTTGCTCCCTTGCTAACACTCCTGATGGAGGCATTATCTCTTAGTACAGGAATCGGTACCCCGTTACTGACAAATCTGGTGCTATGTAATGGGCCACACTAGAAACACTAAAGATGAAGAACACGAGCCTTCAAATGAAACTGGGTGCAAATCCTAGAAGAGCTTTTGTTAATATGCTAACAAAACTATGCAGCTAAAAAAACGTTTTCATGCATATTCATTTACTTTTCTTTTAGATGTATAGGCTACCTTTTGCCTTACAGCCCCAACAGAATTTAGAAGGTGGTGAGAAATAGCTGAATCACACAAGTCATGCAAGACCGGCACTGACCATCTTGTTAAATAAAAATATTCCTTCCTTTTGTTTTATGACATCCATATCACTCAAAATACTTTCCCAAAATCTTTGTCAACTTCATTACATTAGCCAACTCACATTTTCAAAGCCACAAATGTACAGAAAGTGCTTGACACAAAAGATATGTTTGTTAAATGATAATTCCTTCATATTCTTTCTGAACTTGATCTAGCAACACAGATAGAAAGATTACTTTCGGGTCTGATGGAAGCAAAATTTCACAGTTTGTTAATCCATCTGAGCATTTGAACACATGAAAACTGGACTTTCCACCAAACCAGGGCTGGTCCAAGACCCTTACATCGCCTCAATCCCCCCAATGCTGCCTCTGCGTATGCACCTCCCATGAATGTGGGGGAGGGTACGCATATGTTCCCATCTCTTTACTTACCTGGAGCACCATCTGCAGCCTGCCTGGTCCATGGCGCTTCTGATTGAAATAGAAGTGGTGCAGTTTAGGTTCCCAGTCCTCACTGCTTCTGCTCATATCAAACAGAAGCGGCATGGATCAGACAGGCTGCAGATTGTGCTCTTGGTAAGTAAACTAAAAGGGAAGGGTAGTTGGCTTCAAATAGCCTGTCTCTGCCTACTTGGAGCGTTGTAAGCACCAAATAGGCGAGGAGAGGTGATCCAGAGCATGGCTGTCTCTCTTTTCCTGTCCTTTAGACGGGAAAAAAACCCCGTCCTTACCTCCTCGCTGCACTTCATCCTTGCATGGGGTTCAAGTTTAAAGGGAATGTGTCCATTTAAGCTTTAAATGCTGTATGACTATGGAGAGCACTCCTTACTCATGCGGCATTTAACGTTCAACAGGATGTGTTCCCTTTAAACTTTAAAGCCCACATGAAGAAGGAGCTTGGAGAGGGATGATCTAATTCCTGCTTGCGTTTAGCAAACGGAGAGCAGATAAAGACAGCTTATGTTTCCAGTGGGCTAGAGGGAGTCAGCAGCAAACTCAAAGAGCACCTCGAATCCACCAGCTGCCCTGATGCGAGCCGCAGCACACGGCTGCATGGTTGGGCCAGCCAAGCACCAAACGCGTTTATAGCCTGCCCTTTGAGAATCACAGTTACAACACTGAAACATTCTTTTGATCTTCTATGGTGTATAATACATTGAGTAATTATTTTATATTGATTTCTCGTATATTTACGTATAAACTGGTTTACTTTTCCATAACAGAAAATAAATGGAAGGGATTGTGTAGTCTAGAAATCTCTCATTTTCCCACATTCAATGGTGGGAAAGTTTTATTACTTTCTAAAATATATTCAAGTGTTAAGATCCTTTTCATCTCCAAACTAGATGTCTTAAATCTGTTTAGTTTCTCATGACCAGTTGGATATGCAAATTCTGAATTTGAAAAAAGTCATGCTTGAAATATTGAAAAAGTTAGATCATATACTGTTTTCTTTTATTTCATTAAATGTTATTTTTATACCTTGTAAATGAATAAGGGGTAACTGAAACCTAGGAATTGTTTGTTTACATCTTCTATTCCAGCAGTTCCCAAACTGTGAGTTGTGACCCAATTTTTGTTGGTTTGCGAACAGCTCACTGCCCGAGACTCAACTTCCGGGTTGCTGAGATTTCGCATTTATTTTACGTGAACAGTCAGCCACCTGAGCCTCTGCATCTGTTCTCTAAATGAGAACACGATGTGATGAGGCCTGGAGCGGCTGAAGACTGCTGAGCAGAGCCTCAGGCGGCCAGCTATTCATGTAAAAAAATGCGAAAGCTCTGCAACCTGGAAGTTTTGGTGGTGGTGTGATGATGTCATCACGTCACCGTCAAAACTTCCGGGTTGCAGAGCTCCATGCCAAAAGTGGGTCGCGGGCGAAAAAGATTAGGAACCAATCTATTCTATTTTCTGGGAAATGGGATGTAGAGACCAGATAACCCTCATTTCTAAAATTTGTATTCACAGGCTTTCAAACCAGTGTATAACCTTTAAAAATGAATACAACAAGTTAATCAAAATATTTTTTTAAAGAATTGGATTAAATCCAATAAAACAACAGCCAGAAAAGGACAACAAAATCCAGCTTTAATCTCTCTCCATCAACCCCAAAGGCTTCCTATAGTCTACTAGAATTATATAGGAGGGAACTGGCCTGGGGGAATTCCCTAGAACTGGCTGTCAGTCAAGCATTTCCTGTCTCTCATATGACCTTTCCTGAGCTTAGATCATTGTGTACTTGGGTTGTGATTTTATACAGTTGCACAGGAGTTCAATTAAATGCAGAAGTATTTGAAATACAAGCACCAAATGCATAGTTTGCAAAAAAAACACATCTATATGCCTTGCTTTGAGCAGAATCTATTCTATGCCAATCCTCAGCTACATAAACAAAGAATTAGGTTGCAGACACGGATAGGATGGTGCAAGTCACAAGTCAGAATTCTTGACCAGCATTTTGCAGCCACTCAGAATACCAAAAGAAATATTTGATCCTAAACATGACATTACATTGAAACACTTCCAAAACAGTATGCCTAACACTATTTTATTGTGATTGACTCCTTAGAAAACAAAGGGTTTACAGAAGAAAACCAACTCTCAATATTTTATCTGTGTTCTTTCCATACAAAACAAGGAGAATCTTGGATTGTGTATTGTTTCTTGAGTGCTACATGAATAAAAAGTGAATAAAAAGCAGAATAGATTAAATGAGACAGATCTAAACTAGTATTTAATCTATTCCCTTCTTCCCAACAAAGAACATTTTTACTCATCTCTCTTGTAATTACTCCCAAGAGAAGTATCATTTTATAGCTGTTTTCCCAAGAACTGATTATTTGTGATCTCTTGGTTTAGAAGCCTGAATACAGTTTAGAGCCAAAATGTGGAGCCCTTTGTGACATGGAAATTTCAAGTATGATTGTACATACTCAGTACTGACAACCTTCATAATGAACATAACTACTCATCACAGACAGCTGGGGCAGATTTAAGGCTAGGAGCAGCACAATCCTGTGTAAGATACAGCAGCTGGACTAAAAGGCTGGCTGAATTATCCTATACAGGATCCGGGCTGCCCCAGGGCAGCCTAGGCGCACCTCAAGGGAAGGGGACGATCGTCCCCTTCCCCAGGTGTAAGCGGTGGGAGGCCCAATGGGCCCCCTCAAATGTACGCGAGCTCCGGAACTCACATACATTTGCACCCTCTGTGTAAGGCTAGGCCGGGCCTGGAGAGGGCTTTCGATATCGGCATATCTCGCCGCCGATATCCCCGCGCTCTCCAGGCCCTGCCCGGTCTGCCCTCCCCGACCGGTGTAGGGCTTACCTGCTCCAGCAGGCGCGGGGATGACGGGGATGCAGGGTAAGGGCCGCCCAGCCTCTGTGCCAGCGGTCCTTACTCGCCGGGTGCCGTAACGTGCTTTACAGTGCATTTACGACACCCTGTGCTGGGGGAGCGTGTGCTCCCCTGGCGCAACCTTACACAGAATTGTGCTGTGAGTCTCTTAACCACCATTAGGAAGAGCTCATGAATAATCTGCAGTAAAGTAACACACTGCAGGATCACCACCCCGCTCTCTTATCTAACCCATTTAAGAATTATTTAGGTACCTTGTAACCTGTGGTTTAGACTAACCTGGGCTCTCTCTCAACCAGGAGTTTAAACCAGGAATTGAAACTTTAAAAAAAACACCCTAAAAATAAAGTATGCAGTTGTTCCACACAGTAAGGACAAGATCCATCCAAAGTTTTGGGGCATTTGTTTCTCATTTATTTCCATTTCAAATGAGGGGGTCACAAGAATATTTAGTGTTGGCTGTATATATTTTGGCTGTATATATAGTGTTGGCTGCCCTATATATTTAACTATCCTGAACATTTCAGGATTTATAAATACAGTAAATCCTCGTTATCCGCTGACTCCGATCCTGCAGATTCACTTATCCACTTCTATAAAAGTGTAAACCATTTCTCCACACACATGGTCTCTTGGGAAAATATTCAGTTTGTACTGAAGAAGAGTTACAAGTATAATCAAATATAGTGAAGCAATCAACTTAATTATGCAGAAATTAGATAAATTAACAAAGGCAACATTTAATTGGACAGAGTAATAGGGAAGCCTCACCAGTAACTGTTACATGGCCCTCTCTGGAGACATTCTGGATTCCCTGCAGCTGGATCCCTGGACTCACCTCTACCTTGCTTCCAGATAACTGCAAATAAGCTTTAAGACTGGCAGGGACTTTGACTGTAATTGAACCTATTATGCACAGGAATGAAAAGGATTCATGTTTACAGATAAGGCAGGCAACATGCAAAAGGCACTGTGCTACACCAGCAACCGCCCTTCCCCTACCTGCCCATGAAACTGGAGTTCAAGATGAACATGACCAATTGGCTTTTACTCAAGCATCTCCAGACTGCTTTCCATGCTCCGTGTTGACTGCATTCCTTACATTAAGAAGGATAAAGAGCTTTTGGCTGCCTATTGTTCCAGGCATGCAAAAATTGCACATTGACTCAAAAGGCCCTAGGACAGAGGCGTCGCTCCGGTAGGGGCGGGGCTGTAAGTATCGCTGCGGTCATAGTCTCTTTACCGAGCGAGGAGGAGGCAGCCCCGCCCCCTCACTGTCCGAGCCAGTCCCCTACGGAGAAAGCAGCAGGCAGGGTCTCTTGCCTGCTACTTTCTCCGCACGGAAATGGCTCGGACAGTGAGGGGGCGGGGCTGCCTCCTCCTCGCTCGGTAAAGAGACTATGACCGCAGCGATACTTACAGCCCCGCCCCTACCGGAGCGACGCTTCTGCCCTAGGATGCTGATCTTTCTGCCATCTTTCATTCTTGTGAAAAAGGGTTGCTCTCTCAAGCAGGAAGCCCTGGATTTCACTCGGACATTAGGGTGGAGGGGGAGCCTCCTGGTATAGCTAGTAACAGTTACTGAAATCTTAGCTAATGACTCACCCAGAAACGAATTAACATTAAAAATAAGATCAGAAGTTGTGGCCTCTGTTGGAGCAGCAATATTGAATTGCTTTCCTTTGACATGAGGTTCCCTGCTTGGTTAACATGAGCTGCTGACTCCAGAATATTTGAAACAGCTGAAAAAATTCACTGACTGGCTTTTTTCTCTATCTCTAATGTATTTTAGCATGAGGATCCTAGGCTAAAAAAATATCATGAATAGCTATGCAAAACAGTTTTTTCTTACAATCTGCATGATTTCTTCAGTTGTTTTTCATCCCTCCATCACGTTTTTTAGTTTTAAGTATATCTGTGTTGCATTCATGAATTGAGTCTGCACTCCCTCTTAAGGAAGCCAGGTTCCTGGCTTCATCCCAATCATTCCAGCTGCAGGGTAAGCGAGGATGGTCCAGTCAAGGAAGTTTTGAAAAAACTCTGTCAATGAACTTAAGTTCTCTGCTCTTCTGGGGCATCTCAGTTGTCTGAGGCATTCAGCAGACACAAAGGTCCACCATGACATCTATCAGGAAGACAAATCCACTCTGATATTGCCCTTACAGCCATATAGACTAGGGCAGGGGTGCACAACATGCGGCCCCAGGGCCGCAAGCGGCCCTCCGAAGGATTTCCAGTGGCCCCCGAAGAAATCGGGGATTCCTTGGTGCGCGTTGCTTACGAAGAGAGCGCCGAGGGATCTCCGATGTCTTCGCTCCAGCCACGTAGCTGTGCAGCCTTCTTGGTCGCCGAGCGAGAAGGACGAAGTCACTGAGCCTTGCAAGCCCATTGGCCCGGAGGCTTTGAGGCCGTTGCTGAAGGCGGCGTTTGATCACCGCCGATCAGCTGGAGTCTCCTGGCATTCAGCCAGGAGCCGGAAGAGCCGCGTCTCCTCTTGTGTGCCAACGGGTGCGGAGGTTTTGGGGCTTGTCCTGTTGGCGCTGTCGCTGCTCCGTGTGAGGAGGAGGCTTGGATTTGCGGCGGGAGGGCAAATCCGAATTTTTAATTCTGTAAATACCTTTGTTTATTTATATGTTGCTTTTCCGGATATTTTCTGGCTCATGGACACCCCCCCCCCCCGTAATGTCACTTCCTGAGGAAGTGACATCATGGTTCCTTGACACGCCCCCCGTGCGGCCCCAAAGAAGTTTAGTCTATTCATTTTGACCCCTACCTACTTCCAAGTTGTGCACCCCTGGACTAGGGGATAGATGCATGTGGACATGGACACATGTAATTGCCTTATACTGAGTAGACGGTTGATCCATCTAGCTCAGTATTGTCTACACTGATTGGCAGGGGTTTCCCATTTTGGGGTGGGGTCTTTCCCAGCTATACCTGGAGATGCCTGGGACTCAACCGGGGACCTACCTTCCGCACACAAAGCAGGTGCTTTACCACTGAGCTACAGTCCCATCCCCAAGATTCAAACAAGTAATTCAATGTACCCAGAAGATTGAACCCCTGTGCTCGATATACACAATGCTCATTTAGTGGCCTAAGATTTTAGTTTCATGAAAAGCTTACAAGATTAGGTAAAAATGATCTGAGCATGGAAATCATGTGTAATTTTACTACCCATTTCCAGACCGAAATCTAAAAGTTGTGTTTCCATGGCAGGTTCTCATATTTACTAACCTTTCTGAGATTTCAGGTCCACCTCCCCCACTTGACTAATAATATAAACATCCATTTCCCCTTGATATGTAGAAGCTTTTAGGACTCCTTCAGAGGAATCTGAAACACAAAAGAATGACAACATTTAGACCTGTGTGGATTCTGACCAATTAATTGGTATATTTCCCCCCAAATAGCAAACATTTTCAGAAGCAGTCTATTAATATATGTTACCGGGGGGGGGGGGGGAGCAGTCATTGAGGGTTTTTTTTCTGGTAGAGGACAGTGAGGGGCACAACAGTCTCTCTTTACTTCAGGTTTAATGGATACTTTGAAAGTCACTGAACATCTAGATACAGAGAACATCTGCATTTGTTCAGAGACAGTAGCATAGCTTAGTTCTCTGATAATCATGTATGCATTCTTCTTCAGACATTTTCCATTTTTTTCATCTAAGAAAACAGGAAGAAGGGGCAGCCAAAAGCAAAAGGATATATGGATGTTACTAAAAGGAGCGTGTTCTTCAAAGGATGCAGCAATAATAGACATTAAAGTATTCTCGAGTTTTCTCTGTATGCTATCTGGCTTCAAATAAATAAGCTTGACTCTCCCTGCCACCACCAAAAGAGAAAACTTTTCCTTCAAAGAGGGTTCCAAAGCTAATTTGTACAAACTCGAGGGAGCAAAGGAAGGTCTCCATAACAATTCTAAACTCACACATTATCAAATGACCAGAAAAGCAAAATACGCATGAAGCTAAACACAGATGAGCAACAGGAAATGCACTAGAAATCCTTGCAGACAATGGCAGCACTGCCAGTAATTTTCCAATGTGAATTTCTTTGATCCAAAGGATTTACAGTACTAACAAATGATAGGAAGAGTTATATGACAGTTCTTTGTTGTCGTGTCGTCGTCCCCCCTGCATTTAATGTTATTTATAAGTTTACGTATCCTGTGGACATTTTAAATATATGTAAACTGTAAAAAAAAAAAATAATCGGGCAGAATGGCCCTAAAACACACATAAAGAAAGTGTATCTCAGAGAAAACCCAGCAACTGGCCCAGGAATAGTTATTTGTAGAAGACAGTGCTTTTTAGCAAAAGGGAATGAAGAGCAAGATTCAAACACAGTGCTCCTAAAGTTTTCAGGGTTGGGCGGCGGCAATAATAACCGTGCTGAACTGATTTACAGTGTTCTCTGCTCTCAAGCTACAGATGTCACAGACCAAAAACTGAGTAGGCAGAAGCTATTATATCCTGTGCTTGGTTAAAAGCACACACACACCACCAACAACAACTGGAAGGGAAAATATTAGAAAGAGAAAATGCAGCTGCCAGCTCATGTCAGCTGCTAAACTAACAACATCTTTTGGCTTTCAAAAATAGCAAAATAGCAATGATAAAGGCAGCCACAAACATAGTTTCCTTTTTACTCTTCCAAAAGGGATTGTGATCAATCTATGAGAGAAAGAGGGAGACTAGAACATAATCACTCCAATTCATTGGTTGAAGAAAAGTTAGCTTTTGTCAGTATCTATAGAAGACCTAGGATGCTGAGTGACCACAAATTAGATGACTGAAGATGATGGTATACTGAACAACACCTCACACTACTCTGTTTCCCCTAAAATAAGACCTCCCCTGAAAGTAAGACCTACCATCATTTTTGCATGATTTTCGCTGGCACTCATAAATATAAGACCTCCCCGAAAATAAGACCTAGTGCGGCTCATGTCCCTGAAGTTTTGCTCTTGCAAACATAGCTCATAACAAGCTGATCTCCCCCTTCCCCCTTTCCTTCGCGTCCCTGCCTCTTGCAAAGTCTGATCTGCAGAACCAGAGCCTTGTTCTGCAAAGTAAAAGTTTTTGCAAGAGGCGGGGACATGAGGGGGAGGGGGAAGGGGGAGAACAGCTTGTTAATGAGCAAAATGGCAGGAACATGAGGGGGGAGCAGTTTGTTAAGGAGCTCTGCAGACACACACAGATCTTTTGCAGAACACAATGTACAGTAGTATTGCAAGACCTTGCTCGTTTATCAAGTCAAAATTTATAAAACAATTTTGCTCGTCTTGCAAAGCACTCGCAATCCAATGTTTTACTGTTCTGAGCCTCAGAAACATCACTGCGTCTGACTGCTGTTTTGCAGAGCCCTGTGAGCTCAACTTTTTTCCTTGCAGATCATCGCCAAAGAATGGCTTTCTGGCTTTCGTGCTCTGAGGGCGGTGGTGAGATGGGCAGGTGGCTTGAGGCTGCAGCAAGCCCCCAGGCTCCCATTTTAGCTGCTGTGAAATCATCCTCTAATCTGAAGGTTGTACATAAAAAAATTTGTGTGATTTTTGCTGGCACTCATAAGACCTCCCTGAAAATAAGACCCACTGCATTTTTTGGAGCCAAAATTAATATAAGACCCTGTATAAACAGGACTGGAGGTTAAGCCAGTGCCCTGCCTGAAGAAGCTAAGCAGGGTCGACCTCAGTTCTCGCTTGGATGGGAGACAGAAGCTGCTGATGGACCTCACAGAGACACTGAGAAGGAGTCAGCTAGAGAGAGAACATCTAGACAACCATCTGAGTGCAAACTGCGGTGAACTGTGAAGCTTGGAAGTGCAGAGCACAAACCAGAAGGAGGGCTATACTCGGAAGGGAAATATCTGGGGTATGGAAAGGTTCTATATATGAATAGAACAATATTGTAAAGACCCTTCGGGTCTAGAATAGCCTGCCTGTGTAAACCGCCTTGAATAAATCTGATGAGAAATCTGATGATGAGAAAGGCGGTATATAAATACAGAAAATAAAATAAATAAAATTAATCAGCTAACTATGATGTCCTCCCAATCCTCAAACTGACAGGGTGTTTCCATCTGGAACTCAGCAAATTCTTAGGAAACCACACTCTACTGGGAGTCTTCCATTAGGCTGCCAGTGACAACGTTTCAAAAACTGAAACTTAAAGTAAAAATCTGGCAGTGCAATCCTATGCATGTCTACTCAGAAGTAAGTCCTATTGAATTCGCTGGGACTTACTCCCAGGTACGTCTGTATAGGATTGCAGCCTAAATTAAGAAAATCAGTACTTCGGATATGCAGCTGCTCACAGGTTTTGCTACAGAATTTAGGAGAAAGTTAATAATATGTGTTTCTTTTTCTTATAAGAAGCCTGCTTCAGAGACTACTTGCAAGTACAGAAGCTCCAGGGTGCACATGAAATGTGAAGGATGGCTCCACCCCACTCCAGCTAGGGACTGAAAGCAAGCAAGAATATTTCTAGCGAGATGGGAAACTGCATGCATGGTCCTCATTGTCCCTATACAACAGTTTGGGCAATTCACACAGGGCTGTATTTTAGAAGATTGTCTGCTCAGGAGGGGGAATGCCCTCTCTTTCATGCCAACCAGATGCTTGAGAGGATGTTGGTAGTAGTTGTTTTTACAAGGTTGTGGAGGTGCAGCTCCAACTGCTTCTTGTGCACTGTGTTGGTCATCTCATCATATGTAAGTAGGAGGTGTGGTCTAGAGCAGGGGTTCTCAACCAGTGGTACTTCAGCCAACTGCTGCTGGTACTTAGGACTGCTGGTGGTACTCAGACCACCGAAACCCTGGTCTGAAGTGGCACTTTTGGCAGCGCATTTTTGCTCCCGAGAGACTCCTGCTTTTGGCCAAGCCTCTTGGGAACTCTGAGAAGGGCCCTTTCCCCCGCCCAGAGCCTCCTATCTACATTTTCTGGCCTCCAAAAACCTGAAAACCCAGATGTAACTGGCGATGATGTCACTGCCAGTCATTTCCGGTGGTACACAGCAGGAGAGAGGTGGTACTTGGCCGGGAAGGGGTTGAGAACCCCTAGTCTACAGGTTGAGCTGCCTGCCCGCCTAAGACAAATGGGATTAGCTTCAGTCGCTTCCTGGATGGGAGACCAGAAGTCGCTGACAAGCGGAGACACGAGAGAAGTCACTGATGTGCCGCAGTGAGAGGGCGGAATGGAATGCTGAGAAGTCATTCAGCAAAGAGCGATAACTTGAGATTTTGCCTCGCTTGATTTGTAGCTATCTGTGGAAGCTCAGAAGGCATGAGCTGTGCAGCCAGAGAGATGACCACACCCTAAAAGGGAAACATCTGGAGAATGAAAGGTTCTATATATGAAGAGAATAATATTGTAAAGACCCTTATTAGGTCTAGGATAGCCTGCCTATGTAAACTGCCTTGAATAAAAAAAATCTGATGAGAAATCTGATGATGAAAAAGACGGTATATAAATACAGAAAGAAATAAGTAAATAGTAACAGTAGTTTTGTAGGTGCTAATAGAAGACACAGGGCACACACTAGCAAAAAATGACCTTGGAATCAACAGGACTTCAGTTAGTCATGTCCCATTCCATAGATTTCTGAAGGGTTTGTGGCTAACCTTGGATTCTGTCCCCTGTGCATAACATGAGATGAAGTTAAATTCAACTGTTTGTATGACTGTTTAAGGGGAATGTACAAAGAGGAATAATTCTTAAACCAAAAAGAACAGATGGCCGTGATAAATGATGTGATGCTCTTGAGAGATTTCAACAATCCTGGTTTTGACTAGCACTTTATCTTGGCAGGAACAGTTCTGATAGTTTTGTTTCAGTTTATGAAAGACAGATTTCTGGGGCTAAAGGCAATTGTTGATGAGCCCAATTTTGTTCAGCTTTATACCTTACAAAAGAGGAGGGAAACAGCAAATAATTTGCAGATCTTAACAAAAAAGGTAAAACGGGTAACGAGGTCATATTCACGGCTAAAACCGCGATCCAGCTGACTAAAACAATGACGATTTAATCTAGGCTGTTTTAGTCAGCTGGATCGCGGTTTTAGCGGTGAATATGACCTCGTTACCCGTTTTACCTTTTTCGTTAAGTATAACTGCCGGTCATAATAGCCTTCGATCGAAACTTGCAGATCACTTGCTTTGGGGCTATTTATACCACAACAGTTTTAAAATGGAAATGAATCACTGAATGGCCCCTTGGGAAACTCAGGAGGCTGTGATCAGGAGCTTAGGGTCTACTGCACTAAAAAGGGGAAAGCCGATGATGTTCAAAAGCAGAGTTAAACCAGCTAATTCAACATGGACATGAACTAACCGTAGCTGAAGGAGAGAGAGCTGACAGAGAGGGGGAGATTCACAGAAAGAGGAACTCCCCTCCTCAGCCCTTAAATGAGACTAAAATAAGATTATGATAACTGTTTCTGGTTTTCCCTGTTTCCCATTTGCACTGGTCAGACACAGCAGGTGGAGCAGGGAACTGAAAGCCTCTGAATTCAGAGAAGCACAACTGTACCAAATTAGTTTAGCATGACTGGAATCTCTCAGCATGATCTAGCAAACCTTTGGCTCAAGAGGAGAGGTTTTTCATGGGCTTTTGTTTTTTTAACAGCAACAGCTGTTCATCAGGTTCAGCAGGGGGAGGGATGCTGGCAACTGGACCCATTAGTGGTCAGAGCGAGCCCTAGGATTTGATGAATCAGACTGTGAAATTCCAAAGCATACGACATCCAGGTTGTAGGGCTTGGAAAGCTGCTTCTACTCTGAGATCACTTGCTTTTCATCAAGGGCTGCGATTGCCAGGTCCATGTTCGCCATCAGACTTGCGCCTTAGATTTCACTCATAGTTCACACATGCATGCATGCGCGCACGCACACCATGGCTCACTTGTGCCAAACTACTTTTTTTATACTTGAGAGAGGGGAGGAGTCACAAGGGAGTCTAGCAGCTCATGTAGGTAAGCTGCACTGAAAGAGCAAGCCCCAAGAGCGAATGCATGCATGTGTGTGTGTCCTTTTTGGAGCTCAGAGTGACATTCAGATCTTGCCCTTGCTTCAAAGAAGCGCAGGGACTAACCACATCTAGGAGCTATGGGAGAGTCCTTCCCAAGGCTAATGGCGCATGGGGGAGGGATTTAGATTGGGATTGCAGTGCAAAGGGAACAGGTTAAGTACCCCCTTTCCAGTACATGCTGTGATCTTGATTAGCCCCCTCCTCACAGCTGCTACTATGAAACAAACAAAGGAGACAGAAACCCTTGTGATGTGTTTAGTATCACAAGTGATTTGACCTGCATCTTGTATTTTAGTCTTCTAATAAGCTGATGAGTTAAGCTAAATCCGGAGATAGCAATCTGGCTAAGGCGACCTAGCAAGCTTCCTCAAGGAGCAGGTTTCTCACATTCAAGCCTCCAGTACATGATCTAGTCACTGCACCAGGCTGGCTCTTATGGCCTCTGGGGCTCTGGGAAGAACATCATCCAGTGAGATGATTAGCGTGTGCTGGCCTAAGTCAAAGGCGCATGCAAAGCAGCACCCAAATTGCAACCCCCTTTTTTGTTTGCTTGAGCACACCACCCCCTCCTCTGCCCACTGCACCTTCAGAACTGGCTGGGCAGTGAGGATTTTGGAAGCTCCATTCCTAATATCTTTCCCTGCTTGGCAGGTGAAGATGTAGAGAAGAAGGCAGCAATCCTCTTCCCGACTGTAGGAACAGGATTACAGTAGCTACTCCTACCTCCTCCTCTTCTTGCATCATGCTCTCCTTGTAGATGTAGATCCTTGTAGAAGAGGATCCTTGTAGAAGAGGATGAGTCAACAGCTGAATGGAGCAGCCCCCCCCAGTTCAATGCAACCCACAGCCCCTTCTCTAAGTAGGTGTTTCAGCCCACCTCGTGGGTGGTAACACTTGAATGGTGAACTGGGTAGCACCCCTGCTAGCACTTGAATACCAAAATTATCCTTTTCAGCCACTCCCAGGAGGATCATAGAACATTAGAACTGAAAGGGGTCTTGGGGGTCATCTAATCCAACCCCCTGCTCAGCGCAGGCAATAAACCTCTGCTGTCTTTTGAACTAAGGGAAGAAAGATTGGGGGGAGGGGTCCTCTGATGGCAGTAGAAGTTTCTGAAAGTGAAAGAAATATGGTAAGCCTTTGTGCATGCATCTCCAGATTGCATCATCTGTACTTTGGAAAACATTTTATAAAGTCATACGAGTCTCAGTAAATTTAGAAAACTGATACAAGTGCAGAACAATTCCAACGACCTCAGTGAAGCACAGGCTGAAACTCTGCATGAACATTTAGAACATTTGTTATCTCAGCAGGAGATTTAAAATCTTGATGATCAGTTATCCTTCCCCAGAATTTAGCTTTTCTACCATGAAAGTGTTGGGAGGAAAACAACACTGCGAAAGAAACTGTTTGACCTTTACAACAGAATATTTCCTGAAAAAAATAAAATGCATTTAGCTTTTCCAAGAGTTGAGTTACCTAATCTGGCTAGCCCCTAATATTAACTAACAAAACTCTACTGAAGTTGAAATAAATGCAGTGAAATTCAATACACAAGCTTGGCTGAGGAGAAAATGTCAAAACATCAAATCTTACTCCACTGGCTGCTTTGAGCATCAGTGCAAAGTTGTCCAATGGGCAGGGTTACTCTTGGCAAACTCCTGTATAATTTCCTTTTTTTTATCCCCTCTGTGCAGCAATATGTCCATGCAAGAGAGACCATGGTGATGTGCTCTTTGTGTAGAATAATCTCTCTGCTAGCAAGCAACAGACCCCTGCAAATCTAAGTAATGTTCACGGTTTTGAACCAGCTACCGAGATAATGTTGCTAGCCCCATCAGTAACAGGTCACAAAACTTGTTCCATTTCTGTCTCCCCCATCACGGTCACTAAACAGGATAACTACAGTTCATAAAGTTTGCCCCTGTGCTGAAATTATGCTCTCTCTCTCTCTCTCTCTCTCTCTCTCCCCCCCCCCCCTCCTGTTTGAACTAATACATCTTTGCTGTATGATGTAATGGCAATTTGTGATTGAACAGTACAGTGCAATGCAACCAAACAGCAGAGTTCACAGACTTTTAAGCTAGTTCATACAAAATACTTCCTGTCCAAACATATTCAGCATCTCCTGGGTACATGCTCACATGGACAAAGTGATGTGAACCATAGCTATACTGTCTACTCATAATTATTCTATAGTGCTATTTGCATCTCTAGAAGTACAGGAAACAGACACCAATAAAGAACAATACAAACTGCAACTAATAAGGGTCCAAACAGATACTTCTTCCAAAAAGAAATCACTATGTTTTTCCCTCTACTGAGTAAGCCTGATGTACCCCTGCTTTCACAATGCTTTTGAGTAGCAGATTGAGGCTGCAATTCTATAACACTTTCCTGGGAGTAAGCCCCACTGAACACAGTGGGATTTACTTCTGAGAAGACCTGCATAGGATTGTGCTGTGAACTGGGTAATTTGACTTTCACATGCCCCCGCGTATCAGACAGGGTGTTTGCTTTGGGTTAGATCGAGAGATGCCCTTCTCCCAAAGGAAGATGCTTCTTCCATCAGAGGAAAGGAAGCTTTGCATCCAACTCGTTGTCTTTTTACTTCTTAAAGCAGTGTATCTTATCTAATGTTTGTTCGGTGCCTTTTTAAACACGCACACACACATTTTTTGAAGAGCTAAACCAGAGGTTCCCAAAGTGTGCGTCACCACTCCCAAGTGCGTTGTGGAAAGCAGGCAGGGGCGTCCCGTTAGTACCAAACTGGTTGCAGGGATGGAGGAGGGAGTTTGCGACATCATAAAACCTCAACCAATCAGCATAGCGTATAGCAGCTTTGGCCCCAATCAGACAGAAACAGTTTGCCCCAAGTTAGATTGTTGGATGAAGACTGGATGCATGAACAAAACCTCAGAGGGTGTGGTTCTACTATTCAAAGTATGTACATAGGGATGTCCCTGCAATGACCCAAAGTTGATGCTCCAGCTATGACAATATGAGAGATTGCAGTGGCTAGAACAAATCACTCCAGCAGCAATGTTAGCTGAGTAAGCAGACTTGGCAAAGTTATTTATAGAATATCATCAATAAGCATGACATTTGACAAAGTATAAGAGGACAAGTCTGTCTCAAGGAGCTTACAATCTAAAATCTGACATAGGGGAGATAGAAGACAGTGAGGGAGATGGTGGGGAAGAATATGTGTTTGTTTTGGTTACATGTACCATACTTAGGCTTTAGCTATAGTAGGATATGGAGATTAAGGGGTTGTGCCAAAGGAGTCACAGAAATGGTGGGTTTGGAGAAAGGAACATACTGCTACCATCAGTGTCTAGTGAATTTTGCCAGACTCCCTCCAGTATCACATTAATGTTTCCTTATACAGGTTCCATAAGCTAATGAAGATTATGGAATGTTAGCCACCAAAAACCTAACTTGATAGCAGCGAGATTACTTTCTAGTCAGGCTTACAAATTCATGAATCCAATTTCAGGATAAGCCTCCTGAAAGCAGTGTGTCCTGTTTGTTGGTGCACAGGAACCCAACCATGACTTGGCGTTCCTGTTTATTAGCTGCCCCAGACAAGGGTTGTAGACACTGACGGTGAACAAGACGCAAGCCATCAAGAACGCAGAAGTATTACAAATCAGTTTTGATAGTCTAGTTGAATAGAAACTATCGCCTGTTTGAGGCTGGAGAATCTGGATAGAATTATCACTGAGTGTCTTGTTACACATGAGACATCTGGAATGTACATTACGCAAGGGTCATTTTGGATCCAAGTGGCTGAATGCTTTATCTTCCTGTTAAAAGAACACATGTACATTTTCCTGTCTCTCATATTAAAAAAGATAGCAACTTTTGGCAACTTTCTTTACAAGTATATAGGGTTGCCACATTTCAAGACACACATGTAGGTGTCAGGCTTCAATGGTGTCTCCTTTTTGGAGGTCACCATAACCAGAACTTTTTGAGAGCTACTTTATTCATCCTATATCTCATTTTCCCATTAAAATAAGGACTGCACTACTGTTCCCAACACACTTTCAGACTGTGCAGTTCAAAAAGGAATGGCCATCACCTAGCAAGAGTCAGTCACGCTGAAAGAAACGGAACATTTAAACATTTAATTCTCCAGTTTAATGGAACTGATTTCAACCGACTGTAGGAATACCCAAGACTAGCGTCTCTACAACCCACACAGCATCAGGTGGTAGACTGAGGAGGTCGAATTCTGGACTGTATCACTTCAGAATTTTTACACTTTAGAACATGCACGGTGCTTTACAGTAGAAGAGAAGACAGGTTTGTGTCCTCAGGGCTGTATTGCCAGAGGCAGTAGTTCTTTTTGATAAGGAGGCAATGTATATGCCAATGGATAAAGGAAATAGGATTTATTATTCTAATTAAGATACAAGCAGATTTCTAAGCAAGCAGAATAATACAGATAGCTTACACCATTTCTGCCACAAGACAACAGCAGACAAACTCTGGCAGGCGGTATGTGTAGTGCCTCCGCAAGAGGCCTACAAAGATGCTGTTTGATAATGGGACACCCAATCGGTTGCTGGGAACCCCATATTCAGCAGCTAGTGGCTCCTGAAGGCCACAGTGGGTGTGTAGCACCTTCCAGACCGGTCTATGCTGATGTTCACTGATAAAGTAATTGGGGCCTCCTTACACAGTATATGCCTACTATGCCTAATGCTATTAATACAGATGTCTCTTGGAATCCGAAGGGGGTTGGTTCCAGCCCCTGTGGATATTGCAAATCCGCTGATACTGGAAACCCAGCACCCAATGTCAGAATAACTTACCGGATCCTGTGAGGGGAGCCTCTGGAGGCATGTTCCACATTGCGCTGGGCCCGCAACCCCTTCCATTCTGCAGGCCTCAGAATGCTTCTCCAAAGTCACTTGCGGTTTACCCGGTTAAACCAGAAGCGACTTAAGAGCCAGTTGCGGACCTGGCGCAATGTGGAAGAGATGGTAAAATCCATGCAGTCACTTAACAGTCCTTACCTGAGAACACTAACAAGGCTTAGATCAGTATTTACCAACCTTTTTGGCCCGCGTACCAACTACGCGGGCCTCCGGCCAGTCATGTACCACCAGAAGAAAGTGCCAATGACGTCATCGGCACTTTCTTCTGGGTTCACAGTTGGCCAGAGCTCGGAAAAGGACAGAAAAGGCAAGGTAAGATGCAGGGGAGGGCAGGAGGGCCATCCCCAGCACTTACAGCCTGTGCGCTTGCTCAAAGCACCGCTTTTCGGAACCTCTGGCTTAGATGATGCGCCCACTTAAGGGATGAGAATAGGATAAACAGAGCTCCTCAGAAGCTTCTATCAGCAACAGAAATATTGCAGAGCAGGCTGCTAGAGCAAGCTTTCAACCCTTAAAGATCCTTAGGGAATCAAAGGAGGCATGTAGACACCACTAACTCTTTGAGATACAATAGGGTTGCTACAATATGCTATAGGGGCTCACAATTTAAAACAGATGCAATAGAAACAACAGTGGAAGAGGAGGAGTGGGGAAGTAGTGCCAGGGAATACAGGGGAAAAATATGCAGTAATTTCATGTATATGTATTTAGGCTTGAAGCGAGGTATTTAGGCTTTATTGACGGTAGAGTGACTTGGAGGTGGTGCCAACGGCACCAGCTCTATGTGATTAGAGGTTGGCCAATGGCTGAAGAAGCTCCTCGCTCAACATCTATGGTACAAATACACATACGTTTTGATGTGTGATATACTGTACAAAACCTCACAACTTACCTACTGTGATGTTTCCTGTTTGACTTTGAAGGGTTGTGTCACCTGCCCAAAAATGAGAAGAAAAATTTGCATTTTAGTGTGAGACAATGTTATTTCAGACAACATAATAATATGCTGTGGTGAATTAAAAACATGGCAAGTGGTCTTGAGTCTTACTATTCATTGGCTTGGAGAATCTTACTTGGAATGCACCAATACAAACAAGCAGAAATATGGGCTACACTACTTAATATTTACATTTTATATTTAAAAAATGAACAAATTAAAATGAATGAAAAATAAGCTTTAAAAAAGCTTCATGAATATAAAACAACGATAAAACAAACCCAAAGTCACTCTGGATAAAAAAAACCCCAGTAATTGTATTACTTTTTGTTTGAACAAACAAAACAACAGTACACCATTGGAGGAAAATGGTTGATTACAGTAGTCTTAATTACACACACTCCTTTAATACATGACATACTTCATGGATGGCCTTTCATGGCATGTGCCAAAACAATGGATTCTAAATACCTTATCCCCCCCCCCCAAATCTTCCCAGTTCTGTCAGAATATACTGTATATTGCAGATGGAACATGCAGAGTTAGAGTGGTATTTTTCCCCAGTCTATGTTCCTTCATTTTAGTCTACAGAACTGCTTTTCGTGTGACTGCCATTCATGAAGAGCACAGCCGTTCTGCTACCAGCCTGGCAGGTCCTGGATAGGCTTTGGCACTGGGATGCATCGCTAGTGGAAGAAAAGAGTCAGGGCACCCTTACTTTGTTCTCCTTGTGGCACTTCTAAGCAGAGGTGTTGCCAGACCGGATGCTACCCGGGGCAGGGTGACGTCAAGACACCTTGTGTCACTCCACGTCACAACGTCACCCCACGCCTGCGCATCAGCCCCCTGCTTCTGGAATGGCTCGATTTTGAGCCAAATGAAGCCGAGAGCGGGAAAGCCCATTTCACAGCACTTGCCACTTCAAGCGGCAAGTGTTGTGCATGCCCCCATGGAAATGGTGGGAAACCGCCTGAGCACCATAGGGGGCGGTCCACCCCGCCAGTTACGCTACTGCTTCTGAGATTAAATGGCCTTCTCTCACCTTCTGCAGTATAGGGCCACAGATCTGGGACAAGATGAAGCAACAAATCTGAAACTATGGTCTGGGAAAAGACAGATCTGCAGCCCTTCTCCACTAAGCTCCAACTACGCTTTCAAGCAATTACAACACTTAATTATGCCCATTAAGTTGGTGCAACATAAATTTATTCCACATAAAGGCTGGATCTTATAAGTATCAAGCATCTGGCGAGATGGCTATGACTCATTATTCGTCATTCTAACAAGGTTTTATACTTGCAATTCAGAACAAGTGAAATTGAAAAATGCCTTGGTTTGGTATGCGAATTGCTCATCTGCAATTCTCTCCAAAATCTTGTCTTACCAGGAACTGAACTAATGGATTTGTACCACTGAGCTGACCAAATCATTGTGCTGCTTGAATGATACAAATTGTTGACTTGCTCCTCTGGGATATAAAGGGATCTTTGGTAAGTAGGAGACAGACTTCTCACTGTCTGTAATCTACAGATGTCACTCCACAGTGTACAGTCAGGAATTTCTTACATATAACCTGGGCACAGGGTGGGGAAGAGACAAACTCCTATCAAAAATTTGATAATTTGAGACAAACTCAAAAATGAAGCTTAGGGCGGGAAAGGCCATTTCACAGCACTTGCTGTGTATCTACTATACCGGGAACCAAAAATGTATCTACTATACCAGGAACCAAAGCCCCCTTATTCTTGCAGGGCTCTGGATCATACCCTGGGGTTGGTTCTTGAGCTTAGTGATGCGCAGTCAGTCATTGAAGAGTTTTGTGCCATGGGCTTCGTAAACTATGTTGATGCCATGGATAGTAGCCACATCCTGATCCTGTGCCTAATGGTCACCCCAACTGCAAGAGTGTACATTGTGCTTCAGACAGTGGTGGACTTCAGGAAGACATTCCTGGATGCTTTTGTGGGGGCAACTGGCAGATGCCATGTCTTTGTATGTCTCCTCTGTTCAGGAGAATGGAGGAGGGCTCTTGGGTACACAATGAGCAGAGGACAACAATGGGGTCACCATCCCACCCCTGATCATCAGGGACACTGCCTACCCACTGCACCCATAGCTGATGAAGCCCTACCTATCATCACCCCATCCCAGAGAACAAGAACTTCAACTACATCCTGAGCTGATGCAGAATGTCCATGGAGAAAGCCTTCAGACAGTCGAAGGTGGAGTATTCTCCAGAAGCGAATTGACTGCGAGGATCAGCTGGTCCTGGTGGTGGTGGTTACGACATGCTGCATCCTGCACAATGTCTGCCTCTCACAGGGCAAGGTTCTGCTGGAACAGGAACCATCGGCAACAGAGGGGGACAATGATGTTTGCTGCTCCTTCCAAGACTGTGCTCAAGAGACAGAGCACATGAGACTGCCAAAAGAATCAGCAACACACTCTGTAGCTCTTCAACAGTCAGGGGGCAGGAGTAGGTGGTGGTGCAAACAAGGCAAGGGTTTTTTTTTTTTGGAAGCAAGCAAAGCTTTCTTTTCAAAACCCGGTTCTGATTAGCAATGTTTTAATAAAGTGTCCACAAACAGTATTCAACAGCATGGTTACTGAACTCCACACCAGCAATTGCTATTTACATACATGCACAAGTAAAACACCTATTAGCAGACATGAACACTGAAGTGGGGGTTGCGAGGCCCCTCATATCCATGGAAGTATCCGCTCCCTCCATCATGCGCTAATGCAATCTAACACTTCTCAGAACACGGTTTGAACGTACATCCATTTTGTGCCTTTCTCGCCTTTAAAGGTGAGACCAGTGAGAGGAAGAGCTGTGGTGAAGAAAGGCTCCCCAGGAGGGTGATCTAGGATGCCATCTCACAGATATCAGGAACCACAAGGGATTTGCAACCACACATTCTAAAACCCACATGGAAAAATCTAAACTCACAGATTAGAAGGGCAATGTGGCAAAAGAGATACTTGGATATTCTGTGGTGCAAAACCCACGGAGTAAGGAAAGCCATGTGAGTATTGCTTCCCAACGTGCACTTATTCTATGTAAAATGCCCCATTACCATGTGGATTTCTGAGTGGTTTGGGTCTCAGTTCCACTTCTTCTTCCACTTGTTTTAAGACCTTAGCGGTGTTCTCCCTTATTGTTTGTTTCTTCTGCATTGCTACATTATCATTTTGTGGCTACCCCAGCTTTCATAAACTAAGGCATAGGATCATCCCTTCTGAAATGTACCTAGATGTCTTGTGCAGATGGTTTCCATCTGTCAAGGTCTCCTGTAGTCCTGCATTTTGGAATGGTAGAAACGGGTTTCACCAAGCCATTGAGAGTCCTCCTGAAGTACGTCAACAATGTCTTAATTTGTTGATCCTGTCCTTGTTCTGTCCTATGGCCAATTCAAATACAATTCCTCCTCCTGCTGAAAAATGCTTTTGTGCAGTAATGCTTTATGTAGGACCACAATAACAAAAATCTGTTTAGCACATGTGTGGCCACGATCACATGGAGAGCCTCCAGAGCAGCGTTTCTCAGTGTGCACTCCTTGGAGCCCTGGGGCTCCCTGAGACCATTGTTAGGAGTGTAAAGGGCTCCAGAGGCCAAAACGTTTGAGACCGCTGCTCCAGATCATCCTCACACGTTACTTGAAGTCACTGGCACTTGGTATACAAACACTCCACAGAGTAATGAGCCCAGTAAGCAGATATCAGATATTACAACCCCTGCATGGAATACAATATTACAACCCCTGCATGGAATACAATTTTACAGAAGTATATTGTATGCTGTACAAATTATGCCCCAATCCCTAGTTCAGTTCTAATCCAGAACCTCCATGCAAGACTCAAATCTGGACTATGTCCCAGAGTTGGAGCTCCTAAACAATCTCCTTTATAATGGTGTATATTTTATTCTTTGCTCATTTTCTTTTTTTCTTGTTAAAATCCACATTTTATATACAGTATAAACACTTTAAGATAATCTCAACTAAGATTCAGTACCGCATTTGGTTTAGGACTTTTCTAAAGATACCCTTAATAAGTGGCAAGCATTTTGAAATCAACCAAGTTCCCCAATCCAAATTAAATCAAGCAAGTTCAAATGTGCTACTTTGAAAGATGAGCTTCTCCGAGAATTGTGTGGTCACATAATTGTTCCACCAAGACCCATTGTTTAATGAACCCTATCATTTTTATGCTAACCAACACTTAAATCTAGATACTCTACCTAGCCAAAATTCTGTTTATTCGGCATGAGAGCAATGGTGTCGACGTCCAGCAAGTACTGAGTTTGGGCAACAGTAATGTATCACTCATGAAAGCAATTTAATACTTCTTTGTTTTCTGTTCTGTGTAAGCAATAATTAGAACCATTTTTCTGCATGCCTAAATGTTATGTATAGATAGAAAAATACAGATCTGAGCTTCAACATCAACTCGAGGCCAAACTGCTCTTTAAATACAATGCAATAGAAGTGCTCTATGGTTTCTTTTGGAGTTCCCGATTCCTTTGGGATCATCATCAGAAGGGAAGTATGCTTAAAGCACACAGGGTCCAAGCTCAGCATTGTCTTATGTTTTGGCTTTCCAATCAAAGCCCAATTTAGACCAATCAGCAAAATTTGAGACAACTAAGAATACCTGGGATTTTATCCAGAATGTAACCAAGCCTTGTTTCCCCTGCCCCCCACCTCTCAGTGCATGAATTTGGGGCATGGATAAGTGCACAAGCTTCTTGTCAGCCCATTAGAGGTAACGTGAAGGCTATTTGTGCCTCCTGTATTCCTGTCCATCATTCTTCCCTCCACTTGAGCAAGGAAGCCGAGCACCAAATTTACATTCCTTGACCAAGGACTGGAGATATGAGAGCTACACGGCCTTCTCATTCTCCTCAACAGACTGAAATGATCAGTGCCTGCCTGCACTGGGAGGGGTGAAGAGGGTATTACATTCAGGGGCATCTCTTACTTCTGTTATTTATTGAGCAGCCCAATCCTGTCCACAAAAGCACACTGTGCTGGATCCTATCCAGGATCTGGCCAGCACAGGCGGAGGCCTCCTCGGGGTAAAGGGACACTCATCCCTTTACCCCGAGTAATGGCCCAGCTCCCCCAATGGGTCTCCTCGGATGTGCGCTGGCAAAACGGCCGGCGCAAATCCAGGAGGCCCGTGTAATGCCGTCCAGGTTCGGGACGGGATAGGATTCAGTGGAGCATGCCACCAACGATCCCTCCCCCGTCCCGGGCCTGGCTGACCGATCCCACCCCCTGGAACGCCCCATTTTGCCTGCCCCTCCGCCAACTGGCAGGGACTTAGCTCGTCAGCGCAGGGATGGGACCCGGGTTGGTTGGAGTGGCACAGGCATTGCCACCAGTGCAATTTACTCCCAGGGTGTTTCAAACCTACCTTACGGCACGTTTGCGACACCCTGGAGCGGCACAGCAGCAGGCACGCCGCTCCAACGTTAGACAGGATTGCGCTGTTAGAAGCAGCAGTAATATACACTCAGGCAGCGCAGTCCTGTGTAAGGATCTGGCCAGCGGCCCGGGGCCGCCCTCCGGATCCTGAGCCCAGGCTACCCTGCATGTGCCTGTCCGGAGGTCTACTCAGGGAAGGGGACATTTGTCACCTTCCCTGGGTGTAAATCAGGGGTGGCCGGATAGGCCTCCTTGGATTTCTGCCAGCTAAATAGCTGGCAGAAGTAGAGGAGGCCATGTAATGGCATAGCTGGCCCGGCGGGGATGGGTTTATTGGCCAACGCTATCCCCTGCCCCCTCCTGGGCTGGCTAGGCCAATGGCCCCCTCCCTCCCGGGTCGGACCGCCCACGCGGCCGGCAGTGGAGGATTCACCTTCTGCTGCCGGCCGCATGCTCGTCCCGGCACCGGAGTATATCGGAGTTACTCCAGAGTAATTGCGAATGTGCTTTACGGCACGTTCGCGACGGCTTCCGGCAACGGAACGCTCCTTCCATCACCGACCGTTTTTCCAGGATTGTGCTATCAATGTATTTAGTACACCAAATTGTTTTACATGGAAAATTAATCCTATGTAGAATGAGTAAAAAGAAAACTAGTAGGTCTTTCTAATAATTCCTCCATCAAGTCAGTTGGAGTATACCAATAGCTGCAAAGCCTCTTGGATTAAACTAACAGGTTTAGGATTTTTTTTTTTACTAGAACTGCTTACTTTTATAGAAAGAACATTGGTTAAAAATAGTAAAGTTCTAGAAACATTAAATTAACAGCTTTCTGAAAACAAACATGAAGTAATGCACAAGTTATCTTGTTTAAACTGGATACAACTGTTTGCCTTTTATGCAGTACCCTGACAGAAAAATACAACATGTTTTTACAGAAAAGTGCGTACATGCATTAAATGGTTTGTGCATGTCCTTTGTGTGTTTCATGTTCAATCTAAAACGTCCAAGACAGGCTTTTATAACCACACAAACATGATGGTTCACACTGAGAACCTATCCATTAGAAACCTTGAAGTAGGCACTGTAATTGGCTTCAGTGTACTACATCAGTACTAAATATAGTCTGTACTTCCATAATTTTTAAAATAAAATCATATTTATTTATTTTAGCCTATGCGTGCCTAGTCAGTCTGGCTCTAGTTTAAAAGCCGGGATGGCAGCCAGGAGTTTAAGTCAGCATTTAGTTCATTTTTAAAGAAAGAGAGAGTGCTCTCGCTCTCGCTCACACACACACGGTACAAACTTGATGGAAAATGATAGCTTATTGTCCTGTCCTGGTGCCATAATATTGAACTTTGGGTGTGTGTGTGTGGGGTGTGTGTGTGTGTGTCAGAATAGGTAGTTTTCACAGCCGGTACAAAGTTCTGCTCTGAATCACCATGATTGAAGACTTCAAGCGCATGGCAAGTGCGCACACTGGGAGCCTAAATGAATTATGACTAGAGAGCTGCACGCCCACGTTCCGACCACCAAGATAACTCACAAAATTAGTCATCCTTCCAAGACTAGATGAAAACCACTGGGCCAAAACACAGGACGTTTGCCCAAGAATGGTAGAGAAATTGGCAGTGGGTTGGCTAGAGTGCGCCCTGCCAGTCCAAATACCAAAGAAACATTTCTAACACAAGTAACTGCAAGTCATCACTATGCCAAGAACCATTAACCCTGCTGATTTCTGCAACAATTTAGACCCAATTTATATCTTTCCACACCAACATTTCCGAGCCTCCAGGAAGGGCGATGTTGACTTGGGGACCATTTCATCTCCTGTGTCCACATGCTTCCTCAGCCAGTTGTTACTAACGGAGCCACACTGAAACAGCTCTCACACATCACTGCAGTAACATTTGAATTGGCCATTGATTCACAAAGAAAAGATTGTTATGCCACTGGAATTTCTTCTTGCTACTGAGTTTTCCACCAACTGTTATATCTAAAGTGAAAACACAGGGCTTTCCCCTTGTGACACCAGCTCTTTATCATTAGAACATCATATTCTAAAATGGGACTACATAGCACTACAGCTTTTTTAAAAAAAATACAACCAAGGAAAGATAAATTTGATTTGCCTCATGTAGGATAACTTCAGCTTCTAATAATGGCTGCCAATATTATAGTTTATAGTTTGTAGTATGGTTTATTCTGATATTGCACTTGTAATCAGGACATCAGTCTAATAACTGTGGTTTTTAATTGGAACAAGAGTACAACTACTACTCAATTTCAGTGCACATACAAACCAGTTACCAAGAGTATAGTGAGGATCCACAAGACTGGAGGTCTTCCATTTGACACCCTGACAACATTGTTATACATTTTATGTACTTAATTTTTAACTGCTTTTCCAAGAGATCAAAGTGAGTTGCAAAACAAAACAAAAATGACAACCTGGGTTACCTGGGTGAGTTGCAAAACAAAACTACTGTTACCTAAAACCACCTGATTAGATGTGCCCAAAAGTTGGATCACTGGCTCAAGAGTCCTTTTTGTATATCTGGATTCTACCAGGGACTTCTTGATTCTTTTCTACCTATATTGCTTTCCTATTCCCAGCATTTATTCTTCATCACTACTTGTCCTGCACAATACTCTACTTAGGCTGCAATCCTATACACACTTACCTGAGAGTAAATCCCACTGGATGCTATGGGAATTATTCCTGAGTAAACATGCATAGGATTGCACTGTTAGTTATCCCCAAGCATGAATTGGCTCAAGGCTTTTTCTTGACGATTCTGGACCTAACCTAGACAATGTGCAACCAAGACGCTTTCTAGCTTTCTTCTAGCCATAGACCTTTCCTCGTTCCCAGACATTCTACCTTTCCTGCCCTTGCCTTGAATTTCTACCTAAATTCTTGCTTCTTCTTGGCCTGCCTCTTTTTTTTTTTTTTTACGTGCAACTTCTGGAGGTTTATTCTCCATATACCTAAATTGTAGTAATGACCTGACTCTTGAGTTCCAACCTAGACTAACCTCATATTCTGACTGGGAATTTTACTTGACACTTCAGCTATGTATCTCTGTTATGCTTATAGTGTAATTCTACACATGTCTAGTCAGAAGTAAGCCCAACTGAATTCAGTGGAACTTACTCCCAGGTAACTGTGTATAGGATTGCAGCCTTACGGCGCAATCCTATCTACTCTGACCGGTGGAGCAACCACTCCGCTGGTCCAGGGTGTCGCAATCATGCCGTAAAGCATGTTTGTGGTACCCTGGGAGTAAGCAGCGCTGATGCCGAGGTCGGCGCCACTCTCTCCATGTTGTACCTGCTGGGGAAGGTAAGTTCCCCGCCAGGTGAGGGAGGGGCATGGGGAGGGCAGAACAGGGCAACCCCGGGGGTCAGATAGGTTAGCTAGGCCAGGGAAGGGGGTGAGATCAGAGGCAGCCTCCTCCGTTGAATCCTATCTCCCTTTCCGGGCCTGGCCGCAGTTACACAGCCAGCTCGAACGAGCGCCAGCAAAATAGCTGGTGCACATTCAAGTAGATCCATCAGGGCGGCTGGGGCTCTAAGCGGGGTAAGGGGACGAATGTCCCCTTCCCCTGAGAAGAGCTCTCGCTGAGCCAGTGCTGGGTCCTATCTAGATAGGATGCAGCGTAGGCTCTATGCCTGTGCTGCAGCCTAGCTAGACAGGACTGGACTGTTAGTTACCCTATTGAAGCGCACTTACCTTCTAGCCCACTTCAGGATACCAAAACAAAAAAAGATCACGGACCTTGCAAAAAAGTCAGTTTTATCAATGAAAGTTATTTTTAAAATCTAATCTGACAAATTTTCCCAAGAGGTTAAAAATATTGTTATAATATATTTAGCTTTATAAACATAGGCAGGCAGCTTGCTATGCACACAAAAGAATGCTTTTTCCTTAAAAAGGCATTTTCTAGAACAAAAGCAGCTCTAATTGTAAACCAAAAGTCTTTTGCTATCTTACCATGAACATTCCCCAGGAGAATGTCACCAGCTTCTGAAGACAGAAATGAAGATTCTGCATAAAGATACTTTGTTTTTAATAATCCATCTTTGGTAGAAATGCTAATTGATGACCCTTGTAACTTGTCTATGTTTACACTCTGTAAAATGAAAAAAAATCCAATAAACATCATCGCATTATGGCAATGCAATAAAGCAGCATCAGTTCATCTTCAGTTCATCAAACAACAGTTTCCAGATATCACACACACACACACACACACACACACACACACACACACACACACACACACACACACAGGTGTCCTGAAGACTCTAGCTTATAGCTGACAAAAAAGTATCTGCATATTCATCTAGAAGTCGATACAGAATGTATTACTCGTAAGGTTGGAAATACTATCACATAAGCAGCAAAATCAAACCAGAAGGGCACAAGTGAATTGTTCATCGCTGTTTTTCAGTTTGCCACAAAAATCACAAAATCAGTGACCAGCAAACATCACACTCTCTTGCAAAATGACAGTAACGCTCTGAGCTAGTTATAACCACTGCTTACATCACTGCCAATGAAATACTAACCACAGCGAAGGAGGAGGAAGAATTTGCACCTAAGAGCAGAAGTTGAGTGGAGGTTCCATGATGTGCTCCTAATCGCAACCATGGTTAAGGCTGCAACCCTATCCACACTTACCTGGGAGTAAGCCCTTTTGATTATAATGGGACTTACTTCTCAGTAGATATGCACAGGATTAGGTTTGTAAGAGAATGACCACCTTTTACATCTGCACTAGTCTACATGACGAACTTCATTCCCAGGTTTCCCTTCACATGGTCACCAAACAGCTGCATATCCTGCAAATAGAAGTTATGCACCAGAAACCAGGTGCATTGACCTGCAAAATGATGATCCATGGAGATTCAGAACAACAAATTAACGTTAAGATTACACCGTTGAACTTTCCCAATATTGGAAACAAACGCCCAGCTTTGTTGCAGTGGGCAACAACTACAGAGTAGTACTGCCAAAAAGCAGAAGCTAGATGGTATGGCAGGAGATGTGGTCTAGTGGTTGAGCTGCCGCCTTGCCTAAAGAATAACTAGGATGAGATCGGTTTGAGACAACTGGAAGTTGCCGACAAGCTACTAACAGCTGTGATATCTCAGCTGACAAGCTGAGATAGCCTGCGCTAACCCTCTGTGAGAGACAGCAGTTGCTGTCAGGCAAGCTCGGAACTCGGACGCTGTGTGCAGACAGTGAGATATCACACTGTTGAAAGGAAACAGCTGGATAAGATGAGTTCTATGCAAATCGAATATTTGTTGTAAAAATCCCTATGGGGGTTTAGAAAATCTGCCTGTGTAAACCACCTTGAATAAAGTCTGAGGAGAAATCTGACAACATAGAAAGGCGGTATATAAATATACTGGAGGAGGAGGAGCCACACTGTGGTTATTGATTGGGCTTTAAAAATGGAGAAACGAAAGGCCAAACTAGTAACACCACCAAAAAGCTAAATAGCAACAAGATGAGCCGATGTAGATATTCCATCTGTAGATGTTTAAAAGGCAGGCAGTGTCAATTTTTTAAGAGTTCATCATAACATTTTGTTTGAATTCAGACAGCTTCCAATGGCCCTAGGTTGTCAGTACTTCACAACAAGCATCGCTACAAAGACACTGTACTGTGTCAAGACTCAAGAGAAGATTCTAGGACTGTAACTGCCTATAAAAAGTAAGAATTATTTTTTAAATGCTTTAAAAAAAAACATACCTCCAATTTTAAAGGTAGAACGAGTCGAGAAACTATTATACTGTTACAGGTTCTATTGCACTGTGTTGAGACTGGACTTGAAAGCTGGCTAGTGGAAAAATGATTGGCTACTAAAACCAGTTATGAATTGTAGACCTTTCATTGTAAAGATACGAAAAATTGAATATCTTGGTACCCCTAGCAGAGCGTTCAATTAGAACTGGAACTTCAAAATGCAGTTTAAATTCTATCCCTGCTTTAGTGCCTCACCTGTTACTGGTTGCTAAACAGCTTCAGCCTGATTGGTTGCTGGGACTATTTATCAAGCCTCCTGGGTAACGCATGCAAGCACCCTGCAGCAGAACTCCAAGCTGCTTCTGCAGCAGAAATGTTGGCTTAGGTCTCCAGGCTGGCATCAGCCTCTCTGTCCCTGTCTGTCATCCTGACCGGCTTGATCTGCTTCCGAGTTTGATTACTTGCCTGTCCCATAGAATGAAAACCAAATCCAAGAAACTGCCTGGCATGCTTGCCTGGAGTGCCTGGGACAAGCCAAGACCAAACATCATTGTGCAAGGACTTTTGGAGGCGCTCAGGAACTGCATGTGGATTTGCTTTGGCAAGTGGCTCTAGGGCTGTGTCCCCGCCATCAGGATTTGTGGGGGAGGGAAACTGCCTCTGTGGGGGAGGGAAACTGCAGCTACACTTGAGTGGGAGTCAAGGTTGCCTGTCAGCTGAAGCGTGGTGAGGCGAACGTCAGAGAGAGAGCTGGACTGTGAAAGAAACATCTAGAATGAAGGGTTCTATGAAAGATTAGAACATTATTGTAGTGTAAAAAACCCTTGGGGTTTAGAAAGCCTGCCCATGTAAACTGCCTTTTAATTAAAGTCAGAGGAGAAATCCAATGACCAAAGAAAAGGCGGTATATAAATACTGGTTTATTATTATTTATTATTATTATGCTTACTTGTCATGACAGAAAGGAAAGGAACACGATCGTCTACAGAAAGTCCCAAATCATGGCTGCAAAACACTTTGCATGCCTGAAAGTTAGCATTTTCCTAAACATTATTCTCCACAGAAGGCTGCAAGGAAAAAGAGGCCAACAGAAAAAATCACTCAGTCAAGTCTCCTGAATTATCAGCTCAAATGGTGGCCCAAACCAGATGTGGGTGGAATCTGCTGATAAATTCTTCTTTTCTTAAGAAGGGAGGAGTAGAAAAACACAGCAGGCAAGTGGGGCAACAGCCAGGATCATAAAAGTAAAAAAATGTTTTATCAAAACGACCAGTTTTTACAACCACCGAGGAGTATTTCAATAGAAAGGATATAACAGCTACTTATATTTCTTAAAAAATGGGACTGTGTTCCACCAGGTCCACTTTGATTTACACTGTGATAAGACATGCAGTATGCTTTTAATTTTCCAGCTCAGTTTTTTCTCATGTGCAAGGTTGAGACCCACTGTGCCTAACGGATTTATAGGTTTGCATTAGCTGGGCTTTAAAATCTGCTCTGGCATTTCAGTGTTATCTATCATCACCTTATAAAATGGAAGAGGTGCAGGATGGTTCCAAACTGCTGCCACTTTCTTAGAAACAAATGAAGCGCAAATTGCCTTGCAAATATACCACTACCAGATGCTCCTCAGAATATCACACCGCTCTGCAGAACGTTATTGTTCTTTCCTTCTGACATTGTTAGGCAAGACTCTGGCACCCATCTAGCCTTTTACGCTGAATGCATTTACTGATACAAAACAGTTGAGTTCAGACCTTGACATTGAAAAATGATGTAATTAATGTATACATGATAGTTTGGCTATTACTTGGTCCTATACACAACAGTAGGTACAATGGGATGGGGGGGGAGGGGAAACATAATGCCTCCACTAATAGCTCCTTAGGTTGGTCTCTCCATGTGAGGAGAAACAATCCCAGATACATTTTTAACTTGCTCATTTGAGAGAGCCCAATTTCTCTCTTTCTCCCTTTAAAAAATCTGCCCTAGTGACTGAAGTTTAGAGTGTCCAATTTCAGCAACAGGGGAATTATAATGCTGAGCTATAAACCTCTGACAGACTTGGTTTACATTGGAAACGCTGACCGAGCCTTAACTACATAATGATGACTGTAGCTGATGGAACAAAATTGTCATAAAAGCCCACATGGCAGATATAGCGGAGGCTGATTGCTAACAGGAATTGCTCTTTGAGAACGCAGACTGCGCCTCTCCTTCCAGCGAAGCTGGCTGCCCTGCTATTGTGCTTGGAAGATGTGTTAAACGTGGAGCTTGATTCAGCAGCTGTAAATCCACGGTAATTCTACTGATTTCAATAAAGTTATGGTGACTTTACACATGTGTAGCACAGCACATTAAGCACTGAAGAATATTTGCAGAGTAAATTATTACATGACGTGAGATGTTCCAATTGTTTGCATGCATTTCTATTGCTTTCAAAAAATAAATTCCTAATTAATCACTACCACAGAAATCAGAGCTGTAAACAAAGGCCGGAACTAGAGGTTATATATGCCATGTCCCACAAATGGCAGCCACGTGTCAAGTTCTTCCTTCCTCCTATTCTTGTAATGTTCAGGCATGCTTACTTATGTCATGATGCGTTTATGCGTTTCCTCACACACATCCCACTGTTTGCCACCAGCAGGCATGGGGCAACAATGTCAATGGTTGTTGTTCAGTCGTTAAGTCGTGTCCGACCCTTCGTAATCCCATGAACCATATCCCGCCAGGCCTTCCTGTCCTCCACTATCTTCCTGAGTTCGCTCATTTTCATGTTCGTTGCATCGGTGATGCTGTCTAACCATCTCATCCTTTGCCTTCCCCTTCTCCTTTTGCCTTCAATTTTTCCCAGCATCAGAGTCTTCTCCAGAGAGTCCTCTCTTCGCATTAGGTGGCCAAAATATTTGAGTTTCAGCCTTAGTATCTGTCCTTCCAGGGAACAGTCAGGGTTGATTTCATTTAGGATTGACTGATTTGATCTCCTAGCAGTCCAAGGGACTCTCAGGAGTCTTCTCCAGCACCACAGTTCGAAAGCATCTATTCTTCGGCGCTCAGCCTTCCTTATGGTCCAACTCTCGCAACCATACATTGCTACTGGGAACACCATCGCCCTGACTATGCGAACTTTTGTTGGCATGGTGATATCTCTGCTTTTTATTATGCTGTCTAAGTTTGCCATAGCTTTCCTTCCAAGGAGTAAGCGTCTTTTAATTTCATGGCTGCTGTCTCCGTCTGCAGTGATCTTGGAGCCCAGAAAAGTAAAATCTGTTACTGCTTCCATTTCTGCCCCTTCTATTTGCCAGGAATTGATGGACCCAGATGCCATGATCTTAGTTTTATTAATGTTGAGTTTCAAGCCAACTTTTGCACTCTCCTCTTTCACCCTCATCAAGAGGCTCTTTAGTTCTTCTTCACTTTCTGCCATTAGGGTGGTATCGTCTGCATATCTGAGGTTGTTGATATTTCTCCCAGCAATCTTGATTCCGGCTTGCGATTCATTCAGCCCTGCATTTCTCATAATGTACTCTGCATATAAGTTAAATAGGCAGGGTGACAATATACAGCCTTGCCGTACTCCCTTCCCAATTTTGAACCAGTCGGTTGTTCCATGGCCGGTCCGAACTGTTGCTTCTTGACCCGCATACAGGTTTCTCAGGAGACAGGTAAGGTGGTCTGGTACCCCCATCTCTTTAAGAATTTGCCACAGTTTGTTGTGATCCACACAATCAAAGGCTTTTGTGTAGTCAATGAAGCAGAAGTAGGTGGTTTTTTGGAACTCTCGTGCTTTCTCCATGATCCACCGCATGTTGGCAATTTGATCTCTAGTTCCTCTGCCTCTTCGAAACCCAGCTTGTACGTCCGGTAGTTCTCGTTCCACGTACTGCTGAAGCCTAGCTTGTAGGATTTTGAGCATAACCTTGCTAGCATGTGAAATGAGTGCAATTGTGCGATAGTTTGAGCACTCTTTGGCACTGCCCTTCTTTGGAATTGGAAAGTAAACTGACCTTTTCCAATCCTTTGGCCACTGCTGAGTTTTCCAAATTTGTTGGCATACTGAGTGCAGCACTTTCACAGCATCATCATTTAGGATTTTAAGTAGCTCAGCTGGGATATTATCATCTCCGCTAGCTTTGTTGTTAGTGATGCTACCTAAGGCCCACTTGACTTCACTCTCTAGGATGTCCGGCTCTGGGTCAGTGACCACACCAGCGTGGTCATCAGGAACATTAAGATCTTTCTTGTATAGTTCTTCTGTGTATTCTTGCCATCTCTTCTTAATCTCTTCTGCTTCTGTTAGGTCTCTGCCTTTTTGTCCTTTATCATGCCTGTCTTTGCACAAAACATTCCCTTGATATCTCCAATTTTCTTGAAGAGATCTCTAGTCCTCCCCATTCTGTTGTTTTCCTCGATTTCCTTGCATTGTTCATTTAAGAAGGCCTTCTTATCTCTCCTTGCTATTCTCTGGAAATCTGCATTCAGTTGTTTATATCTTTCCCTTTCACCTTTGCTTTTTGCATTCCTTCTTTCCACAGCTATTTGTAAAGCCTCATCTGACAGCCACTTTGCTTTCTTGCATTTCTTTTTCTTTGGGATGGTTTTAGTTGCTGCCTCCTGTACAATGTTACGAACTTCCGTCCATAGTTCTTCAGGCACTCTGTCTACCAGGTCTAATGCCCTAAATCTATTCTTCACCTCCACTGTATACTCATAAGGGATATGGTTTAGGTCATATCTGACTGGTCTAGTGGTGTTCCCTACATTCTTCAGTTTAAGCCTGAATTTTGCAATCAGAAGCTCATGATCTGAGCCACAGGTCTTGTTTTTACTGACTGTATAGAGCTTCTCCATCTTTGGCTGCAAAGCACATAATCTATCTGGTTTCGGTATTGACCATCTGGTGATGTCCATGTGTAGAGTCGCCGCTTGTGTTGTTGGAAAAGTGTGTTTGCTATGACCAGCGTTTTCTCTTGACAGAACTCTGTTAGCCTTTGCCCTGCTTCATTTTGCGCTCCAAGGCCAAACTTGCCTGTTGTTCCGTTTATTTCTTGATTTCCTACTTTAGCATTCCAGTCTCCTATGATGTAAAGGACATCTTTTTTGGGTGCTAGTTCTAGAAGGTGTTGTAGGTCTTCATAGAACCGGTTAACTTCATCTTCTTCGGCATCAGTGGTTGGGGCATACACTTGGATTACTGTAATGTTGAATGGTTTGCCTTGGATTCGAACTGAAATCATTCTGTCGTTTTTGAGGTTGCACCCCAGTACTGCCTTTCCCACTCTTTGATTGACTATGAGGGCTACTCCATTTCTTCTAAGGGATTCATGCCCACAGTAGTAGATATGATGGTCACCTGACTTAAATTCGCCCATGCCCGTCCATTTTAGTTCGCTGATTCCCAAGATGTCAATGTTCAATCTTATCATCTCATTTTTGACCACATCCGGCTTGCCTTGATTCATAGACCTCACATTCCATGTTCCTAAGCAGTATTGCTCCTTGCAGCATTGGATTTTCCTTTCAACCTCAGACACATCCACAGTTGGACGTCCTATTGGCTTTGGCCCAACCGCTTCACTCTTTCTGGGTCTACTTGGAATAGTCCTCCGCTCTTCCTCAGTAGCATATTGGACACCTTCCGACCTGAGGGGCTCATCTTCCGGCGTCATATCTTTTAGCCTTTTGGTACTGTTCATGGGATTTTCTTGGCAAGGTTACTGGAGTGGGTTGCCATTTCCTTCTCCAGTGGATCACTTTTAGTCAGAACTCTCTGCTACGACCTGTCCGTCTTGGGTGTCCCTGCACGGCATAGCTCATGGCTTCATTGAGTTACGCAAGCCCCTTCGCCACGACAAGGCAATGATCCATGAAGGAGAACAATGTCAATAAGCATGCCTAAATATTATGGGGGCAAATGCTGAACAGTAGCCTCATGTCAAGTGTAATGTCGAGGCTATTATTTGAATCCAAGTCCCAACTATTTACGTGTGTTTACATGTTGAATTATCTGGGAGCACAAGCAGTGTACACTTGCTCCAGTGAGTACTACATCATTACTTGCACTCCCCTGTTTGCAGTTCCTCTGTCTTTGCTATCTAAAATTTCACTGCTGTATGATACCATTATCTTGGGGACTGTATTGTCCATGCACAGACAACAAACAGCAAACCCAAAACATGCAGCAGAAGTCGAAAGTGGGGACAGAGGGAGGACTAGCTCTGAATATCAAAACCTGATGGGAGGTTTGGACTAAAGACCTGATGAACGACGCAATCCACTATAACGAAGCGCTGGGGGAGCGTACACACCCCTTGCGCTGGGTGTTGTAAACGTGCCGTAAAGCGCATTTATGGTACCCGGAGAGTAAAGGCTGATCTACACGACAGGCAGAGGCTCCGCCGTCACCTCTGCCTGGCGCCTCCGCGCTGGAAGCGGGGGAGTGTCTTCAAGCCTGTTGCCCCTCATGTTGTCCCGCCTTCCTAAGAAAGCGCAGTTGTGATTGGTTAAACTCAACCGAGCAACGATTGGCCGAAACCTCGGCTGTGAACCGTCTGTGACCCCAGCCCATTTCCTCTCTCGCTCTGCCTTGGGCATTTGCCTTCCGCATAGGATAAGGCGGGATATGAAGTCCATAAATAAATAAATGAATGAATGAATGAATGAATAAATGAATAAATAAATAAGTGCTGTTTTTGGGAGGGAATGCAAAGCAGGGGAAGCCCTTCAGAGTATCAGTCTGCTCTGCTCCCTCCCCACCCGCAGTTCACCATTGCCAGTTTGCCAGGATGCCTTTTTTTGCTAACCACGGCACCAAAAAGGTGAAAGTCAGGAGCGGACGCCCCAGCCAGGCAGCACTAGCGAGCCAAGAAGGAGAGAGAATAAATGAATGAATGAATGAATAAATAAGTGCTGTTTTTGGGAGGGAATGCAAAGCACTCTGCCCGTGCGTCCATACCTTTATCCATGCACAGAAGTTATTGAGTTGTGACTGTAGGCAAGGGGGCATGAATTTAAAATTTAAATTTAAAAGGAGTCCAACTGTTCCACAGACCCCAATATCTTCACCCATTCCCAGACAGTATTCGAAAAGTAACCTAGCTTCATCTGCACTGTTAATGGGTTTGCTGGGTCGACATGGGCTCCCAGGCTTCTCTATATCTCCCTGACCAGTGCTTCATTCAAAAATCCCCAGCAAACAGGACGGGAATCGAGTTGCTGTGTTTGCTGTGTGGATGTAACCTCCAAGGTGATTGGTTGTTGTTCACATTGGCATTCAGCCACCCTCCCCCCCCTCTCCTGTGATTGGTAGGCTGCAGCAGCTCCGCGAGCCACCTCCAAGCTCTGCCGTCATGCCCCCTAAAAAATAGAACACTCGACTTGGAGTACGCGGCAGTGGGGCGGAGGTCCGGCGGCTCCGCCGGATTAAAAAACGCTCCGCGACGCTGTCGTGTAGATCAGCCTTAAGGGCTGCTGGCGTAGAGGCCGGCGGCCCTCTCTCCTTCGGGGGACCATCCTCGCACCCGCCGAGCAAGGTAAGCCCTGCACCAGCCAGGGCAGGGGGAGGGTGGACCGGGCGGTGAGGGTGGCCATTGGCCGCCCCGGGCAAGGAGAGGGCGGGGATATCAGCGGCGAGATCCGCTGATATCCAAAGCCCTCTCCAGCTCTGCCGTGGCCTTACACGGAGACCTCAGATGTACGGCAAGCTCCAGAGCTGGCGTACCTCGAAGTAGACCCATTGGGCCTGGGCCGCCTTGCACCTGGGGAAGGGGACAATCGTCCCCTCGGGGTGCACCCAGGTTGCCCCAGGAAAGCCCAGGATCTGGATAGGATATAGCAGCCGGCCCTTTAGGCCAACCACTATCTTACACAGGATTGGGCTGGAAGCCTGATGCAGCCCTCAAAGTGAATGCACTGACCCATACCATAGCGATAGAACATTTTCATATGCTACCCTTCTAACTGGGCAAAGAGGCACTTTTTTAACTGGTGCTCCTCTTATATTTAGCAAGGGGTTAGTAATTGTCCCTCTTCACCCCAGCACAGTGTCTTTTCTAGTGGCTGTTTGTTGGTGTTCCTTCTGCATCTTTTTAAATTGTGAGCCCTTTTGGGACAGGGAGTCATTTAATTATTTGACTTTGTCTGTAAACCACTGTGTGAACTTTTTTTTGTTGAAAATTGGTATATAAATATTCTTAATAAAATATTTACTCAGAAGGAAGCCTCACTGAGTTTGATCAGACTTGCTCTTTTGTAAGTATGCAACTTTTGATTGATCTTAGATAATTCCCAGCTCTCTGGAATAATTATTCCTGCTAGCAACAAATAAAGCACAGTTGTCGAATTGTTCTCTTCTTGCAGATTTCGAATGGATGGAAAAGTTCTCAGCTGTCAACTTGTGGGATATTTATTATCTCTTGGTGCTGCAGGGTCACACAACAATTTCTACAAGAAACTTTCCATCTTCACACTACCCAAGAGAAAGCAAACAAGGAAAAGACACCATCTCCTGGAAAATACCCAGTACTTCAACATTAACCCACTAAGTAGAAATTCACATTGTAATAGCATTCAAACAGCTGGTCCCCTTTTTCATCAAATAAATGAATTAGATAAACTTTTCATGCTCACATATGTCCAATACAACTGCCTTGGAGTAATTAGAATTAAAAACCCATCTTATCTTGGCATGCATCTTACAAAGGGTAAAATGTATGCCATCTTACCCTTTAGTTTGGTTAAAAGCTATGGCTTAGCGTTCTTGGAGCTACTTGCTTAAGGTAGGCATTAACTCCACATTTAAGAAGGTTTAAAAACGGATTCAACGCTGCAGTATTTACCTTCTGCCTACTACCTATGAAGCTGAGAGCAATTAGATCACTTTAAAAGAAAATCATGTTCAGTTATGCAGTAGTGGAACTGATGTGCCTAATCTTAGTTGCAAATAAGAGAAGCATGAAGAGATTATACATTGTTGGAATTAAAACCGTTGCTCACAGAGCTAATTTGTTCTTATGGTATGCTAAAAGAATGTCTCTTTACTTTCTTTCACTGCAACACAATTACATGCATTGCAAATTTCAACACATAGGTTTCTTCACAGAGCCTCTGTGCCTAACTATGAGACAATCGGAAATACAACAGCTGCTGTTTTTCCCAGCACAAGAGAGGCAACAGGGGGTGCTGCATCAGTTCTCCCTGCCATGCAGCATGTTAAGGGCAGAGAAACTCTGTCAGGAAAACGGTGGCAAAATGAAGACAGAAATTAAACAATTATTCTCATGTATGAGAAAGAACTGCAATGTTATTTATAATTTTTGTAGTATGGCGAAATGTATCCTATAGCTCCAACATGACTCCAGCCCATAAATTTAAAACAAAGCTTGCTTACACTTTCTTGTGACACACGAATATCGACATTTCCCTGAAGAGTTCCCAGACAGATCACGTTCCCTCCTTTAGCTTGAATGTCAATTTTCTGACCCTGGAACATAATTTTATACATGTCAAGAGAGTTCACCTTCTTGTGCTTCAGGGTATAGTTCTCAGTTATGGGTCCTAACTTTGGATTTCCATTTCAGTCATCTCTCAGCCTCAGGAAAATTACATAACATTTAACATCTGCATGTCAGAGAAATTCAGCAGGTAAAGAGTTCCACTACTGTACCTGCATACCAAGATAAGTGCCACCTGTTGAATTTCTGCTGGTTATGCAGCTGTTAAAGGCATAGGAGCCCTCCTGCATAAAAAGATATATAGTGCGCCCTCATCCACAGGCTCGGCATCCGCAGATTTCACCATCCGTGGACCAACCAACAGGGACCTCCCGAGGCCATTTCCCAGTTGCGCCGGGCCCGTAACCCACTCCATTGGCCTCTGCGGGCTTCAGAACGCATTTTGGAAGTGACAGGAAGTGACTCCAGTTTAGCGTCCGCCACTTCCAGTTACTTCCGAGAGGCGTTCTGAGGCCCGCAGAGGCCTATGGAGTGGATTGCAGATCCGGCATCTGGAGCAGAAATTGCCTCTGGAGGGCCCACTGTATTTGAGAGTATGGTGGAGTCAAGTACTGTCTTTGGGCCTACAGAAGAGATCAATACAATGAGTAAATAAGAAATGAGCCGGACTAATCAAGGTGGCTCTGTGGGGAATTTGGAACAATTAACGTTCTAGCCAAGAGATGCTTGAGACTGCAAAGACTGCAGAAGATCCTGCAGAAAGGCTGAGGGAACTCTCAGGTTGAAGAATTTCAGGAAGCTACTTTGTATAAATCAGACCATTGATCCATCTAGCTCAGTATTGTCAATACAGAGTGGCAGTAGCTCTCTAGAGTCTCAGACAGGAATTCTTCCTCTATCCTACCTGGAGGTGCAGGGAATTGAACCTGGGACCTTCTACACGCAAAATATGTGCTCTACCACTGAGCCACAACCCTTCCTCCTTCTGACAGACAAGAGTATTCATGTTTAAAGTTCATGTTTTATGTACAATTTCACATATTTAACAGTAATAATGTTATCACATCAAAAAAAGTGAGTGCTCCGCTGTTCCAAGCCATCGTGAACGTGCCATAAAGCTATTTAACTGGTGGAAATCCGAGGAGACACATCAGGCTGGCCCCGGTTTACACCCGGGGAAGGGGACAAACGTCCTCTTCCCCGAATATACCTCTGGCCCGCTGAATGGCGGTCCGCGGCGAGCACGGGATCTGGCGGGTGGCCCTGGGCCGCCGGACGGATCTCTCTACAGGATTGCACTGTAAATTGGTTTATTAACTTGCATACTATAAATCAATGTTGTATTTTAGTCATCAGCTACCATGCATGCAAGAACACATTTGCGCTCATAAAGACCACTCATGGTACTGAAGTTAACGACGTGTCAGTCTTAAAAGACGACAAAGAAAGGCAGTGATTGAGAGAATGTCTCTATACCAGTACCTTTATTGACTGCAGGATGCTAGTTCCCATCTCTGTTTCTATCCTGCATCTATCACAATCCATTTTCTCAACCTTCACACAGCCATCCCCAGATGTCTTGATATCCAAGTCTAAAATTGTTTTTAAAAACATAGTGAAGATAAATTGAAAGAAATGCCATTCAGAACAATTTAAAGTTTGATCAAATGATATATTTTGCTAGTTATACAAAATTACAAAAGAAACACCATTCTAGTTTCAAAGCATATCTACGTTAAGATGCCAACATCTGAACATACTACAATTACCATATATTAAAGGACACACATGTCACAGCTACTCTTAGGATAGGGAATACATAAAAAACACCCAGAAGGGTCACACTAGCAAGCCAAATTAAATTATTGTTGTTCTAACTTTTGTATACAATTCTTCCTCCGAGGATCTCAGAGATTATTCATGGGATTATCCTACTTTATCCTTACAACAATCCTGTGTGAGGTAGTCTGACAGACAGACACTTGATCCCAGATCCAGTGGCGTCACCAAGGGGGGTCGGGGGGTTCCAAGGTCCCCGGGCGTAGGGGCGCTGGAGGCCATTTGGGGACGCAGGCCTCCTTAGGTTTTGGAGTTATTTGCTTTTTGTTTTTACCTTACCGGGGTGGTTTTTTTAAGTTGTAAGGGCGCTGTGGGCATTTTCGGAGCATGTGTTTGCTTTGCACGTACTTATCCTGTCTCTGCAGGGTGCAGGCAGCATTTTTGGGGCACAGGCAGCTTTCTCAGGGCGCTCGCAGGACGGGATACATGCAGGCAGCATGTTCTCCGTCCGTACCGGAACTTTTGGCGCCGCCATCTTGGATGGGTGGGACTCTGCAATGAACTCCAGGCCGGTCTAGGACTTTGGAGGACCGACCAGCGAGAGAGTCCCGCCCATCCAAGACGGCGGCGCCGGAAGTTCCGCCCCGCAGAGACAAGATAAGTACATGCAAAGCACACACATGCCCCCGTGCCCCTCCGAGAATGCCCCAGCCCAGCTCCCTTAAAAGGAAAAAGAAAAACCCTGGAAAAAAACCTTTGATCTTTGATCAAAGATCAAAGGTTTGATGATTAGATCACATCAAAGGGGGGGCGTAAGGGGTCCCGCCCCCCCGAAAATGGGCTGGTTCCCCCTCTGCCCAGATCACATGACAACACAATCCTAAACATGTTTACTCAGAAGTAAGTCTCATTGTATTCAATGTGTTTAGGATTGCAGCCCAAGTTTCATGGCTGAACAATATTTGAATGCAGGTCTCCCCGGTTCAAATCCATGTCAGATCCACTAGGGCTGCAATTCTAAATGCATTTACCTGGGAGTACGCCCCACTGAAGTCAATGTTACATACTTCTGACTAAAGGATTTAACATACACTTAGGATTGCACTATAAATCTAGTACACCACAGGAACCTGCTAAATTAATAAGATTCAGAAAGCATTTCTAATTTTGCCTAGGTTTCGTACTGAACTACAATTATAAGTGAGATCTGCGTCGCTCAGACCTGGCAACAGATGCCTTTGCACTTCAGCCTGTAATTCGCTATCCTAACTGCATATAGTAGTGCAGGAGAACAATTAACTGGATCCTGTCATATTGCCTCATCAACCTAACACATATTTTTGACCACATACCAAATTTTATGGGGGTCTTCACATCCACAGAGACCGTACTGTCCACGTCATCTGAGATGATGGCCATCTCCTTTAGCACTTCATCATATTTCACATGCAAATTATCCAGGTTTGCACCATGATGGGGGTTGGTGTTCATTCTGCTCACAGTAACAAATACCCTGTCGGCATCAGGGTACTTGTACGGGTCCAGCGAGCACACAGTGACATGGCAAGGGAGCCGTACCTTCAGCTGACCAAAGGGACTGACAATCAGAGTCCACTCTTTAAGAGGTTTGTTACTCCTCTGCTTGCAGTCTTCCGACTCAGCTGGACTCCTGCTGCAACCACAGGGTCTGGTCACCAGCAAACGAACCTGAGGGCAGCTGCCAGCCCACAATGCTCGCCCAGGAATGGCTCTGACCCTCAGCAACCCATGCCACTTCGATGCTGCTATCTTTGCTGCCAAGTGCCACCATCTTGGCCAAAGGGGTAGCATCTCTTGGCCAACCTTGCCTACACCACCTGATCCTGCTTCTGTATCCTGCTACGAAAAGAAACGGGGGAAAACAAGGGAACCCCAAAACAAGTACAAAGTAATATATTGGCCTCCAGATGCGAGACTGCTCATAGGACCGCCTTCTCCAGGTATCGGTAAGGCGGGGGGTGGTTTCACTCTGTTAGGAGACCCGCCTGCATCCTTACAAGCCCATCCTCGAGATTTCAAAAAGGAGAAAATCTGCACAAGGCAACCACAGAACTAGCGAATCGTACGAACAGTGATTGGCAGCTTCAGTAGTCCCGTCTAGGTCTCGTAGAGGTGGTAGATGGGAACTGTAGTTTTCTGTCTTTATAGGACCCGAAGCAACTCCGACGTTCAAACCACAAGTCCCGGGAAGCTGAGCGGTCTGTGCGCCTCAGCCAATGACCAGTCGCGTAAGGTGGATGTTTTGCCAATGGAGAGGCGGGAATGGAACCATTCGTTGCCCAATGGGAACAGTGGGTGGGAGAGCGTTCGAAAGGTGACTTGGTCTCCAGGGGAACGCCAGACGCTGATGGGACCGTTGGTTGATCTGCATCTCCAACCTCCCGGGCAGCAACGAGGGGTCCCCGGAGGGACGCAGGGAGCAACCTGACAAGGCTGGTAAGACGAGCTGTATGGAAGTTCACCGCGTTTTGCAAACAAAGAGTTCCGGGCGCTGGTGAAGAGAGAGGAGTTGATGTCTTTTCCTGGGTTTTTGCCGGAGGCTCCGCTCCGCGTTAAACGTAACCGGAGGAGGAGAAGGAGAAGGAGCAGCACAGCCAGGCGCCCTTGCATTTGGATGGAGACCCAAGTGAAACAAACCCCCTTTCCCAAACCACCGTGTTTAATTGTTGTGAGCCCAGCCCGACTTCGGGAGCCACGTTTTTGGCTAAAAAGTGGGGTCAAAACTTTTGACTCAAAAGAAATGCACAGCAGCAGCGTTCAGAAATAAAAATGTGAGCTCAGTCCTATATATGTCTACTCAGAAATAAGTCCCATTAGAATCAATGGGGCTTATTCCTAGCGTGGATAGGATTGCAGCCTGTGAAAGAATATCCTAGCATCATAAAGACTGACAGTGCAATCCTATGCATTTCTACTCCTAGGTAAATCCCATTGTGTTCAATGGGACTTACTCCCAGGAAAGTGTGTATATGTATATAGGATTGCAGCCTAACAAACACATTTCAGCATAAGCTTTTGGAAACTGCATCCCACTTCTGATGGCAGCCACTTGGATGAAGTGAGTTGAGTTCACACATCAAGAACGATATCGTGGGGCTGGGAAGGGTTCAAAAGAGGGCAACCGAAATATTTGGAAGGCTGGAGCATTGGCCTTGCTGGGAAAGGCCACAGTGGGGGCTTTTTAGCTTGGAGGAAAGACAAGTGAAGGAAACATGATTGAGATTAATAAAATTATGCCTGGTGTGTTTTTGTCTCTCCCTCACTATAGTAGAACCTGAATCAGGCAGGAATGTGGCTCAAGTCTCTGACTCCAAGTTTCAAGTCAAGTCCTAAGTCTTTGGGCCCCAAGTCTTTGGTTGCAAGTCCCTATCTATTTAATGGGGAAAACGGGTTTAAACTTGAATAAATTTTGACCTGTCGTAAAAGGCTCCAAGTCTCGTGTCGAGTCTTTTGAGTCTTTTACAATCGCCGAGTTAAGTCACTGACGTGACTTGAGTCCAACTCAAGTCTTAGTTAATAGACTCAAGTCTACATCACTGGAATTGGGGGTCATTCAGTGAAACTGACTGGCAGGAGATTTAGGATGGACAAAAAATGTACTTCTTCAAACAGTACACAATTTGTGGCATTTGTGGCTTGGTTGGCTTTAAAAGGGGATTGGACAAAGTCAATGGCTCTTAGTTATGATGGTTACCTGCTACCTCCTGAATTCCAGCTGCAGGGAAGCAATGCTGGGAGAGAAGTATGTACCGGTATTTCTTGTTTGTGGGCTTCCCAGAGGCAGCTGGTGGGTCACTGTGGGGAACGGATGCTGGACTAGACCGGCCTTTGATCTGACATGACCCAGCAGGGATTTTCTTATGACTCTGGACTCCACAAAAGCTTATGGTGAAATAAATGACATCATCACCATTTACTTTCGGGTTGGGAGACCAGACGCAATGCTGCGAACACCGGAGAAGCTGGAGCTACACTGTCCACGTTCGCATTGCGTTCGTGTTCCATGTACGTCTGGTGTCCCGCCCCCAGGTCAAACAACAGCTCTGATTGGCCGGACATAGCGCGGACGCAGCAAAAGTTGCAATGGACTCGATTTTTGCTGCATCTGTGCTACGTCCGGCCAATCAGAGCCTTTGTTTGACCTGGGGGCGGGACACCAGACACACACGGAACGTGAACGCAACGCAAACGCGGACAGTGTAGCTCCGGCTTAAGAGGCTTGGGGCAGGTGAGAGGGCTTTTTCAAGCACGTGAAAACTGTGCACTGGTGCTCTGCCTGCAGAGCCAAGCCTCCTACTGCTGTTTGTCGCATCGTGGTCTTGCTGTCCGGCAGGTGTCTGCGGGTATCACTGGACACCCACCACTCGTACCACCGGTTGAGAAACACTGCAAAAAAAGGGTTATTTTTTTAAAGCTTGGAATTCAAGTTTTGAGGCATTCTGTACGATACCTGGTCGCGGCGAGGAAGGAGGAGGGGTCTGGAAGCTTTCTTCGTCGCTTGAGCTGTCCTGCTGTGTTTGGTAGGCCGCTGGCAGTCTCACTCCGGTGGCCTTTGGGGCTCCAGTGGGCCTTCCAAGAGTGAGGGAAGGTCGGACGGCCTTTAGTCTCGGGGGTGCGGAGGCGGCAGCCTCGGCCCGAGACGGGTCGTTCTTCAGCGCTGTTCCCTAGCCCTGCGGAACCAGGAGAGGCCTGGGCCCAGCGAATGCCTCAGCTTGGCAGGGTGGGGGTTGCTCGACCCGAGTCCACCTCTGCCTGGTTTCACAGGAGCTCTCTCTCTGGCTCTCACAGGGTAACGCGGCCAGCGTCTCACTCCTCCACCTTTTCATCGTCGGCAAGCTTGCGCCCTAAATCCTCTTTCCCTTCCAGCTCGTTTCCGGTCTCTCCTCCCCTCGGCAGCACGGGCCCGTGCGGCGGTCCTAGTGCCTCCTTCCCTCCTGGCCCGTCGCCTCCCTCCACCTTTCCTGCGTTCTTCCTCCCCCTGCCTGCTCCCCACAGTAGCGTGGCGGCGCTGAGCTGTTGTCCCCTTACTGGCCGGCCCCCAATCGCGGCCCACAGGCCCCGCCCGGGGGTCGGCCAGCCTATCTCCTCCTGGTCCTGCTGCTCCCCGTCGTCCTGGGCCTACCACTCTCCTCCCGCTGCACCCCAGGGGGTTGTGGCCTCTCGCTCGGCCCTCGCCCCGCCCCCTGGGCTCGTGCCGGTGAGCCTTTCTTCCGTGTGGGCCGGCACGCCGTGTGCCACTCCGCTGGGCCCCGCGGTGTCGCCCGAGGCTCCGGGGGTGGCGTCCTCCCCCGCTGGTCTCCTCTCGTCGTCGTCCGCGTCGGCCTCTGGAGCGCTCGGGGGGCTTTGTTTGTCGGCTGCTGGTGAGTGAACGGGGCCCTGGCCGGGCGGGCCCGGACAGACCCCCCCTCTTGGTCGCTGGTCCCTCCTTGGCGATTCCTCCTCCGCCTCCTGTTCCTCAAAACAACGGGAAAGGTAATCAGCGTTGCAGTGTTTCTTGCCCTGGCGGTGTTCTATCGTGAATTGGAAAGGTAGCAGCGCGAGATACCAACGGAGGACCTTATCGTTTTGGTCCTTCAGCCTGTGGATCCATTGCAACGGGGCGTGATCGGTGACCAGCTGGAAAGGATTGTTCTCTAGGTAATATTTGCAGGAAGTGACGGCCCACTTGACCGCCAGGGCTTCTTTCTCGATCGTGGCGTACCGTTTCTCTGCCGGCTGTAGTTTGCGGCTGAGGAACAAGACAGGGTGTTCCCCGTCGGGGTACTGCTGGGCCAAGACGGCCCCCAGGCCGGAGTCGGAGGCGTCCGTCTGTACGATGAACGGTCGGCCGAAGTCTGGGCTTCGGAGGACCGGTTCTCGGCACAGGGTGCCTTGTAGGTCCTTAAAGGCTTTTTGTGCTGCACTCGTCCACGGTATCGGTTTACGTATCGGGCCCCTCAGTAGGTCTGTCAAGGGGCTGGCTCGGGCGGCAAAGTGGGGGATGAACTTGCTGTAATATCCCGCCATACCCAAGAACCTCCGCAGCTGTCGTCGGGTGTGCGGGACCGGGGAGGCCCGGATAGTCTCCACCTTGTCCGGTTGGGGTCGGATACAACCCCGACCCACTACATGCCCTAGGTACTGGACGCTGTCGGCGCCCAGCAGACTTTTGCGAGGATTTGCCTTCAGCCCGGCGGCATGCAGGGCTCGCATTACCAGTCGCAGATGTTTCAAGTGTTCTTCCCAGGACTGGCTGAAAATTAGTATATCGTCCAAATAGGTAACACAGAAATCGGAGTATCTCCCCAGGAGGCGATCGACCAATCGTTGGAACGTCGCGGCCGCCCCATGCAGGCCGAACGGCATTACCTTGAAATGGAACAGACCCCGGGGTGAGGCGAAGGCCGTCTTCTCCCGGTCTCGTGGGTGCAGCGGTATTTGCCAATATCTCTTCGTGAGGTCGAGGGAGCTAAGGTAAGTCGCTCTCCCTACCTGTTCCAACAGGACGTCCGGCCGGGGCATGGGGTATGCGTCAAACTTCGCCACCTTGTTCACCTCTCTGAAGTCGATACAGAAGCGGATGGAGCCATCCTTCTTCGTTACCAGCACTACGGGACTGCGCCACTCACTCCGTGAAGGTTCAATGACACCCAACTTCAGCATGTCCTCTATTTCGGTATTCACCTCGTCCCATCTCTTGCGGGGTATGGGCCGGAGCGCGGTCCGGACCACCACCCCCGGGGGTGTGGGAATCTCATGCACCATGGCCTCGGTCTGACCGGGTACTGACGAGAACACGTGGGGCTCTTCAGCTAACAAGTTCTCCAACTGAGCCTGCTGCTCGGGGCCGAGGGCTTCGGCCGTGTCGGGGGCCTCCCCGCTGGCCCGAGGAATCGCTTCCCAATCGCCTTGGCCCTCTTCCGGATCCACCATCAGGTGGATAGCGGCGAGACCCTCGTCGCCTTCCACCCATTCTTTGAGGTGGTTGATATGGATTAGCTTCTTCTGTCGCTGCTTCGGGCCGCATACTACCTCGTACGTGCAGGGTCCTATCGCCTTAGCGACGGGAAAGGGCCCCACCCACGGCTGTCCGGGGGTCCCGGGGAAGAGTATGCCGCGCACCAGCACCTTGGCCCCGGGCCTGATCACCCGCTCCCGGGCTGTCCTGTCATAGTACTGTTTCTACTGTGCTTGTGCCCGAGCCATGTTCTGCTCGGCCAGTGCCCGGGCGACCTCTATTGTTTCTCTAAGCTGTGACACATACTCGGGCAACGGCTTGGGTCCTGCAGGCCCTCGGGTAGCCCATCCTTCCTGCAAGACTGCCATCAATCCCCGGGGACTCCGGCCATATAGTAGTTCGAAGGGGGACAGGCCGGTGGAGTCTTGCGGCGTCTCGCGTACTGCAAACAGGAGGGCATCCAGGAACAGATCCCACTGTGCTGGATGGCCCTGCACCACCTTTCTTATCATGGTTTTCAAGGTCTGATTAAACCGTTCCACCAGCCCGTCAGTCTGGGGGTGGTAAATTGAGGTGAATCGCTGCCTGATCCCTAACGAGCGGCATAGGCCTCCCGTAATGGCCGACGTAAAGGGCTTCCCCTGGTCCGTGAGGATCTCGGTGGGGAGCCCTACCTGCGAGAAGAGTCGCAACAAGGCCCTAACAACTCCTGTGGCATGCATCCCCCGCAGCGGTATTACCTCGGGGTACCGTGTCGCGTAGTCTACCAGGACCAACGCAAAGTGGTGGCCCCGCGCCGTCTGGGGTAGGGGCCCGATAAAGTCCATGGCCAGCCTTTCGAACGGCTGTTGCACCGTTGGCAAGGGTTGGAGGGGCACTCGGGGCGGTGCCCGGGTGTTCCCCTTCTGGCATGTCTTGCATTGTTGACAGTATCTCTTGGTATCCCGCACCAAGGAGGGCCAGAAGAAATACTGCAATATTTTCTTTACCGTTTTCCGGTAGCCCTGATGGCCAGCCCAATTACTGTCGTGAGCCAAACGTAACACGTCTCCACGGAACCGGGTGGGTACCACCAACTGCCGCCGTGGCTCGGCCTCCCAGGAGGCCTGCTGTACCCTCCACCAAACCCCGTGTTCTACTTCTACTCGGGGTGACCTCTCGGCCCTGCGAGCGTCTATGGTTTGTCCCTCACTCACCGCTACTGTCGCTCTCAGATGTTCTAGCGCCGGGTCGTCGTTTTGTTCCTGCCGGAAGGTGGGGTCCTGGCGTCAAGCCTGCGTGGTTCGGGCTGGGTCTGTAGCCCCCTGCTTGGGGGCCGGGCCCTCCTCCAGGTCTTCCTCTGTTCCTGTAGCCGTCAGCGCCATTGCTAACGCGGGGACAGGCTGTAGTGCGCCCGCCATCAGCTCCCCGAAGGCCGGCAGGTCACGCCCGGCGAGTATGGGGTAGGGTAACTCCTCTACCCGTACTAGCTCCACCACCCTCTCCGCGCCAGCGTACTGCAACCTCACCCGTACTACTGGTAGCTTCTCCACATGGCGGTGGAGGCATGCAACTGAGTCCCATCTGATGACTGGTAGGTCTGTTGGTAACAGCCGGGACCTAATCATTGATACGGAACTGCCCGAGTCCAGAAGGGCCGTGAGACTGCGTTGTCCTAGTAGGACCTTGGCCAGCAGAAACGGCGGTTTGCTCCGTCCGCCGCCCGGCGCCCGGGTACCCACCCACACGGCGTCACACTCCATGAAAGGGCACTCCCTTTGGAAGTGCCCCATTTGTCCGCAAGTAAAGCACGGGCCCTTCTTTCCCCCATCCTTAACTTCTCCGACACTCGTCTGGGCCCCGGCCTTACTGGACGTTGGTTGCTCTGGGTTGCTAATGGGGCCCTGGCTTGGCTCTTCTTTGCCTGGCCTCTGCCAGTCCCTTCCTGGCCACGGCCAGCGGGGCCAGGCCCGTCCCCTTGGCCCCGGACGGGCCCGCCCTGCCTGGGCGTCTCCTTCCCTGCTGGGGGCCGACCCCTTTGGGCCTCCGGCTACCATACTACCCCCCTGCTGCCTCTCCTTAGGTGCCTCCGCGGGGTCCCCGTCTAAATAGTTCTCGAAAAGCACGATGGCCGCTTCCAGGGAGGCTGGCTTACTGCGGGCCACCCAAATGCGGGCTTCTTGGGGCATCACCCGATATGCCTGGTCCAAAACTACTTGGTCCACTATCCTCTTCCCCTCTTCCGTCGTTGGCTTTAGCCATCGCAAAGCTGCTTCCTGCATGGCCGCCATGACGGGCCGTGGGTGGTCGCCCCGGCAGTACCGTATGCCGCGGAATTGGACTCTAAAGTAGTCGTCTGATATCCCATACCGGGATAGTACTGCTGCCCTGAGCTTGTCGTAGTCGGCTACGTCCCCCGTCGGCATTGTCCGCCACACCGCTTGGGCCGGCCCAGTTAAATATGGCCCCAGGATATAGGTCCACTGGGCCTTGGGCCATCGGGCCATCTCCGCCGTGCGCTCGAATGTTACCAGGAAGGCCTCTATGTCATCTTCCGGCGCCAATTTGGTAAGCCTAAATTGAGGCGCCACGTTAGGGGAGGCTGTCACCGTCCCGTCGCCCCGGGGAAGGGGAGCCAGACCCTCCAGTATCCTGCGGACCATGGCCGCTTGGTCCTCTTGGGCCCTCTGGGACATCTCCTGTATCAAGCGGGCCTGGTGCTCCGCCATCCACTGCCCGAACTGGGTGAGGTCCAGCGGGGCTGCCATACTGCTATCCTTGCCTTTACCAGCGGGACCTTGTACCTGCCCAAATTCTCCACCAACTTGTACGATACCTGGTCGCGGCGAGGAAGGAGGAGGGGTCTGGAAGCCTTCTTCGTCGCTTGAGCTGTCCTGCTGTGTTTGGTAGGCCGCTGGCAGTCTCACTCCGGTGGCCTTTGGGGCTCCAGTGGGCCTTCCAAGAGTGAGGGAAGGTCGGACGGCCTTTAGTCTCGGGGGTGCGGAGGCGGCAGCCTCGGCCCGAGACGGGTCGTTCTCCAGCGCTGTTCCCTAGCCCTGCGGAACCAGGAGAGGCCTGGGCCCAGCGAATGCCTCAGCTTGGCAGGGTGGGGGTTGCTCGACCTGAGTCCACCTCTGCCTGGTTTCACAGGAGCTCTCTCTCTGGCTCTCACAGGGTAACGCGGCCAGCGTCTCACTCCTCCACCTTTTCATCGTCGGCAAGCTTGCGCCCTAAATCCTCTTTCCCTTCCAGCTCGTTTCCGGTCTCTCCTCCCCTCGGCAGCACGGGCCCGTGCGGCGGTCCTAGTGCCTCCTTCCCTCCTGGCCCGTCGCCTCCCTCCACCTTTCCTGCGTTCTTCCTCCCCCTGCCTGCTCCCCACAGTAGCGTGGCGGCGCCGAGCTGTTGTCCCCTTACTGGCCGGCCCCCGATCGCGGCCCACAGGCCCCGCTCGGGGGTCGGCCAGCCTCTCTCCTCCTGGTCCTGCTGCTCCCCGTCGTCCTGGGCCTGCCGCTCTCCTCCCGCTGCACCCCAGGGGGTTGTGGCCTCTCACCCCGCCCCCTGGGCTCGTGCCGGTGAGCCTTTCTTCCGTGTGGGCCGGCACGCCGTGTGCCACTCTGCTGGGCCCCGCGGTGTCGCCCGAGGCTCCGGGGGCGGCGTCCTCCCCCGCTGGTCTCCTCTCGTCGTCGTCCGCGTCGTCCTCCGGAGCGCTCGGGGGGCTTTGTTTGTCGGCTGCTGGTGAGTGAACGGGGCCCTGGCCGGGCGGGCCCGTTCACATTCAAAACAGTTACATTGTCATATCCCTTGAGACTTGATGAGAATGATTCAGTGCAACTCCAGATTTCCAAAGAATCTACTTTTCAGGGCTTAGTTATTTCCATTTCTGGTCTGAACCAAAGCAGTACCCAAATTCCACTTCCTTTTTTTTTGGCGCTCACAGCAGTACATGCCCAAGCTCCCCCATTGCTGCCACCTCCTCCTGCTACCTGCCACTTCTTCAAAATAGGCCAGGCAGAGAGGATCCTGGGATTGGAACTTCTTTCACTTACAGGACCCTTCCCACCTAGTATACAGTATTTTGCAGAAGTGGAAGAAGAAGCGAAGAAATGGAGGGAGGCAATGATGATGACAATGGAAGGAAAGTGATTGGAATAGGAATAAAGTGGCTTCAGCTCCACCTCTGCGATTTTCAGCAGCAGCACTGGTGGAGGAGATGGTGAGCCAAGGAGAGTAAGTGAGAAGAAGATGGGGCAGTGACAGGTGGAGCAGCTAGGTAGGCAGCAAGCGGGGGGGGGGGCACATAGTGCAGGGCCTCTCACCAGTTCACTGCCTCCCCAGCCCACTGCTGAAAACAGTCACGTCACCCAGCCTCATGGGTGAGCCAGCTGTGCCTGTTTCTCGGTACTGTTTATCAAAGTATAGCCCAAACTGTTTGGTATGGAGGCATCCTGAAGCACTAGATTGCATTATTACTATCTAGCATTAGGGTAAGGCTGTGCAGCGCCAACCCTCTGAAAGTATTCTGATCCCTACACAATGTTTTTTAACCTGCCCAGGTTTACAAATCCTCAGATTCACAAAATGACACCAGACTAGATAATAGTAAAGCAGTGGGATACCTCCAAAGAACATACAGTACTTTGCAGAGCCCATTTCAGGCATCAATCAAAAACATCCCAGGATCCATGATGCAAACTAGTGTAGATCCTTCGAATCCAAAGCAGTTGTGCCTATTTGATTGCACTTTTTAATATAGCTACATTTAGCACATAGTGATGCCAATTGACTTGACTTGATATGGGTTCAGCTGGTTAAAATAGATTTTGGTCTCCCTGTGCACTACCACAAATGCATTTGAAGTGCTATGTGGAATGCCAAATGTTTATCTTCAAGAAGAGATAAATGTAGTTGAGTTATTTATGCGAACATGGCTCCAAAAGGAAGACACGGCAGAGTCACTCACAGGCAAGTAGCACCTTCTTCAAGTCGTAGATTAACTTCTTGCAAGATTAATTTGTGTTCTGAATAACAAGTTTTCCTATGATTAAGTTTTGCATATTTAGGGATTATTTATATGTAAGAATTTTTATGGGCTTGATGTATCCAAAATCTGTATAAGAATATAGAAATATTGATAGCAGACATCTATAGCTTGCATTCAGTTTCTTTGGAGAAAAACATGTGCCTTCCATATGCAAATTTGCATCCTAAACAAGGTGTGATGTGTCTTATTGCGTAGTATGAAAGAATCTGCTCCTTCATATGTTGCAGTCGGTTACTTTGAGAATAGAAACTTGCATTATTCCATTCTTTTAAATAGGCTGCAGTTCCTGACTGATATTTTTTTTTATTTATTCACTCTACTTATATCCCGCTTTTCTCCCTGAAGGGCACCCAAAGCGACTTACAACGTAAAACCAAATTTAAAACAATAATTTACATATAAACATTAAAAATCACCATATTGTGTGTGGTCTTCTCTGCAATGTAGATTGTGACCACTAGATGGCAGTAACTACATAAACATTTGAATGCAATTGCAGATGGGCTGGCTTTGTCTACAAAACAGGTATTTTAACTTTAGTGAATTTCTACTGATACTGTACAGAATATTATTTATATCCTGCTTTTCAACAACAACAAAAATCACAAAACAGTTTACATAGCAAGAGAAATAACATGATTGATACTTATCCCAGAGAGCTCACAATCTTTAAAATAGAAAAACACATTCATGTATTTCTTTGATGTATGATGTTGCAAATAAACATGCTGAATATAATGCAGGAACTAGGTGCTTTCCACTTTACTACTACATCTTCAAACAGAGAGCAGTCTCCATGCAGCAAGAAGGTGTAATCTCCTGTCCTGGCACTGGAGAAACGCGAAAGAGGTCATGTTGACTGAAAGAAGTCAACATTCTTCTCGTTGGCTGCTCTTTTAATAGGCATTCATTTTTAGATATTTTTTTATTTTACACCACAGAGTGTATGGCCTCTCTCCATTCCCTTCCAGCATTGCCTTTTTAGGTAATGGCTGCTTGAGGTACTTTCTCACTTCCTTTCCTCATACTGTTCGTTTTAAAAAAATCATCTTCCCCTTTTTCTGAGTTTTCATTAAGTACAATATACAAAAATGTTAAAAGAAGGTTTCAAGCTGTTCAGTCTGTTAGCACTTATAAAGTCATCATGAATAGGAACTCTTTTTCAATTAAACGAAAATAGCTTAATAATTGGTGATATTTTCCTATAACTCCAGCAGCAGGTACTTACTTTATATGTGTAGTGTTGACCAAGTAGCAAAGAAGGGGTTAATTTTAATTACTCCTTTGCCTCCTAAATCTGGTACTTGACCATCTACATTATCACAGGCAGCCCAATCCTGTCTAGATAGGCTGCAGTGCGGGTGTAGAACCCGCACTGCACCCTATCCAGATAGGACCAAGCATTGGTGCGACTGTAGCACTCCTCGGGGGAAGGGGACATTTGTCCTCTTACTGCCACGACGATGGGTCTACTTGAATGTGTGCCAGCTATTTTGTGGCACACATTCGAGCAGACCATGTAACGGGATCCAGGCCTGGGAAGGGGGATAGGGTTTCAGTGGAGCCACTGGCACCAATTTCACCCCCTTCCCGGGCCCAGCCGACCAATCTGAGTGATCTCGGTGTCCCAATCTGCAAGCCCTTTCATGTTCTTTGATCCTGGTGTTAATGGCTCTCTTGGTCATTCCGATGTACACCTTGCCACATTGGCATGAAATCTGATAAACACCAGGTGTGTCCAAAGTGGGTCTAGGATCCTTAGCATTCCTTAAATACTATGAAATCTTCATTGTGGGCTTAAACACTGTTCTAACATTAAGGTGTTTGAAGAGTCTGGCAATTCTATCTGTGGTGCCTTTGATGTAAGGCAGGCAAAACAGATTCTCCCTCAACTCCGTCCTCAGTTTTCTTTTCTTTAACATTAGCATCAGGATCAAAGAACATGAAAGGGCTTGCAGATTGGGTCACCGAGATCACTCAGCCCTAGCAGAGCATTCTATTACCACGGGGAACATAATCAACTTCAAAGAGACAAGGAGACTGGTCCAGGAGCCCTCGTTTTAGGCAAAGAAGTCACCATGAAGCAATTGCCATTTTTAAAAACAGATCGAATCTATTAAACAGACAACAAGAAATGACATTTATCGACAAAGCCTGGATGCCTACATTATCCTTTAATGAAGAGGAATTGCAGCTGTGGTTCCTTTAAGTCAGAATGTTAACACGAGCGGTTGGCCGGGGTTTCCTAAGACTAACTGACACGAGTCTGCTGTTTTCTTTTGATGTTAGTTACAACGGCTGCTTTGCTCAGTTAACACCTTCGCAGCCTCTCTGCCCCCTTTCTTGAAAAAGTCAGAAGAAATTGGACGAAACGTTGGCCTTTGAAGCCTATGTTTACAGTTTTAATGTGATTTTAACAATAAAGGCTTCTTCCCTCCTAAGCATGGCTACTAATCCCGTGGTTACTCCTCATTCACTCTCTGTTATCGTTGGCCATGATAACTTCTAATTCATAAATGAGAGAGATTCCTGCGGTTCAGACTGCTGCAAAGATTGTGGCTTGAAAACGTTTCTCTGTAGCCTGATGCAAGGGTTGCAGGCAAGGGGTGAGCCCCTCGGCAGGCTCTGGAATCACTTCACCCACTTGCAGTGGGGGAACAAGTCTCTCCTACCAAATAACTCCTCTTAACCAGCACTGCAGCTGCTCAAAGGGGCTCATGCTACTCAATTGAGCAGCCTGGATTCAAGCAACTGTTGTGTTGGTCAAATAGTTTGAAATCATAAACACTCACACACCACAAAGAAAGAAAGTTTCACTAAACATGTCATCAATTTAGCTGCACCAAGACAAACAAGGAGAGATGGAGGAGAGTTTGTGGGTTGGTGGTGGGGGGGCTGCACTGACCAAGATTACCAGTCTGTTTCTGCTGGATTGGGTGTGATGTGTTAGAGGAGTTGCAAGGCAAGGGTGCCAAGACCAGATGACTCTCCTAGTTGAAAGTGGGGTTTAAAAGATGGAAAGAGGGTTCTGGAACAAGCCCAGGAGCTAGGCAGTAGGCTGAGCTGGCTTGAGGGAGGGAAACAAGGCAAGAAAGCTAGCACTGCTTTTCCAGGGAAGGGTGTGTGGTGCAAGGTGGCTCACAAGGATAACTGTCCAGCTCGCATTGGCACAGCAGTTTTGGTTGCACTCGGGGAGAGAAGCAGGAAATATTTGGGAAAAAAGAGGGAGTGGGGGTTACCGATTCCAGGCACTGGTTTGGCACAGGGGTCCTTGTGTCTGGAATTGAGGTAGCTTAATGCCTCACCCATCTGGGTCAACATATTACAAAACCGACAGCAAGACAACAACAGGAGGAATGAAGGGCAAGTACACATGAGATCCTGCAACCCAGCTTTTTATGTCTTTCCCCGCTCCCATAGGGTTCTGTGGGATGTTTGTGAAGTGAGCTCATCAAGGAACCTTCTTTAATGCTGTGATGGACTTATCCCAGGTTCTAAATGGGTTTGACCGGGCTGAGGGTGCAGTAGATAGCTCAGGAGGGCAGTTGCTCTATTAGCATGGCTCCTTGATTGAATTTGGTCAGGATGATATTGGTGAAGACAGCTAAGGATGAGGATCTTTCTTTTGTGTTGCTAACATCTTGTTTGCTCCAAGTCAGGATGCTCTTAGGAGGTGGCTTTTGTTCCCAAGGTCAGATGTGTTGTGCAAGCAAGGTGCTTGTTGCCCATGGAATTTTCCAAGGCTTCACCCAAGCCAGGCTGGTAAGATGGCAGGGAGAGTGATTGTATTGACAATAAAAAGTTGCACTGACAATCACTGCCCTCAGTCCTGTTGATGGATCACATCACTGGCCTGGGTCATGTTCTCTTGGCAGACACCTAGTACACGTGTGTGCCCCTTTGCACACTTTAAGTAAAAAGGCTTGTCAAGTAACAAGGGACATGGTATGTGTCTCTTAGCCCTGAGACCTCAGCTCTGTGGCCATGAGCAGTACACCTATGAAGATGAGATGTTGAGAACAAACATCGGGGAAGGCCATTGTGTCCGATTGTAACCTTCCCCAAAGCATCTGGCTGGCTACTGTTGGAAACAGAATCCTTCACTCTGTTCTACATAAGCAGGGCTTTTCTTATGTCTTGCTGACCTTTTCACCATTATTGATAGTTCTTGCACAAGAGTTCTAATGCTAATGTGACCTAAGGGCCACATTAGATATGCCTGTAAACACATAACATGGCACAGTGGTTGGCTGTTTTTTTTTTTTTTAAATAACCTGCAAAACAGAGGAGAACCAAAGCAGGGGTGTGTGTATGAGGCGAGTGAGTGAGTGAGTGAGAGCACTTTGCTCCCACTGTAGTTTTGTTCCCAGTTCTCCACCATGCACTATTTTAAGCAGAAAGAAAGCTTCATGCGAAAGCCATAAACAACTGCTTCCCAACCCTCTCTTTTCTTGCCCAAGTAACGTAGAGACATGTTCCTAACTCAAACTTGAGTTGTGCCTAAAAAAAGCACATCTTGATTTAATGTACCACCCCGGTGCTTGGAATCTCGCCTTATTTTGCTTTCCGTCCAAGCGTGATGGTGCATTAAATATTTATGGAAACTTGAGACACTTATACTCTCGTTGACAACCATTTCAGAAAAGACCAGTTGAAGAGAATTTTATGAGGCTTTTTAAAAGCAAGTCATGCCCAGCTTGAGCATCTACAGTGCTGATAACATGTCATGGGTGCTTACAGTTAATGGTCTAGGTAGGGCAGTGGTGAAATTTTTTTCGTGCTGGCCCTTTGGGGTTGCGGGGGGTCGACAACCCCCCTTATGGCCCCCTATACCTCAGAAGAGCTTCCAGTCGCGCTCAGGTTACTTCCGATTTTCACCAAAAACTTCTGGTTTTCACCAAAAACCGGAAGTAGTTCCCAAACGCTATTGGAAGCTTTTCTGAGGCACAGGTGAGGTGGGGGGCATAGAGGACTCTGGAGGGCTGGTGTGACCCCCGGTAAGTTAAAATGCTCCTTTTTCTGTAGTGGTGGGACCCTGAAAGTGCCATTGCCAACGTTGCTGAACGTCGCCATTCCCCGTAAGGGGGTAGCGACTGGTTCTGGACTTCGTGGTGGGTTGTGATCCACCAGTTTGAGAACCACTGGTCTAGGGACATGTTATGCTCCACTGACATTTTTCTGTAGCTCAGTTTCTAAATCCATGTACCATCTGTACATCATTTTATACATATTTTCTTTAATATTAACATAAATTTCAACTGTTTTAACCATAATTGTTCCCATTGCTCCTTTAAAATAACATGACCTACATAACATTTTTCACCCAATGAATCATATATTCTTTAACCTGTTCTTCTTCTGTCTCGAACTTCAAAAGCAATGTATATATTTTTGAAATTACCTGGTCTTCAGATTTTAATTGTACCTCCAGTATTGATTCTTCTACAAATCCATATGCCTTCTTATCCACTTTAAATCTCTCCAAATTTGAGCGTATACAAACCATTGGCAATTAAAGTCTTCTTCCATTAATTTTTCTCTTGACTTCATTGTATATTCTCCTTGCGAAAAAATTAATACATTTTTGTATAATAGTCCTTTCTCTTTTGGCTAGTTACTCCCGCCAAAATGCGTATATATACGTGCAATATGTATTTTTCAAACTTAGACTTTACTGTACTCCTTTGCATAATTACTTGGGTAACTTATGTTCGGTTGAATTCAGCAGGACTTATTATTAACAGGCATACGGCGCAATCCACTGGAAGGCGCCAGCAGCGGAACGAGAGTTCCATCGCCAGGAGACGTCGCGAACGTGCCGTAAAGCATGTTCACGACAACTCAAGAGCAAGGGAGGCCGGCACAGAGGCTGGCCTCCCTTGCTCCGTCACTGGAGCGCCCGCCAGACCAGGTAAGCCAGGATCCTGCGGGGGCGGTTCGCCGGGCAAGGGAGGGGGGTCATTGGCCTAGCCAGCCCAGGAGGGGGCGGGGGATGGCCTCGGCCATATCCTGGCCCCCGCCGGGCGGCTAGGCCATTACACAGCTTCCGACTTCCGCCAGCTATTTAGCTGACAGAAATCCGAGGAGGCCAGTCAGGCCAGCCTGCAGTTACACCCGGGGAAGGGGACGAGTGTCCCCCTTCCCTGAGTAGACCTCCGGCCTGGTGGCAAAATGACCGCCAGTGCACAGGATCCGGTGGGCAAACCTGGGCCTCCGGCCGGATCCTTACAGTGGATTGCGCTGATAGTGTTGTACTACATGATCATTCACTGAGATTTATAGCTAGATGGGGCTTGGCTTCTAAGACTTCTCTGTTCCGCATCCCTTTGCCCCAGCACAGAACTGCAGCTCACCAGGAGATGGAATGACCAGGAGATGGATGCCTGTGGTTAGCACACAAAAAAAATTGTTTGGTATATTTATGAAGTAAAAATTGCACTTTATTAACTTTTATTCCAAGACTATTTACAGATATCCTCAGTATGAGATATGAAACTGTAAGCTGGTTTACCATAAACTACACAAACAAATCTTTCTGCCAATTGGCAAATTGGGAGCAGGGGGAGTCGAAAATAGACATCATCAATAAAATATCGTAAATAAAAAGTAAGGCTCTATTATATGTGGGCAGAAACAATATGTAGCCTTCAACATTATAGTCCAGAAACAGGAGAAATTGTTCCTGTTTGAATTTCGATCTAAGGCTGTTATGACCGGCAAATTACCCTCTTCGATAAGTGTTCCTGTTTGGTTCCACCATGGTTTGGTGGATCCCTTGAATTGCATCATTATCAGCTGTACACAGCATGTACCTTGTGATTTCCTCCCCTAGTAAGCCATGGAGGAGAGACAGGTGCACCTAGTAAGCAGTGCAGGAGAGGAGAGACCAGTGCAAGCCTGACTGTGTTGCCAGGGTTATAGGCCCTTCTACTTTTATTCAGGCATGCCAACACCACCCCTTGCTGCTTGTGCCACCTGTGGTACCCAAGCCACTGGATGGTTGCCATGAGTTAGAAAGATGGACACATTTATTTGTGCGTGAGCAGGCCAAAATATACACTTGCTTTGCAATTGCAAGTATGTATGCATTTGTGCTCAGCTTGAATGTGTCTTGGCCAGAGACCTTAGAAGCTATCAAAACCTCAGCAGAGGTGCAATTGAAATAAATATTCAGAAAGTTTAAATAATGCTATGTGGATAAAAATGTTCTTTTTTTTCATTGCCATATGTACATGTTTATGTAGTGCATAAACTTGTTGATTGCACAATGTTTTGTTTTCTGTAGGAGGTATCACCAGGGCTTTTTTTTTTTTAAATTCCTAAGTAAATGCAGCTGCTGAAATCTCTCTGTACTGCAGAATGTCCTTGAAGAAAATCCAAACAGTACTAGAGGCCAGTTTATACTTGTAGTCTTCAAAGATTTTGTTGACCCTAGACTAGTGTCTGTTTCAAAAGGATAAAAACTCAGATGTAGCTACAATGCATCCTTGATTCGGGTTTGAATGTGTTTGGAATGCTCTTCAAATAAAGCATGAAATGCAATTCAGCTATTTTTAAACATTTTAATATATTTGGAAAAGTATGTTTACCTGGAACTTCTTTCGTTTTGCATTTAGCAAGAGTGTAAGGCTGAAACCAACCAGACATGTGGAACTGGGGTTCTCAAAATTCTCCCTGTGAAGCGGGGAGAATTCAGTCTTTGCAGGGGTGGGGCCAGCGGCAGCAGTGATTCTGGGGATCGTGCTGCCAGTGGGGGAAAAAGTAACCGTCCTTACCTTACTGGGGGTCCTGATGACTTCGGGGGGGGAGGCCTGCAGACCCCTCCGCAGGCCTCCCCGAGTTTCAGATTGCCACAGAGCGGTGATTTACGACCACTTCAGTTTTTTGTGAAAGCAAAGGTCACGACCCACCACTGTGAGAACTGGTGATGTAGAATGTGTAGCACGGCTGTGTGTGTTCTGGAGTTTTTTGGTGAATAGCGCAGGGGAGGGTGCAGTCACAATGAGGTGTGACTGCAGCGGGGGGGGGGTTAGTCCTTTGTCTCCGCCACAATTCCAACCCAGATCTGGTGGCCTTGCACATGATTTTTAATGGAGTTAAAAGAGTTTGCACTGAAAGCCAGGACTGAAAGGTCCTGGGTGCCTAAGATCCACACAGATTTCTGAAATAAGATCAGTGCTAACACAACATGTGGTGACACTTCTAGTGATGCCAACTAGCTGCACTGATACTGTTGAAAGTGATGGATGAGGATGTAGGTTAATTTTCTGTTGGATTTGTGACTTGGCTATGGTCATCTTTGATATTACACAGAACTGTTGTTTAGAATTCAGTGGCATAAGCTGACTAGAGAGAATCCAGTTTTTTTTCTATTAAGATTTGTACTGCTGCACAGTAAGCAAAGCACTTCAGTTGCTCACTCATTTAAAAAAAAAATCCATATTTCAACCATGAATGATCACCTTTTCCTTTTCTCCTCTCTCTGTTTTGTTACATGTAAGCTTAGTCTCACCAGTCATCCCTGATACATTTTGCTCTGTCTTGTCAACATCTACCAATAATGTATTTTGCATAAGCCATCAGACTATCAATTTAATATGTATGTGTTTTCCTGCTTTGCAGAATTTTAGCAAAGGAGAATGAGCGATGCTGAAGAAGAAAACAGTTCTGTTTCCAGCGAGGGAGAACCTGAACCAGAATGTGAGCCTGAGGATTCTGAGGAGCTGATTTATGCTGTAGCTCCAACAATTAATATCCAAGATGAAGGTTCCATTGATGTGGCTACGTGCCCTGCATTTCAGTCACTTGATGAGGTAGAGTACTGCCTGTTTGCTTTTGGTCAGCAGAGTGGATATTGCTGTTGTGCATCAAGTCAGTAGGATTTTGATATTGAAATTGTAGGAGTATAAGGCCTCATCTGGTCCAATCCCCTTCTCGCATCACTCAGCATGCCTTCAGTCTGGAATGTGAAGATCGCTATGGGGAGGCAGAAAGCTTGAAAATGTACATTTGGTTTACACATTTAAGACATTTATACGGTGGGCCAAAAAAACCCAGCAAAGCAGGTTAGAAAACATTCATACAAATAAACAATTTGATAATGAAACAGACTAAACAGAAATAAAAGAGCAGTATAGAATCCAACCAGCAAGCCATAAGCAGACTTTATTTATTTATTTGAAACATTTATACCCCACCTTTCTAGGAGCTCAAGGCGGCTTAAAATTTAAAATATACACATTCAAAGAAATCCAAAACATACTTAAAAATAAGAGCAGGCAAATTATAGCAGTGTTTCAATAAAAACCCGTACGTAGTGATAGGTAAAAAGACACAACAAAATACACAATAAAAGAGAGAGGCCAAATGAAGGCAGCCAGGGATATCACACCCTTACCCAATCTGAAATGCTAACATAAATAAAAATGTTTTTTGGCCTCGCCAAAATCTCTCTACTGAGGAGCAGGTTTTAAACTTTCTGGTAATGAATTCCATAAAAGTGGCGCCACGACTGAGACGGCCCTGTTCTTTGTCGCAGTGCCCTTAACTTCTACCATCAGTGGAACTCTCAACAGGGCCTTCTCCAATGACCCTAAGAGAACTGGCTGCATTATATGGGAGTAGGTGGTCCCTCAGATACCAGGCTGTATAGGGCTTTAAAGGTAAGTATCAGTACCTTGAATTGGGCCCGTAAACAAATGGGCAGCCAGTTGCCAGAGCAGCAGCTCAACTGAGTCAAACCATCGAAAAATATGTACTGTATACTGTATTCTGCTTTTCAACAAAGCAGTTTGCATAGCAAAAATAAAAAAGACAAAATGGATGTCCCAGAAGACAATCTAAAAAGAGACACTAGCAAACGGGCATTAGAAAAGGTACTGTGCTGGGATGAATAGGGACAGTTGCTCTCCCCCTGCTGCGTATAATGAATGAATGTCTTTTGTAAAGCTCCAGCGCCGATTAGCTGTTCGGCTGCTGCAGGAAGCACTCAAAGGAAGCGAGGCAGAGGGCTGAAAAGAACTCTTTTCAACCCTCTACCTTGCTTCCTGTGAGCGCTTCCTGCCTCCATTTTCTAATCGGCAACAAGCCCTCGAGACCCAGAAAGGCTGCAATCACAAGCTGGTAAATCGTTTGGGTGATTTTTTTTCAACTGCAGATAAGTAAATCTGCAGATATGGGGGTTCTACTGTATACTAACAGCGCAGTCCTGTCTACCTTGGATGTGGAGCAGGTGGCACGCATCCAAGGCAGAAAGGACCCAGGACCCGCGCAGCTGGAGCGCACCTTGGGAGAAGGGAACATTCGTCCCCTTCCCCCAGATAGATTCCCAGCTGTGGCAACGGGTCTACTCGAATGTCTGCCAGGTATGTTGACAGCAGACATTCGGGAGGCCTGTGTAAGACAGAACAGGCCCAGAAAGGGGGATAGGATTTGGCAGAGGCCTCCTCCACCGAACGCTCCCCCTTCCCGGGCTTGTTCTGCCAATCTCCCCCTCCTGGAACGAACATCCCCTCCCACACTCTTCCCCTGACTGGCGGAGACCTACCTGGTCACATTGGCAGTGCAGCGGGATCTGGGGTCGGCGCCAGCGCAGCTGCTCCCAGCCCTGAACTCAGGGAGGCCTCCTGATGCAACTGGAGTTGCATCGTTGAAAACATAAGTGACCCGGAAGTCACTTCTGAAGGCCTTCTGAGACCTGTGGAGGCCATCCAGGACCTGGAGCAGCTGCAGGAGGTGAGTTACAACCTGGGTGTAGCCTCCAGTTGCTTCTCCACTTTGGAGCCAAACAGAGGCAAGGGTGGGCGGAAGGGCCCAACTCACAACCCACCTCCACATCGGGACACAACCCACAGTTTGAGAAGCCCTGGCATAGGAGATTTACTGCACTGTTGCCTCCTAGAATGCATTAATGCTAAGCTTTTATAGATTCATTATTCCACAACAGTATCAGGTCAAGGAGAAGCACATGTGTGCTATTTTTCAGCCGTGCCTTTAAGTGTCTTAAAAGCAAGGTACAGCAATTGATAAAGATCTGCACCAAACAGGGACCACTAGATAGCTGCCCTTCTCAAACCTGGATTGGATCGTAATGGTTTGGGTCCTCTTTACCCTTTCCTAGCTGTTGCTGTCTGAACAAGCTGTTGCTGGCTCCTATTCTCAGTGGGGCAGGGAAAGGAGGAAGAGAAAGATCATGACCCATGCATGCATGCTACAGCAAGCTCTTGCGAAGGGAAGTTATGCGGCTTCAGAGGTTTCAGTTTTGACAATACAATTCAGCACAAATTTAGGCATGTTTAAAGTCCTTTATTTGACTGTGATTTAAGAACATGAAGTAGCCCTATGTATTGCTGGTGACATAGGTAGTTTTGGGGTGGCGTGTGTTGGTGTCCCACTTAGAAATTCCTACCAATATGTGCACACTTGTTTCTTTCTGTAAGTTTCCTCTGTTCTCACACTGAGCAAGCAACAGAATGAAGGTCTGGTTCAGGCAGCAGGATCACACCTAGTCATCCTCACACTTTGGACATAACGTGTGAGTGATACATAGCTTGGTAACATTAACCTGTGATCCCCTCTCCAGTTCTGCTGGGGGGTGATCACAGATTATCAGATCTACGCACAATTAATGAAAATGAGCAGATGTGTTTCTGCTTTCCCATCATTCTGCACAGATTGCCAGTGTAGTCAGGGATATGGTCATATTTACTTCTATTTATGTTTCGCCTTTCAAGTTTTTTTTAAAGATAATTTCTTAGAGTAGTGAACAAAATAGAATTTACAACAAGAAACAATATTAAATTAAGCAGTAAAGCCAGAACCCATTCCTTTCTTCTAACAGTATTTGCAGCTTGAATAGAATCTGCTAGGATTATAAACCCGTTATTAGGGCTGTGGTATTAGTAGTTAATTCCATATCAGTAAGAATTGGTATATTAGTGGCAGGGGCGTCACTGGAGCGTGGCGGGGTGGGCGGGGCGCCCCCGGGTGACGCGTGCCACGGGGTGACGTGTGCACCCCGCACGCGCCACATCCGTGACGTGCGACACCCTCTGGACGCTCCGAGGCCGGCCCGGGAGCCGGCCTCGGAGCATCCGACCCCGTTGGCGCTCCAGGGCCTTCTGAAAGAAGGCCCAGGCAGCGCATCCATCCGGGTATTTTTCAGATTTTTGCGCATGCGCAGACCCGTTTTGAGGGCTTTTTGCCCTCAAAACGGGTCTGCGCATGCGCGAAAATCCAAAAAATACCCGGATGGACACGCTGCCTGGGCCTTCTTTCAGAAGGCCCTGGAGCGCCAACGGGGTCGGACGCTCCGAGGCCGGCTCCTGGGCCGGCCTCGGTGCGTCCGGAGGGCGACGCGGGGGGGGAGCCGGGTCGCCCCCCCGCGCCGCGATATCGTAGCATCACTAGGGTGACGCGCGCCCCCTGCCCCAGGGTGACGCACGTCCTAGTGACGCTACTGATTAGTGTTTAACTTTTTATTTGTAGTATATGGTATGTTTGATGGCCACTATTCAACTACTGTATATGTGACTTTCTACAATAAAATAATCTTCCCCCTGTAGAAATTACTTTGTCTAATATAATACAGAATGATTTAGTGAACAGCTAGGAGCTTAAAAAAGTTGTAGAAATAATGAATGATTGCTTAGTTCTGTTCCCTTTCAGTGTCTCATTTATTTCCAAGATGACCTCAATCTGGTTGACAGTTTCCACTCATTTTAACTGTTTAGAAGGGTGTCATTTCATGAATCTTATTCCTTGGTTTGGAATAAAATGGTCTTAATTGTGGTCTGTTTGTGTTGTTGCAGATTTGAAATAAAAGCTTATTTGTTTCTAACTCCATCTCAAAACTTCCAACTCCTAGATGTTTCCAGTGAGGACAATGTGATTTCTTATAGTCTTTCCAGACAGTAAAAAGCCCAAGGTCATCCAATGAACTTCATGGCTGGGGGGGGGTATTTGAACCTGGATCTCCCCACTTCTTATCTGACACTTTAACTACCGGTACTCAGACCAGCCCATCAATAAGGTGTGGTAAGGCAGCCACCTTAGAGGGCAGATAGGCAGGGTGGTACCCTCTGCCCACTGACTGCCTCTATGGCAGCCTAACCATGCCTCCACTGTCTCCTTGTAACTACTGGCTGCTACTGCTGGACTGCTCCTCTACTCCAACCCTGGCTGCTTGACTGGCTTCTCCTCTTTCTGCCCCACCTTGTTGAAAAGACAGAGGACACTAGCAGAGAGAGGCGCAAGGATGGGGGAAATAGACTAGTCACTAGTGGATTAGTGTCTAGCCACCAAGTAGCCAGAGCTACAGCAGTGGCAACTGTCACTGCAAATGGGAAGGTACAGGAGGACAGAAGAGGCAGCTGTGGATGGACTTGAGGGAAGGATTCAGTATATGCTCTGCATGACCAATAGCAGAGTTGGGGGGGAGCCATGAGGTGGCAGGAGGAGGGCCCACTCTGTGCTCCAGAGTTGGGGGCTTGGGAGAGAAAACTGCAAAAGGGGGGGTATGGATCAGGGCACATATTACACTCCAGGGCGAATTGGCAGGGAATCAACCCATAAGGGGAAGGATTGGGGCATGCTCTTCATATCCAAGGGGAGCGCCTTGTGGTTCAGCTTCTAAACAAAAAAGTTCACAAATCAGTTTACATAACTAACAGCCCAATCCAATCCCCCCATCGCTGATGCAGCAGTGAGCAGTGCCGAAATGGAAACTGCTGCACCCTATAGTGGGGGGGGGGCAGTTTGCGGAGGTCACCTCCGAGTAGGGGAACAATATTCCCTTACCCAGGGATAAGCCTCCTGTATATATATATGTGTGTGTGTGTGTGTGTGTGTGTGTGTGTGTGTGTGTGTGAGAGAGAGAGAGAGAGAGAGAGAGAGAGAGAGACTACTACTACCACTAGTGACCGTGGGCCAATCACTATCTTTCAGCTTCCCTGAATCCATTCCCAGTCTGTGTGCTCTATTTTGAAGACAGCTGGACTGAGGAACAAGTTGCGAGAGGGGGGGAGCAGTTGTGTATCATAAGAGACACAAATAAAACTGTGTTGTTGTAAACTAAGAAAGCTACATGGCAGATAGAGGAGTAACAGGTGTTTCACAGTATTGTGCTGGGTAGTGCTGCATCTGTTTCCTCTTGGCTTTACAGCATCTTCCCTGGTTCTGATCCTGCAAGGTTTTCTGGGCCTCTTGCTGGCTTCAGAGTTCCTCCAGTGATCCTGTGTCTGTCCAACAGGCACAAGTAGAGGAATAGCATTGTAGTGTTAATCTATTTTTTAAGAAGCCACTTTGTATCCTTTTTGTGTGTAGGTGTGTGCCACTGTGACTGGATTTGCTTTTAAGACGTGTGGAACATGTGCACCTGGTGGAAATCTGTTGTGTGTACAGGGAGCTTGTGATAGCTAGGGGAGAAGGGAGCATTGGAAGAAAGGAAGAAGGCTGGGAAATAAGAGAGTGGTCTGATATCTGTCCTGTGTGCTGGCTAGACAGCAGTTCTTGGGCAGCCACGGGAATGAGGGTGCTTGATGCAGCATCAGTGGAAAGCCAAGCAATTTATGAGCATGGTGACAGCAAACAGGTGAACAGCAAACTGTGGACACAATGGCATCGTAAGAGCTAACAATACCAGAAGACCATGACCTTGGCCAAATCTCATGGCATTGTGAATTGGGCTGATGGCAAGAGGTGTCAGGTTCCTTAAAGACCTTATGGAAGAAGTCAAACTTTGGTTTTTCAGAGGAACACACGCATACGCACATGCACACACACAGGCGACCATAGAGGCCTGGTGGGAGTGAACTCATCAAGGACTTTTCTGTTATGCCTTGATCACTCATTTCCAACTCGATGGGTACCTGTATTGATTTTCACCCTGCCAAGAGTGCAGCAATGAATGGGTCCCTTCGGGGAGAAAGGCGGGATAAAAATACTGTAAATAAATAAATGTTTTGTAAGCCCAGGAGGCTGGTGTCTCCATGAGCATGCAATGCTTGATTAGATTTGGCCGTGGAGTTGGTGAGGGAAGCCCACCTTTTCTGTCGCTAACGGTTTTGCTTGGTCCAAGTCAGAAAGCTCACAGAATGTGGCTTGTTTAGAGGTTCAAAATTTGCTGACCAGAGCAAGGTCTGGCTGGTCATGGAATTTTCCAAAAGAAGCTAAAGGTGAGGTTTCCCTTAAGCCAGCAACTTGTGTGTGTGTGTGTGTGTGTGTGTCTGAAAAACCAAAGTTTGGCCTCTTCATTAAGGCCTTAAAGGAACCTGACACCTCTTGCCATCAGCCCAATTCACAATGCCATGAGATTTGGCCAAGGTCATGGTCTCCTGGCATGCACCCAGCAACATGTATACATGCAAACAAGTGTGTCAAATACTGTGTCTGGCAACACAAAAGGCATGCAGGAATTCTGACAAAGGTAGTTTTGGATACTGTGATTTTCCTAACTGCTGTAAAGCTGTCAACAGTGTAGTCGTAAATGTAAAATATGTAGTTGTGTTCTATTTTTCCAAACCTTTTTTTTTCATGTGACTAAGTAAAGGTTGTCCGATATAAACAAATCGGTTTTCAAAGGAATTAGTAACAAAGGTTTATAGAACTGTATATTAAGAGACTCAAAGTCTCTTATGATGATGATGACACTACAATACACAGAGTTTTTTTAATTGTTGACTAATATAGTGAGAGTGTAACGTACTGTACTGTCTTTAGTATACTCTTTCCATGCGTCAGTTGTCCAAAGGGCAATGGGGGGGACGACAGACGGACCAGTTTGCTTGCTGAAGGCAGAGAATATCATATACACAAGTAAATCTGTACTTATCACAGACCCATAGAACTAAGAGCTATTTCTTGGGGACTGTGAAGAAAGATTCTTCTCCCACTAGAGAAGCAGCTGCTTGTGCTGTAAGGATCTCTTAAGCAGAAAAATATTTATTATTAATTGCATTTGTATCCCAACCTTCCTTCAGAGAGCTCAGGACAGTGTATACTGTATTATTCTCTCTCTCTCTCTCTCTCTCTCCCCCCCCCCCTGTTTTATCCTCACAACCTTGTGAGATACATTAGGCTGAGATGTAATGACCGACCCCTGGTCATTTCATGGCTGGACAAGGATTTAAATTGGCATCTCTCCTGTCCTATTCCAACACTCGAACAACTAAACCATACTGGCTCTCTCAGAAACAAATATCTTTGTTTCTGAGCGGGAGTTACAGTAGCTCCACTCATTGAAGCCTGTACCTTAAGTTGGAGAAACTGCATGATTGGGTTCACCCTGAATCTTGTTCTCTGTAGGTTAATTTCACCTATCTCCTAGCTGTATGATACAAGCTGGATCTTTTCATATGTCATCCACTTTTTGGGAATGCACTCATAGATATTGACACATTTGTCAAGGCTCTAAAACATACTTGACAAGACTCCTTGTTCTCCATAAAGTCACTGCTGATATATGGGGACCCCTGTGATGCAAGAAAAGGAAATTGGGCAAGTCCTTGTGAATGTGCAAAGCAGTTGTGTATGTGTTGGGCTACTTTGCACCATGACTATTACTCCCCTTGCACCATCATTTTGTATTAATGTCTGGGAAAAGTAACTGTATTGCTTGATGCTCCATGACTGGGTAAAGTGGTAACTCTTGTGGTAACTCCCAGTGACTGTTGCTGCATTCTCCCCTGTGTTTCTTTTTATGTTGTGAGCCCCCTTGGGTCAGGGGACCATTATCTTAATCCTTTAATACGTAAACTGTTTTGTGAACTTTTTGTTGAAAAGCAGTACATGCATATGTTATAATAAATGCAAAGATAACAAGGGTGCTGAGATACAAGATGTGAAAAACAAGTGTAATGGAAATTGCCCAGCTTCCCAGACTTGAGACAACATTGTGAAACTAGCATGGGATGACAATTGTGTTGCTTAATGTTGATTCCTCTAAAACTGAAATATTATGAATCGGACTGTTTAAGTTTAACCAAAGTCTTGCTGTTCTCTTGTTGTTGGAGAAGCCTCTCTGGCTGCTTAATATTCCAGATGCTATATATATATTAAAAAAAATACTTGAATCAAATTCCCATATAAATTCATTAGCTGGTATTGCTAGAGTCTAGCAAGTTCAGGTATTCTCACATTATATGACATTCATAACATGATCCTATGTTATTGGGACATCCTATGTTGTTGGAATCCTGTGTTATTGGGGTGTGTGGGTTGGTGAATAGCATGGTGGGGGCCTGCAAAGTAGTGCAAAAAGCTATGACAAGAGAAGATGCTTAAAGGACTTTGCCACCACTACAGTGTTGATCTTCTTTATGCCCCTGCCCTGTGCTATTTTTAGTTGGAGAAAAAAAATCCTTCACCTGAAGTTTTTTTTCCCCATTAAAAAAAAACATGAGGAAGGGCAAAATTGACCAGGAGAAAGGCAAAGTCAGAAATTCACATTTCAAGGTAGTGGAGAGATGAACCCTAAAAGTGGACATCTGTTGGTCAAAATGGGACAATTAGCAGGTCTGGTTGTATGTCAGCAGTGTCACATTGATCGCAGGGCTTCATGTGCATTCTGTGTTGGAGGCAAGTGTGGCCATCTTCAAGGTAAAGGAAGGGACCAATTTCCTGTTTGCTTTTCAAGCAATTCCTCTGACTGGAATGGGATTAATTGACTATATTTTGACAAGTAAAATTTAGTGTTTCTAGACATTTTGGGGTTCTTCATCCTATGTTTCCGGCTACTTTACTGTAAAGATGCTGTAAAAAAGTTTTGATTTTCAAATTGGGACAGGCTATAGAAAGTTGTGCTATAATTGTTTGCTCACAGAGGGCATCAAGAGACCTTCTGTCTGGGGTCAGTAAGATAGTACTCCTCAAATATGCAGTACATTTTAGGGGCAATGTCTTTGGTGTTTCTGATCCTTTCCTGAATCAAATAAATTATATGTAGATTACACTCTAGGGCAGGGGCGGGGAACCTTTCCCCCGCCAAGGGCCGTTTTAAATATTTAAAACTTGTTTGCGGGCCGGCTGTAAGGCTGCCTGCCATTTTTAATTAATTAATTAATTTTGGGGTGCCCGCCCCCCCATTGGCCTCCGGAGGCTCTGCGCTTACCGTCCAAAGTCTCCGGAGGCCAGGAGAGGGCCCCCGCACGTCCTCCTCGCTTGCCGGCTCGGCCCGTTCTGACCAGGCCCTCGTTGGCGATTTCGCACATGCATACAACACCGATGAGGGCAGGCTGCCCTCATCAGCCTTGTACGCATGTGCAAAATCGCCAATGAGGGCCTGGTCAGAACGGGCCAAGCCGGCGGCCCGGGAGGTCATGCGGAGGCTCTCTCCCGGCCTCCAGAGGCTCTGTGCGGACCTGGCGGAGCCTCCGGGGACCGGTTGGGTGGCCTCCCGGCAATCTCACCGGGGGCGGACCCGATGGCCTCACGGTCCGGAGGTTCCCCACCCTTGCTCTAGGGCATGTTTTCTGTAGATTTCAAAATGCTAAATTTATATTCAAGCCTAAATAATGTCTGAAGTCATCTACTTGAGGTACTTGATATTCAGTATCTTTAATGTGGCTAAGGGAAATTTGTGTTTCCATGTCTCCATGTTCATTAGTATCAGTACCTTATCCTGCATCAAAATCAAGTTTCTGTTAACATAATCATGAAATTGGCAAGTATTTTAATCATTTCACAACATCTGGGATATATATGGCTTTCCATCTACTACTGTATTTCTTTTCTAAACTAAATTATGTCTAGATTCATGCTGGCAGATGTACCTTTTCGTTAATTGCAAATCCCACAATACTTGATCCTGGATATCTACTAACAAACTCTGTAATAAACATTGGCGTCCACAGCGATGGTCGCATTATCACCACTGTGTTGATTTCCTAAGTGACCTGTTTGACAGGATAGAAAGTACTTGCTTAATTGCTGCTAAGATCCCTGTGGGTGGAGGTGAAGGCAACATCTGTCTTTCCTTTTTATGCCAATGGAGTTACTGTATAAGGCTTTCATGTTGTTCCAAAAGGCTTTCAAGCATATGAGATTTAGAATGTGCCATTGTGTGTGGATAAGTGTAACTGTTTTTGAAATGGTTGCTGAGTGAATATTTTTATCGCTGGGGTTGAAAGTACAGAAGCTACATGCCCTTGAAATACATGGTGAATGCCACCTTGCCAAAAGAGGACAATGAACAAATGTATACAGAAGACTACAGCATGTGATACATACACAAATCTAGGTAGAAGGAGGAGAAAAAGATTTTTCAGATTCTGCCAGCCTAATCCTATACTCACCGGCTGTCGTCGTGTGTTGTCCACTGCTGACACTGACTGCCATAAAGCAATTGGCGCCAGTTGCAAAAGGTGCTAACAGCGCTTCACTGAGCATCCTACCTGGAAGGCCTGCACCGTCGCCAGTGGATCTCCTGACACTCACTGGAGGAGGTAAGATGGCGGGGGAAGTGGAGGGGTGGCGGGAGGGTGGTGACGGGGGAGGTGTGGAAGGGGCGGGATTTGCGGCACTGACACATGCCATATATCCTATCCCCCTTCCCAGACCCAGTCCCGCAGCATGCTCAGGTCCGGGTAGACCTCCCCCCATGCCGTGAAGCCTTACCCCCCAGGTAGGGGAACAATTGTTCCCTTACTCGGAGAAGACCTCCGCAACTGCTCCTCCACCATAGTATGCAGTAGTCGCCATTTTTGCACAGCTGCATCAGTGGAGGGGGGGGGAGGATAGGATTGGGCTGTGAATGTATTGAGAGTGCAGTACATGATCTTCCTTCCTTGGAGCTAACTCCCTTAGGCAGAGTGGAAGAGTTAATGAACAATTGCTTTGTGACTGCCACTTCTTTGCAATTTAGAAGTCTAGATTGTAATTAGGATACTTTAAAAATCAAAAGAAAATATATTTTAAAAATCCACTCTTCAAAGTAGATCTTTGTAAAACACTTGTTTGTTTAAAAACCCTATGACTCTTGTACATATTTGGTAATCTTATTTTATATAAAACATTCCATGTAACTAGCATATCTGTTTATTATCGTTGTGGGGATGAAGTGACTAATACCTTTTCAGTGTATTTTTTCTCTTGTTTATGCAGTATTTACAACAGCAAGTGGTAAGTTGGTTAGTTTGGGAGCTTTGAGAGCCAGGGTTGTAAACCTGATTCCCCATGCCAAAATCTGATGCTCAAGCCACTGGTCTCAAATACTTTTTACCTACATGCAAGCTTGCCTCCCTGATTCCTTATCCCCAGTTCTGAACATCTGAAAAGGTTTATAGAGTTACATTATTGGTCCATCTAACTGAGTGCTACTATTGTGGCTTACAGCTACTCTCCAAGATCTCAATACTTGCTACCAGAGATCCTTTTAATGGGAAATGCCAGAGATTACTGTATTTTTCGCTCTATAAGACTCACTTCCCCCCCCCAAAAAAAAAATAGGGGGAAAAAGCGTGCGTCTTATGGAGCGAAGATGAAAAAAAGTAAACAAAATACTTACCGGGGCTTCAGGGAGGCCTGCGCGACCCTCCAAAAATGGCCATTTAGCGCCAAAATGAAGATCGGGGAGGCCTGCAGAGGGTCACGCAGGCCTTCCAGAAGTCCCCAGAAGCCCTGGTAAGTCAAAACCGTTTTCCCCCCGATTTTTAGCTCCATAGGATGCATGCGTCCTATGGAGCGAAAAATACGGTATATTTGGAGCTTTCTATACAGAAATCTCTGCATCACTTAAACTGTAGACCAGAGGTTTCCAACCTGTGGTACATGTACCATTGGTGGTAAGCAGACCACAGGCTGGTGGTACGCGGGCTGCTGGTGGCCAAGCCTGAAAAGTGGAAGGCGGCCAAGCCTGAAAAGCCATTCGCCAAGCCTGAAAAGTGGCACTTTGAGCTCTGCCGAGCTGGCAGAGCTCAAGCACATGGGCTGCATGCGCCTCTTACCTCACCTTTTCTGTCCTTTTCAGAGCTCCAGCCAGCTGCGAACCTGGAAGAAAGTGCCGATGACGTCATCGGCACTTTCTTCCGGTGGTATGCGGCCAGCCGAAGGTCCTTTGATGGTACGCGGGCCAAAAAGGTTGGGAAACTCTGCTCTAGACCAATCCCAAAATTGCTCAATGATGTACAAGTGCCAGGCACCAGAACTTGAATTGAGAGCCCTTCAAGTCACGTATTGGCCCCCTGTGCTACTCCACTGTGTGGAAGTATCTTGAAGGTTTGCAGGAAAACCTGCTATAATCATCCATTCTAAACATTCTGCAATCCAACAGTTTTAGGTGATAAGGAATAAATACATGCTTGTATTACATTTTTGTAAAACGATATCAGATATCCGGGTTTAAAAGCCATGTAAAAAAGTTTGAGTTTAAAACAAGTAAAAACAGGTTTAAAAACACAGACAACACAACGTTTCATCTACCAATCCGTGGACCTCTTCAGGTGAGCCACAAAGGATGAAAGATGTTACCGCAGACACTGTTCTTAATCCCTATAAAAAGGCAAAAAGGCGGGAAAGTCTGCAGCAGCTGCCAGTGTTTTTAAACCTGTTTTTATGTGTTTTAAACTCATAAACCTTTTTACATGGCCTTTAAACCCGGATATCCGATATTGTTTTACATTGTTGCCGGCCATGAAAATTTTCGAACTATTACATTTTTGTTTATTAGTTATAGATTTATACCTGACCTTTTCATCAAAATGATCCCACGGGTGGCTTACAATAATACAAAATAGCCCAGGAGCGCTTTGGTCAATGCCCCCACCTGCTTCTCCAGTCCCCCTGGGCAACTGGCAGTTGAAGCAATAGCTGGGAGATGGAGGCAAATTTCATTCTCTGGCTGATGGTGCAGGCCAGGCTGATGTTCCCCTATTGCGTTCATTTTTATAAATGAAAACCTTCACTAGTCTTTGTGTAAAGCACAGAGGATTAAAAAAAATTATTAAAATATCAGTGGAATACATACATTGAACATAAGAAATGATTTGCCAGGATAACAGCTTATGTACACAGTTACAACAATAAAGGGGATGCATCTCCACTACTGGAATCTGGATTGGGCAACAGAAATGATCAAACCACCCTTCCAAAACCTAACCCTTGCAAGTCCTTCCAAAAAGTCTGATGAGACCCAGCTGGCTGCAAAATATCTGAATTTGTAGCATAGAGGATTTTTCAGTCTTGTGATACTTAAATCCCCCATGCTCCCCTCTGGAAAGATCCCATCTGTTTCCCTTATGGGAAGTCCCATTGTCAGGTTCAATAGGGAAAAGACTTCAGTATGATTCTTTGAGGTTGTTGCCGTTACAGAAAGACCACAAGACCAGACAGGCCGACAATCATTTGTGGATTGTCCATCTCCTCCTCGTTTTAACCCTTCTGTCTGGTGCCAATTGAACTCAGCCTAAATTTTGTCATAGTCATCCTGGACCATGGGCCACTATCTTTAGGCTTTGGGGGATTCTTCACACAGCTAGATGGGGGGGCTTTCAAAGGCAGTGTCTGATGGGTTTTGCCTTTGTGGTGGCAGCAGAGAGTACTGCTAAGTAGCTAGAAAGCAATGCGCAGAGATACAGAGCAAACAACTGTTCCCATTGTGTTGCAAATTGCATTCAACAGAAAACACACACATACACAGCAACTCCAGAAGAGAGAATTTCCTTTTACAGTAAATGCAGCAAGGCAGGAAAGTTTGATCCCAGAGCAACATGGAGACCCACGAAAAAGCTAAGTACACACCCATGAGAACAATGGCTCCAACGAGATCGCAGATAACGAGAGCAGATCACGGATACGCAGAGGTGGGTGGCAATTCTGCCCCTTGCAGATAGCAAATTCGCATATAAAGAGAACTGACATATAGGAATGTATATTCCTATATATTTGGAAGAAGCTTGAATAGAAGAATCTCATACCATTTTAACTGGTGCATTCATTTAATTTTATTTATATCCTTCCTTTCCAGTACTGGTCCCCAAGGTGACTGCACAAATAATTCAAAAGACAAGAAAACAAAAGCAAATAGCAAAGAATAAAACAGCAAATAAATCATGAATGAAAACCATCACAAATTATTTGCTGCCAAAACTTGGGTGAATAACATTTGTAATTGATGTCCAAATTATAAAATGTAGATACCTAAGGAATGGGCCCAGGGAGGGCGTTCCATAATCTGTATGATAGCACAGAAGAGCCCCTGTCCTTGAAGCCACCCATTTCACCTGTGAAGGTGGAGCCTCTAGAGCAGGACCTTAACTTACGGTAAGATCTTAACTTGCAGGCAGCTTCATATTGGAGAAAATGGTCCTTTAGGTACCTTGGTCCCAGACCATATAGGGCTTTAAAGTAAAAACTAACCAGCACTATTGTGCCTTGGAGCAAGCTGGTAGCTAGTGCAGATCTTTAAGCATTGTACATCATAGAAATGCAGTAGTAAAAATAAATCAAAACGACAATTGCTCCTTGTCTTCCATTGATGTCAATGGTATTTGGTTGAAGATCTTTTAGTGCACTTCATATTAACTAAGTGATTACATTCAATTATATGCATCATAACTGATTTTCTCATCTAGACAACAATCTTCAGCAATATTGAAGCATAATTATAAAACCTCTCAATGTTAGAATTTACTTCCCTTCCCACTTTAAAAAAAGTGTAAAAAGAAAATCAACCACACAGCATATGAAAACATAATTTCATCTATTAGAACCATACATATATACATATTTATCAGTATACTTTTGTTCGTATGCAATGAAATCCTAAATGGATTCATACATTTGAAGAAATTGTTGTGCTTCAGATCTTCAGTTCTTTGTGTGTAATAATTTCTTTCTCTTTGCCATTCTCTCTAAATGTAGTTCGACGGTTGTCTTAATTAAAAAAATAAGGTTGTCCAATAAAGGTGCAAGAAATTGTTTACAAATAATACTGTCACATTATACATAAATACCTTTCCTATAAAGTCATTGTATTGTTGGCCACTTTGAAGAAAATAGAAGTGCATAGACATATAATATGCAAACAGACATATGTTGTCTTTCATCTTTTAAAATTCCTCTCAGAAAAAACTAAACTTCACCTAGGTCAGAATTTCAGGTATACTAGAATTCTCTTTGGGGAAAATGGCCAATGTCACCTTTTTCCTTGGTATTCCAAAAGGAGGGACTTGAGTAGTTCTGGCACGGTGGATCAAGTGTGCTGCAGAGTAGTAGCAGAGGCTGTGATTGTTAGGCTCAATGTTGGAAGGAGCTCTCTAACTCAAGTTTAGGAACTTGCAATCTAGATACAGAAGCCATGAGTCTGGAAGAGCACTCAGGTTCTTAACCTTCATGGTACTCTACCAGATCAGTCCAAGTTGCTGACCTTTTCTCCCCTTGCCTAATCCTCACCCTCGCAAGAGGATGCATGGAAATGCCTACCTACAGTGCCGAAATCTCAACCCATCCTGTGGGATCTGTTCTACAGATTAAACCTGCTTTTACCATATTCTGCCACGGTAACTGTCTCTGCCACGGTAACTGGCTTTGTCTTGTTGGCTATTATGGTCATCCAGGATTCAAGCTGATCTCTAACAAATAATGCATTCCAATTTCCAAGTTACATCTGCTGGACAGGAATAGGGTTACTCCCAAATCCCCCTGAGCTGACAGACCCAAAGATACGCTGATGTGGAAGCCTCCTTATGCCATCCAATGCTACCACCATTTTCCCCCGGCAGAAGGTTCGTTGGTAGAAGGCAGCAGAAGGCTGCTGCTGCCATTTTCTGTTCTGGCACTGTCTGTGTTTGAATTCAGATCTTTTTCTAAGAGGAGGCTTGATGATAGTGGGAGGTTTTAATGGCTGCCTGCCTATCCATTGGGCCATGGAGGCGTCTGAGAAGAAGGCACCGTGGATTTTTCCTGACATCTCTGCTTGGGCATTGTGCATGGCAGGGGTTGTGGACTTGGTAGGGTGACACAAAGGCATTTATGTCATTGTCGTATCTTGATTGGTGCCTTCCATGCAGTGCTAATGTGAGAGCATTATTGGTGTCCGATGCTGCAGTAGGTGTGTAGCAGCATAATTGCCTGGGATGCTGTAGGAGTGTCTGTTGCTATTCCCCCTCTCATTACTGTAGCTATTCTTGTACTGCCACGTTTGCTGATAGGAATGCATCGGATCTGAACTGCATTGTGTTGAATTAGCCCTAATCTAATGGGCCATTGGCATAGGATTGCCCTATGAGTTTCCTCTGTCACCATAAAAAAAATCCTCTATTTCTGGGCTGCTACTTCATCTGTTGAGTATAGACAGCATTCTCTGTTAGAAAATATTGTGTTCATTAGTATTAGAGACTATTCTGGTGAGTTTGAGCTATAAAAATACTGAGTATAAAAATACTAAAGCTGTTAATAGACAGATTTAAAAGTGGGATTTTTGTTCTGGCACAGTTCACGGTAAAGAAAGCTGATAGGCTTATCTTCCAGTAGCAAGGAACGATTTATCATCTACAATGTGTGCTGCCTGTTATTTATATAGAAAGAATTTCTTTCAGATGGTGCTGGCAGAACAAGCCAACCAGTTGCCCTGCAGTATTAGCAGTGTGGGCTTATTGACTTTTGATAGTCCTCTTGAGATCTTTCTGGACTTCAAAGAGGGAGCAATAAAACTAAGGGACATGGAAACTCTGTTTCCTGTTCAGCTCTGTACATCTCATTGTGGCATGTGAATGGCACTCTGCAGCATTTCCCAACCTTCGGAGGCCCGCGTGCCACCTACGTGGGTCTCCGGCCAGCCACATACCACTGGAAGAAAGTGCCAATGACTTAATCGGCACTTTCTTCTGGGTTCGTGGCCTGCCGGAGCTCCGAAAAGGGCAGAAAAGCAAAGTTAATACGCAGGGAAGGGTGGGAGGGCCATCCCCAGCACTTGCAGCCCGCATGTGCAAGCTCTGCCAGCTTGGCAGAGCTCGAAGCACCGCTTTTCGGGCTCAGATCTGGCCACCATCTTATACGTCAGGCTGAAATATTATTTGCTATTAAAAATGTAAATTATTGTTTGCATATTTAGAATTCAGCAGGAAAAATGCATCAGTGTGCTTTTAAAAGAATTGCTTTCTCCTCTTAAGGAACACATATTTAAAAATAAAATATAGCAGAGTTATTTTAATTCAATATTGCACTCGAATACAGGGAAAAGTGCTAATATTAGGGAACTATTTCTTTTTTACTCTAGTCCAATATCAACATATAAAAAGTATTAATTCATGGCAGAAAGACTTTGGGTCTTATCATCATTTTAACCTTTTTAAAAGGTTTTCTATAACCATTTGGAATATCTTCAGAAATCCCAGGCCATGTGCCCCAGAATATCCCATTGCGAACACCTTTGTATTTTTTGTGATAGTATTTGCCATTTAGGTTGGCAGCCAAACATGCATCAAACCACCACCCAGAGCTGTAGTATGCGCCACAGTTTCCTGATGGATACCTGTCATTATCCCTGTCGGGAGTGGTAAAGAACTTTTGATCATGGTTGTAAAATTTGTTGAAGTGCAGGGCATCCCCAGCCGTGCCACTGTAGCTGCTAACACTTAGGCGATATTTGAGGAGTTCATTAGCCACATAGAAGTGTTCATATTTTGCATATTCTCGGACGCCATTGAAATCTTCAAGTTCAATCCTTAGTTGCATATCTTTGCTTTTGCTCAGAAGGTGAATTTTGTCGTTCCCCAGCCAGAACTCTCTGCTGAGGTTTCCAAACCCATTCTTATATTCATTCCATGTTCTGTTGAAGTTAGTGCTGCCATCCTGACGCATCTGGATCACTGTCCAACCACCTCCCATAGATTCCATGTCACAGTACGCATCAAAGCTATCATTTCTTACATCAGGAGTAATTCTGTAGATTCCATTGCGTCTTTCGCCAATTGCAAAATAATCAGCACAGTCTCCATGCAGAAGCTGTATAACTGGACAGAAGGAGGGGAGATGGCAATGTTACCTACGGTATATATTTGATTCGTAGTTTATTTTGACTTGCCTAGAATTAACAACATAATACAAAACGAAGCAACCTGAATTCATAATGGTGTTTGTATTTTCATGTCATCATGAGCCAGGATGGTGTAGTGGTTTGGGAGTCAGACTTAGACCTGGAAGATCCAGGTTCAAATCCCCGCTCAGCCACGAAGCTTCCTGGGTGACCTTGGGCCAGTCACTATCTCTCAGCCCCACCTACCTCACAGGGTTGTTGTGAGGACAAAAAGGAGGGGAGGAAATATGTACACCACTCTGAGCTCCTTGGAGGAAGGGCGGTATAAAAATGTGAAAAAAATAAATAAATCTTGCTTCATAGCACCAATAAGATGGATGTTCGATGTCTTGTTTTTATGTGTACTGTATGTGTATAAAGAGGAAAGGTCCAATCCTAACTCCCCCAGCGCCGATGCACCTGTGCCAATGGGGCATGTGCTGCAACCTGTGGTGGTGGTGGGGGTAGTCACAGAGGCCTCCTCAAGGTAAGGAAACGTTCATTCCCTTACCGTGGGATAAGCCTCAGTTTCCCCAATGAGTCCTCGGATCTACGCCAGCTATTTTGCTGGCATAAGTCCAAGGAGTGTAAGGGAGAAAGAACAGGGATAGGATCCTGGTGCATGCTGGTGCCACCTGGAATCATCCCCTCCCTCCTCTGTTCCACCTCCTGACCTGCCCCCTCCCTGCCTAGAAACAAGGGTTGGCCTGGCCAGGTGGGCCCTCTGATGGAAGTGAGCCCTCATCCAACGCCCGAGCTGGACATTGACTCTCGAGAGCCTGTACAATTCCAAATCTGCTTTCCAGAGACATTCCTGCTCCCTACTGTAGCTAAGCTTAAGTACGTATAACTGAAAGGATCGCATCTCCCTCTCGCACAACACCAGAACCAGGGGACACGCACTAAAATTGAGTGGAGGGAGAGTTAGAACAGACAAAAGAAAATATTTCTTTACCCAGCGTGTAATTCATCTGTGGAACTCCTTGCCACAGGATGTGGTGATGGCACCTGGCCTAGATGCCTTTAAAAGGGGTTTGGACAAATTCATGGAGGAAAAGACCATCACAGGTTACAAGCCATAAGCAACCTCCTGGTTTTTTAGAAGTGGGTTTTCTCTGTGCCAGGTGCAAGGGAGTGGCGACTGGACACAGGTATCTTGTTGTCTCGTGTGCTCCCTGAGGCATCTGGTGGGGCCACTGTGTGACACAGGAAGCTGGACTAGATGGGCTTTTGGCCTGATCCAGCAGGGCTCTTCTTATGTTCTTATGTTCTTATACGCTTCCCTGGTTTATTCCTTCCCTTCCTCTGCCTCTGGTTATTATGTTACTTGTCAGTTTGACATACTGTAGAATCTCCACTTGACATTTGTTACCCTTTGCAATCAACTTTAATCACTGTCCTTGTACGGAAAGCAGGAACAATCCATTTTCAACAAGATTGGCATGACCACAGTTATTGTTGCCTATTGTTTTTGTAGAAATAGAGAACATCAGTATTTTTCCTAGTTGCAAATTATTAGGTACCACTGACATTATGACACTCAGAAAGGTGCAGTGTCAAAGAGTGACATGGTTTCCTGTTAAAATGGTATTGCATAATCACTGGGGTTTGAAGTGGAAATGGGTTGTTTGGACGGTATGAGAGACAGGAACATGCAATTTATTTCTCTCAGCAGCTAATTTTGCATAAAAATATTTCTTCCAGGTGTTTCCTGAAGATTATAAACCCATGTTATCTCCTTAGCCAGCAATAATTCATATCTTACAGAGTGAGGAAATGAATTGTCCTTGAGTTATATTGTGGGGAGGGGCCATAGCTCAGCGGTAGAATACCTGCCTTGCAGGCAGAAAGCCCCAGGTTCAATCCCTGGCATCTTCAGGATGGACAGGAAAGGCCCCAGGCTGATATTCTAGAGAGCTACTGCCCAGTCATTGTAGACAATACTAAAGTAGATGGACAAATGACCTTTTGCTCATATAGTGAATTTCGTGGTTAACTAAATTTGTTCTTAAGCTTTGGTTGTCATTGAGATTCTTTGGTGGGGGAAGCAAGGCAGACCTGCAGTGCATTATTACAAGGGCCCCAGCTTTAGGGAGGGGTATATATGTCTTGGAGTTAATGGAATCAAGCATTGGTGTAGCTTTTCATAAATAAGGAGAGGGCTTGTAGGGTGTGTGTGTGCGCGCGTGCGCGCGCACAGATCCTCTCAAGAGCCCTGATTATTGCGCCCCAAAAGTACGATAGTTGATATTTAATATGCTATTCTAATACATCTCATTAATAATTTAGCTATAGCAATTCATCTAATTACCGTATTGTCCCGAGTATAAGACGCACCTGATTATAAGACGCACCCTTAAAGTTTGGTGCTGTTAAAAAAATGTAATTAAATCACTGGCATTAAATTGCAACAGCCTGACGCACCCCTAGTTTAAAAACTTAAATTAGGAGAAAAAAGTGAGTCTTATACTCAGACCAATACGGTAATTCATCTTATTATTTTCCAGAACAACGCTATTTAACTAGATCAGTGTTTCTCAAACTGTGGGTCGGGACCCACTTGGTGGGTTGCAACCTGATTCCTGGTGGGTCCCAGGTGATGGAAAGATCAGATAAGTAATTGCCATAAGCCCTGAGACTGTTCAAAAATCAGATCAGCAACTGCAATGTTTGCACACGGCTCCCTGGTCGCGTCCAGCGCCTGGGAGCCTCGCATCTTGGAGCTGCTGACGAAGATTGGAGGTGCTACAGCAACACGGTAAGCGGCCAAGCACCGTTAAAATTTATTGTTAAAGCAAGACATTTATTACCCTATTTTTCTCTCCAAAATACACGTGCGTCTAATGGTCCGGTGCGTGTTATGGAGCGAAAAATACGGTGGCTGGGAGGAATGATATTACTTAGCATTTATACAGTATGCAAAGCACTTCACATACATTATCTTGATGTTGTCATTACATCAACCCTGTATGCTAGGTAGGTATTGTTCTTATTTTGCTGCTGGAGTGCTGATACAAAAAGAGGAAGTGGCTTGCCTAAGGCCACCTAGTGAGTTAATGGGTAGAGGTGAGTTTCGTTCAATACAACTAACTAAAGCACACTACACCAGTGTAAGCACATTCATATGAAATTCTTATTCCTAGGCTTACTTGTGATAGTAGAGAGGTATGCCAACATTTTGTTACCATTCCAGGTTTTCCTACTCATCTTCAGTGCTCTCAGAATAAACATTTCTGGTTTTGAGTAATTTGTTTCTTACATCCCAATCCTGTCTACAATTAGACTGGTGGAGCAATTGCTCCACTGCTCTAAGGTGTTGCAAACATGCCAGAAAGCACACTTGCGGCACCTGATAAGTAAGCGGCACTGGTGGCGATGCTTGCGATGCTCTGTCGGAGCCACAGAACAGCGGAGCGCCATGGTGGATAGGTAAGTCCCCATGGTGCAGTGATGGGGTGTTCCGGGGGGCAGATTGGCCAGGATGGGGGAGGGATCGGCGGCGACTCACTTTGCCAAATCCTATCCCCCTTCCTGTGCCTGGCCAGCATTATTCGACCGGCTCGAATGTGCGCCAGCAAAATAGCTGGCACACATTCGAGTAGACCCATTGGAGCGGCTGGGGCACTACTTGGGGTAAGGGGACGAATGCCGACGCAGGCCCAATCCTGCGTAGGATACAGTGGGTGCCTTATTTGTGCCACTGTTTATTTGTGGTGCCTTATTTGTGGGCACCTTATTTGTGCCGCTGCTAGACAGGATTGGACTGTTAATCTGTACTTAAGTGAACAGGGCTATTTCCCTGTATTGTAATAATCAGAAAAGTCCAATGTATTTGAGAGTTGCTTGTTCATTGTGATCTATTTGGAATAAATAATTTTGTAGTTACTACTTGAAAAAGTTTATAGCCAGACATAAAAGTCCAAAACTAAAAACACTTTATCTCTAACAAAATCCATCACCTTCACATTTAATTTTTGTTACTGTGGCAAGACAATCTTGTTTTAACTACAGTCCCTAAGAGTACAAGGTTTGAGGGAAAATAATAAGCCAAATAATCTTTCATTCTACTTTGTTTATATATGGAATCCTGCCAAGATTCCACTCTCAGAATATCACGAGCCGTCCATTTGGGATGTATTAATGCTGCTTAGGTTCACACATATGCAGCTGTAAAACATAATCCTTTGTGTCATCTGTCTGTAAGTCTACACCTTCCTCTGGATTCCCAAATGTAAACGGCATGACAAGTTATTCATTAGCATTTTTTATTTGCACATCGTGGCATTTTAAAGAGACTTACAAAGTCATTTTAAAGTTTTAATTACATTTTAGCTCGTTTTGTTTTTATGACTTGAATCCCAGTGAAGATGGTTCGTTCATGGTACAGCATGACAAGTTATTCATTAGCATTTTCTAGAATATTTCAAAATACGATTTCAAGGAAGGGTTCTGGGTTTCTTTTCTAGTTTCTTTGTTTATGTGGCTGTGAGCTTCAAATCCTATTGACTAAATCAAATCAAAACTGAGGCAGTTAATTGTCCTGGAGAGGAGTAAGTAATTTGGCACACAGTGACAAATTGTTAATGAAATGTAGTTCAGATGTGCAACTCCAGTCTAAATGGTTTGTGGAATTTAGCCAAAAATACTTGCTATCTCTTATAACCATCTCTCTGTCATCCCAGTACAAGACACCCATTTCCTTGCTTTCTTTTTTTAACAAAATAATAAGTGTAGGTATCATTATGAATACAGGTATGAATATCACTTACAGTCCAATCCTATCCAATTTTCCAGCAGTGGTGCAGCCATGCCAATGGGGTGCGCCCTGCATCCTGTGGTGGGGGGAGGCAGTCATGGAGGGCTGCACTGATGCTGGAACGTTGGATAGGATTAGGCCCTTAATCAGTATAATCCTCACTATATCCATGTGTGAAAACTGAGTAGGTCTTGACGTTCTGCCTTTTCTGTACTTTGGTACAAAGTGCAAATCCTAAAAGATAATGACTTCAATCCAGCACTAGGGATCAACCAGTTGGTGTGTTACAAGTGTAAGCTCAGACAGGGATGTTCTTCTCCGTGTGTATCAAAAGATGCATCCTGCCAATCCAATGGAGCCCAGATGAACATTGCAGTGCAGACCTACCCACCAGCCCAAAGGCTGCCTTCGCGTAACTTCCTTACTGCATCACAGCAGAAAGGATGTCTCTAATTCATGATAACAAGTGGACATTTAAAATATGTTGTTTCTTACAGGTTTAAGTTCATCTACTGAGCACAAATAAGTAATCTTATTTGTAATCCATCACCTTCTGTGATGTAATCTGTGGCTCTATTAATCTACCCTTCCCTATGTGTTGCTACAGATGCCTATGAAAATAGGGACTGTATCAGGAGTGAGGGGCACTCAAAATCTTTTTGTATCGATAGCATCGATTGTAAAAGCTGGGTTGGGCTGGCTTCTCTTTAATTAATCCAACCTATTCACCTCCCTCTCAAGTGAGCTAACAAAGTGATTTTAGTCAAAAGGATGATATTGTGTTTTACTATCAGTCTGCTGAAACTTATGTACTGATTATCCCATCTCCAAAGATTCCCTTGTTCCAAAGTATGTAGATAGATTTGACTCCTAGCATAATACTGTACTTTTGTGGGGGGGGGGGGGGGGGAATGACAGAAAACGTGTTTGTGCTGTATTTAACCTGATTCACTTAACACTTAGTGCTGTTCTAATACTTTCAGTAAATGCATCACTAGTAAAATGTTCAAAGCTGACTTACCTGCGCCTGATTGTACTGCTGGGCATTTTGAAAAGCATTTATCATCCAAATGGTTCACAGCAAATGTCAGGTTGGCAACTTTGCGGTCAACATAGCTCTCCACGTTGTTCATGTTGATGAGGTTGAGATGCTCCAACTGACCCTGTAAAGAATGAATCTGGTTCTTTGCATTCTTCAGGCTAACTGACAGCCGAGAAACCTTAGTTTGCAGTTCTTGTACTCTGTTGTCTTGTGCTTTGCTGGCGTCTGTCGGAGCACCTGTGTCGGGTGTCAGGAATTCATTGCCGTCTTGGTTGCCATCTGCCTGTGGCCTGCAGTCTTGGCAGGACTTCTTCAACTTGTTTACAACTTCCTTCAGGTTCTGCACTTCTTTGAGAGTCTTCTCAATCAGTCGAAACTGTTTGGGGAGCTGTAGGGTCATTGGAGGCAGGTTGATCTGATAGGGGCATTCTTCTCCTTCATCACATTTCCCACTGGTTTTTAATTTTATGGGACAAGCATCGACACCTTTTTCTTCTTTGCCTCCCTCTGTGCTGTCGTCTGTCACAGCGGAGCCATTTGTAAAAAGCAGCAGAGCCATCTCGAGCAAAACCAAGCGAAGAAACTTCATTGTTGCTGAGCAGCCAGCTCTTTGAGGAAGCATGCACAGCTTCGGCAAGTTTAATAAAGGGCAGCTAGCTGCTGCTGTTGCTGCTGCCGCCGCCCGTGAGTAATCAGACTGACTCCCTGCACGGTTTCTAGAAAAGGGTGGGAGTGATGTTGCATCACAACAAACTGCAGTGCTATTCATAGCAGAGAGAAGTGAAGTAGGTACAGTAGTTCCGGGGAATGTACCCAATGTGGTTGATAAGGAAATGTTACTTATTGTTAAACAATATCTTCTGCACCAGCCTACATCAGCAAAAGTTACAGATATTCAGTACATATGCCCAATGACACGACTTTTAAAAAATAAATCTGAGTTCCCTGAAGTGTGCATTTAAATTTAAAAGCAAAACTGCAAAATCCTGGTGCTTAGGGTTTTTAGCACCATCAAGTTAATATGTAAGCAGAAACTAGGATGGATAGACTTGTGGTTGGAATTGTGCTCTGTGGAACTCTGGGGTTGAAAGTTTATCTGAAGTTCTTAAGTATAAAGATGAGTAATGGCAGACAGGCAGAACTTGTCCCCTACTGCTGTTTAATGCCACTTTCAGCCACAAGTGTGTGTTTGGTGTGTTCCAGTGCGTACCCTCAGTCTATCAGAGAACAGGCAAGCTCAAACGCATAGCCAACACCCTGCATGAACTGAACATACACTGTAGAACCTTCCTGTGGTGGTCCTCCCTGTGGGGGGGGGGACCCAATGTCATAGGTGATCCAAAAGGCCCCCTGACCTCTTACAAAGATATTCAGACATTTGATGCTTTTAAGTGCTTTGTTTATTTGCAAGGTATACCAGCCGGCTGTGTTTCCTTCTGATTCTCCCCTCCCCCCTGATAAATGCTTTTCGTAGCTACCCAGAGTGCTGCTGGTATCAAAGTTTGTCTCCTCCTGCTCCTAACCTCAGTGGCCACCCTTTAGTAGATGGGCACCTTTGTCCCCTGTGGGATGGAAGTTGATGGCAGAGGTGGCAGAGGGCCCAGCCTACCTGCTACTATAGCTCAGCCCCAGGAGGTGGACCCTTTAGGGACACCTGCCTGGGACTTTCCTGTCCCCTGCCCTTCTCCTGACTTTGGCCCTGGGCCTCTTCTTCCTGCTTGTGCTCGCTCTCTCTCTCTCCCTCTCTCTCCCTCTCTCTCTCTCTCTCTCTTCTGCCTTCCCATGCCCACTGATTCAAGGTCCTCTTCATGGGCTAGTGCCAATCTGGTGACCATCACCACTCCCCACACCTTTAGCTTCTTCCAGGGAGGCTAGATTGTTCCACAATCTGATGGTGCTGCCAAATGATGCCATAATGGGGTCTCTCAAGCCAGTGACTCTCTCTGTCAGCAGCAGTGCTAGAATGTGGGACAGGTGAGTTGGGCTCATGCTTTCCCAGAATCCTTTGCAATGAACAGTAATTTTATGGCAAATGTGCAAATGTTTCTCAATAGATAAATGCGTGTGAAATGGTTCTCTGAATGTAGCGATGTCTGAGGCTGTCACACTAGTTTGACCTTCTTCTAAAGGAGCAGTTGGAATCGGGGATATACTGTACAGCAAGGTGGCCAAGTTTGCAGATGGCACTACACTTTTCCAGATGGTGAAATCTAGAATGGACTGTGAAGAGCTCCAGAAGGATCTCTGTAAATTGAGGGATTGGGTGGCAAAATGGAAGATGTGCTTCAGTGTAAAGTGATGCACATTGGGGCAAGAAATCATAATTTCATATATACGCTGATGGGTTCTGAGCTGTCTGTGACAGGTCAGGAGAAAGATCTTGGGGGTGCTGATGGACATCTCAATGAAAGTGTCAACACAGTATGCAACAGGTGTGAAGAAGGCCAATTCCATGCTCAGGACAATTAAAAAAGATATTGAGGATAAAACTGCCAATATTATGCCATTGTACAAATCAATGGTAAAGCCACATCTGGAATATTGTGTCCTATTTTTGGTTGCCACATCTCAAAAACAATATAGTGGGACTGGAAAAGGTGCAGCAGAGAGTGACCAAAGTGGGGCATCTCCCTTATGAAGAAAGACTACAACGTTTGGGGTTTCAGTCTAGAAAGAATATGCCTGAGGGGGGATGTGATGGTCAGCCCAATCCTATCCAGTGCTGATGCAGCGGGGCCGTGCTGCCCACACTGTATCCAGCGCTGGCTAAGAGCAGGCTGGAGGTCTCCTCGGGGTGAGGGGACATTTCCCTCTTATCCCGGGTAAACACCAAGCCTACACAAGGGGCTACTTGGATCTGCACCAGCTCAATCGCTGGCACAGAACCAAGCAGCCCCATGCAAGAAAAAAGGAGGATAGGATTCGGGGTGCGCCAGAGCTGCCGATCCTGCCCCCTTCCAGGCCTGATCTGCCCACCCCATCACACTACTCAGAGTGACCTTACCTGCTCCTGCGCATTATGCTCCTGGATGCAGCGCTAGTGGGATGGCACAGGCCTTCCCACTGGTGCTGTTTGCTCTCCAGGTGTCATCAATGTGCTTTATAGCATGTTTGTGACACCCTACGCTGGCGCAGCAGCCACTGCAGCAGTGTAGCTCGTCAGTAGGATTGTGCCGTGAGATGTATAAAATTATGCATGGGGTGGATAGAGGGAAGTTCTTTTCCCTCTCGCACGACACCAGAACCAAGGGGACATCCACTAAATTTGACTGGCAAGACTGAGTCGGAACAAACAAAAGGAAATAGTTCTTTACCCAGCCCATAATTAATCTGTGGAACTCCTTGCCACAGGATGTGGTGGCCTAGATGCCTTTAAGAGGGGATTGGACAGATTTATGGAGGAAATATCCATCACAGGTTACAAGTCATTATGACTGTGTGCAACCTCCAGATTTGAGAGGTATCCTATCTTTGAATGCCGGATGCACGGGAGGATACAGGATACAGATATCTTGTTGTCTTGAGTGCTCTCAGAGGCATCTGGTGGGCCACTGTGAGATACAGGAAGCTGGACTATGATGGACCCTTGGCCTGATCCAGTAGGACTCTGGATTTAATGATAGGCTCACTTAGAAGTACATGAAATTGATTTCAACAGAACCCACTTTCAACAAATACCTTCAGGACTGAAACTGAAGAACCACTCACACATTATAGTGTTAGAACTGAACCATTCTGTATACTTGCAAGACTGTAACTTTTGATCTATTTGTTTCAGAGGCAAATGTTCTCCCTTGCATTTACTTTCGGCAACTTACTACTTCAGACCAACCACTTCTCAAAATGGTGTTTGTCCCAGTATCTTATTATAGCCTGCCCTGTTCACAAAGAGGAAATAATCTCTTAATCTTTGACAATGGAAAAGTTATAGGTTTCTTCATGAATACCCAGAAGTGGGAGTTGTCTCTGAGTTCTTCTTGTTGTCTTTGGTTAAGGATCGCCTTCCTTCAGCATTCCTTTCCTTAGATGTACTTGACCTAAGGAAGGGTGGAAGCAGTTCGCCATCTTGGGTCCCTAGATTTATTGCCCGCTCAGTCATAAATAGCAAAAGTTAAGTTACTAACTTGAACAGTACAGAAGGAACTGCCGTGAATTGTCTCCTTATGGGCTGGGATTTTGGGATAGTTTGGATTCTCTGTAAGAAAATATTCCCGGAAATATTTTCTTAGCTAAATATTTGTTTAGTTTGCCAAATCTTTGCTGGTTTTAAATTAGTTTAAATTTTTGCAGAAATTTTTTAAAGAATAGATGAACAATGAAATAATGAACAAGGTAAGACAGAATCATGTGATTGGTAAAAGTTGAGAATAGTCTGATCTCCTGATATCTGGTTCTTTTGTTTGTATTATTGAGAAGGATTCTTCAGTCATAAAACTGTTGCTGAATCAGTAAAAATAGTACAGTATTGCATGTTTTGTGCAATAGAGGCTTTGCAGTTCATACATCACATTGGCCATGTCATAACAGAGAAGTATTGGGCCTTTTTTGATTTCTACAGGCTGCAACCCTAGCCACATTTACCTGGGACTAAGCTCCATTGACTATATTGGATCTTACTTCTGAGTAGACATGCATTGGGCTCGCATGCATTGGGCAAGATTGGGCTCACAATTGATTTTCTGCCAGTAATTTTAGTACTGCCTTTGAGTCTGTCATTAGCTATGTGTTCCACACTTTCTAAAACATAACATTCTTACTTTTCAGCAGTCCCAGTTTTAACAGGTAAGCCAAATTTTTCAGAGCCCTGTTCTAAGGAAAACTCCACCTTGAAGAAGTTGCCACATTTGTTTCTTTCTTATGTACTTATACACTGAGGCAAAAGTTCTGGCATTATGCATTGTAATGATGCCATCTATTAAATGTTGATGCAAAACAATATTTCCTGTTTGTTACTATAAAATTCTCATTGCACCAAACACAGAAATGGGCATAAAAACGCGTTAAAAAGCAAATGCTGTTTTTTCCCCTTCTGAATTTCCTCCCACAAGCTTTAGTGCTAAACGTAAATTAAATGCTTTTACTGTTTTTCAGTTCTCTCAGCCTCACTCAGCCCACTGAGATCAGGAAAAAATGAAGACTTAGTGTGAAATCCATGAAAAGAAAGCTTAGAATAGATTTTAGGAATAAAGCTTAATCAATACTTTCTAATAAATCTGTCACCTAATTACCTCAACCACCTGTGGTAAAAAGGTAAAGGTGACCCCTGACAATTGAGTTCAGTCGTGTCTGACTCTAGGGTGTAGTGCTCATCCCCATTTCAAAGCCGAAGAGCCAGCGTTGTCCGAAGATGCCTCCGTGTAGCATGCAGCTGGAACACGGAGCACTGTTTACCTTCCCGCAAGCGGTACCTATTTATCTACTCGCATTAACATGCTTTGGAACTGCTAGGTTGGCAGGAGCTGGCCTAGCAACGAGAGCACACCCGGTCGCAGATTCGAACTGCCGACCTTTCGATCGACAGCTCATGGTTCATCGGTTTAACCCAGTGGTACTCATGTGTAATGCGTGGTCCTGGATACTTCCCCTTCCCCATCCATGTCAAAAATGCACCCAGCCACAACAATAGAGCTTGGACAGCCATTGCAGTGGGGATGTGTATTCTCATCAGCAACATGTACAGAATGTTTTCATGCAAAGAGCTCACTCTCCAAAGATTAGTTTTCATTTCACATCAGTTCTATACTATTTACAATCCGACTTATAGAGGTGTGCAAAAAATAGTTGAGGAAGTCTGTGGTGGCAACCCTGTTTTTCAGTTGCATTTCAGTGGCGTGAATGCAAAAACAGAACTTTGTAAAGGAACTTGTTTTTTGGCTCAGTATTTTCGAAGATGAAAATGCAGTGGGTCATATTCACAGTAAGGTCACAGCATTGCTGGTAAGCTGGCATAGATTTGGGAGACTGGCTGGTGACTGATGTCCCTGGTGTGTCCTGTTGCAATGCATGTTGTTCAAAATGTTCATATTGCAGAGCTTTCCATTACTAACTAAAGGGCACATTCTTTAGTTCTTGTGCAAGCATGAATTGATGATCATTGTAAGGATTCCTTATGACAGTGATTCTCGTTGCCTTGCGATGCATCCTGGCACCGGTTATCTGTGAGTCTTGTAAGCAGAGGGGAGTTGAGTCATCTTTTCTGATGGCAACCACCAAGGTGTGAAGGCCAGAGGTCCTAAAGTGTCAAGTGGGACAGATGTCAGATCACCTGAGGGTGCCTACATGCCTGGAAGACTGTATGCAGTGGAATTAGGGTTTTATTTTATTTTTTTGTTATTGGGCTATCAAATTATAAATTGGACGCTTGAGAGTCCGACTGTGCCTGCTCCTGGCCACAGTGGCAGGAGGACTCTGTGCCCGACTGACCAGTGACATCCCTCCATGGCTGGAACTTAGAGCAGAACCATGAAGTACAGTATGTTAACTTAGCTAGGATTTTTTATATATATTATTTCTTGTTGCCTTAAAAAGCTTGTACTCTTGACTCACTTCCCTGTGACTTTCCCCTTTTGAGGGGCCTCCTTACTTACCAATGTCCAGGACAGCTTTAAGCAATAAATATTCCTTTTTTTAATGATATGTCCTGTGTGTACACTTGCTTGATTTTGGGGAAAGATGTGCTTACCTAAATCCACCTTTAGCTGCACTCCTGAGCTTTTCCCAAGACACCAAAGAGGAGGTGTTTCCTTCTGCCCCTTAGGAGGAAAATCAAATTGGCACAGTACCTTCAGAATGGCCGTGGATAGCTTCAGAGTGGCCGTGGGTGGCTTCAGAATGGCCACAAATAGCTCTTCTACCACTAGTGTATTTTCGCACCACCGGTAACAAATGGATTGTAAAATGGCCACTGCAAGATTCAAAATTGCCTCTATAGATGCTGGGATTGCTTCAGAATGGCCATGCAAGGCATTTTGGGGCGCTACCCAAAATTCACTAGCTAGGAATAGCTTCAAAATGGCTATCGTGGATAGTAAATGGCCACCGCAGATAGCTTCATAATGGCCAAGAATAGCTTCAGAAAAGCCGTGGATGCCACAGATAGCTTCAGAATGGCCACAGTCTGATTGTCGAGAACAGACCGTGAATGGCGCGAGGTAAGTTCACTCTTGTTCCTCGCGGATAAGCAAATCCGCAGGTAACGAGGATTGACGGAATCCTACCTTTCTATCAGAATTCCTCCTGTTTATTGAAATATCCAAAACGATATCACAAGACACCTGAGCCAAAACTCTCTTTTAACACTATTCTCTGGATCTTTAACCACTCAATTTCATAAGGATGTAGTCCCCTTTTTATTCATAGCCATTAGACTTGAGACTGTGCTCCACTGGAAAGCCACCTTTGTTTGCTCTGTGAATTGATGGTATGCAATTTTGTGCATAGCATCATCTGATACATCAAGTTCAGCCATCAAAGTTATTAGCTAAAACAGAATATTTTTATTCGACGTAGCATCCATTTATGTTTGCCAACAATACCTCAAACATGCCACATTGGGTGGTAACTTGTTGGTCCTTTGGAAAGATTTGCATGAATGACCCTAGTCTACCTTTGTTGAAGAAATGTTCTCTCCTGGTCGTTTATGCTTGTTTAACATCTGTGCATTATTTTTTATTTCTTTTTAGCCTTCTCATGGTATTTCATCTGTGTGTTGTGGTATAATTGACTAAGAAACATTATTATCTTTTAAAAGATTTTTTTAATAATTTTTGTTTTACTCATTGGCAATTACATTCTGTTCCCTCAAAGTACTCAGCTGGCACACGTGGAGAATGTATTGTATTAAGTGCTTTGTAACAAGATGTTAGTGATTTTTATCCCAGTCCTAAACATACAACTTGGACATAAGTTCTGTCAAAACAGATTCTCACAAGTTTGTATAATCACAATGAAACTGTACTGGAATTCAAATTTTGGATTGTCATACTTGAAAATAGCAGTTGGGTTCTTTTGGAAACAATATTAAACCATTCCCTTGTGTTTATAAGGATTGCTCATATAGTGAAGACTTTTTTACCGTAAATCTCCATATAAAATAATAGAATTAAGATTACCTCAATTTCAGAAATATGACCATTTTCCTTTTTATAGTTACCTTTATACTGCAAATTGTGAACTAAGCCACCTCAGCCGTGTAATATCCAGAGAGTTATCAAGTGTAAAATAACTGTAAAAGGCTGAAAATGTTCTCACAAAGCATGAAAATGTAAGTAATATACTATTGTTTTGTCTTGCTGTTTTGTAGTTGTTTTATGCTGGAATGATTCCTGGAACCAGAGTAGCTGAGCTGAAGGCGAAGTATACTCTTCTCCATGATACACTAGTAAGGTAGGCTTATTTCGAAGCCTTTGTGTATGTTGTCATTGTGAACATAAGGAATGTCTTGCTGGATTGCACCAAAACTCCCTCAAGTCCATCATTGTGATTCCCATATGTTTATTTTTTTGTGTGGCAGTTGTGCCTAGCTATTAAAACTGTTCTGAATCACTGTCGACTTTTCACAGAAATGCTACAAATATTTCTTTTTTCCATGTTAACTGAGAACTCATTCCTGTTGTTCTTTCGGCACTAAGGCTAAGCATTAAAGGTAAAGGTGACCCCTGACAATTAAGTCCAGTCGTGTCCGACTCTAGGGTGTGGTGCTCATCCCCATTTCAAAGCCGAAGAGCCAGCGTTGTCCGAAGACGCCTCCATGGTCATGTGGCCGGCATGACTCTCCTTGCCGCAGCGCATAGCATGCAGCTGGAACACGGAGCGCTGTTTACCTTCCCGCAAGCGGTACCTATTTATCTACTCGCATTAACATGCTTTGGAACTGCTAGGTTGGCAGGAGCTGGCCAAGCAACGAGAGCTCACCCCGTCACGGATTCGAACTGCCGACCTTTCGATCAACAGCTCATGGTTCAGCGGTTTAACCCACTGCGCCACCCGCTGGCCTTAGGCTAAGCATTACAAGTTGCTAAAAAAGTATTCCATTGCTTGCCTGCAGATATAGTTAAATGAAATGTTGACTATTCTAACAATGGAAATACTGCCCTATTAACAGCACAATCATCTGCATGTCTACTCAGAAGTAAGTCCCATTGTGTTTAGTGGAACCTGATCCCAGGTAAGTGTGTATAGGATTGCAGCTGGGCAGCCCAATCCTGTGTAAGTTTTAGACCTGCGGAGCACTGCTCCGCTGGTCTCAGGTGTTGCAAACATGCCATAAGGCACGTTTGTGTCACCCAGCAAGGAGGCCACCCTGGCGAAGAGGCCGGTGGCACTCTCCCCACCCCAGATCCATTGGAGCGGCCACCAAGAAGGTAGGTTCCTGGAGGGGCGAGGGGAGGGCGGAATGGGACATTCTGGGGGAGGGGATTGGTCAGCCGTGCCCAGAAAGGGGGAAGAATCGGCGGCAACTACACCGAAATCATATCCCCCTTCCCAGGCCTGGCCACTGTTACACAGGCCTCTTGGACTTGCGCCAGCTAAATAGCTGCCGCACGTCTGAGTAGCCCCATCGAGGCGGCTGGGGCTTTACCTGGGTGGAAGGGAACAATTCCCTTCCCCCGAGGTGACCCCCCCCCCCCCCGGCAGCCTTTTTGTTCCCTGGATGCAGCTCAGGCTGCACTAGCTTCGCTATATCTCAGGGCACAAAGTTAGATAGGATTTTGCCATAATTGTAGTACACAGGGGAAGAAGCAAACAAGCATATGGCTGGGCATTGATTTTTTTTTCTGTCCCATATAGAAGAAAGGAGTAATCTCCCCATGGGGTAGATAACTAATAATTATCCCTTCTTTCTCTTTCTTCCCTTGGCCAAAATGTTAACCATAAGCATATCAGATCAGGAAACTGGTGGGGGTTTTTTCTGTCCTTTTTTGCTCTGTAAAGTTTTATATTACCTGTGTGATTCTATAAAAATATTAAATAATATGTCATAGGTTAAAGTTTTTTTGTTCTGTTTGTTTTGTAAATATGTACACACACAAAAGTATGCTTTGAAAATATGTATATCTGCAAAGCTTTTCTTTTACTTTAGTTTGCAAGAATCAGAGATTCAGCAGTTACAAGATGCCAAACGTTTCACCATGATCATAGAAGAGCAGCAACAGAAGCTAGAGAAAGCGGAACAGTTCCCAGAAGAATCCACCTCAGAGTTGTCCAAACTGAGACAGCAGTACCTGAGATATCATAATGAATATAATGCAATTCAAGAAAGAGAGTTTGAGATACAGTACAAGTTGAACAGGTAGATAATATTTCAGTCATGTTCTATATTAACAACTACTGGAAGTATGTCATTCAGACAGCCAGACGCCTGGTACCTTAATATTGATGGGGTTGAGTGGAAGACAAGAGAAGGAAAAGCAGGATGTGATGGCTTGCGTTGATCCAGTTGGTTGTTGAATGAGAACCCCTGGGGGTAGTTCAGGGGGTAGTTCAGGCTAAGTCTAGGTGTATGAACCTGTTTGAGCGCCTGATGTTTCAGATGTGTGGTGGGAACCAGAAGGTTTTAGGCTCTATGGCTGAAGAGTCAATACTTGAAACAGTGAAGTCTGATGGTGAGACTGCTGCAAAACACAACTAGGAAATGATGGGGGAGCACATGCAGAGCTATTGTGAGCACACGCCTTAAATCACTCCCAGCTTTGCTCAGTATATAGTTTTGCTGGAGAGAGACTCTGATAAGCAAATGGGAGAAGTGGAGAGCCAAAGCCCCAAGTGATCTCCTGCTAAGTTTCAGTGCTGCTCCTCTGGAACTGTCAGTTGGTGCCATCTGATTGCCCACTCAGGAGACTGACAGTGCAATCCTCTCCAGTCTTTGACTGGTGGAGCAGTTGCTCTGAACATCCTCCTTCCCCCAAGGAGAGCTCCAGCTGTGCCAATGCTGGGTCGTATCTGGATAGGATGCAGCACAGACTATATGCCCGTGCTGCAGCCTAGCTAGACAGGATTGGGCTGTGAATTTGACTTAAAATTTGTGTCTAGTTGTTGGCCCTCTCTCAGACATACCGGTAGTACTATACCTTTTCCTATAGGAGTGAAATTACCTCTAAATTATGTAGGAGAAAATACAGATGTCCCTCGGTATCTGCAAAGATTTGGTTCCAGGCCCCCCCCCCCCATGGATACCACAAATCCGGGGATGCTGGAAACCCAGCACCTGATGCCAAAATAACTTACTGGATCCTGTGAGTGGGGGCCTCCAAAGGTCTCTTCTGCATTGCGCTGGGCCCACAACCCCCTCCATAGGTCTCTGCGGACCTCAGAACGTTTCTCTGAAGCCACTTCTGGTTTGACATTTCTGGTTTTGAAGAAGCATTCTGAGGCCCACGGAGGCTTACAGAGGGGGCTACGAGCTCTACATGGATGAGGCCATCCGCTCGGCATCCATGGATGGTGAAATCTGCAGAGGCAGGGCTTGCAGATAGCAAGGGACGGACGACTATAAAGGGATGGAGGCTAAACTGACTTCCTGCTCTGGATGACCCCAGATTTGAAGAATCAGACCTGCTCTACCTGCATACCCGTGACCCTTCATCTCCAGGTCCTCACCTTGGGTTCAGTTTCATGGTCACACTAATGTAAGATGGAGTGCTAGGAACCTGTTTTTATATGTATGGTAATTATAGAGGAGTAAATCTAGAATTGTGACATTTCAGTAGCTTTGAATTTGAATCTCTTTTTTTTCCTGCACACTGAGAATACCTGCTTTCAGATACTTGATACAATCACCTTATTGACCTGGATGACTGACTTGTTCAATTTTCTTCTACGCACATTCTTTTTCTCTAGTTTATTAGAAGACAAGAATCTTCTTGAAAAAGAGTATCGTAGAATCCCCAAAGCTAGTGTAAGTATGATGTATGTATTTAAAGCAATGGTGAGTAATAAAAAGCTTTTGGGTGGTGATGGTGGAAAATGTCCACTCCCCCGACCTCAGGTGTTACATCTGCCAGTGCTATGACTCTTCTACCTACTGCTCTTTGAAGATTCTATGGTGACCATAAAAGGTAAAGGTGACCCCTGACAATTAAGTCCAGTCGTGTCCGACTCTAGGCTGTGGTGCTCATCCCCATTTCAAAGCCGAAGAGCCAGCGTTGTCCGAAGACGCCTCCGTGGTCATGTGGCCGGCATGACTCTCCTTGCCGCAGCGCGTAGCATGCACCTGGAACACGGAGCACTGTTTACCTTCCCGCAAGCGGTACCTATTTATCTACTCACATTAACATGCTTTGGAACTGCTAGGTTGGCAGGAGCTGGCCAAGCAACGAGAGCTCACCCCGTCGTGGGAATCAAACTGCCGACCTTTCGATCGACAGCTCATGGTTCAGCGGTTTAACCCACTGCGCCACTATGGTGACCATAGTGGAAGTCTTTCTCCCCATTTAGCACCAGATGTTTTGGTCCTGGGGAGAGAGGGCAGTTGGGCAAATCTGTAGGTCCTAAATACACAAGAAAAGCCTTGCTGGATCAGACCAGATGCCATTTGGTCTGTTTCCCACACTGACCTACCAGATGCCTCTGGAAGCCCCAAAGCAGGAGGAAAAGGCATACTTCTCTTCTGCCATTGCTCCCCAGCAACTGGTATTCAAAGGAATACAGTTGGCCTGCCATATCTGTTCCTGAACCTCCCACTGGTGGCAAAAACTGCATTAAATTAAATCCGTGGGGGGTAGCACTGGTGCCACAGTACCTTATTTTTCAGCTGCGCTGGGCCCGCCACCTGCTTCTCCCGTGCGCATTCTAAGTACTCCAAATTGCAGCAAACATTTTTTTAAAATGATCAAAAGTAACTTCCAGTTTCGCGTCGCAACCAGAAGTCACTTTTGATCACTTTTTTTACTGTTTGCTGCAGTTTGGAGTACTTACATGGCACGCGGGAGTTGAGAAGTGGGCAGCAGGCCGAGCACAGCTCAAAAATAAGGTACTGTGACGACACCCCCGCCATCACAGTGTAACTCTACTTCCAGGGTTAGCCATCCGTGTTGAGTCAAATCCACAGATTGGTTAACCTGCATATGGGGAGGACCCACTGTATTGCTGCTGAACCTAATTGGTAGCCAGTGATAGACCTGGACAGCTCCTGGCTCTTCCTGGTGGTAGGCTTGGGGTGAGCAATGATAGACAATGTCCCCTCCCCAGACTTCCAGTGTTGTAACAGCTGGTTTTCATTTACTAAAACACTAACCATGGTAAATACTCATCAGCAGGTTTGGCTTCAACACTGGGACAGGCTTCGGTCACAAAGGGTGGTCCCATATCGCACTGACCTGCCGCTTTTTAAATGTATCCCCCTCCCCCGCTGGTAGACAGGAAATGGAGGGAATTCTCCTTTGTGTTGTAGTAGCATCATGAAAGTAAAACTTCCTTCTGCTGCTGCCGAGAAACTCTAGGACAGTGGTTCCCAAATGTTGTAGCATTGGGTGCCACTTTTTAAAACCAGACTCTATTGGGACCCACCTAGCTTTACCAGACTTAAAAAAAAGTTCACTTTACCAGCACTCAAGCCTCCGATGTAATCCTTTTTATCTATGGTGGTGGTGCAGGGACCATCTTTTGAAGCATTTGTTGAGCTCCACGTTCATTGGGACCATTCTGGTGGCCTTGCGTTCCCCTTTGCCTGGCCTTTAAGAAGAGCTGAGGCACGTTGCCTGCTCACAAGTAAATGCACACGTGTGGCTCAGTTTCTCTTTCCATAGGGCTCAATATATTTTCCTTGTCAGCTTAGAAGGGGGAGCTTCTTTCTCATGAATTTGTTGGGGCCTGTGTTCATCAGATCGGGACCATTCTGGTGGCGTTGCATTCCCCTCGGCCTGTCCTTCGAAATGGGCTAAGGCACGGTTTCCTACTCATGAGTAAATGTGCAGTACTGCACTGTTTCAGTTTCCATAGGGCTCAATACATTTTCCTTGTCAGTTATCAGCTTTTCAGTTTCACAATCCACCAAAAATCAGGTCACCACCCTTGGTGGGTCCATGACCCACAGTTTGAGAAACACTGCTCTAGGAGACCTCGGTCCTCTGTAGAGGCGTAAGAAGCCCTGCCAGCGCCTGGAGGAAGGGGGCGGGTCCTAAATGATGCGATGCGCCCAACGAGTCGCTGAACACACACCCCCCCGCCGGTTTCCTTTCCATTTCAGCGCCCTTTGAGCTCCAGGGAGGGCGGGGGGGAAGTGTGACGGTGAGTGTGCCCCCCCGTGACGGTGAGTGCGCCCTCCCCGCGAGTGGAGCAGTTGCTCCACGCGCTCCGCCCGAGTTCCGCTTCTGGTCCTCTGCTAGCGTGGCTTCCCACAATAATCTCATAAGCCTCCTCATGGCTTACTAGGCAATGGTGATGGAGCAGCAACAGCAGTGGAATGTCCTAGTTCTTCCTTGGTGCAATTTTAAAATTCCCAGAGACCCTTCCCAGAGGTGGCATCAGGAACTAGATCCTGATCAAGGACCGAAACCCATCAGAGGCTCACTTGACCAGGCCACCCCCCAAATCCTCAGTACTAGTGGCAGTGATAGCACCCAATGCACCTTCAAGGGGAAGACAGGGCTGCCAAGGGCTTTGGTGTACAATACAGGGCTTTGTCCCAGAGTCCCTAGCACCATCAGTGGCCCTGCCCCAGAGTTGCATCAGGGGAAGAGCATCCAGAAATTTTAAAATGACACCAAGGAAAAAGGACAGTCTGTTGCAGATACTGCTTCATCCATTACCTGGTAAACCTTAGGGATGCATAGCAGGCAGTGATGGGGAGCAGAGGTCACACCATACCATTTTCCTTTCCTGGCACCATTTAAGATGCCCCACCTGTGATGCCATCCCTGCTAACCAAGGTTTCAGATCAGGATTTTCAGACTTTCTCTCTACTTCACAGGTTATAAAGCTCTTTTTTGGAGATTGAACATGTTGAAAAAGTTATCACATGAAGCAGCCCTATGGTAGTTTGCATTGCTTCTTTTCATTTGAATCTTACTGCATGATTAAAGGTCTTTCTCATCTTCCATGCCGCCAGTGGCATCATTGGGGGGGGGGGGGCGGGGGTGGTGGGCCCCTGTGCGGTTAGCCGGCAAAGCTGAATTGCCGCAGAAGTGGCGACTCGTGCACACACACACCCGTGCGTGTTGCCATGCGTTCCAGGGCGTCCATGAGCCAGGGGGGGTTGCACAATTCGTGCATGATTCGTCCATGAGCTGGGGGGGGTGCACTGGCGGCAGAAACGGCACCACTTACCCTGCCTTCGTCGTCGTGCTGCCAAGACCAGAGGCAGCCTTCTTCTTGCTGGCCAGAGATGTCCCTAGAGAGGCTGAGCCTGCGCAGCCTCTCTAGTCTCTAGCTCCTAGTCTCACTGGCTGGAGAACTTCACCAGCAAGAAAAGGAGCTAGAGAGGCTGCGTAGGCGCAGCCTCTCTAGGGACATCTCTGGCCAGCAAGAAGAAGGCTGCCTCCGGAGTCCGGCCTTGGCAGCACGATGAAGGCCAGGTAAGTGGTGGCGGCTCGTGCACCCCCTGGCGCTCGTGGACACTGCAAAAAAGGCCTAAAAGAGGCTTTTTTACACCTCTTTTAGGCTGTTTTTTGCAGGTGCCTTTTTTGCGGTTTGTGGGGTGTCATCACACCCGGTGGGGCCCCCCTCAGCAGGGGCTGGCTACACCTCTGCATGCCACCAATCAAAATACCACTTAGGTTATTGTTTGTGTAGGATGCCATGTCACTAATGTCAAAGGAAACGTGCTTACAACTATAGTGGCAGTAACTGACTTTTTCTAAATATGTGTTTTCTAAACTCTAGCACCCAGAGTCTTGCTGTATAGGGACATAGGAAGCTGCCTAATACTAAGCCAGACAATTAGTCCATCTAGACACTGACTGGCAGCAGCTCTCCAAGTGTTCAGACAGGAGTTTTTCTCTGTTGTACCTGGAAATACAAAGGATTGAACCGGAATGTAAAGCAAGTACTGTACTCTATGACTGAGCTATGACTCCTTCCGTTTGCCCCGCATCTCAGTTCTTCTAATCCTGTCCCACCTATTTCATCCCTCCTTTTTGGTTCCTTTTGAGATGACTGACCCAAAACAAAATATACAAATGTAATACACAGAACAAATATGCAAAATCACGAGATTTGGTAGGGGTATACTAGGAAGCTAAATGGGCGGTAGTGTCGACGGTCAATGCACATGTATGCCGCTTATGGGCCTGTGTGTGTGTACCCTTTCAGCATGCATCACAGAATGGTCAGGTGCTCATGTTTTCACAGTCGCTGCACTCCACGTATCAGTCAATGCAAGCATGAGATCACTGAGCGTTGTTTTTTTCTAAAGGATGCAGAACGGAGAATTAAGGTCCTGAAGGAAAGCTGTGAAGAGCTCCGTAAAGAAACAACTCACAGGAGGCAAGAAATTAAAGCACTGAAAGAAGATCTGTCATCAAGGCAAAAGCATCTGACTAAGGATCAGAAAGAACTTGATGAACTATTGCGGAAGCAAGAAGAACTGAAAGTAAAACAAGGCTAAGTGCATGATTGCGTGTAATTCTGTATCTGGTTGTGGACATTTGCTTAAGGGGCTATTTCCCACGGTGCTTACATTTTAATATGGTGCAGGGAAGAGACTAGAAAAAGTTTAAGAAAAGCAGCAGTTTTCTGTTTGAGGGAAACAAACTAAGGGCCCAATCCTATCCAACTTTCCTGAGCCAATGCAGCCGCAGTGCAGCCTTGAGGAGGCCTCTGTGACTGCCCCCCCCCAACTGCAGGATGCATCTAATGCTCCGTTGGCATGGCTGCATAAGCACTGGAAAGTTGGATAGGATTGGGCCCTTAGACGCCATTCTTTCCCCCCTCCCCACAATCATAACGCCGACACAACTTTAATGTTAGTTCTGTAGGTTTAAAAACATTGCATAGAATCTAGATCCATGTAAGCTAATGTTTGTATTTTTATCTCTAGGATGATCTAGTTCGTCTTCAAGCCATTCCTATACAACTCGGAAAAGAAATGGAGAAAATAAGCCGCAGAAGACAGTATGTTTTCTTTTCATATTGTTTGTTTGCCCAATATGATACAGATTCGTTCGTAGCAGCTCAGTGCACAATCCAATAGCCAGCTATTGTTTACTTGAATTTAAGTCATCTATCCTTTACATTATTTTCCTAAATATTTGTAGCAGTATATTGGCTACTTTGACACCCCTGCAACAGTAGGATAACATTGTGGTTTGGCGAATTTAAGTCATCTGTCCTTTACATCCTTTCCCTAAATATTTGTAGCAGTATATCTGCTACTTTGACACCCCTGCAACAGTAGGATAACATTGCGGTTTGGGCGAACTATCTCGTGACTTTTGAATGGTTCTTGAAATGTAATATTATTAAGAATATTTATATGCTGCTATTCAACAACAAAAAAAGTTCACAAAATGGTCTACACAGCAAAATAACTACTTCTTCCAGATTTGGAATATTATGGAAGAAAGGGGAATGCATCCCACCATTTTTGGTGGACATTTTCTTCGTGAACAAATAAACATCCGTGCTGTTAATCAGATTGGTTATCAACATCAAGGCAGAAAATTCAGGCTGCTAAAAATGTCCTTCTGGAATATTTCTTGCTGTCCCCCTGAAATGATTAGCAAATGAGTTGCCACACAGGAGCAGCGTGGAACTGTGCAGGTCACCAGGAAGCCCTCATGGTGTGGGAAATGCATGTTGTGCCCTTAATTGCTTGTTCTTGGTGTCATGGCTTTAAAATAGTGATTTGCCTGATTTTGACATTAGTTTTCATTAGATTTTTATTGGAGTACAAAAAGTAATGGCCAATACACAGGAGTGAACAAAGAAAAAGAGATCCATGTTTTCTGATACCAAAATCTTCCTTTGTTCACAGAGAAATAGAAAAGAAGAAGCTAGCACTGCAAGAAGAAACACAAGAAATAATGGATACCCTTAAAAAATTTGAGGAGAAGTATGATGAGGCGATAGATGAGAAGGAAGATGTGTTGAAAGAGGTAGATGGGAAAAAAGCTTTGCTCGAAAGCAAAGAGCGAGAATTCGTCCATTTTACAAAGATGCATGAAATGAACAAAGAGAATGAAGGGAGTGCCATATCAGAAAGGTAAGTTTTGCAATCATAGGCTATATTTATATATTTGTTTTATTAAGGCAGTTATATCCTGCCTTTCCATTGGCTTCCCCCGAGGTAGCTTGTAATGTGAACTTTACAATTAATCAGCTAACAGTATTAATACAGTATTATAAAACAATTAAAATAACATTTATATTGAGTTGCAAAATGAATTAAAGCCAAAGGCTTTAAAAGCCATGTTGTAGCTGCTCACCAAAAGGCAAACAATGAGGTAGCCATACAGGCCTTCTAGAAAAATATTCCATAGTCTAGCTGCTGCTGTCGAAAACATGCAACAAGCATAAACAACAAGCCCTGGAGAACAAGCCCTATGAGGAAAGGTTGAGGGAACTTGGTATGTTTAGCCTGGAGAAGAAGAGGCTGAAAGGGAATATGATAGTGCTCTTCAAATGCTCTAGGAGGATTTCCTGCTATAGGCATGGGATTGGACTAGATGACCTTGTGGGTCCCTTCCAACTCGATGATTCTATAAAGAACAGCAGTTGTAAATCCAATACAAAAATGTTTAATACACTTGGCTATAAAAATAACACAACAAATAAGAGCAATGTCTGTATGAAGCACTCTATAGAAAGTATTAAAACAAAATGTTATACTAATACAAGACAAGACACAAATCTCAAGTACCCTCCCTGCAAATGTTGTCTACCAAACTCATACTTAACTGTAGCAGCTTGCATGAATGAATAGGAATGCACAGGTGCCCAACCAACCTGCCTTGGCTTGAAGATAGAGCACATTCCAGAGGAACGTGTACGGGTCGTATTGTTCACTCCCACAGTATCCGAGTGCACTCAGTCCTCGCTGCCACTGTTGCTGCCTCCCCTCTCCCAAGGTTTGCTGTGGAACAAACCAGAGGCAGTGATGGAGGCAATTGAAATACTTACTTTGGAGCAGGGAAAGGACTGGAGACAGTGGTAGTAGTGGCTTGGACAGTATTGTGTCTTGGACAGGCCCCAGCACAGTATTTTTTCCCTGCTGGGGCTGAAATAGAGTTAAAGGTCCCAACAACCCCCGAGAGAAAAAGTCACACTGTGTACCTTTGTGGGGTACATAGTGATGGCGGTCATTGCCACTTTCAGATGTTGATTGCTTTTTGTCGTCTGTCTCTATGAAATGCTTGCCTCTACTGATACTCTGACCCATTGCTTTATTTTTTGTTTTTCAAAACACTTACGTAGGGGCAGTTTAGAAATGGGTTTCCGCAACTTTGTTGCGATGAAACAAAAATTGCACGATGTTTTGAGTCGCATGCAAAGAGAAAGAGACCGAGACTTCAGAAATTTTAAGAAGATGGAGATGCAACTGAAAATCGCTCAGGAGGGCTTGGAGCAAGTTAAATTACACCAGGAGAGAATCCTTTTAGAGGTCTGTATGACTACGCTTCATTAATTATATTGTTTCTGGTCCATGCTCAGTCTTCGGCATCTCCAGGGAGGGCAGAGAAAAAATCTTGCCTGAAGCCCTGGATAGCCGCAACCAGCACAACTAAAGTAGGGCTGCAATCCTATACAGTTTCCTGGAACTAAACCCCATTGAATACAGTGGGGTTTACTTCTGAGTAGACATGCCTAGGATTGCATTGTAGGGGGACCAAGGATCTGATTCAATAGAAGGCAGCATTTTATGCTCCTGATTGCCTTGCCTAGAATAGACAACTATGGGAAAAGAAATGGATATTACCTAATAAAAGGACATTATAGTCAGCAAATATTGTTTTATTAAGAGGTTTGCCAAAGAATTGGAGGGATCAAGCCATCATTTTTTCAATGCATTCAGAGTCACCGCTCCTTTCCCTGAGAATTAGAGGTAATCTCTAATCCAGGGGTGGCCAACCTTTCAACATGAATGCTCCTGGCCCTTTAATGGTTGTATAGATGAGGGCATTTCAGCAGGTGCAACTGCTTTAGCAGCACCATCAGCACTTGCAGCTGCCAAGATTCTGTCTTCTACACAACTCTGAAGAACGCAGAGGCCTTAATGGTGGAAGGTTGGCCACCCCTGCTCTAATCTCTGCTCAATAAAAAGTTATCCTTGTTAGAATTTATAATATACTGATTCAGAGGAGGGGAAAAAAGAAGGTAGATGTCATACATACATTTAAGATGAAATGGCAGGATACCTCTGAGGGAGAATGGAGAAAGATTTTAACTAATGGGGTAAATTGTTGAGATGTGCAACAAATCTAAAGGAGAATCATGTTAAAATTCTTATATTTTTGGTGTCTCACTGTTTTCAAGTTAAATAAATGCAAAAGGACACTTTTGAACTTGTGCTGGCAATCATGTACAGCCCAAAGGCTGATGATTTTCCCATGTGGTGGAATTGCTAGAGAGGATGTAAGCGCACTGGAGAGAAGAACTGAAAACAGCAAGACATGCATTATCCCTATGGCAATCCCTTGAATATTCTTGGGTTATCTGACAATCTGGTACCCAAAAACTGGTCAGAATTTGTAACTAATCCTAGGATCTAGTCAAATGTTCGCTTAATCATAGGTTTTGAGCCCAATTGTGCTCCCTCATGTGCTATTTTTAAATGAAAAAAGCCTCCGTTGGCTCTATCTTAGCAATCATGGCAAATAGGTTGATCCCAACTATAACGCTCATTTTTGAATATTCAGCATTAGTATAAAATTATGCAAAAAATGCTTATTTCCTCAAATGATGCTGTAACTGTAGTTTCCCAGTGTTACTCCACTACACAAAGTCATGTGAAAAGTATAGTATGAGTAAGCATTGATGGAATCACGGAACTGACAGAAGCACTTCTTCCCTGTGCAACAACACTGAAACCAGTTATTTCACTTCCTCCGAGTGTCAAATGCAGAATTCTCTTGTGCATCTGCTTACAGTGCAGTTGTGTCTTTAAAAAAAAGTGCATAAGCTTGTCAGTCCTTCACAATAAAGGCAGCAGTTAATTGTACATGTAAGTGCCATTTGGGCTTATATGGTCTTGCTTTTGCTGAAGTCTAAAATACTTTAGGGAATAAGAGGGCAGGTCCTCTGTGGATTAGGAACTGGTTGAAGACCAGGAAACAGCGAGTGGGAGTCAATGGGCAATTTTCACAATGGTGAGAGCTGAAAAGCGGTGTGCCCCAAGGATTGGTCTTGGGACCGGTGCTTTTCAACTTATTCATAAATGACCTGGAGTTGGGGATAGGCAGTGAGGTGGCCAAGTTTGCAGATGACACTAAATTTTTCCGGGTGGTGAAGACCAGCAGGGATTGTGAAGAGCTCCAGAAGGATCTCTCCAAACTGGGAGAATGGGCAGTAAAATGGCAGATGCGCTTCAATGTAAGTAAGTGCAAAGTGATGCACATTGGGGCAAGAAACCAAAATTTCACATATACGCTAATGGGTTCCGAGTTGTCTGTGACGGATCAAGAGAGAGATCTTGGGGTGCTGGTGGACAGGTCGATGAAAGTGTCGACCCAGTGTGCGGCGGCTGTGAAGAAGGCGAATTCCATGCTCGGGATCATTAAAAAAGCGATTGAGAATAAAACGTCCAATATCATTATGCCTTTGTACAAATCGATGGTAAGGCCACATCTGGAGTATTGTGTCCAGTTCTGGTCACCACACCTCAAAAAGGATATAGTTGAATTGGAAAAGGTGCAGAAAAGAGCGACCAGAATGATTCGTGGGCTGGAGCACCTCCCTGATGAGGAAAGGCTACAGCGTCTGGGGCTTTTCAGCCTAGAAAAAAGGCGCCTGAGGGGGGACATGATTGAGACTTATAAAATTATGCATGGGATGGAGAGAGTGGATAGAGGGAACTTCTTCTCCCTCTCGCACAACACCAGAACCAGGGGACATGCACTAAAATTGAGTGGAGGGAGAGTTAGAACAGACAAAAGAAAATATTTCTTTACCCAGCGTGTAATTCATCTGTGGAACTCCTTGCCACAGGATGTGGTGATGGCACCTGGCCTAGATGCCTTTAAAAGGGGTTTGGACAGATTCATGGAGGAAAAGACCATCACAGGTTACAAGCCATAAGCAACCTCCTGGTTTTAGAAGTAGGTTTTTTCTGTGCCAGGTGCAAGGGAGTGTCAACGGGAAACAGGTTTTGGACAGATTCATGGAGGAAAAGACCATCACAGGTTACAAGCCATAAGCAACCTCCTGGTTTTAGAAGTAGGTTTTCTCTGTGCCAGGTGCAAGGGAGTGTCAACGGGAAACAGGTTATCTTGTTGTCTTGTACTCCCTGAGGCATCTGGTGGGGCCACTGTGTGATACAGGAAGCTGGACTAGATGGGCTTTTGGCCTGATCCAGCAGGGCTCTTCTTATGTTATGTTCTTATGTTGTTATGTTATGTTAACTGTGATATTTTACAATAGTCGTTTTTCAGGTTTTGCCCTTAAGCAAAATACATAAGCCTTGCTCTAAACCAGGGGTCGGTAACCTTTCCCTGCATAGGGGCCAGAGGCCATGTCTGTGAATGGATAGTGGGCCTCCACTGCGGATCGCTCCATGCTTCTCGGCAGCAAGGGTGGCACCATGGCTTGGCGGGTCCAGAGATTGCTGCTGAGCTTGCAACCTGAGACTGCAATCCTGAGACTACAGAAGCTTTTCTTGCCCCCTCCCCTCTTCTGCAGCTGCAAGTGTGGGGCTGGCGGTGGCGCAATGTCTTTTTGGGGCTACGGGCTGCATGATGTTGGGTGGTGGGCCAGATCCAGCCCATGGGCTGTAGGTTGTCAACTCCTGCTCTAAACATTTGGACTCTGTGTCTAAGGCTGCAATCCTATCCACACTTTCCTGGGAGTAAGCACTATTGAACACTTTGGGACTTTTAAGTAGACATTCATAGGATTGTGCTCTAAATTCTGATTTTTTTTCCCTTTTTTCAATGCGAATTTAAGGAAGAACTTTTGCAGTATTTGCTACATTAAAATACCAGTTTCCTTCCTCTTCATATCTGAACTGTATCTGGTTTTCCTTTTATAGATAGACGCTGTTCCTAAAGATGATGGGACACTACTAGAAAGGCGAAGGGAACTACAGAGAGAAGTTGAAATAGCCAAGAGAAATCTGGCCCAGGAAGTAAGTGATTGCTTTTTTTGACTGCATGCTTTTCTAGCTGGTCTTCGTTCTCAGTATAAACATGACCTTCATCAAGCATATTATGATTAATATTTCCCTCCGAAAGTTCCCATGAAGATATTAAGAAACAAAATAGATTGCATCCATAGGTTCCCTTCTTCTGAATGAAAGGAATCTTTGAACCATAACCTTTGAGCCCATAAGAATAAAAAATAAAATAAAATCACATCTTTGTTACTGGCAGTGCTTTTTAAAATGCAAGTAACATGCGCACACGGAAAAGCAGCCATGTTCAGGGACCCAGTATTTAGCCAATGGTACATCTATGCAATTTGGTAGCAAAAGGATGCCTGAGGCAAAAGGTACACCAAAGTTGACTAAAACGTACTCAAGAACCAAAACAAGGGGTTTGAACTGGGACTTGCTAATCAGTTGGCTCTTTTTCCCCGCGGGTTCTGAAGCCTCAGAATTGACTAACTGCGGGTTCTGAACCCGTGGAAGGAGGGCCTCAGAAGGCCTCCCAGGGGCTTCTGAAAGGTACTTCCGGTTTTTCCAAGAAATGCTACGAATCCTGCTGAGGCTCTGTGTTTGGTAATGGAGGCCTGAGGGTAATTTCAGGCCTCCACCAAACAGTTCAATAATAGAAAAAGCCTGTGCACACGCACCCACCACAACACTCACAAACAAAGACAATCAATCATTAAGCGTGCAGTAAATTTGACTTCACGTTAACAAAGACAAGGGAGGAGAGTGGGGATTTGATGGGTCCTTGATGAGACTGGGCCGTGGACCAAGGTTACTATTCCTTTTCTGAGAAGCTTGGGAGCATTGCCTTGCAGGGGTCACAGCAGCAAGTCTAAGGAAATGAGTAGGGTCATAAACCATTAAATGTACTGTTCCAGCAGGATTTAGGGCTAGAAATCTTCACCTCCATTTTGGAGGCATGAAAACTGCATTAATGTTTAAACAAGCTCAGTTCAAACCTAGAGAGTTGAATTCCAAAGATCAATTAAGGAGTAGGGGAGGGGTTATTACATGGTTCAAATGCAAAATCAGGAATGTGACCTTCCTGGCCTGCAGATCTGTGACCTCTTGCCATCACTCCTTCTAATGGTCGCATTATCGGTCTGGCACTTTGCTCTCCAGGCATCTGGTTGGTCACTATAACGTGAAGGCCCTTTGGCCTATTCCAGAAGAGCTCTTCTCATATTCCTTTCTTGTTTTCCCTTACATTTTTTTGCTCTCCTGGTTCTGCACAAGCTACTGTGGTTCCCTTTTGTTGCCTCCCACTCCTGCCATGCTACTCTCTGTGCCTGAAGATCTTTCCCCTTTTATCATGTCATTTACTTCTCCTTCTTTAAACTCCGTCCCAAGATCCACTTTCTCAGCAAAGGTCTTCCTGGACTTCCTCTGTCTCACTTTTCCTGCACCTGACACACACCCCACTTTTGAAAACCTTCAGGGCAAAGGGAGCTTCACGTGGTGGTTCTGTTCATTACCTACTACTCAGAGGGTGTTGACTAGATGTTAAAGTGTGGTAAAAATAGAAGCATTTAAATTTAGGATGAAGGCTTCATTGGATCTACAGATTTATGAAAGAGAAGTGTTTAATGCAGTGTCCCACTCTACCAGCAAATTACAGAGCAAATCTTGCCCTACCCCCAAGGGAATATTAAAGTGGCTTCTGCTGGTTTCCATCTAGAAAACATCAACAGATGTTGAGGGACGGATGCTTGAGCAGTGTGTTGCTGAAGAAGACCAGCTTTTTAGGGCTTTGGAACATTACAGAGATGATGCAGCCAATATGACTCGTATGTCTCAGTTCAAGGCTGATGAGAGGGAACAAAAATCAAAGGATTTTTTAAAAGCTCAGGTAAGAAGAAGCCATCAGATGATTGGGTTAGTTCATTAGATATTAGTATTTACCTGGACTGGGTAGGTGTCTGTAGAGTTCAGATTTATCTGTAGTTATTGGCCTGTGTGCTTTAATCATTGGACAAATGACTCAAACCCAGTTTCAGATACAAATCACTGGCATGTCTATGTTTATCTGTGATATAACTATTACTTTTCCTCTCCTGCACCCACATCCCATGGGAAGTCACAAGATTTAAGACTGCATTGTGAAGCTGGGTAAGTTGCTTTGTCTTTCATTGCCTGTTTCCATCAAGATGTTTGTTTGTTTTTTATTTATTTAAGAATTATATCCCACTTTTTCCTCTAGAAGGGGGAAAGACTAATGTTGTTAGTTTTTAGTGGGTACGGGCATACCCCCGTATTCGCAAAGGATAGGTTCCTGCTCTCGCTGCGGTTAAGTGAAACTATGGATAAGAGCAAGCCCTATATCCGCAGCCCCCCACCCTCAAGAGCATCCCCCCACAAGTTCCCCTCCGGCCATTACTTTTGTTGTGTGTGTCTTGCTTTAACCAAACGTTATTAAGCAGCAGCATGCTGCTTATAGTGCAGAAGCAGACAAGTTGGCTGGGTGCTAGAGAGGCTCAGCCGAAGGTTAACAGGAAGCAGAAACTGGAACTGCTTCCTGTTAACCTTCAGCTGAGCCTCTCTAGCACTCAGTCAGCTTGTCTACTTCTGTGCTATAAGCAGCATGCTGCTGCTTGTAGCGTTTGGTTAAAGCAAGACACGCACAACAAAAGTAATGGCCGGGGGGCACTCGTGGGGGGCAGTGGAGAACCACAGATACGTGAAACTGTGGTTACTGAATCAGCGGATACAGGAATACGCCTGTATTTATTAAGAAAGTTTAATATTTTTGAATGGCAAAAGTTCTAGGAGATCAAAACGTTACTTGTTTTTATTACTGGTTCTACCACCTGTGCATACTAGAAGAGCAGAAATTACTGCTGAGTTCATTAAATCATAAGTGCAGATATACTGATGGATGTTTATTGCTGTAACCATAGCAGTACTGAGAACAAACATTATCATGGGAGGCTTAATTACTATCCTTACCATTATGATGTAGAAAATCTTATATATTGAGACCAGTGGGACCAGATTTTCTAGCACTGTGGCAGATAACCTACAACTGTGGTTCTCTAGGCAATCTGTAGCAATTGCTTGAAAAATGGACAGCCTGAAACTTCAATAATATGGAACTAAATGGCCCTTCAGAGGCGTCGTTAGGGGGGCGGGGTGCCCCAGGAGGGAAGGTTGACCCGTGCCAGGGGGTGCACTTGCCACCAGATTTGGCGGCAATTTGGCGGTGTTGCGCTGGAAATGCACACACACACCAGCGTTTTCCCGGCCTTGCATGGCTGCAGGAACCCCCTCCTGGGCTGTTTTCGGCCTAAAATAGGCCCCAAAACTGCCAGGGGTGCATTTTTGGCACAGGGCTTGTGATGTCACACCCCAGGGCAGGGCTTTTGACATCACAGGGGGTGTCACGCCTTACTGAGACTGCTGAAGACATAAGTCATTGGTTTCTTACTAGAAACCTAAGCAGGGGCCAGCCCATCTGTAGGCAGGTGATGCAGGATGCATCAGTGGCAGATTGCGGGAGGGAGAGAGATTCTGGGTGCCCTTCACCCCAGCCTGCCACAGATGCAATCTGCACTGATCCGGCTTCCTGCCACTAAAAGCGAGCAGGAAGTGAATCACCCAACTCCTTACCTTGCTCCAGGCACAGTTTCTTCACGCATGGACCATGTGAACAAAGGAGTTCTTTCATTCATGCAGTCCCTTTGCAAACAAGAAGTCCTGCACTTCTCCACCTGTAGAAACTGTGCAAGGAATACAATAAGTGGCTTCTTTTTTTTCTTTCTGTAATTGTGCAGAGGCCTGAGGCTATATTGGATGGCAGTCTTGAGTTTCGCTGCCACTGAATCCAAGACTCCTTATCTTTACAAGTTCACTAGACAGTCACAATACAAAACAATTGTATGAGGCAGTGGATGTGAACTGGCAAGATAAGATTTGGTGACTGACTGAGATGGCTACATACCTTATCATGGGAAGTACAGTTGATAACTATGGACTTTCTTCTGTACAGTTATTTTTATGTTGTTTCTCATGTGTCCTAGAAAATTATTCTGACTACTTTATTGGCCTGTAGGAGATAACTAGCGAAGATCAGTAAGATGTTTAGTGATGTCTGCAACGAACGAAGGGTCTAGCACAGGAAGGGTCTAGTAAAGTTGTTTGTTCCTGACATCAGCAAAATTATTTAAAAATTAATGTGAACAGTTGATTTACACACTATTTTTGTTTTACAATTAATTCAATGATAATCTTTGTGGCATTGCATTTTTCCTAAGAAGTATGTACACCCCTCAAGGAAGCGCTCGTTCACACACTTTTTCTAGATCCAAGAGGGTGTCCAAGATGTAAGTTGCAGCCTGAAATGTGCCTTCTACACATTTTCACTGCAACTGCTGAATACTTATTTATTTCAGATTATTTATATCCTGCTTTCAATTTATGCCAATAAAGGTTTCATTCGTTCATCCTGCTTTCAATACGGTTATCTAAGTGGCTTATATGTAAAATGAAACTACACTGACAATGAAAAAAAAGTTTAAATTACAACAAAACACACACGCCAGCAGTAAAAACCAACATAAAACAAGTTAGCAAACAGCAGGGCAACTTTTAAATGCCTTACAGAATTTAAAGTCAAAACAGATACCTTTTCAGCATTCAGCTAAAGGTCAGAAGGGAAGTATCATCACTGTCCAAACTCCCTATTGCAGCCTCACCACTGACAATAGTAAGCAAGAGTGGGAAAGACCTGGTTCGCATAGGAACTGTGAAGCACTGTTCTGCAGCTCCCAGCTGCACACCAATTTCCAGGGACCAAAGACTGCAGAACAACAGAGGGACAGCTTCTGGTGGCTGGCATCTTTAGTCAGCCATCCCCTGAGTCCATCTGCTGCTAGACTTTCCTAAACACCCCCACCTAAATATTGTACCTTTTAATTACTATTTCAACTGCCAGTTGCTTTGGGAGCAGAAATAAATAGTACAGTCACCCCTTGTCGTATGCAAGGGTTACATTCCAGAGTAAGCGCGTAAAGCTAAAATTGCATTTAGTCAAAATTACCTTTAAAATCCCTGACATCTGGAAAATGCATACTGTCTCTTTAAAAATTACAAGAGGCAGGCAGGGACTGAGACCACAGCTTCATTCTCTGATTTCATGTTCAGTCAGGGACATGTCCTGTATTTGTGGGTGTTTTGTTTTGTTTTTAATTGGGGTTTGCCAGCCACATGAAGTGGAATTTGCACAAGTCAACTGCACCTAAGATGAGGGGTGACTTCTCTTCAGTTGCCTATTAAGAATGAAAGACAAGAAGTGTAGTGTACACTAGTGCTTCTCAAGGTGTGGTCCGCGCACCAAGGTGTGGTCCGCGCAAGGTGTGTTGCTGGTCTGAAGCATGTCTCCTGGCACTTCCATCTTCCCACTTCTCAGAGCCCCCTGAGGCTTGCCACGTGACTTGGATGCACACCAAGCTTTGTGAGAGGCTCTGAGAAGCCGGAAGAAGGAAAGACCAGGTACGTCTATGTGCCGTGGACTCGTGTGTGTGTGTGTGTGTGTGTGTGTGTGTGTGTGTGTGTGTGTGTGGTGCCAGTCCGCAGCACATCAGAATTGGCGGTTCACGACAGCAGACCCTTTGAGTAGCACTGGTGTACACCACAAGGGCCACAACAGAGTAATGTAGCACTGTCATAATACAGACAACAAACCGTTCTGGTTATGTTCCTGGGATGCTTAATATAGCATTCCTTTGTCTGGCCTATTCACCATAGTGCTATTATGCTAGGCACCTATAATGGGAATTGCTGTGGGAATCCCGCAGTGAAGTGTGTTGCATGAATGAAACACATGATAACAATATCTTGTAACTAACATTTTACATGTTTAATCTTTTTCTCCACTATTTTAGAATTCTACAGTCTATAATGATGACAAAGCGTATCATTTTGGGGAAGTGTGTGCATATGTGCAATTTTGGAGGCTGAGACTCCACATCTGTCAGTTGGAGCTATGTGCGTGGTTCCTATAGCAGGGCGGACACAGTGTCAAGCAGGTGGCCAGCACTGTTCACTTTGACAGTACCTAGCACTTATTTCAAGGTGGGATTGAAATCTTCAAATGAGTGATTGGTACTGCCAGATCTGACCGCATTCACAGTCTGGGTAGTGAGAAGATGTGAACACATAATTGCCTGTGTGGACTTGTCTCCAGCATTTTCAGTCAACACTTTTGCTTCTGTTTTCTTATTTGTTGTCCTGTGCTTCGCAGCACAAAATGCCAGAGCAAAAGATGATTTGATTCAGCGGACGAGCAATTTTAGAATTCTACATGTGCAGACAAGCAAGCAGTTCTAGTTTTGTCCCTGAACGCATTCGCCCAGCATTTCCTTATCTGCACCATCGTTTCTCCATTTTTAGAAAATGGTCATGTTTATGAATTATCTTTGTGTAATTGTATTTTAGAAATTTCCTCACCAATCTTAGAACCAAATGTTCACTGCTGTTTCTTGCAGGTACGTCTGAATAACATTATTAGAGAAATAAAAACAAAGGACTTTGAAATAAGGGAATATAAGAAGAAGCAAAAAGCAATTCAGAGACAGTAAGAAAATTTTGCATTTATCTAATGTCAACTTTTGGAGGCTGATTTTATTCTAGAAAAGTGGTCTACAAGTATATTGCATACATTAAAGATCCAGTCCATTTGGTGATTTCACCTCTTGTATGGCAATAGATGATTGATGTCTACCATTTATTTTCCAATATCTTTGGTTTTCAGAATGAAAGAATATGCTAAAATGTATGACATTGTACGAAATGAGAGAAACAAGCTGGTAAATTTAGTTCATGCTGCCCGCCAAAAAACAGCTGAAATGAAAGAGAGGGTCAAAATGCTGGATAATGATAAGGAAATCTTAAGGAATACTGCTATCATTAAAGACAGGTGAGTATCTAGATATTTCTGAAGAATGATCTTCCTTGAGATAAGAGGTTAGACTTTCATGGCCAGCGATAATTAAAGACGATAAAATGTGTATACAGGGTTTTGAAGCCATGACTTAGAATTTTTTATTACAGTAAAGGATGTTGCGAAATGTAATAGGATTAACAATACAGAGACGATGTTTCTATCATCTTTTGAAGATCATCATCGGGTTCAGAGCATTCCTTGAATTCTGAAACGAAGAGCCCACCTACACATTATATAGCATGCATGTGCTGCCCCGTTTTATTCTTTTTTTAAATGGCATGGGGGGCATGTGAAATGGGGTGAAATTGTAGGGGGGTAGGGATTTTAGCACTTTGCTATGAGCTGCAGTTCCAATCCTACCCACCATCACCACCCTAGGCACTATTTGCAGTAGAAAATAGTAGCCACTATTTGCAGTGGCTTTCAGTATTTATAATACCCCTTTCTTGGTCATTGGATTTCTCCGACTTTAATTCAAGGCGGTTTACACAGGCAGGCAATTCTAAACCAAACGGTTTGTACACCTCCCACGTGCTGACTGACAGGCAACTCCCTTTCACAGAGCACTGGCTGCAGCTTTCTCTCTCACACACAGAGGGCTTCTGCAGCTTTGTCAGCGGCGACGGAGTCTCGAACTGCCATCCTTGATCTTCAGGCATGTGAGGCTGCAGCTCTCCTGACTGAGCCAGACCTCCTGCTCAGACAATATACAGTAACAGCAGTAATGTGTAGTTTGATCCTCAGTAATCCTTAGGATAAATTTGGTGGGTGGGGGCCTGCAGTGACTTGTCTAAGGACGTTCCTGGAAACATTTTATTTAAAGAGTATTTTATTTATTTAAAAAAATTATATCCCGCCTTTTCCTATGCCGAAAGGCAAATGTCCAAGGCGGCTTACAACAAAGATTAAAATACATAATTTAAAATACATAAAATAAATTTAAATAATACATAAACCATACATAAACAAATTTAAAAACAATACCATCCATTGGGGGGGGGGGGTGACAGTATGGAGCACAAAAGCAGCATGGCAGAGCATCTTGAGACACAGGAGGCAGACCATGACCCATCACCCAAACGCTAGACGAAACAAAAATGTTTTGAGCCCTCGCCGAAAAGTCATGAGGGAGGAGGTGGTTCTCAGATCTCCTGGCAGGGAGTTCCACAGTTGTGGCACCACAGCAGAGAAGGCTCGCTCACGTGTTGCCACTCCCCTAACTTATGATAGAGGTGGCACTCGCAGGAGAGCCCCCTCAGATGACCTAAGAGAGCGGGCCGGAATGTATGGGAGAAGGCGGTCCCTCAGATATCCTGGACCCGAACCGTGAAGGGCTTTAAAGGTCATTACCAGCACCTTGAATTGGGCCCGGAAACGAATGGGCAGCCAGTGCAGCCGCTGGAGCAGCAGCTCAACAGAATCAAACCGCCTAGCTCCAACGACCACCCGGGCCGCCGCATTCTGCACTAATTGCAGCTTCCGAACCATCTTCAAGGGCAGCCCCACGTAGAGCGTGTTACAATAATCCAGTCTTGAAGTCACTAAGGCGTGGACCACCGTGGTCAGGTCCAATCAACTCAAGTACGGCCGCAGCTGGCGCACCAGCCGAAGCTGGGCAAACGCACCCCTGGCCACAGCCGCCACCTGGCTTTCCAAGGAGAGCTGTGAATCCAGAAGTACTCCCAAGCTGTGCACCCGTTCCTGCAGGGGGAGTGCAACCCCATTCAGAACGGGCAGATGACTCAGTACCTGCATCGAAGCTTTCCTGACCAGTAGGACCTCTGTCTTTTCTGGATTCAAACTCAACCTTTCCTTTCCCCCCCCCCCCAGAAAACTGCAAAAATATCAGCTGAAGCATGCAAATAACATTGCAATCAAAGATAGCATCCATAATGACGTCTGCAAAGTTGTTCAGACACTTCAAGAGATGAAAGAAAAGCGAGAGCAGCAACTGATGGACGTTGAAAGACTCACCAACATGCTCACCCGGGTTGAGGAAGAAATGGTACAATTGCGCAAAAAATATGAAAGGGCTGTTCAGCTCCGAAACGAGAGGTAGGAGACAGAATGATCTGCAAGACATAGGTTGGTTCCACAGGATCACCATCATATATACTAACAGCAGGCTCCGGTTGTTGAGTGCCTGTCAACTTGTAAGTGAAACGAGGACGCCCTCAGGCACGATAATGGTTTCTACATACTTAGAGTGTTACCAGAAGACCTGCATGAGGATATTTAATAAATGTTTCCCCGGAGAAGGATGCAGGGTGATCGGTCCTGCCCCTTCCAAGGAAAAAGTAGCTAAGGCAAAATGAAACTGCTCCCCAATAAAGAATCTTTAACTGGTTGCAAGTTAGCGCTATGAAGAGAGAGGGTGAAGAATAGACTTTTAAAGAATAGACTGGGAGAGGAGGGCGAGCTTCTGATCAAACATTTATTATAAAAGAACAGACATAAAAATAATGTACATCAAAGATATCCTTTCACCAGTAGTTCAATAAAATGCAGTAAGATGTATCAGTCAACTCTAACAAACTGATTCGTGTGCCTTACTTGTGGTGGATGAATGTTTGCAATGTGTGTTTTGCGCACTGAGAGAGAGGGTAAGAAAAGGAGATCGTGTTCAGGGAAGAAATTCAAGGGAGTCTTACTCTTTTGATCCCTGTTCCTAAGCTTTAGAAAAGGAGGGGGGGTGGAGAGAAAAGCAAGAAGCACAATTATAGTTACCTTTCTTGAAGAGGGTCTGTGACGAGCCTTGCCATTCTAGGTGCAGAATGGGTGGAGCAACTCTGACTTGACACAACCCAGAAGTGAGGTGTTGCATCAGGTAGAGTGCCCACTGACTGACCAGAATAGCCCAGTATTTATTGGAATTTTAGCTGCTGCTTATGTACAGGTCTGAGGGTAGGTACTCTGGTGCTTTGATCTTACTAGAGGCTTGATTGGGTTTGGGGGGAATCTGATCTGATGTGCTAATGCAAGGGTGGGGAACCTATTTGCGGTGGACGGCCATTTTCCCATGGGGAAAATGTGTTGCGGGCCATGCGCCCCTCCACCGCAAACAGGCGGCCCCCGGTGCGCGCGCGCACCCACCCACCCACCCCATCGCGCGCGCCCACCCCCATTGCTCTCGTTACCTTCAGCCTCCGGACTGCCGCTGGCCCCACGCTCACCTCAGCGCGACTCCTTCTCAAACCGGCTGTTCTGTACATGCGCAGAACGCTGCTAAGAGGCCAAGAGAGGGCAATCTCTTGGCCTCTTAGCAGCGTTCTGCGCATGTACAGAACAGCCGGTTTGAGAAGGAGTTGCGCCAAGGTGAGCGCGGGGCCTCCGGTCTGGTCTCGCGCGGGCCGAACTTGATGGAATCGGGTCCGGTCTCGCGCGGGCTGGACTGGATCGCCCCGGGTCCGGAAACGGCCCGCGGGCCGGAGGTTCCCCACTGCTGTGCTAATGGAATGAATGGAATTCAGACAAGCACTGGTATGGTTGTTCCCATACAATGAACTTACAGCTGAAATGCAAATACAGGTAGAAGTTAGATACCAACAGGAGATGTAAGTTTTCACAATAGAATGTGATAGGAATTTGCAACCCCATCCTTTTCCCCTGAAGTACATGACCTGGCATTTTGGTAGTGAGCAGAGCTTAAAAAATGGAGTCTTGGCCTGAGTTCTGGAGCAGCATTATCCATAGTTCATATCATTTTATTTATTTAAAAGATTTATATACCGCTTTTCTGGTACTCAAGTACAACACAGAAATAAAACATACAGAAGATAAAATATCTGAATAAAAAACATTAGAATAAAACCATTAACAGTCAACAATTTTAAAAAAGATACAGGAGCAGATGAAAATGTAGAACAGCTATAACATAACATAAAAGCAGCAACAGGAATTAAAGAGGGGTTCTTAGGTGGTTCCTCCCTCCTCAAAAGCCAAGTGAAACAAATAGATATTTAAATGCCGCTGGAAACCATGTAATAAGGTGCCACAAAATATGACAGGCTCAGGTCGGAGTAGACTCATTGTGGAACTTTCCCCAGGGCAAGGGGACGAATGTCCCTTTACCTCGAGGAGACCTCCCACCTCCAAATTCCCCTGCAGGATGCAGTGTACCCACGCTGGCGCCACTGCATCGGTGCGGGGAAAGTTAGGTAGGATTGGGCTGCCTATTACATTGAACATAGTGGAACTTCGTTCTGTGTAAACATGCATAGAATTGCATGTCAAGTCCTTTACACCCCATCGTTAAACCTTTATTTTGGGCTTCATTTCAGTGGAGTTATGCTCATAGAGCGCGAAGAAGAAGTTTGCATTTTCTATGAAAAAATAAATATTCAGGAGATGATGAGTCGAAATGGCGATATAGAGATCAACGTGATGAACGAAAAGATCCGCTTTCTCAAGCTGAAGCTAACTGAGAAAAAGAGGCAGATTGAGTTATCACTGAAAACACTGCCCATGAAAAGAGGTCTTGATGCTGATTTAGTGGTCCTTCAGATTCAGGTAGGTGCAATTTTTTCCCCAGTAGGACCCTAGTTTTTATGGTGACAAACAAATGAAAGTTATGAGTGTAGAAGTGTGAAAGTCACTGCACACCTCCTATATTTGGCACAGAGAGCTATCTGGTATGACAGGTTTTCTAATTTATATGAAAAGCAGGTGCAGGACTCTACCACTTCCCCGGGCTACTAGGTCACTAAACAATAACTTAGAACACTAATACAGCATGCCAAGATATAGAATTGAGCAGCTGGTTATAAGATTTGCCACACCCGAAAAGTGTTTAAGTAAATGGAGCAAAACTCTTAATTCTGTTGTGCGTGCTCATTATTTGACAACAAAGATAAAGTTTTGTAGAAATCTATTGCATTATACTGACTGCCTCATCACATTCAAAAATGAGTATATAGTATAAATCACAGTATACAGTAAAGTCATAGTATACAAGAGTAAATTCCATTTGCATCAGTGGAGCTTCCATGTTGTTGCTGTTTTAGAGCCTGGAAGTTTGTTGAAAATGAACAAGGAAGACGCTGCCTGGGAATGCCATATATACAGGTTCAACCCCCATACTGCGGATCCACTTATCTGCAGGTTGCTGCACCCCCCCACCCCCCGTGCCCATTACCTTTATCTTCATAGAGCTGGTGCCAAACCAGCGTGTTTCTTTCTTTACCAAAACTCTATAAACAGCATACAGGAAGCTAACAGGAAGCTTCCTGCTTCCTGTTAATGGAGCCTCTCTAGCATTCAGGCTGCTTGCCTGCTTTGTCGCTATAAGCAGCATGCTGGTTATAGCATTTTGGTAAAGAAAGAAACACGCTGGCTTAGCGCCAGCTCTGTAAAAATAAAGAAAGGTAATGGGTGCGGGGGGCCGTGGGGATAGTGTTCCCCCATCCACAGTTTCCGGTATAAGTGGGGGGGGCAGGAACCTATCCCCCGCAGATACTGTACCTATCACAGCTAAAAGTCCTTATTAGTTTCAGATGATTATTAACTTGAGGCTGGGGGTTCACACTGCATGATGGATGTGAATGTGAATCTCTGCCCACACAGTGAATTATGGATCAAGATCATGTTGGATGACTCCTCTCCCCTCCAGATGTGAATCCAGATGCATATGTACAGATGATTTGGAACCCAAAGAGGGGTTGAGCACACACATGAGGTTCTTGAGATAACAATAAACACTGTGGGATTCCTTATTGTTTAGGGCATTTTTTTTCCTTTCGTTCAGAAAAAAATCTTATTTACTTCTGACCTTATCTGCAAACAGTAAATTTTTCCATATAGTTTCTGTTCTTTCCTATACAGAATTCTAACTTCTGACATATCAAGGCTGCTAATGTTTCCATAGTAAACAGCAGCCTTGATATGTCAGAAGTTAGAATTCTGTATAGGAAAGAACAGAAACTACATGGAAAAATTTACTTGGCCTTAGGAATTCATAAACAATTTGAATAATCAGAAGTCTGAATCAGAAAATACATGTTTTTTGTTTAAATATGGGTACTGTGGAATGGGGAAATTTGTATTCACCAGTTTGGATAGCTGGCTGAAGTAGTTAACGCTTGCTAACTTGTTTGCACACTTTTGAATTGTGAGCGGGGAAGGTTCGGTTATAGAATGTTGTTTTGAGGCAGCTGTTGCGAGAGCCATGGGACATATGGGAACGAGAGCAACTGCATATTGCAGGAAGCTTTGTGAAACAGGGTGGCTGATGGGTTAAGTAAACAGGAAGGCCATAAAGAATCTTGCACACAGCCTAGACTGTGTGCTGTTGGTGAGAAGGCTACAGAGAACTGTGAGACGCCAAATGTTATGGAGGGAACTATCTTATATCAAACCATCCCATTGGATCATCTAGCTCAGTCTTGTTCCCACTGACTGGCAATAGCTCTCCAGGGAAATCTTTGACTGCAGTTTCTGGATATACTTATATTTGTGTAAAAGGGTGCTATAGTAACAGCACAATCCTCACTAAGTATAGAGCAGTGGAGGGCATGCTCAGCCACTCTAAGCTGTCGCAAATGTGCCATAAAGCACGTTTGCGATGACTCGGATGTAAGCGGTGAGGCTGGCACTGCTCACACCCCCAGTGGACTGAACCTGTTCCGGACGATGCAGGTAGGGTCTCCGCCACTCGGTACAGGGGGCGGGGACGGACCAGAGAGGGAGGGGGGCCATTGGCTGGCCTGGGAGGGGTAGGGATATTGGCGGCATGCTCCACCGATATCCTCTGCCCGTTCCCAGGCCAGTTCGGCCTTACACGGCCTCCCTGGATATACGTCGGCTTCAGAGCTGGTGTACATCTAAGGAGGCCCATAGGCCCCAGGCTTGCCTACACCCAGGGAAGGGGACAAATGTCCCCTTCTCCCAAGGTGCTCCCAGTAATGGCATAGGATACAGTGGTCGGCCCTTTAGGCCGGCCGTGTATCCTTACACAGGATTGCGCTGTAAGTGAACTTGTTAAATTTAATAAATTCGCAGCAGGTTTTGACAGTGAAAAACATCCTCAGGTTAGATGGAACTCCTTGCCACAGGATGTGGTGATGGCACCTGGCCTAGATGCCTTTAAAAGGGGTTTGAACAGATTCATGGAGGAAAAGACCATCACAGATTACAAGCCATAAGCAACCTCCTGGTTTTAGAAGTGGGTTTTCTCTGTGCCAGGTGCAAGGGAGTGTCAACGGGAAACAGGTTATCTTGTTGTCTGGTGCTCCCTGAGGCATCTGGTGGGGCCACTGTGTGATACAGGAAGCTGGACTAGATGGGCTTTTGGCCTGATCCAGCAGGGCTCTTCTTATGTTCTTATGGCTTGATAAAGCCATCGCACTGACAAATCTGTTGTGATTTTCCTGGATTGTGATAAGTGAGCAAAGTTCTTTCAACTCTCATGAACTATAAAGGGAGGCTTTTTTTAACCCTTCAGATTAAATGTGATGTCATCACAGTCTAGTACAGAGCATTTTTAATAAGAGCATAATTGAAAGTTTATGTCAAGAATAAGCTGTGACTGGCTGAGGATTTTTTTTTCTGCTCTCAGCTTGTTCCCATCCAACTGATTTTGAAGAAGCTACTACGCAGGTAGTGAGAAGAGCATCAGAGCTCTTCTCTGGCGGGCAGCAGGCAATGGGCCAGCATAAGGTGTCGGGGTCCCCCCACCTGTTTGCCATCTCTCCTGACTCACCATTGTAAGCAACTGCTTCACTTGGCCTCATGGGAGGGTTGTCCCTGTGTGCAGCACCAACTCCCGAAAATGATAATTCTACTAGAAATAGACAGGACCCAGTTGCTTGTCCACACACAGCACAAGGACTAGTGGTATTTAATGTGAATACCTTACCTAGAGTTAACATTACTGCTATCATGTGCAAGGAGAGGCAGATTAGGAAGATTTTTATAGACTAAGAAGTTCTGTGAGTGCTGCATGCCTCCCTTTCCTTCAATACAAAGCAGAGGCTCCTGGTAGACTGTGTCAAGGGCTAGATTCTATATAGCACTGAGCTGCATATATGCACTCTTGCTGGAGCCAGAACCACATCCTGTTTGTTGTGAGGTATGCGGTTCTTTTTTTAAGTCTTAATTTTGCAGCACCCTATGCCATTCTGCTAGTCTGGTGGCTGGTATTTAGCATCAGAAATAGCCTTACCATAGTCCCGGAAATGACCGGGACAATCCCGGTTTGGGAGCCCAATCCCGGGATCCCGGCCAGTCTCCTCATTGTCCCGGCCAGCTGGGACTTTTTTAGGTGCTCTCCGGCCTCGTCGCGTATTTGCGCAAGGCTGGGAGCTCTCCGGAACGGCCCGAGTGAACTCGGCCCCGCCCCTGGCCATGGAAGTCCCCGCCCCCGGCCATGCCCCCAGTCCCGGCCGTGTCCCAGCCAGTATCACTTTCCCCCCCCCTGCATTGGGGGGGATCTGGTAAGGCTAATCAGAAACATTTCTCCATTTCCTGAAACTGTATAAACTAACTCAAGTTTTCAGCCAAGGTGGAATGGGGAGGTACAGCAGTTTTATCTTTTTTTGTTTTCTCACAGCAAACCCTCTTTTAAAAGTGTTGCTGTTCTTTAAAACTTTTCTCACTTCCTGTGATGCAAGTTCTGAGAACAGGAAGTCCTGGATGGTGCAACTTGGCATGAAAAAAAAGACAACCACAGAGTGACTTGGCTGCTGATTGTCTATTCTAGATCAGCAGATATGGTTGTTAGTAAAATAGCTCTTTCTGGCTGACGTCTCTGATTTCACATTTCTTCTAAAATGTGTGTGCAACAGAATTGACTTTCACTGCTTGTCACCTTCACTTTGGATTGTACAAGTCATAACTGTTGATTTCCCTGGAATTTATTTTTCATAGATTTCTCCAAGTGCCAGACTGGAGGACTTGAGCTTGAGTTTCCACTGGTTGTGAGAACGGAGCTTTGGGTTGGTTGTTTCAAATATAAAGGAGAACATTATATGGCATGCAATGATGGGGGAAAAAAATGCTAATTTTGCAAGCAGGTTGTTTATTATCACTCTTGTTTGACAGTACTCACAATGCAAGGATAAAATTAAAAGTCTGGAGAAATTGTTTACAGACCCTAACAGAGAAAACAGAACACGAGCATTGCCGGGGAAGGACCCCTCTCAAAAAGAGCTCTTCAAAAAGATAGAGGAGGTAATAATACAAAAGTATATTGTTATTAACACCAATTGAACTAGATGATACAAAAGACACAAGATGGCTGCTGAAAATGTCATCTCTGTGTGTTAGTTCACCCTCTTGCCCTCTGTAATAACGCTTGTCCTGTGTCCTGACAACACGTGCAGTGCGCCACCCCTCCAGCCACTGATGTGGATCACAGACAGGAAAAGCAGCGACAAGACAGAGTGATTTAAGTTTTACTTCACTTATGAAGAGGGAGACAGTTTTCAGGGGCAGCAGCCTTTCTTTCATAACTTTTAAATCCCCCCCATTATTGCAGTTAATCCCTGCTACTACTTACATTCTGTAAACACTGTCCATGAGCTTTCTACACTATTAAGCTTAAACTGCAAGCAGTAGGTTTGCCTCCCTGTGTAAAGCCTCGCACAGGTCAGAGAGATGCAGAATTGCTTACATTAGGAAACCACAGACACATAATGCCACATCCAAGGTAGAGACATACTTGTGACCATTGAAATAAAGGAACAAAGTAAAATGGGGATGATCTTGAGTTAGGGCTGTCAACCACTTACGTTTTAGTTATTAATATTTATATATTGCTTTTCAACAAAAAAAAAGTAGCTCACAAAGCGGTTTACATAGCAAAGTAAAACAATAAATGGTCCCCTGTCCCCAAAGGGCTCACAGTCCTAAAAAGAGGCACAGAAGAGGTACCAGCAACAGCCACTGGAAAATACGCCATGCTGGGGTGAAGGGGGACAGTTGCTCTCCCTCTGCTAAATATAAGAGGACACCACTTTAAAAGGTGCCTCTTTGCCCAGTTAGCAGGGATTGATGTAATGGCTTGCTTTAGAACCTGTGGATATTACAGTATATGTCTGGATTTTCAGAAGGCGTTTGACATGGTCCCTCATGAAAGGCTCTTGAAAAACTCCATAGTCAGGGAATAAGGGGGCAGGTCCTCCTATGGATTAGGAACTGGTTGAAGATCAGGAAACAGCGAGTGGGAGTCAATGGGCAATTTTCACAATGGCGAGAGGTGAAAAGCGGTGTGCCCCAAGGATCGGTCTTGGGACCGGTGCTTTTCAAGTTGTTCATAAATGACCTGGAGTTGGGGATAAGCAGTGAGGTGGCCAAGTTTGCAGATGACACTAAATTTTTCTGGGTGGTGAAGACCAGCAGGGATTGTGAAGAGCTCCAGAAGGATCTCTCCAAACTGGGAGAATGGGCAGCAAAATGGCAGATGTGCTTCAATGTAAGTGATGCATATTGGGGCAAGAAATCAAAACTTCACATACACGCTCATGGGTTCTGAGCTGTCTGTGACGGATCAGGAGAGAGATCTTGGGGTACTGGTGGACAGGTCGATGAAAGTGTCGACCCAGTGTGCGGCGGCTGTGAAGAAGGACAATTCCATGCTTGGGATCATTAAAAAAAGGGATTGAGAATAAGACTGCCAATATTATTATGCCATTGTACAAATCGATGGTAAGACCGAATCTGGAGTATTGCGTCCAGTTCTGGTCGCCGCATCTCAAAAAGGATATAGTGGAACTGGAAAAGGTGCAGAGGAGAGCGACCAAAATGATTAGTGGACTGGGGCATCTCCCTTATGAGGAAAGGCTACAGCGTTTGAGGCTCTTCAGTCTAGAAAAAAGGCAGCTGAGGGGGGACATGATTGAGACATATAAAATTATGCATGGGATGGAGAGAGTGGATAGGGAGTTCTTTTCCCTGTCACACAACACTAGAACTAGGGGACATCCACTAAAATTGAGTGGATGGAGTATTAAAACAGACAAAAGAAAATATTTCTTTACCCAGCATGTAATTCATCTGTGGAACTCCTTGCCACAGGATGTGGTGATGGCACCTGGTCTGGATGCCTTTAAGAGGATTGGACAGATTTATGGAGGAAATGTCCATCACAGCTTAAAAGCCATGATGGGGAAAAGCAACCTCTTGGTTGTAGGAGTAGGTTTTCTCTGTGCCAGGTGCAAGGGAGTGGCGACTGGACAGAGGTATCTTGTTGTCTTGTGTGCCCCCTGAGGCATCTGGTGTGGCCATTGTGTGATACAGGAAGCTGGACTAGATGGGCCTTTGACCTGATCCAGCAGGGCTCTTCTTATGTTCTTATATTCATGCCATTTCTAGAGTGTTGCAGTTTTCAATAGATAATCCTTTTAATCTTTGACAATCCATCAGTATACAGCAGGTTTTGCACAACTTCTTGATAGTTACGCACTTTATGAAATCTGTATCTTCCAATGTTAGATTAACTGTTTATATTTATAAATGTGCTCTCACTATAGTTAGAAATACATCTGGTTCAGAAGGAAGAGAAATTGCTTGAGAAGGACTTTATTTATGAGCAAGTTTCCCGACTGACAGAGAAAATCAGCACCAAGGTAGAAAATGGCAAGGACGACACATTAATATTGGCAAAAAAGGTAAGGTTGCAATTCGTATCCATCACACATCACTTCCAGCCATCACAAAATTTGTATCCAGTACAACCCCAAGCCAGCGCAAACAAGATTCCTCGTGTGCTTGCTGGCTCTGGAATTCCAGATGTAAATCTTAAGTATATCAGAATGAAGATCCAACTGTTGATGTCCCTTTCTGTACATGAAACAAAGTTTTTGCGGCATTGGCATAGTCTTGTCTGACAGCTTTTGCAAGTACAAAAACTAAATGGCATCCTATAAAACTTGTGCCCAGGTTGGCAGATGTCTACCCAAGATTTTACCCTTCCTTAAGGCATGCCCTAACAGGATCTGGAGAGAGAACTCGTCCACCTCAAAATTCCTACGGACTTATGGTCAGGGACTGGAGATTACAGGTTGAGTATCTCTTATCTAGACTGCTTCGGACAGGAAGTTGTCTGGATTTTGGAATATTTGCATAAATATAATGAGATATCTTGGGAATGGGACCCAAGTCTAAACACAATTCATTTGTCTCATATGCACTTTATACACGTAGCCTGAAGGTAATTTTATACAATATTTTAAATGATTTTGTGCCCCAGCATGCCTCGCACTATGCCAGTCAGGTGCTGGAAAAAGTGTTTGGTTTTTTTAGTCATAGCCCCCAAAATGTCTGAATTTCGGAATAGTCTGGATTTCAGATGTCTGGATAAGGGGTAACCAACCTGTATTCATACTGCACTATTTTTAGTGGGATGTACATTTGAACTCTCATTCAGATCTACATCCCCATCCTTAAAATACGTTTTCACAGGTAGCAAAAGTTGGATGGGAGCACTGGTAGCCAGCTAGCAGTTCCTTCTGGGGGAAATATGGTCAAAGATGGTTTTTACTTGAGAGGATTGCACCTCTGGCTCCTTTTCAAGCACAGAAGGGTTAAGTACAGTAAATCTGTAATAGTTGACAAACCAGTAAGTAGAAAGAATTCTAGTTCTACACAGGTTATATGCACAAGCCCTTTTTTGCAAATATGAAATATAAAAAAATATTTTGCACAGTTGATCTAATCTGTGTGACCCCCCAGAAGTTAATTGGATAGTGCCTTGAGCACTGCATATTTCAGAGGTAAATGTGGGAAAATAAATCAAATAAATATTGAAGGGGGGGCAACAGGATTTGGGTTTTTTTCTTTTATGGGAGGCCAAATGAGTGGGGTGGGGGAGAAAAACTATATTACTTTGTAATGTTATTCATCCCAGATGAACAGACTACAAGGAAAAATAAAAACTACAACCCAAGAGATGATGGCTCTTATTGCGGAGTTATCTATGAATCAAGCACATGCCATTAAGCTGCAGCAAGAAATGAGGGACAAAGAATATTTCTTAATGTCTATTACTTCCAGACTAGAGAAAGGGCTCCCACTTCCAAAGGAAGTTGAGATGGAGTGGTTAAAGGTACTGCGTGATGAAGAAGTACATAAAACTGCAGCTGCAGCTAAAGCAAAAGTAAGTTCTACTGGGCTACAGCTGTTGACAAGTTCATTTGTGTTTTGATCAATGTGGATTTAAGCAGAAGTTTGGTGTATCACAACTGGGTGACATGCCAGGTTGCTGGAGACACGGAGGCAAAGTCTTGCACTCCCCCCCCCTTTACTGACAGCAGCAATGGGCAGCTCCTTCCAGTCAAAAACCAGCAATGATGGACCCAGCACTGGGGGGGGGAGGTGTGTCAAGCCAGGCAGGTTCTCTGATGGACATGGGCCCTTGGCCAGAGCCTGACCCCAATGCTGCCCCTGCCCCATTCAAATTAGCAACTCCACACAGCTGTATTGAAGTACCCCCCCCCAAAAAAAAAAACCTTGGGCCTCCTGATTGTGGATCTCCCAAGTTAACACTAGTTTGGCCCGAGTTGGGATAATTCCGTGGCTCAACCGATTCCAGTTGCAACCACTGTGGACAACATGTCCTGATAGTGCTGCAACCTAGAGTACCACTAAACGTTTTTTCATTACATGGCCTTAGTGTAACCAATTACAAATTCTGTTTTTACAGCGTATGGAAGAAGAAGATCAACATGCCTTGCCAACTAGCGTATACACCACAGCTGAGCAGCGCCCCAACGCCTACATTCCAGATGACGAAAGTGTTCTCCCTCTGCCAAAGCCCTATGGGGCACTGGCTCCTTTCAAACCAGGCGAGCCGAGTGCAAATATGAGGCATATAAGAAAACCACTCATAAAGCCAATTGAAATCTGAAGGATTAGATTTGGGAGTGGGTAAGAATACACAACTGATCATTCAGGGGCCACGCTCTGTTTCACCAATGGCAGCAGCAGAACTCCTCCAGCATTTTAATGCATCCCGATTATAGCTTAATAGAAAAAGCAATTCTGTTGCCACCCAACACACCCTCATTTCACACAAGCCCTAATGCAATTAATGGCTTTGTGGATTAGCGATTGGCAAATTGTATCCCTTAAGCAGCTGAAGAAGAAGAAAAAAAATACTTTCCCTAAAGTATATTTAAAATGTTTATTAAAATGTGTCAGCAAAAAAATATATAGTATACAATTTAAAGTGCAGCTAGATATTCATCAGTACCATACATAAAAGTAGGTTTAGTATCCAAATACTTACATATGCTAAGAGATTATTGTACTATCAGTTTTTGTAATGTTTTATCTCCCATATTTTATACATCTCTGGGGCTTCTCATTGTATACATATGTATGGTGCCCTCTTACTGCACAAGTAAAAGGAACTCTGAAATAAAGTGAGATGCTTATTTAACTCAATGATTGTGCTCTCTGCTGTTAGAGGTTTATAAGTCAGTCTGGTAACTGATATCTGTATTCCAGAACAAGGCTGCCTTGCTACAGAGAAATAGCAGAGGCTCGTGCACCTAGATCTGTCTAAACAGAAATGACACTCAGTAAAAACATTGAATTTCACAAATATCATATTAGGTTTGCTTTTGACACAGTGTCCCCGATTTCTAAGGATGGCAATACACAGAGTACTATGAAAGAACGTCTTTTAGGCTCGGTTCTATTTGAAATAGGACATTCAAGTGTAAAAAACACAGTGCAAGACTGCAGCCTCTTGCCTTAAGCCCCTCCTGCTTTTTTGTTTACTACAAGTCCAAACACTTATATAATAGTTTTAGCTGCTAGTAAAATTACATCAGTCTGATGCTATGTCAGCATGTAGGAAACTGACCATTTTCCCAGCTGGAAAGCAGAGTACAGCTTTTCTATTTCTGTTAGAGATCACAGCTAAGAAAACAAATGAAGAAGCCCAGAGCTGTGTACAAAACAGGTAAGAAATGAAGGCAGGATATACAGCTGCTTTTTAAAAAATTACATCTGTTCAAAATGATGCTGGATTAAAAAAAATCACGTCCAACTTAAGTCCTATTGGTTTCAGTGAACGACATCAAGCACACACTTACCTCCCACTGCTATCAATGGGATTTAAAAAATCTTAACTTGGAATGGAGCACTGTGCTCATTGGAAGTTAATTAGGTAGAATGCTTCTGTCCAAGCCATTGAAATAAATATGCCCAATAGAAGCTTAGTTCCCTTGCAGTAGTTGCACATAATTGCAAAACACACAAAGACAACACCTTAGAATGTGCTCAAGTAAGTCACAAAAAGCAAGGATATGAATATCCAGTTCAAATTTGTTCCCATTACAGTATTTACAAAGGGGATTTTTTTATAATCCATACACAATTTTAATGTATCCCCCTCTATACATCATTGTACAAGAGTGGCCAGTTTCTTTTAACTACATTATGTAGTTATTCTCTTCCCATTCTACACTTTCAGTTCTTTCATGCAACATTTAGAACGTTAGCAGACAATTTGATTGTGCATTGGCATTCAGTAACTTCAGCAATGTTCTCATTCAGAACAATATAAACAATGAGAGTTGCTATACTGAACGCTTTAAGCAGAATCACACTTTCTATAGGTCTCCTGAAAACTAATTTTACAATGGTTTTATAAATGCAAACAAATTATCTTCTCTCTCTGACCTTCAGTTATAGCGAGCTGTTGACAGCAAGGACTGGGACGTTGCTAAGCAGCCTCTTCATTTTCTATTTTTCTCAATACTAAAGATCCAAGAGCATTGTAGTGTGTTTCAGTGCTACCTCTTCAACAAATCTTGCATTCACATTACTGCATTCCACAGAAGTCATCCATCCTGGAAAAAGTATAAGGAGGACATTAAATAGCAAATAAGTATCAACACTAAGCTTTCAAATATTAATGTGCCTAAAAGTTGCCAACTCTCAGGTTGCATTGTTTCTTTTTGGTGACAATGTCCTTGACACAGCACATTAATGTTTCGTTTCTGTAGTCATAATTCACAGCTATAAAATTCTGCCCTAATAAGCCATAAAGTAAGGTTAGGCGATACACAGAAACACTGACAAAACCATCATGAATGACCATGAAGAGTTTATTTTCTGCCTTTTCTTTAGATGTCTGTGTACTTTTGACCAAGTAATTTGTCTAAGGGCCCAATGCAGCCCTGAGGTAAAGGAACAAATGTTCCCTTACTTTGAGGAGGCCTCCATGACTGCAGGAGCTCCAATCAACATGTGATGAGTGAATCACAAGGTTGCTTCCCACAGCAATGTGCCATTGGTGAGAAAACATTCACATGTATAACCAATGTGATGTGGTGCTAGACAGTGGGAAAGCAGCTTCTCAGTGGCTACCACGCCATATGTGAAAATGTATTTCGTAATATACGGTATTTAACAATTATTCCACAAGATTTTGGCACTAGGTAGTGCCGCAAGAAAGAAGCATATACCTCTTTCCCTTTGAAAAATGAGAGTTAGGTTTGTTTAGGCTTCACTCACAACCACAAGAGTCCTCTATTCCAATTAGGACCCTATGCAGACCTAAATAGGGAGGATCCTAGTAACAGATGTTAAAAACAAGTAATCAAAACAAATGAATGCAGGAGGATAGATACCTTGATGCTCCACCTCTGCCAGCACACTGACCAAATGGTTAAGTGGAAGAAATTCAGTTTGGGCCGACAATCTGTCCGCTACTAGTAATCTGTGCTGTGAAGGAAAATGCATTTTAGGGTTACGACTGTGCTTTAAAGTACTATATTATGAACTACAATAGAATCTCGTAACATCTAAGCCTCAGTATGCAAATCCTCTCGTTCACTGTGTGCAAGTTTCCCCCTCCCACTAAGCCACTGTAACTCTGAGAACTACACTCCTATTTATCATGAATTTTTGAAATGAATGCTCCAAGGCTATTCAAGCAAGTATGAGTTTGCATAGCGGAGCAATGCCTGCAGTTTGATCACATCTTGTGATGAATCCCCACAGTCAAGCTTTTACCTGTTTATTCCTCAGTTTCTCAAACAAGCATTTAACATAGTTCCTTGCAATAGTGTTGGAGCCAACAGGGTGATTCCACAGTTGAGTAACCTTGCGACCAATTGCCTATAATATGACACAGAATATAATCATTGGCTATTTAAAAAAAAACACGTAGTAAATGCAGCATTGTATTAGTATTTATACACTGCTTTTCAAACCAAAAGTACTTCATAAAGTGGTTTATATAGCAAAATACATCAATAAATGGTTCCCTGTCCCCAAAGGGCTCAGTCTAACAAGAGACAGTCTAACAAGATGCAGAAGAGACACCAGCAACAGCCACTGGAAAAGACACCCATGCTGGGGTGAAAAGGACAGTTGCTCTCTCCCTGCTAAATATAAGACACCACTTTAAAAGGTGTCTCCTTGTCCAGTTAGCAGGGGTGACATGACACTGAATCGTTGTTTTTGAGATTACAATTAAACTGGCCTGCCAAAACAAACTATAATGTCTTAAATGACAGATATACGACCCATGTGAAGAGGGTCTCCATCGCAAACAGTGGTAGACTGAGCTCCATCAGCAAAATGGGGCACTTTCTCCTCCCTTAGCTAAAATTCTGCTTGTATAATGAGGCTGCGTCACCTAACAGCATCCCTCAAACCCCAACATTCTTCAAGGATCAAATCCAGCCCAGCAGGTTTAAAGTACAATATAGGCCACAGGGATCATCCACCCACCCCACTTACATGACCTGCACTGCTGAGTGCCAAATACTTGCATCTGCACCTTGCCCTCCAGTTTTGCTGCCAATGAAAGCATCAGGACAGTCTCTTACTGACTGCCGCAAGAGACAAGTGTCAAAAATGGACAGCAAGTTAAGTTTCTTAATAAAACTACAAACAATGCTGAGAACAAAATAGTGGTTCAGGCTCTACAGTTAAATTAAAATGCAATTGAAGTGTTCTGATCCTAAGGGTTAAAATGCCTTGAGATTAAACACTGCAGCTCTTGAAGAAATGCCATTCTGTTGACTCCCTCCACTCCTTAACATAAAATGTAGCACGACAGGGCCAGCTTTGTCTTTCACTGCAAACAAAGAAAGAACCCTTTTCTGTAAGAAAGTTCAAATGATGTTTCTTGAAACAGACATAGCTGCCTATAGAAAGGAGCATAAGACACAGGAGAAACCATTTGCCAAATGGTATAGGTCTATAGTTTGCTTGTTAAAAATGATGCAGAAATAATGTAATCAGAAAAGGAACTGATGTATAATGTATGTTGCTCTTCATTGACTCTGATCTCAGTGGCATCACTGAGCAATTCCTAAGGATGCTTTATTCAGCCCTTATGATATGGTACATATCACAAGAGATAAATGATACCATGTTCCAGACAACAGGGCCTCCCTGGCCATTTAGCAGACAGCCACTCCACCTGAGGCATTATTATGTTATGGCATTATGGTAATGTTAACGGGTAATATTCAAGGGTAATATTCATGTTAATGAATATACAAATGTACCATATTGTCCCGAGTATAGGCCACACCCGATTATAAGCCGCACCCTTAAAGTTTGGTGCTATTTTTTAAAAAATAAATGTTTAACTTTTTTAACTTAAAGAAAACATACACATTAGTAGAACAGTAAAACAGTACAATTTTAGTACAGTTAAAGGCACAGGCACCCTGTCCCTTATTGAATCTGGGTACCCTAGTATAAGTAGCTTTCCCAGATGCAAAGGGGGACAGAGTGCCTACCTTTAACCTTCGGAATTTGGGCAGGTGCAGCTATTTATCTCAGTAAAACAACTTATGCCGCAGCTTCTCTCTCTTTCGGCATCCTTGCCCAAATATTGACATTCTGTGCCAACGTAACCAAAATCCTGCACCAAAACAATTGAATTTTTCAGGTTATAAAAACATTCAAATATACATATTTATTCTGCAATTCTTCAGAACCTAGAAAAGACCAGCACTGACGTCCAGTTCTACTACCCTGAAAATTATTTTTCCGGAACCATTGGATTTTGCCCATGCAGCAGTTGTTATTTTTGTGTTTCAGTTGTACTCCAATCAAAGTAGGTGGAGAACCATTTTGAATTGTCAAGTGATTTGGTACAGTTGATACAGCCACCTCCCAAAAGCCACACAGAGAGTATAAGACAACCAGATGGAGTTAAATCCAAACAGCGGCCTGAGTTGCTAAAAATGTAAACTGTGAGCCAACAGCTTCCCTAGAGATAAGATTCAGTTTAGCCTTTGGAAAGAGAAGCACAGGCAAGTTCAGTTTAATGTTTTCCCAATTAAAGAAGGTGAAGTGCTTTATTCTGTCTGTGGGAGAAACTCCAATTCTCCAGGGAACAAAAGATAAGGAGCTTTGAAGAGAACCAATTCTCAGGAGCCAAATCAGCAAAAACCATCTTCTCCCAAATTGTATGGGTAAACATCCTAGCAGGCTCTTTGAACACTGCAAAACTTACTTTAAAATCCTCTCTCAGAACTCCAGATTAGAGGAAGATAAGCAGCCCAGAAGAGGAGCGCCATACAGACCTCACAGACTTCCTATGTGGCTCCTCAGCATAGCACCCAAGAACACCCCCTATCATCTGTTTTCTCATGTGCAAGCAAATTATAAACAATGGCTGTAATACTGGTATGTTAAATTTATACTTGTATCTGTTCTTTACTTTTATGCTGGTCAATGACTGTAATAAAGGACTGACTTACTGACATGTGCAAGCAGAGGCAAAGTCTTCTTTATGTACACACGTTACTCATTGTTGAATGTAAGCCAAGACCCAGACAAATGTGAGTAAAAACCTAAAGCTGCATCAAGTTGATAGACCTATTAAAGTGAATGGAGGCAGAAGAGAGAATTTGACAGCAGGGCCTTGGCTTGTTTCTGGGAACATGATTAGTGTGCGTGTGTGCGCGCGATGCAATGGGCCCTGCACCAGGTGTCAGAAAAGTGATGCCCCTGCTAGGAAGGAAACCTCATTGAGCTCCATAGTACCTATTTCTGGGTAAAGGTACTTAGGATCGGACCACTGGTTTAACCTGAACTGTGCATGAAAAGGACATTTAATCAGCATTGTACTCCAACTATGGCTTCACTGTTTAGGACGGTAACTCAAATGCCTAGTATTGTCCTATCTCCATTCTCCCATAAAGCTTCAATTCCAGAAGCTGTGAGGGCTTTTTAGAGACTGAAAGCATATCCATAGCATAAAATGATGCAAGTTTACAGCAAGCGGATCCAAAACTAAATAAAATTATAATGTTACCTCAGGAAGCCTTGTGAGGATACTCATTTTTAGTTTTTCATTCTCTTCAGAGTTGTCCAGCTCTAAAAACAGAGAAAATTGGTATGGACTACACCAGGGGTTCTCAACCTTTGGAGGCCCGGGTACCCCCTATCACGGTCCAATTTTCTGAAGTATCCCCTGCTAATTAATTGCTAATTAATTGGATTAATCCACTAATTAATTAGCTAATTAATCATTTAAAAATAAACAATTATTAAAACAATTTTAAATGTGAAAAAAATCTTATTTAACTGCGTGTGTGCGTGCGTGCATGCGTGCGTGCGTGCGTGCGTGGAAGGTCCAACACAAAATCAGAGACAGAAGGGGGGGAGCTTGGGGGCGAGGCAATTTTTTTTTAAAAAAAATTAAAAATCCTCTGGTCACCGACAATCAGCTGATCTTAGCTGATAAGGGGAAGCCTCTTGGGTACCGCTGCCTTATGGTCCTCATACCCTAGGGGTACTTGTACCACAGGTTGAGACCCCCTGGACTACACAAAAAAACACTTCAAACCTCATTCACCTTTGTCATACTCTTGAAGTTTACTCCAATTAGCATTCCAAAGTCCTAACTTGGAAAACATATTAGAAGATCCAATTTCCTTACGAATGAGACCCAAACATACTAGATTCTGTGTCCAGGGCCAGGCCTACTCAGGCACGTGCCAGGGGCCCACACACACCCCCGGGCCCTTCAGACTGCCACCACGGATGAGCCAAAACTCTTGAGTCACCACATAACCCTAGATGTTCAGGCCTGTTCCCAAGGGCTCCCTGCATGACACTGCATTTGCAATACTAAGGATACAACTCATAAAAATCAGGTGTGACTGCACATCTACAACTCTATAGAGTTCAGAGAACCAGCATTGCATTCTTACCTTTCAAAAATTTCAAGGCACATGTCTCTGTCAGGTATAGCACTCCATGGTCAATATAATGCAGGAGTGTGTACATAGGGAGACATCGCACTCCCAACTCCATATGTAAGGTGTGAAATCCTGCAAATGACAGAAATCTGATGGTATAAAAAGAACTTCAATATTCCTCTGTGAAAAACTCCTATGAGAAACTAATGACAACAATCAACGGCTAATTGCAAGAAGCAGGTCCAACCACTATCGGATTGGATTCTGGATAGGAAATAGTTACGGTATAGCAGTTTGGAGTTCTGTCTATACAACATATATTAATAGGAAATGTTTAAGAGAACATCAGCTTACCAAAATCACCACCCCCCAAAAATGGTGTTTGTGAACTTAAGTAATCCTTTTTTTCCCTACATGACAGTAAAAGGTAAAGGTAAAGGTTTCCCTTGCTCGAAAGCCAGTTGTTACCAATTCTAGGGTCAGTGCTCCTCTCCGTTTCAAAGCCAAAGAGCCAGCGCTGTCCGAAGATGCTTCCGTGGTCATGTGGCCGGCATGACTCAACACAGAGTCGCACGGAACGCTGTTACCTTCCCACCGAGGCAGTACCTCTACTTGCAATATTTTGCTTTCGAACAAAGACAGTAGCTCACACAGTCACGCGGTACTCAGGTCTCGAACTGCTGTCCTGCCTACCTTCCAGTCTGCAGTTCAGCATCTAAGCCACCACGGCACTTTCATGACATGACAGTACATGACAGTAGCCAGTTACAAAAATGGATACCTACATTTGGGCACAGTGATCTTAAAGATCAAAACTGTAAAACGATCGTATCATCTTTGGGATTAAGGTCATAAAAACACACTAAAAACCGTTTTTTAAAAGTAAAACTGTTCTTGTACAGAAGTACAAGCATACATTGTAAAGTACAGTATTAGAAAAACCATTCCCTGAATATAACTGTGCTCAAACTGTTGTGCGGGGACGACGACAGACAACCCAAAAGGAAAACCATTGTTTCAAACGGCCACAGAGCAAGGTAAAATAGCAAAGGCAAAAATAAAAAGTTGTAGAGGTATAGGATTTGATCTAGTATTGGTGAAAAACTTTCTAAAAGTAACAGTATCTGACCCATGAAAAAAAAAATCACTTAAGACAGACTGTGGAATCCTGATCAATTGACAATTCTTTGGTGAGTCAGGACAGAACATCTGTATGGGACATAAGGCTTGGCCAATTGTGTTTCAACCCCACAATCAAGAGCACTACTACAATTGAAGTGGGTGCAAATATCTTCACTATGGTTATGAGATGATGAATGAGTTGCGAGGTCATGAGCAAATTCCTCTTGCCTGTCTTAAGTGCAGCTAAACTCTACGTCAGTGCAGATATTTGCTATAAATTTTCCATTTAAATCAGGACTTTGAAATGGTTCCAACACCCTCAGAGTATTGAAATGGGAGTAACAAATATCCTTTCAGAAGTAAGTAGCAGCAGAGTGCAGTTCTCAATCTATTAAGCAGAGATAACATACGTTCCTTCATTTTAAAAACTCTTCCTTCAAAACAAAAACACCCTCCACAAATATTGAAACTAGACATGTTAGCCTGGAGCGGCAAAATATAAGTTTTGTAGCACCTCAAAGACTAACACATTTACTGTATTTCAGCATGCTTTCATGAACAAGCGAGGCACAGAATGTGTCTTGCAGAGAAGGAGTTGGCACATTCATCTTTCACCACACAACCAAAAACAGCATAAAAAAATAAAAGACTTTAGAAATTAACGTTTCTGATCAAACAAAGGTGAGCCTATTTCCCCAGGATGTGGTTACACAATCACTCTTCATGGTCTCGGAACTGACGAGATGATTAGCCAAGTTCTCCAGAAAGAACATTCTTAATTGGATTAAAAACCAAGCCAAATCTACTGGGCCTGATTATAAACCCCTTGCCGCTTTGGCAAATTATGCAGCAACATGAGTGTTGGTGTTAAGAACATTTCTTCATAGTTTCTCCTCAGAAAGCAGTATGCTATTAATTGTGTAGCCAACATCACAAGGACACTTCTTGTTTTCATAGATGACCCCCTCTTAAATCCTCTTTTTGTATTGCATGCCACTTGACCAGAATAAGATTAACTCGAGAAGTCAAAACAGGATTTCATGAGAGAAGTATTAAGAAAAGTTGTTTGGGGGGTTAAGGCGTTAATGCGGCTTGATACAGTATCTAGTCACTATAAGCAATGATCGTGAGAAACGGGCAAATGTCTGCATGGATTTGAAAGGCATAAAAAGGTTACAGACACATTTGAATGAAAAACGGAATGAAAAGGTTACAAGCACATTTTGTGACTGAACCAACATTGATTTAGTTTCCCCAAATTACTACTAGAAGGGAAGTTAACCTCCACAAATGGGTACTACATGAACAGAACATGTAGAGCCATGGTCCTGGGACTTACCAGGAGGAAGAGGTAAACACATCCCATTTGCAGCCTGTAGAATATGACACATGATACGAAACATGATACTCTCATTGGAGCATCCTCGCTGTCCGCTGTATGGAGTGCAAGAAGAGTGTATTAGTGAGTAAACCAACATACTTCCTTAAACCTTCAATCTGTCTGCCACTCAGTTAAGAGTTGAATGTTACGTTAAAGAGTTGCAAAGACATTAACATTTTGCAAAAGATGTGCTGCTCTCGCAACTGGAACATCTTTCCCCAAAACGTATTTGCTGTGATTAGTGGTAGTGCTACTGTTGTAACTGTGAGGCGCACACAGAATTAGAGAACCTTTGACCCATGATCTCTCCAGGATAGGTCTGCATAAACAGCCAATGACACACAGAGCGAGATAGAAACAGCTGAGTTCCCTCGTTTTACTTTCTCAGGGTGTGTCACTGTTGGTCCTCTCTTGCTTAGAAACCTGTGGATGCCACAGTCCAACCTCATACATGCATGCAGTGAAATGACGTTACACACTGCAGGCTTTGTATTTCTGCAAGATGACCAAAAGCTGAGCCATACATATCAAACATATCACCTGGCGTAGCTTTTCTGCAACTGTATCACTCTGGACTAGAGGTGGAGGCAGGGCCTTACCCATTAATGATGCGAACAACATGTGCTCACGTCAGGGGCATCACTGGGAGGGCAGACTGCCCCAGTTGTCACCCCAGGGAAGGGCGACACCAAAATGACTTTCTATTCTATTTGTTACTGACCAAATAAGTTGTGGGTCAGAAGTTTGCAACTCTCCTCCAAGTCTAGCACTGTCACTGCCATTACTTCCTCTAGGGAGCAGTGAAGGGAACGCAGGGAGACTAGCATTCATTCCACATCTACTAAAAGAAGCTGCAGTGGCAGCTCTGCATTCAGAAGAGGGAGGTAAGTGAAGCTCACAGAGCGAGAACAGAGTTGGGGGCAGAGGCAGCACCAGACGGAGGAGGGACGTAAGCTCTCCTCAGTGGATCACGAGGTAAGCAGCGAACCCCTCCCGCAAGCAGGCACCACGGATGTGGCAAAATTTGGGGTAGGATTCAGGTAGTGGTCCCTGCATAAGCATATAGTAAAAATAATTTTGCCTTTTCCAGTAGTGAGATTATTACAATTCTGTCTTTGTTGGGTTTTTAAAAATTAAACTTATTGTGGATAATTGCTTACAATAATTGCTTACAATGAAAAGACCCAGGAATCAAGACCACATTTCTTCCAAACATTCTCCATTATCTGGTACATTAAATCCAGCTAGAAGAATAAAGAATAAAAGGTTCATCTGAATTCTTATGTGGATGGTATCAGATTTTCTAATTATCTTCAACAGTGTCATATAAACACTAAACTAATTAAGGAGATTTACAGTGCAATCCGACCCAACTTTTTTGCCGTTGTAACCAGCGGCCCAGCAAGAACGGGAGGCCCCAGAACGGAAAAGGGATTCAAATCCCCTTTGAATTCCTCTTTTTGAGGGGATTTGCATCCCTTTTCTGTTCTGGGGGCTCCCGTTCTTGTTGGGCCGCTGGTTACAATGGCAAAAAAGTTGGGTCAGATTGCACTGTTACAGTGCAAGCCTAGGAACATCTACTCAGAAGTAAGCTCCATTGAGTTCAATGGGACTTACTCCCAGATAAGTGTGCATCTTGTACTAAAAGATTAAAATGTATTAGAAGAATAAGAAGAAAATTATGGACACAGTCCTCCCTCATGCAATGTCTCCAGTCAGCTGTTTCTATGAGAATTCCCTATAAGATTGTGCTCAAAGTGCTTTTGGAAAAATAAAAACAGAAATAATTTTACCTAAGCACCAGTAACACAGATTGCTTGGTTCTACACTACAAACATACACCCTACCACCCCAAGCTAAATCTCTCTAAATAAACTAGTATTGCTTTAGCTTTAAAACAAACCAACCAATTTCGATACATAATCCACAGCTATCTGCTCGATCTTCTTTTTTCCAACATATTGTAGGTGTCTCCCAAGATGATCTTTCAACTGTACAACCATCTATAAAACAAAACCACCAACTAGAACTCAAATATTAATGGAAAGGATAAAATTCTGAATGGTTGCATATACATAAACCAAATAATTGTCTCTGCCTCTATCAGAAGAATAAAATTAACATTATGCATTACAAGTGTTTGCCAAAGATATGAGTTTGGCTACAAGAAAATATAAAACCAACAAATAATCTGCTAAATAAAATTATTCATGTGTGAGAATTGCAATGACAGCTCCAGCTTCACACACTGTGCCAAGGAAAAACTCGTAAGAACCAATCAGTTCCATTAAACAAGCTACAGTTATTTTTACTCATTACTGATATCATTAGTATTCATTTTCAAAAGCAGCAGAGGCAACCTGGTACAAAGAAGCAAAACAGTAAGTAGGATCATGTTGCTACTATGAACACAACTTTGCTGAAAAGTGTCCTTCAGATCCAACACCTGAAATCATGTAACCTACTACAACATGGTGGTATGTGAATGCTTATTCATGGATTTATGAAGAAAGAGGAAAGCAAGGTAGTTTTTTCCTTTTGTTTTGCATAATGTATCATCTTGGGTCTCTAAGCATATAAAACATAGGTTCCTCCAGTTTGTCACCATCATGTACTTCTGTGACCTGGGAACATCAGCCAACAAAAAAATTTCAGCCCAGACGTGGAGATCAGGACCCACCAAATAAAGGGTCTCTTAGGAAGAAGTTGCAGTGAGAGAGTATTTAATGGCATTTTCTCAGCCACAGATGTTCAGATCATATCTGGATGTTGACAGTTGCTGACACACAAGGTAGGGATTGTTTACCTGTAGAAATCTGCATAGTGGATTTGCCGATGGAAAGAAACAAAATGTCACAAAGGTGAACTGCAGTGATTCCATTACATTTTCTGAAAACACCTGTTAAATGTCTCATTTCGTCTAATGCAGAAAGCTGTATTGCCAACACATACCAATCCTGTTAGAAATTGTTGCTGGTAATCTTCATCTTGAAAGAGGGGAACTAGCCTTTCTTCTGAAATCAAACAAGACAAGCAGAGAAAGGGCATTTTGGGTCTGTGCTATATACCAGTGTTGGAAGTCTGGCTGGAAAAAGGCCCAAGTTCAGGAAGGGATAAGACTAAAAATGTTGAATGTGTTTAAGATAATAAGGAAGACCACAGGAGGGATCAGAAATTTTAGATTTCAAAAACCGATGTCTACCCTGGCCCTTATGAGAGAACGGGGAAGGAAACAAACTAATAAGCACACCACTGCATTTCAGAAGGTCCCAGAAGACAACATCCTGAATCCCAACATGAACTTTGGTCCTTATTTTCAAAGGGGAGCAAAATACGTGTGTCGAGAATGTTGCTAAAGCTGGTCTGTTAGATAGTGAATGTGCATACTGCTTCAGCAACAGCTGTATGCTCTCCTATTTCCCCTGCTCACATCCATCTTCCTCAAGCCATACAGTATACCCCTCTCCTCCAGCAGAAGACAATGGGCATGTAAGTCACACCCACCCTGTGGGCAAATCTGACAGGAGCAAAGGGTTGTATCTCTCTGGATCTCACTCCAATTAAAAAATGATGCACACAACTGCAATTGAAAGATGCTTTTCCAGAAAACCTGGAAAGACCTAGAGTAAGTCCTAACAAATATGTGGCCTATAGTATCCAAAAAAAAAAAAAGCCTTCCCCAACACCACAAGTCCTTTAGAGCCAGTTGGTCCAGAGAACTTATGGAAACAATACAAAGTGCTTTTTGTTCTAAACTTGACATTCATAACTCATAGCATGAGAGGAGTACGAATGATTACACTAGGATGGCATCCATTACATCTGAAGTAGAACTCTTACTTGGCTTACTGAAGCACAATGACCCCTCACACCCCACGTTTCATGCCACTGAGATGAAGTAGACCTAAGGCTAGTCTTGAGACAGGGTGTCAAAAACACCGAAAGAAAATACTGAAAGCACTTTCCAAGCAGATGCTCTGAGCCAAACTAGATGGAATGCTAATCATGCCGTTTTGGTCTGCAGGGTTGTTTTTTCCTTGTTAAATAGCAGGTAGAGAAATTTGGACAATGGCGGGGGGGGGGGGGGGGAGTGTCTAACTCTTTCCCTCCACCATGATCTCAGTCAGGGTCTCCGCAACCGTTAGTTATCCTGAGACAGAATCTGCCATGGGTGCCAACGGCAACGTTGAGTGAGTGAGTGAGTCCCATGTTGGGATCATGGCAAAGGGGAAATCTGAGATACTGCCACTGTCACAGTCTTGATTCCTGCCCCATCCCTGTGGCCACAATTTTAAAAAGAAAAAAAAACATAGCTCCGTCCACCCCCATCATGGGCCTTGTCTTGGCCGTTCAGCATTATGCTAAGCTAAAGGCCGTATCTGCAAATACTCGCCTTACCTGTCTTCCATGTATTCAAGTTGTTAAGCACCCTATGAGAAAGAGACAAATGATTTTAAACAGTGTTTTAAAAAGGAGAATTATTAAAAATGGAGAGAGAGAAAAAGAGACATCCTACACAACACCCATTCATTCCTGTTAGGAAAGCAACAGACAAAGAGAATTTAATCCAGGAGGAAGGAATGCGAGGTTTCTTATTTTATGCAACTTGTGTTCATCAGTGTGCCTGGATTCCAGAGAAAAAACATGACTCACAGACAAACAATAAGGGAGGGAGAAGCTTCTCCTAGACTAATGGAGTAGGACCCACAGCTTCCTGGGTCTGTAGCTCAGTGGTACAGCATATGCTTTACATCATAATGTGTAATATCTCAGGTTCAATTTTGGGTACCAGTCAATCTTTACGTTTGGAAAGCTGCTGTTCCTTCTGCTAGTGCTGGAGCATCTTCCCTACAACAATTGACTAAAGCAATGTACATAACTGCTTTAAAACAGGAGGTACGGCCTGGAGGTTGAGCAGTTGCCCTGCCTGAAGAAAACTAAGCAGGTTCAGTCCTGGTTGTTGCTTGGAAGGGAGACCGTTTCCATTGTGAGAGAGTTTGGAGTGTGTGGAATGCTGAGGAGTCAGCTGGCAAGATGGATAACAGCATCTTGCTATAGAACAACACTTGAATAGAACGATGCATAAGGTGCAACAAACCACCATACTAACAAACCTCTTATAAGCTTGTTGCTGTTGATCTTGTGGGGTTTTTTTTAACATGTTTTTAGATTGTATTAATGTTACCCAGGCACACACACCCTTAATAAAAACACGACAGACAGTGGCTTGGAGTTAAGGGTCACTTTATTGAATTAACAAAACAACCTGCAGCAGGGCACTAACTAAACACCTCCCTGGCATGTATAACATTTGGTATAACATTTTTCAAGAATATTCTTCTGTCAAGAACTCCGGACGGGACTGAGGAGAGCGAATGCAGCACGTTCGCTCTACCCCCCTCAAACCCACCTGGAGATACAGCAGCCAATAGGCTGCTGACACCTTCCAGCCCCTGCCTGTCACAGGAAGGAGGGGCTGGGTAACTCGCAACGGTCCTGTGAAGCGGACCGTCGCACTTTTAGCTGTTTTTAATGCTATTTAGTAATTGTTTTAATTTATTAGAATTTTTATGTATTTTTAATCTTTTGTAAACCGCTTTAGGTTCCCCTACAGGGGAAAAGCGGGATAAAAATCCAATAAATAATAATAATAGTAATAGTAATAACAACCAAGAGAGCCAAAGTTGGTCCAACTGGACATTATTAGTTTTCATTTTTAAAAAGGTCCAAACTCAAATTTCAGTTTCCAAAACTTGCACTAAGTATACAAGATGTTAGGGATCTGATGGTAAGAAATTGGTGTGTTATGACCAAGCAGAGATCATTCATCACAGACAGACTCTTTTGTAAGTATTGGTTATCCAGCCCTCAATTGCAGCTGACTTCTCAACTCCAGGAGACACACAGTGACAAGATCTCTTCCGAAGAATATTGCATGGACAGTTAGGAATTCATTCTTGGCCAATATCCCCAAATGTGTGAACACTCCAGACATTTAAGGACATTGAGATTTCACACTGAAAACTGTTTTGTAGTCTCCATTTACTCACAGCTAAAACAAAAATCAACACGATTAGAAGTCAACCTACTTTTCTGCATTTTCACATATATTTTTCACATATGCTGTCATTCTTCTCTCTTCTGTTCTCTAAACAAAGTATAAATTATTTGAGAACATTATGAAATACAGTATTCTATCATTATGCACTATAAATTACAGCCAAGATTTTTTTTAAAAAAAAAATCTGTATAATACTATAATGCAATCAACTTGTGCAGACAACAGTTTCAAGTACTCCTGGTTTAGTGCTCTGGCACACAACCAGAAACTCAGCAAGTATCTCAAGGAAAAAGTGGATATTCTTCTTCATAGAACATCTTTATACTGACAATGGGAAGCTGGCACTGCAGTACAAAATGCACAGCAGGCATGTAGTGAGAGGGGAGGGAAGGGGGAGTTTCAGGAAGGATCAGGTAAGGGCAGTAACTTGTGCCAGGATCCTATCCCCTTTTCTCTCCTCAGACCTAAGTCAGCTACATTGCTAAGCAGAAGTAGGGAAAAATGTCTTCCTTACTTCTTCTCCCAGGCCTTCTGATCACCACCACCTCCACAGAATGCAGCACGCACCTCCTTGGCAAGGCTGCATCCTATAGCATCATGGGGGACAGGATTGGTCTGCTAGTATACCAAAGTCAGACTATTGGTCAATCTAACTCAGTACTGTCTGCACTGACCAATAGTATCACTCCAGTTTTCACACAGGGGTCTTTTCAAGTTCTACTTTTTTGGCACAGGTAGGCAAGCCGTTCCCCTCCACACAAAAAAATCACCAATAAAGATGATGGCTACAAAGGCATCCATCCCAATAGGTTACATTCTTTCTTTTAACTCAAAGGAATGGATACAACAAATGTATTCCTTCCCACAGGGACCACATGCTATGGAAGCGGTTCCCAAACTTACCAGGGTCACAGCAACCTCACAGCCTCTTCTTCCCAGCTGAGCCGGGCACCGCCATCTTGGATCACATGAAATCACATGAGAACCAAGATGGAGACGCCTGGCTCAGGCGGTAGGAGGGGCCACTGTGAACAGCCCTGTGAGTGCATCACGACATCCTAAGGCGTCGCGATACACAGTTTGGGAACCACTATGCTATGGAACTACTTTGTGTCTGCCATTTGCAGTTTTATGTTGAAAACAGCATTGCATGTTTTCAAGTAACGGTTCTGCAGTTTTCCCAAAGAGACGGTCCAATGCTCCAACATTCTATACACATTTTTCCATTGACATTTTTGGGATATCTAGCAATACTTTCAGTTAAAAGTTTGTACGTGTCTTATAACAACCTGACAGAAAGGCTGGACTACAGCATTCATTGCTAAGGTTCACTTACCTCCTCTGAAAGCAGTTTATCCCACTCCTGTCTAAGAACTTTGCTGCAGAAGTGCAAGTTTGGCTCAGCATACTTCACACGTTCCAGGTTTGAACTTAGCTTTTTCCAGAAGCCTTTACAATTTTGCACCTCAAATGATCAAGAGAGAAGATACATGAGTTCTCTTCTTGTTCTTATGCAAATTATTTCTAACTATGACAAACATCATGCAAAGCAATTCATGAGCAATGCAGGGTATACTATTTTAAAGTTTTATATCCCATTTTATCTCATTAAAGAAACCCTCAAAACAAAGTATCAAACACAAGTCAAATTTATACGCAGTAGGGTAGCAAAAGACAAACAAAACAGCATCACAGAATAGCAGATGAACGTCACAAAAGCAGAAACCAGTATAGCCAAGAAACCAGTCACATTTTAGCCTGATGCCTGAATGAATATGACACTGTGGTCTGCCCTGAGAAAGGCATTCCATAATATTGGTGCCACTACTGAAAAAGCTCCATTTCTAGCAGACCTCTGCTGGACTTCATTTAGCAGAGGTGCTACAGCAGGGCTTCTGACACTGAACAAAGAGCACAAGGAGGAACATGTGAGATTAGAACCCAATGGCTATGCTACATGTGGAAGACAGTATTAAAGAGCGACTTTGCTGGTCACCTTAAGAATACATAAACCCCAAGAAATTCCCCCCTCCCAGATCATCTGAGGGCATGTACCAGTTAAACCATTATGTTGAATACAATAGTCATATGCATTTTGCAAGAAAGATAAATGAACCACAGACTCAAATTCCTGCCTATTTATGCTAATAAATCTACCATACAAAATTCATGAACATTTTGCATTCTGGTATAACATTTTTCAAGAATATTCTCCTGTCGATAAAAACACACCTGTTAAGTGTTGGAGTAATAGCTAATCTAAATACTCTGTTCATTTTATGCACCATCCAGTTTCAGAAGCTTTAAGTAGGCTCAATTTACTCAAACAAAAAGAATAGAACAGCACTGACCTCTAGTGGCAACGTTACAGAAATACAATACTGCAATTACTAAATTTCACTGGCCAGTTTTTAATAAGCAAAACCACAGTTTAAGGTCAAGTGAGACAAGATCCAAGATAAAATCTCCCAATATCTTTTTCAAAGCTTAAAAGCAGACATGGGGGAGAGGGAGAGAGAGAGAGACTGGATTGGAGCTGCAGTTCTTGGGGGGGTTAGCTCTTTTTCTTACACCGTTTCCTGAAAAAATTGCCCCCCAGATGCTGCTAATAACATAATTGTGGGAAGGAAGACAAAGGCAAGTAGCTGTGTACCTATTAGTACCAAGTTCAAATCAATGAAAATGACATGGATATGGTGTCTCCCAGTCCCTCACAGCTGCTTTAAGCTTTGAAAGAAATATGTCAGGAGGTTTTTTGATCACAGATCTCCTGGGTCACAACTAGTCTGGCTCTTAGTTTTATCATGGCAGAGTGTTAACAACTATAAGCTTAAAATCCCTGCAACTGAATTTGGCAACACCTGTGCAGATTAATCTCAGAAGTCAATAGGCTAAAATAAATTAGACCAGGGATTCTTAACCAGGGGTATCCATACCCCTTAGGGGTCTGGGAACCAAATGATGGGGGTATGGAACTTGATCGCTGAACAACTAAAAAAATGTTGTTAGATTAGATTAATTATCACCATTACCAATATGGATGGAGGCGTTCTGTTCCTAGCTATCCATATGTAAAGTAAAACCAAGCTATTATCTTTTCAAGTCATACTGGTACCCAATAGGCCTGATGATGATGATGATGATTTTGAGAGCCTGGCGAAGGGGGTACGGGGGCATATTGGGCAATTCATTGGGGGTCTGCAATCGTAAAAAGGTTAAGAACCCCTGAATCAGACCATCTTTGGATCCCCCCTTGCACGTTTGTCACCACTTGAACACACGCTTGCCATTTGTAATGTACATACATTTCACTGCAATGTGTACATAAGACATTTTACAATCACATTAAAAAAGAATGTATCTGACACAAGCCAGTATCAGCCCAACTATGAAGAGGCTTCAGGTTTTCACTCTCCCTTCTGGATTGCCTTCAGTATATTAGCCTGGTTCAGACATATCAGTTAAACCATGGTTTGGTTGTTGGGAACAAGCTTTGGGCACTCCCCTTACTAGTTTTCACAAACCATAGTTTCCAGCTCTGTTTGGGGGCAAACTTTTCTGCAAATCAACCAAGGAGGGAAGTCAAACCACTTGAGCACATGTGAAGAGCACAGAACATCAAAGACTAGAGTGAGCCAATGAGTGAAGCAAAATAGTTTCAAAAGATTAAAATGCAGAGATCTAAGAACTAGCATTTACTAGAAGAACCACCTTAGGAATTCTAGTACAAGCACTGTGAACAATATACTTGGGGGGGGGAGTATTTTTAAAATTATTAAAGCAATTCCATAAATTAGTTCTCCAGTTTTGGCCCTACCCCCCCCCCCGACAACATAAAGTCATCTTTATAAGCAATAATTATAAACATGCAATTCACTCACTCATTCCATACAATATTTCTTAGTTAGACTTACCATTAAAACAGGTAAGGAGATAATGTGAGTTCTGCACATTATTCCAGGGACAAGCTAGAAATAAGAAAATGACAGATGTGATACCTTAGTACAGAACAGGAATATGGAATCTTTTTTTTGGAGACTACAGTGTACTGTTTACTTGATGATGGGCCGCTTTCATTGATTCCATGCTGCAGTTTCCTACGTATACACAGTTCAAGACATTACAGAAGGGGGGGGGGCTTGTGAGCCCATTTTTCAAATGTACCGGTAAATGCTAAAATCAGTTGCGGCTTATTTTGTAATGGAAAGACTTTCAGTTCTGAATACCTCCCAATATCTTACCTCATTCCAGCACTGCATTGGTGAGTATGGTAAAAGTTTATCCAGACTGATGGCTTCTGGACACATCCTCCAATATAAAGAAGCTGAATGCGTAGAGAGAGAGGTTACGCATGATGAAAGCTTGCAACTACATCAAGTCAAATAATATATTGTTTATTCTTTTTGTCACTATTTCATACCTATTTATGCAGGAAAGAGCATAAATAGCAGTAAAGGTCAGTGCCTTTTTACTGATTAAAGATAAGAAAATACCAGCAACCAAAGAAAATATCAAATAAAGGCAAAAACAAGATAACTGCTGCACCCCCATGAGTACATCCTCCAAACCACCACACCCTCCCTTACTTCCAGTCCTAGATATAGACATACCTACCAATGATAAATTCCTGTATGGGGTCAAACATAAAGCAAGTAGACACGTTCTCAGAAATCCAGTGGATAATCTATTAAACGTTAGGAAACAAAACAGTCATTATAGTTTAAGTTGTGAAGATTTACTGCAGAGGTTCCCTAACTCCTGGGAAGGCCCTCCGCTGCTCTAAGTAGCAGCGGGGCCTTCCCAGGGGTTGCGATGACGCGCCCGGGATCGCGCTGCCGCCGCCACCGCCGCGCCCGGGATCTCCCTTTTTACCTTCATTGGTGGGCAGTGGGTGTCCGGCGGGGGTTGTGGGGAGCCTGCGGACCCCTCCGCAGGCCTCCCCAAGCGTTGGAGCAGCGCTCCGACGCGATCGCAACTCACTTCCGGTTTCGCGTAAAACCGGAAGTGGGTTGCAATCGCGTCGGAGTGCTGCTCCGACGCTTGGGGAGGCCTGCGGAAGGGTCCGCAGGCTCCCCACAACCCCCGCCGGACACCCAATGCCCACCAATGAAGGTAACAAGGACGATCCCGGGCACGGCGGTGGCGGCGGCAGCGCGATCCTGGGCGCGCCGTCGACGTCACCGCGGGTTGCCATGCCCCTTAAGGGCATAGCAACCCTTTGTTCCCGGCTGGGGCGTCGCGACCACTGATTTACTGTATAAGTACCAGCTATCAAGACCTGCAAAATTTAGGAGCTGAAACCCCAGTACTTTGCATTCCCAGGTCAATGCTGAACTTATGCTGCCCCATTGGTGAAGTACAAGAATCTAGATGAATTATCCAAATCTAGATGAATTCTACTGCATTTTAGTTCCTTGCACCAACTTATAGCCCAGTTCTGTTTAGGGCCGCCGCAACGTGCAAGAGCACATTGCGATTGAGCCAGCATCAGCAGAGTTGGGGCACACCTCAGGGGAAAGCGAAATTCATATACTTGTTTAATAATAAGGGGGAAAATGTGTTCAAATGTATATGAGAGATTAATTAGCTGCATATGGAAAGTCATCCTTTCCCCACCTGGGCTTCCAAGTCCGCTGTGCTGCCGACATGCAGGAGGACACAGTGCAGTGCTGCCAGCCGGTCACGATCCAGTTTGCTGTCCCAGAGAAATCGCAACAAGGCTTGCTTGTTTATTTCCAGGGCCAACATTCTTCCTGTGCCACAATCCAAGATCATAGACTTGAAAGGGGAAAGGGCAGGGCTCGCGTGCAATCCATTAATGTTTGCATCCTCACCTGAAGTGTTTGGGAAAAGCAGTATCATATGATCTATTTACCATGCATTAGTATATTTAAAAAACCCTTCAGCTCAAAGAAATTCCAATGCCTTTCACTCAGCCTTGTTTTGTATGCCTGAATACACTTTTTTCTTTCTCCCTTATTTGTAAATAAATGTGTAAAAACAAAATCCAGAATACAAAATCTGGAAAAAAGGACATAACAAGAAAAAAGGAAAAAATATACAATTGAAATGCATAAACATTAAGCAGTCTATACATAATCTTTATTAAGAAAGGCTTTCCAATGTCCAAAACAAATCTATCCGTAGTTGCTATCTACTGGTATATGCCATATGTTGAGATGAGGATAAAAAGGTCCTCAAGCCATTGAATAATAGTAAGGAGGCACTTATCCTTCCAGTACTGTAATTCAGGTTGAGTATCCCTTATCTGAAATGCTTGGGACCAGAAGTGTTTCGGATTTTGGAATATTTGCATATACATAAGGAGATATCTTGGGGATGGGACCCAAGTCTAAGCAAGACACATTTTTATTAAAAGCAGGTGCTCCAGAATTGATAATGAAGCATCCCACTGTACCTGTCAGAAAGAAGTTATAGCACATTAGGTCAGGGTGCCGAGTGTTGAGAAGATGCAGAAAGTGTCCAGGCAAGTAGACAGCCACATAGTAGTCTGGTGTCGTTTTTTTAAGCAATAAGAAATAGAAGAAAACAGACATGTTAGTTTTGAGCACGATTATCTTTAAGGCTCAGGTTTGATAGGTGGGATCTTCAAGGCCTAAGTTATTCTATGCATGGATAATCTGATTAAAAGTAGAATACTTGTATTCTAACTTATGCCAAGTGCAACCAACTTCATGACTCCCAGCCTAGTTCCTTCCCTTTGCCAGAAAAATTAAATGTGTCTAGGAGGCACAAACACAAGACAATAATGTTGCAGGGAATGCCACAGGAAATAAACTTGGACACCCCAAGAAGCATGAAGTGGTCTCATGACTACAGACAACTAAAGCTACTGTTCCGCCAAAGGAGATGAAGGTCAGCCTGGAGAAAGTTGCTTATTTAGCAATCAAATAGCTTGGAAAACATGGCAAGCCCATGTGACACAAAGAAAAAAAATGTACATTTCTATTACAAAACACAGAACAACCACTCTGTTGGGTTGGTTCAAAACTGACTCTTATCTAGAAAAGAAACTGAAGAGAGGGAGAGGCTTCAGCTATCAACTTACCAAGATTTAAAAAAGTCAGATCCTTTACTTCTAAGGAATCCATTCTTTCCAAAGCAACAGTATATGTTTTGCTATAACCTGAAAATTGTTAAGAGATAGGAGTTTCTATCTACCACAAAAATGGAACCAAATTTGAACAAATTATTGAAAATAAACATAGCACAAGAACTGGCAATCAGGAGAGTCATCTGTCTAGCCTGCGCTCATTTTTACGATTGCAGCCCCCAGGGATGTAGATGTGGATATGAAAAAAAGGTAATTGAAGAATCTCAGTACAGGTATGCGACGTTGCGGCGAACAACCAACCACACATATGATGGTGGTCCCACCAAACGTACCGAGCTAGCTTCCTTCCCTCCTCAACTGGCTAACTGGAACAAAACGCACTTTCCATTCATGCTATTCCCAGCTAGTGGCTTTCTTCTTGTTTTCCAGCCCCCACATGGCATTCTGGGGCGCCACAGGGCTGCCCCAAGGCATTATGGGGTGCGACCCAGCTGCCATTACCAGATGTCTGGACAACGACTGACATACCTAATGACGGGGTATCCCCGTCGTTATGCAGTGCATACCTGTATATGGGCTCCTCATTCTGCTTCAACAACATGCACTGCCAGAATACTGAGGAGGCATCCAGATTCAACTCCCATCAACGATGGAGTGCTCAACTATGTGGTCAGAATATATTTGCAATTGGACTTTTAGGTAATGAAAGGCCTCAGGAAAATGCAACTATATTCCACAGGTTAAATTAATCAATTTATCCTGAATCACTAGAAGCTTCTTATATTGAAGGGGGGGGGAGTGGATTAAGGGCCAAATCCTATCCAACATTCCAGCGCTGATGCAGCTGCAATGCAGCCTCGAGGTAAAGGAACAAACATTTCCTTACTTTGAGGAGGTCTCCGTGACTAGCGCCCCAGTGCAGGATGCAACGCATGCCCCGTTGGCATGGCTGCATCACGCTGGAAAGCTGGATAGGATTGGGCCCTAAATGACTAATACAGCATGTCTTCCTAGAAGTACGTTCCATTGATTTCAAACAAGACTTACTCCCAGGTAAGTGTGTATAGAACTAGAGCCTTACTCACCAGAATCAACTTTTCCCCTCCCATCTGATTAACTAAGCACTGCTCAACTTGGATAATATGCAAAACATGACAGTTTATTCATTAAACAACCTGGATTCATTTAAATACTTATTCAAACAGTGAATCCACAGCAGGCACCGAATGAAGCAATAACAGAAAAGGTTCCATTTGAAATGGATCTCACTAGGCTAAACCAATGCAGTGGCACCAAAATGACTACTGCTGCATTCTATTGGGCGGGGGGGGGGGGGGCAGATGCAGAGGTCTCCTCTGGGTAAGGGAACAATTGTTCCCTTACCTGGGGGTAAGCCTCTGTGGTGCATGTTGGGGGGGGGGGGGCTCGGACCTGTGCTAGCTAAATAGCTGGCACAGGTCCATTTGAATCTGCAACACAGGATTGGGTCCAGGAAGGGGGATAGGATTCGGCAGCTGCCGCTGCCGCCAAACCCACTCCCTTCTTGGACCAGATCCACCCACCCCCATCCCTGTTCCATTTTGCCCGAACTTCCACCTCTCCCGTTGACATACCTGCTCCGGCAAGCAGTGGGAGACACAACAATGCTGAGTAGTGTGCTGTCGGAGCACCTTTTACAACTGGCACTCACCGCTTTATGGCAGTCTGTGCCAGCAGGCACCAGCGAACAACACTGAACAATGTCAGCCAGTAAGTAGGATTGAGCTCTAAAAGTACATTAACTGGATACCCTGAGTAGGCAAATATTAAAAAGTCATTAACAATACCTTCATGTAGGAAAGACACAGAGTATGTCACTTCTCCAGGACTAACAGGAGCCAGGCTATAACATATGCATAAACTTCCTATGAGGAAAAAAGATTGGTTTGCAGGAATTTATCGATTGTACAAGAAGCTGCATAAAACTACAGAATTTGCACTTTAATATGAGCAAAACAGTAAAAGCCTATGCATGTTTACTGAGAAGTATGTCTAATTCTGTTCAATGAGGCTTACTCCCAAGAAACTGTGCATTAAATTGCAGCCTCATGGCCCAATCCTATCCTTACTTTGCGCTGAAGGAATGTGTGCTCTGCTGGTGCTAGCCGATGCAAAACTGCCATAAAGCAGTTTGCGATGGTGCACGAGAAAGCAGCACCAGTGGGAAGGCCTGCACCTTCCCACCAGCGCAAGGAGCAGTGCCTGCCAGAGAAGGCAAGGTCTGCGCCAAACTGCGCTGGGCAGGGAGGGGGCAAAACAGGGCGCGGGGAAGGCAGTAACAGCGGGGGAAGGAGGATCAGGCCCGGGAGGGGGCGGGATCAGCATCACTGGCATGCACTATATCCTATCTCCCTTCTTGGGCCTGATCCACTGACAGGGGTGCACGCAGACTTCCCCAGCCATATGGGGACCCTTTGCATGGGCTGGGGCTTTCCCCGGGGCAAGGGGATGAATGTCCCATTACCTCAAGGAGACCTCCTGCCTGCTAAATCGCCCAGCAGGATGCAGCAGCAACTGCACTGGTGCCGCTGATTCGGAACAGGTGAACTTAGGTAGGATTGGGCTGTCAATGAGTTAAGCTGCAATCCTGTGCACACTTTCTTGCGAATAAATCCCACTAAAGAAGCAGGGCTGAGTAAATATGTATGGGATTGCGCTATAAAGCTCAGGGAGGAATGCCACTTTCCCCACTATTCCTAGCTGTTGGGTCAATGTACAGCTATATAGAGGGTTAATCAATCATGTGAATGACCTATTTTCTTTTGCAGGGTTTTAAAATAAAACCACCGAGTGGTCCCGTCAGTATATGCACACCTTATCCCCAAGTTTTATTAGTCTTTGGAAGGTTTTTTTTTCTACCTCAGGAATATTTGATAGATCCTTTTTGTAACTGGTTACATAAAGAGCGTACTGCTAACACAGTATAGATTTTCAATTCAAAGGAGCTAGCAACCATTTTTAAACTACTTCTACCCAGCCCTTCCTTTCGCATTTTCCAGCCTCAGCTATTTATCATCCCTTTTATGTCCGTGTATGAGTAAGAGTGGGGCAGCGCAATCCCGCCCAACTTTAGCTGGCCGGCCTAACGCCAGGATGATGTAGTGGTTTGGGAGTCGGACTTAGACCTGGAAGATCCAGGTTCAAATCCCCGCTCAGCCACGAAGCTTCCTGGGTGACCTTGGGCCAGTCACTATCTCTCAGCCCCACCTACCTCACAGGGTTGTTGTGAGGACAAAAAGGAGGGGAGGAAATATGTACACCACTCTGAGTTCCTTGGAGGAAGGGCGGTATAAAAATGTGAAAAATAAAATAAATAAAGGGCCAGCTGCTGTATCCTAAGGCCATTGCGGCCTGCACCACTGCGGCCTGGGCTCTCCCTCAGGGGAAGGCGGCTTTTGTGTAAGGTCGACTGGGCTGGGAAGGGGTATAGGATATTGATGGAGCGCGCCACCGATATCCCCGCTCCCTACCAGCCCAGGCCAGCCAATGGTCCCCTCACCACCCTGCCTGCACTTCCCCACCCCTGCACCGACTGGCGCTGTACTCACTGCCATAATAAAGGTCACTGACAGATTTATTGAACTGGAAATTGCATCATAAGATATTTCTTTTGAATATTTCTACTGCTTCCCCCCCAACCCCAACTTCAAGCAGCTCAAAGGAAAAAAAAAAGAACGTTTTAGAGTCTGTATTCACAAAATTTTTTGCAACCTTCTCATTTAGAGAAACTGAAAGCCATATTGCTCTACATTTTATGCAGCAATCAGGTTTGCTGAAGATACTTCATGGGTGCAACACTGATCTATGAAGAACAGATGTACACTCTTGAACACCCATGTACATGAGCTGGGTTACTGTGGCCGAATCAGTATTTAAATGATTCATATTTCTCAGTCACACCTTATATTACACATATAACAATATTTAAGGAATTGTAATTTTGTAGAATACGAGTCAATATGGTTTGTTTGCTATTTTTAAGGAAACAAGCTCATTTTGCAGACTGAGAGGGATTCTAGGACAAATGGTAGTAAATTATTAGTCTATTGTCCAACTTCACTCATTACCCCTAAACCCACCCTGGTCTACACACAGCACTGCTTTGCACAGTACTGAAAGTGGAGTACCATCAAATACTTTCATCCCCATTCATCACTAAGGATGCATTCAGATATAACATCAACACTACTAGTTTGCAATTCTACTAGACAAGCTATGCTTTGAGCATATGACAGTATGTTACATTTGGATGCAACAGAAAACTATGGCTTGCTGAGAAACCAGAAGTCAATTTGGACATTGGAGTATACAAGGAAAGTCCAAAGCTTGGTGCTGCTCATTCACAGCATCAACCTATGACAGAGGTTCCCAACCTGTGGTATTCGTACAGGCCTTGTTGCTCCAATCTCACCTGTGGAACGCTGATTCCCCCCCCCCCCCAGGCCTCTTATCTGGGACAGCAATTATTAGCTGCTAGGAACAGTAATCAGCAGCTAGGGGGTCTCTTATCTGCCATTCCAATCTCTCTCTCAGCTACTTCTGCTCTTTATGTCTGATCTGTACTGTTCCGTATTGCTTCCTGTATATACAGCATTGAAAGCAAGAAGGAGCAGGCTGCCTTGGGTCCCTTCGGGGAGGAAGGCGGGATAAAAATATTGTAAATAAAATAAAATATTTCTTGTTTCTTTTCTTTTATTTCTATTTTATTGCTGTATTTGAGCAAGGTGCTCAAATTGCTATATTTGAGCTGTATCTGAGCAAGTATCTAAGCCCTATTTGTATCTGAGCAAGTATCTGAGCTCTATTTGTAGAGATTCAATTTGTAGAGATTTAAATCAACATGCATGAAGTGGGGGGGGGGAGCAATGAAACATAACTGTCCTGGGGAAAGACAGGCCAAAAAACAGAGAGACTGAAAACTGAGGATGTATCTACTCCTAAAGTGAAGCTTATATCTCTGCTTTTGGATAAGCTTTCAAAGCAGGATCTGTGAATACTGCTGTTTGAAAACACATACACAGTGGCTTAATTACTGCATTTGATGACACTATCCCCTATCTAGTGCACATATTTAAATTAAATACTATAAATAAATTTATGTATTTGTTGGCACAGGTGGTACTTCAGAAAATTTAACTGTGACAGGTGGTACACCTGGCGACAAAAGTTGGGAACCTCTGACCTAATACCATTCAACCAACAGAAAGGATGAAAATGACGAGTGAACATAGCTTTGAGAAATGTTTTCTTTATGAATCTGGGTCAAGGTTGAACAGAGCTACTATTGAACTGTTTTTGTCATTTGATTCAAAAGACATCAGTAACAGCATGAACTATATTACTTTGACATCCGAGAGCCACTTCTTACAATAATTACAATATTCTTCTTACAATATTTCAGGTACAGATAACTGAATATTTAATACATGTTTCATATGAATTATGATGATGCACATACTTTTAAATAGCTGCTCATCTCAGCAAGATATACACAGAACAGGAAGAGAAAGGGATCATGCCCCCACTTCAGTGAAGAAAAGTAGCAATTTAAATACAATTTCAATTTGTGTGCTAGTCACAAATAGAAGCATGCATTTGGGCATCTGAACTGAACTCAAGTATCAGAAATACCTAAGAAGGGAAGTTCAGTCAGGGACGGTATAAAAAAAAGACATACAGCCCAATCCTAAGTAACTTTCCAGTGCCAATGCAGTCGTGCTAACGGGACATGCGCTGCATCCTGCAGTGGGGGTGCAGGCACAGAGGCCTCCTCAAGGTAAGGAAATGTTGATTCCCTTACCTCGGGGCTGCATCAGTGCTGGAAAGGTGGTTAGGATTGGGCTGTTTTAGCTGAATACAAACGTTTCTGGTAAGCTGGGTTCATAATGAAATGGAACAGAAGGCAACTCCTCACATACATATTACCTGTTTCACTAGTAAAGACCTTTAGATTCAAAGGTTTAGGTACTATCTCTTGGTCTTGGTAACAGTCATATTCCAGATTCACAAGTCTAGAAACAGAAGCCAGAGTTATTTCTCTACTCAAAACAGCCACATGTTTGAAGTCACAAAAAGAACCAAAGCACAAGCTACATTAAACATTCGTTGATGGAGTCACCTGAAACAATACATTTTGTATACAGGCCAGTAAACTGAGAACAGGCTGACAAACTCAAGCTGCAATCTATGCACACTTACTTAGGAGTAAGTCCAACTAAACTCAGTGGGACATATTTCCAGGCAAATATGCAGAGGATTGTGCTGTCAAACTTTCAAACAAAAAGTATGTTTTTGCTGCATCTGGGATAACAAGGGAAAAAAGCTCTGTGATGTGACTGGATGAGGTTGGAAACACGAACTATTTGTAAGATTGATCTTGGGAAAGAATTGGGTTCTCTGAAAACAAACCCCAGAAAATGTTCAAAACCACAGGCAAGCTCTAGAAAAAATGCAGTCAGACCTCGGTATCCGTGGGAGATCCATTCCGGGCACCCCTCTCCCTGAAGATACCGAGAATCCTCAGATACCGGGGTCCACTTTAAAAATGTTTGTAAAAGTGGAAAAAAAGCCCCCAAATCACCGTTCCTATATTCATGCGGGCATGCCTTCTGAGAATGCACTCTGGGGCGAGCCTGGGCGAAGAGCCTTTGCGCAACTCGGAAGTGGGTCTTTCAGCTTGAAAAAGTCCTGCAGAGCCTTGGAAACCATGTAGGAAACACGAAGGTAGGAACAGCGATTTGGGGGCTTTTTTCCACTTTAACAAACATTTTTGAAGTGGGCCCCGTGGATCCAGGATTCACGGTGAGACAATTCTGCGGATCCTGGATCTGCAGATAGCCAAGATCCATTGTACACGAAAGACGATTTCTTGGAGTTGGAGGCATTTGCCTTCACACACTCAACCTCTCAGAAGATCACGTCTAGCTGTCTAGATTTCAAACAGAGCTGAATTAACTCTAGCGAAGAATATTTTAAACCAATTTGGCTTGAGATTTTGTTGGCATGGGTATTTGTGGTATGACAAAATGAAAGCAAATTTAGAATTTAAAAATCACTATGTTAGACATGCATTATGGAGAATTTGGAACCGATATAAAATTAGGTTTTATGAGAAGATACCATTATGGGTTGCACCATATGAAGTGCACTTTGTTGGAAGTAGTGTGCCAAAAGAGAAAGGACTACTATACAGAAATGTATTAAATTTTTCACAAGGAGACTGTACAATGAAGTCAAGAGAAAAATTAATGGAAGAAGACTTTAATTGCCAATGGTTTGTATATGCTCAAATTTTGGAGAGATTTAAAGTGGACAAGAAGGCATATGGATTTCTAGAAGAAGAATCAATATTGGAGGTACAATTAAAATCTGAAGACCAGGTAATCTCAAAAATGTATAAATTGCTTTCGAAGATCGAGATGGAACAAGTTAAAGAATACATGATTCAATGGGCGAAAAATGTAAGTCATGTTATTTTAAAGGAGCAATGGGAACAATTATGGTTAAAACAGTTGAAATTTACATTAAATGTTAATATTAAGGAAAATATGTATAAAATGATGTATAGATGGTATATAACCCCAAGCAAATTAGCAAGAATGAATGAGAAGGTGACGAATAGCTGTTGGAAATGTAAAAAGCAACAAGAAACTTTTTATCATATGTAGTGGACATGCCCCCAAGCAAAGAAGTATTGGACTCAGATTCATAAACAGAGTTGATTTTAAAGATTAAGGTTCAAATGAAACCGGAAACCTTTTTGTTGGGTATGAGGGATGATCATGTAGGTGAGAAATTTCAAACTTTGTTTTTATATATGATAACTGCGGCAAGAATTTTATATGCACAATATTGGAAGAATTCGGAGATACCTTCGCTGGAAGATTGGTGGCTGAAAGTTTTGAACTATGCTGAAATTGATAAACTTACAATTTTAATTAAGGAAAAGTCAGTTAATCTTTTCGTGAATAACTGGAAACCATTTATCGATTTTTTAAGAGAGAGAGAAGAACGATGTGATGATATGTGGATTTAATGAATAGAATGTGGATGTTATTTTGGCTTAGTTGGATATTATATGTAGAAAATAGTGAATAGTATGCTAATAGGATGTATTGCTTCATGCTTGCTATAACTTTATGTTTTAATATATCAATAAAATATAAATATATGGGGGGGGGAAACCAATTTGGAGCTACCAGATGTATGTGTAGCAGCACATGAAGCTCATATACTACTTGGTCTGGCTTTAGACACTGAGGCAACAACAGCTAAAAAGCATACCACTTCACCAACAACTCACGTTATCTTTTCATCAGCCAGGGAGATATCCAAAGGAGCCTCAAACTGTTGAAGGACAAAGAAACACAATACAGCTTGTGTGTTATCATCAAACTCCAACAGAGGCATTCAGGTAGTAATTCTACTTCAGACACATAGAAAAGGCAGAGATAATTATTATCGAATCGCTTATAATTATTGAAAAACTATTGGTTAATAAAACATGTTCACAACTACACAAAACATCTTGAGAACGTAAGCTAAAACTCTTTCTAGAGTCTCTTTTTCTCTCTCACTCTGCTCTGACTAATCCTTCTTCTCTATCTTTCCTACTTGGAATGCTTCTGTCCATCACATGCAAATTCTCAACACCATTATGCCTAGGGTACCTAGAGTACTAGGGCAGTGGTTCTCAAAGTGGTGGGTCGCGACCCACCATTGAGAACTTTTGCTGTCCCCTGCCCCCTTAAGGGGTGAGGACAGCATGGCGGCGGAGGTGGCAATTTGGGGGATCACCGCCGCAAAAGTGCCCGAAACGCCCCCCTGCACTTACCGGGACTAGGGGGAGCTTCAGGGAGGCCTGCGTGACCCTCTGCAGGCCTCCCCGATCTTCGGATCGCCGTTTCGCGAAAACCGGAAGAACCCGAAGATCGCTGCAAAACGGCGATCCGAAGATCGGGGAGGCCTGCAGAGGGTCACGCAGGCCTCCCCAAAGCTCCCCCAAGCCCCAGTAAGTGCGGGGGGCTGTGCGGGGGGCTGTTTCGGCAGCAGAGGTGGCGATCCCCGGGATCGCCGCCACTGCTGGCTCCACCCCCGCACACTCAAACTTTGAGAAACGCTGTACTAGGGTATTAGACATTTGTATCCCACCTTTCCATCAAAATGATCTCCAAGGTGACTTACAATAATACAAGACTTACAATAATACAAGTGCCATCTCAACAGACTTCCAGCCAACAGCAGAGGCCAGAAGGGCTGTTCACATGTTAAACAGTACCCAGGTGCAATCAGTCTATACCTGGATACAGTTATTCATGTTTCCATTCAATGCAAATCCAATCTGGGTATACAGTAGTATACATAGTTTGTTGATCTGTAAAATGAACCCGGGTATACTCAGGAATACGTATCCAGCAGCAGATAATCTGTACCTGGGCAAAGCATAACCTGTGTACAGTCCTAAATTGTGTTTCCCTTCGGTTCTGCGGTCCAAGGACATTACTGAGCAACAGTAAATATGTGTTACAATTTGTAAAACAGAACAGTAAAGCAATTGATTCATTGTCATTTACACCAGTGGTCGCCAACCGGTGGTGGACCACTGGTGGTCTGCGAGAAAATTCTGGTGCTTCTGGTGCATGCTTAAATCACACTCCGGAAGGCTCCTCCGGGTCTCGCAACTCCCCCTCCCAAGATCGTCCCAGAATGCTTTGCAAAACAATCTGGTGCGATCTTAGGAGGGGAAGGGAGGAGTCGTGCGACCCGGAGGAGTCTTCCAGAGCACAATTTAAGCATGTATTCAACAGGAACACACAGCGGTTTCTATTTAAAAAGGTAAGAAAACAGCGTTTTAAAACTTTTTTCCCCTTACCTTTTAAATCCAAACCGCTGTGTGTTCCTGTTGAATACATGCTTAAATCGCGCTCCGGAAGGCTCCTCCGGGTCGCGCGACTCCCCCTACCACAAATAACCTACTTGGTGCAGCAAAATTAAATAATTGAAACAATTTCAGTCAGGCTTCCACCCGGCCGTTTTTTAACATAAAGAATGCTAACAGATTGCAAATTTTCGTCTATTGACAATAACATATTAAGACTTGACTGATAATTTATCGAAGTCATTTAACCACTGCTGAATAGAAGGTATATCTTCTTCCCCTGCCCCCATGTTATCAATAGCTTTGCTGCCTTATCTTTCAATCCAGTTTCTTTCCAACAACCCAGCAGCACAGAACCCCCAGGCACTCTTGCTTCTGCCAAGTACAAGAGCTGGTCACACATCCAATCGCACATCAAGTGTTGAGTAATTAAGGCTGCAATCCTACACATATTTTGCCCTTCCAAAGCCTCCCGTTCTTCCCTCCCCCACTGGCTGCACCAGTGGAGGAGCTGGGTAGGATTGTGCTGTTTGTTGGGAGCAAGCTCCACTGAATACAATGGGAATTACTTCTAAGTAGACATACATAGAACTGTGCTTTCAGGGAGACAAATGCTTGTGACTCCCAGACTTTGTTTAGGGTCTAAAGGTGCATCTAACGCTGTGCACAATTCACCTATTCATCTGTCATACTTTCAGCTTAATATTTTGAACAGATAAATGCTTAAGAGAAAAACTTACTATTAATTTAAACTTTTTATCAGGATAAAACTGGAAACAATTTAGTGTGTCCCTTGATTCCTAGGACAAAAAGAAACATTAATGACATACAGTTAGACCTTTGGGGCAAAACTAAATGTTACTTCTAAAAGACGTAGTCTCAACCCTGTGTTTGCAAAGATGATGGAAGGGGTCACTTCCAGGAGAGTGGATTAGTTTAACCATACTTGCACCAACAAAGTCTCTTCTGCAACTAGCTCCAGTTCTTGCAATAGCTCTACAAGGGAAACATGGTCATTCTCCCAGTTGGCTTGCAATGCCTAGTTCTGCCCTTAGAATCTCTTCATCGGTAAGATATTTGACCCTTCTTTGAAGATGTACAAGACAAAGTAAGTACAAAGACTCGCAACAACACAGCATTGATATCCCCTTCTTTCCTGCTTCAGGCTGTAAATACTTATGGTTTTGTGTACCACTGAACATTAAGTCTCCATTTCATAGGAAGAAACCTTTTTGTGGGTTTCAGTTTCAATGCTGCTCCCCATCACCTTTTGGCACAGACATCTTAAAATCAATTGTGAATAGTATCTTAGTTAAGAGGGACTCTTGCAAATTCAGAGTAGCCATGTGTTTAAAAAGCTTCAAGATCACCGATTTCCAGTTCTTTCTGCATTTTGCAACAGGATTTCAATGGGGTTAGACGTTTTGTGCCTGCAAGGTGCAAGGGAGTGACAACAGGAAACAGGTTATCTTGTTGGCTGTGTACTCCCTGAGGCATCTGGGGGGGGCACTGTGTGATACAGGAAGCAGGACTAGATGGGCCTTTGGCCTGATCCAGCGGGCTATTCTGATGTTAACAGCTAGCATTATCAGCAGCAAAAATCAGAGCACAAGTAGCTTTCCTCCCATACACATCCTCCTTAAATATTGAATAAATCAACTCTAGCCATTTAATCATTTGATTTTGTCTGTAAACCGCTTTGTGAACTTTTTGTTGAAAACAATATAAATACTGTTAATAATTAATAATAAATCAGTGACCCCACATTATTTTAAGGCACATCAGCCTATAATAGCTGGACACCCCAATCCTATTAATCTCTAGAATACTAGCAGTGATGAAAACAAAGGTTGCAATTCTGGTACTAGAATGTTCCCTTGTTCCAGAAAAAGGACTTTTACAGACTTCAGAACATGACCAAATTGACATTTAAAGCAAAGCTCAGCTCCAGAATCCATTTTTAATACAGACGTTTTGAATATGCAACTCGCCTACCCCTAAGCACACACAAAGAGTATTTCTCTCATCACTGGTCATATTTTTTTCTTACGTGTTTCGGAAGAAGGACTAGGAATTCCAGGACAGATGGCACAAAAAGTCTAATTTTGATGTACATAAAAACAAGGGTCACACTTGTGTATTCTCTGCCCCTTATTATCCAAAATACAACTTTATTATTAATTTATATAGTGTCATCAATGTACATGGCACTTTACAGAGAGGTTAAAAAAAAGCAGACCCTGCCCCAAAGAGCCTTATAGTCTATGAAGTAACACAAGAGAGACAACCGACGGAAGGAAGGGGATGGAGGCAGGCGTACACAGAGGAAGCATTTGCAATCCTTTCGGTTTCGCATACTTAAGCTTAGTTACAGTCGGGAACAGGAACTAAGGCGTGCTGTTATTTTAAGCTCAACGTTCCCACTGTATAAACAGCATAAAGGAGAGAAAGCAACATGATCAAGGGAACAAAAAAGTCAACATTTCCAACCTTTGGGACGATGTAGAATAGTCTTTGTTCCAGCATGTCCCACTGGGCCCAAATGAGATCATCAACAATTCTCTCTCTTTGGAGCTGGCTTGAATTTTCAATCACCTAAAGGGGAAAGGGAAATGAACATAAAAAGGGGGGAGGGATTTGTACAATATCATGCATCTACTGTGTTTCCCCTAAAACAAGACAGTGTCTTATATTAATTTTGGCTCCAAAAAAAGCAGTAGGTCTTATTTTCAGGGAGGTCTTATTTTCCCAAGCTGTGGCGCGACCCACCCCACCCACCCCGGCACTTACTTTGACCTATTTAAGCTTCATTCTTTCCTGAGGGTGCAAGGCTCTGCAAGGCCTGCACGGCCTATACTTGAGTCCTCCACCATAGAGATGACATGCTAGAGAGACTCTGCAAGGTTGCAGCTTCCTTGCAGGCCTGCTGGCCTCTCTAGCATGTCGTCTCTATGGTGGACGCCTCAGGTGCAGGCCTTGCAGAGCCTTGCACCCTTGGGAAAGACTGAAGCTTAAGAATGAAGCTGCAGATACTTTTTAAACGGCTTTAGTATTTATTTTTTATGACCTTAATCCTGAAGATGATACGATCATACTACATTGTTGCAGGTCATAACAGCTTCCGTTCGATGTTAATGAAGCTTAAATCGGTCAAAGTAAATGCCAGGGGGGGTCGCGGGGGGTCATGTCCGTCTGGCTGATGATCCTAGTTAGGTCTTATTTTCAAGTGTTATTTTCATATTTTCAAGCAAATATCACACAAAAATGGTGGTAGGTCTTACTTTCGGGGGAGGTCTTATTTTCAGGGAAAGAGGGTAGGGACCAGTTTTTAGAATACCCACTCCAGAACCTCAACACACGCAGCACAGTCAAGAGCAGGTCTCAGGCTCACATGTCTCTTCTCTCCTCCCCACCCATCTCACAACCAGTTTTACAGGATAGGCTTTTTGAGGAGGGAGTACGCCAGGACTCTGCCCTCCCAAATACCTCCAAAATGGATTGCCAGCAAGTTCTATTGCCAGTCCCTCTGCGTGCCTCTCTTGGCACCTGGGCACGACTAACCAGTACTCCTCAGGGAAGCTGGATATGGTCCTCGACTTGCTGATCTAATCTACATTATATCTTAGCAGTTCACGCAACTATTTTGAAACAAGTTTATGAAATGCAGCAACTAGTAAAAACAGCTTATAGAAAATAGCTATTAACAAAAATGTTTCAAAAATATGCCTTGGTTCCCACCCTCCACCAATTGTCATAGAAAAAATTATCAATGAAAAGAAAGTTTCAACTCCTTACCACTTTGTGTCCTTCTTTAACAACTTTGATGTTAAATTTTTCAACATCTTTAAAATTCAAAAACAATACAATTTAATAACGTCTTAAAATATTATAGTATACAATACACACATACAAGCAGCCAATCAATTCAAGGCTTGTTTTGCGCCTAAGTGGCTTGCACATCAGTCTAGGCTTACCATAGTCCCAGAATCGAGGAGTGCTTCGGCCTAGAGAGGACCCGAGCCGCTCCCAAGAGTGCACTGCGGCTGCCCAATGTGGGCAGAGGCTTCCGCAGCATCTGGTCAACGAGGCGACCACGTTGGGCAGCCGCGGTGCACTCTTGGGAGCAGCTCGGGTCCTCTCTAGGCCAAAGCATGCCTCGATTCCGGGACTATGGTAAGCCTACATCAGTCCCACATCAACAACAAATACTCCTGCCCACCAAAAGTGGTTCTTACTTGTGGCCATGAGTCTTTGGTATGTTTCATCCATAGAATTCAAATGCTCTTTCAAAGAACAATGAAGGTTCCAGAAATAACAGGTCAGATGACAATGAACTCTCACAACCACAGGATCATTTAATCACACCAGAGTTGGTTATGTATAACACACCGAGAACTTCACCCATGAACACTGATGTTTCAAACTTTTTTCTTCACTTATCTAAAGGAGGATTTAGAAGAGACACCCCTCCCCACCAAAGGATATACAGGCGTCCCCCCTCTTGCATCTGTGGATTCACTTATCTGCAGTTCTCTGCCCCCCACACACCCCCATTACTTATATGTCTTTCTTTACTGTGGCACAAGAAGCAGTCACTCAGAACGCTAGAAGAGGGAGACAGCAAGAACGCTAACAGGAATCAAGAAGCTTCCTGATTTCCGTTAACATTGTCTTAGTCTCTCTCCTCTAGCGTTTTGGCTGACTGCTTCTTGCATTCCTCCTTTAGCATTCTGTAACAGGCTGCAAAAGAAGAGACATAAGTGAGTAAGTATACACAGAACACAATATATGCCACAGTAAGTATAGGGTTTCCTTTTATCTGCGTTTTCAGTATCCATGGGGTGGGAACATAGCCTCCGTTGATATGGGGGGACGTCTGTACATAAATAATATTCCAGGCAGCTTGGGTAAAAAAAATACCAAGTCAAATTACGATACAACATGCAAATCAAGGAGTACATATGATCAAATGCTTTTTAAAAAAATGCTTACATTTATCTTCTGAAACGAGTAAGAGAGAACTTTCTGGAAGAGCAGTTGTTTCTGCAACTGGATATAGAAACTGTAAAAGGAAATTGTTCAAAGATAACAGGAAAGCTAAAGCTTTGTATTGAAGCTACATAACTGGTAAACAGTATATTGTATAGGCTAGCCAATATCATGGCTATGGTAAGTGACAAAATATGTTGAAGATAGCACAAAGAGGCTTCATGTCAGAATCATCATCACTGCAACAACTTAAATACATCAGAAGCAATAATATTGTATATAGCAAGTCCTCAAAGTCGTTTTGTTTAAAGTTGTTTCATTTTAAAGTTGATGGAAAAATGTCATAGGAACCTTTGCGTTTATCAATAAGTCTATGGTAAAACTGATTTCATTATAAGTCACTGCACTTAAAGTTGCAGTTTCCAAGAAAAACCTATCCACAACTTTAAGTGAGGACTTGCTGTACAAGAAAGCACATGGGCACAAACACCACAAAACTCTAATAACTATACCTACACAGCTAATTAGTTTTTCTGTACAAAAAGAAGTTGGGCTCAATGGGATTACTTACTTGCACTCTGACACAGCTATCCACAGCCTTCAAAACTTTCACATTATTAACTGGGCAAATTTCAATTAGCAAGGTCAGAGATTTGGACACTGAAATAAAGTACAATTAAGACAATATTAGTCTGTTGGGCATAACTGAAACAACCACCATCCACTTAAAATGCATCTTAGACTGCAGTCCTATACACATTTGCATGGGAATTAGTCCCATTGAATTCAATGTGGTTTACTTCCGAGTAGACATGCATAGGATTGAATTGTGTGTTTAAATACCTGGTTGAAATAGGAGATTTACTCTCTCTTCCTTTGTTGATTGAAGAAAACTGACTGCTAATTAAAAAAAAAGTGCATATTAACATTTTAAGCATTAAGTAGTGAATGCTATTCAATTAAAATTATTCAATTAAAATCTGAAAATTATTCAGATTTTGCAATATTACTATAAGAGTAGTAGTATACAGAAATTTAAGAAGGCAGTCAATTCATGTTTTCAAATGAACAACGTTGGTGTTCAGAATAGCATCCTTTGTAGTTACAGGATGAGTGATGCAAGACATCAAGACCCAAAGAGCCTTGACAATTATACAACAGAACTTTAATGTGGAAAACGGGAAGAGGCCTTACCCAGCAGGGTCTTTTCATGGTTAACTGAACAGCTGATCACACGCAGATCTTTTTCAAAAGTATATAGGTGCTATTGAAAAGCATATATTGAGTTAAAACACGTTACATAAATATATTCCTTTCAGCACTTAAAAAATAACGCGGACACTCTATGAGCAAGTATTTTAAAGTAAAACAGGGTTTTAACTCTACAGAGTCGTTTTCCTCCCTAGTTTGTACACAAACTAACTTCTATAATTTGGTTAGAGTAAGGAGCGCTCTCAACTTGTTCACTCACTCCTTGTCCATTCTCACACTCCTTGTCCATTCACACTAACACGCTCCCTCTGAACCAGGTATTTTCGTACAGCAGGAGGACAGATAAAAATTACAGTAAGTTCTCACTTACAGATCAATCCTGACTAACTTTGCGGCACCGGAACGAGCATTCCGGCATCGGAAGGAGTCGCAAACATGTCATAAGGCACGTTTGCGCCTCCTCGAGAGCCAGGAAGGCCGGCTCCGTCACCAGGAGGACCCCGCCATCACCGGACCCAGGTAAGTTTGGATCCAGCGCACGGGGGGTGGATCGCCGGAGCCAGGAGGGTGGCCATTGGCCCCGACGTCCCTGGAGGGGGTGGGGGACGGCCTTTGGCCGTATCCTGACCACCACCAGGCGCCAGAGCCTTTACACAACCTCCTCTACTTCTGCCAGCAAAATAGCTGACAGAAATCCGAGGAGGCCGATAGGGCCTAGTCCCGGTTACACTTGGGGAAGGAGACAAGCGTCTCCGTCCCCGAGTAGACCTGCACAGGATCCTGTGGGCAGCCATGGGCCACCAGCCGGATCTTAGTTAGGATTGGGCTGCCCATTTCATTTAAAGTTGTTTGAAAAATGCCATGGGAATGTTTACATTTATCATTTAGCCTATGGTAAAATTGGTTTCATTATAAGTCGTTTCACTTAAATTTGCAGTTTCAAAGAAGAACCTATCAACAACTTTAAAGTGAGGACTTGCTGTAGTCTACCATGCTAGACTAATTTATACCGCCACAGATTTTTCTCTTCCTGTTTTTTTTTGAACTTATTTATTCTGGAGTTCTTTATGTTATGCATTATACTGATTGCACTCTGCTTTTTTATTTTATTCTCCACTGATCCTATCTCAATTGTGAATCAGTGTGTCTGAACACAGCAATGGGATGCTTGAAACTGGACAAGACTGATCTGAGGTCTGCTGGTCCACCAAAGCTAGGGAATGTGAGTTGCCTACAGGAGACAGACTTGCATTTCCCTTAAGGGTCCTGGTTTGTAGTATGAAGAGCACTCGTAGCCTCGGTTTTGCTTCTGGATGTCAAGGCAATAGCATTGCCCAGGAAGACCTTTTTCAGTTACCTTTTTCAGTTTTCAGTTGTCAACTGAGCCTGCTGAAGAACGAATGGCTGATAATCTCTCAGATGGGCCCTGCTTTGGCCTATACCTGAATATGGTACTAAGGTTGCAACTGGTACAGAATGCTGACATTCATCTATTGATGGAAGCCAGTGAGCCCACATTATCAGTGCTCTGGCCACCCATTTGCTACCAAATACAATTCAAGTAACGACACCCATTTATAGAGCCTTAAAAGCCTGGAACAAACATGCCAAGGGGGAATGCTTTCTACTGTATGAATCCCACCAGGTTCATGAAAATCATTTTAGAGAAGACCAGTTCCCAGAAAAGTCCGTTCTGTTGGTGCTAGGGTAGGATTCCCCCACCCACCCACAGTAGCACAGCAAACTCAAAACCTCACCCAACCCTAGAAAACCTGGTAGTCTATTCTGCTTTTTATTGCAATAATATTGGTTAAGTCCCACCAGATATTTGGAGAGGTCAGCACTGCTATTTTAGGGTTTGGGGGCAATAACTTTATACGTGCAGAAATAGCTTTACAAGGAGACTTGTTTCTATTATGGATTTTATGTTTGCAGGATTGTTTTTACTGTAGTAATTGAAGAGTCTGTCTTTTGTATTGCTTTGGTTGTTGTTTCCTACTTTTGTTAGAAAATTAATTAAGAAAAATGTACCTTAAAGAGTCTCAAACATTAAACACTGGCTGTGGAAATGGCCAGGATAGCAACATACATTTTTGCTCTCCACTAGGTATACATGGTGAATTAGGCTTACCTCATTTTTTTGGCTATTGAGATCATAGAGTCCAATACAGGTGTGTCTCCCAATACTCTGCAAGGGAAATGAATTATTTAGATACTAACTCTTTCAACATCAGCCATAACATCATCATCACGTCTAATACCAAATTTGGGCAGCCCCATGGCTGTCAGTTGAGAAGCAAAACTGTATCACTCAAAAGACAGTGGCATCTACATACACTGCAGACCTACATATGCAGAAGTATATTTGTTTAAAATTACATTTTTAAGAGATTCCAAGCATTTGTACAGTGCTTTGAGACTGTGCAAAGTGTATCACATGTATTACCTTGATGAAATCCTTAAAACACTTCTGCAACGTAAGTATAATTACCCTCATATTGCAACTGGAGACTTGAGATTGAACCAGAGTGACTTGCTTAAGGCCACCTAGCGGGCTCATGGCAGAGGCAAGATTTGATCAGTCTAAGGACAGCTAGAAGAGCTTGGTATGTTTAGCCTGAAGACGACTAAGGGGTAATGCGATAGCTGGCTTCAAGCATCTCAAGAGTTGTCACATAGTACAGTGTTTTTCAAAGTTTTCCCCACAAGGCAGGGAGAACATTTGAGTGCTTGCGAGGGCAGGAAAAGCATGGTGGCACTGGCGACGATCCCGGGAATCGCCGCCAGGAGGAAAATGTTCAAAAAAAGGGTTTCATACTTACTGGGGCCATCGGAGGATGCAGGGAGGTCTGCGGACCCCTCTGCGGACCTCCCTGAACTTTAGATCGCCACTCCGCGGCAATTTACAACCACTTACGGTTTTCACCAAAAACTGGAAGTGGTCGTAAATCACCACGGAGTGGCAATCTAAAGCTTGGGGAGGCCCACAGAGGAGTCCGCAAGGCTCCCTGTACCTTCCGGAGGCACCAGTAAGTACGAAAGCCCTTTTTCAAATATTTTCCCCTGGCGGCGATCCCTGGGATTGCCGCAGCTGCCACCATGCTGTCCCCACCCCTTAAGGGGGCAGGGGAAGCATCCAGTTCTCCTGGTGGGTCATGACCCACCAGTTTGAGAACCACTGACATAGAAGAAAGGGAGGGCTTGCTCTTGGTGGTTCCCAAGGGCAGGACTACAACCAATGAGTTGAAACTACAGGGAAAGTAGACTTGGGAAATGTTTTCTCATCTCTAGTCTAACTATAAGAGCTGTCCAGCACTGGAACAGCCTGCCTCATCCAGCTGTGGGCTCTCCTTCATTTCACATTTTCAAGCAGAGGCTGAATAGCCATCTGTCAGGAATCCTGTGGTGTTGGATTAGTCAGGTGTTGGATTAGATGACCACTAAGCTCCTGCCAACCTAGCAGTTCCAAAGCATGTTAATGCGAGTAGATAAATAGGTACCGCTTGCGGGAAGGTAAACAGCGCTCCGTGTTCCAGCCGCATGCTACACGCTGCGGCAAGGAGAGTCATGTCGGCCACATGACCACGGAGGCATCTTCGGACATCGCTGGCTCTTCGGCTTTGAAATGGGGATGAGCACCACAGCCTAGAGTCGGACACGACTGGACTTAATTGTCAGGGGTCACCTTTACCTTTTTAAGATACAATTTAACTCTAGTCTTCTATGATTTTAAGACCTGATTCACAGCTCAGTCTCTGAGGTTGCAATCCTATATTCACTTACCTGAGAGTAACAGCGCAATCCAACTTAACTTTTGTGCCGGTGTAACCAGCGGTGCGAGCGGCCAATGGGTAGCGCAGCGGGTTAAACCGCTGAACCATAAGCTGTCGATTGAAAGGTCGGCAGTTCGATTCCCGCGACGGGGTGAGCGCTCGTTGCTTGGCCAGCTCCTGCCAACCTAGCAGTTCCAAAGCATGTCAATGCGAGTAGATAAATAGGTACCACTTGCGGGAAGGTAAACAGCGCTCCGTGTTCCAGCTGCATGCTACGCGCTGTGGCAAGGAGAGTCATGCCGGCCACATGACCACAGAGGCGTCTTCGGACAACGCTGGCTCTTTGGCTTTGAAATGGAGATGAGCACCACACCCTAGAGTCGGACACGACTGGACTTAATTGTCAGGGGATACCTTTACCTTAACCAGCGGTGCAGCAAGAACAGGAGGCCCCAGAACGGAAAAGGGATTCAAATCCCCTTTGAATTCCTCTTTTGGAGGGGAGTTGAATCCCTTTTCCGTTCTGGGGCCTCCCGTTCTTGCTGCACTGCTGGTTAAAAAGGTAAAGGTAAAGGTGACCCCTGACAATTAAGTCCAGTCGTGTCCAACTCTAGGGTGTGGTGCTCATCCCCATTTCAAAGCTGAAGAGCCAGCGTTGTCCGAAGACGCCTCCGTGGTCATGTGGCCGGCATGACTCTCCTTGCCGCAGCGCGTAGCATGAGGCTGGAACACAGAGCGCTGTTTACCTTCCCGTAAGCGGTACCTATTTATCTACTCACATTAACATGCTTTGGAACTGCTAGGTTGGCAGGAGCTGGCCAAGCAACGAGAGCTCACCCTGTCGCAGATTCGAACTGCCAACCTTTCGATCGACAGCTCATGGTTCAGCGGTTTAACCCACTGCGCCACCCGCTGGCTACAGTGGCACAAAAGTTAAGTCTCTTTGAATACAGCGGGACTTGCATCTGAATAAACATGTATAGGATAGCACTGTTATCACTGCATAGGAATATACTATACTAGCTCGGAAATAATCAGACTTACCTTCCAGGTATAAATAACGTTTCCATTCCTTTCAATATTTACTGTCCGCAGTGTTTCTATATTCTTCCCCAAAGTGTCTGAAATAATACGCATTAATACATTGGCAATGGTCTTAGGTGACTCAGAAACACAAATATAACAAATTAATTTTTAAAAGTATGTCAATTTGAGACTTTTTAATGAAATGCAACTAATAAACATAACAAATATTCAAGAATATGCAGAGAACCATATCATAGTGACAACTATTAGTAAAAGATTCAGAATAATTTGCATTTTAACTATTGTTCAGCAGTTTTGTTAAGAGGGCAGTTCAACCCGGCATGAATGGGGTAATTGTTTCAAATTCCAGACACAGTATGATAAATCAGAAAGTCATGCGAATATTGTTAATGTCCAGGGCATGAAAAGTTCTCTCTCATAGATTATGTTTATATGAAGCACTTCTTGTCTCTTTGCTATGCTTGGAGTAGAACAGCTTCCACTTATCTGGAGGTTAGTCACAAAATCACTACAGGCAGAGGAAAAAGGAAGAGAAATAGGGCTGATGTCTAAGCGTGGCATGGAAGAGACAAAGCTCCTTCCAAATACCAACTTCTGAAACAGTACACTGGTCCTTTACCGCCCAATTGTCACATAAGCAGACACATAATAACCATACCGATTTAATATTAACAACAGGTTTAGAAGCCATGTTACATAAAACAAATTATGTTTAAATATGTTAGACCACTACGTTTTGTCCGTCCATTCACCATGGACCTCATCAGGTGGAATACAGTAACTGATGCTGCAGAGACGTTAACTGACACTGCAGAGTTGTTAAAGGACTAGCGCGAGCCATGCAGCCGTTCTGATGAAGGAGAAATCATAACCACAAGTATAAATAGTCAATTAGCGCCAGGAATATCAGCACGCTTCAATGACCTGTTGTTAATATTCTAAACCTGTTGTTAATATTAAATCAGTATGCATTATAGCCGGCCATGAGAGCTTCAGATCTTACATATTAAATAGTTTGTCCACTGGTCATGCTGACCCACCCCGCCATGCAGTACACCTGCCTAACCACGACACGGCGCAGATCAAGAGTGTGACCAAGAGATGGAAGAGGCAAGGAGTCTGCAAGCACTCTGTGCCAAGAAATGTGTTGACATGCCCCCACTCCTGCCAGGATCCCTCTCAGTAAGGGCACTGATACCAGAGAAGAATGGAGATGATCCCTATTGTGTAACGTTGAGTCCTCAGCAGCATCACAACTGTGTCAGAGGAGGAAGCAGGGGGCGGGCCTTACCTCATTAATCTCACAGTGGCTTCCGCTTGGCATGGCAGGAGACTTTTGATTCCCTGGTGTTAACATACCAAGCATGGCTCACCTGAGGCATAGCTCACCCATCAATGTGATTGACATTTGCTAGCCAGAGAGAATCCCAGATATTTCAGTTTCGGAGAGGTTGCTTTGGCCAAGCCCCATACTCTTCAGTGGGTCCCCCTCAGACTCGCATCCATCTACCTGCTCTCCTATGGCACTCTTTCTGTTCTACCTAGCCTCACTTCCTCTGCCTCCACCTTTCAAAAACTGAGTGCATGCTGTTGCCATGCCACCCCTCTCCTTCCAACTGGCCTGGAAAGAAAGCAGTGAACACTGATTGACCATTGCTGGTCAGGAACAGGAGGAGGAAGAGAAATCGTGGGCAACTCACTCCCACACTCACTGGCTGCCTGGTCAGCCAACCAATACGTTTGCCCATATAGTGCCATGGCAGGTACAGGATGAGCCACTTGTCACCATTGTGAGTGCACACAAGCCATTTTTTGCTGCCAGCTGTGCAGGACTGTTCTGCCATGAATGCTGCTTGGTGAGAGAAGAGCAGAAACAACACAGCAGAAGTAGTTGCCAAGTAGTCCATGTAAAGGGGGAGGGTCATGTGTATATAACGGCTCGGGTCCAGGGTATTTGAGGGACCACCTCCTTCCTTATAATCCGACCCATACTCTGAGGTCATCAGGGGGGCCCTGTTAACCGTGCCGCCATTGATAGAGGTGAGGGGGATGGCGGCGCGGAATAAGGTCTTCTCGGCAGTGGCGCCCCAATTGTGGAATTCCCTCCCCCTGGAATTGAGAACGGCTCCCTCCTTAGAGACCGTTCGGCGGGGCCTTAAGACATTTTTATTTCGATCAGCATTTGATGTCTGACATGGCTGGCTGGCTTGATAGATGGCTTTTGACAGATGTAAATGTGGATGACCCACTGGGGCTGTTTGTTTTAATTATTTTAATTGTTTTAATTCTTGATTTTAAATGTATATATGTATTTTAATGTTTTTATTGTAAGCCGCCTTGGTTGCCCTTGTGGGAGAAAGGCGGGGTATAAATTCTATAAATAAATAAATAAATAAATAAGGGCTCTTGAAGGTTGGGGCTGGAGGTGGGTCCCAGCTCTTAAGTTGAAGGGCACCTTTTTAAGTGGCAATTATCTTATAGAGTACTTAACAGGGGGAAAGCAACTGTCCCTGTTCACCCCAGCACATTGTCTTTTTCAGTGGCTGCTTGCTGATGTCTTTCTTCTATCAGTTTAGCTTGTGAGCACCTATAGGACAGAGACCCATTACTTTCATTTATATTGCTATGTAAAAAACGCTTTGTAAACTTTTTTGGTGAAAAGTGGTACAGTATAATATTAATAAAGTGATTCCAAAGCTAACGCCACATTTCACTAGGCTAAACGTCTGCCATATTTATTGTTTAGCCTCATCCAGTGGAATAACTGCTGTCAAATGCCACAATAATCTGTGATCTTAATAAGCCTTCTAAATTTCATTAGCATTTCCTTTTGACATGTCCTGATTTTAAAGGCAAGAGAGTGACGTTCTATAACTACTCCGGCCACATTTTTTGACAAGTGACAGCTGTGACACACCCAAGGACAGCTGGTAGACATGATAGACAGTTAGTGGGAAGCAAGATCTACATAAGGATTTCCTGCTCTCTCATGTTCACTTCTAATATTCCGAGTCTTGATATGAATCGCTGTCATTATTACTCCAAGGATAAACCTAGTTCATATTTCAAGGAAGTTTAAATAAAAAATAAACCCACTACATACACCTCACTATTCAGACTCTAGTGTGTGATATTGTACTTTGATCCAGACATGCAAATATCCACAAGTGATCAGCCACTCCTGGCAATCACACAGAATCTTTTCTTACTTGTTGCACAACTCTTGAGTGCAATTCAGCCATAAGTATTTTGAGGTCCTTTCGATTTCCAATGAGATAAAAATGTGCTAAGCAAAGTAAATTCTGGCTCTTCAAATTTAGTCAAATAATCAAACCCTGCATCACTCACTCACACACACACACACACACACACACACACACACACAGTTAGTCTTTGTACTCTTCAAGTTAATTTTTTGCACCTGACCACACACAAAAAAACCCACCTCAGGCTCTCAATAATTTTGTCAGCATCACTTGCAGAATCCAGAATCACACCTCCAAATATTTCTCCTGAAGATAAACTTTCAAAAACAATAAAAGTGGGTCAATCGTACAGTTCTTCGCAGAAGACGTTAACTGCGAGTACTTTCACAACTACCACATATAAGCTGCATAGAAATAATTTGTGACGCTCCATGGGGGCACAGACCGGTATTTCCAGAGCGTTATATATTTTGGCACCGATTCACATACAGTGCAAACACCACCTGATTCAAGTGCCAAACAAATAAAACGCAACTTGCTGGAAATACTTTGGGGGTGGCTCTTTCTGCCACTGCTCCCTCTTAAATTAAATGTTCAGTTTATGCGCGTTTAAAGTAAGTCCCACTGAATGTAGCGGCAGTACCCGGGAAGGAATACGCGACGACTGCGTCTGCGACGTTTGTTTCTTTCAATGGAACACGACCCTCACCAGCATTCGAGCCTCCCAGCGCACCTGCCGGAGCCTGTCCTGTTAGCCAGGGCACCACATCCCTCCGCGGATCGAATTGGGCGCTCAGCTGCAGCAGCATCGCCCTCCGCCTGTGCCACCTGCCCCTGCCTTGCGTCGGGGAGGAGCCAGCAAGCACTAACTTCACGCAGGCGGTTCTGCAGAAAGCGCCCGGCTCCAGGCAAGTCCAATCCCCTGCGGCTAAGGGGCTCGCCTGACCGCTGAAGACGACGACGCTCCCCCGAACAACGCGCGTCTCGCCATTCCCACCCAGGCAGATGCTTTCGCCTCTCGGCTAAACTCTGGAGCCTCCGGCAGTCGGAGTAATCCAACCAGGCGGAGAAGCTGTTGCTTATTGGACGCGCCCTGTGTCATTCGTCTTTGCGCCGCACTGAATGGCTGGTCGTTCCGCCACACAAGCATGGGGGTGATGTTCTGTGCTTTGTGCAAAGTCTGCTAGCAGGAGGAATGTCTCAGCCGGGAAGTCCTGGTATTGCGCAAACTGGCATCGCCCAGTCTCCACCCCCCTCGCGTGCGTAAACATCCTTGCAGGAAGCAGAGAACGGAGATTGGTGGTGTGTGGATGTATTTGACTTCGGATTAGCATTAGGCAGCAACGGAGGAGGAATTATGCAAAACGCGTCTTCTTTGAGATAGGCCGGAAGATCTTAAACGGTGATGGTGAATGAATGGCTGAAAGCGGTTTGCACGAATCCGATTCCTTCCAGGAACCGCTTAAGCCTTAAGCGCTAGAAAAATTCCGCGCTACCTCCGCTATTTTCCTCCTTCTTTGAATCCGCATGGCGTGGAACTCGAGAAAAGGACCCAAATCTTAGCCCGGTGTGCGAGATGCTCCCTTCTGGCAGAGCTGGGGTGTGCAAAAAAATAAAAATCGTTTGTCTGCAGTGTGTGTGCGGATGAGGCTCCATAATAACGTGCGTGTAATAACTGGATTTCTGATGTATTTGCGCGCGTCAGTGCTGGACTGAGCAGTGCTGAATGAATGTAACTGGCAGCGCAATCCTTATTCAGCTCCCCCACTTTGAAATCCACCTTCCCTTCCAAAGCCTTCTGTTCTGCCGTCTCCCACTGGGGAGCTGGATAGAATTGCGCTGTCAGTTGCAAACCCGGTTCCTTTCTGTTCTATTTGCATATGAGTTCTGATCAATCTGCGTAATCCTATGCGCACTTATTTGGGAATAAGCTCCATTCAAGTCAGTGGGACCTCCAATCAATCATTCTCATATGATTTCCCTCCTCTTGGAATGCAAAGAAGCTCTAAACCTTGCCCAAGTAAAAGAAATCAGGTGTCAGCGAAAGCACAACTGCTGCTGCTGCTCAACTCTCCTTGAGGATTGCAGTTCACTCAGCCTGAACTGAACAGGTTGGTCAGAACTGCAGCATATGGTGCAATCCTGTGGAACTATCTGCCTGCTGAGCGTGTGCTCTGCAGGTGGTGTCATAAGGCGCCCTAAAGTGAGTTTACGGCACCTGGGGAGTAAGGCCCGCAGGTGCACACGCCGGCAGGCCTCTCTCTCTGTGGCAGACCGGACCTGCTCCCGCTGGAGCAAAGTAAGGGGTGCTCTGGTGGGAGGGCTGGGTGGTGAGGGAGAGCGGCTGTTGGCTGAGTCAGCCCAGGAGGGGGTAGGGATGTTGGCCGCGATATCTCTGTCCCCATTCCTGTTACCGTTACACAGCCGCCTTAGATTTCTGCCAGCTCGAGAGCCAGTGGACATCCAAGGAGGCGGGCCTCCTAGCTCTACATCCCCTTCCCCCAAGAAGACCCCAGGCCGTGCCAGAGGCTGAGCGGCCTGGGAAGAGCATAGGATCCTGAGGCCGGCCCATAGAATTTTGTGCTGTTAGTAGTCTAAAATGGCCTCTTAATGCTGCAGGATTGGGTAAGGTCAGTTAGCAACTACGTAGTGATTGATCTTTAATGCTGTAGCACTCGCTAAAAGCGGACATGTGCAACACTCTTCAATGCTGGGGAAGTATTTCCAGTACAAAATATTGTGCAAGAATCAAACTTGAAGATCAAGGGAGCAATCGCATCAAAAGCGTTATATGCCAAGCTTCTCTTTCTGTACTTTGCCTGGCAGTGCAATCCTATATAAGTCTACTCAGAAGTAAGCTCATTGAGTTCAATGGAACTTACTCTCAGGTAAGCGTGTAGGATTGCAGCCTCAGTGAGTCATGACCAAAGGGTGTTTTTTTTAAGACAGACCAAATGGGTCCTTTTTTAAACAGAAACAAAGTAGACCTCACTTCTGACATAAATTAACAATGTTTTCTGCAGTGGTTATAATTAGTAATAACTATTGGTTAATTATTGCAATGGTTATAATTAGTAATAATTATATTACTAGTATGAGTTCTGATCATTCTGCATAATCCTATGCACACTTATTTGGAAATAAGCTCCATTAAAGTCAGTGGGACTTCCAATCAAGCATTCTCATAGGATTGGGCCATACGATTTCCCTCCTCTTGGAATGCAAGATTGATTTATTATAATCAATCAATTTCTTTCCTACTGAAACTTTTTTTATATTTTTATACCACTTTTCAACACACAAGTTCTCAAAGCAATGTATTTGAGCAAAGGACAGAAAGCCACTGTTTTAAAAGGTGCCTCAATCAAGGGTTATGTGCAAAGAATTTCTGCCCGGCAACAGGGCAATAGCATCTTTCTCCTCTCATTCAGCAGAACTTCCTGGTATTCCAGAAAGAGGGTGCAGTCAGCTTTCCAAGTCATAGCACCACAGCACTTCCTTTTGGTTCTCTAGTACTCCCAGCAGCTGCTGCTTCTGGTTTCCTGCCCAGTTAGACTGAAAAACTGTGCTAAAAAAACCCTCTTCAGGAAAACAAGAATGAATTCTTCATATCTGTCTTCACTACAGAAGGTGTAGTAGGGCAAATATCACATTGGCAGCCAGTGATGGAATAAGAGGACACATCTTTTATGAATTGGTAACTGGTTAAAGAGTAGGAATAAATGGGCAATTTTCACAGTGAAGATAAGTAAGGTCCTCTAGCACAGGCATTGTAATGGGGGTACGAATGGTGCAGGACACAATGGGTACATGAATTTTAGGAGTGCATGGCCACCCCCACCACACCACCCAGGCTTAGCACTGTGGTCAGGCGCTCCAAGGTGCTTCCTTGTGTTCGCGAGAACACAAAGAAGCAACTCAGAGGCCAAGCAAGCATTGTACCCAAGGCTGAGAGAACAAGCTAAATGCAGGCATTCTGAAAACAGCTACCAGGGTCCCCAGATGCTGTAAAGGGAGGTGACAGAAATGCCTCCTTTAGTTTCCACTCAGCTGCGTGTGCAGTAAACTGGCTGCAGCAGCCAAGCAAGTCAGAGGCCAAGCACCCCTTGGCTTGGCGGCTCCACCTCTGAGACGAAACCGCGTTGCATCTTTGTGAATACACAACTCGGCTTCAGCTTGGAGACAGAGCCAGCAAGCACTTCACCTGTCTTCTGCCTCACCGAACTCAAAGTAATTGCAGTGACGTGATGATGTCATCACGTCATCACAAGTTAAGAAGCACCAATCCCAAGTCAGTCACATCACCGGAATTACTTCCAGTTTGGCAAGTTCTTCCAGGTCAAGGTAAGTGATGCTGCTGCCTCTAAGGATCTGACTTGGGATTGGTGCTTCTTCCTCATATCTGTAGGCACAAGTTTAATGAGTGGCCACTGCTGGAATGGCACCCCGCGGCAGTCCCCAGAAATTAATAGCACAGCAACAGAAGTCCTGCTAGACCACTTACACAGGTATACACTTCTAAGAAGAACCTTTTTGGTCACAGAAAACCAAGGGGAGAAAGGAAGCTCCCTTGGGGAAGGGCAGCTATGTGAAATAAACACACAAGTCTTTTTATGGCAAGGGGTTGAGTTCACACCTGGAAGGAACCCTTTTGCCAAGCAAGGGGATGAGTCACATTGCTGCTCAACAGCAGCTATGCAAGCCAGGGTGCAGGTAGCCCACTGATAACTCAAGGGGATGCAGACTGGTAACCTGACAAGACCTTCTTGAGCCTAGCCAAGGGGCTTGCCATAACCAATACATACCTTTTGCCTGAATGGTTAAAAACACTCATAGCAAGGGCAAAAGAAGAAGTGGAAGCAGGTCTAGAACCCATATTGGTCAGCCTACACAACGGCTATCTTATCAATCCGTCACAGCGGGAGACATGCACAAATACCTCATGCAACATTTAGCATCCAGTAGCATCACAAACAAGCATACCTGGGTGGGAGACTATAGCACAGTGCCCACGGACCAATCGGAAGAAGCAGTACATGGGCCAGTCATTGGGCTTGCATGTGACACAGGGCCCTATTGCAGCAGGTTGTCCATTTAGCCACACTCACAACCTGTGCCCTTTGCATCATTGCTGGCACTTGCCACACTGTAGTCCTGGTGTATCTGTCATTATGTTGCCCTCCCTCTTTCCCCACACAACTGTCTGCCTTATGCACCATGGAAACAGAGAGCAGTTGACTTGTGACTAATGAGGGGTTTTCCCTTGCCATTGAAACCCAAGGAGTCAGAGAGTGAAGACAATGCAGACTCTGAGCCCTGAGACTCCCAGGGAGCAGAGATGCCCCTATTTCCTCCCCTACAGGCCTGCTGAGATTAAAAAAAAATAGTGTGGGAAGAAGGGAACCCTATCTGCTAACAGACAACAAGTGTGATCAAATCAAAGTTTTTATTGCGCAGTCTCAAAGATGGAGCAGCATCTGAAAGAGAAACACCCAAGTGGGGTTGCCAAAGGTATTGTCCCTTTGCAAGTTGTCCAACAGATAGCCAAAACGTAGGTGTCAGTGAGGTCTGGCTCCACCAGTTAGTTCACTGTTTGTCATGGAGTTTGCAAAGCAACAGGGCCTGGAACAAGTAGGTCAGCTACTCCACAGATGAAGAAAGCTAGGACCACACTGGTTACTACAGCCAGGCATGCTGCAGGCTACCCTTGTGGTCTGCACAACTAGCCATTGTGGAGGGTCCTGTGTCCATTGTGCACAACTAGCCAGGTTACCCTTGTGGTCTGCACAACTAGCTAGTGGAGGGTCCTGTGTCCTCTTCTCCTGCTGGACAGCTGCCCGTGGAGAGCAAAGAGAAACAGGGCATAGCAAGTTATAGACAGCAATAGCAGCACATGGTCTGTGGACCAGAATGCACACTCAGTGTTTCTGAGGGAAAGTAGTGCTACCTGGGTGCACATGCTGCAGCAGTGCCCTCTTGGGGGGGGGGGTGAGAGCATGGTGCGTGGGACCTTTCCATTCCCTGTGGGAGGGCTGCACTGGAACTCTATGAGAAATTACTGTTCTGCCCCTGCGTCGCCACTGCAACCCTGAAAAACAAAAGGCCTCCAAATTAGTGTGGGCAGCAGCGGCAATGGTTGGAGTACCTGACATTCACCAAAAGAAAGTGGACACTCCTTGCTATTAGCTGTTGCAAAGGGAAGGGGTGGTTAGGTCACACAGTTCATAGCAAAGAGACAACCCTCACCCATATATACATTGTGGCAAGGGATTCCCTCCCCCTTCTTGCTTACCTATGTGGGGTGCATTGTCCTTGCTCCCCCTAATGGAGTGGAGGTTCCCTTTGGGTGTTTTTGTGTGGGGTCCTCCTAGGGCAGGGTACCTCAATAAAAATTCTGAGAAGACCATTTTAACGTATATTGGCATACATATTGTGATGGACAGTAAGTTGTCTGTGCAAAGTGCTCCCTTTGTGTTCAAACTGCACTTTCTCCATAGTTCCCATCACCAGAGTCCATGTGTGTGCGTGTGCTCTAAGTGTGCACAACATGAAGCCAAAGAGATATACAGTAGCTCCATGCCACCTAGCCTGTTTTCTGAGTCCTGGTGTCTCTGGCAGGGGTTTTAGTACTGGGGTTGGTGTGCTGTGATCAGCTTGGTGTGGTCTGAATCTTATGCTCAACCGTAGGAAAGTGAGTGGAGGCGGTGGCAGGAGTTGAGATTTTCTGGTGTGTTTTTTTTTTTTATCATTATTTCCTATGGCTTTTTTAATTCCTACAGCAGCTCTGACATTTTGCCAACGTTTGGGGTATGTCTGTTGTCTGGTGGTCTTTAGGATATGGCGTACATCAACTCCGCATCCTGCCTACATCCCTCCCATGTCCCTCCCATGTCTCCACTTCATTTGGGAGTTTGCACTGGGGGTCTGTGCATGTCTGTCAGCAGAACTGGAGCTACAATGATGGACTGCAGTTGCACTGGCACAGCTGTTGCGCTAACATCCAAGGCCATACCCATCTCATGCCACTCAAACTGGTGTTTCAGAAGTACAGTTTTGCACTGTAAGGTATCTCTCCATATTTTCAGCAAATGTTGCCCTTAAAGAAGCCATTTATGATCCATAATTAAAAAAATCTGGAAAGGTTATTTTCAAGCAAAACAAACTAGAAAGGTTATTTTCAAGCAGAAAATTTGCATATTTTCTAGCCCTCCCTTCAATTTAAACAATATACAAGTGTTTGAATATGCACGCTTCATGACTAGCCATTTATGAAACACAATAGAGAGGAGTTTTAACATTCCTGTCTGGTTTACACGTCCCGAATATGAGGAAGAAACACAGTTGTGCCTATATTTGGTTTTGTTCACTTTCAGTGATAACAAGAAACTTTAAGGAAACATGATTGATGACAAACTGAGCTGCTCTTATACAAAGTACTGTATGAGTATTATACGATCCTCAGATAAAATTTCACCTATCTAAGATGCAGGCCTCATTCAGATAAAACACTGAGAAACCAGCAGACCTGTCTGCATGTGTTATATCACTCAATCTAATTTGGCTATAATGTTAAAAGGAAGTGGTAAACAATATTACTCGCAGGAAACCAAGGTCTTGAAACAATTTGCTTTAAGCAAGAGAGACTTCTTTCATATTATGAGCAGAGTATCTGTCTTTGCATGCCTCATTCAGATAAATTCTCACTAGTGTTGTCTGAGTACTGTCTTGGGAACATTATAAGGTAGACTTTATAATAGAAATGGTATATCACCAACATAAATGAAGGTACTTGCAATGTAATTTAGGCAGAGAATCAGGGCTGAATGTACCATTAGGCTAAGAAAGCTACAAAGTTGGGTTCCAGTGCCAAACTGAGCTCCTTTAAAATGAAATGCATTATTAATTGCAAGTATCACTGGTAAGATGGTGGCCACTCAGCTGTCACAAAAGAAAAGAGCTATGTTGGCTATATTCCAAATTGGAGATTTAGTTAGTCCTTAACACTCTTTGGGCACTTTCTACTTGCAAATAATTTTGTGGGTTACCTTTTTTCACATAAGTATGATCAGTATGACAGGGGCCATGGTGGCTTAATGGTTAAGACGCTGAACTGCAGACCGGAAGGTCGGTAGGATAGCAGTTCGAGACCTGAGTGCCACGTGATGGAGTGAGCTCCCGTCTCCTGTCCCAGCTCCTGCCAACCTAGCAGTTCAAAAGCAAGGAATTGCAAGTAGATAAATAGGTACCACTGCAGCGGGAAAGTAATAGCGTTCCGTTAGTCATGCTGGCCACATGATCATGGAAGCGTCTTCGGACAGAGCTGGTTCTTCGGCCTTAGAAACGGAGATGAGCACTGCACCCTAGACTGGCTTTCGAGCAGGGGATACCATTACTTTTACCTATGATCAGTGCTGACCCATGACATTTTGCCACCTGAAGTGCCCCTTTCCTTCCCATTGCTGTTTTTTTTTCTATTAAAACCACAAACCCCAGTTCCTTCTTTCACATCTCTCCCCCTTCCTTATAGAAAAAGGAGGAAGGGGAACACTAGTGTGGTGCCATTTTGCCTTCCCTCCTCTGCAGGTCAGGTTGCCTACTCAGTCTGAAGTTAATCCTGGACATTGTTTTTACCAATGTGATATGATACCTTTGAAGCTTTTAAAATCTCCAGGATTGCTTTCTGTAGTCTTCTAGAGAGAAATGCTGATTCCTGAAGACTCCAAGCTAATCCCGATGGGTTGGCAACCCTATCTACAGACCATTCATGAGAAGGACGCTGGGTGGGCTGCATTGCTGCCCCTGAGAACTGGCCCACAATCTGCAGCCAGAATCATGCTATCCATTTCACCCTGTTTTATGTTAGGGCACCTGAGTATGACAAAAATAAAATGTGTTAAAGAATATTCTGGAAGTTTTCTCACAATTCTAAGTGCCACATTGGATAGTGGCATCACTAGGAGGGTGCAGGGGGGTGCGGATCACACCGGGTGACACCCTTGAGGCAGTGACACCACTAATGGCTAAAATTGTGGAAACTTTTGGAACATTTGTATTTATGAATAATACCATAAAGTTATATATCATTGGAAAGTAATTTAATGCAGAATGTAATGAAACAAACTGTGTTGAATTATGTGTATTCTATAAAAAGTTATGGCCAAATAACCAGAAAAAGAAAACACAACTGCCTTATGTAACAAAAAGTGAATTTCCTTAACTCAGAACTGACCAATGAGACTGATTGTTCAGAGAGCTAATGTTACTATGCAGCATGGAACCAATAAGGTGTTAGTATGAGTCAGCTTTCTTTTCTATGTATCAGTTGTGTGTCATCAAGTTGGCCACTGGTTTTTTGTTGGTTACTGCTTTGTGGGTGACCTGTACTGTTATCTATAAAATAAATAAAGTTAATGGGGGTGACACCAAGAGTTACTGCACCGGGTGAAACCAACCAAGTGACAACACTGCACATCGTATCTCTTATTAATTAAAGTCAAATTAACTTGGATAGAGCTGTCTTGCAATTCCTAACATGAATTTCATCACCATGGTGAGACATTAGTATTGATGAAGCCCACCACCTTTTTAGTTGAAGAGACATTGCTGCTCACAGAAGTGACAAAGCAGTATGGTGAAGACCAGAGGTGAAACAAGGGTGGAGCGGAGGCAAATAGTTCTGCAAGACTCCATTACACTGGAGTCAGCGGCGCCTCCCCCTTGCTGTTGGAGCCATTCCAGCAACAACAGGGGAGTGTCCTGCGTGTTGCCTTTGCTGCCAGAATGGCTCCAACAGAAAGGGGGAGGGGCCGCTGACTCCATTGTAACGGAGTCTTGCAGAACTACTTGCCTCCGCTCCACCCTTGTTACGCTTCTGGTGAAGACTATTATCATCATATCATTTTTCAACCAAAAAAGTTCACAAAGTGGTTTTACATAGCAAAATAAATAGTTCCCTGTCCCAAGAGAGCTCAGAATCTACAATGATGCAGGAGCGTACTAACAAACAACCACTAGGAAATATGCAACACTGGAGTAAACAGCAGCAGCAGCTGCTCTTCCTCTGTTAAATATAAGAGGAGCACTACTTTAAAAGGTGCCTCTTTGCCTGGTTAGCACGGGTTGGTTTTCAGGATGCATTCATGAGCAACAGATTCTAGAGCCGTGGATGGCTATATATGGAGTTGTAAAAGCATTAAAATTGCTCACTAAACGTTTAAGGTTGCTTCAGATGTTACTACAAAGACAGACCCCCACATTTCCACCACAGGTTGACCACACTTTCTCAGTAATGTTTAGAGGACAGACACATGTCAGGAAACACACAGCAAACAAAGCCCAGATGCTAGACATGGTAAAAACACAGCTACAAACTACAACACTTTGTCGAATGTTACAAAGTCTCCTGGAAGCCTTAAGCCGGTAAAGTAAGGACACAACGAAGGTCTAAGGGGCTTACCAAAAACAAAACCAGGAAGGGTACGATAGGTTTAACTTGTAGCAGGCAATGCAGACAAGATTATGCTGCAGAAAAGAGTTTGCACAAGAGGATTTTGAGGAAGGAATTGGCTTTGGAGAAAGGGTTGCCAAATGGCCAGAATTTCACCCTCTGTGCCAAACAGTATTCAAACAGGAGGCTGTAAAATTGAGACGGTGTGTGTGTGTGCGCGCGCATAGTTTTTACTCAGACTGTATGTACCAATGTACATACATTGGTACAGTGAGTACAGCTGTGGTGATTGCTTAAGGAATATGCAGAAGGCAGGGGTGCTAGTATTTTCCACCATGTATTTTCCACCATTTTCTCTGTGTGAATGTATGCTCTGGTCTTCCAGAGATTACAGATTACACTCAGTATAGCTAAGCCATGCAGTTAACAATCCTGCCAGATTTAGAGCCATTTCTCAGGTCAGCCTGCCTGCTGTCATGTCAAGCTACCTGTCAGCTGAGCCACAACAGTACTGTACTTGCGGGGTCACCCAGCAAGCAGTGGTGGAACTAAGACCCCCAAGGGTTTATTTTGAAAACAGAAACTGGTTCCCTTTCTTCAAGAACACTCTGCCTTTTTCTCAGAAAACATTCAATCCCTGCATGAAACAGTATTCTGCATATGCTCAGAAGCACTCTCTCCAGGGTGCCATAACTTTTAAAGAAAAAAAATTAGCAACACTTGACAGCTAGAGGGAGGCAGTGTTCAAGATGCAGGGATTGAGTGTGGCAGAAAACACAAAGATCGCTCAATTAGATAAAACAACCACAAGGATTAACAGGAGCACACAAGATGAGCCTTTGTATCAATGTACCACTCTTCAATGCACTTTGATGATAGTGAAGATAAGCTGCTTTGTTTTGGTTTGTTCAGAAAGCAAACACTCTTTGATTCCCTAAATAATGTTTAATTCTTTTGTCATTTTATTTTTGGAATTTCTGCTATTTAAATATTATAAGCTGCAGTGAGCAAAAGGAGCAAAATCTATATTTTTGTTTAAAGTACAGCTACCAAGAAATGTTCCCAATATCTTTAGCTCATCTCATGATTCTCTGCCCTCTGTAACCTTTTGAACATCATAGCACAGATTCTAAAATGATTGCCTCTGTTAATGGTCACCAGTCTTGTTTTGTGCGATTGAACTTCTAAAGGAAGAACAGTATGAAAGGAATGTCTGTGTGAGGCTTCCATGTGGTTTTTACTTCTTTCTGCCCAATGATACATTTAAACACTTCTGATCATAGCAGACAGTACCGGAAAACAATTCCTAGGCAATTCATTACTGTCTTGGCTGCTTGGCAAACTGCTTCTGGTAGCTGCTCATTTGGAGGGCACCATGAACACAGGGGAAAGCTCTCTTCTGACTTCCCAACTCACACAAGATTCATTGTGGGCTGCTAGGATTAAGCAATTTGTTGAGAACATTGTCCCACAGTATCATTTCTTAAATAAGTCAAGGCTGCTCATCCTCACTGTCTGTTCTTTGACTCTTTGGCAGCATGGAGTGATCACTCTGCGTCTGACATGCAACAACATATTTTGAGAATGCATTCGACACATGTCTGACTTGTGACAGATCCATTAACTTCAAAACTCCAGTTCTATGAGGTTCTATTCATTCAATGAGTCTGAGACAAGTGCATATATAACTCAGGGCGCAATCCACCGGAAGAATCACACAACTGTGTGGCCACTCATATGGCATGTATGTTTGCATTCTTGATGGCAGCCAGTATGACAGAATTATCTAGGAATGGCGAGGGACTTTTGCCTGGAAGGAGAATAAGAACAACCTATTGCCCTTGGCTGTGTTTCTCAGGGAGGAGCTACTATGGTTTGTATCAAAGAGACCACAGAGACTGCTAAATGGCCAAAGGCCAAAGCAAGAGGAGTGGCAGAAGCCTTTGAGAGGACTTGTTCATGCAATCAGGACACCAGACTTGGGATGACAACACTGAGACAAAAACCTTGAAATCTTGATTGTGGCTATTGATATCCAAACTGCAGATGTACATGCAAGCTAATGCTAACCCCACCAGTCTGTAAAATGAGGAAAAGGCACTTCCCATAGGGGTGATCAGATAGAAGGGAGTCAGCTAGCAGGGGGCAGTGAAGATGCTTCACTCTGTCTCCATCTGCTGATTTGACTCTCCAGAGATCACCACCCAAATGGCTTCCTCCCCCCCCCCCCCCGTGGGATTTGGAATGGGGAGATGGCAGGTGAGAGAGCGTTAAGCAGTCCCTTTCTCTGCGATCTGTCTGCCTTCGATTGCTCCATAGGAAGCAGCTTTCCCTCATTTTAGGGGCCATCAGGCTACCATGAAATATTTGTGTGTAACATGTAGTTTTGATCTGACAAAGACCACAATCTATCAATTATTTATTTGAAAAGTTGTCTTGTTGGCTGGAGCATAATACTGTACCCATAAGCAAACAGCTACTAGTATCCACCTTAAATAAGAGACACAGAAGTGAAGACCCATGGGGATAAAATATTTTATTTTCTGCTTTCAGTTCGCTTCCCATCTCTTAGGTCCCTTTGTTCTTTTCACAGACTTGCTCCCGCTGAGATTGATCAAAGCTTTCTGAATACCTACTGGCTGTACAGCTGCTTAAGACTGTATAGCTTGTGTGAGTTTACTCTTCCAGAGGCAGCCTCATTAAGGCCAGTCAGTCTGCTAGGAATTCAAATCTTTGTCTCCTTCCAATTTTGATCTTGTTTTTTTTTTCATTTAATTGAGGGGAGCGCTTTTGATACTCACAAAATGGCAATATTTTTCAAAGGTTCCTAATAACCTGTGAATAAATATGATGCTACAATCAACATTTTTGGTCGCTTTCTCATTATTTAATTCTGGAAGACAACGTATACAATTTGTTTTCATTTTAAACTTGACAAGAGTTGACATGTTTCAACCTGGTAAAACTACCAGCAGTCCATTTGCAATATTACTGGCACAAAAATTAGTCTTGCAAGCATTCTCTTGCAAAGTGATATGCAAAGTGACATTTTCTCAAGGCTTTTGTGTAGTGTGCTAGAAAGGGCATGACCAATGGTCTTTGCTGGATACTGGATCCCCTTTCTGTTCTGGAGTCTCCTGTTCTCAATGCACTGCTGGTTACAACAGTGGTGTAACTTGGATACGATTGCGCTGTAAGATGACTATTAAGCCTTGGAGGGGTACATGTGAAGCCAATAGAGGCAACTGATGCAACTCTGCAGAGCCACATTGTTTGGGTACCTGCATGCTTCCCCCTGCAGGTCTAGATATTATCTGTAAGATGTTACAAGAGTACCATGCCAGAAGTCTAGGGTACTCTCTTCAACATTAGCAGCTTCCCTGGGATTTCTTATCACTAAGCAGGGAGTACAAAACAAGCAAGGACATCCAAGAGCATATTGTGATCACAATACAAGCATGGCATGGGTATCTAAGCACATTGTTTTAATTATTTTAATTATTGAATATGGAGTTGGAAAATAAGTCACTAATGTATAATAGGCATTATAGTCCCTTATTAGGCTATTAGCTTGCATAAAAAAAAAAATCAAGGTGGGTTGCAGCCTGATGCACGGTGGGTCGCACAGTTGCCTTGTGTCCAGTTGGTTTCAAATTGGATCCCTTCGGACGCAAGTGGAGACCACTTCCAGATCGCGACCCACCTTTGGAAGCTGCTCCCACGTCACGCCAGGCCCGGGATGGCCTCTAAAGGCCTCAGACTTCTGGGTCACTTCCAGTTTCGTGAATGTGACTTCCGGTCATGTCCAGAGGCATTCTGAAGACTGTGGAGGCCTCTGGAGGCTATCCCGGGCCCAGTGCAACATGGAAGTTACTTCTGAAGGTGGGTCGCGAGCCAGAAGCAAGAGGATGAGGTGGATTGCAACAGTGTTAAGCTTGGAGACCGCTGGCATAGGGGAATCTAATCCTCACTCAGTCTTTAAGCTGGTCCAGTCCAGAGGTGTATCTGCAGCTGATGCTGCCTGATGGGACGCCGGCACCGCTGGGGGGGGCGGCACTGCTCTGGGGGGCGGTGCCACCCGGGGGGCGACCTGGCTTACCTGCGCGCCAGCCCGGTGACGCGGGCGGGCGCTCCAGGCCTTCTCCCCCGGCCTCGGAGCCAGAGAAAGCCCCGGAGCGTCCACCACAGAATGTGCGCAGAATGTGCGAAAAAAGGATAAATAGCGCGGCGGCGCAGTTGGCCGCCTTCAAAAAGCCCTGGCCGCCGGTCGTGATGGACGCTCCGGGGCTTTCTCTGGCTCCGAGGCCGGGGGAGAAGGCCTGGAGCGCCCGCCCGCGTCACCGGGCTGGCGCGCGCACCGTGGAAAGACTGGAGCGAGCGGAGCAGCATCATCCGATGCTGCCCGGAGCCGCGGAGCCACCCGGAGCCAGTGGCGTCGCTTTGGTAGGGGCAGGGCTGTAAGTATCGCTCCGTTGTAGTCTCTTTACCGAGCGAGCAGGAGGCGGCCCCGCCCCCTCACTGTCGGAGCCTTTCCCGTGCGGAGAAAGCAGCAGGCAAGAGACCCTGCCTGCTGCTTTCTCCGCAGGGGAATGGCTCCGACAGTGAGGGGGCGGGGCCGCCTCCTGCTCGTTCGGTAAAGAGACTACAACGGAGCGATACTTACAGCCCCGCATCTACCGAAGCGACGCCACTGCCCGGAGTCGCTGCTCCGCTGGCTCCAGTCTTTCCACGCCTCTGGTCCAGTCACTCTCCTTCAGCTTAGTTAGCCTACCCCACAGGGTTGCTGTGTGAGGATAAAGTGAAGAAATCTGTATTAATGTATGCACTCATTGGGGGTAGAGTGTAAGATGCCAAGAAAGATCTTAAACTGAGTCTCCAAGCCACTGGTCTTCAGCAGTTTGCCACCCACATCCTGGCTGATCAGCAATCCAGAGTGGTTAAAACCTCTTGGACCACAGTGCTGCTGCCACCCATAAGTATAGCCCAGTGACAGTGGAGAACTGTTGCCCATCCGCTACCCAGTTAGCTTTCCAGGTGCCCCTGATGATATCCATCTGGGAAAACCAACTGGGAACCATGCAGAGGATAGCCAAGCACCCTCCTTCACTGGCACCACTGTAGCAGATGGGGGATTTGCGTCCCCCTGCCTCCTGGTTGTCAGGAACCATGAGGGGTGAGTAAGGTGCATATACTTTCCAAAGCATTGGGGAGTGCATCACTGAGGGGCTCTTGCAGGTTTTTTGGCGCCAGAGTCCATCAAAAGCTGGAGACACCACTCATCTTAATCACCGCTTCATGCTCCTGGGTTAGTGAGCTAGACTTCTAGGAAAGCCTAAATCCTGTAGTGCGTCACCATTTAAAAATTAGGCATCAGATAGAGATTTATCTGAAACTCAGAACAAACCCTTTGAGGCTGTAAGGCCAGAGGACGGAAGATCTGCATCTGCAGAAGATTTCACAGATCCACAGTGGAATACTAGGGCTGGAATTCTAACTCTTACTAATTTTGGAGTAAATTGCATTGAACTCTTGTCTGAACATGCTTAGGATTACACTGCACAAGACCAGCCAGGCAGGAAAAGAGAGAAACAGTCTCTCAAACCACATGCTCAAGATAGCAAATTCGTTTCAGAGCAGCGACATTCTTTCATGTGCAGCTGAATTCAGTTGTCTCCGTAAAATAGGCTGCTAATGTAATTGGTCAAGGCACCAGAGACTTGAGAATGAAAGGGAAGCACTTAGCCTGCAAAGCCACAGTTCCAGCCCACTAATCATGCCTTATCATGGCATTGGCACTGACTGAGAAATACTGCAGGAATGCACAGCCAATGCAATCCTGTGGCTCTTTGATTAAATTCTGCAGGTAAACCTTTTTAACAATGCAATCTCTTAGAGGGTGGAAGTGATGCCTGATTAAGAACTGGGCATGTTAACTTTCCAGGCATTGTTAGAGGCAGTGGCGTCACTAGGGCGCGCGTCACCCTAGTGACGCCTCTCCCCTATGGGGGGCGTCCGACAGGTGTCGATCCGGGTGCCCGACGGACGTCGCTACGGACGCCCGACGGGCATCGCTCTGGGCGCCCGATGGACGTCGCTACGGACGCCCGATGGGCGCTGCTCCGGCGCCCGACAATTTTTGCAGCCGGCTCGGGGACGTCTTCCCCGGCCGGCTGTCTGGGGCCTTCTGAGGAAGGCCCGCTGCACAAGTGTTATTTATAACGTTTTTTAGCGCATGCGCAGACCATTCCTAAGGGAAAAGGGCAGCCCTTTTCCCTCAGGGATGGTCTGCGCATGTGCAAAAACGTTATAAATAACGTTTGCACAGCGGGCCTTCCTCAGAAGGCCCTGGCGCGTCGGCCGGAGAAGACGTCTCCAGAGCCGGCTCCCGGCCTTGGAACAGGCCGGGAGCCGGCTCTGGGGACATCTTCGGGGGGCGATGCGCGCAAGAGGTGACGCGTCACCCCTTGCGCGCCTCACCCCATAGCGGCCCGCTCCCATCGCTTCACGGGAGTGACGCCAGTGGTTAGAGGTCCTTCAGGAAGAGCCATAGTTCTGTGGGACACCTGTTCTGTGTGCAGAAGGGCCTAGGTTCAATTCTTGGCATCCTTAGATAGGATTAAGAAGACCCCTGTATGAAACCCTGGAGAGCCGCTGACCTACATTGGTTGATTTAGTATAAGGTTGCTTCCTATGTCTCTGTAATAGTTTGGATAATTCCTGAAGTGGCAGGTGATGAAACTCAAGCCTACTTGGAAGGCCCATGTATAGTAATAGGGAATACTTTATTTATAATGTATTATAACATATCCATATTTACCAGGCATTAAAAAGAGTTAATTGAGAGGAGCTCTGGTGAGATCTTAATTTAGATCCAGGGCTCATCTGAGCCCTGATCTCAAGCTAAAATTCATAGCAGTGGAAGAGAAATAACATGGCTGACTGCAAATCAAATTTCTATAACATTTTTAAATGCCTAAGAAGATGAGGGCAGGTCATTTTTTTTCTGGATTCAGTTAAAGGATCTCAGGCTTGGGAAAGGCCCCTGTATGAGAACCTGGAGAGAATCTGCCAGTTAGAGCAGACAATGTTGTGGTACATGGGCAGGAGCAGAGTGTTCATAACATATATATTTATTTTACACTTACCCAACTCACAAAATGGCTGCAGCTATTGGCTGGGAATGAACCAGAGAAGCTTGACGACTAGAACTAGGTTGCACATTCTCTCTTCTCTCTCAAAGGGAAAAGGACTGATGGGGGGGGGGACACCAATTAGCAAAGACGAAGAGACTTCGAATTGCTAGAGGGAATAGAAGCTAAATCTGCAGCCATTAGCATCAATGCATAAATATATGGTGAGTTTATGCATGTTTTATTTTTCTTCCTTAAAATAGATCCCCTTTGAAGCATGATTTAAAAAAAAGATATCACCCTCCACAAGGCCCAGGATGTTACCGCATGATGACAGATCATCTGTTTAGATTTGTCTTGCACCAATGATAACACTAAACATTAAAGTAACACTGTTGACTTAGGGCTTTTGTATTGTAGCAGATGCTAGGGATATATTCTGCTGTGCCATAAGGACATGGTCAAAGCTGCTGTGAGTTATATTCTGCTGTGCTCATTTTGAACACTGTAATCAGGTCTTAAAGATAGCTTTTTGTATTCCACACCCACGCTTCAACCGCAGTAGAAGAAAAAGAAGAGCTGAGGAAGGATGCATGTTAAAGTTAGCGGGGGGGGGCAATAAAAGTGAAGTGAAAAGCATTTTCAAAATATTTGGAATGCAAGAGAAATGTCAACGCATTTCAACAGAAAGAAAGATAAATTTGTACACAGTAAAGACAAGTTATATCTAATTTAAGTTTAAATAATATGGTAAATATGAGCTGTATGTTAAAACTATTTAAGAATGCTCATAGCATTTGAAAACCACACCCACCATATTGGTGTTTGTCTGCTCTATGGCTAATAAAGCTTATTTTCTTCTACTGACAATTCATGTTACTATCTGGGTCAATAAATAGAGGATGCAGAGAAGGAATGAAGCTGGAGCTACACTGTTCGCGTTCGCGTTTCATTCGCGTTCCGTGTGCGTCTGGTGTCCCGCCCCCAGGTCAAACAACGGCTCTGATTGGCTGGACGTAGCACAGACGCAGCAAAAGTCGAGGTGGACTCGACTTTTGCTGCATTTGTGCTACATCCAGCCAATCAGAGCCCGTTGTTTGACCTGGGGGCAGGACATCAGACGCACACAGAACACGAACGCAACACAAATGTGTACAGTGTAGTCCGGTCTTAAAAGAACTGCACAAGGAAGCAGTCCAGGAAGAAACAGAATAAGTCCCCGTTCCCCTCCTCTTTTGTCTCACCTGAATTCCCAACCTTGCTACCTTGTTGAGGAAGCTCTTGTAGAGCATCCCCTTGTGATCTACTTGCTGATGGGGCTTCAGCTTCGGCCACAAGATCAGCCCACCCGGGCACTATTTGGCTCTGAAATGAGTCGAAACGCGTGGGTGTATGTGTGTTTGCACTGCACCACCGCTGAAATATGGTGGCGGTGAGTGGAAAATGACACCATGCCCCCTAGGGGTGGGGCTTGTGGCGTCACGTGGGGGGTGTCATGTTAATTTTCCACATTGCTTGAGTACAGTATTTCCTAATAGAAACATATACATTATAGCTTATTCATGTTTATACATATATACACATTTAGACATCATTAACATTTGTAGTGTAATATTCTGCATTTTGGTGCACAAGTATTATTAATATAGTGCACCAAACCATAAAGTTATTTTTTTCAGATTTCAAGTTACATTTCTGGTGATTTTTCTATGAGTAGACTATCAGCTGCCTGTCAGATAAAAGAAAGGGGCCTGCAGTGTTTTTATTCTGAAAGTGATTGATGAAAAACATATCAAAGAGATTTCAACAAACACTCTGACCTTTAAAAGCTGGAATCAGTCTTATTTCGTATTCAGTGCTAATTCAGAAGAGAATAGGATAGATTGGCTTGTAATGGGCAGAAATGTACATCCAGCAACTTAACAAGCAATCAAGGGCTAGCATAATTTGCCATGATTGATGGTTTAGGCTCAGGAGATGTGTGGAAAAGGCTAGCAGAGGCAATGAATTACTTCTCAACCTTCAAAGGTTAGTCCCTCTGAGCAACAACTGAGGTCTCTCGTAGGTCATATAGTAGATGTCCATGCACGTGGGGTTATTTTCGGGCTGACTTTGCATATGGGACAGAATTAAAAATAAATTTGCAATTAGCACAGTAATTTGCATATAGCATACTAGAATTACAACAAAATGAGAAGATAAATATGCATATAACTGAGTAACTGTTTTTTGTTTTTGACTTCATGAAACTAGTTCAAGATTTATTTATTTATTTATTTATTTATTTATTTAAACATACTGTCCTTCCTCCAAGGAGTTCAGGGTGGTGTACATAGTTCCTTCCCTCCTTTTGTCCTCTCAACAACCCTGTGAGATAGGTGAGGCTGAGAGATAGTGACTGGCCCAAGGTCACCCAGGATGTTCTGTGGCTGAGTAGGGATTTGAACCTGGATCTTCCAGGTCTCCAGAACCAACCACTACACCATCCTGGCTCTCAATATTGTTTACTGTTATTTAGAATATTTATATGCTGCTTTTCAACTAAAAAAGTTCACAAAGCAGTTTACATAGCAAAAGGAATGAGAAGATGCTTCTCTGTTCCAAAGGGGATCATAGTCTAAAAAAGATGCAAGGGAGACATCAGCAAACACTATCGGCGCAATCCTGCGTAAGGATACATGACTAGCCTAAAGGGCTGGCCGCTGTATCCTATGTCATTTCCGGGCTGCCCAAATCCGCTCTTGGCGGCCCTGGTATATACTGACTTCTACAGTCAAATACCAAGTACATATTCTTAGGGTTCATTTGGAAACACCACAAAATCTATTTGGGGTAACCAGTTATCCATAAGCAAAAAAAGTCTTCCCCCCCCTCTGTTTCTGAATGATGGATGGCTAACAGTGATCAAAGCTGTCAGAGAAAAGTGGGGGGGATTAATGACAGAGAAGAAAAGGTCTGGGGGAGAGCGTGCACATGATATCATGGCCCACTCTCAGTCCTATAACCATGCTTAATTTATGAGGAGCATTACATCTGCACTGGCTCAAAAGTGGCCTCTTACTTCTCTCTTCCCTATCTTGCCTTGTTGCTAAAAGTATCTGTAGTGGAAAACATTCTATCTAAGAACATAAGAAGACCCCTGCTGTTTCCCACAGTGGCCCACCAGCTGCCTCTGGGAAGCCCACAAGCAGGAGATAAGTGCCACCGCTGCTCTGTGACTGGTAGTCAGAGTCATACTGCTATTCTGTTGCACATTCTCCCAAGCAACTAATTTGATTCAGGCTTGGAACATAGAATCATAGAGTTGGAATGTACCCCAAGGTCATCTAGTTCAACCCGTGCCTGTAGCAGGAAATCCTCCTAGAGCATTTCCAGCACATGCCTGTCGAGCTTCTGCTTTAAGATCAGTAGGGAGGGAAAATCCATCACCTCCCTTGGCAATCTGTTCCACTACCAAACCGCCCTTATGGTCAAGAATTTCTTCCTAATATCCAACCGGAATCTCATCCCTTGCAGTTTGTACTCATTTGATCTAGTTCAGAGGCAGACGAATACAGATTTGTTCCTTCTTCCATATGACAGCCCTTCAGGTATTTGAAGAGTGCTATCATATCCCCTCTCAGCCTCCTCTTCTCCAGTCTAAACATACCAAGTTCCCTCACCCTTTCCTCATAGGGCTTGTTCTCCAGCTCTGTGAAAAAGAGAAGGCGGGCCCCCTGAGCCTCCCAGAGTTCAGTGGCCTAGCTGCTCTCCAGTTGGAGACTGTTTTCCTCATTGGCCACGCCCAGGTGTTTATATCCCCTGGAGCTACTGGCTAGCCCTGCCTCGTCCTGCCCAACTTCCCTTCTTAACATAGCCATATATACGGTAAAATAGATATTAGTAGAGTCTAAATGTATATACGTTCTAAATGTATATACGTAATGTAAATGTAAATGTAAATACGTTCTAAATGTAATTCTAAATGTATATACGTTCTTTTAATTGTACTGTCCCTTACACAACTTGTGTGGTCAAGTGTGTCCTATGCTGGCAAAGTAAAGATCTTTCCTTTTTGAAACAGTACTGCATTTTACCATCTTTTGAGCTCACTTTTTGGCGCCCCGCTTTAGCGGTCCTTTTCTTTGCTTCCTGTGGCCGAAGCACAGTGTGGCCTGTTGTTCTGCCCACCGGGCACTCGAGCTGAAATCACTTGAACTAATTTGTACCTCTGGGGTGCAAACAACAGAGTGCAAAAGGAATACTTTGGCTGGCTGTTAGGGAAACCAAAACACCAATTATCATGGCATGATATAAAATAGGTCCTGCTCTTTCCTAAGATAAAATATCCAGGATAGTTAAAATACCATATTTTTCGCTCCATAAGACGCACTTCCCCCCCAAATAGGGGGAAATAAGTGTGTGTTTTATGGAGCGAATGTTTAAATAGCAGTCTTACCTGGACTTGTGAGGGCTCTGCAGGCCTCCCGAGGCCTGCAGAGGGTCGCGCAGGCCTCCACGATCTTCAGTTTGGTGATAAATGGCTCTTTTCGGCCATTTCCGGTTTCGCGAAAACCGGAAATGGCCGAAAGAGCCATTTATCGCCGAACTGAAGATCGTGGAGGCCTGCGCGACCCTCTGCAGGCATCCCCGAAGCCCCCACAAGCCCAGGTAAGTAACAAAAAATCCCTATTTTTAGCTCCATAGGATGCATGCGTCCTATGGTCCAATGCGTCCTATGGAGCGAAAAATACGGTACTTTTCTAATTTGTAAGTAATGACCAGATACAGAGGAAATATTGCTTAGAATCAGCACTCTTTGTATTAAAATCACTTTATATTATCTTAAATCTTAAATAGTTTTGCTGGATCAGAAGTAATTACCTAGCCCAGTGGTTCCCAAACTTACTGGAGTCACAGTGCCCCCACAGCCTCTTCTTCCTGGTTCAGCTGGGCGCCGCCATCTTGGATCATGCAAGATCTCATGCGATCCAAGATGGCTGTACCCAGGAGAGCTGGTAAGAGGGACCACCAGGGACATACCGCAACGCCCTGGGTCAGCTCACCATGACACCCTCAGGCATTGCGACGCACAGGGAATCGCTGACCTAGCTGTATACTGTACCGGTAATTCACTTGGGGTGACTTTTACATACCGCTCTTTCCCAATCCCTGAGTTACGGTAAGGATTATAGTCTTAATATAAATATTGTGAATATGCTGATGGTATAATTTGCTAATGCATGTATCACTATTTTCTTTCCAGTTAAGGAAGCAACATTTTGTGACATGTGGTGCGATTTTGAGTGTAGCAAAAGGCATAACTCATCTTAGGTCACATGCCTTGGTTAAAAAAAAAATAACCATCCTTGAACAGCATGCTGCATGTTTTCCGATCCCCTCGAGAGGCATAACTTGTACCAATATGCTGCAGCTGCTCTCTCTCTCTCTCTCTCTCTCTCTCTCTCTCTCTCTCTGTGCCTCCTTTTGCATGAATAACGCTTTTCAACTGGGTCAGCTCAAGAACAGCCTACCAGAACCAGTTAAACAAAATGAATTTGCTACTGCCACTTCTCTTTATTGACTTGTGCTGTGCTTTCATATCTGAGATGAAATACTACTGTATCTGTGTTCTCTGTAGTAGATGCACAAGCTACATTTATGGATAAGCTTAATTGGTTCATTGATCTAGGTAGAAACTCCTCTGGAGATTATCAAGTATCCAGATGGCGTTGACTGATGGAGTTTCCATTTTGGTCCTTGAACAGGAGAATAGATGTGTAAAAACAGGGAGGGAGAGTCTTATTGATTGTGCATTTGGCAGTATATCACATGATTTGATTTTGGCAAAACCCATGGAAAAAGGATATATTCATGAAATACAATTCCATATGAAGTGGCTTGTGACCAATGACAGAGTCATCATTTACTTTGTGAAAGCTGGAGCCTAAAATGTTGACTCATTTTGTCCTAGGGTAAATGTAAGCTAGTGGTGTGTTAGAAAGGGTTCCTTTATTTCCACAAGTGGTGGGAGAATTTAGAAGTACTGTACTCTATAACCTGAAATGTCACTGAAAAGCAACACAGGATTGCCTTACGTGGGTCTATGTTAGTATAACTGTCCATAGCTTGGAGGCAATTGTTGGATTCGATAATAGTTTTAAAAGTTGTTTTCAATTCCAGACTATACAACAGCAAAGGTGTTGCTTAATGTTGGGCATTCCAGGAACTGAACACAACTGAGAAGGGTCCTGGAGCTCACTCACGAGGTGTCATTCTGTAGCTGAACCCTACCATTTCAAGCAGCAAGGAGGGGTCCTTGTTACCAGCTATATTTCTGCCTGGGCTATAGAATCTGAGTGGGCTGGTGATGGAATTATAAAAAAGATATCCCTTTGCAATTTTACTACTAGCGGGGGGCGAATCTGGCCATCTTACTACTGTTGACACCTCTTTGTCTGGCCAGTCGTGAAGGGACCTCGCCATGATGCTGCAAGGGCCTCCTCTTCTCCTTTCCAAGTGGAGGGGATCAAACCAGCTTGGAGGAGGAGATGAAGACAGCAGATACATGCTAATGTGCATACCGATACCACCTGAAAGGGAGGATTTTTAGTGTATGTGGTTTGTTAGTTGTTCGGTGCCGGGGTGTTGGGGTGTTGGGGGTGGGGGTGGAAGAATTTGGGGATTATGGCAGCATGTGCACTGCATTTCAGGCAGCAGATCACATGGGACCGCCCTGCCAGGAGCACTGACATCAGCAGGAGCCACGAAGAAGCAACCTGGCCCTGCTCCTGCCCACACTCCACAATTTTCACAATCACACACTGCCACAGTGGCCTATGTGTGATCTTGAGGCAAGATGCTCCAGTATCACAGTCCTTCCATATAATCTTCAACCTGCTCTGGTCTACATTTGTTTTCTTTTGTCTGCAGAAGTGACATGATTCAAAGCAACTTTCTAAAATTCTACTCATTTTATAGACATCTGCTAAGAAAAACTGGGGGGTGAATCCTGCAAAGTGAGGAGGACTGAGGAAGTTCCAGTCACCCAACACTCCTCTGTACAGCCCTGTCAGATCAGTCACACCAGTGATATCACATGATATGAGCTGAATTCTTGCTGTTTGAGAGGAACTGGTGTTGAATCCAGCTGTGTCTGATGGCATCATGAGGGCTGCAAGAAGAGCTGAAACATCCGCATCTGGAATCTCTGTCGCATTCAGGGTGTGACCTTGTGCACACTTAGTACTTGCAGGGATGGCTGAACCAATGCACTGCCTGATGCGGCACTGTCAGATGACACCCCCCTCCAAGAAAAAAAAGCAGCTCCTTCTCATGTTATCCTCTGGATAAAACCGGAAGCCAGTGCAGATTATGCTGAGAACTCCCAGCATGCCCTGTTGCACTTTCTGTTTTACTCAAAGGGATGGCAAGGAAGGAACCAGGTAAGTGGCTGCTTCCCCTCACTTCTTCCTTGCGCAGTCACTTTAGACAGACCCCGTGAGGAAGAAAAAATGAGGGGAAGGGGTAGCAAGGTGGTTTGCTTCTGCCTGTGTGGTTTTTTTCAGCATAGACAGCAGTGAGCCGGGTTACTCCCCTTGCTCCTTCTTCATGTAGTCTGGCTGCATGAGGAAGGAACAAGTGGAAGTGGGGGAGCAAAACACATGATCTGTTTCTCACTTGCTTTTAGTGAGCGGGAAGCAGATCCATGCGGCTTGCATCTGTGGTGGGCTAGAGAGAGTTGACAGAAGACTCAGGCTCACTGAAGCTGCTGCTCTTCCCACTACCTGCCCCGATTCAAGGCTGCATCAGGTCACCTCATGATTTGACCGACCCTGGTTACTTGAAAGCAAATCTCATTGAATGCTGTGAGGCTTACTTCCAAGTAAACATGCGTGAGAACAAACTCATGCTGAGTCAGAAGCAGGGCCCCTTCATGAGTTGAATAAATACATTCTGGGTTAATCATAATTCCCAATTTCCTCAGCAGCAGAATCAAAGTCCTGAATTAGAATTAATGGCTATATTTTTAACTGCTCCATTTTAACACATGAAGATAGGACTTCCCACACAGAACACTTCTGACTCAAAGGCCAAAACCACCAGTATTTTAACTCCCACTGCTATTTGTACATAAATCCTCTAACATTCACTTACAGTATGGTATAACATTGTTAAGAGCTATGATGAAAGCAACAGCTGTTACCTATCAGTCAAATACAATCTGTCCAATTAAATTGCTCCTGATCGTACCTTATTGTACTAAGCACAATATGGAAATATTGCTTCCTTGCTACTCCAAGAATTGAAAGGCACAATAAAAATAAATCACATTACTGTGTTTCTACAGGGATGCACTGTGCTTTGTGTTATTGTCCATCAAATACAGTGAACCCAAATCAATTCAAGAGATTTCAGAAATAACTGACAGTTTCCGAAGTCCATAGAAGCCCATTAAACCCCACCTTATAGAGCTCACTCAGCAGCGACAATGGAGCTATGTAAGATAGTGGGCAGCCCGACTGGCCGACCACAGTATCCATTGCCCTTCCCAGGTTGCATCGTCGAGGCCCAGGAACACATCAGGGCGAAGGGGACACTCGTTTCCTTCCCTGGGTGTAGGACTGTCCGGCCCCAATGGGCCTCCCTCAGTTGTACGTCAGCTCAGGAGACGGCGTACATCTGGGGCAGTGGGGAGATGAGTGGCCCAGGCTGGGATTGGGCGCGGGATATACGCAGAGATCACCGCCAATATCCCAGCCCCCTCCCGGCTTGGGCCAGCAAACGCCACCTCCCTCACCGCCTGGCCTGCCCTCCCCCTGCGCTGACCGATGGAGTACTTACCTGCACTGGTGGGTGCTGGGTCCAGGGGGGAGGCAGAGTAAGGGCTGCTGGCCTTCGTGCCGGCGGCCCTTACTTTCCAGGTGTCAAAAACGTGCTTTATGGCGTTCTGCAGGTGCCAATTTGTCCAGGATTGGGCCGTAAGTGTGGGGGCAGGCTTGCCTACCTTCCAGGGTTCCCTCAGCTCTGGCTCTGAAGTTAAGGCTCTTCTTTCTGTCACTAAGCCTCTATTTCTAGAGCCCTCTGCTCAAGCGTGGAGAGCTACAGTGTCATTGCCAAGGTTGCCCTGCAAGGTAGGTAAGCCTGCCCATTCTCGCACTTAACTAACCTTACAGAGTTCTGTTGGTGCTGCTGTTCCTCTCTTCACTAGAGTGAACTGGTGGAGAGTGGAGCAGAGCCAAGGGAGCTTTCTAAAGTATGGGTTTGATGGAAGAATGATGAGAGGGGTGTCTGGATTTAACAGACTGTGTCAGCATTAATGGACACCCCTTCCCCCATTAGTCCATTAAAGGCGCAATCCATCCCAACTTTAGAACGGCGGAGCAAGGGCTCCACTGTTCTAAGCTGTCACAAACATGTCGTAAAGCACATTCGCGATGACTGGAGAGTAAGGGCAGCCGGCACGGAGGCTGGCTGCCCTCAGTTCGCTGCCAGATCACCCATGTGGCCACCAGAGGAGGTACGCGATCCCCACGGGGGCGGTCCGGGTGGCTAGGGGGGCCATTGGCCAAGCTGGCCCAGGTGGGCGGGGATGGCGTCCACCATATCCCCGTCCCCTTCCCGGGCTGGCATGGCCTTTACACGGCCTCCTCCGACTTTAACCAGCTAAATAGCTGACGGAAATCTGAGGAGGCCCATTGGGCCTCCCACGTTACAGCGGGGGAAGGGGATGAATGTTTCCTTCCCCCGAGTAGCCCGAGGAGACCTCGGGGAATGGGGATAGGATCCGGCAGGCAGCCAGGGCTGCCCGCCAGATAGTTAGGCAGGATTGGGCTGTCAACCAAGGATTCACTATATATGCAGGTGAAATATGCACATAGGCAAGAGCCTTCCCACTGCTACAGTGATATGCCGAGATCCCCTATATACTATATGCTCATATCTTTAGGTGTATTGCACATTGGTTCTGCTTCTAGCTACACTGAAGGCAGGGCTTTCCTTTGTAGCCGGACAAGCAGAAAGCAGGGCACATTTGGCACAACTCCACAGTGCACTCTAGATAAGTATTGATAAGATAAATCAGGAGGGGCAAAAGCTGTGGTCTGGAGGTTGAGCCAGTGCCCTGCCTGTAGGATTAGCCTCTGTTCTCGCCTGGATGGGAGACGGCAGCTGCTGATGGACCTTGTGAAGGCACTGTGAAGGCACCATGAGAGGGTGTGGAATGTCTGAAACGTGGAGAAGTCAGTCAGAGACAGACAACATCTTGACAACTGTCCAGGGATGCTTCTACTGTGAAGCTTGGAAGGGCAGAGCACAAGCCAGGACATTGACTGTACTCAGAAGGAAACATCTGGAAAATGAAGGAGTTCTCTCATAGAATAATATTTGTAAAAAACCCATTTGAAAGAATGGGGTTTAGATCAGCCTGTCTATGTAAACTGCCTTGAGACTACAAGAAAAAGGCGATATACTGTATTTCTTCAATTCTAAGACGCATGTTTTTTCCCAATTAAGCATTTCAAAAAATGGGGTGCGTCTTAGAATCGAAGGTCTCCCAAAAGCACCCCAAAATGCTATCTTCTTACTTACTGGGGCTTGGGGGAGCTTCAGGGAGACCTGCGTGACCCTCTGTAGGCCTCCCCGATCTTCAGTTCAGCAAAAAATGGTGATTTCCAGCCATTTCCAGTTTTCGCGAAAACCAGAAATGCCCAAAAATCGCTGTTTTTCGCTGAACTGAAGATCAGGGAGGCCTGCAGAGGGTTGCGCAGGCCTCCCTGAAGCTCCCCCAAACCCAGGTAACGAAGGAAATGGCACTTTCTGGCAGTGCACTCAGTCAGCTGCAGGAGACATGCTGGGGAGAGTTGGTGCTGAGCGGGTAGATTCAATGAAGGGAGGTGAGTCTTACAATCGATTGATTTTTTTTTCCCCTGCTGGTGGTACTGAAAGTAAAGGTGCGCCTTAGAATCGATGGCGCCTTAGACTCGAAGAAATACGGTATAAATACTGTAACTAAATAAATCAGTGATAAGTATTGTAGTAAGAGGTGTATGGTCAAATGACCATTACAAACAGGATTGGTAATGTTAGTTTATAACTACTGTGTTTGAATCAGACACGATTTTCTGTTGGATGTTTCTCATGTGATTGGTAATGGGAAACTGTGTGTAATACTTTTTTTTGTGTGTAATAATGTTGCATTCTTGATCAGAACATAGACAGAAGAGCTCAGGGATACAGCTACCGGTATATCTGGAAGATGCCGGAAAAGTGTTCAGCCAATAACCCCTTTGTTGATGCAGGTTTATGTGCTTATTTTGCTAACGTTCTGTGGTTCATCTTAATTGAACAAGCAACCTTTTAGTGTAATTAAAATTTAATTTTATAATTTTGCTCTAAGGGTTTTTTTTAACCCAGCAAACATATTCCATTGAATTGTTTTGTATCTTGCATGTGTGAGCAATAAGACTTTGTTTTGATATTTTTTTCATATATTCCATCTTGTCCAACATTTTTGTCAACATATTTATTTTTAATTGAAATGTCTGGACAGGGAAACTGTCCAGTTTACATCCTGGTTCCATTTCCTGTTTACAGTGAACGATTTTGCATCACCCACCATCATGTCACTTGACTGCTTTGGAAGTCAGGGTGTACTTCCTTCCGTTTCTCAAATAGACGTTATGACACAGCTAAGCTATTGTCTTTTTAGACAAAGACATCTGGAAGCCACTTTACTTACGTTTAATGTGGGTAATATTATTACATGTGACAACAGGGCTGATACAGAAGGTTGCAGATGGTAAAAATAGCCAGGGCTTTACAGTGGAATGTGTCTAACGAAATGGCAAATGTAACTAGACTTTTGGTAGCCAAGGATGGATAAACAAGTTGAGGAGGCAATTGTGTATTCTATGCTAGTAATGAATCATAGAAGACCTATTGTATGCCTTTAACAACAGTTGATTATCCCTTTGGCTCACGGAGAAAATTAGACCTTGATATACTGGGGCCATTTGATGATCAACCAGTAGGACACAGATTTGCCATAGTAATGGTGGAATATCATGTTATTTTTTTATTACAATATTTATATACCACCTTTCTCAATAGACGTAGGGCGCAATCCTGACTAAGGATCTGGCCGGCGGCCCAAGGCCACTGGCCGGATCCTGTGCACCAGCTGCCCGGTGCTTGCCGGGCCGGAAGTCTACTCGGGGAAGGGGATGCTCGTTCCCTTCCCCGAGTGTAAACCCAGGCCGGCCCTATTGGCCTGGCGGAAGTAGAGGAGGCTGTGTAATGGCGTAGTTGGCCCAGCGGGGACTGGGATATGGCCGAGGCCATCCCCTGCCACCTCCCAGGTCGGCTAGGTCAATGGCCCCCCTCCCTCGCCCAGCCGGACCGCCCATGCAGCCTGCGACAGAGCGCTTACCTTCTGTCACTGTCCGCGTGGAGATCTGGTGCTGTAGTGAGGGAGGCCGGCCTTGCACCAGCCTCCCTTACTTATGAGTCATCACGAAGTGCTTTATGGCACATTCGCGACGTCATCCGGTGACCGAATGCTCGTTCCGTCACCGGACAGTTTTCCAGGATTGCGCTGTAAAGGTGGTTTGCATAGGCACTAGCAGACTGAACATAAACCATTTTTCAATGAATTTTTTACAAGTATTATTCCATGAGACAATCTTATAGAAATTTCTCCAGGTGTTTCCCTGTATAGTACAGTCATTTTCTGCATCATTCAAGTTACATTTTGAATGTACATTTGTACGTGTACAAACGTTACATGCCTGAAGTTACATTTGTTGCAAAAGTCACCACAGAAATTGTGATTGCTCTGTCTTATTCAACTTTCGAGTGCTGATGCAGCCACAATGCAGCCCTGATGTAAAGGAACAAATGCTCCCTTACCTTAAAGAGGTCTCCATGACTGCTCCCTCACGGCAGGATGCCGCTCATGCCCCATTGGCATGGCTGCATCAGTGCTGGAAAGTTGGATAGGACTGGGCCCTAAATTCCTGTCTTCAGTTTTACCAGAGAGTGATAATACCATAGAGATTCTGTGATCTGTACTCATTATTCTGTAATCAGATTCTGTAATCATTACAGAGAATGGGATTCAGCTAACCTTTACAGAAAAGCAGTAACACCTCCATGATAATGGCATCAAACACAAAATTGTTTTCTTGTACCATTCACAAGCTAATGGCTTACCTGAGAGAATAAAGAGCTAAATAAAATTCCTTATGAGAATAAAAATTCCTTATGAGATATGCTCTTTGCAGTACAATCTACACTCAAGAACAGGTGTATCTCTGTTTGAACTGTTAAGAGGATGTAATGCCAATACAAAATTAATTACTCATCATCCAACACTTACCCTTGTATGCAAAACTTCTAATATTTTGAATTCATTAATGTTTTTGACAGCGCAATCCAGCACGACCCAGCCGGCGTCCCAGGGCCGCCCGTCGGATCCTGCGCCCGGGCTGCCTATTGACCGCCGGGCCGGAGGTCTTCTCGGGGAAGGGGACGCTTGTCCCCTTCCCTGGGTGTAAACCAGGGCCGGCCCGATAGGCCTCCTCAGATTTCCACCAGCTAAGTAGAGGAGGCCATGTAACAGCCTAGCCGGCCCGGTGGGGACGGGGATATGGCCAACGCCATCCCCCTCCTACTTCCGGGCCGGCTAGGCCAATGGCACCTCTCCCTCGCCTGCCGAACTGCCCCTGCGCCCGCCGGATCCCGACTCACCTACTCCGGCGGACATGCGGGCGCTCCGGCGATGGAGTGAGGGAGGTCGGCCTCTGCGCCGGTCTCCCTTGCTCCTGAGTAGTCGCAAACGTGCTTTCTGGCACGTTTGCGATTGCTTCCGGTGACGGAACGTTCGTTCCGTCTACAGCAGTGTTTCCCAAACTTTTTTTGACCCGCGGCTCCCTTGACCATTGGCAACCCTTGGCCACGACTCCCCATTACATTATGCTGATGCCTGCCAATTGGCAGTGCACTGTATTCCGAGAGGATTCTGTGGCACTCTGCGGCTCCCCTGGCTGGTATCCGCGGCTCCCCTGGGAGCCATGCCTCCCAGTTTGGGAACCACTGGTCTACAGGATTGCGCCCTGAGTATGTTAAGGAACATATTGTGTGTTCAGGAGTGTAGTCAGGAACCGCTTTGTGAAATTTTTGTTGAAAAGTGGTATATAAATACTGTTAATAATATTTGTTTGAAGACAAATAAGGTGAACATCAACAGAACGTGGACCATAAAAAGGGGACCTTGAGCTCACAAATAAAATTACTTCGTTAAGGTAAAACTACCACAGATATTCATGCCCTCTGCAAATAATGGACATGTGACTTGATTCAGTTATCCTCAAAGATGGAAAGGAATAGAACAGTTCAAGACTTGCTATAAGGGTATGCTGCTGATTGTGAACTGGTGCTTGTTGATTTTTATTTAATTAATTGTTTTCATGACCGTTGTTTTTTGTTGCTGCTGTTTGCAGCTGGTTGGTTTTTAATGTGGGTTTTTTTATGTATTTTATAGTTTTTATGTAATGTGTGTGTGAGCCACCACATATGAGCCACTTTGGGGAGAAAGGTGGGGATATAAATTGGGTAGATAAATAAATATGCGGATACTGGGGCCCTGCTTTGATTGGCTCCTTTCATGCACTGCCCATGTGAGGGTGTTGTAAACATGCCACCGGGTGATTGGTACATATTGGAGGTGTTGCCACCGGAGCTGGGGGAGTGGTTGACAAGAGTTGCACCTCCTGGAGGTTTTTGAAGGTCTTTGCTCCTCCCCCTTTGTATTTAGGATGCAGACTACGCTTAATCCAGTGTGGCGGGGCTGCAGGCGGTTTGGCAAGTAGCCTCTCTGGGCAACGCTCGCAGCCGTCATCCGGAAAGAACAAACGTTGTGCTCTGACAGCACAAGTCAGGGTCGCGTCCTCAGATCTCTTCTTTCTTCCTCCCCCCCTTTAAGCCACATTGGTATTTCCCAGCGTCCTATTTATCAGGCTCAGGGAAGCTCTTATTCACCGGGGAATATGGGTGGGAAAAGGAAGTTTCTCAGGCGGTAGGAAGAGGCGAGGAGGGACGGGAAGGGATTGACGAGTAGACAGGCCAATCAGGGCGAATCTACGCTATGCGGGGCCAATGGCGGGGCACCCTGCTCGGGCGGGGCAGATCCAACACGTTGGATGGGAGTGAGCGGATGTTGCTGCGCCTGCGCCGAAGAAAGGGGAGGGCGGAGGGAGGTTCGTCGTCTCCTAGTGTTCGGTGTTGGCGGCCGCAGCGGCGCTTGTGAGGGAAGGAGGGAGGGGCAGGTGGCCGTGGAGGAGGATGAGGATGGAGCGGGAGTCCGAGCGGCGCTAGACGGAGAAGCTGTGGTGTGGAGAGAGGCGGCGGAGGGAGCAGGGCCGGGGCGGCGGCGGAAGCGGCGGCAGGCGAGCCGGTTTGTGGGGCGGCCCCTCAGACTGGGTCTCTCCCGCGCCACAGAGGGAAGCGGGGGCGGCGGCGGCGGAGGAGGAGAAGAAGGATGGAGCAAGAGGAGATCCTGAGGAAATTCATCCAGCACGTCCAGGCCATGAAGGACACCGACCACAACGGGGAGGACAACTTCGCTACCGACTTCATGGTACGGGGGTTGTGTGGCGGCGGCTGCTCTTTGTGTGTGTGTGTGTGTGTGTGTGTGTGTGTGTGAGAAGGGCTGAGTGAGCGGGGTCCTCGTCAGCCGCGGCTGGCCAGAGCTCCATCCTGGAACGCAGATGCGCCTGTCCCTGTCTGGCTGTGTCTCTTCTCCCCCCCCCCCCATTTCTCCATCAGGGCTGTGTGTGTGTGGAGGAAGCGGGGGGGGGGTGCTGCTGAAAGGAAGGGCTGCATCCTCTTTCCTCACACAAATGCTTCTACTGTAGTATGAATGTCTCCCTCTGCTTTTCTATGGGTGTGTGCGAGAGGTATTGAGCGCTCAGCGGTGTCCTCTGCATGCAAGATGTTACTGTGTACTACTATTGTGTTGTGGTGATTCCCTTTTTCTCTTTCAAAGGTGATTCCCTTTCTCTCCCGTTTTAATTTCTGAGCACTCCTTTAACCCAAAGAATTAGAAGTTTAGCACGAGAGGAAGGTGGTGGTTTCCTTTTATCTTCCCCCGTCGCTCTTCTCCCCCCCCCCGCCCCCCACATTCTATTACAGTTCTAGCCGAGGTAGGGTGTGTGGCTAAAATGCAGTGGAATCTAGCTGAATATATTGCTGTTGGAATGTAATGGCTACTTAAGCACTGTATTTTTTCAGTTCTTGTCCCTGTTACCTACTGCAAACCTCTGCTTTCTTGGGTGTGTGTGTGATCTCCCCAGCACCATCTCTACTTATCCCCCTACTTTTTTAATGGCTATCTTCATTTTTTATCACTTGCTTATAGCCATTTCTTGGAGGCTTATTTGTGCATAGATATGGTCTAACCGTATTTTATACAAATGTTTATTTACAGTGCCCTCTTGAAAGAACATTTTTAGATCTTTCTCTTGGGCTGGCTGATGGTAACAATAGTTTCAATAGTAACACACCTTGTTAAAGGATTGGTATAACAATTCCCATAGAAACAATAAGATTTTATATGGCAGAGAAGAGGATTGGATTAGCCAACTGGAAATGTTAATGTGTTCCTTATCTTACTTCTGTTCGGGATCTTGTGAGCTAGGGAACATACAAATTCTGATGCAAGTTCCAAATCAAGGGTTGCCTAAAATCCTGGGAGGTGGCCACAGGATATTGTGAAAGCTTGAGAGAGGGGGGTTGAAAGTTGTGTTAAGGTCTGAGGCGTGGAATCGGAAGTGGACTTTAGGAAGCAGTTTCCTCATCCCGGATGAGGAGGCATGGGGAAAAAGGAATGGCTCTTCGAGCTGGAAATATGTTGTTGTTCATGAGGTAAATAGAACAGGATTTGGAGGGGTGAGAGATTTCAAGGCATGCAAAACTTGCAGAGGTCGCCTAGATCCGTGTTCTTTGATACTTTACATGTTACTGTTGGAGTATCTGTTGCATAAAGTGAGAACTTTGGATCGGATTCTGCCGATTGTTTCTGGATTAACAAACAGTTCTTGTTTAAGGATATAATGTATGTCCTGTGCAAACTTGCAGGCACCATTATTTAACGTGGAGAAAATAGATGAGATTTAGAATCTATTTCAGTACCACTACTCTATTAAGAATTTACAGAATTATTGGACTAGAGGTACATGTGTCTAACTTAATATATTCACAATATTGGAAAAGAGTTCTTAAAAGTTTAATAGTGCAGTTACACTTTTTCTGAAGGCATGTTGTAACAAGAAGTGAAAGTGCTAAATAAAGGGGGGAGGGAAATGCTGTTACAGGTGTTGTACCTGTTGCTTGCTTGAACTTCACTTCAGCATGCTTGCCTAATCACTAAACATAAGTCTGTTAATGAAGGCTGTTTGAGTGAATTGCCACTCTGTGTAAAATAACCACTTATCCTGATACAACAATATCCAGAAACTTTGGTGTATGGAAATGGTGTGTGAAGGAACATTCTTAGTTAAGCTATATACTTATATAGGCTTGCATTTGCAATGCTGATGTAGATTTCTTTTGAGCAAATCAAATGGTCTCTTCAGTCCTAACTCTTTGATCTGCTGTTTTGAAAAACAGTCCATGTTGAATTGGTGTGTCTAAGGCCTATGAGACCTTGCTCTCTACTGACTTCCTGTTTTTTTCAGACTATTCCTTTACTACGTCTCCCTGTAGAGGCCCAGAGGAATAATTATTTGGTCCCCTATTTTTTGCCTATGAGAATAGAGAGAATATTAATTCTTATACCCTCAGCTACCACATACTGTTGAATCACAAAATGAATCTGCCAGTTCCACCTATCTTACGTCCAGATGAATGTGTTGAATTACTTTGCTCGCATCTCTCTCTGGCTGTCACACTCAGATGAACACGGTGAAGGAGGAGCTCTTATCCATAAACATATTTCCAGCAAACCTTTCCCACTACTGCACTTTTGACATTAGAGGTGCTTTCATCTTGTCTATCTGAGGCATGCGGTGCTGATATTATCAGTAACTTCCTAGGTATCTCATCCCCTACTATCATGCAGCTGCTAAATCTTACTTGTCTGCCTTAGCATCTCCAAGATCAACCCGTTCCCCTTTAGTCCCTGCTGAAACTCTTGTTCACATCATTGTTCAGATTTCTGTCCCCTTGTCCTTGCTGATTGCTGAAACTTCCCATTGCGGTTAGTTCAGAATATCTCTGCTAAACTTGTCTGTCTTCATTTTTGGTATCAATCCTTTCCTCAGTTCAGGGACTATGGGCAGCTACTGGAGATCAAAAGACTTTGTCCTCTGGGATGCTGGTGGTATCACCCAGCTAGTGAACTGTTAAGTTGTGTCTGCATCTTTCAAAAAGGCAGACAGTTACTTAAACATGACAGTGTACTTACTTACTCAAAGTACACTTTGACAGCTGGAATCTTGGTACCCCAGTTGATTGCCTGGTTTGCCTCTGTTCGGACTGACTCTGGCTCACCATTTAGACTCGCGTCAGCTTAGGAGGTGACAGACATTCTTAAGTCAGATTTATGACTTCTCTGTTAATTTCCTGTGTACCATTTTGCATTTCTCCTGCTTGGTGCAATTCATCTGTTGTCTTAATGGGCATTTTCGCATGTACCTCTGATCATTACTCATGTAAAAGATGTAGGTGAACCTATCCACAACTTTAAATGAGGACTTGCTGTACTTGCTTTTAATTGAAGTTTCTTGGGAACTTAAACAAAACAGCTTCTAGATGCGATTGAAAGCCACTTCCTGTTTTCAGATGAAAACCAAAAGTGGTTTTTGATCACATCTGGAAGCTGTTCCGAGTAGTGGGGAGGCCTGTGGAGTGGGCTGCAGGCATCCCTGCACGTCAGATAACCTCCAGGACACAAATCTGAGGTTGCGTCCAAAAACTGGAAGTGGCTTCCAATCGCGTCTCGGAGCTATTCTGAGCGGGTTTGCCATCAGCAGATGGGCAAATCCGCATATGAGGGGCCGCTGTATATTGAAGACAGGCAAAGATGCAAGACCAGGATGGAGGAGGCAGTATATTGGTAGTATTGGAAGCCATGGAATTTGAAGCCAGCCAGGAAGTAATAGAAGCAAGGGACCCAGAACAAAACCGTGAGGGACCTCAGTAGCAAGGGGGAAGGCAGAGGAGGACCTTCTGCCAGTAGAAAGTCCCATTGTATTCTGTGGGGCTTACTCTCAGGAAAGCATGTATAGGATTGGAGCCTAATAGATTTCTGCAGTTCTCCTAAGACATGGAGAGTTGAGCAGAGAAGGGCAATTCTGTCAAAGGTGGTACCAGGGATCAAGATTGGCAAACCAGTAGAGTAGGGACCTTTGGATTTAGCAGTGAGAAGATTGATGAGATCAAAGGGTGCTTTCAGTAGAGTGCAGGGCAGAAGTCTGGTTGTAAGAGTTGTGGGAGGGCAAGAAAATCACAGTGAACCAGAAGGTAAAGGGTTGACATTTGACATTTAAGTCCAGTTGTGTCCGATTCTAGGGTGCGGTGCTCATCCCCGTTATGAGACTGAAGAACCAGTGCTGTCCGAAAGACGCTTCCGTGGTCATATGGCCGGCATGACTCTCCTTGCCACAGCGCATAGTGTGTGACTGGACATAGAACACGGTTTACCTTTCTGCAAGTGGTACCTATTTATCTACTTGCATTAACATGCTTTCAAACTGCTAGGTTGACAGGAGCTGGGCCGAGCAGCGAGAGCTCACCCTGTCGCACGGATTTGAACTGCTGACCTTTCGACCAACAGCTCATGGTTCAGTGTTTTAACCCACTGCGCCACCCCGCGGTGAACCAGAAGTTGGCAGGCAAAAGAGAAGCAAAACTAGCCAGTAGAGGATGAGGAAAGGTTAAAGGCGGGTTTTTTGGGGGGAGATGATGTCATTTCTGGATAAGTTAGTGATGAAGGGTGAGAAATATTGGGATTGAGATGGTAATTGGAAAATAGGGATATGTGAAGGGATTAGATGAGGAGAGCTGACTGACCAGCCTGTTAAGAGGTACTAGGGAAGGTTTGAAGGCAGATGAGTAGGGTATGTGAAGAAGGTAGCATCAATTGTATCATGGGAAGGAAGTGGGGGCTTGGGTTGAATGCAAGGAACAGATCTCAGTAGAGCAGCAAATATAAAGAATTGTTGGGGATTGCTGGACTATATCTGGAATCGGTGGTGTAGTGATGCCTTACCCAGATACATAGCAGCTGAAAAGGAAGAGTAGGAATTTTAAAGTGAGCAAAGTTAACCAGCTCTTTTGATTTTCTTCAAAGGCACTTGGCAACCTGAGAACATGAATGGAGGGAATAAGCTGATATTGGGGTCTTGTGGACAGCTTGTTGGGACAAACCAGGTGAAGAGATAAGGATTGGAAGAAGTTCCAAGTGGAAGCTGGAGACTAAGGAGTTTGCAGAAGTTGCAGAGGGGATGGATGGTTGACTGTGTGAGACAAGGTTTTCAAAAGCCACTGCACTGAGAGATTGCAGATCACAGAAGTGAGATGCGATGAAGGGGAGGAAGGCTGAGAGTGTAAACTTGAAAGCAGCAGATGGCGACTGTAGAGTGGGAATTCTGTAGTGGAGAAATGTAACCCTAAATGGTTTTTGGATGAGTGGCTATGGCAATGAATGCACCAATCAGTCTAGAAATGAAGGCCAAAGGAGAGGTAGCCAGATTAATATGGTAATCAGAATGAATGTTGAAGTCACCAAGAAGTAAGATGGGATTAGTTTTGGAGTCAGAAAGCCAAGAGTCTGATAAAATTGAAAGGGAACCTGAGGGATGATATATAGTACTGCTGCAAAATGACGATGGGGGCATAGGTGTAGAAATTTATGGAATATTGAAACTTGAGGAACAATCAGGGACAGGAAACTAGTAGGATTTGTCCAGAAGGTGGCCATCATGGTCATTGGAGTGTGAAGGAGGAGGTGTCCACAAAGGAGAGGGTAGCACTGGCAGCATCCAGATACTTGCATGTCCTACTTTATAAGCAGTGAGACAGATTTCAGTGAGAATAAGGAGTTGGAGAGAGCAAGAGAAGTGGTGGTTGTAGAAGAAGTCTGGAGCAGAGGTAGCAAATACAGTTAGACCAGCGACCCACTCTACTGGCCTCAGCAGAAAAGCCACTTTTGGTTTGTGGACACTTTTGCCAGCTGCATGGCAGCTCCTTGGTGTTTCCAGACGCATGGCGATGATGTTGGATATCATTGCCAGACTTCTGGGAATGCAGAGCTGCGCAGAGCTCGGCTTTGGAGTTTGAGCTGTGCAGCTGCTCAGTTTAAAGGGAAAAGTGCTTGGGACCAGTGCATTTTAACTTGTTTATAAATCATCTGGAGCTGAGGGTAAATAATGAGGTGGCCAAGTTTGAAGATGACATCAAAATATTCAGGATGATAGCAGTTGGAAGTGCTCCAAAAAAATCTCTCCAAAGTGGGTAAATAGGCAACCAAATGGCAAATGTGATTGTGTCAATGTGTAAAGTGATGCAGATTGGGGCAAAAATTCCAGCTTTACACACTGATGGGCATCTGAACTGTCAGTAACAAAGCAGAGATCTTGGGGTTGTGGATAGCTTAATGCAGTGGTTCTCAAACTGGTGAGAAAACCAAAAGTGGTTGTAATCGCCATGGAGCAGCAATCTAAAGCTCGGGGAGGCCCGTGGAGGGGTCGGCACCCTCCAGAGGGCTCAAAGACCCCCGGTAAGTGAAGCAAGATAATTTTTTCCCATTGCTGGCAGCAATCCCTAGGATTGCCGCTGCTGCTTTCCCCACCCCCGCAAAAACACCTTCAAAGTGGGGAGAACTTTGAGAAACACTGGCTTAATGAAAATATTGACCCAGAGTGCAACAACTTAAAGCTGGGATCATTAAGGAAGGAATCGAGTATAAGGCTGCCAATAAATACCCCTATACAAATCTATGGTGTGGCCACATTTGGAATACTGTTTACTGTTCTGGTTGTAGCACTTTGAAGGATTTTGTAGAACTAGAAAAGGTGCATGGGAGTCACTGCAGGGGGGCAGAGCTCTAAGCTCTGCCGCGGTCCGACCCTCCGTTACACGGGTGAAAGAAGCGGCCCTGCCCCTTTGCCTTCGGAACCATTCAAGGCGGTGAAAACAATGCCCAGTCTCCTGGGCGTTGTTTTCACCACCTTGAATGGTTCCGAAGGCGAGGGGGCGGGGGCGCTTTGTTCACCTGTGTAACGGAGGGTCGGATCACGGAGGAACTTAGAGCTCTGCCCCCCCTGCAGTGACACCAGTGACAATGCTGGAACCAGGGGTCATCTCATGAAACGGAGCAGCAGGAGCTTTGGGACTGACAAAAGGAGGTATCTCCCATAGTGTATAACAACTTTGGACTTGGTTGCCACAGGATGTGGTGATGATCATTAGTTGGATGGCTTTAAAGGGGGATTGGACAACATCATTGAGGACAGGTCTATTAATGGCTACTAGTAATGATGGCAATGCACTACTTTCAGCAGCAGTATATGCCCCTGAATGCTAGTTACTGAATACCATTGCAGAGCAGCAATGGCAGAGGAGATGAGTACTATATGCCTTTTTTCTTCTGCTGGTGGGCTACTGTGGGAAATGGCATCCTGGAATAGGTGGGGCTTTGACCTGAGCCAGCAGAGCTTTTCCTGTATTCTTACGTGGCTATCATGATGCTGAAACAAGCACTAGTGGTCTGAGGAAATGGGCAAGAGGATGCATAAAATGGGAATGCAGAGAGTGATTGGGGAGAGGTGAATATTATGAGGCAGCTCACGGGGGGCATTTTGTTTGAAGTGGGGACCACATGTATAAGCTTTTAGCAGTACAGTAGTTATTTTTACATAACCTGGATATATTTCTATAGCTAAGCCTGAGGCGACTTAATAGAAAGAAAATTCCTGTTTCTCACAATTCTTGGTCTAAGTCGAAGGAAAGCCTAATAATAGAAAGGATTCTATTTTTGATCAGGGAGAATGCCACAAACATTTTCCCACATTACTTTTAATAGATAAAATGAGTGTTTTGTTTGACCAAAGTGAAAGTATTTCCTTCAGTTTCAAAAACCCTTTCCAGTGAGATGTTTATATGTTCTAATGCAGTCAAAAACCGTGCTATGTATGTGGATCTGGATTATTTTTATTGTGCCCAAGTGTACGTTGAACAGCCTTGGCTTTAAACTGTGCGCTCTGATACAGGTTTCGTGCTTGATTCATTGTTAAACTTTAGTTAAAGCTTTACAGTAAAATGCAAAATTTTGTATGGTAATTATCTAGAGTCTAACTTGTAGTATCAATTACAACAGCTGGGTTTAAACAATTGTTTCTGGAACACTTATGGTAATTTGGTGCACTGGTTAAATGTTTAAGGTATCTGCTTCTTTGCACTGACAAAGTGCAAGCACTCCTGAGTAACTGTCCAGTAACATTAGAGTTAATAGTACAGAAGCTCTTACAACCTGTAAACTCTGTCTTTCAGGGGGATTGTGCCCCATTTAGGATAGGTTGTACACCACTACCAAAATCAGCTGGTTTCTCAACCCAGAGCAATCCTGTCTCATCTGGATTAAGTTTTAACTTGCTTGCTCTCATCCAGTTCAGAGCTGCCTGCCAGGTACCAGTTAATCATTTTAGCTGCCTTCCTAGGATTGGTTGGTGGAAATGAGGTAGTGGGGTAGTGGCCTTGATAAGGACTTGGTCTAAACTTCTGGATGAATTCTCCCTGTGGTTTCACATAGATGTAAAATGTGGGACAGGATAGAACTCTGAAGCACGCCATGGGGAAAGTGAGACTGTCCCCCGACGCCGCCACCTTGGTATGACCCTCCATGTAGGAGCAGAGCCACTTCGATACAGTCCTGCCCCTGCCCCCGAGTCCTGCCCCTGCACGGCAACCCAGAAGGATACTGGTATTGACTGCCAGTGAGAGGTCCAGAAGGATTAATAGTTGCATTCTCTCGAACTCCTGGCAAAGTTAATCCATCAAGGTAGTTTTTGTCTTGAAGCCAGACTGGAAAGCATTCAAATATTGGTTTCATCCACAGAGTTGTGGAGTCGGTATGCAAAACCTCCTGGCGTCTCAATTTTTAAATCTCTGACTATTAATAATGGTAAACCTACTAAAATGGGAAATATAAGACATTTCATCACCACCATGTGAATCATCGGGTTACTTTTTAGATTATAACCTATATTTAAACATATGTACATTCCATTAAAAAAGCTAACTGCATACTGATTACATGGTTCTTTATTATGCCTGGTGGACGTGCCACATGCTCATCTTAATTGTGATTTTTCAGCGGTACCTCACTGCCTAGTAGTTTAGCCGTTGCCCATTTTAAGGTGAAAGTGGTTATAGACTGCTCAGGTCGTTAACCGTTCCACACGGGGGGGGGGGGGGAATTAGAGGGGACGTTGCATGACATGCTGGCATCCTTGCAGAAATCGGTTGATTTGTAGACTGTTTATTCTTAAGGTACCAGAGCCAAAGTTATAAAGCATTATTACCACACCATTTGACTCAAATCTGCTAAGCGTGAGGCCGCCAGCGGCTCACGTGGTAGTGAAAGTGTTAAAATATTATTTTATATCAAGGTGGGTATACTTTTACTGATTCAGACTCCACCCAAAATTGCTTCAGACTCTACAGCCCTGCTCATCCAGAACCACCCAGAGCCAAGACGCCACTATGTGCTCCAGTATTTGCCAGAAAAGGGCAAGTTGGACACTGGATGTTAGCTGGATTTAGGGTAGTTTTTTTTTCAGGAGGGATCTTTCTTCCACTTTCTAAGATCACCCCTTCCTTCACCACTCCTGAGGCTGGTATACCCAAATAATTCTAGCCACCTTGCGCCATGACATGTAAGAGTTGAGTGTGCATGTGGTTGGCCTGAGACCTCAATGTAGTCTGTCTGTTGCAACTGAAAAGGCAACCTGAAAGTTATCCCTAATACAACTAGTCTCCCACTTTGCCCAGTATCTGGCTCTTATGTCCTAACCATATATATGGCTTGGGCATGGATATGAGCAGTTTTTGTCTGCAAAATGTAATGCAGAGTATCATAGGGATTTTGGAATTCCAGCTGCTCCCCAGGAGTTAAGAGCTAACTTGCACATAGTCTCTTTGGATTTCAGTCTTCAGAAAAAAATCCAGAGATTTAATTGCATAACTAGGAATAGAAATAGTGTAAAGCAGGGGCGGGGAACCTTTTCCCTGGCGAGGGCCGTTTTAAATATTAGAAATTTGCTTGAGGGCCGGCCGTAAGGCCAGGCGCATTTTTTATTTATTTAATTAATTTTTGCCCCTGCCCCCAGGCTCCGCGCTCACCGTCCGAAGCCGCCGCCGGGTCCGCGCGTCACCTCCGGCGCACCATGCCGATGAGGGCAAGAGCTTGCCCTCATCGGCGTGGTACGCATGTGTGAAATGGCCAACGGCCTGGTGAGAAGGGGTCGAGGCGGCGGCCGGAGAGGACATGCAAAGGCCCTCTCCCGGCCTCCGGAGGTGACGCATAGACCCGGCGGAGCCTCCAGGGGCCGGTTGGGCGGCCTCCTGGCAATCTCTCCGGGGGCCGGACCGGATGGCCTCGGGGGCCTGATCCGGCCCTGGGGCCGGAGGTTCCCCATCGCTGGTGTAAAGGTATGACTTGATTTTGCAGGAAGCTGGAATCCACAAGGCTCTTGTAGTGTTCTGACTTCTGCACATACTGTAAATATCAGGATCATGTCTGGAATTTGCATGCTCTGAGCTGGACTGACAGACAGGACTTCTACATGCTTCATATCTACTTGGTGATGAAGAAAGGGCAAGGAATCCTGCATTTGGGCGAAGAATTAAGAAACTAATTTTTTTATGGTTGAGAATAAGGATGGCAATGCTGACTACCTGCTTATGGTAATTGCACCTTATATACCTGTTGCAGAGGTGTCACTAGGGTTTATCACCTGGTGCAAGAGCGCAGCGCATCACCCCCATGATGGACCCCAGAGGTGAATAGGGAGAAACAAGGTTGGGCTGAGCTGGGTTCTACAAAAGATGCCCATCAAGTAGGACTATGTGTTTTTACAGATTAGTCCTGGTCAGTGGTGTCACCCGGTCCAGTAACTGATGGTGTCACCCCCATTAACTTTATTTATTTTAATACATAACAGTACGTCACCCAACAAATCAGTAATCAGCTCTGCTCTCAGAACAATCAGTCTCATTAGTCTGTTTTGAGTTAAGGAAATCTACTTTTTGTTACATAAAACTGCCTTATTTTTGTTTGTCCATAATGTTTGTCCATAACGTTTGATAGAGTACAGATAATTCAAAATGGGTTGTTTCATTGCATTCCTCATGACATTACACATTGATATATAAAAAGCTTTCACAATTTTGGCCACTACTGGTGTCACCTCCCCCCCAAGGGTATCCCCATATTGCAGCTATGATGCATAGGAGTTGGCTTATCTAAGGCCACTAGCTGAGGCACTTGCTTCAAGCAGCAGCCTGGGGGAGGCAGCACCTGCCCACAACCTTGCCCTGCAAGTTTAGAACAGCAGTGACTCATCTTTCTCCAGCGCAGAAAGCAAGGGGCTGCCATGATCCTGTTCCGACTGCTTTGATGCAACTGTTGTCTCTAGTGAGTGGCCTGGCAGAAGCAACTGCAGCTGCCCCTAGGCTGGGTGTTTGTCGCCCTCCTTCTCGACTGGTCTCCTTCTGAGGGATAAGAGAGTTCCTAGCTACAGCTGCTTCCTTTTCTTCCTGCTTTTCCAGGATGTCTATAGAGGGACCAAAACTTCTTTGTCCATACATGTCTCTTTTTTTTATTTTGGCCTGGGAAGGAGAACAACAAAGATCTGTAGCTTTGGGGAGGGGGAAAAAGTGGAATGTGGCTTGGGCCATCCCTACCACCTAGTGAGATCACATCAGAGGCAAATTTTGAACCATGGAAGTCCTAATTTGCAACTCAGCCATTGTATTACACTACCACTAATTGTACAGAAGAAAAAGACCCATATATATACCCTGTTTCCCCAAAAATAAGACCTACCCAAAAATAAGCCCTAGCATGATTTTTCAGGTTGCTTGGGAATATAAGCCATGTCCCAAAAATAAGCCCTAGTTCAGAGCTCTTCTATGGTGGCTGAGATACACAGATCACTGTTTGCCCCAGCTGGCTGTTCTTTGCGGCTGGCAGGAACTACCCCCCCCCCTGCGGCCGACTGCTCAATGCGGCCGGCAGCACTCATGTGCCATATAGGGGTGCCTGCAGGTGCTTAATTTTTTTTATAATGGCAGCAATGGCAAGCAACGGCGGAAAGCAGCAAAACAATTAATTAAATAAAACATTTTGGCCTGCCACCTGAAGACAGACCTTATACCTGGGTGGCAGCAGAGCTGTAACGAGGAGCAGCTGCTCTGGGCGCAGTGCTGGGGTGGGTGTACCTCCAAGTCTAAGCAAGCAAGTATGGTAGCCAATGCATTATGAGCAGGCTACATGAACAAGAAGTGCTCATTTAAGGAGAGCTCTATTGCTGGACATGAGAGATTGGGTCCAATGGTTCTACAGGCAATGGAGTCGCAAGAAATTCAGGCCAGAATTCGGGGTTTGGAGAGTTATGACAATGTTCCATTTGAATAAATGTACCAGTAAATTGTTGTACATGAAAAAACAAGACATCCCCTGAAAATAAGCCCAATGCATCTTTTGGAGCAAAAATTAATATAAGACCTGGTCTTATTTTTGGGGAAACAGAGTAGTACAGCATCCTGCTTCCCTTAGTATCCCACCAGTTGCTATTGGATAGGCCACAAGTGGGAGTTGAACAAGCCATTTCTTCCTCAGAGTTTGGATAGGTGGGAGTGGCAGAAATCTGGTAACACTGAATAATGCTATACTAGTATATCAGTTGGGTGATGAACATATGTGGGGCTCTTCATAAATTAATACCTCTTCCAGAAGGCATTACAGATTGATATTTAGCCACAGCAACACATTTTTTATTAAGTTTGTACCCTGAAAGTCTTAATAGAAGTTTTTATCTTCTCTTCTAGTGAATTAATGAGGCCTGTTGAGGTGAGCACAGCATCACATGCATTTATGGCCAGCTTGTGTATTTCTCCCAGTTTCATTACTTTGATTTTTCTCATTTATTGTGATGACTTGTACATCACTGCATAGAACAAATATTGAAGAAAGTGGACATTATGGTCTCATCTCTAAACAGTTGGCTTCAGAAAACAATTGGTTTTTTAGAAAACACTTTATTGTACAGGAGAAGATTACTTTGAAAACATAGGGTAAAAGAAGGGTGGTGTAACCCCCCCCCACAAATTCCTGCCTACTGCTTCCAAATGGTAGCTGTGTTAGTCTGTAACAGCTTTGTTAATCTATCACTTTCTTTGCATCAGCTGTAGTCCATAGCAATCAATTTAGAAAAATGACAACCCAACAGAGAACAAATAACTTCTCAATGAAATGGGTTAGGATTCAAAGTACTGAAACACAATAGCAGCGTAGCAAGGGAGGGTCCGCCCCAGGTGCCAGCCATCAGGGGGTGCTAAGGGGGTGTCAGCATTACGTTCCTGGCAAGCAACAGCCACCCTCCGCCAAAGCAGAGGGAGCATTGCAAGTAGCCCAGCTTGGCTGTGGATTGTTAAAAGCGCCAAAAGGGCAGAGTCTGAGCTGGAGCTCGGTGATGTTTTTCCTTCCCAAACAGTGCTGACTCTAGTGAGGAGAAGGATACTTCTTTTGTCCCTCCTTCTGGGGAAGTGACCAGCTCTTAGCGAGGCGCTCTTTGTATCCAGGCTCCTGTTGCAGCAGCACACTGCAGCCTAGCAAAGAATTTGACGTATGGGGTGTGTGTGTTAAAAATTACCTGCCCCGAATGTACTAGCTATGCCACTGCACAAGTCCTTATCTTAATAGCAGCCACAATGAAGTTCACAACATTTTTAGTAAGTATGTACCCTGATTAGCAAGAAGATAGCTAAAACAAAACTTTGAAGACTGACTCATTGTAACATAACTTTTTGTAGATATGAACCTACAAATGTTAGTTCTGGAAGTAGACCTTCTAAACTTGTGCAATTAATCAGACTGAGGTTTTATATAAGTAGTGTTGTTGTTCAGTCGTTAAGTCGTGTCCGACCCTTCGTGATCCCATGCACCATATCCCGCCAGGCCTTCCTGTCCTCCACTATCTTCCTGAGTTCGCTCATTTTCATGTTCGTTGCATCGGTGATGCTGTCTAACCATCTCATCCTTTGCCTTCCCCTTTTGCCTTCAATTTTTCCCAGCATCAGTCTTCTCCAGAGAGTCCTCTCTTCGCATTAGGTGGCCAAAATATTTGAGTTTCAGCCTTAGTATCTGTCCTTCCAGGGAACAGTCAGGGTTGATTTCATTTAGGATTGACTGATTTGATCTCCTAGCAGTCCAAGGGACTCTCAGGAGTCTTCTCCAGCACCACAGTTCGAAAGCATCTATTCTTCGGCGCTCAGCCTTCCTTATGGTCCAACTCTCGCAACCATACATTGCTACTGGGAACACCATCGCCCTGACTATGCGAACTTTTGTTGGCATGGTGATATCTCTGCTTTTTATTATGCTGTCTAAGTTTGCCATAGCTTTCCTTCCAAGGAGTAAGCGTCTTTTAATTTCATGGCTGCTGTCTCCGTCTGCAGTGATCTTGGAGCCCAGAAAAGTAAAATCTGTTACTGCTTCCATTTCTGCCCCTTCTATTTGCCAGGAATTGATGGGCCCAGATGCCATGATCTTAGTTTTATTAATGTTGAGTTTCAAGCCAACTTTTGCACTCTCCTCTTTCACCCTCATCAAGAGGCTCTTTAGTTCTTCTTCACTTTCTGCCATTAGGGTGGTATCGTCTGCATATCTGAGGTTGTTGATATTTCTCCCGGCAATCTTGATTCCGGCTTGCGATTCATTCAGCTCTGCATTTCTCATAATGTACTCTGCATATAAGTTAAATAGGCAGGGTGATATAAGTAGTAATGGGATGCAAAAGCAGCTGCAAGATCCTATGCTACTTCTAAACCAAAGCAAGAAGCTTATACCATGGAAGATAGATATATTGTCAGGTGTGTGTGTGTGTGTGTGTGTGTGTGTGTGTGTAAATATAAATATAAATATAAAAACCAGCAGGATGCTTCTGGTGTGAAATTAAAAATGTCACATCAGTCATTCACAGGTTACAGGTCATGAACTGGGCTTGTACAAAAGTCTTCTTACCATAGCTATATACTGGAGATAAACTTGAGAGAAGGGGCTCTTTGCCAGACCTAGTTGCTTGAGATAATTTATACAATATATTCATCAGACAAGTCGTTGGCAGGACTGTAATAAAACACAGAATGTATTGTATTTATCTATTGAAAAAATCAATCTTGAACCAGTGAACTAGTTGTAAAGTTGACAGTTACCCATATATAAAGCAAGAATTCATTAATAGCCTTGGTTTCCAATAGCAGTCCATAGACCACAGAACATAAGGCGTTTCTACCTCTTTGTTGGGGGGAGGGGAAGACTTGAAAATACAATACAAAATAAATCTACATTAATAATATCAAAAACATTACAATGAGATCAAACTTATGAAGCATATGCTACAAATCATAGCAACCATACATGCATAACACAAAAAGCGACAGTTGTCAACCCATCTTTTCAGAAGGATGCTCCAGTCAGTGGCAGAGAAATAGAATCACCAATATTAGCATTGTATACAAAATCAAGTTGATAAAAACAAATCTGAATTTGACTGTGTCAACTTCAACTGTTGCTCTTTCATGTATGTAAAGCTACTTTTTGAGTTTGCAGAACTTGGGGTTCTTTTATTGCCCAATAGACAAAGTCCTATATCTTGAAATCATTAATTGTGGATCCATCTCCATCTATGGCTTTGTGTGTGTTCCTGGAAATGTGTGTGAGTTGTTTTGTTTGATATGACTCAAAATACTATCTTAAGTTTGGGATTCCCAGTCCTCCCTGCTTGGTTGAATGATAGTAGATGTTTGGAAGAACTTCACTTTTCTTGATGAATAAACATCATAAAAAGATTAAAGGTTAGAGGGGATAATTCCAGAAACTGCTTGAAAATAGAAGCTAATTTAGGGAAAACTGTCGTTTTGGTCACATTGTGGTGATAAAAACAAGAAGTTTGCATTCAGGACCACAGGAAAAAAAATGTCAGTTTTAGGATAGGATTGTAATAGTTCAGTTTGTGCAACACTGACAACCTTTTTAGAACCATGATACTCAAATTACCGGGTACTTGTGGTTGATGGGAATATCTGAAATGCTGTGCAGCAGTGCCAGTACTATTGGAGAAATATGGAAGCACAATAGTTCTGATTTTGTATAGTTTATCTGTAGTTTTTCAATTCATGAATGGCTTCTAACAGATCGGATAAAAAGAGCATTATTGGCAAACATACTAAGCAAATGATCATGCCCATTAACTATTGCCTCAATATTTCTATGGATAGCTATTGTACACTGTGGAAATAGCAAAAAGTAATGGACATGGGCATCCCACCTGGTGCCTGGGGGGGGGGGGGAAGAATCCAAACTATCAACTCTTTTGCTGTCATTTTTGATTTACCATATTTCTTTGATTCTAAGATGCACGTTTTTCTAAATTTACCAATTAAAAAAGGGGGTACGTCTTAGAATCGATGTGCAAATTGCACCCCCAAAACGCCACCGTCTTACTTACCGGGGCTGGTGGGGGCTTCGGGGAGGCCTGCGTGACCCTCTGCAGGCCTCCCTGATCTTCAGTTTGGCGAAAAACGGCTATTTTCAGGCACTTACGGTTTTTGGTCAACCTACCTATGGAATGGTAGTTTTTCAGTTAAAATACTTTCAGGTCTTGTAAATAACACGCTAGTTCATGTTAAAGTAGTGATAGTAAATTACTATTTTACATACAGTTTTTCACCTTGGAGCACTGAGGAGAAATAGTTAAGCACTTGGGAGTCAAATTTCAGTGAACTGCCTCTGTTCTTGGTGTGTCTACTACTACATGATATTGCTCTATTTGATTTGACACCAATGTTAAACTTGGAATGGGAAAGCAGCCAACATTTTTCCAGGACCAGTGTACTAAATGTACTAAACAGAATTCCAAGGCAATGACACATTCCATTGATGTGGAATTTGAACTTATTTTGGACTTATTTTGTATCTAAAAGTCTGCAGCTGAGTAACTATGCATACTTTGTAACAAAAAAAAAATCAACATTTTGAATCTTCATTTTATTGAAATTTTGTTAAACTCAAGGTGATTTTACAGCAAAACTAACAAAACATCAATAAAAATGGAAAATGTTGTAGCTTGTAAAACATTTGGTTCCAAAGATATAGCACCACGATGGAGGATCCGCTGCCTCAGTAAAACATTGTCACAAAAACAGAATACAACATCTAGTAAAACAGAAACCAGCACCCAAACACACAGATGCTTAAACACATTAGACTTTGCAAAATATGAAAGTGCATGATTCTTTTTTTTTCTTTTAAATGTGAAGATGCTTCCTTACTGGTGCTTTTCCTGCACAGCTGATAAAGGAGTTAGAAATAAGATATAGTTGGTAGAACTCTTGTAGAGTTCCTTGATGTGATTTTGTTACTGATTTGGGTTCTTTTGAAAACAGTGGCAGTTTGTTCCACTTGCTAGATTGCATCCATTAAAACTAGTCCTTATGTTCTGTGCTATTACAATCTTCCCCTGCATAATTGGCTTCTGAAAAAACCCTTGGGCTAATTTTTGTAAGTTGAAAACATATTAATTTCAATGGGAATTTTTATACATTCCTGAGCCCTGAAATTGACACCTATTTATGCTAAAACACCAACTCCCATTAAAATGGACACAATTACTTCAATAGTTAATATTAGTTATAACACAAGTGAACAAGACATTTTCCCTTTTACTTTGATATGGCTGTTGAGCTCTTTCATAGCTATTACTTACTGTACACTTAAGACTACGTTTTCAAACAAAACATACATATGATATTGCAAAAATCAACGTTTCTGAGAATAGACAAAGATTTAACCATGAAGCAATACAAATAAGCAATACAATAAAAATCAAGATCTCATGAACAGACAGCATGAGCTGTCTTTCATAGATAAAATCTGGCTTCCCATATTGCATAAGAAAGAGCACTCCAACCAGTTACAGCACTGCCTCAGGCACCTCTGAGTTACATTCTTGCAGGGTTATTTCAGGTCACCGCCAAGATTCCATTCTTCTGTTACTGTTTGACAGTTAAAGCCTTCTTCAGTGGCACCCAGTGCATTTTACATCTTGCTTGCACGGTGCTGCTGTACACCAGAAGATGTCCACAAAAGTGGACGAAATGTTGTGTGTTTTATGTTCTGTTAAATACACTTTCTTACATGGCATCTAACCCGTGTTTCCTATTTCTTGTAAAATTGTTGCTGGCCATGAAAACTTTTGCTCTTCACTTAAGACTACGTTCGCAAACAAAACATACATATGATACTGCAAAAAAACCCCCAAAAAACTGCATGGTGGTATCTTGCAGTACTCTGCTGCTTGCAAGGCATATCAAATTGGTCCTTGTAAATGTGAAATGACTTGTAAGCCAAAGTACAGGTATTGCATGAAACTCCTTGTAAAGTTGAATTCTCGAATGGGTGTATCTCAGTGTATGACTGTAACTACTGTATTTTGGATGGTTGTGTTCAAATGTTATCCTGGGAAAGGTATGAGAACCTAAACTTTTGTAAATGTATTACCAAAGAAAGCGTAGTTTGTCATCTACCTTATAATCTCCCGCTACCTTCTTAGCTCAAAATTTAGAGCTGAAGTGTGTGGATGGGTGAGGATGATCCCTACCGTTGAGTGGGTAAAGCTCACGACCACTGCAGGGACCATCCCCACTCACCACCACCACCATCCCCATCTTGAGTTCCATACTTGGAGCTGAGAGGGAAAGCAGGAGCTTGTTTTGGTGTAGAGTAGAAAAGGTGTTCCGTGTGACAGCTTTCTAGTACCAGAACGGTTAGCCCAACCTCTCTCCCTCTAGAGACAGAAAAGACATCCACTTCCTTTGGCATTGAATGTGTAAGGCAGTTGGAGTGCCGGAGCCAAGACTGACAGACCCCTTGCCTTTCTTTCCAGCTTGAAGACTGAGAAGTAGACAGGGTTCCTTGCTGTAATCGCACTAGGCTCTCTGAAGTTCAGCATGACTGTGAGGTGATCCGGTCCCCTTTCCAGTTACAAGCTGGAGAGAGACTGGGACATTTCTTAGCCCTTGCCAGAGGGCAATGGTACTTTTGTCATGGCAAAATATCTTGCTGATACCTTGACAAAAATATGCAACTTGTCCCTTAAAACAGCCACTGTGCCAGAAGATTGGAGGATAGCTAATGTCACACCAATCTTTAAAAAAGGAAGGAGAGGGGACCCGGGAAACTACAGGCCGGTCAGCCTAACATCTGTTCCAGGGAAGATGGTGGAAAGCCTCATCAAGGATAAAATCGGAAAGCATATAGAACAAGCTTTGCTGAGGGAGAGTCGGCATGGCTTTTGCAAGGGGAAGTCTTGCCTCACAAACCTTTTAGAATTCTTTGAAAAAATCAACAGGCATGTGGATGCGGGAGAACCCGTGGATATTATATACCTGGATTTTCAGAAGGCGTTTGACACGGTCCCTCATCAAAGGCTCCTGAAAAAACTCCATAGTCAGAGAATAAGGGGGCAGGTCCTCCTATGGATTAGGAACTGGTTGAAGACTAGGAAACAGAGTGGGTGTCAATGGGCAATTTTCACAATGGCGAGAGGTGAAAAGCGGTGTGCCCCAAGAAACGGTCTTGGGACCGGTGCTTTTCAACTTGTTCATAAATGACCTGGAGCTGGGGATAAGCAGCGAGGTGACCAAGTTTGCAGATGACACTAAACTTTTCCGGGTGGTGAAGACCAGCAGGGATTGTGAAGAGCTCCAGAAGGATCTCTCCAAACTGGGAGAATGGGCAGCAAAATGGCAGATGCGTTTCAATGTAAGTAAGTGCAAAGTGATACACATTGGGGCAAGAAATCAAAACTTCACATACACGCTAATGGGTTCTGAGCTGTCTGTGACGGACCAGGAGAGAGATCTTGGGGTGCTGGTGGACAGGTTGATGAAAGTGTCGACCCAGTGTGCGACGGCTGTGAAGAAGGCCAATTCCATGCTTGGGATCATTAAAAAAGGGATTGAGAATAAAACTGCCAATATCATTATGCCGTTGTACAAATCGATGGTAAGGCCGCATCTGGAGTATTGCGACCAGTTCTGGTCGCCACGTCTCAAAAAGGATATAGTGGAACTGGAAAAGGTGCAGAAGAGAGCGACCAAAATAATTAGTGGGCTGGAGCATCTCCCTTATGAGGAAAGACTACAGCGTTTAGGGCTCTTCAGTTTAGAAAAAAGGCAGTTGAGGGGGGACATGATTGAGACGTATAAAATTATGCATGGGATGGTGAGAGTGGATAGAGAGAAGTTCTTTTCCTTCTCACAACACTAGAACTAGGGGACATCCACTAAAATTGAGTGGAGGGAGTATTAAAACAGACAAAAGAAAATATTTCTTTACCCAGCGTGTAATTGGTTTGTGGAACTCCTTGCCACAGGAGGTGGTGATGGCACCTGGCCTGGATGCCTTTAAAACGGGATTGGACAGATTTATGGAGGAAAAGTCCATCACAGCTTACAAGCCATGATGGGGATAAGCAACCTCCTGATTGTAGGAGTAGGTTTTCTTTGTGCCAGGTGCAAGGGAGTGGCGACAGGATACAAGTATCTTGTTGTCTTGTGCTCCCTGAGGCATCTGGTGGGGCCACTGTGTGATACAGGAAGCTGGACTAGATGGGCCTTTGGCCTGATCCAGCAGGGCTCTTCTTATGTGGCAAGGCGAAGTGTGGGCTCTTGCTCATGAAGAAACGTGAGGGAGTACTTCTGTGTGACTAAAGTAACTTTGGAAGTAGCAGGATGCTCATTTGCAGTATAGTCTGAATGGTAAACCTTATAGGAAAAAAACATAGACATCTATGTATATGGAACTATACATAGACAAGTTAGAGCGGGGGACGGGGGACACACGACTACTTCCTTTTGTGTTCCCCCTCAAAATGATTCCTCTTGGCAGTCACAGAAACAGTCTAGCAAAAAATATATCAAGCTCCAGAAGCATCAAACTCTTCCACTTTGGGGAATAAATATCTAGAAAAAAAAGACCTTTTATCCTATTCAGAACAACTGTAAAATCATCAAATCTGGCTGTTACTGAAGGTAGAAGCCAATTTCAGGCTTCCTCTTATGGTAATCAAAGTTCCCAAAGTACTGAGGGAAATCCCCCCCCCCCCAATTTAGGCATGGTTTTCTTTACTTTTACAATAGCTGTAATTATACAGCAGCATTGCCCATTATGTAAAACCCTTCTATTCTTGGTATGCTAAAAGCTTGTGCGTTCCTCTGAAAACAAAATTGGCGTCCAGTTGAAACTGATATGCAGTTGGATTAAGTATAGTTGGCTACAATTAGATATATATTCCAAATGTGAACCATTACAGCATGACATTCTTCTTTGATACCCAGTATTAAACTAGTTGTGAGGGTTATTAAAGTTGAAGTCTCGGTACAAGTTTCTTTTTTCAGTACTTGTTGAAACACTATTGAGCTCTATCACAAATAGGCCTTTTGTAGAAAGTACATTCCTTGGCTCCTAGCAATAGGCTAAACAGGAAGGGTGAACATTTTTACCATGTTTTGTCCAGTTAAGAAAGAGTTGTGGTTTTTTTGAAAGGTTTTCTTTTATTGCACATGCTGCTGAGGTCAAACTGTTATGACTTCAGTAAGTGCTTATTATAGTAATGTATTTAGTTTTGCAACGAGACTGACATTTTCCAATTTTACTAGATCAGATATTACTGGTATGCCACAGAAAGAGATAAGCAGTGACTTGTTTTATAGGTAGGCTCGCCATAATTTCCGGGATGCGAAGGGGGGCGGAAGTGACATCACAGGGGCGTGTCCGACCACTGCAACTGGAAGTGATGTCACAAAGGGGAGTGTCCGGCCAGGAAAATCTCCAAATAATTTTTAAAGTTCTTACGCTTTTGCTGAATTCATATTTTAAACTGTGGCACTTCACCACTTACGGTTTACCGCTGCCACTTGCCATCTTCGTCCTGGCTGGCTGTGCTTCCAGGACTGCCCTTGCCACCACCGCGTCTTCATCTTGGCCAACTTGCTGCATCGCGGCTGCTGGGACTCTTCTGAGCCTGGCCGGCTACGTCCCGGCTGGCCAGGACTCCTCGCACGTCTGATTAAAAAAAAGGCTGCCCCCCAAAAAACACCTGCAAAAAAAAAAGGCGCGGAAGGAGTCCTGGCCAGTCGCCAGTGCCCGCGCCGTCTCCTCTTTGTCAGTTTCAACTTGTAAAACATTCTTTTTAAAAATGTGATCTCTGAAGGTCCCTTAGGAAACAGAACAAGAATACCTAAGACACTGAAAGGGAAGCCTAACAAAAAACCCTTTTTTCTAGGGGCTCATTCAGGCAACTGGTGAATTTAGCCTCTGTAAGAAAGTCTCCTAGAGCCAGCGGGTGGCGCAGTGGGTTAAACCACTGAACCATGAGCTGTTGATCGAAAGGTCGGCAGTTCGAATCCGTGCGATGGCTCCTGCCAACCTAGCAGTTCGAAAGCAAGAAATTGCAAGTAGATTAATAGGTACCGCGTCAGCGGGGGATGGTAACAGCGTTCTATGCGCCTCGGTGTTGAGTCATGCCGGCCACGTGACATGACGATGTCTTCGGACATCGCTGGCTCTTCGGCTTTGAAACGGAGATTAGCACCGCTCCCTAGAGTCGGACACGAATGAACTTAATTGTCAAGGGATACCTTTACCTTTACCTAAGAAAGTCTCCTAGGACCCCATTCATAGACAACACAAGGATATTCTGCCACACACCATAATGCATAGAGAGAAGGGGTTAAGATGGGGTTAATATATTCCTGCTTAGCCCTTACAAAAAAAAAGGATTGAGGCTGTTAAGTCAACCTTGCAGCATAAGAGAAGAAACACTGAAGCCTGATTCACATATGACAGCGTTGTCCCTGCTGTGCGCTTCACGGACCCGCTCTGCGCTGTATTTGCATATTCATCATGTAAAAGGACACCATTCCGGGGCACGAACGCTTGAATCGCTGGAGATGGCTCGGTTCATCTTTGGCGGAGCTTGTCTCCTGGCGGGTTCACAGCGCTACTGCAGCCACCAATCGCGTGAGAGGGGGGGGAGAGTGGTTGCATGCCAATCACAAGTAGCTCCAATCGCGTCGGAGGTTACAATTCCACTGCTCTTCCGAGAGGGAAACCCCCGAGGAGAGAGCAAGCCTCGTTATTGCAAAATGTCATTGCAAAACTCTCAAAATGTTCCCAGTTCATGCTGGGATAATGATATAAAATTTGTGGTTGAAGTAAGGGCAAGAACTTCCGAGAGGAAAAGGCAAGCAGAACAAGAGTTCACAAGACGTCAGCCAATCAGAGCGCGGTTGTGTGTAACCAATCACAGCTGCGCTTTCTTAAGAAGGCGGGACAGCAGGAGGGAAGACAAGCAGAGCGACGCTCCCCCTGCTCCAAGCGCCTGATCACGCCTGATCAGCGCGTATGCTGGACAGGGACATCCGCAGTCATATGTGAATGAGGCCTTAGCTATCAAAGAACGAACTTTAACTTTTTTTTAAGTAAAGCAAACTAGTCACAAATGGATGGCACACTGGATGGGAGGAGCAGGTAACCTGGCGGGGAGTGCCTGTGGGGGCGGGTACTGCGGCGCTGACGATCCTGGGGAACGCCACCACTGGGGGAAAAAGCACACGAAAATGGCGCGTTTTTTTACTCGCAGAGGCTTGGGGGTGTGTGTGGAGAGGCCTGTGTCACCCTCCGCAGGCCTCCCCAATGTTTAGATTGCCAAAAAATGGCAATTGTAGACCACTGCCCGGTTCTGACGGCGGCTGGAACAGACCTGGGGGCTGGGACTATGGTAAGGCTATTTATAGGAGACCTGTACATATAGGGCGTCTCAAGAAAATGTACACACACTTTATAGTGTCAAAATTCATTGTATTATAATTCACAGACACGCTGCATATGGTGTACAGTACACAGAAGCAGTTGCTTGACCCAGTTTAATTAAGTAGTTAATGAATTAGACCAAGTGCTTGAAATGTTCCTCATTGGCGTCTACACACTGCTGACGTTGACTAAGGTATCTGCAGACATTCACCAATGTGTATACTGAAATGGTTCCATACATCTCTTCAGTTGCAACACTCAAACACCTAAAGGAAACAGGTTTTTCTACCATGAAGTATATATGAAGTAGAGCTGTGTGTTGGTGGAAGATTGCATTACAATGACCTTTGACTAGTTGAACAAGATTTGGTCAGTTGAACAGTCAAGTAATGGTCAAGTGTTCTGAAAGCATGAACTGCATTAGAATAATAATATAATTAATAGCATTTGAAATTGGCTAACTGTTGCTGTGAAACAATGACAGTGATTTGTGCTTTTTAAAAAAAGTTATGGACTGTATCCAAAACTTGTGGTTCACTTGTGCTGTTTTACAATTGTGCTCCGTGAGGATTGGAGCAGCATGGTCTATGGCACAGGGGGCTGGAGAGGAAAGGGGCAATTGGTGAAAATTGCAGCACTCCTTGTGTGAGTGCAAGCTGAAGACTGGGTTTGGTTGTATGCCTGTAACTCTTCACAATGTTAGACAGTGCTTCTATAAATGCATACAAATTGCATACAGCCCTTTTTCTTTCTTGGAACAGTGAGAGCCTGTAGATAAGTTTTTAAAAGAAGAAAGTTAAGGCATAGTAAAGTAACTCTTAAGGCAATGGTTTGATCTACATTACACCACTAGTTCGGAGCCCCTTACTGTAATTTTACATACATTTGCTTTGCAAGATTCTCTCCCTTCTAAGTTTAAGAAATTCTTAGATAAGGGGCCCATCATTCAGGATTTTGTATTAGAATGCAAGTATCTAACCAGGCCTATTCTGTTGCTCTCAGTTTTATTTCTTTGTTGTCATAGTCTTTGTTCACATCTTTAGTTTTCATCCTCAAATCCTTTTGTTAGAGGCTTTACAGTGCAAGCCTGTGTAAGGATCCGGCCGGCTGCCCAGGGCCGCCCGTTGGATCCTGAGCCTGAGTCTGCCTGCCAAGTGGTGGGCCGGTGGTCTACTCGGGGAAGGGGACGCTGATCCCCTTCCCCGGGTGTAAACCGGGGTTGGCCCGATGGGCCTCCTCCGATTTCCGCCAGCTAATAGCTGGTTGAAGTCGGAGGTTGTGTAACGGCCTAGCCGGTCTGGCTGGAACGGGGATATGGCAGGTGCCATTCCCCACCCCCCTCCCGGGCTGGCAACACCAATGGCCCCTTCACTCGCCCGCCGAACAGCCCATGCGGCTACCGGGGGAGCGCTTACCTTCCTCAGATGGCCGCTTACTTGGTCCGGTGATGGAGTGAGGGAAGCCGACCTTACTCCCAAGGCGTTGCGAACGTGCTTTATGGCACGTTCGCGATGTCTTGGAACGAGGGAGCGCTCGCTCAGCCGTTCCTGAGCTCCGGTGGATTGCGCTGTTAACCTGATTTCTCTCTCTTACCACTCTTAGGCTCAGTCAGTAGAAAAAGGGCAGAATGGAGAGTTGTGCTGCCTTATGCAATCACCTATTCACACCTGGTGCTTAAGATGGAGACCCTGGTCAGGAAAAAAAAATTAGTTTTAGCTGGAAGAGTTTGGCCCTACTAAATTTTCCAAATGTTGAATGCTTTGGGAAAGGTATTAAATAAACATGCAAACTTGGGTAAGGTAACTGAAGAGTCTTGCAGGGAACAGACCTGTCTCCAGGCACCTGTTGTCATGACGGGCAGAGTATTCCATTAATATAGTGTGTGGTCTTTATTGCTAATGGCAGAATTTGAAGCTAACCAGATTGGAAATTGTATTTACTTTTAAATTTACTGAATCCTGCTGTTTTTCCAAGTAGGTCAATCTGTCACCTGAATAGTGGTCTTGCATGGCGCTGTTAAGCTGGAATGCAGAAGGATTCTTCTGTTTCCTAGGCCCACCTATCAACTGAAGCAAGGCTTTATCTAGGTTCAGCTTTGCAATTCCATTGCAGTTTATATACTTAATATTTAAGGAGGTGTTTTTTTGTCTAATACAAAGTGTCACACCAAGAAAAATGGAAATATGAGTAAAAATTAATGTTTTCCATATATGGTATATCTTTTTCCATGAGGCATCTCCTTCTTTTAGAACAATATGTGCTTGTCTGCCAGAGCATTGCAGGCCTAAAGCTCCTCTTTAGACACTGTCTACTCAAACAAATTGCAAGGGATTACATGAAATAAACTCTTCAATAATGGGTGTGGATTTTTGTCAGCTAGTGTTTTCAGTTAGTCAATTTTTACATTTAAAAGTTTTCCTTTGGATTACATCTAAGCAAGCTCTTACTAAGTACTAGAAATTAATCCAGGCTTCTTGTTTTCAGTAGCTTTGAGCTTGAAAAAAGCCCTTGCATATCTGTAGACTCTACAGTGTAGAGTGTTTAAAAAAGAAGAAACAACAAATGCAGACAAATACCAATTCTGTATATGGTAGATGCTGATAGAGTTCTGTGTGCGTTTTTGTGGAGGGAGGGGCCAATGTAATTACTTTTTTTAAATTCGTAAAAGAGTGGCTGTGTTCTTGCATATTATGTTTGCAGATAGGAGAAGGTTCTAGACTAGAGGTATACAGTAGACTTTATACAGTAGACTTGTATAAAGATCCTATATTTTGGTGTGATAGCAGTCTGAATGTTTTGTGTTGGCTTTGAGGGCGTTACTTTGGCATCTTTTAAAATGGCTGTGAATGTCCTTTGCTAGTGTCCTGAGAAGCAGCTGAGTATTGTGCCTTGTACACAATAACTTCAGCGGATGTGTTGCTAGACAAAATACTTACCATTAGGGCAGGGGCTGTAACCCAGTAGTAGAGCATATGCTTTGCATGTGGAAGATCCCAGGTTCAGTATCCTAACCTCCAGGTAGGGCATCCAGAACAAACGGTAGTGTACACCCAACTTAACTGACCCTCAATACAGAGGGTATTGTCTAGCTTAAGCTTCAGCTTGTTTGTCTGCAGGCAGTCCATCGTTGAGCCCAGACATTGATTCAGGGCCTTGCTACTTTCTCAGCATCTGACGAAAAAGAGGTAGAGTATCATATGCATATTGATGATGCTTCAGTTCTACCCTCCAGGCAACTTCTTCCTGTGGTTTCATTTGAATGTTGAAAAGCAAGGGAGATACAATAAGATGGAACTCTGTGGGACCCCAGAGGCCAAGTTGTATATGAACAATAACAATATTGAACAATATCCCCACCCCACCCATGACACCTGCTGTCATGATAGGTTAAGACGTTAGTGGAACTTGTTCTGTCTGAAGGCATGATGTTTGAAGGCACTGCCGACTTCTGCTTTGGGGTAAGTTGGTCCTTCACAGTTGAGGACAGAGAAGAGGTAATTCCAAAAACAAAAATTTGCTAAGGAACTTCAATAAGAGCAAGGCAACTGTTGGAGGGAGGGACTTTCAGGTCTTGGGAGTAACAAGGAGACTGAAACAGTGATCAAAAGGGCTTGAGATGAGCCTGTGCATAAAAGGAGGTGGCCGGGGGGGACGGGACACAGAACATTTCTGGAAACATTGAAATTGTTAGAAAACAGTAGAAATCATAGAAAACTTGGAATATATTTTTATTTAAAATATAGTAATCTCACCCTTTGGTGAGATTACCATCTAAGTAACCCCCAAGACAACTTACACATGAAATACAGTTCTAAAACAGTCTACAATTAAACTAGGGGCTGGTTTTGGATTCCCCCCCCCCCAAACCTTTTGAGCTGCAAGTTCTCAGGAAAGAACTTTAAGTTCAGACTGTATATATAAAAGTTGAGTGAGTGAGAGAGAGAGAGAGAATACATACTCATGTAAATACATACAAATATTTATCTAAACATACTAATTTAAGAACATAAAATGTATTATGTATAACATGGCATATAAATTTGTGCTGTTACAATGTTTATGAAATTTAAGTATAAATGCCTTCATTTCTATTTGGACAATACTTGTGTTACAGATGGAGCAGCAAGCTGCTGAATCCAAAGGTACACCAGGATATCTTAGTGTTTGCCAGTTAGGAAAATAGGATAAAAGTTAAATAAGCATTGATGCACTGTATTAAGCAAATGAATGTTTGTTCAGAACAATCTATTTCCCATACTCTTAGCACTATCCAGAAATAATACAAAAACCTGCAAATGCTATTTACCAGAAGCAAGAGAGATACGGTAAATGTACATGCTACAAGGAGTGATCCATCTTTCAAACTGATTCCAACTTTTTTTTGGGGTGGGGGGAATACTCTGCCTCCAGCCTAATGGTTCATAGTATTTCATGACTATTAAATAATCTAGATATAGAATTGTTTAATATCAGACTCTTCAGAAGGGTGCTTAGGAGTAGCATTGGGTCAGGCACAGCCTAAGTTCTCAACAAGCCAGGCTAACTCCTGATTTCCCCCACTGCTGGTGGCAGTGGTTGCATGATTTGGCTGAGAGAGACATGCTGCTACCTCACAGTCCCACCTACAAATGGGCAATAGGCTTCCCTCCTCAACCCTCTGTCGGAAAGCCCATTGATCAGTGGGAAGGATGGGAGAAGGAAGAACTGCAGCTTCAAGTCTTGCAATGCATTCTGGAGCTATTTGGGGAGAGGGAGAGAGAGTTGCGCTACCGGGAGGAAACTTCCCGAGCACGATTTCAGGCTGTTTAAGCAAGAACATGCAGCAGTTTGCTTCTTAAAAGTAAAAAAGCCCATCCTTTTTTCTGTTTTAAAGTTGACCCTGGTATTCGTGAATCCTCACTATCCATGGGGGGTGGGGGTGGTCCAGAATGGATCCCCTGCGGATAGCGAGATCTGACTATATTGTATTTCCCATTATTCTAATAGTTTCCTGTTCAGTATCAATTAGGATTTCTCTGGAAACTTGCTCTAGGAAGCTTTGTTGTTGCCTTCTGTGCAGTTGCAGCCTATAACATTAAACTTCTACAATGTAATGTATTTTGTAAGGTTGTAATTTTTTAGGGTTGTCATTTTTTAGATATGGAAAAACTTATGGAACATATACACACTGGGTTTTTAAAATGTTTTTGTGACAACCAGTGGTTCTAAAGAGAGACCACTGTTGTACAGGTTATTATGCTTTTGATTTGTAGTGAAGGACAGTATTAAGAAATGAGATGTCTGCAAAAATTACTGCTTCTAATACAACTCAGTGGCTTCATAATAGAGTTTGGCTTTTGATGCCATTTGCATTAGGTAGAATTTCAGTAACTTGTAACATTGCTGCGTGACAACTTTGAAAGCAACAGGAAGTATATTGTTCCTGTTAAGTATCTCTTCTGCCACATGTGGCAACAGTCACTATCTCAATAACCACTTCTAATACAGTGAATAAGCAGAACTATGATGGACAGAATTCTTCATAAAAGCTGAATAAGGCATAACACCCAACCTTTTCAGGTATTCTAAATGTGCACTGAATTGTTTAATCCAAACTTCATGTTGCCTGTTATTCCCGGCATTGGCATTCACAGTAAGGAAATCTGTTTCTCACATTATCATATTCTTGGGAAAGAGTAAATTTGCACATCTATTACATGATCCTTTGTAAACCAGTTTGTTTTTTCTGCAATGAAATGATTTTGTCTGTCTTTCTATAAAAATATTTCTAAATATAGAAATCACTTTTGCTGTTTGTACCTTTCCTGGTTTATTTAATATCTTTCTGGTGTGGTTAATGAAACATATCCAAAACTCAAGAACATGAATTCTGCATCACATTTAAAGACTAACAAATACATGTACCGTATTTATCGGCGTATAAGATGCACCTTCCTTTTGGCCCTGGGTTTCAAGAAAAAAAGATTTAAAGCATTTTGGGCCACTGGGCCACTTACCGCTTGACTGCTTAATTAGCTAATTTACATAAACTGCACAAAAATACCAGGATCTCTTTTAAAACACACAGCAATAAGACACATGAACAAAATGCACCAGAACATAATTCCCAAGTACAAAAAGACTCAACTCTTTTCCCCCACCCCACCCATGCACAGTTTCCAAAGTAAACATAAAAGTACAAAAAAAAACACCCCAGACTCAACTCTTACCCCCACCCATCACAGTTTCCAAAGCCTCCCCAACTAGGCCCAGTTCAGAAGCTTACCCAAGCTGCATTCCGAGGAGAGCTGGAAAGACCACGCCCTCTGCAGCTCAGCTGAACTGAACTGAGGAGCACAGCGCCCTCTGCTGGCTGCTGAGAAGCTCAACTCATGCACGTGCATAAATTAAACCCGACAAACAGCTGTAGATCGGATAGATTAGTTAGGGAAGAAAGCACAAGGGAGCTCTCCGGGTCCGGAAAAACGCGGTAAGCCCAAAAATGCTTTAAAATGGGCGGGGGGGGGGAAGGAGGGATTTTTTTTTTTTTTTAGTATTGGCGTATAACCTACTATTATACGCCTACTATTTTGGGTCACAAATTTAGGCAAAAAAGTGCATCTTATACGCCAATAATTACGGTACATTGTTGCATACACTTTTGTGGATTAGAATGGCTTCAGCCTAGGATAGGGGTTCTCAACCCCTTCCTGGCCAAATACCACCTCTGGCGCCACTCTCCTGCTGAGTACTGCTGGAATTGACTGGCGATGACATCATCACCAGTTACTTTTGGGTTTTTAGAGGCCAGAAAATGCAGCTGGAAGGGTGGGAGGGCCCTTCTCAGCATTCCCAAGAGGCTTGGCCAAAGGCAGGAGCCTCTTGGGTGTGAAAATGCACTGCCGAAAGCGCTGCATCGGAGCGGGCTTCCAGTGGTCCGGCGGTCCAAGTACCACCAGCAGTCGGCTAAAGTACCACTGGTGGTACTAGTACCACTGGTTGAGAACCCCTGGCCTAGGATATTGTGTGCCATTGGTATACTGTATTAGACTTTAGTCTTGCTACAGCAGACTAGCACAATAACATCTCTGAAATTTAGCATAATCTAAGTAGTGCAGGCATTTTTTTTAGTCTCCTAAATCTCATTCTAATTTGATTTAAAATGTTACCCCTTCAGTTTATTCTCATACTAGTAGCTCTACTGTAGCTGTTGCAGTACACATAGTTTGTATTGGAACTACGATGGCATCTTGTGTAATTATATGGACAGCACCAGAAAGTTCACTTCTAAACTTAAGTGGAAACTTTGCTATAGTATTACATTTATCAGCGTAGAAAATGAATGCTGGATGTTTAAAGTTTTCTGTGCTGTGAATTGTTTCTATGACATGATCAGCTCTGTTTAGCATGGGCTTCAGGTTAAGGATAATTGTGCGGGGTAATGGTGGTGGAAAAGAATATTTAAACTTATTCTCCTACAGAATCAAGCTTGAAGTATTTGGAGTAGCTGGGGAAAGAAACTAAACGAGAACATTTTAATTACAGAGACTGAGGAGGCTATCAACCAAGTATAGAACAGAAAAGATCTACCCAACAGTTACTGGAGAAAAAGAAGAAAATGTGAAAAAGAACAGATACAAGGACATACTGCCATGTAAGCCTCTTTTCAACAGACACTTTAATAACGTTTATTAAGATATCTTGCTAGTTAACATTTACAGTCTCTTGAAAAGGTAAATTAGATGGTAATTATTTGCTGGAAAGGGTTTTTTAAGATACGTCATCTGCCTAAATGACTGTTTCTTTGTATATATGTAAGCCTCCCAGTATCTATTTAAAAACTACTTCCAAGGCTAAGAATCTGTTAATGAGCTTGACTTACCCAACCAATGTAGCAAAAGCTTTTCTTGACACAGTCATCAAATACATACAATTATTCAAAAGTCTGAATCCTACTGAGAGAACCTGGAATGAAAAGGAAACTTATCTGAAGTTTCTCTTCCACTTGTGCAGGGTAGGGGGATTTTCACATGTCTGACAACTTTGCAGCCCTCTGTGCTCCATATAGTCCTATCCTGGGATTTCCCAACCCACCGGAGCAGATCTTCAGTGAGTGCAGAGAGCTTATGTGCGGAGGATGTGGTGAGGATGTTTGCTTCTGTGAGTTTCCTTCCACCCATATGCGCGTTATGGTACAACCCACTGTTACTGTGCATAATATTTATGAAGCTCTGATTACTTCCTTGCTGTATAAAACTACAGCCCTTGTAAAATACAGTAGACCCTTTCTATCTGCGGGTTTGGGATCTGCGGATTTGACTCACTGCGGATCCTGGACCTGTGAGGTCCACGTTAAAATCAGTTAAAAAAGAAAAAGGGCAAAACCCATAGGTTTTTACCTTTTTTAGCAGTAAACCACACCGTTTCCAAGCCTCTGGAGGGCTTTAAGCTTACCGACCCACTTCAGGGTTGCGCGAAGGCTCTTCCCCTCCTAGCCTTGTCCCAAAATGCATTCTGGGACAAGGCTAGAGCTTTCATGTGACCTGGAAGTGGGTCAGTAAGCTTAGAGAAGCCCTCCAGAGGCTTGGAAACGGCGTGGTTTGCTGCAAAAGGTAAAAATCCCTGAGGTTTTTTCTTAACTGATTTTAGCATGAACCCCAGTATCTGTGGATCCTCTCTATCCATGGGGGTCCAGAACGAATCCCCCATGGATAGTGAGGTCCGACTTTACACCAATCATTCTTCAGGAGAGGGCCAGGTGAGGCACTGACTGAGGGCTCTCACCCATCACAGGGTTTGCCTCAGTGGGCCAGACTGCCCCAGACCCTCAGTACAATAGAAGTGATAGCATCTAGTACAGCGCTTCCCAAACTGTGGGTCATGGAACGATGTGTGGTGGGTCATGCATTTGGACCTTCCTGCCCGCCCTTGCATCTGGTCTGCTCCAAATTGGAATCCTCTGGACACAGGTGGAGGCCACTTCCAGGTTGTGACCCACCTCTGGAACCACTCCCTTTCACACTGGGCCCAGGGACGGCCTCGGAACGTCTCCGGAAGTGACATCTGGGTCACTTCCAGTTTCACGAATGTGATTTCTGGTTGTGTTCAGAGGCGATCTGAGGCGCAACCAGAAATCACTTTTGTGAAACTGGAAGTGACCCAGATGTCACTTCTGGAGGCGTTCCGAGTCAAGATTTGCCCCTTGCTTTTTCACGTGTTTGGGAGTCAAGGTTTGCCCCTTGACTCCCAAAACCCTGGCGCTGGCACTGTCGTTCTCTATAATGCTAGTAAAATTGCTAGGAGACTACAAAAATATCTTTTTGTATAAATACTGAAAATATTTTCAAGTTATTAACAAGTTGGAGCTTCATCTAATGAAGTGGACTGGAGGCCATGAAAGCTTAAGCTGAAATTTAAGGTTCTCTTAAGACTCTTTGGGTTGCATCCTAAGTCGGTCATGATTACATTCTGTTGCAGTCAGTGATACTTGACTAACAGCCCAATCCTATCCTCCCCCAGCATAGGCTCTTTGGCATGGGCCGTGTGGCCCACACCATATCGTATCTGGGGAAGGCCATGGCTGGAGGTTTACTCAGGGTAAGTGGCCATTTGCCTGCTTATACTGGGTAACCTCCCAGCCTGTGCAATGGGAGGGGAGATAGGAAACAGCGTCTGCCACGGATGTTGGTCCTACCCCCCTTCCAGGCCTGATCCACCCATGCCCCAGCCCCTCACATTGCTCGGAGCAGCCTTACCTGCTCCGGTACGTGTGGGGCTTGGATATGGTGATGGCAGGACAATGCAGGCCTTCCTGCTGGCGCCACCTCATCTCCGGGTGTCGCAGCGCCGGCGCACACAGCCCATAGGATTGGGCCGTAAGAAAGTTAACCCATAGCCATCTTTGCTCATTTTGACTAATTAAACTTGGAATACAATCATTCATTGTGTTTGAACTTCTAGGTATTCTTCTGCTTTGAATGGACTTCTCAATTGAGGTTAGCTTGCTCAGAAGTGGAAACTGGTAGTCTGAACTACAGCACCAAAAGCGAGCTATAATCTGATGTTGGAGATGTACCAAAAATAAAATTGCTGTTTAAGCAAAGTCCAGTAGTGGCACATGGCTACATAATAGCAATGCATAATCTTTCTTTTCAAATGTCCTAAACTGTCTCTGTGGTGTTACAGTCTTCATTGGGAATGAATATGTTTGCTTGGCAGACATTTCTATCAAGATCTAGGTTTTCACCTTGGTATTTTTGGATTGTAACTTTGAAGGTGGACTTAATGGAAAGTCTGTCTCCTATACCAGTTTATATCTGTATAAGAAAAAGAGGGAAGATGGGCCAGTAAAATGCTACCAACTGAGCCTGAGGTAGTTATTGCCAAAGATTGTGTACAAGGCAACTTTGAATTGTCAAAAAAGGAATACTCATCTACATAAGATTGGATCTCTCTAAGAAATAACAGTAACCAGAGTTTATATATACATATGCCAGTCAGTACATCCTAGAATAAAACCATTAGCAGTGGACCTGTGGGTAACCACCAATATTAAGCTTGCACACCAAACTTGGCGGTAGCCTTCAGTATTGAACGTGCATAAAAGGTAAAGGTATCCCTTGACAATTAAGTCCAGTCGTGTCCGACTCTAGGGAGCGGTGCTCATCTCCGTTTCAAAGCCGAAGAGCCAGCGCTGTCCGAAGACGTTTCCATGGTCATGTGGCCGGCATGACTCAACACCGAGGCGCATGGAACGCCATGCTGTTACCATCCCGCTGATGCGGTACCTATTAATCTACTTGCAATTTCTTGCTTTCGAACTGCTAGGTTGGCAGGAGCCGTCGCACGGATTCAAACTGCCGACCTTTCGATCGACAGCTCATGGTTCAGTGGTGCATACTGAACAGCAAATATCAATCAATTTATGAAGTGTTTCTGGAAAAACTAAATCTGCTAACCCTTCAGACATTCTGCTTCAGTAGAACACATACAGTATTGGCATTTAATATATTGGTGTGATGACTTGTCCTAAAATACTTCATAAGCTAACACATTTAATTATGTAAGGATATCTAGTATAAAATGGAGAACTAGAGAACCAGAGGAGTCTGGCTTAGTTGGGAGAGCTGCTGCCTTCAAAGCCCGAAGACGGGTAAACTTTAAGTTTGAGACACGCCGCCGGCAAAAAGCTGTGAAAGCCTCTAGGAGGAGAGATAAGAGTTTCCAGCTGCATCGGTCGAGTGTGGGAGGCGCCAGCCAGCAGAATTTGTCAGACTGTAAAAAGGATACCATCTGGAAAGTAGCCGTTCATGACAGATTGGACATTTATATATATATATATATATATATATATATATATATATATATATATATATATATATATATATATATATATATATATATTGATATTGTAAAAAACTCCAAGGGGGGTTAGGACAGCCTTGGATTAAGGTCTGAGGAGAAATCCAATGACCAAGAAAGGCAGTATAGAAATACTGTATATTATATTATTCTAGATATCTAGTATAAAATGGAGAACAAGTCTCTTTGGTGGTATTCAGATAACATTCTGTTGTGGTTGCCTTTCTTGGCCAGCCCAATTGTTGTTGTGTTAATGCAGGTACCTGCAAGACCTTAGGTGGGAGAGATTTCTGGTTTCTTAATGTCTATACTTGTTCCTCATTACTTTTTTTTTTGGTGTAAATTTACTATGGGTTTCTGGATTATTTGATTAGACTCTAAGATAGGGGTGCACAACTTGGAAGTAGGCGGGGGCCAAAATGAATAGGCCAAACTTCTCCGGGGCCGCACGGGGTGTGTGTCAAGAAACCGTGATGTCACTTCCTCAGGAAGTGACATCGCAGGGGGTGTATCCATGGGCCGGAAAATATCCCAAAAAATATTTATATAAACGTATATAAATAAATATACAATAAATAAAAATAAAATACACACACAAGTGGCTTGGGGTGTGTGTGTGTGTGTGTGTGTGTTATTATCCCCACATTGTAGCTGGGGAGCTAAGGCTGGGGAAAAATTCTGATTTGCAGCTCAGGCTTTTAGGTACTACACATCAGCTCTGTACAAAACTATTTACATCCACCAACAACTGGGAGGAGAAGGGAAAAATACACTAACAGGGTTTTTTCACCTCTGCAACAATGGGTTCCAATCTCTAGGATAGACCCCCTCTGAAACGCACAGCAGGGCAGGATAATAAATTAGAGCTCAGCGTGGAAGGGGGGGCGACGACACTGGAGGGTAGTGTCTCACGCTGCCAGCCCATAGCGAGAGCTACACTGGCACTGCAAATACCCAGGAAGAAGGAAATTTTAGCTTCCTTCCAGCTGGCAGGCTTTGGCACATGTGGCCGGGGAACGCTCACTCGGTGGCCCACAGGGAGGCGTAGCTCGCTCCCGACTCCCGCCCTCCTCCTGCCCCCGCCCCTGGTACTCATCCTGTGCCTGCCCGGCTGGGCTGCAGCGAGGAGCCGAGCTGCGCACTCTGCTCGCCGTGAAACGGGAAGGAGGTGAGATCCGGCGGCGGCAGCCCCACAAAGCACCGCCTCCCGCTGCGACCACAGGCTGCGTCCCACTCGCTGCGGGAATGGAAATCCCGTGAGACCTTTGCGTTTTCCCCTCCCTGCTCCCTCGAGGCGGGTTGCTGTTGCCAGGAGCGGCGTCAGTGCAGCAGTGAAGAAGAGCAGTGCGGCTCATTCAAACAGTGAAGAAGAGCGGCGCGACGGCGACATGCGAGAAGGCTGGGCGCCCGGGTTCAGCCGCATCCAGCCACGGGGCAACAGAGAGGAGAAACAGGAGGCACTCGCGGCCCTGCAGCCCGGCACTTGAGGCGCCGCCACCAATGCGGCCCGCGCGGCGGATGGGCTGGATGCCCTTAGAGGGGCGAGGACTGAGAAGGCCGATATTTCCCTGCCGGCTCCGCCTACGTGAATTACTTTCCTTCAGGCCGCCTCGTTTATTCTCCTGGCCAATGCGTGCGCGGCTCATTCGGCTCTTGGCTGAACGCCAGGAGACTCAACTGATTGGCGGCGATCAAAGCGCCGCCTGGAGTCTCCTGGCGTTTGGCCAGGAGCCGAATGAGCAGCGTGCGCAGCGCAATGAGCCGCCCCCGGGGCACGGAGGATTTCCCGTGGCCTGCAAAGAACTTGGGGATCCCAGAGCTCTCTGGGATCCCCGATTTCTTCGCGGGCCACGGGAAATCGTCAGGTGGGCCGCATGTTGTGCACCCCTGCTCTAAGAGGAAAACATAGATCCCTCCCAGCCAGGAAACTGTCTTTATTTTATTTACAGTGTGAGGGGAAAAGTATTTGATCCCCTGCTGATTGTGTACGTTTGCCCACTGACAAAAATGATCAGTCTATAATTGTAATGGTAGGTTTATTGTAAAAGTGAGAGACAGAACAAAAAACCTGAAAAAAGCATTTCAAAAAAGCAAAATAAATTGATGTGCAATATAAAATGAGTGAAATAAGTCTTTGACCCCTTCTCAAAACATGACTTAGTACTTGTTGGCAAAATCCTTGTTGGCAATCACAGATGTCAGATGTTTCTTGTAGTTGGCCACCAGGTTTGCACACATCTCGGGAGGGATTATGTCCCTCTCCTTGTTGCAGATCCTCTCCAAGTCATTAAGGTTTCAAGGTTGACTTTTGGCAACTCGAACCTTCAGCTTCCTCCACAGATTTTCTATGGGATTAAGGTCTGGAGACTGGCTAGGCCACTCCAGGACCTTAATGTGCTTCTTCTTGAGCCACTCCTTTGTTGCCTTGGCGGTGTGTTGGGTCATTTTCATGCTGGAATACCCATCCACGACCCATTTTCAATGCCCTGGCTGAGGGAAAGAGGTTTGATGCGGTGAAGTTGTCCTGTCCCCTTAGCAGAAAAACACCCCCAAAGCATAATGTTTCCACCTCCATGTTTGACGGTGGGGATGGTGTTCTTAGGGTCATAGGCAGCATTCCTCCTCCTCCAAACACGGCGAGTTGAGTTGATGCCAAAGAGCTCAATTTTTAGTCTCATTTGACCACAACACTTTCACCCAGTTCTCTGAATCATTCAGATACTCATTGGCAAACTTCAAACAGGCCTGTACATATGCTTTCTTGAGCAGGGGGACCTTGCAGGCATTGCAGGATTTCAGTCCTTCATGGCGTAATGTGTTACCAATTGTTTCCTTGATGACTATGGTCCCAGCTGCCTTGAGATCATTGACAAGATCCTCCCGTGTAGTTCTGGGCTGATTCCTCACCGTTCTCATGATCATTGAAACTCCACGAGGTGAGATCTTGCATGGAACCCCAGACCGAGGGAGACTGACAGTTTGTGTTTCTTCCATTTGCGAATAATCGCACCAACTGTTGTCACCTTCTTATCAAGCTGCTTGGCGATAGTCTTGTAGCCCATTCCAGCCTTGTGTAGGTCTACAATCTTGTCCCTGACATCCTTGAACAGCTCTTTGGTCTTGGCCATGATGGATCTGCTTGCTTGCTTGCTTCTGTGGACAGGTGTCTTTTATACAGGTACTGTAACAAACTGGAATTAGGAGCACCCCCTTTAAGAGAGTGCTCCTAATCTCAGCTCGTTACCTGTATACAGTAAGACACCTGGGAGCCAGAAATCTTGCTGATTGATAGGGATCAAATACTTATTTCACTCATTAAAATGCACATCAATTTATATTGCTTCTTTTGAAATGCTTTTTTTCAGGTTTTTTGTTCTGTATCTCACTGTTACAAGAATCCTACCATTACAATTACACTGGTCAACACACTTTTTCTGGCATAAGGTATTCCAATGGTTTTAAGGTAATTTTGGGGCGCTGATTCCAAATCTGGCATCAGTTTTTGTCTGTCACATCAGGTTTTTGAGATCAAATATTGCATTTGATAAAATCAATGAAAAACAGCAAATTTATGCTCATCATATCATTGATGTCATACTTTAAAGTAGGCAAGATAAACCTTCTTGACAAAGGTATTGATGTTGTGCCTTTAATCCTGCAAAGTGCACAGATGTAGCAGAAGATATCTGGGTCATTACTGCATTTCCTTCTTTTGGATGTTGTAGCCCAGGGGTTCTCAACCTTTGGAGGCCCGGGTACCCCCTTATCACGGTCCAATTTTCTGAAGTACCCCATGCTAATTAACTGCTAATTGGATTAATCAATTAATTAATTAGGTAATTAATCGTTAAGTAAAAAGTACTAAAACAATTTTAAATGTGAAAAAAGTCTTATTTAACTGCGTGCGCGCACGTGTGTGTGTGTGTGTGTGTGTGTGTGTGTGTGTGTGTGTGTGTGAGTGAGACACAGACATATGCAAGGATCTCTTTCTCCAAGTCACACTTCCCAAAATCAGCTCCTCCCTCCCCCACCCCACCAAAGTACATTTTCCAAAGTACAAAAATAAGCCCAAAACCAAAATCAGAGAGACAGAAGGGCTCCAAAAATAATTAAAATTTAAAATCCATGTTAATTAACACTTAATTAGCTGCTGATGGGGCAGATAAGGGGCAGGGCTTGGTGTAGCCCCAGCAAGAAGTCCGCGTACCCCTAGGGGTACCCGTACCACAGGTTGAGAACACCACTCTGAGCTCCTTGGAGGAAGGGTGGTATAAAAATGTGAAAAATAAAATAAAAATAAATAAAACCCCTGTTGTAGCCAGTGTTCATGCCCTGCAGAAGGAAAATACTAAATAAATGTGGATATCTACATAAAATGATATTATAAACACACTATCCTAAAAATACAGCACCATATTTTAACACTAAAGCAGTCACTGATTCGCAACAACTTGCAATCATAAGTGACAGAGTTAATTTCGGGTAAAATCAATGAAAATGGGGTATGCCAATAGCATAAAAATGAGATGTGATAGAGCAAATCTGAGATCAGATTTGGAATCAGCACCCTGAAATTAGTCTAAAACAGCTGCAAAAGTCTAGGTCAGAATATTTTTTTTTGTAGACCAGTGTTATAGACTGATCATTTCTTTGTCAGTGGGCAAACATACACAATCAGCAGGGGATCAAATACTTTCCCCCCACACTATATTTATTTTATTTAAGGAATGTATATCCTGCCTTTCCCATGCTGAAGCATATGCTCAAGGCAGCTCACAAAGCTTCATAATAATTTTACTCATCTTTTACATACATTGTACACTTATTAACAATGAAACTATTGGGGTCAACTATTTGGTACAGAGAGAGAGGCAGCAGAGAGAGCTACTTTGCAATGCTTGATGCTGCTGCCTTTGCACCATAAATCCCTTGATCTATGCAAATGTTTTTTGGGATTCATGAGTGACTTCTTAACACAAATGCCCCTTAAGAAAATACAGGGAATTTTGTTTACAGGAATATGGAGAAGAGTAAGCAGTTGTAAAAATGTTAGCAGAGTTCTCTTATGGTAAACTAGAGTAGTGTCTGGATACAGTGAAAGAAAAAAATTCGGGCAAGAACTGTGTTGACATTCTTGCTTTTTCACTTGTTTGTGAGTCAAGGTTTGCCCTTGTATGACAAAGGGTGTATGTTTGAAGTTAGGTTTGAGTGAAATGCACAGTTGATATTTGTGATTAATAAACTGGAATCTACTGTAACCATTTGGAAATTGCATGACATCTTACCTAATGGTTGTTGCTCAGTTTTTGGCTGCCTTTGATCTGATGTCTTGTTTTAAAGAGAGAGCCCCTTTTTTTCTGCTTCTTCCCTTGACATAAAATGTTTTGAGCTTCGCAGTTGCCTATCATTTTATTTACTCTAGCTTTTCATACGACTCTTCTGTATGGTATAACATTCTTTGCTGTTGGCTCTCTTTCCCCTCTCTGATTCTTTGTCAGACTTTTACCATGCTAAAGTTGCAGCCCTAAACACACCACCTAAAGGCAAGTCCCATTGAAATCTGTGGGCTTTACAGTATAATCCTAACAATTTATTCAAAGTACAGTAAGTTTGTGTTTTATGCGTTTACTCAAGAAGACAGTGAACGTACTCTAACATTGCATGCAGTCATATTGTTATAGTATATAGTAGATTGATACCCTGTTCATAAACAGCCACTTTGAATGACTTGAGAGAGATTAGATAGTAACAAGTGTTTCCTTTCTCAGTAACCTTCAGTACTGCTGAGTCCACTCATTTTCAAAATATCTTTAAAAAATACTAATTTATTTGATTTATTGAATTATACAACTTTGCATGCTCAGACATTCTCTATATAGTAATTCTTCTAAAATTGCTATTTTTTTAGTTGACCACAGCAGAGTTAAACTGACTTTAAAAACTCCCCCGCAAGATTCAGACTACATCAATGCAAATTTTATTAAGGTATGTGCTAACATAACTTCATTCCATAATTAAACCTTTTAATTCTTACCACATTTTCTTTGATCAAGAACCAAATTGATGTCAGAATATTGTGTGTGAGATTGTGTAAAACCTGAATTCAAAAAAGGAGGAAATGTGGGTTCCAAAGTCATTAGTGCAGGAATAAGGGATCTCTATGGTAGTATACCAAAATCATTATCTCAGTAGTGTAGAAGTCCTCTAATTATACTAATATACAATGTGTCTTAATTGGCATAATGTATCAGCATAACATAAGTAACTGGGAGGACTTTCGATAGTGTCCCAACCAGTAAGGATCAGAGTTTAACCATACTGCATGTAGGGCTTTTACTGCAGAAATGACATGTACAGGTGGGCCCCCATATCCGCTGGGGATATGTGCCAGGTCCCTCCGTGGATACTTGAAACCGTGGATAAGAGCGAACACCCCCTCCATGGTTTCCTGAGGGCCCCCCATCCTGCCTCCCCTGCAGGCATGCTTGCCCCCCCCAGCTCTTATTTTTCTTTCAGCAAGCTTTGTTTCTTCCTTAAAAACTTAACAGAGATGCAGCCTCCATTACAGGCAAGTAGTTCTGTTAACCTTGCAGAGCCTCTCTAGTACTTAGTCTCGTTCTACTTGCTTGTAATAAGCAGCCTCTGCTTCTCCTGTTTCTTTAAGGAAGAAACGAAGCTTACTGGGGAAAAAAGTAAAAGCCTGGGGGGGTCCCCACGATCCGTGGATAACTGAAATCATAGATAGTGAATCAGTGGATATGGGGGCCCACCTGTACTTCTAGTTAATCGTGAGCATTAAAGTTCTAGTTGTAGAGCATCTGTCTCCTCGGCCAGATGAAACAAAATGCTCTTGGACAAATGTGAAAACTTCATCAGTGATTTGCTGAAATGGATCGTTGGGAGGAGGAGTGTTCTAAGACAGAGGTTCTCAACCTGTGGTACTGGTACCCCTAGGGGTACGCGGACCTCTTGCTGGGGGTACGCCTGCCCCTTATCTGCCCCATCAACAGCTAATTAAGTGTTAATTAACATGGATTTTAAATTGTAATTATTTTCGAAGCCCTTCTGTGTCTCTGATTTTGGTTTTGGGCTTATTTTTGTACTTTAGAAAACGTTCTTTGGTGGGGTGGGGGAGGGAGGAGCTGATTTTGGGAAGTTGTTGCATGTGTGTCTCCCCCCCCCCCCCCACAGAGTTAAATAAGACATTTTTTCACATTTAAAATTGTTTTAGTACTTTTTATTTAATTGATCCAATTAATTAGCAGTTAATTAGCAGGGGGTACTTCAGGAAATTGGACCATGATAGGGGGTACCTGGACCTCCAAAGGTTGAGAACCCCTGTTCTAAGATTAACTTGGACTTTACCACAGAGGATAGATGTGCTTCCATCTGATTCATTACAAGCATTGGAGGAGTCCTGTGTGTTGTGGTTGAACTGTGATTTTTGCATATTGGGACACTGTCAGTGTTTTTGTAGGTTCTACTTAATTGCATGAGAACAATACATTGTTCAGTTATGTGTTGTATGTGGTTGTAATGTGATGTATTATAGTCTTGTACCTCAGTGATTTTTTTTTTGTACTAGCGCAGTGTTTCCTTTTATTCACTCTGTGCACTTGAACTGAGCACATCATCTTTGAAAAGCACTATATGTTGCTACTTCTAACCACTTATGCTTGGGAAAACCAGTTTATTAACCTACCTTTGGGGATTGGACTCCAAATCAGTTTACAATCAAAAGATGTATTTGGTAATGTTGCCTGTTTAATGTCTTTAAAAAAGAAAATTATAGCACAGGGGTATAGCAGTTGAGGTGTGGAATATAACAATTGAGGTCTGTAGTTTCCTAATGTTAAGTTTCTGTGCTTGGACTTTGCATGATGCTTTCTTTGCTCAAAACATTTTCTTGAAAGTATGAACAAAAATCTACACAGAATGCAATCCCACTCAAATTTAAAACGGTGGAGCGAGCTGCTCTGCTGTTCCAAGCTGTTGCGAACGTGGCGTAAAGCACGTTCACAACGACTTTCGAGTAAGGGCAGCCTGTGTGGAGGCCCGCCAATCTCACTCTGCCACTGGATTGTCCCCGCGGCCACCGGATACAGGTAAGTGCAGCACTGGTGGGGGCGGCGAGGGAGGGGGGCCATTGGCCAAGCCGGCCCCGAGGGGCGGGGATGGCGACTGCCATATCCTTGTTCCCTTCCCGGGCCTGCTCCACTATTACACGGCCTCCTTGGACTTGCGCCAGCTTAAATAGCTGCCGAAAATCCAAGGAGGCCCATTCCCTGTGGTACACCGGGGAAAGCGGACGACTGTCTCCTTCCCCGAGTAGACCTCGAGGAACGCGGATCTGGCGGGCGGTCTGGGCCTCCCGCTGGATACTTCGGCAGGATTGCGTTGCCCGACTAACACTGCCTTCGCTGCTCAATCAACATACTGTATTTTTCGCTCCATAAGACACACTTCCCCCCCCAACAATAGGGGGAAAAAGCCTGCGTCTTATGGAGCGAATAATAAAAAAGCAAAGAAAAAATACTTACCGGGGCTTCAGGGAGGCCTGCAGAGGCTCGTGCAGGCCTCCCCGATCTTCATTTCGTCAAAAAACGGCCATTTTCGGCCACTTCCTGTTATGATGAAAACCGGAAGTGGCCGAAAATGGCCGTTTTTTTGACAAAATGAAGATCGGGGAGGCCTGCAGGAGCCTCTGCAGACCTCCCTGAAGCCCCGGTAAGTGTATTTTGCTTACATTTTTTATTTTTATTTTTATTTAAAAAAACCTTTTCCCCCTATTTTTTGCTCCATAGGATGCATGCGTCCTATGGTCCGATGCGTCCTATGGAGCGAAAAATACAGTAAGTGCTACTGTAGTTCAGTTCATTTAGCAGGCTCCTGCCCCCTGAGAACCAATATTTTTCTTTCTTCCCGTCTCTCTCAAATGGTAGAGGCATTTGAACAATTAGGTCCCTTAATGCAGGAAGAAATGAGGACTATGGTTAGATAGAATTTTTATAATCCACTTCAAGGGATGGTTAAGAATACTTAATAGCTGCAGCCCAAGTGACTTTAAAATTACCATTGGAATTTACTGGATACTGTAGTATGAAATAAAGTTGAGTTTTCCCTTTTGAAGTATAACTTTTATGGTTTCTTTTGGGCTTACCGTTTTTGAATGTAGTATTCTTCCATTATGACCACCTTTGGTTTAAAAAGATTAACATGCTGACTCTAAGTGCATCTATAGTAGTCTTGGAATTGTCATATCTAAAATGGCAGTTTGTGTTTTATAAATATGGTCATAGTCTCATGATCAGTATAACTGTTGCATTTTGTTTGTATGTTGACATTTTAGGGCGTACATGGACCAAGAGCATATGTTGCTACCCAGGGACCATTAGCAAATACAGTAATAGATTTCTGGAGGATGATTTGGGAGTACAATGTTGCAGTAAGTAGCTTACCTCAGGACTAATTACATTGTGTTGATGTGATCATTTTTGTGTAGCTGCTTCACAGCTAATGAACTTCCTGAGTAGCTTCCACAGTTTCCCTTCCTCTAGAGCAAGCAATCGGATGCTACCCAATGATTGCATATGTGAGAATATCAACTACTCCTACAGACATTTTTTGAGAAAGATGTTAGTGGCACATTTTTTTTATTTATTTAAAGATTTTTACCCCACCTTTCTCCCGACAGGGCAATCAAGGCAGCTTACAGGATTAAAATATGTTAAAATATACAAGTATAATAAAAACAAAAACAAGGTAATTAAAACCAACACCAGTGGGTCACCTTACGATTGCATTTGATTAAAAAAGCCAGTCCATCATGTCGGCAGTCCATCATGTCGGCAATCAAATGCCAGCCTAAATGAAAACGTGTTGAGGCCCTGCCGAAAGGTCTCTAAAGAGGGAGCTGTTCTTAATTCCAGGGGGAGGGAATTCCATAATTGGGATATCACCACCAAGAACTCCCTGTTTTTTGCCGCCACCCCCCTCACCTCCATCAGTGACGGCAGGGTTAACAGATCCCCCCCCCCGATGACCTCGGAGGACAGGTTGGATTATAAGGAAGGGAACTTGACTGCGACTGCTATTATTCAGTATTATGCTACTGCTATTAATGCAGGAATTAATGTGTGTGTGTGTGTGTGTGTGTGTGTGTATGCATATGCACATACCTCTGTTCCATGAGCACTGTATTGCCTCTACCTTGTGTGCTAGCATATGTTTCTCTAGCAAGAGTCTGAAAGGGGTAGGGGATGGAGAGGAGCCAGCACTATTCCTGCTGTTAAAAATCGCAGCACAAGGAACAGTTCAGAAGCAAGGATTGACTTTGGTGGGTGGTGGTAGATCCTGACTTCACTTCTACCAGCTTCTCATACTGTTAATTTGTATGGAAGCTCTCATATTTACAAACATGTTGGGTTCCAGGAGTCTAAGTCGTTTTGTTCATGAGTACAAAAATGCTCCCATCTTTGTTGCTGTAACTGACATTTTAACTACTGATTCTGTCAGTTTCACTCTGGTTGTCAGATTCACTGTGAATGTGGTTGGTTTCACATGGTTACTGGGTTCACTCTGGATACTGTCAGTGTTGTCAGTTTCACATTTAATATTGTCTGTTTCACTGGGAAGCTGTCAGTGTTTTCTCATTTTCAACCTTGAGAGCATTTGGAGTGAAACTGACAGCTTCCAAGTAAATCTAAGTTTTGCTAAGGAGCTGCTCAGAAATGCTCCTGAGTGGCTTCCGTACATTATAGCATTGGCTGTAAACCAGAAGATTGGGCTTAAAATGTTTGTAAGTTGAGTCCTCGTAAGTAGGGGAGCTTCTGTACGAATAACCCAGCAGAAAGTCCCATTCTTAAAGAGATGATTGGTGTGACAGCAGATTGTTGCACTTTAAATTGCATGATTCTTGCAATTCTGGTGTGAGCTCACAACTGGTCATCTTTGCAGTTTGCAGTGGTTTGGTTGCTAAACCATTTAACACAAACCTATGTATGTCTGAAAGGCAAATCCCATTTAATTCAATAAGACTTATTCCCATGTAAACATGTATAGGATTGCAACCTAGGAATTTAGTTGTACAACACTATATAATTTGGATCCTAATTTCTGTGAACTGAGTTCTGCTTAAGGAATGGGGATTTCTTGCCTTCGTCTTCCTGCTGTGTGCCCCTCCCCCCTTCAGGATTGAAAATGTAGAATGTGAGAGATGCTGTTATGTATTAAATCCTAGGCTGTTTAGTAGTGGTGAATTAATATAGCTGAGAGTATGTTTGTGCAAATATTTTAATAGGATAAACGTTCTCAAAACTTTGTACAGTTACATTTCTTTTTTTCTAGATTATTGTAATGGCTTGTCGAGAGTTTGAAATGGGAAGGGTATGTATGAATAGCGTTGGTTTGTTCATGTCCTTTGCTAAATATTCCCTAGGTGGTAAAATAGATAAACCTAGACTTTTTGTTCTATGTTTATTTAAATTTATATCCCGCCTTTCCCATGCCGAAGCATATGCCCAAAGTGCCTGGGCATAGTCTTCATATTTAGTGAAGAAAATCTCTGTATAGGCCACCCACTTAAAGCAGAGGTTCCAAAACTGGGGCGTTGTGACGCTCCAGCCATGAACAAAGGGTCGCTACACGCTTAAGGGCATGGCAACCTGCGGTGACGTTGACAGCGCGTCCAGGATTGTGCTGCCGCCGCCGGGGGCAAAAAGTGTCCGTTTTACCTTCGTTGGTGGCTGTGGAGGTCCTGTGGGGTGTGTGGGGAGTCTGCGGGCCCCTCTGCAAGACTCCCCAAGTGTCGGATCAGCCCTCCGACGCGATTGTGACCCACTTGCAGTTTCACCATAAAACCGGAAGTGGGTCGCAATCACGTCAGAGGGCCACTCCGACGCTTGGGGAGGCCTGCAGATGGGCCTGCAGGCTACCCACACCCCCACAGGACCTCCACAGCCACCAACAAAAGTAAAGTGGGTACTTTTAGCCTCCGGTGGCATTGCAATCCTGGACGTGGCTGTGCAATCCTGGATGCGTTGTTGCTACTTCTGGGAAGGCCCCTCTGCCACTCAGGGCAGCGGAGACTCTTCCCAGGGGTTTGGGAACCTCTGTCGTAAGGTATTTCTATGGGAATCTCAAAATGTTCCATATTATGTTTGAACTTATTAATTAAAAATGTACATACAGTTTTCAACACACTGACAATGGCATTTACTGGTGTTGCTTTACATAAACTTACAAGTTCTCTTGCACTGAACTTACATGGTATAGTGTAGGAAGGCGGTGTTGTAGATATTTAATGGTTTGGGAACATAACTGCACAGTGAGTGTATACTGGTAATGTTGGCAATTGGGCCCAAATTGCTGTATTTTCTGTAGAGCACGGGTTCCCAACCCCTTCCTGACCGAGTACCACCTCTGGCGCCACTCTCCTGAGTACCACCAGAAGTGACTGGTGATGACATCACCAGTTACTTCTGAGTTTTCAGGTTTTCAGAGGCCAGAAAACGCAGGGAGGAGACTCTGGGCAGGTGGGAGGGCCCTTCTCAGCGTTCCTGAGAGGCTTGGCCAAAGGCAGGAGCTTCTTCGGAGCAAAAGTGGCACATCAGAGTGGGGTTCCAGTGGTCCAGCAGCCAAAGTACCACTGGTGATACTAGTACCACAGGTTGGGAACTCCTGCTGTAGAGCATTCATGGTCCTAAAAGGATCTTGCATAGAAACCCAGGGAGTAAATGAAAGCCCCCGGAGGCAGATAATTACCTAAGGATTAGGAAGACTGACAATGCCCAGTTTAAATTCAACTCTGTATACAGTATGTAACTTATTCATGTAATATATTCATTTGTAGATGTGTGTGATTTTAAAATTTTGTTTTCTGTTTTGGAATTCTGTTTGGAAACAGAAAAAATGTGAACGTTACTGGCCTCCATATGGTGAAGAAGGCATTTCTTTTGGACCATTTCATATTTCTTGTGTAAGTATTTATTTTATGAATGCACCAGTTATAAACATTTTGTTTAAAACAAGCTTGCTATATTTTGAATTCCTACAGTACTGAGTTAAATGTAAAAGGTAGTAAAATGACAATAGCTGAGTGCTTTATGATGAGGAAATCAAATAATTGCATGACTGGCAAATTTAGATTGTAGAATTCTGATACAGAAATGACTAGTAAGCATTGCTTTGTCCCTTTTATATAAGGCTCGTCTATATACAATAAAATTTGCTATATCTGGCAACTCTGGGACGGAAAGGTTGCTGGAGAAGATAATTTTCTGGATACGAAAATGTCTCCATTGTGGTGCCTGTTGAGTTCACTGGGGTTGCTGTCAGTGCTCTCAGGTTCACTGGTGATACTGTCAGTTTCAATCAGAATGTTGGCAGTTTCTTTGTGGAGCTGCTTAGAATTCTCCTGAGCTGCTGCAAACTGTAAGCTGGGGCTGGTGATCTCACTGAGCTGGTTAACAGAGCTTTCTGGATCATCGTGCCAGATATTGCAACTTTTACTGTCTTATTATCCTAATATTAAAATGGGTGCCTGCCAGTGGCTTATGATCTAACAAAATAAGACACAAGGGATAGGGAATTTGAAGAGAAAATAATAATTAAATTTAAAAGGTGCAGCAAACATAGATGAGCGTTCCTATAAGGTACACAGGCACCTTAACCACTCATGTGGGTCCTATTAATAAAAGGCTCTGATGAAAAGATTTTAATGATCTTTTACTATCTGACTATCTAGCCATGCTGTGCCGTGCTGCAGGAAGTGTCTTCTGGATCTTTGTGCTTTGATGTGAGGTTCTTCAGTTCCCTCCAGTGCTGTGGTTGAAAGTAGAAATGAGTACAGTTGGCATCTTACTCTAACTTGTGTGAATTCAGTTACACACACTTGGTAAACAGACAAAAAACAGCAATTTAAATTGTGCGATTCTGCCCGCCATTCTGCTTACAAAATGCATTTCCCAGAGGGAGCCTGGGATCTGAGAATGAAGCTGCTGTTCCTTCATTTGTTTGTTACCTCAGTTACCATCTGGCTTTCATAGTTTTTAAAGAGACAGTACATATTTTTCCTGCTGTAAGGAATTTTCAGGGTAATTTTAAGTATGTGATTTTGGCTTTAGGTGTTGACTCTGGATTGTAACCCTTGCATAAGATGCAGGCCAACTGTACTTCTGTAAGGATCCCGTACAATCACCTACTTTCTGGAGATGTTTTGCAAATGACTGCTGCTCTTTGGTCATTGCATATAATTCATAACACCTATAGTTCAGTGGTTCCCAAACTTTTTTGACTCGCGGCTCCATTGACCTCCCTCGCTGTTAGCTGTGACTCCCCATTACAGTGCATGGAAGAAACAGGCACTCCTTACATGCTCAGAGGAACTGTTTCTTATATGTATGTGTATATTCCCAAAACGAGCCCTAAAGTGGATTTTCCATGCTTATGCTGAGCAGCAGCTAAGCCAGGAGTGCGCAGGGTGGGGTGGGGATGCTGCCCTCCCTCCATTGGCAGGCCTGGGTAGAGGGCACTGATGTCATCTGTGTTAGTCCTATTCATGGCAAGAGAAACATCAAAGCATGGGAGGGAAGCATTGGTCATGCCCCACCCGAGAGAGAGAGAGCTCCTTTTGGTAGCATCTTTGCAAGATGAAAAACAGATTCTTATATTGCCTGGCTGTTTCCGGGGGGGGGGGGGGGGGGTTGTCCCAGCAAATAGAGTGGGGAACTAACTTAGAGGTGGGTCAGAAAGGGAGAAGGAGAGAAATCCTAATAATTAATCAACCAAACTAAACATAGAAATCAAAGACTGTATGTAAAGCAGAACCTGCTCTGCACCATTTTCAATTGCAGTTCTTGCATTTGTTTTGTGTTTGCTTTATTAAAAACATTCAACAGAAAGAAAATACTTTATTTGCAAACCTGCAATGTCTGAATGAAACCTGAATGAAAATACCTTATCTGCAAACCTACAATGAGAGAAACGGGATGCTGTCTTGTCTCCAGGAGCTTGCTGTCTCCAGGAGCTCAGCTTGAGTACTTAGCGGCTTATCAATTGTTCTTTAACATAAGATAAGCAAGGGCTTCCCTCACGCTGTGGTTAAAAACAAGACGTGGAAACTGCCTACAAACCTGAAATGTTTTGAAATTAACTTTGAGTGACCCGATGTGAAGAGGCAGCTTTTCCCGGCTCTTTGTTTTTGCTCTCTCTCTTGCAAGCAAGAATATGTGTTAATTAAAAGACTAACGCGACACCCCTGGCTGCTTTCGATGACACACTTGGGAGTCACGCCTCACACTTAGAGAACCTCTGCCTATAGTTGGTAGTGTACCCTTGAAAGCTATTTCAATACTATTCTAATATGCTTCTGAGAACAGCAGTACGTCAGCCTAGCCTCTGTTTTGGGTTTTGTCTAGTGTTGTGAATTTAGCATATAGAAGAATACATGGAGGTCACTCTTCTTTTTGTATAATGATTTTAACCTCTTCAATAATAAGACAATTTAATTTGACATCTGTAAGGGCTATTGTACTTGGTGAGCCATTGTCTGCCTCAGCTTGTTACCTAGTTTATTTGTCTCTTCTGAAAATGATAGGTTGAACCAATTGATACACAGATAAAAATGCAGAAATTAGATGAACAGGGTTAACAGATGCTACAGTAAGTGTTTTTGATATAGCGAAATTGTGTTGTACAAGAGTTGATCACACCTGCAGTTCTCTCTTTGGGAAGCTGAGCACTTTATAACTAGGCAAGCATACAATGAATGACTTCTTAAGGCAACAGCTTACTACTTTGCAGAACATTGATTATCATTAGACAAATTAGAGGAAAATAGCTATATTGGTAGCAATATGTTTTCAGTGCTATAACACTTTAATACTAATTGGTGAAAAGTTTATAACTACAGTACTTCCTTTGGGTCTTTATTGTAGATTTTTGAAAGACGAGGACACACCAGCTGTATAGAAGCTTCAGATTGTGAGGAATTTTAAGGAAGTCATGGCATAAAATGAAATAGCATGACTTGAATGAATTGGACCAAGATCACAGAACAAAGTTGGGCCCTATTATGCAAAGAGATTGATTTTGTTTAGTGCATTATAAGGAGTCACTGAAATGGGACTAGTAGCAGAGAATACAAAATAAACTAGGGAGAAGGCCTACAGTGCACCTCTGTAGGAAGATAATATTTGAAAGAGTGATATAATTTTGTTATAGAAGACTCTGGGTTGGAGCCAAAGGTCTGCTTCTGCATGTGAACATACAGGTGGGCCCCCATATCCACTGATTCGCTATCCACGGTTTCAGTTATCCACGGATTGTGGGGACCCCCTAGGCTTTTACTTTTTTCCCAGTAAGCTTTGTTTCTTCCTTAAAGAAACAGGAGAAGCAGCCTACAGGGTAAGTAGAATGAGACTAAGTACTAGAGAGGCTCTGCAAGGTTAACAGAAACCTTGCAGAGCCTCTCTAGGACTTAGTCTCATTCTACTTGCCTGCAATGGAGGCTGCTTCTCTGTTTATTTTTAAGGAAGAAACAAAGCTTGCTGAAAGAAAAATAAGAGCTGGGGGGGGCAAGCATGCCTGCCTGCAGGGGAGGCAGGGTGGAGTGGGGCCCTCAGGAAACCATGGAAGGGGTGTTTGCTCTTATCCACGGTTTCAAGTATCCACGGAGGGGCCTGGAACATATCCCCAGCGGATATGGGGGCCCACCTGTATTCTCTACTCATGGATGGGTTCTTTTACATTTTGCACAAGAGTATTGCATGACAAGCTAAATAGTATTTAGCTATTTTAGTATTTAGCTAAAAAAATGATCTGCTTATGCAAGAGCTCTCACAACTTGCACAGTTTTAAGTGTGGGAATTCTTGTAGAACCTACGTATTATGGCACTGTCTTGAACTTTTGTCAAGTTCCTGTACAAGCGTTTATGCTAACCTAGCAATAATGCTTACCTTGCTTCCACTCAAGGTTGCTGGATCCAATCCATAATTTTCAGGGACCTGAAATTAGGTTTAGAGCCTAATTATAGGTGAGGACCACACTAGCTTGGTGGTAATGCAAATATGTTTCCTATATTTCCCACTCTTAACCATGGTTAAAGTTTTATGTCTGCACTGAGCATACATGGCATAAAACAATCCCACTTAGCTTTTACTTCAAACAAATCTAAATTCATGTCCTATATTTCTATGAATGAAATGTTTCTGAATTCTGCCACTTAAGATTGTATTTGACTAAACATAGCACTTTCTGTACTAAACTAGAATTTTGTGCCCATCTATTCACAAATATATATATTTTAATTTTAGGAAGCTGAGCAAGCCAGAACAGATTACTATATTAGAACTCTGCTGTTTGAATTTCAAAATGTAAGTAATTAAAAAAGATCTGCAGTTCAGTCATACAAAGCATGATAGAATTGTAGTAGTGATTTCTCCTGTGAACCAAATTATTTTGCCCATTTTTGATAGCATATTAATAGAGTATAGGAATGGCTTTCCATTTGGGATAACTGGCAGCAGTATATTCTTAAATTCTTGAAAATACCTGGCTTGGGATATTTCAGAATGGATACCAATTGTTCTTACTAGCACATTCTACCTTGTCTTTTTTCTGCTGACACCTACCCAACCACCCTTTTCCTACTGTTACCTAGTGCAGGGGTTCTCAACCCCTTCCCGGCCGAGAACCGCCTCCAGCGCCACTCTCCTGCGGTGTACCACCGGAAGTGACTGACAATGACATCATAGCCAGTTACTTCGGGTTTTCAGGTTTTTGGAGGCCAGAAATCGTAGGTAGGAGGCTCTAGACAGGTGGGAGGGCCCTTCTCAGCGTTCCCGAGAGATTTGGCCAAAGGCAGGAGCCTCTTGGGAGCAAAAATGTGCTGCCGAAAGTGTCATGTTGGAGCGGGGTTCCGGTGGTCTGGCATTCAGAGTACCACCAACAGTTGGCCAAAGTACCACTAGTGGTATTAGTACCACTGGTTGGAATCCCCAGACCTAGTGCTTTTAGCCCCATGCTATCCCTTTTCATTGGGAACGGTCATGTGCTGCACTATTTTCTGTTGCTGGAAAGAGTATAGCAAGACCAGTCTGTATAAGGCTAGGATTGATACTTGGGATAGTCCCATATAAGCTTTTAAGGAAAGGAAGATCTGAGCTATATTGTCTGGCACATCAAAAGCAGAGTAAAAATTTGGGCAGCTGTCATAGCTGTGGGGCAATATGTTGGAATAATCACTGCAGTGGCAATGTGGACATAATATATCGGCAGACCAGCAAGCAAAATGTAGGGCAGGCAGCTATTGCATAACTGTTTGCAAGGCTAGTATTATATCTGTAACAGTAGGCTTACCATCGTCCCGGAATCGAGGCAGGCTTTGGCCTAGTCTGGGCCCAAGCAGCTTCCAAGGATGCACTGCGGCTGGCCAATGGGCTTCTGGAACTTCCGGTCGACGACGTGACCGAAGCTGGAACCCTGTTGGCCAGCCTCAGTGCATCTTTGGGAGCTGCTCGGGCCCAGACTAGGCCGAAGCCTGCCTCTATTCCGGGACGATGGTAAGTAGGCTTACCATATTTTTCAAACTTCAAACCGGGACACCCCCCCATAACCCCCCCCGAGGTAAATAATTAATTAATGTCAAAGCAACGAAAAAGCAAGGCCAAAGAACCACAACCAATCGTAAACCACAACGAAAAAGCAATCAGAAACAGCCCAAACCAACCGCAAACTACCCTCCACAACGAAAAAGCAATTCTAAACCACAACGAAAAAGCAATCAGAAACAGCTCAAACCAACCCCCAACTACCCTCCACAACGAAAAAGCAATTCTAAAGCACAACGAAAAAGCAGAAAAAACAAGCATAAATGTCACAATAAAGCAGAAATCCACATAAGAAATCCTTTTAATGAATAAATTATCAAAGAAAGGGGGCGCGAAGTGCGGCCGTTTTTTAAAATAATTAATTAATAAAGTAAAGGGGGCGCGAAGCGCGTCCGAAATTTTTAAATAAATAATATTTCTATTAAAAATATATATTTAAAAAATACGCTTACCTGGTCGGTGGTCACTGGTCGGCCCGAGGTTGAGAAGCAGGCTGTGCCTCCCAGCGGCTCCATGCAACACGGGCAAGAAGCAGGCTGTGCTTCTCCCGGTGCCGCTGGTCTCGCAGCGGCACCGGGAGAAGCACAGCCTGCTCACCTGCGTTGCGCGAGCCCTGGAGCTCGTGCAACACGGGCAAGAAGCAGGCTGTGCTTCTCCCGGTGCTGCTGCGAGACCAGCGGCACTGGGAGAAGCACAGCCTGCTCGCCCGCGTTGCGCGAGCCTCCAGGAGGTTCGCGCAACAGGGGCAAGAAGCAGGTTGTGCTTCTCCCGGTGCCGCTGCGAGACCAGCGGCACGGAGAGAAGCATAGCCTGCTTGCCCGAGTTGTGCGAGCCTGCTGGAGGCTCGCGCTGGCCGGGCAAGCAGGCTGTGCTTCTCCAGTCTCCCAGCGGCACCGCATGGAGCCACTGGGAGACCGGAGAAGCACAGCCTGCTTGCCCGGCCAGCGCGAGCCTCCAGCAGGCTCACGCAACACGGGCAAGCACTGTGCTTCTCCCGGTGCCGCTGACGACCGGGAGAAGCACCCGCTCGCCGCGCCGCCATCTTCTTTTTTTTTTTTTTAATTTCAAACTTCCCGGCATCTTGGGTCACGAAATCTCGCGTGATCCAAGATGTCGGCACCCAAATCTCGTGAGGGCATCATGCCCTCACGAGATTTGGGCGCCGACATCTTGGATCACGCGAGATTTCGTGACCCAAGATGCTGCCCGGTAAGTTTAAAATTAAAAAAAAAAGATGGCGGCGCCCATTCGTCCCCCGGGACACGACCGGGAATCGGGTCCGATTTCCAGGACTGTCCCGGCGAAACCGGGACTAATGGTAAGCCTAATGGTAAGCCTATGTAACAGTCAACCCATATGAGAAATTGACTGAGGAAGTTCACTTCTGTCTTTTTGGGGGCCACCTGGCTGCTGCAGACTAATCCTGAATTTCACATGGCACTGTTTTCCCCCCTGCTAATTAGCAGGATTGAAGTACTGCTTGATGCATGGCGGGAAACTCTATTGCCCTTTTAGACTGACTTCAAAACTGAGTTACGTTTTAGGCATCTGGGCTAAACTTATGCTGCTTTTGTTAACGGTTTAATTTCCTTATTTTGGAAGTAAGTTTCTAGCCTTTTTTCCAATTAAAGCTGTGATGCTTAGGAAACTGAATTCAGCAGCTGTAAGAACCCGTAAATCCACGCTTATAAAGAACTGTTAGAGTCTGAGTATTTCTAATGGTATTGATTTGCAATACATCATGATTCTCTTGTGTTGCATCACTGTCTCTGAAATATTCTCCATAAAAGTATAGGTAGGAAAACATGAGCTGGAGCATTTGTAAAAGCTTAAAGGTGTGTGTATGTCCTCCATTAGGTTAATATCTGTAGGACACTGGTCCATTGTATGCCCAATCTTATCCAACTTTCTAGCGCCAATGCAGCCCCGAGGTAAAGGAACAAACGTTCCCTTACATCAGTGCTTCTCCATTTTTTTCTGTCATGCCCCCCCTAGGAAGAAGAAAAAATTTCGCGCCCCCCTAATATAACTAATGCAATAGTTAGTGTATTTTTGCGCCACTTAACTAGATTGTAGGAGCCTCCAGCGACGATCTACTTCACCGACGATCTCTTCCGGGGAGCAGATCGTTCCTCTGCTCTCCGGCGCGAACTCTGTAACGCGCCTAGGAGCGCTCTGCAGAGTTCACGCTGTGAATCACGCATGCGCAAGACGACGATTGGCAACATCGTCGTCTTGCGCATGCGTGATTCACAGCGTGAACTCTGCAGAGCGCTCCTAGGCGCGTTACAGAGTTCGCGCCGGGGAGCAGAGGAACGATCTGCTCCCCGGAAGAGATCGTCGGTGAAGTAGATCGTCGCTGGAGGCTCCTACAATCTAGTTAAGTGGCGCAAAGCATACACTAACTATTGCAACGAGCCCCCCTTTACGGAGGGGGGCGCGCCCCACTATTTGAGAACCGCTGCCTTACATTGAGGAGGCCTCCGTGTCTCCCCCCCAAGCAGGATGCAGCATGCGTCCCATTGGCACGGCTGCATCAGCGATGGAAAGCTGGTTAGAATTGGGCCCTGTGGCTTAAATGTTAAGTACAGCAAACTTTGCTGTTTTGCTATTTTAGTGCCATCATGAGTTGCCTTCATCTTGGTGTTAATATTACTTTTAATATTACAGTTATTATTACTGTAGGTCGGTACAGAATTGGCACATTTACACGTTGCTAGTGAAAAATATAATCTAAGGGAGCAGTTATAAAAGTCCCGATCTTTTGCAGCTGCTCCCCCGTTGCAACCCACTGGCACAGCCTCTGGAGGCCTCCACGGGCCTCAAAAAGGCCTCCTGACGTGATCGGAAGTCTTCCGTTTGTGGCCTCCGGCTATTTGGCTCCAATTTGGAGCCAAACAGAGGCAAAGGTGGGCAGTCGGGCCCAACGGATGACCCACAGTTTGAGAAGCCCTGTTCTAAGGTTTTTACAGTTTCATGAGCAATGATCAACTTTAGGCCTATTTCAGACCTGCTATCAGTTGCTTTCCAAAATGTTTGTTCCAGCTTCAGTGGTACTTCATTCATTACATAGAAAAGCAAGATAACGTGTATTTGGTCAAAGGTGACAAAGCAATCAAATTCTTAAGTATGTAACATTGCTCCTTTTCCTTTAGGAAACTCGTAGAGTATATCAGTTTCATTATGTGAATTGGCCTGACCACGATGTTCCTTCATCTTTTGATTCTATTCTGGACATGATTAGCTTAATGAGAGAATACCAGGAGCATGAAGATGTTCCTATTTGTATACACTGCAGGTACAAATTTAAATTTTCTGTACGAGTTATTTTAGCAACTCAAAGGGGGGAATTTAGAAAGTACTATGTGTTTTGCTGTATCTTCACCCAGCAGTTAATGTCCTTTGTGCTTATGTTGCATATGTAACTTGTGGGTGTGCTTTCATCAGATGAGTAAAATACAGTTCAGAGTCCTAAACATAGATGTTTATATTTACGAAGAATTGATGGCAGAGCAGCAGAATCCTATTGGGTATACTTAACATGAAAGTGCAAACACTTGTAGAATTTATGGATAGTTCATTTGTTTAGCATTTTCATACTATAACTACTGTTTTTTTGTATAGTATTAAGATGCACATATTGGTATATGTACTTGAATCTGTGTATTCATTTCCTGTAGACGGCTTGTTAATTAGGTGTAGCAGAGCCAAGTCTATTTTTGAGTAATTCCCCCACCTCATAAGAACAAGAAGAGCCCTGCTGGATCAGGCCAAAGGCCCATCTAGTCCAGCTTCCTGTATCACACAGTGGCCCCACCAGATGCCTCAGGGAGCACAAGACAACAAGATACTTGTATCCCGTTGCCACTCCCTTGCACCAGGCACAAAGAAAACCCACTCCTACAACCAGGAGGTTGCTTATCCTCCCCTCTTAACTATGCACTGTGTCAAGAGTTGGGGGATATGTATGGGTGCAGATGTGCAAATCTTCTGCGTATTGAGAAGAAAATTGAATCTACCATTTTGTGAGGAGAAATGGGCATGCAAACTGCAAGGTACATACTAAATGCAATAAGTGCAACTTTATTGTGATTTAAGGAAAACTGCTACTTCCCTAGACACTTGTCAAACTTGAAGCTGAGTGATGTATATTCATATAAAAAGGTTGCTATCTCCCCCCACCCCCAAAGGTTTTGGATATGGTGAGATAGAACTCGAAATACCAACAAAAAAACGTTCTGCCTGTGTGTGACCTCAGTCTTGCTATTACTGGAAAATTTCCAACTGGGCTCCCCCCACTGTTCTTGTGTGCAGTACAAGGTATACCTCATCTTCAACTTCCCATCTCCCCCCTGCCCATCTATGTTAACTGCTTTATGAACATATATATGGAACTCTTATAGCACCCTAACCTTTTGCAAAACTACATTCCCCACAGTTGTTGTCCCCTGCCAAGAATAGTGAAATCGGGCATGAAACAGGTTTAAGTTTGTTACATATCCTTAAATATGGACTTAACTATATATTGAAACTATTCACAAATTGTTCGTTGTTCTCAACCACATTTCATTTTCAGTGCTGGTGAAATTAAATGCAAACAGTCAGGAGCTAATGTCATGGACTAATGAGGATTTGTTTATATACTCTATGTAAAACATATAAAAGCTTGACCATGCCAGTCAATTATTTTATTGACTGAAAATGTATTTTTTTACTATAACAGACACCATATACCTACTTGTTAAATAGGAATGTGTTTACTCAAGAACATTTTCTATTAAGTAATCATAGTAATTGATTAAATGTCAACTGTAAAATAACTTGAAGAGTATCTGTTCTTGTTTTCAAAACATTCACTATCTACCGAACACAAACGAATTTTTAAATATACTTTTCAGTAACTGTGTTCATCTTTCCCCTATAGTGCAGGGTGTGGAAGAACAGGAGCCATCTGTGCTATAGATTACACGTGGAATCTGTTGAAAGCTGGGGTAAGGAGGATTTATAGCTGCAAAACTAGGTCATCTTATGCCAGTGATTAAAGTAGAGTTTTCTAGGGGAATAATGGAATACATGTGCAAAACTGGAAATTTGAGAATGGATTCTGTGTTAGGTAGTACTCTTCACATTTACTTTTCTTTATAGTTTTGATGAGACTTTTGTTGAAGTTCACTGTTTGAAATAGATGAGGGTCTTTTTGCATCTGCACATAATCAAAATTGAAGTGTTTTGTAGCTTTTTAGATTTGACACCAAGTACTTCCAGAGAAAACGTTTTTGCCCCTTTCTCTTGCAGAAAATACCAGAAGAGTTCAATGTGTTTAGTTTAATACAAGAAATGAGAACACAAAGACATTCTGCAGTACAAACTAAGGTAATATTGCCTTGAGTACAGAACTTCACTTACATTACTATTCTTCTGGTGAAATAGCCTTTCTAGAAAAACAATGTATGTATCTGGATGTTAATCTTTATCTTTATCTTATACACAGGAGCAGTATGAACTAGTTCATCGAGCCATAGCACAGCTGTTTGAAAAGCAACTACAAAAGTATGAGAGTTGTGCAAACTGGGAAATTGCAGATGGACTGGTATGTGTGTGTCTCTAATTTAAAATTGTTGCATTTCTCTGGAGTTGAATTCATTTTATTTATTTTTTCACATTTTTATACCGCCCTTCCTCCAAGGAGCTCAGAGTGGTATACATATTTCCTCCCCTCCTTTTGTCCTCTCAACAACCCTGTGAGGTAGGTGGGGCTGAAAGATAGTGACTGGCCCAAGGTCACCCAGGAAGCTTCATGGCTGAGCAGGGATTTGAACCTGGATCTTCCAGGTCTAAGTCCGACTCCCAAACCACTACACCATCCTGTTCTGCCTGTTGTGCCTTTTGTAGTGTTAATAGTGTTACATTTATGCTTGTTTGCATGAGTGTGCTGCCACTTGGGCTTTGTTTCTCAGTGGGATTAACTGATTTCTACAGACTTTGGTCCAGGGAAACCTTTTGAAGCAAAAAAACCTGCAGCCCTGGTTTTAGAATACTTCGGCGCCAATCTGCTAAAGTGCATTAATGCCTAATTTAACTTTCCATGTCTTTTTCTCCTCCAAACATAAATAGCAATGAATGGGATGTGTGATTATGTAGCAGTTTTGTCAGGATTGTGGCATGAGTGAGGAGAAAGATTTATGAAACCTCTCCATGTGTGCACAGTCCTGATCACTGCTGCCTTGCCATACTTTTCATCTTTTTTGGGGGGGGGGGGAATTATTCATATAGCATAATGTGGTGTTTGGCCTATAGATATTTTAATGGTATTAGCATTTACGACCAACACTACAATATCCCCCTCCCCTCTAGAGTTGAGAAGTAGTAGAAAAGCATGACTTCTGGCTGCATTCTCTCATGCCATGATGGATCTTATCTGGAGGGTTCCTGACTTTGTATATCTGTTTTTAGAGCACTGTAAGGGGCTGCAGAGGAAGGGGACGCCGAAAAGCCTGGTGTGTGCACATGTTCAGGAAATGTCCTCTGGATCTTGTTCAATAGCAATTAGCGTGATTTGCTCCCCTGACAAATTGACTTTGATTTTAGCTTGACTAGCGGTAGATGGCACTCGTAGCATTTAGATTGCACTATTTGGTTCTCTTTAGTAGATTTGTTCTGAAGCTGACTTTTCAGTTATATAAAGTGTACCTGATGTGTGTGTGTGTGTGTGTGTGTGTGTGTGTGTGTGTGTGTGTGTTGCTAGAAACTAATCTTGGTACAGTGCAACCCATTATCTGTGGGGGATTAGGTTCTTGCCCCCCCTGTGATTACCTTCCTTTATCGTCTTTAACAGAATGTGTCTGTCTTTAACAGAACGTCTTCCTTTTTTAACTCAATATTTTATTAAGATTATATAAGATTTTATAATGTCAGCATATTTCTATAGAAAAATTAAACACAAGTACAAGGCCCTAAATCCTTACTCCATTCATTTCATCAACTACCTAAACAAAATACCTACATAAGAAAAAATAAGTCAGTGGTAAATCTATTCATCAAATCCTAGAGTTACTAATTCATCATTCTCTTTCCTTGACAAAAATAACATCAAAGGCTCCCAGTTCTTCACAGAACGCTATAAGCAGCTTATAGCGACAAGCAGGCAGCCTGCACAATAGAGGGACACAGAACAGAACGTTTACAGGAAGCAGAAAGTGACCTGCTTCCTGTGAATGTTCTGTTCTGTCTCTCTATTGTGCAGGCTGTCTGTCGCCATAAGCTTGCATGCTTATAGCGTTCTGTTAAAGAAAAACATGTTCTTTTAAGAAGATAAAGGTAATGGGCGGGGGGGGGGGGGAAATCTGCTGATATGGGGGTTGCACTGTATAATGTATTTTGAGGGTGTGGAATGGATAATTGCTTACCTCTTCGGGGCTGTGCTTTTGGTTTGTACTCTAGTATTTATTTATTTATTTATTTAAAAAAATTATATCCCGCCTTATCCTATGCCGAGGCAAATGCCCAAGGTGGCTGTATTCAGCTGATAAAAAATAAAGCTGAATACTTCACTTTTCGAAGGGACGTTATCTTGATGCTAATTCTCAACTGAAACCAAGAAGCTGTTCTTGACAAGTTATGGTAGTCCAAATAAGATTGAACTGGAGCAATACTCAAATGCCAAAGAAGTATTCTGGTCAAAGTGTAGCTGACTGCATTCTTATATATTCTGTTTTACTAGTGCTTCCTCAGAGTTGTTAGACCCATTTCATTTCTAGACAGCAATAACTTAAAGAATGTTTGACAATATTGTGCAACATGCTTTTTAAGAGTAAAAAGACTAAGAGTAAAAGACAGACTAATCCAGGCAAAGTAACCGCAGACAAAGCATTAATTTTCCCTCTGAAAACATTTGGCTTGTAGTTACCACATTAAAAGAGTTCCTAAAGGCTTCTGAGAATTTCCACCTAGGGAGGTGAACTCCTGGTTTCCTCCTGGGAAAAGGAATCTTCTTGTTTCATCAATGGGCATGTTGATTCCATACTGAGGACAGCAGATACAGTTTCATTCTAGAACCTTCAGTCCCATCACCCAAATTCATAATGAATTGCAGAGATCATGGGAACTGTTCCAACACAGAACGAGTGCAGACAAAAAAATGCTGTTTTTTTTTTAAAAAGGATCCTGCTTTCTCTAAAAAAAGGATCTGCTTTATGGATCCTGCCATAGTAGGAGAGAGCTAGATTTCTCACAGCAGTTCCCTGGACCCTTCTTTCCATAAGCCACACCTTGGTTCATAAAGGCATAATCGGCTTTAGAAAGCTACTGAATCAGGCTCTAGTGGGTGGACTGCATAATATCCTTTGCGTTGTTACCCTTTTCCTAAATGTAACTACTGAAGCACATGACACTAACATTTTGTGTAGGCAAATGGACAATAAGCTGACTATAGGCAATCTGATTTAGAAAAGCAAGGAGTTTTCTTCAAGACCACCATCTGTTGTTCCCCACAGTGGATGAGCGCTTATGGTGGATTACAAAATCCACTATAAATGCTTGGGTTTTTTATTGCCAGAAGGTAATGTCTTAATCTACATGTTTAGTGGCCATAACATTTGATACATTAATTGGGTACATGATGTGGAATGGATTGGGCTGCTCCTTAATACTGTAATACAAAGGTGAATGTAGCTGATGTTAACAAGGGAGCATGGGTAAATCTTTTTCCTTGAACAAAGAAGAGTTCGGTTTCTGTAATGGCCAGAAAGGAAGCATTTAAGGCAATAGGCTGCACTGGGTGGGCTTATGTGGTATGTTTGGCTGGTTCAATAGATCATAGCTTTCAGTCTTATTAAGCCTTATTAAGACTGAAAGCTATGATTTCTTTGCTATGACACTTTGCTAGGTCTCCAGCACACTGCTCTTCACTCTACTTCCCTGAACCCTTCTCTTCTCTACACACTGGCGTCACTGCAGGGGGAGCGGAGCTATAAGTTGCTCCGTGATCCGAGCCTCCGGTACACGGAGGAACGGAGCGCCCCGCCCCCGTGGCTTCCGAACCAGTCAAAGCAGTGAAAACGCGCAGGAGACTCCCTGCACGTTGTTTTCACCGCTTTGACTGGTTCGGATGGCGCGGGGGCGGGGCGCTTCGTTCCTCCGTGTAACGGAGGTTCGGATCACGGAGGAACTTAGAGCTCCGCCTCCCTTGCAGTGACGCCAGTGTCTCTACACAAAAGCATATCTGCTATTGGCTTCCTCATATCACTATCTCAAACTCTCAAGTTGCTGTCTTCAGACATTTTCTTTGTTATAAAATGTTTCTCAAAAAAATAAATTACTTGAGCAACCTCTTATGACCAATTATAGGTTGCATTATGTTAACTGGTTTAATTTTCAATCGTCTTGGCTTAAAGCTGTGTACACGAAGCTGAGGCACTTGGGGTTTTCTCCCGAAGCCATTTTGGCAATAGATCATGACCATGCAAGAATGACTATAAGGCAGAGGCTATTAGATAATGAGCGGCAGGGTGACATCGGTAGAACCCCAACTTTTCTTGCTGCAGAGGATGTTAGATATATAGTTGCACCAGCCACCTATCTTACAATACTTGAGTTCCCGAGGCATAGGAGGGCTTTTTTCCTAGCTAGGTGGAGAGCGCTTCCTTCGGCAATTGTCGAGGGTCGCTATAGGAGGATCCCTATTTCTGAAAGGGTATGCCCTTGTGGCTCAGGAGATGTAGAAACAACTGAACATGTCTTGTTCCACTGTTCATTCTATCAGGGTATCCGCTCCAAATTTATTTTTCCCCTGACTAGGGAATTCCCGGACTTGCCTGATGTTATGATGACTAATAAACTTCTTTTGGGAACTAATTCTCGGTTCACAATTTGGATCGCAAGCTTCTTGGCAGCTGCTTGCAAAATTTGCACAGGTATTGTCAACATTGAGGACAAGTTTTAATATTATTCTCTGCTTCTCTGTTTCTTGCTTTATTTGTCCTCATTTGTTAAATTTTAGCTCTGATAATGTTTGTTTCTGTTTTTAATCTGGTTGTATTCTTAGATATACATGCAGGTTTTCATGGCTTGTTATTATATTCAAAGACACAACATTCATGGGATTTCCAGCCATGTAATTTCAGCTCTTAGATTGAAGAAGTAAAGATTAATCTTACATTGTCAGTTGAAATTCCTCAGTCCTACCACGATGCAAGGCAATGCAGAGCGGGCAAACGGATTATTCAAAGCTGACAGAACGATAGAAAGTCTTGAATTCTTCCCGCTTGACGTTTCTCCCCAGTCAGTTGGGGTTTCTTCAGAAGCAAAAGAGACTCAGCCACAGGCTGAAAGATGTCCATAACCTTGTCTTGCATGCACTCAGTTTAAATAGAATGCACTCAGTTTAAATCAGCCTCTAAAGCCTGCTTCTATTTAAACTGAGTGCATGCAAGACAAGGTTATGGACATCTTTCAGCCTGTGGCTGAGTCTCTTTTGCTTCTGAAGAAACCCCAACTGACTGGGGAGAAACGTCAAGCGGGAAGAATTCAAGACTTTCTATCGTTTTGTCAGCTTTGGATAATCCGTTTGCCCGCTCTGCATTGCCTTGCATCGCGGTAGGACTGAGGAATTTCAACTGACAACTTAAGATTAATCTTCTTCAATCTAAGAGCTGAAATTACATGGCTGGAAATCCCATGAATGTTGTGTCTTTGAATATGGTTGTATTCTGTTCTTGTTGGTCTTTGACCACATTAATAAATGATGATGATGTTAACTGGTTAACCTCTTCAAAGATTCTTAAGTTAACTTAAAAGCCATGGAAGAAGAGGACAGGTTTTATGGATTGGTAACTGGTTAAAGAGCAGGAAGCAGAGGGGGAATAAATGGGCAGTTTTCAGTGAAGGAAAATCAGAAATGGGACTGGTGATCAGTTTGTTCATAAATAATCTGGAGTTTGGGGTAAACAGCGAGATTTGTAGAATACACCAAACTATGCAGGGTGGTAAAAACCAAAGCAGATTATAAAATGCTCCAAAAGGGTCTTGCCTGAATGGGGTAACCAAATGGCAAATGTGATTCAACATAAATAAGTGTAAAGTGATGCATGTTGGGGTTAAAAAAAAAATCCCAATCACATACAGTGGACCCTTATTCGCAGACTTGGGACCTGCGGATTTGACTCAGCGCAGATCCCAGAGGGTCCATTGTTTCAATGCTTTAAAAAAAAAAGTTTAAAAAACCACATTTTTTAAATACCTTTTAAATCCAAACCGTGGGGCGATCTTGGGAGGGGGAGTTGTGCGACACTTCCAGAGCATGATTTAAGCATGAACAGCACAAGAACATGCGGCAATTTGAATTTAAAAGGTAAAAATGTGGGGTTTTTTGGGCTGGACTCAAGTTTAAGCGGTTTTTGGTATCCGCGGGGGTTCCGGGAACGGAATCCCCGCGGATACCAAGGGCCGACTGTGTACTGATGAGGTCTGACCTGTTGGTGATGAACCAAGAAAGATCTTTGGGTCATGGTGGATAGCTCAGTGGAAACATTGAATAATGCTCGATGTAAAATTTTGGGATACAATGTTGAGTGACATGTTATGAGCTCCAGAAAAATGCGTATAACCTGATAATAGAAGGATTATATCTGGAAAATTCTCCAGAGGGTGTGGTGGTTTCACTATAGCAGTCCAACTGAAAATGAGAGGGTATTTAAAAGATTTTTTTAAAATTTACAGTAAAATTTTATGCATTCAGTTTTTATTTAAGAATGTTGGGCTGCAGTCCTATACATGCTTACTTGGGAGTAAGTCCATTAAACTCAATGGAGCTTACTTCTGAGTAGAGCTGCATAGGATTATACTGTTAGAAGTTCTACAAAGGTTGATTGCAACCAGTCAAATGGTTTCATTGAATCCATTAGTGAGGGAGGGGGTGGAAAATGTGATTCCATATCAGCAGGCCACTTACAACATACCACTATTATCCTGTCTGTTTGGTTTTTGTTGAATTTGGATTGATTTGAACACTCATTTATGCCTATTGAAAGTTTTAAAGGTGGTGTTGTTCCCCCCCCCATCAAAATACAACTTATTGGAGGGCTGTTCTTTAGACATAGGGGTCAAGCTATGTGACCAAAAGGATCAGTGGGCTAGGGCACCTTCCTTACAAGGAAAGGCTACAATGTTTGGGGCTCTTCAGTCTAGAAAGAAGGTGCCTGGGGAGAACGGGACATGATTGACAAAACTATGCGTGGGATGGGTAGAGGCAAGTTCTTCTCTCTCACAACACCAGAACGAGGGGATATCCACTAAAATTGAGTGGCAGAAAAGTTAGAACAGACAAAAGGAAACAATTTCTTTACCTGACACACAATTAATCTGTGCAGCTCTTTTGCCACAGGATGTTGTGGTGGCACCTGACCTAGATACCTTTTTAAAAGGGGATAGGATAGATTTATAGAGGGAAAGTCCATCACAAGTTCCAGCCATGATGACAGTATGCAACCTGCAGTGGTCCCCTGTTGGGGGTGGTTTGGAACACATGGTGACTTGGAACATTGCATTTCCTTCTCCTGACCAGTGGTAGCAATGATTGGAGTCTGTTGCATTCAGAGGCATCATTAGGGTGGGGGCGTTGGGCCCCAGGGTGACGGGGTGCCATGTGGCTTGGGGGCGCACTTGCCTCCGTAGTCGTCGCTGCCGGGTCGCACCCTCCCTCGCTTTTTTCTTTGATGTTGCTTGAGCAGCGAGATCGGCCCTCCTGCCCGCCCTGGAGCCATTTGGCTCCAAAATGAGTCGAAACACGGTGGTGTGTGTGTTTTTGCGCCGCTGCCGGGGGGTGTAGGAACGCTACTGGTTGCATTTTCGAAGGGAGAGCAGACACTCCCTGTACTCCACTGTTGCAAAAGGAAGGAATAGTTAGGCCACTCAGGCCATACCAATGACACATTGAAAGTCCTGAAGGGTCAGTAGCGGGTGGGTGGGATTGAGATATGAGACTTGGGATCAATGTGTGGTGGCATGGGATTCCCTCCTCTCCTTTGCCTATCTGTGTGGGATGCTTTGGCCTTGCTTTTCCTATTGGGGGTGGTGATGTGAGGTTCCAGTTGGGAGTGTGTTTGTGAAGTCGTCCTGGGCAGGTCCCTGCAATAGGAATTCTGAGAAGACAAGCATTAATCAAATATCTTGCCCATGTGTGTGGTCAGGGACAACACCACACACTCGGTGCCAAATGCCCTTTCACCATAGTTCCCATTGCAAAAGCTGCTTTTTCTCCACTCTAAATGTGAGCGACAAGAGGCCAGAGACACGTAGCTCCATGCTGCGCATCTTATCTGAGCTGTAGTCTCCGTAATGGGCTTAAATATTGGGGTTTGTGTGCTGTTGTTGGCTGCGCTATGTAGTCTGTATTGTATGCTCTGTCATTGGAAAGTGGGTGAGATGGCAGGAAGTGAAATATTTGGATGTATTTTCTTTCTTCATTGTTCCTCTGGGTTTACGCCTTCCCATGCCAGCTCTATCGTTAGCATTGCATTTTTCCAGCATTGGTGATGTGCCTGTTGCCTGAAGGATTAGTATATGGCATACACTGACTTCTCCTTGGCCCTCCCACATTATGCCACACCCTAATTTGTCCTCTCTGCTGGCAGAGTTATGCCAGCATCCAAGTTGTGGGCTGGGAGAAAGGTGGGGTATAAATTCTTTAAATAAATAGTTGTGTGCCAGCGTTGATGGCGCATCCACCGGCAAGTAGACTGCTGCACTGGCATTCGTGGACATAGGCCGTGGCGTACTCCACTCAAACGGGCATATCTTCGGGATAGGATTGGAACTGTAAAAATGTTGGTTGTTTTTTGGGTGGTTTTATGTAAAATGCTCTGATCTTGTGTCTGGGGAGCAACAAAATATATATAGCTTTTCAACAAAGTTCATAAAGTGCTTTACACAGCAAAATAAACGGTACACCCTGTCCTGCAAGGGTGCTCAGTCTAAAAAAGATGCAAAAGAAACACCAGCAAACAGCCAGTGAGAAAAATAGGGACAGTTGCTCTTTCCCTTCTAAGTATGAGGATCACCACTTGAGAAGACCTCTCTGCTCAGTTGGCAGAGGTTATATAGTTGTTATAGCAAACAGGCATAGAATTGTTCTGATAAAATATTCTAATGTTATGTAATGTAATGTATATGTAATGTAATGTACACCAGGATGGTGTAGTGGTTTGGGAGTCGGACTTAGACCTGGAAGATCCAGGTTCAAATCCCCGCTCAGCCACGAAGCTTCCTGGGTGATCTTGGGCCAGTCACTATCTCTCAGCCCCACCTACCTCGCGGGGTTGTTGTGAGGACAAAAGGGAAGGGAGGAAATATGTACACCACTCTGAGCTCCTTGGCGGAAGGGCGGCATAAAAATGTGAAAAATAAAAAAAAATAAAACGTATGTTTATTCAGAAGTAAGTTCCATTTTGTTCAGTGGGGCTTACTCCTGAGAAAGTGTATCTAGGATTGCAGCCCTAGTAGTGAAACCTAGAGAATAGACAAGGTTTTGTGCATTTAAAATTCAAATTGTTGACTGGTGTCAGTTTTATTAGCTCAATTAAATATCTTCACCACTTAGACTGCATTATTCTGGCTCCTTTTGTCCTCCGTGTTTGGACAGTGTGGCCTAGACAGATTTTCCAATTTATGCATACTCATGAAGATCACCAATAAAGACCAAAGGTCAGTGGTCGAGTGTCTTAGGTTCAATCCCTAATATCTCCATGTAGGGCTGGGAAAAATCCCAGCACTAGAAAGCTGCTGTCCTTCAGCGTGGACAGTACTAGGCTAGATGAGCCAGTGGTCTGACTCAATATAAACCACCTTCATATGTCATAGATATTATTCAGTTGAGTACAGTGAGGTACGTAAAATTATAGTTGAGAAATGATACTTCCATCGAGTGGTAGATGAACACCAGTCATCCTTTCTTTACAGAACTGATAACCAAAAGTGTAGTTAGTGGTATTGCATCCATGTTACCATGTTAGTGGTATTGCATAAGCATCCATATTATAAAGAGTGTCCCTGAACTTCACTTTAGCAAGCCAAAAGTCTTTAGCAGTCAATGGTTCAGATAAAGGTGTGTTGCAGCTTTTTACTTCTGCAGTACCTTGGATTTCTACATGCTAGAAAATAAGGTCCTACTTAAACTGAAATGAGTAATGCAAGTTATAATCAGGCATTTTAATGGTACTTCTTTGCTTTCAAGGTTATGGAAAATAACTAAAGCTCAAGTTGGTGTCGTGTGAAAAGACTTTAGTCTTTTGCAGTTTCATTCATTCTGTTTCTGGAACTTCAGTTTTTGGTTCTGTTTTCAGTGGATGTGGTCTTTGAATAAAATACTTTGGGATTTAATCTCCTTGGCAGAATGAAGTTAGCACAGAGAATGCTGTCAGCTCTGGAAACCTTGAAAAACAGGATTCTCCTCCACCAAAGCCACCTCGAACTCGCAGGTATTTCTTTGATTTGAATATGTCCGGTTGTAGCCTCTAGTTCTCAAACTTTGTTACTGTGACTCCCCCAATATATAAATTTATGCGACACCTCCTTTATTTACATCTATTGATTTAATTAGGATTAGATAGACTGGTTAGCAATAAATAAAGCTGAACTGAAGTTCCCAGTCTGTACGTGATAACAGCAGCAAGCAGGCTGAGCAAAGCCTCGCTTCTCTCTTCAGCCCCAAGGCTAGAAGGTAGCCCTCCTGCCCTCCTTCAAAGATACTGGAGCTGAGAGGGATACACGGAAATATTATGTGGATGCTAGAAGGGGGAAAGCCGATGGAGGGGAGGGGAAATGCATTACAAACGTAGGGTTGCCAGGTCCAGATGAAGAAATGGGCTTGTTCTTTTAAGTGCAAAAATGGAGAACTCTTAGCCGAGCCTTGTGCTGCAGTACAGCACAGCCTCACGAGACACACAGAGAGCCTGTTGCCACACCGGCAACTTGCTGTTGCTCCCCATGCCTCAACACAGATGCAAGGAGCATGATCTGGTTGGAAGTGCTTCGGCTTCTCCCAAGTTCTCCTCCATGTGCTGGCTGCAACACTTTGAGAACTCCTTCTCTAGTGGATGGTGTGATTGTGTGGTACTTGCACCCTGGAATCATTGCAGAACTTGATTAATATCCCCGCAACAAAGTCATGTAATGTTCTTGTGCATGTTTCTTGGCCTCTGCGTGTTTTGTTTTGTGTAGAGAGGACTGATATGGTACTTGTGGTAGTGTATTTTATTAGTGCTTTTCTGCCAATGAGCTTGAGGTACAGTAGTTTATTTAAAATAATGGCATCCAATCTAGATATGATACAAAAGGAAAAGGGTTAGAAGGGAACAGAGAATAGACCAATTCAGGTCCCAAGTTATTGCATAATGTTACATAGTGTATTGCTTTTCATATAATAGTTAATACTTTGTGGCAATTCTGTACTATGCTGCCTGGAACATAAATTATAGCTTAACATCTCATAATTACTGACAGTATAACTTTGAAAGTACAGGTTTTTTGTTCACTTCACACTTTTTTGAGGCAATGTCTTTTATAGGTTGTGATAGACTGTTTTGTTTCTAACGCTGCAGTCCTGGGAGTAGGTCTCATTGAACTCAAAGCCACTTACTTCTGAGTAGACATGCATCAGATTAGACTGTAAGCCTAGCTTGCGTAACTTCTGCTAAAGTTATTTTTCTAGTTGGCATTCTTGAACAGGACATGTTTGTCCATTATGACTCATTGAAAAATAGTATAGAAAGTAACACACTGAGAAGGTGCTGCAAGGCTGCTTCTCAAATCTGCTAATATTGTACTACACACTGGTGTAGTCTGCATTTTGGTTCTCTGAACTTGACACCACTGCCTATCTCACATATTCTTTCCAAATACTGCCACAAGAGGGCATAACTTTCCTTCTGACTGTTTGGAAGACAAACAAATTACCATAGATTTCATTGTAGAATATAAACTAGAAGTAATAGCGCACAGTGACTGCCCAGAGGTTAAACTAGCAATATAATGTCAGCATTTTTTTCATGTGTTAGACTTCCTTGTTCTTTACCATGTTTCTGATTGACCTCTTGTTCAAATATTTGCTGTAAAACCAAGAGTGTTGGGAGCAGTGTTCCCCGCAAAAAGCTGTGTGGCTCCACACATTCAGCAATGATGTCAAATCACTGACTTCCAGGTTGCCGAGCTTTGAGGAGCTCTGTTTTGAGCTTCACAGTCACGCAGCCTAGGGGAACCTCTGGTTAGGAGTTAGACGTTCCTGGGGTTACTTGCAAACTCATATTTATTCCATTATTGTGGATCTTGAAAATTTATTCCATTATTGTGGAATATTTCATATTGTGGATCTGGAAAATTATAACTCATATTTATTCCATTATTGTGGATCTGGAAAATTATAACTGTTAGAGGTAAAATACTCTTTTTAATCACTATTGTAATCTTTAGATGTTGTCACTTCCTGCTAATTCTGGCTAAGCAACTTCTATAATAAACATCTTTAAACTGTAATTATGAAGTATTTACACAATGATTCTTTTTAGCTGCCTTGTAGAAGGAGATGTTAAGGAAGAAATTCTGCAGCCTCCAGAGCCTCATCCAGTACCACCAATTTTAACACCATCGCCTCCTTCAGCCTATCCGACTGTCACAACTGTGTGGCAGGACAATGATAGATATCACCCGAAGCCTGTTTTGCACATGGTTTCTTCAGGACATCCAACAGACCTCAATGAAAACTACAATAAATCAACGGAACATGCAGGGAAGAATGAATTCGCTGAACATGCAGAGAAAAAGCTGGAGCGCAACTTGAGTTTTGAAATTAAAAAGGTACCTCTTCAGGAGGGACCAAGGAGCTTTGATGGGAACACTCTCTTGAATAGGGGACATGCAATTAAAATAAAAACTGGCTCATCTTGTGTAGTGGATAAGACATCTAAGCCACAGGAACAAGGCTCAGGAGATGCATCTATGGATGTCTTGCAAAACTCTTGTGTGGAATGCAATATGCAGGCACTTAATAGATCCACAACATCTTCACTGGAAGGACAGTGTCTGGTAGGCTCTGATGCTCTACAAAGACCAGACTGTTTGCCTCTCAAAGAGAAGGGACATGCCATGTGGTCATTACAAGGGGTTGAAAATACACAGCCCACATCAGCATCGATGCCAGAGGACACATCTTTAGCTGATTTAGATCATGGTATTAAAAATCTGTCTGTAGTACCACACTCGCCATCTCAGATGGATCACTCTTCCAATGAATCAACAGATCCTCATCACAGTGGCATGCTTTCACTTAGAGCGCCCCTTTGTTTTACAAATCCTCTGCATTCTGATGATTCTGATACAGATGAAAGGAACTCTGATGAATCCATAACTCAAATCCTCTCTAGTGTTTCAACTGCAAGTGCCACAGTTTCTGCAGCTGCTAGTACTGAAAATATTTCTGCTAGAAAAGTATTGCCAATGTCCATTGCAAGACATGATGCTCCAATCATAGTACATTCTAGAGCTGATAAAGGTAAGCTGTGCTAGATTTTTACTCATAGTGGTTTAGAAAAAACTAAAAGCATAAGATTAAGAGGCTGTGTATATTGTAAATAAGAGCCAGTGTAGCTAAGTGGATAAAATGAGATTGAATTTAATTTCAGATCCCAGTCATTCATGTTATTGGGTTGTATGCACCCAGTGCATACAATCTCTGGTGAGAAATTCCAGACAGGCTGAAGTCCCAAGTTTCTAGACCTCAAGCAGAAGGATTTTCCTCTTCTCTCCCCCCCCCCATTTCCTCTAATTAATCCATGTTAATCTAAGATTGGAGTTGTTTAATACCAGCATGGATTGGAGGTATTGCCAATTACACTGCATGCAAATGCAATCAATTCAAATAAGACTAGGGAGTCTTCCTTGCCTTTTTGGGTTACTTCCCTGGGAAAACGTCCCTACTTACTATACACAAATGTTTCAATGCTTGGAGTGTGCTAGGCCAAAGTACTTAGCACAGAAGGGTGTTTTGTCTGTCCTTACTGTATAGGTGTGTTTTATTTTAACAGAGACCAGAAAATTATGCAAGCAGAGCTTTTTTAATGCAAGATTCCGAAGTATATGTTTATAATTTTGTTTTATACTATATTTCACAACTCATGAGTCAAAGATGAAAATTAAAGATTAGCTGTACTATCCCATCTTCCTTACTTCCTAGTTATTTCATGAAGCAGATTCCTTTTTTCTTAGTTTCACAAAGTTTTTTCCCTAAATCATATCTAGGATATCTCTTCCAGGCTTCCTTGTTCCAAGCCTGCTTTGCTGCTCTATTTAAAAACGTACAGTGGAAGGTAAGACAAGCAAATTACAGAAGGAAATTGCTAAAAGTCTAAAACAGGGTGGTCCAACTTCTCGTACCTAGAGGACCACATGCTGACTTTGACACGAAACCCGGGGGTCGCACAATTAAAATAAAATTAATTAATTAATTAATTAATTAATATTATTATTATTAATAATATAATTATAAATAATTCTCTTCAAAGCAGAAGTGCAAGATGTTGCCCCTGCCATTTTCCCTTTGACACCCCCAAAGGGTCTGTTCTTTTAAAAAAAGGATAACCCCCCAATGCAACACCCCCTTACTTTCACATGATCCATCTCATCTACCCTCCCCCCAATATAAATAGGAGTGACAGTGATTCACTGACACCCAGACTCCTTTCCCTCCCCTCCCCCCAAACTAACAGAATAAGACAGAATATTCCTTCTCATCCACACCATAGAGGAGTTCTGGGAGAAGTGAAGAAAGAAATAAGAACAGCTGGGTACTTGGGGGGTAGGGGCAAGGGAGGGGCAATAAGAGAGGTCATGATCTTGCAGGACACACTGCCCTCTTTGCTTATGGCGAGTGCTGCACAGAAGGCGTGGAAAAACAATGGAAGCTGTCTCCCAGTACATTTACCTGTTGGCAAGGAAGTAAGTGTGTGTGTGTGTGTGTGTGTGTGTGTGTGTGTGTGTGAGAGAGAAAAAAAAGGCAAACCGTGCCCAGGTACATCAGGTGTGTGTTTTCAATTGGTCCAGACATGGCTTAAAACTCAAGCCAGAAATCGTGGGGGTGAGAGGCTGTAAAGGAAAAGGGAGATGGGTAGGAAAAAACAACCATAGAAAGAGGACTAGATTACCTCTCTCCCCCGCCCCAGAAAGGCCCATTACCTAATGAAGCTCTAGGGATCGTGGGAAGTCAGATGCTATCCCGGAACTTAAGCTGACCTCAGCTGGTAACGTGATGGCAACGTTCCTTTCCTTTCTGTATTTCTGAGTTCTCTTTTAAACAGGGACTGCTAAATTGTTCATGGTTCTCCCTTCTCTGGGCAATTTGTTCTCTTAATTGCTCCTGTTTGTGAGTTTTCTGTTTTGCTACCTTTTGCTGTGTGCTTCAGAGGGAACCACGCTGAGCTGATCCTCCTTCCACCTTACTTTGCTCTCTCTGCCGCTCGGAGCCCTCCCCCCAGCAAAGGCACTCAGCGCCGACCCATTCGGAAAGGCTCAGTCCTTGGAGTCCCTTGGCTCAGTTTTTGATGGAGGAGGGTGCAAGGCAGGCTGGGAGAACCGACTGTAATACTAAAGAAATTTAGCTGTCGTCTTCTTCCATATGTGATATATCTGAAATTTATTTTACTTTTATTTATTTAAAAAATTATATCCCGCCCTATCCTATGCCAAAGGCAAATGCCCAAGGTGGCTTACAACAAAAATTAAAATACATAGTTTAAAATAATACAGAAAATAAGTTTAAACAATACATAACTACATTTAAAAACTATAAAATCCACTGGGGGGGCAACAGTATGGAGCACAAAAGCAGCATGGCAGAGCATCTTGAGACACAGAAGGCAGACTACAACCCATCATCCAAACGCTAGACGAAACAAACGTTTTGAGCCCTCGCCGAAAAGTCATGAGGGAGGGGGTGGTTCTCAGATCCCCTGGCAGGGAGTTCCACAGTTGTGGCGCCACGGCAGAGAAGGCTCGCCCACGTGTTGCCACTCCCCTAACGTGCGATAGAGGTGGTACCTGCAGGAGAGCCCCCTCAGATGACATAAGAGAGCGGGCCGGAATGTATGGGAGAAGGCAGTCCCTCAGAGATCCTGGACCCAAACCGTGAAGGGCTTTAAAGATCATTACCAGCACCTTGAATTGGGCTCGGAAACGAATGGGCAGCCAGTGCAGCCGCTGAAGCAGCGGCTCAACAGAGTCAAACTGCCTAGCTCCAGCGACCACCCGGGCCGCTGCATTCTGCACTAATTGCAGCTTCCGAACCGTCTTCAAGGGCAGCCCCACGTAGAGCGCGTTACAGTAATCCAGTCTTGAAGTCACTAAGGCGTGGACCACCGTGGTCAGGTCCAATCGACTCAAGTACGGCCGAAGCTGGGCAAACGCACCCCTGGCCACAGCCGCCACCTGGCTTTCCAGGGAGAGCTGTGAATCCAGAAGTACTCCCAAGCTGCGCACCCGTTCCTGCAGGGGGAGTGCAACCCCATTCAGAACAGGCCGGTGACTCAGTACCTGCATCAAAGCTTTCCTGACCAGTACCTCTGTCTTTTCTGGATTCAATCTCAACCTATTAGCCCTCATCCAGATCCCAACCGCCTCCAGGCAGCGCTCCAGGACTTCCACAGCCTCCCTGGAGCGAGATGGCAAGGAGAGGTAGAGCTAGGTAGGAATGAGAAGTGCAAGAGAGAGGGTTACTTGGCTGCCACTCCAGAGTGCCAAACCTGGGCACCCATCTCTAGTTCCTGTTCAGGAGCAGAGGGTGGGGGGAGGGAATTGTGTGACCACTGCTCAGTTGTAATGCTCTGCGTAGAATGTCGTCATGACCAGGCAGTTCTTCTTCCTCTTGGCACAGGGCTTGCTTTCCTGGTCCTTTGTGACCAAGGTACTTGTGATGCCTTGCTAATGGAGCAGCCAATAACTCCAGCCTTTTTCCCATCGGGGAAGAGATGAGGTGTCACTGTGGAACAATTCCTGTCCAAAAAAATGATCGTAGACTGTTATAACCAGCTATAATGTAGATTGACTGAGGCATCATTGGGATTCAGGTTATAAAATCTCTGTCCACTTTTGCAATTCCAAGGCGAGTAGGAAAACTAGGGCTTATTGATTTCCCTCTCCATGGGCAAATGCCACTCATGGGGGAGAGAAGTGAAAATAAGAAACGCTTGTTTATTTTTACCTTTTATATCCCTAGCTATTAGTCCAAATATACAGGTATATGTAGTAACACATGAAGATGAGAAACATCTTACTAAGTTTAACACAAAAGAACTGGTTGCTTTAGAAGAAAAATATGAGAACTGCCAGCCATCCTCAGATATGGAGAATAGTTCTTGGACTTTATGGGTCAGCTCACAGTAAGATAGTTACCTGCAGGTGGTATCAAGCCCCACAGTTTTTATCTGCATGCTTTTACTATGTCAAACTTGTTCATAGTTGTCTAAAACCTTGAATTTGGATAAATTGACAGCAAGAAAACATGACTGAAAGAACAATCTCTCGCATTCATCCCAGATCTTTGACAATAAAGGCTAAGAGGCTGTGCCACATTTAGGGGATATGCAGTGACTGCATCGCCAGTGCAATGGTGATGGCTCTGACTAACCTTTGTAGCAATAATTCTTTAGAAAGATATGTTTGAACATAGTAAGTTTGATGGGTTTTGGACCAGGAAGATAGAACTCTGCAAAGTTGCTGTTCAGCAGTCCCAGTGACTTCAGTGGGTCTTCTCATTCTGGGTTCTGAGGTGAGGGTATCTTCAAGGTGATTTGCATACTTCTGTGTACATATGACTTTCACTGGCAATGCGCAGCTGGAAGCCAGAAGTGAAATAATTTTTCTCTACTTTGGTACTAAGCCCCTGCTGGTATTATCAGGAAAGCCCTGAAAGCTGCTTGTTTTTGATACTGTGAGCATTTTAGCTGCTATTACGATAGTGTGCTTTCCTAGAAAAGCACTCTTGCCTAAAACTGCCAGATCTATAACGTCTGATAGTGAGCTTGGTTAATGGTCAGCACCTGGTCTTCCTTAAAGTAGTAGTCTGTTGCTTTAGTTCCACAAACTGCTTCCTACTGTTTTAAGCTGGCATCTTGCCAGGTCAACTAATAGCATCAGACAAGGAAGCTAAATTGTGGACAGCCAGCCATTTTGTGGTTATTGTGCAAAATACTCTTGTTGCAAGCCAATATGTTTGTGCTCCACTACGAGGTAAGCATTTATTACAAATGCTTATATTTTGGTCTGTGGACCTTACAGAATTCCGTACCATTCAGCTACTGTATTCTGAAAGGTTTTTATTGTGATTCAATATTGATGATTTTGTGTGACTTTAGATGCTGTTGCTCGTGAAGACTCTTCTCCTCCTCTACCTGAAAGAACTCCAGAATCTCTTGTGCTTGCAAGTGAGCAAAGTGAGTTTCATCTTACTGGTTTTACAAGAATTATGAATCTTCTGTATTAAACGACTATTTTAGCTAAATAGTGGTAGATAGTGAAGCAACTGGAAGCTAGATGCATGCGACACGACCTGTTTAAATATTTTTAGACTAAAACCATAATGCAATAGCCCAGTGGTTCTTGAACTGGGGAGGCGCGACGCCCCAGCTGGGAACAAAGGGTTGCTACACCCTTAAGGGGCGTGGCAACCCGCGGTGACGACGGCGTGCCTGGGATTGCGCCACCGCCGCGGCCACAAATGTCCGTTTTACCTGCATTGGTGGGCAGTGGAGGTCCGGCGGGGTGTGTGGGGAGCCTGGGGACCCCTCCGCAGGCCTCCCCAAGTGTCGGAGCAGTGCTCTGACACGATCGCAACCCACTTCCGGTTTCGCTGCAAAACCGGAAGTGGGTTACGATTGCGTCGGAGCGCTGCTCTGACGCTTGGGGATGCCTGAGGAGGGGTCCCCAGGCTCCCCACACACCCCGCCGGACATCCACTGCTCACCAATGCAGGTAAAACGGACGTTTGCGGCCGCAGCAGTGGCGGCGCGATCTTGGGCGCGTCTTCGTGACCCCTGGGAAGGCCCCGCTGCCACTTAGAGCAGCGAAGGGCCTTCCCAGGAGTTAGAGAACCACTGCAATAGCCTGTATATCAGGCTTGTTGCTCTAGTTGCTTGTGGCAATCCCACAGGGGTGTGTATGAGAGAGTGTGTGTGAGAGTGTGAGAGAGAACACACCATGCTTGTAGCCACCATAGCACTGCCCTACATTTTGCAGAACTATGGTCTGAATGCATACACAGCTGTTTTGTATTCCCTTCTAGTCCTAGAAATGAACATACGAAGCTGCCTTTATAGAGTCAAACTATTAGTCCATCCAAGTTGGTATTGCCTACCCTACACTGACTGGCACTGCCAGTTTGGCAGCAGCTCTCTAGGGTTTCAAGTGGGGTGTTTTCCCAGCCTTCCCTGGAGATAACAGGTACTGAACCTGAGACTTCAGCACATGGTTTTCCACTACGTTATCGTCCCTTCCCAGAATTCCATCCAGATACAAGACTGCCTTGCTACCACTGAGCTGTGGTCCCTCCATAAGAGATACTGTATTTTGAAAAGATTATACTGTAGAACCCCTGTATCTGCAGATCCCATATCCGTGGATTCACTTACCCGCAGTTGAAAAAATGCCCATATAGCGCAAACGACTTACCTGCTTGTGATTGCAGCCGTCCTGGGTCTCGGGAGCTCGTTGCTGATTACAAAAAGCACTCGCAGGAAGCAAGGCAGAGGGCTGAAGAGTTCATTTGAGTGCTTCCTGCAGCAGCCAAATGGCTGACCAGCGCTGGGGCTTTAAAAAAAGATCCATAGCACTAGATTAAGGCTTTGATGTTTAGTGCTGTGTCTCTTTTAAAGCCCCAGTGCCGATCAGCTGTTTGGCTGCTACAGGAAGCGAGGCAGAGGGCTGAAAAGAGTTCTTTTTGGCCCTCTGCCTTGCTTCTTGTGGGTGCTTCCTGCCTCCATTTTGTAATTGGCAACAAGCCACTGGAAACCAGGAAGGCTGCAATCGCAAGCTGGTAAGTCATTTGTGTGATGGGGGCGTGCGATGGGTGGTTTTTTTTTTGCTTTTATCCGCGGTTTCCAGTATCTGCAGGGACCCCCTGGACACAGGGGTTCTAGTGTACTGGTATATAGTCCCCACATGCAGCTTCTGTTGTGATCTTGTGTATTTAAGTGTTGCAGTTTTCCTCTAAATGTAACATTGAAAGACTGTTTCACGCTTATATTGTGTTGTACAACAGCATGTCTGCTGTAGATCTTATTTTTAAAATGGTTTTTCATAGCCACAACTTTGCCCAGAGCTGTTCTCCTTCCACGATCTGCTGAATGGAGTTTGTCGCAAGATCAGAAAACGTCAGAACAAACAAAATGTCCAGTAAGTATGGAGGAGTTCAGAGGTGTGAAAGCAACGTTCACAACATATTCACTTCAATGTCCTTTGGGAATACGGCTTATGGATATTGTTTCCACACATGCTCAAAGTATGCATGCATACGATTGTGCATATGCACTCCAACCCACATTCAACTTTGGGTCTTTGGGGTGATAACAAATAGCTAGAGGTGTTTAGAAATGGTTGGGGTTTTTTTGGGTGGATTTTGTGATTTGAAAATGGCAGAAAGCAGTGTTATGTGTTTTTATTCTGTTCTCATTTTTATTTATTTTATTTGCTTTAAAACTGTACTAGGTGAGATAGGTGATATAGTGTCATTCGTACCAAATGAGCCAGATTCTGGGATGATACAACACTGTTGAAGATGCATTCTGTTGGGATTTGTGGCTCTGATGTCCACTTTTGGCAGCATGGATGAATCGGGGATTTTTGTGGTGAAGAACCCAATTAGCCTGTGGCTGTCCTTCCATCTGTTCCACTGTGGGAATAGTAACACTGGCCTATCTTTACACGGCTGTTGTAATTGAGTTAATGTATTTGAAAATGGACTGCAGCTCACCTTCGGATTCAACAACAGTGTGAATGCTGGAATGCTGAGTTGTATGGCAGCTTCTTATCCCCAGTCCCTCATCAGGTTTGGCTCCGTTCCCTAGTCCTTCTCCCCATTCGCCTCTGCCACCCCTCGCCCAGGTCCCCACACCACATGAGTCGTGGTCAGCTGGCTTCCCCGCTTATTGGCAGAGTGAAGTGAGCTCTGCTGTGGCTCGCCTGTCCGCTGCTGAGGCTGGTGGAAGCCATCACAGCGGGCCACAACTTCGGTAATCGGAGAAGCTCTCCCCAGAGGGCTTTGTGTCTCCCAAGCTGGCATTTGGCCTCACTCATACCGGTAGTATCCATGCTGCAGCTTGGCTGGAGCAGCCAATCTGGCCCCCAGGAATGAGACAGGAGCGGGACAGTGGCAACGGGGAGCGGCCCAAGAATCACAATGATTACGTAGAATTACCTGGAAAAGGTAAAATTGTTTCACAGTATTATGGAATATTGCTTTTTGTAGTTTGAGATAAAACACATCTCAAAGTGCGTTATTTTGCACTTACCATTTTCAAACACTTCTACCGATAGCAAACCCAGTGGGTATTGGTGTTTTACAAAGGACCAGAGATGCAGACAATTTTTTATTGGAGGGGTAAATGTACAATAATAGGGAGGGGAAGAAGAAAAATTAACTTTCAATGCTGTAAAGTTAGCAATGCAATGTTAGTTTCAATGTTGAAAGTAATAGTCTAAGACAAGTGATCAGATTACTAGCACTGTGGAGAAGATTGTGTTTTGTGGAAGGGAAAATGGAGGAGACAGAAGAATCGGTGTGTGTGTGTGTGTGTGTGTGTGTGCGCATGCGTGCAGGAGAGATGTTGGCATAAAATGGTTGTCTTCTCAAAGTGTCCAAATAGCTGGAAAAGAGGGGGAGAGGAAAATCCTGTACATCGGTGGGAAAGCATGCAGACCTGGCTGGCGTGCACGTGAGCAAGAGAATATAGACAGGAAAGACACACTAATGGCCGAATCCTAACCCCCCCCCCCGGCCAATTAATACAGCCACACTGTTGGAACATGCGCTGCATCCTGTGTGTGTGTGTGTGTGTGTGTGTAGTCCCATTTGTTCCCTTATTCCGGGGGTAAGCCTTCAAGGCCCAAACAGGTCTACTTGGACTTGTGCCAGTAAAATTGCTGGCACAAGTCCGCATTGAGCCAGGTAGGGGGATCAGGTCTGGGAATGGGGTTTGGATTTATCGGATGCCAATGTTGCCAAACCAGCCACCTTTCTGGACCTGATCTGCCATCCTTGCTTCCCCTTCTCTCCTCCACTGGCCTATCTGGGTTGGCAGGCCTTCCCTGATCTGCCACCGCGTGCAGGGCCACCCTGGTCTCTCGACCAGTGTTCCTGCAGTGCACGGCTTTGTTGCTGGACAGGTTTCCACAAGTGCCATAAGGCAGTAGCTGCTAGCGGAACACTAGTTCCACGATCAGATTAGCCCAATAGGATTGAGCTGTAAGTATACTGTCAATTTGGCTGCAGGGAAAATAATTGGAGCCAAAGGTCAAGATTACCGATCCATATCTGCTGAGGTAGCCTGCGGTCAAGGTATAGGTGTTATGGCCACGAGGGTAGGGTGCCCAGGAAGCTTATGGAGGCAAACATGGGAAAACAAAGCAAGGGTATGAATGGAACCATGTGGTGGTGGGGATCCTAGTGGGTGCAGGTTTGTCTGTGGTTTTTGTGCAGGAGATGGAGAGGAGTGGTGGTGAAGCATGGAAAAGAGAGCTCCTGATGGCACAAAGAATATTGGTGGCAAAGATGGATGGGAAGTGCATGATGTAGCACTGTGGGTAGAATTTGAACTCTCACAGATTGTAGATTCAGAATTTTATTTATTTATTTTTTCACATTTTTATACCACCCTTCCTCCAAGGAGCTCAGAGTGGTATACATATTTCCTCCCCTCCTTTTTGTCCTCACAACAACCCTGTGAGGTAGGTGGGTCTGAGAGATAGTGACTGGCCCAAGGTCACCCAGGAAGCTTCGTGGCTGAGCGGGGATTTGAACCTGGATGGTCTAAGTCCGACTCCCAAACCACTACACCATCCTGGCAATTTGGAGTCTGTGACCACAGACGTTATAGGATTTTTGGTCAGACTAACATTGATCCTTTTGTGGGAAGAGCCTGTTATTTCTAAATGGCCCTTGATCCCCTTGGGAAATGAGCAGTCTTTTGTAGAGATACTTAACCTTTTGATTGCCATACAACCAGAAACTCGGTGAATATAGGGGTCTGTTTGGGTTGGCAGTGGGAATGGTGAGGAAGAGCCAGAGGATGAAGGCACTGGCTTGTGGCCTTAAATGGCTGTGTTTGTCTCAATGGTAGAGATGATTGTGCCATTGGCTTGCAAGCTGAAACAGGATGGCAAGATAAGGTGTGGCTGCTATAGAACCTTCCTGTAGTGAAAGAGAACTGGGGTGGGGGTGTTGTATCAAATTAAGGGAAAAGCTTGCTTTTTACAACAGGTTTCTGGACCTGATGGTCTCTTAGGCTACAATCCTATAACACTTTCCTGGGAGTAGGCCCCATTGAACACAATGGAACTTACTTCTGAGTAGACATGCATATGACTACGCTGTTAGCAACCCAATATATCCATAGGTTCCCAAACTTCTGGGAAGAGTCTTCGCTGCCGAGTGGCAGCAGGGCCTTCCCAGGAGTAGTGACGCCGTGTCTAGGATCACGCTGCCGTTGAGGGCGAAAAGTGCCCGTCTTACCTTCATTGGTGGCTGTGGAGGTCCTGCGGGGGGTGTAGGGAACCTGCAGGCCACTCTGCAGGCCTCCCCAAGCGTCGGAGTGGCCCTCCAAACGACCCACTTCTGGTTTTATGGCCTTCTGTACTAAATGAATTGCTTCTCTCCATAATGGGCCCAGCTGTCCCAGCACATCAGTTGTAGAGGGTACCACCCTTGCTGAGGTACTCATGTGGGAGGTTAAAGAGAATGGGGCAGGGGGGTGGTAAGAGTATGGGCAGAGTGGGATGGTTTCTGTTTTCCCTATATTGGAAACTCACCTAACTATGCAGATTGAAAACAGTAGTCTAATTTAGGAGAGCACTTGCATCTCTTTGACATAAACTTTAGCAGATTGTTGCTCTTTTTCAGGTATATCTGAAATTGTTCTGTTGTGTATTGTTGTATGTCCATGGAGTTTATGGTGTATATTGAAATGTAAATTCAAATGCCTTGAGCATCTTGAATTGCAATTAAAAAAGGTTGCTGCCTTTTTTCTTTTTTGCTTTGACTTAAGCAAATTTTAAGTCTTGACAAAATCGTGAATATGGTATGGATATGTTAAATACAACCAGACCTTTTTATCTGCTGGGGTTCTGTTCCTGGAACCACAGTGGATAAGAAAATCAGTGTTATATGAAATCTGGGGGGGGGGGGGTCGGGAGCAGTGCCACATTGCCACAGAAGAGTCTGGCTCAGTTGGGAGAGCTACTGCATTCAAAGCCCGAAGACCAGTGAACTTGATAGCCGGCGCAAAACTGTGAAAGCCTCCAGGAGGAGAGATAAGAGCTTCCAGCTGTGTCGGTTGAGTATGGGAGGCGCCAGCCAGCAGAATTGTCAGACTGTAAAAAGGATACCATCTGGAAAGTAGCCGTTCATGAAAGATTGGACATTTATATATATATTGTAACCCCCCCCAAGGGGGGGTTAAGACAGCCTGCCCATGTACACCGCCTTGGATTAAAGTCGGAGGAGAAATCCAATGACCAAGAAAGGCGGTATATAAATATTGTATATTATTATATTATATTACTTTCCCCAGAATCTTTGCTGCTTCCCTCCTCCTGAGTTTGTTTAAACTGACTGAAAAAACAAAAGTCACCTATAAATAGCGCCAGAGACTCCTGGTTGCATTTTTCAGCAGTTTGGACACGCATAGGAAGCTGGAAGTGGCTGGAAGAGGGCTCCCTCTTCCACAGTTTTGCCATCCGTGTTGAGTCAAATCCATTGATAAAAAAAGTGGATAGAAAGGTACCCCTAGGGGTCCACGTATGCACCACAGGTTGGGAACGCCTGTTCTTAGACTGTCATTGGCAGGAAATCAGCAAGAAAAATGTAATACTCTTTATTTTAATATGTATGCAACTATTCTAGGTCAGGTGACAATTCTTAGCTCAAACATTCTCTGAAATGTTACTTTAAATCACCTTCTTAAAACATTTTATGTCAACAGGGATTGAAAATGGCTGAGCCTGCACAGCTTGGTAAGCAGTTCATTTTCTAACTGAGTCTTAAGTACTGGTTACTAGTCAGATAAGAGGTCAGGAGTCTAAAGTATGCTGGACATTTAATTGGCTTTAACCCCTGTCACTGGTTAAGTCCCCAGCCTCATTCTCAGCAAGTGGAAAGTGGGACAACATTATGTTCTGATGCTTCCTCATACCTCATGTGTTGCTTACTTTGGGGGAGCTTACTAACTGTGGTGGGTAAAGTTAATGCTGTTAGGGACTGCTGTTGAAAGGGAGGAGATTAAAAGCCCTGTGCCCAAGCAGAGCTAGATAGACTTCAGGCAATATGTTTGCTGTTAGTTTTATCATGTCAGGTCTCTGTGTTGTACTTTTCCTGGAGTTCAAGCAATTAAGGAAATCCTCTAAACCAAATTGTACAAAATATATTTGGGTATTTAACATACTTTGTTTTGACAATTGGAGGCTTAGAATTGCAGAACTACTTGATTTCTACATCAGTGATTCCCCTTTTCAGATTATCATGCAATGGGAGACAAATCGCAGACTGATACAATACTTCAGCTTCCTCTTTCCAGTCCCACTGCTAAAAGAAGTTTAGAGCCAGAAATTCCAGTTGAGACTACAGCTATTGGTAAACTGTTATTACTTTATCTGTATTCTAATGTTTTATAAACTTACAGCGCAATCTGTGCATGTTTACTCAGAAGTAAGTCCCACAGTATTCAATGAGGTTTACTCCCAGGTAAGTGTATATAGGATTGCAACTTTTGTTCAGAGTATCTTGTATATTGCACAGTTATTAATATATTGATAGTTATTTTATCCCTTGGTTAAATATACAAAGAGGACACTACATATTTATTTCTAAATAGCATAAAGAAGTTAGTTTACTGTAGATAGGTAAGAATACATTGTGGGAAACTACTTGAATGTGGTGTTACTACTTTGAGGTAAGTGCTACAAAAATGTTGCACACGCATTAAGATGCATAATCATAGTTTAGCAATGTTCCAGCCCTCCCCCTAAACCAGTGCTTCTCAATTTTTTTCTCTCATGCCCCCCCTATGAAGAAGAAAAAATTTCGCGCCCCCATAATATAACTAATGCAATGTAACTAATGTAAAGGGGGGCTCGTTGCAATAGTTAGTGTGTATGCTTTGCGCCACTTATCTTGATTGTAGGAGCCTCCAGCGACGATCTAGTTCACCGACGATCTCTTCCGGGGAGCAGATCGTTCCTCTGCTCCCCGGCGCGAACTCTGTAACGCGCCTAGGAGCGCTCTGCAGAGTTCACGCTGTGAATCACGCATGCGCAAGACGACAATGTTGCCAATCGTCGTCTTGCGCATGCATGATTCACAGCGTGAACTCTGCAGAGCGCTCCTAGGCGCGTTACAGAGTTCGCGCCGGGGAGCAGAGGAACGATCTGCTCCCCGGAAGAGATCGTCGGTGAACTAGATCGTCGCTGGAGGCTCCTACAATCAAGATAAGTGGCGCAAAGCATACACACTAACTATTGCAATGAGCCCCCCTTTACGGAGCCTCGCGCCCCCCCTGGGGGGCGCGCCCCACTATTTGAGAACCGCTGCCCTAAACAGAGGCAGGAGGGCCTTCTCTTTGGTGGCACTGCAATTATGGAATTCCCTCCCTTTTTGATTTGAGAACAGTGCCCTCCTTAGCAGCTTTCTGGCAGGGTTGAAACCATTTGTTTTTGGGGTGGCCTTCTGATGGTTTAATGTCCCTTTTGTGGCTGGTTTCAATTGAGGTACTGTATTTCTTCAATTCTAAGACGCATGTTTTTTCCCAATTAAGCATTTCAAAAAATGGGGTGCGTCTTAGAATCGAAGGTCTCCAAAAAGCACCCCAAAATGCTATCTTCTTACTTACTGAGGCTTGGGGGAGCCTCTGCAAGCCTCCCTGATCTTTCGCGAAAACCAGAAATGGCCAAAAATCGCTGTTTTTCACCGAACTGAAGATCAGGGAGGCCTGTAGAGGGTTGCGCAGGCATCCCTGAAGCTCCCCCAAGCCCAGGTAACGAAGGAAATGGCACTTTCGGACGGGGCCAGAAATGCTATGCAAAGGTAGTGCACTCAGTCATCCTCAGCTGCAGGAGACATGCTGGGGAGAGTTGGTGCTGAGCGGATAGATTCAATGAAGGGAGGTGAAATGCTTTGAAATGCGTGCTATTAGAGAATTAAATAATAATAAAGATATTATAATTTTACCAGCGGATAAAGGAAATTCTACAGTGTTGTTGAATATGGTGGATTATAATAGGAAATTAGAAGATATTTTGGATCCAAAGGTTTATAAGATTTTAGATAATGATCCTACAAATAAGGTTTTGAAGGAAACGAATGTATTAATTAAAAACTCCAGATTGGACCATGGGATACAACAAAAATTAACTAAATTGGAGGCAGTCCCTCCAAGATTGTATGGACTTCCTAAGGTCCATAAGAAGGATACACCTTTGAGACCTATTGTGAGTACGATTGGGTCTCCCACGTATGAGTTGTCTAAATACTTAGCAGGATTATTACAGTCCTATGTGGGAAATACCAGGGATGTATCTAAGTAACTAGGTCACGAGTGCGAGTACGAGTCATTTTTGCAAGAGTGCAAGTCCGAGTGCGAGTCAGTGTCAATTTTTTGGGCAAGTATGAGTCAAATGCGAGTCATTTTTGCATGAGTGCGAGTCGAGTACGAGTAAGGCCAGAAACCACGAGTCGAGTCACTTTGGGGAAAATGGCTTTTCCCCTTGAAAATGGTGTGTGTGTGTGTGTGTGTGTGTGTGTGTGTCTGTGTGGGGTGTGTGTGGGGACCTCTGAGACTTTTAAAGCACCCACTTGGCTCCCCCTATGCCCTTTCCCTCACCTCTCAGTCTTGTCACCACCCATCTGGTTTGGGAAAAACAAGCGTGTCTACATTCAAACCATTTATTATTCCCTCCCTGCACCTTCCCCTTGCTGAGCCGAGCATCCCTTGGGCTCGGAGTTTTGGTCAATGAGGAGTAACTGCTGCGGCAGGCTTGCTTTCCCACCCCCTTGAAAACCCTTCCTCCCTGCTGCCCTCCTCCTCCATCTCCACTGCGCCTGCCTGCCTGCCTGTGTTGATGCTGGCCATTAAAGGAAAATGACTTGGAAATGGCAAGTTGTTACCCCCATGAGTGCAAGTCAAGTACGAGTCCCTTGGGTCACGAGTGCGAGTCAATGGGTCACGAGTACAAGTACGAGTACGAGTCAGGGAAAAAGTGGCCAAGTCACACTTGCGAGTCGAGTCATTTGACTCGAGTCCCCATCACTGGGAAATACCAATAGCTATGTGAGAAACTCATATGATTTGGTTGACAAGTTAAAATATGTATTTTTAACCACACAGTCAAAATTGATTAGTTTTGATGTGGTGTCTCTTTTCACAAAGGTACCATTAGTAGAGACATTGGAAATAATTAATGATTTAATGCCTGAGGATCTTGCAAAGATGTATAAGCACTGTTTAACTTCTACCTATTTCTTATGGAATGGGACCTTTCGGGAGCAACGGGATGGGGTAGCGATGGGAAGACCTTTGAGTCCGGTAGCTGCTAACCTTTTTATGGAGAAATTTGAACAGGAGGCACTGAGGACAGCTAGATTAAAACCAGAACTGTGGCTCAGATACGTTGATGATGTTTTTTGTATATGGGAGCATGGGGATAGAGAGTTGGAGGAGTTTTTAGCACATTTAAATAATCAATGCCCCTCCATTCAGTTTACCATGGAGTTAGAGGTGGAGGGGGCTTTGCCATTTTTGGATGTTTTGATCACCAGGGGTGAGAATTTAAAATGTTCCTGTACAGTTTATCGTAAATCAATGGATTTTTCCCCCCCTGCTGGTGGTACTGAAAGTAAAGGTGCGCCTTAGAATCGATGGCGCCTTGGACTCGAAGAAATACGGTATATTTTAGTGATTGCTGATGTTGATTTATTGTATTTTTATGACTGTCTTATGTACTGATATATTAGATTGCTTTTTAAAAATCTCTTAAATTGGGTTGTGTGGCATTGCTGATTTTGTGTCATATAGTGGTTTTATGGTTTTAATTTGTATTTGTAAGCTGCCTTGAATGCCCCTTATTTGGTGAAAAAGGCAGGGTATAAACTGGCTAAAAATGTTCTGGAAGAACCAGAAAATATTTGGCAAAACATAATTGGCTTACAGCAGCTCTGAACTTAGTGCATCTGTTGATTTTTTTAACATTGTAAAATAATTCGTAAAAATAACTGTTCTAGAGTAGGAAATATTCTTAAATACATTTAAAACAGTTTACTATTCCCATGGCTAGAGATGTTTTTTTTGTGACCAACACAGTGCGCGACATAACGCTAATGTTGACTCAAAACGTGATATAAAACTATTTTTAGCTCTAAACATGAAATAATGTGAAACTCTTCATTCCATGAAATATCGCCGCTTTTTCTTATTTCCTGTTTCTTTTACAGCACAGTATTTTTATTTTATTGCTGTATTTGAGCAAGCTGCTGCTCATATTTGTAAAGATTCAATCTGTAGAGCAGGGGCGGTGAACCTTTTCCCTGCTGAGAGCCATTTTAAATATTATAAATTTGGTTGCGGGCCGGCCGCAAGGCCGGCCACCATTTATTTATTTATTTAACCCTTTTGGACACACCCCCCATGCAAAATTTGTGTATTTTCTTCCTTTTAGACACCCCCCCCCCTGCAAAAACAAATGTTGAATGCACTTCGTGGCTCCGCGCTCACTCTCCCGGAACCCGGGAGATTGAGCGCGGCGCCTACGGAGACCGGGGAGGTTATTGGCCAGGCGCGGGGGCGAATATTAGGCACTTACCTTGTATCGATGTGCAGCAGCCATGAGAGTGATCATCGACGATCAGGAAGAGGAAAGCGCCTCTCTAGGAATCTCCTCCCTACTCGCTGGTGAGTCACCAATGAGATTAGTCGATTCCTAGAGGGGTGCGCCGCTTCCTCTTACTGATTGCCCTCATGGTTGCGCGCCGATACAAGGTAAGTGCCCGAGCTCATTCCGTCCAGCCTGACGAGGTCCACTGAGAGGACAACATTAATTTAATTTTGGTTTTCCTCTCGGTGGGGTGGGCCTCGGCGGGAAGGACGGAATGAGCTTGGGGGTGGGCCTCGACGGGCCAGACCGGATGGCCTCGGGGGCCGGATCCGGCCCAGGGGCCGGAGGTTCCCCACCCATGCTGTAGAGATTCAAATCAATAGGCATGAATGGGGGGGGGGGAGATGAAACATAACTGTCCAGGAGAAAGATAGGCCGAAAAACAGAGAGACTGAAAACTGAGGATGCCAAAAATATGCATGATATTCTTCTGATGTAAAGCCTATAATGTACACAGTATATCTGCTCTTTTGGAGAAGCTTCGACAGCAGGAAGTGGATCTGTGAATACTACTGTTTGAAAAAACAAACAGTGGCTTAATTGCTGCATTTGCTGACACTATTACCTCTATCTAGTGCACGTATACAGGTAGTCTATCTACACTTTAAAAGTAAATACATTAAAATTAATAAAAGTGAAAAATTGGAATAAAAACACAACACCACCACTATTTGCATTTTTAATCAAGAAAATTTTAAAAAATAGCACCAACCCCCCCCCCCCCACCCATGGCTGTATGAGAAGCTTCCCAAACTAAGCAAATCAGTTGCTTAGGTGGATATGTGTGCTGCTGTATAGTCTTTTATTCCAGTTCTTCGGCTTTTCTGGGTCAGGTAAAGTAGCTACAGCCTCTAGACCAGGGGTGTTAAACATAAGGCCCATGGGCTGTATTCAGCCCCGGAAGCTACTCATCCAGCTTGCAGAAGCTCTTCACGTAGCTGTGGAGATCTGCATGGCCAAAGTCTGGAGGCCTCCAATATTGTTCCAAGGTCGCATAAGACTTTGGAACCCAAGATCTTGAGGAATCATGCATATGTTTTTTTTTTTAAGAATAGAAAGACATGCAAGATATATCGGAAGCACATATTATGTTGTACATATTTCCCTAACCATACTGGAAGTTGTTGCATCATACATCAAAGTAGCATTTGTCTTCTTTCTGTGATTACTTTAACTGATCAAGATTTGCCTATTTTCTCCACTGTTATTTGCAGCTAATGAGTTCCTAGGTGAGAGCAAAATGCATATTTCAGGTAACTTCCTGCTTAATTATGTTACTTCTGGCCCTTAGCAGGTGCTGTGAATGCTATTTGGCCCACTGTATGAAATGAGCTTGACACCCCTGCTCTAGACTGTAACTAGTTTATAAGTGGTATTCCTTAAGTCAGTGCTACCCGAACTGGGGCGTCGCGTGGCAACCCGCAGTGACAACGGTGTCGCATCCGAGATCGCGCCGCCGCCACGGACGACAAGGACCGTTTTACCTGCATTGGTGGGCAGTGGATGTCCGACAGGGTGTGTGGGGAGCCTGCGGACCCCTCCGCAGGCCTCCCCGAGTGTTGGAGCAGTGCTCCGACGCGTTCGCAACCCACTTCCGGTTTCGTGTAAAACCAGAAGTGGGTTGCGATCGCATCTGAGCACTGCTCCAATGCTTGGGGAGGCCTGCGGAGGGGTCCGCAGGCTCCCCACACACCCCGTCGGACATCCACTGCCCACCAATGCAGGTAAAACGGTCCTTGTCGTCCGCGGCGGTGGCGCGATCTCAGACGCGTCATCGCGATCCCTGGGAAGGCCCCGCTGCCACTTAGAGCAGTGACGGGCCTTCCCAGGAGTTAGAGAACCACTGCCTTAAGCTAAATGTTTAATCAGTTTGCCAGAGCAGCTCTAACATTTCTGAATAGTTTTCTATTTTTTCTGATATACCATGCACTTATATGATCTTTTTACCTTTTTTAGGTTTTGGTAACCGTTGTGGAAAACCAAGAGGACCAAGAGAACCTCCTTCAGAATGGACATGATGCAAGAACAGATGGACACTTATTAAATTATATTGGAATGTTCAAGTGCCACTGAAAGAGATCAGTAATATTCCACTCTTATTTTGGGGAACTAACAGAGTGTAGATATGACTACACAATGGTACACTCTGTACATCCACAAAAACCTTAAACATTCACAACAGTGGACTCTAGTATTGCAATCTAACTTTTTGCTGGGGCCATCAATCTGCCTTATTACATGTAGGAGAAAGTATTACATATGGTTTATTTTGTTACTTCAAGTATTATTGCCTTAATGTCTTAACCCTGTTACACACTGTTTATAGACATGTTAATATGCTGAAACTTTTGACAAATTGAGTTTATGGACAACTTTTTTGCTAACATTTGATTATCATGTACATTTTATTTTGTATATGTACAGGGCAAGCAGGTATATAATTTGATAAAGCTGCAATCATAAAGTATTAACAGAAGGTGTAAGAAATCTCTGCATGGCCTAAATTTTGTGTATCTTATTTGTAAATTATTTGCCCTAATGTTTTAGTAAATAGTTTTTTTTAAACAAAGTTGGGTGCACATCCAGAATTACAGGATAGCAGAGATGAAGATTGTAATACATTTTGTAAATTGTAAGCAAAAGGTTATTTTTATATTACATACTGTTTAACTGTCAGTCCTAATTTGTCCTGTTTTTCATCATCATTTTGAAGAGTACATAAGTGCCTTGAAATATCAGATTTTTAGTCTGAATATGTTCACTGAATAAGATTAGCATAGCATCAAATATTTGAACTGCCAGTAAAAAACAACACTTTAATTCACTCTTCAGTTATCCTTCATAGTATTTTTCCATTACAATCTGTAGAATAAATTTCTAGAAGAAACCATTTCTAAATGACATCAGGTTTAGTGTTACGGTATGCTAATGGTGTGTATTTGTGAAAGCCTTTTGAGTCGCACTGGTAAAAGGACCATTGAGACAACTTCCGTTATGCAAGTGATTTGTTTTCTTCTCATTCAAGAGGTATATATGTAAAACTCTGAAGGTTCTCAAGGCCCTCGCAGCAACACTGTATCTTGGCAACGTACAATGTCAAGGTTAATTCTCATAAGAATTCACTACATATATGCTTTTGTTTATGTAATGGAGAATCTTTAAATTAAAGAGAGAACTCTATTTCTTTAGTGGTGTTTCATATGTATCGCATAGAAAGTAGAATAGCTGAGGTGGGACTTAATGAAGATGCTCTTGTATTGTTGGCCTTATGCATGAAGTATGAAAATAGAGTATACTGCAGAGGTTCTCTAAGTGTGAGGCACGACTCCCAAGTGCGTCATCGAAAGCACACACATTCTTGCTTGCAGGAGAGAGAGCAAAAACAAACACCCGGGGGAAAAGCTGCCTCTTCACATCGGGTCACTCAAAGTTCATTTCAAAACACTTCAGGTTTGTAGGCAGTTTCCACGTCTTGTTTTAACCACAGCATGAGGGAAGCCCTTGCTTATCTTATGTTAAGGAACAATTGACAAGCCGCTAAGTACTCAAGCTGAGCTCCTGGAGACAGCAAGCTCCTGGAGACAAGACAGCATCCTGTTTCTCTCATTGCAGGTTTGCAGATAAGGTATTTTCATTCAGGTTTCATTCAGACATTGCAGGTTTGCAAATAAAGTATTTTCTTTCTGTTGAATGTTTTTAATAAAGCAAACACAAAACAAATGCAAGAACTGCAATTGAAAATGGTGCAGATCAGGTTCTGCTTTACATACAGTCTTTCATTTCTATGTTTAGTTTGGTTGATTAATTATTAGGATTTCTCTCCTTCCTTTCTGACCCACCTCTAAGTTAGTTCCCCAGTCTATTTGCTGGGATAACCCCCCCCCCCCGGAAACTGCCAGGCAGTATAAGAATCTGTTTTTCATCTTGCAAAGATGCTACCAAAAGGAGCTAGCGCTCTCTCTCTCTCTCTCTCTCTCGTGCAACTGGGGTGGGGCATGACCAATGCTTCCCTCCCATGCTTTGATGTTTCTCTTGCCATGAATAGGACTAACAGACAACATCAGTGCCCTCTACCCAGGCCTGCTAATGGAGGGCAGCATCCCCACCCCACCCTGCGCACTCCTGGCTTAGCTGCTGCTCAGCATAAGCATGGAAAATCCACTTTAGGGCTCGTTTTGGGAATATACACATACATATATGAAAGGGTGCCTCTGAGCATGTAAGGAGTGCCTATTTCTTCCATGCACTGTAATGGGGAGTCACAGCTAACGGCGAAGGAGGTCAAGGGAGCCACGAGTCAAAAAAGTTTGGGAACCACTGGTATACTGTATAAGTTGTGTTTACAAATACTGCCCAACTATAACACACAATGTATAAAGGAGGGATTTCCCACTGTACTTCGGTACCCAATGAGAACTGATTCAGTTTTCAAGAAGTGTTGACCTATTTCGTTAGCTTTTGAGCTGCCAACACAGACTACTGAGGCAGCACAATATGATTATTTTTAACTTCATTCTACTATTCCTGATCAGACCTGTGGTAGGCTAAATGTGTTCCTTTCCCTTGACAAGCCTCTCTTTCTTGTAAACTTGAAACTGTGGAAGAAAGGGTAGAAGATTGGACCTTTCAGTTGTGCTTCAGAGGTGCTACCCTTGCCACCGCTATCTGCTGTACGCTATGGCAGCAGAGAACAGGGGGCTAATGTCCATAGCAGTGTATCTCCCCCCCACTTGGTGCTTAATGTGTCATGGAGGGAGGATACTACAGACCCTGAAAGCAGAGGCTTCCACCCTGCAGAGTCTTATATAGGACTGCAGAGTTCTATAAGTCAGATGAAGTACAAAACTAGTGTGGAAAGAAGGGATCCCTATCTGCTAACAGGTAACACATCAAAGTGTTTATTGAACTGTATCTGTGATAGAGCAGCACGTGAAAGGGAAATATGGGGGTATCATATCTCCCATCTCCTCTCAGCTAGAGTATGGTGGCACTGCAAATTATCCAACAGACAGTCAAATAACAGGTGCCAGTGAAGTCTGCCTGCACTAATTGGTTCACTTTCCTGCCATGGAGTTTGCAAAGTTACAGGGGTCCGACTGGAAGGAGTAGGTCAGAAACCTCACCAAGCTGCAGCCAGACTTGCATTAGTCAGTCCTGGCAGGCAGGCTTGGGTCTGGCATGATGTCCTCACCTGTGGAACAGCTGCCTGTTGGGGAGCAAAGAAACACATGGAATAACAAGGACTTGATAGCAGCCTCAGTCACACCTGTTCTCTAGCTTGAGATGCATGCTCTGTGGTTATAAAGGAGAGTGATGCCCTGTTTGGAGTGAGAATATTGTTGCTTGGAACATATCCTTTTCCTCCTGGGGAGACTGCAGTGGAACTCTGAAGAGGACACTGTTCCACCCCTTGTGGTGGTGATGCAGTCTTGAAAAACAAAAGGGATTCAGATGTGTTTAGCCAGCAGCAACAATGGGAGTCTGCGGCCATTCACTGAGACCAGACACTCCTTGCTCTTAGTTGTTGCAAAAAAAGTTAGGCCACCCTAGCTAAGACACATTTGATAATCCTGAAAGATCAGAAGGTGGGGATAGAGATATGACAGGTGTGGCATCGATGCATGGTGTCATGGGATTCCCTCTCCCTTTGCTTGCCTGCATGGGGTGCCCTGTTATTGCTTCCCCTGTTGGGGTGGTGAGGTAGAGATTCCTGTTGGGCGTTTGTACATCGAGTCCACCTGGGGCAGAATAACTGCATGAAGTATTCAGAGAAAAGTGATTTGTAGAGAATTAGGAATCACAGGTATAAAAGCCATGTAAAAAAACTTTATAATCCAACTGAGTAAAATAACAATCAATCAATCCTGTAAGCAGTCTCCGGATTTCTCCAGCAATGCAGACAGGCAAAAAAATCGCTAAGATCCACAGCTAAAACAAAGTAAAACCTGACGTTTCGTTTCTTACATCTAGAAACATTCTCAAAGGCAGTCAAAAGACTGATAGATGGTGTATGGAGCCTTTGAGAATGTTTCTAGATGTAAGAAATGAAACGTCAGGTTTTACTTTGTTTTAAGCTGTGGATCTTAGTGATTTTTTGCCTGTCTGCATTGCTGGAGAAATCCGGAGACTGCTTACAGGATTGATTGATTGTTATTTTACTCAGTTGGATTATAAAGTTTTTTTACATGGCTTTTATACCTGTGATTCCTAATTCTCTACAAATCGTTGCTGGCCATGAAAGCTTTTGTTCAAGAATCAGAGAAAAGTGTTAACAAAATACCTTGTCATAACATGCTGTGTGGAACATGAAGTTGTTTGTGCAATGTGCTCCCTTTGTGTGCCATATACCCTTTCACTGTAGGTCCCATCACCAAAATTCCCCTTTGAGAGGCCAGAGAAATATAGCCCTATAGTTAGGCTTACCAGATCGTCTCCCCCCGCGCTCCACCCCCTTAAGGGGAGATCGCTCCGTCCCGGTCGACGATCTGGTAAGCCTACCTATACTGCACCTTATCTGAGCCACCAGCTCCCTGACAGGGACTTATATACTGGCGTTGGTGTGTTGTGATTGGTTGTGCCATGTAGTCTATATCCTATGATGCTGCAGAAAACTGGGCAGGGTGGGGGTGACAAGAGGTGTGCTTTGTAGCATTTTTCCCTTCCCATTATTAACTATGGTTTTGCTTCTACCTATGCCAGCTGTCTCCCTTCCCCCAACATCAGGGGTATGTCTATCATCTGGAGGGGGTTAGGATAGGGCAGGGGTTCTCAACCTTTGGAGGTCCGGGTACCCCCCATCACGGTCCAATTTTCTGAAGTAGCCCCTGCTAATTAACTGTTGATTAATCAATTAGGTAATTAATTAAATAAAATACTAACAATTTTAAATGTGAAAAAATGCCTTATTTAACTCTGAGTGTGAGAAGGATCTCTTTTTCTCCAAGTCACACTTCCCAAAATCAGTTCCTTCCTCCCCACCCCACCAAAGTACATTTTCCAAAGTACAAAAATAAGCCCAAAACCAAAATCAGAGAGACGGAAGGGATCCGAAAAGAATTACAATTTAAAATCCATGTTAACACTTAATTAGCTGCTGATGGGGCAGAGAAGGGGCAGGGCTTGGCGTACCCTCAGTAAGAGGTCCGCGTACCCCTAGGGGTACCCGTACCACAGGTTGAGAACCTCTGGGATAGGGCATACATGCACTCCTTTTCATTCCACCCATGTCCTTCCAATCTCCATGTTTTGATCTCTCCACCAGCATAGTTATGCTAGTGTAGCAGTCAGACCGGCATAGTGTTTTTGCAGTGTTGCAGTAGCATCCACGGTGTGTCTGTTGGCAGGCAGACTTCTGGATCAGTGGGGCTGTTGTCATACCAACGTACATGGAGATATGCTGGTGCATCATGACTATAGAACCAAGCTGTTAGTAATGGTATTTCACATGCTCAAGTTATACCTTAACAATGGCCTTTAGATTGTATTTTCAAGATTTTTTTGCCTTCAAACTGTTAAACTAAGCTTGCTACAGTAGGGGAAAAATTGTGAGGAAGAAAAAATGGCAGTGCAAAAATTAGTTCTAATTTTGTAAAGATGTGGCCTCTTAAGACTGCAACTGAAAGTTCCTCAAATTCAATGTTCAGAGATTCTTAACAAGGTAATACTATCTACTTGCTTAAGTATTTGATTTGATTAATTTTTAAGGGGGATACAAACAAAATTAAAAGTTCTGGGGGAAGATTAGCTTTTGCCACCCAACTGTACTTGAATGTTGCATCCTTATTTTTCTGGACAGCATCTACCGGTAATAAGTTGGTTCAGTGTCTGGAGGTGCACTTTTGAACTAATTCCATCAAAAGCATACTTGATGCATTTTGATGCAGTATAAACAAATATTTCAGGATAGTGCCAAAACAAAGTGATTGCTATGGTTTTGTAACTTGCAGGTCTCTCCTTTCATTCTTTCCCTCTCCCCATTTCACTGAGGACTGAACCAAACTCTAGAAACAAACTCGTTGGAAACTGAGCTTTGAGTACACTTCAGTCTCAGGAAATGTGTGACAAAAGAAACAAGGCTGCAAGACACCCTTTGCTGTTACTAGGTAACAGTTTCAAAATGGTTCAGTCAACCACTTATCCAGTAACAGCAAAACATTGTTACCACAGAGTTCAATGGACAGGGTTTCATCTCTGAAGGATTGGCTCAGTGCTCCTTCAGACATGCGAAGTGGGGGAAGAAAAGCTGCGATCTGCAACTTAGGTCTCTTTCATCCCCTAATAAAGGCACCATGTTAGTACAATAGTAAAACTATGGCAGCTGATCTTGCATACAAGTCAATAATTGCTAACCTGTCTCTGAAATTAAATGGAATAAATTGGCAAGAGTATCAAAATGGAATAATGTATAGTCAAATGTATCCCTATTAGAAACAGTTAGTTATTTATACTTTTTTATATATATATATATATATATATATATATATATATATATATATATATATATATATATATATATATATATATATATATATATATAAAAAAATATACAGTAGTTCAGAAGTTAATGCACAATGCTAGCGTGTTAGCCTAGCCTCTCTCTCTAATGTTCTAGGTCCAGTGCATTCTGGGGTGATCTTGGAAGGGGGGGGGGGAAATGGAATAACCAGGAAGTGATTGAAAGCAGTGTGATTTCCATAGCTAAAAACAGAGCTATTTTAAAGGTGAAACAGTCTAATTAGTCTTAGTATCAGATCACTAACAGTGTAAGCTAGTCAGTCACAGTCCTGAAAATGGAGTGTTTGGCAGCCAAAAGGTTAGAGAAACCTCTGTCTGTCTGTCTGTCTGTGTGTCTGTGTGTGTGGGGGGGGAAGGCGAGAAGCTGGCAGGGCTCCTTGGTAACACATAAGTAAACCTAATCAAGTAGTCCTGACTTACATTGTATTTAGTTAATTAACTTAATTGATGCTAATTTGGTGCAGGGGTACTTTAAAAAAATTTACCATGCCATGGGGGTACACCTGGTGACAAAGGTTGGGAACCCCTGTTCTAGGATTCTGGGTGCAAGATGGCTTTAAAAAAGTTGAGCCTTCAACTGCAATCTTTCAACTGCTGTCTGTCATGTTAGTGTAAAAAAGTGTACCACACGCTGTTTCACCAACTCTGATCTACACTGAGTGTCTACCTTACAGTTCTGTAAGGTAGATTATTCTGTCATGCAATAAACTATTCTGTCTTCATGTAAGAAGTACTAACGTATTGTAAACAAAGGCCATCTAATGGCCTATAACAAAGATTTTATGACAAATTTGGAGTTAGCGCTTGGTCCTATCTCAGTACTAACTACAAACCTGCTTCTAATAGAGTCTGGATATGAAAAAGGAACTGGAGAGGTACCTAAGTTGTAGTAATTTCAAGAAATAGCCAGGTGTGAAATTTAGAACATATTGTCAGGTATCATAATTCTATTGCCTGTGTGTTCCTTTGGTGTCTAGTTTTTCTAATATTAACTGCACTACAGAGATGCATTACTACTGAAAAGAATTTAGTTTCACTAAAGTCCTTCTCAGCCAAGTTCATAGTTAGTGCTAAAAAAACAGGAAAAAAAAACACTGGCACAAGTTAGAAAATGCCAGTTTTCCAAATCATGTCTGGAACTATCTGCATGATCTCCTTTATTCAGAAAGTCCCCCCAAAAGTAATACATAGGTAATGTACAAACTCCTTAGGACTACAGCTACCTGTGTACTTCATCTGTTCTGATTTTTCTTAAAACTTCTGCTTCAGGACCCAATCCAGTTCTAAGATGCTAAGGCTCTTAGATAATATATACATATGTAAATGATTTACAATTGTAAGTCATATGTACAATTGTGTTACAGGTCCCATTAAACAATGGGATTTCCTTCTGAGTAAACATGCGATTGTGCTGCTTAGGGCTGAAAAAAGGAGCAAATGATAAGAGTTCAGGTTGTGGAGGAAGAGGAAAATGATCATTCAAGCAGATGTAGTACATACCCTAGAACAGTGGCTCCCAACCTTTAGCACTGGGACCCCCTTTTGTAGAATGACAATTTGGCAGGACCCCCCAAGACCTAGGGCCAGAAGTGATGTCAGTAAGCAGGAATAAATTATATTTTAAAGTTGTACTCATAAGCAGCCCCATTTGGAGGAGGGGGCAGAAGGAGTGAAATAACAGAGATCCTAAAAGGCAAGCAAGGTGAGCAAACAAGCTCGAAGAGAATATCTTGACTCTTCTTTCTCTGCAGTGAGGGTCATCCAGCTGACATCCTACAAGCTCCCCTGAAAGGGGGGGTCATGAGCCCCAGGTTGGGAACTACTGCCCTAGAATGTGCAGAATAGCATCTGTGGACATAGTTTGGTTCTGTTGAATGGGGGAATTATGAATGTTGAAAAGCAGTATATAAATAAGTTCAAAGTGGATTACAGACAAAATCAAACAATTAAATAGCTTGCAAACAGCCACTAGAAAATACACTGTGCTGGGGTGTGCTGCTAAATGTAAGAGGAGCACCAGTTGAAAAAGTGCCTCTTTGCCCAGTTAGAAGGGAAACCTGCTAATGTAGCTGGAACATGAAATTTACATAGTGGAACTACAACTTGTTTTAAAAGTCTCCTTGAAATTATACTAAGTACCTTTAGTGGCATAACACAAACTATCCATAAAAACCAGTTTAAAACAAGAACTTTCAATAAAACCTAGCCTGAAAGAGGCACTCTACTGACAGTAAAATTTTTACAACATTCCCTACTGTCTCAGTCAATCCGTTAGTTAGGACAATTTTACAACATCTGAGCGACCTGAGTATTTCACAAGTATGGGGTCCAGGTATTCGGAATGAGAGTATACATGAAATTTGCAATAAAATATATGGAAAATAGTCTCCACAGCCCCAGAACTACAGGGGCAATGATGTTCAGAAAGTGGAATGTTGGAAAATCTGCCTGACAGGACTTGAGATGGAACAACATTAAATCTAGCACATTTAATTTAATGCTTGACTGTCCTGCGGGGGTATTTGAAAAGATAAGATATGGAGATAATCGACCCAGGGAGAAAGGAATATTAAAGAAAACAGGAGAACAAGTTGTATGAGCAGAGGAATGAAGTGTCTAAAATTTCAATATCCAAAAGATGTTGGTTCAGTTTCCCAAACACTTCTTCCTCTGAAAGCAAAGTATTCTACTGAGAGGCCCATGGTTCTCACCTTCTGCCATACCAGTTCCAGCCATCTAGGGGTCAATGTGTCTGAGAGAAAGTGAAAAATGTAACTATCTGCACAGGCACAAAATAAGATGCATAACCAATATTTACCGTATTGACCTGAGTATAAGATTCACTTTTGTCCCCTAAGGCAAGTCTTTAAAGTAGGGGTGCAGCCTATAATCAAAGTCTAGCTTTTCTGCCTAGAGTTTTCTGCAAAGCGTCCTGTTTTCAAGCCTCTCCAAGTCTCTTTCAAAGGTAAAATGCTTTTTCTTTTTAAACTGCAAAGCTGTGTTTTCAGCTCTTAATCACTTGCTTAAATGGTCAGATCTCTCCAGCAGGCTCTAGCCTCAGGATGGAAGCATCTGAAAAAATTAACCCTTAAGTTCCAGCCCCAAGACTCTGTGGAAACTAAGATATTTATTGATCCTGCAGTTTGAAAGTTGAGAGCAAGAGCTCCTGCAAGGCTTACCATATCCAAAGGGGGACAGAGTGCCTACTTTTAGGCTGCAATCCTATGCACACTTTCCTGGGAGTAAGCCTCACTGAATGCAATGGGACTTGCTTTGAGTAGACATGCATAGGATTGTGCTGTTAACCACTGAAATTTGGGCAGGTGCAGCTCATCATCATGGAAGGGTGCAACAAGCTGCACCTGCCCGAATTCCAAAGGTTAAAAGGTAGGCACTTGGATAAAGGACAGGGTACCTATGCCTTTAACTGTACTAAAGCTGTATTGTTTTACTAATGTGTATATTTTCTTTAAGTTAAAGTTAAATGTATTTTTAAAAATAGCACCAAACTTTAAGGGTGCGGCTTATAATCAGGAGCGTCCTATACTTGGGGCAATATGGTAAATTGTCATCCCTAGTGGAAATTAAAGATTGTCCAATTCAAGAAAAATTGCAGAATTAGGAACACATCTGGGGAGACACAGAAGCTTTCTATAAAATCCTATCTGCAAGGAATCTAGGGCTGGCTTGGCAAGTTCAGACAAGATGGAAGCACCATAGAGAAGGTGGGAAATCACTTTAGCATTAAATACTTTAAGGGCCGCCAGGATGAATCTATTACCTTGAAATGTTCAATATGAAAATCTGTGTACACACACAGCAATGCAAAACTTATGTTTATCAAAGGGAAAGCATTCACTCCCGGACAGGTGTATAGTGCAATTCAGCTGACATGGCTTAACACCCTCATGTCACACCTACAAAAATGCCACCTCAAGCTCATTCACCTGTAGCACCACCTAGCTATTCTGTAAGCTTGCATCAGAGCTTTACACTGCAAGGCAACTGATATTTTACAGGAAACACGTGTAATAAATGAAGGCTCAACATGGCATAAGTTCAAAAATAGAGGAAAAGAAATTAGATGAAATTACAGGAAATGCTCAAAACATTTCCATCTCTACCTATTGTATACTTTCTCCTATAATGTTCTCGGAAAACCTGATCAACAAGTTCATGTGTTACATGATACATCTCTATTCCAGTCTCACCTCAAGTTCAATATGCTTTACCGATCATGTTTTTCCTCCTTTTGTCTTTATCAGTGCATTTTCCCTTAGGCCTTAGTTTATTTGCTTGTAATTCTACTTTAAACCAGTATTAGGAAAAAGATTTTACTTGAATCCTTTGATGCCAAAAAAGACTTACTTGACTCCTCTCATTAAACAGCATTACAAAAGAAATCTTTTTGAGGACCTGAAATATAGACAGATAAACATAATGTGAAGACAAAGAAGATGCTTGCATGTCTGGAAAGTGGAAAAATTGGCAATACAGAAAGAATGGTGGATTGGTTAAAAAGGGTTATTCTAAGCGAGTTCAGCTTCCTTGACAACAGACTAGAACTTTTTTTCACCTTCTAGTGAGAATTGGGAACCACTGGCAGCAACCTAGTCTATCAGTAACAGCTGGCTGCCAGTTGTACTTAATATATGCTCTCAACAAATGAAACCCATGTCTAACAACAGTAATACTACTTGATACCTTCTCTCCCACCCCCACCCCCTACTTTAAAACTAGTTGACACTATTGCTTTAAGATGAACTGTCAACATAGGCTGCAAAAAGGTGGCTCAGCTTCAACACATTCCCTTGGAAGAAGCCTGTGAAAGAATGGACAAAAATACAGGAGTTCCATTATCGGCTCTGTGGTCAGATAGCCCGAAAAATTTAATCATCTCCCTTTATTTTTGTGCTGTCAGAAGCATTCAACAGTTTCACCGCTACCACTGCCTCCTGCTTCTCTCTCTTTCTCCTCTACCCAACACCACCATTTTATTGATACAGGCATAATGTTTAACACTTTAATTATATTGTATAAGGTGATACGCATCTGGATTTTTGCTATAAGGGTTGTTTTCAGGAACGAATTAGGTACAGATAACAAGAGCATATAGAATTTGTATTTATATCCCATGCTTCACCATATGGTCTCAGTGACATTGATGATTTGTACACTTACTCAGTGGTAATATTTCAGAGCTTAATAAGATCTACTCCAAGTGTACACAGCCTTAATTTCAACTGCAGTTACCAGTTTTTGAACAGTAAAGATTAAGTTCTGAAAAGAGGCTGAGAAACATGTGTCCTTAACTAAATTTCTATATTAATTGGCATGTCAACCTGTTTCCAAGTTTTTATAAATGGGGATCTCTACTAAAAACGCAGCTTTAACTTCTCCTGTACAATCCAGGAAAGATGGTGGAAAGCCTCATCAAGGATAAAATCGGAAAGCATATAGAAGAACAAGCTTTGCTGAGGGAGAGTCAGCATGGCTTCTGCAAGGGGAAGTCTTGCCTCACAAACCTTTTAGAATTCTTTGAAAAAGTCAACAGGCATGTGGATGCGGGAGAACCTGTGGATATTATATACCTGGATTTTCAGAAGGCGTTTGACACGGTCCCTCATCAAAGGCTCCTGAAAAAACTCCATAGTCAGAGAATAAGGGGGCAGGTCCTCCTATGGATTAGGAACTGGCTGAAGACTAGGAAACAGAAAGTGGGTGTCAATGGGCAATTTTCACAATGACGAGAGGTGAAAAGCGGTGTGCCCCAAGGATCGGTCTTGGGACCGGTGCTTTTCAAGTTGTTCATAAATGACCTGGAGTTGGGGATAAGCAGCGAGGTGGCCAAGTTTGCAGATGACACTAAATTTTTCTGGGTGGTGAAGACCAGCAGGGATTGTGAAGAGCTCCAGAAGGATCTCTCCAAACTGGGAGAATGGGCAGCAAAATGGCAGATGTGCTTCAATGTAAGTGATGCATATTGGGGCAAGAAATCAAAACTTCACATACACGCTCATGGGTTCTGAGCTGTCTGTGACGGATCAGGAGAGAGATCTTGGGGTACTGGTGGACAGGTCGATGAAAGTGTCGACCCAGTGTGCGACAGCTGTGAAGGAGGCCAATTCCATGCTTGGGATCATTAAAAAAGGGATAGAGAATAAAACGGCCAATATTATTATGCCGTTATACAAATCGATGGTAAGGCCACATCTGGAGTATTGTGTCCAGTTCTGGTCGCCACATCTCCAAAAGGATATAGTGGAAGTGGAAAAGGTGCAGAAGAAAGCGACCAAAATGATTAGTGGGCTGGGGCATCTCCCTTATGGGGAAAGGGTACAGTGTTTGGGGCTCTTCAGTCTAGAAAAAAGGCAGTTGAGGGGGAACATGATTGAGATGTATAAAATTATGCATGGGATGGAGAGAGTGGCTAGAGAGAAGTTCTTCTTCCTCTCACACAACACTATAACTAGGGGACATCCACTCAAATTGAGTGGAGGGAGGATTAAAACAGACAAAAGAAAATATTTCTTTACCCAGCGTGTAACTGGTTTGTGGAACTCCTTGCCACAGGAGGTGGTGATGGCACCTGGCCTGGATGCCTTTAAAAGGGGTTTGGACAGATTTATGGAGGAAAAGTCCATCACAGCTTACAAGCCATGATGGGGATAAGCAACCTCTTGGTTGTAGGAATAGGTTCTCTTTGTGCCAGGTGCAAGGGAGTGGCGACAGGATACAAGTATCTTGTTGTCTTGTGCTCCCTGAGGCATCTGGTGGGGGCACTGTGTGATACAGGAAGCTGGACTAGATGGGCTCTTGTTATGTTCTTACAATTCATTACTTCTTACATCCACCGGAAGGATCCGGCCAGCGGCCCAGGGCTGCTCGCTGAATCCTGTGCACTGGTGGCCATTCTGCTGCCAGGCCGGAGGTCTCCTTGGGGAAGGGGACGGTCATCCCCTTCCCCGAGTGTAAACTAGGGCAGGCCCTATTGGCCTCATTGGATTTCCATCAGCTAAATAGCTGGAGGAAGTCGGAGGAGGCTGTGTAATGGCTTAGCCGCCCGGCGGAGGCTGGGATATGGCAGAGGCCATCCCTGCCCCCTCCCGGCTAGGCCAATGGCCCTCTTCCCTCGAACTGCCCCCGCCGGATCCCTGTTTACTTGGTCCGGCGGCCGCAGGGGCGATTTAGTAGAGGCCTCTGTGCTGGCCTTCCCTGCTCTCGCGTTGTCGCGAATGTGCTTTTCCCTCTCCCAGTGACGGAACGCTTGTTCCATTGCCAGCATTTCTGTCAGGATTCCACAGTAAGCCCCTTAAGAAGTCACCTACTGATACTGATTTCTCTAATGTTGGCACATAGACACAAAGCCTACTGGATCTGGTTCTACCAATAAAAAAGTAATGGCTGTCTGTCAAGTGAGAACAAGTACTCAAGTTCACAGCCAAATTATGTTTAGCTGCTTTTTCTCTTGTCACTTTTACTGTAAATCTTCCAACATAAAAGAAAACACAATGTTTGGGAAAAACAAATTTCTTAGTTCTTCCAGTGTTAAATATCTAATTGTTTACTTTTCAGTTGTTTCAGTTGTTGTATAAATCTGTTAATGCTGCTAAACCATTCAGTTATATGTGCAAGTTTAATAGCAGATTACATAAAAACTATTGGCAAATCAAAATACATTTCAGCCTAATAGGCATCGTGAGGCATTAATGTGCCTCCTGTGAATGATTTAACCTTTAATCTACCCTTATATTTGAAAATCAAGTTTCCACCATCTCTAGAACAGCCCAATGTTCAGAGTTAAACAGTCTTTCATTTCTGATGCTTTACAGAGTGACAGTGCAATTTTATACATGTCTATCCAGAAATTACTTCCATGGAGCTTAACAGGACTTACTCTCAGGTAGGTGTGTATAGGATTTCAGCCCAAGGGACATACTTAGCCAGTGCCATCTTTCAGGAAAGACCTGGAGCTATTTGCAGAGAGCGAACCCTTTTGGAAATACAGTTGAACCATCACCTTTAAAGGTGATACACCCCAGTTTACTTGTAGACCCTTGCCTTGGTTACACATGCAGTAAAGTGCAACAGCACCAACCTGCTTATATATAAGAGGAGCTTTTGAGGTGAATTATGCAAATCTTTTCTTTTTTATATCGTGTATATCCAAAGCATATGCTTCTAATGTGTTAGTTCTACTGTGGCTGAACTAAATGTTCCCCTCCCCTCTGCTTTAACAGTAGCAAACTTAGCAATATTTGCAGTTGTGATAACGTTCTGCCAAAACTGTTAATCCCAAAATTCAAATGCAAAATTTAGTGGTTTTTCCACTTACTACAATATACAATGGCAACTCCACACACTTCTCCTACTTTTTTTGTTCATCTTACCAGAGCACTACAGCAAGTCATATCATGTTGGGATTCCCACACACCCACGGATAGTTCTATGTATAGGTAGTGTTACAGTAATTGAGCTAATACAAGAAAATCCGTGGTAGTTCAGGGGAGGGATCAGAGTTATACTGCCTTGTCAATAGTCCAAAATAATTATAGCCTCTAGGTTGCGCACTCATTGTGATTAGCAAGAATTAAAATTCTTCCTTGAAGGTAAGAAAGTGTTAAGGGAAGGGAAGAAACTTTCCTCCATTATTCAATCACTCTTACTGCAAGCACATGTTCTCCAGTATGTGACCATGGCTTGAACTAGTTTGTGTCATCTAAGTCAGGAAATCTTATAACACAATCCTATAGCACAGTGGTTCTCAATTACCTGCCCCATCATGACCCACCTTCAACGCGGAGCTCAGCAATCCAGAAGTAATGGCGGTGACATGATGTCATGACACCGCCATTACTTCCAGGTTGCCGGGCGTTTGCCTTTTTCTGTGAAAGCCTGGCCATCAGAGCCTCTGTGTGGTGGTCTCTGGCCCATTCCAGGCCTAGTTGCGTCATTTTTGTCAGCGATAACACGATGCAATGCGGCCTCGAATGGGCTGAAGACTGCCATGCATGTAAAAATTCGGCACCCCTGAAGCATGGGCAAGGCAGTGGGCAGTGTTTGACCCACAGTTTGAGAAACATTGCTACAGCACATTGCTCAGCGGTACTGAAGATACAGCCAATTACAATTGTATGTATCAATTGATTAAAACTGCATACAAATATAAACAATAGTTCTGACAATACAAGCACACTTCTATCTTCAGATAATACAAGTATGTGTCACAATAGGCACCATTTTAGAAGAGGCATTCCCTCGTGGTTCAGAGAAGGGGGAATACCTCTTAAGATGGCTGCTGTGCCAACCACTGTTTGAGGATTCTCATATTAAAATACATTTAATTTAATAGGTCTAGTGCCATACTAATCGGGGAACATATTAATGTGAACTCAGCTTTTTTTTAAAATCGATTTATCTAACCAGTTAAAATGCTGCCAGCCTCGGTTTTTGGACATTTCCTCACTGTTGCAAGGTTAGGTACTTAGGGAAGAACCACACTCTGCAGTTCAGGACTGCTCCAGGATGATCTCAACTACCCAACACGTAGCCTCTGAACGACCCCGAATCAACTTAATTAATCACCATGGAGGAGGAGAGAGTCGAGCCCGACGCAGTTCTTCTGGGTGAAGAGGCGAAGACGCGCCACTCCTCCTCCACTCCGGCGTCCTTCCTTCGCGACCCGCGCCTCACCACCGCTCCATCCTTTCTTTCCCCGCCTCCAGGCCGAGCAGCCCCCTTTCCAGGCCTGCCGCCCCCTTCTTCCGCTCCCCTTGAGCCACGGTGGAAGAAGGCAGGAGCATCCATGCCAAACAGACGGTTCCTCACTCGCCTCACCTTCCCAACTGCGCCACTCGCCGTAGCTGCCGGGCGGCAGCGGCCACCCAATTCCCTTTTCAGAGCTCCTTCAACCATTGGCGGCTTCCATTGTCGCTCCAACGCGGCCCCGGTTTCTACTGGGAGGGGAGAGCAGCGCTCGTTCCCAGGGTCCCGCCTCTAGTCTCTCTGGCTCCCTCCCCTCTGCCATCCCGGCTCTCTCAAGCGACTCGCGCTGAGAGGTAAATACAAGCAGATCTCAAAATGGCGGAGCCGCCGAGTCCCGTCCGAGGCGTGATGGTGACCCCGCCGCCGCCGCCTTCGCAGCAGCAGCAGCAGAAAGAGTCCTTCGCTTCGAATCTGGCAGCGGACGCCAGACCCTCTCCGCGCGGGTTCCAGCCGGCCGCCAAGCGTCTGAAAGGAGCGGAGGAGCGGGGCCTCAAGGGCCCTAAGCGCGTTAACGGCGAGGGCGGCAGCAGCAGCAATAGGCAGCCGCCGCCGCCTCACATACCGATGGCGCCAACCCCGGTAGGTCACGGGAGCCCCGCCGTATGGAGCTTTACGGCGTTTTCTTCAGCAGCCTGCGGCGGTGGCGCCACCACAACCGGCGGCGGGTCGTTCGTTTTCCCGCCTCAGTTGCCCCACAAGTTGCTGCTGCCGCTGCCGCCACCCTCTTCCCACTCCCACTGCTGCTTGGACGGGGGAGGCGGCAGCAGCAGCAGCGGCGCTGGCGGCAACAAGACCAAGAGGCCCAAAGAAAAACGGGAGAAGGAGAAAAGGAAACTTGCGGCCCTGCCTGTGACGGTGGCGGCTGTGGAGGGAGCAGCAGCTGGCGGCGGCCTGAGTGCGACGGGTCGGGAGGAGAACGGCGACGTGAAGCTCCTGCTGCTTCAGCAACGCCAGCAAGAAGGTGAGCAGCTTGACCGCTTTGGGCGCAGCGGTGGATCCATGTGGGGACCTGGCTGGACGGCTGGGGTGTCTCCGGGACGGGAGTTCCAAAAGGGCTGGAGAGGGGGAGATGCGGCGATTTGGGGGTGTTGGAGATGGCAGGGCGGGGGTGCGACGCCACACATTGCATCGTTTCGCGCTGTTGGTTTGGGGCTCCCCCTAAAAGAGAGGGGAGCAGGCGGGCAGCGAGGCTGCAAACAGGAATGGCTGCCTGCCTGCACATGGAATAAACACGTTGGCTTGTGAATAGCAGCAGAGCGTCTCTTGTGGGCGGTTGTCATTGGCCCTTCATCTCCAGGGCTGCCTTGGACATCTATACGGGGTTGCATCTGCGAATGTTCAAACTCCAGAGACCCCAGTGATGTGGGGGGACGGAAATGATGATGTGTAAGTTTTGGAGAGAACGCGGCAACAGCAGAGCAGCCTGGCGGTTCCTGTCAAAAAGGGTGTGTGGAAACGACTGTTGCCTAGGTAGAAGTCAGAGGCCTTAGATTTCCAGACCTGATAGGAAAATCAAGGTGCCTTGTAGGAAGGGGCAAAGATCTAAAAACGAAACACTTCCAGGATGGCGGAGATCGAGAGGGCCTATGCTATGAATCTTTTATATGACGTCCCTGACAGGTTTTCTTTAACAAGGTTAACTTTTGTAGACAGCATTCCCTGTAAAATGCAACTGCACTTCTGGAGATGGGCATTCCTGGCATGTAAACAGCCAAGTAAATATCTTGAACCTTTAGGATGCACTCCAAGTACAAAGCATAACTTTGGCCTTGTAAACTGAAAATTACTACCTTGTATTTCTTGCATATAAGGTTTTAGGCTGCATAAAGGTAAAGGTATCCCCTGACAATTCAGTCCAGTCGTGTCCGACTCTAGGGTATGGTGCTCATCTCCATTTCAAAGCCGAAGAGCCAGCGTTGTCCGAAGATGCCTCCGTGGTCATGTGGCCGGCATGACTTTCCTTGCCGCAGCGCGTAGCATGCAGCTGGAACACGGAGCGCTGTTTACCTTCCCGCAAGCGGTACCTATTTACTCTCATTGACATGCTTTGGAACTGCTAGGTTGGCAGGAGCTGGCCAAGCAACGAGCGCTCACCCCGTTGCAGGAATCGAACTGCCGACCTTTCGATCGACAGCTTATGGTTCAGCGGTTTAACCCGCTGCACTGCCCGCTGGCCTTTTAAGCTGCATACAGTTGCTTAAAAATGATGAAAAGCATTTGTGGAAGCGACGTAAACAGTGCAACCCAAAATCTTAAAATCATAATTAGGTGGCTGTCTAAAAGTTGTTCAGTATAAGTGTAGGCCACAAGCTTGCCTAATGTCAAGGAGTGGCAGTGCTGGACAGGATGCTATCCACCCAGTTCTGTGCACATTTACTTGAAAGCAAGCACCAGCTGAATACATTGGCATATATCTCCAGTCATTGTGCATAAGACTGTTGCCTAAGTGGCCTTGCCACAGATGTGACAGTACACTAAAGGCTGATTCACACTAGCCACTACGTGCGCGTTTTGCCTCTGTTTCTTCCGTTTTTTCAATGCTGCGTCTGACGCAGCATGAGCTTCCGACGCGGCCAGGAGAGTTGGCTCCTGTTGATCTTTTTGAAGCGCTCGCTTTTCAGCTAACGTTTGTGCTAACGTTTTATGGCAGCCCACCAATCAGTTGGGAGGGGGAGGAGAGTGGTGGCATGCCAATCACAGCCACCTCCAATCATCGTGGGTGTTTCTTTCAAGGGTTCATTCCAGGTTTCTCAGCGGAAGTCTAGCAAAACAGAGGGCAACAACGAGGATCTTCTTGTAATTGTAACGAGGATCTTTGTTTTAAACAGGAATGGCGGGAAGCAAAGGAAAAAGTGCAAAAATCCAACTGGGAGAGGGGAAGGGTCAAAGAAGGGTCGCTTTTTTGGCCAATCGGAGCGCAGTTCTGTTCAACGAATCACAGCTGCGCTTTCTTCAGGAAGGCGGGACAGAAGGAGGGACAACAGGCGGCAATCAGCCCCCTGTTTCAAACGTCTAGACGCAAGTAAAAACGAAACGGCAGGACAAGCATTCCGTCAGAAGGCTAGTCTGAATCAGCCTTAAGGCTGCAATTCTATACAGTACACTCTTACCGGAGAATAAGCCCCATTGAAAACAATGGGACTTCTGAATAAACATGTACAGGATTGTGTGGTTTGTCCCCTGCTTACAGAGAGGTTAGGTTTCAGGGGTCCGTTTGTAACTTGAAACCAAGGTAGGTCAGAACACCTGGTTCTTGGCAGCCCAGCGCTATTGTGCTTTCACAGAAACACCAGCAAAAGGCATACTGCACCGAAGTGCTGACACTTGTTCATAACTCTGACATCCGTAAGTTGGGAAGAGTGGGTACTAGACTCCACTTGGTTGGTACTCATACAGCTAGGTATTCTGCTACCTTTACACCAGTACAGTGAATTTAGGAAGCCCTACTTCCCAAGCATAACTGAACCTTGCGTAGTTCTCAAACAGGCAGTGATGGGACCTGTTTTTTAAGGAAAAGATGGCCTACTGTGGGTGTTGGTGGGTCTGCTGTGGTTTTTATAATTTAACTGCTGTGGTTTTTATTGTGGATAGGCAATGTTTTTAGCTGCCTTCTTGTGTGTATTATTTTATTTTTATTATGTTTTGTTGTCAATTGTAAATCGCAGTGAGTTGCCTGTATGCAAGAAAAGTAGGGTATAAATGCTTGTCATAATAACAGGGGCATTAAGTTGGTTGGATCACAGCTCTATCTTGTACTTGTACCAGACACCATTTCAAAAACAGATGTGATATTGATGGAGAGTCCCTTGTTGGGTGGAGTTTCCCTTGGTGGGTGGAGTGGAGAAGAATACACATCTCCTTTCACACGCATAAGTGGCAAGATTACAAAGAACATCATGCACTCACACATAGCTTCTCAGGTTGCACCATACAAACATTCTTGTACCATCATAAGAGGTAAGGCCCCCAAATACAGGAAAGGTCACTGTAGAGGAGGCAGAGGTGAGCAAACAGAATGCTAGCTCAGCATCAGGAGCATCAGCATCAGGAGCATCAGCATCAGGAGCAAAGCACTCATAAACTGTTAGAGTCGAACAGAGTGGCAATGGAGCAGGAGCGCATACGATACCAGCTATCTTACATGGTTGCATATAGGAATATGGTGGGAGCCATCTTAGCTGGAGAATAAAATTGGACTGTCTTTTCCAAGGTAGAATACAGTAAAAGCAGCATTTTGTTCATCATGTTTGGAAATTTAAATGGCAGTTTTTCAAGGAATCTACTTGCACAGTTTGAGTAAAGGGAGCACTCAATCTAAGAGATTCTGGAAATAGATGTAGAGCTAAATGGATGTGGGACCATTCCAGAGATAGTGTTACTTAACATTGCAAACTTGCACTTAAACTAGCTCAGCCTCATTAATTCAAAAGAACTACATTGGCTTATGTAGTTGGTGGGCTGCATTGCAATCAGAAACAAGCCCGATAGGAGTTCAGTGGGATTTACCCTCAGGTAAGTATGCATTGTACTGCAGCCCTAGGTGCTTCTGTTCATTGAAAGTTAATAGTGGTGGAATGTCTGGTTTCTCCCATGTCCTTAAATCTCCTTCCACATGTTTGTGTAAGCTCTTAGATTTGACAAGGAAGGAAATCATTGTCAATTAAGATGCTTCTGCCTAAGCCTGATTGTAAATAGTATTGAGCTGTGTTACTGTTCAGTGACAAGATAAGAACACAAGAAGAGCCCTGCTGGATCAGGCCAAAGGTCCACCTAGTCCAGCTTCCTGTCTCTCACAGTGGCCCACCAGATGCCTCGGGGAGCACACAAGACAACAAAATACCTGCATCCTGTTGCCACTCCTTTGTACCTGGCATTAAGAGAGAGCCTACTACTAAAACCAGGAGGTCGCTTATACCCATCATGGCTTGTAACCTGTGATGGACCTTTCCTCCATAAATCTGTCCAATCCCCTTTTAAAGTCATCTAGGCCAGGTGCCATCACCACATCCTGCGGCAAGGAGTTTCGCAGATTAATTACACGAAGCTAAAGATTATATAGATTGGAATAAGTACTTGAGGATCAAACTAGATGTGATGGGGCAAGCATAGGGCTACCAAATTCCCCCCGACGCGGGGGGGGGGGGGGCGGAAGCGATGTCTGCCGGGACACGGCCGGGATGGGGGCAGGGGTGTGGGGCGGAGCCGGGGACTTCGTCCCAGCCCGGCGCACCTGCAAGAGGCTGGAAGGTCTCGGAAAGCGTCCGTGTGAACTCGGACATTTTTCGAGTGATTCTAGCCTCGTTGCGTACTCACACGAAGCTGGAAGCTCTCCAAAACAGCCTGTGTTCATTTGGGTTGTTTCGGAGAGCTTCTAGCGTTGCAAGAGTATGCAATGAGGATGGAAGCACTTTGAAAACACGTTTTCAAAGTGTTTCCAGCCTTGCGCTAGTGCGCGAGGCTGAAAAAAGATGCAGCGCGTCGGGGGCAAGTCCCTGCTGGCTGGGACAATGAGAAGATCGGCAGGAAGCCCGGGATTTGGGCTTCACAGATTAGATTTCCACAGCCAGACAACATCCAACTTTACCTGGACAAGAAGTGCTCATTTAAGGAGAGCTCTATTGCTGGACATGAGAGATTGGGGCCAATGGCTCTACAGACAATGGAGTCGCAAGAAATTCAGGCCGGAATTCGGGGTTTGGAGAGTTATGACGATGTTCCAGAAGAAGACGACATGATTGTATTTGAATAAATGTACCGGTAAATTGTTGTACATGAAAAATATAAGACATCCCCTGAAAATTAGCCTAATGCGTTTTTTGGAGCAAAAAATGAATATAAGGCCTGCCTTGTTGTTGTTAAGTTGTGTCCAACCCTTCGTGATCCCATGAACCATATCCCGCCAGGCCTTCCTGTCCTCCACTATCTTCCTAAGTTCGCTCATTTTCATGTTCGTTGCATCGGTGATGCTGTCTAACCATCTCATCCTTTGCCTTCCCCTTCTCCCTTTGCCTTCAATCTTTCCCAGCATCAGAATCTTCTCCAGAGAGTCCTCTCTTCGCAGTAGGTGGCCAAAATATTTGATCTTCAGCCTCAGTACCTGTCCTTCCAGGGAACAGTCAGGGTTGATTTCATTTAGGATTGACTGATTTGATCTCCTAGCAGTCCAAGGGACTCTCAGGAGTCTTCTCCAGCACCACAGTTCGAAAGCATCTATTCTTCGGCGCTCAGGTCCTTATGGTCCAACTGTCGCAACCATACATTGCTACTGGGAACACTATCGCCCTGACTATACGAACTTTTGTTGGCATGGTGATAGCTCTGCTTTTTATTATGCTGTTTAAGTTTGCCATAGCTTTCCTTCCAAGGAGTAAGCGTCTTTTAAATTCATGGCTGCTGTCTCCGTCTACAGTGCCTTACTTTTGGGGAAACAGGGTAGGAAAGCTTACACTTCTATTTAGAACAGGGTGATGTCCATATCCATATTAGGCCAGTGGGTGGCGCAGTGGGTTAAACCGCTGAACCATGAGCTGTCGATCGAAAGGTCTGCAGTTCGAATCCGCGACGGGGTGAGCTCTCATTGCTTGGCCAGCTCCTGCCAACCTAGCAGTTCTAAAGCATGTTAATGCGAGTAGATAAATAGGTACCGCTTGCGGGAAGGTAAACAGCGCTCTCCGTGTTCCAGCTGCATGCTACGCTCTGGGGCGTCAAGGAGAGTCATGCCGGCCACATGACCATGGAGGTGTCTTCGGACAACGCTGGCTCTTCGGCTTTGAAATGGGGATGAGCACCACACCGTAGAGTCGGACACGACTGGACTTAATTGTCAGGGGTCACCTTTACCTTCTAATGTCCATATCGCTTGTGTCAGAATGAAGTTTAAGGTGTCTTGGTTGTCCATATGAGAATTACACTGTGTAACAAAATTTGAACAATTTCGGGTTTACCTGAATTTTTTGAAGTATCTTTATTTTGGTAAAAGGATTTCAAAAATGCTGCTATTTTTGGCATAGCATTAATAGTTCAGCCACAATTTATGCTACTTGGGTAGAGCTTTCAACTTCTTGTTGTGGCCATGTTTTATCTTGGTGTAAAGGTGAATGACAGTGTTTCAGTACCAACACAAAATTTAAGATAACTAAAAACGTTTTGATGATACAAAAAAACCCCTAGAGTACCGTTGAAATCAGTGCCTCTGAATTGTGTAACACGGTTTGTGTTACACGGTGTTATTGGAATAATTCCATATTCTGTAGTAAGCAGGAGGACTGCTTCTGCCTAAACTCTACTTTAGTTAACTAATCTTCTTGGTGGATGTGTGTTTTGGCCTGAAATATTCTCGGTTATTGGGGCCTGCCTGCCCCCCCCCCCACACCAACTGGTGCAGGGCTTACCCTCACTGGTGGCAGCAGTGTCTAGAGGGAGATGGAGTAAGGGCTGCCGGCCTTTGCGGCGGCGGCCCTTACTCACAAGTCTTAGTAAACGTGCTTTAAAGTTTGTGACACTTTAGAGATGCAGAGCGCATGCTCCGCCGCTCTAAAGTTAGTATGGATCGGGCTGCGAGTTGGTCTCTGAAATAAATTATGGCCGCAATCCTATACACACTTTCCTGGGAGTAAGTCCCATTGAACACAGTGGGGCTTACTTCTGAATAGACCTGCACAGAATTGTGCTGTAAGTCAACACAGTATGCTGAGTAGGTGGTAAGCTGAGGTGGTAGAATTCTGGACTGTTCTTCCTCTGCAGGTGAAGAGACATAGTTTTGAATCCTCCCTCATGCAAAAAAACACAAAAAAATTACACACAAACCCCTGTATGTAGTAAACCAGCAAACTGGGGAGAAGTCTCAGCTAAACCTTTCCTCCAGTGTGCTCATGTACTACAAGCAGCAAGTGTTTTTGTACAGGGAAGCATTCAAAAGAAATGACTCTCCCATGTGTAGTCTGAAGTAGAACAGTCTAGAACTCTACCATTGCACTCTGTTTAATATATAGAATGTCCTGATTTTGAGTGAACAAATGTTTGTGTGTGAGAAGGCTATGAAAACATGAGCTATGAAACTATGACTTATTTACAAAAAAGTCTTGTCCTAAATGCCATTTTTTAGAAGTAACTTGGAAGAAGATAGTGTTAAAGACAAAACAATGTTTTATGCCAGTGGTTCCCAAACCTTTTAGCACCAGTACCCACTTTTTAAAATGACACTCTATCGGGGCCCAATTAGATTTATTTAAAAAGGTGATTTAGAAAGAAATATTTATTTACAAGTAATATTTATTTATTTGCCAAAAAAAATCCATTTCTCATAATGAGGTAGCCCTAATGAATAGCTTCAAGGCTTGAGGGACTTAGTTATGTGACCCAGCCTTCACCTGCACCCACTACCTGTCACTGACAGACTTGAAAAAACACACACCAGAAAAATGGGGCTTCAAACATTTATCTCCATATATTTACACAAGCTTGCAAACTGCAGGAGCTCAGTTGTTTGCAGGGCAATTAGCAGCTATCTGGATTTTGAATAGCTTCGGAGCTTAAGGCAATTAGTTATCTGATATTTCCATCACCTGTGCTTTCATTGGATGCTCTGTGGAACCCACCAGAAATCATGACCCACAGTTTGAGAAACACTGTTTTATGCAATGCAAGTTTCTTCATATGACAGATCAATGAATAAGTTGTATAGCCAGGATAGGTAAATTATATTTAACCTTAGTTTTGGGTGATTGCTTGCAGCAGTAGCTCACTGTAAAGTGTTTACTACTACTATTTAACATTTGTATAGCACATAAGGATAGAAGGATTAAGTAGATTTTAAAATCCACTTCATGAATGGTCCCATTGCAGCAGCAGTCTGTCATTTCTGTATTCTAAAGCAGTGGTTCCCAAACCTTTTAGCACCGGGACCCACTTTTTAAAAGGACACTATCAGGACCCACCTAGCTGAAAGGGGGGGATTCATTTTCTCAACTACAGGTGGCCCCCCATATCCACGGATTCGCTATCCACGATTTCAGTTATCCACAGATCACGGGGAAACCCCCCCCCCCGGCCGGTGCATGTTATGCCCCGATAAATACGGTATATTTTTTTTGCCTGAATTATTGATCTGATTTCCAGAGTAGAGAGGAGTATTATATACATAAACCCATTCAGAGCCTCAGAGCATGCACATTTTATTGCCCCTTGATCCTTGCATATCTGTCTCTTTCACACTCAGAGTTAAATAAGACATTTTTTCACATTTAAAATTGTTTTAGTCATTTTTAATTTAATGATTAATTACCTAATTAATTAATTGATTAATCCAGTTAATTAGCAGGGGGTACTTCAAAAAATTGGACTGTGATAGGGGGTACCTGGGCCTCCAAAGGTTGAGAACCCCTGATTTACAGTATTTTTACCCCGCCTTTCTCCCCGAAGGGACCCAAGGCGGCTAACATTCAGGTGGCTGAATGGCGGCTAATTCAAACATTCAGGAATAAAACATAATATATAGTCCTTGTGAGAAAACACTTCAGGATGCAAATGGAGTGGGTTGCATGCTTTAATTATGTTCTAAATAAAAATATTTCTTTCTGTGTAAAGCCAACACATAAGGAAGATTTTACTGCTTTAATATTAATTATTATTATTATTAACAACAACAACAGTAGTATTTATATACCGCCTTTCTCGGTCATTTCTCTTCTGACTTTAAGCCAAGGCGGTTTAACGGCTTTATCAAGTCAGCCCTGCATTGTTGTACTCTGTTTTTATACAAATTGTGCTCAAGCATACATGTTACTAATCCCGTGATGGCGAACCTATGATACGCGTGTCACAGGTGACACGCGAGGTCATTTTGGGTGACATGCCAGTGTTTCCCCCAGAGCCCTGACACACCTTACATTTTTGCAAAAGTTTTACAGGCTTGTCTTGAACATTTAGGGCAGGGATTTTTGCAGACCTCTTTCAAATTACTAAAACTCGGCAACAAATAAGTCACTAATTGATGTTAAATAGAATGCAATATGTTCTATAGTTTTCAGTTCAGTTCAATTCAAAATTACTATTAAAAGTAGCAATAGTCAAAGTACTATTAAATGTTCGGGGTGTGTGCGTGTGACACACTAGCACAGTCAAGTTAGGCATTTTCAAAAAATGTTGACACAACAAGCCCAAATGGTTCGCCATCACTGCAGATTGTAATAGAACAAGCTCCAGTTCCAATATGTGCAGAGTATTGACAATCGGAATGCTTGTTTCTGAGATGCAAAGTGTACAATGAAGATGAAAACTAAGGAAGAGACCTGCTATGTTGAGGACTACTGCGGCAATGGAAAGGCAGGATAGAAATCCTCAGATGATGATGATAAAAAAGCTTACCATACCTGTATACCAAGAATTGTGAGTTGCTGTAAGCCACCAGATAAGTTGCAAAATGCATGTCTGCCTTTTGAAAATTGGGTGAACAGTGAAGAGGAACTGGTATTTCAGAGCTATGGCATTTGAACTAATATAGGTTATTCAAAACTCAGAATTTATAGGTTTCTTTTTGGAAGGTAGCACACACAACCACTTGAGGTCCAATCCTATCCAACTTTCCAGCATTGATGCAGCTGCAATGCAACCCCCGAGGTAAGGAAACAACCCTTACCTTGAGGAGGCCTCTGTGACTGCCCCCCCCCGATGCTGGAAAGTTGGATAGGATTGGGCCCTAAGTATCTTAACACCCTAAGTTCACGTTCAAAGGAGGAGGAAGAGGGAGATTTAAGTATGGTATGTGATCATTTAGTCCAGAGGTTCCCAAATCCCCCCCTGCATAAGTATTTGCAGAAGGTGTGGCTACGGTGGTGGAGGCGCTTCCAAGATCGTGCCGCCACCAGGGGAACAAAGGTTTTTTTTAGCCCTACCTACAACTGAGTGTGTGTGTGTGTGTGTGTGTGTGTGTGTGTGTGTGTGTGTGTGTAGAGCCTGTGGACCCTTCTGCAGGCCTCCCCGCACCTCAAAATGGCTCCAGGGTCACAATTGCGAGCTGGAACCATTTTGAGTTCTGGGGCGGCCTGCAAAGGGGTCCGCAGGTTCCTCGCCCCCCCCCCCGAGGACTGGAAAGACCCCCAGGTAGGGCTGAAAAACCCTTTGTTCCCCTGGCGGCGGCACGATCCTGGAAGCGCTGTCGCTGTCACCATGGGTCACCACTTAAGGGAGTACCCATTCATTGTTCCCAACTGGGGTGTCGTGATGCCCCAGTTTGGGAACCTCTGATTTAGTCCAAGGAATAGGTTTTGATTTGATTGTTTGCATAAATTCTGATTTCATTTTGAATCAAATTATTTTTGGAACAAGCACATCTCATATGCCCCATTCTTGAGAGTGTCTTGGGGTCTGTGTCTAAGGTTGGGTACTGATTAAGGGCCCACATACCTGAGCGCCCAACTGGCTCACTCCTGAAGTTCCCTGTTTTTTATGGTGAAAAACTGTGGAGTGACATGCTCAGCAGAGCATCTCATCCATCTCTGCTTTCCGTGCATAATTAACTGGGGGAAGGAGGAAGGGCTTGTGAGAATCTTCCACAGAGTGCTCCCCCCCATGCCAGTTTAGAGCATCTTTGCAAAGCAAATGTGATTTGGCTAGGGATGGGAGAAGGAAAAGAAGAGTCTATGAAAAACCTTCCTTCTTTTCCCACCCCCGGAAGGTTGCTACCGGTGTCCCTCTGGAACATGCTTTGCTGACTGGCAGACAACCAGGCAGGTTACCTCAGCATGGGACCAGACAGGACACAGGACAGCATGGGGGTCATAGGGGAGGGGGAATACACATTGTTGGAGAGAAAGAGGGCCCAGTCATCAGGAGGTTGCATGCGCACAAAGTTTCTCCCCCCCTGGATTGTCGCTAGGACAGGTGTAACCTGGCCACGCTCCTGGTTTGGCTTCTTCTCACTTTCAAGTACGCTTATGTGGGAAGGAGCGCCAGCGTCTTGTTTGAATTATGGTGATGGTGTAGCATAGTGGCTAAGCTGCTAAGCTGTGAATCAAGACTTTCCTGGTTTAAATCTCACCTCTGCCTTGAACTCTCTGTGACCTGAGGCGAGCCACTCCTGCTTGGCCTTAGCAACCCAGCTGCATTATAGAATAGTAATATTTAAGCTTCTCTGTAAGTTAAGGACATCAGGATACTGTTTGTGAAGTGTTTTGTGCACTGTAAGAGTTTTTGTTATTGGTGGGTAGGGAAATAGTGTTTCTCTCTCCTTCTCACCCCCCCCTTTCCTGTCTTCAAGATCTTAAGATTCGAGGCAAGATGCTTCATATAAGCCAAGCTGGCATTCCCTGGCACTTGGTCAAAAAGTTGCACATTAAGCACATGTAAATCTTTGTTTAAAATTGCCATCAACGGTGTTTCTCACCATGTAAGTTCAGTAACCTGTATTTGCTAGGAGCTGGCAACAGAGCTGGTTATTTGGTGCAGTAACCTGTAGCATTCTGCTTCAGGTGACAGCTGTTGGGAGGTGTTTAGTTTTTGTTTCCATGGAGAGTGGGAGTGTTTCCAGTACAGGAGGCATGGGGGGTAAGAGAGCAATCCTGCTTGGTGGCAGAGGTGCCTCCGTACTGGGACATACTAAAACAGGGGTTCTCAATCCTGGCGTGGTCATGATCCACCTTGTCTTCTGACCATCACCACCATTGCAACCCACCTCCTGCAGCTGAAGTCGCATCAGCAAAACTGGAAGTGACCCAGAACTCACTTCCAGACGCCTCTGGAGTCCATTCAGGGCCAGGAACAGCTGCAGGAGGTGAGTTGCGGCCTGTGTGTGGCCTCCAGTTGCTTATTTGTAGCCAAACAGAGGCGTAGGTGGGCGGGCAGGAGGGCTCAACCCATGATCCATCTCTGCATTGGGCCGCAACCCACCAAGTGGGTTGTGACCCAGAGTTTGAGAAGCCCTGTACTAAAACATAAGGCAGTAATTACTGATAGAGAACAATGAACACAGTTTGCTGATAGAGATACCATTGGCAAGTGTGGTTTCCTTATGTGCAAGTACTGTGCAAGCATGGTATCTACATTGCCAAGTAGCATACATTTCCCCTCATGGGCAAGTAGTATGCATTTTTTCTGTTTCCAAATATGATTTCCCTGTGGGCAAGTAGGATCTGTTGTTCCCTATCAACAAACATGTTTTCCCTATGTGACAATCCTGTCTTCTGTATAGGCAGTTGTATCTTCCCTATTGTCAATTATTGTCCTATGTTTTAGTATATTCCATATGTACTTGCTTTGCCCTGTGGGTGAGAAGGAAAGAGGAGCAGCATATGTGTGTGCTGCACATGGTACTCACTACTTGCTTGCTATGAGGTTCTGTGCTTGTTTTCCAAGACCCTTCTCTCTCAGCTTTCCATTCCCTTTCCAGCTTGTTTTTTTTCTTTCACCCGTATCCTCTCACCCTCCCATCCCAGGGTAGATCTTACATACCCAGGCTCTTGCTTTCCTTTCCCCCTTGGCTTGCTTTTCTCCTCCTTCACTTCCACTTGCTTTCTGTCCTGAGTATTTTCTCTTCTAGGCTTCAGAGGATCCTTTCCTTTCCTCTCTGCCTCCCTTGCTTTCCCCTCCGGTCTTTTTCTTTCTTCCTGAACTTGGATGTGTGCTGAGAATCTACAGAGAGAAATACCCTGTTTCCCTGAAAATAAGACCTCCCCCGAAAGTAAGACCTGCCGTCATTTTTTCCGTGATTTTTGCTGGCATTCATAAATATAAGACCTCCCCTGAAAATAAGACCTAGCTAGGATCATCAGCCAGACAGACGTGACCCCCCCCCCCGGCACTTACTTTGACCGATTTAAGCTTCATTCTTTCCCGAGGGTGCAAGGCTCTGCAAGGCCTGGACTTGAGTCCTCCACCATGGAGACGACGTGCTAGAGAGACTCTGCAAGGTTGCAGCCTCCTTGCAGGCCTTGCAGGCCTCTCTAGCACGTTGTCTCTATGATGGAGGACTCAAATGCAGGCCTTGCAGAGCTCGCACCCTCGGGAAAGAATGAAGTTTAAATCGGTCAAAGTAAGTGCCGGGGGGGGTTGTGGGGGGTGCCGCGCCACAGGTTGGGAAAAATAAGACCTCCCTGAAAATAAGACCTACTGCATTTTTTGGAGCCAAAATTAATTTAAGACACTGTCTTATTTTTGGGGAAACACGGTAATATTTTATGCTTGCACTTTGCTTCAAACAAATCTCCTGTCTTTTGGAGAATGAACCCTTCTGTGGTAAAACGTTCTTTTTGGTTTTTTGACCATGTTCACTGAGTTTAGGTCTTCCTGACATTTCACCCTCAGTTGTGTAGGGCATTATCAAAACACTAAAAAAAAACCTAGAAAACAGGACACCTAAAATACTGTTAAAAGCTTAAAAGCAGAGTATAAAAAGTCCTGGCTTCTAACTTTTAACTGCCTAGGCTTAGGGTTTTAGCCTTTTACCAGTTTTTTACCTTAGCTTTTAAGTGTAGTGTTAAGCAGAGTATAAGCTTTAAATAGTATTTTTGGTGTCCTGTTTAGTGGTTTTTTTTTTTAATTCTTTGATAATGCCCTACAACAGAGGCTCCCAACCTTTGTCGCCAGGTGTTTTGGGCCGGAACTGGCTAGTTCAACCTCTGGAAGTCCTAAAAGCATGTTTTAATCACATTTGTCATTCTTTCCAGTACACCTGTAATCTTCTAATTTGAGATGCATGATAACTTTTTGATGTTGACTCCTGTTGCTTCTGTTTTGCCACTGACCTTTCAGTTTCTCGCTAATCTGGTAATCGCTTGCCAATATTTCTTTCTAAATTTCCTGTCAACTTGATAAAGATAGAGGGCTGGTTGAGAAGTTGCATTTAAGATGACAGATGATCATAAGAAGTAGTGTGTTTCTAGATGTGTTTTTAAGAGTAGATGGCAAATAATGAGGCTGCTATTGTGTCTTCTCTTCCTCCTCCTTGTGCTGGAGGAAGTGATCCAAAGCTTGTGCTTTCAAAACTAACCACAGTTCCTGTTTATATCTGAACTTGGGAAAATGTGGTTTGTTAAACCAGGATATCAAACCATGAGTTCAATGATCATTTGAACTGAGCCATTTGTAGGCAGTTGCACCAGCAAAACAAAATGTTTTCAGCTGAAAAAGAAAATATCCCTTTCTTGTAGTTTAGGAGTATAAATATGACTATTGACTTAACACTTCATGAAGAGTTCACTGTTTTATCAAATATGGTAAGTCTGCAATCCTGTGCAGTTTTCTGGGAGTCAACCCATTGACTTGCTTGTGTGGGATCTCGCTTCAACATGCATAGGGTTGAACTAAAAGTATCCTAGTAACTGGAGAAAAAATAGGCTACACTGAACACATATCTACTTACTTTATATTCCCCCCAATTGTTTAAATTTATATATCTGCTTATTTATATCCTGTGGAAAAATTAGTATAACTTGCATTTATTTAGTGAATTATTTTCTAATTCTGAACTTTCACGTTGGCTGTAGGGACTTCAGGAAATGGAAGGTGTGCATGTATTGTAACAAGCTTCTCAACTCTCCCCCCTTCTAGTTGTGTTCCTTGGTGGTGTGCATTTCCAAATTCCTCAGTTTATTTCATTTGATGCAGATGTTGGAAGAACTTGAAGTAAAAGAAGCTACAGGCTGTGTAGTCCAAAAGTTTTACCACCATGTTGCTGGTGCAATCTGATTGGCAGATTCTCAATTTGCACTCTTTGTCTATATACTTGGAGGAGTACTTTATTTTGTAACATTTGAAAGTAACCTTGTGACACTCACAGCCCAATCCTAACCAACTTTCTAGCGCCAATGCAGCTGTGCCAATGGGTAAGGGAACATTTTTTCCCTCAAGGTAAGGGAACATTTTCCCCTTACCTTGGGCTGTATTGCAGCTGCATCGGCGCTGAAATGTTAGGATTGTTCAAGACTGAAGTTGTTGATGTTGTTATACAATATTCTTTGCTCTTTATTATTTGATTTAATCCAGTTTTTATAGTGAATGGATTAAGGGGAGCCTATGGCTGACAAAGTTCCTTTCCTTGCAGACCTTGGCAGGAGGGAATGGAGAGCACCCTAATAAATATCCAGTTGGATTCCCTCCTTGTCATCTAACCTTGCCTTGCCATATTGTTTTTTTTGCTGGATGCACTAAGAACTTATAAAATAATAATTGCTTTCCAGACTAGATAGATGTCATTTCTTATAGCAGAGAGAATAAAACAAGATCATGAGTAGTTTGCCTTTTGGGATAAAGTGGGAGCATGGAAAGGGCCTTGTGTGATGACTGAGCTGTGATAAACTCTCTTGGGCTTTACTACAACATTGCAGTAATTCCAGTGTCTCCTTGAGATAACAATGCTTATACTGTATAGTTTTTGTCTTTCATCTCTGTGTGCTGCTTTCATAATACGTTATTGACTCCTGATGTGATGCCCTTTGGAAGCTGATGAAAAGCAGCTGCAGATTTTGGCATTCTACATCATTCTGTTTGCATATTTTAATAGCTAGATCACTAAATGACAGTTTAGATTTTACTAGTTTCTCGACATAGTGATTTAAGTCCTATTTAGAAAAAAATGAAATAAAACATCTTTTTAGTTTTTCCGATGCCTGTGTGTCTGAATAAAGTAAAGTAATTGTTTTGGAAATAGCAAAATTGACTCAACTACTGAAGCAGCCAAGATTAATAAGAATTGTTCCTGGAAAAATGTGGGTAGTGGGTAATGCTTAATTTCAAATGGCTTTCTTGAAATTATTGACAAGTGAGGCCATGCTTCATTTAAATTAGTAAACAGAGTGGACCAGTGAGAAAAAAATGGCTCTACAGGTTAAGTCCCTGAGTGGGCAAATAACTGTTCCTTCTGAATGAGTATCTTGGCATACCAAATAATTGTGTGTGTGATGCATGGAAGGGGTTCTTAGTTAGTCCCAAGATGGATGCTACCATTTTGGTATTACTACATTATTCCTATTTGGGAACATATCTAGTAGTATTGAAAATTTCCTTTTCTCCAGTGGTTCCAGGTTGGCGCAGTCTTTGCTTGGTCTTCCTGGGTGGGAGGACTGCAAGGGAAGGTCAACTCCCTAGACTGGTGAGGGAAGGTCAGTTCCCCAAACTGGCCTTCCCTCACCCTCAGGCAACAGGATCGCTTAGAATTAGGAGCATTCACAAGCAAGCTCAAATTTCCCCGTTTGGTTGCTTTTCGTATATGTTTTTATGTATCTCTTGTCCTAAATTCTAATTTGTTGGTGGTACACATTGCTATTGGGCTTTGGGCTTCTTAAACACCAGACCCATGTACTTTATAGCAAACTACTTTTGAAACTGAGGGGAATTTCAAAAGTAGCTCATGAAATGGCATGAGGTCTGTTGTTCAGAGAAAAAAAGGTCAAAATTCTACTGGATGCACCCAAGACTTTGAGCATTCCTACGTTCACAGCGCAATCCTGTGTAAGTTTAGAGTGATGGAGCATATGCTCCGCCATTCTAAACTGTCGCAAACGTGCCGTAAAGCACGTTTGCAACTACTTTTGAGTAAGGGCCGCCGACGCAGGGGTCGGCAGCCCTCACTCTGCCACCGAAGTGGCCCAGCCGCCGCCGGGAAAGGTACGTCTCCTGTCGGCGGGTGCAAGGGTGAGCTGTGTGGTGAGGGAGGGTGGCAGTTGGCTAAGATGGCCCGGGAGGGGGAGGGGATGTCAGCTGCAACATCCCTGTCCTGTTCCCGGGCTTGGCGGCCATTACACAGCCGCCTTGGAGTTACGCCAGCTCTTGAGCTGGCAGAAATCCAAGGAGGCCCAGTGGGGCCTCCCAGCTCTATACCAGCTCTACACTGGGGGAAGGGGAGGAGACTGAGGATTGCGCTGTCCATCTTTGTCATGGCACCGATTTCCAAGAGGAGTGTAATCTGTGTTCTTGGTTTATAATCTTTGGCAATTACTCTCACTCAGTTTGCCAGTTATAAAATATTTCTCAAGATTTTGGGAGTGATTAACACTGTAAAGATTGTATGCATCTTACAAATTGAAATTGTTAGTAGTAATATGGATTTTTTGAGCTAAAATTGTATTTTGTAGGCTTTATTTTGTACTAACGATTATTCTTGGCTACCTGAAATGTGTAAAGGGCGAATTATAAATTAGTGTGTATAAGAAGCCTCTAATGGTGGCTGACTTTCAGATACCTTTTGGCTAGAGGTGTTTTTTTTAAAAAAAAATGCAAATATCGGTGTTAACGTGTTTTTATTCAACACAAATTGTTGTGTTATGTTTTTATTCCAATTTTTCATTTTTATTATTTTTTAATAATTTTATTTTAATTTTATATAAAATTTTAATAATTTTATTAATTTTTATTTTATGGACTATGTGCACTAGATAGGGGATAGTGTCAGCAAATGCAACAATTAAGCCACTGTTTGTTTGTTTGTTTGTTCAAATAGTAGTATTCACAAATCCACTTCCTGCTTTGGAAGCTTATCCAAAAGAGCAGATATACTGTACACTAGTATAGTCTTCACATCAGGAGAGTATCAGGCATATGTTTGGCATCCTTAGTTTTCAGTTTCTCTGTTTTTTGGCCTATCTTTCCCCTAGACAGTTATGTTTCATGCCTATTGATTTGAATCTCTACAAATTGAATCTTTACAAATATGAACAGCATGAGCAGCAACTTGCTCAAGTATAGCAATTTGAGCAGCTTACTCAAATACAGCAATAAAATAGAAATACTGTGCTGTAAAAAAAAAAAGGAAATAAGAGGCTTGCGTACACTTGTTCTTGCCTGCGCCAGATAGTGGTGGAATGCTGTATATGCAGCAAACCATACAGAATAGTACAGATGGGAGATAATGAGCAGAAGCGAAGCAACCAGAAGCAACAGGACAGCTTTTGGAGAGGCTCTGCAACTGTTCCAAGCAAGATCCCTTACTTAAAAGTACCGGAAGATGACTAAAAAGTAAGAAAAAGTGGTGATATTTCGTGGAATGAGGGGTTTTTAGTATTATTTATTTTATTTATTTTATTTTAGGAATTTGTAGCCCGCCTTTCTCCCGAGGGCACTCAAGGCGGCTTACAGCATATTAAAATACATAAACACATTAAAACAATTTAAAAACACATTAAAATAATTAAAACACTTAAGTTAAAAATAAACAACCCCAGTGGGTCACCAGCATTTACATATATTAAAACCATTTGTTAAAAGGTCAGCCCACCATGTCGGACATTAAAAGCAGTCCTGAATAAAAACATCTTAAGGCCCCGCCGAAAGGCCTCTAAAGAGGGAGTCGTTCTTAATTCCAAGGGGAGGGAATTCCACAATTGGGGCGCCACCGCCAAGAAGGCCCTATTCCGCGCCGCCATCCCCCTCACTTCTGTCAATGGTGGCACGGTTAACAGGGCCCCCCCTGATGACCTCAGAGTACGGGTCGGATTATAAGGAAGGAGGTGGTCCCTCAAATACCCTGGACCCGAGCAGTTAAGGGCTTTAAAAGTCAAAACTAGCACTTTGAATTGTGCCCGGAAATGAACCGGCAGCCAGTGTAGCCACCGAAGCAACCACCCGGGCCGCCGCATTCTGCACTAGTTGCAGTTTCCGAACAGTCTTCAAAGGCAGCCCCACGTAGAGCGCATTGCAGTAATCTAGTCTAGATGTCACTAGGGCATGGGTCACTGTGGCCAGGTCTGCACGATCCAAGTACGGTCGCAGCTGGCGCACCAGCCGAAGCTGGGCAAAAGCCCCCATGGCCACAGCCGCTACCTGGGAATCCAGGAGCAGCTGCGCATCCAGGAGAACCCCCAAGCTGCGGACCTGCTCCTTCAGGGGGAGTACAACCCCATTCAGAGCAGGACGATGATCCAGTACCTGAGTCGTAGACTTCTGGGCCAGAAGAACCTCTGTCTTATCAGGATTTAATTTCAGCTTGTTCGCCCCCATCCAGCTCCCAACTGCCTCCAGACAACGATTCAGGACATCGACCCGCCCCCCTTGGAGTCAGGTGGAAAGGAGAGAAAGAGCTGGGTGTCATCCGCATACGGATGACACCCTACCCCAAACCCCCGGATGACCTCTCCCAGCGGCTTCATATAGATGTTAAACAGCATGGGGGACAGAATTGACCCTTGTGGCACCCCACACCTCAAGGGCAAGGGTGCCGAACAAGCATCCCCCAGCACCACCTTCTGGGATCAATCAGCCAGGAAGGAGCGGAACCACCTCGGAACGGTGCCTCCAAGCCCCAACCCAGCCAACCGACCCAGGAGGACACCATGGTCAATGGTGTCAAAAGCCGCCGAGAGGTCCAGCAGGACCAACAGGGACGCACTCCCCCTGTCCAGTCCCCGGCGCAGGTCATCCACCAAGGCGACCAAGGCCGTCTCTGTCCCGAACCCCGGCCTGAAGCCAGACTGGAATGGATCCAGATAATCAGCTTCCTCCAAGACCCTCTGGAGCTGAGACGCCACTACCCGCTCGATCACCTTGCCCAGAAACGGGATATTCGAGACTGGCCGGAAGTTGTTCAAAATAGTGGGATCCAGGGAGGGTTTCTTCAGGAGGGGACGCACCACCGCCTGCTTCAGAGGCAGCGGCACCACCCCCTCCCTCAGAGATGAATTCACCACCCTCCCCGTCCACTCAGCCAGCCCCGCCCGGGCAGCTCTAATCAGCCACGCTGGACAAGGGTCAAGCGGGCAAGCGGATGGTCTCACACTCCAAAGAATCCTGTCCACATCCTCAGGTTCTACAAGCTGAAAAGAATCCCAGGAAGGAGAACAGACAGGTGCCTCAGGGACATCATTAGATACTGCTAACGCAGCGTCCAAGTCATGCCGAATCCGATCGACTTTGTCCACGAAGTGCTTTGCAAACTCGTCACAGCGAGCCACCGTGTGTTCCACCTCATCTACTGGGGGGGCCAGATGGAGCAGGCCCCGGACTACACGGAAAAGCTCAGCTGGACGGTTCTCCGCAGACGCGATGCCAGCAGAAAAGAAAGACTTCTTAGCTGCCGCCACCGCCACGGAATAGGCTCTGAAGTGAACTCTAGCCCGTGCCCGGTTGGAGTCAGCACAAGTTTTCCGCCACCGTCGCTCTAGACATCTACCTTGCCGCTTCATCGTCCGCAGCTCCTCAGTAAACCAAGGGGCCGCTCTGACTCTGCGGCTTGGTCGAGGACGCTCAGGAGCGATCAGATCCAGAGCCCTGGTCGTTTCCCCATTCCAGAGGTCAACCAGGGCGCTGGGTGAGTCGCCAACTCTGGCAACAGGAAAATCCCCCAGAGCCCTCAGGAATCCATCCGGATCCATCATCCTCCGGGGGTGGACCATAGAATGAGGTCCCCCACCACTGCGGAGGCGGTAGGCTGCGACAAGCCTAAATCCCACCAGGAAGTGATCTGTCCATGACAAAGGAGTGATGTTAATTTCCTCCACATCCAGATCACCATCCACCTGCCCCGCAGTAAACACCAGGTCCAGCGTGTGTCCCGCATCGTGCGTTGGGGCAGATATTCTCTGAGACAGACCCATGGTTGCCATGGCGGCCATGAAGTCCTGAGCCGCAACTGTCCTCGGGGCCTCAGCGTGGACATTAAAGTCCCCCAGCACCAATAGGCTAGGGCACTCCAACGCCACCGCCGAGATCACCCCGGTCAGCTCAGGCAGGGAGACTGTTGGGCAGCATGGTGGGCGGTACACCAACAGAATCCCTATTCTGTCTCGCCCTTCCAGCACGACATGGAGGCACTCAAACCCAGTGGACCGCGGGACAGGATACCCAGTGAGATGGATGGTATCACGATAGACTATCGCAACTCCACCTCCCCGCCCCTGTAGTCGTGGCTGCTGCAATACCCGGAAACCCGGCGGGCACATCTGGGAGAGACTTACCCCTCCCGACTCATCCAGCCAGGTCTCCGTAATACACACCAGGTCAGCACCTTCATCCAGGATTAAATCCTGGACTAGGCAGATTTTATTGTTGACTGACCTGGCGTTCAAGAGCAGCAGTTTCAGACTCGGGGGACTGTTGCCCAGACCGCCAAGGGTCAGAGGGATGGGAGAAGGGCCAGAAAGGGGGACAGTCTGCCTGTGACTGACCCTCGTTCTCCTGAAACGGCCTGCCCAGCCCCCACCGCCATATCTTCCATGACCCGTCACTCTGCTATTGGTGGCTGCCCGCCCCTCCCCTAGACTCCCTCGAGGTGACAAACACATAGCCTTTCAGCGGAGCCTACTTCCAGACCACGCAACCTAACAAACTCACACACTCCAAACAACTCTCAGTCACTACCACCCTCCCCAGTCAGTCCACAACCCACTATCTAACAACACTTCATCCAAACCCCAACCACTCCTGTCCAGAAACCCCCTGCCTCCCTCTCACTGAGGCTTGGATCACTGCACCCCACACCCCTTGCCCCCCTCTCACTGGGGCAGAGGTCCCACTCGTCCCCCCTAGGCCTCCCTCTCACCGAGACCAAGGTTAAGCACTCCCCTAACCCATTCACAGAAGTCCCAAACACTTAACAACCACACACTCAACCTACACACTAACCCTCACCCACATACAAAAATCAATCACTCAACCTTTCTCTCGATGCTGACATGGTAACTCCAATCTCCGTAAGGTGTCCTGTGCACAAACAAACAGTGTGCATGGAGAAGGGAGAGGGCTGACAGTTGGTAGCAAATGGTGACCCACTGGATAACAACAGATAAATAATAGTATTATTTTGCTTTAGAGCTAAAAATAATTTTATATAGCATTTTGAGTCAAAATTAGCATTATTTAGCATTCTGCGTTGGTCACCAAAGAAAACCACCTCCTACTTTTGGCTTATACAGTATTTTTTGTAGTACCGGAAGAACATATTGTTTCAATTAATTCCATTTAAGCCATTTCACTTTCCAAGTACTGTAAAACATTTTGGCTTCTTCGTCTCATGCACATCATGCTTAACAAAAACCTGATTTTAAGTTCTATCTAAGCAATAAAACCATTCAAATACTCTTTTGTTTGAAAATTATGATGGTCTAAGAACTAAATCATTACATGGTCATTCTTCTGATGCTGTTAAAATGCACCAAGCTATTGGAGACCAACCTCCAATCCCATGGAGATCAACTTGTAAATCAGTGGGTTGCCCTCTCACTCATGAGACTTTCAAAATGGTCTTGTGTACCTACAGATTTCCTACTTTTGCTTTTTGAAAGTTTTTTTTATTACATATGATGAGTTGCAAAGCAATGGGTTGTGTTCCTCTGTCTGGAAGAAGGAGCCTCACTCTGGAAGAAGAGAAACTTTGGCTGCAACCATGTGTCCTCATGTGCACTTCAGAATCAGTCTATACAAGAGGTCCTGCAACAAAATGTTGCAGTATGAAAACCTTCTTGTGAGTAAGATCCAGTGGCCTTGTGAGGTCTTGCTTTAGAATGTACAGAGGGGCCGCCGTATCCGTTCCAGCCCCCAATGTGGATACCTGAAACCGCGGAAAGGGGCGAACGCCCCCTCCGCGGTTTCCAGAGGCCCCCAGCGCCCCCCGCAACCTCCACAGCCCCCCCTCGCACTTACCTTTAGCTGGAGAAACCTCCGTGTTTTTCTTCAAATGTTACGAGGCTGTAGCTGCTTTGCAGGCCTGACCAACAAGACTTAGGTGATAGCTAGAGTCTCGAGACTCTAGCTATCACCTACGTCTTGTTGGTCAAACCTGCAAAGCAGCTACAGCCTCGTAACTTTTGAAGAAAAACGCGGAGGTTTCTCCGGCTAAAGGTAAGTGCGAGGGGGGGGGCTGGACGCGACCCCCCGCACCTTCCACGGCCCCCCCCCCAGCCCCAGGCACTTATGTTTAGAGGAGAAACCTCCGTTTTTTTCTTCAAAAGTCCCTACAAAGAAGCTGCAAACTTGGGACTTTTGAAGAAAAAAAACCGAGGTTTCTCCTAAAAGTAAGTGCGGGGGGGGGGGCTGTGGAGGGTGCGGGGGGGATTCCTCATCCGTGGATAACTGAATCCGTGGTTAAACACAGTGTTAAATTGCAGGAACAGAGTTGGAGTATTTGGTATTGAATGGGTGGTCTTGCATTTCTTTTAGTGCTCTCTTTGTTTCAAATCTTTAGGGCTCTGCTTTATTTTATTTTGTCTCTCCCTCTCTAGTGCTTCTAATCTCTCCCCCCCACCCCATTTCTCTTTAAACATTCTGTTAAACACAGTGCTGGTCAAATTGTGCTTGAAAAGTCTTTCCTCCCCTCCCCCCCCTTGGAAAGAGTATGACATCTCAATAGGAAAACTGACGATTGCCTTTTAACCCTTTTACTCCATGGTGGGGAGTTGGCCACCTTTTGAGATTTTTATTTTTGAGAGTTCTTAACTTCTGCAGGCCTGGAGCTCAGTAAATACCCAGAACCCTCCATTTTCTTTGTGGTGATCCTGTTTTGACTACAATCTTATCAGGGTATGTGGGTGGGGACTATTAGAAATGGAGATTGTAATTATATGACTTTTGCTAGTATTGGTAAATCTGGAAAGAATATACAATATTCTTGCTGGTTTAGATTTTCAGTTAGTTGCACAACAATTGTGTATAAAATCTCATAACAGCTGTTCTCTTGTGTTTTTAAGAATCGTTTTACCTGAGAACTATGTAGAACATTTTCTTTAGTTTTTATTTGTGTGTGTGTGTGTGTGTGTGTGTGTGTGTGTGTGTGTGTGTAATATTTATATATGCCAGCGGGTGGCGCAGTGGGTTAAACCGCTGAACCATGAGCTGTTGATCGAAAGGTCGGCAGTTTGAATCCGCGACGGGGTGAGCTCTCGTTGCTTGGCCAGCTCCTACCAACCTAGCAGTTCCAAAGCATGTTAATGTAAGTAGATAAATAGGTACCGCTTGTGGGAAGGTAAACAGCACTCCATGTTTATATATATATATATATATATATATATATATATATATATATATATATATATATATATATATATATATATATATATATATATAAAACAGCACTACAGTCATTTTTCTCAAAAGCTTTCTTTTCCTGGTTGAAAATGAAAATGTTTCCTTTTCAGATCAAATTATAAGAGACAAAATCGCAGAAAGGGACAAGGAAAAGCAGAAAGAAAAGAAGAAACACCGGTTAATGTCTGACATCAAGAAAGAGAATGGAGAGATGAAATTATTTCAGAAAAGTAAGTTTGCACAAATATGGATTGTATAGCTTCATTTTCATGCATAGCAGTCTAGCTTCATTTTTATGCATAGCAGTCTTTTCCCAGATAATCAAAATAATGATTTTGATTGTCTCAGACTTCTCTTTTTAATACTACAAGGAGTAGAATGTGGTCCCTAAAATACCTTTTGATAAGTATTTGAAGTAAAGAGTATGATTTGAAGTTAGGATTCTCAGCATGGAGAAGCGCATGGTTTATTTAGTTTGTTATAAAAACAAAACAGTGGTTATTCATGAATCAGTTATGCTCTGTTTGAGAATCAAAGCAAATCACAATGTTCTCATACCATAAAGTCTGAATTTAGGGTGCTACTCTCGTTGTGCATAGGACCCCCATTGCTACATAGCACTAAGTGTTTAGCAATTCTGAGACTTAACAGCGCAAATGCAGCTGGTTAGGATTGCAATTTAAGGGTTTTTCATTTTCAGGCAGAAGAAATGCATCATGTGACTGTGTATACAGACAGGGATTAAAAGAGCTACGACGGTTCATGCCAGAGGCTTGCATTAACTTTTAGTTGAATTTAGCCTTCTTGTTTTATGAACAACTGCTCTCCACCCAGTGTGCCATGCGGTTGTGGGGCAGTGCTGTTCAAGTGATGAAGGAAAAAACAAATAAGCAATGGAAACAAAAATCGGCAACTAAAAACATAGCTGAGAACGTTATCTAGAGAGAGAAGGCTTTGAGAAACAAAAATATGTTAAAATGCTTTTTGCAAAAACAAGGGAGGGAGCCATTAGGATATCTGTAGGAAGGGAGTTCTGTAGGCTACCACTGAGATGTCCCTGTCCCTGGTGTCTGACAAAGGGATCTCTGCTGGTGATGAGCTAGAGAGCAGGATTCTGGTGGCAACTTTCAGTAGCCAGTCAGGCTGATATGGGAGCATATAATCCTTAAAATAGCTTGATCTCAGATCAGAAAGGGTTTTAAAGGATGGATTTTTCTTTTAACAGTGGGTGATTAGGTTTTGTATATTAAATGGTAAATATTTGCACCTAAGAAATTGTCCTCTTTCTTGGCTTGGTACAAAATCCTCTCTTCCCTTCACCTGTGCTTTTTGTCAGTTTAGCTTCAATTTTCAGGGATGTTAGTAGCAGGGCCATTCAGAGGAATTTTATCAGGGGGTACAAAGTTTCTTTTTTGCCCCTTCCCTACATATGAATTTGGCTCCTGGGTCCTCTTTTTGACCCATTTTTCACCCTGGGCCCGGGTACAGATTACCCCCTTAACCCCCCTCTCAGAGGCCCTGGTTAGTAGATAGTCACAAGGTTTGGCTGCCATGACTCTGGCTCTTCCTTGACTTGGGGGTGAGAAGAAAAAGGTCTGATGACACGGTCAGCTTTGGAGGTGGTTGGAGCACAAGATGATTCCCCACTCTCACTTCAGGTCCAAACTCAAGAGGAGAATGTAGTATTGTGCTTCAGAGGTCTTCAATATGTTTCTGAAATGCAAAGCAATTGTGTGGACAACCTCTCATTCTCTTTCATATGTCCAGGTTTGGGAGATGGTAGACGTTACTCACACCCACAATGACAAGTAAATTTGAAGATGTCTATAGAATCTGAATTTTCTGAACTTGTTGAGCAATCCTTTTTTCAAACTGTTCAATTATCTGTGATTCTACAGCTACAAATAAAGATCTGTGCAATAGATTTGTCAAGACAGTCCAGAAACATTTTGTAAAGATAAAAGATAGGAATAGATCAATACTTAGCACTGAATCCAATCTTGCATCTGAACAGACTTGGCAAGTTGGCTAGACTTACCATAGTTAAAGCATATGTTACTCCCAACAGATAAGTACTGGTCAATTCCCCAAGGGTCAGGCATGATTGATTGGAAGGAAACTCCACTTCCCATCCTACCTTCTTTTTTTCATCTACAGTATGTTACTTCAAGTATGCTTAGTATTTATGATTTTGATTTCTAACACAATTTCTTTTACTTACCATATATAGTCGTGTATAAGTTGAAAAATGTATGCCTTAAAGTTGACCCTGAGAACCTGGGTTGACTTATACATGGGGCTTCTAAAAACATCTGCTTGGTGCGGCGGGAGGGGGATGGGACAGGACCAGGCTGAGAAGCAGGATGCACGGGGGGGGGGGGTAAAAAAAGGAGCCATTTTACCTTGTTCTGAAGCAACACAGAACGGAGCTCTTCTCCAAACAGGAAGAAAGGTGAAGGAGTTTATGGGAGTTGTAATCTTTGTGAGGGCTGCTGATATAAAAGTACAGTACAGTATTCCTCACGAAGCCTACAACTCCCATAAGCTCCTTCACCTTTCTTCCTGTTTGGAGACAAGCTCCGTTCTGTGCTGCTTCAGAACATGGTAAAATGGCTTTTTTTTTTACCCACCCCAAACCTTTGTTGCTGCCTCAGAACAATTACTGGTAAGTCGTTTTCAAATAATTTCATTTACCCCTAAGTTTTACCCTTGACTTAACCACGGGTCAGAAGAAATTCCATCATTTTGGCTTAAAACTTGCCCTCGACTTATCCATGATATCGACTTACACTTGAGTATATACAGTAGTTTCACAAGAGACTTACAAAAATATAAAAATGACTTTCTCAAGACTGTATTATAGCTAATAATTCTGTTAGGGGTGTGTTTCTGTTGTAACTTTAGTTATACTGTATCAGTTCAGGGTCTTTGAGATAATTTGATAATTTATACCCCGCCTTTCTCCTGACAGGGCAACCAAGGAGGCATACTCAATCTGCCTTTTGAAGTAGGCCTCTCAAATCTCTCTCCTTCCAGTACCCTTAAAAGGCCATTTCACTCATACCGTTTTTAGATGTACATCTAAAAATCTAGCCTGCAATGTTTATTTTATAGAACTTACAAGTTGCATCCTCTGCTCTTATGGCATCTCACTCAGTTTACAACATCAGTAGAAACAAGATCATCATGAAAGTTCAATACAAATCCAGAGCACAACAAACATGCATTTAACCAACGTATATGAGAAAATATGTGTATTGGCCAGGTCTACTCATCAGGTAGTTGACATTGGCTGCAGTCTTATGCAGTGGGCCTTTTCCATCCGTGATTTAGCCATCTGTAGATTTCAGTATCCGCGGATGCCGGGTTCAGTTAAAAAACAAACGTTTTTTAAAAAGTGTTTTTTACCTTCACGCGGTAAACTGCTCCATTTGCATGGCTGGAAATACCTAGCACTCCGGAAGCCACTTCTGGGTCACGTGACCCCCCCACCCCCTTGGCCCTGGATTGCCCTAGAGTGCATTCCGCGATGCATTCTGGGGCGAGCCAGGGCCAAGGGAGGGAGTTGTGAGACTTGGAAGTGGCTTCCGGAGCACTATTTCCAGCCCTGCAAATGGAACGGTTTGCCGTGTGAAGGTAAGGGAACACTTTTTTAACCTTTTAAAAAACTTTTTAAAGTTTATTCTGAGGATTTGCCATATCTGCTGGGGGGGGTTGGGGTTGGAACCGACTGTATCGCTTTCCTGGAAGTAGTAAACCTCAGTGAGCACAATAGGACTTGTGTCTGAGTTGACCTGCATAGGATTGTGGTGACTGGCTGCAGCACCTTGTTGAGTGCATACTGTACTTCAGGGGCAGGGAACCTTTTCCCTACTGAGGGTCATTTTAAATATTTGAAATTTGCTTGCGGGCCAGCCGTAAGGCTGGTAGCCATTTTTATCTATTTAATTATTTTGGGGGGCGTCCCCCCATCGGCCTCCGGAGGCTCCGCGCTCACCGTCCGAAGCCTCCGGAGGCCAGGAGAGGGCCTCCGCACGTCCTCCTCGGTCGCCGGCTCGGCCCCTTCTGACCAGGCCCTCGTCGGCGATTTCGCACATGCGTACAATGCCGATGAGGGCAACTTCATTGGCGTTTTACACAAGTGCGAAATCGCCGACGAGGGCCTGGTCAGAAGGGGCCGAGCCGGCGACCGAGGAGGACGTGCGGAGGCCCTCTCCCGGCCTCCGGAGGCTTCGGACAGTGAGCGCGGAGCCTCCGGAGGCCGATGGGGGGGCGGGGGCCCCTCTCCCGGCCTCCGGAGGTGACGCGCGGACACGGCGGAGCCTCCAGGGGCCGGTTGGGCGGCCTCCCGGCAATCTCTCCGGGGGTCGGACCGGATGGCTTCGGGGGCCGGATCCGGCCCACGGGCCGGAGGTTCCCCACCCATGCTGTACTTAATGGCAAACCTAGGTTTGTTGCTATATATAATGTGTGAAACAGCCTATTCAGTTGGTGACTTTCCAATATGTACATGAGTGTCTCCGCATCGTGCTACAGGGGCGAGACAGGATGGGATTGCTATTGGTGTACCGTCCACCTGGTTGCCCGTCGGCTTCCCTACCTGAGCTGACCAGGGTGATCTCGGCGGTGGCACTGGAGTCCCCACGCCTGTTTGTGCTGGGGGACTTCAATGTTCATGCTGAGGCCCCTGTGACAGCAGCGGCTCAGGACTTCATGGCCGTCATGGCGACCTTGGGCCTGTCTCAATGGATCACGGCCCCAACGCATGGTGCGGGGCACACCTTGGACTTGGTGTTCACTGCTGGATATGGGGATGGTGATCTGCCCATGGAGGAGATTAAGATCACTCCTCTGTCTTGGACGGATCACTATCTGGTGAGTTTGACTGGCAACGTTTAATCACCCCTGCAGAGCTGTGAGACCGAATTGTATGGTCCGCCCCCGGAGACTGATGGATCCGGATGGTTTCCTGAGGGCTCTGGGGGAATTCCCAGCTTCCCGGGTCAGTGATTCATCTGATGCTCTGGCTGCCCTATGGTATGGGGAGGCAGCTAGAGCATTGGATCAGATCGCTCCCGAACGGCCACGGCCTTGTCGTCGAGCCAAGGCGGCTCCTTGGTTCACTGAGGAGCTGCGGGCAATGAAACGACTGGGCCGATGCCTAGAGCGACGGTGGAGGAAAACTTGTGATGAATCTGACCGAACACGGGCTAGAGCCCATTTCAGGGCCTACTCTGTGGCGGTGATGGCAGCGAAGAAGGCGTTTTTCTCTGCCACCATTGTGTCTGCGAGTAGCCGACCAGCTCTTTCGAGTTGTCCGGGATCTGCTCCACTTGGCTCCTGTAGTGAGTGAGTTGGAGTGTTCGACGGACCGCTGCAATGAGATCGCATGGCACTTCGCAGATAAAATCGCTCAGATTCGCCACGACTTGGACTCTGGTTTAACAGTTCCAGAAGTTGTCCCTACGGCATCTGTTGATTCCATCGTTTTGGATTCTTTTCACCTTATACAGCCTGAGGATGTGGATGGGGTCCTCTGTAGTTTGAGATCGTCTTCCTGCCCGCTTGACCCTTGCCCAGCTTGGCTAATACGATCTGCACAGGTTGGGCTGGCCGACTGGGTGGAACCTATTGTAAATTCATCTTTGCGAGAGGGAGTGATGCCTAGCATCTTGAAGACCGCAATTGTGCGTCCCCTCCTGAAAAAACCATCTTTGGATTCCTCCAATTTAAATAACTATCGGCCAGTTTCCAATCTGCCTTTTCTTGGGTAAGGTGATTGAACGGGTGGTGGCGTCTCAGCTCCAGGGGATACTAGATGAAACGGAGTATCTGGACCCTTTTCAGTCTGGCTTCAGGTGGGGCTTTCGGACGGAGACAGCCTTGGTCGCCCTGCTGGATGATCTTCGCCGAGGACTGGACAGGGGGAGTGCATCCCTGCTGGTCCTTTTGGACCTCTCGGCGGCTTTCGATACCATCGACCATGGTATCCTTCTGGGCCGGCTGGCTGAGTTGGGACTAGGGGGCACTGCGTTGCAGTAGTTCCGTTCCTACTTGGCTGACAGGTCCCAGATGGTGATGCTGGGAGATGCCTGTTCGGCGCCCTGCCCTTTACAGTGTGGGGTGCCACAGGGTTCTATTCTGTCTCCCATGCTTTTCAACATCTACATGAAACCATTGGGAGAGATAATCCGGGGATTTGGTGTTGGGTGTCACCAATATGCTGACGACACCCAACTCTACCTCACCTTGCCATCTCGCTCCAGGGAGGCTGTTGAAGTCCTGGAGCGCTGCCTGGAGGCGGTTGGGGTCTGGATGAGGGCAAATAGGTTGAGATTGAATCCAGAAAAGACAGAGGTCCTACTGGTCAGGAAAGCTTCGATGCAGGTACTGAGTCACCTGCCCATTCTGAATGGGGTTGCACTCCCCCTGCAGGAACGGGTGCGCAGCTTGGGAGTACTTCTGGATTCACAGCTCTCCCTGGAAAGCCAGGTGGCGGCTGTGGCCAGGGGTGCGTTTGCCCAGCTTCGGCTGGTGCGCCAGCTGCGGCCATACTTGAGTCGATCGGACCTGACCACGGTGGTCCACGCCTTAGTGACTTCAAGACTGGATTACTGTAACATGCTCTACGTGGGGCTGCCCTTGAAGATGGTTTGGAAGCTGCAATTAGTGCAGAATGCGGCGGCCCGGGTGGTCGCTGGAGCTAGGTGGTTTGACTCTGTTGAGCCGCTGCTTCAGCGGCTGCACTGGCTGCCCATTCGTTTCCGAGCCCAATTCAAGGTGCTGGTAATGACCTTTAAAGCCCTTCACGGTTTGGGTCCAGGATATCTGAGGGACCGCCTTCTCCCATACATTCCGGCCCGCTCTCTTAGGTCATCTGAGGGGGCTCTCCTGCGTGTACCACCTCTATCGCAAGTTAGGGGAGTGGCAACACGTGGGCTAGCCTTCTCTGCTGTGGCTCCACAACTGTGGAACTCCCTGCCAGGGGATCTGAGAACTACCCCCTCCCTCATGACTTTTCGGCGAGAGCTCAAAACGTTTTTGTTTCGTCTAGCGTTTGGGTGATGGGTTGTAGTCTGCCTCCTGTGTCTCAAGATGCTCTGCCATGCTGCTTTTGTGCTCCATATTGTCCCCCCCCCGTGGATTTTATTGTTTTTAAATTAAGAATGTATTGTTTTAAACTTTTCTGTGTATTAAACTATGTTTTTTAATTTTTGTTGTAAGCCGCCTTGGGCATTTGCCTCGGCATAGGATAAGGCGGGATATAAATTTTTTTAAATAAATAAATAAATAAATTTGTTTAACATTATTTTTTCAGTTTAAAAAACAGACCCAATCTTTAATTGGTTGACTGCCTTCATAATTATACACGTAACTTAATTCAAAATGCTACATGGATTATTGTATAGAGTGCTGTGTGTTTAATTTCCAGCTAAGTTTAGATTTCTGTAGACTTTTATAAGAGTTTTTCATTATCTTCTTTGAATGTCTCTTTATAGAATGTTTTTTTAAAAAAAAACACCCTTCCTTTTTAACAGGTGTGAAAGAGAAACCAAAAAGCAATGCAGACGATCTACAGATTAAAAAAGTAAAGAAGAAAAAGAAAAAGAAACATAAAGAGTGTGAAAAAAGGAAGCGTCCAAAAATGTATAGTAAATCTATTCAGACCATTTGCTCAGGATTGCTTTCTGATATTGAGGATCAAGACGCCAAAGGCATCATTGATAATCATCTTAAGGATTTCAATGGAAAAAATCTGGATCCCAAGAAGGACTCTGAATACAAGATACCAGAGAACAGTGAGTTTCCATTTGTCTCGTTAAAGGAGCCACGGGTTCAAAATAAACTCAAAAGGTTGGACATGTTGGAGTTCAAACAGTTCATTCATATTGAGCACCAGCCTAATGGAGGTGCTTCAGTTATCCATGCCTACAGTGATGAACTCTCCCAGTTGTCTCCTGTGGAGATGGAGAGATTTGCAGAAGAATTTGTAGGCCTGGTTTTTAGTGAAAATGAGAACTGCGCAGCTTACTACGTAATGGGTATTGTTCATGGGGCAGCTACATACTTACCTGACTTTTTAGACTATTTTTCATTTAATTTTCCCAATTCACCAGTGAAAATGGAGATTTTGGGAAAGAAAGATATAGAAACGACAACTATGTCAAATTTTCATGCTCAGGTAAGAGGATCTTTTTAATTTCTAAAAATATCTAATCGTTTCAAATCACGCTTGTCTGTTTCTTCTGTATAAATTAAAAGTGTTAAACAAGAGATAGTGTAATAGTATCAAATGTTTGGGAGTGCCTTGTCTCATATACAGCCTACTTAAGGAACAGATGGTGTTTTCAGTTTTGTTTCTACTCAAACTGTGTTCTGGGTCCTATTAGTGTGTTTGAAAAATTAAATAATTTAAGGCTCCTATGAGCCTAAAGTGTCCAAAGGAGGCTACCTCCTGCATCTCTGAATGATAGATTGATCGAACTTTGGCTGCTTCCAATTAGTGAAGGTGATGGTAGTTCTGTATTGTTCCTTTGAGTGAGATATAATGATAATATCGCTCCTGTTGCTTTTCTGCATCAGAATTGGTCACTGTCAAAGGAGGTGTGCCCAAAACAGTGACTTGTACAAAAACCAAGTAAGTAAACCCTCTGCGTGCATGTGTGTGGCAGAGGAGATATGATCATGCTCATAATCCAAAACATTAGAATTTGTAAGAGTGAAAGTTTTACTTGAAAATGCAAATTGTGCCTTGCCATCAGGACTCTGGGGGGAGCTTAGAAAATATCCCTGCCATGTAATTGAGTAGTAATAAATATACATCTCATAGTATTGTTGAAGTGTTCAATGTGTTTTCATATGTAGTAAGGCTGTAGTTCTATGCACAGTTCAGTGCTGGTGCCAGGTTAATGAGATCCCATTGGCAAAGTCCCATAGTCAGCCCACTTTGCACTCCCTGCTTGCCAATTGATGTCACATTGGGCACTACTATTGCCACCAGTACTGAGGGTTCAGGGGTTATCCTGTCCAGGTGTGAATCCCCTGATGGGCTCTCGGCCAGTATCTGCTCCTGACACCACTCTGAAGCAGTTACCTGGGAGTTAGCCCGCCAAACCTAGTGGATCTTGCATTCAAACATGCATAGGATTGGGCGTAGAGAATTCTGGCGACAGAATTGGCAATCCTGAACCGGTATCTCCTAATAGTTTTTCGTTTTTTCGCATTTCACCCTTGGAAAAAGAAGCATAGCTCACATTTATTTCTCTCATGGCAATTGTGTCAAAGAGACGCAAAAGTTCTGATTCTGAACTTTCTCATTGAGAGGCTTCATGAACCTCAGAATATAGAAAGCATACATGAATTCCAACATGGGGGTTGAATCGTCACCCAGCCCCTCTTTCCCTCTCCCAGGAGAGCACAGGCCAAGCCAAAACCCGAGGAGGAGGAGAGGAGGCTGGTTGGGGCAGGAGCTCCCACTAACCACGTTCCTCACAGGATTTGACTCTGCTATTCTTAGCTGTGTTTATGCAAGGACTGCAGCAGGGAGGCCCCAGACTCAGTCGCCAGTAAGGAGGGGGTGGTAGCAGGAAGTGGGGGGCTCCAACAAGAGCCTTTCCCCAGGTCAACCCTGGCTGGGAAACCTGACCTGGACAAGCCCACTACGGTAGGAGCAGACAGGCTCAAGAGCAAAAACCACCGGGGTGGGGCTGGGTGGCACCTATGGAGGCAAGTTGGAACAAGCACACCACATCGCCTATGTACTTTGAGCCTACAAGAAAAACCGAAGTAAAGCTCTGGAATTCTTGCTGCATGAGAGACTTCAATGGAAAAAGAAACTGCTGGTTGCTGGAGGGCGGGGCTCTTGTTGGAACAAGCACATCCTTGGCTACTGTGCTGCTCCGCGTCCTGCCCCCAGACTTAACAATTCTGACTCCAATTGGCTGAAGGTGCCAGAAGCGTGCCTGAGATTAGTCTGAATGAAGCTCAGACCGCACCTCCCGGCGTTCCGGCCACTGAACAGGCACACAAACATGGCACGTGCCAAACGCGGACGCACCAGGGCGAAACTTGTGAGGCCGTGTTCGGTGTGTCACAGGCTTTAAGGGAGTAGCAACTTCTTCCTGCTGGCATAGTGGGGTTGCGACCCACCTGTTTGAGAACCCCCTTGACTATTTTTTCATAAGATATTTTTCAGTTTTCTGTCAAGCTTGCAATTTTTACATTTGAGACTTGAGGGGTGGTGGTAGCAGCAGCCCCCCTAATTGTTCCACTTCTAATGGCAATCCACTGAAGGCTTGTATGGGGTAGCCAGTGGTTAGAGGCCAAGCCTCAGCGAGATTGCAGCGACAGCTTGCAGAAGGGTTTGAGCTCTTTCTGGAGTACTGCTGTTGAGAGATTCCTGTTCTGTCTCCTGAAGAAGAGCTTAGCACTCAAACTGCATTGGGACTAATTGTGTTTTTCAGTAAAGTATCTCTTGTGTGTTTTGGTTTTATTTTAGTTTTTTTTTAAATTTTACAGCAGGGTAATTTAGAACTGATTACACTGGTCTACAAAACAATATTTTTTTTCTGGCCTGGACTTTTGCAGCTGTTTTAGACTAATTTCAGGGTGCTGATTCCAAATCTGATCTCAGGTTTGCTCTATCACATCTTGTTTTTATGCTATCGGCATACCCCATTTTCATTGATTTTACCCAAAATTAACTCTTCGTCACTTATGATTGCACGTTTTTGCGAGTCAGTGACTGCTTTAGTGTTAAAATATGGTACTGTATTTTTTAGGATAGTGTGTTTATAATATTTTATGTAGATATTCACATTTATGTAATATTTTCCTTCTGCAGGGCGTGATCTAACAACGGCTACAACGGGTTCTCAACCTGTGGTACGGGTACCCTTAGGGGTATGTGGACCTCTTGCTGGGGCTACACCAAGCCCAGCCCCTTACCTGCCCCATCAGCAGCTAATTAAGTGTTAATTAACATGGATTTTAAATTGTAATTATTTTTGAAGCCTTTCTGTCTCTCTGATTTTGGTTTTGGGCTTATTTTTGTACTTTGGAAAATGGGGTATGCCGATAGCATAAAAACGAGATGTGATAGAGCAAATCTGAGATCAGATTTGGAATCAGCACCCTGAAATTAGTTTAAAACAGCTGCAAAAGTCCAGGCCACAAAAAAATAAAATAAAATTGTAGACCAGTGTAAATTTGCTGTTTTTCATTGATTTTATCAAATGCAATATTTGATATCTCAAATGTGATAGACAAAAACTGATGCCAGATTTGGAATCAGCGCCCCAAAATTACCCTAAAACCATTGGAATACCTTATGCCAGAAAAAGTGTGTTGACCAGTGTTGTTATTTTGTATTGTGACATCTAGTTAATATTCTTGAAGAAGAAAGGGTGCTTTAATTCATCCTTTACTGATCTAATAGTTTCTATTGATTCAAATTTTTTGTTTTAAGGTATGAAAATACAAACTAGAGGGTCAATAAGCATAAATTTTCAAATTAAAAAATGTACAAATCCACAGCATATGTTAATTTTAAATACTGTCATCTAACATGTTTATTCAAGACATCAACCGAACACACTATTCCAATTTGCCCATGGCTGTTCCAATACTGAAATAATTTATCCATTAGCTTGGTATTTTCTGCATATTTTTTCTGTCTCAAATGCATGTCAGGTAGGTGCTTCTTAAACGCTTGCACCTTTTTTCAATTTTGAGCAATTAACATTTTGGCAACCATAAGTTTTTGATTCAGATCTGTACCAATCCTGTCACTGTCTGTTGAAAGGAAAAAAAAAACTGATCGTAGATTACTTTGTTATTGTTTGTGGTCTGGATCCCCCCTTTTTTCTGAGTAAAAATAATAAAAAGGTAATAACAGTAACAAAAACTAAAAGAAAATAAAACAGGGGTGGGGGTGGGCGGAAGGAAAAAAATATGCAAGATAAACATCCAGACACATATAGCAATCTGTAAAATAGATATTAATAAGCAATATATGCATAAATCTCTAAAGGTCTTCCAAATATCCAAGAATATGGAGTCGTTTTATATAAACCATATGTTCAAATGTTGATAGAGTTAAAAGGTCCTCAGTCCTTTGAAGAAGAGTGGTATAGTGAAGAATTCTGTATTACAACAAACATTGATATTTATAGATACTGTACTTAGATTCTGTTAAATTATCTTCCCGTCTTGTGAAAGTTATCTGCAAGACAACGGAAATGGACTCTTTGTGCAGTCACTGTTGCCAAAAGACTTATATTGACGTATTGGAAAGATAAGTGCTCACTTAAAAAAAAAACCCCACTCACTATTCAAATAAACCTCTGGGATTAGGCTAGGTCTGCCCCATGTATTGTCAGATAACATTTGTGTAACAAAGAATGTCAGTCTGGTGTTCACATGCTCATTATCTGCATCTTTCATACAGGTGGCTTTTTATATGTGTATGGTAGTTAATTTTGGTTAAATTAATCGCCATAGTGTTTGGCTTGTTTTACTGTATTTGTCTACACAGTTTGGACTGTAGATGGTTTATAGGCTGCTGAAAAATAATGTGAGTTTTCTAATAAATTTTCTAGTGCTTTAAATAGAATAGGATCTGATTTGGTATATGTGACTCATATAAAACTATTTTAAAACAAAAATAAATATGCCATGCTCATTCTGCATGCTCTATAAATGTCTCAACGTTTTCCAGTAGCCAAAAATAGTTGAGCTAAAACATCTGATTAGGGAAAAAACCACTGACATACACTTAGAGCCCACTCCGTGGAACTTAACTATGTGTTAAGTGTGCACAGGACTGTACTTAATGGATTTAAATATTAAAACAACAACACCACCAAAGCTTGATTTGGAAATTTGTATTCATTTTGTAGGGATAGTTACATGGAGGAAGTAAATTACAACTTTCAAACTACTCAATTTGACTGGTATTATATCCTTTTTGTTTCTAACAGCCCAATCCTATCCTTCCCCGCTGGTGCAACCGTGCCACAAACGGTTGCGCTGTACCCAGTGGAGGAGGGTGGGTTTGAGATCGGAAGGTTTTGGGGGCGAAAGGGATTTAAATCCCCCTGCACCTCCGTAAGCCTCCCGCTCCACAATTAAATAAAATATCCTGTAAAATATTCTGTAATCATACTGCATTCTGTGTCTTTGAATGTCCCTAGAAATTTGACTACTTGTATTGTTGTTTCACTGTATTGGCGTTTGCCTTTGTCTTTTACTGCAGCATGATACAAAGAAACTTGAATATTGGGAGCTTCCTGGTGGGTCCCAATTACAAACTGTCCACAGGATTAAAGTTGAAATCCATTCTATGGTTGTATATCCTTCGACTCCTTTTTTTCAAAATAAACCATAATTATGATTTTTCAGCTTGGGATGAACTTGCATAAAGTGACTAAAATACAGTAGTTGTTCAGATGGTAGGGCTCTCTTTATGTAAGTAATATTTAACGGCTGGATGTAATGCCAAACAATGGTATGGCATGATGAGAATGAGCCTTGGACTTGCATGTGACAATAACTTTTGATCCTGGTTTTCAGCAAACCATAGTTGATCGCCTTTTCCCCCTGAATTGGCAAATCATGGTTTATGCTTGTCTGCAAGCCAGGATGAAACATGGTAGCTCTTACCAAGCTGCTCAACTGGAAGGAATTGTTCACCTGCACTCACACTAATTGTTACCTGCATTACAAGGCTGTGGTGATAAGGAAAGGAGCTGTAAATCCAGAATCATGTCTGTTTAAATTTATATGCAATTTTATTATATTAGGATGTGGGTATATAAATAATCTCTTAAACACAATTGTGCATATCTGTTTCATGACAAGTCTTGGCAAAAAAATCTTAGACGATGCTCCTATATTCAATCTGTTTCTACTAGCCATTTTGTTTCTTGGGATTTCCTATTCTATTTCTTTTAAAATTTTAATTTGCAATCCCTAATCTGTTTACCTGCATGCCTCATGTTGTTCAACAGTTGTGTAAAATTGGAGTACTGTTATAAACAAGCTACATATGACAGAGGTAGGTTTTCTTGCAATAGGATATAAAATTGTTTGGCTAGGCTTGGGAAATATGCTGATGAGATCATGATGCAAAGCAATGGGTATACACAGGTGTAACTATGTTGTAACAGGTGTGGAGATTCGCAACAGTCAAGCATAAAGCTACATGCACAAATTAATTTGTAAATATAATTGAGAAGATCTGAAGTTATATCCTGTGATAAAAATCTGTTCTCCAATCTATTCTTTCTGAACATATTTTGGAAGCAATTCAAGGCCTTCCTCATTGAATGTCAGACAGTGTCATATTACCTGTAAGGGGTTCATGCTGGTACGCAGACCCCTTCTCTTCCTGTGCAGCGTCGTGACACCATCTCCAGACACTTGGGGATGACATGATGGGTAATCACCAAACTTCTGGGTTACCAAACTCCGTGCTTTTGAGCTGTGCAGTTGCACACCTTAGGAGGAATATTGATGGTGTCTAAGATTGATTAGTTTTAACAACAGAACAGAAAATAGCATATAGTATCCTAAGAACTTCTTTCATTCATGTACTGTGTTGACTTTATTGTTGAAACTTCTTTGTTCTGTCCAAATGCATTTCCTTCTGCAATATGAAGAAAGTATAGTAAGAGGTTTTTTTTTCACATCATCAATGTACTAAAATACTGAAATGAAATCTGTATATTCTTACTTGATATCTATAGATAGGTCGGCAGTTCGATCCCCGCGACGGGGTGAGCGCTCGTTGCTTGGCCAGCTCCTGCCAACCTAGCAGTTCCAAAGCATATTAATGCAAGTAGATAAATAGGTACCGCTTGCGGGAAGGTAAACAGCGCTCCGTGTTCCAGCTGCATGCTATGCGCTGCAGCAAGGAGAGTCATGCCGGCCACATGACCACGGAGGCGTCTTCGGACAACGCTGGCTCTTCGGCTTTGAAATGGAGATGAGCACCACACCCTAGAGTCGGACACGACTGGACTTAATTGTCAGGGGATACCTTTACCCTTTTTATAGAATGATAGGTATAGATACCTTGGTCGCCCTGTTGGATGATCTTCTCCGAGGACTGGACAGGGGGAGTGCATCCCTGCTGGTCCTTTTAGACCTCTTGGCGGCTTTCGATACCATCGACCATGGTATCCTTCTGGGCCGGCTGGCCGAGTTGGGACTAGGGGGTACTGCATTGCAGTGGTTCCGTTCCTACTTGGCTGACAGGTCCCAGATGTTGATGCTGGGAGACGCCTGTTCGGCGCCCTGCCCTTTACAGTGTGGGGTGCCACAGGGTTCTGTTCTGTCTCCCATGCTTTTCAACATCTACATGAAACCGTTGGGAGAGATCATCCGGGGATTTGGAGTTGGGTGTCACCAATATGCTGATGACACCCAGCTCTACCTCTCCTTGTCATCTTGCTCCAGGGAGGCTGTGAAAGTCCTGGAGCGCTGTCTGGAGGCGGTTGGGGTCTGGATGAGGGCTAATAGGTTGAGATTGAATCCAGAAAAGACAGAGGTCCTACTGGTCAAGAAAGCTTTGATGCAGGTACTGAGTCATCTGCCCATTCTGAATGGGGTTGCACTCCCCCTGCAGGAACGGGTGCGCAGCTTGGGAGTACTTCTGGATTCACAACTCTCCCTGGAAAGCCAGGTGGTGGCTGTAGCCAGGGGTGCGCTTGCCCATCTTCGACTGGTGCGCCAGCTGCGGCCGTACTTGAGTCGATCGGACCTGACCACGATGGTCCACGCCTTAGTGACTTCAAGACTGGATTACTGTAACGCGCTCTACGTGGGGCTGCCCTTGAAGATGGTTTGGAAGCTGCAATTAGTGCAGAATGCGGCGGCCCGGGTGGTCGCTGGAGCTAGGTGGTTTGACTCTGTTGAGCCGCTGCTTCAGCGGTTGCGTGTGCGCAGGTTGGGGCTGGCCTAAATCACTCTGGTGGTGAAGTGGCACTCAACACAGCTCTTTAAACAAAACTGGGTTTATTTAAAAGGGCAACTTTGGTAGCAGTATTTCTCTCAAGTAGCCCAGCCGTACAGTCACACAGTGATACAGCTCTTCTCTTCCAACACCAACCTTCCACACACAGTGGTTAGGAGCTGACTCTTACGTACCTTGTAGGGCTGTTTAACTTAGAGGTTAAAAGAGAAGACATTTCAGACTTAATTGACAAATTAAAGATCAATAAATCACCGGGCCTGGATGGCATCCACCCAAGAGTTCTGAAGGAACTCAAGAATGCAGTTGCTGACCTCTTGACCAAAATATGCAACTTGTCCCTTAAAACAGCCACTGTGCCAGAGGATTGGAGGATAGCTAATGTCACGCCAATCTTTAAAAAAAGGAAGGAGGGAGGACCAGGGAAACTACAGGCAGGTCAGCCTAACATCTGTTCCAGGTAAGACGGTGGAAAGCCTCATAGGTGGAAAGCCTCAAGGATAAAATCGTAAAACACATAGAAGCTTTGCTTAGGGAGAATCAGCATGGCTTCTGCAAGGGGAAGTCTTGCCTCACGAACCTTTTAGAATTCTTTGAAAATGTCAACAGGCATGTAGATGCAGGAGAACCCGTGGATATTTTATATCTGGATTTTCAGAAGGCATTTGACACGGTCCCTCATGAAAGGCTCATGAGAAAACTCTACAGTCAGGGAATAAGAGGGCAGGTCCTCTTACGGATTAGGAACTGGTTGAAGACCAGGAAACAGCGAGTGTGTGTCAATGGGAATTTTTTACAATGGCGAGAGGTGAAAAGCGGTGTGCCCCAAGGATCGGTCTTGGGACCGGTGCTTTTCAACTTGTTCATAAATGACCTGGAGTTGGGGATAAGCAGCGAGGTGGCCAAGTTTGCGGATGACACTAAACTTTTCTGGTTGGTGAAGACCAGCAGGGATTGTGAAGAGCTCCAGAAGGATCTCTCCAAACTGGGAGAATGGGCAGCAAAATGGCAGATGCGCTTCAATGTAAATAAGTGCAAAGTGTTGCACATTGGGGCAAGAAATCAAAACTTCACATACACGCTCACGGGTTCTGAGCTGTCTGTGACGAACCAGGAAAGAGATCTTGGGGTGCTGGTGGACAGGTTGATGAAAGTGTCGACCCAGTGTGTGGCGGCCATGAAGAAGGCCAATTCCATGCTTGGGATCATTAAAAAAGGGATTGAGAATAAAACGGCCAATAACATTATGCATTTGTACAAATCGATGGTAAGGCCACATCTGGAGTGTTGCATCCAGTTCTGGCCACCACACCTCAAAAAGGATATAGTTGAATTGGAAAAGGTGCAGAAAAGAGCAACCGAAATGATTCGTGGGCTAGAGCACCTCCCTTTTGAGGAAAGGCTACAGCGTTTGGGGCTATTCAGTCTAGAAAAAAGGCGCCTGAGGGGGGACATGATTGAGACGTATAAAATTATGCATGGGATGGAGAGAGTGGATAGAGGGAAGTTCTTCTTCCTCTTGCACAACACCAGAACCAGGGGACATGCACTAAAATTGAGTGGAGGGAGAGTTAGAATGGACAAAAAAAAACATTTCTTCATCCAGCTTGTAACTCATCTGTGGAACTCCTTGCCTCAGGATGTGGTGATGGCACCTGGCCTAGATGCCTTGAAAAGGGGTTTGGATAGATTCATGGAGGAAAAGACCACCACAGGTTACAAGCCATAAGCAACCTCCTGGTTTTAGAAGTAGATTTTCTCTGTGCCAGGTGCAAGTGAGTGGCAACAGGATACAGGAATCTTGTTGTCTCATGTGCTCTCTGAGGCATCTGGTGGGGCCACTTTGAGATACAGAAAGCTGGACTAGATGGGCCTTTGGCCTGATCCAGCAGGGCTCTTATGTTTTTTATGACAACTCTCTCCCCTTTCTGTTACTCCCTTTGAAGTGCGTTTTAAACAAAACTACCCTTGTTTTCTTAACTTCTGGAGTTTTGGAGGGAAACCATTATTTTGTGCAACAGTTGCTCATCACATCTGGTAACTGAAGTGTTTAAGCTATCTAGAGTTAAAGCCAACCAGGATATCAAACCATGGTTAAGATCTGGTTTAATATCCTAGTTCAGGGCTTCTCAAAGTGTGGGTCGCGACCCACTTTGTGGATCAGTGCCAAGGTGGTTTGCTAGTTGGGCCCACTGCCCACCTTTGCCTCCACTTGGCTCCAAATTGGAGCCAAATGGAAGCAACTTCTGGGTCGCAACTCACCTTCTGCAGCTGCTCCCCCCCAGCGCACCGGTCCTGGGATGGCCTCTGAAGGCTTTGGAAGGCCTCTGGAAGTTATTTCTGGATCACTTCCGTTTTTACTGATGCAACTTCCAGTCACATCCGGAGGCCTTTCTGAGACCTGTGGAGTCTGTCCTGGTGGGTTGTGACAGGAGCAGCTGCAGAAGGTGAGTTGCAGTGGGGGGGACTTTGAGAACTGCTGACCTAGTTTGTTCGAACTCTGATTAAAAAAACCCGCCATTCCTTGAGTTCAATGTAATTTCACTTAGTTTTTTTTTCCACTCATACATGAGAAAAGAGTGTGGGGGTTGAAGAGTATGTGAGCCCGCTATGGGAGCCCACAGCTCCCATAGGCGTCTTTCCACAGCACTGAGCTATAGTTTCACATTGTGTCTGAACTGACCATAGAGTTTGTAGAAATAGCATTCACTGCATTTTCTATCCTAACAGGAAAAGTATGGCTTGTTAGTTCATCTATGCCATTCAATTACTCTTACTCCCTTGCTCCAGCCCTCTCTAATCTTGTAATCAAACTTCTTAATATTTTAGACCAACGGTCCCCAATCTTTTTGACGCCAGGGACCGGTTTCGTGGAAGACAATTTTTCCACAGACCGGTATGTGGGGGGAGGGGTTGCCCCCCAACCCTCCCATGTGACCCCTGGCCCCTCCTTCCTTGAATTTGCCCACTTAGCACCAACACTCCCTAACACGCGAAGCATTTGCCCCACACCAAAACAGCCACTGCTGTGCCATTTTGCCCCCGCTGCCACCGCCAGAAACATTTTGCCCCCTCTGCTCAGTACAGCGGTGATCTCTCTGTCCTGAGGCTGGTGTTCCCTCTCATTCTCTTCCGGGGACACAGGAAGAGAGCGGGTCTGGCTGCCAGCCTCAGAAGAAATCGCCCCAGCTTGCCCTGGTGTTCCAGCGAGCAATTGTGCTCGTGATCTGAGTGCTTTTGAGCTGGTATGCGAGAGCAAAGAGTTTGTCTGCTGAAGTGTCAGCCCCGCCCACGCTCCAGCTAACTGATGATAAGAAAGCCGGTCAAGTTCTCAGCGCCTTTCCGATAGTCAGCTGGAGTGCGGGCGGGGCCGCAACTTCAGCTGACGAACTCTTCGCAGCGTGCTCTGTCGGCCCTCGCTGACCAGCTCAAAGGCACTTGACTCGTGAGCACAATCATCCGCGCTGGAGCATGCTGGGGCAACGTCTCTCAAGACCAGCAGCCGGACCCGCTCTCTTCCTGAGTCTCTGGAAGAGAGTGAGAGGGGATAGCAGCCTCGGAACGGAGAGATTGCTGCTGCGCTGAGCAGATGAGGCAAAATGTTTCTGGCATCAACAGCAGCAGCAGCGGGGGCAAAATGTCGCGGCGGAAGCTGTTTTGGTGCAGGGGTGAAAGCCTCATGGCCCAGTTCCTAACAGGCCACGGACCAGTCCCGGTTCGCAGCCCAGGAGTTGGGGTCCCCTGTTTTAGACTATAGTCTCAGTAGATTTGCTGCTCAAATATGGCATGATAGTGTGAAATATTGATTCTTGTAAGTGTGCCTGACAACATGAACAAAGTACCATGTCTCCTTGGTCTGTATGTATGCTTAATCCTCTCTTCAGTAAGGTCAAACCTTTTCATTCTCTCTTCCACCTGGGTTTTAGCATCATGTTAAAATACAATTATTTCCTGCATATAAGGTGACTTTTTACAATTTTAGGGGCAGCCTTGTTCTTTTAACAGCCATCTTTTAATGTATTGCTGCTGCTCATAGTCTTTACTTTGAATGTGTTCTTTTATTTAAATATGTATTCCAATTGTGAACTAGCATTGCATTTGCCATATCTTACCTGAATTGTCATAATTTAAAGCTTCTAGCACTGTGAGAATAATTTGATTAAAAAGTATTTTGTGTGCTGTGTTTCCCAGTTGTTGCATGGTGCACAAATTTGGGTTGTTAGGGGTATTAACAATTTGGAAGTATGTCAGAAAACGTTAGTATATTTGTGTAACTTAAAATAGTTTTGTAAATTCTTCAGAGCATAAAGTAACCAAAGCTGTTTTACTTACGTGGCTTTTTTTTCAGGTAAAAAGAACATATTCCCATGGTACTTATAGAGCTGGCCCAATGAGACAAATCAGCTTGGTTGGAGCAGTGGATGAGGAAGTTGGGGACTACTTTCCAGAGTTCCTTGATATGCTGGAAGATTCACCTTTCTTAAAAGTAAGAGGGAAAAGAGGGGAAAAACAGCTGTTCTGAAGCTGATTGGTTGGGCAATATGCTTCTGAGGTACTTGTGCATGGGCTATTACCTCTTCTTGAATCTTGGTTAATAGCATGGGCTATTACCTCTTCTTAAAACTTATTTATTTATTTATTTATTTATTTATTTATTTTAATGTTGTAAGCCGCCTTGAGTGCCCTCGCTGGGAGAAAGGCGGGATACAAATTCTTTAAATAAACATGTACATGTACATATTATGTTTCAAACAAAGTTTCATTCCTCTTGGTTGCAGATATTAATTCCAAAATTGTCAAGAATTGAGAACAAGAAGTTCAGCAAATACATTTTATTATTTGTTCAGCTCTGTGTTCTACATTCATATTTCAAGAGTTAATTCTTCATATTTGAGGCTCCTAATTTCAGAAAATGACTACAATCCGGTCATACTCACATTTTCAGGGAACGTTGAAAGCAGTAGAACTCTTTGACAAGCACACAGTGTGTTAGATTCTGTTTAAGTACCGTATTGTCCCTAGTATAGGCCGCTCCTGATTATAAGCCGAACCCTTAAAGTTTGGTGCTATTTTTTAAAAAAATACATTTTAACTTTTTTTTTAACTTAAAGAACATACACACATTAGTAGAACAGTAAAACAGTACAGCTTTAGTACAGTTAAAGGCATAGGTACCCTGTTCCTTATTGAATCTGGGCACCCTAGTATAAGTAGCCTTCCCAGATCCAAAGGGGGACAGAGTGCCTACCTTTAACCTTTGGAATTCGGGCAGGTGCAGCTTGTTGCACCCTTCCATGATGAGCTGCACCTGCCCAAATTTCAGTGGTTAACAGCACAATCCTATGCATGTCTACTCAGAAACAAGTCCCATTGCATTTAGTGAGGCTTACTCCCAGGAAAATGTGCATAGGATTGCAGCCTAAAAGTAGGCACTCTGTCCCCCTTTGGATATGGTAAGCCTATGCAGGAGCTCTTGCTCTCAACTTTTAAACTGCACTCTCAACTTTCAAACTGCAGGATCAATAAATATCTTAGTTTCCACAGAGTCCTGGGGCTGGAACTTAAGGGTTAATTTTTTCAAATGCTTCCTGAGGCTAGAGGCTGCTAGAGAGATAATTATTTTCAGCCATTTAGCAAGTGATTAAGAGCTGCAAGGAACAACCTTGTAAAGGCTGGAAAACAGAGCTCTTTGCAGTTTAAAAAAAGAAAAAAAAATACCCATTTTACCTTAGATACCTTTTGAAAGAGACTCTGAGAGGCTTGACTTGAAAACGCCTTTGAAAGAGACTCGAGAGGCTTGGCTAGAAAATGCTAGGCTTTGATTGTAGGCCGCATCGCTACTTTAAGGATTTGCCTTAGGGGAAAAAAGTGCGGTTTATACTTGGGACGATACAGTATTTTATAGAAAGTGCCCATGATTGTGATTTGAAAACCATGTTAATAATATACAGTTATGGCTCTCTACAATGACCAAGGTGCCAGTCTCTGTTTTGTAATTAAGTCAAATCTCTGTCTGAGATATAGATACAGAGATTTGACTTACAAAACAGAGGTTGGCACCTTGGTCATTGTAGACACTCTGTATCTCTCATTGCATATTTGTCTATAGATATGAATATTGACTTCCATTTTGTCATATCATTGATGTCTGAAGTGGCAGTGTTGGAAATGTTTTCTTTTTTTCTTAGTGTACTTTGCCATGGGGGACACTTTCTAGTCTGAAACTAGAAAGTCGCAAAGATAGTGATGATGGTCCCATCATGTGGGTGCGTCCAGGAGAACAGATGATCCCTGTGGCAGACATGCCAAAGTCACCTTTCAAAAGGAAAAGGTATGTTGAAATGTCTGGCTTGTTCAATACTTGGCTACTGTCTTTGTTCTAATTCTTGTTCATCTTTTCCCCACTACCTTTAGAAATGCTATACTTAAGTAGATATTTTGTTACAAACAAGCTATTTTGTTATAAACAAACCTGAATTAAGGGCTTCATTAGGAGAATCTGGAATAAGCCCACAAGCAAGAATGGTATGTTTTCCTTCCACACGGGCAGCGTAGTCTTCAAGGCCTTTCAGTGTAGATTGCTGTATGTTTAACTCTGCCAGTAAAATTATTGACTGAATTACGAGGTGGGCTCTCTGATTCAGCCAGTGTTAATACAGTGGGCTCTTGCCATCCACTGGTTTCACACCCATGCATTTGACCATTCGCAGATGCCCGTGGATGGCAGGAGTACCAGGATTTTTTTTAATGTTTTAAAATTTTGCTTTTCCTTCAAACACCAAACCACTCCATTTTCAGGCTTTAATAAGGTTTTAGAAGCGCTCCCAAAGCCTCTTCTGGGTTGTACGACTCCTCCCTCCCTTCGCCCAGAATGCATTGCAATGCATTCTGGGGCGAACTTGGGAGAGGGAGTTGTGCAACCTGGAACCCCTTCTAAAGTCTTATTAAAGCCTGAAAATGGAGCGGTTTGGTGTGCGAAGGTAAACGAGATTTATGGTATATAACCCTCTTTTGTACTTTTTAAAGGGCCAATCCACAGATTTAAACATACGCGGACGGATCACCCGCAGATAAGGAGGGCTCACTGTATATGAAGTCATGCACATTATACTCTTGTAAGAGAGCAAGAGGTTGCACTGCTTGCCATCTAGAGAGTCAGTGCATGACTGCAAGCATTGATGGAGTGGAAACATAGGGACTTGCACCTAAGTCCATCATCGCTGACTGCTACCACCTTGTCAGAGGAAGAGAGAAACTGCATTTCTGAGAGAGCATATATGTGAAGGAAGAGAAAGGAAACGGAGTGTGTGCTGTGTGAAAGATTTTTCTTTTTTTGGTGATATATTTTTATTTTATTAGTGTAATATTAAAACAAAACAATACATAATGTTTCAAAAGGTTAGAACAAGTGCGACGCAGTATATCCTACTAGCATACTATTCTCTATTTTCTGCTTGTAATATACAACTAAGCCAAAATATCTCCCTATTCATTAAATCTACATGTCATTCTCTCTCTCTCTCTCTCTCTCAAAATCAATAAGTAGTTTCCAATTATTCACAAAAAGGTTAACTGACTTATCCTTAATTAAAATTGTGAGTGTATCCATTTAATCCAACACTTTTATCCACCAGTCTTCCAGTGAAGGTATTTCTGAATTCTTCCAATATTGTGCATATGCCGCAATTATCATATATATAAACAAAGTTTCAAATTTTTCCCCTACATGATCATCTCTCATATCCAACGAAAAGACTTTCGGTTTCATTTGCACATTAATCTTTAAAATAACTGTATCTGTTTATGAATCTGAACCCAATATTTCTTTGCTTGAGTACATGTCCACCATATATGATAAAAGGTTCCTTCTTGCTTTTTACATTTCCAACAACTATTCGATACCTTCCCATGCAATTCGCCCATTTTGCTTGGGGTTATATACCATCTATACATCATTTTATACATATTTTCTTTAATATTAACGTTTAACGTAAATTTCGGTTGTTTTAACCATAATTGTTCCCATTGTTTCATTAAAATTTCATGATCTACATTTTTCGCCCATTGAATCATACATTCTTTAACCTGTTCTTCTGTCTCGAACTTCAAAACTGTGAGAGATTTTTCTGAATGATTAAAAGTGTGTGTGTGATACAAAAGTGATAATGACTTTGTATGTCAGTAAAAGTTTTAAGTACAATAATACCTTGCACTTCTTCTAGTTTGGGTCCAGAGCATGGACAAAAATTAAAAATGGATGAATGTCAAAGCATAGCCTTATTTAGCTTGCAAATTTATTTTGGCCAGCAAAAAACGTAAATAACTATATAACACATGCGTGCGAAACCTAAATAAACAGAAATAAAAGAAAAAAACATAAGAATGTTATGGAAGGTTGAGTGGAATCAGACGAAAGAGGAAATTTGAAATGTGGCAGTACAGTAGACCCTTTCTATCTGCTGGTTTGGGATCCGCAAATTTGTCTCACTGCGGATCCCAGACCCACGAGGTCCACGTTAAAATCAGTAAAAAAAAAAAAAGGCAAAACCCATGTTTTTTTTTTAAACCTTTAGCAGCAAACCATGCTGTTTCCAAGCCTGTGGAGGGCTTCTCTAAGCTTACCGAGCCCCGGAAGCGGGTTGGTAAGCTTAGAGAAGTCCTCCAGAGACTTGGAAACAGCACGGTTCGCTGCTAAAGGTACCCCCCGCACGTTTTTGCCTCCCCCCCTTTTACTGATTTTAGCGTGGACCCCAGTATCCGCGTGGGAATCCTTGCTTTCCGGAACAGATTCCCAACGGAAAGCAAGGTCCAACTGTAATTGAAAATTGCTGAAAGAGCAAAGTGATGAGAGTCAAAGTATTGCTGTATGAAGAGTTTGAGAGGAGAAAAGAGCTTCAGAAAGAATAAGCAAGAAAATGGGCCTTTCTGTTGAATGCTAGCATATTAATAATGTTGAGCATTTGTATTGTGCTTCTGTATGTGCACAAAGTACTTCATATGTATTAACTTGATGTAATTCTTACAATCACCTTATAAGGCAAATAGTATTGTTTCTGTATTGCAATTGAGAAGCTGATGCTAAGAGAGAGTAGCCTGCCTAGTAAGTTCATGGGAGAGGTGAGATTTAAACTAGAAAAATCCTGATTTACAGCTCAGTCTTTTAGCTACTACACTCCTCCATCAAGGTGTAGAAAACTGAGCTGAAGACAACAGCTTTGCTTTCATTATAACTGTGTGGAATGGGTTGGATTCCCATCCTGCTGTGTTCCATACAAGATGAGAGCTAAGCATCCACTCCAGTTCATCCTTCCCTACAGAATAGATTGAATGAAGAAGTGATCTCCTCTGGGGTAAGGAGTGTGCACTGAAAAATAATCTGAAACTGTTTTTTTTTGGGGGGGGGGGGGAGTCCTTCCCAGTTTTCTCAGGCTAGCAGTTGATCATTGCATTTCTAATATTGCTTCTCGGTCGCTTCCCTGCAGTGATTTGACTTTGTATAGCCCCTTCTGTCCCTAGTCCTTTTGTTAAGGCAGTTTTAAATCGTAAGAATGTTCATGGAACATTCCATGGTACTTCAGCTGCTGTGCCAGTGGCAAGAGAGGTCTCAAACCGCAGCTTGCATTTATCTCAAGTTTCCTCCTTTAATTCCAGCTGTGTGTTTTGAGCGAACTTAAGACAAATTTATGAACTCTGCTTTAATTTCCTATGTAAAAGATTCATGTGTTGAGTTTAACATATGCAAATATCTAGCTATGATGGTCTTTGGAAGATGGACAGACATGTTGCAAAGTTTGAGAGTTTACTTCTTAATGTTTATATACTGACCATGTGGTAGAGGCCTAGGGTGGCATCCCAAGTAGTTGCTTCTGCCATCAGGAGGTCCTTGTGCAAACGGAAGCTTTCTCTGAGAGCAGAAGGAGTGTTCTACTTGTCAGTGGAAAGCTCCTCGCGTTCATGGAAGAAGCTTCTGTTTGCACAGAGAGCTGCCAATGGGGAAGTGCTAGTTGGGATGCCACCATAGTTTATGGAAGCTAATAACTACAGCTATATAGTGATTTTGTAAGTAGACTTTAATTTATGTGGTAGTTCTTTTTTTGAATGCTTTCTTATGTCTTTTCCCTCCCTAGCACTTGTGTAGAAGGTATAAATAGGTGCATTTATACCTAATGGGCATTGTTGGAAGAAATATTAAAACGTACTTAAAACTGTGAAAAAGTGATTTGCTTTTATCACTGCCTCAAAATTCTAAATCTGTGACTTTTCTGCTGGAGAACACTCTGTTTTCATCCATACAATTCCCCCCCCCCCCCCCCCGAACAGAATTGCATATGAAGGAAGCTACAGTTTTTAAGGAGAAATTTGACCTATGTCTCTGGGTTGTTTTCTTTTTAAACAGAACTACCAATGAAATAAAAAACCTGCAGTACCTACCTCGTACTAGTGAGCCTCGTGAAATGCTTTTTGAAGACAGGACACGAGCCCATGCAGATCACATAGGACAAGGGTTTGAACGACAGACTACAGCTGCTGTAGGAGTATTAAAAGCAGTGCATTGTGGAGAGTGGTATGTATTTACCATTATCTTCAGCCTCTGACCAATACCTGCGTGAATTTCCAAATGATTCTACTACAGGACCATAGCATGCTGGTGTAGCATAGTGGCTAAGAGACTGAGCTGCAATTCAGGACTTTACGAGTTTGAATCTCACCTTTGCCATGAACTCAATAGATGGCCTGAGGCAAGCGTTGTCAGCCACTGTGGACTTTTATTGTAAAAGGGAAAGGTAGGTAGTCCCCTGCTTAAGTACAGGTTAGGTTCCAGGGTTCAGGGTTCCTGCTAAGCTGCGTGTATGTGCAGCTCGGAGCTAGGCAACCCAGAAGTTCAGCGATGACGTGCAACATCATTGCCCAGCATCGGGATGCACTCATAGCTCCACGCAACAGCAGAAGGGGTCTGCACAGCGGCGTGGACCCCTTACAGAGAACATAGCCAGGAGTTGGTACTTAAGTCAAAACATCCAGTTTTTGATGGCCCAGCATTATTGCTCCTCCATGAAAACATCACTGAAGGACATCCTGACCTGCCCCAAAGTGCCAACGCAGCCATCTATAACTCTAACTTGGGGAGTCAGTGTAATTCCAAAGCCTGTAGGCAAACGTACGACTCTTGGCGAAAGCAATTACAGCATAGTAGGGTGGTGTCATAAGAATGTTCCTTTGGTCTAAATTTTTAGTCACATTAATCGTAATTACATTATAAGATTTAGAAAGTAAAATTTACTTTGTTTGCTTTTTGAAGGGAGAAGATGAAAGCTGTAGGGAACCTTGATCAAACTCAGCTTTAACCCTCCCCTCTCTCCTTTCCTACTTGGTAGTGGTAAAAGGTGACTCTGTTCTGTTGTTAGTCACCTCCATTCAGGGGCTACCTTTCTCATATTAATTAATGTATTAAAGTTATTATTTTTTATTATTTTTTCACATTTTTATACCACCCTTCCTCCAAGGAGCTCAGAGTGGTGTACATATTTCCTCCCCTCCTTTTTTTTTGTCCTCACAACAACGCTGTGAGGTAGGTGGGGCTGAGAGATAGTGACTGGCCCAAGGTCACCCAGGAAGCTTCATGGCTGAGCGGGGATTTGAACCTGGATCTTCCAGGTCTAAGTCCGACTCCCAAACCACTACACCATCCTGGCTCTCCTGTGCGCCTTCGAATATCTCAGCTCACCATGTTTTTAATCAGCCTTGGCCATGCTGACTTCCTCCTTTGTCCTCTCACTCACTCTTGCTTCCAGGAATCAGTGTTATCCGATGTTGTTGAGCTGCTGTTTTCCCCCATTGCCACAGCAAGGGGTTGCTATTTACAAAGTAATTGAGCTGCTTGAGTTATCTCCAAGCAGCTTCTGATTCCTTCACGTGCTTCAAAGCCCATTTGTAAGTCAGATGTTCGTAACTTGGATGTAAGTCAGGGTCCTTCCGTCTTATAAATGTATTAGATAAATATCAACCTCAGCACCAGTATACGAATATATAGCCTTACTGCTTGTAATGCATGTGAAGCAATTTGCGCAACCAGAAAGCACACATGTTAAGTATTGAGGGTGGCAAGAGTGATGGGATAGGCCTCCACTACAACTTCCACTATACAATTGGATCTCGCTATCCGTAGGGGGCCATTCTGGACCACACACACCCCGCAGATAGTGAAGGTCCGTGGATAGTGGGGTCTGCAAAAAACCCCGCAAAAAAGTGCCCCGTTTAACCTTTAAAACGCAAAGTGCTGCGTTCCCAAGGCTGCACAGGGCTTCTGCAGCCTTCCTGATCCACTTCCGGGTCATGTGGAGGCTCTTCCCCCACCCTCAGCCTTGTCCCAGGGTGCATTCTGCAGCCTTGGAAATGCAGCGGTTTGACTTTTAAAAGGTGAAAACGGGGCTTTGGGGCCTTTTTTATTTTGCATTTACATTTGCGGGGTTCAGGACCCATGGTGTAACAAATCTGTGGGTCCCGAACCCGTGAATAAAAAGGGCCCACTGTATATAATTCTTTCTTTTTGTTCTGGTTTTCTGATCTATTTCCTCTAAATAACTTCAGCAATTTTTAATCACCATGTGCAAATGGATAAGAATAAGGCTTCTTCCACTGAAGCTGACTTATTCTGAATGCAGGCTAGATGTTTTGTCCCATTCTCCCCCCCTTTTCCGGCTTTAGATCAGATAAATGAGCTGAGTTCGTAATTCAGGCAACATATTTTAATTATAATTGATATTTTTTAATCAACATAATCAGTTTTGGTTTTAGTTCTAAATTGAGCAGAGACACACAGGCGTGCAAGTCTTGTTCCCTTCCTGAGACACTAGGGCAGTGGTTTCCAAACTGAGAGGCATCGGTCCCAGGGGAGCCGCGGAAACCAGCCAGGGGAGCCACGGAGTGCCATGGAATCCTCTTGGAAACTGTGCAATGCCAATTGGCAGGCATCAACATAATGTAATGGGGAGCCGTGGCCAATGGTCAAGAGAACCGCAGGTTGAAAATGTTTGAGAAACACTGCACTAGGGTGAAGCAGAGAAACTTGTGGAGATTCTCTTCTCATTCGGCCCAAACTGGAGTGGGGAGAGACAAAGGAAGGATCTATGCATGAATGATTTTTTTTTCCTTATTAATGTTAAACCACAATGGTGTGAGGGAGTCTGTGTGAGAGATTATATGATCTTCAGTGTTTTTGGGTGGAGGTGACTGGATGTGAAACTAGGAAGAAGGAAGGATAGAGATGTCCGCTTCAGGTTCCTTATAGCACAAATAAGGACTTCTGCGGTGTGTCAGCAGTTTGTCCACCCACTTTCCTGCCTGTTGTTGCAAACACAGACCAAGAAGGTATTTAAGTGTTCTTTCATCTAATTTTCCCATATAAAGAAGAGTCAGCAGACTTCATAAGGACACCTGAAACGTGATGTCTTGTAAAGCATGTGTAGTATTTGGCCACCTAAGCCATAGTCTGTGGAAATCACTCACGTTTATCTAAAGGGCAATTGCTTTAATTTGTCATAAGAGACATGATATGAAGATAAATTTAGCTTTAATAAAAATAATTAACTAAAGACTACCTTGCTTTTTGTGTGCTTTTTCACTTTGTACTGCCCACTGGTGAATCTGAAAATGTGTTAACATAAATAAGTACTCCTCTTTGATTGGGCAGGAATCCTTTTACAGTTGTAAATATTTGAATAGTTGTCTATAGTTTTGCTGCATCTATAACCAGTATTTCAAATATTTGTGCTGTATTGAGCATGTGTGTTTGGTTAACTTTAGGCCCATGCTGAGACTCTTTTAGACATTGTGTTTAAGGATAATCTAAACATGCATCAAGCTGAGGTAATAAATTTTAATTTTGGCCTAGGAAGCTCTAGTGACAGTTTGGTACCAGTTTGTGCAGTTGTACACACAAGAACCTTCTTTCAAAGGTTAAGAGTTTTCCTATTCTGCTTTCAAAACCTCAGTTCATTAAGTTGCTTTGTATTGTTATAATTATTAAGGCATTATAGAGAGTAGAGATACCAGTTCTTTGTGGAAACGGATGCTTCAAGGAGAACTAGTCATCCTGGATTCCCTGCAATTAAATCTTGTTCAGGTCTTGTCAGGCTGTGCATTTTTCCCTAATGCACGTGTGCAGCTACTCTTCTCTTTCTATCTTTAATGACTATGATATTGATGACATTTTTTAACCAATGGGAGTTAGACTTCTTTGCGTTAGTACCGTACAACATGGTGTGTACAAAAGCTTGAAATTTCTCTTCAGATTTCTTTAGTTGGATTTGTTTCCTTTTATTTATCTACAGTGTTTGTGATGCCAATAAAAGTTTGATGACGATGCTTTATCTACAGTAGAAAGCTTTAATATTTTACATCTGTTTGGATACACACATACCTGGTGTCTTGGTTTTAGGCTCCAAATAAAAGGTATATTTCATCCAAGGATGTGTGAGGTCTATGTATTGCTGCCAGCTGCGTCGGCTGAGCATGGGTGGCGAAGGCCAGTGAGAGGCCAGACTGCAAAGGATACCATCTGGAATGTAGTTGTTCATGAAAGATTGAACGTTTATATATTGTAAAAAACAAAAAAACCCCACACCATTAGGGGTTTTTGGAAAGCCTGCCCATGAAAGCTGCCTTGGATTAAAGTCAGAGGAGAAATCCAATGACCAAGAAAGGCGGTATATAAATACTGTATATTATATTTTTCTCATGCAGACATCACCCAGGATCACATCCGGGGTGGTGATGGTGGTGGTGTTTCTGGGACTCCACGCAGATACCCAAAAACGCGGATGCTCAAGTCTCTTATATAAAATGTCTAACCTGAAGCCTGCTGGCCCTTTAAGGAAATGGGCCGGTGGGGGGTGGCTGAGATTAGCGTGTTAGAGCCTGCCACAAAGGGGGAGAGGGAAAAGAACACATTGGTGCATTCAAGGAGCCCGTGCAAAAGTAGGTGCCACGGTAATCCTTTAAGAAGTCCAACACTACTCGGCTGAAGTGGGTGCAGTAAGCGAGCTCCGGTTGTTTGCTTGCTTGCCAGGAGACCCAGGGAAACCGAATGACCCTGGGGACAAGAGCTGAACTTGCACGCTCAGACAAATAATGGCGAATTTTGATCCGTGGTTGGTTGAATCCGTGAATTTAAAAATCTCTGTAAAGCAACAATCAATCTGCTAATGTTAATTGTATTCCTGATTGTAACAATTTTTTTTCCTTGTACAGGCCTGAACAACCTCGTATAACCAAAGATGTAATTTGCTTTCATGCGGAAGATTTCTTAGAGGTAGTTCAACGAATGCAATTAGATCTGCATGAACCTCCACTTTCACAGGTAATCGTTTTGATAGTGTAATGATCTTTGGCTAATTGTCATGCTTTAGAAAATAATACCGTAATTTTCTTTTTCTTTCTAGTGCGTCCAGTGGGTTGATGATGCAAAACTAAACCAATTACGAAGGGAAGGCATTCGATATGCCAGAATACAGTTGTACGATAATGATATTTATTTTATTCCAAGGAATGTTGTGCATCAGTTTAAGACAGTTTCAGCTGTGTGCAGTTTGGCTTGGCACGTTCGACTCAAGCTCTACCACTCAGAGGGAGAAAATCAAAGCATCCATGAAAAAGGCCCACCAACAGAGCCCGCATCTTTAGTTATAGGACTTCAAGCTGACAGTGTAATCCAATCAGCAAACAAAAATGCCTGTGAAGACATCAAATTTTCAGGCAGCCTGCAAACTAAACATATGAAACAGGAATTTTCACGCACACAACATGAACCTGCTGCATCTCACCGAATTAAAGAGGAACCAATTCCTGTTAATCTTCCCGAAAAGACAATAGTACTTAATGCTATGGAATGTCGGAATGTTAAAGCAAAGTTGGATCATGTCCAGTTAACAGGATCCAAGTTTGACCCTGACTCTGAATTTGAACCTGATGACAAAGATTCACAAGACAGATTGTGCCCTGGGGGTCATGTGAGTCTGGAGGATACAAGACAAAGTGATTCAACATATCCAGGTCTGCATGGCAAACAAGAGGATGACTTTTTGTGTTGAAATGGTTGTGTGTATATATATATATATATATGTTTTTAAATTCCTTTTTAGACAGACATAATAATGTAAAGATGCTTAAATTCTGTGAGGCAGGTTTGTTACTTGTCTTCACATCTGTTACAGAAAATAGTTTATGTAGCTTTGTAACATTCCTCAGTGCCTGTCCATAACTGTGAAAGTATCAAAGCACTTAGGGCCAGATGCACTGTAAACACTGCAGGTGTAACATAAAAGTCTTTAAATATAAGTTGTAGGTTTTAGAGTAGAGCTGACATTTAACATATATTTTTTGTAAGATGAGCCAGAATTCTTTTTGACAATTCCAGGCTTTTCCATAGAGCTTATTTATACCAAGTTTTTTTTTCTTTTTAATGTGTCAGCACTGTAGTGTAAATAGCTTTTTTTAAAAGAATCTTTTTAGTGTGATTTATATTGAAATGTGAGCCACTTAATAAAGGTTCATAATAACAATAATGGATTTTTTGTTTGAGTCCCCAACAAAAAGTCTCAACTTCTAAGCTAACTTTTTAAATGTTCAGTCTTGCAAGAATTGTCCTATATGTTTGAACAAAATGTTTCAATACATTTTGTAACATTAGACACACAAGTAATCTTGATGTTGAACTTTCATAATCCCACTTTGGGAACTTCAGTATTTGAAGATGAATTTGGATGAATAGTTCATGTGGTGGTTAAACATGTGATGAACTATTTTCTTGTCATATCTTGCATTGACAGGTACTTTGAACCGCTTTAATCGTACACATTTCAGAGCCATGCAATTGTCAGTTATAAAAAGTGTTCAAAAATAGATCACCCTAATCTATATTCAGTTATATCCAGAGAATACACATCACCTTGCCTCCTGCTATTTTTGTGTTTTTTACTCCAACTGTGTTAAAGTTTTAAAAAATTACATTGGTTGGAATGGTTCTTCCATTCTAAGTATACGGCTACTTCTAACCACTGGAAGTAGTTGTTGTGTTTTTGTTTTGTGGCCAGAAAACTCTGAACAGGGGGAAGGAACAGCAGACCTGTAGAGAGAGTGGTCTACAGATTGAAGACAGATTAAGTATGACCTACCTGACCTCTGGATTTAGTCAAGTTCTTTATTTCTTAGCCCTTAGCTAAACCTGCATACATATTCTCAAACTTTAATGTACAACCATGAAAATCAAAGCATTGTAGTAAACCTGGACTCTTGGAATTTTGAAAAAAAACAGTGCAAAATCTGCTACAACCATCTCTGGCTTGTATCTTAACGGTTTATGGAGCTGTGCTCTGTCATCTGAAGCTCGGTTTTTGTAAGGAACTTTCTGTTTGCACAGGAATCCTTGCGTAAACTGAATGCTCCTAGGAATAAAAGGAACTTTCAAGGATGGAGTAAGATTAAGCAGAACGTTTGTATACAACCCTTTGTATTTAGGCCACTTGATTGCATGCAAGAGTCAGAATCTAAGTTGGACATTAATACTATGTTTCCAAAGTTTAGAAATGTTATTTTAGCGCAGCTACCAAAGGGAGTCTCATCTTTTATCTCAGAAGCATTTTGTTTCTGCAACATATCATGTCCTAAAACTGAAAGAATATCCATTAGGGAAGTTATGGGAGGTTGCATGTATTTGTATTAGTTATAGACTAACATCAGGATTTACTATGGAATGTACAGACACATTCTTTGACGTTAAGTCCGTTGCTGAGTTGCGATATAACTATCACATTAGGGTGATAATGTTAGCTTATTTTAAATCTTATCAAGCTTGGCAGTGGTGGCAGCAGTGGTCATGATTCTCCCATAGACTGGTCAAATTAGACAAGGATTTAGCCACCAAAGAAGTCATCACTGCAGCAGTCCTAACAGCAAAGGTCTTGTTTGTGAAATTGATAATGAAACACAACTATGCTCTATTGCAGTGGTTCTTAAAGTTTTCCCTGCATGGCAGGGAGAACTGAGTATTTGCGGGGACGGGGTCAGCGGCAGGAACAAAAATAGAATTTAAACACTTACCGGGGGGGGGGGCTGGGGGGGCTGGAGTGCTCCGGAAGGTGTGGGGAGGCCTGTGGGCCTCCCTGAGCTTTAGATTGTTACTCTGTGGCAATTATGACCACCTCCGGTTTTGTTCCCAGCGGCGGTGATCCCTGGGATTGCCGCCGCCATGCTATCTCCGCCCCTTAAGGTGACAGGGGACAGCATTTGGTTCTTGTGGTGGGTTGCGACTCACCACTTTGAGAAACAATGCTCTATTGGGTACACTTTCAATTTTAGAAGTATTAAAACGGGTGGGGAACCGGTGGCCCGCGGTCCGGATCCGGCCCCAGGAGCGATCCGGTCTGGCCCATGCGAGACCGGACCCGAATCAATCAGGTCCGGCCCGCGTGAGCAGAGCAGAGGCTCCGCCGGCCCCCCTGCGCGCTCACCTCGGCGCGACTCCTTTCGAATCCGACTGCTTCTCCGTGCCGAGGGGAGAGTGCGCGGCGCGCTCACCTTGTGCGACTCCGTTGGAACCCGGCTGCAGCTGGATTCAAAAGGAGACGCGCCGAGGGGAGAGCGTGCGGCTGCAGCCGGATTTGAAAGGAGTCGCGCCAAGGAGAGAGCGCGTGGCGTGCTCACCTCGCGCGACTCCTTTGGAGCCCGGCTGTTTCTGCGCATGAGCAGAAACAGCCGGGTTCAAAAGGAGTCGTGCGAGCAGCGCACGCAGGGCTGGCGGGGGCCGCCTGAAAAAGGTAAGGAGAGGGGGGGAGGTAAAAGCAGGGGGGCGGTGTGTGTGTGTGTGTGTGTGTGTGTGTGTGTGCGTGCGTGCGTGTGCATGCGCACGCAGGGGTAACTATTTCCGATGGAGGGGCACACGGCCCGCGGGACATTTTCCCCATGGGAAAATGTCCCTCCATCGGAAATAGGTTCCCCACCCCTGTATTAAAACATTGTGGAAATAAAATGCTAAGATGAATCTCCCCCTTTTTTGTAATTAATGCCTCTTAACAAGATTAACTTGAATTTGGACTGATCTTAGATAGTCTCAAAGAGAATCATTTGGTACAGCCTTCCACAGATTATACCACTCCACAATGCAGATAGGATATAAGGTTGTTAGCATTCCAGAACTCCTTGTCTGAGGAAAGCTATCACATTGGAGAGGAGAGTTTTAACTTCGTTGTTTTCCTGATAATACAGGGTGTCTACAAATGATTGGAGCGGTTTCGTTATACGTCTTATATTAATTTTGGCTCCAAAAACTGCAGTAGGTCTTATTTTCAGGGAGGTCTTATTTTCCTAACCTGCAGCGCGACCCCCCCCCCCGGCACTTACTTTTACCGATTAAAGTTTCATTCTTTCCCGAGGGTGCAAGGCTCTGAAAGGCCTGCACTTGAGTCCTCCACCATGGAGACAACGTGCTAGAGAGACTCTGCAAGGTTGCAGCCTCCTTGCAGGCCTCTCTAGCACGTCGTCTCTATGGTGGAGGACTCAAGTGCAGGCCTTCCAGGGCCTTGCACCCTAGGGAAAGAATGAAGCTTTAATCGGTCAAAGTGCCGGGGGGGGGGGTCGCGTCCGTCTGGCTGATGATCCTAATTAGGTCTTACTTTGGGGGAGGACTTATATTGATGGGTGCCAGCAAAACTCATGCAAAAATTATGGTAGGTCTTACTTTCGGGGGAAGTCTTGTTTTAGGGGAAACGGTGTGTGTGTGTGTGTGTGTGTTAAAACATACATATTTCATAAAGTTATAGCAAGTGCGAAGCAATACATCCTACTAGCATACTATTCACTATTTTCTACATATACTGTAATACCCAACTAAGCCAAAATAACACCCACATTCTATTCATTAAATCAGCATATCACCACATCGTTCTTCTCTCTCTCTTAAAAAACCAATAAATGGTTTCCAATTATTCACAAAAAGGTTAACTAATTTTTCCTTAATTAAAATTGTAAGTTTATCCATTTCAGCATAATCCAAAACTTTCAACCACCAATCTTCCAGCGAAGGTATCTCTGAATTCTTCCAATATTGTGCATATAAAATTCTTGCCGCACTTATCATATATAAAAACAAAGTTTGAAATTTCTCACCTACATGATCATCCCTCATACCCAACAAAAAGGTTTCCGGTTTCATTTGAACCTTAATCTTTAAAATCAACTGTATATGAATCTGAATCCAATACTTCTTTGCTTGAGAACATGTCCATCACATATGATAAAACATTCCCTCTTGCTTTTTACATTTCCAACAGCTATTCGTCACCTTATTATACATTCTTTCTAGTTTGCTTGGGGTTATATACCATCTATACATTTTATACATATTTTCCTTAATATTACCGTAAATTTCAACTGTTTTAACCATAGTTGTTCCCATTGCTCCATTAAAATAACATGACCTACATTTTTCGCCCAATGAATCATACATTCTTTAACCTGTTCTTCTGTCTCAAACTTCAAAAGCAATTTATACATTTTTGAGATTACCTGGTCTTCAGATTTTAATTGTACCTCCAGTATTGATTCTTCTTCTACAAATCCATATGCCTTCTTATCCACTTTAAATCTCTCCAAAATTTGAGCATATACAAACCATTGACAATTAAAGTCTTCCATTAATTTTTCTCTTGACTTCATTGTACATTCTCCTTGCGAAAAATTAATAAGTTTCTTTATAATAGTCCTTTCTCTTTTGGCACGTTAATCCCACCAAAATGCGCTTCATATGATGTAACCCATAATGGTATTTTCTCATAAAACCTGATTTTATATCTGTTCCAAATTCTCCATAATGCATGTCTAACAATGATTTTTAAATTCTAAATTTGCTTTCACTTTGTCATGCCACAAATACCCATGCCAACCAAATCTCAAGTCAGAGCCTTCTAGCTCCAATAATCTTCTATTTTGTAAATACATCCACACTTTTAACCATACAAAACAACATGCTGCATAATATACTTTCAAATCCGGTAGTCCTAATCCTCCTCTCTCCTTTGCATCTTGAAGAATCTTATATTTCACTCTTGGTTTCTTCCCTTGCCAGATAAATTTAGAAATGTCTTTCTGCCATTCTTTAAATGGTACATCAGATATAATCACTGGTATCGTTTGAAATAAAAACATCATTTTTGGTAGTACATTCATTTTAATCACTGATATCCTTCCTAATAAAGCCAATTTCAAGCGGTTTCATGATTTTATTGTAGGTATATTATTTGACATATGATCACAAAACTTTACAATAACATAACAATGCACAAAGTTTTTGGGGGGCATATTACAGGTGCTCGATATGCACCCCTTGCCTTGAGTGATTCTGCAAACATCAACTCTGTAATCAAGTTCTCCCACACGCAAGTTAGCATGTCTCTATCAATGTGAGCAAAGGCATTGATGATGCGAGCCCACAGTTCTGGTGGATCGGCTGGTAAAGGCGACACAAACACCAAGTCTTTTCACATAACCCCACACGGAAAAATCGCAGGGGGTTAAGTTGGGGTAGCATGGAGGTCATAACAGCAGTTGTCACAGATTGACTAGCATGAAATTCAAGGACAGCAAAGGTTTTCTCGCTGTTTGAAGCCATCTTGCCAACTTAAAAAAACTACTGCCCTCTCGTGGCCGCTAGCGGTGCTCCAAGCAAACTTTGAGCAATGTGTGTCTTGTAACATCCAACTCGCGTGGCATATCGCTATTATTACAGCCATAAAAAAAATCACAAAACTGCTCCAATCATTTGTAGACACCCTGTACTATGATTTGCAGGGAGTGTTTTTGATATGGGAGCCATTAAATCATGCAATTTTCATTTGTATAATGTTTCGATTTTAGAATACAGTATGAAATTAGTGGCTGGGGGAAAAGTTGGGCAAAGGGAACACTGCTAATCAGTGGGACACCCTGGTATCTGAAAATTGCTAGTACCTGCATAAATCTAATAGTATCTCTTTTTTTTCTTATAAGGGCTTATAAATACGTCTCAATGTCAGGCAGTTTCTATTCTCTGCTAGAAGGGGGCATTCTTATCCAATGGGATTGCCCTCTCGTTGCCAGGAGGCAGAGTCCTGGCCTATTCTCAAGTAACTTCTTCTCTATATACCTTTCAAGTCTGGGGGGCCCCCCTGAAAATCATTAGGTAGCTTAAAGTCCTCACAATTAGCTGAAGGCTGAACATGTTGATTTCAAGGTACTGAAGTCTGGAGCTCCATCTGCTCTTAAGGCCTCCAAGTTGTTCACCCAAAACTTGAGCTACTTGTGAATTGCCACTTCTAGCTTCTGTTTATCTTCTGGAATTGTATTTTACCTACTGTCCAGCTCAGTGTTCTTTTTCCATTCTCTCTACTCGTCACCCTTCAGTGGACCAGGTATCTGGTATGCTCTCCAGTCCATTCACTAGGAGGCAGATTTTCTTGAACACTGACATGGCCAGGAATAATTAGTGGCTACTGGGTAATTGAGTGTAGAGTGCTTTTCCTTCTGAATAAGTGTACATATACACTTCTCTTCCCCTTTTGACTGTACCCCCCTCTCTTCCTTGCTCTGCCGCTCCAAAGTTAGAGAGGATTGTGCTGCAAGTCTGTGTAACAACCCCAACATGCACCGGTATAGGATCTGACAGTTTTGCTGCTGGTGCATAGTTGTAATTCATCTCCATTTGCCACTAGGAAATTGAGGAAAACATAACTTACAAATAGAAGTCTTTTAATTATCCTGATTAATGAAGTATCCTGAGTTTATATTTGCATCTCAGAAAAAGTTGAAGGTGATTAAAAATCCCTCAAATGCAAGTTCTTGTATTTGGATCACCCCCCCCCCTTTCCTAGAATTAAACAAAGACTTGTGTTTCAAAAGGAGGAGGCGTGCGGCGGTGGTGGAGCCTCCGGTCTGGTCCCGTGCGGGCTGGACCGGATTGTCCCGCGGGCCGGAGGTTCCCCACCGCTCCTATAGAACCTAAGACAGCAGAGTTTAACTCTTGTGTACACATTTGTGGAACAGCACAAGTGATAGGGCTGTATCCTGAGTTAAGTTTTCACAACTAACGGCGGACCCAGGTGAATTTTAGATCTGGTGGGCGGCAGGGCATTTCGGGCGGAGCTGGAAGGGCGGCCCTAGGCCCAGCTGTCCCGGGCGGGGACATGGCGTCCGCCATATCCTGGTCCCCGCCGGGCTCTGTAGGGCGGCTGGGCCGTTACATGGCCGTCTCTGACTTCCACCAGCAAAATAGCTGGCGGAAATCCGAGGAGGCCTATTGGCCCCAGCCGCCGTTACACCCGGGGAAAGGGGACAAGCATCCTCTTCCCCTAGTAGACTTCCCCGAGTAGCAGGCAGCCTGCGGCGGAGCACGGGATTGGGCGGCCGGCCTCAGCCAGCCACCTGATCTTTAAGTCGGATTGCGCTGTTAAACCCATGAATTAAACTTAGGATACAGCCATTATCCATTTCTTTTCTGCTTTTGGTTTTTTGGATCCAATTCAGTTAGAATTGTGGAACAAGATTAGTTTTCATTTACCTCCAAATGCTTTCTGGAAGAGAGAAGCCTTTATTCGTCTCTAACAGGAAAGTAGGGAGTTGGCCACATAATAGGTTTTTTTTGGGGGGGGGTGATGCATGAAAACATGTGCTTTTTGTAATGTCTAAACTTGCCACCAATGAAGGCAGAACATGAAGGGTCTAATGTCGATAAATATAGGAGCAAGTGGTTGTTGAGGTACTCCATCCAAGTCATTTAAGGCAGAAGTCTTCAACAGGTGGGTCAGGATCCTGAAGTGGGTTTTGACCCCAGACATGTTGCAGCATTGTTGTCGCTGCCGTTTTGTTTTGAGACACAGGCCTACACAATTTTAACAATAGCAAGGCTAAGGGTCCTAGATGAGGTTAATCCTGCTGCAGATTTGACTTTGGAGGAGTTGCCCCCTCAGCAACTATAGACTTGCTCTCTCCTGCTGTTGTTACTCGCTTGCCTCATCTCCCCCCCCCCTTTCAAAATCGAGTGCATGCTGTTGCTAGGCCACTCTCTGCTCCACCTTCCAATTTGCCTAGAAGGAAAGAGGGGGCAGAATGACATGCTAACATTGCATGCTGATTGGCTGGCACTGGGTTGGAAAGGAAGGACTTTAGCCATGCCTCTTGAAGGTGGGTCCTATGTGACAGGTTGAGGTTTGAAGTAGATCCCAGGTCTTTTGTGGTTGCTGCAGTCTGGACCAAAGGCAGCTTTACATAGAAGGCGTAAGTTATTTAAAATATTTTTATAGTGTCCTTCAGGCAGACTTCCAGGGCGATTTACAAAGCAAAGAGCAAAACAATAAAATCATAATTTAAAAATACAAATATCCCATCAAAAGAATTAAGCATTGCTTAAAAGGACCAAACTGAATAACTAAACTTTAAAAGCCTGGGGAAATAAAAAGGAGGAAGGCAAGCCCCCTTGCAGAAAGAATTCCACAAAAAAAGACTATTAACTCCAGTTGCCACCTACCATATCCCAGATACCAGAGATACCTCTGGTACCAGAGGGGAGCCTCTGAAGTTGATCTCGGTGCCTGGGCAGGTTGATGTGGAAGTGAGCATTCTCTCCATTACCCAGGTCCCATGTTATTTAGCACTTTTCAGTGTAAGAAGCACTATTTGGAAATATGCTTGGAATTGATTTAGGATCCAGTGGAGATCTGAGTGCTAGTGAGTGATGTTATTCACTAGGTCAGTAGCGTAGTGGCTGAGTTTTCAAATGCATTTTCCAGTCTCTCAAGGCAACCCCATATGCTGACACTTGTCTGCACGCCGCAGCGCAGCCAGTGTGTGTCAGCCTTTACTCTGAAATTGACGGGTTCATTCTTCATGATTGCTTGAGAGAGTGACAGAACCTTGAAAGACAATAGAGTATTTATCTGGCTAGAGAATGCCCTTCAAAACCTGCTACTGATGTGGTGCAAACCTGTGAATTGAATAATACTTAGCATTTGTATAGACTGTTGTTTGAGCATGCAAAGCACTTCACTTGTATTATCTTAATGAAGTCCTTGCAACAACCCTGTAAGGTAGGCTTATCTTATTATTCGCATATTGCAGCTGGAAAGCTGAGGCTTGCTTAAGACCTGGTGAGATCATGTCAGAGACAAAATTCAAACTGGAGAAGTCTTGATTTGCAGTTCAGTCGCTTAGCAACTATGCTACACCAGCTCTCAATTTAAACTCGCACTGGAGGAGAAGGGCCTTCCTCTTCTACTTGATTAGGGTATCTTTCTTTCCCCTGTCCCACTGTCTTTTCAATTAATAGTTAAAAATGGAAAATCAGACAAATGCCATCTCATCTGCCCAAACAACCAGTTCTGTTGAACCAAGAAAAGAATTGTTTTTAAGAAGTGGGAAAAGTTGAGCAAGAAACAAACAGCACTAGAGCCTGGTCTGGTCTTCACATGCAGAATAAGGTGACAGAGACTTGAGGTGACAGAAGAATGCAACCAAAATGATTAGTGGGCTGGGGCACCTTCCTTCTGAGGAAAGGCTCTTCAGTCTAGAAAGAAGGCACCTGAGGGGGGCATGATTGAGACATAAAATTATGGATGGGATGGATTGAGACAGAGGGACATTCTTTTCCCTGTTGCACAATACCAGAACCAGGGGTCAGCTACTAAAATTGACTAGCAAGAGAATCAGAACAGACAAAAGGAAATATTTCTTTACCCAGTGTGTAATTAATCTGTGGAACTCCTTGCCCCAGGATGGCACCTGGCCTAGATGACTGTAAAAGGGGGTTGGACAAATTTATGGAGGAAAAGTCCACTATAGGTAACAAGTAATGATGACCTCCGAGCTTTAGAGGTAGCTTATCTCTAAATGCCAGATACAAAAGAGTGGCAACAGAATACATGTATTTTGTTGTCTGTGTGCTCCCAGGGGCATGTTGTGGGCTACTGTGTGATACAGGAAGCTGGATTAGATGAACCCCAGCAAAGCTCTTCTTATGTAATGAGCTGCATCACTCCAAAGTAAGGTTGGGGAATCACTTTTTTAAAAAAATTCCCTATGTAAAGAAACTATAGGTAGAAAACTACCACAGCAGGTAGCAGGCTGTAATGATACCGCTATTATAGATGTTATGCCACAATCATTATGCCTAGCCTAGCCATGCCTATCTACAGGCAATGCAGGAAATGCATAAAACTACTTTCCAATGTCATAAGCATAATTGTTCTATATTTAACGAATGAAAGGCACAAACCATTTCCTCACTAAGTGAAAAAATAACAAAGCATCTACTCACAAGTGTCTTATGTCTTAATCCAGTAATTACATAATTTTTCCTTGCAGAAGATGCCTGCACCTAGTTTCCACGGATTCTCCCTCCCATCACAGCCCCTCATACTGCTTCCAAGGGTAATCTCAAGCCTCAGGAACAGCTTTGGTGGGAGCTCAGAAAACTGGAGAAGGGGGGAGGGGGAGGAGAAGACTACATGCACATTGTTGCATCTATGCTCCTTGGCATACAATCAGTGGGTTGTATTGTGGCATCTTGCACTGTTCTGCATGCAGTTGTACATATGGAACAAATTATATAGCAGTGAGGTACTGACACTATGTGTAACATCTTGTGCAATGTGTAGTGCAAAGCCAAATCAGGATTTCATTCATATTTCTGGACACAAGAACCTCACACTATCAATTCTGTGTGCATGAGCTCCCTTATGCAAGTGAAAGGAAAATTTAGGATACAACCCAGTGCGTCTGTATCCCCACAGTATTTGAAAAAGATGTTGAGTATATAATGCCACTAAAATAACAAAGTTGTTTAAAAAGGGTTTTCTGCAGAGTATCTTCTATACCTTGTCCTCAATCCTAGGTTTATTATAATATGAAAACATATATTCCCAATTAGAAATAGTCTATGATACACCGTCCTCCAGGATGACATTCATGTCAGTGTGAATTTATTTTGAGGATCCTCCATATAGGGAACATAGAATACTGTGCATCTCAATTTTTGTGAAACTTATTTTACAATCCTTTGTCCGATATGATGGCTCTACTTTGTTGGTTTACATAATGCTGAGGCTATAGAAAAACAGCATGGAGCATGCATACCTAATGCTGACCAAGAATGAATCAAGGTTGATTTTTTTCTTTAGGTACTAATATCTCTAAAAATATCAACATTCTTTCTTCAAAAGCTGGATCAACAGGGTCCAGCGGAATAAAATAGGACTGCAACAGAAATCTTAGAGCATGTTGCCCTACTTCTGAGTCTTTAAAATAATCTCAATAATATGACAGCCATTGAAATTTGCAGTGCATCATGCTAAGGTGTGGTCAGATAATACAGACATTTTGTACTCAAAATCCTGTTGGACAGGTTGACAACTAATGTCTATTTGATCTCTCATATTGTGCTTCCATAGGTCAATTTTGTTGACAATCTAAAAAAAACCCAAAAGGAAACCTGGCTGAAATTAGGTGTTTTTCCCTCACTGCTCTCCAGCAGAAGTGTCCTAGACTGTCTTTTCTGAAAAGAATATTTAACGTGTGCCACTCCCAGACTTACTGGTGGAGAGGCAACCACAACCGGCCTGGCCCCACCCTGAGCGCACCCAAGCTGAGTAAGGCCTGGACACGTTGGGAGAGCATTGCACTGCCTCCCAGCCTGCGTGGACCATGTGCCTGTAAGGCTGGTGCTGGCCGCAGGCTTGATGTTTCGTGGCACCTGCGTGCAGGGCTAGTTGGCTCAGCCAGCGTGCCTTGCTGGAGACACTGCCTATAGCAGCAGCAGAGATATTCCTGGCCCTGCCCTGGTGGGACGGGAATGCACCAATCCCAACACAGAGACAATGAATGAGCCCCTCTAGAGGAAGGGGAGGAAGCCCCCAATCTACCAATGGCTGGTCCAGACACAGGGGAGGGGACAAGATTTTCAGCCCAATCCTAATTTTGGAGCAGCGAAGCACATGCTACGCCGCTCCAAAGCATTGCAAATGTGCCGTAAAGCACATGACAACTCCAGAGTAAGGGCCGCCATTGTGGATGCCAGCAGCCCTCACTCTGCCGCCCTCTGGACCCGGCAGGGACAGGGCGGAACGGGGCAGCCAGGGGGTGGCCATTGGTCGGCCCAGGCTGGGAAAAGGCCACCGCATCTTACACAAAATTGCGCCATTTATCTCCTCACAACCTTTTCTGCTTCCAGTGTCAAATTGGAAAATCTGTACTGTGGTTATACTTGTCTATAATTGAAGCTGCTGTAATTCTCTACTGTCATGTTTGTAAAGAGAACATACATCACCTTTATTTAAAAAAAATAGTGACAACTTAAGTAGCTTCTATACATTTCTTTGTATTGTTCTCTCTAGCAGTATATATAATTACTAAGCTGGACTCTGATTTCTAGAGATTACTGAACTGGATTCTATTGTAATAGCTGCATTTGACCTCTACATTTATCTCCTACTCAAAAGATTTTAGGTGTGATACACACGTATTTGACATTTTTCTTGAACAGGTTCACTTAGATTCCTCTACCCTGCCAGAAGTCAAGGAGACAGACTTTGAAACCAAAGTTGCTGAATAAAGCAAATACAGTGGTGCCTCGCAAGACAAAATTAATTCGTTCCGTGAGTCATGTTGTCTTGCGAATAATTTTGTCTTGCGAGACACCTCCCCTGCCGTGCTATTTACTTTTAAGTATTTACAGTACTCACAGTTCCCAGAGCTCCGCTCTAGTAATGCACACAGTTTCTGGAAGGGAAGGGAAGTTTTATCTCTGCTTTGCCTTTATCTCTGCTGGCGTTAGCTATTTGTCGGGTGATAATCGGTGTGGCCTCGGGCTGTACTGTTTGCAGTCTGCTAACCCTCTTGAATACTTTAACATTTGAATAGATTGTGGCTTTAGGAGCTGAGTGTTCCACAAGACGAAATTGTTTTTGCAAGAAAATTTGTCTTGCGAGTCACAAAAAAACTTGCAAAACGCTTTTGTCTTGCGAGTTTTTTTTGTTGTGCAAGGCATTTGTCTTGTGAGGCATCACTGTATAGAGAAATACACAGGCAAGCTAGTACAACTGCAGTCAGAGTGTCAAAATGGTGCCAATACTTCAGCAACTAGTACTATATTATCAATAGTTAGAGAGGGAAACTTCTTAAAACAAGGATTAGATATCATGAACAAAAATTCAAACCACAAAAGTATTTTATCCTTTTGTTCATCATATTTCAGGCTGATAAGACAATTAGTTCAGCGAGGATCAGCTTAGACTGTAGTAACTATTTCTTGCCTTGGTAACTTAATTTTTTCCTTTACTAAATTAATTTGAGCAAAGTAACAACATTGGTTCTGTAACCAAGCTGCCCATTCTATTCTTGTGTATTGACAAGACAACTTAACTCCCCCACCCCATCATGGTAAGAAAATTGTGCGTACAATTTGTTTAGTGCAGTTGTATACATGAATTAACTGACTTGTGCCAATAGGCCAAAAGGATAAGATAATTTTGTGGTGTTGGTCAACTGGCAGCCTGCAATCAGGACAGAGTCCCCACAGCAAGTTTAGTTGACCCCAAGTACCTCTACAAAGTTTGAGGAAGGTGCCATAAAACATTTGCTCAGTTTCATTTCCAATGGAGAAAAATTCTATTTTAGGTTCCATGACTCAGACTCATGAAATATTCCACAATATCAAATATTTGAGATTTTGTATGCGATGCTTTAGCCATGGTCCATAACTGTGATGTTCTTCCTGTTAGATAGCACCAAGTTACAGAGCCGACTATCCATGAGACGATTTATTTGGGTACCAAATTATACTTCTGTTCCACCAGATCACCGACACTAGAGAATAAAGTGGATGCTGCAAATAAAGCTGGCAATCCCTGCCTAAAAAGGTAAAGGTGACCCCTGACAATTAAGTCCAGTCGTGTCCGACTCTAGGGTGTGGTGCTCATCCCCATTTCAAAGCCGAAGAGCCAGCGTTGTCCGAAGATGCCTCCGTGGTCATGTGGTTGGCATGACTCGAAAGGTCAGCAGTTCGAATCCGCGACGGGGTGAGCTCTTGTTGCTTGGCCAGCTCCTGCCAACCTAGCGGTTCCAAAGCATGATAATGCGAGTAGATAAATAGGTACTGCATAAAGCCAGCAATTCCAGTTTGCTGTTGTGCAATGTTAAGCCTTACTCCCCTGTAACTCAAATTGTGTATAGATATGTCACACATGCAAATGTATAAATACATACAGAGCATGTTATTAGAAATAATTTATTTACAATATTTACATAAAAAACATACATCTGTGCCCCAAATACTGAAGAATCAAGTCCAGATAAAGAATTTCAACATACAGCTTCATTCATGGTTTCTTTAGGCACTGTAAGCTTTTATTAAGCTAAAGCTGCTCAGGAATGTGATGCTGACTGATGAAATATTAAAATTAGTTTATGAAGAAAAATTAGACCCTTTGTACGTAGAAGATGTTGAATCCAAGTTCTATCATCCCTCCAATGAGCAAAGCCCAAAGGGGAATAAAGACATAAGCTAGCTTCATTACAGCAAACCGTTCTAGTCTAGCACAGAGGGCAAGGCAGAAGGCCAGTTTAAGCAACATTGCTGCAAGGTACCAGGCTTTCTTCTTGAGGTTTTGGGAGCCATTGCGAGGGTCATAACCAGACTTACAACGGCCAGCCATTTTCACAATGATCATAACTAGAAGAATTGCATCAAATATCCAAACAGGGATGAATATTAGAAACCAGCTCCATGGTGCCTTTTCATCCAGTTTTAACACCAACATGATCAGGAACAGCAATGTGAAGAGCCACGTGAGCAGCACTCTCTGCGCCAAAGACATTCTCATTTAAACAGCTTTAGTTGGTGGTCGGTAACAGCAGAAAAGATGGTTGGTCTCTAGAATTGGAAAAAAAGTGGGGAGGGGGAACTGATGTCAGTCTAGCAACCACAGATAGGTAGCTTGCTAGGTTTACAGGTGGCACCTCCTCCCAACTCTTGGTCCCCCTCCCCCCAAGAGACCTCTTAACGAAGACTTGGGTTAAGTCAATACATAAGAGATGACGTGCAAATTACTCTTTTGCTGTTTAGACGTTCTATGGGACAGGACTCTATATGGGCTATGTACATGTCCAACCAGCCAATGTGGCAAGCGGAAAAAGTTAGGGTTGAGCGGCAGATTAGTGAGGCAGCAAAATTCACCGCTGCACTAGCGCTGTTCCACCTCATTGCACTTCTCAGCCTTAGCAGTGCCAACAGGGCAACAAAACCGCTTTGCTTCATTTTAGCCACAGCCTCCCAGGCATGTCTGCTAGGAACTCCAAACCCAGCTAAATGGTGGCAGCACAGGAGAGTAGCGACTGCCTGCTGTCAGCGCAATCCTAACCAACTTTCCAGTGCTGATGCAGCCGGCACTGGCAAGTTGGTTAGGATTGCGCTATGTGGCTCCAGGGCCACAATGACAGGTAGCAGGGGCAGGGGAAGGCTGGGTCACATAAGCCCATCAAGCTTTGAGGCTATTAGGGTTGCCTCATTACAAGAAATGGATTGAGGTTTTTTCAAATAAATAAATTACTTTTAAATATTTTTCTGGATAACTTTTTTTTTAAGTTCCATAACGCTAGGTAAGTACCAACAGAGTGTCCTTTTAAAAAGTGGGTCCCAGTGCTAAAATGTTTGGGAAACACTGCAATAGAAAAGATCGATCAGGTCCTACCCCATGCAGTTGCAGTTCACAAGATGGAAGTCAGCCCACCCCTGAAGTACAGTCACCAGACTACAGCCACTAAAGTGGCAAACCTGTATCTGGACTTCAGACTACAGAGCATACTCTGTATGGAGTGCTATTAAAAATAATCCTCCACACAGAGAACGAAGAGTTCTGGCCTTGCCTTTTCCACAACATGCTAATTTGTACGCCAATCGCACCCATCTCTCTCCTTTATACCCCAACTTTCCCCTCCCCAATAAGAATTGCCTAAGGTGACTTATAGTATTTATTTTCCCTATATATTTGATCCTCAGCAGACAGCAGAAATTTTGAACCTGTTGGCTTTGAGGGCCTGGGTGGGGAAGAGCCAACTGAATTAGTCTAACTAGTATGATTCTAGCTACTGTTGGCTGGTGGACCCCCAATAGCCACCTTGAGTGCACTGTTTATTTAGAGAAAGAGTCAGGATATAAATAATTTAAATAATCCAGAACTAGATGTACAGCCTGTTCTGCATGTATGAAGAAAAGTGAACTGCAGCCCACAAAAGCATATACCCTGTTTCCCTGAAAATAAGCCCGGGTCTTTTGGCTTCAAAAAATGCAGTAGGTCTTATTTTCAGGGGATGTCTTATTTTTTCATGTATCAGTACAACTATTTACATTTATTCAAATGCAATCATGTCTTCTTCTGGAACATCGTCATAACTCTCCAAACCCCACATTCCGGCCTGAATTTCTTGTGACTCCATTGCCTGTAGAACCATTGGCCCAATCTCTCATGTCCAGCAATAGAGCAGGCGAGTATTGGCAGGCGAGTATATTCCAAATAATGCTGACTTCAGTGATGGAGAGGAGGCTCTGGACTTGGCAAAGATGGAGGGAATCGTTGTTGAAGGAAGACTGAAGGCTCCGAAACTGTGTAGCTGGTGCGGGCAGCTCAGAGAGCAGCGATCAGCCTTCGCCACCACGACACCCACTCGCAGCCCAAGCTGCGCTGCTTCAGAGCTTTCAGTCTTTCTTCACCCGTTCCTTCAGTGGCTTGTAACAGCCGGGGGCTGTTGCTACACATTCTAATGCTTGTTCAAAGCCCCCTGGGACCTTTAACTGGTACAGAGCCTTTAATGGTTTCAATTAAATCAATTTAATACGGTACCGTAATTGTTTTGCCGCTTACCCGCCGCTTGCAGTTACTGCCACTTTAAAAGTAATTTTCAGTGCCTGCGTGCCTCGCCCCTAGACGTACCTAGCAAGGCTCATTAAAGTGCCAGCGACTGCACCGAGCAGTTGGCCGTGGCACAAGGGGTCAGTTCCAAAGAGCAGTTCCAAAGAGCAGTCAGGTGAAAGAGCAGCTGGCCAAGGCGAAGACCTGTGTGGCTCAGCCATCAAAGAGCTCCAAACTACTGGTAGGTCTTATTTTCAGGGTATGTCTTATTTTCAGGGAAACAGGTTACTAAGGCAAACCGTTAGTCTTTAAAGATGTTGCAATGAAAACCAGTCTACACAACTACCCCTATAATAGAAGGTACCATCATGGAAGACTCCCCCAAAATATTCGATTCATAGCTTGAGGGTACTCCTTATCGGACACTGCTTTTTAAAGGTTCAGGTGGCGACAGCAACTTCAGCTGGCGCAGCAGCAATACTTTTCAAAAATGGGTATATCAGAGCTTGCCACAATAATTCATGCTCTAGGCTTGACTACATGAGGTTGCCCCTGACACGCATTTGGCAACTTCAACTGGTGCAAGATGCTGCAACCAGGTGGCTGGCTGGCTGGCAGCAGCTAATCAGCGTACAGCAGTCCAATACTGTAAGGTCCCTGTTTCAGAGCTCAATTCTGGATGCGGGTTTAACCTTTAAAGCCCTACATGGCTTGCAACCCAGGTATCCTGAGGACTGTCCTCTGTCATATGCCCCATTTAACATCAGAGGCACTGCACGGGAAACCTCTGCCAAATGAAATTTAAGTCCACTATAAACAGGTCCTTTTTAGTCATGGCACCAACTTTGTAGTACACCAGCCCCAAGTACAATTACCAGGACCTACCGACCTTTTAAAAAGGCTTTAGGTCAAAACAGATTTCTGCTTCTTTTCAGCGGGTCAATAACAGCCACTAGGAGGAGGAAGAGGGAGAGACATAATTCCGGGGGGGGGGGGAAGAGAGAGACACCAGGAGTCCATTGTCACAGGCACGGCCTTGGTCACCCACCCACCACTATTCATTCCCCCCCTTCCCAGTTGCTCACCAGTCAAGCGCTGCCCTAGGACGGCCCCTTAACGATCCAGCTCATCACAGCCCACCATTCGAGGCCTTCGACTGCCAAGCAACAAGACGAAGAAGCCAAAATCAGCACCCCGACCAGCAGAGCCAGGCCTGCATCTGACCGTCTGACGAGACACGCGTCACGCCACATCAATGGTCAGCTACAACGCTACTACACTCCCATTGGTCTTAGCGCCTCAAACCCCACCTCCTATCATGATAATCGAGGCCTGCCTTCTCAAAGTGCCTATTGGTCACACTGTAATATTCCCCAGTCCTTTTTAAGAGCGCTTTACGATCCTCTCTCATCTCCTATTCGCGCGAAGAGCTGCCTATCACCGTCACACCAAATTCTGAGCGCCTGCCAATAATTTTTTTTTAAAAATCTTGGGGTAAGCCTCCCACTTCAATCCAGCATTTCATCCCCGCCTTCCCCAGGGGCTGTCGGCCAATGAGAACAGTGGTTGACGTTAATTACTATCCACAATTACCATCGCCTTAACAGTTGTAGTTTCCGCGACCCACATTCCTTCTTTCTCCTCCCCTACCTCTGGAGTGGAGGAGGCGGGGCGATGATTGACGTGCCGTTCATTCCTCGGCCGCGCGCTGTTGCTGCCGCCGCCGTCTCAAATTCGCGCGCACGCGCCCAGCTTGCTGCGAGCTGTTGCCTTGCGTGCTGTCTCGCGCCCTTTGCCAGCCTGCTGCTGACGGTTGTCTTCGCCGCACTTCACCTGCCTGCCGCGAGCGCATGCAGTGGTGACGGATGACCGGTGAGGTTCGACCCCCCCTTCCACTCGCAACGGTCACTCGAGCGGCGCTCGGGGCGATAAAAGCAAAGGAGAGGGAAGGAGGGGAGAGTCTGAGCCCCGCTATGGAGGCTCAAGCGGGGGAGGGGGTGAGGGGAATGGGAATGGCTCTGGAGGCTCCCGAAGGAAGGGATGAAGACGTTCGGAGGAGAGAAATGGACGGAGCGTGGTGAGCTAAGGCGGGAGGGCGCACGGAAACCTCTTCTTGAGGAGCGGGGAAGGGTCGGCGGCGCCGGGGGGGGGACGCTTGAAGGAGGGGACTCTGGGAAGAGCGAAACAGTGAGGAAGGATGTCTGCTGCGGGCCGTGCAGGGAGGGGTGGGTTGCAACAGGGCAGCTCCCACTTGTGGTGCCGATGGAAAGAGTCAGAGAAGGAAACCGTGAGGAGGGTGTGTCTTGGGGGGAAACTGCAGAGCGACGCGGAGAGAAAGGAGGTGTTCTAGCTTTGCTTCACGTGTGTATGGATGGGAGTAGCAAGAGGTGTGCGTGCAGAGAGGCGGCTGCAGTCAGTGCAGTTCTAGGGAGGGACGATCGTCAGCGTGGTAGTGATGATGGCGAGGGAGTTCACGCCGGGTCAGGAAGAATGAGCGACTGTAATTGGAAAGGACAGGGGGAGGATGTGATGGACTGTAGAGTGCAAGAGGAGGGAGGTGAAGCGGTTCAAGTGTACGGGCCGGCCCTGGGGTGGACATAAAGATACTGTCTTATTATAGCTGGGATTTTTCTTCAGCTTCCAGCTCTCCTCCTGGTTCTCTTGCCTGCATGACATGTGAGATTTCTAAAAACGGCCAAAGCAGTATCTCCCTCGCAGGGCAGACTTGCTCCCAAGATGAACCCAAACACCGAAGTCATCATTGCTTGTTTTTGTAGAATTAATCTAGTTTGTAATCCTGCCAGCTGCCATGGTGACCTTTGAAATGGGCATCCTGTCGTGCAGATGTGCTTGAGAGGGATTGTTGAGTCTGAGACCTTGCTCACTTTTATGAGTGGTACTTTGCATCAGGGTTTGGCAGCATTTATTTTTCTGTCACTTACAGGAGGGACCCTCTCTAATCTTTACTGCAAGATTATGCTTTATCTGTTACCTCTAGGATTCCTGGCAGTGAAACGGGGTGATGCTTGCTCTTTTGTCCAGGTAAAATTCAGTAAGTTGTGTTGAAGGTTAGGCCCTGAGGTTAATTCTTTAGTTCAATATGACTTGTTCATCTTTCAAGAAGAGATGAACAAGTCATACTGAACTAAGGAATTAACCTCAGGGCCTAACCTTCAACACATCTTACTTAGTGGTTGAAGTAGATGGCAGGAATAATAATAATTATTATTATTATTGTAATCAACAACAGGTTTGAAAATCCAGAGTTTTTTCCAATTTATTTCCAATTACTGGTACATCCTGTATATCTTCTTATACAAAGATATTAGCTTGTATAGGGCCCCCCCCACACACACACACACAAGCATTCCATGTTATCTCTTATACTTTGGATTGTCTCTTAACTGAAAATAGCTGTTAAACCACTATACCTAGTAAAATTCTGTCTAAAAATATCTCTTTGGACCTTATCAATGAGAGAGGGGATAGGCAGTTGCTGGAAGGTGAAAGGAACTGAAACACCAAGATGTGTGCAAATACTGTACTACATTTTGTTTCTCTGCTTATTTTTCTCTAATTAGCTTAGTATTTACATTTTATTTATATGTTTTATGACCAATGTGTTAAATTATTTTGTTTATTGCCAATTTAGCTTAAATAGCTGAAGCTTACATTCTGACCTTCCCATGACTTGCTCAATGACCTTAGGCTAAACCTTTGTGGCACTTGCAGTATCTATTTTACAGTATGTGTATGTTTTGAATGATGTGATTGATACATGTTGCAAGATCCTTTGAAGAATTGCCTTGGAATTATGCAAAATTTATGCTAACTTTTATATATGAGTAGAAATATTTGAGTGCAAGAATTCTAGCTCAGATACCAAAATGCATGTGTAAAACTCAGATTTGTCATTTGTGGTTTTTGAAGAGCTCTGCTTGTAACTATGTTGTATTTTAACAGTTGTATATACCAGACTTGTATGCGTGGGTGCAACCATGTGCTTTCTTTACAAGCAGCTTTTTTAATTTGGTTATTTCTGGTTCACCAATCTCTCGTGACAGATCCGTTTTGCTTCTTAATTTATCTCTCTCTGGAAAAGATTTTAATTTTCACAGCAACCTTATTTTTGGTTTTTAAACTTCAAGATATTGTATAGCTTAAGAGTCGTATTTTAAATAAAAACTTTAGACATCTGTATGGTATGTAGAGGAGGAGATAAGGGTAATTTTAAGAACCATTGTGCAAAATCTTTACAGTCTAATTTGTCTTTGAGGTCAGATTTCTATACGGTCTTTATAGTATCATACCAGGCAGTGCATTATTATTGCTGGGGAAAAAACCATGAATAATTTTCAGTTAAATTTGAATTTAAATAGGCATGAGGTGGTGCTGATTTGTAACTTAGATGATGAAAAATGTTAAAACTGCTAGTTTAGGATTAACAAATGCTGTGGCAAAGTGTTGTAAATATTCTACTATTTTCAAAACCTATTAGAATTTGATGTGCTCTCATATTAGTGTCTTCTGTACACCCAGCTGCAAATGGATACCTGCTGCTCACTGGTTTCTAGAGTACTTGGACTTGACACTAAAACTATTTTCTTAGGAGTCCTTTCCACAGAAGCCTGTGCAACTTAACCACGTCGGCCCATTAGATTCCATCTTTCAGAATAAGTTTACACTTGTGGCGTGTTTCTATTCATATTTACTCAGAATTAAATCCTACTGAGTTCAGTAGGACTTATATCATAATAAGTCTGTAAAGGATTTTAGCTTTAATTAAATCTGGTTTGTGGGCTAGATTTACATGGGTAAGTCCCAGTACAGGAATTAATGCATTAAATTCCTTGGCCTGGATCCAAACAACTACTCCAAGCAAGCTTAATGGATTGTTGTTGTGTTCTCTGACTTTGAGTAGCGGGCTAATATGATGCATCACAAACTGGTTTCAAAAGCAGTTTGTCATGTATCTTGGGGAGTTGCTGTTGGAAAAATGCATGGCTAGAAATCTGGGTGTTAGAAAAATGCATGCCCAGAAATCTGGGTGTGTGGAGCCAATTGCACAGTTTATCAATCACATTTTTATACCGCCCTTCCTCCAAGGAGCTCAGAGTGGTGTACATATTTCCTCCCCTCCTTTTTTTTGTCCTCACAACAACCCTGTGAGGTAGGTGGGGCTGAGAGATAGTGACTGGCCCAAGGTCACCCAGGAAGCTTCGTGGCTGAGCGGGGATTTGAACCTGGATCTTCCAGGTCTAAGTCCGACTCCCAAACCACTACACCATCCACTACAGTTCAGTTGATCCCAACCCTTGTTTCGTATATGTATTATGTATATTCAAATAGATGATACATGTATGTGTCTTTTACACAGTAGGAACTTTTCCTGTGGTTCTCAAACTGCCAAAAGAGCGTTCTGCTTTACAAAATAAAGTTCCAGCTATATGTGTTTAGTCTGATGAAGATGTATAACTGCTTTGAATTCTGGCAACAGGGAGTTATTTGTCTGGTTTTTTTAGAGTACTTCAGGTTCACTGACTGAAATAGCAAGCCATTTGCAATGTCTTTTCAAACATTTTTTTCATGTAATAGACTTTAAAAAATACAGTGAGGGCTCAATCCCATTAAGCCACTATGCTTTCTGGTGGCACAGTGTGCTTTACCATGGTTACAAAACATGACCTGCCATTCTGTGCAGCCTGGCCGCTGCCGCAAGTGGCCACAGCCACATGCCAGTGGCCTCTGGAGAAGCCCCAGTGCTGGAAAGTTGGCATGGGAGGGTGGTGGTGGCCGGTGGTCAAGAAGTGGGAGGAGAGGGAAAGGAATGGGGCAGAGACCTGGTGTGTTGTGTGTGTGTGTTGTGTGTGTTGTGTGTGTCTTGGCCAGGAAAGGGGCAGTCTCTGCATCAGCAGCTCTGCCAGTATTCTATACCTCTTCTCGTCCACTTGCGCCAGAAAAATAGCTGGCAAAAAAGTATACTCAGCGGGGCAGCTGCATTGGCACCACGGGGGTTGCATTGGATTGGGCTGTGAGTTTTAAATAGAAATCCTGTTCTACTTAAGCACCTCTTCTTATGTTAGATTATGGAGTCATTGCAGTGTAGCTCATCCCTGCACTATACAGAGCCTGGCACAATGTTTGTTGTAATTAAACAAACCTGGCGAAGCCACCCCACGCACTGCCATGTGGCCCCGACCCGCTGGCTCTGCCAGATGGGGCCCCAGACGAACCAGAGAGGCGGCAGGATCCAACAATTGGATTGTACCATTTATAGTACAGGCACAAGTGGCTGGGGGAGCCAGGCCCGACGAGTCCCGGCCTGCTGAAAGTACCTCCCCTCACCCCGCCACGACTCAGCCACGGGACTGCTTCAACCCCAGTGGCCAGATCGCCGGCCAGCATGGGCCAGGACCTGCAAGCAAGGCAGCCGGGGCTGAGGCGATGCCTCGTAGGATCACGGCCTTTGAGGGAGGAGGAGGCAGGGGACCAGATCATTCCTTGCAGGATCAGACACTTGGAGCACTGGGGGTGAGACATGGGCGGGTCTTCCAGTATATAACTGCTCATGCCCGGCTGATGAGGAGGCTCAGTGTAGGGTAGGCAGTCAAGCTGTGAAGACGGTTGTCCTGCCTGTGACCTAGCCTTACATTAGAGGAGACCAAGGGGAAGGCTGGAGGGTGCTGTAACCCTCCCCCCTTCCCTAGTCCTATATCTGAGGCCTTATGAAGCAGGTGCTTAGTGGGTGATGCCAGCTAAAGGATACCCATCCCCGAGGTGCTGACACTGTGTTTTATATTGTTTTATTTTAGTGTGATGATTTCAGTGTTCGGTTGTTGTCAACTGCTTTGAACTGCAGAAAAAGGATAAAATACTTTAAATATCTTATTTCTCTGTAATCTTTAGCTGAATCAGTGATGCAGAAAATGCCTCCAAAATGTTTAAGGTAAAGGTATCCCTTGACAATTAAGTCCAGTCGTGTCCGACTCTAGGGAGCGGTGCTCATCTCCGTTTCAAAGCCGAAGAGCCAGTGCTGTCCGAAGACGTTTCCATGGTCATGTGGCCAGCATGACTCAACACCGAGGCGCATGGAACGCTGTTACCGTCCCGCTGATGCGGTACCTATTAATCTACTTGCAATTTCTTGCTTTCAAACTGCTAGGTTGGCAGGAGCCGTCGCACGGATTCGAACTGCCGACCTTTCGATCAACAGCTCATGGTTCAGTGATTTAACCCACTGCGCCACCATGTTTCTAAATTAAGAGGCATTCCACAGTGTTCTACACTTAAGCATCCCATAGTTTGTGTGCTGTTCTAGAATGGAATGAACATTAGTTAAAAAATGACATCTGAAGTAGTCTGTTAACTCAGCAAAACTGTTCAAGGCTGCTGTTGAATGTAGCCAGAGACATTTTAAGGGAAAAAATGTTGTTGCAAACATAACAAACAGTAGAAAACTATTAAAAATCTTAATACAATACTCCTCTCATTTTAAGACATTTGGATCAAAGTGGTATTTTTAATATGACCGTTTTCTACATTCTTGCCAGTAAGATGTCCTGCATGTCTATTAAAACAAATTGTACTGCAGCTAGAGGATAAATGAGAATATCCTCCTAAATGTGCAGTTTTTTCCCTAACAGAGCATGATGTTCTTAACACTTGGCATTGTTTTGTCATCTCAGGTGTAACAGTAATGTTAAAAACTTTTATCGAATCATAAGGAAGATAAAGTGTTGATTTATGTATTTCTACAGACCTAATATTGTGTTATTAGAAAGCTATTATAAACTCTTTATCAGATTTTTTAATAATGCAGTCTTATGATCATTTTAACAAATCTAAATCACTGTTTAAATGCCAAACCTCTGACATTGTAATGGAGATAGTTTATCAAACTGTACATATAAATATTATTATTTATTTATTTTGTACAATGATACTGGCAATACAGGTTTATCAGCCATGTAAAAATCTTTGTTAAAAACATATTAGTTTAAACAAGTAAGACGGTTAAAACACAAACACAACTTTCATCCACTGTCCGTGGACCTCCCCAGGTGAGCAGCTTCAAAGCTGTAGGATGTTAACGCAGACGGTGGTCAGGATCGTCCTTTAAAAGAAGAAAAAGGGGTGGGAGAACCGAAGGAACATAACGATTTTTAACATAAAGATTTTTACATGGCTGATAAACCCGTATTGCCAGTATCTTTGTACATTGTAGCGGGCCATGATAACTTTCATTTTTTATGCATTATGTTATAAATTTGGGGTGTTAGCAACATACTTCTTAGCCATACGTTCACAGCAACCCCTTTAGAAGGTATTTGGTTCTGAGGGAACTATATTGTGAAGATGCTGCATTGCTGAGTAAATTGTAAAGGAAAACCTTATAACGTGGAACAAGCTTTAGAGTGTAAATCATTTTCCAGATTGAAAAACTGAACTGTGTACAGTTTTTCCATTTCCTGCAGGCACTTAATATAGAACAGCTTTGCCATACCACTGTTGACTGTTTAGTAAGCATTTTGGTGTATTTTTACTGTTCTATAATGAATGTGAGCACCAGTAGAATGCAATTCTACTTCTGGGGAGAAACCACTCCTTCTGGATTTTCCTTGACTATAACGTAACTCTTAATAATGTGACTAGGACTGCAGATCTTTCTACACTTGCGTGAGACTAAATTCCACTGAACATGATGGGACTTAACATGCATAGAGTTGTGGTGTTGTGCACAGCTGAGAGATGCATTTGATAGCTATTAGTGTTGATACAACTGATTATATTTTTCATTTAGGGTTTAAACATTATACTAAAAGAACTGAACAGAGAGCAAATCAGTAAGATTTCTGTATTGGGACAAGTAAGAATGCCACTGATAGAAAGGGGAATACTCCTGATCCACTAAATCTTGATTAGACAGGTACAGCCTAATCTTAAGTATGTTCCATGGAAGTAAGTTCCCTTGATATCGGCGGTGGCAGCAGAGCAGTGGAAAATGTATTACAGTCAGACCTCATTATCAAATCTGCATCCGCAGATTGTCTCACTACAGATCCTCAACCTGCAGGGTCCACTTTAAAAATGCTGTAAAAAGAAAAAAGGGTAAACGCCTTTTTTAACCTTTTAGAAGCAACTGCGCCATTTTCAAGCCTCTGTAGGGCTTCTGCACTGCAAGCTTAACGACCCACTTCTGGGTTGCAGGAAGGCTCTTCCCTCCAGCCAGCCTTGTCTGAGGATGCATTCTGGGGCAAAGCTGGGGGGGGGGGAAGAGCCTCCGCGTGACCTGGCAGTGGGTTGTTCAGCTTGCAGAAGACCTGTAGAGACTTGAAAACAGTGTGGTTTGCTTTTAAAAGGTTAAAACACACACATGTTTTTTACCTTTCCCCCCTTTTTACAGTGTTTTTAAAGTTGACCGTGGTATCCGCGGATCCTCACTATCCATGGGGGGGGGGGAATGGACCAGAATGGATCCTCCGCAGATGGCCAGGTCCAACTGCATTTGTACAGGTGCATTATAACAATAAGCTGCATGGATATTCCCTGTTTTATACAGCGCTTTGGGGGATAAGCATAGTTTTAAGATGGAAGGGATTTACAGAACCTAAAAGAAATGTGCCACAAATTGTGGGCATTGTTTACATGGTACATAATCACAGCGCTGAATAAATTTAAACGGACGTGTCTTTTTAAATCTGCTCTTTTCCTCCGTGGTATATGTGGATCGTCATTGAGCGATCCGGCGTTAAACAGGGAACACCTGTACGGATTCTGAGTCAGTTGCAAAATTTGGGTGGTTTTTAGGCATTAAATAGGAGTAAAAATACTTGGATTAGTGGATGACCCCTGTGGTGATTTGCCTGACTCTCATAATCCAACCATAATATTAGTCCATTCACTGTTGTTCTGATGACCAAACAAATTGTTTTCTCTCCAGTTTGTTCTTTACAAAGAAAAACAGGCTTTCATAAGAGGCCATAAATTCATAGTTCTAAGATCTTATATGTCTGCATTAAGTTCAGATTTCATTTTTACAAAGATTGTTTGTTTTTAAAAGAGGAACTTAAAATGGAAGTTATTAAAGATATGATTTAAATTTAAAAACTCCACGCTGGCACAAGGTTGGGTTCAGACATACTGCGAAATAATGGTTTATTGTTATGGCTTACTTGAATCTGCATATACCCTTTGAAATAGCAAGAATGGGGGGGAGAGGTGTTTTTTTTTTTTGCCCTGTTTGTGAGCTTACTGGATGCATTCGACTGGCCACAGTTAGAAACAGGATGGTGGTTTAGATGGTTTACTGATACGGTAGGCGTTTTCGTGTTCTCAACATTTTAGACCTTGGAGCTAAACCAGGGGTTCTCAACCTGTGGTACGAGCACCCCTAGGGGTACGCAGACCAACGGCAGGGGGTACGCTAGAGCCTGCCCCTTATCAGCATCAATCAGTAGTTAATTACTTGTTAGTTAGAACTTAAATGCAATCTCCCCTGTCTGTCTGTCTGTCTGTCTGTCTGTCTGTCTGTCTCTCTCTCTCTCTCTCTCTCTCTCTCAGAGTTAAGACATTTTTTCATATTTAAAATTGTTTTAGTACTTTTTATTTAACAATTAATTAGCTAATTAATTCATTGATCCAATTAGCAATTGATTAGCAGGGGGTACTTCAGAAAGTTGGACCGTGATAGGGGGTACCCGGGCCTCCAAAGGTTGAGAACCCCTGAGCTAAACTACATGTTGTGCAGAATGTGTTTGGCTCATTTTTTATTTTATCTCTGTGTGACTAGTGTGGGGATGGATGTGCAAAACCCTGCGAAACTGCAATGTGTAAGTAGCTAATTGAGGCTTTTTAAATACTGTAAATAGTGCCTGGGATGTGATTGGGATAGGCGCTATGGCAGAAGAAACTAATACCCTCCAATTAATGTGTTTCTCATAACATGCCATTTGGCCCTTAATTGCATAAGATGCTCTTCAAAGTAGTGTTGCCTCTTTGTAATACCATGCAAAGAAGTGGTTTTGGTATAGGTGCCATGAGAACTAAATCATTTGCTCAGCCATTCAGAAATAATTGGAATATGTAGGGTAAAAAAAGGACAAAAAGGATTTTGCCAGTATCTTTGTACATTGTAGCGGGCTGATGATATATGCTGATGATATAATGCTGCTGTCAATATTCAATTGCAGAAGGAAATTCTAAATGTTGCCTGTTACTAGACCAGGAAATATCTAGTGTACATGTCATGTAATTCATGAAGGGTGAATTATTGGGTACCGTACTCAATATTTTTAAATGCTTTGGAGGTGAAATTTTGTCAGAGATTACCAGTTGTACACACTTGACTCTGCAATAGACATAATGGCTGCCCCCAGACTCTGCCAGCTGAAAGAGAGAGTGGAGTGCTGTGGTGTATGTTTTTCAGCAGATTGGCAACATGATGAGTTGCCTGCAGTAGTTTTTGACATGACACAGAAAACTAGGAGAGTGCTTTATTATAGTAATTCTAGTACTGTAGTCAGTGGCTGCTTCAGCTTTTGTGCCCTCTGGAACAAAACCCCTAATAGGCCCTTCTATTGACAGGCTACTTCGGAACGACTGTGTACCAGCAGTATCTCTTCTCCCCCCCCCCCCGAATGCGCGGAGTGCTACCATGGATGAATGAGGGCGGCTCCAGAGCACTTGGTGATGATGTCATTGCTGAGCTGTGGAGCGCCGAGAGGGAAGCTGCATGGGGCTTCCATTTGGGGTGTGAAGGCTGAAGCACACCGGCTCCGTTCTCCGTGTGTGCAGTCCGTTGCAGCCGGCTGCATCAACGTTCTATTGGTGTGCTTTGCCTCCGGCCGGGCCTCCAGGAGCCACAGAGAGGTCCATTCTGGGAGACGCATCCCCTGGCCAAATCCCAGCTTTTGCTGCGTTTTCTCCGTTGTGTTTTCTGTGCACCCAATCACAACCCTTTTCATGAACCCTGGGGGCGGGACATGGAATAGCGCGGGAACCAATATTTCATTGCAGAACTGCTCAGTTTTCTCCACAAGCTCACTCAGCACTCCCCACCTCCTTGTCCCAGCGACCAATCACAGTGGACCAGCATTGGCTGCGATGATGGGCTGAGAGCTCTGGTGTGCTAGGCTTCCGTTGTCTTACGTTCCATCACGTACAGCACGTCTGGCAACACGCCAGACGCAGCGGACTGCACCCATGGAGAACGGAGCAGATGTGCTTCAGCCTTGAGGCCGTGCAGCTTAGAGGGAATGCTGCACTAGCAACCCTCCTGTGATGCCCAAGAACTAGCAGCAGATGAACAGAAGTCCTTCTTGCCACCAGTTGCAGCTACAGCAGTGGTAGTGAAGGTGTGTTAGTGAAGGCATCCATCTGCTGCCTGCTTCCCAGTTAGCTTTTTCCTCCCACCGGGAGGCAAGGGGAGGAAGTAGCAGCCATGGATTGTCCTTTCAGCATATTTAACAATTTCTGGTTGCCCCATCACCTCATGCAGCATCTGGGAGCTGTAAAATGGCACTGGGGGGTCAGCTGCTCCTCCACAAATACCTGGTAAGCATCTCCATAGGTCTGCCTTACTGGATGGCAGTGTGGAGTAGTGGCAGCAGCAGCAGATGCTTGCTGTCTCAGGCAGGGGCCCCGGCATGTCCTCCACAGGACCCCCCATGTGAAGTCACCCCTAACTGTCGTCTAACTGAATATTTAAAAATTCTGCAGAGAGGTTAGGTGAAAATTCCCCCTCCCCCTTGTATGTACAGCTATAAATGCGGTATGAAACCTGTGATTAGTTGACATTGGGATACGTATTGATGTTTCAGTTGAAGTACTTGAAAGAATAATCTGCTGCTAAAATTATGAACCAGTCATTTGTTGTGTATAATTAAATTGTCTGAGATTAGGATACATGCCCCCGCCTGCCTTGCATATCTGTTAAGCAAGCGTTGCAATGTGCATCCACATCAGCTCCATGCATAGATCTCGTTTGTTGGATCAGAGCATTTATCTAGTGATGGTCAGATTAGTGGGTTTTATAGAAAGTTTGAAGATTAGTTGTAAGATCAAGAACAAGTCATGCCAGATCTCATTTCCTCCTCAGATAGACTAGTCTAGTAAACATAGTATACCTAGATTTCATCAAAGCATTTGACAAAGTTTGTCATTACAAAAATGGTAAAATGTGGGCTAGCGGGTACTACTCTTAAGTGAGTTCAAAGCTGGTTGAATAAACATTCCCAAAATGGCTCCATGTCAGCCTGGAGGAAGGTTTTCAGTGAAGTGCCTCAGGGTTCAGTCTTGGTCCTTGTGCTATTCAACATTATTACAAATGACCTGAATGAGGAGGTCCAGGGGATGCTTATCAAATTTACAGATGACACAAAGCTGCAGGGGAGAGAGGGAATAGCTAATTCCCTGGAAGATGAAGTAGGATTTTAAACGAACTTGACAGATGTGATCATTGGGCCAATGCAAACAAGATGAAATTCAATGGGAGACAAATGTACAGTCCTGCATATAGGTACAAAAAAATTAGAGACACAGGATGGGGAAAATGTGACTTGGCACTGCATGTATGAAAAAGATCTAGGTATCTTAGGGTGTAATCCTATCCGGCTGCTAGGCCAGCATGGGACCTCTGCACCAGCCCAGGACTGTTGCAAAAGCTGCCATAAAGCAGGCTGCACTTGCCGGATCCGGATGGCGTGCGGCCCAGGTAAGCCGTGTCTGTGTCATGCGGCATGGGGATGGCATTACAGAGGCATTTTGGGACGGGGTAGACAGATTGGGCCTGGGAGGGGCGGGATTGGCATACGCTGTGTCCTATCCCCCTCTCAGGCCCATTTCTCCCGACACGGGCAGCCTTGATTTGTGCCGCCAAAAATGGCAGGCACAGATCCTAGGAGGCCCATTGCGGGGGCTTTACCTGGGGTAAGGGAATAAAAGTTCCCTTACCTCAAGGAGACCTCCAACCCTGCCTACTCGGCTCAGAGTACAGTATTGCCGGCATAGGATTGGGTCGATAGGATTGGGCTGTCCGTGGATCAACAAACTGAACATGAGCCAGCAGAGTGATGTAGCTGTAAAAAAAAAAACATGAATGCATTGCTGGGCTGCTTTAGCAGAGGCATAGTCTCACCAGAATCACCATGAGATGGTGAGGGATGTAGCAACCAAGGCCTGTGAGAAACGGTTAAAAAACCTTGGTAAATTTAGCCTGGTAAAGAGAAACTAAGAGGGGATATGACAGCCATCTTCAAGTATCTGAAGGATTTTCATGCAGAAGAAGGGTTGGACTTACTTGTTATGGATCCTGAGGGCAAGACTAGAACCAATGGATTGGAACTACAGGGAAGTAGATTTAGGCTAGACATGAAGAAGAATTTCCCAACTGTAAGATCAACTTGGCACTGGAACAGTTTGCCTCGTATGATTGTGTCTCTCCCTCACTGGAAGTTTTTAAGCAGAGATTGGATTGCCACCAGTCAGGGAAGCTATAGTTACCTGCACTGAGAAGGGGGTTTGACTTTTTATTTATTTATAGTATTTTTATCCCACCTTTTTCCCCCGAAGGGACCCAAGGTGGCCTACAACAAAAAAAGAGAATACAATACAAAAAATACAATACAAAAATAATCACATTTTAAAACAATAATTAATTAAAATTAATAAAAACAGTATCTAAAAATCGATTAAGAAGATCATAGCTACAATTAAAACAGGAGCATAAAAACAGCAGCACCCCCACCTGTACCAGCGAGATGTTAAAAAAGGCAAGGGCTCAAAAGGCTTCTTTGAACAAGAAAAGTGCCGGAAAGTGTCCAAGGAGGGAGCAGTTCGTAAGTCAAAGGGGAGGGAATTCCATAAGGTTGGTGCCGCTACTGAGAAGGCCCTGTTTCTGGCCTCCTTCCCTCACACCTCCCTGGGCGACAGCACCTGCAAAAGGGCCTTCTCTGATGACCTAAGAAGACAAGCCGGACTATATAGGAGTAGGCAGTCTCTCAAATATCTTGACCCCAAACCGTATAGGGCGTTAAAGGTCAAAACCAGCACTTTGAATTGGGCCCGGAAAGGAATCGGCAGCCAGTGCAGCTGTCAGAGGAGCGGCCCGACGGAGTCGAACCGCCTACCTCCAGTGACCACACGGGCCGCCGCATTCTGCACTAATTGCAGTTTCCGAACTGTTTTCAAGGGCAGCCCCACGTAGAGCACGCTACAATAATCTAGTCACGATGTCACCGTGGCATGGATCACCGTGGTCCGATCTGCACGATCCAAGTACGGTTGCAGCTGGCGTACCAGCTGAAGCTGGGCAAAGGCCCCCCCTGGCCACAGCCACCACCTGGGAATCCAGGGGCAGCTGCGGATCCAGGCGGACCCCCAAGCTGCGGACCTGCTCCTTCAGAGGGAGTGCAACCCCCTTCAGAGCAGGACGATACTCTAGTACCTGCATCGTGGATTTCCGGACCAGGAGAATCTCTGTCTTGTCCGGGTTTAGTTTCAGCTTATTAGCCCTCATCCAGGTCCCAACCGCCTCCAGGCAGCACTCCAGAACCTCAACAGCCACCCTGGAATCAGGTGGAAAGGAGAGATGGAGCTGGGTGTCATCAGCATATTGATAGCACCCAACTCCAAATCCCCGGATGACCTCTCCCAGCGGTTTCATGTAGTTAAATAGCATGGGGGACAAGATGGAACCCTGTGGCACCCCACACCTCAAGGGCCAGGATGCCGAACAGGCGTCCCCCAGCACCACCATCTGGGACCTATCTGCCCAGCAGAACGGTGCCCCCGACCCCCAGCTCGGTCAGTTGGCCCAGAAGGCCACCATGGTCGATGGTGTCGAAAGCCGCTCAGAGGTCCAGCAGAACCAACAGGGACGCTCTCCCCCTGTCCAGTCCTCGGCGTAGATCATCTACCAAGGCCTAGATTGCCTCCAAGATCTCTTTGAACTCTAACATTCTATGATTCTACTAAAATACTCTTTTGAAAAGGAGAAAAAACAGAATTTTTTCAGAGAAACAGTCTGTCAATGCTAGCTTTTGAATATAAATGAAAATGCACATAAAATCTATTTTCTGCCAAAGATAGATAACTTATTTTTTTCCAAAAATAAATCTACAGTGAGTTGTATCCTAAAGAGTTCGTGCAGACAAATAATAGCATTTTGCACTGTTCAGTGTGTACTTGCAAAAGCACACGTAGAAGAAATTGCGAAACAGTGAGGTATTGACAGTTTTATGTGTTACGTGTGCAGCATTGTGCACAAAACATGTGCTAGTTTTAGACAAATGCAAAGTGCAAAGCCAAGTCAGGATTTCATTGAGATTTCTGTGTGCAAAGACCTCACGCTAACAGTTCTGTGTGCACAAGCTCGCTTACGTGAGTGGAAGGATAATTTAGGACATACAACCCTTTGTTTTATATATTTAGCATTGAGAAACTACACAATGTTCCCACCATCCATATTGCTACTACAAGATTAAATTATGCATTTTACTGCAGAATAATTTATCCTTTCTCCCCATGTATTGAAAGAGAGTATTTTAACTTTTAAAGTCATTTAAGACTCCAGAAGAAACAGTATTTTATTTTTAAAAGTTCATATTTGTATCCCAGGTTTTCTGTAAACAGAAAACACGTCTATTTGCACATAAGGGTGTGTGTGTCCTGATCTCCCTTGTAATTGTGCAGCCCTCTGTGCCCTATAAAGTCCTGTTGCAGCAGGGTCCTCCAACCCCCTTCTGAGCAGATTTTTGGTTGGCACAGATGGTTGCAGCAAAGTTAGCTTCTGTGAGCTTTCATCTACACTTGCTCCTTGGGATACAAGACCAGGTATGCATTTGTGCATATTGGAACCATTTATTAAATAAGGATTTAATCTTCAAATTGCTAATTTGGAGTTTATAATTGCACAGCATTTTGAGATAATGCTATGCTATGAGATACCTGGGCTTGATCTCAATTTTTATTTTGAGTTGCAGATTACCGGTATTATATTGCCCAGAATTATTTGTTGAAAAGCATTTTTCTTATCTTACTTTTCTGATCTCAAAAGAGAGGCACCCAAGGTGGCTTACAAAAAGATTAAATTATAGTTTTCAGATTCTTTCTTTCTTTCTAGGCATTTATGTCCTGCCTTTTGGTTATAAAAAAGTTCCCCTGCTTACCTGGATAGTTTTGTGTTGCCTTAGCTGTGAATTATTTGCAGAACTGTGCATACTAGCTTTTCTTTTTACAGCAAAAAAGTCATGTTCTGTGATTAGAATAAATTATTCAAATTCTCCTAAGATCTATTTTGAATAATTTATGCTGCTAAAGCTCTTCCTCTGACCATTGAAAGTCTGGGGGGGGGGCACAATCTTATATCTAGGGGTGCAAATATTTTTGAAAAACTTTGGAAGCCCGCAAGATTTCTTAGGATCCTCAGTGGGAGAGGGAGATGGAGACCTACCTGAGCATGCAAGTGAGAAGGAACCCCTTCTAGTTGCTGTGCTCTTAGATGGTTCACCCTTGGGAAGGACCTGCATCTCAGATCACCTCAATACCATTGTTGCCCAGGCCGTTTGTTATTTTAGCAACCGCTGTTGGTGGAGTCCAGTTGGGCTAGGATGGGCTATAAGAAGAATAGGAGGTGGTGGTGCAAGCTCATTTCCTCTTAAGAGTACAGAGAGGCTATTATCCAAACTATGCTGAAAATGTGGTTGAATAGAGGGTTACCCTAACCCTAACTGAACTTAAGAAAGAACAGAGGCAGTGACTAGGTCCCACAACCCGGCATAGAAATGGGAGAAAAATCAAACTTCCTGCTCTCCAGCAGCCCAGCATTTTTTTTCCTAAGGTGCAATTGGCTACTGAGTGCTGGAGTTTTGCATACCTGCTTGTATGTAGGCATTCTAGTAGGACATGGAGCCAGTTGTATCTGTTGCCTACTCAGATCACTTTATTTTCTTTGCATGCATGGTAGTATCAGATGAGTAATTTATTTGACTTTGTACCTATATCACTTTGTTGATGTCATACTAACGTATGTTTATTCTACATCTAAAATCAATGTGTAAAAACCATATATTATAAAATATTCAACCATGGCTCAGCCTTCCCTTTCTTCACCCATCTCGTGCTCTGTTTGCCCCTGCTAGAAAATGTAACCCAACAAAATACTAGGCTACTTTGTAACCAGAGTGTCATTATTATCTTCTCAGTCCTGGTATGTATAGCAGGTTTAGCAAGGTAGACCACTGCAGGGGTCAGCAACCTATGGCCCACAGGCCAGGTCCGGCCTGCCAGCCGAAGTCATCCAGTCTGTAGTCTCCAACCTGTAACAGAGCGATGGGTGGCACTTTCCCTGGAAAGCGGTGGTGGCATCAGGATGCCGCAAGGCGGCTTTGCCATTGGCTATCTGGAGCACGGCAAATTGTGTGGGAGGCTTTGCTGTCCGCAATGGAACGCAATGTGAGTGCTATGCTGGGCAACAAGTTGGCTGGGGGGAGGCGGTTTGGCACGTGGCCTTTTTGGCACTGTTGGTCATGTACATGATGGGTAATGTGTACATGCTGGGGCTTCTGTGGCGCTCAGGTCAGGGCATCCGCAGTTCACCCCCTCAGGCTGCATTGCCAGCCTGGGACTGGCTGACCTGCTCTACATGTGTTCCATCTCCATCTTTGTGGGCATGACAGTGGTGCCAGACTGGTACTTCAGTGAGCTGGCCTGTTGCATGCTGCTCAGCCTTGACCTGCTCACCACCACTGTTCCCTCTAACATGTGCGTCCAAAGACCACAGACATCCATGCTAAGCTCTGTGCAGCGTGAAGCTTGGCAACTCGGAAGTTCAGTGATGATGTGATGATGTCATCGCCGAATGTCTGGAAGTGGCGCCGGGATGCAGTGGCCCACTATTCATGGTCTCGGACATGGCCTCTGGCCCCTATGGCAAAGACGATTGCCAACTCCTGTCTTAGTGTGTTGTATCAGATACTGTGTTTTGCTAGGATGGGGTGGGGGGAATAGGGTATGTGCAACTCCAAGACACTGTTTAATACCAGGTTCCAAAGTGAACATGTAAGTGGGTCCTTTATTTATTACCAACTTATAAATGGCTTACTGTTTAAAAACACCCAGTTCTGGGTGGTGCACCTGTCTTTGCCCTTGTCCTTGGCATCAGTTAATTGTGTATTCGCAAAGTCCAACTCACTATTTGCCTATACAATCTATACTGTGTTATCTAGTTGTGCATTGACTGATGGTGCAATTAAGGAGTAAATTTAGATGCAGGCTAGCATAAGAAGCTTGATTTTACTTCCTGTGTAGTGTGGTGGCAGGATCCTACTGTGTACCAGGTTCCTGTTTTCAGATGCTCAAAATACCATCTTCCACTTCCTGATGTTAGAACAGCTATTGCATTTCATAAGAACATAATAAGAACATAAGAAGAGCGTTGCTGGATCAGGCCAAAGGCCTGTCTAGTCCAGCTTCCTCTATCTGAGGAAGCCCCTCGCCTCAGAGAGCACACAGCCAAAAAGATAACCTGTTTCCTGTTGTCACTCCCTTGCACCTGGCGCAGATAACCTACTTCTAAAGCCAGGAGGTTGCTTATGGCTTGTAGCCTGTGATGGTCTTTTCATCCATTAATCTATCAAACCCTTTTTAAAGGGATCTAGGCCAGGTACCATCACCACACCCTGTGGCATGGAGTTCCACAGATGAATTAACACGTTGGGTGAAGAAATAGTTTGTTTTATCCGTTCTAACTCTTCCTCCACTCAATTTTAGTGCATGTCCCCTGGTTCTGGTGTTGTGCGAGAGGGAGAAGAATTTCTCTCTCTCCACTCTCTCTATCCCATGCATAATTTTATAAGTCTCAATCATGTCCCCCCTCAGGCGCCTTTTTCCTAGACTGTAAACCCCTAAAAACGCTGTAGTCTTTCCTCATAAGGGAGGTGCTCCAGCCCACGAATAATTTTGGTCACTCTTTTCTACACATCTTCCAATTCAACTACAGTATATCCTTTTTGAGGTGTGGTGACCAGAACTGGACACAATACTCCAGATGTGGCCTTACCATCAATTTCTACAAGGGCAAAATGATATTGGCCATTTTATTCTCAATCCCTTTTTTAATGATCCCGAGCATGGAATTGGCCTTCTTCACAGCTGCTGCACACTGGGTCAACACTTTCATCAACCTGTCCACCAGCACCCCAAGATCTCTCTCCTGGTCCGTCACAGACAGCTCAGAATCCATTAGCATATATGTAAAGTTTTGATTTCTTGCCCCCATGTGCATCACTTTACACTTACTTACATTGAAGCGCATCTGCCATTTTGCTCCCCATTCTCTCAGTTTGTAGAGATCCTTCTGGATCTCTTCACAATCCCTGCTGGTCTTCACCACCCGGAAGGGCTACTGATGATTGCATCTCGGCAGCCCAGTGGGCTACTGATAATTGCATCTCGGGCGGCGCAGTGTGTTACACCGCTGAACCATGAGCTGCCGATCGAAAGGTCTGCAGTTCGAATCGGCGACGGGGTGAGCTCTCGTTGTTTGGCCAGCTCCTGCCAACCTAGCAGTTCCAAAGCATGTCAATGCGAGTAGATAAATAGGTACTGCTTGCGGGAAGGTAAACAGCGCTTCGTGTTCCAGCCGCATGCTACGCGCTGCGGCAAGGAGAGTCATGCCGGCCACATGACCACGGAGGCGTCTTCGGACAACGCTGGCTCTTCGGCTTTGAAATGGAGATGAGCACCACACCCTAGAGTCGGACATGACTGGACTTAATTGTCAGGGGATACCTTTACCTTTTTAGCCCTTCAAGTATTAAATATAATTAGGGAATGTGCTTTTAAATATGTGCCACACATGTTCACCTTGCAAAGATTTGCCCTGATGATATCCAACTGTATTTCTCTGTAGCATTGAATGCTAATGAGGCTATGGAAGTCTTGAAGTTTTGCCTGAAGTTTTTGTCTTGAAGTAGGGCACTGGATGAGGGTAACAAGCTGAAATTAAATCAAAACAGAGGTCCTCTAGGATTATTAGCCTCATCTGAACGGAGTTGCAGGGATAGATTTGCAGTTTGGGGGACCTCTGGAACTCTTTGCTGCTCCTGGATAACCAGGTGGCAGCTGTGGCAAAGAGACTTTTGCCCAGCTTTGACTGGTGTGCCAACTGCAGCTTTACCTGAGTCTGTCAGACCTGATGAAAGTGGTCCATTTTGTCACAAAAAATTTGTGACATTAAGATTCGATTACTGCAACATACTGTATGTGGGGCTGCTCTTGAAAACTGTTTGGAAACTGCAATTGGTGCATAATGCAGTGGCTTGTGTGGGAATGGGAACTTGGCGGTTGTACTTGGTCAGGCTCTGCTCCTACAGCTGCACTGGTTTCTGGTTTGTTTTTGGGTGCAATTCAAAGTGCTGGTGATATTTAAAGTCCTCTGTGGCTTGGGATCAGGGTACTTGAGGGACTGCCTCATTCCATATGAGATGGCCTCTCCCCCTAAGATCATCTGGCTCTGGGAGGACTCTCCTATATATGCCACCACCTAGGTTGATGGTGGTGCCTTTTCTGTGATGGTGCCACATTTCTGAAACTCCCTCTCTATTGAGCTGAGAGCCTTACCTTCGCTCCTTGTTGGCCTTCCAGAGAGGGCTAAAACCCGTTTTAAATAGTCTCTTTTTTGTGACTGGCTATAAAAAAATTACTAAATGTTTTCAAGCTGTCTGACCACGGTCTCAGTAAAGTAGAAACTCCCAACATTTTGCCCATTCTTTCACAGGCTTCTTCCAAGGGAATGCGTTTAGGCAAGGTCTACACCTAAAGGACCATTTTGTTTCATCTCGCCTTCTCTACTTAGTCTCTTCTATTATTAATTGATTGCTGTGTGGCTCCTGTTGCTATTTTGCTGCATTTTTCTTGATTATTGTGTTTGATTTGATTCAGAAAATACGATAAAATCAAATTTTTAATTCTCCAAGCCTTCTTGGTTATCTGGGGACAGGCAGAGCAGAAACATTTTAAAATAAATACGTGAATGCATTAGGCACCATAAATCACCTTGATAAGTGGTTAAATTAAATAATCTGAGAAGTTATATACTTGTCTGCACATTTGTCTAATGCAGGTTCATATCCCTGTCTGGGTGTCTTATAGTTGATTTTCAGCAAATGAATTTGAAATGGTACCAACAGTGACTGTTTCTCATAGAGTTGTTTTGAAGAAACTGTTGAAAAAGTGGCTTGCCTCTTCAGAAGCTTCAGATCATCAAAATAAGCCTGAGCTGTACATGCAGTTCCTTTTCTTTATGTAGAAATTACTTATTTTGGGTCCCAACCAACTGTAATAAATAAACGACACTAGGGTGCCCTGTTTAGTTTCCCTAACAATTTAGGATTATTACCGTATTGCCCCTAGTATAGGACACTCCTGATTATAAGCCGCACCCTTAAAGTTTGGTGCTATATTTTAAAAAATACATTTTTAACTTTTTTAACTTAAAGAAAATACACATTAGTAGAACAGTAAAACAGTACAGCTTTAGTACAGTTAAAGGCATAGGCACCCTGTCCCTTATTGAATCTGGGCACCCTAGTATAAGTGGCCTTCCCAGATCCAAAGGGGGACAGAGTGCCTACCTTTAACCTTTGGAATTTGGGCAGGTGCAGCTTGTTGCACCCTTCCATGATGATGAGCTGCACCTGCCCAAATTTCAATGGTTAAGAGCACAATCCTATGCATGTCTACTCAGAAGTCCCATTGCATTCAATGGGGCTTACTCCCAGGAAGGTGTGCATAGGATTGCAGCCTAAAGGTTGGCACTCTGTCCCCCTTTGGATATGATAAGCCTGTGCAGGAGCTCTTGCTCTCAACTTTCAAACTGCAGGATCAATAAATATCTTAGTTTCCACAGAGTCCTGGGGCTGGAACTTAAGGGTTAATTTTTTCAAATACCTCTAAGGCTAGAGGTTGCTAGAGAGAGTGTGGCCATTTAGCAAGTGATTAAGAGCTGAAAACACAGCCTTTGCAGTTTTAAAAAAGAAAAAGCATTTTATCTTTGAAAGAGGCTTGAAAAAGGGATGCTTTGCAGAAAACTCTAGGCAGAAAACGCTAGACTTTGATTGTAGGCCGCACCCCTACTTTAAAGACTTGCCTTAGGGGACAAAAGTGAGTCTTATACTCAGGTCAATACGGTAATTCTTCACAGTTGGGACAATAGCATTAGGTTTAGGACTGTAATTATGCACGCACTCTTATCTGTGTCAAGTTAAAAGTTACTGCAGGCAACTGATCCTGCTGCTGCTGAGAAACATACACTACAGCACTCCACTCTGGTTTTCATCTTGCAAAGTCTGGGGGTAGCTAGATAAGTCGAAACCTCTGAGAAAGTGTTTTGAACTTATCCAGTATATAAAGTATATGTCAATCTCATGGATAAGTCGAGGGCAATTTTAAGCAAAAAAATCATGGGATTTCTATGATCCATGGATACGTCAAGGGTAAAACTTAGGGGTGTATGAATTTCTTTGAATTCTTGAAAATGACCAGTTCTCCAAACAGGAAGAAAACCTTGTAATCTTTGTAAGGGCTGCTGCTATGGAAGTACAGTACAGTACTGTACTCTTCACAAAGCCTACAACTCCCATAAACTCCTTCACCTTTCTTTCTTCGTGTTTGGAGAATAGCACCATTTCTGTGCTGCTTCAAAACAAGGTAAAATAGCTTTTTTTACACCCTCCCTTGTGTCCTGCTTCACAGCCCAGATCCCCCCACCAGATAGCTGTTAGAAGTCCCCATGTGTAAGTCGACCCAGGTTTTCTGGGTCAATTTTGAGGCATAAGTTTTTAGACTTGTACATGAGTATATAGGATACTTAACCGCTTCTAGTAGCCTGAGTGGGCAATGGTCATTTTGCCACTTCTTAAATATGCTGGAACGTGTCTTGTCCCATCCTCTTCAGATTGTAATGTTGTTTACCAGGGTCAGTATAGCAATATAAGTTGTATAGCAGGGTCAGCATTGGTGGCTGCTGTTCCTGGATTCCGCCAAGTGAGCTTGGCCTATATATGTGCCCTCTTTGTGATTCTTCCAGACAACTGCATTGTGGAGCTGGGCACTTCATAACAGGCAGCTAGGAATCTTTCTCCATTGGAAATCGCTGTGAAACTTGCTCTTGGCAGGAATCCAGGAACCAAAAGAAAATCCAACAGATGATCTAACAGAGCCAGGATGGTGTAGTGCAGGTGTTCTCAGTCCCTTCCCGGCCGAGTACCACCTCCAGTGCCACTCTCCTGCTGTGTACCACCAGAAGTGACTGGCAATGACATCATCACCAGTTACGTTCGGGTTTTCGGAGGCCAGAAAGCACAGGTAGGAAGCTCTGGGCAGTTGGGAGGCCCAGCTGAAGTACCACTGCTGGTATGAGTACCACTGGTTGAGAATTCCTGTTCTTAGGGCTACATGACAGGAAGGCAGTCAATGAACTGAAGGGGAGAATTTGGCTGCCTAGAATGAATGACATCTGAGAGACCTTGTGCTTGTGCACATACAGTCTCTGATTTCACTCTGCAAAATGGTAACTGACATGGTTCTCTATTATTTAGAAGTGGAGCTACACCATGTGCATGTGTTGGAATTCACAGTACACATATGTTCGCTTCAGATGCAGCTACCTCCACCTGTAAAAATTTAACCTGTTTGGCAACTAGGCCAGTATCAGTGATGATTTTGCCTGTGTGCTGTGTTTCTCTTTCTTACCTGTGTGTTTCTGTGCAGATGCCAGTAGGTGAAGTTAGGCCATGTAGATTAAATTAGGAATGAAGAAGGTAGACTCTTTCTGAGAGAGAGTGACAGTGCAATCCTACCCATTTCCTCCACCGGTGCAACTAGCGAAGGAAGGCAGAATGGGAATCTTTGGAGGGGAAAGAGGATTTAACTCTCTTTTGAATTCCCCCTTTAGAGGGGATTTGAATCCCCTTTCCTTTCCAGGGTCTCCAGTTCTTGCTGCATCACTGGCTGCACTGGTGGAGGAGTAGGATAGGTGTGAGTGAGTGAGTGAGTGAGTGAGTGAGTGATTCTGGCCTCTGTAGAGCTAGGGAGTACAGCACCCACATTTCTGCCATTCTTATAAGATGGATCCTATAATGAAATAAAAAGATAAGACTACGCGCTGCGGCAAGGATAGTCATGCCGGCCACATGACCACGGAGGCGTCTTCGGCTTTGAAATGGGGATGAGCACCACACCCTAGAGTCGGACTGGACTTAATTGTCAGGGGTCACCTTTACCTTTTATAGTCTACTCTATGGAGTATTTAGCAATATTTTAAACTTAGTCAAATAACAGGTTGTCGTTTGTCAGCATTTGATCTGTCAATTGATTAGTGTACTAATCTTAAACTAGAATGTTATGCATACGTACTTATTTTCGCTCCATAGGACGCACCGGACCATAGGACGCATGCGTACTATGGAGCTAAAAATACGGGAAAAAATATTTTTACTTACCAGGGCTTCTGGGGACTTCGGGGAGGCCTGCGCAACCCTCTGCAGGCCTCCCCGATCTTCAGTTCGGCGATAAATGGCGATTTTCGGCCATTTCCGGTTTTCACGAAAACCGGAAATGGCCGAAAATAGCCATTTATCACCGAACTGAAGATCGGGGAGGCCTGCAGAGGGTCGCGCAGGCCTCCCCGAAGCCCCCACAAGCCCCGGTAAGTAATTTTTTTACATTTCTTTTAGTATTCGGTCCATAAGATGCACAAACATTCCCCCGTATTGTTTTGGGGGGGAAGTGCGTCTTATGGAGCGAAAAATACGGTAACTCTTTGTTGTGACAGTAAAGTTGTACCTCTTTCTTTTTGCAGCCTAAAATGACTACCGTATAAGTGCCATAGAATAAATGGCGTCCAAAGTAACAGATGCTATAGTCTGGTACCAGAAGAAGGTAAGCTTTTTTAGATAAAACATTTATGATTGATCTAATCTAAACTGTTTGGTTTGCATTGGTTATTATTAGCCAATATTTATTTATTTTTCACATTTTTATACCTCACTTCCTCCAAGGAACTCAGGTTGGTGTACATGGGTTCTTCCCTCATTTTGTCCTCACAACAACCCTTTGAGGTATGTGAGGCTGAGAGATAGTGACTGGCCCAAGGTCACCCAGGAAGCTGCATGGCTGAGTGAGGATTTGATCCTGGACCTTCCAGGTCTAAGTCCAACTCTCAAACCACTACACCATCTTGGCTCTCACCAGGGTGGAGATATATTGGAGATACAGTAGGCCCTTCGCATCCGTTGATTTGAGTGGGAGGGATCACACTGGGGGCGGCGGTGGCGGTATTTTACCTTTTTTGAAGCACCGCACAAGCCCACTGCCCGCTTCTTGAGTCCTGCACTGCATTGTAAGCTCCTAAAAGCCTGTTAAAAGAAGAAAAATGCGAACGGAAGCAACTCTCCTATGCTCTAATCACGTAGAGACTCCCCCTGCAGAAGATCTCCAGTTGAATCTCTAGCATCACTGTTAAAGAATTTCAGGCTTGGAAAGACCTCTGTCAGAGACTCTAGAGCGCTGCTATCATTTGGAGGTAGAACTGGGCTGGGGGGGACCAGTGGTCTTTATGTTTACGGAAGCATCATATGTTTGTTTTCCACATGTCACCCGGTAAGTAACTCATTGTAAACCTGGGATTAGCGTCCAATATGTTGTCCATTCAAGTACGTTTATGCACCCTTGCAAATAAATATGGTAGAGGCAGTTGTCCACTCCTTTCCCTTCACCACCTTCTTCCTTGTTGTTGACATGTTTGCTTGTGAGCTTCCTCCCTCTCCAATGGAGCTGAGGGGAAAACTTATCTGGCAATGTGAATTCTGCATCATATCCGTCTATTATAAATTCAGTGGGAATTGACTGAGCATTGCAGTGCTCATCATCTGTATTATCTACATGCACAGATCTCTCTTACCACAAAGTATGCATTCAGCCAACTGGCAGTTTGGTCTATCAGAGTTCCTCATTTCAGTGGTTTGCTGAATTTGAGTAGAAACTTAATGTTTACTGTAGTTACTGTAAATCCAAGTATGTGTACGTGAAATAACAGCAACTTCTTCCCCCATTTACCCTGCCACCACTTCTTTCCTCTTTATCATCTCCCTTGTGTCTGTTTCTAGATTGCAAGTCAGGCAGGAACCTGTCCTGTTTGCTGTACCATGCGCATTGATGGTGCTATATAATAAATTGGAGGAAGATGGGAGGATATGGTCAGTGGCCGGGGAGATTGGGTTTCAAGAGAGCACTTTCTTTCTCTGATCCAGTTCTCTCTTCTAATTATAATTTTGGGGGTAGTGGAGAGCTGAGCAGTCTTTGAGTGGGGGATTGGGCTTTCTTTGAGTGCAATTCCTCCTAAGATTGTTTTAGGTTGCAGAGACACTAATCTACTGAAATAATAGTTGGGGCTGCAAGAAGGTGGTAGGATTGGTGATTGAGGTGGGGCAACATAAGTGTTCATGGAGGGGTGAGGGAGTTTCCAGTGCACAGGCATGAGAGCAGGAGGCATTGTGGGAATGGTAAAGGGTGGAAGCATAAATATGCTTTAAAAATTATTTTCCCAATTTGTAACATTCTGTTGTAATTTCCATGAGTCATTGTACATGCTATAGCATTTAATTCTGATACTTGCGTTTTATTAAAATTTGTTTCGATTTTATTTGGCTGTCTAACAGCCCAATCCTGTCTAGTATTGCTGCAGCGTGCAAAAGCACACTGCGCCAGATCTTATCCAGGATTGGGCCAGTGCAAGCGGAGGCCTCCTCAGGGTAAAAGGACGTTTGTCCCTTTACCCTGAGTAACAACTCAGCCGTCCCAATGGGTCGCCTTGGATGTGCGCCGGTAAAATGGCTGGCGCAAACCGGGAGGCCCGTGTAATGCCGGCCAGGGCTGGGAAGGGGGATAGGATTCAATGGAACGCACTGCCAATGCTCTCTCCCCCTTCCTGGACCCGGCCACCCAATCCCCCTCCCATTCCACTCCATTTTGCCCTCCCCCTGACCCGGCACAGTCCTTAACTGCGTCCAGTGGCAGCAGCATCCAGGAGAGAGAGCGGCGCCGGCGCCGCTTAATCTCTGGGCGTCAAACGTGCCTATTGCAACACCTGGCACTAGCAGACCAATAGTTCCACCTGTCCTGTCTTTGACAGGATTGCGCAGTAAATGGTATACTTTTTAAGGGGACTATTATCCCAAGATTAGACTGACTCATCACAGAAATCCAGATATAATACATTTAAATATCTTGTATGATCTCTGTTATAGTAGGAGGTTCAGCCAGTTTAAAATCAATTGTGTTAGTTTAAATTAGTTATTTACATGTTTGAATTTCTTGGTATATCAGCTATGCAGATGAATTGCATGTAAAACACCATGTACATGAGTTGCACTATATAAGTAAATTACCATGCATGAGAAAAATGGTAATGAATAAGTAATATTCAAATTATAAGTACGGTATCTTTACTTTGAAGTACTAGCTATTCCAATCGGTTATAGCATATTTCGCACCAGGAGGAGCATTACTTAAATGTGCCTGATTTCAATAAGTGTGTATAAAATAAAAACTTCATTCATCAGATCAGACCTTCCAGAGTCACTATGTGCCTCTAACTGAAACGATTCTATCAAAATCAGACCCTTTTGTTTCAGAACTTGGACACATCAATAAGAGTAAGTTAAGGCTTTGCAGAAATATTTAATAAATTTTGTCTGGCAGACCAAAAAAATAAAGGACACCTGCTAATATAATTTTTTTAGCTATATCAAAAGGTGGCTTTGAGGTGACTTTGTAGTGCAGCGTTTCTCAAAGTTCTCCACGTGAGGCTTGCAGGGGCGGGGCCAGTGACGGCAGCAATCCTAGGGATTGCCGCTGCTGAGAAAAAAGCGCCCCCAAATGGCTTTTTTTTTTAACTCACCAGGACTTCAGGTGGGGGGGAGGCCTGCACGATCCTCTTCAGGCCTCCCCGTTGTTTAGATCACAAAAAACTAGCAATTTTAGGCCACTAAAATCACTGTTTTTCTGCAATCTAAACATTGGGGAGGCCTGCAAAGGGTCACACAGGTGTCCTTCCCCCCCAAGCCCTGGTGAGTAAAAAAACCACCGTTTTTGGGTGCTTCCCCCCCGCCGCCGCCGGCGATCCCCAGGATTGCCACCGCCGCCAGTATGCTTCCCCCACCAGTTAAGGGGCCAGGGGAAGCATTCGGTTTTCCTGGTGGGTCACGACCCACCAGTTTGAGAACCACTGTTGTGTCTCCCTGCTCAGTACTCTTAAATTTGAGATTTGAAACTTTTGAGTACTGTGCTGATTTAGAACAAGACTTAGGGCCCAATCCTATCTAACTTTTCAGGGCTGATGCAGTTGCAATGTATCTTTGACGTAAGGCAGCGGTTCTCAAATAGTGGGGCGCGCCCCCCAGGGGGGGGCGCGAGGCTCCGTAAAGGGGGGCTTGTTGCAATAGTGTATGCTTTGCGCCACTTAACTAGATTGTAGGAGCCTCCAGCGACGATCTACTTCACCGACGATCTCTTCCGGGGAGCAGATCGTTCCTCTGCTCCCCGGCGCGAACTCTGTAACGCGCCTAGGAGCGCTCTGCAGAGTTCACGCTGTGAATCACGCATGCGCAAGACGACGATGTTGCCAATGTTAGGCGATGTTGCCAATCGTCGTCTTGCGCATGCGTGATTCACAGCGTGAACTCTGCAGAGCGCTCCTAGGCGCGTTACAGAGTTCACGCCGGGGAGCAGAGGAACGATCTGCTCCCCGGAAGAGATCGTCGGTGAAGTAGATCGTCGCTGGAGGCTCCTACAATCTAGTTAAGTGGCGCAAAGCATACACTAACTATTGCATTAGTTATATTAGGGGGGCGCGAAATTTTTTCTTCTTCCTAGGGGGGGCATGACAGAAAAAAATTGAGAAGCACTGACGTAAGGGAACAATAATTCCCCTTACCTTGAGAAGGCCTCTGTGAATACCTCCCTACTGCTGGATGCAGACCATGCCCCGTTGGCAAGGCTTCATCAGCGCTGGAATGTTGGATAGGATTGGGCCCTCAGGCTGCAATCTTGTACACACTTAACTGGAAGTATGTCCCATTGAATTCAGTGGAGCTAATGTCTGAGTAGATGTGCACAGGATTACACTGTCAAAAATCCAGCAAATTTGTTATGGAAATAAAGATCTTAAAGGCAGATTGAGTTCTGAAGTTTTTCCTTGGTCACCAAAAAAAAGTTTTCACCTAGGTCCCAGCATTCTTCCCCCTCATCCTCTGACTCCAAATGCAAAACTGTATTTCTCACATATGTTTCTTGGTAATATAAACCAGCATTCCCCCCAGGATATAATAAATGATAGTACTGGGACCAAGGAAAACGTACGAACTTTTTTTTTTGTTTTTATGTCTGTCCTACCTGAGAATACCCTCAAGATAGCTGGTGATAAGAGTTTTTGTCCTTCAAAAATATCATTAAAACCCTGCATTTGATCTAAGAAGACTTAAATAGTTCATATATATATGTCTGAGAGCATTTAGTGCTTGAAACTAACACAGTTTTAGAGCATGTCTTTTTACCTCTGTTATCTAAATAAAACTTTTGGTAACATTTTGTTTTTGTCTGATAAAAATCTTCGTTTATACCCATATATGGATAAATGGAATGCTGACTGGTCCAAGAAGTCCCTAGAGGATACTTGGAATTTCTGCTGCAAAGTGGTTCAGTTTTTCATGTTGTGTGTGCTTAAAGGAAAATTATTTGAAAGCTTTCTTGTGATGGTGTTAAATGCCAGACAGAGTGAGCACAGCTGGAAAAGACCTCGGAAAAAGGGTCGCAATTCCTTGGGAACATGTAAAGTTCACATGTAAAGAAGTGGTTTTGAATTTTGATTTCCATTTCTCCCGTCAACAAAACTGATGATTGCTAGACATTGGGAAATCTCCACATGAACCTACCCACATTTTGAGGTCTTCCTAAAAGGCCTTGCTCAGGATCCCTCCCCCCCCCAATGATTTGAAGTATAGTGATGGGAGTGTTCACTGTGATAGTGATGTTGAGGAGTGTTCACTCCTCAACAGTGATGCTGAGGCCTTAAGGCTGACCTACACCAAATCCGTTTGTGTTTGTGGGGTCGCGAGCATAGGGGACAGTATGCCACGCCCCAAGACACTGCCCTGGTTCCACCGAAATTCTGTTTTTCCAAAAATTCAAAATATTTTTTGAACATTTTTTGAATTCCTTGAAAATTTACAATTGTGTCATGTTATATATCAAATTAAAGCCCTATTCATACGCTTTACTATGACACCTGTCCCATGTATGTAGATTTCATAGTTGTCTTGTAAATGCCATTTGAAGGTATGGTGGCAAGTGAATTTTGGCGTTTTTAGGCGATTTTGAAAATTCAATATCTCAAAAACGGATAGACAAAAAAAATCTGAGTTGCACCACATCGGCTACTCTTGCACCGCAACGGAATGCACCACACTGAGACATAGGTGGTGTGCCACAGGCTTTAAGCACTACCCTTTCACATGCAAGGGGTGAAAATATTAAAAATATTTTTAAACATTTCATGGTAAGGTACAAATGTACCAAAAATGAACCAAATCTATGACATTAAGGTTTCATGCATTGGTCGATTTCACATAGAATGACCCTGTTGCTTAATTGATTCGTTCTTTATTGTCTCTTGTGTGTATTATATTTTTGCTGTTTTTAATATAGATTTGATTTTCAATATTGTTAGCTGTCTTATAGAGATCCCTTGGCTCAAAAAGCCAGCGTACAGATAATCTATGAATGAAATGGGAGGAAAAAGGCTTTCCTTTTTAAAAGAAAGTTAATGGTGCACCCCCACATGTTATGAGAAGGGTGTAATACAGTATATAGGAGTTCTGTTTTGTAAAATATTTAAAAATACAGTTTTGTAACTATATAATAAAATACTTTAAATAACCCAGTGTTGGGGAGACCCACTTCACTGGTATTAATCTAGATACTACTTTTATACGAAGTTGATATTGGGTGGGAAAAGTAAAAATATGTCTACATTTAAAATATATTTTTGTAAAGTTAACTGAAGAATTATTGAGAAGCAGCCTGAAATTTATTTGTCTTTTTGGTAACTGAAATATTTTTCATGCGTTTGAAGCAAGACCAAAGGTGATAATACATTTGTTAGCCATGCAAGCAAATGCATTCATGCCATCTGTGTGTATGTGGAATATATCACATCTCTGGACTCTCTGAGTTATAGCAGAGAGGAGATTATCTTTGGAAATTTGCCACAAGGGATGGGTGGTGACAGCAACAAGTGTGCATGTTTAGTTTATCACATCATCTTTATGAATGTTTTAGCCCAAGGGTAGACTAGCAGGTTTCCACACAGACCAGTGTGACTGATGCCAACTTATAGCTGTGAATCATGGTACAGTTGGATTGTTCTGGGGGCTTTTAAAATGCAATGTACTGTACCTTTTTAATGTCCTTTTTGTTTATACAGCTTTATCTTGTCAGTTCCCAAACAAGATCATAGTCAAGAAAGCCACTATTTGAGCCTTTTCAAGGGTAACAATGAAATATCATTTAAGAACATGCTTTTTCTTTTGGTCGTGGAAGGAGCAAATCAAAAGAATTGGATGGAAAATTTGCACACAGCATTATTTTTAAACGTTAGAATAGACTACAGGAAAGCAAAAGCCTGAAAAAAGATAGAGGACTGTTCCACTGAACGCCAACAATGGGAATAAGCATTGCGCTAAAAATACTGTATTTTGTATGGGGGGGGGAAGGAGAGAACCTTTTTTTGCTTAATCAAGAAACATGCAAAAGAATCTTGCCCTTTCCCAGGTCAGGACTGTCCTAATATGGGAAATGATGGCATTGTTGACCCCGTGCTTCCTTCAGATGTTACTTGGAAGCTCATGAGTACTTGAACCTTAAGTGTCTTGGATGTTGTTGTCCTAGTGTTTTTGTTCCTTCAGCCTACTGGATATAATTCTGGTACTGAGTTTTTAGAAAGCAAGCACATTCTGAAGAACAAACTTTTATTGCTGAGCCACTCTTTACCACCTTTAATTGTTGTGTAAGGTTGACTCAGTGTTCAAGTCATTAAGCATCCCTTCAGGTGAGCGGATGTTAGGTAAGGAGTTAAAGTGCTTGCATTTTGTGGGTACACCCTCTATTCATTACGCTTTCTTGAATTCCTAAGTCTTTAGAAATTCGTTATGACTGGAAAAGGTTCATCTTTGCTGCACAAAAAGCGTATTAAAAACAATTTAAAATCAAAGTTAAAATGCTCCACGATTTTTAAAAGCATTTGTGATGCAAATCATTCCAATAGCGTGGCTGGTCTGACCGACGTTTCGTGAGGGTTGTTCATCTTTGCCTTTCTGCCATCTAAACGAACTCTTGCATGAATTGATCTTAAATACACAACACTTCCACATCAGAACAAATTTGCCGCACAAATTTGGTACCAGAACAGGCTGTAAACCAGGAAATCTAAAACCTACCGCATGGGGAATACGTTCGAGGTCCCCCTGCGGATACGTGAAAACTGCGGATGGAGGTGAACGCCCACATGGTTTTCTGAACCCACCCACACAACACCCCCCCGGCTCTTTTTGCAAAGCAACTTCCTGTCTTCCTTCAACATAAACTCCTCCTGCTGCTTATTGCAGCAAGCTGAGCGAAACCTAGATGGGCTCTGAGAGCCTTCATTTCACTCGGCTTACTACAATAAGCAGCCAAAGTTGATTCATGAAATGTTCTCCCCCCCCCCCCCCCCGCTCTTAATTTTCGTGAATCAACTTTGTGTCTTCCTTCAATTCGACGATAAGCAGCCTCCGGCTGAGAGCAGTCCATCTAGGACTTCGTCTCGTTCTGCTTGCTATAATAATAAGGAAGACATGAAGTTAATTCACAAAAAGTAAGAGGGGGAGGGTTGCGTGAGCAAGCAGAGGTGAGGGGGGGAGGCCAAACCAAAAGGGCCAAAGCTTGCCACAACATCTTTATCCCTTCTTGAGGCCTGTGCCTGAGAAGACCATGGGAGCGCTTCCCATGCATGTGAGAGTCCCTGAAATGAGATGTAAGAAGGCTCTGCTTCCAACTTCCTTGTCTAAAGGGAAGGCAGCTAATCTAAGTCTTAATGTTCCTCTGGGAAAAGGCTATAATACTGAAACTCAGCAAAGTTGACAGTAAGCAAAAAGTGTCATTAAACAAACTGCTCAGATTTTAATGAACTAATTTTGGGTGAGTTCAGATATAATGTTAAACCATGATTAAACGTGATATTAGGATTATATCCTGGTATGATATTCTGGCTTGTCCACACACGGTGATTGGAACAAATGTCGATTGCTCAGAAGCAGTAACAAATTACAGTTTGTTGAAAATCAACAAACAGCGAATTTTCACCCCTTGCATGTGAAAGGGTAGTGCTTAAAGCCTGTGGCACACCACCTATGTCTCAGTGTGGTGCATCCCGTTGTGGCGCAAGAGTAGCCGATATGGTGCAACTCAATGTACCCTGTCTACACAGAAGGAAGCTGCACTGAGAAGGGCAAGATGTCCTGCCCTGCCCCCTGCTCTTTTAGCCAATCAGAAGTCTTTTTAGACTCCAGTCTGATTGGCCAACATGTCACTCAGTGTTGGCCAACGCCCCCACTGCACCGAACACAGTTTCTCATTGGCTGAACGCGGCCAAAGTTCAATTTGTTCAACTTTGCTCGCACCGCAATGCAGCTCTCCTGCGTTGCGGTGCGAGCTTGTAAAAGACAAGACATACCAAGTTTTTCCAGCCATGCGCAGATGCTGCTCTACACAGCGCAGCGTGGCCGGAATGTCATAGTCTTACGCCTTAGGCTTATTCTAATAATGAGGCATCAATTGCTGTATGAGGAGGAGGGGAAAAGAGGTTAGCAAGTGAAACTATCATCGCTGTTTTCCACCTGCTGCTGCACGCTTAAAAAGGGGGGGAGGGGAACCTAGACCTATGCTCCTCTGTAACCCCTGTAACAGTGGCCATGAGGTCCAGTCACCATATGAGGAGGAGAAAAAGGAGAGAGGATTTTGTTGTCGTGTTGTGCATTTTAATTGACACAAGCCACTGTTGAGGCCAGAAGGCAGGATAAAAACTTCCCAAATAAATCTCCAAACAAACCATGGTTTAATTGTTGCTCACTGTTAAGTTTGAATGCATTCTTTGTAACTGTTGGGCAGCCCAATCCTGCCTAAGATGCGGCAGCCAGCCTGAAGGTAAATGCTGAGGGCTCCAATTGGCCTCCTCAGAAGCGCGCCAGCTCTGGAGCTGGCGTGCATCTGGGGAAGCCGTGTAAGGCTGGCCTGACCTGGGAAGGGGCATTGGATATTGGTGAAGCCCGGCAGGGATATCCCCGCCCTCTCCCTCGCTACCCTTGCCCGCCCTTCCCACGCCCCTACGCCGACCAGCACGGGCCTTACCTGTGTCAGCCTGCGCAAGTCCAGGTAGGTTCCAGTGCACCACTTACTCTAAAGGATCCGCAAATGTGCTTTATGGCACGTTTGCAACTCCTTAAGCCAGCAGAGCCGGCCTATTTTTAAGCAGGATTGCGCTATAAGAGATGTAGAATTTTTAAAAAGCAGAAATCTATGCATATAAATGACTGAGTTTTACTTTTACATATTGATCCCAGTGTTGGCATTCTGAAATTTTTTTACTTCCACAGAAGTGCTAATGTATTTTGTTAGGTGCTAGTAATTGTTTAAAATTCAATTTCATTTAGAAGAGAATCCAGAAGTATATCTGATGTCGCTTCTTTTGGGCATGCACGTAGTTTCTTTCCCAATTAGGATGCTAAGAGTGAGCTAGCAGAATGTATGCTAAGCCTTTTTTTAAAGGTTTATTTCAGATGCTTAAAATGCCACGTTGATGCAACAATATTTATGCTCAGGATTATGATGAGGATGGTCATCCTCTTGGACATTAATTATAAATGTGTTCTGAAATATTTATTGTTTCTGTTAGAAACACCAGGCTTTGTAAGCATTGGGCTGCATGTTGATACTATCTCTGCCTATGCTTAAAGTGAATATCGGTGTCTATCTCAAAGCTCAAATTTAGACTTGGAAGGAATACACATTTCTTAGCACAGGGAAAATGCTAGGTAGAACCAATTAATAAAACATACACAATTTATAACCATGCTTTTCCTAAACTTTTAAATTTTGTAATTTGACATTTGTAAATTGGTGGACTTTTTCAAGGCACATTATTTTTAAACAAAATATAGCCATGTTTGTATGTTCTGATATCTATGCCATTTTTTTAATGTTGCTTTCATCATTGTCAGATAAAGACTACAGGTGGAAGTCCTTAATTTGGTTGTTTACTGCTTGTGAAGGAGACTTTGTAAGAATGACTAGAATAATATAACCATCTCACATGAGTCTTGGAGGTTTTATTGGATTTGGTGAGCAGAGTGCTGGTCATGATAGTAGCAGGCAGGTCATGATAGTAGCAGGCAGAATGCTCTTTTCAAGAACTCTGAATTCTGTGATTGCAGACTTCACGTGTCACAACTGGAAATACTACAATTTAAGTGATTCGCCAGAATATCCATAATTTGCAGTGTATAGTTCTGTTTGTAAAATAGCCTAAATTTTATTTCTTAAGGTATGGGGTAAGGGTTAAAATCCCTAGAAAGACAGGATGACATTGGGACAAGAATATGTGTGTAATTCAGGGCAAGTTATTAATAGTTCTTCTGAATGGAAAATTTCTGCCCCTTGTTTTGCTATGTTTTTAGGAAAAATATATCCACTCATTATTTGTTCTGGATCCCCCGCCTCGTGGATAACGAGATCCGCGGATACTGGAGCCCCCCTTAAAATCGCTGTAAAAAGGTAAAAAATATAGGGCTTTGTACCTTTTTTAGAAGCAAACCACTGTGTGTTCTCTGGAAGGAGGAAGGGGTAATTCCTTACTCTTGGGTTAGTCCCTCCCACCTGGAAGGCAGGGTCAGCTTCGAACGAAGTCTCCTCCCTGTGGGAGGGCGTCCTGTTCCCCAGCCTGGCCCTGCCTTCACAGGAGCCAGGTCACGCTTCGGACTGTTTTCTCACCTCAGCGTAATTTTCTGGTCTTTTCATCTTTTACATATATTTTAAAAGCTTTCTCTTCTCCATTGTTTTTTCCTTCTCAAATTCCTTCCTTTCTTCCTTCGTTCCATCTTTTCTTCCCCTCCTTTACCTCAGTTAGGGGGTGTGAGGAACGGCAAAGAGCCCGGCTAATTGCTCTATCTGTTTGAGCCTCTCCGATCCGGGAGGCCATTCAGGAGCGTCGGTGCTCTGTTCGGGCACGTCCCAGCCTCGGCGAAGAGACCGCAGTGAGCTGTTTCGGCAGCGTCAAAGCACGCGCCGAGGGATCTGTTTGGAGAGACAGCGGAAGAGCGAACCTCCTAGAGGCCGTCGCCGCTAGTCAGAGGAGCCAATAGCAGCCAACTCCGAGCGGCCTGAGGCCCGGAGTGTGCCCGGCTTTCGCCGCAGTAATCTCTTTGTCGGCGAGCCGTTGGAGGGGAACCAATTGATCTCACCGCACCGGAGGATGGCTGTGAGAGGCTTCAGGGAGAAGGAGTTCTGCACGACCATCTTTCTTCCCGTCTTTTTTCTGCCCATCGTCGCTGGATTCTGAGGTGAGGAGGCGATGGCGGAGTCTGAGAGGCCTGGGGGTGAGGCACCTGAAAAGGAGCAGCTGGGGGAGGGCTCTTCTAAACAGGAGGGTTCTCTCGATGCTAATATAAATCGTGCAACAAGTGAAACAAATCACAAGTCTTTCCTAGGAGAAAGCCTCAGGGAAGTAATTCCTCCAACTCCAGCAAGCCCCATAAAGAGCAGAGGAATGCGTGACGCCTTGTTAGCAACATCATTCGCTGTAGGGGGTCGTCTCTTAGACTTCACGCATCGCTGGGACCAGATATCCAGCTACGTGTGGATTCGGGTGATGGTCTCAAAGGGATACGCTCTGAAATTTCTCAGGATTCCTGCCACCAGGTTTTGGAGGGTTCCACATTACAAAGACGCGACCAAGCATCAAAACATGTTGCAGGCGATTCAGCATCTCATCAACATCCGAGCACTCGAACTGGTGCCCAGGACTCAGCGGGGAACGGGGGTTTATTCATTCATCTTCCTTGTACCCAAGAAGAATGATGGGACCAGAGTCATATTAGATCTCAAATGGCTCAATCGTTTCCTGCGCAAGTGCAAATTCAGGATGGAGTCGTGAAGGTCCATAGTAACTGCGCTGGAGAGGAACGATTTCCTCACCTCCATAGACCACACCGAGGCCCATCTCCACGTCCCCATCCTACCATGGCACCATCGATATCTCCGGTTTTGTTATAGCAGGAAGCATCTCCAATTCCATGCTTTACCTTTTGGTTTATGCACAGCTCCTCGCACTTTTATGAAAATTCTAATCGCACCAGTAGCGCATCTTCGCCAGATGGGTTTTTTTCTCGTCCCCTATCTGGATGACATTTTGATCAGGTCGCCCTCTTTTCAACAGGCAGACAACAGGCTGTCATTCCTACAGCATCTGGGTTTTGTTATCAATCTGGAGAAGAGTTATCTTATACCAGCGCAGAAATTACAACATCTGGGACTTCTAATAGCATCTTACCAAGTGGCCTTATCTCAGGACAGACAACAGTCTATCACAGACCTACTTCACCATTGTGTACATGCATCCTCGATGAACCTGATGGCTTTAGCATCGTTGCAGGGTATGATGGTGTCGTGCTAGGACATTATACCTTGGCCACGATTTCACATGAGACCCCTGCAATGTTTCCTGATGCCCTTTCTAAAGCCGATAGAACGACAGGCACATTCAGATTCCAATTCCACCAAGGTTGAAAGCTGATCTGCTTTGGTGGCTTCAGGGAAGCCGCCTGGCACAGGGAATGAGCCTGGACCAGCAGGAATATACCATACTGACGACAGATGCCAGTCTCTTGGGCTGGGGTGCACACCTGACGGATGCCTTCGTCCAGGGGACGTGGACTTCAAAAGAGACCCAGCTCAGTATAAACCTGTTGGAACTCCGGGCTATCAGGTTGGCACTGCAGCAGTTCCAACCTCTCCTCGAGGGGCGGCATACTGTAGTGCATACAGACAATATGACCGCGAAAGCCTATGTGAATCGGCAAGGGGGCACGAAGTCGTTATGCCTTCACTGGGAGGCAGTCCAACTCCTGACCTAGTTGGATGCAAACATATTATCCCTCAAGGCGGAGCACTTAGGGACAGCGAACACTTCAGCAGACTGGCTCAGTCGCCGCAAGGTGCGAGAGTCAGAGTGGCAATTAAATCCAGAAGCTTTTCGGTGGGTGACCGAGCATCTGGGTGTTCTTCAGATAGACCTGTTCGCCACCAGGGAAAACAGGCAGCTAGAAAGGTTCTGTTCAAGAGGGAACAGAAGGGGTGGATGCTCTTCGATGTCATTGGCCTCCTGGAATCCTTTATGCTTTCCCTCCAATCGCATTACTGCTTCAGGTACTCCCCAGAATTCGGAACTCAGGATCGGAAGTAGTTCTGATTGCACCCAGATGGCCAAGGAGGGGCTTGGTTTCCAGAACTGCTAGCGCTGGCGACACAGGAACCCCTCATTCTCCCTCTGCGCATGGATCTGCTGTTCCAGGGACCTCTTCGGCACCCTCAACCTCAACTTTTCCATCTGGCAGCTTGGAGGTTGAGAGGGAGGCGCTACAGCAATGTGGTTACTCAGACAAGGTCCTCAGTACACTAATGGCATCAAAAAAGGCATCTACCAAGAGGGCCTATGGCATCACTTGGACCAGGTTCGCTTTCTGGTGTAGGGAAAAGGGATACGTGGCCACGTAGCCAAGTATTAAGACCATCTTAGAATTTCTTCAAGAAGGTTTAGACAAGGGCCTGAGTACAAACACTCTGAGAAGACAAGTCTTGGCCGTCAACAGTATTTTGGGCATGGGGTTGAGTCTCAACATCTCGGCTCATCTCCATGTTAAGAGATTTCTCAGGGGCATGTCTTTACTGAATCCCCTTCCTGTTCATAGGTTTCCCACTTGGGACTTAAACACGGTGCTTTCTGCTTTAACCACTCAACTTTTGAACCTATGGCTAAGCTTGAGTTAAGGGAATTGACCTTTAAAACTATTCTTGGTGGCCATTACTTCAGCTAGAGGTGTATCAGAACTGGGTTCCCTTTCCGTCAATCCAAACTTGTGCATTTTTCACGAGGACAAGGTTGTCCTTGGCCAGACCCTTCCTTCATGCCCAAGGTCAACACCATATTCCATAGGTCCTGCCATCGTTCTGCCCAAAGCCGACACACCCTAGGGAGCGGGTATGGCATATGTTAGATGTGCGAAGGGCTCTTTGTTTCTACACAGAACGAACCAAGGAAATGAGAGAGACAGATGTTCTTTTTATTGTAAGGGGTCTTGGGCAAAAGGGCTTCCGCTACATCTCTTTCTAGATGGCTGAGGGCAACTATTGAATTGGCCTATGTTTCGGCAGGAAAGGAGCCTCCTTCAGGTATTACGGCGCATTCCATCAGGGGGCAGCCACGTCTGCGGCATATGAGGGCTACAGCTCTTTAGAGGACATATGCAAGGCAGCCACATGGTCTTCCATTCACACCTTCATGAAACATTATAAGGTTGACTTGTCTGCCTCTGCCGATGCTAAATTTGGCAGAAAGGTCTTGCAGAAGGTGCTTCCGCATTAATAGATGCACCTTGGCTGCCCACCCGATTGGTACAGCTCTGGTAAATCCCAAGAGTAAGGAATGACCCCTTCCTCCTTCCAGAGAAAACGGAATTTCTTACCTTGAGAATTCCTGTTCTGGGAAAAGGAAGGGGTCATTCCGTCCCACCTCGTCACAGCCTGGTGCATCATTCAGTAGATGAGAAGGTTGGGCTTGATAGACAGGGTATTGCCTTCTGTACCCATGTTTTCTGTTGATCCGATCTGGATCTTGTTAACTGTTTGTTTCTGTTATTATTCTGGTCTGTTTTCATTCCATTTTTCTCAGTTGTTCGTCTATAGAAACTGTTTTTAATAGGAATAGTGATTTTGTGCGGTCCTGCAGGGCATCTATGGCATGATCACATGAGGGACCGTTTTTCCAGCTTTTCATCACCATACTGGGGAATGGGATGCCCTCCCACGGGGAGGAAACTTCATTCGAAGTGGACCCTGCCTTCTAGGTGGGGAGGGGCTAATCCAGGAGTAAGGAATGACCCCTTCCTCTTCCCAAAACAGGAATTCTCAAGGTAAGAAATTCAGTTTTCTTGCTTATAACAGCCTGAGATCGCGCTCCAGAAGCCTCTTCCAGTTTGCGGGACTCCCACTCCCAAAATAGCTTCAGAATGCATTGCAATGTATTCTGGGGCGATCTTGGGAGAGGGGAGTCGCATGACCCGAAAGAGGTTTCCAGAACGCAATTTCAGGCTGTTATAAGCAAGAACGCGCAGCGATTTGCTTCTAAAAGGTATCAAATCTGCGTTTTTTACCTTGTTTTGTTTTTTGCTTTTTACAGCAATTTTTAAGGGGGGCCTCGTGGGTCTGGGATCCGCGGTGAGTCAAATCCGCGGATCCCGAACCCGCAGATAGAAAGGGTCCACTTTTCTGCCATTCTTTTTAAAAAGCTTTTAGTCCTCAGATGTAACATCCTCTTCAGTGGGCAAAAATACTTGTTAATCAAGGTAGCCTGAAGGTGGATATGAACAGATAACAAACACAACTTGGTTTTCTCCTCTGCTCTTAGTAGACGGCTAGCTGTTCTGGAAACAAACACTTTATACTTGGTTCAGTCATTCTGCTTGCTTGCTTGCTTGGCACAAATGGTTGATCAGTAGGATTCTTTAAGGATGAATAATGAATTGTGAAAAATAAGCAGATTTATGAAGCATGAGTGAGTCATTCAGCAATCAGTTTTATCAATCTCTTAACGTAAAACACCTGCAAATTCATGCCTTAACTTCAGCCCCACATATTATTCAGCCCCATATATTAGTGTGTTTCAAGACTGAATGTGATTATGTAAAGAAAGCCTTAGCAACAAATGGATATTCCAAACACAAATTTACTAGGGTGTTGCATCCACAGTGGTATAAGGCTACTTTTAATGAACAGACGGACACAAGGATGAAAGTATTCTTACTGTACATGTGACAGATTGAATAGGGAATGTGTTGGAGAAGGCTAACTTAAGACCTATTTAAGACCAATTTATAGACCAACAACAGGTAAATACAGCAGGTATTACGCTCTGTGGATACGAGACCCCCCCCCCTCTATCTATGTCTATCGTATACCTTGCAGTTGCAAACGTGTACATAGGCACCACAAATAGGAGTAATGCCACCAGAGTGAGAGAGCATGATAGGCACAGTTGTCTACATCAGTCGGAGACGTTAGCAGTGGCAGAACATAGTATAAAAATGGGGCACAAAATAAGGTTTGATCAGACATGTACTTTCTACAGTTAAATGATATAATACATGGATTTATAGGGAAGCAATTGAAATACATAAACATAGGCATAACCTAAACAGAAAGGATGAAACATTAAGCATGAGTAGTGCCTGGCTCCCGGTTCTTAGACACATGAGGATCCAGGGTTTCATTCAACAAGGAAGGGCTTGGACAGTTTAAAGTGTTGGTACTGCTTTAAGAACTGGTCAGTTGATGGCAACAGACTTCAGCACTTAAGGTGCTAATTGTAGCAATGCTTGTTAGTCGATCTATGTAAGCATGGTTACCTCCGGAATAACATGAATGGTTGAGATTTAGCATTTGAGAATACCCTCCACAGTTGAGTGTGAAACATCGGGCAGTAAATGTTTTTATAGACCATGATTTTTAAGCCCGAAAGCCTTTAATGTGAAATTTGAACATTCCAGCCATGAAAGCCTTAGCAAACATGTAACCATGTGTTTGTGCCTATCAAGCATGACCTTTCAGAATTATGTTAAATATTTTTTTCTTTTAAATCAGGAAGTCAAACTATTTAATTGTGGTACTTGGCTTCATTTTTATTTCAGCTGCTACTCAAAATCAAAATGGAACCAATCAGTGTGTGGTAAAAGACTCAGCACTGGCTTTGGAGCTCTCTCTCTCTCTCTCTCTCATATAGTGCCTCCACACTCTCCCAATTTTTAAGAAAACTCTGAAGATGTTCCTGTTTCACCAGGCTTTTGTAGGGGTTATTGCAGCTCCCAGCTGGACTAGTTTGATATTATTTGGGCTTATACCCCGCTTTTTTCCCCCACATAGGAGGGACACAAAGCGGTTTACAAAAAATCTTAAAATATAATATAAATACCATATTGGCCTGAGTATAAAATTCAATTTTTTCCCCTAAGGCAAGTCTTTAAAGTAGGGGTGCGGCCTACAATCAAAGCCTAGCATTTTCGCCTAATGCTTTCTGTTTTCCAGCCTCTCCATCTCTTTCAAAGATAAAAGGGAGCTTTTTTTCCTTTTTCTTTCAGCTCTTAATCACTTGCTAAATGGCCGAAAAATGATCTCTCTAGCAGCCTCTAGCCTCAGGATGGAAGCTTTTGAAAAAAATTAACCCTTAAGCTCCAGCCCCAGGACTCTGAAAACTAAGATATTTATTGATCCTGCAGTTTTAAAGTTGAGAGTGCAGTTTGAAAGTTGAGAGCAAGAGCTCCTGCATAGGCTTACCATATCCAAAAGGGGACAGAGTGCCAACCTTTAGGCTGCAATACTATGCACACTTTCCTGGGAGTAAGCCCCATTGAATGCAATGGGACTTACTTCTGAGTAGGCATGCATAGGATTGTGCTGTTAACCATTGAAATTTGGGCAGGTGCAGTTCATCATTATGGAAGGGTGCAACAACCTGCACCTGCCCAAATTCCAAAGGTTAAAGGTAGGCACTCCGTTCCCCTTTGGATCTGGGAAGGCTACTTATACTAGGGTGCCCAAATTCAATAAGGGACAGGGTGCCTATACCTTTAACTGTACTAAAGCTGTACTGTTTTACTGTTCTACTAATGTGTATATTAAGTTAAAAATGTATTTTTTAAAAAAATAGCACCAAACTTTAAGGGTGCGGCTTATAATCAGGAGCGTCCTATACTTGGGACAATACGGTACATATAGAAATCATAAAGAACAGTATATAATATGAAAATTAAAAAAATTAATAGAGTGTAAAAAGCAGAGTAAGTATAAAAGCAGCAATAAAACACTCCTAAAAGAGAGGGCTGGACTACTAAAAAAACGTTAGGGTAGGCGGTAGATCAGAAGGCTACTAAAAAAGTTAGGCCCCGCCGGAAGGCCTCCAAGGAGGGAGCAATTCTTGAATTTAGAGGGAGGGAATTCCATAAGGTTGGTGCCACTACTGAGAAGGCCCTATTTCATGCTGCTGCCCCTCCCACCTCTGAAGGTGACGGCATTTTTAGAAGGGCCTTCTCCTATGACCTGAGGGGGCGGGCCAGATTGTACGGAAGTAGGCGGTCTCTCAAATACCCTGGCCCCAAGCCGTATAGGGCTTTAAAGGTCAAAAACAGCACCTTGAATTGGGCCTGGAAACGAATTGGCAGCTAGTACAGCCACCGGAACAGCGGGCCGACTGAATCGAACCCACACAGTGATCACACGGACCGTCGCATTCTGCACCAAGTGCAGTTTCCGAACCATCTTCAAGGGCAGCCCCACACAGAGTGCGTTACAATAGTTAACCTTGAGGTCACCGTGGCATGAATCACTGTGGCCAGGTGTACACGATCCAGGTACAGTCGGAGCCAGCACACCAGCCGAAGCTGGGCAAAGGTCCCCCAGACAACCTGGGAATCCAGGAGCAGCTTCGAGTCCAGGCAAAAAACCCCAAGCTGAATAATAATAATAATACCACCAGTATTTATATACCGCCTTTCTCTGGTCATCGGATTTCTCCTTCTACTTTATTTCGAGGTGGTTTAAATAGGCACTATCAAACCAAAGCGGTTTTTACATATTACAAATGTTCTCATCTTGCATAGAACACTCATTCCAGGTGGTTTACTTCATGGTCTGGCCTCTCTCTGGCATTCACCTCCCATGCATCAACTTGATGGCAGCACTGCCTCCCACTCAGTGTTCCAGTTTCAGAATTCTCTCCCACCGAGGCTTCTGCAGCTTGTCAGCGGCATCTTGACAGGTCTCGAACTTCCTTCCTCAGATCTTCAGGCATATGAGGCAGCCGCTCTACCAACTGAGCCAGACCCCCTACCCACTGTGCCAGACCCCCTGCTTGATTATGGTTTTATTGTTTTTTATCCTTTTCTCTTTTGGTGAACCTTCTTGGGATCTATAGGTGACACTTTGGTAATAAAGAAAGTAATAGATTTAGGCCTGTTTTAGGTTTAGTAGCAGGCTCAGCACCCTAAAATTGGTTCAGTTCTGGTTGCCTTAGGAAATGTTAAATATTATTCATATTACAATAATTCCCCATATAGTAAAGTGAATGACAGCTCAATTTTATATAATAATAAGTATTATTAAATAATAATAATTATCTCCTCAAAAGTAAGTCCCATTGAGTTAAATAGGACCTACTCCCATATAAGTGTGTGTAGGATTTCAGCCTAATACTCTGATACCTGTAATATCCTAATAAGTATTATTATATACTTATATATAATATAATAATAAGTATTATATAAGGTCAATGTGAGACTCCTACATACATTGAGTTGGTTTCAACACAAGAGATTTTAATGGAACTTGCTCGTTAATAAACTGCTGTGCGTATCCTAGCATTTGCTGTGCGTATAATCTGAGTTAACTCGGATGTTTTCGAAGTGCTTCTAGCCTCATGCGGGTGCATGACAAGGCTAGAAGCACTCCGAAAATTTCCAAAGTGCTTCCAGCCTCGCACAGTTGCGCGAGGCTCCAACAATGACACAGCGCATTAGCGCTGCAGGCAGCGAGGGCAATCCTGGCCAGCCAAGATGAAGAAGAGACTGGCTGGGAGCCTGGGAAGACGGCGCCGGAACCAGGATTCTCCCAGCCGGCTCAAGGACTATGGTAAGCCTACCTATGCTGTTTCCCTGAAAATAAGACCTACCCTGAAAATATGACCTACCGGTAGTTAAGAACATAACATAAGAAGAGCCCTGCTGGATCAGGCCAAAGGCCCATCTAGTCCACCTTCCTGTATTACACAGTGGCCCCACCAGATGCCTCAGGGAGCACACAGCCAACAAGATCCCCTGCACCTGGCACAGAGAGAACCTATTCCTACAACCAGGAGGTTGCTTATGGCTTGTAACCTGTGATGGTCTTTTCCTCCATGAATCTATCCAAACCCCTTTTAAAGGCATCTAGGCCAGGTGCCATCACCACATCCTGTGGCAAGGAGTTCCACAGATGAATTACACGCTGGGTAAAGAAATATTTTCTTTTGTCTGTTCTAACTCTCCCTCCACTCAATTTTAGTGCATGTCCCCTGGTTCTGGTGTTGTGCAAGAGGGAGAAGAATTTCCCTCTATCCACTCTCTCCATCCCATGCATAATTTTATACGTCTCAATCATGTCCCCCCTCAGATGCCTTTTTTCTACACTGAAAAGCCCCAAACGCTATAGCCTTTCCTCATAAGGGAGGTGCTCCAGCCCACGAATCAATCTGGTCGCTCTTTTCTACACCTTTTCCAATTCAACTATATCCTTTTTGAGGTGTGGTGACCAGAACTGGACACAATACTTCAGATGTGGCCTTACCATCTATTTGTACAAAGGCATAACGATATTGGCCGTTTTATTCTCAATCCCTTTTTTAATGATCCCAAGCATGGAATTGGCCTTCTTCACAGCCACCACACACTGGGTCGACACTTTCATCGACCTGTGACATCGTCACAGACAACTCAGAACCCATTAGCATATATATGAAATTTTGGTTTCTTGCCCCAATGTGCATCACTTTACACTTACTTACATTGAAGCGCATCTGCCATTTTGCTGCCCATTCTCCCAGTTTGGAGAGATCCTTCTGGAGCTCTTCACAATCCCTGCTGGTCTTCACCACCGGGAAACGTTTAGTGTCATCTGCAAACTTGGCCACCTCGTTGCTTATCCCCAACTCCAGGTCATTTATGAATAAGTTGAAAAGCACTGGTCCCAAGACCGATCCTTGGGGCAGACCGCTTTTCACCTCTCGCCATTGTGAAAATTGCCCATTGACTCCCACTCGCTGTTTCCTGGTCTTCAAGCAGAGCTTGTTCTTCTATGTATTTTTAGATTTTATCTTTAATGAGACTTTCCACCATCTTCCCCGGAACAGATGTTAGGCTGACCGGCCTGTAGTTTCCCAGGTCCCCCCTCCTTCCTTTTTTAAAGATTGGCGTGACTTTAGCTATCCTCCAATCCTCTGGCACAGTGGCCGTTTTAAGGGACAAGTTGCATATTTTGGTCAAGAGGTCAGCAACTTCATTCTTGAGTTCCTTTAGAACTCTTGGGTCCCCTTTGGAGTTTGGAGCTCTTTGATGGCTGAGCCACACAGGTCTTCGCCCTGGCTGGCTGCTCTTTTGGGCCGGCCAGAACTGCCCCCTTGTGTCACGGCCGACTGCTCAGTGCGCCTGCCCGCACACTAGTGAAAGTTGCTGAGTCCGTCCAGGGACGAAGCGCACTGGCGCTGAAAATTACTTTTAAAGTGGCGGCAACCAAGCGGCGGCGATGGTAAGCGGTAAAACAATTACGGTACCATATTAAATTGATTTAATTGAAACCATTAAAGGCTCTGTACCAGTTAAAGAAGGTTTCAGAGGGTTTTGAACGAGCATTAGAACGTGTAGCAACAGCCCCCGGCTTTTACAAGCCACTGAAGGGTGAAGGAAGACTGAAGGCTCTGAAGCTGCGCAGCTCGGGCTGCGAGGGGGTGACAGTGAAGGCTGATCACTGCTCTCTGAGCCGTCCGCACCTTCTGCACTCTGATCACTGCTCTCTGAGCAGTCCCCGCTGGCTACAATCTCCAGGGAAGGTGGAGGAGGATGAAGAAGATAAGCAGTGATCAGAGTGTGGATGGGGCGGGTGGCTCAGAGAGCAGCGATCAGCCTTCACCGTCACCCCCTCGCAGCCGGAGCTGCACGGCTTCAGAGCCTTCAGTCTTCCTTCAACGCAACGAATCCCTCCATCTTTGCAAGTCCACAGCCTCTCCTCAGGCAGTGGAGTCAGGGAGGGAGGGAGGGGGGGAGGGGGGAGAGGGAGATGCAAGGATCTCTTTTTTCTCCAGGTCACACTCCAGGTCCAAAGTCAGCTCCTCCCTCCCCAACTTCACCAAAGTACATTTTCCAAAGTACAAAAATAAGCTCAAAACCAAATCAGAGAGACAGAAGGGCTCTGAAAATAATTAAAATTTAAAGTCCATGTTAACACTTAATTAGCTGCTGATGGGGCAGATAAGGGGCAGGGCTTGGCGTACCCCCAGTAAGAGCTCCGCGTACCCCTAGGGGTACCTGTACCACAGGTTGAGAACCCCTGCTCTAAGGCAGTCTTCATCCCAAATTCACCACCTGATTACCATGTGATTAACACATTTTGGCAAGGTCCTAGCTGTGGACTAAAACTAAGTAAAACCATCTGTTCTCCATCCCCTCGCAATCGAACCAATGCTGCTGTTTTCTTTTAAAACATATACACATTTAAAAACATTCCTAAATCCTATTACATGAGTACTAAAATACCTTCTAAAAACAATGTACTGTAAAACGATTATCCTGGATACAACTAGTTTACATCATACTTGTGGTGAACCCCTACTATATAGAATAAAACCAAATCAGTCTCACCATCATTATGCATTGCTGTTAACTATATTAACTGTATGACTAAGTTCACTTTTAACTGGGGATGGTAAATTGGGTTTACTATTTGACATATAGAAAATATTTGGTGGCTTCTGGTGTTGTTTTTAGATTGACTTCTTCAAACATAAGGTTATATTCATGAACAGATCACACAGCTGTATGAAAATTAATCCAAGATGTATGTATTATGCACTGAGAAACAATAGATCCTGTGTATAGCACGATCACTATGAAACTGAACTAACCTTTTCCTGTTTGTCCACATTCATATTCTGTACGAACAAGCATACACTGAAGATGCAAACATTCCATTGAACGGACAGCAATTATGTAATAAGCTTATACTGTAGCACACAACTGCTTCTAATTTTTTGGTATGATAAAGGGCAGCAGTGTGATGACTGAATCATTATAGTGGTTCTGCTTATTCAGGTTGTCAAATTAAAAGGCAATTATTGCAGAAGTATTGTAACATGTGAGTGTCTTCTGAATGGCTCTGTTATAACAGTGATGGCAACTTGATTAGCACTAAGCTATGGCAATGAGGTCATGGGAAACTTCCTGCCAGAACCTTGGCACAGGTATGTAGTTCAGTAGAAGAACACATGCTTTGCATGCAGAAAATGTCAGGTTCAGTCCCTGGCATCTTCAGGTAGGGCTAAGAGACTCCTTTATGAATCCTTGGAGAACCACTGACAGTCAGAGTAGACAAAACCAAGTTAGATGGACCAATGGTCTGACTTGGTAAAAAGGTAAAGGTATCCCCTGACAATTAAGTCCAGTCGTGTCCGACTCTAGGGTGTGGTGCTCATCTCCATTTCAAAGCCGAAGAGCCAGCGTTGTCCGAAGGTCATGTGGCCGGCATGACTTTCATTGCCGCAGCGCGTAGCATGCAGCTGGAACACGGAGCGCTGTTTACCTTCCCGCAAGCGGTACCTATTTATCTACTCGCATTGACATGCTTTGGAACTGCTAGGTTGGCAGGAGCTGGCCAAACAACGAGAGCTCACCCCGTCGTGGGAATCGAACTGCCGACCTTTTGATCAAAAGCTTATGGTTCAGCGGTTTAACCCACTGCGCCACTCGCTGGCCTTCTGACTTGGTACAAGGCAGCTAATAAAGCTGTCCCTGTATCTTCAGTACTAGGAAAGTCCCCTTACTACTTTCTTGTCTCTTTCCCTGTAATCCTTTTTGTCACCATGGCCAGGGTGCACAATATCTAATTATAACATAAAAGGGAATAACAAAAGCTTCTTCAAATACGTTAGAAGCAGGAAACCTGCCAGGGAAATGGTTGGTCCGCTGGATGGTGAGGGAGAGAAAGGGGTGATAAAAGGGGACTTGGAGACTGCATAGAAATTAAACGAGTTCTTTGCGTCTGTCTTCACAGCAGAAGACCTCTGACAAATACCGCTGCCTGAACGGCCTCCCTGACTAAAGAATTAAGTCAAATAGAGGTTAAAAGAGAAGACGTCTTAATTGACAAAATAAAGATCAATAAATCACCAGGCCCGGATGGCATCCACCCAAGAGTTCTGAAGGAACTCAAGAATGAAGTTGCTGACCTCTTGACCAAAATATGCAACTTGTCCCTTAAAATGGCCACTGTGCCAGAGGATTGGAGGATAGCTAATGCCACACCAATCTTTAAAAAAGGAAGGAGGGGGGACCTGGGAAACTACAGGCCGGTCAGCCTAACATCTGTTCTGGAGAAGATGGTGGAAAGTCTCATTAAAGATAAAATATTAAAACACATAGAAGAACAAGCTCTGCTGAAGGAGAGTCAGCATGGCTTCTGCAAGGGGAAGTCTTTCCTCGCAAACCTTTTAGAATTTTTTGAAAAGGTCAACAGGCATGTGGATGTGAGCGAACCCGTGGATATTATACTGTATATCTGGATTTTCAGAAGGCGTTTGACATGGTCCCTCATGAAAGGCCTGTGAGAACTCCACAGTCAGGGAATAAGAGGGCAGGTCCTCTGGTGGATTAGGAACTGGTTGAAGACCAGGAAACAGCGAGTGGGAGTCAATGGGCAATTTTCACAATGGCGAGAGGTGAAAAGCAGTGTGCCCCAAGGATCGGTCTTGGGACCGGTGCTTTTCAACTTATTCATAAATGACCTGGAGTTGGGGATAAGCAGCGAGGTGGCCAAGTTTGCAGATGACACTAAACTTTTCTGGTTGGTGAAGACCAGCAGGGATTGTGAATAGCTCCAGAAGGATCTCTCCAAACTGGGAGAATGGGCAGCAAAATGGCAGATGCGCTTCAATGTAAGTAAGTGCAAAGTGATGCACATTGGGGCAAGAATTCAAAACTTTACATATATGCTAATGGGTTCTGAGCTGTCTGTGACGGATCAGGAGAGAGATCTTGGGGTGCTGGTGGACAGGTCGATGAAAGTGTCGACCCAGTGTGCAGCAGCTGTGAAGAAGGCCAATTCCATGCTCGGGATCATTAAAAAAGGAACTGAGAATAAAACGGCCAATATCATTATGCCTTTGTACAAATAGATGGTAAGGCCACATCTGGAGTATTGTGTCCAGTTCTGGTCACCACACCTCAAAAAGGATATAGTTGAATTGGAAAAGGTGAAAAAAGAGCGACCAGAATGATTGTGGGCTGGAGCACCTCCCTTATGAGGAAAGACTACAGCGTTTCGGGCTCTTCAGTCTAGAAAAAAGGCACCTGAGGGGGGACATGATTGAGACGTATAAAATTATGCATGGGATGGAGAGAGTGGATAGAGGGAACCTTCTCCCTCTCACACAACACCAGAACCAGGGGACATGCACTAAAATTGAGTGGAGAGAGAGTTAGAATGGACAAAAGAAAATATTTCTTTACCCAGCATGTAATTCATCTGTGGAACTCCTTGCCACAGGATGTGGTGATGGCACTTGGGCTGGATGTCTTTTAAAAGGGGATTGGACAGATGTATGGAGGAAAAGTCCATCCCAGTTTACAAGCCATGATGGGGAAAAGCAACCTCCTGGTTGTAGGAGTAGGTTTTTTCTGTGCCAGGTGCAAGTGAGTGGCGACTGGACACAGGTATCTTGTTGTCTTGTGTGCTCCCTGAGGCATCTGGTGGGGCCACTGTGTGATACAGGAAGCTTAACTAGATGGGCTTTTGGCCTGATCCAGCAGGGATCTTCTTATGTTATTATGATTAGAAATAGGACTATGCTGTTACTGGGTGTGCTTTTAAATATCTGTTAACATGCGCACATAGAGGAAAACTACCTCATGTCTCGGGATCCTGTCTAGTGGCCAGTGGCACAGCGGGGAATGAAGAGGGAGACCCAGGAGAAAGGTGCAACAAATAAACTTTTATTGTGGGGATACATTAACAATAATAGGAAAGGGAATTGACATAAAGCAGTTCAGTATTTTTTAGCCATTCACACAGCTAGGTCCTAAGCATAAGTCATTGTTTCCCAAACTTTTTCAACCTCACGAGGAGACTGCAGCTGTTCCCCCCCCGCCCCATTGTAGTGACACAAGTGCCACATTGAACATTTATAATGTGCATGTGAAACATGGGCAGTTTTTCTGTCTTTAATGCCAATAAAGGTGAATGAATGAATGAGTTTTTCTGTCTTTTCATATCATGATGGTTGTGTTATGTCAGTTCATTTAAGAATAAATCAGCTTTACTTTTGCACTATCCTTTTTGAATAACCCTGTATTTGTAATAATCACAATAACAACTCAGTTCTCCTTTCCAGTTCCAGAGAGTGGGAGGATAAGGAACAGCCAAGATGGGTGGAGGTGGGCATCTGGTGCCCCCACCATTCTGCCACCAAGGCAATGGCCTTGGGCAGCCTCATGTTTGGGATGGCTCTGTGGACAATGAGATCTTCCTTTTTTTTTTTTTTTTTTTGCAGGGTCATGGAGATCCAGTGATCAAAATATACATGGAGTTGCCCTAGTTCAGTCATTCATGTCTACTCATTAGTGAGGGGAATGCAGAAGAGAATATTTAAGGGTGTGGTATTTGAACAGGCCATTCGTTTCAGTAGATTTTGTGGTCCTCTGTTGTCGTTAAAAGCACACACCATGCACTCAATTCCTGTAAAAGTGAACAAAGGTATACCTGCTGTCGGCAGGTTTTGTTTTGGTGCATGTTTTTTTGTTTTTGTTTTTTAAACTTTTCTGTAGGGGAAATTTGAAAATGCTTAAGATAAACCTTTGACCTCCTGAGTATTCTAGGGACAGGTGAAATGTTTGTAGTTTTAAAGCCTAATGAAAAAAAGAATTGTACATAATCTAATAGTAAATGTTGTTCTAAATAGTGAAGGTTAAAAAGTATCATTGCTTTCAAAATATAGGAAGATGGTGTACTTGTAATGCAGGCTATAATTTATTCACCTGGGGGTGAAAAAAGTTAAAGGAAGCTCAACGTAGTTCAGTATTTTGAAGTAAGCTTGCAATAAAACTGCTTAGGAACATATACATCTGCTGATGCAATTAAAAATAATGACCTGTTGTGTTTGAATAGTGCACAACAGCTGGAATTTTTTGGGGGTTATTCTAACCTTGAGGGTAAAGTAGGTTCTACCATACAAAACATCTTCCACCACTATTTACAGGTTTGGCAGACAGGAATTGCTTCATAGTCTGATGAAATTACATTAAGCACCTGTAACTGTATCTGCAAGTGGAATTTAAGACGGTGGAGTCTCTGCCAAAACTAGGTTTAGCCAGCAAGCAGAAGTTTCAAATACAGTACTGTAGGATTATGTGGATAAATAGCTGGGGCTATCCTTTTATGGGAAAGGTGAGACTTTTTGCAACAGTTTTCCCCCGTAGGTTATGCTGTATACATATGTTTCTCAGTTTTGGGGATCTATCAGGGTCCCCACAGTGACAGTTGTTAAATGGACCTTAAAAACATTCTTTTTCAGTTGGCTTTTAGTTGACTTTGATTATCTGCTGTTTTATGGTACCACTGAGTTTTAAATATTGCTGTTCTGTCTGTTACTGGCTTTTAACTATTGGCGTTCTAGTTGGTTTTATGCTTTTCTTAATGTGAATCTCTTTGTGTAAATTTTAACTTAAAAAAATCATTTTTAAAATGTTGTATAAATATATTACATAGTATGTAATATATTACATAGCATGTATGATTTCTATTTAACATGTAAGAATCTTTGGTTATTGAAAACATTTTTTCTTTTCAAAATATATTTCCTTTATCTGTTTCCTGCTTTCTTTTGCACAGCAAACGTGGAGTGGTTATGACAACTGTGTGAGGGTTGTGTGAGGATAATTGACCTGTGTCTCCCTGGTCCACATCCAGCACTTCTAACCATTATACCTCATTGCTATTTTGAACAAACAGCATTATTTACCTGTCCAGGAATAGGCAACCATGTACAGTGGACACTTGGCTAAATTACTGGACTTAGCGAAGGATACTGGTAGTCTGTCAATACTTGAGCCTCTAAATAGCTTTTTAGAACACGCATTTTAAGAGCTCATGAAGGGATGTAGACATGAGATGGGGAACTGGGGAAGGGGGGGTTGACACATTTCCCATCTCATTTCTACATCATTACCAATGTGCCACAGAAGTCAGGCACTGGCTAATATGTGTATATGACACTTAGATAAGTACACTACACAACTGAAATTGTCCCTGGGAACTATATTTTCCCTGCAATAAAGAATTCAGGATTGAATATCCTCCACATCTATCTGCAATCCTGGAGAGCTGCTGCCAGTCAGTGCTGCCAGTACAACAGATGGGTCAATTGTCTGACTCTGTAGAGGCAGCTTCATGTGTTCCTAGCACCTTGCAGACATTATTTTCCCTGGCCTGACACATTCATTCTCTCCGACTTTTCCTCTTCCCAGGTGTGGCCTGCTGCTGCCTGAATTGGGGCAGATCTGCCATCCCTGCTAATTTTGAACTCCCCAAATAAAGAAATAAAATAAAAAGTTGCACGCGCCCCACCACTGACATTGCCGCTGCCTCCTTGTCCTTTCAGCTGCTCAGGAAAGTAGCCAGTTGGGGAAGGAGAAGGGGCTGAAGAGTCTTGCTTCAGCCCCTTCTCCTTCCCCAACTGGAGTCCAGAGGTGTCAGCTGATGTGGGGCGGTGGGCCCCCAGGCGTAGGGCGCAGAAGACTTGCGCAAGTGCAGAACAACGAAGTTTCCAGTCGACGTTCTGCGCCTGCGCAAACTGTTGAATGCGCTGCTGGGCGCTTTACGGAGTTCGCGCCAGGCGCAGGCAGAAGATCGTCGCTGGAACCTTCCCATATTCAAGCTAAGTGGGGGAAAAGCACACACACACACACATGCCCTGTTACCACTTAAAAACCCCGGAAAACAATTTTAAAAAACCACCCGAAAACGAAACCTAACAATTTTGACAGGTTTATTGGGGGCGTCGGGGGGGGCCCGCACCAACCCGCGGGGCGCGAGGCGACTCCACTGCTGGAGTCCCCTCTTCAGCTCTGGCACCCACTTCCTTGCTTTCACACCCAACCCTGTTGGAAATAAACAGGATGGGCAGAATACTCCCAGGAAGCCCCAGTTATCCTGTTTATTTCACATAGGACCAGGCAGAGCGAGAGAAAAGTGGTGCCGGAGCTGAAGGCAAGGGGAGTCCCCTTAGGGGATTCTGACCTTGCCCCCAGCCATCTGTTTCCTTAAGCAGCTGGGTAGGTGAGGAGGCGGTGGCAGTAGAAAAAGAAGTAAACCCAACCTCACATTGTTGCTGCCACCTCATTGCCCCCTTTCTCCTTGCCCACCTAGCTGCTTTCCTAAGCAAGTGGGTGGGTAAGGAGGTGGCAGCAACAACAGTGTGAGGTTGCTTTCTTTTTTTCTTCTTTCTCCGATAGTGCTGGAGGAAGATATAGGCTGCCACTGCCCTGATCCTCTTCCCATTCTCTCTGGGTAAGAAGGAAGAGGTTGCACAGAGACAGGGACTTCCCATTAGGGTGAACAAACACTGTAAAATAATTAGATATTCGTGCAAGTTCTGGTGCAAGAAAGCTTAGTAAATCACATTCATGAGAGACAAATTTCCTGTTTTTTACCCATAAAGCTGAGAGCAATACTTGTTTTATTTCTTTATACAGTAATGATTATGGTATAATGTATATCTGTGGACCAATACTTGGTTTTATTGATTTTAGTGGAATACACTTCTAACTAGTATTTTAACACTCTTCTAGGATTAAAACATCTTTAGAAGATTATACTGAAAAGAGAAACAGTTGCCATATTTTTAGTGACCATAATTTAATTTTGGAATAGAATTCTATAATTATGTAGTTTGTATAGCAGATTGATATGAATCAAATTGATTGTTCAGTAATATCTAAAGTGCAGGATTCAGGGCCAGCAATTTTGTCTTACTAACAGGAGCAGCTAACAACATGTAATATTTATAGAAGATGCATCACTAGGATAGGATGGATGTTACACTGATACAAAGTTGAAATTAATCAAAGATATGCATGCTGATTTAGCTACTGGTTTGCTGGTTGGTAATTTTTCTTTTGTTCTTATGTGAACAGACATAGGGCGCAATCCAAACCTACTTAGGCTGCCGTTGTAACCAGTGGCCCAGCAAAAACGGAAGGCCCCAGAATGGAAAGGGGATTCAAATCCCCTCCAAAAGGGGAATTCAAAGGGGATTTGAATCCCCTTTCCGTTCTGGGGCCTCCCGTTTTTGCTGGGCCACTGGTTAGAATGGCGGCCTAAGTAGGTTTGGATTGCGCCCATAGTCGCCTATTGATTTATTGTGTCTGATATCATGCCATATTTTACTTTGAAAAAGAGCTGCATTATATTATGCTGGTAAATCTCATTTTAATGTAGACTTTCCTCTTTCCTGTTTAGATTGGGGCATATGATCAGCAGATATGGGAAAAATCTGTGGAACAGAGAGAAATCAAGGTAAGATTTATTTATTTATTGGCAGTGGATTTCAAACTTCCTGTCTTTGGCAAACCCATCCACATTATTTGGTTGGCTGCAGAGTTTTTATGAACTATGCAGAAGATTTTGGGGTACTGTACACTATCTCACTTTTTGTGTGGGATGTGAGCAAGAACTCTTCAGCCATACTGTTGTCCTGTGTAATATGTACACCTTAAAACATGCTCAATATCCCATTTCAGCTGTGCCTTGGAGAATAACATGAGTAATGGTGGGTTAGTTGTCTTCCAGACAGCTTCCATTACTCATTTTGTCACTGAGACTCGGTAAAACTTCTGAAAAACTGCATGGTTCCAGGGACTGCTACTTTATTGGAATTCAGAAAATTCACTTTGAAAAGGCTAAAGTAACATAAGTTTTAAAGAACAAAGGATATGCCAGTTATGCATTCTTGTTTATTTTCTTATTTGTCTCGTAGTAATCTTATTAGTTTAGCTTCTTACAGATCTCCAGTATTTTGGGTAATTTTAAATTGGTTCTTATCCATCTACTGAAATGAGACTCGGGCGCAAGAGTTAAAGGACAGGGGGGTGTAACTACAGGGCTAGGAAACCTTTCTCTTGTGGATTCTTGAATAGATCTTGTATCTCACTGAGGTCCAAACTGTTTGCCAGTTTTGTGTGTATGTGGAGCCTGAATTAGGGGGTAAGGCTAGGGTAGATCTTTTTTGTTTTGCCGGGGTGAGGTCCCAGTTCTGTTGGTATTTAGTTAATGGTGTACTAAGCTGTGTTTGCCATATACTATATCATAGAGGACTTCCCTTTGTGTATATGTGAATTTTGTCAGATATAACTGACTTTCACATGGTTACTTTTATAGTTCCAGTTTACTTTTCCTCATTTTTCATCCTGTCATTGTTTTGAACAGTTTATTAAATTGGTAAGTATTTGATGATGGCAATTTGTGTTAAGCAAATAGCTTTTGTAGATTAACTTTGTCTCTGCATCTTAGTGTAACTAACAAAATCCCATCAGTAACTGATACTTTAGGTATGATCTCAAAAGCTTTTAAATGCCTAAGTGTCATTTCTCCATTCTGTTCAAAAGGCTTAGGTTCACTTTTAGAAGTCACATACATTCCTAAAGATACATGAAAATGTAATGCTGAGAGCATAACATGCAGCTAATTTCTTGGAGAAAATGCATAAAGTGTTTTGTATTTGTTTCCAGATTTTGACCCTGTTTATGATTCTGACATCATATTTTCATAGATCTTTGTACATTTGACTCCCTAAACTCTTTGTTTTCCAAATGTGAAATGGGGAAAAACCTTTAGGCCCAGACCAAATGTGCAGCTGTTCTGTGGGAAAACACATCTGTGAGTTTCCACCCACATGGGATTTGTGACCCCATGTTCACTGTGACCCCATGTTCACCGCAATCCATAATTTTTGTGGAAAAAGCTGTGCTAATCCCTCCAATAGTGCTGTCAATTGTTCTTTGGCAGACTTCCTGTGTCTGTATGTACCCAGCAGCATTTGCCAGTCAAAAGGGGTGAGAGTTTCCCCATGAGGGTTTGCCCTTTTGAGTGTATAAATGTCCAGGTAGTGCTGTGATGGGTTAGGGTGGCACAGCAGGATTCACAAGTGTTTTGTTACTGTGCAAGTGTGCATGGGAGCAAGCCCCTGGCCACTTCTTGGGACTAAGCAGGCATAGGATCCAGTGGCGTAGCTAGCGCCCCCCGAGGTTGGGGCGGCCCCCCAAAATGTGCATAAATTAAGTTTCGTTTTCGTTTTTGCTTTTTTTTTTTTTGCTTTTTAAGTGTTTTTAAAGTGTTTTCCGGGGCTTTGTAGTGGTAACGGGGCATATGTGTCTGTGTGTATGCTTTTCCCCCACTTAGCTTGTTTATAGGAGCCTCCAGCGATGAAGGTCTCCAGCGGCGACGATCTCTTCCTCTGCTTGCGCCCGGGGGCGCAGATCGTTCCTCTGCCTGCACCTGGGGGCACAATCTCTGTGAAGCGCCCAGCAGTGCTTTCCACAGTTCACGCAGGCGCAGAACGTCGATTGGAAACATCGTTGTTCTAAGCCTGCGCGAACTGGAAAGCTCTGCTGGGCGCTTCAGAGTTCGCGCCCGGGGCAGACAGAGGAATGATCAGCGCCCCCGGAAGAGATCGTCGTCGCTGGAGATCGTCGCTGGAGGCTCCTATACTCAAGCTAAGTGGGCGCAAAGCATACACACACCCCGATAGAAGCCCCGATACCACTAAAAAACCACTTAAATACTAAAAAAAACCGCGAAAAAAAGCCGGACAAAACCGAAACTTAAGGAGGCTTGCGCCCCCCCCCAGAGCCTCAGCGCCCTACGCCCTGGGGCCCACCGCCCCATATCAGCCGACGCCCTTGATAGGATCATGCCCCAAAGCAGGTACATGGGGGGCGGGTGACGGTCACCCAAGCAGCTGACCCTTCACACCCACACTCAGAAAAGCAAAGATATCTCAATTCTAAATATAATGATGTGTTTGTTCTTTGGAATAAACCCCAGTGAACACAACTGGACTTACTTCTGAGTAGGTATGCATAGGGAAGTATAAACAGCAGCATCCACCACATCTCCCCCTTTCTCCAGCAGGGATCAAATCTCCGTTGACTGTCCTGAAGGGGGGCTTCCCTCTCCCTCATATTCCTACCAGATTCATGGAGCAAAAGAACAAGCAAAAGCAACTTTCGCTGCGCTCTCTCTCCTACTAGCCACAAGCAAGGGAGTGGAGACAGTTATCCTTTAAAGTTGCAAACAAGGGGAGGATGAGCTGTGGTAGAGTGCTCTGCTGGGAGCCACTCTAGGGTGCCACCTCACCTCCTCTGAGGACTTGAAACCCAGACATCGAAAATCACATGAGTTTTCCTATCATACATTCAAAACCCACATGGAAGATACAGAATTCACAGAAAGAAAACTGAAAATAGGTACTTTGATATTCTGTGACAAACTCATGTAAGGAACCATGTGAGTTTTGCTTCCAAACATGCAGTTATTCTGTGGCAAATGGCCATTTCTGCATGGGTCTTTCAAGTTTGGTCCGGGCCTTAGACTCAAAGTGCTGCACTGGGGGGGGGGGGGAATCCATTTCTTCAATGGAAATCAATCTAATGGTCAAGTGCTATGAGCAGACTGTTAGAGGCTTAAAGGTTTGTTCCGCAAAGCATTTGAAGTAACGAGACTCCTTATTAACAGGCAATAAAATATCCCTGCAACTTGTTGCTCACCTTTTGTAACCCTTGTCCCTGTGCAAGCATCCAGATGGCAAATGCACCTGTCTGTTGATTCCTCCTGCTCTTGCCTACTTGCTTGCACCACTTTCAGCATGAGACTGGCAGCTACCACCACACTGTGTGTTGCTCAGGCTGGGCAAACACAGCTGAACAATTTGACTGTGTGCGCCCTATTTCTTCTGGCAAGCTGAGAGATTAGGGGAGTGAGACAAGACTGGCAGAGTGCTGTGCCTGTGGCATGTGCATTCGTTCTCTTTTCTGGTAGAAGAAAGAGCAAGCGAGCACAGACAGTAATGGTGGCGGAGAAGGGAGGGCGATGGGGCAATAGAGGTGAGCGTTCAACTCATCTCAATACTTATTAGCCAGGCTGAAATATGGCTCACTAATAATGTTGTTTTAATTGAAATTTATAAACTAAGGCCATAGGCTTCCTCAGAGGTGTTCCAATTGATGTTAGTGAAACATCTCAAGGCATGGTTAGAACACTCAGATGGCATCTCTCTGGAACTAACAAGAACAAACGATTTTACTTGTGTCAAACCAGAAGTTATCTAATCAGACGTTTTATCTACATCAACAGCGAAGCAAATTCACCTGAACAGATTACAAGCAGGGCATGATGTCTGGTTACCAAAAATATACTAAAAAAATGAACACGGTGGATTCATTTTTAGCGATTATGACTGTTGATATATCCAGTTAAGATGGTTGCCATCGTAGTATTCTGTGACAATGAATTTCATAACTTACGCACCGCATGAAGAATAGCTTCTTTTGTTTGTCTTGAATCTACTGTTGTGAATTTGAGTGACCCCAAGTTCTGATAACATGGGAGAAACAATAATTTTTCTACAGTACGAATAATTGTACAAACCTCTAATATGTCCCCCTTCATAAACTTCCTCAAAATTAAAAAAACTTCAGCTACTTTTGCCTTCTTCATAGAGGAAGAGTTATAGCCCTCTTATTGTTTTAAAAGCTCATTCGTTTAATTGATATTGTGCCTTTCAGACCTACAGGGAAACTTACAGACTAACAGCACAATCCTGCCGCTGGGCCGGAGGTCTACTCGGGGAAGGGGATGAGTGTCCCCTTCCCAGAGTGTAAATGCTGGCCCGACTGGCATCCTCTGATTTCTTCCAGCAAAATTGCTGGCTGAAGTAAGAGGAGGCTGTGTAACGGTCCAGCTGCCCGGCGGGGGCCGGGATATGGCCGAAGCCATTCCCGCCCCCTCCTGGGCCAATGACCCCCCTCCCTCGCCCGGCGAAATGCCCCCGCGCCCACTGGATCCCTGCTTACCTGGTCCGGCAGCCACAGGGGACCTCCATCGCCGGAGCAAGGGAAGCTGCCCTCTGCGCTGGCCTCCCTTGCTCACGAGTTGTCGCAAATGTGCTTTCCAGCACTTTTGCGACGTCTCCAGGTGCCGGAACAAGCGTGGATCAAGAGGATTGCACTGCCCAACAGCAATCTCTAAGAAATAATATAAACATTGCAACAACATTAAAACAGATCACTCTGTGAAACTGTTGAAGAAGTGCAGTTAAACAGTACAGTAATACCATTTTCAGTACCTTCTCCAGTTTTTCAATATTTTTTTGAAACAAAGTGATCAGAACAACATATAATGTTCTTCACATACTGCACCAACCATTTACATAACAAAATTATGATACTTGAGGTATTTTTCTATCACTATCACTTTCCTAAAAATGTCTATTTTTTTAATAAGTCCGGTAGCTCTGATATATTCAGTGACTTTTCTTCTGTGACCCAAAGATTGTACCTTGAATGTTTTCTCATCCATTCAGAATCCCATCAACATATATGTAAAATTAAGATTTAGGTCTGGATTGTTGGTCCTCTTTTGTAGTTAGCGTATATTGGATCTCATCTGCGTATATTGGATCATCATCTCATCTCATCATCCAATAGCGTATATTGGATTTATTCTATAAATAAATCTGTTATTCTCTTGTCCACTCAGTTTGGAAATACAGTCAGACCTTTTTATCCACGGTTTTTTTATCCAAGGATTTGACTCAACATGGATGGCAAAACTGTGGAAGAGTTACCTCTTTTTTCAGTGTTATTGGGGCCTGCCAGCCACTTCCAGCCGCCTCTGCGTATCCAAACCGCTGAAAAATGCAACCAGGAGTCTCTACTGCCATTTACAGGTTGCTTCCAGTAGTGGCTTTTGTTTTTTTCACTCAGTTTAAACAAACTCGGGAGGAGGGAAATGACAAAGATGCTGGAAAAAAGGTAATGTGGCACTGCTCCCAACCCCAACCCCCCGAATTTCATATAACACTGATTTTCTTATCCACTGTAGTTCAGGAACAGAACCGCAGAGGATAAAAAGGTCTGACTGTGACCTTTTGGAGCTCTTAACAATTTGTTTGGGATTTTAACATCCTGAATATTTTGTTATCCTCTGCAAATGTAGCTATCTCAGTGTTCTTCTTTGAGTAGGGACCACATATAGATGACTAGATGTCAAGCTGACAACTGATGGTGATTGGAAGTCTCTAGTTCCATGAATTTATAGTGAATTAAAACCAAGTTTGTCAGCTATGCAATCTATTATAGTAAGGGATCAAATTTTCCTTTTGGACAGAAAAGTGGGAAAAGAGCCCATTGTCACACCCCACAAACATTTATGTATCTCAATGACTGTTGTAGAATTTCCACTGGTAAACTACGGCAGTTGGATAGTTGATGCCAGAATGCAAATTGTCAGTGTATTCCTACTCACTGCTTTTTATTTTTTAACCATTTGCTGATCAATTAACTACTTCGCTCTTTTCCCATTGCTGCTAAGGTTACATATTTTAGTTTAGCTCAGCGATTCTCAAAGTCACCGCTGCTGCGACCCACCTTGTCCTGCTGCTCCCATGCTGTGCCGGGCCCAGCATTCGGAGGTCTCCTTGGGCCTCAGAAAGACCTCTGGACACAACCGGAAGTTGTGTTGGCGAAACCAGAGGTGACCAGAAAGTCGCTTCCGGAGGCCTTCTGAAGCCCACGGAAGCCTCTGGAGGTCTGGCCCGACAGGATGCAGGAACAGCAGGATAAGGTGAATCACAACCTGGAAGTGGCTTTCAGTTGCTGCAATTTGGCTCCAACGGAGATGCAGGCGGATGGGCCCAACTGGCGACCCACCTCGCCATCAGACAACGACCCACCAAGTGGGGCATGACTGACAGTTTGAGAAGCCCTGGTTTAGCTGATTCCTAACTGAATTGTTTATGAACTCTTCGGTGAATGCCATCCAATTTTGTTTTTGTTTTTTAATTTGTCAAATAGTTTAGCTTCATTCTTCGTTTCCACTATTTGACACAGTTATTTAGAGGCTATGTATCTCCCCTTCTGCATTGGCAAAGCTAATGGATCCAAGACATATATCCTCATAAATTTGCACAGAATCCCCAAATCATCATTGAATCACATCCAGATCCATATAATGCTATAAAACATATTGAGGTTTTTTTTTCTTTTCCATGTGTTTTCCTCACCTAATGGTTTTATTGTGGCTGGTTTCCTGCTACTAGCTATTCATATTTACAGTAACGTCCATCTTGCTTTAAAAATTCCTTCTTGGCTTGTCATATTGTCAGTGTGTTTTTGTGCTTCTTTTTATTGTTTGAAGAAGCAGGAAGTAGCCTCTATACCCTCCTTGACTCTACTGTTTAGTAGAATTGTTCGACCTTACTGTTTCTAATCTGTAGTATATGTTTAACTTTGAACCTCTCTTATTGTTTTAAATAACTTCCAAGTGTCCTGAAGAGATCTGACCTTTTGACTTCCTTTAAGAGTGGAACTATGTGGTATCTTGGCAAACATGTTCTCAACCCCATGCTTGCCAAGATAATTTGAATGGAGGAGTGGAAGAAACATTTTTAAGGAAGAATTAGCAGGCAACAGGGAGGAGTGTTTAATCTTCCCCAGTGCATTTCTCTTTCCAACTGAGCTGATTTAAAAGTTGTTACAGAGAAGTATCCGTGTTTGCTGACCTGCTATTGGACTGCAAATTTATCACTAAAAAGGTTGCCCATGTTTTCCATAAAGAAATCACTGAATTTGAGATAGCAGGGTCTATTGAGTGGTTCAAAAGAGTCAGTTTCAGATTTGGTATTCAAAAATACTGTTTTGTTACATGGAGTAGGAGAGAACTTTACAGAGATGCATATAGGAAACGATGCCTTATCCGGGAGTGACGGTAACCAGGTGAAATTTTCCTGGAGTTGGTTTCCTTTGTGTATTTTTCTCTATTTTATGTATAATCTAAATTAAAATTAATATACTTTATGTAATACTGATTTAGTTAAAGCTGTGTAAATATGCCCCAGTTATGACTTGGGTGCTGAAGAATTGAGTTCTGATTTAAAATCAGCCCCATTCCTACAGAGGAACATAGTTACACATAAAGATTCAAACTTAACAGATTTATAGCCCAATCCCTACTAACCTGCCGGCGCCGGAACGAGTGTTCCAGCCCTGGGAGACATCACGAACGTGCCGTAAAGCACGTCTGCGATGACTCACGAGCAAAGATGGTTGGTGCAGAGGCCGGCCTCCCTTGCTCCGGCCCTGGAGCGCCCTGACTGCCACCAGATCAGGTAGGTCGGGATCCATCGGGCAGGGGGGGGCGTTTCGCCGGGCAGGGGAGGGGGCCCATTGGCCCAGCCAGCCCCCAAGAGGGGGCAGGGGATGGCTTTGGCCATATCCCGACACACACACATACACCCCCGCCAGGCGGCGAGGCCTTTACACAGCCTCTTACTTCCCAACAAAGTTGCTGGCAGAAATCCGAGAACGCCGTTTACACTCGGAAGGGGACGAGCGTCCCCTTCCCCGAGGAGACCTCTGGCCCGGCAGCAACTTTGCTGCCGGATCCGGTGCACAGGATCCGGCCACCGGCTAGTCAGGATTGCACCGTTAAAAAGAGGTCTATAGTTAAAAGAGGTCTATAGTTCAATAGCTGCTGCTTCTTTTGAAAATTAAAGGACAACATTAAATTGATATCAATAAAAAGTATCTTACTAACTTTGACAAGCATGTGTATGTGCCTGTGTAATTGAACTGAATTATTTAACTTCTGCAGGTGTTTAGAAATATCTCATCATAATAGAAACAGTAATTTTTATTACTAGTTTCTGTTATTTGTATCGACAATATTCTTCTCTAGAATATTTTTAATTTGCCAAGATACATTGTTATTTGGACCCTTTCTTAAAAACAAATATCTAATTATAAATATTAGACAATGGAAAGAGAAGAACCTGAGAAATTTTACTGAGAAAATTGAAACAATTAAAAATATATATTTTAGAAGTAATATTTTCCTCTAATAGTGTTTATATATTGCAGGGGTTGAAGAACAAGCCAAAGAAAACTGGACATGTAAAGCCAGATCTCATAGATGTTGATCTTGTAAGAGGTAGGGATGAAACTTCTGTCTATGGAATGTAATATTAACTAGTATGTCAGTTTACAAAATTCAACATCTCAAATGGTGTGTGTGTGTGTGAGAGAGAGAGAGAGAGAGAGAGAGAGAGAGAGAGAGAGAGAGAGAGAGAGAGAGAGAGAGAGAGAGAGGCATTGCCACACACCCCAAGGTGGGCTATCGGTGTGACACCCCTGTGATATCATAAGCCCCGCCCCAGGGTGACATCACAAGCCCTGCCCCTTTCTGCAGCAATTTGGTGGCAGCATACCGAAAATGCACACACACCCCTGTCGCTTTTTGGGCTGATTTTAGACCGAAAGCGGCCTGGGAGGGCGAATCCTGCAGCTGTACAGCGCCGGGAAACCGCCGGGGTGTGTGTGTGTGTGTGCATTTTCAGTGCGCCACTACTGAATTGCTGCTGAGTCCGGCGGCAAGTGCACCCCCCTGACACGTGTCGCACCTGCTGCCCAGGGGGCCACTGCCCCACCGAACTACGCCTCACGGGTGTGGGGGGGGGAAGGAGAAGATATACTTAAGTGGGGGACTAATGAGTAACTTGGAGAGTTTAGCCCCCATTGGTGGGCAGCTTCTTGACGAGAGGTGGGGCAGTTGTAATGGAGAAGCAGTAGAGTGGATGCACACATTACCACAGTACAGGTTGAGTATCCCTGGCTTATCCGGACTGCTTGGGACAGGAAGTTGTCTGGATTTTGGAATGTTTGCATAAATATAATGAGATCTAGGAGATGGGACCCAAGTCTAAACATGAAATTCATTTATGTCTCATATACACCTTATATGCATAGCTTGAAGATAATTTTATACAGTATATTTAATAATTTTGTGCCCCAACATGCGTTGTGCTATGCCAGCCAGGTGCTGGAAAAGATTTTTTTTAAGTCATATTGTCAAAAATGTATAGATTTCAGAATAGTCTGGATTTTGGATGTCCAGATAAGAGATAATCAACCTGTATTAAGAGCAAATTAAGAGCTTCAATGTGTGTACTTGAACTTAAAATAACACATCGGTACCCTGTGTTGCAAGGTGAACTTGCTGCTTTATGAAATGCAAGTACAGTGGTGCCTCGCAAGACAAAATTAATTCGTTCTGTGAGTCATGTTGTCTTACGAATAATTTTGTCTTGCGAGTCATCTCCCCTGCCGTGCTATTTACTTTTAAGTATTTACAGTACTCACAGTTCCCAGAGCTCCGTTCTAGTAATGTACACCGTTTCTGGAAGGGAAGTTTTATCTCTGCTTTGCCTTTATCTCTGCTGGTGTTAGCTATTTGTCGGGTGATAATCGGTGTGGCCTCGGGCTGTACTGTTTGCAGTCTGCTAACCCTCTTAAATATTTTATTCAAATGGCAAGTGTAGCTGTCGCCTACAGTATCCTCCTGCCGCGGTGCCGGCCAGGCTAAGGGGCGGAGCAGGCACCACTAAATGCACCATTACCTCTCGGCCGTGCAACAGCTGAAGAGGCTTTCCTCGGTGTGAGGGCGGCTCCTGTGTGAGTCAGTAAGAGACTCGAAGCAGGCAGGCAGACAGCCTGTGCCGAGTTGCTGCTGCCTCTTCCGGGCCAAAACGAAGAATGGGTAGGGTCTTAATCAGTACACCTACTAGGATGGGAAGTTTTTCAGGATGGTAGTTTTATCTCTGCTTTGCCTTTATCTCTGCTGGTGTTAGCTATTTGTCGGGTGATAATCGGTGTGGCCTCGGGCTGTACTGTTTGCAGTCTGCTAACCCTCTTGAATACTTTAACATTTGAATAGATTGTGGCTTTAGGAGCTGAGTGTTCCACAAGATGAAATTGTTTTTGCAAGAAAATTTGTCTTGCGAGTCACCCAAAAACTTGCAAAACGCTTTTGTCTTGCGAGTTTTTTGTTGTGCGAGGCATTTGTCTTGTGAGGCATCACTGTATTTATTTTCTGTATTATTTTAAACTATGTTTTTTAAATTTTGTTGTAAGCAGCCTTGGGCATTTGCCTCGGCATAGGATAAGGCGGGATATAATTTTTTTAAATAAATAAATAAATAAATAAATAAATAAAAGAACAGCTTGCAGTTACAATTCTGCTGTGCTTTTAATCTTGTACTGGTGTAGCTTGTGATCCTGAATGCACCTGTTCCCAAGTAGTATTTCTCATAAGAATAGTGACGCACAGCCCAATCCTGCATAAGGATCCACCGGGCGGCAGAGGCTGCCTGCCAGATCCTGATCTCCGCCACGGGCAGCCTGCAGCAGGCAGCCCGCGGCGGAAAGTCTACTCAGGGAAGGGGACGCTCGACTTAGCAGAAAGAAGAAGTCCGTATTCTGTTGGGTATGTACATCATGCTCTGGCAGCCTACACTTTTGTTTCTTAGACTTAGGGGCAGGTTCCATATGGTGTGTTTCCTGTGCCACGTAAATCTTTCATAAAGGGAAATAATATTTATACTCTGTCATTTATGAAATGCAAGTATTTTGTTGTAAGTAAACACAGGTCAATAATGTACATGGGGCTTTCCCACATGAATATGCATGAAGATTAGAAACTGGTAAACTCTTATATAATGAAATAACTTATCTTATTTTCAGGCTCTGCCTTTGCTAAAGCTAAACCTGAAAGTCCTTGGACCTCCCTGACTCGAAAGGGAATCGTTAGAGTTGTTTTCTTCCCATTCTTCTTCAGGTGGTGGTTACAAGTGACATCAAAGGTTATTTTCTTCTGGCTTCTTGTCCTTTATCTTCTCCAAGGTAAACTGTGTGGCAATATCAATAAAGCAAATATCTTAACTTTTAAAAAGTTACATTTTTTTCAGAGTTCCAGCTAGACATTTCCATTTATTTCTTTTAAAATGTCATTTTGTATTGACTGCTGTGATAATGCCTTTAAAATAAGTACTCCATACACACTGAGATCAGCCAATCTGAAGTTGCTGCCAGACGCTTGAGTTCTAGGAAGACATATTCTAGCACAGATGTGCTGGAATGTAGTACTGTATAGGTTGAATATGGTCCTGTTTTATATTTTATAGGTTATGTAATTTATAACTACAGTATTTCAGAGAACATTTTAACCTGATAGGGCATGTAGCATGGGGCTGCCTTACCCCCGTAGCTCCAACCACGAGGGAAGGCAGTGACCCCCTCAGTTCCACACCAACGGAACACCAAAACATGTCCCCAACAAGGGAGGGTAGTCTCGCTGCCACCACCTGGGGAAGTTAACGGTAGGCCACGCCGACCGAGGACCTACGTGCCTCCCAGAGAGTTGCTTTGGGGTCCCCGCTCCAACAGGTCCAGCAAACACAACCTCGGTACGTTGGCAACACAGCACCAACCGTGTGCCCCAATTAGCCTTAGCCCCACAGCTACAACCGTGTGCTCTCGTAGGCTCAGCAACACAGCACCGACTGTGTGCTCTCAAGATATTTGAGCAAGATATTTGCTGATTCTATTCTTATTTAGAAGTGGGTTTTCTCTGTGCCAGGTGCAAGGGAGTGTCAAAGGGAAACAGGTTATCTTGTTGTCTTGTGCTCCCTGAGGCATCTGGTGGGGCCACTGTGTGGCGGGTGTATGGGTGAATGTGGGCGGGTGTATGTGGGCAACACAAAACGACCTATAAGGGTGAGATTAAAAGGAACATATAAGGGCTACTAAGACTTCCCAGGAAGAAAAATCTGCCATTGCTGCGCATATGCAGCAGAGTCTGGACATGAGATTGCCTTTCAAGATACCCGCTCTCTCTTTAGTGAAGCCAACAATAGACAGAGACTTAATTTAGAGGCCACTGCAATAACACAAAGAAGATCATTGGACCTCCTTAACCGGCAGCAGGAACTGTCATTCGTGAACAAGGTGTGGTTTCTGCTTCTTCAAAGGGCGTTTGGACAACACACAAGGGGGGAAAGCTGCAGCTGGCCAATGTGCAACAACCTGCCTCTGCCTCTAATTGATCAGCCCGTTCTGCACCTCACTCACACTGTTACATGGTACTCCATAACTGTATCCCTTTAAGAGGTCATGCAGGGTTCGCGTAACTAGGCAACAAGCTTCCGTTTTGAATCAGCAGTTAGTGCTTCTCAACTACAAAAAGCAACGATATTCCTCGACAGACAGTAACATCTACCGGCTTGAAGCCGCGTTGGTTCATGTGTTTGCTTTGATAAGGTTACAAGTGTGTAACGAAACGTCAGCAAGTGTTAGTAATATTGCCTGCCAGCATCAGATAGTCCGGGAGAACGCAGTTCAGCTGCTTGTCTCTTTAAAGCGATCACGTACATCAAAGGATTTTCCACTGGCAAGCCTCAGGAAATTTTCTATCTGTATTTCCTCACAATAAATACATGGCTGGAAAACCCATTAAGCGTACTTCTTTACTAGTTACAAATAGCCATGAAAATCTTCATATATAGGTGTTTTATTTAAGCTATGCCAGCATAGAATAGAAGGCAGAATCACTGCATATATACTGTATATCATATTGACAGACACAAACATTAAGGTGACTAAAATAATAATGAGCTAGACTCCTCTCACTATACTGTTTTCCCTCACTCACCCAGAAGTATACTCTGATGATGAACCAACCAGGTCCAAGCCCCACAAGCACGTAGGCTAGAACCATGGTGTTAAGGCATGATGTTCTCCATAGGGTTGCATGCAGCACGGAGCTCACACGCAGATGATGCTCACAAAGAGACGGCTACAAAGAAGACTGCCCACTTCCCTTTGGGGTCACATACTTATACCCTTTGGGGGTCTCACGAGATGGACACACTGTATTGTCCAATGAGGGGGGAAGAGGCAGAACTTCCGGCAGCCGATGACTTAGCATTCTGTGGGTAATTTTCCTCTGGCTAAGTAGCCCCAGGTGTAGCAAATAATCTTGACTAACTGGCAAGGTCCCAGGCTGATAAGAGCTCTTGTTATACATTCCAAATCTCCGACAGCTGGTTATCTCCTGGGAACTGGAGCTAGTGCTAGTCTCCAAGGACAAACGCTGAATCGAAACTGTCAGGCCTGTGGCTCAAATGATAGAGACATAAATTTGCTTTTTCGCTACAGGGCATGATTAACCAAAATTAAACATTTTAATATTCATTGATATGTGTGGGAGAGGGGAAAGTGTAGTGGTTAGTTTCAGCCTAGGACTGTGAAGATCTAGGTTTTAAATCCCATTCCATCATAAAGCTCACTGGGAGACTTTGGGCTAGTCACCATATTTTAATCTTACGTAATTTACAGGGTTTGTTGTGAGGATGAAGTGGGGGTGCAGGAGAGGACATGTACATTGTGCCTGATCTCCTTGGAGGAAGGGAGGGATAAAAATGTAATAATTGTAATTAAATCTACTGCATTGAAATAAATATTGATTAACTTTGCCAGGAACATGCCTGCTTTGCCAGGAACATGCCTGTTTTGTCAAACAGACAACGCTTTGCAATAGCAATACTCTTCAAACACACAATCTCATGTCTTTTGTTTTAATTGTAAATTATTGATGCCAAATTGAAGCTTCACATATTCTTTCTTTCTTTCTTTCAAAAGTTGCTGCAGTTGTATTGTTTTGTACAATAGGAGGCCCGCATAATATACCTCTGACTGAAGTAATAGGGCCAGTATTGCTCATGTTACTCCTTGGAACTGTGCATTGCCAGATTGTTTCAACAAGAACTCCTAAACCATCTCCAGGTACAGGAGGAAGAAGGCGAAGGTACATTTTGCACTAAAACTGTGGGACCTTTATGCATGCATTTGCATTAATTTATATACATGATCTAAAAATTTGTATTTTGGGAAACCTTTTGTTAAAAATTCAGTTATGCATTTTTTAAAAAATTGACTGGTATTGATATTTTTATTAAGTTCTGAAATTCCTTTTTATTTGTATGTGATATTCTAATGAAATGTTCCTGTATTTCCTAAACATTGGAGTGGTTACCCTGTAAATATGGTTGTGAAATGTTATGAAACTGCACCCAATCCAGATCAGTATCTTTTAGTAGAATACAGATATACAGTAGAATACAGAATAAAAAGGGTGCAACAGTAGACACTGGTCTTAATCTCAACAGTGATTAGTCAAAAGCTTCAAATGGAAAATGAATTTACATTGTGCTCCAAGGTCTCCCTTTCGGAGCCACTGGCATATAGTCAGTATGGAAGCTAGAGGAGATTATAATGAAAATTTAATTTCTCTAATGTGCAGAATAACCAAGAATGTGTTAACCCAAAGGTGATGGCTGGATTTAAAATTCTTGTTTGCATGCTGATGAGAACACTGACCATATTGCAGTGCTAGTGAATGACACTTACAAGATACCTTCCAATTTTAATCTCTTCTGATGAAGGAAATTAAGGAAAGCAGCACATTTGGAAGTACATAGGGAAGGAGATGGCTCTAGTACCACAGATAACACACAGGAAGGAACAGTGCAGAGCTACGGCCCAAGCAGCTCTTACAGTATTGGCGCTATCTTCAGAGATATCTGGCATGCCGCTTTCTTTTTATCAGGGTTTGTACAGTATTTTATTCAAGGCTATGTTTGTCTTAAACATGCACTATCCCTTTTCTGATGAAGTAAACACTCATCTATACTTCCAACATTCTTCTGTGCATCCACTTAAGCCCGCCTGAGCTCTGTGATTTATAACTCTCTCTTTAATGTAACCTTATCTGCGTGTTCTCGTACATGTGGCTTTTGTTCACCTTACTTTGGCAAATCTTACTTAGAGTGCAATCCTATGTAAGGATCCAGCCAGTGGCCCAGGGCCACCCACCTGATCCTGAGCACCAGCAACCAGGCTGCCGCCGGGCCAGAGGTCTACTCGGGGAAGGGGACACTTGTCCCCTTCCCCGAGTGTAAATGGCGGCCGGCCTAACCGGCCTCCTCGGATTTCCGCCAGCAAAATTGCTGGTGGAAGTAGGAGGAGGCCTGGAACCGGCCAGCTGCCCGGCGGGGGCCGGGACATGGCTGAAGCCATCCCCTGCCCCCTCCCGAACCGACTGGGCCAATGGCCCCCCTCCCTGGCTTAGCAAATCCCTGCCCGCCAGATCCTTACCTGGGTTCGGAGGCGGCCACAGGGGAGCTCTGTTGTTGGAGCAAGGGAGGGCAGCCTCTGCGCCGACCTCCCTTGCTCATGAGTCGTCGCGAATGTGCTTTGCGGCACGTTCATGGCATCTCCTGATGCCGGAACGCTCGTTCTGTCACCGGCACTTTGAAGAGGATTGCACTTTTAGACTGCACCTTTCTAAAAAAACACCGTTAGATGTATAGAGATGGATGACTTAGAAGTAACAACTGTTAGTGCAACAAATGCCAAAGATCAAGATCTGCAGGTTCTATTCTTCTAAGGCTTCTTGTTGTCTTGCAGTGTAGGCTTCCTTACACCACAATCTTAGTCATGTCTACTCAGATGTAAATGCCATTGTGTTCAATGGGGCTTATCAGGAAAGTATTACAGGACTGAAGCCTTAGGGCCCAGTCCTATCCAACTTTCCAGTGCTGATGCAGCCATGCCAACAGGGTGTGCTCTACATCCTTTGGTGTGGGGAGGGAGCAGTCAGAGGCCCCAAGGTTAAGGGAATGTTTGTATTTTTCAAATATGTGCTGGATATTTGCATGGCTCTGTTGTGAGAGAAAGACACTTGATGTTTAGCGTGTGGTAGGGCTAAAACTAGAATTTAATGTTGACCTAAGTCCTGATTCAGAGTTGGGTGTAGAAGGTTGGAAAAAACCTAATGATATGGACAGGATCTGTTGAAGACTATGCACTCCAGAAGACAGGTCTTTGTGGAGAAACACAAAGAGATTGGAGTGGGCTGGAAATTTCAGAGATGAGACGGGATAATCTACTTGTGTTTGTACTGAGGACCGTCTCACTGGTTGTAGTAAAAACATCAAAATTGATTATAAATGTGCATTTGATCTCAGCACCTTCACCTCCTTTCTGATAGCAAAGAGCAATTAGTTTTGCCGGTAGAGTAGAACCCTCAGTTTCATGCAATCAGTCAATCAATGACAGCGATTTTTCTTTATAACCATACTTTCTCACTGTAACAGAGAGAGAACAAAGAAACAACCCAACACATATTTTGATGCCTTAAAAGATAGACCTATTTGTGGTATATTTGGGGTGCTGATTCAAAAAATGGCATCAGCTTTGCCCTACCAGCTCTAGTTTTGAAGTTATGGCATAGCCACCTTACAGTATATGCAGATTCAAGCAGCTCCCTTGTGAGGAAGCCGATGCCATGGCTTCCTCAAGAGGAAGCTGCTTGAACCAGCATATAAGGTGGCTATGCCTTATCTTCAAAACTAGAGCTGCTAAGACAAGCATTTTTTTTTAATCAGCGCCCCAAATATACCCACGAATAAGTCTAACTTCCAAAGCACCAGAAAAACTTCTTGATTGGGCTGTGTAACAAAGGATTTATCCTTCAAATTGCTAATTGCGCATATTTCACTCAAATTTATTTGCAATAGCAATTGCATACTGGTGTAACAAATGTACAGCCCAATTCTATCCATCGCTGGCCCAGAATGTGCCACACTGCTGATGGTGTGTGTAGTGTGTGCTATGGGCTGGCAGGAAACCAGACAGCCCAAGTAAATAACATTTTAACTTGCCTCTCTGTAGGCCGCCTGGTCTACAGTGGATCTCTTCAGGCCTACGTCAGCTCTTTAGGTGGCTTAAGTCAGGGGAGACTCTGGGGGTGGGTCCAGGCCAGGAAGGGTGGGATAGGATCTAGCATGTGCAGCTGCTGCAATGATCCACCCCAGCTCACTTCTCATCCTGATCTTCCCCCAATCAGCTCCTGCCACTGACCAGGGGAAAGTGGAGGCTCTGTGGCCTGTGTGTGGCCTGAGAGTCTTCATGCTTGTGGCAGCAGCCCACAAAATAGCGGAGCGCTTGCTGTTCTAGCAGCATGGGCTTTATGGTGGCGGATTGTAAGATTCGCTAGCATAAGGCTAAGATAGATTGGGCCCTCAATTTTGGTAGTTGACATCCCCTACCCACTGAAGCCATGTTCATTTGTGAAATGAAGTATGCAGTTTACAGTTCATTAGCTAAAAGCAATACAGAAATGTTTGCTCTAAATAGAATTGAAACAAAGCCAAACTTTGTTAGTGCAGAATGCATAGTTCAGCGAATATAAAATGTGGAAGAAAGTGAATATGCATTTTTCTTTTAAAACTGCAAATCTGACCCAAACACTATCATTAATAACTTAAAAATTCAGTTCAGATGTTTCAAGAGATCTCTGCGTACGATTGTTACAAAAAAATCAGAAAAAGTGATAGTGCCGTTTACTACATAACGCTTGTCATACCTGTACTCACAGATTATTATTCTGTTTTCTAGAACCTTTCATTATGGTCTCTAAGAAGTGTATGTTGCTTCTGGCAGGTATTTAAACACTTTGAGCAATAGTAGTTCCCATCCTTTTTTAACTTACATAAAGTACCTGATATTTTTCACTGTGTAAGATGACTTAAAGGTCCAGGAAAACTCTGATATTTAAGAATATTTGGTTATGCAACATATTCATAGCAATAGGGGTCCGATTGTGCAATCTCTGAACATTAATGACTTCCACAGCAATTTCTTGCAGCATCTATCATCCAAAAATAGCCTTTTGAAAACTCAGCTTTTCTCTTTCTTCACCATGGCATGGAGTGAGAGACAAATTCTTGTAGATAAACTGAATAATTTGAAGCCTCCTTAAGGGTCAGTGTATTTTTGTTAGAGGAGCCTTTATGTAGAGCTGTTATGCCCCATTGGAGAAAATTCAAAGCTAGAACTTAAACATTAAAAATACCTTACAGAATATGAATTATATAAAAGCAGGGGTGCACAACTTGGAAGTAGGCGGGGGCCAAAATGAATAGGCCAAACTTCTCCGGGGCCGCACGGGGGCGTGTCCAGGAACCTTGATGTCACTTCCTCAGGAAGTGACATCACAGGGGGCGTGTCCATGGGCCGTAAAATATCCCAAAAAATATTTATATAAATGTATATAAATAAATATACAATAAATAAAAATAAAATATACACAGCAAGCCGTGTGTGTGTGTGTGTGTGTGTGATATCTTTATCCAGGATTAATTTGGGATAAACGAGGCTGTGCGCACAGCCTAATCTGCACAAAAGGCATAAAAATGCCAGGATCTCTTTTAAAAAAAAACACACAAATCCCTCTTCCAACTCCCCCCCACCCAAAAAAAGCACTTTTCCCACATTAAAAACATAATAATGCCAGAATCTCTTTTAAGTTTAAAAACACACACACACAGCAATAAGACACATGCACAAAAGGCATGAAAATGCCAGGATCTCTTAAAAAAAATCCCTATCCCAAGTCCAACATGTAAGTATTATTATCCCCATATTGTAGCTGGGGAGCTAAGGCAGTGAGGGAGCAGCTTGCCTAGGGGCCACCTTGTGATTTTACATGGGACAAGTAAAACCTGAACTGGGGAAAAATTCTGATTTGCAGCTCAGGCTTTTAGGTACTACACATCAGCTCTGTACAAAACTATTTACACCCACCAACAACTGGGAGGAGAAGGGAAAAATACACTAACATGGTTTTTTTCACCTCTGAAACAATGGGTTCCAATCTGTAGGACCCCCTCTGAAACGCACAGCAGGGCAGGATAATAAATTAGAGCTCAGCGTGGAAGGGGGGGCGACGACACTGGAGGGTAGTGTCTCACGCTGCCAGCCCATAGCGAGAGCTACACTGGCACTGCAAAGACCCAGGAAGAAGGGAAAAGCTCATCTTCCTTCCACGTACTGTATTCTTCTAGCGACCGGGTTTGTTTTCAACCGGGAGGGTGCGATTTTAGGTTCCTTCCAGCCGGCAGGCTTTGGCACATGTGGCCGGGGAACGCTCACTCGGTGTAGCTCACTCCTGCCTCCCGCCCTCCTCCTGCCCCTGCCCTGGTATTCATCCTGTGCCAGCCCGGCTGGGCTGCAGCGAGGAGCCGAGCTGCGCACTCCGCTCGCCATGAAACGGGAAGGAGGCAAGATCTGGTGGTGGCGGTGGCGCTCGCTGGAGCGTGGCGGGGGGGGCCTTCAGACGCTCCGAGGCCGGCCCGGGAGCTGGCCTCGGAGCGTCCGACCCCGTCGGCGCTCCAGGGCCTTCTAAAAGAAGGCCCAAGCGAGTGCGTTAATACGGGTATCTTTTTATTTTCGCGCATGCGCAGAGACTGTTTTGAGGGCCTCTTGCAGGGGACTCTTGGTAGTAATCACAGTTGGTCTCTGTGGTGGGAGAGAGGAAGAAGTGCCTGCATGGACACTTCCTCCTCCCTTCCTCAGTGTAGAGCTGGTGGAGGTAAGCCCACCTAAATGGATTTAATCTGTTGCTACCAATCTGTTGCTACCACTGACAGTAGATCATTGTTGCCACCTCACTCTTGACCCTTTAAATGAGCCTGATGTTCTAAAATGTCTTGAAATACACTAGACATTGTATATATACAAGGTGAGAGGACGAAAGATTGCCAATATTTATTTATTTATTTATTCACATTTTTATACCGCCCTTCCTCTAAGAAGCTCAGGATGGTATACATGGTTCCTCCCCTCCTTTTGTCCTCACAACAACCCTGTAAGGTAGGTGAGGCTGAGAGATAGTGACTGTCCCAAGGTCACCCAGGAAGTTTCATGGCTGAGCGGAGATTTGAACCTGGATCTTCCAGATCTAAGTCCAACTCTCAAACCACTACACCATTCTGGCTCAATGGAAGGATAATCCACTAAACTGGGAGTCATAATTTAAACTCTTAAAAATTTATCAGTTAAACAATTGTGACTTAAAGCTATTTTTTTCCAAAGTCAAAATGCTTTACCAGCAGATTCTAGTCTTTGTTTAGACATGGCAATGCAGTGATTATTTTTATTTTCCTTCATCAGAAGGCTTTACTTACAGCAATAGAACTTGGCTGTTTTGCTTCATGCTATTGCTCTATTAGCCTTCTACTATAATTGCTAACGCTGAAAATACTGCTTTTGGCTTTGATGTAGGTGTGGAGCAAATTTATGGTATGTGCTTTTCTTCTGTGTTGGTGGAATTCCCAATAGTCTCCAGATACTTGTTTTAATATAAATTCATAGTACAGGAATTATTTTCAATCTTCTCTCTTTGTCTATAGAAAATATAATTGAGTATTCTTATGCATATCTTTAAACCATAAGAACAGCAAAGAATTCTATAGCATCTCAGAGGTTACAAGACTTTGTTCTTGAGCAGCAGACTAACACGTGACGTCTACCCCTCTAGAAGTTCAAACTGTAAATACACTGATACGAGCAGATTTGGGACTCCTCAGTGCTTTTCACTGTCAGCTCATGTTCATATCCTTTTGGTTTTTCTGAAAGTAAAATTTAAACAGCTAGACATTGGATATTAAGCTTCAGAATCCAATACATTTCTTTGAAGAAATATTAAAATAACTTTTTATTCCATATGTTTTCGATTATACCACCCTTTTCTTATCCACATTCAGGTTTATAGTAGTTTATACAGTATATCCCAATATAGGCTACAATGTCATTCAAAAACAAAACCACATTATCTGCATCCATACTGATTTTTAATTCTTGTTTTTCCATAATCTATCTATATAAAAGCTAATGTCCTGACTGACTCAACGCCCAGCCCAAAACCCTGGACATAGAAATGTGAAATTCGGGGAGTATATTCCTTCCATGACGTAAGCACCCACTAAGAAGAGATTTTTAGAAATTCGACCCCTAAGGGGGTGAAAAGGGGTCAAATGTGTTTTTACAGATTCCACAATATCTCTTAGGCCTGATGAGATATCAACTTGGTTTTTGCTTACAAAGGTTACCCATGCAAATGCTTAAAAACATACTTCAAGATTTTGTCCTAATCAACCCCTAAAGGGGTGAATCTAGATTCGGGGGTCAGTTATAGAACTCTTCGTATCTCCTGTGTTCGTTGAGTTCTAACATTCTTTTTTGGCATATAGGTGTCTTTTTAAAATCTTTACAAACTAAACAGGATCTTGTTTTTAATCCTTTGGAGTTTTTAAACTTGTTTTTAACTCTTTGACAACGCAATCCTGTGTAAGGATCCGGCCGGCGGGCCATGGTCGCCCACTGGATCCTGAGCCCAGGCTGCCATTCAACCGACGGGCCGGAGGTGTACTCGGGAAAGGGGACGCTCGTCCCCTTCCCCAGGTGTTAACTGGGACTCGCCCAATAGGCCTCCTCGAATTTCCGCCAGCTAAATAGCTGGCGGAAGTAGAGAAGGCCATGTAAACGCCTAGCCGGCCCAGTGGGGACAGGGATATGGCGGGAGCCATCCCCTGCCCCCTCCTGGGCTAGCTAGGCCAATGCCCCCCTCCCTCGCCCGCCAAAATGCCCCCACCGTATCCAGACTTACCTCCTCTGGTGACTGCCTGGGCGTTCTGGTAATGGATTTATAATTACTCCCGGCCTCCCTTACTCCCGTGAATGTGCTTTATGGCACGTTCACAACATCTTGGAACGGCAGAGCGCTCGCTCTGCCATTCCAGTGGATTGCGCCGTCAGTGTTTTTAGCTTTGAGTGCTTTTTTTAGTGTGTTTAGCTCTTTGACAGTGCAATCCGACTTAACTGTTGTGCCGGTTTAACCAGCGGCGCAGCGAGAACGGGAGGCCCCAGAACGGAAACGGGATTCAAATCCCCTTTGAATTCCTCTTTTGGAGGGGATTTGAATCCCTTTTCCGTTCTGGGGCCTCCCGTTCTCGCTGTGCTGCTGGTTAAACCGGCATAAAAGTTAAGTCGGATTACACTGTGAGTGTTTTTAAAATGGTTTTTATCAATATAAACCTTTTTTTTGGAATCCCACATGGCCTCTTACCCCATATGTGAACCGCATTCATTGTATATCCTTACAAACTGTTTTAATGGTTTTTTAAAATTTCACCCCTAAAGGGGTAAAAAGGGGGTAAAAGTAAAAAGGGGTGTTTTTTATTCGCTAGAGAACGTTTTCTGTGAATAATTATTTGTTCTTAGGACTACTTCGTGTTTCCGATATTTTTCCCTTCAGGTATTTTCTGTGTTCTCCAATCTTTATGATCTTTACCTTTCCTTTCAATCCCCAACTGTCACTTTCTAACTTAACTGTCACTTTTCATTGGCTAGCTAGAAACTTCCTCCTATCTGAATCGGTTCTCTTCAGAACTGTTAGTAATATTCCACAACAATTACATAGCTTATCATGTTTATTTATGTAATTAGTTTGCGTTAAATTTGGTGCTGACTCCAAAAACCTTACAGTCATATATTTAAGAAAGGATTGTTTTATACTTTTTAGTGCGTTTCCCCCCTCCCCTTCTCTCTTTGCTTTTTTAAAGTTTTTAAATGTTAATGGGGAGATGGTGATTCACACTATTGTCCACATCACATGAGATGGAGCCTGCCTGTTCCAATCCCTCTCCTATCTCATGTATGACACTTACCTAATGACTAAGAACGCGCGTGAGCTAATTGTGAGGCACATGGTGGACAACTAGGAGGTGTTCTCCATCATGGGGTAGTTGTGCTACATGGGCAGCCAGATCCAGGTCCGGCGATAGAACGAGTGTTCCGTTGCCAGAAGCCGTTGCAAACGTGCCGTAAGGCACGCTTGCGACGACTCGTGAGTAAGGCAGGCCGGCGCAAGGCCACCCGCCCTCACTCCGGTGCCGGGATGTCCATGCACCTGCCGGAGGAAGGTAAGGCTCCAGCGGCCGCCGCATGGGCGGTCTGGGTGGTGAGGGAAAGGGGCCATTGGCTGAGCCAATGAGAGGGGCCATTGGCTGAGTTACACAGCCTCCTCTTACTTCCACCAGCTATTTAGCTGGCGGAAATCTGAGGAGGCCGGTTGGGCCTGCCCTGGTTTACACCCGGGGAAGGGGACGAATGTCCCGTTCCCCCGAGTAGACCTCCGGGCCGCAGCAGCGCGGCGCAGAGCGGTGATAGGATCCGGCAGGCAGCCCTGGGCTGCTGGCCTGACACACAGGATTTTGCTCTTAACTGGTTCATTGCAATCAAAGAAAAGTTTATGGGACTCAAAATGGATTTAAAGTACTTAAATCCCGTAGCAAAGAGCGGGTATCAAGCTAGTGATATCATAAATATCTTGCTCCCTTGTTACTTGAGCTAATTGTTGATATAACGAGAGATAACCAGTAACTTTAACCCTTGCACGAAGAGAGTTTTATATTACCCGGATCCAAGATAACTTTCCATCTAACTTAAATGTTTTTAATACTGAATTTAAGCAAGATCGAAAAAAAGAGGTAGAGATTTTATGGGTTTAAAAGATCATGTAAACAAATTTATAATATCAAACAAGTAAGAGGAATTCCAGTTTAAAATATATAAAAACACAGAGAATCCACATAAATTGTCAATATCAGTCCCAACATTTCATCCACTCTCTGGACATTCTCAAGGGAAACACAGGTATGCTGTGCAGAATGAAATATTTTTCATATATAATAATTTCATTCTGCACAGCATACCTGTGTCTCCCTTGAGAATGTCCAGAGAGTGGATGAAACGTTGGGACTGTTATTGACAATTTATGTGGATTCTCTGTGTTTTTATATATTTTTATATATTTTAAACTGGAATTCCTCTTACTTATTTGATAGTATAAAATTTTTTACATGATCTTTTAAACCCATAAAATCTCTACCTCTTTTTTTGCAATATGTCTGATCATGAGAATATCCATGCTTAAGCAAGATCATTATCAAATGCTTTTTGAGCATCAAGAAAAAATGTAGTCCCTTCCTGATTTGTCTTTCTAAGTTTGTACACTGCATAAATTAAGCACTTTACATTATTTGACATTTTTCTACCTATGTTAAAACCCAATTGATCCTTATTTATATATGCAGAAATAACTGTACTTAATCTTTTTGCCATATAGTCAATCAGATCTTGAAGTGCTATAGGGCAATATGAATCTAGATTTATTAAATACTTTGAGGATTAATATGAGATTAGTTCCTTGACAAGTATCTGATATCTGAAGTGTCATTAATAGTAAAATACAGTGATTCCAATCAAACATCAAAAATGTTTTTTTTTAATATTTAATAGGTAAGCTGTTTTTCAGTTCCTCAGTAGTACATGGCCATCCATGTAAATTCAAATCCGCGGATGGCAAGGGCCCACTGTACTGTTTATTTCATTGGCCTGTTTGTGTTCAGTTTTGGATTACATTGTTGTTTGTCATAGATAAAAGAGGGTTTCATTACACAGTATATATTTCAGTGTGAATATGGTGGTCTTCATCCTTTGACTCCCCTCACTTGGGGTGAAGGTGCAGATTATCCCACATGTAAAAAAAGGGGTCATAGATTTTAGCAATCTGTTTCTCTCAGCTATGACTATTTTTAAAGATACAGTGATTTGAAACTATAATCAAACTGAGATGCTAATACAGTTGGCCTTTGCTATCGGCGGGGGGAATCTGTTCTGGACCCCCCGCGGATAGTGAGGATCCATGTATACCGGGGTCCACTTTAAAACGCTGTGAAAAACGGGAAAAAACAAGAAATTGTGGGTTTTAAGGTCTTCTAACTCTTGGGAGTAGCTTTTCATGGGGTGCAATTGGTTCTAGAAAACGGGGATATGGCACTGTCTTGCAGGAACAATGTGCTTTCTGCTCACACTGTCACATTTTTGCATCTAAGTCCATAACCTTTTGCTCATGAGGATGAGAATGTTTCATTTCCCACATTGCGCATTAACAAGGAACAGGAGGGGGGTGTTCTCCTAAGTAATTAAATATATGTGTGAAAGTTGGAAAGACAACAGTATTGTGAGAATCTGTAAATAACTTTGTACTATTCATCTTTCTCCACCCTTGTCATGCATATCCATCCTTCCCATTATTTAAACAAATAATTAGAAAACATTCCTGGGTTCCTTGCTTGCATCTATCCAGTTTCTTACAGTCAGTGTTGAATTCTTACAGTCAGTGATGAATGTGTTCATTTGTCCTTCTGTTGAGATTCTGCTGCATAGAGGCCTTATAACACTGCTGCTGCTGTTAAACTGATTTCTAAGTAATATTGAAAAGAGAAGCAAACTAAGATTAGTCACAGATGATTCAACAATTCTTGTTCAAAGGCAACCATGATACACATTATTACTCTTGTTAGTCTTAGAAAGCAGGTGTCATGTTTATATGAATATGGCCAAACATATGTTTAAAGAAAATATTGCCCTCAACCCTTGCAATTGACTTTGGCAAATAGCTTTATATATCCTGAATACGTAAAATGTAAATTGGGGGGGGGGGGCTGTTTTGTAAGTTAAAACAGACAGTTCAAATATCAAACGTTAAATTTAGTATATGCATATTCTTGTTGTTGTAGCAATTTGAGAGAAAGGGGAAGGATGAACTCTTCATATAAAAAGTTACTAATTTAATGTACATGTTTGATATGTAGAGCAAAGAAAACAAAACATTCAATAGATAAGTCAACAGAAACTGACAACGGGTACGTCTCCCTTGATGGAAAAAAGACAGGGAAAAGCAATGAAGATGGTTTACAGTCCCATGAGCCCCACTGTGACGTTATTAGATCAGAAGATACATGTTGGAGCACAGGGACAGTCAGAAGTACATACAATAACCCCAATCATCACAAAGTAAGTGTCTAATTTTTCCTTCTACATTGTTTTCGATGACTCAATTTCAACATTTTCAAATTTATACCGTATTTCTTCGAGTCTAAGGCGCCATCGATTCTAAGGCGCACCTTTACTTTCAGTACCACCAGCAGGGAAAAAAAGATCCATCAATTGTAAAACTCGCCTCCCTTCATTAAATCTACCTGCTCAGCACCAACTCTCCCCAGCATGTCTCCTGCAGCTGAGGATGACTGAGTGCACTGCCTTTGCATAGCATTTCTGGCCCCGTCAGAAAGTGCCATTTCCTTCGTTACCTGGGCTTGGGGGAGCTTCAGGGAGGCCTGCGCAACCCTCTGCAGGCCACCCTGATCTTCAGTTTGGTGAAAAACAGCGATTTTTGGCCGTTTCTGGTTTTCGCGAAAACCGGAAATGGCTGAAAATCACCATTTTTGGCCGAACTGAAGATCAGGGAGGCCTGCAGAGGGTTGCGCAGGCCTCCCTGAAGTTTCCGCAAGCCCCAGTAAGTAAGAAGATAGCATTTTGGGGTGCTTTTTGGAGACATCTTACCCACAATTCTCCCTCTTACAGTGGCAGTCTCCTAGCTGTTAATGATTTTGATTAATTTTGAATATCCAGTGAAAATGTTTTGTCAAAATCCATCTTTCTACATAAAAGTTCCCTTTCTGATCTTCACACTAAACTTTACTGTTGGTTCTTTTGAACACATTTTCAGAAACATCAGCTTTCTGAAAACCTTTAGCCTAACACTTCTTGGCTTGGCTAAATAGAATGAAGCCATTATAATGATTAAATTGTTCATGCATCCCTTAGTAATCACGCAAGACAGAGGCTTGGTTTAGAACTCGGTCACTTCATTGAATGCCAACCAGAAATGGAACTCCTACTCCTGGAAAGTGTGGGCCACTAACAGTAAAGACCGTCTATTCCCTGGGATGTGTATTCCCACCCTGGTTACAGGCCATCATTAGACAGCTGGAGCTTTTCAATGCCAACCATGAAGGGTCAAGGTAGATGGACTGCACAGACTCCCCAAGCTGGGCAGCCTTTGAGTTAGCCTCTGCAATCCAAGTCAGAGGGCTCACCAGCCAGCTTCAACGAGCTGGGTTGCCTCTGAAGAACGGTACTGGGTCACCTACTGACTTTGCATACCTCAGAGTATACATAGAAATCCCTACTCCTGTCCCCCAGGCCTGAAAAGACACTGCGAAAGTGACCAGACCACCACCACCCCCGGAGCAACTCTTGTCTTCCTCCAGCCTTCCTGCAGCGGAGAGGCCTGCCCTTATCTGCACCAGTAAGCCTTACACTCCGGGTGTTGTAAACACGCTTTACGGCGTGTTTGACACCCTCCGCCTGCGGAATGTGTGCTCCACAGGTGGATGTTTATGCAGGATTGCGCCATTCGTCTAGGAAGTTAAGAAAATAATTCTGGCTAAATTGATAATAGGTGTACTTAAGCACAGGCTGAGAATTTTAGGTATATTAGCTACATATTTTGTCTGTCTTGAATTCTGTCTGAGCCAACTGAAGGTTCTGACAAACTTCCAGTGTCTTACAAGACATTCAATTTTTGTTCAATCAAAATGTTTCAACATTTGAAAGAGAGAGATTTAAGTTTTAATGTACATGGATATTTTTTACTCCGTTTCAAAACAAATGGGATCCTAGATTTAGGGAGAAAGACAAGATCAAGCAACACTTGCTTCCCTCCTGCCCCACCTTTCAATAGGTTCACTGAACCAAGTAGTTAATCTCTATGGAGCTGTTGTTTCCGTGACACTTGATTCTGTAATTCGGGGTGGGGGGGGGTTAATGAAATGTTTCCTGTTGCTTTGTTCTGTTTTCTGATGTGAAAACCTAAGCTAAAGCAGGCTATTTAAAACAGTTAATTCAACAGAAGATCTTCAGTCTGCAATCTGCTTATTTAGAAATCTGTTTAATTGAAGTACCATTGAAGTCTATGTAATTATCTCAGAATTGTGTTTAAAGTGTTTGAACATACAACCTTTATGTAACATACAACATACATAAAACCGGAAATGGCCTAAAAGAGCCATTTATCGCCGAACTGAACATCGGGGAGGCCTGCGCGAGCCTCTGCAGGCCTCCCCGATGTTCAGTTCGGCGATAAGTGGCTCTTTTAGGCCATTTCCGTTTTTTGCGAAAACCGGAAATGTCCGAAAAGGGCCATTTATCGCCGAACTGAACATCGGGGAGGCCTGCAGAGGCTTGCGCAGGCCTCCCTGAAGCCCCGGTAAGTATTTTTTTTACCTTTTTTTAATCTTCGCTCCATAAGACACACGCTTTTTCCCTCATTTTTTTTTGGGGGGGGAAGTGCGTCTTATGGAGCGAAAAATACGGTAAACGTATTCTTGCTTATGTGATTACAGTACTGGCAGTTCTGTATCTTTGTTATTCAATATCAAGATACTGTGTAAAACATCTGTCTTTTTGAATAGGTGCAAAGTATTTTATGTGCTCTTAGAGGATGATTAATTTATTTATTGCAATTGCTTGTTGTGAGCAAACAACAACTTATTCTGGCTGGGACCCCAGACCAAAGGTTCATCTGGTCCACCATCCTGTTTCCTACAATGGCCAACCAGATGCAGCTTTGGAAGCCCACAAACAGGGTATGAAGGCAACAACCCTTTCCTCTCACTATTGCTGTCTAGCACCTAGTATCCTTTTTTAAAAATAAATTGCCTGGGTCTTCCCCCCCCGCTCTAACCCTAAACACCCCCCGCTTTAGCCTGGCACCCTTGTCCCCCAAATCCCTTTTGGGGGGCAAGGAGGGGGAATAGACTGAAATGCTTGACACCGCCTAGCACACTCTAGGGGCGTGGCTATGAGGGAATGGTTATAGGAGTTATCCCGAAAATCTCCTGGATTTCAACATTTACCAGTACAGCAATACCTTACATTTTCAACTGGTTAGGGACCAGAGCACAGATGAAAGTCAGAAATGGATAAAAGTCAAAGCATAGCCCTTGCTTTGATAAAAGTCAAAGCATAGCCCATAGCCCTATTTACCTTGCATGCGAATGCGTGCAAAACCTAAAACAGAAATAAAAGATAAATAAACATATGAATGTCAACAAATGTTGTGGAGGGTTTGATGAAATCGAATGAAAGAGGAAAGCACATGGAAGAAATTTGAAATGTGGTTGTAACTGAAAATGGCTGAAAGAACAAAGTGATGAAAGTCAAGTGGATGAAGTCAAGGTATTGCTGTATGCCACAGCTTCACAATACTTGACAGAATAGAAACAGCAGCAATTTCTCAGAGTTGAAAATTTTACTTTCCAATTTTAAATTAAATTTAAAGTAAATTTACTTTGATATGCTCAAGCCCCAAGTTTCTGATATACTACTTGCTGGAAAAGCTACTGCTGCTAAGGGTCTGAAAAATAACTACTGTTTGTCTACCTTTTTTGCCCTCTGGCTGACTTCAGCAGTTGCACCACCCAAGCAAGAATGTGTTTATAAGAATGTCACGTTTGTTGTTTTTGCTCTTAGATGTACTTTATACCAGCGGTCGCCAACCTTTCAGACCACTATAGACACAATTTTGAATCCCGCGGACCACTTATTAATTTCTTCTGACTGCAAAGTGGTTGTTTTTCCCTGATTATTTTTTTCAATTATTTAATTTTGGTGGGCCACCGCCGTCACCCGCTGCCGCTCTTTGCCCCGACCGGCTGCTCTTTGTGGCCAGCTGGAACTGATGGTCCGTGGGCTGCTGCTGCTGCTCGCTGACGCTCTTTGCCGCTTGTTGGAATTGTCCCGTGTCTGTTAATGTATTCGACAGGAACACACAGCGGTTTGGGTTTAAAAGGTAAGGGGGGGGGAAAGTAAAAAAAACCCTTTTTTTTACCTTTTAAATCCAAACCGCTGTTTGTTCCTGTTGAATATACAGTATATCAGGGGTGGGGAACCTATTTGCGTTAGGGGGCCATTTTCCCATAGGGAAAACTTGCTGTGGGCCGGCCATCAGGCCGGCCGATTTACCCCCCCCCGCAAATTTACCCCCCCCCCCCGCAAATTTACCCCCCCGTGCGCGAATTTACCTCCCTCCCACCGCTCTCCCACCCACCGCTGGCTCCCTCCCACCCACCCACCGCTGGCTCTCCCTCTCACCCACCCGGCAAGCGCCCACCCCCATCGCTCTCCTCCTTACCTTCTCTTTTCAACCACCGCCGCCAACGCGCTCACCTCACCCGGCTCTTTTCAAACCCTCCCGGCTGTTAGAGACATGCGTTTTGCGCATGTCTCTAACAGCCGGGAGGGTTTGAAAAGAGCCGGGCGAGGTGAATGCGGCCTCCGATCCGAGCCCGCGCGGGCTGGACCGAATGGAATCGGGTCCAGGCTCGCGGGGGCCGGACCGTATCGCCCCGGGGGCCGGATCCGGACCGCGGGCCGCCGGTTCCCCACCCTTGCAGTACATGCTTAAATCGCGCTCCAGAAGACTCCTCCAGCCGCTCAACTTCCCCTTCCCTCTCCCAAGATCGCACCAGATTGCTACCTGTGGCGGGGGGCGGCGGTGGCCTATGGATCACCAAAATTTTCTTGCGGACCACCGGTTGATGACCGCTGCTTTATACGTTTTCTTTAATACGTTTTCTTTAATATTGAATATAAAAGATGTAGAATTGGCAGAAATCACATGAACAGGAATACTTGTATATATTTTTTCTCTGTCATATTCATGCACACTACCCTTCAAACTAAAATTAAACATGTGCATGTTCTCAGCTTGGTAGTCAGACTGCAAGCAAGCAAACTCACAGGATGAGGTGTTTCTAGTGTTTCCCACACCGGATTTCAATGTGTAGTGGTGCACTTGTGGTATGCACAGAAGAGCATTCCTAGGATGCTGCACAGACACTGCAGCATAACATGTCATTTGTTCTGTGGGCTAATTGTGCTTTTTATTTTTATTTTTTTTTAATACTGTATAAACTGAGTACAAATTACTGGTATAGTTTCCACTATTGCAAGATTTACCTGATCGAGGGAAAATACAGGGGGGCTGCCGTATCCGCGGGGGATACGTTCCAGCCCCCACCGTGGATAGCTGAAAGCGCGGAAATGGGCGAATGCCCATTTCTGTGGTTTTCAGGGGGGCCAGACCCCCCGCGGGCCTGCGTGACCCCCCGCAGGCCTGCGCGGCCCCCCGCACCCTCCACAACCCCCGCACCCTCCACAACCCCCCTAAGCACTTACGTTTTAACGGAGAAACCTCCGTGTTTTTCTTCAAAAGTTACGAGGCTGTAGCTGCTTTGCAAGGCCTGACCAACAAAACTTGGGTGATAGCTAGAGTCGACTCTAGCTATCACCCAAGTCTTGTTGGTCAGGCCTTGCAAAGCAGCTACAGCCTCGTAACTTTTGAAGAAAAACATGGAGGTTTCTCCAGCTAAAGGTAAGTGCGGGGGCGGACGCGACCCCCCCGCGCCTTCCACACACACCCCAGGCACGTACCTTTAGCCAGAGAAACCTCCGTGTTCTTCTTCAAAAGTTACGAGGCTGTAGCTGCTTTGCAAGCTTGACCAACAAGACTTAGGTCTTGTTGGTCAAGTCTGCAAAGCAGCTACAGCCTCGTAACTTTTGAAGAAAAACACGGAGGTTTCTCCAGCTAAAGGTAAGTGTGTGTGTGTGTGTGTGTGTGGGTGGTGGTGGATGCGACTCCCCACACCTTCCACAGCCCCAGGCACTTATGTTTAGAAGAGAAACCTCCATTTTTTTCTTCAAAAGTCCCTGCAAAGAAGCTGCAAACTCGGGACTTTTGAAGAAAAAAAACGAGCTTTCTCCTAAAAGTAAGTGCGGGGGGGGGGGCTGTGGAGGGTGCGGGGGGGATTCCTCATCCGTGGATAACTGAAACTGTGGATGAGGAATCAGTGGATACGGGGGCCCCCCTGTACTGTCCATGTTCTGCTTTATAATCTTAACATATGTGGAGGATAACAGCATTACTTATAAAATTGGATTAATGTTTTATCAATTCTTAATTGACCCTAGGACACTCACAGAACAGTGACAAATGTGTCTGATGAAGTTTCAAGCGAGGAGGGGCCAGAAACTGGATACTCCTTGCGCCGCAATACGGAACGTGCTTCAAGTGATTGTACATTTCGAAACAGAAAATCCCATCATTTTAAGAAACATTATCCTGTGGAGGTATGCCCTTGCAATGATTCCAAATAAACTTATGCAAGCAGCAATGTATAAATTCAGATATTTGACTGCCTTCTTATGTACATGCGTGCCTATTTACTGAGGTCATCCTCAGGGGTTTTATTTCTAATCTGGGAAAATAGGTGGCTTCCAGGAACAGGACTCTCATTTTAGCATGATTTCACACTTAAAAGTTGAGTAGCTTGATAGTTGTTTAGCTGGTGGTTTTGTTGCTATTTTACATCTGCTTTTTTCAACATTGTTATTTTATTCTGTGTTTACGTATTGTTTTTAATATTTGTTAGCTACCTTGTGATGAACTCTATGGTGGAATGGCAGGAATACAATATTTACATTTAAATGAACATTTAAATTGTAATCTCTATAAACTGTAATTTATGGTGAGCTTCCAAAGTCTATAAATCTGAAAATATTGAAATAACATAAATAGAAGTATTTGTGCTAAAATAATAGAGCACTGGTGACACAAATTATTAAAGAAAGCCTTGAAACAGTTTTGTGAACTGCCTGCAGGAAAAATAGCTATAGGAAAACAGTCAAAGGTCAATTTCCAGTGACTCCTCAGCACACACTCTTGTTTGGCACAAGTCAAGGTTGTTTCATTTTGCCTCAAGAAAGCAAAGAAATCGTCACTGATCTTCTTGATTAACTTGCATAACAGCCCAATCCTAACCACGTGTTATGCTGCCGGACAAAAGTGTTCTGGCGGCATGATGTGCATTTTGGCTGTTGTGAAAGGTGACGTGCTGGAGTGCAGGGGCTGGCTGCTACTGGAAACGGCAAGCACCCACATCTGTGCAACAGCTGTCAACGGACGCCCACTGCCGACTGTAAGAATGTACAAGGGCTGGGAGGGAGGTGGGGGTGCAGAATGGAGTGCAGAGGTGGGCAGGTTGGGCCCAGGAAGGGAGCGGGTTCTGTGGCAGTGGCACCCACCGAATACTAACCATACTAACTAGCCAGGATGGTGTAGTGGTTTGGGAGTCGGACTTAGACCTGGAAGATCCAGGTTCAAATGCCTGCTCAGCCACGAAGCTTCCTGGGTGACCTTGGGCCAGTCACTATCTCTCAGCCCCACCTACTTCACAGGGTTGTTGTGAGGACAAAAAGGAGGGGAGGAAATATGTACACCACTCTGAGCTCCTTGGAGGAAGGGTGGTATAAAAATGTGAAAAATAAATAAAAAATAAATAAATAAACCCTCTTATAGGGACTTATCCACCTTCCTGGGTCAACGTGACCCACCAGGCCAACACGGGCTTACCCCGGGGGAAGGGAACAAATGTTCCTTACCCTGAGGAGGCCTCTAGAGGCCAAAACTCCCCTGCAGGATGCAGCATACATCACTCTGGCACCGCTGCATTGCTGTGTGGGGAGTTGTGGTGGATTGGGTTGTAAATAAGATTAAGACCCATCGTCATCCTAGGTGGGAGCTATGTGTGCGGGAGGCCTGTATATTTTACTACAGTATGTAAACTGCTTTAACTACTTTTTGAAAAGCTATATATAAGTATTCTCAATAATGATAAATAATATTGCAGAAACCCTGGAGTAGGATAAGTGTTGGGGATTGTCAAGCCACTTCCAGTAAGAGGTGATGAGCAGACTTTACCCCCTCCCTCACATTATCCGCATGCCAATGCATATCTTCCCTTTCTGAATAAAACCAGCCATTCATCTCTATGGGAGAAAGTAGTTGGACTTTGCTACCTGTGGGGGGTCCTTTCTAGAAAGAGAAGATCTGCGGATAGCACTTGTTTTTTTTAAAGGCCCATGTGAGGAAGGAGCTAGGTGAGGAAGTAGGGGGCTGGATTTGCTGCCTTCCACGTGGTTTGGAAGGGTACATTCCAACAACAGCAGGGGCTTTCTGTCAGGTGGCGGATCACCTTGGGCCAACCCTGCCACTGACTATAATTTTTGAGATGAGGTTTACATATTTTCTCCTCGCAGCTTGTCACAGCTTGTAGGCCATGTTCCTTGATCTATAAAAACTGATGACAGCTACAGTACTTAGCTAGTACCTAAATGTATGGCAGCACCTTTTCAATCTGTATATCCCTCCTTGTGGGTTTGTTGGCGTAATACTAAAATATAATGTATTCCCGTGACTTGACCTTTATATGCATTGAAATTAATTTATATTGTACAGGTAGAGTGGTATACTGTCCTTGGAAAATGGGACAATGTGCTGCCAGTGCTGGGGACGTGGGTTTGATGCAATAGCTGTACGGGTGTGATGCAAGAAATCTGTAGGGACTGCTTCCCTAACAGAAGTTTGTGTTAGTCACAAAATGTCACAAAATGAGGTATTCACGCAGAATCGGGTGCAGCTAAGCTGCAAAATTAGAGAAAGGAATATCTCTTTGCCTACTGACCTCTGCTGGTAGTGGAACATAAAGTGTAGCAACAATTTGTAGGAGATAGTCCTTCAAGATGCTTAGCAGCAGTTTGCAGGAGATGTATTCCATTAAGGATAAATGTCTCCATAATCTCAATACTACTACTACTGAGTCTTCTTTGTATGCTAGGAAAGCCTTTAATTTAACTAAAGGCCTTCTGAAAGGCCTTAAAATAATTTAAAAATATATTTTTTAAAAAAACTGAAATTCAATACTAAAAGAATTTGTAATACATCTCTTTCAGGATGTCCCTAAATCAGGCACTAGTTGCAGTTCTCGGTGTTCAAGTTCCAGGCAAGATTCTGAGAGCACACGACCAGAATCTGAAACTGAGGATGTATTGTGGGAGGACCTTTTGCATTGTGCAGAGTGCCGTTCATCCTGTACTAGTGAAACAGATGTGGAAAACTCTCAAGTCAATTCATGTATGAAAAAGGAGTATAGAGATGACCCGTTTCATCAGGTTGGTGCAATGAAAACACATTATCTACATCCTGCCAAACTTACCCGGAGTTAGAACTGTTGCAGAAACGAAACAAATGGAATAGAATACTATTACTGTACTTGCAATTACATGGTTTGGTAATTGTGAATTAGTACTGGACACACAAAACTCACTATATCCAGAATACCATTGTGTTTTGCAGAGTCACTTGCCCTGGTTCCATAGTTCTAATCCTGGGCTAGAAAAAGTGAGTGCAATTGTTTGGGAAGGTAATGACTGCAAAAAAGCTGATATGTCAGTGCTTGAAATCAGCGGCATGATAATGAACAGAGTGAGTAACTTATTTTTATTTTCTCAAGTAAACATACTTCCTGAAAGGCTCATCATTTAGGAATATAGGAACTTCGTTGCAGTTCTTTTGATGCTTTGGTGTGTTTGTTCAGCTAGATTTTATTTATTTATTTGTTTACAATATTTCTATCCCACCTTTCTCCCCAAAGGGACCCAAGGCAGCTTACAACAAAAAGAAAATACAAAAAACACAGATAATTTTTAAACAATAAAAAACAGTTAAACTAATAAAAACATCTAAAAATTGATTAAAAATTACATTTAAAACAAGATCATAAAAACAGCAGCACCCCACCCATACCAGCAAGAAGTTAAAAAGGCAAAGGCTCAGAAGGCTTCTTTGAACAAGAAGGTTTTTGGGCCTCGCCGGTAAGTGTCCAAGGAGGGAGCAGTTTGTAAATGATAGGTAGTACCCTTTCCTTTAAATGAGGACCTGACCTATCAGAGCTTGTCTCACTTAGGGACAGGAAGTTGTCAGGATTTTGGAATATTTGCATAAATATGAGATATCTTTGGGGATATCCACCTTCATTTATGTCTCATATATACTTTATAGCCTTAAGCTAATTTTATGTTGTTGTTGTTCAGTCGTTAAGTCGTGTCCGACCCTTCGTGATCCCGTGAACCATATCCCGCCAGGCCTTCCTGTCCTCCACTATCTTCCTGAGTTCGCTCATTTTCATGTTCGTTGCATCGGTGATGCTGTCTAACCATCTCATCCTTTGCCTTCTCCTTTTGCCTTCAATTTTTCCCAGCATCAGAGTCTTCTCCAGAAAGTCCTCTCTTCGCATTAGGTGGCCAAAATATTTGAGTTTCAGCCTTAGTATCTGTCCTTCCAGGGAACAGTCAGGGTTGATTTCATTTAGGATTGACTGATTTGATCTCCTAGCAGTCCAAGGGACTCTCAGGAGTCTTCTCCAGCACCACAGTTCAAAAGCATCTATTCTTCGGCGCTCAGCCTTCCTTATGGTCCAACTCTCGCAACCATACATTGCTACTGGGAACACCATCGCCCTGACTATGCGAACTTTTGTTGGCATGGTGATATCTCTGCTTTTTATTATGCTGTCTAAGTTTGCCATAGCTTTCCTTCCAAGGAGTAAGCGTCTTTTAATTTCATGGCTGCTGTCTCCGTCTGCAGTGATCTTGGAGCCCAGAAAAGTAAAATCTGTTACTGCTTCCATTTCTGCCCCTTCTATTTGCCAGGAATTGATGGGCCCAGATGCCATGATCTTAGTTTTATTAATGTTGAGTTTCAAGCCAACTTTTGCACTCTCCTCTTTCACCCTCATCAAGAGGCTCTTTAGTTCTTCTTCACTTTCTGCCATCAGGGTGGTATCGTCTGCATATCTGAGGTTGTTGATATTTCTCCCGGCAATCTTGATTCCGGCTTGCGATTCATTCAGCCCTGCATTTCTCATAATGTACTCTGCATATAAGTTAAATAGGCAGGGTGACAATATACAGCCTTGCCATACTCCCTTCCCAATTTTGAACCAGTCGGTTGTTCCATGGCCGGTTCGAACTGTTGCTTCTTGACCCGCATACAGGTTTCTCAGGAGACAGGTAAGGTGGTCTGGTACCCCCATCTCTTTAAGAATTTGCCACAGTTGTGATCCACACAATCAAAGGCTTTTGCGTAGTCAATGAAGCAGAAGTAGGTGGTTTTTTGGAACTCTCGGGCTTTCTCCATGATCCAGCGCATGTTGGCAATTTGATCTCTGGTTCTTCTGCCTCTTCGAAACCCAGCTTGTACGTCCGGTAGTTCTCGGTCTACGTACTGCTGAAGCCTAGCTTGTAGGATTTTGAGCATAACCTTGCTAGCATGTGAAATGAGTGCAATTGTGCGATAGTTTGAACACTCTTTGGCATTGCTCTTCTTTGGAATTGGAACGTAAACTGACCTTTTCCAATCCTTTGGCCACTGCTGAGTTTTCCAAATTTGTTGGCATATTGACTGCAGCACTTTCACAGCATCATCATTTAGGATTTCAAGTAGCTCAGCTGGGATACTATCATCTCCACTAGCTTTGTTGTTAGTAATGCTACCTAAGGCCCATTTGACTTCACTCTCTAGGATGTCCGGCTCTGGGTCAGTGACCACACCAGCGTGGTCATCAGGAACATTCAGATCTTTCTTGTATAGTTCTTCTGTGTATTCTTGCCATCTCTTCTTAATCTCTTCTGCTTCTGTTAGGTCTTTGCCTTTTTTGTCCTTTATCATGCCCATCTTTGCACAAAACGTTCCCTTGATATCTCCAATTTTCTTGAAGAGATCTCTAGTCCTCCCCATTCTGTTGTTTTCCTCGATTTCCTTGCATTGTTCATTTAAGAAGGCCTTCTTATCTCTCCTTGCTGTTCTCTGGAAATCTGCATTCAGTTGTTTATATCTTTCCCTTTCACCTTTGCTTTTCGCATTCCTTCTTTCCACAGCTATTTGTAAAGCCTCATCTGACAGCCACTTTGCTTTCTTGCATTTCTTTTTCTTTGGGATGGTTTTAGTTGCTGCCTCCTGTATGTTACGAACTTCTGTCCATAGTTCTTCAGGCACTCTGTCTACCAGGTCTAATGCCCTAAATCTATTCTTCACCTCCACTGTATACTCATAAGGGATATGGTTTAGGTCATATCTGACTGGTCTAGTGGTGTTCCCTACATTCTTCAGTTTAAGCCTGAATTTTGCAATAAGAAGCTCATGATCTGAGCCACAGTCAGCTCCAGGTCTTGTTTTTACTGACTGTATAGAGCTTCTCCATCTTTGGCTGCAAAGCACATTATCTGGTTTCGGTATTGACCATCTGGTGATGTCCATGTGTAGAGTCGCCTCTTGTGTTGTTGGAAAAGAGTGTTTGCTATGACCAGCGTGTTCTCTTGACAGAAGTCTGTTAGCCTTTGCCCTGCTTCATTTTGCGCTCCAAGGCCAAACTTGCCTGTTGTTCCGTTTATTTCTTGATTTCCTACTTTAGCATTCCAGTCTCCTATGATGTAAAGGACATCTTTTGTGGGTGCTAGTTCTAGAAGGTGTTGTAGGTCTTCATAGAACCAGTCAACTTCATCTTCTTCGGCATCAGTAGTTGGGGCATACACTTGGATTACTGTAATGTTGAATGGTTTGCCTTGGATTCGAACTGAAATCATTCTGTCGTTTTTGAGGTTGCACCCCAGTACTGCCTTTCCCACTCTTTTATTGACTATGAGGGCTACTCCATTTCTTCTAAGGGATTCATGCCCACAGTAGTAGATATGATGGTCACCTGACTTAAATTCGCCCATGCCCGTCCATTTTAGTTTGCTGATTCCCAAGATGTCAATGTTCAATCTTATCATCTCCTTTTTGACCACATCCAGCTTGCCTTGATTCATAGACCTCACATTCCATGTTCCTAAGCAGTATTGCTCCTTGCAGCATTGGATTTTCCTTTCAACCTCAGACACATCCACAGCTGGACGTCCTATTGGCTTTGTATAAAATAAGCTAATTTTATACAATATTTTAAATAATTTGTGCCCCAGCATGCCTTGCGCTTTGCCAGCCACATGCTGGAAATAAGTTGTACCCCCCCAAAATGTCAGGATTTTAGAATGGTCTGGATTTCGGATGTCCGGATAAGGGGTAATCAACCTGTACCAGATTGCTAACTATTGCTAACCTATGTACAAAATGTAAAGCATCACCAAGATTGCTTTGTATCAGAAGGAAGAAACAAAAGTCATGTTTACTAGACTGTGAAAGGTTAATGAAGTTGAATGCCTTGTATGAACCATTAAAAAAAAGTTTCAGAAACACTAGTTAAATCCAAAGGGTTACTTGTAGGGGTACAGAGCTAATCCCTCAATTTTGCCCAAACTCTCCGTCAGCCATAGGCCCTGTGTCATACTCCACACTACCCTTGAAGGTTTCCTGACCCTCAGGATAACCTTTTAGGGTGTATAAGGTGTTGCAGTAAAAGGAGAAGTTGAAAAAGCCCCATTCTATGAAGATCGAAGCTAGTATCATTTCTGAGCCCAGGGCACTTCATCATATAATACATATTAACCCCAGAAAATTGCTAGACACAATGCAGTATTGCTATGACAATCAGAATAGTTGTTGTCCTTCTTATGTTCACCTTTGGACTTCGTTCTAGAAAGCTTTAAAATTCTTTGGATATAACATCAAAGTTATTTTGAGAAGAACCACTTGCATGGAACAGTACTGATCAGGATTTGTTTTTAACGTGCATTATATTAAAATTAGCTTCTTCTTTTTTTCCCCTCATCTTTAGGTGAATAGCTATATACCAGGAATAGGATATCAGATTTTTGGAAATGTTGTCTCTCTAATCCTGGGTTTAACGCCATTTGTATTTCGACTTTCTCAAGCTAAGGATCTGGAGCACCTAGCTACACATTCTGCTACTGAACTTTATACTATTGCATTTGGGTCAAATGGAAACATAATGGTTCTTTCTATGGTTATAATATGCCTTATAGTCCGTGTCTCCCTTGTATGGATTTTCTTTTTCCTATTATGTGTGGCTGAGAGAACTTACAAACAGGTAAGCATAGCAGCAAATTCCTCATACTCACTTACACGGGAAAGGAACTGCAGTAAAGTGACTTTGATTGGAATATAAATATCTTACCATGTTTTCATCTTTGAAAGATCATATGGGTGTATTGGGACGGCCCCAAAAGTTTCCTTCCTCTGATGGAAGGAGCTTCCTCAGAAGAAAGAAGTTCATCCTCTGGAGAAATGGAACCTTCTGTTTCTAGTGCAGCCTGGTTTTGTTGGTGGGCAGTGGCGTCGCTACACCACCACCCCCAGCGTCGCAGTGACACCCCCTGTGATGTCACAAGCCCCGTTGGGGGTGTGATGTCACAAGCCCCGCCCCTTTCAGCAGCAATTGGGCGGCAGCGCAGCAAAACACCCTGGCGGTTTTTCAGCCACTTTTAGGCCATTTGCGGCCTGGGCGGGCAAATCCCTTCACCGCAAATGGCCCCTGGCATGCACTGTCCCCCGCCCCCCCGCAACAACACCTCTGTTGGTGGGACTTATAATGTACTGTATTACTTTTAATCCTGCCCTCCTTTTTAAAGAGCTCAGTGGTGATCCCCTTCCCACCCACCACCTTAAACTAATACAAGGTGATGACTTTATTTTATTTAATGCATTTAAAATAATGCGTTGTTTTTCAGCGACTACTTTTTGCCAAACTCTTTGGCCATTTAACATCTGCAAGAAGAGCAAGGAAGTCAGAGGTCCCTCACTTCCGGTTAAAAAAGGTCCAAAATATTAAAATGTGGCTTTCCCTCCGCTCCTACCTTAAGGTTTGTTGGTGAAAATGTCTCCTTTTTATGTTTGGTGTTTATATTAGTAACAGACCCATGCTTTTAATATACATTTTATATTATATAATAAACATTGTCATTCCCTGAATCTTTGCTTTCCTTGCTCTGTTCCCCTAATTAGTAATACTAACCAATAAGACTGTATTTCACAGTGAAAATTGAGAAATCAGCAGTTCCAGCATTCTGGGCTTAAATCTAAAGGGACCTTAGCCATAAGTAAAGGCATTTCTAATTGCATAAGGGGGGGACGGGGTCCACAATTTCTGCCAATACCATAATGCACATGATTCTTGAGAGTCCCTGATCGTCTTTTTGGAGTAATATGTGTTAAATCTTGCATTATTGTTTACTGTAAAAGCTTTTGATTTTTGTAGTCTAAAATCTTGCAGAAAGAAACCTAATCAAGGATCTCTCAAACGCTTTTTCCTTGTTTTTTAAATCAACTGAAGACCTAACTCTTGACCTCCATTGTGATTGAGAGGAAAAAGGAAAGTTGCTGTTTTGCAATTAACATGCCAAGCTGAAAAAGTCATAACTAGAATGCTTGCATTCCACCCAAGAGCATAATGACAACAAGTAAAGCCTGCAGTATTCCGAGAATTGTGATCTAATATTCTCCGTTATTTAAGCAGCTAATTAAAAAATAAAGAGAGCAGAATATTTCAGCATTTAACTTGTCATGTATTTTTGCAGTCTAATTAAGGGCGCAATCCTGAAAGAAAAGCCGGTGACGGAACAAGTGTTCCATCGCCGGATGATACCACAAATGTGCCGTAAAGCACGTTTGCACAAGGCAGGCCTCCCTCACTCCGGCGCCGGACCAGGACGGCGGCAGAAAGTAAGAGCTCTATCGCCGGCCGCGTGGGCGGTCTGGCTGGGCGAGGGAGGGGGGGGCATTGGCCTAGCCAGCCTGGGAGGGGCGGGGGATGGCGTCAGCCATATCCCACGCCATCCCCCTGTCCCCGCCAGGCCAGCCACGCCATTACACAGCCTCCTCTACTTCCGCCAGCTATTTAGGGGGCGGAAATCTGAGGAGGCCGATCAGGCTGGCCTGGATTTACACCTGGGGAAGGGAACGAGTGTCCCCTTCCCTGAGTAGAACTCCAGCCTGGCGCGCACTGGGCAACTTGTGCACAGGATCCGGCTGGCGGCCCTGGGCCGCCGGCTGGATCCTTACAGTGGATTGCGCTGTCCATTGGCCACCGAACCTACAAATTGGCCTTTGCAATAATTAATCCATAGCCTCTTCCAAATTATATAGTGATAAGAAGGCTGCAGCTATGTGACAGTGCTCTAGCAGAGGAAAATGCTGGTGATTATTAGAGGTTTTACTAAGTTTCTGGGAGATTATAGCTTTTGGAGTTCCAAATATGACCTCAACAATGTAGGGAAGTTATAATCTACTTTTGAAAAGCAGTAGTTGTATATAAATATTCTTAATAATGTTAGTATCACAGCATCACCTATTGGATGGTGCTGGATACAAGTCCTCTTGCACTATTTTGAATTTGCTTTCCCACCCTGCTACTTTTCCTCTGTGTTCTTCTCTTTGTGTTTTTTTTTTGGTCTTCAGAAGCTGTATAGCCTCCCTCAATGACAGTGGAGCACTGCTTCTTACAATGATTTGTTTTAAATGTTTCCCACGCTTGACAGTGCTATCCTCTGGTTTCAAGATCAGCACTCCCCCATTCCATAATGTTCAGTGAAAATATTGGTTCACAAGGCCAGTGCTAACCATCTGCAAGGATGTGCAGGGGCGTCGGCTGATGAGGGGCAGGGGGCCCCAGGCGCTGAGGCTGGGGGACAGGGCGGGGCTCCCTAAGTTTCGTTTTTCCCTTTTTGGGTTTTTTTAACTGTTTTCGGGGTTTTTTTAGTGGTATCTGGCTGTGTGTGTGCTGTGTGTGTGCTTTTTCCCCACTTGTATCTCTGAGCCGATCGGAAGCTGCTGCAACCGGCGTGAAAGCACCCTGCGACTCCGGAAAGCGCCCAGAACTTTGTCGTTCTGCGCTTGTGCAAGTCTTCTACAGTTAGCGCAGGCGCAGAATGTCGATTGGAAACTTTGTCGTTCTGCGCCTGCGCTAACTGTAGAAGAATTGTGCAAGCGCAGAACGACTAAGTTCTGGGCGTTTTCTGGAGTCTCAGGGCGCTTTCACGCCGGACGAAGTTCTGGGCGCTTTCTGGAGTCGCAGGGCGCTTTCACGCCGGTCGCAGCAGCTTCCGATCGGCTCAGAGATACAAGATAAGTGGGGAAAAAGCACACACACAGCCAGATACCACTAAAAAAAAACCCGAAAAAGTAAAAAAACAGGGAAACCAAAATCTAAAATTTTATGGTTTTATTGAGGGGGCACAGGGTGGCCGCACCAACCTCGTGGGGGCATAGGAACGCCACTGAGGATGTGGGAGGTGACTCTCCCATCTGGAAGAGCTTTTAATATTGAAAGTCTGTTATGAATAAATTATGCTAAGTAAACCTTTTCCGTCTTTTTTTACATTATTCCAGTTATAGTAGATGGTATTTCTCTTTCGTTTTTACTTGTACAGCCTTACTGTTCCAAAAACTCCTTTAATTTCACTGCACCAAATATTTGCTACTTATTGTGGGCATTGGTGTCATAGAGGTATCGTCTCATATTGAAGCAATGTTTTTCATAATTCATAAGAGGATGCTTGAATGTCATTCAACTACATTTTTCTTGCATGATGGCCAGTCATACAGATGTTCTTAGACAATTGGGCTTCTCTTGAATTATTACCAAGAAAAGACAATTGCATAGGTCTTTAGGTGTAGACTCTGAATTCAACAATGATATTTATCCTGTTTGTTCAGATATTACTTTGGATTATTTTTTATCACAAATTGATTTTTATAGCAATGTAATTGGACACATACCCCGTATTTATCGGCGTATAAGACGCACCGGCGTATAAGACGCACCCTCCTTTGGGCCCTGCTGTTTACAGAAAAAAAGTTGTAAAGCATTTTCAGGGCACCTGGCCACTTACCACGTTGTTTAGCAAGTCCACTCTTCGTCCGCATTGCTGGGGCTGCCCCCGGTCAGCAGCTCTGCACGCTGCACCTCCGCTTCTTTTACAAGCAAGCCCTGAGCCTCCCAGACGCTGAGACGCTCTGCGCAAACATCGCAGCAACTGCGATGTTTGCGCAGAGCTCCCAGTCACATTTGGTGCCTGGGCTAAGTTCCCAGGCGCTGGACGTGACCAGGGAGCCCTGCACAAACATCGCAGCATCAGGGAATGCAACTGCAAGCCCTCCGGAAACATCGCAGCAACTGCGATGTTTGCGCAGAGCTCCCGGTCACGTTCGGCGCCTGGGCTAAGTTCCCAGGCGCCGAATGTGACTGGGAGCTCTGCGCAAACATTGCAGCAACTGCGATGTTTGCGCAGAGCGTCTCAGCGTCCAGGAGGCTCAGTGCAGCGTTGCAGAGCTGCTGACCGGGGGCAGTCCTGACAACGCGGGAAGAAGGATTGGACTTGCTAAACAACAACACGGTAAGCGTTAAAATGGCCGAGGAGGGAGGGATTTTAGTATCGGTGTATAAGACGCACCCTATTTTGGGTCACAAATTTAGACACAAAAGTGTCTTATACGCCAATAAATACGGTACTTTGTTGCACCTTCTTGTTGCTTGTGGAAAATTTAAAACAAAGTTTTAATTTAGTTGCCTTACAGTCCAGCAGAGGGAGCTCATGCCTCAAATAATACACTTAGTGAGTTGGTAATACACTAACTACAATTAGTGAGTTGATTTTCAGTGACAACAGCACAATTTAAATTAATGAAACCTCCAATTCTTATGTTAACCTTTGCATATGTTTAATAACTTTGGCCTCCCACAATGCAAATTTTAACTGATCTGTGATGGGCAACCTCATCTGCCATAACTATCAGCTGGTGGAGCTAGTGCTCTGCCGGCTTAAGGAGACGCAAACGTGCCGTAAAGCACGTTTGCAGCTCCTTTTGGGAGTAAGCGGCGCCAGCGCGGAGGCCGGCACCGCTCACTTCGCCGCCATACTGGACCTGCGCTGGCCGACTCAGGTGAGTGCTGCGCCAGACGGGGAGAGGGCAGGCAGGGGTGGCAGGGAGGGGACCATTGGGCAGACTGGCCTGGGAGGGGGAGGGAGATTTCGGAGCTGAGTTGTGCCGATATCCAGCGCCCCTTCCCAGGCTGGGCTGGCCTTACATGGCCTCCCTGACCATGTGCCAGCATGAGCTGGCGTACATCCGAGGAAGCCCATTGAGGCCCGCAGCACTTACATCAGGAAAGGAGATGAACATTCCCTTGCTCCAAGGTGAGCCTGGGCTGCGCTGGTGTGACCCACATTCTGCTTAGGATGCAGCGGCTGGCCGTTTAGGCTGGCTGCTGCATCTTAAGCAGGATTGCGCTGTCAGTTTCCTCTAATTCAAGAACAGTTGCAACTTTCGGATTTATTTTTTTCATTTGGACAATAGTATCATTCTAGGCCAGTGGTTCCCAACTTTTTCTTCACCGTGAACCCTTAAGGGGAGTTACAACTCAATGGTTTCCCAAAAGTGGGTCCTTTCGGGGAGAAAGGCGGGATATAAATACTGTAAATAAATAAAAATAAAATAAAGTGACATTTACGTCACTTCTGGGAATTTGCTGCCAATGCCAAATAAGTACAAAGCAGGGGTGGTTTTTTTACTTATTCATGTTCGGTGCCAAGCTGAAAAAGTCATAACTAGAATGCTTGCATTCCACCCAAGAGCATAATGACAACAAGTAGCACTTACAGCATTCCCAGAATTGTGATCTAATATTCTCCGTTATTTAAGCAGCTAATTAAAAAAAATAGAGCAAAATATTTCCGCATTTAACTTGTCATGTATTTTTGCAGTCTAATTCAATTGGCCACATTATCGTATGTGGCTCTTACATTAAGCACGTTTGGCCACCCCTGCTATATGCAGCACTATAATTTCTTTTGTGACTTTTATATCAGAGATCTCTCTGTTTTCCCATTTTTTTTGTGCAGCCTCCTTTCTAGTTGGGAAGTGAATTGTACCCTACTTGCAGTCAGGCCTTTCAAGAAAAGGTAGCATAGCTGAAATTCAGAATGTAGTATTCAAAACTGTTCTATAATGTGAGCGATGGAGCTATCCTATCTATGATAAGACTATTTTCTTGAGCCACCATTTTTCTCTTCATCGTCCATAAAACATCCTTAGACAGAGGCATCGTTACGGTGGGGGCGGTGGGCCCCAAGCGGCAGGTCGCAGGGGGTGTACCTGCCGCTGAATGTTGCTCCGTCTCGCGCTGGCTCTTCGTGCAGCTGTTCTTGGCTGCATGTTTGGCCCTCCCACCCCCCCGGGAGCCCCCCCCGGGGACTCCAAAAAGGGACCAAAAAGCGCTGGGGGTGTTTCCGCCCCATGGCAGCGACGCCAGGCCCCCCCCCCAGGGGCGGGGTGTATGGCGTCCGTGGGGGGGGTGTTGCAGCAGCGTCCCCATGGGGGTGTAGGCCCACTACTGTCCTTAGAAACTAGCAGCAAGTTTCATTAAACAGCGTGAGTGAACATCTCATGTTTTCTTTTTCAGCGGCGGGGTCCTCAACGGTCAGTTGATGTAATAGTCTCATCTGCTTTTTTGTTGACTATTTCGGTTGTATTCATCTGTTGTGCACAGGTAAGGAAAATCTGACAGGTACTGATTTGCTTCAGTTTAAAACTCTTGAGTAGCTTGCAACTGCAAATACACCCAACTTTATGTGGCCAGCAGAAGTCCTTCAACAACCATGGAACAGTAGATGCCAAGACGTGGCAGATGCAGCTGTTCACTTTGCCCAGCTGCTGGATACTGGAACCTTTGCTCTGGCAATGGCCCAATCCCATACAGAATTGGACTGGCGCATGGAGGGTTTTACAATAGGCCACAGTACCACTGTTGTAAAATGGCTTCTGGCAGTGCGCACAGTGTACCATCAGAGGCCATTTTAGGAGTACTGCTGCAACTGGCGGCAGCACAGGAGGAAGGTAAGTCTGATGGAGTCGGGGGTGGGCAAGACAGGGAGATGGGAAAGCGGTGGTACAGGCGGCGGAAGTGTTGCCAATATCCTATCTACCTTCCTCGGTCCACTCAGACTTGCATCAGCAAAGTAGCTGGCGTAGATCCAAGTAGACCCTTGCAGCTGGCAGCGGCTTACACCCAAACAAGGGAACAGATGTTCTCTTACCAGGAAGAGACCCCCAGCGCCTGAAACTCCCCCTCCCCAAGTTACAGCGTGCACATTGTCGGCGCGGCTGCATCAGTGTGAGGGGAGTTAGGTTGGATTGGGCTGCTAGTCTTGTGCTTCACAGCACTCATGCAGGCAGGTGCTTATAAGGTGAAGAACTTCCACAAGCCTGTAAGAAAGGTAGCAGAAGTGGCACAGAACCCAGCACAGTCCATTACTGCTTACAGCCAAACAACTTAATTGGTCCATCTCCTTGAAGGCACAGCTGCTTGGTTTGTTTAGGAGTGTGCTAACTGGTCTTTACTAGGTACACCAAAAATAAATGAGAATGAGTTATTTAATCCTTCCCACTCATATCTGTTTTACATTTGGTGAACTATTCACCAGAAAGTTCTGAATAAACTACAGTACGCTGAAAGAAATTAGAGTTGCCCAAAAGCGGTGGGGCTGTAATCTTGGATGGCTCAATTTCAGTGGGGCACAGGAGAAATGTCTTTCCTTAATCATTGACTCTTTAGATCAGAGGTTCCCTAACTCCTGGGAAGGCCCTCCGCTGCTCTAAGTAGCAGCGGGGCCTTCCCAGGGGTCGCGATGACGCGCCCGGGATCGTGCCGCCGCCACCACCGCCGCGCCCGGGATCGCCCTTTTTACCTTCATTGGTGGGCAGTGGGTGTCCGGCGTGGGTTGTGGGGAGCCTGCGGACCCCTCCGTGAGTGATCGCAACTCACTTCCGGTTTCGCGTAAAACCAGAAGTGGGTTGTAATCGCGTCAGAGCGCTGCTCCGACGCTTGGGGAGGCCTGCGGAGGGGTCCGCAGGCTCCCCACAACCCCTGCCGGACACCCACTGCCCACCAATGAAGGTAACAAGGACGATCCTGGGCACGGCGTTGGCGGCGGCGGCGCGATCCCGGGCGCGCCGTCGACGTCACCGCAGGTTGCCATGCCCCTTAAGGGCATAGCAACCCTTTGTTCCCAGCTGGGGCGTTGCGACGCCCCAGTTAGGGAACCACTGCTTTAGATAATTGTATATAATTGTGTTGTAAAATGTCTACATCTAATGGTAACTTAGGTCTCTGCTCCTGTGATGTACAGGTAACTTACGTGCTGGAGTGTTAACACTTCTGTATTTTTCCCTTTTAGCTTCTTCATGTACACGAGATCTTTCTTGACTGCCACTACAACTGGGAACTAGTGATATGGTGCATTTCATTAACTCTGTTTCTTCTAAGATTTGTTACACTTGGATCTGAAACCAGTAAAAAGTACAGCAATACCTCAATATTACTTACTGAACAGGTGAGGATTCTTCTGATGACTGTCTCTCAACATGAAATTATATCTGGCATATTCAGCGCAATCCTAACTGACTTTCCAGTGCTGGTGCAGCCGCAATGCAGCCCCGAGGTAAGGAAACAAACGTTCCCTCACCTTGAAGAGGCCTCCATGACAGCCCCTGCACTGCAAAATGCAGTACGCGTCCTGTTGGCACGGTTACACCGGCACTGGAAAGTTGGTCAGGATTGTTTTGTTTATCAAGGAGGGTGAGCAAAAGCATATCTTGTTAATTTAGAGCAGGGGTTCTCAACCAGTGGTACTAGTACCGCCAGTGGTATTTCGGCCAACTGCTGGTGGTACTCGAGACATTTTTGGTGGCACGGTTTTGCTCATGAGAGGTTTCTGCCTTTGGCTGAGCCTCTCAGGAGTGCTGAGAAGGGCCCTCCGACCCACCTAGAGCCTCCTACCTGCACTTTTTTGCAATTTTTCTCTCAAAACTACCGCTTCTCCACTTGCATCAGTCTTCTTGCTGAAAGTGCAGTAAACGTGTGGCTTCTTTCCATCAAGCAAGAAATAAGCACTTTTTTCCTCACTTAGGAACTTATTAGCTGAAAGTGACAGATGAGAAAATACGCAAATCTTGATCATATTTTCAAAATATGGGAGAGCCCAATTATCACATGGGCCACCCTTTTATAGCAGTGCCACTTCTGCCGAGGCATCACTTTGCAGCTCAACCTCTGAGTGGTGCTCTGCAAATTTAACATCGAAGCAGAAGCAGTGCTGCTGAAAGGGCAGCCCGCATGATAATTGGACTGTTCTAGCACATCCACAACTTCTCCTTTTTTCATCACCTCTTGGTCTGCCTCTTCCTTCATACCATTCCTCATCTTCAGAGTCCTCTTTCCATCTCTCCTTTCCAGTGCCTTGGCAGAAGCGGCGCTGCTGAAAGGGCAGAGTTGGGAGAGCCCAGTTATCACATGGGTCACCCTTTCAACAGTGACACCTCAGCATTGCTGAAAGGGTGGCCCGCAGAATTGGGCTCTCCCAGCGCTGCCCTTTCAGCTATGCCGCTTCTGCCAATGTGTCACTTTGTAGCTCAGCAACTGAGAATGGTGCTTGGAGAGCCCAAGTATCACACTGGCCAGATAAAGAACTTCTGCAGGCCACTATTGGCCCACAAGCCTTATATTTGACGCTCCTAATGTTTTGTGTCACTCCTGCCTACTCAGATGCAAGTCTTATTTTGTTCAATGGGGCTTACCCTCAGGAAAGCATGCACAGGATTGCAGCCCAAGTTGTATATCTATGGGGTGCAAATGAGAGTGAGGTAGGCGAGGATGAAATTGAAATATCTTTGTCTGTGTGGGTGTGAGGGGGTGCCTGCTTTAGGGCACAATCCTATGCCCACTTGCTCGGAAGCCCCACCAAGTGGCGGGCGCTTGCTTCCACGTAAGCTGATCAGCCCTGTGCATGCTGGCACAGAAAACAAACAGCATGTGATCCCTGCTGTCACAGGCAAGAGCAGAATATTTACTGCCCTCAGAAAGGGCAAACTCTCAGGGGGAAGGTCCCATCCCTTTTGGCTGGCAAGTGCTGCTGGGATACATGCAGATAGAAGAAGTCTGATGAAGGATGGTTGGTAGTGCCAGAGGAAGGGACTAGCATACTTTGGCCTTGAAGAAAGCCCTGGATTGCAGTGAGCTTGTGGTCGCAAATCGCATGTGAGTTGAAACTCATGGATGTGACTGATGAATATATTTTCTCACTGAATCGCTCCACGTTTGGTTAGGGTCTTAATTTCTTTCTCACACCCACTCATATTGTACTTTAAGCTCCCCCTCCCCATTTTATACTGAATTTGCACCATGTCTAGCTGTACTCACGAGGATGGTACACAAGACTTGTGTAAAAGGCAGAATTGCTTCAGACAGTAATTCAGTGGCTTTTCAAAGAATTTGAAAGTATAGTGGGGCCTTATTATTAGCATGTTCTGCTTCCACCAATCCCAGTATCCACAGAAGCAGCCTGTGAATAATGGGGTGCTGGAGTCCAGCACCCAATGGCCCATTTACTCACTGCGGAGGCCTCTAGAGACCCATTCCATGTCGGCGCCAGCCTGGAAAGGTTTGACCAGAAGTCACTTTAAATTATATCAGAGAGATTTACAGAGGCACATGGAGGCCTCTGCAGGCCTTCCCAGACTGGCACTGACGTGAAACAGGCCTCCAGAGGCCTCCGCAGTGAGTAAATTGGGTGCTGGACTTGAGCATCCACAGATCCTTGCTATTTGGGGGTGGGGGTGGTATCCAGAATGAATCTGCTGTGGATAGTGAGGGCCCACTGTACTAAGTTTCCAAATGAATTATCGCCACTGTAGTGTAGACAGATGATGTTTGCCCTCGAGTCAGTTATTATTCAGAGAAACCTATTTTGGTTACTCAGTGATAAGAGACAGTCTGCATATGATCTACTTGATAATCATACAGCTGACTCTTACGTTTGAGTCGGATTCAAAATTGTACTTCTTTTTCATTGCTAGATAAATCTGTACTTGAAAATGGAAAAGAAGCCGAATAAGAAGGAAGAACTGACATTAGTGAACAATGTTTTGAAACTTGCTACAAAATTACTCAAGGTAAGGAGAAAAAGTGGAATACTGTAGTGTTGATTATCCATTATCCAGACATCTGAAATCCAGACATTTTGGAGACTATGACTTTTTTTAAACTTTTCCAGCACTTGGCTGGCATAGCGCAAGGCATGCTGGGGCACAAAATTATTAAAAATATTGTATAAAATTACCTTCAAGTGTATATGAGACCTATGTTTGTAAGCTGCTTTGGGTCCCTCCTGGGGGGGGGGGGAAGCAGGGTATGAGCCCAATAAATAATAATAATAAATGAATGGATTTCGTATTAGACTTGGGTCCCATCCCCAAGATCTCATATTGTATATTAAGGCTTTATTCTGACTGCCACCACATTCGGAAGGAAGGGGAGAAATGGGAATATAGGAAGCAGTCTGACACTGAGATGACTGGATAACCTAGCTCAGTGTTGTCTATTCAGATGGGACGTGGCTCTCCAGGGTTCCAGATAGGTAGGGCTCAGAAATACACCTAATTCCCAGGGATTGAACCTGCTGCATGCCAGAAATACACATGAGTGTTTTTAGTAGAGGACCGCTTCTCCTAAAATCTCACCAACGTGGCCCTCCCAGGCTTGGACAGAATCTTCCCCAGATTGTGTGAAATTCCATAGATCTCCATTTATGTAAGTGCATTTCTCATTGATAGGAACTGGACAGTCCCTTCAGATTATATGGATTGACAATGAATCCTCTGCTTTATAATATCACTCAAGTTGTCATTCTGTCAGCTGTTTCTGGTGTTATCAGTGATTTGCTTGGATTTAATCTAAAGGTATGAACTATGTTTTGCTATTTTTGTCTTAGTAAATCAGTTTAGTCTATGAAATTACTGCAATTAACTATTCACTGGTGCATATTTAAAATATTCATTTCTATGAATAGTACTGGTTTTCTCTTTAAGTTATGTTATTAGGCAGACATACTGGTTTCAGACACTTCCTTGAACCTCAGCTTTAAATATTTGCTCTAATGTGTTTTTTTTCAAATACTCCTGGAATGTAGTCATAATTATCCTGGTTTTCTGGTGATATGTCTCTGATCATTTGTTTGCCATATGAGAAGTACAAAATATAAGCTGCTGCGTTTAAAACTGAGTTCGTCCTAGCAGAATTTCATTATTTCTGGCTTGCCTGGATGATCAGAGGAAGTAAGTCGAGCAGAGTTCACTCTAGTAGGGTATTATCCCAGTGACTGTAAAAAACCCTATTCATTTGGTGGCACCACAGCATCTACTTACTTTGGGTTCCAGCATGTTCAGCTGAGGCCCTCCAGCCCTTAATGTTAAGCTTTCCATGGCATCACACCAAAATCTGTACTGATAAACTGGTCATTGTGCTATGATTTGCTGTAATTCTTAGTACCATGGCATACTAGTTGTTACATTTTGTATTTTCAGTCCTTTGCATCTCTACTCAAAAGTATGTTCCATTGGGTTCAGTGGAGTTTACTTCCAAGTTAGTGTGCACAGGATTACAGCTGTGCAATGCTATGCATGTTTATATGTTTTCAAGGGTTAATTCCCTGGAAAATGTACACAAAATTGCAGCCTCAATCACTTTTCAGATATCACTTCAAGAAAATAAAACTATACTTTAATATATTACATGTGGTTGTCTACAGATGGATTAATTACATGTGAGATTGTTTAGGTACGCTACCATGTAAGAGAAAGCTGTAAGCACAGAACAAAAGCAGATGGTAAAATTGCAGTTGAACTTAAATCTGAATAGGTTCTTTGTTGCCTGCCTTTCAGCTCTGGAAGATCAAATCCTGACACTGCAAAAAGGAACTGGACACAATCCTCTGGAGAAGAGAACTGATAGAATAAGCTGCCTCAAAAGCGGTCATTGATTCTGTATTTGAGAAGTTACAATCTCTTCAAGGATGTCATTTGAAAAAAATTGAAGTGTTTACACCTGTCTTGTGCAATCTTTATATTTATTTTACCTTTTCACTTTTTTGTAAACGTTATTTTAGCTGACATTGTATTTTAAGACATTAATATGCTTTGGTAATTGAAAGGGTCAAAAATGGATATCCAGATACTTGAGATCCTGGTAATTGGTCACACTAAATTGCTCAAGGAACAAATATGCTTCATCTGTTGTCAAAGATGAAGCTTATAATGCTAGGCTTTTATACTCCATAATTCAACAATGTCATGCTGAAGTCACTTTATTGAAAATGTACTATAAAATGTTTATAACATTTTATTGTGCTCCAACCTTTCAGGGGTAGTTTCAGAGCACCAGCATATTGTTGGTTACAGTAGAAAGTGACATTTACTGTAATGACGGTGCAGTAGGCCAGGTAGCTAAATAAAAATGCTAGCGCCAGCAGACTCCTTACTGAAGTGATTCCAGGATCCTAAGTGCACTGGGTGGTAGCCACACCTCTCCTTTGAAGCAAGGACTCGTTCCTCCAGAGGACAGGAAACAGGGGTGCCACCCACTGAACTGAAGTTTAAGCATCATTTAATATTAACAAGGTATTGCATAACATGTCAACAAGTGCTCTTTGATTACATTTTTATTAGAGCAATAACTGTAAACTGTTACCATGCTGTAAGATGTTTTGATAAAAATTAGCTATAGTATTTATTTTGAACCATTGGGCTGTTTGTGCAGCTCTGACTGTGCCGCTCAACATGTGCACTTTTATTGTTTTAATAATGATCTTTATATATATGAAATAGAATATATTATGGTGGACTGTGGTGCAATAGTGTTACCTTTACAAGACGGTGACATAGACTTATGGAAAGAGCGAAGGTACATTACATCTGTTCAAGAGAAATGCTCTTCCATAGTACACTGTAGTATATGTTACTTATACCACACATGGAATATAATGTAAAAGAGAATTACAACTTGTATCAAACTGTAATGGGCAATTTTGAAATTCTGGTTTTCAAAGTTCAGTTCTAAACCTGTTCAGAAGTAAGTGTGCTTCTTTCAGTGGAACCTTCTTCCAACAGGTATTCTTGAATGGCAAGTTCAGGTCATCTTATCCAAACCTGCTTTGAAGTAAGTCCCACTGAAATTACTGGGCTTACTTCATAGATATGACCAGGCTGTTAGACTGTTAAGATTAGTTTAATTGATTTCAGTAGAATGGAAATGATTTTGGAACAGAGGCCAAATTATGACCGTGGCACATTTGACAGTGGTTTTATTTAATTGTCAGAAGACTAACGATAATACTAGCTTGTACTGTCTTTATCAATGAGTAACTCAGTTTTAGTTAAGTAATAAAGTTCTCAGTCTGAATGCTGACAATGCTTATAGCAGTCACTGTGATCCAATGGTGTGCTGCTATGCTACATCAAATGCACACAGGACTCCCTGATTGCTCTAGTATTGTCACATTCACTTCAGTGGAGTGGTCAACTTTACACGCACAGAGATATGTACACACACTGCTTCTCCATTTAGTGAATGGGATAGTCCTCATTCATAGTTGGTCCATGTACACACTGGAGTGGACATGGGACTCTGGATGGAGAACTGCCTTTTGTGTAGGCAGAATTAGGCTTTTGGATTTAGGTATGTAATCAACTCGCTGTTTTGAAAGTATCATTTTTGTTTGAATATGGCCAAACTGAAAATATTTTATAGCCATCAGTTTGGGTTACAACAAGCATTGTAATAAGAAACTATATTAAAAGGGACATTATCACATTTAGCATCCCTAGAATATTTTGCATTGGTGAATGTGTGTGCTGTGTTTACAGTTTTTTGGATGTAAACAGCAGACAATGTCACATTTTTTTTTAATTAAACCCCTTCCAATTCAGAACTCCTTTCAGAATTACTGAACTATGTCTTTAGTTTGTGTGGTATAAGGTATTTTTATATATAAAGCAACATTTTGTATTTATCTGTTGTACTAATGTTAATAATGACCAAAGTGCATTCTGTTGTTGTTGTTGTTTCTCCCAAGGAATGTATTACTAGAGCTTTAAGAACATGTTATGTCTAGTTTATCATGTAAAAACAAACAATGGCTCTTTGATGTGTTCTTCCTCTGTTGTCTGATGTTGGGATTGTGTTTAAGTATATATATATATATATATATTCCAAAATATGGTAGACCTTCACAGAACTAAATTTTGCATAGAATATATTTTAAGAAAAAATACCACAATTGTGTAGAAGTAAAAGATGACTCTTCATCTCCACAGTCTGCTTCTGTCCCCCTTTTTTATGGACAAACTGTTTTTCAGAATGGAAATATTTTTAGACACTTAAGTGTGGACTGTGATGTTCTTGTTTTAAAGAGGAGTGGCAATTTGAGTTGAAGGGAGAAGTTCGATTGTAACTATACTATACCTCAGCAACTAGCAGTCTGCTGGATTGTTGCACTAATTATGGTAGCATGGGAGTTCTTAAAATGAGGGCTTGCAAAATACGAAGCATACCTCACAATAAAGATAGGTATGTTTGAATAGTTGCCATTTTGTGTATAGATTATCCAAATGAGATGCTAAGTGTGTTTTACATCCCTTATCTGGAAAAATAGAGGCAAGCAGAAATTTGGCAGATCTTATGTGTACTTGACTATTTTTGACACGTTTGTAACAGGACAGTGTGACTAGGCTTGGAATAAAATATTCTGTGGCTGACAGTATAAAACAAACCAGTTCTGTTTTTCCTACAACACAATTAGCAGTGGCCTGTTAGGGGAAGCTTCCAGTAAGATGAATTTGACTTCAGAAGAAGAAATGTAGATATTAATAGACCTTGTTCTTTTGATTATGGAACACTTCTACCTTTGGTAAGAACTAACTTTATTACTTGGTGGATCAAATAGTCTCATAGTATCTGGAACATCCCTCTTAAATGTCCAACACTAGTCAGCAAACATGCAAGAAGAACTCCACTTTCCCTGGTACCTCTTTTCCATGATTGTCTTATTGAAATTGCTCACCATGTTCATTGCTGACAGCACCAAGATTCTCAGGGAAGAAATCCAAGTGGGAGTCCAAGAAATGAATTTTAAGGGACATATTACACCCCATGGCTTTGAATTAATGTAAACGTTTGCCAGCTTACTGTGCTTCAAATTTTCCCAAAAACGTTTGAATGCTCTCCACCCTATTTTTTCAGCTTGGCTCAATACATCTTTGAATTTTTCATCTTGAATCAAAGCTCATATCTGTGGGCCCACAAAAACGCCTTTAATTTTAGCATCACTTATTTGAGGAAACGTTTCCTTCAAATTAGCAAATCCAGCACCATTTTTATCCATGGCACTACCCAATAGTGCCATTGGGAAAGGGAGGGCTGAAATCATTCCTCCCCTTTCACCAAATTAATGGTCTGTTCCATTCATGACAGTCAAGGCTGTGCACCTGAACTTTTCAGCCCCAGGAAACCTGTCTGAAGCAACTGAGTGCATGTTTCCTCCTTACTGGACTGGAGCACATAAATGCAATATAGATATGCTGTTTGCAGAGTTCTATAGGCTTCAGACTACTACTACTAATTATTATTATTATTTATTGAAGGCTGCAGAAACTCATCTGTCCAAGTGATATTTAGCAAAAACATAAATGACTTGAAGCTGAGCCTTATGACTTGACCCGCTTGAACTCAAGCCAAAATTGGACTTTTTGTTTGCCAACTATTGGGCACTGAGGCACCAAGCATCACTGAATAGTGTCAGTGCTAATGAAGTCTTTCCTATTGGAAGAATGTTTTACAGACTGTGTTCTGGGAAACCCAAGGCTTCCTTGAATGCTTATTAGAGCTTTCTCAGTGAGAAGATCTGTAAAGTTAAAAAAGCTTGCCAATTACTACCAGTCTTCCCCTGCCATGTGCAGCCACAGCTGGAAGTTTTAGAGCTCACTTCGGAGACACCTTAATTCATAAACAAAACATAACAGCAACAGTGTTTAATTTCAGCCTCCAGTTCTTCCAAAAGCGAGGTATTAACTAGGTGACAAAGTGCTTTAATGCTATTAAAAGGATTTGCCCTCTTTAGATAAAGGAATCTCAAAGGCTTATTTTCAGAGTGTTAACAAACAAGGGCTGAACTGTTCCCTTGTTGCGTCTCATTTGACTTAATATAAACTATTTTTCTGTGTAGCAGTAGCAGCCCTCTTTTATGCTTGTTCAGACCTTAGAAGTCATTATTTACTAACAGCTCCCAAATGAGCCTAATCTATCTGTTAATGAAAGTAATTTAGGAGGGATTAGGTTGCTTCCTTTCTAACACAACAACCCCCCAAACCCCTGGAGGCTTGATACTGAATTAAATGAAGCTCTTGCTTTTTCCTTTTCTGTAAATGCTTCCAAATGGGATGCAAATAAAATTTCCAGCCCAAAATGTTTGGATTTCTACACAACCATATGATGACCACGCTAAGCTTCAACAGCTTGTGCAGGAAGGACCACTATAAGACAAGGAAGTCCCTGCAATGTTTTTACTACTGAGACTATATTCAGTGTAATTGTCATCACCATCATTCAGTTCTATAGATGCCTTTGACTGACTGGAAGCAGAACAATCTACTATGAAGGGCTAGGGGGGCAACACCAGACTGAATATACATGCACCCCTATCTCATTGCCTTGAACCTCCCAGCAACCCACAATGGTTACAATTCGCAGTCAAACATTAACAGCGCAATCCTATCCAGCTCCCCCACTGGTGCAGCCAGTGGGATAGGACAGAACGGGAGGGTCCAAAGCTTCCCGTTCTGCGGGAGCTGGATAGGATTGCGCTGTAAGTCATAAGTTGAAGTCAGACACCCAGTCACTCTAAATATAAGCAATTTAAAAAAACCACATAAGTAGTAAGCATGCCAGTAGGGTAGCCAATGCCCAGTGTTTCCTGTCTTTGTCATGCGCTCCCAAAATTCCATCTCCCACTTGCAGGATCACTAACTACGGTCATCACCGTGGTGTGCAATTGACACTTCAAAAACTGCCGGACTTAGTGATGGGCACTGGTGACCCATCAATACTTAGCCTTTAGATAGCTTTAACACACACATTTTAAGAGCTCATGAAATGAGCGACGCATTTCCCATCTCATGCCAACATCACCAATGTGCCACAGGTGTCAGGCACTAGCCTACATGTATATATGACACTTGTGTAACCACAGCTTTATATGCTCATTGAAATTTATATGACACTTCAGTGTACATAGCACCTTGCAGACTTTTTTCTGGGCTGGCACATTTTCTCTGCCCCACTCGCTAGCCTCCCTGCCTCTCCCTGCCTCTCCAGCTTTTCCCTTCCTTTCTTCCCTCTTCTCTTTTTCCTCCTACTCCCATTCCATTCTGGTTTTCCTCCCTTCTCATTCTCTGGCTTTTTTCCCTGCCTCTGTCCCCTCTGGCTTTTTTCCCTGCCTCTGTCCCCTTCCTCACTATCTCAGCCCCCCACCCAGATTCTCCCACCTCTCTTGCTCTCTGGTTTTTTTCTCTCCGCTTCTCCCAAGTTGTTGTGCACTCCCTCCCTCCAGCAATGGCTGCAACAGCTGCTCCAGCTGGTTCCTTCTCTTTCCCCTGCTTCATGCCTTTGAAAAGGCAAGGCAGGCATGGGAAGGAAGAAGGAACCTGGGGAGAACAGCAGAGACTAGAGTGGTGGTCTAGACCACCCACCAAACTAGTCTCCCTAGTTTCCTCCTCCTGTCCTGGGATCAGCATCTTCTTTTTCAGAAGACAGATATTGGACAGAGGGGGAGAGAGCTGGGAAGGAGGAGGAACTGGAGCTACAGACTTGACTGTTTTTACTATGGGCAGTAGTGTCCTCATATGGAAATGATGCCAACTCCAGGTGATGACCTAAGACAGGATGATGCAGATATGGAGGGGGGGCTATACTGATAGAAGGCCAGCGGGTGGCGCAGCGGGTTAAACCGCTGAACCATAAGATGTCGATCGAAAGGTCGGCAGTTCGATTCCCGCGACGGGGTGAGCGCTCGTTGCTTGGCCAGTTCCTGCCAACCTAGCAGTTCCAAAGCATGTCAATGCGAGTAGATAAATAGGTACTGCTTGCGGGAAGGTAAACAGCGCTCCGTGTTCCAGCCGCATGCTACGCGCTGCGGCAAGGAGAGTCATGCCGGCCACATGACCACGGAGGCGTCTTCGGACAATGCTGGCTATTCGGCTTTGAAATGGAGATGAGCACCACACCCTAGAGTCGGACTCGACTGGACTTAATTGTCAGGGGATACTTTTACCTTTTATACTGATAGAACTGCTACTGAGAACTGAGCCAGCCCCTATCAAGTCAGCAGGCTGCAGGCAACGAATGTTTCACATTCCAGATGCTGGGTTCACCAGGGTAGGGGCCAGATTAAGCCCCCCCTCTAGACATCCCTTAATATTATAACTTCTCCCCATGTAACTGAGTGGCTGCCATCAAGTACCTCTGGAAGAAAAACAAAACATTTCACCAGCAGACAGTGTTGTGGTGAGGGACTTCTGCAAAATCCCTTGACTGGACCGCTTGTAAACGGAAATCAGGCAAGCCCCCTGCCCAGACTGAAGGGGAAAATGCAAGACACTGGGGTATGCCAGAGAATCAGCAAGCTTCTCCTATTCGCTCATTTGATTTATTCTTTTAGGCACAAAGTCTGATCAATAAAGCAGAATTCTTTGAAGTGTACTTGATGCTCACTTTAATTAAAATGCAACGCTCAAGGGCAATTGAGCAAGATATCCAAACATTTTCTGCACAGTGGGCTGCTCCTTGATATGCAAGGAAGGCAATTACAAGATTCCTTAAGTTTGTACTGCAGGAGATGTACCCCAACACTGGTAATCCTAATTTAAATATATCTGCTAGGAAGTTTAAAGGCAGTCAAAACACATCTTAAAAAACCTGTTCGCTCCAATAGGTAAAATAATGGAAAAGCATCACAACTAACATCAAAATAAAATGAGACACTGAGGTCCCAAATCCTATCCCCTGCCACCAGCACCAATCCAGCTGCGCCAAAAAGGCACACACTGCATCCTATGGGGGGTGGGGCAACCCAAGGGCAAACAGGAAGTAAAAGTTATTTTTACCTACCTCTGCATAAGCCCTACGAGTCTCCTCGAACATTCACCACCTATATTGGCAGCGTATATCCAAAAAGAAAAAAGGGGCAGGGAGGTTTGAAATGAAAGGGATAAGATCCTGTGTTTGCCATTGTTGCTGGATCCACCCACTCCCTTCCCACCCCAGTTCCCCTCCCCACCCAGTTATACCCCCAGCCTACTCCCGCTGCCGACTTAAAGCACAAGGCTCCAGGCAAGACCTCAGTGCTTGCGGTTTCCAGCAGCAGCCTGGTTACACACTATAGGGTATTCATTGTGTTTTGCGATGTCATAGGTCAGGCTGAGCAGCCAGAACACTAGTTCCAGCAGCGCAGCACAATCATAGGATTAGGTTGACAGCTATGTGTTTTCTGTCCTAGTGTGCAATTCTAAAACCTGCATATACCGTATTTGTCCGAGTATGACTCTCACTTTTATCCCCTAAGGCAAGTCTTTAAAGTAGGGGGTGCGCCCAACAATCAAAGCCTAGCGTTTCTGCCTAGTGTTTTATGCAAAGCGCTTTCAAACCAAGCCTCTCCGAGTCTCTTTTCAAAGGTAAAACAGGGCTCTTTTTTTTCTCTCTTTTTTTTTAAACTGCAAAGCACTGTGTTTTCAAGCCTTTCCTTGCAGTTCTTAATCACTTGCTAAATGGTTGAATACCATGAGAGATCATTATCTCTCAGCAGCCTCTGGAAACATTTGAAAAAATTAACCCTTAAGTTTCAACCCCAGGACTCTGTGGAAACTAAGATATTTATTGATCTTGCAGTTTAAAAGTTGAGAGTACAGTTTGAAAGTTGAGAGCAAGAGCGCCTGCATAGGCTTACCATATCCAAAGAGGGACAGAGTGCCTACCTTTAGGCTGCAATCCTATGCACACTTTCCTGGGAGTAAGCCCCATTGAATGCAATGGGACTTACTTCTGAGTAGATATGCATAGGATTGTGCTGTTCATTGAAATTTGGGCAGGTGCAGCTCATCATCATGGAAGGGTGCAACAAGCTACACCTGCCCAAATTCCAAAGGTTAAAAGGTAGGCACTCTGTCCCCCTTTGGATCTGGGAAGGCTACTAATACTAGAGTGCCCAGATTCAATAAGGGACAGGGTGCCTATGCCTTTAACTGTACTAAAGCTGTACTGTTTTACTGTTCTACTAATGTGTATATTTTCTTTAAAAAAAAGTTAAAAATGTATTTTTAAAAAAATAGCACCAAACTTTAAGGGTGCGACTTATAATCAGGAGCGTCCTATACTCGGGACAATACGGTATTCTACAAATTGAGAAACTTTTCATAGATTCTGTCATTGTTACTACAGTACTTTGCATAACTTATTCTGGAAATCTTATTTCACTCTTCCTCTGGCCTCTTAGATTTTTAGCAAGCCACACATATTCAAGCATGTTTTCACATAGCCCTAAGAACAAGAAATATTTTCTGTTTAGATGAACACAGATTTTACAACCTTGACTAGCAGAAGTTCTACTGGTTTCCTCCTCCCCAATTCTTCCTTCCTAAGGGGCAAGGGGCCATGTTTTCAGCAGGGTAACCCTGCAACTATACTGGATGTATGCAATAATGTTGTATCCTAACGCCACAATCCTATGTATGTCAGAAGCAAGTCCCACTGAGTTGAATGGAACGGAGTTGAATGGAGTGTATAGACTGCTGCCTAAGAGAGCAGCAGCAGCTTCCAGCTAAGCATTCCTAGACTTTGACAAAGTAACATAACCTTTACAATGCAAGGTTTTAATCCTCTAAAAAAAACTAACAAGCAACAGCTAAGGGAGATACTTTGTTTCTGTACATTTTTGCAGCATCAGCATTGTCTTGTATGACAGCTGCAGCAAGTTTAAAAACTAAAAACTAAATGGCATCCTATAAATCTTGTGCCCGGGTTGCTAGATTTTTACCTTTCCTTTAGGCATGCCCTAACAGGATCTGAAGAGAGAAATCATCCGCCTCAAAATTCCTACGGGACTTTTGATCAGGGAGAGTAGACTATAAACTAGGTATTTGACTTAATGCAAAAAACCACCTTGTGGATCCTTGTGGACTATGTCATCACAAAAATATAAATTTGATCTGTTCTTGCACTATGAGTTAACCCTAAATTAAAAATTGGAAAGGAACTCTTTTGGGGGAAGACTTTGATTGATATGGCAATTTTTACGTTGGATCAATTAATTGGCCAAGACCAGGCAGAGGCGTTGGCTGATGGGGGGCGTGGGGGCGGTGGGCCCCCGGGCGCAAGGCCCAGGCTGGGCTCCCTAAGTTTCGTTTTTTCCTTTTTTTTCGCATTTTTTTTACTGTTTTCCGGCGTTTTTTTAGTGTTAACGGGGCATCTGTGTGTGCTTTTTCCCCACTTAGATTGTATATAGGAGCCGAATCGGAAGCTTCCAGCGATGTTCTTCTGCCTGCACCGGGCGCGAACTCTGTAAAGCGCCCAGCAGCGCTTTCCACAGTTCGCGCAGGCGCAGAACGTCGATTGGAAAGTTCGTCGTTCTGCGCTTGCACAAGTCTTTTACAGTTCGCGCATGCGCAAAATGACAAAGTTTCTAATCGATGTTCTGTGCCTGCGCGAACTGTGGAAAGCGCTGCTGGGCGCTTTACGGAGTTCGCGCCCGGCGCAGGCAGAAGAACGTCACTGGAAGCTTCCGATTCGGCTCCTATATACAAGCTAAGTGGGGAAAAAGCGCGCGCACACGCGCACACACACACACATGCCCCGTTAACACTAAAACCCCCTGGAAAACAGTAAAAAAACGCGAAAAAAGGAAAAACGGAACCGAAACCTAACATTTTTGACAGTTTTATTGGGGGGCTCGGGGGGTGCCCCCCAATCGTGGAGGCGTAGGAACGCCTCTGAGACCAGGTGCTTCTTTCATTCTCAAGGCTTAAGGCTAGATATGATTTGCCATTGTTGGGTGAATAACACTAACATTTGTTAGTGTCTAAATATGGTCCTACGGCATTATCTGCTTTTGAATCTCTTGCACTTTTAGAAATGCTAATTGAATCAATGCAGAAAAAGAAGCCTATATTACAAATATTGCTTAGTAAATATGATATCCGAAGCCTTAAAGAGATATGAAATACAGAATTGGGCACAGAATCTTCTACAATCAATGGTAAGCGGCTGTGACCGATAAAACATTTTTAGTCTACCGAACACCACAGCACCTTTGATTAGGGAATCTAATTGTTGGCATTGTAATTTATCTGGAGCATCACTTAAGCACATGATGTAGTCTAGTACAGTGATACAAGCCTATTGGGAAGAAGTTATTAGTTGTATTACTCCATATTACAGCAAATACGGATATTTGTTGATTCATATGTTCTTTTGAACTCTTTGCCCATGTTATGGAGGTTAACTACAGGACAGGGGAAATGGACTCTTTGTACCTTTACTGTAGCTAAAAGACTCGCCAGTCCAGTATTGTAATATAAGTACCCCCCTATCGTTACCCAATGGACTGAGGACCTTTTAACCTTATCAACATTTGAACCTATGGCATATACAGTAGATATATAGAGGGCAACTAAGGACATGTAAAAATGTATATGTGGATATTTAGAAGCCTTCTTAGATTTATGCATGGATTGCTTAATTTGTATGATATTATGCATTTTCCTCCTCTCTTTTTGTTCTTGTTATGGATTTTATGTCCTGGATTTTGTTTCTGCACATTTTATTACAAATAAAGGAGAAGGACTTGAATATTGAGCGAAAACTTTCATGGCCAGAAACAGTATTCCAGGACAAAGGATTTAAAGGTAAAAAAAAAGCCATGTAAAAATATTTATCAAAGCCAAAAACGTATTAAAAACAATTTAAAAACACAAGTCTTAAGAATGCTACAAGGTGTTAAAATTAGCAAGCAAAGAGTAAAAATCATTTAAAAATACAGGCAGATGGACCGACGTTTCATCCTAATTCATAGGACATTTACTAGGTCTTAAACAGCGTGGCTGTGGATGTTAAGCCACTTCGTAACATGTAACTTCGGAACGGTGAATTCAGGGAACAGAAAGATGGGGTGGCGATGGGAAACCCTTTAAGTCCAATAGTGACTAATCTCTATATGGAGTACTTTGAGCAAAAAGCTTTAAAAACAGCCCAATAGAAACCTAACGTTTGGCACAGATATATAGATGATGTGTTCTATGTATGGGAACACGGTGAAACGGAACCGGAAATTTTTTTAAATCATTTAAATAATCAGTGTCCAGAAATTAAATTCACTATGGAAAGGGAAAAAGATAAGGCGCTCCCATTCCTAGACGTACTAGTTACTAGGAAGGAAGATTTGTCGTGTGGACATGCAGTTTATAGGAAACCTACTTTTACGGGAAGATATCTGCATCAAACCTCAAATCATCACCCAGCTCAAAAAAAATTGTTAATTAACTCTCTGGTGTACCGTGCTATTAATATATGCGATGAAATATCTCTAGAACAAGAATGACAGACTCTTGTGGATACGCTCAGAGCAAATGTTTACACCAATGGTCAGATCACTAAATGTTGGTCTCAACAACAAGATAAAATAAACAAGAAGAAAAGTGGGACCAACACCACAGAGACAAACAATCCAGCTAACACTACAAAAGAAACTAGCTGGATCACACTGCCTTTTATCAGAGGAGTGACAGACAAGATTGCTCGGATTTTCAGCAAATGTGAGTTTAAAACGATATTTAAACCCACCCAAAAATTAGAACAAATGTTGAGAAACCCTAAAGATCCTAGACCACCACTATCTTTGCCTGGTGTGTACAGTGTACCATGTTCTTGTGGTAAGGACTACATCGGTGTCACCAGGAGAGCTATAAAAACAAGAATCTCAGAACACAAAAGAGCGACCCGTTCGAAACATCCGGACCAGTCTTCGATTGTGGAACACTCCATATCCACTAGACCAGTGGTTCCCAAAGTGGGAGGCGTGGCTCCCAGGGGAGCCGCGGATACCAACCAGGGGAGCCGCGGAGTACCACGGAATCCCCTTGGAAAACAGTGCAATGCCAATTGGCAGGCATCAACATAATGTCATGGGGAGCCACGGCCAATGGTCGCCAATGGTCACCAATGGTCAAGGGAGCCGCAGGTCGAAAAAGTTTGGGAAACACTGCACTAGACAAGATTCTATTTGAAAATGCCAGATGTATACGCAGTGATACAAATAATAGAACACGCTTTAATTTGGAGGCAATAGAAATTAATAATCTCATTAATAGACAACAGGATCTGTCTTTTATCAGTAAGATCTGGCTTCCAATTTTGCATAAGTCTAAGGGTTGAGGGCTTTTTAAGAAGCTCATTGTAGCTGATTGCCCCTGGAGGTCACCTGCTGACATTGCACCAGATGAACTTGATTTCTTCTTTCAGTTCTGGCATTGATTGACTTTGCAGCTTCACTCTTGGAGCATTCATATATCCGTGTTTGTTACGAAGTGCCTTAACATCCACAGCCACGCTGTTTAAGATCTAGTAAATGTCCTATGAATTAGGACGAAACGTCGGTCCATCTGCCTGTATTTTTAAATGATTTTTACTCTTTGCTTGCTAATTTTAATACCTTGTAGCATTCTAAAGACTTGTGTTTTTAAATTGTTTTTAATATGTTTTTGGCTTTGATAAATATTTTTACATGGCTTTTTTACCTTTAAATCCTTTGTCCTGGAGAAGGACTTGTTTTACCACAAAATTTCTTCTGTGTATTAGTTCAAAAATGATTTCAAGTGCCACTGTTCGGGGTCCTAGAATTGGAAAAGGCAGATTCTCTAAGCCAGGAGGGTAAAACATAAGGTCCATGGAAGCTCTTTATCCAGCCTGCATGATACTTGGGCTCTCCAAGGACCACCAACAGCTGCTGAGTTGCAAAATGATGAAGTGGCACTGCTGAAATGGTAGCGCTGGGAGACCTCAAATATCATGCTGGCTACCCTTTCAGCAGTGCTGAGATGTCACTGATGAAAAGGTGGCCTGCATTATAATTGAACTCTCCCAGTGCTGCCCTTTTAGCAGCACCACGACTGCTGAGGCGCTGGGAGGGAGATGGAAGAAGGCAAAGAACAGTACTGGGGAAGAGGCAGACCAAGAGGACTGAGAAAGGGAGAAGCTGCAGATGTGCTGGGAGAACCGAATTATCATGTGGAGTACCCTTTCAGCAGCGCTGCTTCTGCCGAGGCATTACTTTGCAGAGCACCTCTCAGATGCCGAGCTGCAAAGTGATACCTCAGTAGAAGTAGTGCTGCTAAAAGGGCGGCCTGTGTGATAATTGAGCTCTCTCATATCTTGAAAATATGAACAAGATTTGCATATTTTTCTCTTATGTCATTTGCAGCTAATGAGTTCCTAAATGAGAAAAAAAATGTTTATTTCTGGTCATCACCTGCTTAATGACATCATTTCCAGTCCCCAGGAAGCGCCATGAATGCTATTCGTCCCACTGTATGAAATGAATTTGATACCCCTACTCTAAGCCTATGCAAAGTACTTCCGCCTCATCACTAGGCTACTACAGCCAACTAATTTACATCTGAAATTATGGTCCTTTATTGCCATATCAGAGGGTATGGTTTCTTGTTTAACAATATGTACTGCATCTTGTTTGTGTGTCTCCTTGCTCTGATGCTCAATAGAAATGGTGCATATTAACTGAAAGCTTGCAAATATTTCAGTTTCTCTGATAGGTGCACTAAATATTTCACCTCACTTACTTTCTCTTTCCAACTGACACTTCCATCTCAGTGCCACCAGATGGCTCTGTGACCCAACAAAAGTCTGTATCAAGTATGAATGTCTACATCAACACAAAACTTCATTCAAAAGAACATAGTCTTTTATTAACCTGGAATTAATTGTTATCACGTGTTTTGGCAAAATGCTGTGAAACCAGGGCCAGGAAGTACATTAAGTTTACAATAGGAATTTCTGGTGATATTTCTGGAATATTTCTGGTGATGCCTTTCTGGCATCACCAGAAAGGGCAGAGAAAATTCCTGCCTGAAACCTCAGAGAGAATCAGTGTAACTGTAACCAATACTGGACTAGAGCAGGGTGGTCCAACGTGTGGCCTGCGGGCCGCAGGCGGTCCCTGAAACCTTCTTCTGCAACCCTCTTGCCGCTCGGAGCCTCCCCGTCCCTCCCCCAGTCTCTTCCCTCCCTCGGTCCCAATCGCAGCAAAGTCATTCTACGCCTGAGCGTGATCGTCAGCTGGAGCTTGGGGCATGCTGCAGCGATCTCTCCGGAGGCCGCAGTTCCATCCCACTCACTTCAGGAGGCTCAGAAAGAGAACCGGTTGGGCTGGCTGCCTCCTGAGAGCTTACCCCAGCATGCCCTGCGCTCCAGCTGACGATCAGGAGCTGAGTGCCTTTGCACTCATTTGGTCGGCCCCACAGTGCTTGCAACTCCTCAACTTGCTGCATCGCTGCGAGAACTGCCCTTAAAACACTCTTCGGGAAGGGATCCGACTTTGATGACTAGAGGGCCAAGGACACTGTCCCAAGCTGGCTGAAGAATGAATGTGCAGGAGAGGGCCATCCTCCCATCTGCTGTTGAGCTGCCCAGCCTCTCCGTCGCGCTGAGTAGAGGCACGAAAATCCAGGCACCCCATTGATGCAGCCTGAGTAGGGGGAGGAGGACGCTGCATGTTGTTTGCAGACTCCAAGTCTGTTTGGTAACCACTTGCTGCCTGCCCTCTCCAGTTCCTTCGTTGCTCCGTTTCCCAGCTTTTGAACTGCTTGTAAGTTAATTTCTCTTCCATTTAGTCCTGGGAAGAATGATCGTTTAGTATGGTAATTGCGCCGCTGGGCACTGATCCTTAGGTGGAAGGATGTATCATTGGTTGAAGCTGGCTCACTCCCCCTCTTTTACATTTCACCCATGCTTCTCCAGCTTATCTATCAATATTAAGCAGTCCTTGTTCCCCTCCCCACATTTCGGAGGGTTTTCCTGTATTGCCTCTCAGATAGTGCCTTATCCGTTGGTAGCCCACTGTTTGCTTGCCTTCCATTTTGTGATCCCCTGGTGCTTGCATTTCTCAATTTTCTCTTCATCCCGATTCCAGCTTTTTCTTTGTAGTTTTTGCTTAGTTACCTTGCTGTTCTTTTATTTCCTAGTGTGGCTCTGTTCTCTTACTTCCTAATGTACCTGTCCCCTTAATGACCTGTATTTTTGTTTTGCCCTGGATTTAATTGCAGTAACTTTTTAGAGCCCAGTCCTATGCATGTCTACTCAGAGGTACGTCCCATTGTGTTCAATGGGACTTACTCCCAGGTAAATATGCATAGGATTGCAGGATTAGCCTCCTTTCTGCTGTTTTTTGCATGTGGTGGCAGGAGGGTTTGATGCATTACAAAGGGACAAATATGCTCATCCTCCTCCACGCAGGAGGGTTTCTGAGTGGGAGAAATGGGAAAAAGGGATGGGCTACCCCAGAGGAGCTGCATTTGTGCTTGGGCTTTAGAAGGAGCAGGAGCTGCCTGTGAATGCCCACAAAACATTTTTTATCCTCAATTAGTACTCTACTCATCTTTTAAAAATATCCCAGTGAGAGTCTTTAGCTCTGCTTCTGCAGTGGTCATTCTGTTATTTTTGTTTTATTCCATTTCCAGCCCAACCATCAGACCACATCTCCTGCCCTATGTGTATATTAAATTAAATAAATATATTCCAAATGCTTTAATTTACAATATGAAAATTAATTCATTATGCAGCCCCCGGGTACCATGTCAAAGTCTGCATGCGGCCCTCGAGGTACAAAAAGTTGGACCACCCTGGACTAGAGGGATGAATGACTTCACTTCCCATATTCTAGATACTTAGAGAAGGAATAAATGAATAGGCATTCCTCAGACAGCAAAGTCAGCTCTTGCTTGCTGAGATTATTGCCAAAAGAGAACCACCCACCCACACAATAAAGTATGTATGGTTCTCAGGACCATAACGAAATTATCCAGGCTTCTTGACCACAGTCTGGCGACATTTCGCTCTTCTATGTAGGGCATTTTCAAAGGCAAGTTATAACTCCGTCTCCAGCTGAGAAAGGCGAAACGTCAGGGAAACAAAAGTTGACCAGACTGCGCTCAAGAAGTCCGGATAATTTCGTTATGGAGAACCAGGATACCAGCCAGCCACGAAAGTCTAAGTTTGTACAGGAGTGTATTTTTGATTGACAGGTTTTTTAAATAAGCAAACAAAAACTCCAAGAGGGACAAAATGTTCCCATACCTGTTGAAACAGTGTTGGGGGAGGAATTAAAGCCAAGCAAAGCAGTTAGACTCCGCCACGAACCTGGAAGCTGCTTCCGGCACCTCGCTCGCGCTGCTCTCCCTCTGCGAAACAAACAGCTCCTAAGCAGACGCTGCGGCGCGTGCACACTAGATTTCTCGTGTGCTGCCCAAACGGCCAACCAACTGCCTCGCCCGCTCAAACACCGCACGCAGCCCAGCTGTGGCCCCGCCCACGTGGAGGGAAGCGACCCTGCGAAGAAAAGGAGGGCGCGCGTTTCTGCGTGAAAAGGGAGGGGGGAGAAGAGTGGAACGATGGAAGAGGGACGGGCGGACGAAAGGCGGAATTACATATTACACCAAGCCAATGAGAGAAAGGTGTGGCGGAAGCAACGGAAGGTGGGGATAAACTGAAAAAAGGTCAAACGAGAGATCCGACGGGCTGGATTGCGGGAAAAAGAAAGGGGGGGGGGCAAATGAGAAAGAAAGAAAGAGAGAGAGAGAGAGAGAGAGAGAGAGAGAGAGAGAGGTGTGGAGGAATTGGAAAAGGGAAGGTTTTTTATCTTAAAGGTACAGATTGGGAAGACATAGTAGGCAAGATTGAAAAAAGAGAAATAAAAATAGGCAGCACTGAATAAAATCTGTGCTTTGTTCTGTGCGCTCTCTTATTGCTACCAAATATCCAGACTGAGAGTGCATTTAGGGGCGACTGATTACAGTATTTGACATTTTATTGCGGGCCTCCTTTGTTAGAATGACTGTATACAAAATCCATTGTGGGAAAATAGGGCACAACGGATTCTTCAATTATATAGTCAAGTGTCGTAATGCACCTCTTGAAGCTGGAGCAAAGCACTACATTAGCTCTGCCTACAGGGTCCAAGGCTCACGAGTGCTTTCTATGAATATCTGTAGATGATGGAACTGCCAACAATGGCACGCATCAGTGTAAACTAACGGGAAAGAGGAGTTGGGGAAAGTGGAAGGGAATGAGGTCGATAAACTGGGTCTTAGACCACTTTTTAGAACTAAGTAGGCAGCAAGCCCAAGGGAACGGTTTGGGGCCAAAATTTACTCCTTTAAAAGCTGGTTTATCAGCATGTGTAGTAGAGGTGTACCTGAAAAAAGTGTACCTGGGCAAAAATAGGCTTCTTTCAAAGTGGTGTTATATATTATATATATATACACACACACAGAGAGAGAGAGAGAGAACTATCCCTGACCCTCTTCACCCCAGCATGGCTTCTTTTCCAGTGGCTGCTGCTGGTGTCTCTTCTGTGTGTGTGTTTTAAGATTGTGTCCCTCTTTGGGGACAGGGAACCATTTATTGATTTACTGTGTAAACTGCTTTGAGCCTAGATAGGAGTGTGCTGTGAGCATTCCTGCCATTAAACACAGCTGTGGGCAGTCATCTGAACTGGTCTACAGTCATCTGGCACAGCAGTTCGTGAATGATTTGGGAGATAGAACCAGTATTTTGAAAACAATACGTTATACAGGTTAAATATCCCTTATCTGGACTGTTTGGGACAGGAAGTTGTATGGATTTCAGATTTGTATGGGTTTTGGAATATTTGCATAAATATGAGATCTCATAGGGATGAGACCCAAGTCTAAACATGAAATTCATTTATGTCTCATATACACCTTATAAACATAGCCTGAAGGTAATTTTATACAATATTTTTTATTAATTTTGTGCCCCAGCATGCCTTGCGCTATGCCAGCCAGGTGCTGGAAAAAGTTTGTTTTATTTAAAGTCATAGCCCCCAAAATGTCTAGATTTTGGAATAGTCTGGATTTCAGATGTCCAGATAAGGGGTAATCAATCTGTATTGCTTTTATGTTCAGTTTATAGCAGTGATCTACATGGAATTAGTATATGGGCAGTTTCTAACATCATACATTGTGCTTTTGGGCCAATACCAATTCAGGAAATCTAACCCAAAATGGTTGTTATTATTATTAAGAATATTTTATACCACATTTCAATTAAAAAAAACCTCTCACAAAGCGGTTAACAGAGAAAATCAAATAATTAAATGTCTCCATGTCCCTGGGGCTCACAATCTAAAAAGGTGCAGTAGAACACCAACAAACAGCCACTGGAAATGATGCCATGCTGGGGTGAAAAAGGACAGTTACTCTCCCTCTGCTAAATATAAGAGGACACCACTTGAAAAAGTGTCTCTTTGCCACTTAGCAGGGATGTAAGTATCTTTTTTGGCTTGAATTAGTCAGTCCTCCTAGACTTAGCTCCACGCTGAGCGGGCCCAGCCAACATGTTGTCCAACAAACGTAACGCAGCCCAACATGTCTTGTGGCTTATGAGATTTGACAACTCCCCCCCTGCCCCACCACTGATGTTTATCAGTCCTGCTATGCTCAGCTATTGAGCTGCAGCCAGCTAAGTTGTTGCACAAATGTTGATTTAGTTTGTGATGGAAGTTTGTAAAGGCAGCTTTGTAAATTTGTGGGGAATCAGTCATGCAAACTCATGTCCACAGTGAAACAAGTCCATGGGAGAACACAGCAGTTCTTTTGCTCTGCAGGTATTCCATGACATTGAGAGCCCATCATCCATGGCATCAACTCCAACTTGCTTCTCCAAATTGTACTGTAGCTGTACCCTCTTCACCACAATGTTAGTATGCCCAGTAGTGTAAGTTACCACTTGGCAAATAGACGATTAATCCTGCATCACAGCACTGGCACATCAGAGAAAAACTTGAATGTGACTTCCTTACACCTCAACTGAGGGTACAATTATGTGAAGCAATAGCACTTTGATGCATTGTGCTTCATTGTAGGGAGGAAGGAATGCTATGGTGAAATCCTAGACCCTTCTTGTTTTCAGCTAGTGCTGTTGCTCATTCTTGCACTGCTGGGGTAACATGAGAAGTGCCAAGCCACATGGAAGGAGCTCATTTGGCGGCACCTCCCCACATCCATATTGTATGGGACAGCTGGAACAAGCCAGCATGGGGTAGGTAGACCCACAGTGTATGCTTGTCTCCAATGGCTGGGCTTCTCAAGGTGACACAAGAAGGGACTGCAGCATATCCATTGCCACATATGTTATTTTAAATTACTTACCTGTAACTTGAAGATTAACCATGGGTTAAATGGACTCTTTGTCCCTTATAATGACTAAAAGACTGATGTTACAAAACTGGAAGGAAAAAAGCCCATCTACTATTGTTCAATGGTTGGACGGCCTTTTGAGCTTATCAACTTTTGAACGAATGGCGTATCGACGCCAGCTTCGACTGGATATATTTAAGACTATCTGGAAACCATTCCTCAAAAATGTTTATAACCGCGTAAAGTCTGTAATTTATGCAATACTTTTGATTGGTTACATATCCATTTTTTCTTTTGTTTTCCCCCCTCTATTTTTTACTCAATTATTAAGGATTTATTTCTATTTCATACTTTGTTTATTTGAGTGCACATACAATAAAAAATAAATTGGAAAAAAGGAAGGGGCTGCAGCAACTCCCTGCTATTGGGTTGCAGCAGCTCCCTCCTCGCTTGAGTAATGTTTTGTCAATCACCCCTTAGAAGTGTGCATTATAGCAATCTTCAATTGTACACATCAGAGAAGCAGGAATAATGATTTCTCATGAATATGAACTTGAATGACTCATATGAATGATTTCTCATGAACTTGAGAAATTATTGTGGAAAATAAATGGAAAATTAAGAGAAATCAATTGAGGTAGGTGTGCAAGATATCCTTGTGTTCGATCTCTTCGATATACATTTGGTTGTGTAAGAATTAAAAAGGGCATTCTTTATACACTGAAATAGGGTGGTGTTTTTTTTAGCGAAATGTGTATGCAACAAATATTTTCTTGGTACAGTCCCCCTCCCTCCTTTATAATTAATTACACAGTATAAATGGTTGGGAAAAAAGATTCTTGGATATATATTTTATTTGAGTGGTTTAGAATATCATACAGTAAACAAGATTTCTGTAAAAGTTAATTTATCCATAGTGGTGCGTTTCATAAAAATAGTTGCTCACTTACAGCCTTTCTGTGACTATTAATACATGGAATTATATTTATAGCGATAGAGCTGTACAAGGTAAATTCACAGCTAACACTACACAGAAATATTATTTGGAATGGGGTTTAGATGATGTGCTGTCTTCACAGGTTATCAATTACAGCCGCATAAAGCAATTACTGCACAAGGAGTAGCTGGGCACTGTGCAAATTGGAGTTTATGCAAGCATAATCTCAACTGGATTTTTTCCATTGTTTGTTTCTGTTCATTATGTATAGGAAATTATAGTTGGACATGCAATTCCATTTATATTAGGAAAGTACTGTCCAAAAACCAGATTTAATAAATAAACAGCAAATTATGCCAAATATCTGGGTTGGGGATAAAGATATATCTATATTTTTTAATTAAAAACTATATATTTTTGTAAACAGCTACATATCTTTGTGCTTTCTTAAAAAATTATAATGGGCTAGTTCTTAAAAGAAGCATTTTGTTTCAAAGGTGCAAAATCCTTTCTGTAGTCTTTTCCAGCTACCTCAGTAGAAAGACGTCACCATATCTCCTGAAGGAAAAATGAAAGTCCAGTAGCTCTCTGTAATAAATGGTCTGTGAGAATTAGCAAGCTGATGATCTCTTGCACCAAACACAATCTGAATTACCAACATCCCATCACCTCCTCACATCCTTCTCCAAATCAAAACTTCCACTGACCTTATTTAAACAGCAACTGAATTTTGCTCAATCATTGAGCAACATACTTCCAGGTCATCTGAAGGTTTGCCAAAGACATCTTCCCAATTGTAAACATATTTGTAATTTTAAAAATCTATTATTGTTGAGTGGGGTTGTTTTTTTAGACTTCTGATGTCGTTGCTGAAAAACTGGCAACCCTCTCAAGGATTACAAGATCCTTGGAGCTCATTGGAGAAGCTGTACTTCATCGGTGTAGAATGAAAGCAAGAAAGACATTAATACAAATAAGAAAGAGGGAAAAAGAGTTGGGTGCCTGAGGAATCTAGGACCACAAAACCCATGAAGATCTTGCTGGACCTCTCACAGAATTCTCAGAGTGTGATTAGAAGAACAGAATTCAAAGATAGTCTTAGTAAATGAAAGCTGGACAAATGTTGGGACATAGTTATTAGTTCCAGCAGGAGACAGAGGCTATTCTGAAAGGAAGCTGCAGCTTTTAATCTTCTCTTCATTGTGGGCTGACAACTGCATGGTACCATTATGTAATTTGTTGGGCTCTGTGTGGTACCTGGTAATTTCAGTGTGTGGATATATGCACGTGTGTTTGTGGGAGTAACCTGTGGTAAATTGCTTTTGATGCTCAATTGGCAAATATAATTCCACCCTAACTCTTTTTTCCAACATACAGAAATATGGTTTGTTCACAAAAATGGCAGTAGAAATGGTAATCACACCAGCTAATCCCCTAGGATTCCTTACCTTGCATAATGAATTATGCTTACTGGTATCAGGTGGTCTATTCCAAAAGAGTTAACAGTGGAAACATGTAATGAATGTACAATTTCAAATGCTTCAAACCTCTGTCTGGATATGGTGAGAACAATTTATTTACAACATTTAACTCAGATAAAAGATTCTATTCCCACTTTCAGCTTGTTCCGTGCAGTTTTATTTAAGGCGATGTTCCAGTTTTGTGATTGCTCTAACTTCTTCCAGTTTCTTGATATAAAGTTTGAATGAAAATCCCAAGTCCTTCATGCAGTGGAAAACAACATACTAAAGCTACACTGCACTGTCCTTGTGGTCAACTGTCCTTCATATTATTTTGGTTTCTTCCATAGCTGCCAAAGTCTCTGAAATGAAACTGGGGACTTGAGGGCCACATTTAAATACTGTGTGACTATATGTTGCTTCAACTTATTAGACACTATGCATTTAGTCATGAAATTACACATTATTGTTTCCATTTTTCAATGTTTGGAGCGTGTGTGTGTGTGTGTGATAGTTAAAATAAATTAAAGTAAATCAATGCGGGACAGAAGCTATGAAGAATGTTCTGCATCATTGTGGAACAGTTAGAGGGCAATGGGCACTTGAATTATCTGCTCATAGCAGAAGTGCCAGATTTTAGGACACCGGGTAGCTTGTCAGAACCAGGAATCTTCCACGGTCCTGGTGAGACAGTTGCCTTCCGAGCTGTAGTGTTGGTGCTGCGTGTGTTAATGGAGTGGAGGTGTCCCTTCCATGGGAACTCACTGGGCTTCCTGTCAGGTTCCTTCTGGTTGTGGTCCATGTCGCTTCCATGAGAGCTGCAGCTATTGCTACTGTACGTCTTTGTAGCACCAATGGAATCAAGCTTGACGTGTTCAGAAGCTGCAGCCAATTTCTTCTCTGTGGCAACTGTGGTGTTTTGATCTTTTGTACTGAGAGACCCTCCTCTTTTGCTTTCCAGCCACTTGGATCTCTCAGCCAGTTCATCATTGGTTCCAGCACACCCATGATCTCGGACTCCAGCCTCGGCCATTGTGTTCAGTCCGACTGCCTTGCTCTCCGACACTGGCCTGCTACTTTCACCAGTCTTACTCTTGCTTTCTGAGCTTCCTTTCCTTGAGGCCTCTTCATGCTTTGACCTGTCTACCTTTTTAGGACTTGCAGACCTCTCTCTTTGCTCACCTGACCTTTTCTTTTTGTGGCCATTTGCTGAATGCTCCTTTGGTTTTCTTACATCTTGTTCCCTCTTGATATCCCAGGTTGATTCTGGGTTTATCTGGTGGGAAGGGTCAGAGGGTTGGGCTAGATGTGATGAAGATAATGGTGAGACAATGTCATCAAGGGAAATAGTTACTTCCGGCAGACCTGGGGAGGTGGCAGAGGGAGAACTCCAGGAGTTTGGTTCGTCTGTTTAAAAAAAACACAGATTATTGGTTCCACAGGTACTGCACAGAATATACATTAGAATATCTGTCTGTCTGACTGACTGACTGACTGACTGACATTAGAATATCTAGTAGCTAAATTGAGACTAAATTCTGGAGACATTTTTCAGGTAAAAGTGTGAAGAGATGGGGTCAGGGAAATAAAAATAATTTTATCTGAGTAACAATTGTTGAATTTGAAACGTAGGCAATTTTACATGTCAGGTTCTTATGTGTGAACTCAGCATTGCTACAAATACAGTATAGTATTATATGCTGGTAACATATGCTGGATTCACCATTATGCTATGTACCATGCTGCAGTGGGCTAAAGTATAGTACTCAGTCCTTTTTAAAATGACCACAGTTTGTTGGCCTCCATAACTATTAGCCATCTGCATATGTTCTATGTCACAGTTTTGGATTGTTCTGCAGTTCCTGTTGATTCATGACTAGTCATCTAAACGTCATTTTGGAGACTCTTCAGATGTTACACATTTTGTACAAGGAAAGCACTTCTGTGTATGAAGCAGTGTGAACATCATGTGTACAGTAATATGTGCTTATTATACCTGCACTCATTTCACTAAGTGTACAAATGGTGTGCACACACTAGGAAACCAGGGAAATAGTGGTTTTTCCTTGCATGCATGGACAATGAAGCAGATGCATATAACCATTCCCATGTTGGTCCATAAAGCACACCACACTTTTAAACATAATTTTAATTCTTCTTTCTGCACATTGCTCAATGTTAACAAATAGCCTGTACAGTCTCAGTCACAATGTTGCTACAAGCTTTGTGATGTGTCAGGGCTATTCTCCCCTGTAATGAACTGCATGCATTTTCCTACGAGCAACACCTGAAATATCCCTATTCATTAATTTATATGTTGCCATTGGCTAACCAAGACTCACTTATGAAGGGGCATATAAAGATGACATAGTTTTCTTTTTGTAAAGCAATATTGAAGATCAAACATTTTTAAAAAAATGTTTTTAAACACCACCAACAAAAAAATCCCGACATCACAATCCTAACATGACAACAAACAAACAAACAAACCACAGCTCAGAACGTAGTCACTTTTATAAACAAGTCCAAGACAACAAAGTGGTACTTCCTGGACAAAAGAAAAGACTGTTGTGCAGGCAAGGAGAGGGAAGTAATCCTAACCCTTCCACATCATGCAATGGTTCCCTGGGACACCCTCCTCCCTTTTCAGACACCCTGTGGGTACCAAAAGATCACACTTCATGGTTATAGGGCACTGTCTTCACCTTGCTCCAGCCAGAAGAATTAATGGGCAGGGTAACAACTCTTCTTGCTCATGCTCTTTGTGGTGAAGCTTCATGGCCTAAAGACATTATAGCGTAACTAGGGTACTTTATTAGGAAGGTCTGGCTATGGAAGGACTGGCTGGATATCTGGAAAATACCTATGAGCACATTCCGTCGGTGTACAACCCCATGCATTTCAATGGGTCCTCTGTAGGAGATATTCCCAGGGGACAAACATGCTTAGATGTGTTCTGTCTAAATAATCAAGTGGTTTTCTTCCAGCAAGATAGACTGCAAGCAGTGATTCAAATACTGCTATAAAGAGAGAATTCCTCTATTCAGGACCCCATGCTACTTCCTTCCTGCATTTGGAAATGTGCTTTCATTTTAATTTTGCTTTTACCAGATTTGAAAGGTCAATAATTCTTACAACCAGAGGCGTTTCTACGGTAGGGACAGTACTGTAAGTTGCGCCCTGTCCTAGTCCCCGTTTACAAGCTGGAACGAGGAGGCCCCACCCCCTTGCCGTCGGAGCCATTCGGTGCGGCAAAGACAACGGGCAGGAGAAAGCTTGCCCCTACAGTAGAAACGCCTCTGTTTACAACACAATTCTAGGTGATAGTTCAGGATCCTTGTAGTTCATAAACATCTACCCACCCAACTTGTTAACTGGCAGGAAGAGGACTTAATGGAGTCCTCTACCTGCCATATATGTTTCTGTTGCTCCATTCAGATTCAGCTCCCCCAGAAAGGCATTCACCCCAGTTGGCAGCTTGGTGGTGGTGGGGTGCCTTTGTTTAGTCACCCATCTCCACTGCTCCTTCTCCTCTTGCTTCCTGGATTCAAAAAGGAAGAGGAGAATAGAGTGGAAACAGAAGTGCGGAGGAAAAGAGAATGGTGGGCTAGAGCACTAGATTCTAGCCCACCACTCTTCTCTCCTCCACTCTGTTCTCTTTTTGAATCTAGGGCAGCATTTTTTAACCAGTGGTATGTGAGGTGTCCAGTGGTACGGAAACCAGCTTCCCGAATGAGTGCAGGGCATTCTGGAGCATGCCTCAACTCTTGACAATGGGGTAGGGATCCCGAGGGACACCCAGGAACCAGCATCTGCTTGTGCGGGCAAGCCCGCTGCAACATGGCAGCAATAGGGGAGAGGCACAGGTGGCGGGAGCACGGGAAAGACGGAGGGGGAGGTGATGGGCAGGGTCTCTTTTATTTTTTTGCAATACGATTCAGTCTTAAAAAAATTATTTACCCCTGATAGCCTTTGGAATTTTAGGTATTGGTGGTACTTAAGATACTTAGAACATGAGAAGTGGTACATCAGGAGAAAAAGTTTGAAAAACACTGATCTAGGGCAGTGTTTCTCAAAGTTCTCCCCATGAGTAGGGATTGCACTGCAGCTGGGGACAAAAGGGGTATTTTTAGACTTACCAGGGTCAGGCTATCCTTTGGAGGGTGTGGTGGCCTTGCGCCCCCCCCCCCAGCGGGCCTCTCCAAACCTCCAAATAGTTCCTGGATGAACTATTAAATAAAGCCCACTTCTGGTTTGGGGGGAAACCAGGAAGTAAACCGGACGTGGGCTTTAATTGCCTCCAGGAGCCATTTGGAGGCTTGGGGAGGCCACGGCCCTCTTGCACCCTCCGGAGGACCCAACCCCCGGTAAGTCTAAAAATACTCCTTTTGTCCCCGGCATCAGCGTGATCCCTGCCATCACAGGTCGCCACTCCCCTTAAGGGGGTAGCAACCTGCCCCTTCTCCAAGTGGTGGATCACGACCCACCACTTTGAGAACCCCTGATCTAGGGCATAGGAAAAGTGGAGGCAACAGCTGTTGCACCACCAGGTTAAGATTGGCAGCGTTTGGCCTTCAGTCCACCCTGGCTTCATTTCCCTTTTATCCCTTGCCTTTACAGGGAAGGGACCAGTAATGCAGGAAGGGAAATAGCCTGAGGCAACCACAGTTCTAATTACAGTCTTTTCCCACCTTTCACTGTTGGACAGCTCAATATGCAACTCTGAGGGGGGAAAAGAAAAGAAAAAAAAACCCTTTTACCTGAGACAGACACCACTGTGCTGAAAAATACCCTTCAATTTATGTGAATGTCATGAAACTACTACCGTTGCGGTGTTCAGCTGCCCAGTGGGCAAATACTAGCACAGAAAATAGAAAAAAGTAATATAATAATTATTCCCCAACATTATGGGGAAATCTCAACATTTCTAAGGTATATCAGGGCATTAAGATCAAATGATTTGCTGCTCAAAAGGAAAGCCATCAAACTATAATAGTCTGGGTTTGTTCAGCCATCACTAAGATGCTTGCTTTTCGTAGCATATCTAACCATGATGACAAATGCATAATTTTATAAGCAGAAGGGTCTGGCTCAGTCGGGAGAGCTGCAGTCTTTTTAAGCCTGAAGACTGGCGAACTTGACAAGTTCGAGACACGCCGCTGACAAAAAGCTGTGAAAGCCTCCGGGAGGAGAGATAAGAGTTCCCAGCTGCATCGGTCGAGTGTGGGAGGCGCCAGCCAGCAGAATAGTCAGACTGCAAAAAGGATACTACCTGGAATGTAGCTGTTCATGAAAGATTGGACATTTATATATTGTAAAATCCCTCAAGGGGGGTTAGGATAGCCTGCCCATGTACACTGCCTTGGATTAAAGTCGGAGGAGAAATCCAATGACCAAGAAAGGTGGTATATAAATAGTGTATAGTATTATATTATTTATGTTTTAAAGCCAACAAATGATTTTTCAATTTCTGTGGTTATAGTAAAATTCTGGAGACATTTGCTGCTGTTTTTTGAAGAATGCATTTCTTGTCACTCTAAGAGCTTGTACAGATACCAATGAGAACCTGCCCAAATATGCATCAATTTATCCCCCCCCCCTTTAAATCTACCAAATCTCAAAAGAATATTATCTGGCTAGAAACCCAGAAATGGTTATAACTCCAATGTACTACCATAGGGTGAGATCTTGGAACTATTCCTTTCTATTACCGTATTGTCGCGAGTATAAGACGCACCTGATTATAAGACGCACCCTTAAAGTTTGGTGCTATTAAAAAAAATTAATTAAATCACTGGCATTAAATTTATGCCAGTAATTACTCAGAAGCAAGTTCTACTGTTCTCAATGGAGCTTACTCTCAGGATAGTGTGCACAGGATTGCAGCCTAAACCATTCATTGCCTGGGGAAGTGGGATGAAAGTGTATGTGATCATGCTTTACAAAAGGATACAAAATCCAGCAGAGCAAAAAACGAAAATTAACAACTGATTATAGCCTGGAAAGGGGTACAGCCTCGAGAGGGGAGAGGTATGTGTGCTCTTGTTTTAACAAACAAAAAGGATATACCTTAAGCCCTGCAGGACAGAGAAGGAGCCATTATCTCCTCTAAAAACAAACATGGAGCCTCTGCAAAGGGGTCTCAGTCGGCAGCGATAATCACTTCAATTAAGCTCCTGCTTTGAAGATAGCCTACCAAGACAACACATCTCCTCTTAGCCCAGTCCCTTGTCGCTTCTTCCAGCAATGTCCCACGCCCAAAGGCCCTCACTGCACAGCTGAGCAGCAGCAGTGAGTATTTTGCTGAGCCTGGGGGAGGGGCAGCTGCAATTACAACAGCCTGATTATAAGATGCAACCCTAGTTTAAAAACTTAAATTAGAGGAAAAAAGTGAGTCTTATACTCAGGCCAATACGGTATTTATTAATGTATTCATAATTAGTATAAACATTTTATACTAATATTATTTATTAATTCATGTACCGCCCCCAAGGAGCTCTCAGGATGGCATGGCTATTCTCTGGAGGGAGGAAGGGGTGTCTTCGTAACTCATGGGTTAGCCCCTCCCACTCCATGAGTCAGGGTCGGATTGGTCGAAACAACTCCTCCTTGTGGGAGGGCGCCCTCTAGTGCCCAGTTCGACTCTGACTCCCCTCAGAGAAAGGTCGGGTTGTTTTTTCTTCAGTGCTCTTTGAGCCTTTTTTACCTCACAATTTTTCCAATTTCAATACTTCTCAACTCCTCCGTGCTTTTCTTCGTCGTTCGTTCTCCTTGTTGAACCTTCTGTTGTCCGTCTGTCTCCCTCCCCCCTCCCGCCCCGAACGCCTCAGTCATTCTCAACTGTGAGGCCCCCTGAGGGCGGGAAAAGCCGGCTTTGTACCGGCGAGAGCAAACGCAGCGTCGCTACAGCGCGCGCGGCTCTCTCTCTTTTCTGCTCTTCACAGCCGCTTCTACCAGAGCTTCGCTGCCTCGGTGAACGGACGAGGGCCTCCCTAGAGGCTACCGCCGTCACACCGCATCACGGCTTCAGCGCCAGATAGAGGAGACTTGGTTGTGCCTTCCCACGATTGGTGCGAGCCGGCAACTATTTTTTCCAGCGCGGAGCGGCCTGCCTGATCACAGCGGGACTCCAGCTTCCGTTGTGGGGCGACGCTGTTGATCGCCATTTTTTCCCCTGACGCCTTTGGAAGAGCAGGCGAGTAATGGCGACACGCGCTGGGTCGGGGCGCTCTGCCTCAGACCAGGGGGAGGGGACATCGCAGGGGATTGATCCCCACTTGGAGGCACGTATACTGGAAATGGTCAGATCCTCCGTAGAAGGAGCCTTTAGGGTCCACCTGGCAGGAGGAAAGCCCAAACTACTTCCTCACAAGGGGCATAAACGCAGGTCTCCTAGTCCCTTGTCGTCATCGAGGGAACATGAATCCTCCTCAGAGGATTATGTGAGGGCTTCCAAGCGCCCCAAAAAGCTCTCTTCAAAGCCCCCTAGGGGGGAAAAGCGTCTTAAGGAAAAGAGTGGGGCTAGACCTGACAAGCGTTTTTCAGCACGCCTTTCCTTGTCCCCTCACAGTTCACAACCTTCCCTCTCAGCTGATTCAGAGAAGGAGGAAGGGGCACTCTCTGGCCCTGAGGAAACTGAACAGCATATGAATAGATTATTTCCGGCTGAACTTTTTCCTCGGATCCTCCAAAAGGCCTCCAAAACTCTGGATCTGGCGCCACCTGTTGACCAGACCCGGGATGCCACCTCTAGTAAAGCTGGAACCTCCAAATTTTTCCCAAAACCCCAAACTAAACAGGATATTTTGCCTTTCCCCGAGGCCTTCCAGCGGGTGTTAGATAAGGAATGGAACACCCCCATCCATCCCAAACATTCTGCGAGGCTGGTAAATAAATTTTACACTCTTCCAGACCAGGTCATGTCCACGCTCAAAGTGCCCACGGTGGATGGACCAGTGGCATCCCTGTCCTCGGCGGCTACGCTGCATCTGATGGCGAGGGGGGGGCCCAAAGACCCCATTGATAGGAAGGTGGAAGCATCCTTAAAAAGGGGATTTGAGGTGTCCACTTACGCTCTTAGGGCATCCTCAGCTAATTCGACTTTAGCCAGGGCTGCTTATGCCTGGATTTCGGACTTGGAACAGTCAGAGAAGGGCCTGTCTCATTTGGCCAAGTCCACGTTGCGTAAAATTGCCCTAGCCGTAGCCTATTCAGCAGACGCATCCCTGGATGCTCTCCAATTCAGCGCGAGAGCTATAGCTTCCAATGTGGCAGCAAGAAGGAATATTTGGCTAAGGAATTGGGAAAGTGACGCGACTTCAGTCACCAGGCTCGTGGGCATTCCCTTTCAGGGCGGTAAGCTGTTTGGGGAAGCCTTGGAGCCTCTTCTCATAGAAAATAAAGACAAGAGAAAGGTTCTTCCAACTAGTAAAAAGGAACCCCCTAAACCTAAAGCATTTCGCCAGTGGCCCTTTCGTTCCTACCCCCGCTCTGGCGATGGATATCGACCTCAGAGCAAGTGGAACAAATCTAGAGTTTTCCCTAGAGGGCGCCCACAGGGGGGAAACTCTGCCAACAATTCCAAGTCCCACAAAGAACAACGTGCCAAATGACTTCTGTCTCGGCACGTCCTCCTCCGCTATCGGAGGACGTCTGTTGGCCTTCGCGCACCGTTGGGCTTCCATCTTGGGAGACGCGTGGGTACAACAGACTGTTCAACGTGGCTATTCCCTGGAGTTTGTCCAAATCCCCAGGGACCGCTTTTGGAAAGTCCCCCTGTCCAGGGACCGGAACAGACACCGACTCAAAATGGAAGCCATACGTCACCTTTTGGACATAAAAGCGATAGAAGCAGTGCCTCGGAACCAGAGAAAGCAGGGGGTTTATTCCGTGTTTTCTTGGTTCCCAAGCGGAATGGCGACTGGAGGGCCATCTTGGACCTCAAGTGGCTGAACCGATTCATCCGCAAGAGGAGATTCAAGATGGAAACGTGGAGGACCATTATGATGGCTCTCGACCAGGGAGATCTGTTGACATCCATAGATCTGGCCGAGGCCTACCTCCACGTCCCCATCCTGCCACGCCATCGTCGCTTCCTCTGGTTCTGCTACGGCCCCCTTCACTTCCAATATCGTGCTCTCCCGTTTGGGCTAAGCTCCGCCCCCAGAGTCTTCACTAAGCTACTAGTAGCACCGGTGGCGTGGTTGAGACAACGGGGGTGACGCTGTTTCCGTATTTGGACAACATTTTGATAAAGTCCCCGAGTCGGGAACGGGCGTTGGCGGATCTCCGGCAGACCCTGGACTGCTTAGAGGACCTGGGTTTCGTAATAAACAGAGAGAAGAGCACTCTGGTCCCCTCACAAAGAGTGGAACACCTAGGCCTCCTAGTGGACACTCAGAAATTCACCATAGCCCTGTCACCAGCCAGGCAGGAGAAATTCAGGGAAATGTTGCGGAACACACTTCAGGCGTCTTCCGTGGACCTGATGTCCTTAGCTTCCATCCAGGGACTGATGGTCTCATGCCAGGATGTCATGAACTGGTCCAGGGCCAGAATGCGTCCTCTGCAACGCATTCTGGCTCCCTTCCAAAACAACATCGAACACCAGCGGCACATTTGGCTCCCAATGTCAGTGGAGATAAAGAAATCTCTACAATGGTGGACCTCCCCAACCCGTCTGTCCCTGGGGACCAGCTTGCACAGACCGGAACCACTGGTTGTAACAACAGATGCGAGTCTCCTGGGCTGGGGAGCCCACATGTTGGGCTCCCTAGCGCAGGGGACTTGGACGGCTGCGGAGTCCCAGCTCAGCATAAACCAGTTGGAGCTGCGGGCAATCCGTCTAGCATTGGTTCGGTTTCTCGATCTGGTCCGGGGACAGCATGTGTTAATTCGAACAGACAACACCACGGCGAAAACCTATGTAAACAGGCAAGGGGGTACCAAGTCGTCCCGCCTGGCAAGGGAGGCAAATCTGCTGATGTCCTGGGCAGAGAGGCACCTGGCTTCAGTTCGGGCGGAACACCTCGTGGGGGTTCACAACGAGTCAGCAGACTGGTTGAGCAGGCAGACTTTGCAAGAGGCAGAATGGCAACTACACCCGGAGGTCTTTCTCCCATTTCAAAACACCTGGGCCAGCCGAAAGTAGACTTGTTTGCCACGCGGGAAAACGCGCACCTCCCCAGATTCTTCACGAGGACGTTAGAAGAGGGGGCAGAAGGGGTAGATGCCCTTCGCGGACCATGGCCTCGGGGTCTGCTTTACGCTTTTCCCCCTGTGGCGCTATTGCCCCTGGTGATCCGCAGGATAAAGGATCTTCAGGCGGAGGTCATTTTGGTAGCACCCAGGTGGCCCAGGAGGCCTTGGTTTCCGGCACTGGTGACGTTATCAGTGAGGAAAGAAGTGGTATTGCCTCTCAGACATGATCTTCTCTCTCAAGGCCCGATAGTGCACCCTCAACCTCACCTTTTCAAGCTGACCGCCTGGAGGTTGAGCGGCAGGCGTTGAGGGAGTGTGGGTACTCTCCAGAAGTGATACTGACTCTCTTGGCTTCTAGAAAGGATTCCACTAAAAAATCGTATGGAACAACGTGGAAAAAGTTTGTAGCCTGGTGTAACCAAAAGGGGGTTGTTCCCCTCAGGCCAAAGGTTAAAGGACATATTAGACTTCTTACAGAGTGGTCTAGACATGGGGCTCAGCACGAACACCCTGCGCCATCAGGTGGCAGCGCTGAACAGCACACTGGGGGCTGGTCTGGGACGCAGGGTTGCCACGCACCCGCACGTTAAGCGTTTTCTCCGCGGGGTGGGTCTTCTAAATCCACCGCCCGTTCATCGAACCCCTAATTGGAATCTGAACAGGGTTTTACGAGCACTCACGGGGGCACCCTTTGAACCCTTGGCTGCTGCTTCTCTTAGTGAACTCACCTTAAAAACCTTGTTCCTCGTAGCGGTCACGTCAGCCAGGTGGGTCTCAGAGCTGGGCTCGCTCTCTGTGAACTCCCAGCTATGCGTTTTTCACCGGGATCGGGTGGTCCTCCACCCGGACCTGGCGTCCATTCCCAAGGTTAATTCCGCTTTTCACAGAGCTCAGGAATTAATTTTGCCCTCATTCTGCCCGAACCCCACACACCCACAAGAAAGGATTTGGCACACGCTGGATGTGCGTAGGGCTCTGAAGTTCTATCTGGACAGGACTACGACCTTTAGACAGACAGAGTCCCTCTTTGTCACCTTCAGGGGACCCAACCGTGGTAAACGTGCTTCTGCATCCTCGCTGTCTAGGTGGCTGAGAGCGGCAATTGAGGCGGCGTATCGCGCCTCTGGCAAGGATCCACCCGAGGGCATTACGGCACACTCGGTGCGGGGAGCAGCTGCCTCTGCCGTTTTTGATGGGGCAGGTTCTATAGCCGATATATGTAGGGCAGCAACGTGGTCCTCAGTCCACACTTTTGTGAGGCACTATAGGGTGGACCTGGCTGGGATCACTGGTACCTCCTTCGGCAGAAGGGTACTCCAGAGGGTGGTGGCATAGTTGAGTACCGCCGCTTCTTTCCCCCCCTATGTGATACTGCTCTGGTAGATCCCATGAGTTACGAAGACACCCCTTCCTCCCTCCAGAGAAAAATGGAATTCCTTACCTGGGAATATCCTGCTCTGGAAGGAGGAAGGGGTGTATTCGTCCCGCCACTGGTTTGGCGCGGCAGCTCAGGGGATGGGAAACGCCTGGTGCGCCTGCTATGGCTGGCACACCGGTGTGTACTCTATCCCTAGGTCCTTTGAGACCCTGGGGTCGTTTCGAAGTCTGCAGTCCTTGTCCTTCCAATGTTACCCTTGCCCCCTTGGGGGTCTGTTACGTTGTTCAGTGTTTGGTGCCCGAACTCCCCTTTCTCTTGGGGATGGACCACCCGGGTTACTTTCTTTGATGTTTTTGTTTTTTCCACGTTCTTTGTTTCCGTGGCATGTTTGGCCTGGCCGGTCTGGTTTTTCTCTCACAGTTTTTTTGCCAGCCGCGGGCCGTGGAGGGTTTTCTCTCTTTTGTTCTTTACAGCTCTGAACTGGGCACTAGAGGGCGCCCTCCCACAAGGAGGAGTTGTTTCGACCAATCCGACCCTGATTCGTGGAGTGGGAGGGGCTAACCCATGAGTTACGAATACACCCCTTCCTCCTTCCAGAACAGGATATTCCCAGGTAAGGAATTCCGTTTTTTCACCCATTTTTTAAAAGTTTCAAGGCTGCACTCCTATACACACAGGACAATCCTATCCAGCACTGGATAGTTTTTCCTTTAATTTAAAGGGACTTCCACCCCCACCCTCCAAATTAGGCATTTTCATTTTATGAAAATATTGATATTCATCTCATTGGTCTGTTCAGTACCTCCTGACAGCCTTGTTCACATTACTCATTGCAATGGACTGTATCCAGTGCTGGAGAGGAGCAGGCAGAGGCCTCCTCGGAGTAAGGGGACGATCATCCCCTTACCGTGAGTAATACCCCTGTCTCTGCTATGGGATTACTTGGGTCCGTGACACCTAATGCGGCGGCGCTGACTGAAGAAGCTCCGTGTCAGGGCTTGAGGCCTGGGAGGGAGGATAGAATATGGTGTCCAATGAGGATGCCGGTCCCACACCCTCCTAGGTCCAATCCATCCCTTCACCCCCACCCTGTTATGCCCCTTCCCTGCCCTACCCCAGCCCCCACTCTGCCTGGTGCAGGACTTATCTGCTCCATGGCTCAGAATGCTGCACCCAGCGGCGGAGTGGCGGCGCCGGCCCTGGTGCCAGCACGGCTTGGTGTCGCGTGAATGTGGTTTACGGCACATTTGCAACACCCAGCACCGAAGCTGAGGCCTCAGCGCCAGCGCTCCGAGCAGTTAGGCTTGCTCCGACAGTTATCTGGGTGGAAGGCCCAATGAACTCCTGAGTAGACATGCTTAGAATTGCACTATAAATGTTTGCTTCCCTATCTCAGTTACTTAAAAAAAACACAAAAAAAGCGCTGTGCAAATTCTACCCCCCCCCATCAGATGCAAGACGTTTCACAGTGCAACCTGTCTAGAAATCCGCCAGCGCCGGGTGTCATAAACATTTTTGACACCCAGTGAGTAAGCAGCACTGGCGGAGAGGGTGCCAGTGCTCACTCTCCGCCAGACCAGGAGCTGCGCCCGCCGGTTGGGGCAGGGGTGGGGGGAGGGCATAACAGGGCATTCCGGGGGGGCCGGATTGGCCTGCCGGGCCTGGGAGGGGGGAGGGATCATTTGCGGCACACTCCACCAAGTCCTATTCCCCTTCCTGGGCCTGTTGAATCTTACACGGGCCTCCTGGATTTGCACTGGCCATTTTGCCAGCGTACATCCGAGGAGGCTCATTGGGACAAACATCCCATTCTCCCAATGAGCGCTCCACTCCATCAGCACGGGCCCAATCCTGGCTAGGATGCAATGGCCGCCTTAGGTGTGCTGCCACTGCATTCTAGACAGGATTGGGCTGTCCGTCACACACTGCTGTCAGTACTGGATTCCTACCAATCATGGACTGCCTTTCAGCTATCAGTTAAAATTTAACAGAGATTATTAAAATACATATCAGTATGTTCAGTAATGCAATGATCTTGGTGAAGGGAAAGCAGTGGAGATGTGATTATTCCATCAAATGGGACTGGACACTAAATAAGACAGATTTTGCATGAGAATATAGAAAAGTAAAAGAGAACCAGGAGGTTATTCACTTAAGTGGGATCCCGTAAGTAGAGACATAATTCATGTCACATCTGTTTTGACCGTTAGTCTTGAAAGGCAGTGACTTGTTGAGGTTACCCTGTGAGTTCCACAGTTGAGCAGGAAATTTATTTATTTATTTAAAGAATTTCTACCCTGCCTTTCTCCCAACAAGGGCAATCAAGGCAGCTTACAGATTAAAACATGTTAAAATACATAATATACTCTAAAAATAATTAAAAACAAGTAATTAAAACAATTAAAACAAACAACCCCAGTGGGTCACCTATATTTACATTTGTTAAAAAAAGCCAGCCCACCATGTCAGTCATCAAATGCCACCCTAAATAAAAATGTCTTGAGGCCCCGCCGAAAGGTCTCTAAGGAGGAAGCCGGTCTTAATTCCAGGGGGAGGGAATTACATAATTGGAGCGCCACTGCTGAGAAGGCCCTATTCCTCGCCACCATCTCCCTCACCTCTGTCAATGGCGGCACAGTTAACAGGGCCTCCCCGATGACCTCAGAGTACGGGTCGGATTATAAGGAAGGAGGCGGTCCTTCAAATACCCTGGACCCAAGCCATTAAGGGCTTTAAAAGTCAAAACTAGCACTTTGAATTGTGCCCAGAAACGAACCGGCAGCCAGTGTAGCCGCCGAACCGGCAGCCAGTGTAGCCGCCGAAGCAATGGTCCGACTGAGTCAAACCGACAAGCCCCGGCAACCACCCTGGCAGCCGCATTCTGCACTAGTTGCAGTTTCCGAACAGTCTTCAAAGGCAGCCCCACGTATTGTATCTTTCCTGGGTCAATGTAAATTGTATGTACATTTTCTTCAGTTATGCCCAACATTCTATCCACATTGTGTTTCTTTTACATATGTGTAGGAAGAGAACTCTGTACTGCTAATATGGTGTAGAACAGAAGTTCTCAATTGGTGGTACTTTGGGGTACCTCTGGTGGTATGCCGTTGGTTGGAATCCCAAACCCTCCTCCCAAAACACCCCCCGTCAGAGCTCAGGTGCAGAAGTTTTCAACACTGCAGAGCTCGGAAAGCGCCAGCAAGAGGCTCAGTCGGTGAGCGGAGGTGAAGTGTGTGAGTTTCGCACACTGAAAAAGGATCTCCTGCCCACCCCAAACCTCTTAGCTTTCTGAGCTCTGCAGTTTTGAAAACCTTCTGGTGGTACGCTGGAAGATTCAGATGGTGGTACCATCTACCAAAGGGTAGAGAACCCCTGGTATAGAACACAGGCAATAGAGTTAGATCTATCTGACAGTTGAAGGTGGCAATCATTTGAATAGTTACTGTAATTTTTGTTGTTGATTTATCTCTCTATATCTGAACAGCAAATTCTGTTTGGCTCTGGAGACACTATCCACTGTCTTACATATGCGTGAGAGTGAAAGTACATAATCACATTGAGCCAGATTTATCCCAGAATCCAGCATCAAAGCCATTGGAACATCTTGGAAGAAGTCACATGGATGAGATAGGCAAGAAAACATTTTCCTGTCTATGTGCCCATGGAAATCAAGCCATGGACCAAACAAAGAGCCAGTGTATCATAGTGGTTAGTGTGTTGGACTAAAACTAAGGATACCTTGGTTAAAGCTCCACCTAGTCAAGAACCTCAGTAGGTGACCTTGGGCAAGTCACTTGCTTTCAGCCTAATGTATCACACAGGGTTGTTGTGAAGATAAAATGGAATGGGGGGAGAACTATGTAAACCACGGCACTCAGCTCATTCAAAGAAGGGTGGAATATAAATAAAAGGCATGGAGGAAGAATTTTTAGATCCCCATTTTCTTATTTGCTTCTCCCCAATCATTATATTCTACACCCTGGTAATGGTCAAAAGGATCACTACTTTCTAAGGTAGATCCATATTATTATCCCAATATGATAAGTGGGAGGCTTACCATATGGAGAGAGGTCGGTCTCCTAAAGTCAACTAGTTTGACGCAATTTGAACTGGGGACTTTCTGAAGCATTGACAAGGCTCTTATAGCACAATCATACACGTCTCTTCAGAAGTAAATTCTCTGAATTCAGTGGGACTAACTCCCCAATAAGTATAGGATTGCAGCCTCCAGTGTCGTAAAACGCCAGCACCAATTTTAGGAGCACCACAAATGGCGGCAGCACAGAAGAACCACCATCAGACCCAAACAGATAAGTCCAATGGCAGTGGGGGCAGGTGGTGGATGGAACAAGGTGGACCGGGGAGGAGAACTGAGGCCAGGAAGGGGTGGTATCAGTCTTTACTTGAAGAGATCATTGATTTCTTTTTCTGCAGACTGATTTTAGAGATGAGAACTCACATACTGGATCCTCTTGAAAATCATCGACATTTCCTTTAAATTGGAAATACTATGCTAAAAGCATAAGGAATGAAGATATAGTCACATGGAATGAAGATAAAAATGTTCTACCAAATAACATCGCAGTGAGGAATGTGAACAAGGCTGTCAGGAGGTAACTGGGCAAGAGGCACTTTTTCAATTGGTGCTCCTCTTATATTTAGCAGGGGGAGAGTAACTGCCCGCCTTTCACCCCAGCACAGTATCTTTTCTGGTGGCTGTTTGCTGGTGGTGTTCTGCATCTTTTTTAGATTGTGAGCCTTTTGAGACAGGGAGCCATTTAATCATTTGATTTTGTCTGTAAACCGCTTTGTGAACTTTTTGTTGAAAAGCGGTATATAAATACTGTTAATAATTAATAATATCGATGTCATTTCCATAAAATGAAAACGTCTAATTTGGAGGGTGGGGATGGAAATCCCTTTAAATTAAAGAAAAAATGGTCCTAAAGGAACATTCTAAAATGAGACTTATGAAATTTGCGTTGCACCGGTGGAGGCTGCTTTACGGCAGTCGTCACAGCACAATACTTTGCAAGGGAGTCAGTTCATGCTGCCTGTTATCAAGGGCAGAGCAATCAAATAATATGCCACCACGTTTGGTAACCCATTTATCACATGTATAGCCTGCCTTTCTTCCATGATGAGATTCCTGGTGGTGTACTCAGGGATCCCAGGTGCTATCCCCCCAGGTGTTAGCAGGGGTTAACTGGGCAAAGAGGCACCTTTCAAAGTGGAGTCCTCTTATATTTAGTAGGGGGAGCTCAACTGTCCATCTTCGCCCCAGCATGGTGTCTTTTCCAGTGGCTCTTGCTGGTTTCTCTTATCTATATATCTATATCTATATCTATATATTAGATTGTGAGCCCTTTTGGGACAGGGAACCATTTATTTTTATTTTACTATGGGTGCAATTCAAACCTACTTAGGCCGCCGTTGTAACCAGTGGCCCAGCGAAAACAGGAGGCCCCAGAACAGAAAGGGGATTCAAATCCCCTCCAAAAGGGGAATTCAAAGGGGATTTGAATCCCCTTTCCATTCTGGGGCCTCCCGTTTTTGCTGGGCCGCTGGTTACAACAGCGGCCTAAGTAGGTTTGGAGTGTGTCCTCTGTAAACCGCTTTGTGAACTACTCCTATTGAAAAGCTGCTGCTCCTCCTCCTCCTCCTCCTCGATGGTCTCATCTCAGAGCTGTTTGATCTGAGATGGTCTCTTTACAAAGCCAAGTCACCACGTCATAATAATAATAATATCCCATCTGATCCCAGACCTACTTAGCTTCAGTTAGGCTGCTGCATCATTTCCCTTTAGACCAGCGGTTCTCACACCCTCCCCCGCTGGGGCCCACCTGCTTCCCAGTGGAGGACCCTGTGACCCACCTCAGCCCCCAGGTGTGGACCTCGGGTGGGCCTCCACGGACCTCAGAAAGCAACCGGAAGTGACTTCTGCGAACCCAGAAGTAAACCAGAAGTCACTTTCCAGTTGCTTCTGAAGGCCTTCTGATGCCTGCAAAGACCTACGGAGGCCGGCCCGGGCCCAGCACAATGCAAGAGTGGCAGGATAAAGTGAGTCACAGCTTCCAGTTGCTTCTGTTTTGCTCATATTTGGAGCCAGGCAAAGGCAGGCGGGTGGGCCCAATCTGCGACCCACCCACAAGTGGGTTGCGACTTTCAGTTTGAGAAGCGCTGCTTTAGACCACAGAACTGAGTTGTATCTATGTAGCCATCTCTGTCATGGGGATGACATTTAACTTGAGTGTCAAGAACCCTCCTTGTTACTTTTTTGTACTTGAGTGTGCATACTTGAATCAAATTACCAGGCTTCTGCACACTGCTTCCTAGAACACAATTTCTACACTATCCTCAAATAGATAGCTCATTTTGGGTTTGGGCACCCAAATTTTTCACATTAATGCGTAGGCATGCTCAAAGTAATTAAAAAGGCAACTTTCGCATCAATAATTTCTTTTTCTTTTTCAAATGAGCTCTGTCTGGGGATGAAGAAATCCTGCTAGAATATATCTTATGCAGAGCAGACGGAACGCTAAAAAACTATATCATGCATTGCTGTATAATTGGAAATTATAATGAGTTTTAGATTAGTTTTTATTAATATAATTAAGATATATTCAGTCATAAAAGGTGTTCATAAATAAGTTAGTAACATGGGTAACATTAATAAATTAATAAAATGGACTGTATTTTATATACATTTAATAATTTAGGAGTTTGTTACTGCACAATTTATTAGTTGTCATCCTTCATTTAAATATAAATTATATTTATATTATTAAATAGAATGTCTGCCACTGAAACCATCAGACTTAAGTATGTTTAAGCCCGATGATTTCAATGACATTAAATGTCATTTACTGGCTAAGCATATTTATTAACAAAGTCAATACGTAGCCACTATTTTTATAACTTCATAGTTAACAGTGCTGAAGTAATTGGTTAAAGCAGGGATTTTCAACCCCTTCCCGGCCAAGTACCATCTTCGGCGCCACTCTCCTGCTGTGTATCACCGGAAGTGACTGGCGATGACATCATCACCAGTTACTTCCATTTTTTTGGAGGCCAGAAAACGCAGCTAGGAGGCTCTGGGCAGGTGGGAGGACCCTTCTCAGCATTCCTGAGAGGCTCAGCCAAAGGCAGGAGCCTCTTGGGAGCAAAACTGTGCCGCCACAAGTGTCACATCAGAGCGGGTTTATGGTGGTCTGGCAGTCCGAATACCACCAGCAGTCGACCAAAGTGCCACTGGTGGTACTAGTACCACTGGTTGAGAACCCCTACCTCATTATTGGACTACACGTTTACTATATGTTTATATTTGATGTAACCCTCTGCAGTTTTTTTTTTTAAATCAAAGTGAACATATTATTTTAGGTAACATTTCCCCTCTTACTGCTGTTTGAACTGTGCCGTTGTTCCTAGAGGAGTATCCTTTCTATTTTCTATTCTATTTTCACAATTTTCATATTTTCTTTCTATTTTCACCAGTCTCTCCTATTCTAGGATTTCCTATCAATGATTTTAGCAGTGTTGGCTTGAAAGACTGTCATTCTTCCTCTCCCTATTTTTTCTGGATCAGATAGCTCTTCATATTTCTTTCTCATTCCTATCGGTATGCCAGATCAAATACATTCAATTTTTACTTTCTCTCTATTTGTTCTGTCATAATAAGCATTACTTAGATGAAGGGCTATTTGTCCTCTTCCAAAAATGACTGTGGCCAATGTGGTTTTATGACCACGGATAGCAGTGATGTGTAACAACCCTGGCGTCACTGCAGGGGGGGAGAGCTCTAAGTTCCGCCGCGGTCCGACCCTCCGTTACACGGGTGCACGCGTTGCTTTCACCAACTTGAATGACTCTGAAGGCGAGAGGGCAGGGCCGCTTTGTGCACCCGTGTAACGGAGGGTCGGACCGCGGCGGAACTTAGAGTTCCGCCCCCCCCCTGCAGCGACGCCAGTGTGTAACAATAAAAGTTGGTCACACTATTTATCATCTAAGTTAGTAAGTTTGTTGAAATTAGTTTACATTAGGGTTTACATGTCCAGCTACCCCTCTTTTTTTGTTGCTTTGCTTAACATCAGAACTGATTAAAGTTCTGGAGAACTTGAAAACTTGCTTAAGATTGTAACTCTTGGTTGGTCCTAATAAAGAGAATACTAGATCATGACTTTTGGATTGGCGCACTGGCGGGGGAAGGGATTTAGGTTGGATTGGGCTGTAAGATCCTCTAGAGAGAGATTTTCAGAAGACTACCCAGTGAAGAAAAATACCAGATGCCACTGAAGACCTGCATAGCTACGTACCTACTGTGAGAGAGATTCCTTTTGAGAGAGGTCCCCAAAACATCACAAAAATTGGGGGGAATAAACAGCCCAATCCTCCCCTCCCCAGGCATAGGCACTTTAGCGTGGGCCGTGCAGCCCATGCTGAATCCTATCCAGGGAAGGGACAGGCTGGAGGTTTACTTGGGGTAAGCAGGCATTTGCCCTCTTACCCTGGGTAAACCCCCAGCCACCGCAATGGGGCTACTCAGTTTTCCGCCAGCTCTTTAGCTGGTGGAGAATCAAGCAGCCCCATTTCGGCTGCAAGGGCTTGGGAGGGGGGATAGGATAAGGCATGCCATGGTGCTGACGATCCCTCCCCCTCCCGGATCCAAATCCACTCACCCCCGCCCTCCCCCAGGCTCTTTCCTCAATCGGCCCCCTCCCACAGCCACAGATGTTTCTCTACCAAACCCGTTTGATGCCCTGTTGCTCCCCTGGGGACGCAGGGGCACCTCAGCTGATGCCATGCTGTAGTTTATGGTGCATAGTCACATGCCCATGTAATTATTTATGAAAGGAAAATATAGATTTATTCACTGGTATCCTGTCCTCTTCACAGACTTAAGGGTTTCCCTAGCAGTCTCCTATCCAGGAATTGGCCAGGCTCAGACCTACTTAGTTTCAGAGACAAAGCTGTACCAGGGACGTTTAGACAACTGTCACTTTTCATTCCGAGGATGGATTTTTTTCATTTTGCAGGACTGTGGTTGCTAACTTCCCTGGCAACATGTTAAAAGCAGCAATACCAGCAGTCAAAAAATAAAGTGCTCATTGGGGGAAAAACTGCTATTCATTTCTTTCCTGTAAACATGTGCATACCATTTTCATGCACAAGGAGGTGCAGGACAATGGCAATCACAACATTATTGTTTAAAATTAAATACCACCAAAATAATTAAGAAGAAAACCCTCTGATAACTCCCCATCAGCCACAATGTACAAAGAAAAACATCCAGAAAAACACATTTTTCAAAATATACAGGCCAAACTCAAAATTGTCACAAGCTAAATAGAAAAGTAAACTAATTATGCCCGCCAAGCTGCAAAAGGGAGAGAATGGCACAGCTAAAAAGTGCTATGGAAATCATTACGAACAATTATAAATTGTCATTCTTCTATTATATCTACACATATGAACAGAATGGGTCTGTGGCTTCAAGAGTGAAAAAAAATGCCTATGAAAATTCATGCTCTTTCAGTTAAAGACAGGCACAAATAGACTCTTCTGAGCTGCGGGAGAAATTTTTAAGAATGCCAGTGCAGAAACAAGGATAATTACAAGTGTGGTTGCAATGCCACTCCCAAGGAAGTCTTGGAGAATTCAGGGTTTTAGTAGCAGAGTAAACGCGGAACACCCTTCTCCTATGTTAAAAACAGCTTAACGCAAACACCACCCAGGCTAGCTTGATATCAGTAAAAGAAACACACGAAGGCAGAGGCTTGTATAGTTATAAAAAGTAAGTTTACTCACGGTTCAGTTTCATTTGTACAGCATCTGGTTAGGACCAGAGTTACTCTAACTTAGGGATAGCATGCCCCTAGAGCTGCCACGCTCTGCATGGTAGTTTGCAGGCAAGATGGCCCCCGGGCTATGGAGAGCCTAGGCAAAGCACGTTTTACCACCTTGGAGTCAGGAGGAGAAGAGAGAGAGCACAAGGCTAGGAAGAGGAAGTAGGAAAAGGTCAGGGGCCATGCCCCTTCCAAGGCACAGAGAGGACCAGGTGAAAGGTCTTTCCTTTCAGGTGACCAGAGAACACACTGCCCCCCAGTGTCCAGCAGACAAATGCTGCCCAATTTTCAACAGAAAGAAATGCTCCCAAAAGATTCCGTTTCTTTGATTGGACCGACCAACTGCAATAAAGCAGAAAGATCTGCAGTTCTGTGGGACTCTTCTTCAGGTAGGAAAAGCAGGATATGAACGTTCTGATCATTCAGATGCTAATAGATAAATAACTTTAGCAATTAGTTAGCAATGGTGCTCAGTTAGCTGCAGCACCATTCTGTAAGTGTAACAGTTAATCCAGCACTGGTACCCATTCCTCCTATGCTGTGTGATGTACTGAAAAATATTTATCAGGCAAGATATTTTGTAATGATTGGATTATATGCAGGGTACATTATAAAGACAAGCCTCAGTCATTAACATTACATTAATTTACTGGAGACTTGAAGATAATCATATATTAAGGACAATGAATGGAACCATTTACTATACTGTTTTTTAGATAATTAAAAAAATCTGGTTGCAATTAGAAACCTATTTACTCTTAATCTCCAATGATTTCTAGACTGCAGCCTCTATAAGTAAATTTTCCCATGAGTAATAATGTTATTAAAAAAACAGGTATATAAAACAGGTAAGAATACCCTCTGAAAGGAATTCTTTGTGTAGTAAATTTGAAGTTATTCTACACAATCCAATAAAAGTGATTTTTCCCCCATTGATTTCAATGGGACTTAAAGCCCAATCCTATCCTGGGCTGGGTCGAAGCATGAAGCAGCACTGGTGCAGCCTCTGCTGCATGTTATGGGCTGTCCAGGGATCAGGCAGCAACAGGTAAGAAAAAACCTTTTTTATTTACCTACTCTGCTGCTGCCTTATCCCCAGTGGGCCTACCCAAATCTGCACCAGCTTTTTGGCTGGTGTAAATCCTAGTGGGTCCAAGGGAGCACGTTGAGCCTTGGTCGGGGGCAAAGGATATCAGCGCCATTGCTGCCACCGATATACTCCCACAGCCCACCCTCGACAGTCCCAATCCCTGTCTTGATCCTACCTCAGAATGCCCCCTCTCCTTACTTACCTGCTCCAGGGGGTGCTCCAGAAGTCATTGCCGCATGCCCGGGGCCACAAGCTGGTGGCCCCAGCCCACACACTGTCACAGCAGCTGCCATGCCAGCGGCCTGGGCCTTGAGCTGACAGATCATGAGTTCCGTCAATGCAAGGCCCAGATAGGATTGGGCTGTTAAGCACTGGGCAGCCCAGGCCTGTCTAGCAGGATACGGCAGTGCACATAAGGCACATGCTGCATCCTAACCGGAATTGGGCCTGCCCCGGCGCAGCTGGAGGCCTCCTTGAGGTGGCTCCTCGTGCCAGCCGCCCCAATGGGGCTACACAGATGTGTGCCAGCTATTTTGCTGGCACACATTCGAAAGCCCCATGTAATGGTGGCCAGGCTCAGGAAGGGGGATAGGATTTGGTGAAGGAGGCCACTGTCTTGATCCCTCCCCCTTCCTGGGCCTGGCCAAACAATCTCACCCCCAAAATGCCCCGTTCTGCCCTCCTCCCGCCCCTCCACTGCCTGGCGGAGACTCACCTCTCCACTGCGCCGGCACTGCTTACTCACCGGGTGCCACAAACGTGCCTTACGGCACATTTGTGACACCCTAGACCAGCGGAGCTCCCCTCTGGTTAAGTCTAGACAGGACTGCGCTGTAAGTGTGCAACTAACTTTTGTTGGCTAGAGAGCCCACTGCCTTTATCATTCATATTATTGATTGATTCATTTGGCGGCGGCAGCTGAATGTGCTGGAACTTGAAAACGTTCTAGCATTGACTCTTGAAAGTATTAACTCTTGAAAAACAAACTGCAATATAGTGCTGCAATTTTATTTAGTAGTGAATTTCTACCACTTGGCTAATATCCCAGCTCATTATTTCTTTATACTGATGAGCATGGAAATGAAAAATGGAGTACAGAGAGAGAAAACCTTTGAGGTCCATTCAATCTAAACTAGGCACATCCCAAAATGGTCTGCATCAGTTATTCAAGAACTGGAAAGCTTCATTCTGAACTCCTCTGTGTCTGAAAGGTTGTCCATGCAGAAAGTGTTTTATTCTGACCATGTCATTAAAGGATGAAAGTGAACTTTGCACACGCCACTGTAGCCCTTTACCAACACTCTTGTCAAGCCGCGGTGCAGATGCATTCAGTAAGCAGAACGCTCAAGGATATGCAGATGATCTTTGTACTTTTAACCACCACATATCATTTACCTGGTTTATTCATAAAGGATTTTAAGACGATACAGATATATTTTCCTACATGGCTTTTAAACCTGGAAATTTTACCTCAGTTTGTACATATTATATTTTGTGTGGTTCTGCTTTCAGTAAAGGATTCGTGCCTTTTGTTTTATTACAAAGAAACTCTACAGGCACAATCCAGCCAAGGTTAAAAGCACTTGGAGGTCACCCATTGATTTCAATGCTTAATTCACATCGAAATCAATGGAATGAAGTACTTATCTTTGGCTCTATGTTTTTGTTTTTCATTGTTGACACTGTATATTTCTAGACTTTCTATCTCAATAGTACCATGAAGTTGAGAGCTGAACAATGAAAATGGACTGACCAATAAAAGAAAACAAATATTCAGGTTGCAATCCTAAACACTCTTATATGGGAGTCAGTTCCATTATGTTGCATATATCTTACTTCTGAGTAGACATGCATTGTGTTGTAAGTTAGCTTTGTTTAAAATGCAGTTTTCATTTTGCCTTCCTTATATGAAAGTAGTGAACAGTCACATGTATGTTCTGTAATTTGTAAGTGAAATGATCTGTTTTACTGTAGATGCATCAAGGGGGATGTATCACCAATAAGAAGTATTGATCATAAGCAAAGCATGGAAAGGTAGTAAAAATATTTTAGGCAGAGAGAAGTAGAGTAAAAATCTGCCACAGATGAAACAATTAGAGCATTCCACTTAGGCTACAGTCCTCTGCATGCATACCTGGTAGCAAGGTCCATTGAACACTGCAGGACTTATTCCTGAGCAGAACATTAGGCTGCAGAACTGCTAAAACACTTTTATTGGGACAAGAGATTGAAATTTGAATAGTTTCTTCCAAGTCCAGAGGCGTTCTAATATGGGGGGAGCAGGTGTGCTCCACCCCAGGCGCTGAGTGGGCGCGGGGGTGCGGCAGCCGGGCTCGGGGCTGCGCAGAGCGGCGCGGCACCGGGGCCCGGCTGGCGCGCCCCTCTGAAGCAGCGCGTCCACTCGGCGCATCCCCGGCCCGAGGATAAGCCCTCCTCAGAGCGACCGCCCAGTTCGGCGGTCGAGGGCTTTCTGAGAGGGCCGAACACGTCGCGCCGGCTTTTAAAGGTTTCAGAGCGACCGCCCAGTTCGGCGGTCGAGGGCTTTCTGAGAGGGCCGAACGCGTCGCGCCGGCTATTATAGGGTTTGCGCATGCGCAAAACCTTTAAAAGCCGGCGCGACGTGTTCGGCCCTCTCAGAAAGCCCTCGACCGCCGAACTGGGCGGTCGCTCTGAGGAGGGCTTGTCCCCGGCCGGGCCCGTTTGCCCTCAGAAAGGTTTTGCGCATGTGCAAACCCTATAATAGCCGGCGCGACGCGTTCGGCCCTCTCAGAAAGCCCTCGACCGCCGAACTGGGCGGTCGCTTTGAGGAGGGCTTGTCCCCCGCCGAGTGGGCGCTCAGCTCCGAGTCCGGCTGCTTGGGGGGGCGCTCCAACCCCGCCCCCCCAGGCGCCGGGAGGGCTGTGAACGCCACTGTCCAAGTCTCCTTCCAAACCTTGCCCACGTAAAACATGTTATGAGACTTATAACTAGAGGTGTTTGAAAATGGTGTTAGTTTTTGGAAAATTTGTTGAATTAAAATGCAAAATGTGGTGTTTTCTGTTTTTATTCACAGGTGTGAATTCTTAAGCATCTATACGTTTAATATCATTACATTGCAGTGCTTCAGTGGTCTGTGTTTTTTATTTGCTTGCCGTTTTATGGTATTTTGTGGTTTTTATTCGGGTATCAACAAAAACAAACGCCTCTACTTATAACCCAATCCTATGCATATTTATTTGGAAATATCCTCAAATACAGTGGTGCAACAGCTGTCAAAATAACAGAAATAAAGACCCATCTACTAAATCAAAATAAATGATCAAACTTTTTTTTAAAAAAAATTGCATCTGAACCAGGGTCAGTTTTGTCCACGAGGCCACCTGGGTTAGCTGCCTCAGGCAGTAGACTGGAGGGGGGGCTGCCTGTTTCCACTCCTCCTTTTGCTCCTTGAATTTGAAAAGAGGGGAATGGAGCAGAAGAGGAGTGTGGAGGAGAGAAGAGTGGTATGCTAGAGTGCTGGAGATAGTGAGGAGCAGCAGAGGCTGTGGGTGGTGTGATACTAGCTAAAAGGGGACAGCAATTGGTGGCCATTTCAAGCATTATGAGGTCTTGGTCGGCCCAGCCCTGATTTTAAAATAACGTTCATAGTTTCAGCGGACTCTCATATTTGAGGAGGCATGATACAAGTTAAGATGTAAGAACAACTTGGTAAAGATTCAATTAAAAAAGTTCTGTAAAATGAAAGCATATTAGAGAGCAATAAATATACATGCAGAATTTACACACCGTGTCTTTAGGGTGGCCCAATAAGTAGAAATATGGGGAGCCATGCTTGTCACTTTTCATGCACATGGAGAGGCTGGAAGGTACCATTCCTAAAGGAAGGGGAGGAACAGCCTAGGACCAATCATTAGAATTAACAGAACCAGTGACATTAAGACATATTAATAATTATTACTAATTATTATTATAGCAGCAAAGAATTCTTAGATTATTAGAATAGCTGAACAGGATGTTTAATAAGTAACAAGCAACTTATTTTTCTAATACAGGTCAGACAAAGAAGCATGCAGACAGTTTGTTTATATTAGTGAGACAATGAAATACTCTACAGACATTTGAGAAGCAGATTCTAGAGAAATGTGGGATAAAACTTGAGGTGCTTTGAAAAGGCGTCATGGAACACTGAAAAGTTACACTATGTTTAAAAATAGTTCGTTCAAGGGTAAATATATTTGTTCTGTCCTTTATACAGTCAAAATAAGCTGGAGACTTACAATTTCACCTAACTTGGAACTGCATTGATTAGACAGCCCAACAAACATTTTTGTTTTGTTTTGTTCAAGTGCTTTGGAAGTTAGACCTACTCTTGAGTATATTTGGAGCACTGATTCCAAAAATGGCATTGGTTTGGCCATATCAGCTCTAGTTTTGGAGAATTGTATATTATTATTCTATGAATGAATAATAAAGTGTATATAAGTACTGTTATTTTATGAGTGTAAAGCCAGAGTCTGTTAGTCTAACTGTAAGTTTGTGAACAGCTATACAACCAGATAATGATCCACATTTCATAGATTCAATGGACAACATTTACAGTGCAATCCCAACCAACTTTCCAGCGCCGGTGTAGCGGTGCCAACAGGGCTCACACTGCATTTTGCAGTGCAGGGGCTGTCATGGAGGCCTCTTCAAGGTGAGGAAATACAGTGGTGCCTCGCAAGACAAAATTAATTCGTTCCGTGAGTCATGTTGTCTTGCGAATAATTTGTCTTGCGAGTCACCTCCCCTGCCGTGCTATTTACTTTTAAGTATTTACAGTGCTCACAGTTCCCAGAGCTCCGCTCTAGTAATGCACACCGTTTCTGGAAGGGAAGGGAAGTTTTATCTCTGCTTTGCCTTTATCTCTGCTGGTGTTAGCTATTTGTCGGGTGATAATCGGTGTGGCCTCGGGCTGTACTGTTTGCAGTCTGCTAACCCTCTTGAATACTTTATTCAAATGGCAAGTGTAGCTGTCGCCTACAGTATCCTCCTGCCGTGGTGCCGGCCAGGCTAAGGGGCGGAGCAGGCACCACTAAATGCACCATTACCTCTCGGCTGTGCAACAGCTGAAGAGGCTTTCCTCGGCGTGAGGGCGGCTCCTGTGTGAGTCAGTAAGAGACTCGAAGCAGGCAGGCAGACAGCCTGTGCCGAGTTGCTGCTGCCGCTTCCGGGCCAAAACGAAGAATGGGTAGGGTCTTAATCAGTACACCTACTAGGATGGGAAGTTTTTCAGGATGGTAGTTTTATCTCTGCTTTGCCTTTATCTCTGCTGGTGTTAGCTATTTGTCGGGTGATAATCGGTGTGGCCTCGGGCTGTACTGTTTGCAGTCTGCTAACCCTCTTGAATACTTTAACATTTGAATAGATTGTGGCTTTAGGAGCTGAGTATTCCACAAGACGAAATTGTTTTTGCAAGAAAATTTGTCTTGTGAGTCACCAAAAAACTTGCAAAATGCTTTTGTCTTGCGAGTTTTTTGTTGTGCGAGGCATTTGTCTTGTGAGGCATCACTGTATTTGTTCCCTTACCTCGGGGCTGCATTGCGGCTGCACTAGCACTGAAAAGTTTGTTAGGATTGCACTGTAAGTGCCTGGAGTGCTTTCGTTCTAGTTGTCAAAAACTTTCTTAGCAACCATAAGGCAGATAACTACTCTGAATTAGTTGAGGACATGCTCTCCAATTTTAATAAGCTTGGCTGTAATATGAGCATTAAGGTAAATTACCTACACAGCTACTGTACATAGATCGCTTTCCAGAAACCTAGGTGATTTAAGCGAAGAGCAAGGTGAAAGATTTCACCAGGACATAAAAACTATGGAAGACAGATACCAGGGAAGGTGGGATATCCTCATGATGGCAGATTACTGCTGGAACCTTCAGCAGGACTGTCCTGGTAGACCTCAAGAAAGTCCTTAAAAAGATGTTTCTTATATGTTGATCATTTTATAAGCTCTTGGGTTGAAATAAACAGATTTACGGCACAATCCTATCTAGTGCCGTCCGCCAGTGCTGGGCCTCAGTGCTGGCACCAAGTGTCGCAAACGTGCTGGAAAACATGTTTGCAACTACTCTGGTGTAGCCGGCACCAGCGGGAAGGCCTGCACTGTCCTGTCGGTGTCGGTGCCAGTGCGGGGGCGGGTGAGGGGTGGAGGGAGGGAGTGTAATGGGGTGGGAGGAGGGTGATGCAGGGGGAGGACCAGGCCTGGGTGTGGACCTCCGCCGTATCCTATCCCCCATCCTAGGCCTGATCTATATAGTTCTAACTTCAAAAATGTGAAAGAGGTTGTTGTGGCTTATAAAGGCACAAAGAACAGAGGGACGTTTTTAATTAAGGGGTGGTACAAATGTTTTAAGGCAGAGGTTCCCAAAGTGGGAGGCGCGACTCCCAAGTGCATCATGGAAAGCAGCCAGGGGCTCCGGGTTAGTCTTTTAATTAACACATATTCTTGCTTGCAAGAGAGAGAGAGAGAGAGAGCAAAAACAAAGACCAGGAAAAGCTGCCTCTTCACATCGGGTCACTCAAAGTTCACTTCAAAATACTTCAGGTTTGTAGGCAGCTTTTCCACATCTTGTTTTTAACCACAGCGTGAATGAAGCCCTTGCTTATCTTATGTTAAAGAACAATTAACATCTCAATGGATAAGCTAAGTACTTTGGAGCTGGAGCTGCAAAGACAGCATCTCATTTCTCTCCAAATCCTGAGACATTGCAGGTTTGCAAGTAAAGTATTTTCTTTCTGTTGAATGTTTTTAAGAAAGCAAACAGAAAACAAAAAGCAGCTGCTATGTTTGTTTGGTTGATTAATTATTAGGATTTCTCTCCTTCTTCCTTTTTGACCCACCTCTAAGTTAGTTCCCCACTGTATTTGCTGGGACAACCCCCCCCCCCAATTGGAGACTACCAGGCAGTATAAGAATCTGTTTTTCATCTTGCAAAGATGCTACCTAAAGGAGCTTTCTCTGGGGTGGGGCAACTGGGTGGGGTATGATGCAACTGCATCTGGGGTGGGGCATGATGACCAACGGGGAAAAAAAAGACCTCCCTCCCATGCTTTGATGTTTCTCTTGCCATGAATAGGACTCACACAGATGACATCAGTGCCGTCTACCAGGTAGGCACCCCAGGCCTGCCAATTGTGGGAGGGCAGCATCCCAACCCCACCCTGTGCACTCCTGGCTTAGCTGCTGCTCAGCAGAAGCATGGAAAATCCACTTTAGGGCTCGTTTTGGGAATATACACATACATATACACATACATATAAGAAAGGGTGCCTCTGAGCATGTAAAGAGTGCCTGTTTCTTCCATGCACTGTAATGGGGAGTCACAGCTAACGGCGAGGGAGGTCAAGGGAGCCGCGAGTCAAAAAGGTTTGGGAACCACTGTTTTAAGGGGTAGTACAAGGGGTAGTACAACAGGCATGTGGATGCGGGAGAACCCGTGGATATTATATATTTGGATTTTCAGAAAGCGTTTGACACGGTCCTTCATCAAAGGCTCCTGAAAAAACTCCATAGTCAGGGAATAAAGGGGTAGGTCCTCCTATGTACTAGGAACTGGTTGAAGACTAGAAAACAGAGAGAGTGGGTGTCAATGGGCAATCTTCACAATGGCAAGAGGTGAAAAGTGGTGTGCCCCAAGGAGCGGTCTTGGGACTGGCAGGGATGTGGATCAAGTCTCTGACTCCAAGTCTCGAGGTCAAGTCTCTGGGTCCAAGTATCAAGTCAAGTTCCAAGTCTTTGCCCCCAAGTCCTGAGTCTTTGGTTGCGAGTCCCTATCTATTTAATGGGGAAAACTGGTTTAAACATGAATATAATTTGACTTGTCATAAAAGGCTCCAAGTCTCGAGTTGAGTCTTTTACAATTGCAGAGTCAAGTCACTGACATGACGAGTTCGACTCGAGTCCGAGTCAGTAGACTCAAGTTTACATCACTGGGGACTGGTGCTTTTCAACTTGTTCATAAATGACCTGGAGTTGGTGCCTGAGGGGGGGACATGATTGAGACGTATAAAATTACGCATGGGATGGAGATTGTGGATAGAGAGAAGTTCTTTTCCCTCTCACACAATACTAGAACTAGGGAACATGAACTAAAATTGAGTGGAGGGAGAATTAGAACAGACAAAAGAAAATATTTCTTTACCCAGTGTGTAATTAATATGTGCAACTCCTTGCCACAGGATGTGGTGATGTTTTTGGGATGGATCCACATGTGGATGAGAAAGCTGGCATTGACTCCTCAAGTGCAATTCCAGGGTTTTTTTTAGGACTGCTCTCTTGTGGCGATGAGAGAGCTTTAGAAAAGGTCATTCGTTGGGTGACCATAACTGCAGTGAGGGCATTTTTTTGCTTTCCTTTATGGCAGGCTTTCAGTTTGGAAGATTGTTCCTGCTCTTTCCTTAACTTTTTTGAAGGCTGACAATGCCCAGATTGTCAGTAATGATGCCTTCCTTGTATTCTGTACATCTGAAGCACAGCGCAATCCTGTGCAAAGTTCCAGCGGCAGAGCGAGCGCTCTGCCGCCGGAATCCGTTGTGAACGTGCCGTAAAGCACGTTCGCGACAACTCTAGAGTAAGGGCCACCAGTGCAAGACTGGCAGCCCTTACTCCGCCACCGGATTGCCCCCGCGGCCGCCGGAGGAGGCAAGTGATCCTGGCAGGGGTGGTCCAGGCGGCGAGGGATGGGGGCCATTGGCCAAGTCGGCCCGGGAGGGGGCCATGGCCTCCTCTTACTTCCTCCAGCTAAATAGCTGGCAGAAATCCGAGGAGGCCCATTGGGGCCAGGCTGTGCTACACTGGGGGAAGGGGAGGAATGTCCCCTTCCCTCGAGTAGACCTCTGGGCCGATCTCGAATTGGCCCGGAGTGAGGATCAGATCCGGCAGGTGACCTGGGCTGCCCGTCAGATAGTTAGACAGGATTGCTCTGGCAATGTCTAAACTAGCCTGAGGCTGCATGCAGCTCTCAGACATACTTCTTAGCTTCTCAACACCCCTTAACACCAAAGCAAATTACATTAAATGCAGAATTCAGAGCCAGTTGTTCTACCCCACATGTTTTTAGCATGTGTTTATTCTTAGAACACAAGCATTCTAGAAAAACACATATTATTTTGCAGGACACGGGAAAGTAGTATTTGAGGAAGGAGTTGGCCAATCTAAAAACAAAATCATATCATTTTTAGTCCTGGACTCTATTTCTAATCCCTGATCAAACCCAAACTCTTTAATTGGGGCCTTTTGCAGTGCAGTGCATCTCTGAAGTCTCCAGTTTAGCTGAAAAATTGAACTGCCTTCTGAAAAACAAGATAAGGACTCAGCACAGAGACCCACGCAGGGGCGTTGCTAGCCCTCCGGGCGCCCAGGGCACGGGTTGCCCGAGCGCCCCCCCACTCTCCTTACCTTCTTCAGCCTCCTTGCCGCCGCCACCGCCGGCCCCCGCGCTCACCTTGGTGGGGCTGTTTAAAAGTCGCGCCGAGGTGAGCGCGGGGCCGGCGGCGGCAGCGGCGGTGGCGGTGAGGAGGCTGAAGAAGGTAGGGAGAGTGGTGGGGGTGGGCGCTCGGGGGCCGGGAGCGCCATTGCTATCTCCTTACCACCTCCTCCTCCTCGCCGCCGCCACCAGCCCCGCACTCACCTCGGAGCGAGTCGGCTCCTTTTAAAATTTGCTCCTCTGCACATGCGCAGAATGCCTAAGAGGCCAAGAGAGGGCAATTTTGTGCAGAACAGCCAATTTTAAAAGGAGCTGAATTTTAAAAGGAGCCAATTTTAAAAGGAGGAGGAGGCTGAAGAAGGAGGTAAGGAGAGCAATGGCGCTCCCGGCCCCCAAGCGCCCACCCCCATTGCTCTTCTTACCTTCTTCAGCCTCCTCGCCGCCGCCGCCGCCGCCGCCCCCCGCGCTCACCTCGGCGCGACTTTTAAACAGCCGCACCAAGGTGAGCGCAGCGCCCTGGCTGAAGATGGCGCCCCCCGGAAGATGGCGCCTGGGGCCCGAGGCCACAGGGCCCCCCCCAAAGAACACCACTGGACCCACGTACTAAAATGAAATGACATTTTAGGAGACAGAAATTACATCTTCAAGATGCCATGTTGAATTCTAAGTGTGTTTATGCAATCTGGGAGCTAGCTATTTCAAAATTAAACAAGTAACAGCCCAATCCAGCTAATAGTTATTGCAGCAGAACAGAGGTTCTGCTTTTGTAAATAGTTATACGGTGGTGTACAGTACGTGCCACTGACAGCCATTTTGGAGCCACTGCCACAAACAACAGCGATGTTGGCGGCCCGCTGCCACTACTGGCTACCCATGGGAACGCTAGGTAAGTTGGTGTGGGGGGCAGGTGGTGGGAGGAACGGGGGAGTTTCTGAGGGGGGAGGGCGGGAGGCGGACTGGGGCAGATCCTGGTGACAGTGGCTTGAGCCAGGATCCTATCCCTATTCCCATTCTCTCTCCAGCAAAATATCTGGTGTAGATCTGAAGAGACCCATTGAGGAAGCAGAGGCTTACCCCGAGGTAAGGGAACAAAAGTTCTCTTGCCTTCAGGAGGCCTCTGTGACTGCCCCCCTCACAGGATGCAGCACTTGCCCCATTGGTGCAATGGCATTGGTGCTGGGGGAGTTAGGATTGGCAACTAATCAATGGCTCTGACTGAGGTAACCAATCAATGTCTCTGATTATACGTTTTCTGAATGTAAAGCTTATTCCCTCACATAAAATGAGAGATGTTTTTACATGGTTTGCATACTTTTTATTTTTAGGATCAGTTCACACACTAATCTAAGGATCCTTTATGTGTGGAGGGGCATTTGAGTCTCATGTCTGTCTCCCACAAGGTGTACGATACTTGCGATGTGGGCAGTATCTGTGTAAACCCGATGTACATACACTCAATTTGCCAAAACTTCCCACTGCTTTTAAAGAGGGAAGAAGCACATGAATTGAGAACACACATGTACACAGTGAGGCTTAGAGCTGCCAAGGTTGAAGCTACCTCGCTACTTTCCTACCTATTTGCTTTGAACCAATTTGTCATAATGCTGATGTTCTTCTTGCCTAGAGGAGAGCATTCATTCTCCCTTGTGAAGATTCCACTTCCTCCAGCCATTCCTATCCTCAACAAATGGGTTTTGTGATTAGGCGTGGATATGCAACATCTATTTTCCCTAAGCTATTAGCTGTTGCATCCTTCTGTGAAGGCCACTCCTCTCTCAGAGGATCAATCATCACTTTTCGTCCTGTACAGATATCCTGATCAAATCCATGAATGATAGTGGAAGTTCAGGCTGAGTTTAAGGGGTTTTCCCCCTCTTGATTAGTAACAGAATCTTCCGTATCTTTGAACACAGATTCTGCACTTCCATAGACAGCATGGAGATTGCATTTTTGTGTCATGTTTATAAAACTACTTCCTTTTAGCCAAGTATTATAAGCACTATAATTTCCAAGTAATGTTCTCAGAGATGATAAATTATTCAAATTTACCTTCCATTTGTTATATAAAGTATGGAATTTTTGGTATGACTTTTTAAGCAATCCCATGAACAATTGTCAAGAATTTAGAATCATGGCATCATTTTTGGAAAAGTGATGTGGGCTAACAATTCTAGCATATTTCCCTAGTATTGCCATATCACTTGCCTTATCACTTCAAAAAGCTTCCCTGTGATTTTCCAAACTGCAATCAATTAAACTCATTAAACTCATTAAAACAACAAAGATAAAATCAGTCACAATAAAACCCCACTAAAACCAGCAACTAACTCAAAATTTGCATCTAACTGAAAAATGCAAAAAAAAAAAAAATCTGGATATCTCTTTTTAAAATTATTATTTGATGGAAGGGAGAAAAATTTTGATTAGCAATTGAATTGCATACTTTTCCCTACATGTTTACAAAGCTCTGCCCATGAAAAAATAACATGAAAAATAGGCCTGCACTAAATGCTCCTTATAGCATTGCCCCCACCCGAAGCCACACATTTCAAGTATTGTATCTGATGAGACTTTGGGGACCAACCAAGTTGAACATAATGCAAAGATACCTGTGTTGCAGATAAGCATCATTCAGTAGCATATAACAATTTAAGTAAACTTTATAACGTATACACAGTAATACCTGGATAGAAGTATGCTGCAGATTTGAGACATTAGCAACTGATGCACAGCACAGAATAAATGCAATTTTAACATAAGGATCACGATCAATAATGAAAAAAGTGAAGACCCACCATATTCAGGGACCTGGCCCGTTCCACGTTTCAACAACAACCGCACTCTCCTGCCACCAGATTTGATTAGCTCTATTGCTCTGGCGTGCGTCATGTCCCTTGTGCTTTCCCCATTAATTTCAATTATTTGATCCCCCACCTACAAGGTAAAAAAAACACAAGTTAGTCAAAAGTTGAAGGAGCATTTAATTTTACACACCTGTACATACCACAGAGATATATCAAATCATTTGTTTCAATGGATCTAGAATGAGCCAGAGGATACAATCTAATATTTTCTCCTACCTGGGCATTAATGAATTAAAGCTCAGAGGAATCCAAACTCAAGGTCCAAACTCTAAATCATATTCTAGTATCCTACCCATCTCTCCCTGACCCTTAAACCGCACTTTCAGCAGATACTCAAGGTGTCACAGGGAACAATGCTGATCTGTTTTGCATACTGAGTGGCTGCAAGGAACTTCAAAGGTACTTGACACATGGAACAAGATAGACCGCCTTTCCATTTAGAAGTATTCTCATACAATTTTACTACAACAGTGGGCTGGTTTGCCAAGGTCCAATTCTATAGAATGGTTAATTCAGTCCTAATTTGAGGACTATTCGTGGCATATAGTTTTATGCTTTTACAGCCCAGTGCAACGTAGGACAGCGGAACACAGTTCTACTATTGTAAAATGGCTTTTGGTGGTGCACAAAGTGTGCCACTGGCAGTCATTTTAGAACCACTGCCGCAAACAGTGGCAATGCTGGAGGCTCACTGCTGGACTCAGCTACCTCCACCACCAAAGGTAAGCTGATGGTGGTGGTGAGGATCAGGGTCTCCAGGGACAGGCAGAGGACGGATATTGGTTGCAATGGCTCCGCCAATATCCTCCACTCCCGCCCAGCCTGCAGGGGCGAGGGGGTGGTGTTGCTGTGGTCTACCGGGATTACATCTCCCTCACTGGATACCCTGTCCCACAGTGTGCCGGGTTTGAGTGTCTCCGCATCGTGCTACAGGGGCGAGACAGGATGGGGATGCTGCTGGTGTACCGTCCACCTGGTTGCCCGTTGGCTTCCCTACCTGAGCTGACCAGGGTGATCTCGGCGGTGGCATTGGAGTCCCCCACGCCTGTTACTGCTGGGGAACTTCAATGTTCATGCCGAGGCCCCTGAGACAGCAGTGGCTCAGGAATTCATGGCTGCCATGTCGACCATGGGCCTGTCACAATGGATGACGGCCCCAACGCATGGTGCGGGGCACACATTGGACTTGGTGTTCACTGCTGGGTATGGGGATAGTGATCTGCCTATGAAGGAGGTTAAGATCACTGCTTTGTCTTGGATGGATCATTATCTGGTGAGATTTAGACTGGCAACGTTTAATCACCCTTGCAGAGCTGGGAGACCGAATTGTATGGTCCGCCCCCAGAGACTGATGGATCCGGATGGTTTCCTGAGGGCTCTGGGGGATTTCCCAGCTTCCCGGGTCAGTGATTCATCCGATGCTCTGGCTGCCCTGTGGTATGGGGAGGCAGCTAGAGCCTTAGATCAGATCGCTCTTGAATGGCCACGGCCCTGCCGTCGAGCCAAGGTGGCTCCTTGGTTTACTGAGGAGCTGCAGGCAATGAAACGACTGGGCCGACGCCTAGAGCGACGGTGGAGGAAAACTTGTGATGAATCTGATCAAACACGGGCTAGAGCCCATTTCAGGGCCTACTCCGTGGTGGTGACGGCAGCGAAGAAGGCGTTTTTCTCTGCCACCATTGCGTCTGCGAGTAGCCGTCCAGCGGAGCTCTTTCGAGTTGTCCGGGATCTGCTCCACTCGGCTCCTGTAGCGAGTGAGTTGGAGTGTTTGACGGACCGCTGTAATGAGATCGCACGGCACCGCAGATAAAATCGCTCAGATTCGCCATGATTTGGACTCTGGGTTAACAGTTCCAGAAGTTGTCCCTACGGCATCTGTCGATTCCATCGTTATGGATTCTTTTCACCTTATACAGCCTGAGGATGTGGATAGGGTCCTCTGTAGTCTGAGATCGTCTTCCTGCCCGCTTGACCCTTGCCCAGCTTGGCTAATATGATCTGTGTAGGTTGGGCTGGCCGATTGGGTGGAACCTATTTTGAATTCATCTTTGCGGGAGGGAGTGATGCCTAGCATCTTGAAGACCGTAATTGTGCGCCCCCTCCTGAAAAAAACATCTCTGGATTCCTCCAATTTAAATAACTATCGGCCAGTTTCCAATCTGCCTTTTTTGGGTAAGGTGATTGAACGGGTGGTGGCGTCTCCGCTCTAGGGGATACTAGATGAAACGGAGTATCTGGACCCTTTTCAGTCTGGCTTCAGGTGGGGCTTTGGGACGGAGACAACCTTGGTCGCCCTGTTGGATTATCTTCGCCAACGACTGGACAGGGGGAGTGCATCCCTGCTAGTCCTTTTGGACCTCTCGGCGGCTTTCGATACTATCGACCATGGTATCCTTCTGGGTCGGCTGGCTGAGTTGGGACTATGGGGCACTGCCTTGCAGTGGTTCCGGTCCTACTTGGCTGACAGGTCCTAGATGGTGATGCTGGGAGACGCCTATTCGGCACCCTGCCCATTACAGTGTGGGGTACCACAGGGTTCTATTCTGTCTCCCATGCTTTTTAACATCTACATGAAGCTGTTGGGGAGATCATCCAGGGATTTGGAGTTGGGTGTCACCAATATGCTGATGACACCCAGCTCTATCTCTCCTTGCCATCTCGCTCCAGGGAGGCTGTGGAAGTCCTGGAGCGCTGTCTGGAGTCGGTTGGGGTCTGGATGAGGGCTAATAGATTGAGATTGAATCCAGAAAAGACAGAGGTCCTACTGGTCAGGAAAGCTTCGATGCAGGTACTGAGTCATCTGCCCGTTCTGAATGGGGTTGCACTCCCCCTGCAGGAACGGGTGCGCAGCTTGGGAGTGCTTCTGGATTCACAGCTCTCCCTGGAAAGCCAGGTGGCGGCTGTGGCCAGGGGTGCGTTTGCCCAGCTTCGGCTGATGCGCCAGCTGCGGCTGTACTTGAGTCGATCGTACCTGACCACGGTGGTCCATGCCTTAGCGACTTCAGGACTGGATTACTGTAATGCGCTCTACGTGGGGCTGCCCTTGAAGACAGTTCGGAAACTTCAATTAGTGCAGAATGCGGCGGCCCGGGTGGTTGCTGGAGCTAGGCGGAACACAATGGGGCTTGCTTCTGAGTAGACATGCCTAGGATTGTGCTCTAGGACTTAACAAGCTACACCTGCCCACATTCCTTCTCCTAAAGGTCTAGCACTCTGTCCCGGTTGGAGATCTGGTAAGCCTAACGTAGGCTCATTTTCTGGGTGCAGTGAAACTCAGGAAATTGTAGATATCTACATCCACATATAGATATAGATGTGCAGTAGACAGATTTATCATCTAAGGAAGAAGGTGCCATTAATCTGGCCTTCTCACGCTCACCTTCTCTCTCTTTTAACTGCAATATCATTCAAATCCAGAAAGTTAACAAAGTGCTTCTCTTATGCTATAAGGCAGTGTTTCCCAAACGTTTTTGACCTGTGGCTCCCTTGACCATTGGCGACCATTGGCCATGGCTCTCCATTACATTATGTTGATGCCTGCCAATTGGCATTGCACTGTTTTCTGAGAGGATTCCGCGGCGCTCCCCTGGCTGGTTTCCGCAGCTCCCCTGGGAGCCGCGCATCCCAGTTTGGGAACCACTGCTAAGGGCATCCTTTATTCCTCCTAACTGGGTTCCAAGGTTGTCTGTCTTGACAAACATGTAGAAGCTACTCTCCAAGAATGACTATCCTGATTTATCAAACAAGGTGTACAGTTAAGCACAGACAATGTAACGTTAACAGCTCCCTAAACCACACAGCAGTCAGTTTTCCTGTCTGTGGATGGGCTATCACCCACATATGCCACTGTCTGTGGACTCACATGAAGAAGCCAGATATGAGCAAAATAACCATCCGCTTGTCAATATTTTTCAGCTAAAGAAAACTTCAGTTAAATCTGCTGAGGCATTTGACTATTGCAGCGCAGAATGAATGACATATAACTATGGTGGGATTTTCTAAATAAGGTCCGGCTGTTGGAAAGCAGGCCCATGGCTGAGCAGATTAAATAAACACATCTATCGACACTCGAACAGCACACCTGTTCTGCAATAGCTCAGCATGGGGAGAGTTCTCCCTGCCAGTACTGAGAGAATTCTCACCATGGGAGGCACCTGAATACTATAGATACTTATGTCTGTGTGCACACAATTTTTATAGCGAGACTGTGAAACCGATTATAGGAAGGAGCAATGACTGAAAAGGTTTATGACAGAAGAAAGCCACATGAAAGCTTTGTTGCCATACCCTGATCTCATCCCATTTATCGTTCTTGAAAGCCAACTGCTTTCATGCAGCCTGGAAGGAAAAGTACTTCCACATGGAAGCCAGCAAATATTGCTTCTGTGGGGCAGTGTGCCATACCGTGATTGTAACCTTTGCCCACTGTGTCCCACATGCTTTGTCCTAATGCACAAAGAAAGCTGCGAGTCTTGCTGTAACTCATCAAAAGATTTGGCTCCACTTTATAAAAAGCATATGAGTACAGAGGAAGACAGCCTTTCTTAAACTTTTCCCTCTCATCACAACAGTCACCATTCTGCCAGCGGAACACGCATTCCATTGGCGGCAACTGTAAAGCATGCTCCAACAGTGCGCCGAGTAGCACACTGCCGGAGCGATGTCGGGAAGGCCAGAGCCTTCTTACACTCTCTAGCAGAACCCCACCCACCCACTGATGATGGTAAGGTGGTGGGGGAGGCAGGAGGAGGTGGGGGAGGGTGGAATGGGGTTGAGAGGGAGCAAAACTGGGTGGGGAGACTGTAGGAGAGGGTGGATTCGGCGGTGATGTCATGTGCCAGATCCTATCCCATTTTCTACAGCCTCCATGCCCCCTATCTCTCCTCGTACTTACACTAGTGAAATCGCTAGCACATATCTGAGGTGACACATTGCAGAGTGGGAGACTTACGGAGGTGTAATGGGATTTAAATCCCCTTTCGCCTCCGAAGTCTCCCAATCCACCCCCAGCTGGATACAGCATGCCCGTTTTTGGTGTGGCTGCACCAGCTGGGGGAAAAGGATAGGATTGGCTAGCTAGGGAGTTGCTGTCATTGGGAACCCTACTGGCAATTTCCATAAAGATGGAATGAACCATTCTCTTTCCCCCTCTCCACCCATTTTTACCAACCTACCACCCTGTCAATACATTGAAAGAAGTTTGGTAACTGCTACTGGCTTGCTTGCTACTTCCTTCTCCTGTGCTTGTTAGATAAAAATATAGTTTCCGGGAATGGTTGGATGTGTGCATGTATTGTTGTTGACTGTAGTTTTATCTGCACATTAATGAAAATCTAATAAACAGATTTTAAAAATATCATTTCTGCTGGGGAGACACCACATACTTTTAAATACTGATGACCATTCAGTTTATCAGTAATTAGTTCATGTACATCCCAGCTACAGAGGGGAAGGACCTGCCATAGAATGCTGATGATCTGCATAGCTTCTATGAGAGATGTGTACGATCAATTTGGTTACAAGGAAAACCTTATGCAGGGCTATCAGGAGTGGCTGTTTCAGGAATATGGATTGGGGAAACAGGAGGTTTGGGTGGCAAGATGGCTGAGGGGCCAGAGCCTACTATGTTTAGGTGGCTTGAACTTTACATGGATCCAGAAGAAGGTAAATCACACATTAGCTTTCTCGAGTTTTTGCATCCACTATAAAACGCAGAAGAGATCTTGTGTGGATGAGATGTACAGGCTGTTCCCACTGAATAATGTGCAAAGTTATTCGATTTCAAAATAAATAGAATATCATGTTTCTGCAGAAAGTATGACAGGAGTGTCATACACACCAATAAATAACTTATATTTTTGTTCTATGCAGTTGCCAGTTACAACTTAATTACTCTTTCCTTACACAAAGCAGTGGAGTGCATCGCTTAAAGAACGAGTCATTTCAGCTCAGATTAATTCAGATTCTCCAGCCATGCACTAGAATAAGTGAGCTATGAAATTGGGCGGCCTGTTTTGTGACAATAATGAGGAGATAATATTCCTAGGGAACATTTAAGTGACATTATTATTGATATGTTAATTAATAAAAGTGTAAAGCTTAAAAAAGTCCATTAAAATAAAGAGAGTCAGATGTATGCAACATTAATATACACTTTTTTGAATTATTTCTAATTAGCAGGTAAATAATTCCCCTCTGACTATACTTCTCCCAATAAGGCCAGGACATGTCTATTTATTTTCTTGGACATATTAGGCCTTCCCATACAATTGATTCTGCAAAGCTCTAGACTGCTGGTTGCCCTTATGTCACAACTATATACAACCTTCCCATGGTTTTCGTTCAGCACTGAAGCATTATATGAAAAAGCAGGAGGAGTGTTCTTAAAAAAACAGAAGTAGTACTTTCGGTGTAGGAAACGTGTAATGGCTGAAGAAGACCTAAGAAAATTGAACATAATTAAGATCTGTGAACTGAAACTGAAGGAAATTTCAGGAATACAGAGAAAAAGATGGACTTGGAAGTGGTTGTGGTCAACAGGAAAGACAGATGTTAACTGGAGCATGCGATGCTTCTGATAAATGTAGGTTACAAGATGTGCTTAGTGCGTTAGTAAATATTTTCCATCAATGTGCATGGTTGGTTTATGAAGTTTTAAAGCAATTACAGTAGCCTAACTTACAGCAAGTCGCCTGCTGAGCCATTCTTGAATGAGCAAGTCTCTGCCAACAAAAAACTCATTACAGGTGCACCGCTTTCCTGCTGCACCACAAATGAATATAATTGCTTGCACCGGCTTTCAACCTATGTTAAGTGGGGAACTTTAATGGTAAAAACAGCCCAATGATTGTGCACAAAGGGCACCGCTGTCTGTCATCTTCTTAATGCATTTTATAATTAAACCTCTTGAAAGAGACTAATTACCCTATGGAAAGTGACATCTCATGTTTATACGTGCATTGTCGTTTCCAAATTAAATGTTCAATATCTTTTTTTTTCTCCCCATCCTTCCCGCTGACAGAAGATGACAGCATGGGAAGGTGCAGCATTGTGAAAGTTTCCTCACAGCATGAAGCCTCCTCTTCCCCTGACTTGCAGCTCCTACCTTGGTGAAACTTAACTAATTATAGCGGCTCTCATAAGAGCAAGCAGATTCAGTGCTCAGGCTGCTGTCAGGTGTGGGTGGTAGACTGTAATGGCTGTGAATTGGGAAGTTGTCAGCTGAAATCTCACCTCAGCCATGAAGTTACTAGGTGACCTTTAGTAAGTCACCATTCCTCGGTCTGAACTCCAGTTCTGTAATATAGAGACAATGACTCTGGTTACAGGGCTGGTGTAACAATTAAAAGAAGGCAATGCATATGAAACACTCTAAAGCAGGAGTTCTCAACCTTTGGAGGCCCAGGTACCCCCTATCACAGTCCAATTTTCTGAAGTACCCCTGCTAATTAATTGCTAATTAATTGGATTAATCAATCAATTAATTAGCTAATTAATCATTAAATAAAAAGTACTAAAACAATTTTAAATGTGAAAAAGTCTTACTTAACTTGTGTGTGTGTGTGTGTGTGTGTGTGTGTGTGTGTGTGTGTGTATGTGTGTGTGTGTGTGTGTGTGTGAGAGAGAGAGAGAGAGAGAGAGACAGACAGACAGACAGACAGGGGGGATTGTATTTAAGTTCTGATTAACAAGTAATTAACTACTGATTGATGCTGATAAGGGGCAGGCTCTGGCGTACTCCCTGCCATTGGTCCGTGTACCCCTAGGGGTACTCGTACCACAGGTTGAGAACCCCTGCTCTAAAGTATTTATCCATGCTATTGACTGCATACATTTAGAGTGATTTTGGATGGTACTTCAAAAGCATCAACAGACGCAGCCTTCACAAGGCTTCTTAAGGTACATTCAGGGCTGCTCTTAGATGAGGTGGACTCAGGGGCGTTGCTGGAGCGTGGCGGGGTGGGCGGGGCGCTCCCGGGTGACGTGCGCCGCGGGGTGACACGCGCACCCCGCGTGCGCCACCTCCGTGACGCGCGACACCCTTCGAAAGCTTTTTGCCCTCAAAACGGGTCTGCGCATGCGCGAAAATCCAGGAAATACCCGGATGGACGCGCTGCCTGGGTCTTCTTTCAGAAGGCCCTGGAGCGCCGACAGGCTCAGACGCTCCGAGGCTGGCTCCCGGGCTGGCCTCGGAGTGTCCGGAGGGCGACGTGGGGGGGGGAGCCGGGTCCCCCCCGTGCCGCGATATTGTAGCATCACTAGGGTGACGCGCGCCCCCTGCCCCAGGGTGACGCGTGCCCTAGTGACGCTACTGGGTGGACTAATAATGTCTGACAGGTAGCTTGGTTAGGGGGATGCACAGTTGAAGCTTGTGTATCTCTCTCATATGAGTACTCCTGCAAAAAAGAACGTGGAAGTACAAAATGAGGAAGCACAAGCACCCAGCATGTAATTAATCTGTGGAACTCCTTGCCACAGGATGTGGTGATGGCACCTGGCCTGAATGCCTTTAAAAGGGAATTAGACAGATTTACAGAGGAAAGGTCCATCACAGGTTACAAGACATGATGGGTATATGTAACCTCCCGGTTACATATAGTAGTACATATAGTAGTTTAAGAGTTTATCTCTTAATGCCATATGCAAGGGAGTGGCGACAGGATACAGGTGTCATGTTGTCTTGTGTGCTCCCTGAGGCATCTGGTGGGGCCCACTGTGAGATATAGGAAGCTGGACTAGATGGACCCTTGGCCTGATCCAGCAGGGCTCTTCTTATGTTCTTAAGATGTTCACTGGTCCTGGTGTCAGTGCTCCTAAGTACATGTTGAAAGCTACTCTCGGTCAGCTGTGCGAGAGGGGCAGGCAATGGAATTGGGACCTTTGCAGTCATGCTTTCCTCATCCTGCCCAAGAATGAATCTTATGGGCATGGACTTCTATCAATGATCATTATGTTTGGGGTTAATTAAGAGTAATAGGCAAACATGATTCTCCTACAACCACAGTCTACACAACATTCATGATAGCAATTCGGGATGCAGAGAGCCGGATAGCATTTTTATCCACACTCAAAGCACTACCTGGAATAAAGATGTCTGATCACCTGCAACAATTAATGGTGTCTTTTTTTGCACTTAAAACAATCACCTGGAAACACCTTTAAAACTAAATCCCTTTTCCCTGTTGATAGCTCCAAAGTCTCTGAAAGAAAGGAAGAAGCCTCTGAGAGGGAAAACAGCATGTTAACTATCATGCCCTCTCAAAATGTTAGATGACCAGTGCATCATACAGCCCTTAGTTATTGGGTGGCCGTGGCACAGTCTCAGCCTCCCTAACAGGGTTGTTGTGAGAATTATAGAGTGGCAACCATGTGTGCCACTCCAACCTTTTTGGAGGAAGCTCAGGATAATAATCAGTTAGAATGACAGGCAGATTTGTTATACATCAGCTTAAATGTTGGAAGAGGTAGGTGACTACAGATGCAATCCCATACATACTTGCCTGGGAGTTAGTCCCATTGCACATAACAGGACTAACTTTTGAGTAGACATGCAAAGGCTTTCTCTGTAAGCTGGATATCTGGCAAACTGGACAAACCTGCAGAGGGGTAGCTGCATTAGCTTGTTGCCATCAAAACTTCAGAGAATCTTGTGGCACTTTCAAGATTAACAAATGTAGTGTACGTTTTCGTGGACTACAGGCCACTTTACCAAATGTTACCACCTCTAGGTCTATCTTCTCTCAACTACTGTATTTTTGCAAGACAGTTCATCACAAAATAGAATCAAGTATCAGAGTACTAAAACATACACACCAGACAAAACCACAATCTTAACAGTGATTCACATATAAAGAATATACAGTACTGTACTCATGTATCCCCAAATATATCCACAGCCTTCCACAGCAAAAATGTAATTATGTCCATCATGAAAGCTGCCCATTGCAGCACAATACAGGCTTTCATAGTCAGATCATAACTAGCCTTCCAGTTCTAGAGAGTAAATATTTCTATCATAATCCAATCACCATTTATGTGATGAGGCATCTTAAGCCTCAGCTTCCTGGCACAGACGGTTAATGTTAACATTGACCTTGCTCTGAAAAACAAAGAAACTAGGATAAAATTATAAGACTAGTCAGGTGATATGTCTTGCATGGAGTGCTGATGCCAGTTTGCCAAGGGCCCTGGAGCAAAGTCCCCATGGCACCTGCTGCCCACCCACTGATGTTACATTGGGCGCTACACTACTGCCACCAGTACTGAGGGTTCAGGGCTCATCCCAGTCAAAGGTACCCTTGCTTGAATGTATGAATGAGTTATCACACACACAAAATATCACCAATACTTAAACCTCTCCCTCTGAAATCAACAAGACCTAAACATACATTTGATTGGCTCATGTCTATAACATTTATAAGAGCCAGGATGGTGTAGTGGTTCAGGTGTTGGACTTAGACCTTGAAGATCCAGGTTCAAATCCCTGCTCAGCCACGAAGCTTCCTGGATGACCTTGGGCCAGTCATTATTCCTTAGCCTCACCTACCTCACAGGGTTGTTGTGAAGACAAAAGGAGGGGAGGAACTAGGTACACCACCCTGAGCTACTTGGAGGAAGGTTGATATCTAAATGTGAAAAATAAAATAAATAAATTTCTTACTGGGAATCAGTTCATACATTCAGCTTTTAAGTCATCACATGTTGAGGAACCACTTGATAAGAAATCACGGAATGTACAGTGTGGCCCTCGGATTTGGATCCTGATAAAACAAATGCCTATCATTTTCTGGTAATCTAACATTAAATAATGCATGGAATGTGATTTAGAGGTATTTATCACAGAATGAGTGGAAGTCTAATAGATGCTTCTGAAAGAAGCACAGATATTACAGCTTAAACCTGTGTCCTGTTGGCTTCTCTAGGGATTTGTAAATGCATTCAAGATATTGGGAAAGCAATGCTACAATATATTATATGAACAGAATAAATCAGGTCACAATCAGGACCACATTGATTGGCAAATATACATTTTAACAGTCTATAAAGCTGCATCATCTTTGGCTGCCCCAATGCATTTTTTTAGTCAATGAAGACAAAGGAATAAACTGTCAGGTCTCAACAGCTAAGACATGCTTGCCTATTGTAAGCAAGTCTTAGATAGCTGTTGTAACACCTCAGTGAATCAGTCAATGTTATTTCTTTACAACCAACAGTAAGCACAACATGAATTTTCACAGAATTTCTGATTTTTATCTGATTGTTTGTCATGCACTGACGATAGATAATATTTTGGGGAAAGTGAGAAGAAACAAAGAATACTACAGATTCAGATTGTGTTTTGTGCCAGACTAGATGAAACTCCAGAGAAGCTCCTGTATTTAAAGGTTTTGGGCTGCGTTGAAGCCGCCCTGAGGAATTGGCACTGGAGGGAGGTGCAGTGGTGACTCCAGCTTTTGGAGAACCCTGGAGTAAAAGCACACCAGGGTCCCCAATGACATCCTGCCCAAGCTTTGGAAAGCACACAAGCATGCCAGTTATACCCCCGTGGTGCCCAGGAACTACAGCTATAGGAACAGCAGCAGTGAATGAGGACTCTCACCCATCTGGATGATGGTGAGGAGCAGCTACAGCAGCAGACTGTCCTCCTTATTCCCCCAGTGCCACTTTGCAAAACTACATGGGAATTCCCTGATGCTACATGGGCTTGGGTACCCAATACACAACAAACCAGGCCCTATCTATGGAGCCGTTTCTGGGGAGGTGTTTAACTTTTCCTCCTGAGTTCTGTCTTTCATCTGAATCCCTCCACCCCCACCCCCCAGGGGCGTCACTAGGGTTTGCATCACCTGGTGCGAGAGCTCATTGCATCACCCCAGTGGTGTCACTACGGGTTGGTGTCACCCAGCGTGGTAACTCATGGTGTCACCCCCATTAATTTTACTTATTTTAATATACTGTATAACAGTATTGGTCACCCAACAAATCAGTAACCAACAAAAAACAGTGGCCAACTTGATGATACTCACACAACTGAATAAGAGTTCCAGAATTACTTTTGATACATAGAAATGAGAGCTGACTCATACTGACACCTTATTGGTTCCATGCTGTCATAACAACAACTCATTCGCTCTCAGAACAATCAGTCTCATTAGTCAGTTTTGAGTTAAGGAACTCCACATTTTGTTACTTAAGGCAGTTGTGTTTTTTTCTTGTTATTTGACCATACCTTTTGATATAATACAGATAATTTAAAACGGTTTGTTTCAGTATAATCTGCATTAAATTATTATTCTAGTGATATATAACAGTGGTTCACAATGTCCTCCCTGTGAGGAGGGGAGAACTGAGTCTCTGCGGAGGTGGGGACAGCAGCGGCAGTGAGCCCGGGAATTATGCTGGTGGCGGAGGGAAAAGTGTCTTTTCTTAACTCACCAGGTATCCTGATGGCTTCTGGAGGGTGCAGGGAGGCCTGCAGACCCCTCCATTGGCCACCCTGAGCTTTATTTATTTATTTATTTCACATTTTTATACTGCCCTTCCTCCAAGGAGCTCAGAGTGGTGTACATATTCCCCTCCTTTTTGTCCTCACAACAACCCTGTGAGGTAGGTGGGGCTGAGAGATAGTGACTGGCCCAAGGTCACCCAGGAAGCTTCGTGGCTGAGCAGGGATTTGAACCTGGATCTTCCAGGTCTAAGACCGACTTCCAAACCACTACACCATAGATTGCTGTTCTGTGTGGATTACTACCACTTCTGGTTTTCGGACACACTGAGGGTGTTACCCAATGCGATCCACACCATTCGCACTCCCTTAGTGACTCCACTGGCACCCCACAAGTATATCATCTTTTTACCCCATGGTAAGGGCGGTATATAAATACTGTATATTATTATTATTAGTACTTGGAGCTAGCTGCTAGAGCATATAACCAAAACAGGAAGAACTTCTTCTTTCATTTCCATTCCTTTTTCTAGATCCTTTATAGAACTCCCATGTGATGCTCCTGAAAAATGGAAGTTGAGAAGCAGGAGCAATACTCCGGGAATTACAACTGAAACAATTAATAAGGATTTAACCAACATGCATCTTCTTGCTTATAAGTTATGCTGTTCTGCCAACAGAGGGCTTAAAGCATGACTCTTGTTTGGCATTTTGGATGAGAACTATAATTTTATCTGAGAACAAATTCTAAAAACCAAACACATAATTTACCAATGGCAATACTAATTCGCTTCACAGAGCCAAAAACATGCACATGATTACTGATAATGCAGGCTTAAAAACAATACTGCTCGACATTTCGAGGTCTTTTTTAAAATTTACATTAAACCTTATTAAACAGAGATTACTAGCTCAACTTTCTTTAACTGAGATATTAAAGATTTTCCATGAACCATGGAATTATAAAGACACCCACATGAGTAAAGCTAAGAAAATGTTTTGGAGAATCAAGTTAATCATACCTGTAAAAGAGAAGCTTTTTCTTTCTTTTTATCTTTCCTTGAATAAATTCTATCGACTGCTCTCACTTCTTGTAAAGATAGCATATAATGGATCACACATTTGCTCCTGATTTATGATCGCATCAACTGCACAGCTGAAATACATTTAGCGTCCCAGAGATGCTCATTTTGCATTTATTTGCTGCATATACAGTAAATCTGGCCAATTTATGTCCATTTGACAGTGCAAGCCTCCTTGGGACCTGCTTTTTGAGGGAAGCTAGTGAATGGCTATGTCACCCTGCTTTAGAAGGCTATGCAACAAAAGCTTTTATACTCGGTTCAGTTCTAAGAACTATCAGATCCATAAGAAATCAATGCCAGTACTACTAAAATTGGATCATGATGAATGAAGTAAAGAAGTGGGGTAACGTCCTCCTAATCCTTCCAGAGCCAGGGCTTCAGAAAATAAAGGACAGTTGAACACATCGCTAAGAGTTTGGAGGCTAATTGGAAGCCGAGCTTAATCTGAATGTAGGTAGAGTTCAGAGCACAGTCTGTGCACAGCCTTCAGGGAAGAACCATCTTCACTGTGGGCAGATCCCACAATATTGCTCGTGTATTGATACGTTGCACTTGCAAACCACCCTTCCTCCAAACAGCTCAGGGTGGCATACATATAGTTATCCCAGTTTATCCTCAAAATTACCCTGTGAGGCAGGTTAGGCTGACAGTTACTAGTGACCTGCCCAAGGCCATCCAGTGCACGTCATGGCTGAGGATGGATTTGAACTCAGGTCTTCCCAATCCCAAGTCTAACAGTTCCGGCCAACCCAATCCTATCCCCCATTAGTGTGTGTGATGCAGGGCCGCTGCTGCATCCTGCACACCGATCAGGGATCAGCCTGGCTGGAAGAGGTAAATAATGAAAAGCTTTACTTATGTCCCTGGCTGCTGCCTGGTCCCCAATAGGACTCCTCAGATCTACAGCTCTTTTGCTGGCACAGATTTGAAGTGCCTCAGGGGGGGTGTTAGGCCTGGGAAAGGGGCTTGGGATGTGGCAGGTGCTGGTGATCAGCCCCCCCCCCACCAGCAGAAACCCTCTCATGGCTGGTCTGCAGGACGCTGCTGGTAGTGCGCATCCTTCCAGCCTTTGCACCTGCAGAGTGGCTGCCGCAAGAGTGCACCTTGCAGTACACTGGCAGACCTCGCAGTACACCAGCATACCACAGGGATAGGATTGGGCCATTTATCCAGTACCCCAATAGCCATGTGCAGAAGACATGGCATGTGCAAAGTCCTCTTGATAACAGCACTGGGACCATCAATGTAGGGTCTAATAGAAAATCATAGTTCCTCCCTCAACACTTGAGTTAGTTAACTCACTATAGATATGAAGACTGCTTTACCCATTGTACTTTATATAAGAATGACCACTCATCATCCCTTTTTCATTCCATTGCCCCTTTGACCCCATCTTTTATCATTATTTCTTGTTCTCTGTCTCCCATGTGTATATTTGCCAAGTGAGGACCACAGTTCATGCATCTGATGAAAGCTTATGCTGAAATAAATTTGTTAGGTCCTACAAGACTCTTTAATGTCCTCTTGAGCATCTGCATATCAGTGGATCACTAAGGCAAAGAGCTCTCCACAGGGCAATCAGAAAGTATTGTACAGGTACTTCTGTTCCTTGCCCACAGGGAACTTTGATCTATTGCACTTTTGAATTCAGACAAATTGTTTGCTTCCTTTCCAGCCAGGACTTTGAATTGTTTTTTTTTAATTTCTTTGATGTTCCTTGCGATTCCTCTATAAATGAATACATCTCCTCTAATCTCTGATGAGTTCAGTTCCATCAGTCTTGTATACTCATCATTCGTAGATCATTTACCGGTATTTGTACTGAGCCTCATGACTGACCCATCCTCTGATCTTTGCCGAAGAGGCTCTCGCATATCTTGTTAAATTCAGTATTGCTTTTTCACTTTCTTCATCCACTTGGTTTCTCTCACATGAGTTTGCTGTTGAATTGGCTTCAGCACCCCAGCTACTATGGTCTTTTTATGTTTCTCAAGCTCTGCAAGCCTTTTCTTTTTCTGATGTACAGTATTTCATTTATGCTTTGTACCTTTTTCCTGGTTTGATCAGAATCTTGTAAGACCAGGTGCAGATATTTTTTGAGCAGAAGCATTATATACCCACATTAAACACAGTGAGGGTTGGGGGGGGGGGGAAAGCCTATTAAATACTAGAAGAAGAGAAAAAGATCTTTTGGGGGGCATACATGAATCTTCAGTGTATTAAAGGGCCTTATGGGCATGACTGGTTTTCAACTGTTCATCAATGACAACAAACTTTCACTGCATGCAAAACAAAACGCTAAAAAAAGCCATTTAAAATGAAACATTATACCAGTGGTTGCTTCTCAACAGTTCAAGGCCGCCTACATTATATAAAAAAATAGCCATTTCAGGTCTATGTTGACGGTTGCAAGAAGATCTAAAAGTTCCATATGATATAACATCCGTAATGGGCAGCCCAATTCTACCCTGCACTGGTGAAGTGGGGCTGCACAGCCCATGCTGTATCCAGCGGGGGGAGGGGCCAGAGGTCTCCTCAGGGTAAGGGGACATTTAAGCACCAAAGCAGCTGGTCCTGCCCCCCTGGGCCTGATCCACCCACCCTGCCCCCATGCTGCTCCGAGCAGTCCTTACCTGCTCTGGCGCGTAGACTCCTGGATTCAGCACTGGCAGGATGGCACAGGCCTTCTCGCCAGTGCTGATTACTCACCGGGTGTCGCAAATGTGCTTTATAGTAGGCTTACCAGATTTCCCCCGACGCAGGGGGGGCGATAGCAATATCACCGGGGGCGGGGTCCGGGCAGCGATGTCAGGCGTGCAGGCGCACGACGAGGCTAGAAGCACTTCGGAAATGTCCAAGTGAAGTCGGACGTTTCCAGAGTGCTTCCAGCTTCGCGCAAGCACACGAAGAGTCCAGGCCTGGTCTGGACAAAGATGCAGCGGCAGCGTATTAGCGCTGCAGGGGTGGGCAGTCCCAGCCGGCCGGGACGAAGAGGGGACCGGTCAGGAGCCCGAGATTTGGGCTCCCAAACCAGGATTGTCCTGGTGAATACTGGGACTATGGTAAGCCTACTTTACGGCATGTTTGCGACACCCTATGCCGGCGTAAGCAAAGAACAGGATTGTGCTGTCAGTTAACTTTCTGCAGCTCTAGAGAGCACACAAAGCTGAATCAGGCAATCAGGCATCCCATCACCAGTCATATGGAAATAATTTTCAGTGGCAAATATTGCAATGTTGCAATATCTTGAAGGTCCCCCAGCTGTTGGTTTCCCAAGGGATGGAGAGTGCATCTAAAGGGGTTATGCAGCAGAACTAGGAAGATTCCCTTATGCCTTATCCAGTCCAGTTTCAATGCCATGGATGAACTCATGTGAAGGTTCCCATGGGTGATAGTTTGACTCTTACAGCATGCTTGTGTATTGCCAGAAAGACAAGAAGAAACTTAGGAAACATCCAGAGCTATCATTATGCAAAGGCAGCACCAAGTCCATACCGTGATTCGGTAGACTTGTGACCTGCACAGTGTTACTTTCCTATACAGTGATAGTGACTGCATTGTTTCAAAGATTTCTGCTCTCCATTCTTCCTTTTGATCAGTTGTGAACCAAGGGCGGGGGGGGGGAGGCAGCCCGCCCCGGGTATCAAGTACACCTGGGGTGTCAAACATGCCACTGAGTGGCTGGTAGACCTGGCCTCCCCCAGCGATCCCTAGGTGGAGGCCAGGTCTACCCTTCGCTTTAAGCAGCTGCTCAAAGGGTAGACCTGGTCTCTGCCTCAAGAACCCTTGGTGGATGCCAGGTCTACTGTCAAAGCCACAGGTAGACTTGGTCTCTATCTCGAGTCTACCTGGTGCGGGCCAGGTCTACCTGTGGCTTTGAACTGCCTGCCCCAGGTGTCCAATACCCTAGGTACACCTGATCATACACAAAAAAAGTCCAACAAATGTATAGGTTTTGTACTGGCAATAAAAAAATCTCAAAAATAATGTTGCAGGCTGAGGGTTCAGTATTTATACTGTCTGGCCGGACATTTATCTTCCCTGCCACCGGGTCTGGGAGGCGGTCCTGTGGTGTCCTTGGCTGGGCTATCAGCCGGCAGGTAGCTTGACCCCGCCCAGGAGGAGGACGTGCAGTTGTCTCACCGCCCAGCTTGGTCTGACAATGCAGAACCAGGAAGTATCGTGCAGGGCGTTCTGGGATGAGCCAGTGGCTTCTTGGCTGGAAGAGGAGCAGTGTGGACGTTGGCGCCGTGAGCCCACGACAGGGATCGAGGTGCCATCGATGCGTGACAACATGCCGGCATGGCCCTGCCCACAATGTTGGAGCACAGGAGGGTTTACGGGGCCAGGAGCCAGGCCTCACAGGGCAATGCGCGGTGGGGAACCCACGAGCAGACAGGGATTGGAAGAAGGGGTGGGGCCCATGGAACGAGGGTGGGGCTGACGAGGTTTGATGAGGATAAAAGCACTCTGAGGCCGATAAAAGGCATTAGGTGGTTCTCTGACTGAGAGTTTGCTGGTGACCTTATAAACAAAGCCTGACTCCGGGAGAAGGATGCAGGGTGACACAACCCCTTTCCCCAGGTCTCTCTGAGGCCTGCACCTGAGTGCGCACCCCACAGAGACTTGATGGCCGCATCCCTACAAAGCACCCTTAACTCTCGGCATTGAGGCATTGCTGTACCTTGGCTCACCTGACCCCCCCCCCCCACGCAGCTGAAATATACCTACTCTGAAGTCCATTCATGCTATCTTATATTAGTTTCCTATGACAACGTTTTGTTATGGAGTGATTACTGCAAAATTATGGTGCTCCAAATAATTTTACATTAACAGAAGCTATTTTCTCCATCAGAATAAACAGAACAGACACTGAACATTTGGATGAGTTCACCAGACAATTATGCATGAGTAACTAGGTGCACGATTGCATCCGTTTCATTTTTTTTAGGCTGCAAATCTCCAGTATTGCTTTGCAAGTCCCACTCATTTGAGGGGAGATCTTTATAAGAAAGGGTTGTCAGATAGCAGTCATACAGTCCAGCTCTTTGTACATTTACACAGATGAAAGTCCCACTGAAACTTACTTTCAAATAAGGGTCAAAACAGACATGATATTAAATGTGTCCTTGCTTCTCTTTTTTTTTCTTTTTCACCCTGCAAGCCTGTTGATTCTATCATCAGATGCAAGATATCTCAGTCACACTGCATCAGCTTCCCTGATGACTCTCCAAATCATGAATTGGCTATCAGTTAAATTAACATTTAACCCAGCCATCCAACTCCCATCCAACTCCCAAGCTGACATTTAACTCCCATCCAACTTCCAGGCTGACAACGGAGTCCCACCGGAGCCCCGGGGGGTGTTGCCCCACCAGATAACGATGGCAGAACTGTGCAGTCTTGACCCAGCGGGGCCTGGGCGAGCGGCTCCCCTGCGACCAGCCCGGCCAAAATGGGAGTCCGGGGGATGGCGGAAGAAGCCCCAGAGAGACCCAAAGCGACTCGCCTCCACAACCCCCCGTCAGATCGACAAGGGAGGTCTGGCACGGCCACGCACACAGGCGACGAGGCTGCGGCGGCCTCTCGAGGGCACACGCGACTGCGCATGTGCAGCCCCGCCCCTTTGATCCCCCGAGCCACCAGGGAAACTAGGATACCAGCGGAGACCCGCCTCTGGGCCGGCCATCTGTGGGGGTATGACGAGGGGGAAGGGGAGTAGTCTGGAGGGGGCTTAGAGTTCATAAGGGGCTTGAGGGCCAGTGATGAGGGTGGTGCGGCAGGAAGGCCAATGCAGGCTTGTCCTACGAAGGCTTAGGAGCTACACGACACCACAAGGAGAGCCGGGTTTGGGTGTGACTAACCCCTGGCCTCCAAGTATCTCTGAGGCCAACCCTAAAATTCTGCAGCCCCATTGGCAGGAACACGGGTCACGCCTGCAGTGCTGGAACGCCAAGTGAACCCCGACAGTACCTAAGGAAGTGAGCTCGCCCTTCGGACACCCTTCCTTGGCTCTCCAGAATGGGTAAGCTTACATAACCATAGAGGGCATTGAAATGCATATAGAGATGCAGGACTCAGGAATGCAATAACCTTAGCAGAGGCAAAGCTGGGAAGGTGGGATTCTTTTAGTCAAGCAGGGACACAGAATGAGACAGAGCACACATGGCAATACAGAAAACTAGATGCATACATAATAAGAGAACCAGACAGTTGTTCACTCATGCAGGACTCTGTAAATAGAGATGTAATTTACGTCATGTCTGCTTTGACCATAAGCTGTGATAGGGTTACAGCTTTCATTTAGCGCCCACTTCTTCAATCCATCTTACCCTCATTCTTCCATTTCTTATTGCTGGACCATCTTCTGCCAACCTCAGCACATAAAGGTCCATTTTATATTCTCTTCCTCCTCGGATACTGAATCCAAATCCTTTGGCTCCCTTCTCCAAATCAACAGTAAAATAATCAAAATCCTGTACGGTCAAAGACATGGGAAAAATAAATTATTGTGACCAACAATAGCATTTCACTGAGGCTAAAATTTCCAGTCCATAGCTCATTTAAGTGAAAAATCAATTTACTGCTTAATACTATGGCCCAGTTCGGATGCTTACTAAACAGCAGGGACGTGCGGTGTAGGGGTGGCAGGTGAGGCAGAGCCCCCCCCCCTGCACCGCACATCCCTGCTAGACAGAGACAATCTTCATGTGCTGGAGGGTATAAAGGGATGTGTGCCTCTCCATATACATGAAAAAGTCTGATCCCAAGTTCTTTCCTACCCTTTTTTGAGGAGCAAGAATCAAACAACTCTGTCTATCATGTGTTTAGGCCTCTGTGGAAATGTCTGTGTCACACATTACTTTAGGTGTCTTGAGAAAGGAAGGGGTGTGTGCTTGCTCTTCCAGCCACTTGCAGACTATTGCCGTCTGGTAACTGTCTGAACTGGGCTTAAAGAGTCGCAATATCAGAATGTAAGTTTTTAGAGTGGGGTGCACCAACAACTGTGACAAAGCAACATCACAAAACGTGACATTATTCCAGAATGGTGGATCATTAAGATACCATCACAGGCAAATAAACAAAGAAAACTGAAGCAGATGGAAAGAATTCCAGTGGAATAAATGGAACAAACTTGCAAGAAAATTGTTGTAGGAGTGGAATATATATTTGCTTACATTTTTAGTAGTTCAGTTTTGGGTAAGACTATAAAGTGGATTTTGAGAATGTTTAACATGTTTCTTGTAAAATTTAGAAAACCTGTCAATCCATAACGATGTTCCAATGACCTTCTGAATGACTTGGGAACAATAATCTGAAACATCTGTCTGTATATGCATCTTCTGTACAGCTCTCAGGTAATATCTGACAATTCATGCCTCATTTATACAACCATCATCAACAACAACAGGGTGGTTTTTTTCACAACATGACAACTTTTCCCCTACAAGCTGCAGGTGAGGGGAAGCAGGGTGATGGTGGTATTTGTACATCTGAATGAAAACAAAAACTTCCCTGCACCTAGAACAAAAGCAATTACTAAAGACGACGAGAAGTTCGTAACAGGATTAAGAGCCATGACCTAAGAACCTTTATTATATTTGAAGTTGCTGTCAGTTGCGTCTGTCACCTGATGAAGATCATCAAAAGATTATTGAAACGTTGTGCTGAAACGGATATTATTATTATTATATTTTAACAACTTCAAATATAATAAAGGTTCTTAGGTCATGGCTCTTAATCCCATTATGAACTTCTTGTCATCTTTAATTATCACTGGCCATGAAAGTCTTATATCTTATCAAAAGCAATTGCATTACAATTCTTTTCCCTGACATGCTAGTTTTCTATGTCCAGGGAAGATTTTTGTGTGTATGTGTGTGGAGGAATATTCAAACATACAACTCCTCTCTTCCTCCAGCTGCAGGTAGAAGAGGTACAATTCAGGGAAAGCTTTTCTCCTTAACTCTGCTGTTGTATAAACTGGTCCTCATTTAGATGTACAGTACTTCTTTGTCAGAGGTGTCTGTTTCATCAAAGTCCTTGGAACTAAGCAGGTTTAAATGCTTTGTTGATTCTAACCTCAACTGTCATTACTCAGTTGAGTATGTCCTTTCTGTAATGATAATTCCTGTAAAATGTGCTGTTCATGTGAATGCACATGATTTGCTTCACATAAACTCCGGTCCACTGGATCTGCTTGTTGCCTCTGCCCCATTTCCAGCATTTATATACTGACGCAGTGTGCCTTAGGATGAGGTCACTAGACTTGTGAGAATCAAAATGTCAAGGATCTGGAGGCTCTGTGAAGAGAGGCACCTGTTCAATTTATGCTCAGAATGTCTCTGCTTGTATGAGTCACATCACAATGCAAGTACATGCACAGGTATGACCTTCTGAACAAACAGTAGCATCCCTTGAGTGCCTTTGCAGGGAGTTTTATAGTTTCCTAATTACAAGCAGTCTCCATCTACAGCAGTGACAGAAGATCTGCTTTGTATTGAGCCAATCCACTGAGTACTTTATGTTTAGTTGCATAATAAAAGTGGCACGTCCTGGTTTTTTTAAATAAAATAAAATAAATGTCTATGGACCCAATCCAATGTGCTACTTTAAACAGGCACAAGAGATTACATGTCTCAGTGGGTCTTCAGTTTTCTAAGTTTCGCCTCCCAGGGCTATACTAGTCTGGAAACTGTTTTTGTTTGTTTTTAAAGTATGGAGAAGTGTATATAGCATTTTTGAAACATAGAAACAATTTAAGTTGCTTTCACTTAAGGTCAAACTGGGCGTGACTTTAAACACATAAATTAAGCTTCTGTTTGAGGGGTTATTTAAGCAAACTGTGCACGGTGTGTGTGTGTGTGTGTGTGTGTGTGTGTGTGTGTGTGTGTGTGTGTGTGTGTGTGTGTGTGCGTGCGCGCACGCACGTTTTCTGTTGATCGTGTTTCTTTAGAGTCCAGGTCTCACAACCATATAGTAAAATAGGAATGATTGTGGCTTTAAAGACTTTCATTTTCGTGTTTCTTGAAAATCGCACATGGGAGGTGCAATTGGGATTGGAGCTGCAGGGGAAGCCAAGTACTAACGGCTCCCTAGAAAGTTTCAGGCCATTTTGCCCCCACTCTGGACACCCTGCTTTGGGCACTGTCTATTTCAATGATGGCGAACCTTTTGGGCTTGGCATGTCAAAAATTCAGAAAATGCCTAACTTGACTCTGCTGGTGTGTCACCCCCCTCCCCAAGAGAAGCAATTCTTCTTGAAGTCAGTTCCAGGTCATGCGACAGCCTCCCTTTACCCTGGCTCGCCCAGCATGATGCATTCTGGGGCAAGCCAGGGCGAAGGGAGGGGGTTGCGTTACCTAGAAGTGCCTTCTGGGAGCACAGAAAACTGCCGTGCAGGCCTGCAAACAGGCCTGTTTTGCCACACAATGGTAGGGAAGGCTTTTTCTGATTTATTTTTACTTTTTTTAATGGTTTTTAAAGGGTCTCCCGTATCTGCGGCCTCCATGAATACCGAGATCCTGTAGTTGTTGTCGGGTGTTGGTGAACACTAGCGTGTCATCCAAAACGTCGTGGTGTGTCACCTTTGACATGCGTGTCATAGGTTTGCCATCATCACTGGTCTATTTAGAACCATAACCACCGTTATGGTTTTAAATAAAACCATAAACAGACGCTTCAGTTACATGCTTAGGATCATGTCCAGTTTGATCCGAAGAAAAAACTAAACTGTAAGCAACACTGTCACACTCCCCTAGATCCATTTCAATTTTTGCTTGAAATATTTTTTCATCACAGACATTTATACATACACAAATGCATTCAAAATTATTTTCAGAGACTAACATTTAGGAATGCTACGTCTGGGTTTTCAATTTAATATTAGCAGATATACGTATATCATCTTTATTGTGAACTGGTCTGGGCATGCTTCTGTAGCCCATATACCACTACACAAATATACAAATATTTGTACACATATAAAATAAGCAGATACCTGGGGTTGTCTATAATCTGATAGGGGGTATTGCCTGGTGTCAGGAGAATGTTGCCTGTAGTCTATCAAAGGGGGCTGTCTGTAGTCCAGAGGTGGAGGCTGCTGGTAGTCCAAGACTGGAGGATGCCTGTAATCTAATGGAGGCTGTCTGTAATCCGTTGAAGGCTGCCTATAGTCTGTAAACGGAGGTTGCCGGATGTCGGGTTTCACATCCTGCCTTGCTTTTACCTCTGACCTATAGCTGAGTAATAAAGAATAGTTACTTTGGAACCTTAACGGTGCTTTAAAAAAAAAGAGTAAGAAGCTAGAGTAGCTAATTCAAGTAGCTATTCAATACATTTCATGAAATGCAAAGAATACTGCTGGATTGTACAATTGGGTAACATGAGGCTTAACCAAGGAATAAATGCCTGCATTGATTTTGTTTCCTTTATAGGGAAAAACCGGACATGATGTTTAAAGGGCTCTTTCTGAAAATGGGTACATGTGGCTTGCAGTTTTACTGGTGAAAAAGATCTCCTGCTGCTGCAGAATAATCGAGGGAGAAGAGGGGAGCAGGTCCTTATCAGCCACTGTTGGGAAGTGGCAATGGAGAGAGGCACAGGGAAGCTCACTCAGCATTGTGGAGCATCTTCCAGCTGGTGACTGACTAGCAGTCCCCATTGATATCAGTGCTCTGTGCTTTTACTGGTGGATACTAGCCAGTCAGTGCTTGCCCAATGCTGGTTGAGCTGACCCCTGCCTCCTCCACCCTCTCCCAACAGTTGTAAGGGATGTCTTGTCCTTTCCTCCCCATCATCCCATAACCGTGGTGGGCAATTCCTATGAGTAAACTGCTGCACCACCTGCCACTGTCCTCCATATTTGAAACTGAACAAGGCTCAGTAATGTTGGCTTTGCCTGCAGACTCACTCCTGCTTACACGGCACTTGGTTAAAGCTCTTTCCTTCTTGGAGGTGTACATTAATAAAGGCTGCACCTTCTGCACCTCGGATGTTCAGTCTCAATTTGCATGCAGTTCATGTACGTTGAGGGGGAGGCCTCTGCCATATCTTTGCTGATACTGTATTAATCTTTGCATATGTATTAGCTTGTACAGGCTGAGGGGCATAATGGGGGGGTTACGATCAAGGGTTATGCTGAGGACCAGATAGGAAGATCCTGAGGCTGGATTGAGTCCTCAGGGCTCCATCTTTACTCAATGGCAAGGACAGAGAACCAGTTAGCTCCAAGGGGAACCTGGACTTGTGTTCGTGAAACAGGAGCCCTTCACATCCCATGGCAAATGCTATTATTTATTTCATTTACATCCTTCTTTCCTTCCAGCATGAAGCTTAATGCAGCATAAATGGAGTTCCTAGGCCATACCTACTATAGCAGCTTGGGGTCCCCCTACAGGGGAGAAAAGCAGGATAAATTTCCAATTAATCATCATCATCATCCCCCATCCAAGCATTAGCCAGGCCCAGACCCATTTAGCTTCTGCAAGGTTGTTGTATCATGTGCCTTCAGACCACATCCTGGAATCTTTTTAAAACTGAAAAGCATCTGAACACCAGTTTGTCATAAGACATGGAGCTTTGTTCTCCAAAAAGTATAACAAGTTAAATGTTAAAAAAAATGTTAAGCCTTTTGGAAATGCCTAAAGTAGTTCTTTGGAGTCTAATCTTATAAAAGCTTTGGATAACAAGGACCTCAACCTCCAGAACATTACATGATATGAAGTCCCACTGATTTCAGTGGAATGTACCGGTACTTCCAGGCAAGTGTGCTTAGGATTGCAATCTAAATTAGGTAGGAGTGTTAATGAAGATGACATACAGGGCATTGCACATGAACCATAATTAATGAGTCCTTTTTCTAACAGTGTAGAAACTCTGAAACTGTCATTTACAGTTGGGTCAAGGTCTGGATGAGGTACATTGGTAAATCAATGATGTGAAGTCAGGATAATGATAATGTAGTTGGTCACATTTTACAAGACAAAAGTTAATCCAAGGACAAAATATAATTGCCTGGAAATCACAAAATGGCCACAGAAGTTTTAACTTGCTAATTTCTTTTCAGGCAATGCTTTGTTACTTGTGCCTAAGGAACGAAAAAGGTCTACTGGCAACTAGGATGGAGAAATGATCCAGAGTAAAGTGATCTGCTGGAAACAAAGACTGCCATACGTTTGTTTAAAAAACTGATTTCAAGTGGTTTGTGCCACTTCTTTCTCCAGGGTTTGTTGGGGCCTGCGTTCATCGAATTGGGACCATTCTGGTGGCAATGCATTCCCCTCGGCCTGCCCTTCGAAGTGGACCAAGGCCTGTTCATCTACTCATGAGTAAACACACATGTGCTGTTCCGTTTCAGTTTCTATAGGGCTCAGTACATTTACCTTGTCAGCTATCAGCTTGTTAGTTTCGTGATCCACCAAAAATTGGGTTGCAACTCACTGGTGGGTTGCGACCCACAGTTTGAGAATTGCTGGTGTAGAACATGGGGGAGGGGCAGCTGAAGATAGAACACTATCATTATCATTTCAGATATGACTCCCACAACTGCTTTTGATGTGACAAAGATACTGAACATGATTATTATCCATCACCAAGATCTTCTTGGGATTGTGGGGTAAAATGCAAGTTATACTATCCTGAAATTGACCATTTTCAAGGAATTTTCAAAGGCTTGTATTTTTTGTGATTTTGCCCATTAGGCCAGCATCACAACAAGGCATAGCATCATGAAAAAGGACAGAAGATACTATGTCTTTCACCACTGCGGGTGATACTAAGACAACCAGTGTGGTATAGCAGTTAACCTGTTGGACAAGGGAGTCCCATGTTTAGAACTTGCCTAAGGCACAAAGTGCGTGAGTGACTCTGGGCTATCTCTCAGCTTAACCTACCTCACAGGGTTGTTGTGAGAATAAAATGAGTTGAGGGAGAGCCATGTGTGCCATCACAAGCTCCCTGGAGGAAGGGAAGGATAAAAATGTAAGAAACAAAAAAATGGCCATGAGAAAGTGTTGACAATTATGGCATAATTTACAACTTCTTCCATTTTTGTTTTGCAAATATCACTTGCCCAAACAGTTGAAAAAATATAATCATTGTTATTTTTATTATTGGGGAAGAAATGGATTATATAATATCATTGTTTCGCAGTGGTTCTAAAGGTTTTGATTACGTTAAAAACTCACCCATGGCAATTTAATAAGTGTAATTCCATTACAATTTGAAAGCTCCTTGGGGAAATGGTGTCTTTAAAAGGTCTAGTATATTATGCCATTTTCTAAAATTGCATACATGGGAGCTGTCCGATTTTATAAAAATCCTGTGAGGTGCAGTATGCTGAGAGAGAGTAAAGCTACCCAACTTGGTGACTGAGCAGGGATTTAACCCAGGATCTCCCTGGTCCAAATCTGATACTATATCCATTATACTACGCTAACTATAAAAAGTCTTGTAGAAAAGATTTATGGATCACAGTCCACTTTGCTCTCTAAGTTGCATCTGAAGAAGTTGACTCAAATCCATAAAAACTTACCGTATGCCAAATAAATCAGTTAGGCTTGAAGCGGGGAGTTGAACCATTAAAAAAAATAGGTTCATTGGTATTTTTTAACTTTCCAGTTCAGCTTTCGTTCAGACACTAACTTAAAAAAGTTGTTCAGTAATTGAATTGGACACTTTGAGTCATTGTTGAGCTGCTTCCTGCAGAATGCGCTCAAGCTCTTTTACTTCCAATACAATTTTAGACCATGAATACAGCTGTGACTTATCTTGAGAAAAAACCCAAACGTTTCTTAAATTCTTAAAACAACTTATTTTGAATTTTTGTAAAAATGTCTACAAACAAAATACATATAACAGAACAAAACAGAAAAATCAATATTAATCATACAACTGCAATCTGAGTTCCTGATTACTGAACCAATAGTTTTGAACTGGTTATCACTTGTTATATTTAAGGAATTGGTTCTGGTTCTAGCTGAAGGCAATGAAGACATTTTAGGTCAGATTCAATTATAGCTCACTGGAGAAAAAAACCCGAATCATCTTTTGGGTTTGGGTTCAAGTTTGGTTGCACTCTCTGCTTTGAAGTGCCATAAGATTCGGGGGGGGGGAGTTCCTCTGGGGAACGGAATCACAACACAGTTGCGATGCTGTGCAGAAGAAGAATGGATCCATGTACTGGCATAGGCCCCTTAGAGCAGTGGTTTCCAAACTGTGAGGCATGGCTCCAAAGTTTGGAGCCACATCTCACAGTAGAGAGCTGCAACGTACTCACAAGGGCTTCGAGGGATGACCCCTGCATCGTCTTCCTGGGTGCTGCCATCTTGAATCTAGTGAGATCTCACGCGATTCAAGATGACGGTGCCTGGGAAGAGAATGCCATGGAAGAAGGACGTCGTGATGTAAGTTTGGAAACTGCTGCCTTAGAGGGAAGATTGCTACCTGATATCTGTATATTACACTGATGCCCTGATCAAATGGTTTTCTGCTGCTCACATTTAGGGATTTTTAATACAGAAGTGCAGTTTTGACTTGCTTGGAAACCCAAGGTTTGGCACTTTTACAAGCACCCAGAAATACTGAGTCCTCCCATTTGCTCCTTGTACTATAACTCTACCAATATCAAGATGAAGAAGTAAGCATCAATTTATGTACTGTTTCGCTGACATCATAAAATAATATGCTGAATATAGTTGGCTACCTCCTTGCTCCCTGATGAGGTTCCCAAATCCATGGTTCACGACCTTGCATTTTACAGCCTAATGAGGTAGAATATTGGTCTTCCCTTACCTGTTTTCATGTCCTTGAGATTGGAGTGGCTGTGGAGGTGCCGGCTGTGCTACGGGACTCTGCTGTGCTACAGGGCTCTGCTGTGACAGTGGACTTTGCTGAGCCATTGGGCTGTGCTGCTGTGCCATAGGGCTCTGTTTCTCTGAGCTGGGTGCAGAAGCTGGGCTGTTCAGCTCTGCATAACAGAAGACCAGAAACGAGAGGGGTGGCTCAATATGGCATTTAGAAAAGGGCAAAGGGAGGCAATAATAATCGTGTCACACTCTGCCTCAGATCATTTATGTTTTGTTGCTTTTATTATCTTGTCATGTAACTCGGTTTTAAGACACACAGCCGATGATATTCTGTGGGCTTTGAAATCTCACAAAATTCTGGTTGAGGCAGGTGTTATTTAAAGCCTAACCGAAATCAACAAATGGCTTCCATTTCTCATTGTTTCTTTTATAAGCAGAAGATATTTATGAATATTTGGAAAGTTTCAGTTTTGAGAACATGTGAGAATTTTACATTTTCAGTACAGTTTTGAGGTTGGATGCAAACTTTAAACGGCTTGGCTTTCATGTCTGAAATGCGAGTGCAGTTATGTCAAATGAAAGAAGGTTTTAGTAGATATCACTATGTTCATTCAGAGGTTAAACGTTGATCTGGTGGCCTTCTGGAACCAGATGCCACAAGCTGCTGCCCAGGGAAAGAAGAGGTATGGGAAGAGAGCAAAAAGAGGGAAATCTTCCTTAGATGCAAAATGATTTGGCAGAGGATAATGAATGTGCAATATCTAGTCTGAAGGACTAACAGACAAACCCTAGTCTAGATATGCTATTTCAAATACCCAAGGTGCTCAGGTTTACAGCCTAATTCAGTCAGAAAAAAAGAATGAGGGTACCAGAATACACTAGAACTAGCGAATGTGGATATGGGGAGTGAGCTGCAGGTTCACCCAGCTAGGACAACCCCTAAACCCAGTAGCAACGACAGTGTCCAGTGTGCCATCAGAGGGTGTGCAGTGGGTTGGAGGCACCATGGAGGCCCTGGGGCTTTGCCCCAGGCTCCCCAGCACCCTGCCACCATCACTGACGGGCTGCTTCAATGTATAAAGATACATTCAAAAGTACTCTGTCCTTTCTAGGTCAACTTCAAAGCCTACGCCAAGGCCTTAAAGTGCTACAAGTTCCTATACCTTTCTTCTTCCATCCTTCATGCTCTCCATTTAATTTCTTAGCCAATTTTGGACAAATATTTATGGAGCTATTAATGTACAGTGGCTATTGGTCACTTTTAATCTGTTGGATAGGGCTCAATATATAACAGGGCTCTCTCTCTCTCTCTCTCTCTCTCTCTCTCTCTCTCTCTCTCTCTCTCTGTGTGTGTGTGTGTGTGTGTGTGTGTGTGTGTGTGTGTACCACTTCTCCAGGTATCACTTTTGTGAGTGTCACCACTCTCACCAGAGACAGTAGCTGTACGCAGGAGTGGAGACAGTTTGCCCCACAGTTGTTTCTGCACCAGAGAGGCTTACTCAGTGGCTTCTACCTCTTGATCTTTCCTTCCCCAGCTATGCCTCTTTTGAAAGGGCAAGGCAGTTGCATAGCTGCATCCAGTGGAGCACCACCCCAACAATCTCCACTTCCAGTGATGTAGGGCCTGTCAGCCATCTTCCCTGTGCATCAGCCATTTTCTCTGAGTCTCCCATGGTGTGAGAACTGCCTGCTTTCCCACTGCACTGTTCTCATGAGACTATGGGTTCAAAGCCTATGACCTCAGCTACAGCTGGCCGTTTCCCACTGGTGTTATCAGGGTGAAGTAATGAGAGGTGCATTTCTCAGTGTTTTCCGCAAAATCTTGAGAATATGTTTATCTTTTAGCTTTGAAGACTAATTGGCTACACCTGCTTGTTAGGTCTTTCCTTAATGATGGGAACATAGCTGATAGTCACACGTGAACCACCTTTTGTTAGGGGAAGTGCGCACACTTGGTTTGCATTACATTATTTTGTTGCCAATTATCCATCTTTGCTAAGTTTTGTTGAATCGTTTAGCCAGTAAACATCTAGCCTATATCATACAGAGGTTCCCAAACTGTGCCATCAGTGGCTGAGCAGGTTGCACCACGGAGGGATCCAGTACAAGGCTGTTTCCCAGGGTCCCCAGCAACCTGGTGCCAGCACTGGCTAGAGGTATTAGTACCGCTGGTTGTAATGCACTGCTATATAGAGATAGATTAAATAGACTAGATAGGCAGAAATATATAGGCAAGATTGCTGTTGCTTCCTCACTGTCCTTGAATTCAGCTAAAACATTAACACTGCCAAACGAGACCAGCCGTGTTAGGCCAGGTCCCATCTGGGATGAGGAATGGCAACCATTCTTCTTTTGTAAGATATGTGTAAGTGTGCATACGACATCATCTAAGCTAATCTTTTTTAGAGTTAGAGCAGTCCCAACTGGAAAAGGTCCTCTGAGAAGCAGGAAGCAACACAAATTGCTACCAAATCACACTACTTATGTATTCAACATGCCTAGTCTACTAGTATTGTGCTACTGGGACATGAAATTCAATAGTATTCATCTGCTAGCTCTGTAGCTCTAAGAAGAGAACGTTCACACACCAAATATTGATTCCTTTGTGGGAAGGAAGTCAGGCAGAAGTATCTGTTTCTCTCCATTCTGTCTTGCACAGTTTGTAGGAATGTTTATCTCAGCATAGCCTCACAGCTATCAATACAAAAATCTGGGGACAAGGAGAGTAGGGTGGGGGAGTGCAGACCACATGATGCAAGGAAGATTGGAATTATTGTTGTTTTTTAGTCTCATGCCCCAATCCTAACCCCCTCCCCTGCCGGCATAACTAGTGTTGTGCTAGTGGAGGCTGCTTTACGGCTGTTGTAAAGCAGCTTCCACCGACAAGCAAAGCAGGTCCACCAGTGGAGAGGCTGCAGTAGCCTCCCGCACACCGACGGGCACACAAACACCCACCGGAGCAGGTAAGCCCGGGAAGGGGGTTGAAGGGAGGCGGGGAGGGGTGATGGGGAGGAGGGCGGATCAGGCCCAGGAGGGGGCGGGATCGGCAGTGGCGCACGCTGAGTCCCAAGCCCCTTCCTGGGCCTGATCCGCCTGCATGGAGCAACATGGACTTGCAGCAGCGATTGAGCTGGCACAGGTCTGATTTGCCCCATAGCAGCTGCTGGGCTTACCCCAGGGCAAGGGGACAAATGTCTCCTTACCCCGAAGTGACCTCCAGCAGCAAAAAATCCTCTGCGAGATGCTGCAGAAGCTGTGCCAGTGCTGCTGCATCACCACGCAGGGATTTAATTAGGACTGGGCTCTCAATCTGCCCAGTTGAATAATACTTCAATAATACTTAGCAATTGTAGTGCACTTTTGAAATGTGCAAAGCACTTCATATGTATCATTTTGAAGTTGTCCCTACAACTATGTAAGATAACTGAGTATTGCTTGACTCCCATATTACTACTGGGGAGCTAAGGCTGAGAGAGAATGGTTTGTGCTAATATGTTCACGTGAAATTTGAACCAGAGAAGTCCTGATTCACAGCTCAGCCTCTTGGTCACTCTGCTACATGAGAAAACACAGGTTGTTGTGATTTATCAGCAGATACTGTCAAAGACACTGACATACCTGAGGCGCCTCCCCACTGTAACCCCCCCCCCCCACTAATGACCTAATCCTATCCTCACAATACTGTATGATGGCACTGTACCAGTGCAAGGGCTGGAAGGCCGTGCGCTGCCAAAAGTGCACTGCAGACAGCACACTGGTGGGGTTCTGCTGGCAGAGGGGGCAGGGACGGGGGCAGATTTCAGTGGCAGCTAGGTCTGCTGTATCCCTAACCCGTCTGGCCCCAATCCAGCCCCAGCAGGCTTCTCAGAGCTATGCCAGCAAAACAGCTGGTGCAGATCTGAGGAATCCCATCGGTAGAGGTCTTTGGTTTTGTTGATGACCAAATAAAAACACAAAGCACCATAATATGGTATTATTTTTTTTCATGCACTGAAGATTCAATGTCATGATGATATTAAACCTGTTAAGAATTTGCACCTGTGAATAAAAACCCAAAACACCACAGTTTGCATTTTAATTCAACAATTTTTAAAAAAATAACACCATTTGCAACCACCTCTACCCATCGGGGAACCTTCTGCAGCTGACACAAAGGTAAGTGACCCATATACCCTATATCCTGCAACAAAGGTAAGTGTTTTCCATTCTTACCTTTCCAGACTGGCCTTGTCCCTGGCTGGCATGCAGGATGCAGTGGACAGTGCGTCAGTGACCCTGTATCGTGTGTGCCAGCCCGGGATACGATTGGGCCGTAAATCTTGATAATTTGACATTCTTCTGTGGAACCTGAAAACTAGCCATTTAAGATGGACCACCTTTCCTCGCTTAATAGTTAGGGTCAGCTCCATCACCATTATTTGTATGCAGCTAACTAGATGATGGAACAGTCCTGAATTTTAAAATTTCTATTTTTTTTAAAATGATAAACTGATAACAGAGAGAAAATCTGCAACCGGCTTTATTTCGAGTGGTCAGGGTTCAAGAATAAATGCCCTTTCAGGCTTCTCCAACCTTAAGATGTCTTAGCAAAATTAAGTCTAAACACCATCAAATGAGAATTCTCTCCTCACAACACGGGCAGAATTTTTACATCCAGGCTGAGCATAAGTAAAAGTGAGTACACAAGTTACATAGTCATTGTAGCAGCAAGTTTCTAATGTTTATGAGTCACTCTCTTAGAATGCCTGTGGTTCGGAGTCTGTTCTCAGTTGCGCAAATGGGGGGGGGAACCGAAGAAAATTAACTGACATCAGTGGAGTTGCAATTATGTAAAATGGGGGGGGGGGAATGGAACAGGGACTGTTTGTGATTACTTCCAATGGCTGTATAATGTTAGTTCTCCCATGAGGCAAAGGAACAGACCCTGCAGCGCTTCATCAAGGCATTTCCTGGTGGTTCAAATATACTTTTACCATCTGAAGTGCTTTTGAAGGGCTCAGATTCTGTTCTAGCAAGGACTGTGGGGATCCAGCAATAACATTTATATAATGCCACACATTGGCTGCACATATAAAAAAACTGCCTAACTTTCCCAGGGGTGCAGTTCAGATTAATTGGTTGCTACTTCCATTTTCCTCCTGGGTTTTAAGGGTCAATTACTTACCCTCCTGAGGAATGATGCGAAGAGTTACAGTAAGACCAGCATCTTTAATTAGCTTCACGATATCTGCATGAGGCATGTTAATAATAGACTGGCCATTCACAGCTAAGATCCGGTCTCCAACCTTTAGCTTTGCACAGCGATCAGCAGGACTCCCATCAATTATCCGGCCTATTTTATGTGGTACAGCTAGAACGGGAGAGAGAGAGAAGAGGTATATATGTATAGTTAACACAAGTCTGTCGTTAACATGATGTGGTAGGTACAGTACAAGCATGCAAAATAAGCAAAATGGATTCCACTGGGAAATGCTTTTTAAGTGGTCTCAGCATACAGCATTGCATCACACACACTCACTCCATGTCCAACATGCTTGGGTTTCTGTACAAAATCTAGGCTGCTAAATCAGTGTTACTAGAGCTCATGCTGATAACTAAGTAAAGCATCAACAGTCACTTTGGAGGCCATGACGTTCATGATTAATGAGTCTTTTTTTGAAGATTAACCTGGAGAAAATGCCCTTCTTGTTCTACATTCATAGGACAAATGAAATTGCAGTTCATTTATGGCACAATCCTAAACTCCATGTATGCTGTTACAAAATTGCCGTAAAGCAGTTTGCGATCGATTGGTGGGTGGATTGGACCTGGGGGGGGGGGGATCAGCAGCGCTGGCATGCATTGCATCCCGACCCCCTTCCCAAGCCTGATCTGCCGACATGGGTACACATAGACCTATGCCAGCCATATGGCTGGTGTGGGTCCAAATAGACCCATTGCACAAGCTGGGGATTTCCCCAGGGCAAGGGGAAAATGTCCCCTCACCTTGAGGAGACCTCCCACCTGCTAAATTCCCCTGCAGGATGCAGTGTAGCCTGTGCTGGTGCCGCTGCATTGGCACAGGGGAATTTGCTGCCTGTTGACTGAAGGTGAATTGGAAGCACCATGATTCAAATAGCTTTTGACTACTCCCTATGACGCTCTGTTGGCCACTGGAAAACCCAACAGGTTTTCTAGTGCTCTAGTTATGAGGGAAAGGTAGGGAGCACTTTGAGCCAAATCATGCCCCACCATGGCTTTCTAAAAAGAGTAGCTAAGAGGTTGTGCCATCACTGCCCCTTCCATAACTGGAACACTGAAAATGTCCACACTGTTTCTTCTCAGCATAGGGGCCACGGATGGGAGAATTCAAGGTAGCAGGGATGATAAACAAAGGTAAAAGACTTGTGGCTATTGCACCAGACTGCTAATGTTGCATGCATAGCCCAATTTGAATTGGATACTGGGTCTCTATGTAACATTGCGCAGGTAAATTCTTCTTGCCTGCTGAAGTCACATTTCATGTAGGCCTAAGTCATCAGAAATGAGAGCGCAGCAGATTACTCCCTTCTACATGTCCCAAGGGTGGAGGGCTGCCAATGAGAAAGTGCTTTCATAGTAAGCACTTGGCAATTAAACAGTCTCTTCCTTCATGATTTGTCCAAGTGATTTGTTCAAAAGTGAAGTGTGTACAATCACCCTGGTCCAGTGATCTATACTGGGGACAGGGGGGTGCCTGTGAGCCAGGACAATCAGGATCAGTGTCAGGGGTCAGCCAGGTCAGGCACAGGCCCAAAGACCCACTCAGATGACTCTGGAAATCTCTGATGCCTGGGAGCGTTTGCTGCTGCCACTGCTGCTGCTCCCCACCACCAGTACCCACTAAACCAGGGTCCAACGGGGAGGCTTACTAGGTGCTTCTGGACAGCAGTGGAAGTGCTTCTTTCAGTGCTGCCAACTGAAAGAACAGTGTCCTCCCGCTTCCCCTTTACCTTTTCTGGGCAGGCAGGCACCATGAGGAGAGAGCACACAGAGGTTGAGCATGCCATTGGGGGACTCATCAAAGAGCTTCGCCCCAGGGCCCTCTGGAACTCCCTGGGGTCCACCCTGATTACAATGGAGAAAACAATCTGTATTTGCATTCTTTTAGCTAAGTTTAAGAAATCTGCATAGTCATTTGAATGCACAAGATCTCTGGACTGGGGAAAATGACTGCAATGTTAATACTGAAAAATATAACTTCCATTCACATCCTGGATTTGTGTATTTAAAGAAGTGTGACGTTAAGGCATAGATGCAGTAGCGCTGTGCAGAGACAGAGCTAGTGAATTTGACACCCAGGGCAGGTGTCAACCCCTCACTCTATATGACACCCCCCCACTCTGTACAACACCCCCCACTCACTCTCTCTCTCTCATGATGGGGAGATACGATCGGGCTGCTATTGTATCTGTACATCTGTACAGAGGCTGCCCGTATCACTTGCCTGTGGATCCTTCCTTTATTGCAGTAAAATATACAGAAAAAATGAAGGACCCATAGGCAAGTGACAGGGGCAACCTCTCTACAGATGTACAAATATAATAGCAGCCCGATCCTTCTGGCTCTCCTTAGGCACTCCATTATGACTCTCACTTGGAGCAGATTGCCCCCCCCCCGCCACACCACTGGTGCTGTGCTTCCCAAAGCTGGAAACATGGGCTAGTGTCGTCCGCTACACAGTCCAGTAATTCTTAAAGTACTATTTGCCAGGACGTACTAGAAATATTCAATGAGACAGGAAATATGGGTTTTTCCTGTCTCATTGAAAATTGTACCTAGCCATGAGAATCTCCATAATACTAGAAATACATTGACTCATTGAAGGCTTTTGTGCACCCAAAACACCTGTCCATAGAGGAAGTTGCCAGCTATTTGTCTCCATGATTCATGGCTCTGATTTTGGCTCCCTCCAAGCTGCACCTGCTGGAGGTGGGTAATTTTGCTGCATCTCTAGTTTGGCTGTGTTTGGACTAACCCCATCCCCCAGGTGCATGGACTGCACCCTGCTCCTCCCCTCCATGTGACTTTCTAATTTCTCCCCCTTGCTCTATTTTGTGGTGGTGGCTGGTACTCTCACCAGATTACTGCTCCTCCAGCTCTGGCCACTCAGCTGCTTCTCCCTCTCATCCCACTTCTGCCAGAGCTGCCTTTTGAAATGCACGGACATGCGGTGTGGGTGTGGCTGGTGAGGCAACCCTGTCCTGTTGTAGTCTGCGGAAAATAGCCACAGCCTTACCCTGCAATTGCATTCGCATGCCACCTGCTTGCACCCGAGTAAGTGGGTGGTACGCGCCGCACGTGCAACCTCTGAATTAGGCTGTGGCTATTTTCCATGGCCACAGGAAAAAGGCCAGCGGGTGGCGCAGCGGGTTAAACCGCTGAACCATAAGCTGTCGATCGAAAGGTCGGCAGTTCGATTCCCGCAACAGGGTGAGCGCTCGTTGCTTGGCCAGCTCCTGCCAACCTAGCAGTTCCAAAGCATGTCAATGCGAGTAGATAAATAGGTACCGCTTGCGGGAAGGTAAACAGCGCTCCGTGTTCCAGCCGCATGCTACGCGCTGCGGCAAGGAGAGTCATGCCGGCCACATGACCACGGAGGCGTCTTCGGACAACGCTGGCTCTTCAGCTTTGAAATGGAGATGAGCACCACACCCTAGAGTTGGACACAACTGGACTTAATTGTCAGGAGATACCTTTATTTCTTTCTTTCTTTATTTATTTATTTATTTATTTATTTAAAAAAATTATATCCCGCCTTATCCTATGCCGAGGCAAATGCCCAAGGCAGCTCACAACAAAAATTAAAAAACATAGTTTAAAATACAGAAATAAGTTTAAAACAATACATACTTAATTTAAAAACAATAAAATCCACTGGGGGGTCAACAGTATGGAGCACAAAAGCAGCATGGCAGAGCATCTTGAGACATCCTGGCTAATAGGTTGAGATTGAATCCAGAAAAGACAGAGGTCCTACTGGTCAGGAAAGCTTCGATGCAGGTACTGAGTCACCTGCCCGTTCTGAATGGGGTTGCACTCCCCCTGCAGGAACGGGTGCGTAGCTTGGGAGTACTTCTGGATTCAGAGCTCAACCTGGAAAGCCAGGTGGCGGCTGTGGCCAGGGGTGCGTTTGCCCAGCTTTGGCTGGTGCGCCAGCTGCGGCCGTACTTGAGTCGATCAGACCTGACCACGGTGATCCACGCCTTAGTGACTTCAAGACTGGATTACTGTAACACGCTCTACGTGGGGCTGCCCTTGAAGACGGTTCGGAAGCTGTAATTAGTGCAGAATGCGGCGGCCCGGGTGATCGCTGGAGCTAGGCGGTTTGACTCTGTTGAGCCGCTGCTTCAGCAGCTGCACTGGCTGCCCATTCGTTTCCGAGCCCAATTCAAGGTACTGGTATTGACCTTTAAAGCCCTTCACGGTTTGGGTCCAGGATATCTGAGGGACCGCCTTCTCCCATACATTCCGGCCTGATCTCTTAGGTCATCTGAGGGGGCTCTCCTGCGTGTACCACCTCTATTGCAAGTTAGGGGAGTGGCAACACGTGGGCGAGCCTTCTCTGCTGTGGCGCCACAACTGTGGAACTCCCTGCCAGGGGATCTGAGAACCACCCCCTCCCTCATGACTTTTCGGCGAGGGCTCAAAACGTTTTTGTTTCGTCTAGCGTTTGGGTGATGGGTTGTCGTCTGCCTCCTGTGTCTCAAGATGCTCTGCCATGCTGCTTTTGTGCTCCATACTGTTGCCCCCCCCCCCAGTGGATTTTATTGTTCTTTACCTTTATTTTCCATGGACTATGACAGGGCGAGATTGCCTCACTTGCCACATCCCTGTTGAAATGTCAGTGCTGTTGAGCAGTGACGGAAGGGAGGAGGAGAAGTTAGCTGGAGGAGCAGCCCAGTAGTGGCAGTGGCTGGCGCCCACACCACTGCCAGGTAAGCAGGAGCAGCAGAGGCATTGCAAGGTGAATGTGGACTTCAAATGCACTAGCTCAGCGCTTCCCAAACTGTGGGTCGCATCCTGATGTGTGGTGAGTCACAAAGTTGGGCCCACCCACCCTTGCATTCGGTTGGCTCCAAATTGGATCCCTCCAGACGCAATTGGAGGCTGATCCTGGGTCACGTCAGGCTCGGGATGCACTCCCTGGGCCTTTGCGGGCCTCAGAACACCTCCGGAAGTGATACGAAGTCGCTTCCAGTTTACTTCCGGTCGCTTCCGAAGGTGTTCTGAGACCTATGGAGGCCCAGCGAGTGTGTCCTGGGCCTGGCATGAGAGGTGAATTGCGGCGGAGGGGATATTGGGGACCACCGCACTAGTTGCTTGCGATGTTCTTTCTATGCCTGGCTGGCAATGCTGTGGCAGTTCTGTGCAGCAGTAAGCCAGCTGGGGTGTGTGTGGAAGAGCTATACTGTCTTCAATGGGTCTGTTCCGGGTACTGTTTTACAGGCAGTGGCGTCTCTTCGGTAGGGGCGGGGCTGTAAGTAACGCTCCGTCGTAGTCTCTTTACCGAGCGAGCAGGAGGCAGCCCCGCCCCCTCACTGTCGGAGCCAGTCCCTTGCGGAGAAAGCAGCAGGCAGGGTCTCTTGCCTGCTGCTTTCTCCGCACGGAAAAGGCTCCGACAGTGAGGGGGCGGGGCTGCCTCCTGCTCGCTCGGTAAAGAGACTACGACGGAGCGTTACTTACAGCCCCGCCCCTACCGAAGCAACGCCAGTGTTTACAGGTAACAAGGCCAGCAAAACTGAACACTTTTCCCTTAGAATTTAAAGAGCTTTTAAAAAGAAAAAAGCTTAACATTACTGAAGAACTTTTAGTAAGATAGAAAGTGGCTCAACAGATCAGTTAAAATAAATTTAAACTTTATCTCATTAAACTGTTGACATAAAAGGTTAGCGTAAAATGGAAGTGTCAAACTGAAGCGTGCTTTTTGCCATCATTTTTTCTCTCAAAACATTCCCAGAACCAGTATCAAATATGACATCTTGAACTTGCTGACAAACGACAGTTTTGCAAAGACAAAGTGCTTTAGTAATGCTTTCTTCAAGAAACATGATAAGGATGCATAGCTTTTAGCACAGAATAAACTCCTCATTCATTTCTAGTGCTGTACTATTAAAACCACTTTTAATTAAGCAAATTGTAATTTGATTTAATGCTCTGGTTTCCTATAAGTCACTTTACCTTGCAGTGACAAACACCAGGGACATTTAAGGAAATGCAGGACAGGGACATTTTCATATTATTGGATCTAAAGGGGGGGGCAGGGAAGGATAGCTTGAGTCACTCCAGGATCTGAGCTATAACAGATGTACTGGGTATGTGAAGTGGCCCAGAGAGCTTATTCAGATGGTCTTTTGCACCTGGTGTGGTAGGCAGTCACAGTTTTTGGTCGGCCTGCACTGTTACAAGCTCAAAAGGCGCGCGCGCGCGCACACACACACACACACACACACACACACACACACACACACACACACACACACACAGAGGCATCACAGAGGGATATATTCCCAGCCTCCTCCCATAAATATTGAAACCACAGATAAAAGCAAACCCTACAAGAAATGGTTCACAAATCCCCTTCATTGCACAAATTATTTACCTGCCTCTGATTGCAGCCCAACGCAACACTGTTTTTCTGTGTCTCATTGTCTCTGACTCTTCTGCAAACACTGACAGGAAGAAGGAAGCACTAATGGGAAATGGGTTGGAGGGCTGAAAAGAACGTGACCTGGAACTGCTAGGTTGGCAGGAGCTGGCCAAGCAACAAGAGCTCACCCTGTCACAGATTCGAACTGCCGACCTTTCGATCGACAGCTCATGGTTCAGCGGTTTAAGCCACTGCGCCACCCGCTGGCCTTGACCCGATCAGTACTGTATACTAATTTTGGACTACCATGTATATGGTTGATTATTAAGATGGCATCCTTTTTTCTTCCAACAACCACATGTACAAAGCTAGAAGAACCACTAGGTGCTGAGTTAAACACGGTACGTTCCTTGCTCTTTTTAAAATAAAAATTATTCCTTCTGACAGGAAATTACTGGGTTCATACGGTGCACCAGCTAATATCGCAGCATGACCCCTAGAAAAAGCTGATCGTTACAAGCTGGTGTCACTGACAAATAATATTGTTCACTTGTAAATGTACAGCATCTTTTAATCTGTCCTGCATGTATTTCTCTTAACGGCTGAGATTGTATTTTGTAAGAAAAATCACTTGTCTGTTTTCTCACATTTCTTCCCGTATGGTAGGTAAATGTCAGACGTGATCAGGTGAAAGGGGAGAAAAATCCAAACCTCTCTTGAATCTACTATACCCTCTGGCAGATAACTTATTGCAATATATTTTTTTAAGTACTGTACACAGAAATCGACACTAAACTAAGCAAACAAACCCTCCTGAGCCAGCAGTCCTTTTCAATATGTTACATAGTTGATCACATGAATATTTATGGCATCCTCAATTCTCCATAGGTGTGAAGGTTTTAATTCAGCTTTAACTCCCAGCATGTCATGATTTAATTGGCAGAACATACGTATAGCCCAGTAGGCTAGCTTGTTCTCTTCAGATGCATTCTTACCATCCAGCATATATACTACTAATAACTCCTATGGTCTTATCCCAATGAGCCTGTACTAAGGAAACTCCATGAGTTCTAGGACATCCAAAAGAACCAACAGACTGTTTTCTTCTGAACATGATGAAAGAAATCACTGACTGATGTAACTTTCTTATGCACCTTATGTTACTTACAACAAATGTTTCACGCCATAGTTCCATTAAAACTACTTTGTCAAAAGTATGCTAGCTATTCAAAGCTGAAAGTGAAGCAGGAAATATCCACTTATCCATAGGTTTCTCCCTGCAAGGTTCTGGACAACTGGAAGGGTTATTTGTGGGTTTGCTGGGGCTTTGGGCAAGTCTCATCCCTAAGTATATTAGCAAAGAATGCTGGACTGGTCACAGGTCCATAAGAACTGTGTCCAAGGTCAGATCAAGGTCCATCTAACCTAAATTTAAATTCATTTGCTGCCAGTCACCTTCACCAAAGCGGTTAACAATATAATCATTTGTGTGTGCAGGCAAAAACTTTACAGGTCGAACCAGATGGAAAAACTATTGGTACCTCAATTCACCTGACCATTTTCTGATCTCACAACTGCAACTTCTGGCTGCAGAATGGTGCTGCAGTATAACAGAGACCTCCCTCTGAGTCCCTGGTTTGAGACCCATAATTATTATCAAACTGTGTTTTCTGTAGATAGTTATAGCAATAAAGAGGACACATTGGCAAGCCCCTCCCTGCCTGTGCTGACAGGCTTCAGTGCCCTGTGTGGATATAGTACTGTATCCGCACAGAGCCAAGGGTGTAGTGGCTTGATTCCAAAAGACAGTTGTATCCGCCAGTGATCTTTCACCCTTTGCCTGCTCAAGCTATCAAGGCCTGAGAGCTGCAAATTCACAGCTTTTTTCTTCTATATGGGAGTAAGACAATGCCTAGCGTGAATTAGCTCACTGCATAGTTTAGGTAAGGCAAGGCCCAGGTTGGGGAAACCTGCCTGCATGAGAAAGACAGTTTTTTATATAGTACGTTTCTAGTACTAGTACTCTCAGACAGTTTTCCAGCTGCCATGTCTAATTTTAAAGATACTGTACTAGTGGTGATGATCAGGCTTACCAGATCGCTGACCGGGACGTTCCTTTTTGCCCTTAAGGGAGGCGGGGGGAGGGGCAATAGAAGCCAGAGCGACTACCTGAACTTTTGTAGCCCATGACCAACTGACACAAAATATCACTCCGTTTTTGATGGTCCACTGAAAAGTGGGCGAGCTCAGAATAACACTTCAAAAATCTGGGAAGGCCCTACTCAAAGATTGTCACTACTAGACACAATACCAGGTGAATGCTGAAACACACTGGGCACAATCTAGAGAAAGTTAAATGAAATCAATGGGTCTTAAGTGCTGAACTGTGACCTTAAATCTCATTGATTTCAACTGAACTTAAGCTCACTTAGCTTTCTCTTGATTGCTTCCAGCCTGGTCCTCAAGGAGTTTCTGGGGCTTAAACTGGCTCTGGGAGCAACAGCCCCAGTGCTTTCCAAAAACATTCCGCCTCTATCACAAGAACTGTAAAACACAAACAAACAGAAAGAACCCACAGCAAATTTCTACAGTGAAATGACACACCTCCTTGCCAAAACTATGCATAGCAAGCAATATTAAGTAGTATTTCTGAAATCATATCGTTGGAAGGGAGTTCGAGGGTTCAACTAGCTCAAATCCCACTAAAGACTGGATTATGACATGTCCACCATACCTACCAGATTTTTCTTCAGCCACTTCTGTGGGGCATCAGTCAAAACAGTGCAGTTTTCTTGTATAGTGGTTTATGGGCCATTCCAAAAGCAAAAATGATAATGTAGATAATTCCACACAATGTGTCCACACACAATGAGTTCTATGACTCATGGGTAGAAATGGTGATAAAATATCCATGATATTTTAGATTTTTTTGTTATTTGTGGTACCATCAGTGTCAACAATATTTGTAATGCTGGATACTCTGTGCATTCAGTTGGCAAGCTGTTCTTTTGCATGACATAAGTATCAGATTAAGGGCAAAACACAAATATTGTATCCAAATATTTTACACAATCCTTAATCTAAAATTTCCTGCAGATTACATAATTGCCTTTGGTTTGTCTGAAATACGTATTGCTTAGTGCAGTGGTTCCCAATCTGGGGGTTGGGACCCCTAAGGAGGTCGCAAAGCGGTTTCTGGGGGGTCGCGGGATGTCAGCTGGATGGCCACACCCAAGGTGGCTCACTCCTCCCCCCCCCCACTGCAGAGAAAGAAATGTCTGATGCTTTCTTGGGGCTTGTTTACTCACCTTGTGTTACTTTCTGCTTGCCTTTTAGCATCTCTCTTAATATTAGCTCACTCCCCCCCCCCCAACGGAGCTGCTTATTAGTACAAATATAAAAATATGATTTATTTTAAAAAGTGTGGTTTATTAAACAGTGTCATTTATGAAAAACAATGACATCACTTCCGGCTTAATTACATCACTTCTGACCATAGGTCTTAGGGGGGTCCTGACAGATTGTCATTCTACAAAAGGGGGTCCCAGTGCTAAAAAGATTGGGAACCATTGGCTTAGTGCTTACTGATACTTTTATCATTGCAGAGTATCATAGATTACAGAGAGGCCATATCAGTAGGGCTCTTTACACCCTGCTTGTTTGGCAGAGAAACAGAGAACCAAGTGGAATAAACAATTTCTTGACCCAAGGAATGCTTAAGGGATGCAGCTTTACAAATGTTGAACTGTACGGATAAGTAACATCTATAAGAGGGGAAGGAAATTTTGCAGAATTTTGTAAACAACTTGGAAGCACAAGTGGTGTGAACTTACTTATTGTAGATCCGGATTCAGGTCTGTTTAAGGAGCTAATGATAACGAAGCCAAATCCTTCATTCTCCTTGCGGTGGATGACAACATCGCTGGTTTGCATGCTGTGTGAAGCAAAGCCCTCTGGGGGTGTAGCATTGCTACTTGATCCTGCATGATTGCTGTTGGCGTATGTGGCATAGTCACTTCTCGGAGAACTGTGGTGTGTAGATACAGACCCTGGACTTCTGCCATTCTCTGGACACGGTTCCCCTAAAAGAGAAATCATGTAATGATTTAGTCTGGCTTGTTTGTTGATGAACTTGGTAACCACACACAAATCTTTGCTTCTAGAAGAGCACAGAAGCTAAATGTAATTGAAGTAAAATCTACTTTGATGAGACAGAGCATATGAAGGCATTTCTCTTAATTACTCCTACTTCCTGTGTTTCAAAGTGAGACCCTGACATTCAGAATGGGTTCCTTTTCCCAGGCTATGCTTTGGTGAGGCCTCACATGTCGCAGAATGAGGTGGGAACAAGATGGCAGAATTCTGAGGTGATTGAATGGCCGGGACCACTTCAGGCTGCAGGTGGAGAATCACATGCTTCAAAAAACCTCTCCCTGTAATAAGAAATTTACAATAGCAAAGAGGATGTTGGGCGTAATGTGCCAATTTGCCTGTTTTCACATTTTAAAAAATCCTCTATATTTTAAAATTGTTTCATTACCATTTTTTAACTTAACAACACAATCCCTCTTATATGGGACATGATTAATGATACCAGAGCATGTAAATTAACAAGTATCAAGGAAAGCAACAAGAATAGTCAGGAACAGGAAAAGAGAAGACAAAGGAGCACAATTGGGTACATGTAGAAAAAAATCAGTAGCAAATACATATCTTGCAATTAACAAAGTATGACTGAAGAAAATGTGAGTAGTCTTTCTATACCTCCAGTTAGATGAAGAGGACTGTAGTTCACAAAATCTTATGCTGAAATAAATTAGGAATGGCCCAATCCTAATGGCCAGCAAAATAGCTGGCGTAGGTCCGACCCACTAGAGACAAGGCAGTTGACAGGGAGGTAAGTAAGAAAACGTTAACCATCATTTTGGGGCCTACTCAAAAATACACTTAACAGCCCAAACCTATCCATTCCCTCCCCCTCCAATGCAGCTGCACTACCGAAGCACACATTGCATCCTTCAGGGGGCCGGTCCCAGATATCTTCTCCGGGTAAGGAAACATTTGTTTCCCTACCTGGAGGTAAGCCTATGGTCTTAATGGGTCTACTCAGACCTGGGAAGGCAGATCGAGGCCTGGAGGGGGGATAGGATATCAACAGTGATGCTGCTGCCAATACTGCTGCCTTCCAGGTCTCATTTTGTCCCCGATCTGCCCCAGGCTCCTCCCCATTCCTCCTCAACTCGTTCCATCCACCACCCACCCCTGTCAGACTCATTTTCCCTGGTCCAGCGGTGGTCATCCCATGCTGTCGCTGATTCTGGCAACACTTTTAAAATGGCAACACTTTTAAAATGGTACACTGTGCGCGCTGCCAAAAGCCATTTTATGACAGCAGAACTGTGTTCTGCTGTCGTAAACCCCTTCATGCGCTGGCCCAATCCTGCAGAGGATTGGGTCATAATTCTGTCTACATCGATATGTGCCACTGTAACTAATGATCTTACTCATTATGCCAGGTTTCTTATGATGCAGTCAATAACAGCAAAATCAGTGCTAACTTTGGTAAGTAAAGTGGAAAAATCCTGCCAGTGCAGGAAATATGCTGCTTTTGACAATGAAAAGCAGTGAAATTAGACTATACATATACTTTTCCTTCATTGTCTAAAACACAGAGGCTGGGATGAGACCATCAACTCTTACTACGTACAGGGGCCCCACATTATCCGCAGATTCGTTATCTGCAGTTTCACGTATCCGTGGCCCCCACGAGTGCCCCTGGTTATGAACTTTGCTGTGTGTCTTGCTTTAACCAAACGCTATAAGCAGCAGCATGCTGCTTATAGCAGAGAAGCCGACAAGCCAACTGAGTGCTAGAGAGGCTCAGCCGAAGGTTAACAAGAAGCAGGAACTGGAACTGTCTGCTTGTCTGCTTCTCTGCTATAAGCAGCATGCCAGGAACCTCCTGCAGATATCGGGGCCTTACTGTACCCAGTAACCTACTTGTTGTTGTTGTTGTTATTATTTCCCCCTGTAACTAAGATGAGTGAAATGCAATTTTTGGAAAAATGAAGCCAGGCCAAATGGTGTTCTATCCTGGCACTGACGAGAAAGTGTGGAATCTCAGTAATACCCAGATTCATGAATGTATGTGAATCCTATAACCTCAGAGCCTCTTTTGCTCCCAACAAGAGGCCACAATCCTGTCTTTTTATGTATGCTGTACAGCTCCGTGTACACTGATAGCATTTAAAATAACACCAATAATAATAACACCACAAAATAATGATATAAAAGTACTACATGAAATCAGATCATTACTACATTAAGGGTTGTGGTGTTCTCAGAAAGTTGATCAGAACGAAATGTTTTCTTGCCTAACCTTTTCTGGGTGCTCTGTCACATAATAATGCCTCATTCAAAGTCTAATTCAATATTAAGGTATTTGCCTTTGAACTAAAAGAATTTAAGTAGGCAACCAACAGAGTAATTAGGATTAACTGCATGGCTTCCCTTTTAAAAAGAGAACAGCCTATTCAAAATATGCTTGTGGACTGCAGGTATGATTCAGGGAAGACTAATCCCAAATAATTATTATGTTGTCAAAATTAGATGACTTGTTTGGAGAAAAAGGAAGATGTACATGCATACAGAATTATAATAATTCAATTTATTTACACGGTGGACAACTTTTCCCCACATTTTAATATACATGGGGTTGCATACAAACTCTTGTGCACTGTCCCATGCTCTGACAAGGGGGGGAGGGTGCACTTTCCCAGCCTCTTGTGTCACTCTGGTGAATGGGAACCCTTCACCCTGCTAGTAAGCCCCTGTTTGTGTGTAAAATTGGGATTCTGTTGGTGTACCATCTGCCTTGCTGCCCAACAGTCTTCCTACCTGAGCGAACTGGATCGATCTTGGACGTTACATTGGAGTCCCCCCACCTGTTGGTATTGGGGGATTTTAATGTTCATGCTGAGGCCTCAGAGGTAGATGCAGCTCAGGACCTCATGGCCACCATGACAACCACGGGCCGCTCCTTCTTGGTCGATAGATCCCAGATTGTGGTGTTGGGGAACACCTGTTCAGTGCCCTGGCCCTTGCGGTATGGGGTGCTGCAGGTTTCAATACTGTCCCCCATGTTATTTGACATCTACATGAAACCAGTGGGAGGTCATCCGGGGATTTGGGTGCCATCAGAATGCCGATAATACTCAGCTCTATCTCTCCTTTCCACCAGATACCAGGGTGGCTGTTGTGGTCCTGAAGCGCTGCCTGGAGGTGTTTGGGATCTGGATGAGGGCTAACAAACAAACTAAATCCGGACAAGACAGAACCAGGAGGTCCTCCTGGTTCAGAAATCCATGATGTGGGTATTGGACTATCGCCCTGCTCTGAATGGGGTTGCACTCCCCCTGAAAGAGCAGATCTGCAGCTTGGGGGTTCTGCTGGATTCACAGCTGCTCCTGGATGCACAGGTGTCAACTGTGGCCAGGGGTGCATTTGCCCAACTTCAGCTGGTGCATTAGCTGCAGCCATACCTGCCTCAGTCAGATCTGGCCATGGTGGTCCATGCCATGGTGACATCAAGATTAGAGTATTGTAACACATTCTACGTGGGGCTGCTCTTGAAGACATTCTGGAAATTGCAGCTAGTGCAGAATGTGGAAGCTCGTGTGGCTGATGGCAGTCAGAAATAGGGCCTTCTTGGTAGTGGCACCTGTTCTATGGCATTCCCTCCCCTTTGAGTTGAGAATTGCTCTGTCACCAGGGGCGTCACTAGACGCGCATCACCCTAGTGCGGGGACGCGCGTCACCCCCCCCTAGGGGCGCGACGTTATAGGCGCGGGGGGAGGGGGCCACCCGGCTCCCCCCCCCGCATCGCGTCGCCCCCTCCGGACGCTCTGAGGCCGGCCCGGGAGCCGGCCTCGGAGCGTCCGAACCCTTCGGCGCTCCAGGGCCTTCTGAAAGAAGGCCCAGGCAGCGCGTCAATCCGGGTATTTTCCGGATTTTCGCGCATGCGCAGACCCGTTTTGAGGGCTTTTTGCCCTCAAAACGGGTCTGGGCATGCGCGAAAATCCGGGAAATACCCGGACTGACGCGCTGCCTGGGCCTTCAGAAGGCCCTGGAGCGTCGACGGGGTCGGACGCTCCGAGGCCGGCTCCCGGGCCGGCCTCGGAGCGTCCGGAGGGCGACGCGCGTCACGTAAGTGACGCGCGAGGGGGTGCGCGCGTCACCCCATGACGCGCGTCACCCCCTGGCGGCCCGCCCCCCCCGCCACGCTCCAGTGACGCCAGTGTCTGTCACTACACTAGAAGCCTTCTGGCGAGGTCTGAAGACTTTATTTCACAAAGCCTTTGGAACCCAGTAGGGGTTTTAAGGGTACACTTGCTGGTTGCAGGCTGCTATTTGCTGATTTTTATTAACTATTTAATGTTTATATGACTGATGGTTTTTATTGCCGCTTGACGCTGGTTGGCTTTTAATATGTTTTATGTTTTTTATAATTTTATGTATAAAATTTTAATTTTATGTAGTCGGACCTCGCTATCCGCAGGGGATCTGTTCCAGACCCGCCCTCCAGTGGATAGCGAGGATCCACAGATACCGAGGTCTGCCCAAAAAAACTGTAAAAAAGATAAAAGTTCCCAAATCACCGTTTTTACCTTTAAGAAGTCAAACAGATGCATTTTCAAGCCTCCACGGGGCTTCTGCCGCCATAACGACCCACTTCCGTGTCGCACAAAGGCTCTTCCCTCCTCCCAGCCTTGTGCATTCTGGGGCAAGGCTGGGAGGGGGGAGAAGAGGCTTCATGCAACCTGGAAGTGGGTCGTTAAGGCTGCAGAAGTCCTGTGGAGGCTTGAAAACGCAGCGGTTTGACTTTGTAAAGGTAAAAACAGTGATTTGGGGAGCTTTTATTTCTTTTTTACAGGTTTTTCTTTTTACGTGGACCTTGCGGATCCGGGACCTGCGGTGAGTTAAATCCGTGGGTCTCGAATCCGTGGGAAAAAAGGGTCCACTGTATATATATTTTTAATGTGTTGTGAGCCGGTTTGGGTGCCCTTTGGAGAAGAAGGCGAGATATAAATCAAGTAAGTACCAGCTTAAATTGCATGTGAAGGCAATTCAGATGACCTCCCCCCTGTGATTAGAAAAACTGTGAAGGCCCACTTCAGAAGCGGGAACAGGACTTGCTCATATACATCCCTAATCACATGGTAGGAGACTAGCTTGGACAGAATACGTCCCTAATACAGTACATCCCTAAGCAAAGGTGAATCTGGTCTTGGCCAGGGAACCAGTTGCCCATTATCCACCACATATGTCTGAGTTGGACCAGGCACTTTCCAACCAGATCTGCTACCTGATGCCACCCTTGATGCACTGTTGCCACTGCACACGCCCCCTCAAAAACCCAAAAGAAAAAATGCAGCCACTTAGCTCACTCCTTCCTGTGCAATCTTTTTTGACAAAACAAGAAGTGCAGGTCATGCTGGGAACAGCCAGCTTGTCCCACAATTCCTCTTTTATTTAAAGGGACCTCAAGGAAGGAGAGAGATGAGTGGGTAGGGAAGCGAACTGATGTGGCTCTGTTCATGGCGGGCTAGAGGAAAGTGGCAGCAGACTCAGGGCAAAGGATACCTTTGTTCTGCCGCTCCCCCACCACTTGCTGCTCAGTACGAGCTGCATCATTGGTGTCCTGGATGGGCCAGCTATGATTTGAACTGTTATAGTTTCAGACAAAAAACAAACCGATTATTCTAAATTAATGAAGTGGCCTATTACAAAATAGCTGATTAGCTTTTTCTCCACTACACGTATAGCAATATCAACAGCAAAATTCCCATTTCTCTGCATCATGGAAAAGTTATTTTCTGAGACAGGTATGTCCTCTAGTAGTCCTTGTACAACTTTAAAGTGATTAGCGAGAGGAAGGAGGAGGCAAAACAAACAATCATTATGCTTCAACATTTGAATTGAAAATCTCCAAAAGTTATTGAACCGGAGCAGCAACTAAATGCTGTAGTCAGTGACAAGAAAGATCTCATTTTCTGGCTGTCATGTTTTAGAAGGCTGAATGCTGTTTATGTCAGTGCTGGTGCAACAGAAAGAAAATTATCCTACCCCACCGAATTACCAACTCCTGCCTCTGCTATAAATGAATGTAACAGATTCCCATTAAGTACAGGAAAGAATGATCAAGCAGGTAGAGCAGATTTTAGATTGTTATTGGATTTCCATCTATTTTGAAAGATTTATTCATCAGGAAAAGAAAAGTTAAGGCTTTGTTTTGCTCTCTGCAAAGAGTAACATTTTATTCCCCCAGTCCTTGAAATGTCACTTGATCCTGACAACCGAAGTTTCAATAGGTGGTGATTCTTTTTCTCACATTCTTTTTTTTTTCAAAAAAAGAAAGAAAAGAAGCCTGAAAATCCTATGATTCTTTGAATGTAACACCCAGCTCAGACTATTAAGTGCTCTCAAAATGAGCTAGCTCACACATACTTTCTCCTCTGCAGTGCTTTCATGACTAGGCTTATTAGATTCCTCCCATTCTCTCAGTAGCCCACACTGTATCCATTCTTCACAGGCACAAAAGCACTCGAGACTTGGGAGACGCTCTTAAACAGGCATGCGACGCAAGCTGTCCTTCCCTCGTCTGTGTTGCTCTCTTGCAAGAGAGGCTCCTCTTCAGCTTAAGAGCACTACTGTAAGCCAGAGAGCAGCTCTTTTAGGGGACAGGACAAATGGAGCTGATGGAGGGTTTGCTTGTTTTATTTCTTTCCATTAGTCGTTGTGTACTCTCAAGACATCAGAGGAAAAACAAAACTCTCAGAAATCTCTAGCCTGACAGATGAGGCTATAGCAGGCAGCTCCTGGAACTGAACGCTAAGTATACAGAGTCTCTCCGTCCATATTCTGCTAGAAGGCAAGAGCCTTGGAACACATTGCCAAGCTGGGCTGGTCCCCCCATGATGCAGACTGAAGCATCTGCTTCAAGCGGTGGACTGGGGAAGGTGGTGAGTTGGGAGGAGGCACCCTGCCCATATGCTACCTCCCCTGGCCCTTCACTTGCCTGGTTGCTTCACCTGGCTGCTGCTCCATTCTCTTCTAACCAAGAGAGACAGAGACTGACAGAGACTTACCTCCTCCAGTGCCACTGCCAAAGAATGTGGTGATGGAGGTGGAGGCCAAAGGCAACTTTGATACTATGAAGAGCACTGCCACCTCCCTCTACCTTCTCTCCTTCTCCTCTGTTCTTGGGAGCAGCTGCTGGAGGAAGAGATAGGAGTCACCTCTGCAATTCTGTTCCTGATTGCTCTCCAGCACCCAGGAAGAGGATTGCAACCTCCTTTTGCCTTCTCCTCTATTCACTAACCTCAACAGTTTTAAAGGTATTGAGGAAAAGAGGGTGAAGGCAGCAGTAGCAGCAGTGTGTGCAAAAAAACAATTGCCGGGGGGTGGGGGAATTGGATGGCACTTTGGCCTGGGAAGGGCCTATCTCCAAGCCTCTCATAACTGATAAACTGGAGCATGCCAAGGGTGCCCCCAATTGCATTTTTGCTGTATAGATCTGGTGCATGGACAATATATTCAAGAGAGTACCCTATCTTAGAGAGAGTGATGGATCATGAGTTAACATTTGACATAACTATGGGAACAGCTTCTTGCATGATCATTCTAATGAGTCCTTAATGAGCCAGATAAATCCTTGCTAAATGCTCTGCTACTACATCAAGAACAGTCCGCTACAGCACACAGATTAGCTTTCTACTTAAAGTTCCACTTTATGGAACTCCCTCTCAGTTCAGAGCTTCAGTCCTTTAAAAACATTGCCAGTGTTTGATCTCTATGGACTATGACACAATTGAGGATCTGTGAAAAAATTGTGATAGGTGAACAGGCAAATTGGCCTTAAAGCTAATCATCACTTGGCAATCCTTTGACTGGGGCAGTCCCCCTCTTAGTTCAAACAAACTTCGGTGGAAAATTGGGCCCAGATCATGTGTCCCTTGATTCCCATCTCTCCACCACTTTCTGAAAGGAAGCAAATGGCAAGTGTCTTGCTTCCCTTTAGCTTAACTCCAGGCAAATTTTGGCTCATGTTTGCTCACTGTTTTCTACTGCCTTTGGGCTCTGCCATGTTTAAAGTGGGAGACAGCAGGCTATTTCAACCCCACAATATAATTATAAAAATTTGTATGGCACTTTGTCAGTGTGCCAATTGCTTCACATGTGTTATCTAGAAAGAATCTTTATAACTGCTCTCAAACGTATTATTATCCCCATATTGCAGCTGGGGAGTTGAGGCTGAGCAGGTGTAGCTTGTTTAAGGCCAACTAGCAGGTCATGGAAGAGGTGAGACTCCAACCAGGAAGTTCTATTTGCAGCTCAGTCACTTAACCAGTATGATACATCTGCTCTCATTGTTATCCTGCAAAGCTACCTTGTCCTTTCCTTCCTCTCCCTTTGGGCATCCATCACATCTGCATACAAGGGATCCACTTTTCTAAACTGAAGAAGAGATTTTCCTTAGATCTAGTTAACATTAGTCGTGGCTGAAACCAACATAACAACTTGAGCTGCTATCCTATACACACTGCATGCAAGGGATTCTCACTGCTATCCTATACACACTATCCTATACACACTGCTATATTTTTTATTTTTTTATTTTCACATTTTTATACCGCCCTTCCTCCAAGTTCTGGTCCAGCAATGCAGAAGCTGTGCTGCTATCATAGGTCTGAGGTGGCCTACGGGAAGGTAAGTAAAGAAGATTTTTACTTACCTCTCCTAGGCCGTCTGGTTGCCCCCCCCACACACACACACCATAGCATTAGCATGCAGCACATGCTTTGTTGGCAGCACTGCATGTTATGGGCTGGAGGGCGATAGGATTGGGCTGTTTAGTCACAGCTAACTTAAGTCCCATTGCTTTCAATGGGACTTAGTCATGATTAATGTTAGTTAGCTGCATTGGACCATTCTCTGAAAAACAGAAATGTGAAGCTATGGATTATTTTTATTTGTGCAATTGATGTTTTTAATATTGAAATGTGTTCAAAAACTACCTGGAAAAGGCAGTCTAAACAACTGGAAAAACCAACCAACCAACCATATTAAGGACATTTTTCCAGTTAGAGTCATTAATTTTATTGTAGAACTTTGGATCTTATTGGTTTAGTTTGAATGAGAAAATTGTGTTTAGTTTGAATGAGAAAACTGAATGAGAAAATTAGTTTGAATGAGAAAATTGCGTTATGATGCATAATAAAAGTATGTGTCTGAATTTTTTCTTTCTTTCATTTCACAAATCCTAATATCCTAATTCTAGTGGACCTGCAGGTTAATTAAATGTGTATAATTAACGGCCTAATCCTGTCTAACTAGGCTGCAGCGTGGGCGTAGAGCCCGCACTGTATCCTAACTAGAAAGGACCCAATGCCGGCATTCGTCCCCTTACCCCGAGGAGAGCCCCACCCTTTCCAATGGGTATACTCGAATGTGCGGCAGCTATTTTGATGGCTTACATTTGAGCGTGACATGTAACGGCAGCCAGGCCCGGGAAAAGATTCGCCGCTGCCGATCTTTCACCCTTCCTGGACCCGCCAACCTACCCCACCCCCAACTGTCCTCCCCGGCCCCTCTGTCATCCGGTGAGGAACTTACCTTCCCCAGTGGGCTCAGTGTTGTTTCCGGTGTGGGGAGAGCGGCACCAGCGCCACTTACTCCCAGGGTGCAGCAAACGTGCTTTACACCACGTTTGCCACACCCTAGACCAGCAGAGCAGCGCTCCGCCAGTCTAAAATGTAGACTGGATTGGGCTGTAAAAGAACAGCATAGGTAGAAACAGAGTAAAACCTTTAATGAAAAGTATTTTTGTACTGTAATACTAAATAATTCTACAGCACTCTCAGTCTAGATCCTGATTTTAATCCTGTATTCATAAATCTAATTTTATTCCAGTTAGGCAGAGAAATTTATTTTTGTACCTTTTCCAACCTAATTAATGTTTCATTAGCCTCATTGGGCAAATATTGTGTCATGTTTCTTAAGAACAACACAATTCCTATAAAATTTGTCTGCAACTCTAGATACAAGAATTAGCACACTGTATTTGCTTGATTACAGCTTTTTAATGGCGGTACGACTAAGAGATACAGGCATCAGCCATCTGCACAAAAATGCACACTCTCCCGATATTCAGACATGCATTCCAGACAAACACAGAAAATTCACGCATGCTATGAATGCACTTCAGGCCAAATGACCAATTGCTGCAACCCAAAAATGCTTTCCATACCCTCACAATCTATACCATTCACCCACGTGCCATGTACACATTCATATATTCCTTTTTCTTCATCCTGTCACATTCATTCCATCAGCCCAGCACACACAGCTCAACTAGCCGCTTGCCAAGATGCCCTCTACCAGCTCCAAACTCTCCATTTGGTAGATTCTGGTGAAATGTTTTGCGTTATAATGACACCAGCAGAACTGTGTGCCTGCCACTGGACAGCTGTGCAACAGCAACAGTGACTTGTGTCCTCCAACTAGTGCCAATTTGTGTTTCTGAGGGCTTCTTGTGTCCATGAAGCCAGCTGAGTCAATTGTCCCAGGTGGCAGATTGACAGGGACACCTGCCTCCAATGCTTTCCTCCGCCCACTCCCTGGATTCAAAAAAGAAGAGGGAAATGGGGCAAAAGAGGAAATGAGGAGGAGGTATGACCCTTTAGGAGCTCTTCTCAAGTTCCAGGGCTCCCCTGTCAAACAAGGATACAACACAAGCAGATAAACATAAAATCCCCTTCTCACAGTTTTCAGTCTGTGGCCCCCTTCACATGTGCTAGGGCTCCCCAGCATAAGGACCCTGTTGAGAATGGCTGGGCTACAGCATCTTCAATTCTCTTTCCCACTCCTCTCCTCTCCTTGACACTTCCTCTTCTACTCCATTCCCCTCTTCCTTTTCAAATCCAGGAAGTGAGAGGAACAGCAGCAGAGGTAGTGCCTGGTGGTGCGTTGCCTGGTAAGGAGGCAGCATTTGGCCTCAAATGCTAGCAAGTCTTCGACCAGCCCTACAACTCGGGAAGGAATTGTTCAGATAGCAACTAAAAACAGCACAGTAGTGAAATAGGTATAGAATTGGGGACAACACTCTAACGGGCAGTTTCTGGTAGCCACTGGCAGTTTTCATTCTAATTTTACTCTAACTAACTGGCAGTTACTGGTGGCCACTCTGAGAATTTAGAGAAAGACCTGAATTTTTTTTGTCAGGTCTTTCTCTAAATTCTGGACAAAGGCTGTCACGGATGTGGCTCATCACTTGAGTTTTAGTTTACGACAATCGAATGACTGAGATTTATAGCCAAAGAGAATCTTTTGATCCAGATAGGAAGAATGTGGCCCCACAATGGCCAGCAACTAATAAAAGCCCACATGTTTAGAAGCAGAAGCATAATTAATTTCTTGAGGGAATTAATTATCCGGCACTGTGTGTATTACCTTGGTTACTGGCCATTTTCCTAGGGGTTGGGGAGCTGCTTGGGGGCGTTGCACCAGGTAGGAGAGAATTTTTCTGACTCCAGGAGTCTACAATGGGCAACAGAAGAATGTCAGACCCCAAACAGGGAGGACTGTGATGGAGCTGTCAACAGGATGTGGGACTGCATCAAGTTGGAAAGACATAATTATGAACAATGAAAGAGAGTTGGGAATATAGGGCTTGGGGCCTTGTAAGGTTTGTAGGAAACAAAGGCAAAGGTAAGGAACTAAATAGTGGCATGAAAAATAGTTCTTGAATGGAAAGGAGTAAAACATAAGGGTTTTGAGACATGTCTTTATTCTAATTTGCTCAGTAAAGTGAACAAGTGATAAATGTGACTTATAAAAGGTCTCTTCTCACACTACATTTTTAGGCATAGACATAAAAATATAAAATGTGATTGTGACAAACAGGTACTTGACACCACATGTAACATCTGGGTACATTTGTGAGAGACTGGTATTGAATGCAATTCTCTCTTGAATATTTGGTTCATTGCTGCATGACATGGCTTTGAGACATCACATCACAGATCCATAGGAAGCTGCCTTGTATTGAATCAGACCATTGGTCCATCTAGCTATTGTCTAAGGTGATGGGGAGAAGCTCTCCAGGGTCCAAGATGGGTCTTTCCCAGCCCAACCTGGAGATGTGAGGGATTGAACCTGGGACCTCTGGCAAGCAAAGCATGTGCTCTGCCACTGAACTATGAAAACATGCCTCACATTAGCAACAAACTAAACAGATGGGTAAGGGGAATGTCTCCATTAGAAAACTGTGATTTAAGGTATTGTGTCAAGGTATATATTCAGAAAACAAAGCTCTTAATGATGATGCCTCATATTGATAATGCCAAAACCATTCTATAAGATTTAGATTTTTGTATAAGGCTAACTGGTTAACAGAGATACTGTGTGTCTAATTCCTGTTTGGTTAGTGCTAAAAGGTTTTAGAATTATGTGCCTGATGAGCGGGTATGACTGAAAACTCCCGAAAAGACTTCATGCCCTGAAGTCCTAACACTCTTGATGTTTATGTCATCAGCCTGCATTGCACTGGCCACACCGCAGATGTTAATGAGACAGTTTGCCCGAGAAAAGTCATGCGTGGTGGTTGGCAGAACACAGAACAGGAGAACATGGTACACATACAGAGTGACTCATCATAACCACTACAGTTCTGTGTCGGTTTTATTTTCTGATGCTCTAGGTAAGAAGTAAAATGGTTTCAGCATTTATGTCACAAGCACTAAGAGGAAATGCTGGAGCACAAATGTTTTCAATGCTTTCTTTGAAAACAACAATTTCTTTGAGTATTAGAGTTTTATCCCCCCCCCCCCATCAAAACTCTTTACATACAATTTGTACTTGGCTGTGTCTCATTCCTCATTCAAATACACTATATTTGGTTTTTGTTCTTTTAAAAAAATACCTCTTGATTTGTAATTTTACATTTTAAAACAACAACATAGCTATAATGCACAGAAAAATAAAATAATTGCTTCACAGATTACAAATTAAAACGATGAACGTGCAATTGAAATAAAAGCGTTAGAAACAATAGACTGTCTTGGAGGGGAACGCCAAAGGAATGTCTCAGAATGTCCTTTCTTTTTAACATACCTGTGGAGAGCACCTTTCTTCTCACAGTTAGATTCACTTGCCCATTTCGAGCTGCATTATGCATGAGATCAATCACGTATCGGTGGGTTTTTCCAGCCACTGGAATTCCATCTACATAGACCAACTCATCACCAGGATGTAGACGACCATCTCTGTCTGCTGAGCCCATGGCAATTACTGCACCAATTAGAATCTATGTAACAAAGCAAAACTAATCTTACAAACATAAGTGCAAATGGAAAACCACCAAAGAGATCTCAACATGTTTCTGGAGATTATTAGGGAGAGGAGGAGGCTTCCTCTTCTGTGTTCCAGAGAGGTTTTCAAGATACCACTCCTAGAAGAATGCCTGTCTTCAGCTAAGCCAGGGAGACAGGTCTATAACCATTTGTAGTAACTGTAGCAATTTGTACTAATTGCAGTCATAATTTACCCTAAAATGTAATGAGACTAACTATCGAAATAGCAATGAATGTAAGAATTACAGTGCTAGCTAAATTCTTTGTGGAAGTCACGCTCCTAACATTTTAAAATATGAATGATCGTGCTATTAAGACATCTGGAACCATTAAATGAACTGCAGGCACCAATGCATTTAGGACAAGGCCACAAATTTGCTTTCAAATGGGATTTATCCACAGTATTGAAAGCATGCACCTAGGGGAGCAATGGCATTTTTCTGCACTGTAGTTTAATAAGGGATGGGATGGTCAATGTGGAGACTGCAAGATGGACTTTGGAATAAAAAAAAATACAATGGCCTGATGGGATAGCAGATTTCTTGTTGTACAATGTTGATTAGAGATTTGTGCTATTAAAGAAGTGGTTAGACCCTGTAGAGAGGAAATCTATGTTCTGCAAAGTCCTTTGGAATACAGTACTATCTAATTTTAGATCCCACATCTCATCCTGCCTCTTCCTTCTTTTCCCTTCTGCTCAGGCAAGCGATTTACTGAGCTGGGAATTCATATGGAGTTCAGCATTGGCACCCTAGTGATCGATCATATAGACTAAATGAAATAGGAGCCTGAAAGTTGCTACAATTTCTTGTTAACACATTGCACTGTTCCTGCGAGTGGTAAGTTTATAATAAGAGAGACAAAGGGGGGGGGGGGGAAGCAGTAAAATGTAATATACAGATCAGGTCCTTGAAGGCTGACCCACCCATGATGCCAACTGAAATGCTCACAACAAGCACTGAGTTGGGGGGGAAGTGAATTGATGAGGGGCTCGCGTTGCACCCCATGTTTGCCCACCACTCTCCTCCAGTCCGCTGCTCACTGAGCCATTTCAGTTGATTCTGATTCTTTTCCCACTTGCTGAAAGAGAGTGGGAGGATGGGGGTGCAGCCCAATCATTTCTTCCTCCAGTGGTGCTAGAAAAAAACAAAAAGCTGCCATTGCTGGATGTGCAAGGCAATCACGTGTGCATGCAGAAGGTCAGCAAAATGTGGTGCTGGCTCAGGCCGAGCTTCACCTGGGCCTGGTCTTTTGGGTTGCTAATCACCACATGCTGCAACATGATTGGCTACTTCTAATAAGTCAGAGATGAATTTGTGAGCCATCTCCATGGAAAATGTTTGAGCTGGTGAGAGTGAACATGAATTTTTTTTTTTGGGGGGGGATGGTTTATTCATACATGTCAGTCACCATGCGATGAACATACATGTGTGACCTGGTCTTGAGGGTGACTGCAACATATGTACAGAGTCATCACAGATCAAACACCACAGATTGGGTTTCACAGCAACTGAGATAAACTAAAACACAATGTTTTTCAAAAGAGACAGGTGTAAAGTGAAGGATGTAGTCACATGATGCTATCAACAAATGTACTATATGTATGAAATGATCACTAGGATCATAGGGAGCTGCCTTATACTGAGTATAAGTATAACATTGGTCCGTATAAGTATAACATTGGTCCGTATAACTCAGTATTGCCATTCTGACTGGCAGTGGTTCTCCAGGTGCTCCAGGTGTTTCAGACAGGTACTGTGTTTGCTTCTGCCCTACCTTGAAGATGGCGAGGACTGAACTTGAGACCTTATGCACACAAAGGAGATGCTCTACCACTGACCTAAGCTCCCCCTGCATTAAAAAAAAATGTGCCAGGGCCTATGTGCTTAGCATGGCATGAACCACTCAGCTATACTACATCATAGATAAATACTAGTGGCACAGAATGCCAATTTAAATTGGCTCAATTCTTCACTAAAAATATATCCATTTTTATTTTTCTGTTCTACTGAAGTTTCTTTATAAAGAGCTGGTTAAAGTTCAATTGTAGTACAATTAGTTCAACTGTACCCTCTAGGGCAGTGGTTCCCAAACTTTTTAATGCCGCGACCCACTTTTTAAAAGAATAGTCTATCAGGACCCACCTAACACCTAGGGCCAGAAATGATATCATATTAAGCAGGAAGTGACATCATTAAGCTAGTGATGACCAGAGATAAGCATTTTGTTCTCATTGAGGTACGCATTCATTTTGGTACAAATAAAAACATTACACTGAATTGGGGCCATTCAGTTCAATTTTTATTCATTAAATATTTTGGCCACCTAATGCAAAGAGAGGACTCTCTGGAGAAGACTCTCATGCCGGGAAAGATTGAAGGCAAAAGGAGAAGGGGAGGGCAAAGGATGAGATGGTTAGACAGCATCACCGATGCAACGAACATGAAAATGAGTGAACTCAGGAAGATAGTGGAGGACAGGAAGGCCTGGCGGGATATGGTTCATGGGATCACGAAGGGTCAGACACGACTTAACGACTGAACAACAACAAAAATGAAGGTCACTATGAGAGTCAAATAAACTGAACAGCATATGAATCGTTCAGTTTGTTCATTACCCCTATTTGTTTTTGTAATTGGTAGGGGTATCTCACTATCAGGAGGCAGGGAAGATACACAGACTTCAATGACACATGAGGGCCAGGTGCTAGTGAGTGAGGAAGATAGTCCCCTATAGCTTCATCAAAAATTTTTTTTTGTATAAAAATACAATTTTTACTGGCAATGTTTAAAGGAGAAAGCTGTTGAGGGTCATCTGGCACAGAAGCACCATTGTCCTAGCTCCCACCCCCATTCCTTGTTCATTACCCTACTTTTGTTTTTGCTGTGATTATTCCTGCTTCATTTTGATGTGAGTTGTTGGCTTGCCTTGAGTGCCGCCCTTTTGGGAGCAGAAAATAGGATATAAGTATTTTAAATAAATAAATAAAATTCAAACGTCATCCTCAGTCAGTTGCACACGTGGACACAGCTTGTGTCTCTCTTCACAGAAGGAGGGGGAAGGAGAAATTGTGAGGTCAACTTTGGACAGTACAAAAAAATGCCAAGCACAGAAACCACCATTGCTTTGTTTTTCCTCTGCACTCAATAATGTCGGAAGTCTTATTCTAACTTTTCTTATTCTGTCATGGGACCTAAAGGCTAAAAATACATGCAGAATATGCCATTGTAAAAAAGTGAGTAATGTTCTCTTTTCCATGTCTGATGCACTGTAAGTCACCTTAAACCTATTGCTCATTCAGGAGAAATAGCAAGGGAATTGAAAGCATCATCTTTCTATTTTGATACCATGGTCTTTTGGTATATGACTAATGGAAGTCATTAGGCTGTGTATTTCACGAAGCAATGTGTATCAGTTCAGGATGTGTGCAGAATGTTTTCCAAGAACGAACAATATTAAGACTAGCTTCAAATGTCAAAGCGATTATACTTCAGCAAACATTTCTCAGTCCTGCCTGGCAGTCATTCCTACGAAGTTTGAACACAATTCTTTCTGCGTTCAAGCAAGGCCTTGGTCTTCTGCAGAAGCCAATCATGTCCTGTGAGTCAATAATTGAAAGATGTCAAGAAAAACCAAGCCATGTAAAAGGTTGGACAGTACACTCTTGGTAACTTAATACAGACCGATTCACAATGACAGCTTTTAGATAGAGATGCTGATAGCTTGCGAGACCTGTCGTTTTCAATGCCTGAACAAGAAAAAGTGCCATTCCAATATGACCATGATAGGAAGTGATATTTTTCTGACAGTTACAAAGATATTGCAGAGGAATATCTTTATTGATATTAAAGAGGAAAGTCATGAAGCAACAACTCACTGGCTGTCCAGGTTCATCTCCTCCAAGAATTCTGAAGCCAAAACCAGATTCCATTCTTCGAAGATGAACATCCAATTCCTTGTAATCGGGACCTGGTTTAAAATAAGATCTTATTGAGTTTGCAGCATGTTTGGGACTTTTTTTTCCCTATAAGAAACTTAGCTTCCCAGTGTTTAGTTCATTGAATGAGACATGACAGTTCCAACAGAGTCAATGCAAACAAGAAGAAGACACAATGTGTTGAACACACAGAAGCAGAAGACACAAATACTTGAATATGAAGTTACCTGAAAAACTTTGGAGGTGCAGAAGGGAATTGAGCCCATAGCCAAAATTGGCTGCAAGCACAGTTTTACATTCCAGACATGAACATGCACTCCTGCTAAATGGGTAAAGAGACACCTTTTAAAAGGTGTTTCTTATATTTAACAGGGAGAGAGCAACTGTCCTTATTTATCCTATAAAAACATCTCTCCCAGTGGCTTGGAAGTGACTCTCTTGTGTTTCTTCTCTATAAAGTGAGCCTCTCTGGGACAGGTAACACGTTTTCATTTCTTTTGTAAACCATGTTATGAACTTTTTTTAGTTAAAAAAGTGTTATATAAATACTACTACTATGCTAAGCATCGCATTGTTTTCAGCCCTCCAACCCGCTTCCTGTTAGTACTTCCTGCTTCCTATTAGCGTTTGCAGACAGCACAGAGACAGCGAGACACAGGAGACAGGGGGGGGTGTTTTGTGACATATGAAACCTGCTGAAGATTTTTGATTTCTGTCATGGAAAATGCACAAGATATGACAAGTCAGATAAAATATGGCAGAGTGGAGAGCTTTCTGGCCTTCACTGTCCACTCCTTAGTCGACATGTGGGCTGGAGCATCACCTACTTCCCACATTGTGGACCCAATCCTATCCAGCTTTCCAGGGCCAATGCAGCTGTGCCAATGGGGCATGCACTGCATCCTGCAGTGGGGGTCAGTAATGGAGGCCTCCTCAAGGTAAGGAAACATTTGTTCCCTTACCTCAGGGCTGCACCGGTGCTGGAAAGTTGGACAGGATTGGGCCCACAGTCTATGAAATAAAGTACATGACTCACATTATTAGATTTACTCCAGTCCACTGAAAATAAAGAGCCAGGACATAAAATTCCTATTTTGCAGATCCTCTGCTAAGAAGGCTCATGATCACAGCCATTATTGCCATCTCTAAAAAAACCTGTGACTAAGAGCCAAACTAGATGTGATGGTGGACAAACCTATACACTTAAAAACTGGGTCTGCCTTAATCACATTTTGAGTGAATGTAGGTGTGGGTCTGGTTTTAGCAGCAAAAGGGGCACACAGGTAGAGGCTGGTGAACAGATCATCCCCATTGCAGCTTATCTCCCCACAGCCTCTTCCCCAGGAACCTTCTCTCAGCCTGGCTCTGAAAAATGATCTTGGGGGAACAATGCTTGATAGAGCAGCTGTAGGAAAGTATGACGCAGGCAGGAAGATGGTTATGCCTTTTGCCCACACACTCCATTTTCAAATTGATTGTGGCAGATCTGGATTTAAACACACAGATCTGCTTGTGTGAGCTTAGCCCTGAACTATTGTGAAGTTCTTTTAAATGCTCTTGAGGTGCTTTAAAGCATGAACAGTTTTATATATACTGTACAATGAAAATGTCAGACAAGTGATCAGGCCACAGGATATGTGTACTGAATTGCAATGCTGTTGCACCAACTTGATGTTTGTTTTAGACACATGGGATGATTTCAGTGATGTTGAAGTAAGCTTCTAGGAGGAAAAATTGCTGGGCTGTAGAAAATATTTTCAACAGAGAATCATTCTTCAGACCAATTTTAACATTTACAGGCCAATAATTTACACCTAATTGACTCACAACTTCGCTAGCTAAACAACTTGTTCAATAATGTGATGTCGTGCAGTCCTCGTACCACATCTCAACTTGCGGGTGAGAAACTACATGTCCAAATCTCTCAGAGAAATATTTTATCCTAGACCTTTTCCTAATGTGCTAAATTTCCACATGTATGGAGCTTTCTTACATGTGAGGCATTCAAAGATGTGGCAATAGATTAAAAACCTTCATTGAGAAATGGTATCATCCAAGATCAACTCTACCATGTGATGTTGCTGAATGTGTAGATAGTGTTTGTTGGCATTGCTGAAATTCTGAGGAATGTTGATCACCACCACAAATGGCTACTGAGGGGGGTGGGGTGGGGGTCCGTCACAAAATGACCACTGAGAGGGCCAGTCACACAATGTGTGAGACTGATTTTGTTATGATCAACTCAAAGTTTACCATCCATTTTGCCCAGCAGATGCCATAATTCAATATTATGTACAGTGAATCCTACCTAGCTACTAGTTGAATGACCTTAGTTGCATTTAGTTTTAAATAACCTTTCACAGGGCACAATCCCATCCAACTTATGCCACCGTTGTAACCAGTGGCGCAGCGAGAACTGGAGGCCCCAGAACGGAAAGGGAATTCAAATCCCCTTTGAATTCCCCCTTTGGAGGAGTTTTGAATCCCCTTTCCGTTCTGGGGCCTCCTGTTCTCGCTGCGCCGCTGGTTACAACGGTGGCGTAAGTTGGCTAGGATTGCGGCCACAATGACTTTATTTCAAAGAATTTTTTTTAAAATTTGTTTTTGTGTTACAACTTTGGGAAGCACAATCTAGGAGAAGGGTATTGCACAAACTCCCCATTTTGTTTTAAAGTGGTTATTTGCTACCTCTATTTTACATGACAGTCCACAATTTTTAATGTGAATGAATTCCTTGAAGCCTATTCTTGGAACATCCTGATCCTTTGAAACTAACAAAAGAGCACTGTAGGTTTATTTCTAGCATATCTTTGCTGGCAAGGTTCTTCTACCTGATCATTAACTATTCCCATGCAATGCTACTGTAGCAAAATAGGGTTGAGCTCTGAGAGGACCTGTCTCAAAGAAAATCCACATCAATTTCTCAGGAAAGATTTACAAGCAGAAGTGAAAAGGAATCTTGTTTTCAGATGGCAGATGTCCCCCCCCCCCCAACACACACACACACACACACACACACACACACACACACACACACACACACACACACACACACACACACTTCCAATGGAAAGCTTTCAGCTTGTGCTGCTTTCACAGGAATAATTTTAAACAGTCTCCTCTGGATTAAAAAAAATTGCATCACATGCCTGGAGGCCTGGCTTTTGCACTGCATTTTAAAAAAGTGATACTTCTTAAAGCTACTCAGTAATAAATGGGCAGTACTGCAACATTACTTTAAATGTCAGGTGATGGCCTTTTTCAGTGTACGTGCAATTTCGGATATTATTAATAAATTATAGCAAAGATAATACTAGTCTTTTGCATAAGAAAATACAACACTTTTTCAATTTAAATTATTGAACAGTAAACACCAAAATCATTTGATTGATCATCGTAAAGAGCTGTATTTTATGAATGGTGTTCTCACCAGTGGAACAGGTGATGTTCCAGTGAATTAACCTTTCACACAGAATGAAATGAGACAATCACTGCAGTTATATGTTTCAACATTTGAATCTTGTCTGAATTTGAATTAAAAGAAGTAGAGAGCCTTGTAAAAAAAGGAATGATTCCTATGTTTGTTCAGTTTCTCTGGAAAAAAAGGAGAGAAACAAGGATCCTAGCACAGTAAGCCCTCCCCTCCAGGCAGGGATCATAGTTTGCATGACACATTGGTTATACATAGGCTTACCATCGTCCCAGAATCGAGGCGTGCTTCAGCCTAGAGAGGACCCGAGCCGCTCCCAAGAGTGCACTGCGGCTGCTCAATGTGGGTCGCGGCTTCCGCAGCTTACGGTAAACAAGGCGACCGCATTGGGCAGCCGCGGTGCACTCTTGGGAGCGGCTCGGGTCCTCTCTAGGCTGAAGCACGCCTCGATTCTGGGACAATGGTAAGCCTAGTTATACACCACCAGTGTCAACCAGTGGCCAACCAGATTCCTCTGAGATGCCCACAAGCAAAAGATAAAAGAGTTATCATTTAGCAATCACCATTGCTCCCCTGCGACTGGTATTCAGAGTCACTGTGCCGATGACCCAGGAGGCAGCACATAGCCATCATGGCTACTAAACATTGATAAACTTGTCCTTCATTAATTTGTCTAATCCAGTTTTCATGCCATTGAATCTAGTGGCCATCACTAAAACATGTGGCAGGAATTTTATGGATTAATTTATGCGCTATGTGAAGAAGTATATTCTTTTGTCAGTCCTACATCTCCAGCCAATCGGTTTCATTTAATGTCATCTGATTCTAGTGTTGTACGAGAGATAGAATGATCTCTGTCTCTCCCCACACCATGCATAATTTTATACATTATTCTTGTAAATGTAAAAGAAGAACCACAGTCTCTGTTAGACAAAAGTTTAAGGTTATAGGACTGCCAACTTTTGGTAGTGTTCGTGTTGTGTTAACAGGTATAGGGAAAGAAGAAATTCAACTAGTGTCACTTTCTCCAGGGTGAAGATGCAACAATGGAACAACATTGCACTTCAGCTGTTGAACATCTGCCTATTACACAGCTATTAAGTACAGAAAAAAGGGCAGTCTTAGCTTATGCCGTTTTCCCCTTAAAACAATTTGTCTTGTTTTGTACACATCCTAATGTAGATAGGTAACAGCACAATCCTATGCAGGTTAACTCGGAAGTAAGTTCCACTGTGTTCGGTGGGTCTTACTCTCGGGTAAAAAGTGCATAGGATAGGATTGCAACTTAAACTTATTTATATACCCAAGTATTTTCCAGATGTTGATCTTAACTTTAAACCCATCTGAGGGCAGCTACTGTTTGGTACCACTGTGTCAGGAATTTCTTTCTTTCTAAGGTCTAGCTGATAGTCCATCAGGAGTGTATTAGTTTCATAATGTTATCTTATTTTATTTTTATTTATTTATTTTTCACATTTTTATACCGCCCTTCCTCCAAGGAGCTCAGAGTGGTGTACATATTTCCTCCCCTCCTTTTTGTCCTCACAACAACCCTGTGAGGTAGGTGGGGCTGAGAGATAATGACTGGCCCAAGGTCACCCAGGAAGCTTAGTGGCTGAGCGGGGATTTGAACCTGGATCTTCCAGGTCTAAGTCCGACTCCCAAACCACTACGGGTCATTCCATGTCAAATCAACCAATAAAAAATACATTTTGGAACTTGATGTCACGGATTTTGCTCATTTTCGGTACATTTGTACCTTACCATGAGATGTTTAAAAATTATTTTTTTCAGATTTTTTTTGTCCATCCATTTTTGAGATATTGAATGTTCAAAATTGCCAAAAAAGGCCAAAATTCACTTGTCACCATACCTTCAAACGCCAGTTACAGGATAACGATGAATGCTACTGACATGGGACAGGTGTCGTTTTAAAGCCTATGAATAGGGCTTTCATTTGATATACAACATGACAAAATTGTAAATTTTCAAGAAATTCAAAAATATTCAAATAATATTAATTTCGAAATTTTGGAAAATTGAACTTTTTAAAATTTTCAAAAAAAATCACACTTAAAGGTATATGTCATATAGTCAATCAATCAAAATTTCAAGATGGTATCTCAATGGTATCATACAAAAATTTAATTTTCCTGTTGGCAGTGACCAGGAATTAAACCCCTCAAGTCCATTTTTCTACAGTTTACATTGATAAAATTAGGTGGTAAACTGAAATGAATCCAAAAATTTATAACAGGACTTATAGAGATAGATTTATAGAGAATGAATTCACTTTCTATTCTTTTACAGGATCAGCTTTTTGGTAAAACTATCAAAATCATGAGCTTTTTACTTCCGTAGTTTTAAAATTTTCCTTTAGTTGCTGAATAATTTCTGAATCAGCTCAGTGACATTTTTCCTCATCTAAATCATCTTCAGAAGTAAAAAAAATAATAATTATTTGTAGGTCCTTTTAATCTTAATTTTTAATCTTAATAATAATTATTTGTAGGTCCTTTTAATCTTTAATTTTTGTATGATACCATTGAGATACCATCTTGAAATTTTGACTGATTGACTATAAGACATATACCTTTAAGTGTGAAATTTTTGAAAATTTTAAAAAAGTTCAATTTTCCAAAATTTCAAAATTTGAATATTTTTGAATTTCTTGAAAATTTACAATTTTGTCATGTTGTATATCAAATGAAAGCCCTATTCATAGGCTTTAAAATGACACCATTCATCGTTATCCTGTAACCAGCGTTTGAATGTATGGTGACAAGTGAATTTTGGCCTTTTTTTTTTTAGCAATTTTGAACATTCAATATCTCAAAAACGGATGGACAAAAAAATCTGAAAAAAATAATTTTTAAACATCTCATGCTAAGGTACAAATGTACCGAAAATGAGCAAAATCCGTGACGTCAAGGATTTTTCATTGGTTGATTTCACATGGAATGACCCCTACACCATCCTGGCTCAATATGGTGAAGTTTATAGACTGGAGGATCTGCTGGATTCACATAACTTCTTTTTTAGTTTCTGTAGGAATTTAAGTCTAAATAATGGTCAATATTACACTAATCCTCCTACATATGTTATTTAAAATTGCTAATCTAATGTGAATGAACATAAACAATGGTTAAATGTATTCACATGTACTGTATGTTATTTGAAAGGGTTAAAGAAAGGAACACTCATGCCACCTCACAATGAGTGTATGTTAAATGAAAACTCCCTATCTTGTTAAGTACAGAAATAAAAGGCTTATAGTGTGCAGAATGGTGACTGGACACTCATGACTGACCATGCCCCTGAGCCATGATTAAAGGAAGCACAGTCACTTCAACATAAAATGGAGAACAGTCATGTTACAGCACAATGAAGGCTGAAGAATACTTGCCAGAAGAATCCATTCGAAAACCAGACCTGGGCGGCACTTGCTCTGAATAGGAAAATGTGGAATTAAAGGTGAAATATTTTTTTCCAGACATTTCAATATACAGTACTGCTTTCCTTGCTTTGATACAAAATAGCAAACCCTAATTTTAAAGTTTCAATGGCTACATTTTAGTTCACGTACTTAGGTGTCCTATTTTAGGCAAATACGTATATATTTTCTATATCTAGGGAAATTCTCTGAAAACAGATAATGATCTAAGAGAGGTAGCTTTAATTCAATGATACTGGCAGTTAGTTGTCATTGAGATTGGTTCAATTTGGTAGCTACTGGTAAAAAAGGACCAAGTTTTAGTTGCAAACAACAGCCTTAAAGGTTAAGTATCTCAGGTGAAAATAACCTGCCATGCCAATGACCTTTAGCTGAGGACGGGTTCACTAGGTGCACGTTACTGAGCATACATAGACTTGAACATATATGGGATGCCTGGGGTCAGAGTTTTGCCCCCATTTGGGAACTGGCCCATAGCATGTATATGCAGAAATTACTAAAAGAATTAGACGAAATCAATGGCTTTGAATTTGGGAACTTGGGCAGTGCCAGGTTCAGTGAAATTATGTGCACTTCGTTAATATTTTCTCCAGATTTTCAACTGGATTGGTGAAGAAGACACTCTCACCAGATTATGCTTGGCATTATGATATATATTACTTATGTACATGACAATGAATATCTCTGTTAAATACACTCCTTCATTTCAGTTATCTTTTCTTTGAAGCACACTAAACGATACTGAATGATTATTATTTATTTTAAAAGCACCTAAAAATGACTTAGGATGAAGTAGATGCAATCTAGGGGTTCCCCCTCCCCATATAGGACAGTTATGTAATGATGTAATTATGCAATTTAATGTCTAAATGTTACTAAACTGAACTGGAGGACATACTATTGTGTGAGAACTGAAGACAACTGCCCTAATTAAAGTGATGATGGCCTATTGCGCATAGAAAAAACAAGTTAGTAAATCTGAAAAAAAATCAGCTATGTAGTTGGTACTGGCAATTCCCCCCCCCCCTCTCTGAAAATTCTCTCGCCACTTCATAGTATTTGTTTAGTAAAATGACAGCCCAATCCTATCGGGCTGTACTATGGAGCCCATTACGACAGCAGAAGCGAGTTCTGCTGTTGTAAAATGGCTGCCCTTGGAGCGCTCCATCAGTGGCCATTGTGCATGCGCCACAACTACACTGCCAGACCCTGCCACACCTGACGGAACAGGTAAGGTAGCAGTGGGGGCAGGGAGGGTGCAAAGCTGGGCTTGGGAGGGGAAGGAAAGGGGGTGGGGAGGTTATAGGAGGGGTGGGCAATGATGGCAATGGCGCATGCAAATCCTATCCCCCCTTTTTAAAACATCCCTGCCCCTTTCTTCTCCTTGGACTTGCACCAGCTAAAGAACTGACATAGGACCGAGGAGAGCCATTGCTCAAGAACAACAAGCCCTTAAAACAAGACTTGTTGCTGGTATGAAATCACCACATCAGACTGAATAACAAAAAGGGTCGAACAACTGTGCAGAAATAGTCTTGGGACACAGTAAAGATAACAGACTAAGATTAGATAGCATGGGCAATAAGATCAACATATAGAGCAACAAATCAATACGCATAAATATCAGTCGTCACATTTGTGTAACATAAGAATCAGTACAGTATACGTCAGGGGTTCTCAACCCCTTCCCGGTCGAGTACCACCTCCGGTGCCACTCTCTTGCTGCACAACACCGGACGTGACTGGCGAACATCATCGCCAGTTACTCCCAGGTTTTTGGAGGCCAGAAAATGCAGGTAGGAGGCTCTCAGCAAGTGGGAGGATCCTTCTCAGCATTCCCGAGAGGCTCAGCCAACGGCCTCTTGGGAGTGAAAACCAAACACAGTGATGAAAGTGCCACATTGGAGCAGGGTTCTGGCAGACTGGTGGGCAGAGTACCACTAGCAGTTGGCCGAAGAATCACTGGTGGTACTAGTACCACTGGTTGAGAAACCCTGGTATATGTGATTTACAGCTCAATCCTATTCTGAATTGGGCTGTCAGGAGGGAGGGGTTTACAAAAGTGGAAGAGCTTGCTGTTGTAAAATGGTTGCCAATGGAGCGTGGAGCGCCCTGCTGGCGGCCATTTTGGGAGTGCTGTTGCAAGAGGTGGCAACACAAACCATCCGTGGCTGGACACCACCGCGGCAGCCAGAGCAAGTAAGACAGTGGCAGGGGTGGTGAGGGGGCAACACTGGGCAGAGAGGATGGAGAAATGAGGGCAGGGAGGCTGTGGAAGGGGCGGCAATGGTGATCTGGCGGCAATGGTGAACGTTGGATCTTATCCCCTCTGTCAGCAGCCTCCCGCCCCCTTTGTCTCCTGGGACTTGTGCCAGCTACAGAGCTGCTGCAGGTCTGAGGAGACCCATTGCAGAGCAGGGGGCTTATGGAGGGGTAAGGGTTTTTTGGGTACAGTTGCACCAGCGGGGGGGGGGAAGGGAAGGATAGCATTGGGATCTTAGTTGGATATGAGGTGTGATTTCTAATTCATCCAGTTATGTGGTGAAAATTCGGTTGTATATACATCACTTTTCAGAGAAAAGTCTTCTAATTTTCTAAATGTGAGAAAGGACTTGTGTAACTTTTTATAAAGTGTGAAGAGTTTAAGAGAAACGGGTTGCTACATCTTTAAAATAGCCATCAGTTGTAGAACTGACACTTTTTATTAGCATAATTCCTCTGGGGACTCCTTGCCAACCAGAATCAAAACGACTTCTCATCCTCAATCCTTTTTCTAGTGTTGATATTTTCATAATCTCATCTGAAAATGCTTTTGGATATATTGTCAGTTCCTATCACCAACAAAAATACTTTGTCATGATAACTCTTTCTGCCAAGATGAATGGTACAGGGAAAAGTTTAGTCTCTTACATTTTCCTCTCCATTCCTGTGATGCCAGGAGGGTTAATTCTTACTTTGTGTTCACAATATATATGAACTGTCCCATGTCATAGATTGGGAAGAAAAACTATGTATGTGAGTTATATGGGGATGGGACGTGACATTTACAGCGCAATCCGACTTAACGTTTGTGCCAGTTTAACCAGCGGCGCAGCGAGAACGGGAGGCTCCAGAACGGAAAAGGGATTCAAATCCCCTTTGAATTCCTCTTTTGGAGGGGATTTGAATCCCTTTTCCGTTTTGGGGCCTCCCGTTCTCGCTGCGCAGCTGGTTAAACCAGCACAAAAGTTGAGTCGGATTGTGCTGTTATGCTGTTTTAAAGTGATACTTTATTAAAACCCTATATAGACTCAGACAATTTTGGAAAAAGACTTTACATTTGCTGAACACCTCCAAGCACGAATTGGTTCAGTTGATAATTTCTCAGAATGAAGACAAATTACACGAATGATTCCCAACTGACACTTTCTAACTGTCACTTTTCATTGGCTAGCTAGAACCTTCCTTCTAAATCTTTATGATCTTTAACTTTCCTTTCAACTCCCAACTGTCACTTTCTAAGTTAACTGTCACATTTTATTGGCTAGCTAGAACCTCCTTCTATCTGAATCAAGGTCTGCTTTGCTATGACCATCAACAAGTCCCAGGGGCAGTCACTGAAGGTGGCAGGGATTGACTTGAGAGAGGACTGCTTCTCACATGGGCAGTTCTATGTGGCCTGCTCCAGAGTGAGCTCACCCAGCCTGGTGATCCTAGCCCCTGAGGAGAGAACCACCAATGTGGTCTACAAAGAGGTCCACATGTAGAGGAAAAAAGGTATTTTTCACTACAATCTTCTCTGTTTTATTTCAAATTTCACTTCACCGTTTTTCTGCACCAACATGCTTCACTTTATTCAAACCACATATACTTTTTCTATAAATTTTGAATCCTGTGTATAAATGTCTAAAAATATAATGTGAATTTCAACCTGAACATGAATGTGGTGTGGGTCATGTCATTTGATGGAACCATGACTTTTAATAATTTCAGGGTGTTGCCTGTCACATGGGGTAGTTGTGCTACATTTAAATGGTTCATTGCAATCAAAGGAATGTTTATGGGAGTCAAAATGGATTAAAAGTACTTTCTCATGAAGGCCAGGTCTACCTCCTATTTTACTCAACGGATACACCTCCCCTCCACTTTGAGCTCTGGAAACAGAGAAGGGGATGAATTTGCCTCATGTGACAAAGGAGTTCCAAGAGGTTGGATAAAATTTTGGATTCTCCCCCGGTAGGACAGAGGTCCAGAAGCGCCCCCTTTCTCAGGTGTTATCCTGCAGGTATTAGGGGAAGTGCTCTTCAGGAGCCTCGGAGGACTGAGCATGGCTGGGAAAGAGGCACCCTCCATGTAAGATGATGGCCTGATGGGTAGCAATAGCATGTCCCCATGCTTTCAAGGCATGTGCACTAACATGTTCCCTTTTACAGTGTATCTGTTTTTGTGTTTCTACAAATTACTGTGAATATGGGTCCTAAAGAACAGAAGAAGATGAAAAAACTCATTGGAAAAGTGGAAAAAACAGGTGAAACGTCAGAGAGTTGCTTGAGGTGCTAAACCTCATTATGTGATGCTAGAGCTTCTGAAACATTTTCCTTGTCAACTTTAACACTTTATTGATGCTGTATAATGTTGTTATTAAATGTTATTTATTCTATTTTACTGTGTCACACAACTTTTTCCTTATGGTATTAGGCATTTATGGTGATTTTGAGATGAACTTGGAATAGCTTTGGAGGGAGTTAGAATTTTTCCCTTGAAATTAATGTAATTATTGTATTCATCCAGATTTTCACTATAAGGGTAAATGGATTAGGTATGTACTGTATAAGAGGTGTATTCGATTTGTTTCAATGAATTTGCAGCTTGATAGATGATCTCAAACTTTTCCATACTAATTCATATAACAAAGTAAGAAAATGTAAGAAACCTGGATGGATTTGAATAACTCCCAGAACTTCAAGAATATTTCCCATTGCTTTATCAGAAGCATTAGAATTATTAGCAATAGTAAGCATTTTGGCGTAGATTTGAGGTACCTGTCCGTTTCTACAAGTTGAACCTGAGCGTATCATGGACCACAGTTTAACTTGATCCAGATATTTCCACTAGTTCACTGTATTCCTATTTAATGGCATTTATATGTCACACACCAGACTTGGATTGTAGTACCAAATAGTAAAGGCCTGTATGGATCATTTATATACCGTATGTTCTAATCTGCAAGTCGAAAAGCTGTATTACGCTGGTCTCATGATAAGAAAACACAAAAGATGTTCTAGTATGTACAATTGAATTTAAAGAGCTGTGCAGATTTCTGACAACGTTCTACTTCAGTGCGTGATTGATGGCTTAATATAGAAAGCCTTGGGAAAACTCTCACCTTCTGCACAGAAGGCAGCTTTGAAAGCAGAAAAATAAATGAGGAAACGTTGGAATAACTAAAGCAGTATCTCACACACATTTTATGTAAAAGAAGAAGAAAAAGAACAATGTGCTGCACCATTTCTTTCCAATACTGTTTTGCTTATTTCATTTGATTTCACCTTTCTTTCGTTAGCAAGCAACATGGCTCAAGAGAAAGGTGCATGATCTGTGTCCTTTGACTGAGGTTTTGGAATCTGTACAGAATCAATTCCGTCACAAGACTACATCACCAAGACTGCAATCCTACCGCGTACTGGCATGGAAGCAAGTCTCACTGAGTGGGATGCATCCTGTGAGCTTTTCTGCTTAGCCTTTCATGTTTGGAGTCAAATGGAAGCAACTGGAAGCCATGACTCATCTTGTCCTGCCGCTCCTGCATGGTGCCAGGCCTGGGATGGCCTCCGGAGGCCTTTGCAGGTCTCAGAAGGCTTCCAGAAGCAACCGGAGAGTGACTTCTGGTTTACTTCTGGTTTCGCGAAAGTCACTTCCAGTTGCTTCCTGAGGCCTGCAGAGGACCACTGGAGGCCCACGCTGGGGGGGGGGGTAAGGTGGGTTGTGGGCCCCCCCACTGTGAACCAGGTGGGTCGAGAACCACTGAAATATTGAGACTCTAATGCAGTGATTCCCAAACTGTGGGTCGCTACCCGATTTTTGGTGGGTTGCAAACAGCCCACTGTCCGAGCCTCTGCTCGGCGCTCTTCGGCACAATGCGACGAGGCCTGGAGTGACCGAAGACTGCTGAGCAGAGGCTCAGGTGGTAGGCTGTTTGCCTAAACAGCTTGGCAACTTGAAAGTTTTGGTGGTGACGTGATGATGTCATCATCACATCATCCATGTTGAAAGTGAGTTGCGGGATAAAAAAGATTGGGAACCACTGCTCTAATGTATTCTAGATTGCCGTACTCATGGAGCAAATGACACGTAGTTAAGCAAGCAATCCTATGGACAATATATAGGTAAAATACATACATAAACAATGCAAGGCAGCTTCATGCATCCTTAAGGTCTCCTTGGTCACAAGAATCCTTGATGAAAGCTGCTTTCTGTAACGCATGTGTATGGTCTTTAAAGTGTGTCCTTCAGACTCTGAATTTAGAGACAATGGTTGCTACCAGGGTAATCAAGTGTGATTCTACCTTAACATAAGAACAAAAGAAGGGTCCTGCTTGACTAGGTCATAGGCCCTTCTAGTCCAATATCTTGCTTCCTGCAGTTGGTTGACTAGCTTCTGGAAAGCTCACAAAGAGGAGAAAAAGGCAACAGCCCGCTCTCGCTACAACTGCTATTCAGAGACTTACTGACTCTGTACCTGGAAGTGGCAGATTGCGGATGGGTGGGTGGGAGGGCGGTGGATGGGGAATGCCCTTCACAATATCTACAATAACCTTGTTGTGATGAGGTAACCAGAAGTTTTCACAATATTCTATGTTTCACACCACAGATTTACAGTTGTCGTCCCCACTGATACAGCTGCGCCAACTGCACAAGCTGCACACTGCATCTGCAGGAGGGGGGAAAGTTGGAAAGGTCTCCTTGGGGTAAGTGAACTTTTGTTCATTTACCCCAGGGGAAGCCTTCAGCGCTGCCATGAGACTCCTCAGATCTACTGTAACGGTGGTGGTAAGGGAGACAGACAGGGATAGGATATTGGTGCACATGAGTGCCGTTGATACCGACCCCAGTCCCAGTCAGTGCATAAAGCTAAATTAGTGTATCTTCAAAATTACCTTGAAAATCCCTTACATCGGAAAAAATAGGTACCGTACTTTAAAAATTATGAGATGCAGGCAGGAACTGAGACCAACGGAGGCAACAGCAACTTCATTATCTGATCTCAGGCTCACTCTCAGATATGTATTTAGTAAGTGGAATCACCTTCATTGTTTAAACCTCTCTCTCTCTCTCTGTCTCTCTCTCTCTCTCTCTGGTTTGCCAAGTGCATATAGTTGAACAAGGGGTGACTATATATGCATGGCCAAATATATACCTTTAAACACAAACATACGCATCACTGGCATTTTTTTTTTTTTTTGCATTGTGCATATTGCTTTGGAAACAACCTATACTGGGGATTTTTCTAACAGCTCCACATTAAGTTTTTCAAAAGGAGCGTTGAGTTGACCACATGGTTAAAGTCATAAACTGACAGGAAGTCAGAAATATGTGTTGGCACATAGTATCCAACAGAAGACTATATTGGCTTCATTTCCAGAAGAAGCAAAACGATTTTGACAGAGGAGTTGTTACAATGGGGGCGGTTGGGGTGGTGGGCCCCAAGTGGCGGGTTGCGGGCAGTGTACATGCCGTTGGATCCATTCCCCCTCCCCACCGGCTCCTTCTTGTGCAGCCGTTCTGACTGCAAGTTTGACCTCCCGGGCGCTGTTTGGCTCCAAAAAGGAGCCGATAAACGCCGGTGTGTGTGTGTGTTTCCACACAGTGTCGGTGTGTGTTGGTGTCATCACACCCCCAGGGGCGGGGTGTGTGACTTCTGTGGGGGGTGTCGTAATTTGAATCTTATGAACTGAGGAAAACCTCGGGGGGGGGGAGGGAAAGGCCGAAGCCAATTTCTCTTGCTGATTTATGCCTAAACTAATTCTTCTTGCACCAAGTTTTTTTTTTAACTGAGAGAAGTTAAAGACTGTGCTTTTCACTTTTCTGCTCTGTCTCTATTTCTCTGGAGGTTGAACAACAAGTGCAAGGCTCTGTGAAAATATTTCACTTACTATCAAGTGACTCCCATATAGGGAGCACTTATTGGCAAAGGACAGTCCTGTCTTTCAAGTGTTAGATCAAGCCAAGTCTCTTTTAAGGAAAGGTGCTGAGGTTTTAAAAAAATATTCTTGCTAATTACAGGTTCTCCCTTCACTCTTTCTGACAGCCATTCCCTCTAGGCAGATCACTGGGGATTAACCTTGCAGTACCACATCCTTATTCTGCCACTGAAGCAATGGATATATGAAGAAAAAAAAGAGAATCAAAAGTCAGTCCATGCTTGAGAGGTTTTCCAAAAATGTGTTTGAATAAAGCCATTACTCTTTCCATGTCGAGCCTCAGGGTCCACACTTGTAAGTAGTCCACAAGTAAGGTAATTGTTAGGAACACCATGGCGGCACTGGCAGTCCAGAGCCCTGTTTGCATACTGAGGCAGTTGGTCAAAAACGAAACTGAGGGAGAAGAGCGTTTTTCCCACCACTGTGGCATTCATCATGCACAGGGTTTCTTGATTCAAGGGCAGGGACAGAATGTTCTACAAAGCTCTAGAGCAGGGGTTCTCAAAGTGGTAGGTTGTGACCCACCATGCCAGGTGGGAACTGGTGCTGCCCCTTTAAGGGGCATTGTGATCTCCAATGGCAGCAGCAGAGATCCTGGGATCATGCTGCCGGCAGGGACAAAAGGGTTAGATTTATCAGGGGTTGTGCCACCCTCAAGAGAAAGTGGGGAGATCATGGGGCCCCGCAGCAGACCTTCCCAAGCCTCTGAATGGCTCCTGGAGGCAAATAAAGCCCACTTCCGGATTACTTCCTGGTTTCCCCGAAAATCGGATGTGGACTTTAATCACCTCCAGGAGCCGTTTAGAGTCTTGGGGAGGCCCACTTGGGGGGGGGGCTGCAGCCCTCCACACCCTCTGGAGGGCGGCGCAACCCCTGGTAAGTCTAAAAATGCCCCTTTTGTCCCAGGCAGTGGTGCGATTCTGGGATCACTGCCGCTGCCATTACCCCACCCCCACAAGCACTCAAGGTTCTCATCTACTCACGGGGAGCATGTTGAGAAACACTGCTCTAGAAGTTTCTGGGGTTGGCTCTGCACATACACAGAACACTATGCGTGATAGTGTGGAACCCACAAAGAAAGAGGCCATTTGGAAGATAACAGTAAAAGTATCCCTCTCTAGCACTGGAAAATCTCTATATCTTTCTAATGGAGATTTTGGATGGGTGAGTGAGAAAAGCCTTCCTTATCTCTTGTAGGCTGGATTCACTTTGTGTAGAGCAGGGGTTCTCAACCTGTGGTACGGGTACCCCTAGGGGTACGTGGACCACTTCCTGGGGGTACGCCAAGTGCTGCCCCTTATCTGGCCCATCAGCAGCTAATTAAGTGTTAATTGACATGCACTTTTATTCTTTCCCCCACCTCATTTTCTGCAGCTTCTTTTCAGCATCTGTTTGCTTGTTTTGTATGGAAGGGAGATGCATGTTTATTTTTAAATGATTAATTAGCTAATTAATTAATTGATTAATCCAATTAATTAGCAATTAATTAGCAGGGGGTACTTCAGAAAATTGGACCGTGATAGGGGGTACCCAGGCCTCCAAAGGTTGAGAACCCCTGGTGTAGAGCATAGGGCCATCCAGGTTTGGAAAAGCAGGTCTACTTCTGCCTCCTGCATCACCTGTGGCAATGACTTCAGGGATGAGTAGGAAGTATGGATTAAGAAGAAGGGAAATGGGGATAGGGAAGGAAGATGAGACTGTCCCCAGTGGCATTCCTAGAAGGGGGGGTACTGTAAGTTGCGCACAGGTCTACTCAGTGTTACACAGTGGCCCCGCCCACTCACTGTCAGAACCATTCCGAGCAGTGAAGGCAATGCACAGGGTGTTGTGTGTTGCCTTCGCTGCTCGGAATGGTTCTTTTTTTGCCATATATTTATATTTTATTGATATATTAAAACATAAAAACAATACATATTTCATAAAGTTATAGCACGCATGAAGCAATACATCCTACTAGCATACTATTCACTATTTTCTACATATAATATCCAACTAAGCCAAAATAACACCCACATTCTATTCATTAAATCCACATATCATCACATCGTTCTCTCTCTCTAAAAATAAATAAATTGATAAATGGTTTCCAGTTATTCACGAAAAGGTTAACTGACTTTTCCTTAATTAAAATTGTAAGTTTATCCATTTCAGCATAGTCCAAAACTTTCAGCCACCAATCTTCCAGCGAAGGTATCTCCAAATTCTTCCAATATTGTGCATATAAAATTCTTGCCGCAGTTATCATATATAAAAATAAAGTTTGAAATTTTTCGCCTACATGATCATCCCTCATACCCAACAAAAAGGTTTCCGGTTTCATTAGAACCTTAATCTTTAAAATCAACTCTATCTATTTATGAATCTGAGTCCAATACTTCTTTGCTTGGGGGCATGTCCACCACATATGATAAAAAGTTCCCTCTTGCTTTTTACATTTCCAACAGCTATTTGTCACCTTCTCATACATTTTTGCTAATTTGCTTGGGGTTATATACCATCTATACATCATTTTATACATATTTTCCTTAATATTAACATTTAACGTAAGCTGCTCGGAATGGTTCTGATGAGTGGGCGGGGCCACTGTGTAATGCTGAGTAGACCTGTGCAACTTACAGTACCCCCCCCCCAGGAACACCACTGACTGTCCCACTCCATCCATTACTCTGCCCCTGCCTATCAAACCTGATGGACTTTTAACTAGTTTATACATAAGAACAAAAAATGGTAAATTTTACTTTGACAGAATTCTGATTCCTAGCATGTACCCATTAATTCTGTATTATGATTCATTAAAAGCAGTGAGGATTTTGTCATTGACTTTAGGTAGAATGAATATTGCATTCTTAACTTGGTTTTGTTGTTTTTCATAGCAGCAAATACAGAACAAACAATAAACAGCCCCCCCACCCCATTTTTTTTTTTACACATATTGGTCTGAACAAAGACCTAGTTTGGAGAATACATTTATGGCGTGCACAGTGGGAAAATGACATAGCTTATTCCCTCTCTGTTTACTCAGTGTCTCTGTTCCACTTCTAAGGCCTTCAGATATCAACACACGGGCAGTGGTGGGTCCAGCTTTTAGGAAGGCGCTGGGGCAAAAGTCCTAGAAACACCCCCCCCCCCAATGACATGCTCCCCATGCTTTGGAAAGTAGGAGAAGAAGAAGAAGAAGAAGAAGAAGAAGAAGAAGAAGAAGAAGAAGAAGAAGAAGAAGAAGAAGAAGAAGATGCCTAGAGAGGGAAGGGGAAGAAGGTGCAGTGCTGGCAGGCAGTGAGTGTTTGTGTGTATATGTAGGGAGGGGGTTGGGTGGTGAAAACATGGGGGTATTTGGCACCACCAGGGGAGCTGGATTGGCTTGGCCACCCCTGTTTGTAAATACAGTTGTTTAAAGAATTCCTTAATATATTCCTTTCAGGAATGGGCAACAAATTGCTAACGTTTCTTGGAAGGGGGAGGGGAGTAGAATTGTGCTTTGTTCGTCTCAGTCAACTGAGCTGAGAGTAGGCAAAAATGTCTGAAGAAGCTACTGATCAGTTTACAACGTGTCCTTCCTTCTCCCGACTGATGGTAAGAGCATAGCCAACAAGACAGTGCTTTGCCAAGAGCTCAGAAGAAACAAAGAAGCTGGGATTTAATCTGGAAACATAATGGAAAGATAGGTGTGTGTGATTGGGGGGGGGGGGCTGAGCCAAAGCAAACCAAGATGAGACTGAACAAACCAGGGTTTGGTGATGGTCTGCAGTGCCAATCCTGGCTTATTAAACAAGTCAGGCAGCGCAATCCTGTGTAACCTTGCACCGGTGTAACAGCAGATGCACTGGTGTAAGTGCACTTAGACTGGCATAAGTGCACTTACACTGGCATAAGTGCACTTACACCGGTGTATCTACTGTTACACCGGTGCAAGGTTACACAGGATTGCGCTGAGGGTTAAGATAAAAGGTGATAAGATATGAACCACTTCTTCATAACAATACAATACAAATAAACCTATGGTTTATATTTTTAACATAGCATTGCAATAAGATAGCCCCTCCCCCCACCAAAGACTATAGTTGCAAGTTTTGAATCACTTTGCTAGGGAAATGCAAAGACAAGTTGACCTTTAAAATAATTTGACATTAATGTGTTCCACATTGTGGGGTGGGGATTCAGAGCATGAGAGACCTCAACAAAATGCCAGTTTTCATGGGAGCAAATGAGTAAAGGTTCAAACTTGCAGGCACGTCTTTTGTGCAAACCCCACACATTTCTACTGAAATTAATCAGCAGAAACATTTGATGGATTTGCATTAGAATACATGGGCAAAGGTATTGTTCGACTCCACCCCCCCCCCCCCAGCTCCAATGTACAAGAATTGGCTTAATTAGTTGATTTAGATCCCAATTCTATCCAACTTTCCAGCACTGATGCAGCCGCGCCAATGCGACGTGTGCTGCATCCTGCGGTGGGGAGAGGCAGTCATGGAGGTCTCCTCAAGGTAAGGGAATTCCCTTACCTCGGGGCTGCATCAGCGCTGGAAAGTTGGATAGGATCAGGCACTAACTTTTATTACAACCAATACCATTATGCCAGCTTTGAGCTAGGTGTTTGATAAATTATGCCAGCTTATAGGGAATGTGTACTGGGTTCTGGGGCTTGGCAGAGGGGCCACAGTTTTCACTTACGCCTACTTTCATAAATAGCTCGTGATTTCTCATACAGCTCATATGGATCAGGTTTTCTTGGGTCAAAGGCCTCTGTTGAATCAGGAAAAGAACTCCTGTGAAGGGTGGGTGGAAAGGGAATATTCTGTGGTATAGCTGGAGCGGATAAACTTGTCTGAGGACTGCCTTGATTTTCCCATCGTTCCATCATCTATAATAAATAACAGAAAACAAGAAAACAAGTTTTAGACTAAAAGCCTCCAGGCATTGCGTTTGCCATATTTTTACAGTTCTACAGTGCCTAGATGTTTCTAGGTGTTTGATAAATAATACATATTGTTATTATAGGTGGAGAATATTTGGTAGAGAGTACCGGAACCATTACAACTTCCTTAAAAAATGCATTTCATGTGTGTGTGTATGTGTCAGTCCAATCATATCCAACTTTCCAGCGTCGATGCAGCCTCAATGCAGCCCCGAGGTAAGGGAACAAACATTCCCTAACCTTGAGGAGGTCTCTATGCCAGCCCTTCCCCTGCAGGAAGCAGTGCACTCCCTGTTGGTACAGCTGCATCAGCACTGGAAACTTGGATAGGATTGGGCCCTCATTGTGTGTATGGGCAGCTGTACTGTGTAATGTGAAGATGTCACTGTGGCATATTTTGGAAAGATGAGTGTTTAAGCGGAAACATTCATTTTGAAACATCTACATTCCACGTGAAAACTTTGAGTAACTTCACAGAACAAGTGCCAACACTTTTATTGCATTTCATTTCTTTTGAAAGAAATGTCCCACCTTGTCCTGGTGCTCAGGTCTGTGTACTTCCCACTCTGAAACATGCTTGGTTAAAAAAAATTCATTTCTTTATTAGGAAAAGAAAAACTGAATTTTCCCAGCATACAGCTCCCCCAGTACAATCATGGTGTACTGCCCCCAATGGGTTGGGAGGAAAAGCCAGGTTCGTGTTTGTACTAAAAGAAAATTAGCACATGAAATTATTAACCAGGTATATAGGATGCATAGATGCAAATTCACATGAAAGAGAAAAAAAATCAATGAAAAAACAAAAGAGCCACTTTAATAAGTTACTAGACTTTGAATGGGTACGGAATGGGTGAATTCAGTACTGAATTTTAAGTACTGAAAGGATTTTAAAAGGGCTGTGAGTGCTTCCTGCCTCCATTTTGTAATCAGTAGCAGGCTCAGGTGGCAAGCAGCAGCTATGTTTTGTAAGGTACTGTACTGGGGGACTGCCGCCATATATGCGGATTGTCGTTAACCAGGGGACACCTGTACTCAGATGTCTATTGTAACAGTGCTGGTCTGGGTTCTGGGGCTAAGGCTGACTTTTTAAGAATACAGCTTGAAGCACTAAGAAAAACCCTAAATCCTATTTGTCCAGAGCCCATGTATGTGTGTATATGCGCGCGCACACACACAGTGTTTTAATCACAAGCAACAATAGGTCTACAATACTGCCTCCATTTTAAGTTACAGTCGAGATATTACAAAGAAGTGGAACAAGGAGAAGTGTGAACTGCGCTGGTGACAAGGGTCAGCCCTTCAGGGGTCCCACCTGGCCAGGCTGACACCCCCCAATACCAGTGGTGGTAGTGGTGTGTGAGTCATCTGAGAGACCCGTACTGCTACTGCTCTTGGTAGCCGCTTTGAGTCCCCCCTATGGGGGGAGAAAGCGGGATAGAAATTTAATAAATAAATAATAATATTTTTATTTATTTATTTATTTAAGAAATTTATACCCCGCCTTTTCCTATGCCGAGGCAAATGCCCAAGGTGGCTTGTGACTGTCTCAGTATGTGATACCAATGCAAACAACAGTTATCACGCCAAAGGTATTTCTGTAACTTGGCCTTATGTTCTTTGCACGATGATCACACTGATCATAGAAGAACCTGGTGGCAATCCCAGAAATAACCCCCAATAGCAAAACATTAAACTGCCTTATTGTGGAATGGCCCCTCAGACATTTTTATTAAGTGATGGGTTCAGTACATATCAAAAGAAGTATCTCCTCTTCCATTTTCTCATTATCTACAAGTTTACTTGAAAGGAATTCTGATGTGGGGAATAATAATTAACTGAGCTGATGGAAAGCTGTTTGGCATGTTTCCTATGGTCAAGTTGTTTTCAAGGAAAGGGAGGCACGATCTCCTAGAGAGGCAAAGAAAAATATTTTTTTTGCCTTGTTCCCAGAATGTCCAACTTCACAGATCAACAAAGATAAAACTGGACAACCTATACCTGTGTGGAGAAAAAAAGGCAAGCAAGAATCATAGCAAATACAGGAGCACTTTGTTGGAAAAGATCTGAAGACGGGTGTAAAAAACACTGTAAGATCAGCAAGCAGAATGTTAACATCTAGGAAAACCTGTGTCAGGGTGTATGTGAGCAGGCTTGTAAGAGTTAAAATCACTCAAGACTCATGGAACACTCAGTCCAACTGCCATGGAGCCCCTGGCCAACTGCTACCTAGTGCCAAATATGGACATAGGCAGAGTATAAAAGGAGGACACTCAGGCTGCTTGAGGCTCTCACTTTCTGCAAGCCAGCAGGAGGTGTTAGCCACTGGCTCTCACCCTGAAAGGCCAACCAGAGTGTTAGCTTCTTGGGGTCAGTACCATCGGGCCCTGCAGACCTCCAGGAAAAGGAGATCCATACTTTCCCCTCCTGACCTGCACGCAGGCTCTTGATCCTAAGATGCCATAGGGCCTGGTAGTCTCTGGCTCACAGCCATGGGAGTCTCCAGGCTGTTAGTCCCTTAGCTTTATTGCCATTCTTTGGTCATTTCTCTCTCTTTGTTCTAATAATAATAAAATCCTTGTTGAGTGTGAGAGAACCATGTCAGGCTGCATTTCTTTTGGATCTTGTGATCAAGTCAGGGACATCAATACAAAGGGTCCAGCACACAAATCTATCCAAGGTGGGTTCCTTAGCCCAAATTTGACTAACTGTTTTATGATTGACTTTCTAAACAAATACTGACGTCCCAAATGAGAATCCAAGCATAAATGGAAATTGATCTAATAGGAGGCTAAATGAATAGATGATGGGAACAGAATAGTAACTTATTAATCAGGCAAGCATTCCAGTTCCATTCTCTTAAGGAAGGAAAGACGGGCTGATCAAATGCTTTTTTAAAAGTACTCCTAGAATTCTTTGGGTACAGTTCTCCTACAGGTCTAAATCTAGCTAGAAAATGATTACCTATGCTTACGACAAGAGCCCAAGGCAATCAGGATCTAATATACTTTAATTATGTTTGACTAATTCTATTGAGAAATGTTTTATGGATCAGCTGAGCATAGTAAAAGATGCAGAGAGGATTATGTGAAGAACTATTAATAAACAAACTGCTTTTGCACTGAATTTTGAAGCACACAAAACACAGTAGTGTCTGACCATGAAAAACAGAGGGACAAAACTTTATAGTATAATCTCAAAGATGCTAATTCAGAAGTAAGTGCCATGCAGTTAAACAGTACTTCCTAATAAGCATGCATCAGGCTCCTTGAAATCAAGATATTATAGGTTAAAAATTTTCAGATGAAGAATTAATTTTGTCTTTTACAGTAAGCGAGTGGGACAGTTTAAGTGATGAGCTCTCAGTCTGATTTTCATATATAAAATTACTTAATATTCCCTCCAAAGCTGCTACTGGTGCCAACAGGAGCTTCCCTTCTGAGCTTTACAACAGCTTTGGAAGGGCTATTTTAGTTGGGACTATGACAATAGGGAAATGGTTAAATGCAAAGCCATTCTGTCCATGCGGCCATTTGAAGTGGCTGCCTCAGGCAGCAGATTGGAAGGGAGCGCCCACCTCTGTCTATCTGCTTTCTACGCTACTCTTCTTTTCCCCACTTATTCAGGTTTTAATACGGGTTCATCAATCGGCTTTGAAAGTGCTTTGTTTTTTGATGAATCAGGCCCATGCATTCTAATACAAGTAATTTTTAAGGAAAACTTACAGGCTTTGGAGTCTTCCATGGTGAAAAGAATCCTAAAAAAACAAAACAAAGAAAGAAAAGGAAAACATCAGTGCATCTAGGTTTTTATTTTTATGTTCTAAACTGGACAATAACAGACCTATTTTTTCTTTTTAGTATAAATGTTCAATTTTATTAATACCGATGAGAACTGCACACACAATGTGGAAGAATATACCTAGAACAACAATATTTCTGCTGAACAAAAGCTAAACATCATAGGTCACCGTAACTTGTGCTCAGTGAAGACAGAAATGGATTTGATGTTTGCTTGAAAAACAGTAGGGCGAGACACAAATTGTCCAATTTTTACTTTCTGGACAGACAATAACAGGAGAACAAAAGCACAAGCCTATTCCCTGCCGCACCATAGCATGCAGCCAAGCCAACAGAGGCTGAACTGCATGCTATGGAGGAGGGCAACCAGAAGGAAAACTTACCTTTGCATAGGCCTTCTGGCCACCTAAAGGTCTCCTCGGACCCACGGTAGCTATGGAGCTGGCGTGAGTCTGAGGAGAGCCAAGGGGGATTCTGGGGTGGATTCTCGGGATAGGATCTGGTGTATGTGACTGCCACCAGATCCACCCCTCCCCCTCTCCCCCGACATACCCCCATTTCCTCCACCAAAATCGCCTGACAATTTTTCCAGCCGGCTCGGGGACGTCTTCCCTGGCCGGCTGTCCGGGGCCTTCTGAGGAAGGCCCGCTGTGCGAACGTTATTTATAACGTTTTAAACGTGTTTTAACGTGTTGCCCTTTTCCCTCAGCAACAGTCTGCGCATGTGCAAAAGAACGTTATAAATAACGTTCGCACAGCGGGCTTTCCTCAGAAGGCCCTGGCGCGTCGGCCGGGGAAGACGTCTCCCGAGCCGGCTTCCGGCCTCAGAAGAGGCCGGGAGCCGGCTCCGGGGACGTCTTCGGGGCCGACGCGCGCAAGAGGTGACGCGTCACGTGCGTGTGTGCGTCACCCCTTCGCGCGTCACCCCGTAGCGGCCCGCTCCCATTGCTTCACGGGAGCGACGCCACTGCCCTGATCTTCACCTTCCCTGCCCACGTCCTATTCCCACTGCCAATTTACCAGCACCAGCAGAGAGTCCAGTCAAATCTGGTGTGTACGTGGAGCTGCTAGCTGTTTCTACCAGTGGCTCCGTCGCGCACAACAGTGGCATGAAGCTTCTACCATAAATGGGCCTTTTGTGTCAGCAGATCACAAGATCCGCTGATGCAGAAGACCCATAGGACTGGGTCTGTTATTCCCACAAATGTTTCCTGGGTTCCAGATAGTTTTAAGGTACTCAACTGAATATCATGAACATGGAGAGGGACTCAGAATATTTGCAGTAATTAACTGCAGCATAATACAAATATTGACATTAAATTCTATCCTGAAGGCAGTGACAACCAGCAATATTGTCTACAGAGATCAAGTGTCATTTTTCTGTATAATGACAGTAACAATTTTCCTTCTGCTAATTAGTTTACTTTTTCATTGTTCTAATACTTACGATAAAACACTTCTTAATTTGTGAAAATATTATCTCTGTTTATTGGACACTGGAATGCAATTATAGTTCAAATGCTTATTATCCATTTAATTTACTATGTTTACAAATGCATACATATTTTTTTTGTACAAAGCACAAAAAAGTCCCCTAATCCACTGCAATATAGCATGTGTAAAAATATTGCTTCATAGGTGTATACTAATTTAAAAACCAGTTTCAGCAGATAAATACATGGAAAGAGGTTATTTAAATCTGAAAACATGTCTATCTTTACGTATGCTTGTTTTTGCAGGAACAAAAATATTGGTAGAATGATGTTACCACTGGAGGCAACCCTTACCACCAAGAAGCAAGAATAAATCCACTACTTCCTTTCATCACCATTAGAATACGAGGTAGTCTTATTACTGTGTCAACAGCATTATAACTCTCCCTGACTTATGTATCTGGAAGCACATACATGATCACTAGAGAGAAAATGTCACCAGGGCAATTGCCTTCCCATTGGTTGGTTTGGGTTGCAGATATTAAGCATTCATCACTTATCTCCAATATCACGTCTGAAGGGGGTACATCTCAACAAAACTAGTACGATTCTTCAGAAATGATGTTACACCTTGTCTTTTGATGCCATGGTCAGTCATGCCATGCTCCAGTCTCTCCCCTCAGTAACTTAACCCCTGTAACTCAGCAAAGTGGAACTTCTCTTATATTTCATAGGGGAAAACAACTGTCCTTCTCCCCAACACAGTATTGTTTCTAGTGGCTGGTTGCTAGTCATTCTTTTGCATCATTTTAAATTGTGAGTACTTTGGGGACAGGGGATGATTTATTTATTTATTGTGCTATGTAAACTGCTTTATGAGCTTTTTTGCTGGAAGGTAATATACAGTATAAAATATTCTTAATCATAATAAATAATAAAACAATCATGTAGCTCCAGAAGCCTGCCCAAAGCACTGATCCAGATCTGAGAGAGGGTATTGCAAGACCAAGCAACCAACACAGTGGTGCAACCAGCACAACCTGGCACTAAGCACTGCCACCTGGCATAGACCCTCTGGTCAAGTCTGGTTGCCAGGGCCGGCCCACCCATGAAGTGGAGTGAAGCAGCTGCTTTGAGTGGTGGACTGGAAGAGGTGGCAAATTGGTGAGGGGCACCCTGCACCTGCCTGCCATCACCACTGGCCCACTGCTTATCTGGGCTCATTCACTCTCTTTGGAAAGTGAATAAGAGGAGGATAGTTGCTTACCTCCTCCTCCGGAACTGCTGCAAAAATAACAGGAGCAAGGTTGGAGAAGGTGCTAGAGACCACTGAGATCCTGTTCTCAATGGCTCTTCAGAAAGACAGCCATTGGGAAGAGAATCATCACCTTACCTTCTAACCTGGGAGTCCCAGGATCCTCTCTGGCTCAGTCAGTTTTGAAGAAGCTCCAAGCAGAAGTGATAAGGAGGCAGCGGCAGCGATGGGGCAAATTATCATTGCAATTGCTGCCCCCACCTCCACTGCCTCAAGCCGTGTGCAGAGGATCTTGGGAATGGAAGCATCCTCCACTCCCACAACCCTCCCACGAGCCAGTTTTGAAGAAATGCCAGGTGGCTGAGAAGGTAGAGAGGTGGGTGCAGGTGTCTGTGCATGCTGATACACATGCAAAATGGGGAGGGGGAGAGCAGAATTGGGCACCAGTTCAGGTGCCAGTCTAGTTTTGGCCATGCTGGTGGTTGCCTGATCTTAAATCCATTTTCCAACTTTTTTTCATTCCCCTCGATTTTGATTCATTCTAACCTGAAAATAGCCATCCTATTCCAACAACACTTGCCTAGTGATGATACATGGCTATGCAGAAGTAAGTTCCATTGAGTTTAATGGGACTTGATCCCAGGTACATATGTGTAGGATTGCAGCCTAAATAGGCTTTTGCCTGAGTGGAAAACGCAATTGGACAATTATTGTGATGTCATTATTTCCAAATAGGAAAATATTACACTCGAACAGACTATAAGTACAGTACAGGCACAAGATCTGTTTGGTAGAATGAAGCAAGTGAACTTACAGATACTCAACACAGTGACTGGGCAATTTATAACTATGCAGAGGTTAATAGTTTGCAGTGAGACTTGCCCACTGTCACTCAGTGTCCAGTCATTCATATACAGTAGACCCTTTCTACCCGCGGATTTGGGACCTGCAGATTTGTCTCACCCTGGGTTCCAGACCCACGAGGATCCACTTAAAACCTTGTTAAAAGAAAAAAAGATTAAAATGCATTTTTAACCTCTTAGAAGCAAACTGTGTCCTTTTGAAGCCTCTGCAGGGCTTCTGGAAGCTTAACGACCCACTTCCGAGTCACGCGAAGGGTCTTCCCCCCCAGCTTTGTCCCAGAGACTTCAAAACAGCGCAGTTTGCTTCTAAAAGGTTAAACCCCCACATTTTAAAACTTTTTTTCTTTTAACAGGGTTTTTTTAATGGACCCTGGTATCCCTTATATACCAGAATTCTGAACACCTCACAACAGTAAATACAATAAAAACATGACATCAGTAAAAATATAGCCATCTATCCATAAACACGACAAATGAGAATGCCTAAAATAGCAGTTCATTATCTTATTTCATAAATTTGGAACCAATATACACAATAAGCTTTAGCTTCTTAAAACAAGCATCCTAAATGATTCTGTCACTAGCTGTTATGTACGTTCTGGACTGACTGGGGCATTGGAATGTATAATAATTGGTCACAATCCCATGCACAATGTTAAAATTGATGTCTCAGTTCAGATGCAATGTGAAAGAACTGTTTCCTGCTATGTGAACAAGCCTCTGTGAATCATCAGCTCATAAGCTCCCTCTCCCCTCTCCTGAGCTTTCATACATAGAAGGGAGAGAGTGTAAACTTTTGATTGAAGATAACTAGAATTCCTTTCTGTGTACACATGCAGGAACTCTAAATCACTTCAAAACACAGTTAAGGAACAAATCATGATGCAAAACCACATTTGAACTGGGCTAATGGGTCACTTGATAATTCGGTGCCCACTTCTCAGCAGATTCTCACAGCACAATCCTATGCAAGTTTACTTGCATAGTCCCACTGTGGCCAATAGGATTTACTCCCAGGTAAGTGTGTCCAGAATTGCAACCTCAGTTCTCCATTAACACCTTATTATGAGGGTAGATGTTTCCCCAAATCCCACACTCCCTATCCAGCAAAACACAGGTTTAATTCATCAATCAACTAATATTCCAGCAAAGACACTTATTAGCATTGCTGTCTAGTACACACAGGGTTAAATGTACTCAGCAGGATGTGTCAGCTCAACTATAAATTTCAAGGAAACATGCTACTGTTAAGCAGCAGGGAACATCAAAGCAATCAAACTTGCCCCCTTGTTTTGGGGCACCAGACCTAAAATAGCTGAATTTTGCTTGATTCACCTTTTTGCTGATGTGCTTATCAAAAGAAAATGTAAATTTGCACCGCCCTTATTGCATTGTACACACTTTTTTTGTAGGGAAGTATTGACCTACATGTACAAAGAAAATGAATAAAATATAAGAATGAGTCTCAGCTCCCAGTGGGTGTTAGGAATAACTGTGTATACAAGATTACAAACACATGCTGACCTGCAAACTAAAGTGATTTATTTACCTATACTGCACCTTTCCTCCAAGGAACTCAGGGCTGCATACATGGTTTTACCTCCTCCAACTTCTATCATTGCAACAAACCTAATTAGACAGTTTAGGCTGAGAGGCAGTGACTGCCCCAGGGTCACCCAGGGAGTTCCATGGTTGATTGGGGGGGAGGGTTGAATCTCTCCAGTTCTTGTACAATATTCTAACCAGTACACCATGATGTATTATAAGAATGTATTGTAGTGGCTCTCAAACTGTTTGGGGAGCAAGACCCTTGGAGGTTCTAAAGCAGCGTTTTTCAACCAGTGTGCCAACATTGGTGTGCCACGAATGGTTCACAGGTGTGCTACTGAGTTTGGGGGAGGGTCATTTATTAGTGGGGCCATTGGGGGATGTGAGCCCCCTACCGGCAGCACAATGTGCCTTGTCAATTGTCAAAAAACTAAAGGCGTGTCTTGACAATTTTAGCGCCTTGTCAGAGCGCCGTGAGATGAAAAAGGTTGAAAACTGCTGTTCTAGAGCAAGGCAGGATCTTGAGCAGAGACGCTTTCCTCTGAACAGTTTCAACGTAGCAGTCACCAAAACTTCTTATTAACCATAGAAGTTGGTCACAGCAAGGTTTTTTGCATCCCATCTCATGATCTGGCTGGCTGGTGTTATGGGGGAGCCTGAGGTGCCAATCTAGTCCTCTTGTACAGCCAATGTTGTATTACTGCCTCCAATCCACAGATCCTTGTGCACAGAGCAGTGAGCTAACTACGTGGTGCTGTGTCCAAGGATTCTGTATGTTTGACTGCTGAAGAAATAACTGCTGATGGGCTGGGCAGCTCCAAAATGTGGCTTAGTTGGGGGGGAAACCTTGACGTATTCTTATGTATGTTCCAAGCAGCAACAATCTATGTTAGTGACTGGGGTAGCAAAACCAGTTGATGGTATTTATTTCAGTTTGAACAGTGTAGAACAAACCCCAGTAATTAGCATTTGTCCTAAGATAAACTGATGCATTCGATGGCGAAATTGTAGAAATCCACTTTAAGAGTCCTCACAAGTTCAGTAGTTATTTTGAGACACTTCCAGATTTAGCCATTACTCCTGACTAACCAAGAAACATTTAGTGATATTATTGATTCTACAGTAAAAATGAGACAAAGTTAACTCTTTAAGGAAGCCATTAATTTCCCACTGAGGTCAATGTCAAAACTCATACTGATATTAATGGAGTTAAATTGTGCCCAAAATGGCATATCCGTTGTTAAGAATAATTGTCAGAAGCAAGCATGTTTTTCTCTTTCTTTTGGTGTGCACCGATAGCCTCAGCCTAAGTAACAGATGTGCCACAGATAGAAGTAAATATTTTTAAATCTTCACAGTGAACCTTTTCGGCAAATAGTCTGATAAAGAAGTGGGTGTTTGTAGATGATACAAAGAGAGTCTATGAGCTTGAGGCATGTCAGCATGCCTAACATGCATTTTGCAAGGCAAAATGAGAACCTTGCAACAATTTCAGTAACACAATGAAGACCAGCACAAAAAACGTAGCTAGAATACTTGTCTTTATGCTCAGTTTATTTCTTTTTGAAGGAAAAGGCAAAATTCAGCTTCAGTCTCTTGTTCTGAGTCTCACTGCAGGATGAAACCCTATGATAAACAAACAAAATACCCAGGTCACATTCATCTTAATTTTATTGTATCTTTTTAAAAAAGTCACATATTTTAACTTGCACTATCATGGCAAAACCAGTCTCACCCACAGGCTTTGCAGTGTATACAAGGATGCATCCTTGGTTTGATTTTCAGTTAATCACTGTCCTTTTATATTGCGCGTGATTCTGGTAGTTTGGAAGCTCTTCTACTGGGAAACAGGAAGTCAACTTTTGGTTGTATAACTTGGTTTTGCAGTTTCTGTTGCAGAAGTGTTGGGTGAAGCTCTTTCCTCCACACATATCCATATTAAAAAGGAATCATTTTAAACAACTGTGTTATGCTAGTTTTTTGGAGTTTCAGAAAACTTTTCAAAGACCCAAGCACTTATTCTGGATGTAGTTTAGCAAGTTCTATTGAATAGAATAGATTCTTTTGGAAGTGGTTGAACTTAGAATCTTTACTCTAAGGCTGAGGGGTGGCATCTTGTTTCCACATAACTTGTTTCACTGATGATAATGTCCATTAGTCTTTGCTGATCTTAGTGCCTTTTGTCATATAAATGTTTCCACATATGGCTTCCTTAGCCAATCTGTCTGAGGCACTGCATGGACCTTTTACTGAAAATGAACAGATGGTTTTCTGACACTTTCCTAAGGAATAATTGAGTCTTAGCATATCTTTTCAAGTTCTTGTGTGATGAAGCTAGGGGGAAAAAAAAACCTTTCCAGAAATGGCTTTATTTGGAAGCTGCCTTGTCCTGAATCAGACCACATCTAGCTCAATACTGTTGGTGCTGACTCTCCAGGGCTTCAGACAGGAATTTTTCTCTGTCCTACCTGGAGATGCCAGGGATTGAAACTGGGACCTTCTGCATGCAGAGCGGGTTGGCAAATTTTGTGTTGGTTTTTAAGGCTTATTCCCATGTAAGCGCGGATAGGGTGGCACTGTAGAGATGCCCACCAGGACACTTGGAATAAAAGGGCATGTGTTAATTTGGATGGCTGTGCAGATGTAAAAATTTAAAATCAGTTGGAAAAAGATCATTCTGAAAAACACCAATTAGGGTTTTGCACAGCAAAACAAAGACAAAAAAGAGAAGGTAGGGAAAAAACCACAGGGCCAACAGCAGCGGTTCCCAAACTTACCATGGTCACGGCGCCCTTCTTTCATGGCGCCCTGTCAGGATGTCCCCGACAGCCTCTTCTTCCCAGTTCTCCCAGATGCTGTCATCTTGGGTTGCATGAGATCTCACACAATCCAAGATGGCAGAGCCTGGGAGAGATGGGAAGAAGAGGCTACCAGGGACATCCTGCTGCGTTCCTGTGAGTTCGCCACGGTGCATAGTCTGGGAACCACTGGTCAACAGGATAAAGGCAAAGGGCTGGTTAGCATACTCAACAGCCTTCTGATTCAGCGCATGGGGTGGGGATGCAGGCAGACACACTTCTTGCCATGTAGACAAGCCATGGGGTGCAGGGATTATTCATGAGGAACCATATCCCATATAAATCTGATTTTCCATCCTTACTGCTCCCTACCTTTTTGAGGTGGAAGAACACAATGATTTGGGCTTATGGGGTTAATATATCGCACATCCCCTTATAAGAGAGGGTGTGGGTACATATTAAAATTGTCCATTATGCCTACTCAGTTCCCTTGGTGAGTAAATGTGTGAACTCAGCCCAAAGTAAGAAATATTTCATTCATTCTGGTCTTATCAATGCCAACATAAGTTTGACAAAATCCTAACAGATTTTAAATTAGCCTCTATGGTAACTTTGTGGTGAAGGTTTAAGAACACAAACATGAATAAAAGAAACCACAATCATAATGACAAAAGAAGTTTCATACCCAATGGCAATTAAAAAAAAAACATATTCAGTGAATGCATGCTAACCGAAATAGCTGTTGTAGAAATTATCGCAACCTACATTGACAGGAAGCATGAAAAATTACAACGCTTCATGGTCCATTAATCTCACTCATAAAAACAATCAAATGTTCCACAAGCTGCTAAAATTTAAAGTGTTTTACCTTGGAGTTAAGGCTGGGTTGTAGATGCAAGAAACAAACTCTTCAAAAATACTGTAGCTAGTTGATCTAATAGCCTGCCAGTCTTTCAAATTCAGAATGGTAGCTTTTTGTTATGGAGCATGTGGAGGCTGAGTTCAGACTACCCTGATCTATTTTTTGTTATGAAAGTCCCAGGGTATACCAACCAGAGCAAGTCGCTAACTGGTTGCCCAGAAGGATGGAGCCCATCACCTTCTGTACACTATGTGCACTGGGATGACCTGCCTATAAAATACAGTACAAATCCACATCTGAATTACTATGGATCTGGGATTAAGACATCTAGTAATGGATCATTAATTATCGTCATTTTTCATGTTTGCTACACTGCAGGTTGTTGTAATTGCCACAGCAGCTTTTCTGGGCAGTACTCTTCTATCTAAAATGTAATCTTTTTATATTCCAGTTGAGCTCTAAACTTCTTTTTTTGGGAAAAGATAGTGCTTTATTTTATTCATTTTTGTGTTTCTCAAAAATGAAATAAATAAATAAATAGCCAAACCCAGAAATTGCACAAGGGGAGCTACAAAAGGATCGTTTTAACAAGAGACAAAATGTGATTCAGATCTTCCGGGAAGCTACAGCTTCTAAAATGGAAAGCTTTATCTCTAATACTAGATTTTATGAGCTACACTGGCTCTCTGAGTTATGGGCATCTGAGTTATGGATGTCCAAATTACAGACAGCTGCATTGGTGCTTTCGTGCAGGCACAGTAAGTCCTTCGGTGGTGCTTTCACTCAGGCACGATAGTACTGGGGCTGCAAAAACTGGATGTTTCAACTGAAGTACGTTTTGATGCAAGTACAGACCCCTGGAACCTAATCTATACCTAAATAGGGGACTTACAGTGCAATCCTATACATGTTTACTTAGAAATAAGTCTCACTGTAGTCAACGGTGCTTACTCAGTAAGGGCAGTGGGTTTTGCGCCAGTGGGCGTGAGGATGGGATGGGGCAGAGGAGAGTGACAGGGAGGCAGGGCGGGGATGTAATGGGGCAGGGGGAGGGTGGGGCAGGGGTGGGCAGCCCGGACACAGAAGGGTGGCGGGATCGGTGACGCTAGTGCGTGCCAAATGCTATCTCCTTTCCCTGGCTATTTTTCCCTACACAGGGCTCCCAGATTTGCACCTGCACCAGCTTCACTGGATCGCTGGGCAGAAAGTTAGGTAGGGTTGGGCTGCCTGAATAGTTTTGGTTACTCAATAGTAAGAGAAGGGGAATCTGCAAAAGTCTGGTGAACAGTTATTTCACTGGTGAACGGCTATTTCATGTTCTTACAGGTTCCTGGTTGCCAATCAATATTGTCCATGCATGAGATCAGATCCCCACAGATCACAACACAATCGGGATGACAACTGTACCACTATCAGAAAGCAGGGAACAATAAATAGTGCATGCAGAGCAGATAACTCAAGGAATTGAGCCAAGTCACAGACTACAGATCAGGTTACTTGATGATTGAGGAAATAAGCATCCAGAAGACATGAATTTTTTTTATCCTATTCTCAAGACAAGGAATGAGAGATGACTTGCTGTAGCCTGTCAAAATACATCCATCCCACAGAAATCTAGAGCATGCAAATCTCCTTATAAGCCATGTAGGCTACCCATGATGAAAAGTGACAATCCAGAGTACAACTGGGCCACAACTGGAAGCAGGAATAATAAAAAGTACATGCAGAGAAGATAATGAAGTGAGTCAAACTACAAATCAAATCACACATATGTAGCATGTGCGGGTAAGCATTCTACAGAATTACCAGTACTATTCTTCCCCCCTTTCAGCTGGAAACATTGGGGATTAGCACAAAAGCTAATTTTTGAATTCAGGGTAAATAATTTTAAGGTGAAAACAAGCACTAACAACCCTTACTCTCACAGACACATAGAGACACAAAAGTCAGCCAGGGTACAATAAAGACAGAAGACCAGTTCTGTCAATAGTTCTATCATCCTAACATGGCCTCACATGTTAAAAGGATGTCTCACCACCCGGGCTAGTTGCTATCAATAAAACACACACGGAGGAGCGGAGGCTTGATTAAGGTTTCATAAGAAATTTCTCACGGTTCATGGTTGAATATATACATCTTCTGATTAGGTCCTAATACTTTGGAACAGAGAACTGTTCCTAGAGCTGTTCCTTTTGAATGCAAGTGTGGGGGAGGGGATGTGCTCTGGTGGAGGAGAGCACACATCCCATACAACTTTCTTCTTTGGTGGTCTGGAAAGAGGGTCTGAGAAGGTGGGAAGGAAGGAAATAGTTGAGGATCACACCTCCTGCAAGAACCACAGAGAGGGTAGGTAGATGGTCTCAGGTGACTGGACATTACACTGCCCTCCAGAGTCCTGCAGGTGGTATTGCACTCAATTTCAACAAGACATTCTAATCATGTGTAGAGCAGTTTTTGGGCATAGGAAGATTTGAGGGGAGAGGGTCAGGAGATGGGCACACATATCTTTTAATGCAGGGTCAAGTGGACTATAAAAGTATTGCCTGAATTGGGCCATAGAGAAACACAGTTGCATGCACACATACAATAACCAAGCTTAGCTGGGCCTGAAAGAAACACAGAGGATAAGAAAGCAACACATTGTTTTGAGGCAGAGAGAAAGAGACAGACAGAACAACATAGGGCACATGACAGAAGATGGGGATCGGATGTGTGATGGAATGCAAGGTGGCATACAGAGAGCTTCCTGATGAATTCCTACCCGGGCATTGACTAGACCCAGACCCACCTAGATTCAGCAATTCTGCCTGCCTGCCTCTTTCTCACACACATACAAACCAAGGAAGGGGCTGACTTTCTGCAGCCTTGTTCCATCTACTACCGCTCTTCCAGCCTTGTATGTGAGTCAGGTGGTACAAATGCTCCTGCCCACCACCACCACCACTACTGCCACTCTTGCTTGAGGATAAAAGTCAGGAGGAAATGAGGCTCAGCTGATTTCCAAACTTCCTTCTATGCTTCATCTGGTAAGCCTAACCAGATGGAGCCTAACCTAAAAGGAGCAGCACCAAGCACCCATTAGGGAATGACCCCAGGGGAGGGTACCACTCAGGGGCAAGAGGAGCATGGAGCTGTTTCCTGTCCCTACCTGTGGTCTTTCTCCCATAGTGACCTGGGACTGGTTCAGAGCTCTCCTCAACCCCCAGCCAGTACAACTGCATAGTCTCTCCTACACAACTGACCTATGCTTAAGTCAATAGCACCAGCGCTGGAGAGCAAAACAGAGGAGGAAGCAAGCTGTTATGGCTGTGATGTCTGACACCGTACCTGCACAGCAGCTGAAATCCACAAAACAGCAGCTCAGTAGCACTAGCAAACTGAACAAGATGTGGAAGGGATTGGGCTGCCCAAGCAGGAAAGAGAAGGGGAGTGGGTATGTATGGCTTTGCTGGTCAGAGGGCACAATCTTGTGAGAAGCAAGTGAGAATAACATGCGCTGATCAGGAAAAATGCATTAAAATAATTGCACTGAGCACTATGCACCAAGCAACAGTCAGTCATCTACTGAACTTTTGCCAACAATTGCAAACTCTAAAATTCTTTCCACCCTGGCTGTGATGGATGGATATCTTGGTGGATATACAGCAAGGCTGCTAAATGCTGTTCAAGATGTCATCCACCAAAAGACCTTGGTGAAATTACAAGCTCACTGTTATTCCAGTAGTATCTATCTAGTTTCACTGCAAATGCAACTATGTAAGCAAGAAGTTAGTGAAAACTTGCTTTTCAGTGGTTTACAATATGGCTGTGGCTGGTTGCACTCCTGATGTTTTCACTGTATTACATAAAAATCTTTCCAACCTATCCTATCCCTAGTGCTTAGGATGGCTAACAAATTAAAAGTAGAAAAAAACATAAATAAAAGCTAGCAAAATAAAACAATGTAAAGCATTCTAGCAAGAGTGCCAGCTACATGCTTTGGTCTTCCAGTACACCTTGTGCAAAGCAATATGGCTGTAAAGAAATATGCCATGATTTGCTTAGCACCTGCCATACTCTCAGCTGATGCAGTGACCAAAAGATGGGATAGTAAAGGCTAGTCATTCGTCCAATTCATTTTTCTTTGTCTTCCACCTATAGTTTCCTTCAGAGCCAGCCTTAGGAGCTGCGGGGCCCAATTGGAAACATTTTTGCAGGACCCCAGGTTCACAGCCAAGGTCTGTAGAATCTTAGAGACATAAGTAAAATTTATTATAGACTTTATATCTCTATGGTAGAATGGAAAGCAATCAACATGTGCACTTAAAAAGAGCATGTGAGTTAATGGACCAAACGGATCTAAGCACATTTTAATATAAACTTGCATACATGTAAGCCTACAAGTAAACAAACAAATGTGTAGATTACTGGTACCTTTGAAAAGTAAACAGGTAGCTACAAAACCACTTCTTTTAGTGACTGTGGGGTGATTTAATAAAAAAATATTACTTTTATTTTTGTTTAGAAAAGAAAATTCAAAGTGTAAGTGAACAGCATTGTTGTGAACAAATTATCTTTTTAGATGTCTAAAAATCACGTAACATTAATAAATTAAAAATGTCATTATGAAAAAGTTATCTTTCTTGCTTTTTTCTCTGCAAAGTCTTTTAGGATTTTGTCTAAATTGAAACTCCTGCTAATTTCAGATTCAATGGTGTTTACCTGTATGCTACAATGTGTTTTCGCTCGTATGTATTTGACAAGACTGGCAGCACAATCCTAACCAACTTTCCAGCGCCGGTGCAGCCACAATGCAGCCCCGAGGTAAGGGAACAAATGTTCCCTCACCTTGAAGAGGCCTCCATGACTGCCCCTGCACTGCAAAATGCAGTGCGCGTTCTGTTGGCATGGCTACACCAGCGCTGGAAAGTTAGTTAGGATTGCGCTGTAAATTACCCTAGCGCCCCCCCTTAGGCACGGGGCCCAGTTGGGAGCAATTGGTCCAATTGGCTTAAAGCCAGCCCTGGTCTCCTTCTCAAATGATTAGAACTGTGTCTATAGAAGCAAGAACTTCCCTCCCATAGGAAACTGTCCAACTAACCAGACAGCGCTGTTTGGTTACAATGAGGCACAGCAGTCATCATTCAGAAGGTCTTAGTTGTTATCAAGGCAATCCAAAAGACTTATGTTTCCCAGCAGGAATTTGGCTGTCCGTAAAGGTCAGATGCTGACATGGTGGTAACGATGAGCTCATTTCCACTGAAATGAACAGACTGACATCTGCTTTATGTGGCTTCCCATTGCTCTGTGAAATGCCTATCAATGAGCGTCTTTATCAAACTTTCTGAAATTGTAAAAAGATAATCGGTAAGGATTAAAAATCTCCAAGGACTCAATGTGACACAGGGCCTTTTTGTGAACATGTCCATGTTCAGAGCAGAATGAAATAAAGTTTGACACTACTCACTACTGATGTGTGCAAAGCAAAGGTACATCTGGTGTCAAAAGAACAGTTTGCCTGCCATCAAAAACACTTTTAATGTAAAAATGTGAGTACAGATGAACTGAGTCTGGCTGTAGAGAATGCTCTCCAGATCAAAAGAGGCACAGTGGATGGAGTATTGAGTTTGAAGGTGGGACAGCCATGGGCACATCTCTCCTCCACCTGACTGGTCTATGGGTGGCCTTCAACAATTCGCTATTCTCAGCCTAGCCCAACTCAAAGGATTGTGAGGCTCAGATAGTGCTCTTAGCTCTTTACTGTAGATTGAAATGCAGGGTAGAAATGTAACAAATTAATTTGTTTTAAAAGAAGTTTAGTTATAAAACATCCAACTGATTTAAGTCATTTTCTCACACCATATTTTACAATGCTTTCCCAATACAGAAACCAAAAGGCAATAAGAACAGAGTATTCCTGATACACATAGCAACTCTCCCTCCACTCAATTTTAGTGCATGTCCCCTGGTTCTGGTGTTGTGCGAGAGGGAGAAGAATTTCCCTCTATCCACTCTCTCCATCCCATGCATAATTTTATAAGTCTCAATCATGTCCCCCCTCAGGCGCCTTTTTTCTAGGCTGAAAAGCCCCAGACGCTGTAGCCTTTCCTCATAAGGGAGGTGCTCCAGCCCACGAATCATTCTGGTCGCTCTTTTCTGCACCTTTTCCAATTCAACTATATCCTTTTTGAGGTGTGGTGACCAGAATTGGACGCAATACTCCAGATGTGGCCTTACCATCGATTTGTACAAAGGCATAATGATACTGGCCGTTTTATTCTCAATCCCTTTTTTAATGATCCCGAGCATAGAATTGGTCTTCTTCACAGCCGCCGCACACTGGGTCGACACTTTCATCGACCTGTCCACTAGCACCCCAAGATCTCTCTCTTGATCCGTCACAGACAACTCAGAACCCATGAGCGTATATGTGAAATTTTGGTTTCTTGCCCCAATGTGCATCACTTTGCACTTACTTACATTGAAGCGCATCTGCCATTTTGCTGCCCATTCTCCCAGTTTGGAGAGATCCTTCTGGAGCTCTTCACAATCCCTGCTGGTCTTCACCACCCGGAAAAGTTTAGTGTCATCTGCAAACTTGGCCACCTCACTGCCTATCCCCGACTCCAGGTCATTTATGAATAAGTTGAAAAGCACCGGTTCCAAGACCGATCCTTGGGGCACACCGCTTTTCACCTCTCGCCATTGTGAAAATTGCCCATTGACTCCCACTCACTGTTTCCTGGTCTTCAATCAGTTCCTAATCCACAAGAGGACCTGCCCTCTTATTCCCTGACTGTGGAGTTTTCTCAGGAGCCTTTCATGAGGGACCGTGTCAAACGCCTTCTGAAAATCCAGATATATAATATCCACGGGTTCGCTCGCATCCACATGCCTGTTGACCTTTTCAAAAAATTCTAACAGGTTTGTGAGGCAAGTCTTCCCCTTGCAGAAGCCATGCTGACTCTCCCTCAGCAGAGCTTGTTCTTCTACGTATTTTAAGATTTTATCCTTAATGAGACTTTCCACCATCTTCCCTGGAACAGATGTTAGGCTGACCGGCCTGTATTTTCCCAGTTCTCCCCTCCTTCCTTTTTTAAAGATTGGCGTGACATTAGCTATCCTCCAATCCTCTGGCACAGTGGCCGTTTTAAGGGACAAGTTGCATATTTTGGTCAAGAGGTCAGCAACTTCATTCTTGAGTTCCTTCAGAACTCTTGGGTGGATGCCATCCGGGCCTGGTGATTTATTGATCTTTATTTTGTCAATTAAGTCTGAGACATCTTACATAAGAACATAAGAACAGCCCTGCTGGATCAGGCCAAAAGCCCATCTAGTCCAGCTTCCTGTATCACACAGTGGCCCCACCAGATGCCTCAGGGAGCACAAGACAAGATAACCTGTTTCCCGTTGTCACTCCCTTGCACCTGGCACAGAGAAAACCCACTTCTAAAACCAGGAGGTTGCTTATGGCTTGTAACCTGTGATGGTCTTTTCCTCCATGAATCTGTCCAAACCCCTTTTAAAGGCATCTAGGCCAGATGCCATCACCACATCCTGTGGCAAGGAGTTCCACAGATGAATTACACGCTGGGTAAAGAAATATTTTCTTTTGTCTGTTCTAACTCTCCCTCCACTCAATTTTAGTGCATGTCCCCTGGTTCTGGTGTTGTGCGAGAGGGAGAAGAATTTCCCTCTATCCACTCTCTCCATCCCATGCATAATTTTATAAGTCTCAATCATGTCCCCCCTCAGGCGCCTTTTTTCTAGACTGAAAAGCCCCAGATGCTGTAGCCTTTCCTCATAAGGGAGGTGCTCCAGCCCACGAATCATTCTGGTCGCTCTTTTCTGCACCTTTTCCAATTCAACTATATCCTTTTTGAGGTGTGGTGACCAGAATTGGACGCAATACTCCAGATGTGGCCTTACCATCGATTTGTACAAAGGCATAATGATATTGGCCGTTTTATTCTCAATCCCTTTTTTAATGATCCCGAGCATGGAATTGGCCTTCTTCACAGCCGCCGCACACTGGGTCGACACTTTCATCGACCTGTCCACCAGCACCCCAAGATCTCTCTCTTGATCCGTCACAGACAACTCAGAACCCATGAGCGTATATGTGAAATTTTGGTTTCTTGCCCCACTGTGCATCACTTTGCACTTACTTACATTGAAGCGCATCTGCCATTTTGCTGCCCATTCTCCCAGTTTGGAGAGATCCTTCTGTAGCTCTTCACAATCCCTGCTGGTCTTCACCACCCGGAAAAGTTTAGTGTCATCTGCAAACTTGGCCACCTCACTGCCTATCCCCTTTTTTTTGTAAGAAGAAGTGTGGCAGCAGAGTGATCCCTCAGCAGTACACTGAAGACCTTGTGGAGGACCCTACTCCCCCAGTCCTGGAGCACTTCCTCTGCAGAGTGGGGGCCTGGTGCTGCCACCCAGAAATGACGAGTCCATCCTTGTACAGGTAGCATGTGCCAGACTGTAAACCAAACCAGTGGTAGACCAGTACCACCTCCTCTGTTGAGTCAGCTCACTGCCTGGTCAGGCGCAGAGAAAGGACGAATGGGTTGGACCTATAGGCGAGTAGGTTCCTCTTCACTTTCACTGCAGTTCCCACAACAGTCCTGTCGACTGAAGAGGCGTTGGAGTAGCCCCTTCTAGGGTGGGAGAGGTTGCTGTCCCTTCCAGTCCAGGTCAGAAGGCACAGCTCCATCTGGACCAAAGACATTCAGTTCTTTTAAACACTCTGTCTCTATCATCTCATTCTGCCAGGGGATGGGGACACTTCCTGTTGCAAACTTATGGTAGAAGTCATGGTCCGTAGGCTCTAGCTCTACGCCCTTGACTGTGGAGAACTGCTCAATGTCCAACACATCCTTGCAATAAATAGCTTGGGGATCAGGTTTGAATGGTGGGTCCGGCATCCCTGCTTCCAACCGTTTGAAATTCAACTGCTTAAAGAGAGGGTGCTCTTTTACCTCCTGGGCTCCAGCACCTCGGCATCCCAACCGTTCCAGGGGACCTTTGCACAGGAGCATAGAACAGAGGGAGCGGGAAGCAGGGGAGAACTTCTCAGAGTACTCCTCCTGCACATCCTTCACAAGGCGTTCCACTTCTTCACGCTTAATCTTCTTTTTGCGCTGTTGGAAAGGAGACTGGCCCTCAATCATCTCATAAAGAAGGCATCCCAAAGCCCACCAATCAGGACTGAACGTGTACCGCTCATTCTTCACCACTTCAGGAGCCATGTAGCCAACTGTTCCCACCCGACCTTTTATCGTCTGTCCCTCCGGAACATAAACAGCGAGCCCCAGGTCAGAAATGCGGATGTGACCATGGTCATCCAACAAGATATTTTCTGGCTTCAAATCCCTGTACACTATTCTCTCATTGTGGAGATCTTTCAAGCCACAGCAGATTTCAGCTGCATAGAACACAGCACGTGGCTCCTCAAAGCCCGCTTCTCCCATGTGGTAGATGTGTCTTCTCTTTTAACCTCTATTTGACTTAATTCTTTAGTCAGGGGAGACCGTTCCGGCAGTGGTATTTGCCCGAGGTCTTCTGCCGTGAAGACAGATGCAAAGAACTCATTTAATTTCTCTGCAGTCTCCAAGTCCCCTTTTATCACCCCTTTCTCTCCCTCACCATCCAGTGGACCAACCGTTTCCCTGGCAGGTTTCCTGCTTCTAACATATTTGAAGAAGCTTTTATTATTCCCTTTTATGTTGCCTGCCATACGTTCCTCAAAGTCTTGCTTGGCCTCCCGTATCATCTTTTTACATTTCTTTTGCCACAGTTTGTGCTCCTGTTTATTTTCCTCATTAGGGCAAGACTTCCATTTACAGAAGGAAGCTTCCTTGCCTTTTATGGCCTCCTTAACTGTGCTTGTTAGCCATGCCGGCACCCTCCTGGACTTGGTCGAGCCCTTCCTCCTTTGTGGGATACACTCCTGCTGGGCCTCTATGACTGTTGTTTTAAACAGCCTCCATGCACTCTGGAGCGATTGGACTCTTTTTACTTTCCCTTTCAGCTTTTTTTTAACTAGTCTCCTCATTTTGGGGAAGTCTGCCCTTCGGAAGTCAAGGGTTTTTGTGTCAGATTTGCTTGGCACTCTCCCTCCGACATGCATGGCGAAACAGAACGCAGCATGGTCACTGTTCCCCAATGGTTCGGTAACATTTACCTCCCTGACCAGATCTTGAGTGCCACACAATATCAAATCCAGAGTCACCTGTCCTCTGGTCGGTTCCGTGACAAGCTGCTCTAAGGCACAGTCATTTAACATATCCAGAAATCCGTCTCTCTTTCATGACCTGAGCATGAATTGACCCAGTCGATGTGAGGATAATTGAAGTCCCCCATGACTACAACCCTGTCTCTCATTGACACCTCCCTGATTTGCTTCCTCATTTCAAGATCCCCTTCAGGTTTTTGATCTGGAGGATGGTAGCATGCCCCTACTATTACATCACTCTTTGAGCCTCGTAATCTAACCCACAGTGATTCTACGGAGGAGTCAGAGCCCCCCTCCAGCTCTACTCTGGTGGATTCTACCCCCTCTTTGACATAGATGGCCACCCCACCTCCAACACGCCCCTCTCTGTCCCTCCTATAGAGTTTATATCCTGGAATTGCAGTATCCCACTGGTTCTCCGCATTCCACCAGGTTTCTGTTATGGAAGAACGAAGTGCCCCGTCCCGCGCCTTCCGACCCAGTCAAAGTGGTGAATGTGCGTTGTTTTCACCGCTTTGAATGGGTCAGAAGGCGTGGGGGCGGGGCGCTTCGTTCTTCCGTGTAACGGAAGCTCAGATCACGGAAGTACTTACAGCTCTGCCCCCCTGTAGTGACGCCAATGTGTGTACCAGTGCAGGTAATTGCTGCACTGAGCAGTGGAGGGGAAGGGTGGGGGAAAAACAAAATGGGGCAGGGTGGCAATGGAGGCAGGAGGTGGGTGGATCAGGCCAGGGAGGAGGGTGGGATTGGCGGTGCTGGTGCACACCATATCCTAACCCCTTTCTCAGGTCCAATCCGCTGACATGGGTGCACGCAGACTTGTGCCAGCCATATGGCAGGCACAGGTCTGAGTAGATCTGTTGTAGGAGCTGGGCATTTCCCTAGGGCAAGGAGACAAATGTCTCCTTACCTTGAGGAGACCTCCTACCTCCTAAATTCCCCCACAAGATGCAGCATAGCCCGTGTTGGCGCTGCTGCATCGGTGCAGTGAACATTAGGTAGGTTTGGGCTGTAAGTCCCATTAAATTCAAAGGGGCTTACTTCTGAGTAGACATGGATAGGATTGCACTGTGAATGGCATGCACCTGCCATGTATACACTAGGTCAGGGGTTCTCAACACCTTCCCAGCTGAGTGCCACTCTCCTGCTGTGTACTGGTGATGACATCATCAATGACGTCATTTCCAGTTACTTCTGGGTTTTCAAGTTTTCGGAGGTGAGAAAACGCAGGCAGGAGGATCTGGGCGGGTGGGAGGGCCCTTCTCAGCGTTTCTCAGAGACTTGGCCAAAGGCAGGAGCCTCTCGGGAACAAAAACATGCCGCCAAAAGCACCGTGTAGGAGTGGGGTTCCAGTGGTCTGGCAGTCCGAGTACCTCCAGCAGTCAGCTGAAGTACCACTGGTGGTACTAGTACCACTGGTTGAGAACCCCTGCACTAGGTGACCTAAGAAAGTGGCTCCCTCTCAGATTCAGCTGCAATATTTGGGAACAATAATACTTACATTTACAGAGTGATAAGGATTATATTAACATAACACATGTGAAACACTCTGCACAAGTGAAACACTTACAAATGACACGTAGGATTATTAGAACACACCTTTGAACATGAAGTTCGGTTTCTCTTATCAGTGATGTTCTTTATGGACTGGTTACTAATGTACAGTAAGAATCCAAAATGAAAACAACGTCTCACAATAAAAATTTGTGTCCTTCATTCATGGGTCAAATCTTATCCTGCAGCTTAGAGGTATCTTCTGCTCAGAGAAGGGTTGTTCTACACATGCTAGAATGCTGTCCTGGAAAAATGAAGTCCAAAGAAGTTCTTCTGTTTGTGGAAGCATGAGAAGCATTATAGAAGTGGTGTTCGGTGTGACCTTGTGCAAATGTTTGTGGAACTGTGCTAGGGGCTACTATCCCTCCATTCGTGTTTGCATACAACCAGAGGTGTAGTAGTACATTCTGAAGGACAGGAGCTCTTTGTGATACTATAGCCATGCATGCCCCAAATCACCAACACAATGGCCATGCCAAGTCCAACTATGGAGATCTTGCCTTACTTACTTCCCTTCCCTTTCCTCCTGGCTATCTGACGTGTAAAGTGGGGCTTGCTGGTGCCCTCCCGTCCCTACTGTAACTGCAGAGACGCTGTCCATGGTTACATACCATATTATATGAAGAGGACTATAGGGTTGCATACAAGTAAGTCAACTTGAAATAAATGATGAACTGCACAGTGATAAAGAACAAAAGGAGAATGAACTTTATATTAAAGATCTTATTTATAATATTTATTATAAAGATCTTTGAATGACATTTTTGGATCCGATTTTGATTAATAGGGGTGGGGAGGGGAGGATTCAGGAAAACTTTGGTATATTTTATCGGATGTGAGGAATGGAAAAATGGAGAAGGTCGCTTTGTTTTTAAAGCTGGTTGTCAAGAGATGTTTGGTGAACTATCATAGTGTTTAGATTGCATGTTAGTGTAAGATGCTGTTTTATTTTCTACAGTGGTTGTTGTATATGTTTATTTTATTTATTTTATGTTTATGCCAATAAAGGTTCTATCTGCCTATCACCAGAGGCGTCGCTCCGGTAGGGGCGGGGCTGTAAGTTTTGCTCGGTCGGAGTCCCGTTTACCGAACGAGCAGGAGGCGGCCCCGCCCCCTCACTGTCAGAGCCATTCCCCTGCGGAGAAAGCAGCAGGCAAGAGCCTGCTGCTTTCTCCGCAGGGGAATGGCTCTGACAGTGAGGGGGCGGGGCCGCCTCCTGCTCGTTCGGTAAACGGGACTCCGACCGAGCAAAACTTACAGCCCCGCCCCTACCGGAGCGACGCCTCTGCCTATCACTATACTTGTTCTTGTGTTAAGCTGCCTAGAACTGTGGATGTTCCTATTTTAAAGTAAGGGATACAAATTGTGCAGGATCAAACTTACACCTATTGATGGGATTATTAAATAGCATATAGTTTATGGAGGACCAAAGAGTATTTTCTCCTCTGATGAGAATCCCATGTCTATGCATGACAGAAACTTGCAAGGAAACTTCTAATGGAAACTTGCTCATCAGAATCTCCATCTGCTATCAAAGCCGATGCTTCCGCAACTTCCCTTCCTTCACACTGCAAATGGTTCACTCTCTGACTTAGTAGCTACACAGGAGATTTTAAGATTAGACTTTTTCTGAAAGGAAAGATAGAATTATACAGGCAGATGTTAGATAATGATCTGTGACAATCAATCTCCCCACAGCTTCCTCTGCATGAATACACATGTGCCAAACATTCTTCCACAAGCAGCAAATGCATTAACTAAAAGCATATACTGTACAATGAAATATTTCCACACAGACTAATGTCATCCATTGCAAGAGTGGCCCTGATTAAAGCCCATAGCCCAAGTAGCTACCAAAGAAACTATGTGACAACACTGACATGACCAGACTGGAGGAGTCAATGCAGACTGAGAGCACAATCCAGTCTAACTTTAAAACGGAGGAGCGAGTGCTCTGCCATTCCAAGCCATCACAAACGTGGTGTAAAGCACGTTTGCAACGATTCTCGAGTAAGGGTCGCCAGCAAGGAGGCCGGTAGCCCTTACTCTGCCATCAGATTGTCCCTGCGGCCGTCGGAGACACTGGCAGGTGTGGAGGCGGACCGGGCGGTGAGAGAGGCCAGGTGTTGGCTGAGTCAGCCTGGGAGGAGGGGATGGCGGCCGCCATATCCCCATCCCCTTCCTGGGCCAGCACAGCCTTTACACGGCCTCCTCAGACTTAGCTAAACAGCTGGCGGAAATCCAAGGAGGCTCGTTGGGGCCTCCCCACATTACACCAGGGGAAGGGGACAAATGTCCCCTTCCCCTGAGTAGACCTCTGGGCCGATGTTGATCAGCCCGGAACGGAGATAGGATCTGGCGGGCGGCCCAGAGCTGCCTGCTGGATACTTAGGCAGGATTGCGCTGTGAATCTATTTCTGGAGATTCCACCACCACCTCCACTGTTAGATAATGCCATTTAGCCAGGGTTGCCTGTGAATTAGCATTACCTACAGAAGGTAACTGTAACACAGTTTGGACGTAGAGATGTTCACAGTACAGGTACTGCACTCACCAGCGCACTAGATCAGAGCCTGCTATGTAATTGACTGCTGTTGTTACTCCTCCTCCATGACAGGTGGAAGATGATGGGAGGAGCTCCTCTCAGGAGGATGTGCCAAGTTGTGACACATCCTTGGGAATAACAGGCTTCTTGATGAGGAAGCCGTCTAGCAGCCCAATCCTAATTAACTCCCCCAGTGCCAATGCAGCTGCGCAAACAGGACATGTGCTGCATCCTGTGGTGGGGGGGGGGCAGCCACGGAGGCCTCCTCAAGGCAAGGGAACTTTTGTTCCCTTACCTCGGGGTAAGCCTTCACTTCCCCAATGGGTCTCCTTGGATCTACACCATCTATTTTGCTGGCATAAGTCTGAGGAGAGTAAGGGGGGAAGGGATGGGGAGAAGTTTCCGGTGCAAGTAGCTGCAGCCAGGATCCACCCCCTCTTCCCCCCAATCCACCTCCTTCCGACCTCCCTCCCAGTCCAGACACTCCCCCTGTTTCTCCCCCTCCTTGCCCCTTTCCTCCCACCCCTGCCCTGGCTTACCTGCACTCCTGTGCGTAGCCGGCTGCAGTAGCAAGCCACCAATATTATTTGCAGCGGCGGCAGCTCCACAATGGCCAGCAGTCATAAACGTTAGTTAGAATTGAGCTGCAAGACAGTTTGCCTAGCGTGCTGTTTCTTCTCTGGAAGCATTCCTGGTTTCACCCAGCTAGCAAGAATACACAGGTTCTGTTGGCTGAATGCACAGTGCAGACGGTTGTACTTTTCTGCACTGACCTTTTGAATGGCTTTATGGATCTTAACCTTTTTCTTTTTATAATACTGTAAAAATTACACTCAGGGCAAAAAGTGCTATAATGAAGCAGTGTTATTCTTAATTAACAGCCAAGTTATCAGATTTGAAATGATTTGCCTTCAGCGCCAACGTGCTGTATAGCAGCTAACGTAACACACCATGTTTTTTGAGGCCACTGATTAGTGTATGGTTAACCCAAAGATTACGACATAGCTCAAAAGGCTTCAGACATGCACTGGCTTCACCCAAAGTCACTGCTTTGGATAGATATATTGCAAATATTCTACATGGGGAGCTTGAACTATTGAGCGCCCCTGCTTGAATGTTTGTGAGAAGAATCAAGAAGAGCATGAATATGCCTGCAAACGTTTGAATTTTTGGAAGTAAAAGTGGTCTTTCATTCGAAACCTTTGCAAGTGGATGATACTTACAGATATTTGGTCTTTTGTGGGTATATTCAAATCTTTGCAAAAGACCAAACTGATGGTAATCAAGACTTGAGTTTTTGTGCAAATTCACTTGGAACACGTTCAGAAGCTTGACATGATTTCAAGTCAATCACTGCTTATGCGTCCCTACTTTGGGGTATGTCTGATGACTGGAACCAACCATACTAAGTACAAGCCTGTGCTTGGTACTTCTGGCAACCTGGATGCACCAGAGATGGAGAATGCACCAGAGATGGAGGAGCCTGCATACAATAGTTAGCTGACATGTGGTAACTGCACATCAGATGCTGCTAATTATGTTCTCTGCTGAGGACATGTCTACTGAGGACATTTCATTCGTGTAGATGGGAGAAAATCAACCTTAACCTTGAGACTGGCTTTTATAAAGACAAAAATAAAACATCAGCACACTTAAACTAACAGCTCATATGGGCACTGTATACAGAGAAAAGAAATACGATAAAACTTGCTTTGTTCCACTGTAAAAGAATTAACAAGTGGAACTGCCTTGAAGCAAAATGGTGCATCATAAGACCCTAAGCCAGTGGTTCCCAAAGTGGGAGGCGCGGCTCCCAGGGGAGCCACGGATACCAACCAGGGGAGCCGCGGAGTACCACGGAATCTCCTCGGAAAACAGTGCAATGCCAATTGGCAGGCATCAACATAATGTCATGGGGAGCCATGGCCAATGGTCGCCAATGGTCAAGGGAGCCGCAGGTTGAAAATGTTTGGGAAACACTGCCCTAAGCAGTAATGTGTCAAGGACGCTTGGGTGAATAGAAGAGAGGAGAGAAGGTCATCTAAAGAGGAATAGTTGAATAGTTCTATAGCACAAGGAGCTGAAGAGGATACAAATGATACCAAAATAGTCTTTCTTTAAGCAGAATAAGAGAGGATGTCTCCTTAAGATAAGATCTTAATGTGTGGAAAATCTGTTTCATCACACAGTGTACAGGAGTCCATTACCAGGCATTTACTTATTCAGTGATTAACATTAAATAACAGATCAGCAGTAGCTTTGAAGGCAGGCAGCAACAGTGCTATTCATGTACTTTTAATTTCTACTCACGCCATTGACAGTTGGGTTCATAAATCTTTCTCTCCCTCATTATGCTTTCATGCATAATCTCATTTATCCCTATTTGTGTACGTGCTCAGATTTTCTCTTTTGCCAGACTGGCACTTTACATATTACAAACTTTCATATGCTACTGACAGATTTTGTACCACTTGAAATGCGGATATGTAAACGCGATGCAATATTGAAGAGATAGTGACCTGTTGATTTTTAGTAGCCCTAGACTTTTAGAGAATCTAGTCCTGTATGCTGTGTTTTTAAACTGCAATGAAATCAGAGGCTGAGGGTGATTCAGCAACTGGCATGCATGATCAGGCTTCAATCACCCATGCTGCTTAAGAGATTTAGTGAGCACAGGGAAGGAAATAGATTATATTTTTCTCGGTGAATTGGTAAGAATCAGCTCCCAGCAGGAGCTGTCTGTTGCCATAAGGAGACGGCAACGTTTCATTGTGCTTCTTTTTGCAAGAACAGGTGACATATTCAAGGACATCTTCCAGTCACACAGGCTGGAAATGGCAAGTTAAGTCACTATCAGCACAATTCTCAGCATGTCTACTCAGAAGTAAGTCCTATTGTGTTCAGTAGGGCTTACTCCCAGGAAAATGTAGATATGATTGCAGTCTGTGAGAAGAGTGATGGTAATAGGAAGAAGAAAATGCAACTGAAGAGTTAAATGTTGGCAATAGTACCAGTGGGATGCCCATCAATTTCCCTCTGGTTCTTTAGATTCACCAGTGAATTACAATATATTAAGTTTCTACACTTGCGCTCAAGATGCATTAAGCTGTCAACATGTTTTAAAACAACATTCATTTGTCTTCAGAAACCTATTCCTGTAACAATGGGAAACTTCAGTACATCAACTGTATAATGTTTAACTAGACATTTAAGGCACTAGGCACATAGTTTAGTGATGGATGGTGATGTCTTAACCACACACATGTACGTGCGCGCGCGCGCGCGCGCACACACACACACACACACACACACAGAGTATTCAACCACATGTCAGGAGAATGACTAGATCTCATTTAAATGGTAGTATACTGTACTTCACTTAAACTGCAAATTGTGCTTGGCTAGTATACATTGTTATTCCTACGTTATTGGCCAGATTTCAGGGTGCTGTACATTGGGTTCAAGTTGCATTGTCTTTCTTTCTTATTTAAAATATTTGCATTCCACCTTTCTCCTCCTGCTATGAGGCATTCAAGGCAGTTAACACACTAAAATAGTATGACAAAATCACAATTAAAAATAAGTTCAATATACAAAAAACAACATCAAGACAGAGCACCACCCAAACTAACCACAAGAACAATATCAGAACTGTATGGACAAGAGAAAACCAAGTGGCTAAACGTAGGCCCCAAGAGCTAAATGGAACAAAAACACTTTCAGCCACCACCAGAACAGTGGTAGTGATGGAACCAGCCTTAAAGGCAAGGAGTTCCATAAATGGGGTACCACAGCAGAGAAGGCCCTCTCATGTGTTACCATCAAACACACCTCTGTCAAAGGAAGACATGCAAGAAGGTCCTCTCAGTTGATCAGAGGATGTGTGGTTTCAGACGCGGGAGGTGTAATTTAGGTACTCTGATCCCAAACACGTTATGGCTCTAATGGTGAAAAGCAGCACTTTGATGAATTTAAGGGAAGGCTGCACTTCCACTTAATCAAAATTTAAACTGGGAGCATATATACTTAGGCTTACCATTCGACCGAGAATTTCCGAGACTGTCCCGGAACCCGGGCTCAGGTCCCGGATCGATCTCGGGCGTTTCGGGCCCGGTGGAAGCCTCCAATGCCAATTTTAAAGTGAATAAACTTACCTTTTTTGGGCGTCGCCATCTTGAATCTTGCAAAATCTTGCGCAAGATTCAAGATGGCGGCGCCCAAAAAAGGTAAGTTTATTCACTTTAAAATCGGCAGCAGTGACAGCAGGCGGCACAGTGGTGACAGGCAATGTCAGCACAGACACGGCAGTGACGGGCAATGGCGGCACGGGCACGGCAGCGACGGGCAATGGCGGAATAGGCACGGCAGTGACAACGGGCAAGCCGCAATGGCAGCACGACGGGCAATGGGATGGTGGCATGGCGGCGACAACAGGCAATGGCGGCACAACGGGCAATGGGATGGCGGCACGGCGACAATGATGGGCAATGACGGCAATGGCGGCGACACGCAATGGCAACGATGGGCAAAATGGACAGGCAAGTCAATTTAATTAATTATTTTAGGCTAAAATAAATAAATTAATTAAAAAATTCAGGCCCCCCCCCCAAGATTTTTTAAATTTTAATTAATTAATTGATTGATTGTGGTGTGTGTGTGTCCTGGTTTAGAACCAGGAAAATCTGGTAAGCCTATATATACTATACTGACAAACATCTTATTTTGTTGCAGCTGTAAAGATCAGAGAATTACTTCAGGAACAATCAATCTAATGTTCATTTCAAAGAATTTGGCCTAATTTAAGGTTTTTTAAAAAGTCTGTATACATATATTAACTGTCCATAAAAGACGTCGCACAAGGGAAGTGTAACATATGGCATGAACATTTTAGAATCTGAACTTGGACTATTTTTAAATTGGTGGCATACTGGTTTTGTGCAAATGTGAACACTGAAATTAACAAAAAAATAGATTGTGTTTATTAAAAAAATAAACTCTGGTTTAGTATTTTATTTGTCTAATATGTATGAAGAACTGAATTTTCCCAAAATTATTCTAGGTATCCATGGGATCGTCATGCAAGCATGGAGTTTGGCACCCTATTTGATTGATTTTCTTTTAAAGCAAGTTTATAGTTCCCAGGTCTGTAAGAAAAAAGTTTTAAGCTCATGAGGGCTGCTGAACTTTCAGAAAGGAAAAAAAAGGGCTGCTGAGCATGATTCATGGCAGTCAAATAAAAGCTTCCATGCCAGCACAGCCCCAGTGAGAGCTGCTGTACTGTAATGGCTAATCACTACAAATCAGGACTTTCCTGCTTCAAATCTCATCTCTGCCATGAATCAGGTGGCCTTGGGCAAGCCACTTCTTTTCATCCTCAGCAGCACCAGGAAGATAATACTTTACAGGGTTGTTGTATGTATGTGAAGTGCTTTGAACTCTCAAAAAGCACTATATAAATGTTAAGTCCTATTAATTAATTAATTAATTAATTAATTAATAGGACTTAATTAATTAATCATTCCATGCTCATCTCCATGGCTATCTTTGGTGACATTAGGAACTTTCCTCCTGGGAAAAATGTCAGCTGTGGTGGTGGTCCAGACTAGAACCACGAGAAAAGCAAAGGGTTAACACTCTCCTCTCTCCACGCCATGGTTTGAATCTGGAATGGTCCTCTTGTGATTGACTAAAGAAAAACAGGTCCATTAGAGCTAATGACACGGTTAACATCATGTATAGCTTGGCGCCCAGCCTCCTGTCGAAACAACTCATCTGTTCCTAGTCTCCATACCATTGTTCTTTCAGTTTTTGTAATATCCAGCAATTAAGCAAAGAAATTCCATTGCTTAAAAATCTGGAAGCAGATTATACAAACCGACAATTCTAAGTACAGTACAACATTGGGGAACAGAGGTGAAACAACACACTACCGAATCATCTTGTTAAATGGAAACCACTCCTCAGGTTTACAGCAGCACTACTCATGAAAAGTGTGTATCTCTTGGACACACATGTGCTCTGTAGGTTTTTGGCAGCAATGCCCTGGACCCTCTCTCCACCACAAGTAAGTGACGTAGCTGAACTGTGTGGTGAGGAATTGTGTGCACGGAAGGAGGTCAGCAACTGGATGGGACAGAAAGCATAGCACACTGTTCATTCGGGTCATTTGTTAAGCACAGGTGTTCACCAATGTGCCTGTGAGCACCCTAATTAAATATTGAAACTGTTTACCAGGCCAGTCTTCTAGCAGTGCTATTAGGAATTTGGAGTTATTAAAGGGCAGAGTCTCCTAATTCCTAATACAAGACAACATATTCCAAGGGATTTTGGTCATCTGGGCTTCTTTTTCTTCATGTCAAGCTTGAAATCAAGCAAGATGTGGGGCAGGGTGGTGGATTATGGCATTGGAGTCATTATTGGGTATGGTGCCAGGATCTGGACCATGCTCATTAGAAGGCCCACCTACCCAGGCCAGCCCCTGAACCACTGAGTACTGGTTGTAGTGGTGGCATGAGTTGGCTGAGAGACTTGTGCCATTGTTGTGCTCAGCACCCCATCTACAAATAGAAGCATCCTCCAGAGGCCCTTAGACTTCTAAGAGATGCTCCCATTGACCAGAAGAAAGGAAGGAGGAGCTACTGCCACCTGTCATCTGCTGTCAGTAAACTTGGGATGTGCATCTGTGTGTGCAGAGGCCCCACATGCCATTGCAGGGAACTCAATACAGGGCTATGCCCCAGGGTCTCTGGCAACTTGGCACCTGTACTGGATATGATATTATTGTAACTTTTCATTTGTGTAGCGCTGCTAAGGAGCTCTGATTTATTTCTCACCATTTTATGAATTAAACCTTTAAAGTTCTGTTTTGGGTAGCAGATATGATGTCAGTAATACAGATCACATAAACGTTTCTAGCTTCTTCAGGAGTACAAAGCCCTGTGACTGGTGTTTTCAGGAAAGCATCGTAATCCTCTTGCAATTTTTTTCAGAGCATGGCACAATCCCTTCATCAGACAAACCCCAGTAAGGGATGGGGGTGGGAACAGATCTACTTATGAGGCCCACAAAATGCTTCATGGTTGTCAGCACCATAATGTTCTTCATTTAGCTTGTCATGTTTATGCACTGTTTCCAATTTTCTCTGTATTGAGGGGTTATTTCCATGTTGTTAGACCTGTCTTTAAAATCCCAACAGTCTGAATCAATTTTTGACCTGAAGAGAGATGGAGCACTGTCAGAGGAGGGGGAAAAGTCACCCATTCACAACTGAAATTGCTTCCTCATCTTTTTTAACATGTTCATTTCATGTTGATACTAAGAGTCTTGGTGGGATGTTTTATCAGTATAGCCTTCTCACGGTATGTTCATTTATGTTCATCATTAGTGCTACACAAAACAACATGCGAAATGCAAGTCTATCCAATATCATCATAAAGCCCTGATGCTATTGATTCCTCTTATAAGACATCAGAGTAGACATCTTTATCTCATCAATATAACATCCTCTTTCACCTTTCAGGAATCCTGAACAATCTATTTCTTGACCTTTACATAAAAATAATAAATACATCTAAACTTTACATCATCATCATCAATTTATCTTGCTTTACAGTCTTGTCTATTCTTTGGCATGATAGCGGCATGCTCTTCACCTGGTATACTCTTCTTTCCTTTTCCTTTCAGCCTGATGTAACTAATCTTTTCGGTAAATCATGCAAATTATGTTACGTTTTGTTTCAGCTGAGCAGTTCTCAGTACCAGAGCTCGGGAGTGTGTTTGTGTGTGTGGAGGTAAGTTGTGGAGGGGGGAAGGGTTCTGCGCTTCACACCCATTGCACTCCTTTAGCTGTTAAAAATTGAAATCAGCCTCCACCTTTTCCCACCTGTTTGAGACAGATCTGTGTTTAAGCACTTTGGTCTGATTTAAACATGACACAAAGTATGGGTAAAGCATTTACCTGTGTGACCTTATTTACATAAACATAAGAACATAAGAACAGCCCTGCTGGATCAGGCCAAAGGCCCATCTAGTCCAGCTTCCTGTATCACACAGTGGCCCCACCAGATGCCTCTGGGAGCACAAGACAACAAGATAACCTGTTTCCTGCTGCCACTCCCCTGCACCTGGCACAGAGAAAACCTACTCCTACAACTAGGAGGTTGCTTATGACTTGTGACCTGTGATGGTCTTTTCCTCCATGAATCTGTCCAAACCCCTTTTAAAGGAATCTAGGCCAGGTGCCATCACCACATCCTGTGGCAAGGAGTTCCACAGATGAATTACACGCTGGGTAAAGAAATATTTTCTTTTATCCGTTCTAACTCTTCCTCCACTCAATTTTAGTGCGTGTCCCCTGGTTCTGGTGTTGTGCGAGAGGGAGAAGAATTTCCCTCTATCCACTCTCTCCATCCCATGCATAATTCTATACGTCTCAATCATGTCCCCCCTCAGGCGCCTTTTTTCTAGACTGAAAAGCCCCAAACGCTGTAGCCTTTCCTCATAAGGGAGGTGCTCCAGCCCACGAATCATTCTGGTTGCTTTTTTCTGCACCTTTTCCAATTCAACTATATCCTTTTTGAGGTGCGGTGACCAGAACTGGACACAATATTCCAGATGTGGCCTTACCATCGATTTGTACAAAGGCATAATGATATTGGCCGTTTTATTCTCAATCCCTTTTTTAATGATCCCGAGCATGGAATTGGCCTTCTTCACAGCCGCCGCACACTGGATCGACACTTTCATCGACCTGTCCACCAGCACCCCAAGATCTCTCTCTTGATCCGTCACAGACAACTCAGAACCCATGAGCGTATATGTGAAATTTTGGTTTCTTGCCCCAATATGCATCACTTTGCGCTTACGTACATTGAAGCGCATCTGCCATTTTGCTGCAGTAGCGTCGTAACGTAGGGGGCCCTGATGTACAGGGCCCCAGGCGCCGAGCTTCCGGGGGGCGCTCACCTCAGACTCGAAGCTGGAGCGCGGCACCCGCCCGCAGCCATAACGGGCGGGCGGCGCTCCAGCTTTCGAGTCCGAGGTGAGCGACAGCGTCGTTGTCGTCTAGGCAACGCGCAGCACGCGCCCAGACCCTGTGGCTGCGGGCGCGCGCTGTGCGTGTTGCCTAGATGACGACGCTCTCTAGCTCCTCGGACTCGAAAGTTGGAGCGCGGCGCCCGCCCGCAGTCATAGCGGGCGGGCGGCGCTACAGCTTTTGAGTCCTGAGCAACAGCGTCGTTTGATGTCACGTGACGTCATACGTCATGTGACGTCCGGGGGGCGCTTGGCCAGCCCCCGCCCCCTAGCCCCAGGCGTCGGGAGGGCTGAAGACGCCACTGTTTTGCTGCCCGTTCTCCCAGTTTGGAGAGATCTTTCTGGAGCTCTTCACAATCCCTGCTGGTCTTCACCACCCAGAAAAGTTTAGTGTCATCCGCAAACTTGGCCACCTCGCTGCTTATCCCCAACTCCAGGTCATTTATGAATAAGTTGAAAAGCACCGGTCCCAAGACCGATCCTTGGGGCACACCGCTTTTCACCTCTTGCCATTGTGAAAATTGTCCATTGACTCCCACTTGCTGTTTCCTGGTCTTCAACCAGTTCCTAATCCACAAGAGGACCTGCCCTCTTATTCCCTGACTGTGGAGTTTTCTCAGGAGCCTTTCATGAGGGACTGTGTTGAATGCCTTCTGAAAATCCAGATATATAATATCCACATGTGCTTACATGTGCTTACCCTGTCTGCCTGCCCGTATGCATGTGATGTTTACACATTAATAGGACATCTATCCAAGGCAAATGTGCTGTTGGCAAATGAGGTGGTGCACTCAAGAAAAACATTTAGGTGAGATGGAAACTGTGTGGAACACTTACAGAAATAAGTGATGACTTCAGTTGTGTTTTAATTGTTCCTTATGTAGCTATAGGCCATAAATTCCAGAATGCCATAAAGCAGATTTTTCTGCATTCTCTTGTTTCAGTAATATCTCTGGCAAGGCTCCCTTTCTCTCTTATCTTCAGATTCACAATTTCTGTTGTTTTAATCAAAACAGGCAGTTGCATAAATGCTTTTAGGGAAGCAAATTGTTCTCTTCTGCTCTTGTAAGGCATAAAAAAACAATAAGTTTAGGCTGACTGGGTGGAAGACAGTCTCCCAAGAGCTTTCCTAGACTAGCTGTAGAGGCAATTAAATTAGAAAAAAAAAGTAAGACACACACTGTATGAAATGCTATGCCAATGATTACAACTGGTTTTCTGAAAATGGTTGTCAAAACAATTATAAGAAGACATCTCCTAAAGTTCTTGTCTCAAGGCCATGAGCCCAGAAAACAAAAATGAAAACAAACTATGGGCCCAATCCTATCCAACTTTCCAGTGCTGATGCAGCCATGCCAATGAGGGGTGCGCTGCATCCTGTGATGGGGGGGGGGGAGTCACAAAGGACTCCTTGAGAGTCACAAAGGCCTCCTTGTTCCCTTACCTCGGGGCTACATTGCGGGAGGAACGGGAACGGTGGCAGCATGTGCCGTATCCTATTTCCCCCAAAGTAGTATGTCAATTGTGTGTCAAGCAGCAGTTCAGATGAACGGTGTCCCACGATATTAGGCAGCAGTGGAATAATGCAAGGGAGGGGAGAGGTATATGCCCTTGTGCCATCCCATGCATTTGAGAGGGCTACCAGATATATGTTCCAAACTGGCTCAAGGACATAAGAAACAAATAGGATTTTATAACCTGATTTCATGTAACTTTTGCCATTTAAAACACATGCAGATAATACTGAAGTAGCAAAACTATGTACAAAAGGTTTTTTTTTTCTGAAGCAAACTAATCCCAGATGAATTATCATAAGATACTTTTATTCTTTATTTTTTTTAAAGAAGCTGCATTCATTTTTTCTCCCTAGACATTAAGAGGCAGGTCTGTTAGAAATGCTGAAATGTAAATTATTTCTAGCCCAAAAGAAAATGACAAAGGCTGTGCTTTAAGACTCACATATGGAGTCTTTGATTTCTCCCCATATTGCAAATTCATGCATAGATTGTTTTTAAAAAATCATTATATGGCTAAAAATCCCTCCACTTTAAGCACAAGGGAGAGAATTTTATTTTTTAGAGAGAAAAATGATCTTGCAATACTTAAGTAGAATTTATGCAATACCACTGTTATATAAATAGAAATGACCTCCTTGTCTCTATATGCTCTGTATAAGCTATAGGTTGCAATCCTATCACACTTACCCGGGTGTAAGCCTCATTGACTATAATGGAACGTACTTCTGAGTAGACATTCATAGGATTGGGCTCAAACAGTGGTAGTGGCAGATTGTTGGAGGCCCTGGGCAAAAGCCCTGTGTTGGGCCCCCACAGTGTGATGGGCCCCTGTACTCCCCCAAGCTCACTGGCAGCGAGCAGCAGACAGTGGTTGATAGATGCTCCTCTCGTCTGCCCCACCAGCCTAGAGACCTCACAATGACATAGGGGCCTCGGGGTGCATGTGCTCAAGTTTGTAGGTGGCGGTGACAGGCATAGCAGCGGTGTGAGACTCCTGGTAGATGTGTCCACCAGTAACGGGAGGTTCAGGAATTAGGTGGGCCTTCTTATGGTGTGGGTCTTTAGCCAGTGCCCAATCAGGCTGACTCTGACACTGCCCTGAAGCTAAAGGCAATGTGAAGAATTAAATAAATTTCAATTCATATAATACATTCAGGTAGAGTTTCTTCTCCCTTGCAACATTATTAAACTATGCAGCATGTACCCATATATACAGAGAGCTGGTGGTACATAGTGGGTAAGAGCACAGTTGAGAGTTTGAAAGGCCCCAATGCAAGTTTCACCTCAACCAAGTGTCCTTAGATAGCCTTAGACTTGCCATTACAAATGCAGGGACGTGCGGTACCTCTGTCACAGGGGAGGCAACCCTGGCCCTTCCTACTCTACCAAAAATCGCCACAGCTGACCTTTGAAGTGCGCAGAGGGGTAGCCAGGCGCCCCTGCTACTGGGGCGGAAAACCCCGACGCCCCAAGCTAATTAGCATAATTAATTTGCATAATTATGCTGTTTTAAAAATTGCTGTTTTTAAAGGGGATTTTTAGTGCTAGCGGGGCATCTAATAGTTTATGTATGCTTTGCGCAACTTACTGTGTGTACTGTGACCCTCCCGCGACGATCTCCAGGGGCGCAGACGATCTTCCGGGGCACAGATCGCTCCTCTGATGCTCTGCAGCCCCTGGCGCGAACTCTGTAAAGCGCCCAGGAGCGCTAGAGTTCACGCATGCGCAGAACGTCGACTGGAAACATCGCCGCTCTGCGCATATGCGAACTCTGCAAAGCGCTCCTGGGCGCTTTACAGAGTTCGCGCCAGGGGCTGCAGAGCATCAGAGGAGCGATCTGTGCCCCGGAAGATCGTCTGCGCCCCTGGAGATCGTCGCGGGAGGGTCACAGTACACACAGTAAGTTGCGCAAAGCATACATAAACTATTAGAAGCCCCGCTAGCGCTAAAAATCCCCTAAAAATCTTTTTAAAAAAGCGGGAAAAAACCCGAAACTTAAGGAGGCTCCCGCCCCCCCCGGAGCCTTTCCGCCCTTACGCCCTGGGGCCCACGCCCCACCGCCCCATATCAGGCGACGCCTCTGGAAGTACGCTAGTGCACCTCCCGCTACTCAAGTGCAGCGGGTGATGCATGAGCACATTTCAAAGGTTGACTGCGGCAATTTTCAGTAGAGTAGGAAGGGAAGGGGTTGCCTCCCCTCTCGCCCCCGCACTGCACATCCCTCTACAAATGTGATATGCAGATAATACTGGTCCACCTTACAAGCTCTTGCAAGGATTACTTACATTCCAAAAGTTCCCTATAAATGCTACATATTATTATCTCCATAGGTTTCTCTATTTAAAAAAGGCATTTCTCCATTATTATGACATATTTTGTTCCAGTGGCGATTCCATGCTGTTCTGAAAAATATTTCAAAAATATATTTAGGTTTAAATGTGAGGGGTGTGTGTGTGTGTGTGTGTGTGTGTGTGTGTGTGTGTGTGTGTGTGTGTGTGTGTGTGTGTGTGTGTGTGTGTGTGTGTAATTTGTAGGATAATTATGGAACTGAACTGAGAAATTGAAAAACGACACTGGAATAGTGTCATGTCATTTTAGTGTCCGCTTCCAGTTACATGTGACTAGCACTCAACAAGAGACACTCTGAAAATAATAATGTACTCTTACAATTAACAGTCACAGAAGCTAGTAGAGTTCAGAAAGTGTCTGCACTATAAAAAGAACAAATCCTATTCTCTTGTTAGAAAGGAGACACAGTAAAAACTGGTATGTAGTACATGCTTGTCCAAAAAGTTATCTTCATGGATGCACTTAAGTCTGATTATGACATCACATTTGACAGCGCAATCCTAACCAACTTTTCAGCACTGGTGCAGCTGCAATGCAGCCCCGAGGTAAGGGAACAAATGTTCCCTCACCTTGAAGAGGCCTCCATGACTGCCCCAGCACTGCAAAATGGAGTGTGTGTCCTGTTGGCATAGCTGGAAAGTTGGTTAGGATTGTGCTGAGAGTTACATACAGCCCTATCCTATCCTACGCTCTGCTCTGCAATCCAGCTATGTTGGCGCCAGCAAAGCTGCATCCTGAGCAGAGTAGGCAGGGTTGGAAGACTCCTCGGGGTAAAGGAAGTTTTGTTCCCTTACCCCTAGCAAAGCCCCAGTCCCCACAACAGGCTTCCTCGGATCTGCACCTGCTGTTTCAGAGGTGCAAGTCAAGGCTGCCCGTGTTGGGTGAAATAGGCCTGAGAGGGGGATAGAATATGGCATATGCCGCTGATCCCGCCCCCTCCCAGGACTGATCCGCCCTCCCCCTCGTCTCCAAACACCCCTGGAATGCCCCCGAAATGCCCACCCCTGCACCACACGGCCCAGCTGTGGCTTACTTGTGCCGCACGCCGTTGGGATCTGGCCTGTAGAGGCTGGTGCAGGCCTCTGCACTGGCCTGGGGTTGGCGCAACTGCTTATGGCAGCTTTTGTGACAGTCCTGGGCCGGTGCAGTCATCCTACACCGGCCTAGTGGCCGGAAAGGATTGTGCCAATAGTATGTTGTGAAGCAGTATGGTACTTGTTGCAGCCACAAGGAATGACATAGATGCGAAGGCTGTTGTGACATCCCAATTTGTAATTGTGTGCTTGTACCCACACAGGATGTTGTACTGGCACAGCAATGTGTGATGATGTTACTGTTGAGGCCACCACCAGATGGTGTAAAGTTGTGACATATGGGGCATAAGGGGAGCAGAACTAATTTAGAGACTCACTTAATGGCCTTTTGGCCACTACAAAATCAAATGTCAGTGCAACATCCTTTTAATTGCTTGCAATAGGATTTTAGCTGATGTACAACCATCTAGGAAAGTCTTGCATGAGTCACTCAGTGGCCCAGTCACAGTTATTTGGATCTGATAGGCATAAAGAAGAATACTTTGGTGTTTTGTTTTTTCTTCTTCTCAAAAAGGAATTCCATCAAGTTTTTTGTATCACCCAGGAACACTACATCTACTATATCTATCACAATAATGATATCACTTGTTTTATAGAATATTATCTCATTTTATTTCTGTTATTTCCACAAAAAACTGAGGTTACAGATCACATTATCTACACAATGCACGTCAACAACAGCTTGGGAAAGTCCAACAGAGAAAGTAATAGAAACATTACAGACCATGTGGTTGAAAAGAAAAGTCATTCAGTATATTAGGTATACTGTATATTCACCCTAATAGAGAAGTACAGAATGTTTAAAGAGTCAGGTATCTCTGATGTCATCCCACAGCTAAATATCATCGTACCCCATCTAATCTGATATGAAATATAAAGTGCCACATTTCAAATCAAAACTCAACAGCAGTCCTATTTTCTTTCAGCGTGTCTCTCTCTTTTCCAAATCAGCATGAAACCATCATTCCACCATGATACTTGAAGTTGCCACCAAAAGTTGCCATTTTCCCCCTATGATTCATGAAAAGGACATTTTTCCCTACACTCAACAGTAAATATTGCACAAGACTTTCAACAAGGACAAAAGTTCAGGCCCTTTTGTTCCGACCAACTTCCAATGTAAGCAATTGCTTTCTGCCTAACTAAATAGTTCTGCTACTTCATATGGAAAGAAATGCTCAATTTCTGTCCTAGAGCTATTCTTGGCAGTGTTATAATAGCTACAGAATTAAATCGGCATACGATCGCCTCAGTTTGCATACTGAGGCTTTAATGTGTAATTCCCATATTTTATGTAATAGAAGTGCCAACGTCTCCACAAATGGATATTTCCCTTTAATAAAAAGCATTCTTTAGAAGTCTGTTTTACTTTTTGCATATAATGCCGCTCTCATTAATGCTAATGCGAGTTAACGGGCATATATATAGTCCCCCTGATATCTGCCCCTTAAATTTATTAAGAAAATTACCACTTAAGTTTAGTATAAACTTCTTAAGCATATGTTTGAAGGGTGTTCTACCAATTATGCCAGTTAAAAAAAAGAAACATCTGCAAATACGCAAGCGTACCATGAAATATATATGAAAATTACATTGCTAATATAACGACAATATTATACATAAATATACTGTGCAAAGACATTTAACAACAAGAAGTGACAATTTCATATTTCTGCTTTTTGAATGCACTTACCATACTTTTATAGTCTCAATTTAATACATACTAAATACTATTTATGCTTACACATTAACAAATTAACAGCCTAATTATGATGGAAGATGGTCCCCTATCTCTAATTTGGAAATAGGAAGTCAACTGCACACTGCTCTACTGCTATTTAGAAAGATTTGACAAAATATATGAAAGCTATTAATGCTAATATTAGTGCACTTCGGTTTGAATATATAGGTGTAACGGAAATATGTAATACATATGCATTAATTTTTTCCTATGTATGGAAGGCAGGTTATACTATAGCAGGGGTTCTCAAAGTGGTGGGTCACGACCCACCACTTGGAGAAGGGACAGGTCGCTACCCCCTTAAGAGGAGTGGTGACCTGTGATGGCGGCGTCAGTGATTCGGGGATGGCGCCACTGCCAGGGACAACAGTGGTATACAGACTTACTGGGGGTCAGGCTGTCCTCCAGAGGGTGCAGGCCCCCCCCAGCAGGTCTCCCCAAGTCTCTGAATGGCTCCTGGAGGGGATTAAAGCCCACTTCCAGTTTACTTCCTGGTTTCCACAAAAACCGGAAGTGGGCTTTACTCGCCTCCATGAGCCTCCGGAGGATGGCCTGACCCCCAGTAAGTCTAAAAATACCCCTTTTGTCCCCAGTTGTGGCGCGATCCTCAGATCGCTGCCGCCGCCATTGTACGCCTCCGCAAGCACTCAAAGTTCTCCCCTACTCATGGGGAGAACATTGAGTACTATAGTATTACCCAAATCAGGCTTTTGGGGAAACATCTACACTAGTGAATCTCTTTTTAAAATAGCTGTTAGAAATACTACATCCAAAGATTGCCAAAGAACCCCCATGTGTGAGAACAAAATGGGTTTGATTTTGAGCTTGCTCAGCTTCTGATACAATCTAGAGATGCAAAGCCTTGAAAGGAAAGGGAGAAGCATAAGTGTTCAACAGTGCCATCTTAAATTTAATCCTGGAAAAGGTTAATTAGAGGCTAAGGGATAAACTGAAGGACGGCTATAAGGCATGGCACGCGGCCAAGGAGACAGGAAAGAGAAATGTTTATGCAGCTGGATATTAGACACAGGAGGAGGAACAGAAGATCGGATAGGAAACAAAATGGGAGAAGGAGAAAAAAAAAGCATTAGGATATGGTTCAACAAGCAGGTCACTAGAATGCTATTTCCCAAAGCCAATTCACATCTCTAAATTGGGGTACAAAGAATATGGGATGGGGAAGTTCTGTGCAGGAGTCAGAATGTGCTGAAGCACTAAGGCAACTGATGTACTTGCATTGCACTGCCATAAAGGTGCTGAAAGTAAAGAAACCGCAACAGCTGTCAGGTGACTTGGGAATCAGGTACACACTTTGTCACACCACAAAGTCTGTGAAGATCCACTCAACCCACAGTTCTCAAGGTGCTGTTTTTTTTTGTGGGTCCTTTGGTTACCAGTACCCTTTGGTTACTTTACTTAAAGGGAAGTCAAGACTCATTTAATGGGCAAGACGTCTGGCTCAGTTGGTAGAGCATTCGTCTCACAAATGCCTGAAGATCTGCAGGACAGCAGTTCAAGACGGCCAGAAGTCTGTCGGAGAGCTGCTGGCACGCCGAGCTGAGAAGCTGCAGAGTCCTGTGAGAAAGTGGAACTGCAGCTGAAGCTTAAAGCGTGCTGAGGCGAACGCCAGAGAGGGAGAGAGAGAGAGAGAGAGAGAGAGAGAGAGAGAGAGAGAGCTGGACTGTGAAAGTAACATCTCGAATGAAGGGTTCTATGAAAGATTAGAACGTTATTATATTGTAAAAACCCTTTGGGGTTTAGAACAGCCTGCCCATGTACACCGCCTTGAATAAAGTCGGAGGAGAAATCCAACCAGAAAGGTGGTATATAAATACTGTATATTATATTATTATTATTAAAGAGAGGATTATATTATTATTATTATTAAAGAGAGGCTACAGAAAGATACGACTCAGGTACTGGATCATCGTCCTGCTCTGAATGGGGTTGTACTCCCTCTGAAGGAGCAGGTCCTCAGCTTGGTGGTTCTCCTGGATGCGCAGCTGCTCCCGGATTCCCAGGTGGCGGCGGTGGCCAGGGGGGCTTTTGCCCAGATTCGGCTGGTGCGCCAGTTGCAACCGTACTTGGGTTGTGCAGACCTGGCCACAGTGACCCATGCCCTAGTGACATCTAGACTAGATTACTGCAATGCGCTCTACGTGGGGCTGCCTTTGAAGACTGTTCGGAAACTGCAACTAGTGCAGAATGCGGCGGCCCAGGTGGTTGCTGGGGCCTGTCGTTTCGACTCAGTCGGACCGTTGCTTCGGCGGCTACACTGGCTGCCGGTTCATTTCCGGGCACAATTCAAAGTGCTAGTTTTGACTTTTAAAGCCCTTAATGGCTTGAGTCCAGGGTATTTGAGGGACCGCCTCCTTCCTTATAATCCGATCCATACTCTGAGGTCATCAGGGGGGCCCTGTTAACCGTGCTGCCATTGACGGAGGTGAGGAGGATGGCAGCGCGGAATAGGGCCTTCTCGGCTGTGGCGTCCCAATTGTGGAATTCCCTCCCCCTGGAATTAAGAACGGCTCCCTCTTTAGAGACCTTTCGGCTGGGCCTTAAGACGTTTTTATTTAGGTTAGCTTTCGATGTCTGACATGGTGGCTTTTTAACAAATGGCTTTTAACAAATGTAAATACAAGTGACCCACTGGGGTTGTTTATTTTAATTGTTTTAATTATGTGTTTTTAATTATTTTAATGTACATGTTTATTTTAATGTTGTAAGCCGCCTTGAGTGCCCTTGCTGGGAGAAAGGCGGGATACAAATTCTTTAAATAAATAAATAAATACTCATAGCTGTATTTGTGTATAACAATTATAGGGCGCAACCCAAACCTACTTAGGCCGCCATTGTAACCAGTGGCCCAGCGAAAACGGGAGGCCCCAGAATGAAAAGGGGATTCAAATCCCCTCCAAAAGGGGAATTCAAAGGAGATTTGAATCCCCTTTCCATTCTGGGGCCTCTTGTTTTCACTGGGCCGCTGGTTACAACAGCGGCCTAAGTAGGTTTGGATTGCGCCCATAGTTTTTTTTCTGCCACTTTGTAATGCCATCTATATTTGTTTGTTGCTGAACTTATTTTTAACTATATAATAATTGTTGCTATATTTTATAATTTAATTGTTAGTTGCCTTGGGGGTCCGGGGGTGCTTTTTGCAAAAGAAAATTGAGGAAAACATAACTTTATAAATAAGTACATCTGTAACACGTAATAAATGCTTTCTGGAATTCCCCACTGTGACTGGAATCCGAGAAGTCTGCATAGGGTAGGTGAGCGGCTGTCTGAGCACGTCCATGAATGTCGTTAGTTTAACCTAATCCCTCTTCCAACTGCTACTCTTCAATCACACTTTACTTCTGAATCCAGCTCACTTACTCCAGAGAGTCATATGACTTTTAGAAATAGATTTTTTGCAGGGGGAAGAATAGTACAGTACTTGTACATGTGATGATGGCGAGGTGAAGTGGGCTGCCTCAGGCAACAGATGGGTGCAGGTGGCAACCTGCACTCATTGGTCACATCTGAGGTCACATCACCTAGCCCCTATTTGCCACCTTATCTGTTCCTCCTGGATCTGCCATAGTTTGAAGCAGAGTGAACAGCAGGATGGAACAAGGAAGCTGGAAGAAGAACCGCTTTATTTCCACTTCTCACAGCTTCTTTGTTTTGCCCCACTCTTCCTTGCTATTTCAAAACAGAACCACAAGGGAGAAGCAAGTAAACAAGGGGATAGGAGGAGGTGTGTAGCAGCAGTGATGGTATCAGAAAGATACCACTGTATCAGAAAGACAATCACTGACGCCGCCACCACCACCACCATCACTGTTGCTGTTACCCCCATCCTCTTTTCCTCCTCCATGAGTGAGAATGAGGAGGAGAAAAGACATTGGAAGTGGCTGCCCTCTTTGGCCACTCACCTTCCCCTCCTCCTCCGAGAGGAATACAAGGATGGATGCCACCATAATTGCTGTTCTCCTCCTTGCTTAAGGAGGAAGGGAGTGGGCTAAAGTGGGGGCAGATGCCATTGTTATTGGTTTCTCCTCTCTCTGTTTCTAAGTTGAAAGGGGGGTGGGGGCGCATTTGAGCCCTCATGCATGGGCAGCGATGGGTGCAGCAGCATGAAGAGGCGACTTCATGTACCATTTCCCCTTGGGCCAGGTCTGTGCAGGGCTAAACGTTTCCTCTCCCCAGACAAGTTTATTTTTTACCTGACCACACTCTCGAATCTTTAGGTTTAAGGGGAAAAAAGGCCTTTTTAAAATCAATTCAGACTTGTCAGGCAATCTCTTCTCCCTCCAGCATGCCCTTTGCTCTCCATATCCAGTTTTTCATGATTACAATAAGGATCAGATTATGTGTGCAAGATTTCAAGATTACTTTAGAAAATGTATTTTCCATGCTGTACCACACGGAAATGCCAGGGCTATGATGTCTGTTTTGTTAACCTCTAAGAACTGTTGACAGTCCTCATGTACCACATGCCCTCTTTAATTACAGCAGTCAACACAGGTAAGAAGAATATTGCATTTCAGAATATGGCACAGAGCACTAGTCAATTTTATTTAAAAAAATAAGACTATAAAGACACAGAAACGAAAGAAAAATCTTTGCATATTCAGCTTGCTATTTCTACATTACATAAAAAGAAGCACAAAGAAAAATGTGTGTTTACTGATATGTTAAATATCAGTAACTCAATAGCTTCAACCAGGGTAAGAATGATAGAAACATGGGTAGGGTAGCTGAAGGTCACAATAGTTCTATTTCAATATAAGATACATGAAATAGAAGATTTGCCAGGATCTTATTCTGGTAGAGCAAGAGTTTAAATTCAGAAAACCATATATCTAAAAACCAAATGTTTATCTTTACTGTTATTAAAAAAAAAAGTTGTTTGACCTTTAAACAATTGCTCATTTGCTTTGCCATTCATTTCTTACAGTACTGAAAATTGTTGCCTTTCCTTTAAGTGATGTCTGATAACTGTTCCTGTTTATTTTGGGAACAAATAGGACCATATTGTGCTATTCTAGATGAATTCAACACAAGCAACTGCACAGTTTGGATCTGTATCCACAATCACACATATACAGTATAAACTACCCATGAGTTCAGAAGTAGTATGTCTCTGAAAACTCTTGGGAAGTAATAGCAAAAGAAACATTTGCCTGTATCTCCTGCTTGAGAGCTTCCCAACGGTATCTCGTTGGCCACTGGGAAACAAGATGTTGGATTAGACAGGCCTTTCGTCTGCTCCAGCAAGGCATTTCTTAAGGTCTTATGTTCATGAGATGAAAGTCATTACACCACAGAAGCCTTGAACTCTCATCACATTTGTGTACACTAAAAGCACGTACTGGGGTAGGACTATTGAGAAGTGGTATAGCACCTGCTGGCTTTGCCCACCACCCACACATCTTCAGCATACTGTTGGCAAGGAAGCTTTTTGCAGGAGTCCTGAATACATGTACAGTTTGTTTAGGCATAGGTTTGTGCCAAGGTTATGCTGGGTGAACAGGGCCAGCAATCCTACTCCCCCCATATATTCTGTATACACACATGCAATGTGTATACAGGACTCTAGACACATCGGAACAATGGAAAAAGTCTATCTTGGCTAGGTGTTCAATATGCAAACATTAAGAGGTCACTGATGCAGTTTAAAGTGACCACTATCTCCTTTGCCCCTAGCCAATGCTTCCATAATTAAATAATATTAAAATATAATTAGATACATATCCTTTCAAGACACAACATCTTTGTACTGTCACCAACTACTGAGTTATCTTTATCACTTTACAGTCAAAAGACATGGTTAGATTTCAATGTAGTATTGATAAGATCCAGCAGTGATTTGCAAAGGTATTGATATTATACTTTCTGTCAGGACCACTGTTCACAAGAGTAAGAAATCATTCTTGGCCATAAGATGTTACTTCAGAATCTAGTTTTGACATTATTCAGTAACCCAAAACTCTTATCAAAGAGGATTTCATTGAAAAATTAGACGCTCCCATTCAAGTCACCTTCTACATAAATATTATTTAATATTTATTGCCAATGCAAAGTCTGAATTGGCAGTGCCTGCATTTCACTGCCACCCTTTTGTCAGGGGTTTGGGTGGTGTCTCTCCTTAAGAGTCCTTTTCTCTAAAATCAAAGTCAATTGTCTTTCCTTAGAGCTCTAGGATACAATCTCTCCCTGTGCACCCATCACAGAGCAGGATGTGGAGCAGTTCACTGAACAGACAAACCCAAACTCCGCTCCCTCCATGTCACTAACATTTGAATGAATCTCAAAGCAATCAAACAATTCCCTTCAAACATCGACTGTGGTATTGCTTCATAAAAGATAGTCAGGAAATCCATTCCTCCCTAGGTCCCCAGCACGTAGGTGGTGACCCTCAGCAGGTGTGGGGCTGCATGCATAGGCTTACCAGATCTCCAACCGGGACAGAGTGCTAGACCTTTAGGAGAAGGAATGTGGGCAGGTGTAGCTTGTTAAGTCCTAGAGCAGAATTCTAGGCATGTCTACTCAGAAGCAAGCCACATTATGTTCAGTGGGGCTTGCTTCTGAGTAGACATGCCTAGGATTGTGCTCTAGGACTTAACAAGGTACACCTGCCCACATTCCTTCTCCTAAAGGTCTAGCACTCTGTCCTGGTTGGAGATCTGGTAAGCCTATGCATGCAGAACAAGGGGAAGAGCAAGTTGCAGGATGATCCTATGTGAAGTGCATGATAATCTCTGCTTAAAGTACATTTCTAGGTCTCATAGGACTGTGCCCACCATGGCAGTTGCTTGCCTAGCATAGAAATGGCATGGAGGGCGGATTCTGCTTGCAACCTACATTCCTTGTGTGCACACATCTGTACTGGGTTGGTGGGAAAGCAGATTTTTTTTTTTTGCTCAAATGACGCATATAGTATTTCATGCTGAGTCTAGAATTTTACCACTGCTTGCTTAATAGAGGTGCTGAAAGACTATCAATTACAATATATGTAGGATGGCTTCAGGATTTCCTGAGATCTACATATTACTATTCCTCCCCTTTTGGGGGGAGGATTGCTCAATCAATTTTAATTCCATGGAGTAGCTATCCCTTCAATCTAATCAGCAGTAATTGGTCATCAAAGACTTCTAGAGATAAAAGTAATAATATATTCATGCTAGGGGATAATAATAAAATTTGTAATTGAATCAGACTAACTCAGAGATTATCTTTTTCAAACTGGAGAACGTCCCCAGAACCAACTACTAAGCATGGACACCTGTGAAAATGTTATGTGAGAATGTGTAACACAAGCAACCCTATTCTGTATGAACTACAGACTCTTGGTTGAATTGATCATTAGATCTCCTTGACCCAAAACACATGAGAGTTACACTTATATACTGCAACACTAAACATTTTGTAACATTCTAAATACAAACATCATGCAAAAAACAAAACAGAAAAAGAAAAGGAAGCTGGGACAGCCAGAGAACCTACATTTTCACTTACAAAAATATTGACATGAGTTTAATATCTCAAAACAAGAGAGTAGGGGACTTTATAATGTGACATTTTGCCTACATGTCTCATTATCTTTACATTTTTTCCTCCCAGATTTAGGAAGAGAATCTTTTTCTATACACACAATGATATAGAAAGCATATTTTAGATCCTTTCATACATATTATTGTAATTGTGCAGACTTTCTAGACTTACCTCCTCTATGGATAATCAAAGAAGTTTCACTTCCAACTGGACATTCTTTAAGTATATCCACTACTTCTGCATGGCTCAGGTTCTGTACATTCTGCTGGTTGATCTCAACAATGAGGTCACCTTCACATAAACCAGGACATCCCTGAATGTCTAGGATTTGCTTCACCCTCTGTCCTGTGGGACTGTCTGCTATAGTGAAGCCAAAGCCCTGGGCCCCTTTCACAATGGTTAAGGTCATGAGTTCAGCTTGCGTGGCCCCAGAAGAAGCCATTGATACATTATCATCGTGAACAGGTGGTGGGAATGTGCTATCAAGCTGACTATCTGCTGGAATGGAGTGCAAGGAATGTGGTGGCCGATCTGTTACATCTGGAACAGACTGAGAAGTTCTAGAAATGTATTCCAAATAAGTTTCATAGTTATGTCTTCCATTTACTACTACTGGAGGCCTCTCCATGACTGAAAGTGGTGGCACCATGCTGTTGGCAGGATCTTCAGGATCAAAGGGCAGAGGGTATCCACGACATAGCACCAGGTTGACACTCTGACCAATGGGAACAGACTGGAAGAGTTTGACTACATCTGCGTGAGTATGCCCAAGGACACAAACTTCATTAATATAGACAATGACATCACCTAGAAAGAGAAAAAAATAGTGACATGAGACAACTTCAACGACTCTTGCGTCTTACAACGTGAACAAATTTGGGATGCCCAAAAGGGATCTCCATTCTGCTGCAGCTGCTGACACAATGAGCTTAAGACGATTTGAGACGGCAGTCATGTCTGCCAATAAAAATATTTTTGGCAGTTGAAGAGGTGGCATGCTCTTGGCCTGAAGTTTAGAAAGACTTTCACATTAAAAATAAACGGCAAAGAAAGATTACTTTTATCTCTTTTGCACAGACATGTGTGCAGTTTTTGTTTTTCCGTAGCCACAGCTAAATGCAAAGTGCTAATTAATTTTATTTTTTACAGAAACTAATATTTAAAGCTAGATCCTTTTACTTTTAAACACATACGTGAAACAGGATTTCTTGTTTAGATTTGATGTTATTTGCAGCCACAGTAGACATTCATTGCAAGTTTTATCAGCCAATTCCTGAGGCCTAACTAGACATGACATTGAGTATCTTGTTAGGGCTGAGTTTTACTCTAAAATATCAGCCACATGGGGGCTTCATCCAGATGGGAAGTGCGGCATGGAGAAAGAGAGTGTTTAGCTGTTTACCTGCGTGCCATTTTCCCATCCCATACTTACGCCCTGAAGGTATTATGACCCCTATATGGTGCCACTATAGCATATGACACTTTTGGGGCCCACAGCAGTTTTCGGGATGGGATTTTCAGTGGGAAAATGGTGTAAAAGGTTAACACAGTGGTTCCCAAACCTTTTAGCACCAGGATCCACTTTTTAAAATCACTTTTTCGGGACCCACCTAGTTTTATGAGACTTTATAAAAAGGATATCTAGAAAGAAATATTTATTTGCAAGTACAGTGAAAATGTTTTTATTTATTTACAGTGAAAATGTTTTTATTTATTTACAGTGAAAATGTTTTTATTTATTTACAAAAACTCGATCCATTTCTCGTAATGAGGCAGCTCAAGGCTTGATGGGCTTAGTTATGTGACCCAGCCTTCACCATCTGTCAATGATGGACTTGGGGGGGGGGGAATGCACCAGAAAAAAGACAAACATTTATTTCCCTATATTTACACAAGCTTGCAAACTGCAGGAGCTCAGCTCCTTGTGGGGCAATTAGCAGCTATCTGATTTTTGAATAGCCTCAGGGCTTGAGGCAATTAGTTATCTGATCTTTCCATCACCTGTGTTTTCATTGAAGGCTCTGCTTGGGACCCACCAGAAATAGGGTTGCGACCCACAGTTTGGGTTAACACCTCCTACTTCTGCACTAGAATCAAGTCCCTGTGTAATAGCTACGTCAGAATAAAAATAAACTTTCAATGAGGCATTTAACATTACATCTAGCTCTGTCCTTACTTTCACAAAGACTGAAATGCATCTCACCATATCTCACAATAGCTGGTGCATAACATAGTGGCAAAGACTGTGATTTGTAAAGTCTTAAAGTCTATTTAAAGTGACTGTCAAGAAAAGGCATAACTGTACTCTTTCACAAATGAAGTCTGAATCAATTGCAAAACGACCAACCATAATCTCCTAGGATTTCATGTCTATACAAGCAGCAGCTATTGATTGTGAGAGAGTTGTACGCTTAGCGCATTAGACTTCACCACTATGCGATTAGTTTTAAAACTGATCTTCTAATATTCTTGTAGCTACCCACAGAATTAAACAGGTATAGTGGAAAAAGAAAGGACTTCTCAGAAATCTGTAAAACTATTTCTAGCTTTTCTGCTCATGAGTTCTGCTATTGAGTGTTGCCTGTGCTGCTAAGAATGGAATGTGGCCACTCTCAAATTGAGGAATCCTACCTCTCTATTGAGTTGCAAACCTCTTCAGGAGAAGCTGCAGATAAACCTTAGTTCAGCAGTTCCCAAACTTTGTGGGGCCACATACCACCAAAAACCTTCTACATACCACCAAAAGTAAGTGCCGATGACCAGTGGCCAACTTGATGACACTCAGAAAACTGAAGAAGAGTTCTAGGATTAGTTCTGATACATAGAAATGAGAGCTGACTCATACTAACACTTTATTGGTTCCATGCTGTGCAATAACAACATCTCATTGGCTCTTGCAACAATCAGTCTTATTGGTCAGTTTTGAGTTAAATAAATTCACTTTTTATTACTTAAGGCAGTTGTTTTCTTTTTACAGTTATTTGTCCATAACATTTGATAGAATACAGATAATAATTCATTACATTCTGCATTAAATTACCTTTCAAATGATATATAACATGATGGTATTATTCATAGATACAAGGTTTCCACAATTTTGGCCACTAGTGGCATCAACCCCTGAGAGTGTCTCCCGGTGCAGTTCATGCACCCCACACCCCTAGTGCCTCAAGCAGAAACCAGGACAGCCATTTGGAAGTAGAGGCACCAAAAACCTTTGCAGGTTCTGTGGGCTTGCTGGTTGGCCAGTGGAGGAGCTGGGCATGGAAACTGACAGAGAAACCAATCTGGGATATAGTTAGAGTAACTGGTACTGCACAAGCAGGCCACTGAAATCCCACAAACTGGGACTCTTTAAAGAACCAGTAAGTTCTCCACTAAAAGCCTTGTGATTGTTTATCCCTTCTTGCCATGGGTGACAATAAATCTACCTGGAAACTATGGAACAGTGACAGAGTGCTAGCCTCCAGAGAACAAGGACAACTTTTAAAGATATCTGGTCCGATGAGAGAAGGTAGAATATGGGACAGGTGGTACCAAAAGAGAGGGATACAAGGATGCAGCCAAGCTGAGGAGTTCACTTGAGCAAGGTGTGTGTTCCCTGGGACCTGTCCTGGGTTCTACAGATTCCCGTTTCTGTGTTCTTGTCCTCTGCTTCCTGGCTGTCCTTTCTGTCTGGACCTTATGCTGGAGGCCTCCCTGCCTATTGGGTGGGCTACCCTTATCTGCAGCCCGTGGATCCTTTGTTGGATGAGCCCAAGATTACCTTCTCTAAAAATTCTGACTTGCCAGGACAGAATAGCCCATGTGGAGTAAACATGCTTAAGGCCATCACCACAGAGAAGCAAAACTTTACAAGGTGATGCTGATAAGAGCTGGAGGCAGTTTACCACGGGAAAGATCTGGAGAGGCTCAGATAGTAACCTATCCAGATGTCTCTCTAGTAAGCAGAGTCAGGGCTTGTATTTTTCACCCAGAGCTCCACCACCCTCATATCAGCCAGAGCACAAAGGCAGGGTTGTCTGGCTTTTCTGCCCAACTTCTGAAGCTTCTGAAGGACATGGGTTTTGCTCTGCACAAGCAAGTGATGGAGTGGAGAAAGCTTTATGTTTTGTGACAAAAAATGTTATGGAGAAGCTCAGGAGCATGGTAGCTGAAATATATTTTGATTTTTGTTTGTTTGTTTAAAGATTAATTTTCTAAGCTATCAGCTCTTTAAATCAGGAGGAGAATCCGAAAGTAGAGAGGGTGTTTTTTTCTAGAGCTGACACCTGTAATTAATATCTTGCATGCTTAGCAGTATCTTACATGATAAATGTGTTATCTTCAGAGACTATCCTCATTTATGCCTGTGAAACTACAATAAAGCACTGAGATTGCACAAGAGTGGAAATCTGATGCTGAGACTGGACCTATACACAACTTCATTTTTAAATCATGGGAATGTTCTCACAAGGCACCCTTACATCTTTAAAAAAAAGTAACAGATAAAAATTACACATTGGCTTGCCAGCATCCATATACAGTTGGCCCACATCTTGTGCATGACTGACTTGTGCAAATTCAAATAGATGCACTCCCCCCCCACCCGAGAAAAACAATAGTTTAAAATAGTGCAGGCAACTCTGCCTGCCATCCCACTAACTCTGTTTATGCCCTGGAGCAAGCCTGAAACGGGAGAATGAAAAGCATTTCCATACTATATTTTCAGACATGCAAGTTGTTGTGTATATAGGAGCACTCCCCAAGTGTAGCATGGGAAGCTGCTTTGTGCTACAAAAAACTGTTGGAATACATTCTGGAATCTTGCAATGTTGGATTATAGAGTATATGGAGTCATGTGGACCTCTGAGCCTCCAGTCCAATAACAGACAAGACAAGATCAGCACAGGATATCACTAGCTTACCCCATCCCTTCTCACACTACCGTATTTCTTTGAGTCTAAAGGCTGATTCAGACTAGCCTTCTGATGGAACGCTTATCCTGCCGTCTCGTTTTCTGTGCGTCTAGCTGGGCTCCTGACGTTTGAAACAGGGGCTGATTGCCGCCTGTTGTCCCTCCTTCTGTCCCGCCTTCCTGAAGAAAGCGCAGCTGTGATTCGGTGAACAGAACTGCGCTCCGATTGGCCAAAAAGCGACCCTTCTTTGACCCTTCCCCTCTCTCGGAAGTTCATGCTTAAGATACAGAGAAGGTCAGCGCCTGCCTCGATCGCTCCTCGCGCGCTACCCTCGGTAACCTTGGTCTTGGTGGAAACTGCAAATTGAAATTGAAAATTGCATTAAAAAACGGAAGAAAAAGAGGCAAAACCTGGAATGAACCCTTGAAAGAAACACACATGATGATTGGAGGTGGCTGTGATTGGCATGCCACCACTCTCCTCCCCCTCCCAACTGATTGGTGGGCTGCCGGACAAACGTTAGCACAGACGTTAGCTGAAAGCGAGCGCTTCAAAAAGATCAACAGGAGCCAACTCTCCTGGACGCGTCGGGAGCTCATGCTGCGTCAGACGCAGCATTGAAAAAACGGAAGAAAAAGAGGCAAAACGCGAACGTAGTGGCTAGTGTGAATCAGCCTTAAGGCGCCATCGATTCTAAGGTGCATCTTAATTTCAGGAACACCGGCAGAAAAAAAACAAAAACCATAGATTGCAAGACACACCTCCTTCCTGCTCAGCACCAACTCTCCCCAGCTTGCCTGCCTCGGCGACCTGATTTTTACCACACCATTTTGCCCCCTCTGCTCAGCGGCGAGCTCTCTCTTCCTGAACGTGAGAGCTCGCTCCAGCATGCCCCGCGCTGCAGCTGGCGATCTCCTCACTGCCTTTGAGCAGTGCCTTTGCGATCCGCCAAAAAATGCAATTTCCTTACCAGGGCTTGGGGGAGCTTCAGGGAGGCCTGCGTGACCCTCTGCAGGCCTCCCTGATCTTCAGTTCGGTGAAAAACAGCGATTTTCGGCCATTTACGGGTTTTTTGAAAACCAGAAATGGCCGAAAATCACTGTTTTTCACTGAACTGAAGATTGAGGAGGCCTGCAGAGGGTCGCGCAGGCCTTCCTGAAGCTCCCCCAAGCCCCGGTAAGTAAGGAAATTGCATTTTGGGGTGCTTTTTGGAGACCTTCGATTCTAAGACGCACCCCATTTTTGGAAACGCTTAATTGGGAAAAAACATGCGTCTTAGAATCGAAGAAATACGGTATATTCTGCCCAGGCAACAAGAGTATGTTGTGTTCTGCTTGTGAAGAACAGGGACAGCACTGCCCATTTCTGTACTCACATTTGCCTTTCTCCATCCTGGAGATTTGTATATTCCACTCCCCAATAAGCAGTACCCATTAACATGGACTCTCCAAAATGTCATGCTATATACTGATTGCCCTTATTGGGAGAAAGGCGGGGTAGAAATCTATTAAATAAATAAATAAAATACGCTGGCAGCCATTTCAGAGGCCTGGCATCCATATTAGGAGGCCTGTTAGTATCTTCTCTGTGTCTTTCATACCCTGGAACCTGTCAGCTTCCCTGCTAAGCCGATTCCCATGAGAAGATAGGCTGTTCCCATGAGAACATGGGCTAAAGAGGCAATGGAGCCAGCTTGGAGCCTCACATGCTTGCTTCCTCGGAACTCAAAAGAACATCCCCGAGCCCCCAGCTAGGGCCCTGAACACATGCTATGGAACAGCCAATATAGTGGGTGGGTTGCATTCTATTCAACATGCAATTCTCTTCCTAGCAAGCATGAGGCAGTTTCAATCAGCAAAGAATCAAGGCTGTGATGAGATATGTTGCAAAATGGAGGAAATCCATATTTTCAGAGAAATAAAATCTTTCGAGATCTGAAGTCATGTAGTAATCTTTAATACTAAATTTTAAAATAACATGCAAAAATCCAACATTTTGGCTGTCAATACTGGGAGCCTCCATCAGGGAAAGAAAATGAGACCATTGGGGATGCTTTAGCCAGAACAAAGATAAAAGCTTATATTGGTAGCAAGTCCCTTTTAAGATCAGAAATGAACTACTAGAGTAATCTTCTTAGAAGCCTTCAGTAACTGTCGTTTATATCTCCTGCTGTAGGCATCCCCAATGGTCTCATTTTCTTTCCCTGATGAAGGCTGCCAGTATTGACAGTCGAAACGTTGGATTTTTGCATGTTATTATAAAATTTAGTATTAAAGATTATTACATGGCTTCAGATCTCGAAAGATTTTATTTCTCTGAACCTTTTGGCCATGAAAACCTACGGATATAATCCATATTTTGATATTTAGTTGAAGGCAGTACAGTGGAACATCTGGGTGTAAAAGCTATCTCTACTGGTTTATGCATAAGGGCACTGCATACCATACAGTAGGCCCACTGAAGTGAGTCAAGGTACTTTCTGATGATGACATCATGGCAACTGGAAATGGCAGCCTGATTAAGATACGCACATGTCATCTAGATAGAGTGAAATGCTAGCTTAAAGATGAGGATGGAGAGTTGGGCAATAGTCACTGGCAAAATTGAGAGGGCTACAGCTGGAAACAAGGGAGATGTACCAATCCATGACAGAAAATAAAAGAAAATATCCCAAGGTTTAGTAGTAAAAACTGAATTCACAGCCAGTGAGATTGTGATATTTGCACCTGCATTCCCTTAACAAAACCTTGCTGTGTGCATACAGCTATGTGCATTGTGTGAAATAGCAGCAGGAGCAACCTACTCTATTACAAATGTGTAGATTTATTTTTGTACTGAAGAACCTTTGGAAAAGAACTGAAAAGCTAAAAATGCATTGGGCCATCTTTGAAAATAAAACTAGCTTTCAGCTGCAATTTTTGGGTAGTTTCTGTCTCCTCTGGTCACAAAATTGAGAGGGATACATGGTGCTATTTTTTCCATGCCACTGTGATTGAAAAGGGTGTGAAATAACTTTAAGAAGCAAGTAGACCAATTGTGCATGTGAGTGTCTCCTTGTGCTAGATTCCCCATTTCTTCAAAAGAAAACAAAAATCTGCCCTTTCTGCATTCTGGTAGCTTCTTTGAATGTGGGCTGAGACAAGATAAACCCTAGAAAGATCACACAAACTTACAATGTGGGTAAAGGGGTATTTTAAACAACATAACTATTGCACATGAATAAGAACAGGAAGCAGATCTATTCTATAAGAAGGTGCCATTTTATATAGTTTTAAAAAGAAAACCATAGACCTGGTGTAATTCTGCTTTTACCCAGTGCACATGTTTTAATTAAAAAGCTGGCTTTTCAACATTTTTGTGCTTAACCAGCATGCATCCGGTAATTACACACAGGCAGATGTGGATTAGCCGACAAGGCTATTTACATTTCTATTGTGTTCTGCTTACAGTGGTGGGAAGATCTATTTAAATGAATGCATTTAACTTTTTTTTCTTTTTAGGGGGAGGAAAGGAAGAATAAAATAAATTATGAGACTGTAAAGACTTTGATTATTTGCTGATGTGGAAAACATGAAAGAGCTCAGATTAAAAAACTGCAAGGAAAGCGGGAATGCATAAATGAATGCTGAGTGCAAAGAGCAAGCAGGTCCCCCCCCCATGCTAGATATGATGTGAGGAACTTATGAAAGAGAGAAGCTCGTGCTTTGCTCAAAACGTAAGATATTATAAACAAAAGAAATGAGTCCTTTTGAGTTGAGACCATATACAATAAGGATAGTCATCATGCTTTCTGCGGAAGGTTACTCACTCAGTGGATTAAAAAAATGCTATTCTATTCTTGGCTTTGTATTTGGAGACCTTTTATCATTGTAAAAACCTGAAGCCAATGAACTGTATGACAGGGCATCAGTGGATTTGAAGAGCATAGCAAAAGTCATCTTCCAGACGTACTCTGTTATTTGGGAGCATTTTGAAATGGATTATTATTGCATGTAGAGAAACCTTTGCGTGCGTGCGTGTGCACACACACACAGACAACTGGAGGGTCTTTAATGCAAAGAGGCCCAAATTTATAACGCATTTGCTGTTGAGGACGCTGTATTTTATTTCTCCACAAGAAGTGTCACATTTATCTAAGTAATGGCTCCCAGAAGCAGGAAAGTAGCTTAGCTCGCCTCCCAGCAGCCTAAAGGCTTAGCTGTATGACAGAGCATGAGGTAACTACAAAGCAGCCTCTGTAACCGTCCAGGAAGCCTGGCAAGGAGCCATGTGTCATCAATGGATGAATATCTGTGACTGCCTTCCCTGCCGCGCCACGCTGTGACCCTTGATTTCTTTCAAAAATGGCTCAGTTGGACAAAAACAAGAAGTAGGAATTAGTGAATGGATGTATCTTCCTCTTTAAAAAACACACAGGAAGAGGTGTAATCACACCACTTCAAAATACATATACCTTAAACTGAAATAGTGACTGAAGACTGAAGTTCTGTGAAAGGTTTATATTTCTCATTAGCTGAATGCAGAGCCCATTGGATTTCAACAGTGATGTGATGAATTCATTGTTATAAAGCTAGTGAGGCTTAACATGTATCATCTTGACAAGTGAATGGAATATGCATTCAAACGTCTCTGAGTGCAGAATGAGATGCTCCAGTCTGTCTAAGAAGCAGGCCCCTATCAAAAACTAGGTACAGTTGTAGCTGTGGTCCTGTAAGTACAACAATAGCTAAAGCAGATAGATCAGGATGCCTAACCAAATACATTACTTTTCTCTTTTCACTCTGTTTAGTGAGTGAAACAGTTTCCCCTCAGTTTTCATTCAGTATCCAGCTTCTAGAGAAGCAATTTTGTTCTGACAGACAATGAGGTGTTGTTATGACACAGCATGGAACCAATAAGGTGTTAGATCTGAGGCTTTCATGGCCCGCTATTATCTTCTGGTTTCCAAGGTTCACGGGTAAACAAGCCATGTGTAAAATTCTAATTCCAGCTGAAGTAAAAATTTATTCAAAACTGTCATGGTTTTACAAAGATCCACACGTACAGATAAGAAACAATTAAAACCTGAAGCTAAAAATATTCCGACGTTTCGCTTCTAAAACAAGAAACATTTTCTAGGAATAAATCCAAAGATTAAAGGTAAAATCATCACCTTTAATCTTTGGATTTATTCCTAGAAAATGTTTCTTGTTTTAGAAGCGAAACGTCGGAATATTTTTAGCTTCAGGTTTTAATTGTTTCTTATCTGTACGTGGGGATCTTTGTAAAACCACGACAGTTTTGAATAATTTTTTACTTCAGCTGGAATTAGAATTTTACACATGGCTTGTTTACCCGTGAACCTTGTTGTTCAGTCGTTAAGTCGTGTCCGACCCTTCGTGATCCCATGAACCATATCCCGCCAGGCCTTCCTGTCCTCCACTATCTTCCTGAGTTTGCTCATTTTCATGTTCGTTGCATCTGTGATGCTGTCTAACCATCTCATCCTTGGCCTTCCCCTTCTCCTTTTGCCTTCAATCTTTCCCAGCATCAGAGTCTTCTCCAGAGAGTCCTCTCTTCGCATTAGGTGGCCAAAATATTTGAGTTTCAGCCTTAGTACCTGTCCTTCCAGGGAACTGTCAGGCTTGATTTCATTTAGAATTGACTGATTTGATCTCCTAGCAGTCCAAGGGACTCTCAGGAGTCTTCTCCAGCACCACAGTTCGAAAGCATCTATTCTTCGGCGCTCAGCCTTCCTTATGGTCCAACTCTCGCAACCATACATTGCTACTGGGAACACCATCGCCCTTACTATACGAACTTTTGTTGGCATGGTGATATCTCTGCTTTTTATTATGCTGTCTAAGTTTGCCATAGCTTTCCTTCCAAGGAGTAAGCGTCTTTTAATTTCATGGCTGCTGTCTCCGTCTGCAGTGATCTTGGAACCCAGAAAAGTAAAATCTGTTACTGCTTCCATTTCTGCCCCTTCTATTTGCCAGGAATTGATGGGACCCGATGCCATGATCTTAGTTTTATTAATGTTGAGTTTCAAGCCAACTTTTGCACTCTCCTCTTTCACCCTCATCAAGAGGCTCTTTAGTTCTTCTTCACTTTCTGCCATTAGGGTGGTATCGTCTGCATATCTGAGGTTGTTGATATTTCTCCCGGCAATCTTGATTCCGGCTTGTGATTCATTCAGCCCTGCATTTCTCATAATGTACTCTGCATATAAGTTAAATAAGCAGGGTGACAATATACAGCCTTGCCGTACTCCCTTCCCAATTTTGAACCAATCGGTTGTTTGAACCGTGAACCTTGGAAACCAGAAAATAAGGTGTTAGTATGAGTCAGCTCTCATTTCTATATATCAGAGCTAATCCTAGAACTCTTATTCAGGTTTGTGAATGTCATCAAGTTGGCCACTGTTTTTTGTTGGTTACTGATTTGTTGGGTGGCCTGTACTGACACCTTGAGTTACCACACCAGGTGACACAAACCTCTGCTCCAAACATCCTAGACATAATACACAATAACATCCTTCGATGTTCATAGTTTTGTTACTTGGGACTTTTTAGAATTTCTAGCTGTGAATTAAATCTAGATTTTTGAAAACAAAAACAAAAACAGGAGGACGTTTGGGACACTTCTTACATTCCTTATTGTGATCTGTGAGGTGTAAAGTTCCTGAATTGATTGCCATCAAGTTGGAGCAATGGGAGAAGAGTTTTGACAGTGGTACTGGTGAAATCTTATTTAACGTCAACCTTCATTTCATGAAAGGTGTGGAGAGTTAAAGCGGTAGAAAATGAGGAGCCATAATTTTCATAATTCTGACTGCAAACATGTTCGCCTCATGGATTTTAGAAGGCTGCTCAAAAGGCATAGTGAGGAACAAATTAAATCGGCTAAGTCAGCTGCATGTGTTCTCAGGCACCAGCAAAACATGTTAAAGATTAAAAGCTGCCTCCACAAAAAAGGAAATAAATTGCCTACGTGCTACGATATCTCACACCCTTCTAAATGAAGGAACAGAAGGGCTGCCTAATCCAAACACAAAAATATATGAAGTGTTCATTTCTCTAATGGCAAACGAATGAAACTGAGTTAAAATGTGACTGAAATGCAGATATGCTCAAACACAAAATATTCAACATTAAGGTTCACACTGCACTGCTCTATTTCACTTTTGGAGAAACAGCATGACAATGAAATCTAACAAACACTTATCATGCAGTCCTCTTTTTCCAACTGAAAAAAAGCCTATATAACTCTGAATGTATTGTTTCTGCACATTTTTGTGTTTATTTACATTTTAGCCCAAAGAAGAAAGAGGGAATATGGACATAGTATTCATGCCTCTGTAGTGTAGTGACTATCACATTTGCCTAATGCTTCAAATGGCCTGGATTGTATATATAGACCAGGAGGCCTACAGGTGACCTTAAACTAGACATTTTGGACTACCTCACAGAGCTGTTGTGAGGATAACATGGGGAAAACCCTCCAACCTTAGCTGAAGACAGCATACCGTACAAACATATCAAATTAAATAAATTTCACAACCAAAATATGTATATAATGGTTGAGCTCACAAGGAAATGGTTTACGATACTTTGTATTCAGCGATGATTAAAATTTATTAAAAATATCACAGGGAATTATCTAACGGGCAGCTAGATCATGTGTAACGGTCTGGCGCTGGTGCCAGAAGCCGTCACAAACATGCCGTAAGGAAGCCCTTTTTTGGGACAGGGAGCCATGTAATCATTTGATTTTGTCTGTAAACAGCTTTGTGAACCTTTGTTGAAAAGCGGTATATAAATGCTGTTGTTAACAACAACAATAATGGCATATTTGCGCCGACTCAGGAGTAAGGGAGGCTGGCGCAAGGCCGGCCTATCTCACTCTACCACCGATAATGCGGGCCCCGGAGGCAGCTAAGGCTCCTGCCGGCGGCTGCATGGGCAGTCCGGGCGGCGAGGGAGGGGGCAATTGGCCAAGCCGGCCCAGGAGGGGGCAGGGATGACGTCGGCCATATTCCTGTCCCCGCCGGGCTGGCTCCTCCTACTTCAGACATCTATTTAGCTGGCGGAAATCCAAGGAGACCGATAGGGCCGGCCCCGGTTTAAACCCAGTGAAGGGGATCAATGTCCCCTTTTCCGAGTAGACCTCTGGCCTGCCACATGGCAGTCCCCAGTGAGAACTGGATCCGGTGGGCGGCCCTGGGCTGCCGGTCAGATCCTTACACAGGATTTCGCCATGAGACATTTCTAAGTTGCATTGGTCACAGTACAGATGCAATAAGAAGGAGGGACTGCCTCCTTTCTTATAATCCGACCCGTACTCTGAGGTCATCAGGGGGGCCCCTGTTAACCGTGCCGCCATTGACGGAGCTGAGGGGGATGGCGCCACGGAATAGGGCCTTCTCGGCAGTGGCGCCCCAATTATGGAATTCCCTCCCCCTGGAATTAAGAAAGGCTCCCTCTTTAGAGACATTTCGGCGGGGCCTTAAGACGTTTTTATTTAGGTTAACATTCGATGTCTGACATGGTGGGCTGGCTTTTTAACAAATGGCTTTTAACAAATGTAAATATAGGTGACCCACTGGGCTTGTTTGTTTTAATTGTTTTAATTATTTGTTTTTAATTATTTTAATGTATATACATATTTTAATGTTTTTATTGTAAGCCGCCTTGAGTGCCCTTGCTGGGAGAAAGGCAGGGTATAAATTCTTTAAATAAATAAATAAATAAGATGGTTAAATCCTATGGAACTGGGTGTATTTACCTTTAACTGGAGTGAAGCCATATTTTCTAGAAACCCCAAACGTGCCCATTTTCACTATGGCACTAAAAAAAGAAGGCTTCCTTAAGGGGAAAAAATACAAATAATGTCCTTGTGACCTCACTAGAATTTGGTAGAAGTTTAAAGTGTTTGATTCTGTCAAACAATCACATTTTCACTTACACAACAGTTGTGTAACCAATTCACTAAAATAATGGGTGTTTTTTTCTTCCAAAGTAACATTATGTTGAACATTTACTTAGTATACATACTGAAATTTCTACATAAAACAGCTACAGTGTTTTAGTATACTTTAATAATAATGGATTGCATCTAAGGAAAGGAAGTCAGGAAGAACAGTCCAATCCTATGGGCTCTGGCTGGCAGCGGAATGTGCATTCTGCTGCTGGAGACTGCTGAAAAGCAGTCTTAAAGCACCTATGAGCAGCGCGCTGCCAGTACAACAGTGAGAAGGCCAAAGCCTTCCCGCTCACTTCATCAACTCTCCTGTCACCCGTCGGAGCAGGTAAGACAGTGGGAGAGGTGGGAGGGGATGGAGGATGGTGGAATGAGGGCGGGGTGGGGCAAAGTTGGGCAGGGAGGCTGCAAAATGGGGCGGATCTGGTGGCAATGGTGCACGCCAGATCCTATCCCCCATTTTTGCTGTCTCCCTGCCCTCTTTGTCTTCTCGGATTTGTGCTAGCAAAAATGCTATCGCAGGTCCAAGGAGACCCATTGTTGGTCAGAAGCCTTAAGCAGGGGTAACACCCCTTAAGCCTTAAGCAGGGGTAAAATCCCCTTTCCCTGCTGAAGCCTCCTAATCCGCCCCCTGCTGGATACACCACATCTGTTTTTAGCTTGGTTGCACCAGCAAGAGGGGGGGGGAGGATAGGATTGGGCTCTTGTTGTTGTTGTTCAGTTGTTAAGTCGTGTCTGACCCTTCGTGATCCCATGAACCATATCCCGCCAGGCCTTCCAGTCCTCCACTATCTTCCTGAGTTCGCTCATTTTCATGTTCGTTGCATCGGTGATGCTGTCTAACCATCTCATCCTTTGCCTTCCCCTTCTCCTTTTGCCTTCAATTTTTCCCAGCATCAGAGTCTTCTCCAGAGAGTCCTCTCTTCGCATTAGGTGGCCAAAATATTTGAGTTTCAGCCTTAGTACCTGTCCTTCCAGGGAACAGTCAGGGTTGATTTCATTTAGGATTGACTGATTTGATCTCCTAGCAGTCCAAGGGACTCTCAGGAGTCTTCTCCAGCACCACAGTTCGAAAGCATCTATTCTTTGGCGCTCAGCCTTCCTTATGGTCCAACTCTCGCAACCATACATTGCTACTGGGAACACCATCGCCCTGACTATACGAACTTTTGTTGGCATGGTGATGATATCTCTGCTTTTTATTATGCTGTCTAAGTTTGCCATAGCTTTCCTTCCAAGGAGTAAGCGTCTTTTAATTTCATGCCTGCTGTCTCCGTCTGCAGTGATCTTGGAGCCCAAAAAAGTAAAATCTGTTACTGCTTCCATTTCTGCCCCTTCTATTGATGGGACCAGATGCCATGCTCTTAGTTTTATTAATGTTGAGTTTCAAGCCAACTTTTGCACTCTCCTCTTTCACTCTCATCAAGAGGCTCTTTAGTTCTTCTTCACTTCCTGCCATTAGGGTGGTAGTTCCACTGAAACTGATGGGACTTAAGTTAGTTATGATGACTATCTGATCTCATGGATTCCAATGGTATTTCGTTAGGATTCACTTTCTTAGGCTATATTATGTTATTTAAATATAGTCATTTAACTATATTTACAGTTATTTAAATATAGTTATTTAAATGGCATCCTTCTAGGATTTAACAATTAAGGAATATAAGAAATATGTGTGGGTGAAAAAGAAGGCACACACATTTTCTTACACTTTAGGAAACGTATGCTCTTTATTCTCAGAGGTAACTGCTTGTTCTTCATGAAGTAAAAATACAACATACAGTATTTATACTGAAGTGGGGAGCATAAGGTATTCTCCACTTTCCCATTCATCCAGCCTCTCCCCTCTAGAACATTTGTTTTCAAGATCTTGAAAAAGAGTACTAATTCCTTTGGAGAGTATTCTCTGATTAGAGAAGCTGTCTTCTCAATATTACCTCATTCCTACGAGGATTCCTGAGCCAGTGCAATCCTGTGTAAGGATCAGGCCGGCGGCCCAGGACCACCAGTCAGATCCTGTGCCTGAGACTGCCTGTTGCCTGGCAGGCCGGAGGTCTACTCGGGGAAGGAGACGCTTGTCTCCCTCGCCCGCCGCTTGCGCCCGCTGCTTCCTCCGGCGGCCACTTGCCTGGTCCTCCCTTACTCCCGAGGCATCACGAACGTGCTTTACAACATGTTCGCGACGTCTTGGAATGGTGGAGCGCGCACTCTGCCATTCCAAAGATCCCCAGGATTGCGCCCTTCATTATATACAGCAATGTCTACTTATCCAATCTCATCCAAGTACAAGATCTGTGTTTTCCCTCTAGCACTCTCTCTCCTCATATCCTCATATTTTTGAATTTTAAGCATATAATTATATATTTGTCTATTATATTCTTAGGTCCTCTTGGCCTATGAATTTATAATATAATTTCATTTTTTCTATCATTGTATCACTTTCATTTCTTACACTGAACTTCTTTATTCTCTTTTTGGGTGAGCCTTCCCTTAGGTAAACCCCACCATATGGCAACCCGCAGGCTTAATTATTAACTGATCCATAGCATTGCTTTTGTTAAAAGGGTAACATTCAGAAATATTAAATAACATTATTCATAATTAATAGCTGAGGCAAATATTTATAGACTGTCATATGAAATGAAAACAAAAGTGTCTGCCTTCATTTAGAAGGTGGTGTTTTTTCTTAAGACAAATCAATGCTCCATTGTTTAAGCAATGAGTTGCACAGAAGTACAAAACTGTGCCTGTGACACACTACTATAATAAAGCAGAAGGCAAATATGATGAACTCAGGGATTAAGTTAGCAGCTGATCAATATTAGTAGTTCCAAGTAGTTCCTTATCATTGATAAGATGAGCTCAACAAATAAATGCACTGCATACACAGCAAGTTGAAAACAGGAGTAGCAGTCTGACAGAGTCAAATTGCTGAGCTTCTGAGACCACATGCGCTGGTGCGTTCTGCTCTAATTGTAGTTTCAGGACAGTCTTCAAGGGCAGCCCCAAGTCAAATGCATAACAGCAGTCAAGCCTCGCTGTCACCCAGGCATGGACCACAGTGGTCAGGTCTGACTGACTCAAGTACGAACACAACTGGTACACCAATCTCAGCTTGGCAAAGGCCCTCTTGGCCATCGACACTTCCTGGCAATCCAGGGGCAACAGAGAATCTAGTAGGATTCCCAAGCTGCAAATCTGCTCTTGCAGAGGGAGTACTGTACACCCCACTCAGAACTCATCGACAATCCAGCACCAGAGTCATAGTTCTTTGAAGCAGGAGGACCTCCGTTTTGTTTGGATTTAATTTCAGCTTGTTGACCTTTATGCTGTCCCCAACTGCCTGCAGGCAAGTGCTCCAGGATTTCATAGAGATGGCAAAGAGCGATACAGCTGAGTGTCATCCACATACTGGTGACAACCAAACTCCAGACAATCTCCCCCAGCAGATCCATGTAAATGTTAAACAGCACGTGGGACAGAATGGAACCCTGTGGCATCTCCCATACAAGATGCCGAACAGGCATCCTCCAGTAACACCTTCTGGGATCTGTCAGCCAGAAAGGACTGGAACCAGCTTATAGTTCGTGCCTCCAAATCCCAACCCAGAAGGACACCATGGTTGATGGTGTCGAAAGTTGCTGAGAGGTCCAGCAGGACCAACAGAGATGCACTCCCCCTGTCCAGTCTCCAGTGCAGATAATCCACCAAGGATGATTAATCCCCATACTGAATCCTGGTCTGAAGCTGGATTGAAAGGGGTCTAGACAATCTGCTTCATTCAGGACCTGCTGAAGCTGAAATGCCACCACCTGGTCAATCACCTTGCCCAGAAATGTGAGGATTGAGGCTGGCCTGTATCTATCGAATACAGCAGGGTCCAGGGATGGTTTTTTCGGGAGGAGGCAGACCATAAGGTAAAGGTAAAGGTGACCCCTGACAATTAAGTCCAGTCGTGTCCGACTCTAGGGTGTGGTGCTCATCCCCATTTCAAAGCCGAAGAGCCAGCGTTGTCCGAAGACGCCTCCGTGGTCATGTGGCCGGCGTGACTCTCCTTGCTGCATACCTAGCTTCAATACTGCTAGCAAGACCCCCTCCTTCAGAGATGAATTAATCATCCTCCCTGCTCACTTGGCCAACCCCCACAGGCAATCAAATAAGCCAAGCCAGGAAGGGGTCAAGCAGAAGCTGGAAGGCCTCACACTCAAAGGACCCTGTCTACATCCTCAGGCTAAACAAGCTGAAAAGAATTCAAAATAATTCCTGCCCCCATTTTCTGACACATTGCACTAAATTTACTGGGTGCATATGAACACCTGGCAAATCCATCTTGGAGGGGGAAACTGAGAAGGGGATACATCTATTACAATAAAGCTAAGATTTGTACTGGAACTAGATGAGACAAAGCGGAAATGAAATAAAATGTGATATATGTGTCGATGTAGACACATTCATAGATCCCATCATGAAAAAGAGTAAATATGCTCAATGTCTAAAGATTCAAACAGAAGTTGTTAAGTACACGCTGAGCTACATTATGGTAGAAAATCTTCATAATGAGACTCCAAGTAGAATAAAACTCTGAATCAATGTGGGTTTTGATGAACTGGAAAAGACATGTAATCTAATATGCTGATATTCACCCTCGCCATTTAATTTACTGCACAAATTGGTTGGGTATCTACTGAGAAATCAAAAGCAAAATAAATTAGGAAAGGGTTGATAATGCTCATTTCATGGGCTATTTATAAGGCGGAACAATATATCAGGAGAGATATTACATGTATGCAAAGAATATTATCAAACACAATTTGAGTAAATGTGTGCTTTATAGCAGTGGCCTCAAATGCGTATATACCGTAGTTTTGCTTGGTGCACTCCTTTATCTCAGAGAATGTGCAATCCTGACCCTCCACAGACTTTTTGTAGGCTTCAAAAAACTAGCATGAGCAAAAAAAAGTGTGACAGTTTGAGAAGGGCACAATGTTTTGCACCAGCGTTTCTCAAAGTTTGAGTGTCGTGCATTTCTCAAACTTTGAGTGATCCAGGGGATCGCCACTGCTGCAACCGCCCCCGAAACTGCCATTACTGCACTTACCGGAGCTTGGGGGAGCTTCGGGGAGGCCTGTGCGACCCTCTGCAGGCCTCCCCGATCTTTGGATCGCTGAAAAACAGCGTTTTTTGGGCGCTTCCGGTTTTCTGTATATGGTCAATACTGAGAAGTGCAATTATAAGCATGCAAATGTCTAACTCCTGTCCTCCACATTCTTTGAATATCCCATTCTTCTACTCTTAGATTGATCCCATTTGGCTTCCAGAGAAGTTGTAAAATACTGTAACATATTTTGGAGTTTTTCAAAGATAGAATGCAGGTTTCCCCCGGTGAACAACGGTTCGTTTAACGATGATCCGCATATACGGTGGCAGTCCCCCAGTACAAAAAGACCTTACAAAAAGTTGCTGCTGCTTTAAAAGCACTATAAAGTCAATATAATACAGTGTAGTTGTAATAAAAAACGAATGGCAAGTACTCCAGACACGCTTATCTAGCGCCGAACAGCTGATGGGCTGGCGATTAAAAAAGTCGCATCTGGAATACTTGCCATTCATTCTCTATTACAACTGCACTGTATTGTATTGCATTGCATTATGTATGCTATACATGCTATACCAAAACTGACCACTAGAAGGTGATGAAGACTCACTTAACATCAGATTCACTTTACAACAGAGTTTCAAGAACATATCCGTCTTAACCGGGGGATGCCTGTACTGTGGACTTTTTAATAATGGCAGTTCCAACTTTTGAGAAGGTTTGGGCCAAAAGTCTTGTGAGGAACCCCCAATGATACCCCATATTTTTTGAACGCATATATACATGCCAGTTACACCTCCCAAGGTGCCCAGGACCCAGGCAGTGAATGAGCAATGAGCCTCCTTCACCACCACCATTACAGTTATGAGTGGCAGTACAGAGATATCATGTCTACTGCTGCTATCTGCTCCCCATAGCCTCCTGGTCCTGGATCCTTGAATGGCTTACCAGGTGATGGTGAGAGCAACAGTGCCTGGATTTGTGAAATGGAGCCAGAAGAAAAAGAGATCATTGATGCTGCTCCCCACTGCCTCCTGGTAAGCTGCACCAGGCACTGGTGCATCTTTAGGAACAGACCAGGATCCAAAGGGCCACGTTGGAAGGTTTCATGCTGCAGTTAGGTTTTTGAGACTCTCCTTCTGAAAATCTGTCCTTTCCACATCACCTGATAAGCAGCTTTGAGAGGAAGCTCTCCTGAAACCAAAGGTGCTATAACCCAAAGGTTGTGGAAGCTATGGTATTCATGTAGGTCAGAGGGCAGAGACGAACCCAGCCCATTTTCGGGGGGGGGGGCTCAGTCCTTCCGCCGCCCCCTTTGATGTTTAATCCAATCATGAAACTTTGATCTGTGATCAAAGAATCTTTGATCTTTGATCAAAGATCAAAGGTTTTTCTGGGGGTTCCGGGTTTTTTTTTAACTTTTACAGGGGCTAAGGAGGGGCGCAGGGGCATGTGTGTGCTTTTGGACCACTTATCTTGTCTCTGCGGGGCGCAGGCAGCTTCTTCGGGGCGCTCTCAGTTCCCTGGCAGGAAGTTCCGGCGGCGCCATCTTGAATCTTTCTAGGACCATAGAGAGGAGAGTCCTAGAGAGTCCCACCCATCCAAGATGGCGCCGCCGGAACTTCCTGCCAGGGATGAGAACATGCTGCGAGCGCCCGGAAGAAGCTGCCTGCGCCCCAAAAAGTGCCCCAAAAGCACACACACACCCTGGGGGGCACGCGCGAGGCAGCTGCCGCCCTGGGAAGCAGCAGGGAGGCGGCAGCTGCCCGCGAAAAAGAAAAAAAGAGAAAAAAAAACAGAAAAAGGTAAGTAAAAACTAAAGTTAAGGGGTCTGCGCCCCCCGCCCAGCCTCTGCACCCCCCGCCCTGGGGCACTGCCCCCCCACCCCCCTTGACGATGTTTCTGTCAGAGGGTGCCTTTGTGTTCAGGCCCTAGATTCCCAAGGCACATAGCAATATGGTGGAATAGTTCTTAATACTGTGAGGTAAGAACTCACGATATGAATGTAAAGCTGTTAGTTCACTCAGCCGTGCTATCGAAGTAAAACATTAGCACCCACCAAGGTCAGTGGTGGTGTTTGCTTCAGCAGGCTATCCTATTGTAGTGACGAAACGCAGAAGGAAAATCTGCTGGCTCACCAATTTAGCAAGAGAACCAGTCGCACAACCCGGTAGATGACCTCTCCAAGAGTCTGCTTGCCACCATGGACGAGGTTAATTAATATAGTTTTCACAGTTTCTGTTTTTATGTCAATGCTTTCAGTGAGGCAAGATACGGTAAATGATAGTGGGGGAATATGCTGCAATTCACAGAGGCAGAATGCAAAGTAGGAAGTTTTCACTGAGTTTTCACGGAAGCATCCATTATCGGTTTTTCAAACTGAAAGTGCTCTTAAAAATTTGCTACAATGATCGCTTCAAGTAAAAACTGAATAGTTTGCATAGCTATTGTTTTAGCTATGTACATTCAAACAATATGTACATTCAAACAATTTTCTAAAAGAAATATCTTTTAGAAAAGCAGCAAATCCCTTGTAATATAAGGGTCGCTTCCCATGCCATTTTTCCCTATTCATGCCCTGAAACGTAAAACCAGAGTTGTAGTCGAGGGGGTACAGGGGGATGGAAAGAACTTGAGGGCTTCTCTTACAGCAGGAGCAGTGATGTCATCAGCAGGAGTGCTCAGGTGCTGATCATGAAACATTTTTCAAAGGACTTAGCTAAGAAGAAGCATCAGACTCAGCAGGAGGCAAACTGAGAAATATGCCTAGGGGCGTATGTTAATACCTAGGACATCATCTTTCCCAAGCGCTGCCTGAGAGACAGTACTGTATGTAACATGCTAAAATTAGGGTTGCAATTCCCACTGAACTCCTGAGTAGACCTGCATAGGAATGGATTGTAAAGCTATGCAGATTTACGTGGAAGTAAGTCCTACTGAACACAGTGGGACTTGATTTTAACTAAACATTGCATATGCTAGCACTCTAATATACCTTTTATATGCATCTGGAAGACTTTTTAATTCTAGTTTTCCATTTTTACACATTTATTTTAAATGACTGCAACCCAATACAATACAAGAGTTTGGGGCAACATTTAGAACTGAATTTAGCCAGATTAAATTAATAAATGTACAGTTGATTTTTGTGGTTGTACAGTATAGTCTTACTGGAGTGTGGATTAGGAAAGGGTGACTATGGGGGTATCATGATGTGCTTCTGAACTTCCATATTTATCATTACACCACAGAGTAAGCCACATATAACAAAACAGGTGTGGCTTAGCAATGATTAAATAGTTTTCCCCTAAAGTACCCTCGAACGCTTATGCTTCCATAGATAACAAAGGTGTTCACTTTTACTACAGCAGTCTAAGGACGATAGTATTGAAAGAATTATTGAGGCAGTTCACATGTAACGCCAAACTCGGTTATTCGGCTTTTTAAAAACCGTGTAAAATCCAGATATGCTAGAGGAATATAATTAGGAAAAGGAATTATACCATGAAATAGTAAAAGAAAAGATGACAGAAAATCTAGTGCTATTAAAGCTGAAACCAAAGAAGGAGTGCTGAAGTGAGGAAATTTCAAAAGATATTTTGAGGCTATTAATCATTACATATCATTATAAAGTCTCATGTGCTTGTCATTTCTTTATGCAAGACCACCAGATCTTTTCACCCTTCTGATAGCTCTTGTAGTGAAACAATATACATAATTTGCCATTAGTGAATAAAATGGGGAATTAGATGATAACTACCATTTCCCACTTAGATTTTTGTCACTTCATGAAAATAGAAAACCGACGAGATGTTAATTATGCTTAATAGATTTCCCCCCTTGCAACTGCAGCTTCATTTGGCTACAGTCTCTCACACTTTCTTGCAGGAAGGGGGAGCTTGGAGTCATGAAAGGTTGATTGCATTATAAGAGTCCAATCTGCAGTATGTTAAGACATAGTAAGGAATTTACAGTTTCTTGACTGATGCTATGCAGTGAAGGAGAAGAGAAAAACCAAGCTTCAGATCTTGTTAGTCCTTAAGGATATCCCAAGAGGGGCTTGAAAACTCGTATGATATTGCAAGATAACAGGCAAACATACAAAAGTTTGTTTTGCACCATGCCAGACATTGCACGAGCGTGACACAGCAAGAGAGCATAACCCGCCTACCAGCCCTCAGACATCACAATAATGCATCTTACTTCAATTTATTTACTGTATATACTACTTTATCAATAAAAACAAAGTGACGAACAATCATATAAAAACAACAAACAAAACTAGCAACAAAATTATATTGCTAGTGATTCTTCATGGAAACTTTTTTTTGTGTGTGTGTGCCAAATCTTGGGTTAACCTGGCAAGCTTTTACCTTTATAGGTTCCAGTGCTATAGAAGTGCTATAGTCTCAGTCACATTTGCTGTATGCTTTTCATTGAATGTCACTCAATCCCATGGGGTTGATTTCTTTAATTTTGTTACGAATTTGTGACTGAAGGGTATGTGTGCCCACAGACAAACACCAAAGGGTAAGGGAAAATAGAGGGGAACATTCAACACCCACAGGACACATTTCCTTATGAGCAGAAAGCTCATAGCTCAGTGATAGCACATGCTTCTCATGCAAAAGACCCCATGTTCAATTCCTGGCATCTTCAGGTAGGGCTGGGAAAGACCCCCACTTGAAACCCTAAAGAGCGACTGCCAGTCATACTGAGCTAGATAGACATGGCTTGATTCAGCATGAAGCAACTTCATGTTTTCATGGGACAGTCACAGAGGTGGGAAAACTATTCTGGGAACTGGACTAGGATATCCCCAAAAGGAATCCATCCCTGCCTCTACAGTAAACATGCTTGTTAACTTGGAGACTGCTGGGAAGGAGAAGCTCAAAAAGGGTGCTTCCAATGAACAGTGGCAGATCACAAGCCCCATGAAATTTATGGCATACAAACACCAGGGTGGGGAGGAGTGATCACATGAATAGCAAGGAGGGAGCACTGTACATAAAAAGGGCCCTGCAGATCATCAATTCCAGCATCCTATTTCTCATGATAGTCAGCCAGGTGCTTCTCGGAAACCTCACAAGTAAGTCACAAAGGCAACAGACCTCCTTGTGTTGCAATACACCTCAAGAGTTCGTGCTAGAAGAGGAATACCTCAATCTGGAAACCCGTCCAAATGCCATGCCTCACCAACCCAGCCTCAGAGCAAGCCTACTCATCCACAGAACAAACTCTGACTGAAAGAATAAGGCTGGCTACCTCCGTTTGCCAGCCCTACAGGAACCAGAATAAAAAAAATGTGCCACACACCATGTCTGCACATGATCATCGTAAATTTACAAATTGTGCTTTATTATTTGCAATCAAAAAAGTGGATGTCCTGCTTCTCTGAAATATATTTCTAGTCTGTCTGTTAACACGGAAAAGTAAACAAAGCAAAATTAAACTATTATAAGAAACATGAACTCCCAGCAAGTACAAGACAGAAGCTGAATAATTTATATTATTAGATCTTAACACCCAATGAATATTTTGTGTACTGCATGATTTATCAGAAACAAAACATAAGTTTGCATAAAAACATGTTCAGGATGTTTTGGAAGAGCTTTAAAAATAACATTAGAAAAGGCTTTGTTACTTAAGACAAAGAAATAAAAATGCATCTTACCAACTCAACAGACATTATTCTAGTAAAATGCATTAAATGTTAATGACATTCTTTTTTTCTTTTTGTATATTACAAACGTACAACTATCACAGTAAGGAGATATCACTTTATGACTGCAGAAATACATTATGCAATTTGATACTCTCTGAGTTCCCTCCAGCACATTATGTTAAGGCTATGGCTATCTGATACAGTAGCATCCATCATCAAGGGCAGATGACGACTCAGGAATAACTAAGGAAATATTTTGATACTTGCTTTACCTTACGTGACCAGTAGACATTGAAGGCAGCAGGATTATGTCATGGCTGCTTTTTAAATAAGGAAATGTGTTCTAAATCTTTTCAGAAAAGTAAATCTGTCTTTACTGAAACCACCCTAAAGGACACAATTCTGGAAGCGACTTCTCTCTTGATCAGGTCCAGCCCCAAATCTCCTGATGATGCCACAAATGGTGCACCATTGCTCTTCCCCACCCTATCTGGTGGTGCACCAGCTGCTGCCTCTATTGCTTCTCATCCACTCATTCCTGGGATTCAAGGAGAAAGAAGGGAACAGAGCAGCAGAAGAAGTATGGAGAACAGTGGCTTTGCCAACCTGCCATAAAATTATATTTTATGTGTATTTCTGGGTTAGTTCATATCCTGATGGTTTTGGGTACTGCCACCCCTCCCCCTCCTCCTACTTCTCTGTGTATGGCCATTCCACCCACTTCGGTATCATCCAGCAGCTGGGATGCAAATTACAGACAGCTTAGGGGAAGGAATGCAAATTTGATTCCAAGCAGCCCGGACTAGCCAAACTGGCTCAACCAGTTTCAAGTGGATAGGACAGAGAGAGCCGGATAGCTGGCACTCCTCCAATCAGAGAGAAAGATGATGTTATTCCAGCTGAGAAAGAAAAAAAGTTTCCTGGCTGGAAGCTCACTTCCTTCCTCCAGCTCCAGGTTGGAGAGCCCACCAGACTCGCTGGATGCGAGAGTAAAGACTTGGTGGTTCTATCACCCCGGTAAGATCAGATAAGGAACTGTGTAAGTAGAAAATTTTTAGCATTTTATGTTGTTTTGAGGGTTGTCTCCTTCTAGCCGTTTCATAAAGCTTGAACATGTTGTAAAGCTTAAACTGAAAGGCAGCAGCCCTGAGTTAAAAACACATGCATGAGATTCCTCAGTGCCTCAGCGCCATCTGCTGGCCATTTGAATGCTTGCAGTAACCTTTTTTCTACCAAATTCAATTCTCCTCACTCTTTTTCCTTGTTCATTGGACTCTTTTTTACTGGACTTTTAATAAACCTTTTACAGTTTAACCTTGGGTCTGCCTGGTCCCTGGTATGGGAAGTACTGTGGATTGTGACCAAAGACTCTAGCTATGGTCTTGTGCCTGCACCAAGTTCCTGAAGCCTGATCATGAACTCCTGTGCAAGTATGTACAACAGTGCATAACATTAGGTTGTGAGAAAGAATATCAGCAGTAGGCTGTGGTCAAGAAAGAATAATGTGAAACCTCTAACAAGACTAAGAGGATGGGAGTAAAACAGAAATTTTAAACAGAGACAGCATTAAACAGAACAATAGCAAACCAAAAGCTAACAAATAGAAGCCCATATCTGAAAATAATTTAATAGCAATGCAATCATGCCTGGATATGGATGGATGAATGAAGATAACATAACAAGGAAGAGAAAAGGGTGATGGATAAAGGAAAAACTGCAATGTAAGGAACAAAAGAAATATATAGACAAAAAGCAAATAATTTAGTGACTTTTAAGTGATTCATGTCTCCAGAAGCTCAATTACTGAACCTATTGCAGGAACACTAAAGCTTTTATCTGAAGGTTACCATTGTTCCTAGAAATATAGGCTTTCTGATAGGACTCAAACAAATATCGGTCTTATGATATTTTGTTCTTGATTCATATCCCATTATTTTTCATGGCAAACCAAGAAAGTCCTGAGCTCTGCAATATTTGAAATTTGAAAATGTGGCTTATCTTAGGTTTTTCAACAACATGTAGAAAATATAGAGATCTGCCCAGCTCAGGAGAGATGCAGGGAAAAAAGAACTCTGCAGAAAATGCAATAAAACTGAAGCCACAAGGGGATTTGAAATTCAATAACGTTGAAATACAAGCAATGACCAGATTTTGTTTAACATAAATGGGAATATACAGGTATTATTTTGGCACCAGAGGGAGTCCAGATTGAATGAAGGGACCGAATTACTGTGACGTAGAAAGAAAAACATTTTTTAAAGAGGAATACAAGGGTTGTGAAGTTCATCTGCCCCTCCAAGGTCATAAATTAATATAGGTTCAAATCAGTATTTAGTGAATAATTTCCTTTCAGAAACTTAAGAATCTGAACTTCTTCGTAAATAAGTCTCTGAACATAATCTTTACGCTCATCAAAATGAGGTTAGAAAATTTGTTACGTGGAACTTTGTATGAATATCTATCTGCAGGTGACAGGAAGAGAGAAAGACAGGAGGATGGAGCCTATAAGAATACTGACACAGGAGCATCAGATGCAATGATGGTAGCCATGGTTAAATGTTATGTGAATGAGCTGTGGCAGTCCTTCAGGCTCACATGCTTCCCTTCCCTCCTCCCTCACACATGAGGGAAGGAAGTTTGAAACTTCCATTTGCGATTTGAAACAAACTGCAATTTCCTTAACTAACTGCACAATCCTATGCTTGTCTACTGAGAAGTACATCCCATGGACTTCAATGGGAGTTACTCACAGGTTAATGCATACAGGATTGCAGCCTAATTGTGCTTTGTTAACTAATGGCCCAATCCTATCACTTGTAAATGCCAGTGCAATGAGGGCCCCACCAGAGTGGCAGCCCCTCTGCCTGTCTGCTCCATGCTGCCACTCAAGCAGCAGTCGGAAAGCCTCATACTGCCAGCAGCACAGTGTACATTGGCTGCCAGTGGAGGGGCGGATAGGTTTAGAGATCGAGACAGGATGGGGCGGGTTACAGTGCAGATAGAAATCACCATATCCCAAACCCCCATTCCAGGCCAGACACACTTCCAGTAGGCTCCTCCTCAGAGCTAAGCCAGCAAAAGAGCTAGTGTAGCTTTGAGGAGTCCCATCAGGGACCCTTCTGCGGGCTACACCCAGGTAGGTTTTCCCCTCTTGCCTCCTTCACTCAGCCTCTTCCCAGGGACGGTGCATAGGATGCAATGGCCAGCACACCAGTAGCCTTGCATCCCTTGCATTGTCCGAGGAAACCTGAAATAACTAGATTCTATAGATTATGCTTGTCCAAAAATACCAAACATTTCTGAAATTATGTGTATGCTTGTTGGAGTTCAAAAATGTTTGAACTCACATTTCCAAAAGTGTTTTCAGCAACATACATGTGCATTCTATATTTAGACCAGGAAGGATTTCAGGCCATTCTGAATTTACATCAGGGCAAGTCACAGATTTTATATACACGGTAGATGTAACCCATTGTGAGTTTTAAAAACCCTAGCCCTTTCTAAGTGAACACTCTCTGCTTCAAATCTCATGAAACCCCCCCACACAAGACGAGTATGCTTATATAACTGAATGAACTCACTTTTAAAATACAACTTCACTCCTATCTGTACAATTTTGTAACTTTTCTTTTGCCTTCACTAGTTTAAAAATTGTTGGCTTTTATCCCTGATTTACTTCTGTTCCAGATTTCAAAATCAGAAGTACTACAACAGCTATTCTACAACAACTGCATATAACAAATGCCAAAACTAGTGAGATGTACAGATTAGGGACCAAGCATAGGGCTACCAGATCGTCGACTGGGACGGAGCGATCGCCCCTTAAGGGGGAGGAGCGTGGGCGGGGCCGGTAACGCTAGCGTCCCGGTCGACGATCTGGTAGCCCTAACCAAGCAAGTAACACATGCAGACTAGAGAACATGGAACAGCTCAGCAAACAGGATAAAATGGCCTCAGAGAAGGCATGTAGTCATGTTAAACACCTTGAAAAAGAACTAATGGAATTCCCCCATCTCCAGATATGATCCGTCCTTTTCTGGCTGCATTTCATAAGCATGTTATTTCATCCACATAACTTACTAACATACATTATTAAGGTTACAGTATTGGCCACTGAAAGCAGAAAAAATTGTACATCTCCTTTTTTGCCATATAATATGACTTTATGCCTAAATGCTGACATGAATGAATATTAATATTAGTGAGACAAACACACACTACCATCACATGTTTTGGTGATGCCTACTACCAAACAAGAAATAAGATGGAAATACACCATTTGATGAACCCAACACATTACCACACCACTTGTGGCCCAATCTTAAAGGGTCCGGGTGTCGTCAGAATGCCTCTTCCGCTGGTGCTGACTGCCGTATACGGTAAAGCAGTCAGCGCCAGTTGTAAAAGGTGCACAAGCAGCATGGTCAGTAGCATGCTGCCGGGACGCTGTCCCACTAACTCCAGCAGATCCAGAGCTGCCCGCTGCTGAAGGTAAGGTGGTGGTGGAGGTAGAAGGGAGTGGGGGGGAGAGAGTGAAACGTGTAGGGGAGGATGAAACGATGCGTTGAGTGGAGGATGGGCGGATTGGGTATGGGAAAGGGGTGGGTTCAGTGGCAGTCGCCAAATCCTAACCGCTTCCCAGATCCAATCCCATGGTGCAGGTCCATGTAGACCTGTGTCAGCTATTTAATGAGCGCAGGTCCGTATAGACACCTCCCACTTGTGGAGGCTTATGGCTGGGTAAGGGAACAATTGATACCACAACTGCCCCCCCCACAGGATGCAGTGGTAGCCATTTTGGCATTGGTCCAAAGCTGGTGGTCTCAGGCATTACCACAGACCTAAGCATCATCCTGGTTTCATTTCGGCCAATGACACAGCAGCTCTACTGTAGTAACTTGTGATACGGGGACTACAATTCATAATATACCTGGCTTGACAAATTCGTCTTTTCCAGGACAATGTGAGGTAGAGGTAGAGGTAGAAGTTGGCCTAATTTCTGCTTTACTAAATACTTGCACCAATCTTAAATACGGAATATAATAAAAGTGCAGTTTGAGATCCCCCCCAGCTGTATTGCCTTTCATTTGTGTCATTTATAAGAACTCTGTACTATTGTGAGCTGTAAAAAAAAGGCTTCTTTCACCAGTTCCAATACAGTCAGTGATCATATGAACCACTACAGCAAAGGTACCAGCTTTCTTAGTGTTGTACTGAAGTTTAATTTCAAGGGCACGCACAACTCTCTAGTATCAGCAAGATGCCTTGTTACTGTATGCTGAGCCAAAGCACTCCAAGAAAACCAAAGACAGAAAAAAGGTAGGAAGGTTATAATCCAGTTCAAAGGGAATTAATTGGGTTTCTTTTAAGAGTGATCAGGAAGCTCTTCTGAATTCTAGCAAGAGTCCTAGTGCAGGGGTTCTCAACCCTTCAGTGGTGGTGTACCACCGCCACCACCGGGATCCCTTGGCGTACCACCGGAAGTGATGGATGATGATGCCACTGCCCGTCACGTCCGGGTATCAGACACCAACAGAGCTCAGAAGCAGAGGTTTCTGATGCCGTGGGGCTTGGTAAAGCACCGGTAAGAGGCTTGGGGTAGGCGGGTAGGCGGGTAAGAGGCTTTTTCAGTGTGCAAAACTCTCGCACTTCACCTATACTCGCCAGCCAAGCCTCTTGCCGGAGCTTCTCAAGCTCCACAGCATCCAAAACCTCTGCTCCTGAGCTCCGTCAGAGGAGGGTTTCGGGATTCAGAGAGGCAACGTACCATCAGATGTATCCCAAAGTACTACTGGTGGTATGCATACCACTGGTTGAGAATCCCTGCCCTAGTGTTAACCAACAGTTTGGAATGTTGCTACTTGGTACCAACTTTCAAATTATGGTTGAGGAGAACAAAATAAATAAATTTCAATAGGTGAGATTTGGAGCCACCAATATTACTCGGAGAAAAACTGTTATTAAATTTAATCCTCCAAAGCCAGCAAAACTTGCAGACATCCTGTTCACAGACATCCCTATTCATCTCAACATAGTGTCTTTTTTGAGGCTGTTTGCTGAAGGCTTTTTTAAAAACATCTTTTGTTAGATTGGGAGCCCTTTTGGGAAAGGGAATAATTTATTTATTTATTTAGCTATATAAACTACTTTGTGAACTTTCTTTACTGAAAGGCAGCATATTAATATTAATATTACTAATACTAATAATAAATAAATCATCACAATTAGAGCATTTGACCACTTTGAGCCTCATCAGAATTTCCCACAATATCATTATCAATATCTTTGAGCTCACATAATGCACATTGATCCTGGATGGTATAAAGTTCTTAAATTACAGCCCCCATTACACACACATGCACAAATCAAACACAGAGACGTAAACAAAGAATGTCACATTAGTCTACAGACGGTCCCTCCAATTGCATTCTGTATTATTGTTCTTTGAAGGACATGCAGTCCCTAATTGGGAGACTTCATGATTAAAGTGGATACAGTATTGCTTTATGGCACTGACGAGAGGTTTGAATTCTTCAGTTTGAAACAGCACTTTAGTGGGTCTCCTTAACTTGCACCCTCATTTTCTATACTATAAAACAGGATGAGGGAAGATAGAATTGGCAGTGATCTTGGGACTACATGAAATCATGATGCAGAAATCAAGAATGCACGGTGTTTATGCTATGGAACCACAAAGATGCACATGCATCAACTGAAATCTTATCAGACTGGTTTCTAGCTGCCACTACCCAATTATTCTCATGATCCTGGGATTTAAGAGAATAGGGATTACAGTAATTGGCTAGTTTTCCACTCTCTTCTTACAGGATGAACTTGATCAAAGCATTCCCCCCCCCCCAGTCCTCCGGTCAGTTTTTGCACTGAGCAAATTCCACAAGCCACATAAACAGGGGAAGGAACGAACACTCTGATTTCCCTGAGATGTCTGAGCAGTAGAAGAAAAACCTAACTCATTACTTCCCGGATGGGAAGTCCAATGTATATAGGAAGCTGGTACTTATTGGGAGAACGCAGTCCAACGTTACAGCATTTTCTGCATAGGTGATCTGACTGACAGCACAATCTTGTGTAACTCTTGTACCGGAGTAACAGTAGATCCACCGGTGTAAGTGCGCTTATGCCAGTGTAACTTGCCATACGCTGATGGACACAAAACAGAAACCAGCATAACCCCTCTCGGATGCCGTGCACGTGCAGTTCGGATGCAGGACAGACACCAACACAACTCTGCCAGTGCAGGGGGTATCCAAACGCCCCCAGAATGCCCCCTGCACCAGCGGAGTTGCACTGGAGTCTGTCCTACGTCTGAGAGGGGTTACGCTGGTGTCCGTCCTGCGTTCATCGGCGTACAGCAAGTTACGCTGGCATAAGTGCACTTACACCAGTGGATCTACTGTTACACCAGTGCAAGAGTTACACAGGATTGCACTGTTAGTCACTTAGGGCTGTAGCACCTTCTGCAAATGAAGTAAAGCCTCTGACTTACCTGTTTCCATTTTGCCATCCTGTGCTGCAGGCCCATCGGGAATGACACTCTTCACCTGGAGAAACTCATCAGGCTCATCCCCACCAATGATGGTAAATCCAAAGCCCATATTGCTTTTTTTAAGCGTCGTGCTAAGGAAAGTCCCCTTCAGTTGTGAGGCGTCACGGGTGAAGAGCGGTTTTTCTACATCAGTCAACATAAACAAAAAAGAACAACATTTTGGTCGTGCTGTAAGAAACGACTGTGATTGTGAAGGGCAGCAGAAGCAATAGCAGGCAGCAGGGTGGCATTTTGGAAAAAGAAAAGCAACATAAAAGGACAAAGCATTCTCAGAGAAACGAAAGCATTAAGTGACATCTTCTATCAAGGTAAAAACCAACATGGGAAGGATTTGCTTATCTAAGGTAGTATTTCTCTCCGTGCCTTAAGGAACTCTCTGTCAATTTGGGGTTGGACTGCTGGGATAGTAAAGCAGCGATCCAAAAATGAAACAATTGATATGTGGTAGTTAATCACATTTTTTTTTCCTAATCTGTTCAAGTAGCTTGGTCTGATGAGACCTTGATATAGCTTTTAAATAGCTATATAATTTACTTCTTCCTTAGTCACACGCAGGTTTCCCCCCCCCCCCCCCTTTTGGTGTAATCTCAACAAACAGGATTTTAGTACCTGACAGATAACATTTGCAACTTGTGAGACAGCTGAGTGACCTAGGCATTGGCTTTCAGTGTGATTCTGTGTAAAGTGTGACAAAGACCAGCAGGCAAAAGAAAGGCCTCACCTGACATCCAGTGCCTCTCTTCTGTGCTTTATTGTGTGAGAAAAGGTATGGAAAAAGGTGAAAAGGTTGGTGATGATTTGTTTTAAATTAGCTCACTACGGTTTTGTTTTTTGTTTTGTTTTCAAAAGTGCAGCCTGGGTAAGGAGCAGCACTTGGACATACCATACAGCCTGTACACTCCAGCACTGTCCAGCCGACACTGAGACAGGTCACTCACACTGCGAGACCTCTGAGGAGCAGGACGCGGGTGAACATGTTTGGGCCTAGGTAATGTTGATGAGGAGCTTTCTACTGTTACAAAGGAGAACAAGCCTCATTCTTTGGCTACAACCTTATATATAAATATATATAAAAAATCATCTCTACACCCCTTATAGAGCATTAACCACTCCCCCCGTGTGCATTAACCTCTGCATCACCAAGATATTTATTCTTAATATTTCCCACCAAACCATGCTATAAAGCCATTGTTTTCAAAATATGAGAAGCAGCTCCCTCTGGAGGCATAGGCCATTTCAATGGGAGGTGTAAGCGCCTTTAATAGCACACCATCTATTTGGTGTCTACGTCTTTGACTTGACTAGGTGATAGTTCCAGCCCAAACATAAACAGTGCATTGTGAACAGCTGTGCTCCTACCTACTTGTTGAGGTGACATGGCAGAGGGCCAGTGAGTCACCCCTTATTTTTCACTCAGTTCTTGCTTTCTTGGATGGTCTCCCCCCCCCCCCCCACCTTTGGGGCTAATATAAACCTTCCATGGTCTCATCTGTGTAACACCAATACTGCTGATATATTTGCAGGGATGGCAGGTGATGCAACCCTGCTCCCCATAGTTCACAGAGGATCACCACAGTCTAACCCGGTGATCGCGCACACGGTCCTCCCTCTTACTCAAGTGCAAGCGGGAGGAATGCATGCACGATCACCGGGTTTGGCTGCAGCGATCCTCCATGGACTACGGGTGTGTGTGTACTGCCTCACCTGCCATGCCCGCACTGCACGTCCCTGTATATTTGATTTTCTTGAGTCCTTGTACAAGAATGGGTCCTACCAGCTGGAGGGCACAGGATACTTTTTCTTGACTTAGTGAGGCTGATCATGACACAATCTGAGAACCCCTGTACTAGAAGATTCAGGCTGGGGCTGCAATGCTATACTCACTTACCTGGGAGTAAGTCTCATTGACCTCACTGGGACTTACATCTAAGTAGACATGTATAAGATTGTGCTGTCAGTTTGACACATTTTTGCTAGACTTGTGTTACAGCACAATCCTATGCATGTGTACTCAGAAATAAGTCCCATTGTGTTCAATGGGGCTTACTCCCAGGAAAGTGTGTAAAAGATTGTAGCCTTAGAAACTTTATGACCATCAGCTGAACCCCAGTCACCCAAGGTAAACTTTGTTTTCATATTTATTTGGAAAAAAATTTAGATTGTACTTTTCATTTTCATATGCTAATGTTGTTATCATATGAAATTTAAGGGCTTTGTTTTCATGTTCAATATGGTGCACCGATATGATGCCATACCTCGAAAACCTTGGGCCGGCATAGGCTTTGCTCCAAGTTCTGCGTTGGGCATGGTACGCTGTTGTAGCTTCCTTTTTGCTTCCAAAACTGGATTTTCAAATTGTGTCCTTCTATTTATGTGGCTGAAAAAAGAAATCCACTGTCAATCAAAGCTGATCCTTTTCAAAATTGGTATTTAATAATGGCTATTGGTAGCTCTCTGTCATACAAGTAAATTCTACATTTGTCTATGTTGATCTGTCACTCCTTTTTTTGGAATTCAATATGTCCTCTAGCAAGGATCTGCTCAATGGTAACTACTTACTAATTTTTGAATGAAAATTGATGGATAGTATTGTTGGAAAAATTTGCATCAGTGCAATGTATTGTTATCAGGTATTTTAATACTGAGAACAGGTGTGATGTGGAAAATAAGGATCCTGGGTTTGGATACAGGAAACTCAGGTTCAAATGCAATGAAGTTCAGTAGGAGGCCTTGGGCAAGTCAGTGACTTCCCACTTAAATTGGTTGTGAGACTAACATGTCCCTTTGAGCCCTGTGGTTATTATATTATTATTTCAGTGCCTATGTTACTGCATTTTTACTCTGTGTTCAGTATAGTGACACATAGTACTGCAGGGAGAATGGTGCAACAAACAATGCAGCTGTTCAACAGGACAGGGACATCAGAATTTCATGAGGTAAACAAGCAGCAGTCCCAGAAAAACTGAGAGCATAATTAACAACTCTATTAAAATGAAAGCTCACTCAGAATCATAGTAATTATGGTCAATACACAATTTTTAAAAACGAACCACCCAATAATCTAATTTTGTCCCCTAATTTGAAGGGACAAAACAGATTTTTCCCTCTATCAGACAACCACCATTTGCAAAACATAAAGAATGCTCCTTATTCTCCTTATTGTTATATATTTATATATGTCAAGTTTAGCTCCAGTGAGGTAGGTGGCTATGGTCAAAACCGTGACAGACAGGAAGCAGACAGTTGAATGCTAAACTTGTAGCTGCTAGAGGAACGGTAGAGGAGGCAACAGTGAGAGCACTAACAGGAAGAGGAGTCTAGCATTCTCGTTGTCTACTTCATCTGCTGTCCACTTCCTGTTAGCGTTCTCACTGTTGCCTCCTCTAGCAGCTACAGGTCTAGCATTCAGCTGTCTGCTTCTTGTCTGTTCAGCTGTCTGCTTTTCCAAAAAGCTTCCATTTTCAAAGCAAGGTGAGTCATGAGCGTGACGGGGGGGGGGGGGGATTTGAGTAGGGCTTGCTGTTATCCATGGTTTCACATGGATAACCACAGTAGCAGCAGGAACATATCCCTGCAGTTACAGGGGGATGCCATTATTATTATTATTATTATTATTGCTTTTCAATAAATAGTAGTTCACAAAGCGTTTTACATAGCAAAATAAATCAATAAATGGTTCCCTGTCCCCAAAGGGCTCACAGTCCAAAAAAGAGACACCAGTAACAGCCACCGGAAAAGACGCCATACTGGGTGAAGAGGGACAGTTGCTCTCCTTCTGCTAAATATAAGAGGACACAACTTTGAAAGGTGCCTCCTTACCCAATTAGCAGGGGCAAAGAAGGCATGGAAAAGAAATTAGAAGGCATACATATCAAAGCATTTGTTCAGAGGAACAATCCAGAAAAAAATCAACTATATGAGGACCACTGAAATCAATAGGATTTAAAGTAAAATTGTGTTCTTAAATTCCTCTTTGTTCAAAGGGACTTTGGTCTGCCTAATTTTTTCTGGATTGCATCCAAAGCACATAACAGAAGGAAAGTCACAAGTCACCCAGGGGAGAGTGACTGGTTGGTAGTAAGTTAAGGTAACAAGAAAGGTAGTAAAATTAGGAAACACACACATCAGAGAGTCTGGGAGGGCCGGGAGACCAGGACACTGAAGCAAGGTTAACTACAACAAGTTGATTAGCAGCTGCTTTCTAGCCGACAGTTGCACTATGGGATGGGAGCTGGACGTTCTTCACTAAGAAACCATAAGGGCTGCTGCTGTCTGGCTTGCTGGGAAATATTCTCATCCCATTCAAGATTTGCACCCCATATAAGATTTGCAGTCAGCAGTGGATAATTTGAAAAGAAAGTACTCTAAATGCAGCCTTCCTTATTTGGTGGCACTCCAGCCACCATCACCACTCCTCCTTCCACTCCCTGGATTAAAAAAAAGAAGAGGATAACAAAGTGGATGAGAAAGCATGGAGGAGATAAGAGTGGTGGGCTTGAGGCGACCACCTCAGTCAACCTCATGGATGGGTGAGCCCTGGAGGTGGGTTGTGGTTAGACTGTGATGAGGAAAAAGTACAGTGCAGTGGTTCTCAAACTGGTGGGTCACGACTCACCAGGAAAACTGGAAGACGTCGCTACAACCTAAAGGGGGTGGTGACGTGTGGTGACGTCAGGGGCATCCTGCCACCATAGGAAAAAGGGGTTTTAAAACTTACTGAGAGTTGCGTTGGCCCTCCGGAGGGTGGGAGACCACGGGCCTCCCAGCACCATCCAGAGGGCCTGCGTGACCCTCAGTAAGTTAAAAAACACTTTCCCCCCTGCTGGCGGTGTGATCCTGGGAGAGCCCCCACCTGCCCCCACCAAGACTTATGACTCCCCTACTCGGGGAGAACTTTGAGAAATGCTGGTATAGTACATAATGCTCGTCTTTCTTATTATACAGGCACCCCACCCCGCGTAACCACGATTCTCAAATCTACCCCTGTCCCACTCATAACTCACCTCTCTTAGTCTGTAAACACTGTGCATTTTTCTTCTTTTCACTTTAGAATAAGGAAGCAAACAGCGAGAACCTAGACTCATACGCTACATAGACTCACAGCACAATCCTATCCAAAGCCCCGCGCTCGGATGCACCCAGGGCTTGATTTACCCTCCTCCCCACCCCGAAACACCCCGTTGGCCTTCCCCCGCCTCCCCGCTGGGCAGTGCAGAGCTCACCTGCCTCTGGTGGGCATTGCTCCCTCGCCGGCAGAGGCCTACCAGCGCTGGCCTCCACGATGGCAGGACTGTTCTCCACGCCGTCACAACGTGCTTTATGGCATGTTTGTGACAGCGTGGCAGAGGCCAGCATAGGATTGGGCTGTCAATCGCTACAGGGGGTGATTGTGAGAACAATAACAGGAATTTCTCTGCTGTCTGCTTGCTTTGAGGATCAGAGCAAAGACTGGCATAACTCTATTGGCAGTGACTGGAGGGACCATGTAAATTATCCCTCATCATTTTGCTCTCCTCCGAACTTGCCGTTCATTGCAGAGTGCATGTCACCCCGGGTGGGACGTTAGCGCATCACCTCCATGCCCCATTCCCCCAAGGGGCACAGGGAGGGGGTGATGTGCCCGCCGCCCCCTCCCCCCGCCGCCTGGCAACCCCCATCCCGCCCGGAACTCAAAGGGTCGCAGGAGATTCCCAACGCAGAGGGAGGGGGTGACGCGCCCGCTGCCCCACGGTGCTTCGCATTCTTCATCCCATTCTGGACTTCTAGGGCAGGGGATTCTTGGTGGCGCTTCCCTGGTCCACAGCACTTTCCACGCAGGCGCACACACGAGACGGAGATTTCCAGTCATGCTTTGCGCCTGCGCGAGGAGAGAAACACACGCTGGGAAAGCTGGAGCTCCTTGCGCAGACGCACAGCATGACTGGAAATCTCCGGCTCGTGCGTGTGCCTGTGTGGACGATGCTGTGGACTGGGAAAGCGTCGCCGAGAATCCCCTGCCCTAGAAGTCCCGAACGGGATGAATGGCTCATCCCTGGCTCAATGCAAGACCTTCAAGTTGTGACATCTTTGAGCCGGCCCTGGCCTCGCCTTTCTGATTGAGCATATTTGTGCACTTAGGATCACATGCATTGATTTTTATGAGGGTACCAGCCGATGTTTCCTCTGGGACAGAATGCTGAACTAGATGACTTTGGCACATTCCACCTCTCTATGTAGAATGAAAAAAATTCCCATTCATGAATCATTTAACAGGATTCTAGAAATCCTGTTAAAGTGTGACAACTATTTTCCCAGTGATGAGGGCTGCACCATGTAGAGCGGAGGAAGGTAAGAGTGGGAGAAGAGGGAGGAATATCAGAGAGGGAGAAGAAGGAGGAATGGCTAGTGAGAGGACACTGTGTGGAGTACTGAAGACCTGGTCTACAAACAATGAAAGTTGCGTTTACCCTGCCTAGTATAAGATTCTTCACCAGATACTGCCATGTGATGTTTTTAAGCAGTTCTTTCAACCATGGAGGCTAGAAAAGTGTTTTCTGTTAAAAGAAAATGCAATCTTGGAATATCAGGTTTGCATCAAATAACAGGTTCTATATTTGTGAATGTGGAGAATAAAATGATTGTAAGGTGATCGTTTTAATAGGTCATCCTTGTGAGCTGTTCCTCATAGTTATGACACAAATATCCTGGTTTCCAGTGAGCCTTCATAGTCTGTCAACCGCATCAGTTTTATGACGATGGGATGCTTGTCTGTATGCTACAGTTAGATGCTGAACTCAGCTCAGCTTTTGGCACACTACTTCATAAACATGATTACATATTATTATTATTATTATTATTATACCACCCTTCCTCCAAGGAGCTCAGGGTGGTGTACATGGTTCCTCCCCCCTTTTGTCCTCACAACAACCCTGTGAGGTGGGTGAGGCTGAGAGATGGTGCACCAAAACCAACTAGATTGCTTTCAGTGTACAGCAATGACTTGTGTCTCACTGGGGAATTAGCTGGCTGGAAATTGGTGTAGGTAGATGACTGCAAACCATCAGGTCACAGGTTGAAAGGGTTGTGCGGATTGGCCCACAGATAAAGATGTCTGCAGACACAGAGGGTTGCACATTTTTCTAGTATCTAAATTTGCTGTGCAAAGGCTTGCAATCTATTTTTTTATGATTAATCCATTTTATGACATAATTAAGATACTATATTATAATGTGATATTGTCTCCTTAAAAACTAACTCATCTGTTAAACACCAGTAATAAAGGAAAGTGTAACACTGTCACTTTTTATAATGAAAAATGGGAAGCAATTTTCACTTCAAACCTATTGAGCTTAGACAGCAGATTAAAACACAGATCTTTATGATGACTATAAAAGTCTTTATGAACACGGTACTGCTGCACTTTTAATACCATTGGGGTTTCACCAGATTATTGCAGATCTTGATTAGAAACCCCTTTAAAATAAATAAATAAATAAATAAATAAATAAATAAATAAATACAGTAAATGGTGTAGTATATGGTAGTACCGTAGTTTTCTGAACATTTCAAAAATGGTAAACATGGAAGGGTGAAAGAACTAAACCATATGTATAACCGCTGTGAGGATTTTTATATGTTTTTCAGGTTCAGCATAAACCCCACAGCAGTGACAGCACAATGTTCTTAAACTTTTTGAACTCAGCCCCCCCCCCCAACATACTGTGATTCCTGAGCCCTCCAACCCATCAGAAGCCATCTCTTTAGGAGGTAAATGCACATGCAGTCCCTGCTATGGTGCCCTTGTGTGGTTAGCAAAGTAGTTTTGTGGTTGCAATGCTAAACCTCTGCTATTGGGAGAAAAGTGCCTATAACAGGATCCTGTCTATCCCTGGAATGTCACACATCTCCATCAAGTGTCCTGAGAACAAATGACAGAGAGATAACAGAGAGGATCTAGAAATCCTGTTAAAGAGTGATAACTATTTTCCCAGTGATGAGGGCTGCACCATCACTGGCATAGGATGCTACCGTAGGTGTGATAATGATAGCCACTATGAGATCAGACTTAGATTAGTCAAACATTAGTTCAGACCAGGAAGTTGAGGATTGGATTTTAGCAACAGATGGGTAAGAGAATTTGGTGGTTAGGTCTCATCGAGCTAAAGGCCCACTCACAGAACTCCATCATTGGAAGACCACTCCCAGAAAATATTCAACATACACCGGTCCTAACAGAATATGCTCAAGTCCTAACAGAATATGCTAAGGGATTGTGTGATTGTGCCCAGCGCACGATGAGCTTTACATCATGCACCAGCCCAGTTTTCAGAGGTGTAGGAAGGGATGGAGCGGTGTGTGTGTGTGTGTGTGTGTGTGTGTGTGTGTGTGTGTGGACCGCCCCCAGACAGCAGCTGGCATCATACCGGCGGCGGTAGCGATCTGGGCGGCAGCGGAACGGCTTGGAAGAGCCTGCAGAAGGCTCCTGCCGCCTCAGCACTGTGTTTGTTGTGGCTCCCTCCCTCCCGCCCAGCCCCCGGGGGACATTTGGCTCCGGTTGATGTCACTCAGGGCGGGACGAGTGACGTCAGCTATGATGGGGGGGTGGCGTTCCTACGCCACTGCCAGTTTTTAGCATGGACTTCAAATGGATGTAACCAGGCTTTTGTGGAGCTGTGCTGGATTTCAATGCACAATGGACAGCTTTTTACAACGACTGCTGGTAGTCGCTTTCTCCCTTCCTCCTCCTGACCCTTCCATGCTGTTTTGAAATAAAATGGTAGAATGGTGGGGTGGAACAGGGAAGCCAGCAGAAGTGGAAGGGGAGCGATGCTTCTCCCAGCTTCTTCGTTCCACTCTACTCTAACACTATTTCAAACCATAGAGTGGTGAAGCCAGGAGAAAAAGGTAAGGGGGCAAATGGATGCTGGGTAAGTGACTGCAGAGGTGTTGATGGGGGAAGGTTGCTGCTTGTGCCCATCCCCCACCTGAGGCAAGCTTGCCTCACCTCACTCCAACCTCAATGAACAACCATTGTGAGACTGCTCCAGGAGATATGTATGTTGGTTAAGTCACCGTTGCTAGCCAAGAAGTGCTGTCTACAATCAGCTTTTTGCTATTCAACTGAAACAGAAGGTTTTTTTCCCCCCAAAGCTTGTTGCACTTTTCCCAAAGCCTGTCTGAACTTCCAAATCTCCATCTCTGTTCTACCAGTGCTACGGCTGTCTTCACTTTGAGTTGAAAATGGTTGTGACATGGGTTTGGAAGTTTATGTTCAAAGCCATTTTCCACTGACATTTTCCTTTCACAGTCATACATTTCTGGACAGTGTGGTTTTATTCACTCTTCCCAGACATACATACACTCACAGCCCAATCCTACTTGGGTGAGGTGATGGCGGCGCGCCTCTTCCCCTGGTGTTGACTGCCGTAAAGCAGTCAGTGCCAGTCGTAAAAGGTGCTCAGTAGTGCGCTGCTGGGATGCTGGCAAGAAGACCGGAGCCTTCCCGCCGGCACCAGTGGATCTAGAGCTGCCTGCTGCTGAAGGTGGCATGGTGGCAGGAGAGGTGGGAGGATTGAGCTCTTATTTGAGTATATAAAGTGTGATTAGTGGATGATATGCTTGTATTTTCTTCTCTTTCATTACTTGCACTTTTGAAATAGAATCATATTGGTGTAATATAATCCTACCTATTTATAGAAGCATATTATCCTTATTACTTATTTGCACATGGAGCATGGTTGATGGTACATACACGTAAAGCTTTGCGGAAACATGGGTTATATTATGAAAACATTAGAAGTGACATTTTCCATTGTAAATGCCACATGAATGAATGTATACCATTTTCATTTCATGTGCATTTAAAACGCTGCCACTTGTCATCAAGGTAAAAATTCAGAAAGTGCAAGATACAGTAAAAGATTATATTTTATTCTCCACCTTTATCGGTAATTATCTTGATTGAATTATGAACAATTCTGAATTTTTATTTCACCATGAAAAGTTACAAATCTGACTTGCAGCACAATCCTGTCGTATTTTTGGCTGGTGGAACAAGTGTTCCGCCGGCCGAAGACATCGCAAACGTGCCGTAAGGCCGGCCTACCCTACTCCACCGCCCGGACCGTCTCCCGCCCGCCGACAGACCCAGGTAAGGATTCAGCGGAGGGGGGGCGGTTCGGGAGCAAACGGGGAGGGTCGATAGGCCCAGCCGATTGGGGAGGGGGCGGAGATCGGCCTTGGCCGAATACTGACCCCCGCTGATCGGCTGAGCCGTTACACGGCCTCCTCAAACTTCTGCCAGCAAAATAGCTGACGGAATTCCGAGGAGGCCGATCGGCCCCAGCCGCTGTTACACTCGGGGAAGGGGACGATGTGAGGTCCATGTGAGGCGTCCGAGGGGTGTTACGCCGGTGTCCATCCAGCGTCCGTCGGTGTACGGCCAGTTACACTGCCATAAGTGCTCTTACACTGGGGGATCTACTGTTACACCAGTGCAAGAGTTACACAGGATTGGGCTGCAAGCTTATGGTTGATGGGACAGGGCTGCATATACCAGGATTTATTACATCCCATTAGTGGTAAAACTTTCTCATTTCCTGATTTGTGATTATATGTATCTATTGCTGTTCTTTCATATTTACATACATGTTTAATATTTAATCATTTGTCAAATTACAGGAAAACCATTTGATTCAATGTTATATTTCCATTCAGAAAGTTCTAACATCTAATAAATGCTTGCCACTTCTCAAAATGTATCTGGTCTTTTGATCCCTTTGTCTTACTAGGTCCCTTGATTTGTCCACTTGAGGTTCTCTCCAAAGCTCTCAGTAAACAAACTTTTTAAAAATAGGTGATTATACTTTGTGATTCTAAATTTGTGGTTTTACTTTGGTATGAATTGGTGACTCAGAATTTTAGAAATTCCATCAGAATGTGTGTAACACAATGGATATTAAAGGACCAGGAAGAGATTGCATCAGCACAGAGCTGTAGTAAAATATCTCAACCCCTGCCCTTTGTTCAATAATTACACATTAGGAATTTTTCTCCCTATCTTACCAAGTAAAACTTTCTGTTGGTGTCAAACTACATACAATATACAAAGTTGGCATGCAAACCCTGCTTTTCCTGGATCAACGACAGAGTGACGTCTGTGTTCAGACCATGAATGCTGTGCTTCCCCAAGATCATCTGATTTTAGCAGCACTGGCTGCAGTCCCTGTGGCTATTACAGTACTTTAAGGTGCCCTTTAAAGACTGGTATTCATTCTGTGATATGAATGCATTCCTGGTCTAAGATTGGAAGAAAATGGCACAGCATCACTAGAAGAACTTAAGTTAGATGGGTAAAAAGCCATGGCAGATTTTTTTTTAAAAAATGATAAAAACAGGCAGCAAAAGTTCATTCACGTGAAAAATTGTAATGTTTAAAATACAATAATATATACACATTAAAATTTCCAGTACAACCTGTAAAAATCATATATTTAAAAGCAATGTTTCGCTCCAATTACAAAGAGCATTTTCAAGCAAGCCCACATGCAGCTTGTTTGAAAATATTAACATCTTCCTGCTGCATTATATATTATAATGCATATATTATTGTATTTTAAACATTACAATTTTTCACGTGAATGAACTTTTGCTGCCTGTTTTTATCATTTTTTTAAAAAAAAAAATTCAACCATGGCTTTTTACCTGTCTAACTTAAGTTGTTCCAAGATTGTTGCTGGCCATGAAAATTTTAAATCATATTTCATCACTAGAAGATGCAATGGTTTGCCGCAGATGTCACTGCATAAGTTGCTTAATGCTAAGGGCTCCAGAAGGGCACTCACTAATGTCATAGTTGAGAAGTAGCAGTATCTTAGGTATGAGAGATGATCATGTAGGCGAAAAAATTCAAACTTTGTTTTTATATATGATAAGTTTTAAATGCACAATATTGGAAGAATTCAGAGATACCTTCGCTGGAAGATTGGTGGTTGAAAGCTTTCGATTATGCTGAAATAGATAAACTTACAATTTTAATTAAGGAAAAGTCAGTTAACCTTTTGTGAATAATTGGAAACCAACTATTGATTTTTTAAGAGAGAGAGAGAGAGAGAGAGAGAGAGAGAGAGAGAGAGAGAGAGAGAGAGAGAGAGAGAAGAATGATGTGATGATATGCAGATTTAATGAATAGGTCATTCCGTGTCAAATCAACCAATGAAAAATCCTTGACGTCATGGATTTTGTTCATTTTCGGTAAATTTGTAGCTTACCATGAGATGTTTAAAAATTATTTTTTTCAGATTTTTTTGTCCATCCGTTTTTGAGATATTGAATGTTCAAAATTGCCAAAAAAGGCCAAAATCCACTTGTCACCATACATTCAAACGCCAGTTACAGGATAACGAGGAACGCTACAGACATGGGACAGATGTCGTTTTAACGCGTACGAATAGGGCTTTCATTTGATATACAACATGACAAAATTGTAAATTTTCAAGAAATTCAAAAATATTCAAATAATATTAATTTTGAAATTTTGAAAAATTGAACTTTTTAAAAATTTTCAAAAAAAATCACACTTAAAGGTATATGTCTTGTAGTCAATCAGTCAAAATTTCAAGATGGTATCTCAATGGTATCATACAAAAATTAAATTTTCTGTTTGGCAGTGACCAGGAATTAAACCCCTCAAGTCTCATGTCTGTAGCATTCATCGTTATCCTGTAACTGGCGTTTGAATGTATGGTGACAAGTGGATTTTGGCCTTTTTTTGGCAATTTTGAACATTCAATATCTCAAAAACGGATGGACAAAAAAATCTGAAAAATAATTTTTAAACATCTCATGGTAAGCTACAAATGTACCGAAAATGAGCAAAATCCGTGACATCAAGTTCCAAAATGTATTTTTTATTGGTTGATTTGACACGGAATGACCCGAATAGAATGTTGGTGATATTTTGGCTTAGTGGGATTCATTTATTTATTTGTTATATATATAAAATAAATAAATAAAAATATTAAAACATAAAAACAATACATCATATTTTGAAAAGCTATAGCAAGCGCGAAGCGATATATCCTACTAGCATTCTATTCACTATTTTCTACAGTGTTTTACATCAGAATAGCTCAACCAAGAGGTACACTGCTACTGCTACTTCTCTTTTATATATAAAAGAGAGAGAGAGAAGTAGCAGCATCAGTGTACCTCAGATTGCTCTTGGCTGAGCTATTCTGATGTCACAGGGGAACATAAACTTTGGTCTAGGTTTTAAAGGGTATTTGGGAGACCAAAGAATTAGAATTCTAAGGTACACAGATGTTTGTTTTAATTAACCACACTGGTATTTCTTATATGCTGTGGGCCTTTGCAGTGGCATACCTGTTCTGATCCCCCTGCACTCGCGAGGGATCGCGGGTTTATCTGGGCTCTCCAGGCCTCGCAACCAAGGGGCAGGGCTGGGGGGATTTAAGCAGGTGGTGGGTGGTGTGCCCCAGGGCAGTGGGGTGCCACGCGGCAGCGGGGGTGTACTTGCCCCTGGAGTTGTTGTTGCTGGGTCGCCCCCTACGCTGCTTTTCCCCTCTTCATCTTTGCTCCGGCAGTGAGATCGGCCCTCCCTCATGCCCTGGAGCCATTCGGCTCCAAAATGCTTCGAAAAGCAGTGGTGTGGTGTGTTTTTGCGCCGCACAGCAACATGTTATGCCCCCAGGTGCGGGACTGTGGCATCACGTGGGTGTGTTGCGTCGGTGCCCCCCCCCCCGGAGGGAATGCCACTGGCATTTTGGATACCCTGCATTGTTGACACACTGGGTTGATCATTTTTAACACCCTCCTCTTCAATCATACTCAAATGTGTCTTCTTCCCCATCCCCCTCCATTTCTATTCTTCTTAACACACAGCTTGAAGAGCAGCTCTAGAGAACCTGAGATATTTAATATGTCAATTCCATCAAACAGCCTGGAAACTAACCAATCATAAAACATTGGTTATTCAACAACTGCAGAGGTGAGCCACCATCACCCTCTTTATTGTTAAAAGAAGATACCTTATTTTCCAGTTAGCAATTCATTTAAAATGTTTGTGCTCTGTGCTTTAAGTCCTCAGTCTTAGGGCATTCAACAACAACCAGATACAACATTAAAAACAGCAGTAAAATGTATCAGCCTGATCCTGTGCCCAAATGCACCCCCCTTTACTGCCTGCACCTGGGGCAGGCCGCCCCCTCCGCCCTGCCCCTGGTCTTTGCAAATTAGTTGAGGAGCTACAGAACCCTTCAGTGAAGAGCTCTTGCTCACAATCATATAACAAGTACTGTTTATGGTATGTGATGAGGCACAGAATAGGTGGTAGTTTGGAGCATACGTCCATTTCCCATGGAGATCTCAGCTTCTCTGCATCTCACATTAACAATATCCAGAGGGATAGCTTGTGGCAGAACCAAGTATGTTCTTAGCAGCAAAAACAACAAAGAGTCTTGTAGCAATCCTGTGCATGTTAAGACTGGCGGAGAGAGCACTCCACTGGCCTAGGGTGTTGCAAAAGTGTCGTAAAGCACTTTCGCAGCATCTGTGGAGAAAGCAGCGCTGGCTCCGAGGCCGGTGCAGCTCACTCCACCGCCAGAGGACACCTGCGCCACCAGGCTCAAGTAAGCCCTGCGCTGGGTGGCAGGAAGGCATGGGCCAGGGGAGAGGACGATTGGCTGGCCAGGCCAGTGAGGGGGCGGGAATATCGGCAGCGCACTCCGCTACAGGCACAATGCTCCGGGGGTGCAGATGTATCTCTGGCGCTCTGGAGTGGCGAGCAGAAGGGCCCTCCCATCTGCCTTAGAGCCCGTTTGGCTCCAAATCGTGGCACTCCAGAAGCAATCAGTGGTGATGCGATGACATGACGGCATCATCATGTTAACACCAACCTATTTGTGGGTGTCGTGCTCCACGCTCTGTGCACCAGGTACCATCGACCGTGGGGCCGCTGCTGTTTATACTCACAACGTGATCATATGCATGTTTACTCAGAAGTAAGTCCCACTGAGCTCAGTGGGATCAACTCCCAGGAAAACATGTAAAGGATTGCAGTCTTCCTCACCTTATAGCTTCAAGGCACGGACGTCACTAGCGCGAGGCGGGGAGGGTGGGACGCCCCGGGTGACGCGTGCAGAAGGGTCACGCGCGCACGCGCGCGCCACCTCCCCTGCGCGCATCGCCCGGAGGCTCCGAGGCCTGGAGAAGGCCTCGGACCGTCCTCCCAGGCCGGCGCTCATGGGCCTTCTGACGAAGGCCCACTGTGTCGTACATTATTTATAACGTTTTTCACGCATGCGCAGACCGTTCCTGAGGGAAAAGGGCTGCCCTTTTCCCTCAGGAACGGTCTGCGCATGCGCGAAAAACGTTATAAATAACGTTCGACGCAGTGGGCCTTCGTCAGAAGGCTCAGAACAGCCGGCCGGGGAAGACGTCCCCGAGCCGGCTGCAACGATTAAAAGTGCCAGGTGCGGGGGGGTGCCTGGGGCAGCAGCCCGTCGGGCGCCCGAAGCAGCAGCCCATCGGGTCGCCCCCCAAATCACGGCGCGGACTAATGGCCACACCAAAAATTAGTAGAAGGGTGTGTCGGGGGGTCACTTGGGTGACGCGCATGCCCCGCCCTGGGCCCGCGCGCCCTAGTGACGCCGCTACAAGGTAAATACCTATTAAGTAATTTGCACACTCAGGAAGTACTATGTCACTGTTAAGCATTATTATAATAACTGTGGGGTGCACATTTCCTCAACTGAAGCATTGCACAGAGGACATTAACAACAGTTTATGCAATATTAATAGTAAATTAATATTGGACTTGGAGACTTACTCAACATAATAAGTGCCATAAATGGGATCATCAATTTTCTCCCAGCCATATGGTAGCTCTGAAAAAGAAAGAGTTATGTCTCTCAGTAAATATAGCACAGGATGCCAAGATTTCCAACAATAATGAAAAAGTATTGTTGTCAGGCGTAGCAATTGCACAATAAATTTAAATACAGTGCTCAAAACCAATGCCAAATGTGAGAAATATTCCATGGCAGTTGCAAGTAACTTTGGCTTGAAAATGCAGGGTAACAATTGTCTAAGAAGAATACAATTAGAGTTTCTCTTACTGCACAAACAGTTGTCCCTGTCAGGAATAGTAGCATATATTTTGAGATATTGTTGTCCAGGGAAATTAGGAGGAGTCTTTCCCCCAAGAAACACAATTTGCCATAGATGACAGAGACAAAGGAAACCAATATCATTTGCTGCCACTTAAACACTGCAAAAAATGTACATCACAGTGACGGCTACATCAGAAGTGTTTCTAATCCAGATTAAATACAGTGTTGTATGTTACTAAACAGGACTGCAGCAGTCCACAAGGACTACAACAACTGGGTTGTATCACATTAAGGTATTCACAGAACATTTTGTCAACACTGTAAAGTAGTGTACCAGAGACACAGGAGAGGACAGTCAGCAACGTTAATGACTATTAGGTATGCCTGGGACAGGAAAGACTGAAGCCAGTTTGCTAGGTCAGAAGCATTCAGAAAATGGAGGGTGATGTTACAAGACTGCCAACCCACGAAAAACTAGGAAAAAAAATCTGGTGCTTGGGTGAAGCCCAATGGTAAAGAAGCCAGGTCATCAATGACTAAAAAATGGCCTGAGAGTAACATCTGCTGCCCTTTTGCCTGAAAAAAAAGCAAAAAACTGGAGAAGTAGGATCATTTTCAGCAAAATAGCAATCCTACATTGCTATCAATAAAAAGGGACCAAGAGGCTCTAAACTTCTAAAGTGATGAAAACCTTATGCAAACAGGAGCAGGAGTGGGATCCTGTCTTCCACTCGGCCAGCACTACATCCATGTGTTGGAGGTAACGCTTAAATGGGACCAATATGTGCAGAAACCAAGCCATATAGCTGATCCATCAGTTATATGCCGGTCCCAAGTCCGGATAAATGTAGAGGGGCAGGGAAAGCAATGGTGAATTTTTATGCTGCTTCCACGACTCCTCTAGGGGTTCCTTAGTTCTCCTGGGCGCCGCCATCTTGGATCTTGTAAAATCTTGTGAGATCCAAGATGTGGCGGCCAAATCTCATGAGAAATGGGTGCCGCCTTCCTGAATCTCATGAAATCTCGCAAGATCCAAGATGGCGGCACCCAGAAGAACTAAGGAACCCCTAGAAGAACTGTGGAAGCGGCGGTGGTGGGAGGGGGCAGACGTGGAAAAACCGGGACAGACCTGGTTCAGGGCCCGGCTGGCTGGGACAGGACTCCGGAAACCGTCCCTGTATTTCCGGGACGGGTGGTAAGCCTATGAAGAGCAACCATTAATGGGCACTAGTGAAAAATAAATGGTCAGTGCTCTATAACTGGCAGCCCAATCCAGCGCTGGAGCTGTGGGGCTGGGCAACCCATACTGTATTCAGTGTTGGAAAGAAGCAGACTGGAGGTCTTCTTGGGGTAAGGGGACATTTATCCCCTTACCCCGGGTAAAGCCCCAGCCTCCACAATGGGGCTACTCAGATCTATGCAAGCTTAATAGCTGGTGCAGAACTGAGAAGCCCCGTATAAGCAGAAAAGGCTTGGGAAGAGGCCTAGCCAGCGCCGCCGATCCTGCCCCCTCCCGGGCCTGTTCCACCCCATCTTTGCCTTCCCCCTGCCCTGTTATGTCCCCATCCTCCCCCAGCCCCCGCACTGCTCGGAGCAGATTTTACTTTGATCTTACACGTGGTCATCCTGATATAATGCCGGCGAGATGGTGTAGGCCTTCCCTCCAGCGCTCCCTCCTCTCTGGGTGTTGCAATGTGCTTTAGGCACATTTGCGAAACCCTAGACTGGCGCAGCTTACACTACACCAGCCTAGCATGAGAGTAGGATTGAGCTCTTAATCTGGATCCCTATCCATGTTTAGAGTCTTAAAAAAATAATTTAAATATATGTTTTGCTAAATTGGAAATAACCTATCTTTCTTAAGACCTTTTCAGCAAAAGGTCTTAAGAAAGGATTGTATTTTCTATTATTGTGCCCAAGAAAAAATTAGAATCCATTTATGATTTGGTATTAGTATACTCCTCGGTGTTTTTCTAGTGTAATGATGCATAATGGCATTTGTGAACTAGCCAAACCATTGAGAGTTCAGATGGCAAATTCCATTTTCAAGTGTAAAAGCCTGTAAAAATTTAATGAGATGGGAGTATTATGAAGGACCCAATTTTTAAAGGCACGGGTAGAGCTGCTAACTATATTATATCCATTCCAGATTTAAGTTTTGGGAAAAAATAATTTTACCATAGTTCTACTATTCTGGATCATAAAAAGCCACATAAATTCCTCATAGCGGTACTGTACAGTATGTGCTAATTTTATTTTTTCCATCCACAATGCAAACTGCAGGCTATATTTAATTAAAATTCTATGCTAGCCCTAAAACAAAATTAGTAGAACTCAAAAACTCTAGGTTGCTAGCTGAAGGTCAAAAGATATGGTTTAGAGAGCTGAGTTTACTGCAGAGCTACTTTTTTGAACAGTTGCCGGATACATTTTCTTTAAATTGGCTTGTGACAATTTTTCATATCATTAAATAATGGCACCATTTTGGTCTCTGCAATGAAACCCAAAGATTACAAAAAGAGCCCTGCTTTTACATGTTGAAAAAAGCAAGGTAGGCATTTTCCAAATTGGGAATATAGGCACTGCATTTTCTATCCTTTATTTGGTACATACTCCCACACATGCCCACCCCTTTCACAGCTAGAGTAAACTTTTAGTGGGGAAAGTTATCAGAAAAAAACAATGTGAAGCCAAGATAAAGAAGACTGATGGGAAATTGACTTTTTAACACGTGGTGCTGGTTTTCTCTTGCAATGACCTTTCACTCACTTTCAGTCTTTCAGCTAGTTTTTCTTCATTGTTAGATGACGGTAATGTGAATTTTTGTATTTTACCTTGTAATTGGCAATGCAGTAAACTGACCTCAGCTTTCACCAAGGCTGAGAGCCAGTCACTCCAATGAAATCTTACATTTTACATCTCTAGCTATAAAATACACATTATAGTCAGTCGCCTGATTAACAGCACGTGTGAGAATGAAGACATCAGCTTGATTGATCTTCCAGTGTGGGCAATTCTCTAGTATCAAATCTCTGCTTAGCTCTAATAACCACTAAGCTGGACAATCCAGCTTCAAACTCCTGCCTAGGGCCAAACCAGACATGGTTAAACACAACATCTGTGCTTGTTTGTCTGTGTGTTTTTCAACAAATTAGCAGCTGTGGGGGCAGGGAGAACCACAATCAGGATTGGGACTGCTCCATGTGGAGCAGTGGAAGCTTTCCTCCTGGGGCTTGTAGAAATTTCAGGGAGGTCATTGGGACTGTGGTATGAGGGGAGGGAAGGGGTTAAATGTGTGTCCTTTCTGCAATAGGGTCATTCCGTGTCAAATCAACCAATGAAAAATCCTTGACGTCATGGATTCTGTTCATTTTCGGTACATTTGTAGCTTACTTATTATTATTATTATTATTATTATTATTATTTATAAATAATTTATATTTATATTTATATTTATATTTATATTTATATTTATATTTATATTTATATTTATATTTATATTATTTTTTTACTTCTGAAGATGATTTAGATGAGGAAAAATATCACTGTGCTGATTCAGAAATTATTCAGCAACTAAAGGAAAATTTTAAAACTACGAACAGAAGTAAAAAGCTCATGATTTTGATAGTTTTACCAAAAAGCTGATCCTGTAAAAGAATAGAAAGTGAATTTATGCTCTATAAATCTATCTCTATAAGTCCTGTTATAAATTTTTGGATTCATTTCAGTTTACCACCTAATTTTATCAACATAAACTGTAGAAAAATGGACTTGAGGGGTTTAATTCCTGGTCACTGCCAACAAGAATATTTAATTTTTGTATGATACCACTGAGATACCACCTTGAAATTTTGACTGATTGACTACAAGACATATACCTTTAAGTGTGATTTTTTTGAAAATTTTAAAAAAGTTCGATTTTTCAAAATTTCAAAATTAATATTATTTGAATATTTTTGAATTTCTTGAAAATTTACAATTTTGTCATGTTGTATATCAAATGAAAGCCCTATTCATAAGCTTTAAAACGACTCCTGTCCTATGTCTGTAGCATTCTTCGTTATCCTGTAATAGGGTTTTGAATGTATGGTGACAAGTGGATTTTGGCCTTTTTTGGCAATTTTGAACATTCAATATCTCAAAAACGGATGGACAAAAAATTTTGGAAAAAATAATTTTTAAACATCTCATGGTAAGCTACAAATGTACCGAAAATGAGCAAAATCCGTGACATCAAGTTCCAAAATGTGTTTTTTATTGGTTGATTTGACACGGAATGACCCAATAGTGATCCTGAACTGATCCTGATAACCTCCCACCCCAGTTGCTATTCTAATGCATTGGGTTTGCCTTTGACAAGTTACTGTCTCTCAGCATAATTTTCCCCACACAAGTCATTGAAGATATAGTTGGATAGCCTCATGCATTGCTGTGAAGAATCTCCAGCGTTTCCCCCTGCTGATGCCTATGTTTTTGTATTTTGAATTCCCCAGCAGTTTCTGTGCCATTCAGCTGCTGGGATATTCTTTACAGGCAGCTTTTGCTTTTTGTTTGGCAAATGCCATGGGCACCCTGCTAGATGTATATTTGGCTTCTCTTCCCGTCTGAAGAGCTATCCCTGCAGAAACTGGAAAAGCTATCCCTGAGCTATCCCTGCAGAGATTGGAATGTGCTTAGCAATTGGGGAAAAACCTGTCTATCTAGTTTCAAAAGGTGGACAGAGTGACCAGGTGGTTTCCACTCCTCCAATCAGGTAATGTGATGATGCCATTACAGTCAAGTTATAAAACGTCCAAGCCAACAGGAGGGAGGTGGGGTGGGGTGGGGTGGGGTGTGTGTGTGTGTGTGTGTGTGTGTGTGTGTGTGAGATTCTCTACCAGTTGCCTGAATGACCCGTTCATTGGGAGCTCAGAGAAGAGCACTCACCTGCTCAGAGCTCAGAGAAGAGCACTCACCTGCTCAACAACAAGTGAAAAGGGCTGGGGATTCCTTGCCATGTAGGTAAATGTAGCTAGGGAATGTCTAGCTAGAATGCGGTGACATTTTGTTTCTTCTTATTCCTGTTTGCAATTTTTCCAATATGGCTTACATACAACATTTTAACCCGAGATGTGTGAGATCCAGCAGCATCTCACGTCCATCCGCTGGGCATTAATGGTTATTGCATCATTTCAGTGAAAACCTCTCTTTACCTTTCCTTCCAAGCTTAGATTTTCTCTGTTTACCTTTCTTTTCCCATTTTGGTTAATCATTTTAGTGTAGACTTCTTAATAAACTAGCTATATTTTGATCCTTGGTCTGCCTGGTCCATGTTCACAGACAGTTCAGTGGATTGTTATGTCTCTTTGTTCTGCAGATGCTACTGTGGGACTGATTTTTAACAGGAACCCCTAGGGCTCAGTTGTCTTCTGGAAGAAAGGATTTTCCCAGATGGTCCCCTCTACCTGGTCTCTATAGTTTGGGACAGTGGGATACAAGCAACCAAGCCCTCCCCATTCAGCTGTTGGTCCAATAAAGGGGGGAGGAGTGTGGGCATGCTAACCACTAGGTGCTACTCCCCTGGGGCAGCCTGCCTACTCTTGGGAGTTCCCTTCCCTGACAACTGGACTGTGAGCCCCTTGGAGAGTTTTATAGAGATAAGAGATAGGGGCTCTTGTCCAGAGATTATATATATATAAAAAAAACAACCAATTGCTTCGTGTAGGATCCCTTCTATGCAGGTCACTTTAATGTACCAAGTAATCCATGCATGCAAACCTGTTTCTGCACAATAATCACAACTGCTGGGTAAAGGTGGAATACAGTGAAGTATTTTGTGCACCAGAAGCACCACATATGTGAAAAATAGTAATAGCCCCCTAAAGCAAGGCACAAATTAAAACACTCAAGAGAGTAGCCACAGTCCAGATGCAGGAATTTTTTAACACCCTGGGAGTTTTTTTGTTTTAAACACATGGCTGTGAAGATCCTGAAAGCCTGGCCTTTTGCTCATCAAGCACTGCATATCTTTTTTAAACATCTTTTATCACTGAGGAAGCAGAATCTACTAAGCAACACAATCCAAAATATTCATGGCATTATTTCAGACATCTGCCATGCATTTGAGACTTTTGTTCTGTTTAGAGATCAACAAAATAGCAAGCAAAATCTTTTGAATACATATGGTACATAAATGACCCAAATCTTATTAACTATATAAACTAAAGAATCAAAAAATCAATGAAGCTCCACGCCAGTAAAAAACTGGATTCAAGACTCTACATCCTACTTTCTGTCATATGCAAAACTAGCTTTCATTATGATACAACTATACGCATTCTACATGTCACAATATGCACTGGACCTACCCTAGCCTAATACCATCAAGTCTTACTGTGCTAATGATTCAAATGCTACCACTCTCTTTAGTGTCCCCTCTTGATGATCCCTCTGCCTATTTGCATATGTCTGATCTTCTTTTGCTTGAGAGATGGTATAGCTAAGAGAGTGAGTTCTAATCTAGGAAGCAGAGGCATCGCTACGGGGGGGGGTAGGTACTGTAAGTTCCGCACCGTTCTACTCCGCATTTTGAGGTGGCCCCGCCCCCTTGCTGTCGGAGCCATTCAGAACGGTGAAGGCAACATGCAGGAGACTTGCGTGAAGGCAAAGCGCAGGAGACTTGCGCAGGAGACAATGGAGTGTTGCCTTCACCGTTCTGAATGGCTCCAATGGCGAGGGGGCGGGGCCACCTCGTAATGCAAAGTAGAACGGTGAGGAACTTACAGTACCACCACCCCCATAGTGACACTTCTGCTAGAAGTGCCTAGTTCAGATCTCGCCTCAGCCTTGGGCTACTGACCTATGGCTGCTATAGACTGCTACAGGCCTCCCTCGGGCGATACATCTGATCCCCTCCCTGCTAACATTTTGACCTAAGCCAGAAGTTCTCAACTGGTGGTATGTAAGGTGGGTGTCGCAAGGATAGTACGTACGACACCTGCAGACATCCACCTCGTGTCATGGAGGCCTTGGTGTGAGTCTGCAAACGGTAGTAGGAGGCTTAGTTTCACGGGCAGAGCTCCAGTGCACGGGTTCTGCGCACTTGAAAAAGCCCTCCTGCCTGCCCGGAGCCTCTTACCATTATTTACAGACTCGCACCGAGGCCTCCAATCTGGAAGTACTGTATTTCTTCAATTCTAAGACACATGTTTTTTCCCAATTAAGCATTTCAAAAAATGGGGTGCGTCTTAGAATCGAAGGTCTCCAAAAAGCACCCCAAAATGCTATCTTCTTACTTACTGGGGCTTGGGGGAGCTTCAGGGAGACCCTCTGCAGGCCTCCCCGATCTTCAGTTCGGCAAAACCCGGTGATTTTCATCCATTTCCGGTTTTCGTGAAAACCAGAAATGGTCGGAAACCGCTGTTTTTCGCCAAACTGAAGATCAGGGAGGCCTGCAGAGGGTTGCGCAGGCCTCCCTGAAGCTCCCCCAAGCCCAGGTAACGAAGGAAATGGCACTTTCTGGCAGGGCCAGAAATGCTATGCAAAGGCAGTGCACTCAGTCATCCTCAGCTGCAGGAGACATGCTGGGGAGAGTTGATGCTGAGCGGGTAGATTCAATGAAGGGATGTGAGTCTTACAATCAATTTATTTATTTTTTCCCCTGCTGGTGGTACTGAAAGTAAAGGTGCGCCTTAGAATCGATGGCGCCTTAGACTCGAAGAAATATAGTAACTGGTGATGACATCACCACAAGTTACTTCCAGTGTATGCAGGGATGTCTGCAGCGCGGTAAGTGGTACGTCAGGTCGGTGGGGATGGTGGTGAGAACCCCTGACCTAAACTGAAGACTTTTCTGTTCTGGCGGGCTTTCAACCCGATTGATATTTGATATGATTTTAAGTAAATAAATAAATAAGCCACAGGTACTCCTAAATGGTGCTGCTGAGCCTGATGATTCTTCTCATCTAAAGTCCTTTGTGAAACGTCTCAAAGGCAGCCCCTGTGTGCACCTGTTGATGGCATCACTGATCTTGCTATAAGAGAAGTCCTGAAGCTCCGCTACCCCACTGCTTTCCCTCAACTATACCCCTGCCTAAACGCTTCAAAATTTTAATTACATCACAGTTTAGCCTGTATGGATGAATGGCTGGAACAATTATTCTCTCTCCCCCCCCCCCCCAGCCATGTTAGCTACCATATGAAAGTTTGCTTTGCACAGAAATTGTTGAAAACGTGATACCTACTATTCATAAAGAAAGCATTGGAGTCATGCATTGCTTAAGAAAAAACCAGCACTTTGGTAGAATGATTGACTGGATCCGTTGTCACTTTGGATCACCTGACAAAGAATCAAAGGTAATGAAAGTAACCCAAGATCATCATGACTAACCTTCTGGCCCAGGGGTTCTCAACCCCTTCCTGGATGAGTACCACCTCCGGCACCACTCTCCTGCTGCGTACCATCAGAAGTGACCAGCGATGACATCATCGCCAGATGTCCGGGTTTTCAGAGGCCAGAAAACACAAGTAGGAGGCTCTGGGCGGGTGGGAGGCCCCTTCTCAGCATTCCCGAGAGGCTCGGCAAAAGGCAGGAGCCTCTCGGGAGCGAAAACGCACCGCAAAAAGTACCATGTTGGAATGGGGTTCTGGTGGTCCGGGTACCACCAGCAGTTGGCTGAAGTACCACTGGCTGAGAACCCCTGTTCTAACCTAATGTGGAATCTCCAACGTATCATAAAGGTCAACCATAGTTAGAAAACTTAACCTTTTACAGAATGCCTTTTGGAGAACGAGCTTGGTTCTTCCATATGTTTCCTCACACTTTTAACCTGTTACGCTCCCTTTCCCTTGATCTATGGTAATTTCAGTTTGGTGTCTCCCCATCAGACATTATCCAAATACTCAGACATCCTGTGGGATAAAAGAAACAGTTACAAGCATCTGTTCTGTAGCTCAACTTGACTTGTACTGAGAGCTGAGAATTCAAGTTTAGACAGCAAGAAAAAAAATCCTTTGTGACAAGAAAATATTAGTTGTTCTTTTAAGAATCTTTTCCTGGCGAGTATGTTCTCTTCAGATTGTTTTATCTCCCGCGCAAGAACAAACTGAGGCCTAGTTGACATAAACAGCACAAGAGCTGGTAAAACTGTTCCTGAACTACCATATTTATTTTATTCGAAGGCACCATCAATTCTAAGGCGCACCTTTAATTTCATTATTACCAGCAGGGAAAAAAAATTCCCCCCAGGATTTATGTGCAAATTGTACCCCCCAAACTTACAAATGGTACCACTTCTTGCTTATTACCAGGGCTTGTGGAGGTTTTGGGGAGGCCTGCACGACCCTCTGCCGGCCTCTGCAATCTTCAGTTCGGCGAAAAACGGCTATTTTCGGGCACTTCTGGTTTTCGCGAAAACCGAAAATGGTCGGAAACCGCTGTTTTTTGCTGAACTGAAGATCGGGGAGGCCTGCAGAGGGTTGTGCAGGCCTCACCGAAGCCCCCACAAGCCCCAGTAAGTAAGGAGGTGGCGTTTTGGGCATGCAATTTGCACACCTTCGATTCTAAGACGCACCCCCTTTTTTGAATTGCTAAATTTGGAAAAAACGTGCGTCTTAGAATCGAAGAAATACAGTATATCACTTCAGACTGCTTCCCCTTGGGGGAAAAAAATCCTTGCACATACAAAACTAGGATAGTAGGAAAAAGTCATGACCGTGTTTTGCCTCTGCTTTATCATCTACACTTGCTGCTGGTTTCTTTGTGGGCACAATTCAAAGTGTAGGTTATTACCTTTAATAGCCTTGTATCACTCAGGAACCAGGTGCTTGAGAGATTGTCTCTCCCCATTTGAATCTGACTGTCTCCTGAGGTAATCTGGAGAGGTTATTTTAGGTGTGCTGCCATTAATTAAGGCATGCTTAACAGCAGGACCACTCAGAGAGGAATTTTATCACAGGGTACAAAGTTTTTTTGGGGGCCCTTCATGTGAATTTGGCTCCTGGGCCCCCATTTTTTACCCATTTTTGGCCCTGGTCCCGGGTACAAACCCCTCTCAGAGGCCCTGCTTGACAGTAATGCTAGAGCTGGCCTATCTGTGAAGCTGACTAGAGCGGTTGCCTCAGGCAACAGATTGGTGGGTAGTGCTCCCTCCATCCATCCACTTGCCTTTACTGCTCCACCTCCTCATGCCATACCCTGGTTTAGAAAAGGAAGAGGGTTACAGAACAGAAAAGAAACTAGAGGAGAGATGAATAGCGGTCTGGAGCACTGGAGGTGGCCTAGCCCAGCACTCCCTTCTCCTCAACACTTCCCTTTTCTGTTCTACCTCCTCTTCCTTTTCCAATACAGAGAGTAGGAAGAGCAACAGCGTATACATTTTTGACAGTTGGTATATATGGGGGCAACATCTGACATGTCGCCTCAGGTGCCAGGAGGTCTTGGGCTGGCCTTAGAGTGACATATGGGAGGACCCTCTCTGTTGTGACACCCACCTGGTGGAACTTCCTGCGATGACGATATCTGCAAAGTAACCGCTTTGGCCACCTTTCACAGGAATGTAAAGTTATCCCTGTTTTGTCAGGCAATTGGTGTGACTTAGCTTTGTCCTGCTTATGTCCCCCCCCCCCTCTAAATCAGTCGGCTGGCTTTGGTCTTTGGTTGTTTGTTTTACATTATTTTAATTCTGCTTTATTGTGTTTTTATTGCAGTTGTAAATTGTAAACATGGATCCTGAATCGTTGTCTGGAGGCAGTTGGGAGCTGGATGGGGGCAAACAAGCTGAAATTAAATCCTGATAAGACAGAGGTTCTTCTGGTCCAGAAGTCTACGACTCAGGTATTGGATCATTGTCCTGCTCTGAATGGGGTTGGACTCCCTCTGAAGGAGCAGGTCCGCAGCTTGGGGGGTTCTCCTGGATGCGCAGCTGCTCCTGGATTCCCAGGTGGCAGCGGTGGCCAGGGGGGCTTTTGCCCAGCTTCGGCTGGTTGCGCCAGCTGCGACCGTACTTGGATCGTGCAGACCTGGCCACAGTGACCCATGCCCTAGTGACATCTAGACTAGATTACTGCAATGCGCTCTACGTGGGGCTGCCTTTGAAGACTGTTCGGAAACTGCAACTAGTGCAGAATGCGGTGGCCCGGGTGGTTGCCGTGGCCTGTCGTTTCGACTCAGTCGGACCGTTGCTTCAGCGGCTACACTGGCTGCCGGTTCGTTTCCGGGCACAATTCAAAGTGCTAGTTTTGACTTTTAAAGCCCTTAACGGCTTGGGTCCAGGGTATTTGAGGGACCGCCTCCTTCCTTATAATCCGACCCGTACTCTGAGGTCATCAGGGGGGCCCTGTTAACCGTGCCGCCACTGACAGAGGTGAGGGGGATGGCGGCGCGGAACAGGGCCTTCTTGGCAGTGGCGCCCCAACTGTGGAATTCCCTCCCCCTGGAATTGAGAACAGCTCCCTCCTTAGAGACCTTTCAGCGGGGCCTTAAGACATTTTTATTTAGATCAGCTTTTGATGTCTGACACGGCGGGCTGGCTTTTTAACAGATGGCTTTTTAACAGATGGCTTTTAACAACCCACTGGGGTTGTTTGTTTTAATTGTTTTAACTGTTTTAATTCTTTTTAAATGTATATATGTATTTTAATGTTTTATTGTAAGCCACCTTGGTTGACCTCGTGGGAGAAAGGCGGGGTAGAAATTCAATAAATAATAATAATAAACATTGCAAAAAATGTACCGTATTTGCCCAAGTATAAGACTCACTTTTATCCCCTAAGGCAAGTCTTTAAAGTAGGGGGTGCGCCCTACAATCAAAGCCTAGCGTTTCTGCTTAGTGTTTTATGCAAAGCGCTTTCAAACCAAGCCTCTCCGAGTCTCTTTTCAAAGGTAAAACGGGGCTTTTTCTCTCTCTCTTTTTTTTAAACTGCAAAGAAAGCAGTGTTTTCAAGCCTTTCCTTGCAGTTCTTAATCACTTGCTAAATGGCTGAATATCATGAGAGATCATTATCTCTCAGCAGCCTCTGGAAGCATTTGAAAAAATTAACCCTTAAGTTTCAACCCCAGGACTCTGTGGAAACTAAGATATTTATTGATCTTGCAGTTTAAAAGTTGAGAGTACAGTTACTCTCTACAGTTAGGCTACTAATACTAGAGTGCCCAGATTCAATAAGGGACAGGGTGCCTATGCCTTTAACTGTACTAAAGCTGTACTGTTCTACTAATGTGTATATTTAAGTTAAAAAAAGTTAAAAATGTATTCTTTAAAAAAAAAAGCACCAAACTTTAAGGGTGCGACTTATAATCAGGAGCGTCCTATACTTGGGACAATACGGTATATTGTAAATTGCAATTGTGAATTGTAAATATTTACAAAAATGATAGACCAGAATCCCTCCCCTAATTGTTAGTTTTTCAATGTGCAAGAAGTGTTGTTGTTTTTTTTTTTAATATGGAGGAACAGTATCATACATTCTGGATGCCATATTCCATCCCACCCTCTGGCCATAGTGTCTACAAAAAACCACTACATGAGTGCCCAATCACCCAATCTTGTAGAGTCCCATTGGTACTAAGTAGTAGGGCCAGAGAAGTTATGATGTGAATTTCTCTAATTCCCACAGTGAGTTTTACTAGATAACATGGTTTAAAGATGACAATTAACCACGAGGATGCTAAACGTAAGTAAAGGTAAAGTAAAGTAAGTAAATCTTTAAATGTAAGATTTAGGCCAGTTCAGCAACCAGCTGAACAACAACAAATCCAGTCTAGATGGCCTCATAAACAAGAAACACACTGCTCAAACCATTCTGATATTTTTCGTCTACATATAAGACACTGGATTCCTTACCTATGATGCCATAATATTCAGGTCCTAACCCGTATCACATTAAGCCTCATCAAGACAGGAGAACAACAAATGTAATGAGCAGCCCAATCCTAATCTGGCCTCCGCTGGTAGTACTAGGGTCCGTGCTATTGCAAACATACCATAAAGCAAGTTGCGCCGGCAGGCCTCATTCGGCACAGGAGCAGCGCCCCCCGGTGCAGATGAGCTCTACGCTGGGTGGTGGGCAGGTGGAGGGAGGGTGGAACAGGGTGGGGAGGGGGCATTTCAGGGTGGGGGAGGGAAGATCAGGTCTGGGAGGGGGTGGGCATGGTGGAGGAGTCCTCTGCTGAATCCTATCCCTCTTCCTGGGCTTGAAAGTCCGACACAGAGCTGCTTGGATTTGCGCTGGCCATTTAGCTGGTGCACATCTGAGTAGCCCCATAGAGGCTGCTGGGGCATGACATGGGATAAGGGGTCTAACATCCCCTTACCTCAAGGAGAAATCCAGCAGCCTCCAGTCCTGCGTTGGATACAGCAAAGCCTGCCTTGGCACCGCTGGATCGCAGCGTGGGGCTTTGAATAGGATTGGGCCCCTAGGATAAACAACAAAGAGGATTAAAGAGGACTGCCCATTAATGAGATTAAAAGCCATGGAATATGTTAAATATAGATGTTTATTAACAAATACTTCAGGTCAATTTAAATGACGTTTCATCCGAGTCTCATTGGATTTCTTCAGGTTGCAAGCAGTAAGGCAGATTACTGGCAGATGGTGGCTCGTGCCTTACCGCTCGCAACTTGAAGAAATCCGATGAGACTTGGATGAAACATTGTTTAAATTGACCTGAAGTATTCGTTAATAAACATCTATATTTAACATATTCCATGGTTTTTAATCTCATTAATGAACAGTCCTCTTTGATTATCGCTGGCCATGAGAATTTTAACTCTTATTTAACAAAGAGGATTGTTGGACCTGCAATGCCCACATTGGTCACCCTGTGTGCTGCCAACAGAAGTCTCCCTCCCAAGGGAAGTCCTTAAATCCCTTTAGCTCAGTCTACTCTTCCCAGGCTCTGCATCCTTGCCTAGAGCATGGAAAGACTTTAAAGAGCAGTCCTCTGGCCTGTAGTCTTGCACTTTTTTTTTTTTTTTTGCTCCATCACAGCTCTCCTGGTCCATTTCTGGGGCAAGTGTGCAATCCTGGGAAAGTACGAGCTGCTTCACATGGAAGGAACAGGCTTTTCAATGAGATTTCTGACTCAGAGGGGTTTCATCTGGAGTCTGTGTCTGTGGGTCTTCTGGCTGGCAAACCTTTCCACTCTGGTGTTTGGGCTGCAAACTGCCCCCCCCCCGAACTCAAAGCTACTGCTTAGAGCATAAACCCTCAGCTGTCTCACTCAGCTTCATATTCTCCTCAAAGGCTCTCGCAATGTATAATCTGCCCTTTCTCCTCCAGACACAATTGCTTCCCCCTATTCTGTGAAGCTTGTGTAAACAGTAATATTTTTATCAATGGTTTATTATTCTAGTGCAGTTATTTTAAAAGAATCTTTGAAATATGCTTTGTTTGTTTCACAATAGATAGAATCATTTTAGATCTTCCCGCACTCTGACAACAACTAGCAGTCCTAACTTATTCATCACCGTCATACAACAGCAATGCTTATATTTATGAAGGCATTCAGATCAAGTCATTCCAAGTTTTAAAATTATGTTGAACAATTCTCACACATTTGAATGACAAGAAAGCATGTATGCATTCGGAAGCTTATTTTCCTTTATTTGAATTGTAATGCCATCTGCCAAACCTAACTCATTCTTTCTGTTTCTAAACGCTTTTTTTCTGACAGCATCATCAGAAACGAAGCCTGTACAACAAAGAGGCATCTGGTCTTAATCGAAAAGTGACACATTTTGTTGGCATTCACAATGACACAAGGGCATTTTGCAAATTGAGGGTCCAATTAATATGCCAATTTGTAACAATGACAAAAATAATCAGGTTCTTAACTAGATCATTTTCTTATTCTGTAAAGATAAAAATAAAATAGATATAAAAAGATCTAACCATATTTTTAATTGGCATTAATTTATATTCCATCTTTATCAGCAGCATTAGCATACAGATTATATCAAGGATGTGTGGGAGAGATGGACTATACATACTACAGCCCTATTGATTGAAATCATTTTCATTTTAGTTTGCTTTTCAGAAATGCCAAGAACTAAGTTGAGAATACTTTATATTTGCTAACTCAGCAAAGAGGCACTTTTTAAAGTGATACTCCTCTTATATTTAGTAGTGGAAGAACAACACAGAAATTTTTTATGCTTATTTCTAAACGTTTCTTATACAATTCAGAGGCACTGATTCCAACAGTATTCTTGGTGGGTTTTTTGTACCATCAAAACCTTTTTAGTTACCAGTATCTTAAATTTCGTGTTGGTATTGAAACATTACACCAGGGTAAACATAGCCACCACGACAAGAGGTTGTAAGCTCTCACCGAATAACAAAATGTGGCTGAACTATTGATGCTATGCCAAAAATAGCGACATTTTTTAAATCCTCACACCAAAATTAATAAAGATACATTAAAATACGAAAATTGTTTGAATTTTGTTACACAACGTAATGGTCCCTATTCACCCCAGCACAGTGTCCTTTCATAGTGACTATTCCTGGTGTCATCTTCTACATTTTTTTTAGGACAGGTTGTGAATCCTTTTTGGGAGAGGGAATCATTTATTTATTTAATTTACTCTGTAAATCGCTTTGCAAACTTTTTTTGGTTGAAAAGCAGCATATAAATGTTCTGCTTATATTATCTGTGGTACTAGAGTAGGATTAATGACTCACACAAATATCAATCACTTTTTTTTGCCTGTAGTCTGAAACTATTCAAGTCAATGGAAACTGCACAAGTCTGGTGCATCACAATTGTTTTAGGACCAGAAGTTTGTTATTGTTTATTCATTCAGTCGCTTCGACTCTTCGTGACTTCATGGACCAGGCCACACCAGAGCTTCCTGTCAGCAGTCACCACCCCCAGCTCTCCCAAGGTCGAGTCCGTCACCTCCAGAATATCATCCATCCATCTTGCCCTTGGTCAGCCCTTCTTCCTTTTGCCTTCCACTTTCCCTAGCATCAGCATCTTCTCTAGGGTATCCTTTCTTTTCACTATGTGGCTGAAGTACTTCAGTTTTGCCTTTAATATCAATCTGGCTTTATTGGAGTATGGACTGGTTTGATCTTCTTGCAATCCAAAGCACTCTCAGAATTTCCCTCCAACACCACAGTTCAAAAGCATCCATCTTCCTTTGCTCAGCCTTCCTTAAGGCTGAAGCACACCAGCTCCGCCCTCCATGCGTGCAGCCCACTGCGTTTGGCGTGTTGCCAAACGTGCTGTACGTGATGGAAGGTGAGACGATGGAAGCCTAGCACATCGGAGCTCTTCAGCCCGTACTCGCAGCCAATGCTGGTCCACTGTGATTGGTCGCTGGGACAAGGAGGTGGGGAGTGCTGAGTGAGCGTGCGAGGAAAACTGAGCAGTTCTGCAATGAATTTTTATTGGTTCCCGCGCTATTCCATGTCCCGCCCCCAGGGTTCATTAAAAGGGTTCTGATTGGGTGCACAGAAAATGGAACGGAGAAAACGCAGCCAAAGCTGGGATTTGGCCAAGGGATGCGTCTCCCAGAACGGACCTCTCGGCGGCTCTTGGCGGCCCGGCCGGAGGCAAAGCACACCAATCGAACGTTGACATAGCCGGCTGCAATGGGCTGCACGCACGGAGGGCGCAGCTGGTGTGCTTCAGCCTTTATGGTCCAGCTCTTGCAGCCATATACTACGGGGAATACCATTGCTTTAACTATGCGGACTTTTGTTGAATGTGTGATGTCTCTGCTTTTAATTATTTTATTGAGATTTGTTATTGCTCTCCTTCCAAGAAGTAAATGTCTTCTGGTTTCCTGGCTGCAGTCAGCGTCGGCAGTAATCTTAGTGCCTAGAAAAACAAATACTGCCTCCACGTTTTCTCCCTCTATTTGCCAGTTATCAAGCAAGCTGGTTGCCATAATCTTGTGTTTTTTTTTGGGGGGGGGGGGTTAACTGCAGCCCAGCGTTTGCACTTTCTTCTTTCACCTTCGTCATAAGGCTCCTCAGCTCCTTTCGCTTTCAGCCATCAAAGTGGTATCATCTGCATATCTGATTTGTTAGTTTCTTCCAGCGATCTTAACTCCAGCCTTGGATTCATCAAGCCCAGCACGTCGCATGATGTGTTCTGAGTACAAGTTGAATAGGTAGGGTGAGAGTATACAACACTGCTGTACTCTTTTCCCAATCTTAAACCAGTCTGTTGTTCCGTGGTCTGTTCTTACCGTTGCTGCTTGATCGTTATACATAGCCTTACCATCTATCCTAGAATGTCCGGGACCGTCCCAGGCTCCGGGTTCCGGTCCTGGGCTTTCTGGGCCCAGATGAAGCCTCTGCTGCCACTTCAAAAAGGTGAAAAGTACCTTTTTTCTGGGCGCCGCCATCTTGGATCTCGTGAAATCTCGCAAGATCCAAGATGGTGGCACCCAAATCTCGTGAGGGCACATGAGGTAGTACAGTTGCGGTGGCAGTGGGGGGTGGGGGTGACGCTGCGGCAGCGAGGGGATGACGCGTTGACCTCCCGCCGGGGGGTGATGCGCACCCCTGCTCCGTGATGACACGCACCCAGTGACACCACTGGATGAGAGTAGGCTAATTTTATGAATATGCAACAGGTATTTTGTAACAGATATAAAAACTTTGGGTTCCCATTGTACAATTGTCTTCATGGCTGACTTGAATGCATCAACTTTGGGTTTCCTTCGTCTTATTGCACAATTGTCTTCGCGCGAGTTGTCTTCATGACTGACTTGTGAATGCATCAGAAATGCAGGTGTTTATCATTGCAATTGCTCTTAATAAAAAAGCACAAAATCTCCAACTAAATGCTGCTTGTGTCAACTTAGGGCGCAATCCACCGGCTCTTCGGAATGGCGGAGCGAGCGCTCCACCGTTCCAAGACGTCATGAATGTGTCGTAAAGCATGTTCGCGATGCCTCGGAAGTAAGGGAGGCCAGCCTCTCTCACTCCGTTGCTGGACCGAGGATGCGGTCGCCCGAGGAAGGTAAACGCTCCCCCGGCAGCTGCGTGGGCGGTCCAGCGGGCAACGGAGGGGGGCCACTGGCCTAGCTGGCCCAGTAGGGAGCAGGGGATGTCGCCTGTCATATCCCCGTCCCCACCGGGCGGCTAGGCCGTTACACAACCTCCTCTGACTTCCACCAGCTATTTAGCTGGCGGAAATCCGAAGAGGCCTATTGGGCCGGCCCCAGTTTACGCCCAGGGAAGGGGACAAGCGTCCCCTTCCCCGAGTAGACCTCTGGCCCACCATTCGACAGGCAGCCTTGGGCACAGGATCTGGCTGGCGGCCAGGGCTGCCGGCTGGTTCCTTACACAGGATTGCGCTGTTAGTGTGTGAGTTCTCCAAGAATACAACCCAGGTGAGGAGACAATTTGTTTCATTGACAGCTGTAAATCAACATATAAATTCTGGAAAAAAAATTATTTATGGTAGTATCAAAGAGGTGCTATGAGTACAGTATTCAGTTCTAGCTCTGTTTTATGATTATGGCAATTGAAATAAGCCAGTAAATCAGGGAGAAGAAATAAATGTGCTTTGTGTGCCTGTGTGCGTGCACAAATGTGCACAATATATACATTCTGTATGTGAGAATTTTGTGTGAACGTTGGAGGCTTATTTTGCTCCCTTGGTTGAACTATACTCTTTCAAGGAGAAAAGAAACCGGTGAAACGGATGCAAAGCTAGTCTGTGAAGTGCAAAGATATAATTACATATCAAAGGAGAGAAAAGGGGCCAAACTAAACCCACAAATCCTGCTTGAAACTCTGTACAGAATGTAAGTCTAAGAATTGATCCTATATATCCTCACTGCATATCTTCTTTCTTCAAAGGAATCAAGTTCAGCAGATAAAACTTAACTAATTAATGATCAAAGTCAAGCAGAGGCTCAGTTTACACAGAGGTGCATGCTAGCTGAAGTTTATGGAAATAATCTTGCTTGCATCCCAGCATAAAATGTGTTCCAATCTGTGTTTCCCATTCCCAGCCATTTCTAATTCTTACTCCCAGGGTTCTCTAAAGATGCTGGCACCTGAATAATACAATGATGCAGGGAGAAAAGTTTCTAAATTTTGATGCGTAAAAATACTTTACATGGCAGTGTTATTACAAGCTGCAATAGTATAAATGATTATAGTATACTACATTGTATTATATTAAACTAATATAAATTGACAGGCAAATAAAGGAAAAGAAGAATGGGGAGAAGTTAGGGCAGTGATGAACATGATTATAAATTGTACAAATATCAGCAATACTTCCAGAGGTGAGGGGTGGAAAGCGTTTTCTTGAAATGTTTTAGCTTATGGTGATGCTAAAACAATAATTGCTGATCACAGAATGGTAAGTTCTCACCGAGGAAAGAAAGGAAACTGGCACAAAGCATTCTTTTAAATGCAATTGCTGATGTCCCCCCCCCTTTGACCTTTCCTCCTAAAAATTTCAGTATTAACTACGAATGATATGCTTTTGTTACTGCTATTTGCTATATTTTGCTATAATAATAATAATAATAATAATAATAATAATAATAATAATAATAATAATAATAATAATAATAATAATAGGCTAGTTATCACTCCTCATAGCTCATGAGACTGAGAGCCCAATCTTGTCCTTTACCCCCCCTCCCACCGATGCAGTGGCACCGAAATGGCAGCCGCTGCATCCTATGCGGGGGGGGGGGGAGAGAAAGGACCGGGAGGCTTCCCCAGGTAAAGGGGATGTTCAATCCACTTACCACTGCATAAGCCTTATGGCCTACAATGGGTCTCCTTGGACCTACGCTAGCAATTTCGCTAGTGTAAATCCAAGGAGAGAAAAGGGGTGAATAGGTTGCAGGGAAGGGGGATAGAATCCGGCACAGGTCTTCTGCGATGGATCTTCCGCAACCTCCATGCCCCCCATTATACCCCCTCCCCACCCTCGTTTTGCCCTCCCACACCCCCTTCCACCATCTCCTCCATCCTACTTGCTCCGGCAAATGTCCAGGGAGCCTCCGACGCAGGTGGGATGGCACAGACCTTCCCTCCAGCGTCCCTGGCAGCACGCTGGTTGACACGCTGTCAGGGAGTCATTCGTGATTGGCACTGACTGCTTTACGGCAGTCAGCGCCAGCACGAGAGGCGCAATGCCATGAGGCGGCACACACAGGATTGATCTGTGAGGAGAAGTCAGCTGGGGCTGCATCTAATATTTTCAGTTGTAGGACATAAAGGGGAAGAAGTTTGGACAAAAGAAGTGCTTCATCGGCTCCCTTACATCAAACGGATTACAGCAGCATGAATTACATCTTCTTTTGCTGTGCTTGATCTCTGTTGCACTGCAACAACACATACAGTATATACTGGCTTAAAGTGGTTGTGGCATTTCAGTCCAACAGCGCAATCCTGTGTAATCTTGTACTGGTGTAACAGTAGATGCACCGGTGTAAGTGCACTTATGCCAGTGTAAGTGCACTTACACCGGTGCATCTACTGTTACACCGGTGCAAGGTTACACAGGATTGTGCTGTGAGTGACCTGAGGGACCGAAAGGAGGCAGGTTGGCTTTATACAAGAGTTGCTTCAGGCTTAGGTTTTCACTCAGAAATTTGTCTGATTACTGCCACTCAACCTTGCCTTATGTCTGACCCATCAGCCTGACCTCAACACACCTTCTGCCATCATCCAGCTGACCCAGTTCTTGATCAACCACTCATCCTGCCTTCTTGCCCCTTTTGATTCTCCTCTGCCTGCACTAGAATTGGACCCCAACTGTGACCTGGCTCCAAATTCAGACCAGACCAGACACTTCCATTACCAATGGCATGAACAACTGATCCTGTCATCCGTGTTCCTACATGGTAACTTTAAGAGCAGTGCATGTCTTGTATTTTCTTAGCAAGTATATAATCTTGGGACAACATCCCCATTCTCAATCCAAATACAATTTACTGCCTGAGCAAGAATGGATACTGAATGCATCATAGCTATTCTACTTAGTTATGTGGTTCAGTGTGTCAAATTTGTCTGAAGGTTGAGAGGAGCCTTGGCAGCACACAGAAAGCAAAAGCCACAGCCTTCAGTGGCCTCAGGAACATTTTTTTACATCAGGATAATCTGATTTGCTAGAATGGCAGAAAAAGTGGGTCAAAGAGCAAAAAAAAAGTTGGATTTGGTGGAGACTACAGAGAAGAACAGACTGTGTCCTGTTCATATTTAATTTAAGAACAGCTCCTTATCCTTATTTCACTCTGTTAGCAGGATGTTTTTAAGATAACATTTATCTTTACAGCTTTTTTTGTGGTGGTGAAAGGGTGTTAATGGACTATAACATGCTGCTGTGCTGCAACATATGGCTACAGAATCTGCTTTTGTCACTGAGCACTTCAGTCTAACATCTGATGCATACAAATGGGTTTATGTAAGGTATTTTTTGTTAAGAGGTGAAAAACAATGCAAGAATACTGACAGCATGCAATATGTCTTGGGTTGTTTTCTGGAGTGAGCAATGTCTTAATTCAAAGTAGACTTGTATTTTCATAGGGATAAAGCATGTTTCCTTGTTTTATATAGGATAATTTTTAGATTAGAGAAATTGACCATGGTATCCTACTGAAACTCCTGACTGGGAGGCATAGTTTTATGCTGGTTTGTTTCCTATCTCTCTCAGAAGGAAATGCTGGGAGACCCACATTAGGCCCATGGACTTACTGTATGTAGACTAATCCCACAAGGAATGGTATCATAGTTTGGAAGTGAAAGTTAGCCTAAAAGGAAAAGGGCTGAAGATACACATGCGCACACACCCATGGCCATTCCATTCGGGTAGCTATTCTATGATGATTGGCACATTTTGCCCAGATTGCAGCCATCCCATCCATTGTCTGTTTATATCATTTCTTGGCCCAGATTCCCAGCTTTTAAGGCATTTTTACCCAAGGGTGTATATATGCAACAGGAGTTAAATGCGTACACCTGTGGGCTGGGAGGACATGGGTTTTAAACAGTTTTTAGTTATCACAGAAGCAAAGATATGATGAAAAATGTGAAGGCAGTATTCTACCTCATTGCAGTGAGAAACAAGCCTAGCCCTGCCTTCCATTTTGTAGCCAACAGAATGTCACAACAAAGACTGACGTAAGGGAAGAAACAATATTCACTGAGAGAGGAAAAGCCTAGAGATAGAAGTCTGGAGACAAAACTTGCATTGTGGTTGCTTTTGAAGTTTCTTTTTTCGTCCCCAGCGTCCCAGGTTGGGGAGTGAAAAATATTCACAAAAAACAAGGAAGAAATCAAGGATTCTTGGCAAAGATGTGCTTGGCCATCAAAAACGCAGCAAGGGCAGGCATTCATGCTGTTCATTGATGCTGCTCTTTTGACTCAGGTCTTACTTGTGTGGGAAATGGGGAGGGGGCTTGGAGTTCTTAAACATAATTTCCACATAGTCCATTTGCTCCACATTTCAGGTTAGAGGGGTCTTGGCTCAAAAATAGTGGCTTAGGACAACCCTGCAGTGTAGTCTATTAAGACTGCTTGTTAGAGGTAGGGCTGAGGTTGGTTTGACAAAAATTGCCCATACAGGACAGGCCCGAGTTGCAGCAAAAGTTCAGATGTCACCACCAAATCCCTCCCAGTCAAAATTCACGTGAGATTGTATGTAGAAGTCTTCTGCTCCACTGACTGACAGACATATTTCCATGTTTTCCCAATAGTTGTTAACACTTCAGCATCTGGAGCAGCTGCAGTCCAGGATCAAGTTAACTTCAAGCTAGACCTGGCCAGGTAGTAATGAGAACCTGTGATAGGCCTCATTGTAAGGTTTGTTGCTATCCAAATTGTTCAATAAAATAACACATTTACTTTGAATACTTTCCTCAGTTTTCCTGGATTCTTAAAGAGCCTTACAGAATTCTGAACCTCTCTCTTTGGCTTTCCTGAGAACCACAACTGAGGAGAAACAGCATTGTGGGATAGTTTTCTGTGGTCTGTCCATAAACGTCTGCTTCCTAAACTTCAACTGTCTTCTAAACAGAAGTCATTTTAGGCAAAAAGTTATCTCATGTCCTCTTGTGGGTTTCCAAGCTAGTCACGTTTTTCAGTTGATTGAGGCAAACCTTTGGATACCACCCCCACCCCCTCCTAACCTCAGATCCTAATTTCCACCACCCCCACCCCATGATCCTGACTCCCAGTCCCCGGGGGTGGGGGTGGATGGGACTGTAATTCTATGGTAGAGTATCTCCTTTGCATGCAGAAGGGATTTCCAGGTAGGAGTGGGATCTATCCCTGTCTGTCTGAAACCCTTCAGTGTGCTGCCAGCCAGTGTAGGCAATACTGGACTACATGAATCAATGGTCTGACTCAGTAAATGAATGCTTCATATGACTTTCCCCTTTCCCTCTAATGCTAGGTTCTATCCACCCCAACACATCCTGATCACCAACTGCAAAATACAGTGTACAAGGAGAAACAAATACTTTGTGTTCTAATAGGGCAATGGACAAGTATATAGTACATATATACAAGTATATAAGGCATAATACTGTATATAGTGATTTATAGCACAATCCTATGTAAGTCTGCTTATAAGTAAGCCCCATTGAGTTCAGTAGGATTTGCGCTTAGGAAAATGTGCATAGCATTTCAGGCTTAATTACTTGTTTCTTACAGTAGTATCAGCACATCCATACTCCTGCTGTCCCTATGTACCCATTAGAGTCATTTTTGGTCCCTATCGCTGGTAAATCACTTCCCCAATGTTTGCCCATTGGAGGAAGTCTTTTTAACATTTTGCTAATATGAGTTGCTTGAGCTATGATTCTTTAGGGCTCAGCTCCCAACCCCAGGTCCCTAGAAGTTAAATCTCTGGGGAATGGACACATCATGTCTCTACATTCATGTAAAACACACACACATGAACATTAAGGCATCATATAGTGTGATTTCACCCACTCTCTCTCTCTCTCTCTCTCTCTCTCTCTCTCTCTCTCTCTCTCTCCCAATCTTTCCCGCAGTGACTCACCTGGTTCTCTTGCACCAGGCCTGACCCACACTCCATGGGTCTATGAACACGTCCAGCAGTGACCGGAAGTCACTTCTGCGAAACCTGAGGTTTCTGTGAAACGTCTGAGGTCCGTGGAGGCCCAAGGAGTGCGTCCCGGGCCCGGTATGACCTGGGAGCAGCCTCTAATTGCATCTGGAGGGCTCCAATTTGGAGCCAACCGCACACAAGGGCAGGGGGGCGGCCCCAACTCAATGACCCACCAGGCATCGTGCCACAACCCACCAAGTGGGTCGCCACCCACAATTTGGCAAGTGCTGCAATAATCACCCTCTACGTTTAGATCAGTGGAGGACTGAAGTACAGGGCAGTGTAAATGAACATAGCATACAGACAAGTAGTGAGAAGAGCCTTCCATAATATAATGTATAACCATGCAGTGAATCTATTGCAAGTGTGTTCTCTAATATTTCATAAATGAAAATAGGGATATGTCAGTGTCAAATATGATAATGCCATCTAAAAGTGCTGACAAAAAAGAGAGCCTCAAACTGCACACAATGAGGATTATTGTAAGGACCCTTTCAAAGCAGAAGAAAATATTATGGATATACAGTAGCAGCCTGTACAAGTGAATTGAGAGTTAATTTATTACTGACTTCTTATAGTATCAAATTGTCATAGCTTTTATTTCACTGTTGAGTGTTCAGCTACACATGACATGCAAAAATGTGTAAGAAACGCTCAGTGGCCTGTTGCCTTACGTTGGAACAGGATTTGAGTGGCAATCTGAAGTGGAAAAATAGAGATAACATTGCTTAACGTCAGCCTACCACTTGATTGGCAAAATTAGCAACATTTGCGTAATGTGCAAATTAGACTGTCTGGATTTGGAGGACCTGAACATGGCAACCATACATGGCGTGCCTAGTAAAAAGAGTAAAGTATGTATTGCATCATTTTAAGGCTTCATTCTTGGGCATACAGGATGCTTGTGGAACTTGGAAGAGCAGGGTCTCACCTAAGCAATGGTGTCACTAGGGGTGTGGGATGTGTGGACCGCATCAGGTGACACCCTCGGGTGGTGTCCAAAATTTGGGAAAAACTGGTGGCAAAAATTGTGGAAACCTTGTATTTAAGAATACCACCATAGTGGTATAGATCATTGGAAAGGTAAATTAATGCAGAATGTAATGAAACAAACCATTTTGAATTATCTGTATTCTATCAAAGGTTATGGCCAAACCACTGCAAAAAGAAAACAACTATTTCCACAACAACTTCCTTATATAACAAAAAGTGGATTTCTTTAATTCAAAACTGACCAATGAGACGGATTGTTCTGAGAGCCAATGAGGTGTTGTTATTACAATGAGGTGTTATTATGAACCAATAAGGAATTAGTATGAGTTAGCTCTCATTTCTATGTATCAGAGCTAGCAACACTAGAACTCTTATTCAGTTGTGAGAGAGTCAGGTTAGTGGGGGTGACACCATGAGTTACTGTACTGGGTGACACCAACGACATCACTGGGGTGATGCGATGAGCTCTTGCACTGGGTGAAGCAAACCCTAGTGATGCCTCTGTATCCATGTTTAGGGTGGCCATTTTCTCTACCGTCCCTCATGAATGGCACGCAACCATATCTAGTCCAGATGTCAACATGCAACACAATGCATTGCATACAAAAACTAGATGAGAAGATCCTTCAAGTAAAGGACTTGGGGGCAAAACACTGCTGAGATAACTTTCATTCTGTCTTTGCAAGGGACTCTCATGATTTGGTTCCGTTTACCCACAATGCAGTCTCACAATACTTGACAATCCAGCAATCCAAATGCTGTGGCTGCCATTTTCCCATGACTGGACATGACACCAGTCTGTTAACATAGACACCAAGCTTCTATTTCAAAGGCAGCATTAGTCACAAAGGTCTAGTCTAGATCTTGTCTATTTTCTCCTAAGTATCATTTGCTGTCCAATTTGTTATGCACGAGAGAATAAATTAGCTCTAGACTCTTGGCTTTCTGAGATTAGCTTCAGCCACACATCCCATCCTGTTGAAGTCTATTTTCCATCGAACTGCTAATTACACTCATATAGCTGGTAGGTCCTCTTCTAATTATGCAGGTAACATCAAATTGACTGATTAGAGTTCCATCTCATTAAACACAGCTGTCTCAATGATTTGGGGGAAATAGGATAAAAACCAAACAAGAGGATAAACATTATCGGATGAAACAACTGGAAGCCTTCTGGAATTGTTCATTTTAAACACCAAAGATGATTTTGCTTATCGCAAATTAAGCATTTTTTTTTAAAATCATCGTACACGTTGGGTTAAGCAAACCCAGCCTAAATAGTCAAATGACAGCATTGTTCTGATTTATAGCAACAACTGCAGTGGAAAGGCACATACTTAAACAAGTATCTCAGAAGGAACTTTATTACATCATGCCCATATGGGTTCAGACAGATGGCAAATATAACTGGGCAGAGACCACACTGCTTAGATACATCTGCACAACTTATATTTATTATGAATAAGCACTTGTCTTCTGCTGGTTTCTCTTGTGATGGCAGAGATGGGATTTGGAGGGCATTGAGTTCCTGAGTATCTTGAGACTGAGAAAAAAACACCACATTGAAGCTTGATGCTTACAATGTCTTGGGTCATCTAGCAAGCACAAAGTCAAACATTCCCCTGCTGCTGCTTCCCAGAATGCCCCCTGCAGAAAAACTGCAATAAACCAGCTTGCAGTTATCAAGGGAAGACTGGCTAAAATGATGAATGGATCCATCATAAATACTACACAGGGAAGCAAGATTACTTACATCTGCAATAATGAAGGATTGTAACATGGAGATAGAGGAAACGAATAGCAGGGAAAATGGAGATGTAGTTGAGATTCAGGGCTTCTTCCTATGTATGGTAGCCAGAACTATGGTGCATAGGTTACTGGGATAGGTAGGAATTTAACTCAGCATACGTTGGCATTAAGTAAATAAGGGCTATTCGCTGTTTTAGTGGGGTAGTAAATATTTTAATTCAGTTTGAATGGCTGCACATATGTACTTACACAGTACTCGCGCAATACAAATCATCAATAAATGGAACAGTTGGCCTGAGCGTGTTCTGTTCTTGCCAAAAACAGTCCTATCCTTGCTATCTGCCAGGCAAATAGCAAGCCAGCAAAAAAAAAAAAGGAAAAAAAAAAAGGAAGTAGCAGGGTGTGATAAAAGACTGTTATCAGAGGCAAGAGGAAGCTTTAGCTCCAAACCAACAGGAAAACAATTTAATTTTTTTATTGATATAAAATAAAATTTTGTTGCAGATTGATATAGCTGAGCTATGCGCATTTCACCACATTTTGTCATCTTTTGATAAACTGCTGAACATTTGTTGCATATTCTTTTTTCAGGGTTACATTCCTGATGCCTCTTTTAATCCAGTTCTAGTCCACTTTATTTCCAAAAGCTTCAAGGAACAAGAAATACACAATAGCTAATCAGAATAACTTCTTGTGGCACCAAAGACAAAATTTATAACTGCTTTGGATTGTTCGCCAGATGCTGTAAATGTATTCAGGCTGAAACCTTGCCCCTGTTCTTATGCAACAGGTGGTTGTAAATGCATACATACGCACATCTTTTGCCTACCAAAATAAAACAGCAACCCTGTTCCAGAGATTCCGGGAATTTTGTTCTTGCCAAAACCAATAATGTTTTGTATATATGTTAGTGATATCACAAATGCTAGCCAATCACAGTCTTATCACAATTAGCACAAGGGGAAAAGTAGGGTTTTTCCAGGTTCAACCTGCAGAATGAAAATGATACATATTTTTAGGACTCTTCTCAGGATGGAAAAATGTACATGTGTTTTGAGAGCAGCAAATAGTCTGAAAAATTGCCACCAAAACATTGCATCTGCCTTCAGTCATAAACTAGCATATGATGGCATGATTGCACAGTTTCCTCTGATGCTAGCATGGAAAAATATTTTGAATAGAAGCTAGCAGACATGATTGTGATTCTACGAGCATATACCTATACATGTCTACTCAGAAGTAAGTTCAATGGAACTTAAAATCCCAGGAAAGTGTGTATATAGGATTACAGCCTTGTGGTCCAATCCTATGGGCGTGTTATGCCAGCAGAACATAATGCGCTTTGTAGCTGTCACAAACACTGCCACAGCACGGTGGCCTGGCTACTGCTGTAAATAGCAAGCGGCTGGGCCCATGCAAAGACAGACCGAGGATGTCCACTGGTGCAGGTAAGGCTATGTAGAGGTTGGGAGGGAGGCAGAGAGGTGTGGAACAGGGAGGAGATGGGGTGGTGTGAAGGGCGGATTGGGCCCAGGAAGGGTATGGGTTTGGTAGCAGCAGCACCCGCCAAATCCTAACCCCCTCCCTAGACTGTTCTACCTTCAAGGGTCAAAGCGGACTTGCACCAGCGATATTGCTGGTGCAGGTTCAAGCTGACCCATGGCAGCAGCTGGGGCTTACCCTAGGACAAGGGAACAAATATTCCCATATCCCAAGGAGGTCTTAATGTGCCAAAACTCACCTGCAGGAGACAGCGGATGCCGTGTTGGCGCCAATGTGTCACCATGTGGGTAGATACAGTGAATTGGGGTGCCTGTTTCTTTCCCCAGATAACTATTATTGTTCCTTTGCAGATATCTAAAAATATTTCACAATATATTATGTGAAGAGAGTACTTATGAATTCCAGTTACTATTATCAATCTCATGTGCTATTGTGTACACTGCAGAAAACATTGTAGTATTCCACAGTATCTCTCTGCTGGCAAAATTACCTGTAAAAATTACCTTACCTGAAAAAATTACCTGTAAAGTAAATATGATCACATCTTTTAGAGCACAAAAGACAACTTGCCCCTTGAAGAGTTAAACCTTCCACAGTTAAAAACAGTTCCCAGAATGATAGCCGTAACAACTTAACACTATATGGATATTATATTCTTATGCATTCAAAACTTATTAAAAGTGATAATGAAGAAATACATTTGTAACCTCATTAAATATAATCTGATACTTGACATATGTTCAATGAGAACATACAACCTGCAGAATCAGGTGCAGTAAGTAGATGACACAAAACAACTGCCATGGGCATGGATGCAGAGAGAGCAACACACTTTTGTTTCAATAGCATGTACAACATTGCATTGGAGTATCCTGTCGAGATACAGCAGGAACTAAGGAAGGCCTGAAGCTATAGAGACAGTGCTGTCCCGAGGCCACCACACTTCCCCACGTTTACACTGAGGGTAATGGGAAGGGGCCAGCGATAGTTTGTTCTGCCCTCTCACTGGCTCCTGGGAGCATCACTAGAGTTCTTGAGATGATAAAGGAGCATCTGGGACACGGGCGTCACTGGAGCGTGGCGGGGGGGGCGGGCCGCCAGGGGGTGACGCGCGTCACCCTCCGGACGCTCCGAGGCCGGCCCAGGAGCCTGCCTCGGAGCGTCCGACCCCGTCGGCGCTCCAGGGCCTTCTGAAAGAAGGCCCAGGCAGCGTGTCAATCCGGGTATTTCCCGGATTTTCGCACATGCCCAGACCCGTTCTGAGGGCAAAAAGCGCATGCGCGAAAATCCGGAAAATACCCGGATTGACGCGCTGCCTGGGCCTTCTTTCAGAAGGCCCTGGAGTGCCGACGGGGTCGGACGCTCCGAGGCAGGTTCCCGGGCCGGCGACGCGACGCGCGGGGGGGTAGCCGGGTGGCCCCCTCCCCCCGCGCCGATAACATCACGCCACTAGGGGGGTGACGCGCGTCCCCGCACCAGGGTGACGCGCGTCTAGTGACGCCAGTGATCTGGGAGATGCCAGCCAACTTGTGCCACCGCTGCCATCAGTATTAGAGCATTTAAGAGGCTGGCCTCTTCACAATCTAGCCACCCCCTGATGACAGGGAGAAAAAGAAGGGCAGCTTGTTTGTGTGGAAGGAGAGACTCATGTTAGAAGCTGCCAGGTTACTGGGACAGGAGAAATGGCTTTGGAGAGGATGGCAAGCCTGGGCAGTCCAACACCTAAGGCTGTAGAAAGGCACCATTGCTCACCTGGATTACTGACAACTGAATGACAGCTGAGTGAAGAAGCAATGGTTATTTCTCTGGATAGCCAGATTTTCAAAGAGAAGTAATTGGTAATTAAGAGATCTACCCAACCCATTACATATTCAATAACAATACTTAGTATGTAATATAGCACTTTCTAACCATGTAAAATGCTGCACATGTGTATCTCTGCAGGTAAGGTAAAGCAAGGTATTTTTTACCTTACCTGAAAAAAATTACACGTAAAGTAAATATGATCACATCTTTTAGAGCACAAAAGACAACTTGCCCCTGGAAGAGTTAAACCTTCCACAGTTAAAAACAGTTTCCAGAATGATAGCTGTAACAACCTAACACTATATGGATTTTATATCTTTTGGATTATACCCATGTATACCTTGATGTAGCCTTTATAACAACTGGTAAAGGAAGCATTATTACCCCCATGTTGCAGCTAGAACTGAGAGGGAGTGGCTTGCCTAAGCCCACCTAGAGAGTTCATAGCAGAGGCAGGTTTTGCCCTGGAAAAGACCCAATCCCCAATTTACAGTGCAATCCTATGCATGTCTACTCAGAAGTAAATTCCTATGAGTTCAATGAGACTTACTCCCAGGTAAATGTGCACAGGACTGCAGTCTTATGGTCCAATCCTACCTGGGCCGGCGATGGCGACGCACCACTTTTGCCGGTGCTGTTGACTGTCGTAAACGGTCAGCGCCAGTCGTAAAAGTTGCTCCAGCAGCGCACAAAGCTTGTGTTGCTGGAGCGCCAGTGGGAAGGCCAAGCCATATTTTAGAAAATGAATAATATTAGATGTTAAAATGAGCAAACTTCATAACAAAAGGCTAATCAATTTTTTTTAAAAGGTCTGTTTAAAAGCCATGAGGGAAGGAGCCATCCATCTCTTTAGGGGAGGTAGTTCCATCATTAAGGTGCCACCATTGCAAAGGCCCTGCCCATCATTCATGCTATAATGAGAGGCTGGACCCGAAGCAGGGCCTCTGATGATTAACAGGCAGATACATCAATATTAATACACGTGAAGTGCTTTGCACACTCAGAAAGTGCTTTATAAATATTATTATTATTATTAATTAATGGACAATCAACTTTCCAAGACACTTGAATGGGAGTTGGATTGGACTGAGCTGTGTCAGACGTGTTGCCTAAAGATGGATTTCTTCACTGACAGTCTAATCATACAGTTTCATATGCTGCTTAGCTGCCTGCTTAAAAACAACAACAAAAAAACAACAGAAAGTGTGAATTCCAAAAATCTGGTGTGTGCATCATAAAAAAGTGAGTGCCTGGCAAACAAAAGCAGCACCCCAGGTTCCTGTCCCTAGTGTCACATTGGCATGGGAACGTTTTACATTCCTTGGCACAGGTGCGCCAAAGAGTTCACATTTACTTAGTCCTCAGCAATAAGTGGGAGTTGGAGCCAATCATCCTATCTTGTCTACCATTCAGCTGGCAATTCTCTTTTTCTTGGCTCTCTCCAACAATCACACAGTGCTGTTAAAACCTTGGTAAAATAACTGGATTAATTTTTAGGCAACAATCCACAAATCACTTTCAGCCAGTGACAGCACACATGTTTCTAAGATAGCTTAGCTCACTGAACTGTATAGGACTAAACTGGCTTAAAGGCAAGCATGCTGGCTTTGTGGATCACAACCTAAAATCATACTATCGCTCATGCACAAATTCTTGCTTTAAAAAAATGTATTATCTTTGCTGCAGCAGTTTAAAGGCATTGTCAGAGGATACTAATCAGTTTCTGTGCTTCACATTTGAACACTGGCAGCATTCATTCTCCCAAGGCAACTATTGCACATCAATATCATTCTGTAATAAATATGTATGTCAACAAATGCCAAACCTTCTACAGCAAACCCATTCGTTGTGGCTTTATCAGGGATTTCAAAATTATGAGCATCAGTAAACATCAAAGTGCCTTTATCACACAGCTGCCTCACAGGAACCTGCGCAGAGCCCCAAATAATGTTTGCTGATAAGCCCGTGGTGAATATATTAAACTAACCCTCACAGAAATCTCCTCCTGAAATGTCAATGGCAAGAAAACAACAAAAGTCCAAGTTACAGTAACACACCCACAATTCAGCAGGCCATCGTGTAATTCCATACAAGCCATAGCAAAACTGCGACATAAACTCCAAGCCAACAGTCACCTTCCTAAAATGAATACAGTAACCTGTGCACCCAGTACAACAAAACAAATGTGCCTCAGTTTGATCAGAGAGTGTTAGACAACTTTCCTTAAGGACAACTGAAGCCCTGCCGTTTAGCTTCTCCTTGCCGGTTCAAATGTCTAAACTTTGGAAGCAAAAAAGGGCAATGAGGTTATTAGGAAATATGATAGAATAGAGTATGATTTTGCCTCTAGCTTTCCTAGATCAGGGTCTAAAAATAGTGAACGAACACTATTACATGCTCACCAACGTGGTCATTTCCCCATCCCTTAGAAATAAGTCAGTTACCTGTTTTAGGAAATAGTGCCACATTCTGACCCCCCCCCCCTTACATCAAATTGGAATGTGCACAAGAAGCAGAAGAAAGGATTAAAAAATAACCCCAAAAAAGAAGCTTTACGGTTTAATCCTGTCTAAGTTCAGACCGGAGGAGCGACCAGTCTGGTGGTCTAGGGTGTTGCAAACGTGCCCTAAGTGGCGCTGGTGGAGAGGCTTGCAACACTCCTTGGGCGCCATAGACCAGAGCAGTGCCGCACAGAGGTGAGTCCCCGCCGGGCAGTGGAGGTGGAGGGCGGAATGGACCATTTCAGGGGTGGGGTGGGATTGGAGAATCGAGGGAGGGATCAGCAGATGCCTCCTCCGCCATATCCTATCCCCCTTCCCAGGCCTGTTGGGCCTTACATGGGCCTCTGAAATGTATGCCAGAAAAATTGCTGGTATACATTCGAAGAGGCCCATTGGGGCGGATGACATGTTACTCGGCGTAAAGAGACAAATGGCCCTTTACCCCGAGGATGCCGCCGGCTGTGCCAGGGCAGGCCCAATCCTGCATAGGATGTGGCAGGCGCCTTACGTGCACCACCGCACCCTGCTAGATAGGATTGGGCTGCCCAATAGCAGCTGTAAATACAGCATGCTGTTAAAAGAATTCAGAATATTACCATATGTGATGAGTGTCAAATTAAATATTCAGCAAACAATATCACAATTATATACAGGGAGTTGATGAAACAAAGGCAAACACTGGACCATAAGACAGGCTTTAGCCCATAACTATTTGGGTTTTTCGTGGCTAGTCACCTTTTCAAATTCTATTTGTATTAGCTGTACCAAATCCACTGCAAAGTACTTCATGGTGAATTTACAACAGCCTGGACTGGAGTGAAGATGTCTTGGTGAAGTTTCAAGAGTAATCCATAGAAATCACTCTGCCACCCTTGAATGCTTTTACTAGCATACGGAAAGATGAAAATCTATTGATGGGCACACTCCATTTAACCCTGAAATGAGAAGAGGGATGCATGTTTGCATGAGGGATGCATGAGGGATGCATCCATAGTTTTTCTCTTCACCATTAAACCTGCTGCTGAATTAGAGAATCAACAATCATGGCTTCACTGACCCATTTCCCCACCAGGCCTGTCAGCAGGCATGGAAACAAACAGGGGAAAAACAGGCCTAAATACGACCATCTTTCCACACTTGTATTTCCTTGCCCGCTAAGGTCACCTCTAGGGAGGATGCTCTTGTGGGTGCCATCTTTATTTGGGTTGGTTAGTACCAGCTAATGGTAGGGCCATTTCTGCTATAGTACTTAGCCTGTGGAACTTCCATCCCCATGACATCAAGACTGCTCTCGCTTTTTTGGTGTTCTGCAGGAATCTGAACACTTTGGGGCATATCTTGGGCAAGTCTTCAGTTAAGTCAAGGCTGGCTCCAGGTTGTTGAGAGCTCAGGGGCTAAGTCCTGCACTGGGTCCCCCCAGTGGCATATTAAGTGCTACCACTGTTTGGGGTTGCAGCAAATTGTGGCAAAGCCTTGGACAAAGAGACAGTTCGGGGCCAGGTGTCTGGGCGTAATGCATGCACACTCGAGATTCTCCCAACAGCTTTCCCAACCCCTAATACCACCTCTGCTGAGGGTCTAGGAGTTGGGTGGGAGTGATGAGCCCTTTGACGGGCAGGTTCTGGGCTTCCTGCCAGTCCCCAACCTAGCCAACCCAGGTGCAGCCCCTGAGTTAAGCTATTTTTAGGTGTCATTGCTGTTTAGTTGTAGGCTTAGTGCTCCTTGTTCTGATTTTGTTGCACTGTTGATTTTATTTTTTTGTTGGGCTGCAATTATTACACATTTTTATTTTTGATTTAAATTTTTGATAGTAAGGTGCCTGGGGTTTTCATAAGGAAAGATGGTATAAGAATTTTTTTTAATAAATAGTCATCCAATTGAGCATTTAAAGATAAAAGGGAAACATTTGGGTTGCAACCTTGCAGCCCTATTCCAAGAATGTAATTTATGTAGAGATTTATTTACAGTATTTATATCCCGCCTTTCTCCCCGAAGGGACCCAATGTAGAGAGATGTAGAGAGATCCCCAAAGAAAATCCTCATATAGAAACATCAAAGAAACTAACAATGTTTTATACAGAGTGGCATGCTATTGTTTCAGACAAAGAGGAAACATGCTGCAAAATAATCTCTTTCACTTAGAGTAAAACAATTTTCTAATAACCCAGTTTGACCATAACTGATGGGCAGAGCAATCCTGCATAAGGATCCGCCAGGCGGCCCTGGCTGCCTGCCGGATCCTATGCTCCGCCGCGGGCAGGCTCCTGCTCGGCCAGAGGTCTATTCGGGGAAGGGGATGCTCGTCCTGTTACCCGAGTGTAAATGGCACTCAGGCCGAGCGGCCTCCTCAGATTTCCACCAGCGAAATTGCTGGTGGAAGAGGAGGCCATGTAAAGGCCCAGCCGGGCGGCGGGGGTCAGGATACGGCCGAAGTCGTCCCCCACCCCCTCCCGGGCTGGCTGGGTCTATCGGTACCCTCTCCTGCCCGCTGGATCCTTACCTGGGTCTGGCGGCGGCCGGGTGAGGGCTCCGTCGGCAGAGCAGGGGAGGCCGGCCTTGCGCCGGCCTTCCCTGATTGCGAGTCATCGCGAACGTGCTTTACAACATGTTCTCGATGGCTTAGGGCGGCGACATGCTCGTTCTGCAGCCCTGGACTTACGCAGGATTGCACCGACAGTGATAACATGAGAGATCATTCTGAAGAAGAAAAGATTTCTTACATCTAACTTGAACATATTTAACAGGCTTGTAGTGCAAAACACAAAAGCAATGATAAAAGTTATCTGTGTCATTAAGGGCAAGACAGAAGTACAAAAAGGGCATTCTTCAATCAGAACAAAATCGCATCACATGGATCACTCTTAAATCCTTCCCCTTGAGATGGGCAGGGAGGAAAACACGGTGATCAAGTGACACAGTATAAAGCAGAGGTGGCCAACCTTCCACCATTAAGGCTACTGTGTTCTTAAGAGGTGTGTAGAAGACAGAATTTTGGCAGCTGTAAGTGCTGATGGTGCTGCTAAAGCAGCTGCACCTGCTGAAATGCCCTCACCTATACTACCATTTAAAGGGCCAGCATTCATGTTGAAAGGTTGGCCACCACTGGTATAAAGCATCACAAATAAGCACTAGATTGATGTGAAGCAACTACATGAGATGTTTTCAGCTCAAAGAAATTGAGTAATGGGAGAGTATTCAGTTACTTAGTGGGTGTAGTTTGTTCTGCAAGGATATTTTGCTGACTCGACAGTATATATGACAAGATATCTTGGGCTCAAAACAGATACGACACTGATGGCACAATCCTACTGGTCTTTAGTGCCAGCATAGCGTTTGCTGTGCTGACTGTCACAAAACTGCCATAAAGCAGTTTGTGACAGCCTAGAAGAAAGCTGCGCCAGCGGGAAGGCCTGCACAATCCCGTTGGTGCCTATGCAGGTCACCACGCACACTGGAGCAGGTAAATGCCCGAAAAACAGCCACGCGGCTTCTGTGATTGGTCCACCTGTCCGCCTGGGCTCCTAGAAACTAAATTCAGGAGAAAAACCACCAGGGGGGCATTTCTCGCCACAACACGACGGGGGCGGTGCATGTGCCGGAGAGGCTAGCAACGCTTCTGATTGTACCCAGGCCCAGGGTAAAAAAGGGGGCCTGGGAGGAGTGGCCCCAGAAGTTTCCTGTGAACTCAGTTGGCCTCATGGAGAGTGAAAGTCAGAGGCCGGGTCAAATGGGAGGCCAGGTCTATCAGCCAGGTAGACCTGGGTGCTACATCAGGAAGCCTGGTAGACTTGGGCTCCAGAGATTTTTCCAGCCTTTGCTGCCCCCCTGCTACATTTGCCCCCTCCCCCTTTGAAAAGGGGCCCAAAAGAAACTTTGTACCCCCTGATTACAAGGGGCCCTGGCAGGGACTCCTGCAGTGCTGTCATGAGCCAGCGCGTCACCCTTGGCAGGAGATCGGCCAGTTCGGCGCGTCACCCGCACTGCCGTGTCACCTCCCCGCTGCCGCGTCATCCCCCGGTAGTAATTGCTCACGCCGGGAGAGGGTGACGCGCCCGAGGCCCATTCGCGTGCTACATCTTCTTTGGCAGCTCGGCTGCTTCTAACTAGGCTGGGCAAGGCTGAAAGCGGCGCATGCGCACAACGCTACTTGAAGCCTTGCCCTCAGAAGGGCTGAACGAAGAGGTGATTGGGTCTCCGTTCGGCCCTTCTGAGGGCAAGGCTTCAAGTGGTGTTGTGCGCATGCCGCTTTTAGCCTTGCGTGGCCTAGTTAGAAGTGGCCGAGTCGCCAAAGACGATGCAGCTCACCCGAGCGGGCTTCAAGCGCGCCACCCTCCTGGCGCGCCATACCTTCCTGTTGTGTCACCTCCGGCGACCCACTGCCCGCCACGCCCTAGCATGCCACTGGACTCCTGAATTCTTTTCAGGAGCTCCGCCATTCTAAAGTTACGGAGGATTGCACCCAAAGAATCAAGTTTTCTTGATATATGACTGGTGGGACGTGGAAGTTCTTGAAAAGGTTGTGGCAGAAAAAAACAGGGGGGGGAGCGCTTTAACATATGTCATTGTAGAGCACAACCTTTACAATACAATATACTGTACTGTACACATCAACAGAATAGTCCAAACCATACACAGTTTATTGCGCTTTCCGAGAAAAATATTATTCAGCTTTATTCAAGTTTATTTTTATGCTAGTGTATGTTTTGCATTGATTGGCTCAATTATTGCCTATCTAGTAGAATACATTTTGCTTTGCCCATTTTGCCCAACCTTTTACATTTCTAAAACAGAATGTTCCAGCTCAAGAATAAAGAGTCCCTGGCTTGTGCACCATCTACTTTGTAGCTGCATCAAAAACAAGGCAGTTATAGTCTGCCTTAAAGTGCAAGCTAAAATTTGCCACTAAAATTATGCAATTAAACTGAATCCTGGCAAAGATACAAGAACAACATTAAAACACAATGCATTATAAAATGAAATGACTTACGTGGGTGTTCTATGGCTCTGCAATGCATTTATCACATAACCCTAAATGCTTGATGCTTGGTGAATGCCTAATAGGATGTCAGAAAGACCTATCACATGTTTGAAAGTAACTAAAAAGCCTGCTGGCATAGAACTGAGTGACAGGCAGATGGTTCAGCCATGGCCTTCCCCGGATAGGATGCAGTGTGGGTCGTGTTGCCCCCGCTGAATACCCTATGCCAAAAGAGGATTGGGCTGCCTGCCCACTTTGGAAACAATTGAATCAACCAGGGTGGTGTCCAATTCACAGAGGGGCAAAAGCGTTGCCCTTGCTTTGAACCAGCCCTGTAACGTTTTGATGGGGTACATGGTGTTGTCATAATATAACAACACTGATAATGTGATCTCTGATTGGCTGAGATCATATAGTTGGTGAAGTGGAAGTGAAGTGGAAGTTTTAAAAAAGTGTTACCAAAGCAGCTAATGTAAGGCCATAAATATCATGCAAAAATGGCAAAACAAGCAAGAGGAGGCAGTTATGGGGCCATTAAAAGTCCCTTGAAAGTATTATTTAATGCCTAAACTTTTGCAAACATTCTATACAGCCTGCCTATCCTTTAAGAATTTGTTTAATCATTTTAAAAATAAGTTTAAGCTCGGTTTTTGAGCTTTAGCACCTATCCTGGGTACTCTGTTTATCTGCCTCTCCTGACAGCTCAGAGGGTGTAGCCAGTTTCCCTGTTCCTCCTGGAATCCCACTTCAGGGGTATCCCGCAGGCTGGCAGCACCCACACACAGACATCCAGTTTGCGCAGCACATATTGTAACTAAGCCAGTTGAGCTGTACTTCCAACTGTACAAACTCCGTGAATGCTTGCTTGTGTGGCACTAGAGGGACGATTGGTACAAGTAAGGTTTTTAGGCTGGATCCTGTATTCTGCTTGCTTGCTCTGAGAGTTCCTTCCCTTTTTAATTCTTCACGTCAAGGTCATCATCTTGATTTAAAGGGAAATGCTTAATGAGTGTTCTTTTGAGTGGCACAGGCTTAATTGGAGGCTCTTAAATGCAGCAAAGCACTAACAGAAGTACCTTAACCTCTTCGTACATGCTTTGGATATTAACACATTCCCACTAGCAAGGAAAGAGAGTGAGAGACAGAGAGAGCTGAAAGTCAGTATCTTCAATGAAACCAGCAATAATGGTAATTGAGGTTTCTAATGGATATGCAGGAGATTCCTTGAACATTTATTCAAAGAAGGCTAGAGGATGTTAAGCCTTGCTTCAGAAAAAAATTCTCTTAAAATTAATGGTTTGAGCAAGGTCAGAGGGATTTATTTGATAATATATCTACTATTCCTTTTGGACTGTCCAGAAAGTTCCAGCAGGGGTAGGAACAGTGCCAGAGCTCAGCTCTGCACACGCCGCCACCCCCACCCCCCGGTATCTCTTGCCTACTCCCTGATGGTACATTGGGTGCTACTGCTATCACTGGTACTTAGGGTTCAGAGGTTAGCCCAACCAGATGGGCTCCCTGATGGGTGTGGGCCACTGCCTCTGAGTAGGAACAGTAGCCTGAAGGTAACACTTGAGGGACACAGACAGAACGTTAACAGGAAGTGCTTCCTGTTAATGTTCTGGCTGTGTCCCTCTACTGTTCAGGCTGTCTGCTTGTCACATTCCTATTCTAGCATTTTGTAAAGGAAGAAACGTACTTGCTTGGCGCCAAGGTAAGGAACATAAAGGAAGGTAACGGGCACGAGGAACGTGGGGAACTGCGGATACGTGAATCCGCAGATACTGGAACTACAGATATGGGGTGATGCCTGTACTCCCATTAAGAGCTAAGACAAAAGTAGACCTAATGCAAGCATAAAAGCAGTGTGACCTATGCTGAGACAGTACTAGATTGTGGTAGCAGCAACACTGACATTGGGTTTCTCGGCTCAGCCCATCATAGGATAGTCAATACTTGTTAACCTACTTGAATACTGAGAGGCATTAAAAGCACATGTCACAGATGTATTCTCTAGCAGCAGAACCCTATACATATTTACACAAAAGTAAGTTCCACTATGTTCAATGAGTCTTCTTCCCAGTAAAGTGTGCATAGAATTGCAGCTTTAGTATTCAGGCCCTCCAGAGTTTGGCCTTGAGAACACTTGCTGAACATCCGGAAACCTTTTGACACCAACAGTCAAGAAAAAAGGCCTCTCCCCCCTCCCCCCGTAAATATCAAAATATCTATTCAACATACACTGAGGTGACAGATCTACTTCCATTAATCTTGATTGTATGAAGGTGCTTATGTGCTGTGCTCTGTATCATAGGTTCCATAAGGAGGCCCACAAAAAGAACATAAAGGCAGTATCTTCTAATGTTCCTTCACATATCTTAAAAATTCCAAAGGCAGCTAAAACAGCTCCTTTATCAGTAATTTATAATCAATCAGTCATTTAAAAACAAACAAACCCCGGAATGAAATCTGAGTACTGGTACATTTGAGCTATAGAGAGCAGGGACTTGTGGTGCAGGGACAGCAGGTGAGGCAGAACCACCCTGTCATAGGAAAAAAGCCGCAGCCTAAACCTGAGATTGCAGGCGCACACCACCTAATTTCTCAGGTACAAGGGGGTGGCACATGCGCAATCACAGTATAAGCTGTGGCTTTTTCTGTGGACAACAATGGGGCAGTTCTACCTCACCTGCCGCCCCTGCACTGCACGTCCCTAAATGAGTTAATTATTTCATTACTATCAAGTGAATAAAGAATTAGTATTATTGAAAAAAAAATCTGCTTTTATCATAAATTGCTTTTCTATAAATAAAAACCCATCAACAAACAAATGCATAACTCTAATGTGAGACTGCATCAGGGACCTGGTTGCTTGGTCTTTCAGGCTTTCTTCAAGTGGACACAGCAAAAAGTTGTTTGCTACTCCCAAGATAGAGATGGAGGAAAAACAATTCATATTTAAATATTCTTAGAGGGGAATGGATAAAAGAAGCCACTGCTAGTCTTCCTGCTTATGAGCCAAAGTTTGGGATGGACGTTTGGATGGTAGCTTGGTATGGCATGAAACATAGGCCTATGTGTTGTGAGGAAAAGGAACAATTGATATTGCTGAGTCAAGATGCATGAAAGTCAGACATGAAGAGCAATTAGGCTGGGTGGGAACCTTGCAAATGTATGGCAGTGAAGTATGTAGACTGTGGAGCACTTTGTGCCTATGTGATAGAGCAGAGGTTCCCAACCTTTTGGGGTGGCGTACCGCCACCGGGGCCACCATCCTGCCATATTCCACTGAATGTAAGTGGCGATGATGCCATGACACATCGTGAAGTGGCCATGCCGGAACTTTGAAAATGACGGTAAGAGGGTCAGGGTGGGCGGGAGGGCATTCCCCAGCACGGGATACCCACGTGCTTGAGCTCTGCTGGTGTGGTGCGGCCACAATGGCAGCAGTACCACTAGTGGTAAACGTGCTACAGGTTGGGAATCTCTGTGATAGAGGGCATGTGCATGCGTGTGTGAACATAGGTGAGGTGACAGAAGTATTCAGGTGGCATGTTGTGTGAATATGTATATGTGTAAGAAATAAATGGTGTGCATGTTTTAGGGACCAATCCTAGGCATGTTCCTCAAAAGTAAATTGCATATGTTCAATGGGACTAACTTCTTAGTAAGTGTGCTTAGCATTACAGCCTTAGTTATCCTGATAAATGTATGTACTAGAAAATATTTCAATGAGACTGAAAAACATTATCTCATTCTCTGTATATTTCACTCTTCAGTTGGAGCCTCCAGTACTGAAGCTGATGTTCAGGAGTTATCTGGCTTGTTCAAAACAAGCAAGCATGAATCACCCCGCTGTACACAGCAGGGTAAAAATATGGCTGTTCTATACTGCTTCCTAAAGCTTAGCTTACATGATACTCTGATTTATGGCCTTCTCACTAAAGGACTTGGAATACGGTTCAGTTCTTTAGTTCTACTACGTTCTGCCATAATATCCTTCCAAGTTCCTACGAGAAAAGAAGCAAAACTTGAAGGATGGCCCCTGTCTGATCCCTTAAATTAGAGTCATCTTGAAGTGCTCTGAGTGGAAGCCAGTTGATTTTTCTTGCTTTGGAAAATCGGTGTTCCCATGCAATAAGTCTAGTATTTTTATAACTGATGCCGAGTTCCCATTGTAGCGCTAATCTTTTGGAACCTAACTGTGGAAGGCTGGTAAATACAATTCAGCGGCTCTTATGATATTCATCTGCTCTCTCAGCTGTCACTTTTAATCCCAAAAATAACAAGCGTAGGCAACTTGCTCTTATCAATACATTAGGTTTTTTTTTAAGGGAAGATATCCAAATTGAGCTATTTAACAGAACTGAGTATGAGTAGTATTTGACTTGCCAGCTCACTGTTTTATTATACATACAAAAGACAGAAGTCCATTTCAACAAGAGTGAAAAAGCCAGTTATGAAAAAAGATGGCAGAGTCTCTCGTTCTTTTCTTGTCATGATTCTGAATCAAATTGATGTATCTTTTTGCCATATAGGCTAGAGCTAGACAAATATTTTCTGTTTTATTTAGTATTCTGAGGCTTAATACTCAAATAAGTCTGCCTTCAATTTCTGTGACAAATGCTGCTTCTGGTTTTTTGTTTGTACCTTAACTACAGTAGGTTAAAAAAATACTTCCCTTTACTTGGTGTAGCTTTGCTCAGATTACAATTCAGTGAGGAAATAAAATTCTGAGTAGAGCAATATACCCTTCCCTCGCATGGCATGGCATGTGTCGAAAAGAAAAATACACTAAAGGCCCAATCCTAACAGGTCACTATGCCTTTGGAACTTGTGCTTCAGCAGCACAGCAACCTTTTCAACATCGCAAAATGCAATGTGCTGTCACACACAACCAGGCTGCCAAAAGATACACCTCCCTAGGTCCACTCAAAGTTGCACCAGCCAAAAATTTGGCACAGGTTCAAGTAGATCTATCAGAGAAGCAGAGGCTTACCTGGAGGTAAGGGAACAAATGTTCCCTTACCTTGAGGAGGCCTTTGGGTCTCCCCTTCCCCTGCAGGATACATCACATGCTCCATTGATGTGGTTGCATCAGCGGGTGTGTGTGTGTGTGTGTGTGTGTGTGCGCGCGCGCGCTTGCGCTTAGTTAGGATTGGGCCTGGGATACGAGGCATTGGGATATGCCCTGGTTCCATTCTGGAACTCTGTCTGGAAGTTGGAATGAATGTAAGTCAGAACAGTGCTATTGCTCCTGTGCAAAAGCACAAGTCCAGACCGATTGCACCAGCACGCTGTTGGTAAATGGAGATGTCCTTAAGTCAAACATCCAAAACTTGGGAACCCTTTTTTAGGATACTGAGGCCTCGCATAAACCTTAGGGGGGGGGTTAGAAGGGTCCAAAATAGGGAAAAATAGCAAAATCAGGAATTTTCACCACAGGTCCTTCCACAATCTACTCCAGAGTTTTGGTATAAAAGAAATTTATTTATTTATTTTTCACATTTTTATACCGCTCTTCCTCCAAGGAGCTCAGAGTGGTGTACATATTTCCTCCCTTCCTTTTTGTCCTCACAACAACCCTGTGAGGTAGGTGGGGCTGAGAGATAGTGACTGGCCCAAGGTCACCCAGGAAGCTTCGTGGCTGAGTGGGGATTTGAACCTGGATCTTCCAGGTCTAAGTCCGACTCCCAAACCACTATACCATCCTGACTTTATTTTCCTCTCTGTTGCCACCAAGAATGACTTTATTTGCCTCTCTGCCAAAATTTGTTAGAACATAACGATATGCTTCCACTCAACCCTATGAGTGCCAGCAACAGATCCTTTTTGGACACTGGGATAGGGCCACGATCTGGTTTCTCCCATGGTGCATGGGCCTGGGACATCCAAACAGTGCTAGGGTCTGGGGGAATTTCCATTCTAAAAGCTGTATCAGACCGCACGCGTCTCACTTTGTCACATCCCGGAGTAGATTCTGATTGGCCTGAGGCATTGCTCCACGTCCTGCCCCCACAAAACCAAACGTGGCCTCTCATTGGCTGAAGGTCGTTCTGGTGTGTTCCAAGTTGAATAAATCGAGCTCCGGCCAATGAGAGGCCGCGTTTGGCGTTGTGGGGGCGGGACGCGAAGCAATGCCTCGGGCTAATTGGAATCTATTCCGGGACGCGACAAAGGAAGACGCCTGCAGTGTGAGGCCGGCTTAAGGCTTACCTCAGTAGAGCCAACAAGGCCCTACTTGTGGTGCCACCCCTGTATGGGCTATTCCATACCTCATGCATATTTTCCATATCTGTTTTATTTGCCTTGATCAACTCCCACCATGACTGTCATTTCCATAAGAATGACAAGCATGAAAGAACCAAACTCAAGATTTAATGTACCACATAGTTTGGCCTTCAGAGGAATTTCAGTTAGGTGGCACCCATATAGAAAAGTCTACTCTGTTTATTCCGGTTTACACTTTATTCCACTTTCTGTACTTGCACTCAAACAAGTACAGTACAGCTCTTCCTTTTTTATGTATTTATAAGCAGCCATGGGCTCTTTCCAGTCTGACAACTTACCAGAAGTACCATATGGCCACACACACCATTTAAATACTCCAAAAAGACAGTCCAAATGGCAAGAGCTACTGCTCCATTCTTTGCTAGCATATTTAAATAATGTAGTTTTCCAATCCCTGTAACTTTTGATGTGTACACAGCAGGGAACTGCAAAATCAAGCCCCGCTCACCAGTTCCAGAATTAATCTCTCATCTTTTCCTCCAACATCAGAATAACTATGGCTTTGTCCCCGTAGTTCTTCACACCTGGAAATGTGAGTTGTAATGCTGACACGTTTGTTCATCACAATTGGATAGGTGCAAAGACTGCCTTCTTTGTTTTCTATTCAAACTATTATCTTTCTCTAAGTTTCAACATGACAAAGCTGCTCTCAGAATGTCCTAAATGAAATTGTGTTACAGTCCAATCCTATCCTCCCCCCCCCCCCGCACTGGTGCAGCTACTCCAAAAACGGGCACGCTGTATCCAGCGGGGTGGGGGTGAATCAGGAGACTTCGCAGAGGAAAGGGGATTTAAATCCCTTTACACCTCTGTAAGCCTCCCACTCCGCAATGGGTCTCCTCGGACCTGCACTAGTTATTTCGCTAATGCAAGTTCAAGGAGAAAAAGGGGGTGGGGAGGCAGCAAAAATAGAGGATGGGCTCTAGACAGGATTCGCCACGCGCTATCGCTGCCAGATCCACCCCTCCCACAGCCTCCGTGCCCCCAATGCCTTCCCTACCCGCCCAGTTTTTCCCCTTCCCGCAAGCATAACATTTGAGCAGATATATTTCTTCCCCCTGAATAATAAGCTTTTGCCTCTCCAAAGTCCTGATTTAAAACATCCAGCCCTCTTTAAAACAATGGCTAGGGTTCCTGCTAAGCTGTGCAGCAAAAAGAAGAGCTCCACACAACACAGAGATTGAACATAAGAACAGCCCTGCTGGATCAGGCCAAAAGCCCATCTAGTCCAGCTTCCTGTATCACACAGTGGCCCCACCAGATGCCTCAGGGAGCACAAGACAACAAGATAACTTGTTTCCCGTTGTCACTCCCCTGCACCTGGCACAGAGAAAACCCACTTCTAAAACCAGGAGGTTGCTTATGGCTTGTAATCTGTGATGGTCTTTTCCTCCATGAATCTGTCCAAACCCCTTTTAAAGGCATCTAGGCCAGGTGCCATCACCACATCCTGTGGCAAGGAGTTCCACAGATGAATTACACGCTGGGTAAAGAAATATTTTCTTTTGTCTGTTCTAACTCTCCCTCCACTCAATTTTAGTGCGTGTCCCCTGGTTCTGGTGTTGTGCAAGAGGGAGAAGAATTTCCTTCTATCCACTCTCTCCATCCCATGCATAATTTTATACGTCTCAATCATGTCCCCCCTCAGGCGCCTTTTTTCTAGACTGAAAAGCCCCAGACGCTGTAGCCTTTCCTCATAAGGGAGGTGCTCCAGCCCACGAATCAATCTGGTCGTACCAGATTGGCGATCCGTAAGTTCAGCAATGGCACACAATGTCATCACTGAGCATCTGGAGATAGCATCGTGACGCAGTCACAATGCCGCACAGGAAGAGAAGGGGTCTGTGCACTGGTGCAGACCCCTTAAAGGGAACATAACCATGACTACTATTTGCACTGAAAAGAAAGTTCCAATTGGCCTCAATGGAAGCTTTCTTCTTGGAGCAAAACACGTCAGATTGCTATCATGACAGGGATAAAACCCACTGCCTCCATTCCATGGTCCTAATCAAGACCATTTCAACCCCACTATTCTTAAATGTAAAGTTACTACTTCATAGACTATGGCTGCAATCCTATGCACACTTACCTGGGAGGAAGCTCTACTGAACACAATTGGACTTACTTTCTAGTAGACATGCATATCCTATTGCAATTCTATGCATGTTTGCTCAGAAGTATGTTCCACTGTATTCAATGTTTAGACCCAGATAAGTGTGGATAGGATTGCAGTCTGAATTAGATCAATATGTTTTTCGTTAGAAGACTCATGAATTGCTTAATATGTTGTAGTAGAAAAACTGGATTTCCTAATCAACAAAAATTATAATTATTATATATTATTTGTGTTATCAATAGTTATTGTTGAACCTCAGTTAACTATCAAACTGACCTTCATAGTTAGTGAAGCTAAATATTTCCTAATAAAGACATGTCTCTGTAATAATGAAAATGCATTAGTAGGAAATAGGTGCTAGCTAACTAGGCTAATGTTTTATTATCACAACATTTCAACAAAATGTATTTCCTGCTAAAGACAATTTCCCTTATTATGTACTAGGTACTTTGTGTAGGCTTGTGCATTTTTATCTTCACTGTAGAACTTAATAAAAAGAAATAGTTTGATATGTGGTGCTTTTAAAAAAATCTATTGAAAATGCATTAAAATCATGGTATAAAAATCAATGCAGAAATTCAAATTGCGTTAATAAAAGCTTTACAGGAATATAGAGCACTTATACATAATTTCAAGATTTCCATATTTGGGATAATAAATACGATGAGAACAAACTAGAAAGGAGATTGGAAATTCTGGCACTAAAATTAAAGGGATCAAAGATGCGATTATTTATGTTCTAGGATCAAAAACACTCCCGCTTAAGAGGAAAGTAAAGCTACAGTACTTATTTTCACTCATGGGCCAAAAACCTGTAAAATGTGAGTTAAGGTACTCAATTTCCACACCATGTAAACAGTAAACACATTGTATAGTCTCACACATTGTGCTCACTTAAAACGTAGCCTCCATGTATCCATTTCCCCTTGATCTTTCAGCCCCAATCATTCTTCTATGAGATGGGGAAACTCTGAAGCTTCTGCCACGGCTATATCCATGTTTATTAAGTTACAAGCTTTTAAATTCTGAACTGTTATTTGTTACAACCAACTTCTTGCATAGCTTATTGTAATTCTAAACTGAAATCTTGTACAGTTTGAACCAAAAGTAAAACCAACAAAATGACCATTTCATGCTGCAATCTTATATGCACTTACCTGAGAGTAATTCCCATTGGACCCAATGGGATGTACTTTTGAGCAAATATGTATAGGATTACACTGTAAACTTACCAGATTTGTAGACTCGCTCTGCTTTTAATTCACCAAAACAACTGCATACAAACAGCTGCAAATATCCTTTTTTATTATTATTGTCTGAACTTCCCAAGGGAGAAATTTAGATATGTTTTGGGTGGACACTAAAACAATTGCAGACATGGGATGCATGCCATTCAATGCCAACATTTTAAATACTTTAGGGGCCCAATCCTATCCAACGTTCCAGCGCTGATGCAGCTGTGCCAACGGGATGTGTGCTGCATCCTGTGGTGGTGGGGAAGTCATGGAGGCCTCCTCAAGGTAAGGGAACGTTTACTGTAGCATTGCAGCTACAGAGACGCTGGAAAGTTGGATAGGATAGAGCCCTAAGTAATGCATTCTTCATGAGAATTTTCAAAATAACGCTCAGAGATGAAACCCTTCACAATGTAGATTGTCCCTGCCAGGTTTTGTTTTGAAAGAATATACTGACGATTTTATGATCAAGAAAAACAAAACTTGACATTTGTATATCACATGTATTATTGGTGTAATCCTCACAACCACCCTCTGGGTAAGTACTAGTATCCCCATATAGCAACTAGGGAGCCGAGGATGATAGGAAACAGCTTGGAAGAGGTGAGATGAGAGTCTTACCTAGTATCAAAGGCAACATTCTGAGGAAATTCAGATTTGCAGCTCAATCTCTTAGCCGCTGCACTACACCAGATCAATAGACTGCATGCTGAAAAGTCAACGGAAAGCAAAATGCAGCACAATTATGATAGGGGCAGGGGTTTAATACTTAAATAGTTTGTCCCCATCCGATCCAGATCGTGTGCCCCCACATGATATTTACAGGAGAAAAACTTCAATTGAAAGTCCATGGAAGCTTTTTTTTCTACTGCAAATAGAGTATGGGGGATGTGATGCAGATAAGAACCAAGGTGGGGGCAAATTATTAAAGACTCATGTGGTAAACCAGGACCCTTCACCTTAATAGAAAAACCTCTCTCTGTGTGTAACAGGGTGATGACTTGGATCAGTCAATTTGGGCAGACTTCTCCCTTTTGGCCTCGGCAAACTGCATGTCCACTAGAAAGGCTTAAGCTCAGATGTTTAAAATGTCCGTCTCTAGCCTAAGAGAAACAGTGAGCAAGGCAGAACCAATCAGCACCCTGCAGGGCTTTGCAGATTTCAGTGTTTAATAACCAAAATGAAATAGCAAAAAGTGGTGTTATTTGTTTTTATTCAAAAAATTTCCAACACAGCCTCTGTTGGCACAGCTGCATGCTATAACATGGTGGAGCGGTAGGATTGGGCAGTGTTTTTTGTCTTTTTGAGTAACATGAGCTTACAGATATACACAGGCCTATTAAGCACTGATTACTAACAACAAAGCTAGTGGAGATGATAATATCCCAGCTGAGCTACTTAAAATCCTAAATGATGATGCTGTGAAAGTGCTGCACTCAATATGCCAACAAATTTGGAAAACTCAGCAATGGCCAAAGGATTGGAAAAGGTCAGTTTACGTTCCAATTCCAAAGAAGGGCAGTGCCAAAGAGTGCTCAAACTATCGCACAATTGCACTCATTTCACATGCTAGCAAGGTTATGCTCAAAATCCTACAAGCTAGGCTTCAGCAGTACGTGGACCGAGAACTACCGGACGTACAAGCTGGGTTTCGAAGAGGCAGAGGAACTAGAGATCAAATTGCCAACATGCGCTGGATCATGGAGAAAGCACGAGAGTTCCAAACAACCACCTACTTCTGCTTCATTGACTACGCAAAAGCCTTTGATTGTGTGGATCACAACAAACTGTGGCAAATTCTTAAAGAGATGGGGGTACCAGACCACCTTACCTGTCTCCTGAGAAACCTGTATGCGGGTCAAGAAGCAACAGTTCGGACCGGCCATGGAACAACCGACTGGTTCAAAATTGGGAAGGGAGTACGGCAAGGCTGTATATTGTCACCCTGCCTATTTAACTTATATGCAGAGTACATTATGAGAAATGCAGGGCTGAATGAATCGCAAGCCGGAATCAAGATTGCCGGGAGAAATAACAACCTCGGATATGCAGACGATACCACCCTAATGGCAGAAAGTGAAGAAGAACTAAAGAGCCTCTTGATGAGGGTGAAAGAGGAGAGTGCAAAAGTTGGCTTGAAACTCAACATTAATAAAACTAAGATCATGGCATCTGGGCCCATCAATTCCTGGCAAATAGAAGGGGCAGAAATGGAAGCAGTAACAGATGTTACTTTTCTGGGCTCCAAGATCACTGCAGACGGAGACAGCAGCCATGAAATTAAAAGACGCTTACTCCTTGGAAGGAAAGCTATGGCAAACTTAGACAGCATAATAAAAAGCAGAGATATCACCATGCCAACAAAAGTTCGCATAGTCAGGGCGATGGTGTTCCCAGTAGCAATGTATGGTTGCGAGAGTTGGACCATAAGGAAGGCTGAGCGCCGAAGAATAGATGCTTTTGAACTGTGGTGCTGGAGAAGACTCCTGAGAGTCCCTTGGACTGCTAGGAGATCAAATCAGTCAATCCTAAATGAAATCAACCCTGACTGTTCCCTGGAAGGACAGATACTAAGGCTGAAACTCAAATATTTTGGCCACCTAATGCGAAGAGAGGACTCTCTGGAGAAGACTCTGATGCTGGGAAAAACTGAAGGCAAAAAGAGAAGGGGAAGGCAAAGGATGAGATGGTTAGACAGCATCACCGATGCAACGAACATGAAAATGAGCGGACTCAGGAAGATAGTGGAGGACAGGAAGGCCTGGCGGGCCTAATCATGGGATCACGAAGGGTCGGATACGACTTAACGACTGAACAACAACGACATTAAGCACTGAGGGTCTAGCAGCAAATAAGGTCAAGCCTAAAAAGAATATTTGACATATTGCTCTTAGGAATGGGACATAAACCACTGTATGTTTCCAAATTAGTAGAAGGTGCACATGGTTAGTGGCTCTAGCAATCTGTATAGGCATGATTGAACAGAATATATGGAATATAGTACAGTGCTCCCCAACCTCTCCCCCACTGAGACTCACCTGGTTCTCTTGCGCCGGGCCCAGGACACACTAGCTGGGCCACTGTGGGTCTCAGAACGCTTCCGGAAGTGACAAGAAGTCACTTTTGGAAGCGACTTTCAGTTGCTTCCGGAGGCCCGCGGAGACCCAGGGACTGCATCCTGGGCTCAGCTCAACCCGGGAGTGGCCTCCAATTGCATCTGGAGGGCTCTAATTTGAAGCCGACTGGACGCAAGGGTGGGTGGGCAGCACTAGCGTCGACAGGGGGAAGCGGGGGGGCGCCGGGGGGCGTTGCGCGTATAGGGGTGACGCGCGGCGCCCCTCACTTACATTTTTGTAGGGGGGGTGGGCCCGCCCGCCCTCCCCTGGGTCCGTTTGGCTCCAAAATGAGCCAAAAATGGAGCGGGGAGGGCGCTCCGCTCCTGCGCGTGACGTCACGCGCGGGGGCGGAGCCTCCCCCTTAAGGGTGACGCGCCCCCCCGCTCAGGGGTGTCGCGCGTCGTCGCGACGCCCCTGGTGGGCAGGCCCAACTCCACGACCCACTGTGCATTGGGCCACACCCCACCAAGTGGGCTGCGATCCACAGTTTGGAAAGTGATGATCTAGTATATAATCCTGACACTTCAGTGGAACCTTAGGATTTTTTTAAAAAAAATATGGAAATCCCTTTTGAAATTGCTCCTATACTGTATTTTCATTTGCTGGTATGGAGGCTCAGGGTATAACAGGAAGGTGCTGAAAAATATGATTTACCTTGGCAAAGACACAGCTTTAAAATCATTAATCAGAACACAAGAGAGTGGGTTTCCTCAAGGATCTGTGAAACCCAGGCCATTCATTATCTAAAAATGAAAGCAATTTTTTAATAATTCTTTTTGAACCATATAGTTCATGTAACATTCTATTTCTTTCAAAAACAGGAAAATATGAAACAAGGAAAAGAAAAACCATACTTCCCTAGCCCAGAAATACTATGAAAGGCTTATACAAATTAGTTTTAGAATAGTATTTGTTTGGCAGCAGCTAAATATAGATGCCATTATATTTTGAAAATGAGAGAAAAATAGAAGTACACTCCTGTTTGTGAGCAGAAGGGACTCTCTAATGCTTAAGACATAAATATCAAGCAAATGTTATCACTCTTCCATTTCAAAGCTGCTGTTGCCTACAGAAATTCAATAATATCACAACAATAGTTTTCAGTTTTGGTCACAATGAAATTCTTGATAGAGTAGAAATTAAAGACTGGAGTGGACCAATCAAACAGAATATTGAGAGGGTTGGATGCATTCTTCAAGGACAGTGGAGTAGTAATTCTGGGATGGACAGACACTTAGCCAAAATCTGATTAGCTGAGCAAATTTAGTAAGTGCCGTCCTTTAATGTTCATGGCAATAAAGTGGACTAACAGTGCAGTCCTAAGCATGTTTACCCTGAAATAATTCAATGGGACTTACTCCCAGGGAAACATGCATGAGTGCAGCCTAATACTAGTACCAACCTGGGTTTAACTGGGTTGTGAATGGGGCTAACAATCTGTGCAAGTATGTAGTAAGACTTAGACCTATGCTTCTCAAACAGCAGTGCTATCCTCCACCCCCATGCCACATGGAAGACCACTTTAGAAAGTGAGGTGACATTCAAAAGTAGTTTGTAACATGGCATGGAGTCTGTTGTTGTTGTTGTTTTAAGTAAATAATTTTACTGGCCATGTCAAAGCCCATTGGAGTTCTACTATGTAAAATGTGCTACACTGTGATACAACCAAAACATTGCCTTAATTACTATTATTATGACTCATTTATTGCATGTCAGTGGTATTACATAAAAGGGGAGCATTTTGCAAACTGGCTTGTGCTTTATCACCTCATGACAATAGAGGCCATATCAACTACTGGTCTGGTAGGACTTATGTAGGACACCTAAGCACACTAGCTGGAGTTGCGCCAAACATTCTCCCATGTTGATGCTCACTTTGAAAATAGGACATTTGATGCTGCGAAAGAGTCATTGATCACATTGGCCCGCACTGCCCAGGGCAAAGGACAAACAGTGTCAAGAAGAACAACATCAAACTAATGCAAATGACAGGAACAGGTGGCAAGACTTGCAAGAGGAGGACAAGAAAGTTTTGCAATAAATACTACAAAGTAGTTATTTGTAGTTTGGGCTGAGGCTGAGCCCTAATAGGATTACAACTTAAGAAGCCTCAGACTTGATGAAAATTTAACATAGGAAGAGTTCAGGGAGAGCAAGGTGAATCTAATGAATTAGTCTCATGAAGCAACAGTTCAGTGGATTAAGCTATGAAGGTCAGAATGAATAGTCAGGAGATCTGTCCATGGGGGGGGGGAGTGGGAGGGCAGAGATGGGAAAATGGATCTTAACTGGTAGGTGCACAGCAGGAGTAGCCGGAAAAAAATGGGGAAAAAGGCTAGAAGCTGAAGGAATGATGATACTTGTTGCACAAGCAATGTGTGGGGCAGACTCAGGACCATTTAAAGAGATACAGGGTAATAGTTTGTCGGTTGAACTGGGAAGATAATAGCATCCCCATACAATAGCATAGCATCCTGCAAGCAGTGCTTTTGCCTTTAAATGACTCGGGAGAAAGGAATCTATAGATTATCTGAGAAGAGTCGAAGAGGACTGAGAAGAGACGAACAGGCTATTGAATAAGAAGTTGACTTAATAGAAAACTGACACATCCAGAATGGATATTTCCAGTATGCAACATGATTATTGTTCACACAAGTCACGAGTATAGGTGAATGTTCAAGGCTGGCCGGTGTGTGTGCGTGTGTGTGTTGAACTAGGCAACTCAAAATGCCTCTGGTCCCGCTTGTGCTTCATTAAATGTTGAGCAGCATAACAGCAGCACATTCAATTACGAAGAGTAAATGAGGGTCGCTCTAACCAGCTTATGTTCAGTTTTGACACCTGTCATTTATCCTTCCCCTTAACCAGTCTCCAAGTGCATGCATTGGCTCTCCCTCCAAGACATTTACATAACCTAGGCTTGGGCAGAACATGGTCCAAGGTTGTTGCCTAGTTTGCCTCTGTACATGGACTGGCTCTCTGAGTGCGTTTCTGAAATAACTTGCAGAGCCTTAGGTGAAGGAATAACGAACTTAGTGTGAACACATTTCACTAATAAAATTACTTTTTTACTAATGGGTATTCACACAGGCTATTCCCTATTCTGATTTTCTTCATTATGTTCTCTAATTTTTCCAAAGAGACAAAATCCAGCAACTACTTGATATACAACTGCTGTACCCAGCTGGCTTTCACTCCAGCATCACATGACACTCCTCATTACTTCAGAGAAATTATTCCAAAACTCCCAGATGCAGAGTCTCACAGTTCACTAAGCTCCCGCCTGGATTTGACAAAAATGTGAGCCTTTCACATCACAAAACAACTGTGATTTTGTGAATACCGTACATTCCCAATTAGTTAAAAGAATTCATGTTCTGACTCATGGGTCACTGAGTAGTATTTCAAGAGATTAGCATCTCTGGTGATGGTGCCCCTGTAGGGGCAAAGTTCTGCTTTTTTGTTTTACCACAAAGGTCTGTAAGTGTATTCTGGAGAATTACTGGCCAACACAAGTACAGCAACATTTTTAAAAGGCACAGTTCCTTCCCACTGTCTCACACACACACACACACACACACACACACACACACACACACACACACACACACACACCATTAGAGGTTTTAAAAAAGAGTGCCTACACTTAGGCAAATGCAAACATGTGATGTGAACCATTAACAAGGAATACTTCAGTGGAGACCAGATGTAGCATAGTGGCTAAAAGACCGAGCTGAAAATCAGGACTTCCTCTGTTCGAATCTTCCCTCTGCCACTAGATGAGAATCTTGTCTCATTTCAGCCGCTAGATGGCTTGAGGCAAGCCGCTCCCCAGCTGCAATATATGGATAACAGTACTTACCTTATGAGGGGTTGTTCTAAAGACTACCTCAAACAAATACATGTGAAGTGCTTTGCACACTCAAAAAGCACTACACAACACGAGTGTTACTATTATTGTTGTCACTATAATTCTAGATTTAAGAGGTGCCAGACATGTGCCAGGTTTACCTAGGGATCCTTGAAGGTTACTTGATGAACATTTCACATGCCTCCATGGCCTGTTTGTCCACCATGTGCCAGTGGCAAATGCTGTAATGCAGGGGAAGAGAGGTGTTTGAAAGCATGCAGCAAATGTGGTAGGCTCCCATATACATATAGGTGTACAGAATTTTTTCCCCAGACACATGTAACCACTCTGTATTCTGGTATTCACATTGACACCATTTAGAGTGGAAGACCAATTGTGTCCCCCTGTACATGTTTTTATTTAACACAACAATGAATGCCTACTATACTTCTATACTTTAAAAAATGCATTGTGTACAATGTATACATTCCTTTGCTTAAAAAGTTAAATGTGACAACTCTCTTGTAGTTGTTACAGTGTGTGTGTGTGTGTGTGTGTGTGTGTGTGTGTGTGTGTTACAGTAAACACCCCAAATCCTTTATTACTAGTTCTGATTAGTAAAAACTAGACGCTTCAGACGGTGTTGGAGGTTTCTAGTATTGCCTAGTCTAAACTAGAAAGCCTGGTGGGGAAAACTATGTAGTTCCAACCAAGACAAACCCATTTTCACTACACACCACAAAACATCTAAAGCTCCTTGTTCTTCCTAGTTGGAACTAGTTATTCCCAACAAACACAGTAATTTCTAGTTCTAGCTAGAAACCTCACACACTGCTCAAACCTTCTAGTTTTGACTAGTCAGAATTAGTAATAATGGTTTTCAGGTTTTTACTGTAACAAATATACAAGACTACCAAAATGACTACTCTGTAAACTGAGGGGTTTTGTTGTTTGCAGTAACCTTAAACCTTGATGAGAATTGTGCCTCCTTCACCTGAAATTTCTCTCTCTTGACCCATACTGAAATTTGAAATGGTCCCTCAAGTGTATACTATGGAGAAATGCAGTAGAGAAATTGATCCCCCTCCGGTATCAAAAGGCATCCTTATTGTATAGTTTACTCAATAGGTTTTGGAAGAATTGCTTCAACTCAGGATTTGATCTGGAACTTATTTATTTATTTAAAACCATTTCTATTGCACAGGTCCCCTCTTAACAAGGAGGCGTCCTAGCTGGCTTAAAATCTAACAAAAGCCACACCCCAAAAGACAAACTGAATAAAACAATGCAGCAACATCAGACCTCACAAAAAACCATCCAATCAAAACGAACGAACAAAACAAAAACTCTGGATTGCCCAGAGCAGAACAGCCAAAATATTTGGGAGAAACTACTAAACTTTAAAATTTGCAGTGATGCAGAAAAATATTATTCTTGTTTTTACTGGTTATGTTCTTGTTTGTCCACATTTTCATATCTGCCTCCCCTAGTCACCAGGGGGAAATCCCACATTTGGAAAACCTTCTTTTGTCTTCTCCTCTCTGTAAAAACACACACATTAGGCTGATTCTGGGGGAAAGGGAAGCTAACTCAATCAAGTCTAACTAACTCAATCAAGCCTCCCAGGACTCAACGATCCAACCATTCAAGGACCATCTAGAAGACCTCCACCCAGAGCAGCCGACTATTGTTCCCATTGTGTTTCTGTATTACTCTGTACATTCCAGGTACCATGTGATGTACCACTGTTTTTCTGTATAAAAATGTGTGCTGGAGACCAGCAAAAGGTCTTCATTCTAACTTCTTGGAATGGTTTCCACCTCTCTGCTTTTCTATTAAAACCCATACTGTTTTCTTGGCACACCAGTCTTCTTGTTCCTCTGTCAACCTCCATTGCTAAAATTTCGGCTACAGTTGACAAGAGAAGTTGTTAATCAACAGAACAATAACAAGGAATGAACCAACGGGATTCCACAGGGCAGGGAGATCCACAAAACAGACAAGATCCTTAGGCTCAGTCAGAGCATTCTCTGGAGACCTCCCCACCACCTACCACTACATGAAACTTTCTGTGGTGAGGAACATGGTAGGAACAGAGCCAATGTGGTGTAGTGGTTTGGTGCTGGAGTTAGACCTGGAAGATCCAGGTTCAAATCGCCACTTAGTCATGAAGCATCCTGGGTGACCTTGGGCCGGTGACTATCTCTCAGTCTCATCTACCTCACAGAGTTGTTGTGAGGACAAAAGGAAGCAAGGAACCATGTACACTGCCCTGAGTTCCTTGGAAGAAGGGTGATATAAAAATGTGGGGGGGGGGAACCCAGCTCCATGTTAGGCAGAAATGGGGAAAACATAATTGATGTCCATATTTGTTTTCCCCAGAGAATGGAAGGTGGAAACTAGATTTTAAATTGTTGACATTTTAAAACCTTATTTTGGGGACATTTTTCTTGAGCAAGAAAAGGGGGGAGGAAGGGGGACAACACTAGTCTCACTCTATCAATAAGACAGATATTCTCAATTGATTTGAGATTAAATAGCCTAAATTAAGAGGCTACTCAGCTGCCTTCAAAGAATTACCTCTGCCATGCGATGTCACACCAATGATGCAGAGCAACTGCAGCGTACAACAAACATTTGGCTTTACTTAAACATTCACTTTATGCAGAAGCAGAAAGAGAATTAGCTTTCAGTCTCATCAAGTCTGCACACAATGCTGGAAGCCCTTTTACAGCAGATGGCTCTCCACCACTGGGCTTACTTTTCTCAACAGTAACCATTTGAGAGACCACCCCCTAAGTGGCAAAAGACAGCAGGACACACTTTAATTTTGAAAAATCATATACAGCACACCAGGGGTGTCAAACTCGTTTCATACAGTGGGCTGAATAGCATTCATGGTGCCTGCTGAGGGCTGAAGTGATGTCATTAACTGACGTCATGAAGCAGGTGGTGACTAGAACTAAGCACTTTTTTAATCGCTTAGGAACTCAGCTGCAAATGACAGAAGAGAAAATATGCAGACCTTGATAATATTTTCAAAATATGGGAGAGCCTAATTATCACACAGGCTACCCTTTCAGCAGTGCCACTTCTGCTGAGGCATCATTTCGAATCATCACTTTAGCAGCTTCTCCTTTCTCCCTCTCTTGGTCTATCTCTTCCCCCATATTGTTCCCCGCGTTCTGAGGCTTCCTTCGGTTTCTCCCTCCCAATGCCTTGGCAGAAGCGGTGCTGCTGAAAGGGCACTGCTGGGAGAGCCCAATTATCACACAGGCCGTCCTTTCAGCAGTGTCACCTCAGCAGAAGTGGCATTGCTGAAAGGGTGGCCCCACATGATAACTGGGCTTTCCTGGCGCTGGTCTTTCAGCAGTGCTGCTTCTGCTGATGCGTCACTTTGCAGCTTAGCAGCTGATGGTGGTGGTGCTGGCATTTCATGGGGATAATCTTTTTTGTTGTGTCATAGCTATTCTTCTTCAGGAAGCAAAAACTGTGGAAACATGAGTGCCAATCTCTTCAAAGATATAGGATAGACTAGCCTATGGGATTACTACTATGCCTAAAGGAAATTCAGCAGGGCTCCTACATGAGCACTATTCACTACATGTCTGCTTTGCAGTGTTTGCCTTAAAAATATACTTCAGGGACTTAGAAATTATCTGCAAGGCAAGTAGAGTAGCACTGGCTTCCATGCAGTTCCATAAGCATGGCTTTCATCAATAAAACATCACTTTTACTTTTCTTTTATTCTAATAGGGTAAGAGTTTTGGAACACTTTGGAAAACTCTGAGTTCGGACTGTCGGTAGGTGTATTACCAACAACAATACAACATTGTGTGTGTCCCCCCCCCCTTCTGATATCCTACCTTCCCCATTTTTGAGGAATGTTGAACTGACAATAATTCACGATAACTAGGAGAGAAGCACTGACATAGCAGTTGCATAGGTAGAGAGATTAGGGCTTGATTTTAGGCACAGTATGAGGGAATGAACTGATCTGTCAGCGCCAGCGCTAGTCCCTTTGCAGCTTCAAAAAGCTCAGCCATCCCATGATGCAGTGCAGAGCTGTTGCTTTGGGCAGCAGATTCCAAAGGGAATATCATTTCACTGTCTTCAATTTCCATCTCTGGGTCTGTTTGTTTGTTTTAAATGAGCTCTAGACAAGAGCAAGGGAATGTCATTTAGATTTTTTATTTCAGATGTGAGGATGTCTAAGGCTTGTGATGGATGATTTCATACCCTCCAACATTTCACAGATGAAAACTGGAGCATGCTTATAACTCTTATCCTCACCCAAATTATTGCTATCATTAGTGATGTAGTCTTGAGTCTATTGCCTCGGACTCAAGCCGTGTCAATGACTTGATTGTAAAAAACTCAAAAGACTCGACTTGAGACTTGGAGCCTTTTACGACAAGTCAAATTTTATTCAGGTTTAAACCTCCCCCCCCCCCATTAAATAGATAGGGACTTGCGACTCGCAACCAAAGACTCGGGACTTGGGGGCAAAGACTTGGGACTTGACTCGAGACTTGGAGTCAGAGACTTGATCCACATCCTTGGCTATCATAGCCCCATTATACATTGCTGACATGTATTCAGCAATGTATAATGGAGACTTTCCAGCAAGGCCTGAAAACTTTTTTGTTTAAAGAAGCCTTCTGAGTCTTGGTCTTTTTTAACACCTAGCAGTTACAGGTGTGGTGCTGCTGTTTTTGTATTCTTGGTTTAAATTGTAATAGTGGTCTCTTTTATCATTTTTAGATTGTTGTTTATGAGTTTTTAATTAACCGTTTTATTGCTTTTAAAGGTGATTGATTTTTGTAACTTTTTTTCTTGTTCTTGTAAGCTGCTTCAGGGAAACAGATGGGATAAAAATATTGTAAATAAAAAATAAAAACATTTTTTAAAAAATAATTTACTCTGTAATAGCCTAAAATATACCTTTGCAATACACAGTACAAGGTGTATCTGTAGGTTAAAGTTATGCCCACCAACATGCAGTAAGGCAGGCTGAGAGTTGCATGGCACCTTAATGTTTCTGCACATTAGAAACTAGATGCAAATACCCTCACAATTAAACTTCTAGGGGACTAGGGAAGGAGTTGAACACTCTGAGGACTGACTTTCTGACGCCCTTCTGCATCCCTCTCTTCTCCACCACACTTCCTCTCCACATGCAGGGAGTGAGAGGAGGAGCACTGAGGGCAGGTGGGTGGACAGAGGTGGGCCTCCTGCCAATCCATGACATGAGGTTACTGCATCAGTTAGCTTCATAGATGAGCCAACAACTTTTTAATGAGGCATCCCCAAAGGCAAAAATAGAGACAAACACCCCAATCCTATTCTCCCCCCCCCCCCCGGCTGATGCAATGGCACCAAAATGGCTACCTCTGCATCCTGTCGGGAGACAGTTGCGAGAGTCTCGTCTGGGTAAGTGAACAATTGAACAAGAGATCTGTGGTGCGGGGTTGTTGTTTTTTTGTCTACTTGGACCTGTGCTAGTGAAATCACTGGTGCAGGTCCATGTGGACCGTGTCGCAGAAGCGGGTCCAGGAAGGGGGCTAGAATTTGGCGGCCACTGCTGCCACCAGACCCTCCCTCTTTCCAGACCCAATTTGCCCATCCCTTGACCCTATCGCCACCTCGTTCCGCCATGCCATGCCCCACCCTCCCCCGCCATTTCCCCTCCATTGGTGGCTTCTGCTGCTCTAGAACACGCAGGAATGCTCCAGCCTTCCCGCTGACGCTCCAGCAGTTCGCACACTGCCTGAGCGCCTTTTATGGCTGGCGCTGATTGCTTTATGGCAGAACACACATTCCACTGCAGCTGAACCCAAGTAGGATTAGGCCGAAAATAGGGGCAATGACTGAACATGGAGAGGAGTGACTATTTCCAGCAAATGGGTACAGTTACAGTATGCGTGATCCTCAGTATCAGACTTTATGAAACTTTCAAAATATATGAAAGTATCAAATTTTGTAACTTAGAGCAGGGGTTCTCAACCCCTTCCCAGTTGAGTACCACCTCCGGCGCCACTCTCCTGCTGTGTACCACTGGAAGTGATTGGCGATAACATCATCGCCAGTTACTTCTGGGGTTTCAGGTTTTCGGAGGCCAGAAAATGTAGGTAGGAGGCTCTGGGCAGGTGGGAGGGCCCGGAGGGAGGGAGGGTTCCCGAGAGGCTTGGCTAAAGGCAGGAGCCTCTCGGGAGTAAAAACGTGCTGCTGAAAGTGCCGCATTGGAACAGGGTTCTGGTGGTCTAGCAGTCCAAGTAGCACCAGCAGTTGGCCAAAGTACCACTGGTGCTACTAGTACCACTGGTTGAGAACCCCTGACTACGGAGAATACGGAAAATCAGTGAAATAATGGCAGAAGCTGCATTTCTGCAGAGCTGTCGTCTTGCCTGGACTTGCCACAAAAACAGTTTCTTAACAGAAACGTGAAAGAGACAAAGTGGCTGGCTTCAAGTATACTGCTTCTAGAGAGAGGTTGCACTGAGATGAACAAGCTTCTTTGGCTCCGATTTAAATATACTGACATTTCAGGGTAACATTTCCGCTCTTGATTACTTTTAGGTTGAAAGAATAACTGGAGTGACTTGAAGAGAGCTCTTATGCAGAAGAGGAACAAGGATAATACTGCTAATTACCTGAGCTAGATTTTTTTCCCCTTTGGTTTGACTGGTTTTCTGTTTTTGGTCGGTTATGTATTCTACTCAAGTTTACCCAAGATACCCTTTTAAGAGCAAGCTAGCAAAAGGATAGTCTGTTTTTTCTCCTTCAATATTTATTCTAATCATCATGTTTACTGAAAGACAAGATAGGAGATTTAGCACAAGCTGGTTCTTCACATTCTCTTTAGGCCATCGGATGAGATGAAAGCAAAATGCCAGGAAAACAAGCGTTCCTTCCCATCAATGTTGCAATTACTATATTCCAAGTTCCCAAACCTGCATCATTACAAATATTGTAATAAATAAATAAAAATCAGCACAGGCCAGACTGGTTTATGTGAAAGAAATGGGATTAAGAGATACTGTATAAATCTCATGTGTAAAACAGAAGATATGGGGAGGGGGGAGAAAGACAGTGGGGCAAAATTTTAATCTTCCTAGGCTTTCTTTCAAGAACCTCAGAATACTGTGCTGAAACAGGTCATTTCTGATACAGAAACCACAAAACCGCAAAGCCACAACAAGGAGCCATCGAGAAACCACAAAACCACAACAAGGAGCCATCGAGAAACCTTACTACACTATCAAATTATGTTGTATAGGACTGGGGAAACCAGGGTTCATATCTCCACTCAAACATGAAGTTCATTGAGTCATCCTGGTTACAGTAGTCCTTGTCTGAGGGTTGGTTCAGACAATATGTTCACCAGCACATTCTAATCATGTGGGGAAGGAACATGGATTCATGTTTCCCCCAATCTGGTATGCCACCCCACTGCTGCGTAATTGCAGGGGGGGGGAACAGTTCATTCAAACCATCAATCAATGGACAAATTAAATACTTCTACACTCTCAAAGTCATATGGGAGCAACCACTCATATGGGAGCACATATGGGAGCAACCACCACCCTGCTCAAGACAATGTAGAAAGCAGACCAAAACCAGACCCTGATTACAGCACTACAATGTGACACATACTGCAACTACTATTTACGATACTTTGGCCCCTAAACTTCTGCTTTGAATTTGCAAATAATAGGTCGGTAAAACCTCCTCAAATGCATCGAAAATCTGATCCTTTAGGGGGAATATAATCCTATCCAGGACACAACCTGCCCTGAACAGATGAACCACCTCCCAATGCAACCTCCTTGTCAGAAATCAATTTCAGTTTTTCAGCTATTTCACTACTGATCCCACTTCAATTCACTACTGAATTCTGCATTTCTACCACCTCACCTAAATCGATTAAAAGATAAATAGTGCTGGGTGTCGTCAGTGTATAGATGACACCTGCCTTTAAATCCCCAAATGAACTCACCCAGCAATTTTTATGTACGTGTAATAAAGCATGAAAAACAGGATCCCATATCTTAAATGCCATGTGGCTGAGAGTAGTCCCCCAACACTATCTTCTGGAATCATCTCACCAAGTAAGAATAGAACTACTAGAACACTGTGTTCCCCAACTCAAATACCCTGTTCAGAAGGATACCATGATTCACAGGGCTGGCTTTAAGACAATTGGGGCCTGTGCCTAAGGGCCCCCTGCACTAGGGTAATCTACTCTAGTCTTATCAAATACACATGACAACACATTACAACATACACACAACACCACACTGCAGGTTTATATATTGTAAGCCTATATTCAGACTCAAACTTTTAAGTTCTACATACATAACTTTATTCTAGATTATTAGGACCTACGAATGCAGACAAATATTGTTAATAAATCATTCCACAGTCACTAAAACAAGTGGTTTTGTGACTATTTACTTTTCAAAAGGTAATCCATACATTTTGTTTGTTATAGGCTTACATGTATACAATTTTATATTAAAATGTGCTTAGATCCATTTGGTCCATTAACTCACATGCACTTTTGAAGAACACATTTTGATTGCTTTCCATTCTACCATAGAGATAAAGTCTATAATAACTTTTATTTATATCTGTAGGATTCTACAGACCTTGGCTGCGAATCTGGGGCCCCGCAAAAATGTTTCCAATTGAGCCCCATAGCTCCTAAGGCCGGCTTTGATGATTGATCTCCTTGCCATCTCGCTCCAGGGAGGCTGTGGAAGTCCTGGAGCGCTGTCTTGAGGCGGTGGGGGTCTGGATGAGGGCAAATAGGTTGAGATTGAATCCAGAAAAGACAGAGGTCCTACTGGTCAGGAAAGCTTCGATGCAGGTACTGAGTCATCTGCCGTTCTGAATGGGGTTGCATTCCCCCTGCAGGAACGGGTGCGCAGCTTGGGAGTACTTCTGGATTCACAGCTCTCCCTGGAAAGCCAGGTGGCGGCTGTGGCCAGGGGTGCATTTGCCCAGCTTCGGCCAATGCGCCAGCTGCGGCTGTACTTGAGTCGATCGGACCTGACCACGGTGGTCCACGCCTTAGTGACTTCAAGACTGGATTACTGTAATATGCTCTACGTGGGGCTGCCCTTGAAGACGGTTTGGAAGCTGCAATTAGTGCAGAATGTGGTGGCCCGGATGGTCACTGGAGCTAGGCGGTTTGACTCTGTTGAACCGCTGCTTCGGCAGCTGCCCTGGCTGCCCATTCGTTTCTGGGCCCAATTCAAGGTGCTGGTAATGACCTTTAAAGCCCTTCACGGTTCGGGTCCAGGATATCTGAGGGAGTGCCTTCTCCCATACATTCCGGCCCACTCACTTAGGTTATCTGAGGGGGCTCTCCTGCGAGTGCCACCTCTATCGCACGTTAGGGGAGTGGCAACACGTGGGCGAGCCTTCTCTGCTGTGGTGCCACAACTGTGGAACTCCCTGCCAGGGGATCTGAGAACCACCCCCTCCCTCATGACTTTTTGGTGAGGGCTCAAAACGTTTGTGTTTCGTCTAGCGTTTGGCTGATGGGTTGTGGTCTGCCTCCTGTATCTCAAGATGCTCTGCCATGTTGCTTCTCTGCTCCAGACTGTAGCCTCCAGGTGGATTTTATTGTTTGTTTATGTATCATTATGTATTGTTTAAACTTATTTTATGTATTTTAAATTATGTATTTTAATTTGTTGTAAGCCGCCTTGGGCATTTGCCTTCGGCATAGGAAAAGGCAGGGTATAATTTTGTTAAATAAATAAAATAAATAAACTGAAACCAGATTGAAATGGTTCCAGATAATTGGTCTTATCCACAAGTGCCTGGTTTGCACACCAGCTGCTCATCTTGCCCAAGGATAATTGTGACCAACCAATAGTTGTTACAATCCTCAGGGTCTAAGGAGGGTATCTTCAGCAGCAACCAACTTTCTCTTTCAATCAGGATTGTCCCCTCTCACAATTAAATATTTATACACTCTCAAAGTTATATGGGAGCAACCACAAAGAAGGGGAGAACTACCCTGCTCAAGACAATGTAGAAAACAGACTAAAAACAGACCCCGATTACAGCAGTACAAAGTGACACATACTGCAACTACCATTTATGATACTTTGGCCCCTAAACTTCTGCTTGAGATGTTCATTCCCCTCCTGAACCCAGTTGGTCAATCTCTTTCTTTTAGAGGTTATACACCAGGAAGGGCAAGTGTCAAGCAAGCATGTGATATGCTTCACACCTCCAAACAACTTGTCTCCATCATCAGGCCACAATAAAAGTACCCCATAAAACAAGACTAGGGAAACTACAAACAAAAAATGTGCTAGTATCCACTGGGAAGGATCTATGGGTCTATGGGTCACAGTGGATCACAAAATGTCAGGAACATGACTAATGCCCCAATCCTATCCCCCACCTGCCTATGCGATGTAGCAGTGCCAACAGAGCATGCACTACGTCCTATGGTGTGTGTGCGGGGGGGGGGGGGAGAACCGGATGGCCCAGGATAGGTAAGTGAAAATATTTTTAGTTGCCTCCTTGTAAGCTGCCTGACCACTATTGTGTCTCTTCAGACTTACACCAGCTATTTAGCTGGCATAAGTCTGAGGAGCCTCGGGGGCCTGTTGGGTCAGGAAAAGGATCTTGGTTTGTGCGACTCCCACCAAGATACATCCCCTCCCACCCTCGAACCGCTCCCTGCTTACCCTGCTCCCCAGCCCAATCCTACTTTGAACTGCCCATGACCTGCCCCTGCTGCTACCTTACCTGCTCCAGAACAGCCTGGGTGAGCTGTTGGCATGCACACAGGTCTTCTAGCCACTTGCGGCAGCAGTCCCACAGTGCATAACAGCAACTCGCTGCACAGGGACCTACAGTGGCAGATTGCAAGATCCGCCACTGTAAACCCAAAATAGGATTGGGCTGTAAAAGCTGTAGAAAGGCAATTACTTTTTAGATTACCTTTTAAGAAATATTGCCTGCAAGACACTGGTGGTTACAGCAACACTGCTCAAAACTAGCTGATCCCTAGGCTGGAATGTCAAATTCAGTTATGTTTCCCCATTTTAAGAAGCATATAAATTGGAGGGGATTCCAGAGAAAGAACTAGAAAGAAAAACATGTTTGTATCACATGATCAACGATGGAAAGCTGAAAGAAGAAACTTTATTTAAATTCAAGGTAATTTAAAAATGATTTAAAATCATTTTAATGATTTAAAATAACTTTAAAATAACATTCTAGATGCTGGACAATGGAGCATACTTCTCCAAGGAGATTTTGATATGTTATTTCTAGGATGCACTTAAATGGAAAATGGATGAGTACCTCTTGGGAATTCTTCCAGTGTAGGAAATCCTGTCACTCTGTGTTTTTGTGGGGGTAGGGGAAAGGGTCGCACTAGATCTTCAGGGTTCTATTTATGCTATAATTTTGAAGACATAGTCTACTTACTTTGTATCCAAACCATTGACATAAACGGAACTACTCTAGAAGGAACCGCTGTTCACTACGGCTTAAATGCAACAACAGAAGATAGTTGTGCAGTGTCTCAACAGCCATTCACAGCAGTTTTAAAAGAAGGCTAAATCAGCCTAATTTGCATATACATTTGTTTTATTGGAAACTGGGGAAAATGGACTGTTTATAAAGACATACAGAGTTGTATGAATTACATGTTAACAGGAGCAATATTGACAAATACACTAATGTGCATATTTCATAGTACATTCAGAAAGAGGAATGGTTGTTCATTGTTATAAATGATGCCAACAAGATTTAAAAAAATGTATTTACTCAGAAAGCAACAGATCTGACATTCTTACCCTCTCTCTTCTCTCCCCCCCCCCCCAGCATTGGTTTATTAAACTAGTTACTACTTTAACTGGCACAGAACCGTCCCTTTACAAAACAAATCACATAATATTCACTACAGCCTTGCTAATGATTGCCTTGAGCATTCCATTGTGTACAATGTAAAGGGTTTAAAAGCAACACACTGCAGACCAAGAAGGGCAGAAAGAACAGTTCAAGAGTTAAACACACTACAAGCCCTCTCCCTCCCCCCCCCCCGACATACATGTGTGATTCCCAGCTTTGAATATCATGAGAATAGATATTACAGACAGAGAAACAGAAATACACGGTACGTCAAGAACCGAGGAATACACATAACTACAGCAGTAATTAAACCCCCTTTCCCCCATTCCCCAAATACTTTCTCTTTATAACAAATCACAGACAAAATCCATCTTTTTAGCAGCAGCAATGAAAACTTAATAGCCTACCATTTTCTTTGCATTCTTCAGGAGGTTTAGCCTTTTTCGCAAGTCGTGGATCCAGCCATGATGTTGTCTTTGTGTTATGGCTGAAAAGAAAAGAAATCACCCTGATCAGGCACATACTGAACAGAACCAAGTTTATGCCTTCCGATGAGGGGGAAGGGTTAGGGTCGTGCTACAAAACTGCAATCAATATACTTAATTTGCTTACGGGTTTTCTAAGTAGACCTGAAGGAGGTGTAAGAGTGATTGGGCAGAGCAGCTCTAAATTTGGCAGCCTCCGCTCCTTGTCCTCAAAGCAGCTATTTTTATTAAAATCAACTAGAATGTTGCCAAGTTAGCCTCATTGTAAATGCAGAACTCATCCAGGGCAAAAGGAATTTACAGCGCTCTCCAACTGAACGGGTGCAGCCGACAGCCTTCTGAACCCATTTGCTAGAGTTTGGATAGAGAATTATTTTAATCCTAAATGATTCCTAAATATTATTTCTCAACAGCCACACCGGCAGAAAGGGACGCAAATGGCACCGTGCCTCTGTGTTGTTGTTTTTTAACAGGATGATTAATGACAGGTTGATTAACCAGCTGTTATCTATTCCATATCTAATTCACCTCCCATGATAAAAGTACATTTAGCAGAAGCTGAATGAATCACATGGCTTATTCTGCAAAGCCCAGAATAGAGGCCCCCCTCCCCCAGAATAAGCAAAGAAATGGACCTTGAACTGGTGTAGAAAATTGTTCGCTAAGAGTGGTTTCCCAAAGGTAGTTTAACCAGCTACATGGCATGTTTTTCTTCAAATTTTATATCCCTTTTTTTGCATCCAAGTGAGCTCTGAGCCAGATAGCGATGCAAGACTAAGATTTTAAACAAGAGAGAAATGGATATTTGTTACTTATTTTTTAAAAAATGCTCTTCCTCCAAGGCTCTCTGTTTCATTCTCGCTTCCACACACCCAGCTTGACAGTCCTTTTGTAATGCATGTTTTATTTATTGAACACATCCTAGGAGGCTGCTCGCTTTGTATAGTTTACATATTGCTGAATTATTAAGGTTTTTTTTAATTTATGTAACATTTGCAGACTAATTTAAACAGACCTGTAAGCCATTCGCTGCAAAGTGTAGCTAGCATTCTTGGTAAAGGGCTCCTGCTCACTGGGCTAAGAAGCCCTTTTGGAAAAGTGCCTCTCTCATACTGAGTGGGGGCAAGCAACTGTTCCTGTTCACCCCAGCATATCTTTTTCAGCACATTGGGTGCTACTACTACCACCAATACTGAGAGTTCAGGGCTTCCTTCTGCCTGGTGTCCTCTTTGATGGGTGTAGCTTTCAGCTAGTACCCAACCTAGCCAACCCTGCATCAAACACACACTAGATCTTTCTCATGTAGGAATGTTACTATGCTCAAGAACCTGTACGTACTCATAGATTCTAAATTTACGCAATTGTAGTGGCCCTCTTTTGCCAAATGTGAATGGTCCATGTGTACACTCATCACCACATTTCCCATCTAAAAGTCTCATGAGCCTCTTATTATTTTGCTGTCACACTCATGCATTGGAAGGGGAAAATGCCAAACCATGCATGTATGCAACGCCATATTTTACATAGCCTGCCTCCAATTCCACTGCATGTGTACCCAAGAGTGGCTTGATCTATATGGGATCCTTGCATAGATGACTTTTCCTTGGACTTTTGACCGACTGGCTTCTTCCAGTTCTATGATTTGGTGTTTTCATTTCATCTAGGGTTCCAGTAACCAGAAAGTCAGGGACCTTACATTATCTCATCTACCTGTTTTCCTAAATAGCCACATATACCGCTAATACCAGCATTTACAAATATTATAACCTTAATTGTTTTATCTGGCCATTTTATTAAAGGTGTGTGTGTCTGTAAAAAGAAATAGTTACCTGTGTAAATTCTACAGTGCTGTATTTTTCCTCCTTGGCTGTAGCAAGTCGCTCAAGTCTGCCATACAGGACATAACACCCATCTAGCCATTGACTGACCTATGCTCCATGAATTTGTTCAATCTCCTTCACCATAGCTTGTGGCAATGAACTCCACAGACTAGTTGTGTACTGTGTGAAGTAGTATAACTTTTGTCTATCCCAAATTTCCCACAATTAGTTTCATTGGATTGTCCCTGGTTATAGACATCCATTGTAAAGAAGGTGCTTCAGGGCACAGTTTGGTTGCTCTCTTTTGCTTCGTCTCTGGCTCCACAACATCTTTCTTGAAGTGTTGTGACCAGAAGAACCATATTTTATTTATAGAATTTATACCCTGCCTTTCTCCCACAGTCAGAGCACTCAAGGCTGGAATATACGTAGTACAGGTGGAGTATCCCTTTTCCGGACTGCTTGGGATGGGAAGTTGCCTGGACTTCAGATTTGACTGGATTTTGGAATATTTGCATAAATATAATGAGTTATCTTGGGGATGGGATCCAAGTCTAAACACAAAATTCATTTATATCTCATATACAACTTATACACATAGTCTGAAGGTAATTTTATACAATATTTTTTTATAATTTTGTGCCCCAGTATGCCTTGCGCTATGCCAAGCGGGTGCTGGAAAAATGGTTTTTTTAAAAAGTCATAGTCTCAAAAATGTATGGATTTCAGATGTCCGGATAAGGGGTAATCAACATGTATTACCTACAAGGACACAGCATACATTTGTAGAGTGGCAGTATAGTATTAGCAATCTCATCCTCTATCTTTTTCCTGATGACCCCAGAAAGAAATTTGTCTTTTCCCCCCAGCTTACACACACTGTGTTTAGATCTTCATTTGGTTAAGCCTACATACCGCAACCCAAAGATGTCTTTCCTGGTTCATCACTGATAGTTCAGACCCCATCAGTGTATACGTGAAGCTGTGATTACTTTTTTTATCACAACATGCATCATTTAATCCTCCTTAACACTCGGGGGCGTCACTAGGGGGGGTGCGAACCGCACCTGGTGATACCCCAGGGAGGGGTGACATCAAAATGACTGATTTTTTTATTGGTGGTGCAAAAACGTACCACTGGTAGAAAATGGGTTTTTCCCAGTCCCTGCTGTGACTAGCACAAGGACTGCATTTCCCAGGAGGCCTCCACATTGTGTAGTCTGGTATAGAAGGAGGTCCATGAGGGCAATACCATGAGATCTGGCTCCAGGTGTCACCAGCCCTAGTGAAACCCCTGAACGCATTTGCCATTTGGCTGTTCATTCACAATCTGAATTGGTTTTCACCACCTTGAATATTTTAGTGCCATCTGCAACCTCGCTCTTTGGCCACCTCGCCGTTTACCCCATATACATCATTTACAAACAAGTTAAAAAACACCAGTTCCAAGACAGATCCTTGGGGGACCCCACTTCTTACTTCACTATGAACATTGCCCATTCATTCCTATTCTCCGTTTCCTGTTCTTTAACAGTTACCAATCCATAAAAAGGATCCATCCTCACTCCATGACTGCCAAATTCTTCCATGACTGCTCGTATTAATTATATGCTTAATAAATTTTATATTTAATTATACTTTCTACCAAGTTAACTGGAACAAAAAATAAGCTGACCGTCCTGTAAGTTTTAATTGTTTGCCTTAACGTTTTTAGCCATGTGCTTCCTATTCTTTTTCACATCTTATTGTCTGCCTTTTTTCCTTCTTCTTTTCTTACTCCTCATTTGGGCAAGACTTCTACTTTCTGAAGGAAGCCTTCTTGTATTTTGTAGCTTCTTTGACTCCACTCAAGAGTCATGCTGGCATCCTCCTGGACTTGGAGGTGCAGTTCCCACTTAATGGTACACATTCTAGTTGAGCTTCTGCTATTGTGATTTTAAATAACCTCCATGTATTTTGGAGAAATTTGACCCCCTTGACTTTCCCTTTCAGTTTTATTTTTACTAGTCCCTCATTTCTCAGAAGTTCCTTCTTCTGAAGTCAAATGTGTCTGTGTCGGGCTTCCTTGGAAACTTTCCAATTACATATATAGCAAGGAGCTATATGAGCAATTATAACTCTCAAGCCTCTTCTCCTCTGATCTCACAGCACCCACCTGTTTCCTACTCCCAGACTGCGCTTTTTAAACTTAACCTTTACCAATCCTGCAACTTCAATTACAGCAAACTCCTGAAATAGGGAAAACCAAGAATTATTTTCTAAATGTCACCTTCTGCTCACCCACTCATTCAAGGCATTTGTGCCACTCATGCACTCATTCAAGGCGTTCCGTTCAAGGCATTCATTGAAGGCAAATTATTACTGGCAGAGAGGATGGAGTGGAAGGATATAAGAGCAGCACCCAGAAAGGGATTATTATTTCAGTGCCATTGACTTTATTTTCTGACTGGCTACTATTCGGTCAGCCAAAAATTCAGCTGACCTCATCATTAGAAAAAAAAACAACATTCAGTAAAGCTCCACTCAACATAATCTCTAAGAGCTTGATTACTAAATTCACTAATTAAGTTTGCAAGGAATCGCTCTACAGCAACAAGGTCTTTCAGTCTCAAGTCAGAAATAGTTTTCCCAAAGCTGGCAAACATAGGAAGCCAAAGGCCTTAGCTGCACTCCATAGTTACGGTAGGTTTTATGCTACTTTTAACAGTCATGGCTTTTTCCCTCTCACCCTGAATTTCAGTTTGGTGAGGATGCCAAGAACTATTTGTTAGGAAACCCTACCTCTACCCTTCCACAACCACCATTTCTCAGGGGATTCCCTCGTGTGTGTGGTCTTTTGTACCTTAACTACAGTATTCAGATTCTATACAGGTGTCAGTAATTAAATAGAGGTATATACAGTTCCCTGGCTAGGATGTTAATACAGGCATGCAGAAGAGTTTTTCCAAGTCTAAAGGAAGAAACTTAAATAGAAATGCCTGCTAGGCCCTAACATAACTAAACCATATAAACAGCTATACAACTTGATTAATAAATAGGTATTAAACAAGCAAATATTATAAATAGCTAGTCACCGCTTTATTCATTCTTGGGGGGAAAGGCTGCCAGGCCAAATATTGCAACAAGATGTTCAGAAGGGTAGGAATTACTGACCAGTTCGATGGGTTTGATTCAGCACAAACATAGTAACAGACAGCCATTTGACTGAAAACCCACCAGTTAGCCTGCTGGTAGTATACAGAATCTAGAATCTTTACCACCATTGGTAGCTACCACCAAATTATGAACCACTAAGCATTTCCCCCTTCCCCAAATGTTGTGTTCAAATAATGACTTCAGCTTGGTACAAAAGAAGGCAAGAGCTTTATTACACACATCATTTACAATACCCCATGAAACTAGACTATTACAATTACTAAAACCAATTCAAAAGGAATGCTTACTCAGATGGTTAATGAGTGGGTCTGCAAATGTAAACAATTACAAACATTACACTTAACATGTATTAGAGAGGAAATCACTTAGAAGTGCCGGATACTTCAAGAAATCAGAAAAGCAGAATAAAACACAGAAGATCAAGTGGAGAGTAGAATTCTCAGGATGAAGGGGATGGAAATTATCACCCTACTGAGTGATAGAGGGTCCCCATACAGTCCAAGCTCTTCCATTTTCATAGTTTCCACACAGGTCATATTTTATAGTTTTTTCTATACAACAGTTCATGCAGTATGATTTGTGGTCAGCGTTGCCATTAGTTTATTATTTGCCCAATGTTATTATTTATAATGGGTAGAAAAGCAGATGGACAGGAAACATTTCCACTCCCTGAGCTTTAGATCACCGCTCTGCGATGATTTACTACCAGTTTTCACGAAAACCAGAAATGGCCAGAAATTGCCCAGATCTGAAGCTGATCTGAAGCTCCCTGCACCCCCTGGAAGCCCCAGTAAGTACGGAAAACCCTTCCCCCCCCCCAGGGGCAGTGGCAATCCCCAGATCACTGCTGCTGCTGCCCCACTGTCCCAGCCCCTTAAGGGACCAACAGAAAACAGTGGTTCTCCTGGTGGGTTTGAGAACCACTGACCTAATGGAATGGAAGCTTCTTTTTTCTAATTAAAATAGCACACAGCGGTGGGTGGGCATGCATGCAATTGGGACTGGAACAGCAGTGGGGTAAAATCTTAAAAGCCCCCTACACCTCCTGCCTTGGTTCTGCCCCATTCAGGTGCCCTCCAGCACTATTTTTTAAAGGGAGAAAAAACTGGGCCAGTAGATGCACATAAAGTATTGTGGCCTTTGGACAAAGCAAGAAGTAGACCCAGGGCAGCTCTTTTCAATGGTAGCTGCAAAATGATCACATCTACTTCCAATCTTAATTCTTGGGTTTTATTCAGTACTACGCAATGGAGTGATTCATAACAGTATGTTTAACTCTACAAATTACAATTTTTTAAAATCAATTTTTTTCGGGATGTAGATTAAAGAGAAGGGATCTGAAAGAATACCCTACTTCCTACGAATACCCTATTTCCTAATAGCAATTGGTGAACAATTGGAGAAGCGACAAAATATTGGAAATAATTGGAACTACCCAATAAGAATCTCCCTATTCAAAATAGCTGTTATGCATATACCTCAAAATAGGAACACACACAATTAGGTCTTACTCCAGCAAAACATATTTTCAGTCCCCTTGACAGTATGTTAAATTACAAAATTATCTTTGGCTTTTCTCTTGCATATTATGCTGATTGCCAGTAAATAATGTGTGTGGCTTGCATCCTTCTCAAAAGAGCGGTCCAGCTAGTCTGATAGGCTGTCTTATCTGTTAAACCTGTTAAAGTGTTCCAATCTCCTTCCGCACTTTGTGTGATCTTCAGAAAGCCACACGATGACTGCCAATACTACAATGCATTTATTTCAGTAAGACCAAAGCATGCAACTGAGATTGTGAACTGGATTGTAGCCAGGTGTATAAATAGAAGCTTCATCCCTATACTGAATGGGAGGAAGTCCAATGACAACATGAAATTGCCAAAGAGATTTTACCAAAAGGGGAATGGAGTTGCAGGGATGCGAACCAAAGGCTTCGCGTTATATGTTAAGCTCTGGAATGATATGGTAATAGAAACTTCTCGAGCATGGCATTTATTCAATCTAACAGGATTTACATGTTACAATAACTGTTTTTCATCTATTATTTAACAATCTGATATACTTATTACGGCTCTCTTCAGGGCGATGGTGTTCAACAAATAGCTTTTTGTTGCCTTTTTTCCCACTAAAGCAAAGGGAGTCTTTTTATGGCATTAACCAAACTGAGACATAAACAAAGAGGTAATTTAATGCAACCTCCACAGCATGAGATCCCACTTAACCCTCTCAAGTCTGAGTAATGTGAAAAACCAAACCATTAAAAAGGCAACAAGGAATGTGTATTATTGAGGATTAGTAAGACCACATTCCAGCATTTAAGAGAGAGAGTGTCTATCGCTCAAGACTCATCCTACGTGTTTACCTTACATTTGGTCCTCCTGATTAGTGTATGTATTTATTTTTTTTATTTATTTTTCACATTTTTATACCGCTCTTCCTCCAAGGAGCTCAGAGTGGTGTACATATTTCCTACCCTCCTTTTTGTCCTCACAACAACCCTGTGAGGTAGGTGGGGCTGAGAGATAGTGACTGGCCCAAGGTCACCCAGGAAGCTTCGTGGCTGAGCGGGGATTTGAACCTGGATCTTCCAGGTCTAAGTCCAACTCCCAAACCACTACACCATCCTGGCTCCTGGTAAATCCTGGTATATGTAACATATACCAATACAAGTTAGATTTCTCCTGCATAAGCCCTACTGAAATGAATGATTCCACTCTATGGCTTCCAAGGTTTGCTCCCCCTATATTATGTATCTAGCACAGGAGACTGCCGCTGTTCCCTCGGATTCATTAAAAAGGACAAATAAGGAGATAACTGGCCAAAGGATAAAGGCATCCATCCGAGGGAACAGCGGCGGTCTCCTGTGCTAGATTGATTGTTGCTGCCCTTGTGTTCTTGGTGTGGTGGAGACGTTATCCCATATCCTCTTTGATTGTCCCTTTCATGTGAAAGCCCGGATTGTCTATTTGGCCCCTATTCTTGATAATAAACCTGTCCTTTCAGAAACAGTGAAATTAGTTTTCCTCCTTAGTGAGGTCCCCCGGAAGTTATAGAGAGAGTGGCAAAAATTTTTTACTGAGGAACATAATTTTTTTGGGATTAGTTTGTTTTTTTATGCCAATAAAGGTCTATCTAAATGAATGGGAGGTGTGCAAGAGCCCAGAAGTGCTCCTTTCATTCACTTCAAGAAAGCTTGTGCAGGAGAACAATAGATAGATTGTGCCCAATTTTAAGACAGTTGCAGTAGAAATAAATAAGCCGTGCAATCAATGCAACCATTTTCATATTATACACAGTCTTGCCATTATGGTTCAGAAACTGTATGATACTATTCTTAACATTGTAGCTCACACATATCTATTTTGAAATGTGCAGTACTTACTCAATAAAGTAGACTTCCCCTTTCTCTGTGTAAGCCATTTCCCAATTGTCAGGCAAGGAGCCCAATTCATCATTTTCTTCTGGTTTCGGATGCTTTGTTACATCCATATCCTCCTTTACCTCTTCAGGCTGGCTATATACAGGTGCAGGATAAGGCTGAGAGGATGTTTCACCTGAGGCACCTGTACTCTTCTCTTCATGTTCACTTGATTCTACATAAAAGGAGACATGTGCATGAAGACATGCGTGTCATTCCTACGGTATTTATGTAGAAAATGTAGTAGTACAGTTCAACAGATCTGGAGGCTTTACTCTGAGCGCATATATTAAGCCTAGGCTGAAGCAGAAAACAACCATCACCCAGAAGCAATGGAGCTACTTGAAATGTAGCCATGCAGTAAGCTGGAAGTTTGTGAACTAGGTTTGCAGTCTGGCTCTCTGTGTGGCACCTGCACGCCAGTCACCTTGCCACAAGTAGGGAACTACCACACAGTCAAATGCTAAGAAACTGCCATGGACATCATTACATGGAAAGGCAAGGAACAAAAATTTATAATAAATACATAAACCTCCCAGCATGCTCTGCTTATCCTCCAGAGCTCTAGATAAGGTGGCTAGGCTCTAAAGGTGGCTAGGCTCTAGATGCCAGGAGCCAGGATGGTGTAGTGGTTTGGGAGTCGGACTTAGACCTGGAAGATCCAAGTTCAAATCCCCACTTAGCCACGAAGCTTCCTGGGTGACCTTGGGCCAGTCACTATCTCTCAGCCCCACCTACCTCACAGGGTTGTTGTGAGGACAAAAAGGAGGGGTGGAAATATGTACACCACTCTGAGCTCCTTACTTTCCTAAGCAACAAGGTGTAGATAAGCAGGGCTACCCAAGGAATTTTATCAGGGGGTACAATGTTTCTTTTGGGCCCCTTCCCTTCAAGTGAATTTTGCTCCTGGCCCCCCTTTTTTGCTCCCAGACCACCCTTTTTGACCCATTTCTGGGCCTGGGTACGATTGTACCCCCCTTAACCCTCCTCTCAGAGGTCCTGTAGACAAGGAGGTGGCAGTGGGTGACACCATAAGCTCTCCTCCCTCCCCCCCATTCATCATGCATCACTGGAGGAAAAGGTCAGCCATCACTGGCCCAATCCTTCTCCCACTCACTTTCACTGAGTGGGAAAAGCATTGGAGAGCTGACTGAAGCGGCCTGTTGGACAGCAGAGGGCAGACGTGGCTGGAGGGAAAGCCCTTGCCAGCTTGCCGCGCCGCGCCTCCCAACTTGTCGCTTGATGCAAGCCTTTCAGTTAGCATCATAGGCAGGCCAGCCCTGCTGGAATCTAGTGCCTTTTTTAATGCACTGTGAAGATCAGAGGTCCAATTTAGTTATGTACATACATACATTCTGGGGTTTGTAAATCTTATCAGCCTCACATCATTTGCAGAATCTCAACATGCCTGACTATTATGGTGCCTGCACCCCCCCCCCCCCCTTGCTGCCACTGTCTCTTGCCTGTGGATAGGAAATGCCAACAGGAACTACAGAACCCTAGGTATACTTGAGACAGCCTGTCACAGCCTGTTGGGAGGGAGCTCATGGGTGTCACAACTGGGATGGACCTTCCTATAACCCCCAGGCTAGAGTCTCCCATTTCTGTTTTTGATGTTTCCAATTTGTTCCTTTGCAACACTGGCTCTTAGAAAGACTAGAACATTGAAGAGTCAGGGCTACTGTTCTTAAATCAAATAAACCAAATTGTGAGTACAGTTAGTTTCAGGGCTTCTTCCGGTAGTACTGCCACCACCCTGGATTACAGCCAGACCAACTTAGTTCCGGGGCCCTGAGGGTCTATAAGCTTACCCCAGCTCTTATAGCTCCTGATCTTCTCTCCAACTCAGGGATCAGGCCCCAAGACACTGGTGAACCAACATACATTCTTAGTAGCAGGTGAGGAGCCAGGCTGGATTTAGATAAACCCAAATATTGCAGTGCTCAATACAGCACAATGGTTGAAATATAATTGGTTTATTTTAAATAATATACTCTGGTTACATAAATACATAGAGGAAGACACTTTGAAATGCATAGACAGACAACAAGCATAATCACTAACAGGAATAAAATAACCACCACCAACTCCTAAAACACTAAATACTCTATCACTCACCTAGGTCACTTGACCTCGGGGCACAGACAAAGGATTGATGGTTCCTTCTGCCTTCCTGCATCCAGCAACGCAGGCATCCGTGATGCAGGTTCACAAGCAACTGAGAACAGGCTAACAACCCAGAACCAGCAAAGCCTTCCCTCCACTACTGAGGAAAGTCTTTATACAGTAGTTTGATGGACCTTTTCAATCAATGAGAAACCAGAACCAACTGAAGCTTCACAGAGGCTGATGCAATCTTCAGGCAACCTGCTCCTACCCCACACAGGTGTTTTTGAGTTCCCAATCAAGCTGTCCTTGAGCAGTTATCTCTAAGCAGAACTTGGAACCTAGTTGCAATGAGCTGATTCGGCCGTTGCCAACTCAAAGTAAGGATTCTCACCGCTGCAAAGCTGGTTCCCACAGAATAAACCAACAGGAAACACAATACCCAAAATTAGGCTTACCATATCCAAAGGGGGACAGAGTGCCTACACCTTTAACCATTGTAAAAAGAGGGAATTTGGGCAGGTGCAGCTTGTTGCACCCTTCCATTATGAGCTACACCTGCCCAAATTCCCTCTTTTTACAATGGTTAAAGGTGTAGGCACTCTGTCCCCCTTTGGATATGGTAAGCCTACCCAAAATGGAGTCAGAGCAGGCCTGGATTTGACTTTACCATGACAATGAGGACCCTCTTCACTCCAGAGGATGGGGGTTGCTGGGGAAGAATAGCTTAGCTCAGTGAGTCACTCCCCTTAAAATGGAGCTGGTGGGCCTGGGAGTTGCTGGAGGCTGCAGCTATGCAACATTCTTGGGGGAGCCCTATGGTTGCAAATATCTAGGTTGTATTGGTCCCTGTATCTTCCTCTCTTCATTCTTTTGCTCTTCTGGTCCTTCTTCAGCCTCAGACTTTCCCTCTCTTCCTCCCCTCAACTGTGGCCTCCTCTCTTTGTCTTCCTTCTTCCCCAGCAGTACCTTGCTCCAAACCATTTATGCTCCTTCACCAATGCTTTGCCCCACTTCCACCCCCTCTGTTGGCTCCACCCTCTCCCGCTTAGCTGCCCCTGTAGTCTACCAACCACTCTGCAACACCTGCGGATGACATAATCTCTGGACATTTCAAAGTCGGCAGGAAGAACTCCACGCAAGCTGTGTAGCTCCACGATACGACAAGGGCCTCTACAGGGCTATTGTCACATATTTATCCTCATACGCCATGATTCTCTCACAGTCCTCAGGGATTTCCCTTGGATGTTTGTCTGGTCAGCAGCTATCATAAAGTGAAGACAGCTTTGGATCCTTACCGTCTAATGCTGTGTGCCCTGATGCAGACAACCCATAGTTTTCCTTAAACGAACAAAAAGTTGATCCTGTTTAGTTTCATGTGGAATTTTATTATTTTAAATGTTTTAAACCATTCCTTCACATACACAATTTGACTACTAGAGAGCTGAAGCCAAATATTAAACATAGACAATGCTTTCCTGATTGAAAATGAGATTCTAAATTAAGTCTTCTTTCCGTAACCAGGGTAACATTCTTACATCTTGAGCCGACCTACTTTCAGAAATTAAGGGCCCAATTCTATCCAACTTTCCAGCAACGATGCAGTTGCAATGCATCCCTGAGGTAAGGGAACAAACATTCCCTTACCTTGAGGAGGCCTCTGTGACTGCACCCCACCACAGGATGCAGCGCACACCCTCTTGGCATGGCTGTATCAGTGCTGGAAAGTTAAGATTGGGTTCTAAGCTACTTTAAAAAAAAAAGGGAGGGGATAATCTGACCTTCACATGAAAGCCTCACCTTAGGAGAAGGTCAGTTAGCGATGACTTTCTGTCAAAATGACACCAACTTAAATTCCAAACAAGTGGTGCTAGTCATCATGTCTTAGAATTAGGCAAGCAGCTTTCTGCACTGCTTGTACATAATTTACTTATTCAGAGTTGTAAATAATTATCTCTGCAATACTTATTTTAGGCCACAATCCTAAATGACTTTCCTAGGAGTATGTCTATTGCATTTATTGGAACTTACTTCTGAGTAGACACATATAAGATTGGGCGGTTAGACCAGGGGTGGCCAACCTTTCAACATGAATGCTTCTGGCCCTTTATGGTTGCATAGGTGAGGGCACTTCAGCAGGAGCACATCAGCAATTGCAGCTGCCAGGATTCTGTCTTCTACACAACTCTTAAGAATGCAGAAGTCTTAATGGTGGAAGTTTGTACACCCCTGGGTTAGACAGTCTACCACCTGGATAACTGCTACCACCGCTATGGATTTATTTAAATGAAGACAGTTCAAAGAACTTTGTATAAATTCACTTGGAATAGAAGCCCTAGAAGATCTGTATTAGTCCCACACTGCAGATGGGATCTGAGGCTATGAGGAGCCGTTTAGAGGCTTGGGGAGGCCCACTGGGAGTGCCACCCCCCAGACCCTCTGTAGGATGACCCGACCCCCAGTAAGTCTAAAAATACCCCTTTTGTCAGTGGCAGCGGCACATTCCCTGGATTGCTGCCACTGCGATCGCCCTGCCCTTGCAAGCACTCAAGGTTCTCCCCTACTCACAGGGAGAACTTGTGAGAAACGCTGTCCTAGATAATCAGCTATCAGCCTCTGATGACTGGGGAACGCAGCAGTAAGTTCTCCCCTTCATCTGTGCAAATGCTAAACAGGTAGTTTTGCCCCCTCTTTTCACCTCCACAGCTGCCCAAAATTCAAGCCAAAAATATCCTAAGTGTCTTTTGTCTTTATTGGTGTAGTGTTAGGCATCAGGTGGTGAAAATAGCTATACACAGGGTCCAAGCATCAGTTTGTAACAGACCTCTGCCGGCGCAGGAGCAGCACCTGTCAGAGGTAGGTGAAGCAGGGGGAGTTTCAGGGTGGGAGGAGGGTGGAACAGGCCCGGGAGGGAGGTGGGTGCTTGGCGGAGGAGCCCTCTGCCAAATTCTATCTCCCTTCCCGGGCTTGGAAACTTGACATAAAGCTGCTCAGATTTGCGCATCCATTTTGCTGGTGCACATCCAAGTAGCCCCATAGAGGCTGCTGGAGCTCGACATGGGGTAAGGGAACAAATGTTAGTTTAATTTACCCTGCGTCCCAACTCTGATGTCATTATGATCTGCAACAAGTCAATGATGTAGAGTGGGAGGGGGAAATGCACATTGTAAAGACCTCAGGAGAAAAGGTTAAGAATGCCACTTAGGGAAACTTGCCACTAAGCTGTTGTTTTCATTGTAATGTATTACATTAAATGTATTACATTTCATTGTAATGTAAGTGTCCTTAATCACTGAGAGAAAACAATGAAAAAAGAAGGCTATGTGGAAGAATGAGCAACTTGAGGGCAGAATGGATTAGAGATGCTCTACCAATCTTAATCCGAATAGTAACTATTGAGGAAATTCCACCCACTATTATAAAAGTAAAGGTCATATCTGTAGGCGGTTGACAGAACTGTGCTCTGCATGTCTCCCAGAAACACATCTGTTTCCTGCAGTGACTACCGTACTTTCTTGCTGTTTTCCCTGCTTGTTTACTTTTTAGTTGTGACACAGGGAAACGAGTTCCACTTTGTTTCACATTTCATCAGTCAAATTACTAGCTAACTCGTGATAGAAACCCCATGTCCTTGACATTTCTCCCACAGTAGGCAATGGAAAGACATGGCTGCAACTAAGTTTTGCAGAAATCTGAGGAAGGTCATTGAACATGAATATTTGTACAGAAGGGTGAAAGAAAAAGAAATCTCCACATTTTGTCTAGTAGTTTTGCTTTAGTGGAAATTAGATGGCAAAGCTAGGAACAATGTACCTTGTTCCTTAAAAGTATCTTTTAAGTGAAGTTATGTCATATTGACGTTGGTGGCTGCATCCTTGATCCAAAGAATTCCATGCACAACCATGGGTGACAGTGGGCAATGATGAATGCTGTTTCATGTGTAGAATAGACAGACTATATTCAGCAACTAAAATAATAAATAGACCTCTAGTATGTACTTGGCCAACTTAGCTACCTAGGCCAACAATGATATTCTCTTCTTAGGATCAAACTAGATGCACAGCTAATGGTGTTTTAAAGAGGGGTGTTTAATCCCAGAAATACCTTTTTTAAAACTCACTGCCACTGAAAGCAAGAGTTGCTGCAAACAGGCTGCTGCTCAGGGAGGCAAACTTTGACAGGAAAATGACACCAGGGAAAGGGTTAATCCCTGCAGTCACAATTCATAGTTAACGGAAAGGCACTTCTGGGATTCAGCAGACCTCTTTAAAATACAATTGGCTTGCATGTCTATACTGACCCCAAGAACCATTTGTATACAGTATTCCATTTTTCAAGAGCAGAAGAAAGTGAAAAAGAAAATTGTCTGCCTGCTGCTAGAGTCAGAGAACAAGTTAAAGGAAGGGGAGATAGTAAGGGCATTACAGTATGTGAGGAATCCATTGTTTAAAGATGTGAGGTGTGGCTGGATGAGCAGCAGCCTATTGGGACTGGACTCATGGCCAAAAGGGGACCACAGAAGCTGAAGTAAAAAGAGCTAGCATGGGCTATTTGTTGTGGCTGTGGGAATGGGAGAACTCATAGCCATATAGGTTGAAGGAAGATGAATTACCAGGGCTTGGCTACAACACAGTAGACCCAGTGACATCACTGGGGGGGGGTGCAGCTGGTGCAGGCTGCACTGGGTGACACCAATTTTGGGGGTGACACCATGGCCACCCCACCCAGGCTCAGTGGTGTGCAGTCTTCTTCAGCTCCTCCGCCACTTCTTTGTGTTCTCGCAAGCAAAGCACACAAAGAGAACACAAAGGAGCAATTCAGAGCAGCTGAAGGCTGCAGGGAGGGGTGACACCCCCTTGGTGTGGGGCGATACCCCTTGGCTTCACGATGACGTGACTTGGCTTTGGCTTGAAGGCAGCGCTGCTGAGGACAGCCGAGCTCCCTGCAGGGAGGGGTGACACCCCTTCATGTTTCTTTGGCCTCTCTGAATCTTGGGGAAGCCAGAAGTAATTGGTGGTGACATGATGCCATCATGTCACCGCCAATTACAGTACTGTACTTTGCTTTGGCAATTTCTTCTGGGTCCCCACACTGTGTGACGGCCAGGTAAGCGGTACCACTGAGTAGACCAGGGCTGGCCAACCTTTCATCATGAATGCTCCTGGACTTTTAATGGTTGTATAGGTGAGAGCATTTCTGCAGCTGCAGCTGCTTTAGCAGCACCATCAGCACTTGCAGCTGCCAAGATTCTGACTTTTACACAACTCTTAAGAACGGAGATGCCCTCGTGGTGGAAGGTTGGCCACCCCTGGAGTACACCATTTTAATGTTTTCCAATGGACTTCGAAATGCCTAAAGTTATGCTCCAATATATTTCTGCTTTAAATACGAGTTAAGATTTTCATGGCCAGCAATGATAACCGAAGAAAAAATGTCAAAAACAGGATTAAAAGCATCAAAATCTTTATAGTTAAAAACCAAAAACAATTCGTTAAAAACAATAAGAGTCACAACGTTTCAAATGACTTTTGACGATCCTCCTCAGGTGAACAACGCAGCAGGCTGCAGCATGATGGTGATTTGCCTTCGCGCCACTCAGAGTTTTAAAAGACGCACAGCCGCCGGTCAGCTGGAGGTAATTAGAAGAGAAAGTGTTTGTTCCGGTTGCAGCGCCCAGCAATAACCCCATCGCTCAGTTCCAAGATGTAGCAGGCATTGACCTCCAGTAACCCACGGCAGACAACTCAGGGGTGACTACAACTTGTAGTGAGTGTGGGAAAGCTTACATAGTCACGACTAAACATATGATTTCCACGAGAATGAAGGAACATGAGAGATCTTGTAGGCTTAAACACCCTCAACAATGGCGTTGGCAGAACACTATTTAGACACGGGTCACAAAATTAATTTTAACACCAGAAGATGAAACACATCCTGGCCCCTGAGTTGCCTGCCCTGGTTTACTGGAGGTCAATGCCTGCTGCATCTTGGAACTGAGCGACAGGGTTATTGCTGGGCACTGCAACTGGAACAGACACTTCTAATTACCTCCAGCTGATCGGCGGCTGTGCGTCTTTTAAAACTCTGAGTGGCGCGAAGGCAAATCACCATCATGCTGCAGCCTGCTGCGTTGTTCACCTGAGGAGGTTCGTCAAAAGATGTTCGAAACGTTGTGACTAACTATTTTATTGTTTTTAACTAATCGTTTTTGGTTTTTAACTATAAAGATTTTGATGCTGTCATGGCTTTTAATCCTGTTTTTGAAATGTTATCTTCGGTTATATTTCTGCTTTGTTATTCCAATTACAGTTGGATAGGTCATTCAAAATTTTGATGCTTTGTCCAGTCAACTGAAGTAAGAATGGCAATTCTTTGTTACTTCTATGTATCAGCGCAGCAGTTTAAGTAATATGACTTTGTATTTTCAGTAGTAAAGGAGCAATCTAAGTGCGGAAAGCAATACTGACAGAAACACACATAAATAATATTAAATATTAACTTGTGAAGAGATGTTTACAGCTTCAAAAGGTGTAGCCTTGTCATGCAGTTTTAATTTTGAGTCACCTCCAAGTTAGCCTCATGAAAACATGATGCAGCATGGATTTATTACTTATAAAACATCTGTGCACAGCATCCAAGGAACTGCAGGCAGAAGTAGACATGAGAATAAACATGGGGCTGTTGTTTAAAATGTCAGTCGCATGTCAAATACTGTAATCTCTCCTCTCCATAAGATAAAGTTATGGATATATATGACACCATCAGGTCGGATGCTGAGCCTCAGAACAGTCACATTTGTGTAAGGGAAAGATTTCCACGCCATGATGAGAAAAGCTGCACTTTCCTTTATTCTATACAACTGTTAACATACAGGAGTACTACCTTGTACTGAATCCGGCAATCTCAGGGAAAAAAATACTTTGTGGTACGGGAAAATCAGCCAATTAAATGTGCTGATTCATCCAGATGGAATAGGGCAATCTGAATACAATTTTACAGATCTTAGAGATAAGACACTGGATATATTATTTTATGCTATCTTGTAGATTTCTATACATTGCTTTATCCTTCAATCTACACTGTAGGTATTTAAATTTCAGTCTCTTTCTTTGGAAATTTCTCATTTCAATAGGCTAAGTAGTGTTTCAATCTTGGCTTTTCACATATCTTTGCTTCCTACATAACCAAATGGAACATATATATTGATATGTTTAACCCATGTACTGTTTATAAACTTAACAGTTTTCAGTGTCTTTATTCATGTACAATTTTGAACTTTTCTCATTTATGTTTCTCAAGATCAAATAATGTTGTGTATTAAAAGATGGATAGAGAGAAACAATATGATGGGCCTTTTTTGGTATTTCCTTTCTTTCAGTGTGAAAAATTATTCTGCACAGGGCAGATAGGAAATATCCCTATAGGTCTCTTTTTTATGGATCTCCAAGGAGTAGACAAATTTCTTTGAGGAAGTGTAGGAATTATGCATACTACTCTCAATGCAACTTGAATATATGCCTTGATTGGGCCACAAAGGACTGTGCCAATTTGTCCTTTTCATCTCCAATGTAATGATTAAAACCATGGACTGTGAGAAGGGTTGCATCTGACCAGTAAAGTGCAGCCTGGCATGCACACATAACTTTATCAGCACCTTGATCTGCAGAAATCAGCAGGTTAAACCTTCCACTCCATGAAAATAGACATCAACATCTGCTAATGTCTGAATGTCAACCACTTTCCAAAACACTGATGGTCCAATCCAATTGGGTATGACCACCGCCGGAACTAGTTTTCAGGCAGCAATACGTGCTTTACAGCTTTGTAGAATGCCTTCCGGAAGTGTGCAAACCGCATGCTTCCAGTGCCCCCACCACAAATGGCAGGGGGGACATCACACACAGCAGCTGGTAAGTTGGCAGGGTGGGCAGAACAAGGCGGGGGTGGGTGGAACGGGGCAGGTTGGGGATATGGCTGGGGGTTGTCAGAGTTGGGAGGCGGTGGCACCCGGTGTGAGCGACTTGTGCCAGATGCTATCCCCTCTGAAACAGGCCGATATGTCCCCTTTGTCTCCTCGGACTTGCACCAGCTAAAGAGCGGGCACAGATTCGAGGAGACCCATTGATAGTCGAGGGACTTACCAAGGGGTAAGGGGAAATATTTTCCCTTTCCCCTCCCAAGTCTCCCGATTGGCCCCTCCCCCCCACCATAGCATGCAGAGCAGCCTGATGGCAGAGAAAAGGATAGGATTGGGCTGCCAGTTATAGAGATGTAAAGATGGCAGTCTTTGCAGGCGGTGTTCTGTGTCAATGAAATAATACTTCCAAGGGGACCTTAAGAATTCTGCATGGACTGGATGCCTATGCTCTTCTCTGTTAGGACTGGAAGTCACAGTGGCCAATAGGGAAACCACAGAACATAGCTCTCTAATGTTAAGTGATTCTGACCTAACCTATAGTATTAAAAACAATTGCTGCGTGGAGCTCAGCTATTATATTACGTGCCTCCATGTCCCAATTCCACATTCCTCAAAGGTTTTGGAAAGGAAGTTGAGATTTACAAGGTTAGTAAGTAAATCTTACTTTTACACAAGGGTAGTACTTCTAAATATTACATGTCTGACAGGCGCCATACCCCCAAACCGGCCCCACCCTCCTTCCTGATTAAGAATGTTGGTGAATGGAAACAAGAAGGGAATTTCCCAGGGTTGCAAACAAGGGAACTTCCATCTAGAGACAACACATTCACCGAGATACAGATGTGATTTAGGACAGAGGTTCTCAACCAGTGATATGTGTATGCGAGGTGGGTGTCGGTGGTACCCGCAGACACCCACCTTGCATCCTGGAGAGCCTGCCTGCCCTGAGCCTCTTACCAACTTTTGTACAGCTCCGTCAGAGCCCAGAAGTGACTGGCGATGATGTCATCACCAGTTACTTCTGGTGGTATGTGGAGAGGTCCCAGGCAGTGGTGGTAACCCCAGGCTTAGGAGAACTTAGGAAAAAGCACTAAACAAATACTAAAGGCTAATATACATGACAAGATTATACCATGTTGCATGACATCAAGACATCACAAGAACAGTAGAATATACAGTATTTAAGAGGGGCACATAAACTGAATAAGTGAGGAACTATTCAGAACAGTAAAAAATACATTGAAAATATACACTCAGTTTCAGCTTAGCACTACCTGAGAATCACCGTCTTCAGACAAAACTAGATGTTTCAGCAAAAGTATGGCGGCTGCAGGAAGCAGGCCCTGTGCATCTAGTTCCTCCCCTTCTCACTCAAAGTCTAGCGGAACTACAGCAGTTAAAAGTTAGATGCGTGGCAGCTGTTTTCAATGGCTGCCATATGTTTACTGAAATGCCCAGTTTGGATCCGAGTCACAAAAGCAAACAGCTGAAAATTTATGTGAGAAATAACAGGAATTAAGCAGATGAAGATATAAACACTGACCTGGTGTAATTGCCATGCCATTTCCATTGACCACAGGCCTTTCTTCTTCTTCTTCCTCTGGTGGCTCTATTCCCGTCTTCTCCATATTGCTCACCGACTTATTTCTTTTGCGTTTGCCTTCAGCACTGGGTGTTGCACCTGGGAGTATCTGGTCTGCTACATTTAACAGTAATGGAGCCGGCTCTGCTGGAGGCTTTGGAGTGCCGTAGTAGTTGTCTAGGACAAAAAATAAGACAAGGGGGGGAAAAAAGACCAGAAGTAGGGATGTGCAACACTTGTCCCTTTGTTTCCATGTATTTTCAGCTTTGCCTTCCCATGCTTTCAGGTATCCAGAGAAAGTCAGTGGAGTGTCTTATATAGTGTATGCTTTCCCCCCACCCCCCAAAGAAGCAGATGCACAAAGTGTTGTGCATTATAGCAGCAGACCAGGCATACATACTGACAAGTTGATCTCGTTATAGGCGGGAGTACGCATTCAAACATGTATTGGCTTGTGCAGACCCTTGAGAGAATTGCTATGCCAACAACAGACATTTGCACTCAGGTATGTATCCTGATGTGCATTCAATCTTTCTCCTGTCTGTCTGTCTGTCTGTCTGTCTGGTGCAGGGTTGTACATTTTATTTATTTAAAAAAAATTACACCCCACCTTATCCTATGCCAAGGCAAATGTCCAAGGTGGCTTACAACAAAAATTAAAATACATAATTTAAAAATACATAAAATAAATTAAAAACAATAAAATCCACTGGGGGGTGACAGTATGGAGCAGAGAAGCAGCAAGCAGAACATCTTGAGACATAGGAGTCAGATAACAGCCCATCACCCAAACGCCAGACAAAACAGAAATATTTTGAGCCCCCGCCGAAAGGTCATGAGGGAGGGGGTAGTTCTCAAGTCCCCTGGCAAGGAGTCCCACAATTGTGGTGCCACAACAGAGAAGGCTTGCCCACGTGCTGCCATTCCCCTAGCTTGAGACAGAGGTGGCATTCGCAGGAGAGCCCCCTCAGATGACCTAAGAGAGCGGGACGGAATGTATGGGAGAAGGCGGAATGTATGGGAGAACATCCAACCACCTGATATACTGGTATATTTTTTCTACCAACACAAGCAAAGTTTGAGATAACAGCAGAACAACAATATCAAGGCTGGAAATAGAAGCTGGTGGATTACTACAGCATCCCTAACCAAAACAGTATTGAAGGTCTCAAACCCATCTGCTCCTTACGCTCGCCTTTGCTCCCTGAGGATCCTATGATGATGATATTTGTAAGCATATTGCTGGTCTGCTATTGCTTTTCCAAGTCACTGAAAAACCTTTGCGTGAACTTAAAAATTAATTTTTAATTGAAATAGTAATTGATTTCGTTAGAGAGATGGTTCAAATTAGTTTGAACAGACTGTGCCATGAAATATACTGTATAGTCTTTGGGGATTTTGCGGCAGCACGAGTTCACAGTTTAACCCACCTCTCTCTAAGGAGCTACCAGCAGGCATACAGTCCCCCTCCCTTCTCCTCATAAACAACCCTGTAAAGTAGGTTAGGCTGAGAGATGTTAACTGGCCCAAAGTTAGCTTCATGGCTAGGAAAGATTTTGAAGCCAGACCGCCCTGGTAGCAGTCTGACATTCTAGTCACTGAGTCATGATGGCTTTGCAGTGCACTGCTGCAAGGATGCTTAGAGTACCTGCATCTTCACCAGAAGATGTAATGGCATTTCTGGTAAGGAGCCTGAAATTGTTTGGCTTTTAACCCCCCACTCAGTACTTTTCAAGAATGTTACAATGCTATGCTAAGGAAGTGGTGATGGAAAAAGAAAAGACCCCTGTTAAGTCGTTGGCAAACGTCTCACCGTCACTCCCCAGCCATTAGACTTATTAGCTTATTAGACAGTTTCACATTCAGATCTCAAGGGCCTCAACAATCCGGGGTGGGGGGGGATGGGGACAGAAGAACAGGTTTCCAAAATAGACATCTGGAAGCCTACCCACATAACGGTCCCACCTCACTTTGTAAGTGGGCTAAAAACGTGATCGGATAAAATGCAAAACTAAACGCAGCACTAGTACAGGCCAGAAAGGAGACGAATTGTATCTTTCTCCATGTACAAGATCTGTGAAAAAGTAGACAAGATCCATTCTCAAAAACAAATTAAAAAAAGTTCTAGGAAGCTTGCAATCGATTCTCATGCTACTTAAACTGGTCAGCATTTCTGCAGTTTAAGAATGCACTACATTGCCATCTCCATCAGCTTGATACAATCGTTTATGTGAATCAACACCTTCCCAAATTGCTGCAAGCTGTACTAAATGTCTGCACCACACTCTTGCGTGGTATACGTTATATGCACATAATATAGAAACAAGATAGAAACAGAAAAAGAAACCGAATACACACACAAAAATTACTGGTACTTGCATTTAACACTCAGCAAGCTTACCTGTTACTGCTACAGAGAAGTAATTGAGAAATTTAACAACTCTGAGTCCTTCATACTGCACCAAAATTATATAGAACAGATGTTTCAGTAATAGTGATATGCTAGGAAAATGTTCTGTGCCTGATGGCTCTAAACCTCACACAGGGCTTAATTTAGTATACAATATGTTTGGATAGTCTTCTTTTAAATACCCAATGCAAATCTAAATTTTTCCCTTTTTTTGACAATTTGGCACATATCTGAGTGTTTTTTTTTTAATATGCCAGAATTACAAATGCTCTTAATTGACATAGAACCAAACTACATATTACAGTGTTTCTCAAAGTTCTCCCTGCGAGGACCCAGGGATTGTGCCGCCATTGAGGAAAAAGTGCTCTTGTTTAACTTACCGGGGGCCCCCACCCAGATGCGGTCCAACAGCCAATCAGGTGCTTTCCCCTTCGCGTGCAGGGGATGGAGCCGGGCAATGGCAGTGACGGGGTAATCCCATCACCGGCCTTATCCTTCAATATGAATGCCCTTTATAACAAAACCGCTGCAACTTTTTCTCATACCAAAACAGAAATTTTTTTGTCTGCAGGCACCTCTAGTTGAAAATATTTCTTGAATTCCAATTTCATAGGAATTGCAATGTTCCATTAGGGCTTTTGCTTTTACCTTCAGGTACAATGTTTCTTGAATTCCAATTTCATAGGAATTGCAATGTTCCATTAGGGCTTTTGCTTTTACCTTCAGGTACTAGTTGAAAATATTTCTTGAATTCCAATTTCATAGGAATTGCAATGTTCCATTAGGGCTTTTGCTTTTACCTTCAGGTACAATGTAACAGTATTCAGGGACTCTTATAAATTCTATCTTTTGTTTTAAAAACAATATTAAATTTTAATATTTGCTGTGTTTTATTATTGCGTTTTGCCAGGATCTAACACAGCACTCCCATCTGCCCAAGGCATGTGGAACAGCAAATCCCTATGCTATATAGCAAACTTTTATTTGGCATGGGTTCTCCTGTTCAAAGAAAAAAGTAAAATCAAAAATCCCAATGGACATGCCCACTAGCGTCGACGGGGGGAAGCGGGGGGGGCGGGCCGCCGGGGGGCGTCACGCGTATAGGGGTGACGTGCGGCGCCCCTCACTTACATTTTTGCGGTGGAGGTGGGCCCGCCCGCCCGCCCGCCCTCCCCTGGGTCCGTTTGGCTCCAAAATGAGCCAAAAACGGAGCGGGGAGGGCGCTCCGCTCCTGCGCGTGACGTCACGCGCGGGGGCGGAGCCTCCCCCTTAAGGGTGACGCGCGCCCCCGCTCAGGGGTGTCGCGCGTCGTCGCGACGCCCCTGGACATGCCCAAGCATTTTGGCACATCTAATGTAGCTTCTTGGAACCTGTCCATAGGCCTTGAATAATACAATTGGTGTGAAAGCTGTTGAGTCTTGCAGCACAACACCAAGATATAAAACACAATGTAGAGCTTCTAAAAGATAGAGTGCATATAAAGCGATCAGTAATAGAGAGAGGATTAGTTTAATGAATACATTGGAATTACAAATGTGATTTCCCATTAGTCTCCACTAATGGACTATAAGCACTTAGATCAATATCTCTAAACAGAGCCCACGCAAGTGAAATAGGCATTCAACAGTTTGCTAAGAGACCAAAAAGTGATTTCTTCCATCAGGGACAACCAAATATTTTTACAGTGTGTTTCACACAGGCATGAAAATGGGAATCGATGTTCAGGGCAGATTCATACTTCTTATCTTAGGTATCTCATTGACAAACCATTTTAGCCTTGAGGTGATTGATTGGTCTCATCTCCCTTCTTGCTTTTTCTTTGACAGTTACATTTTCAAAAACTTTTAATAACAGACACCTACCGGTATATCCCGTTAGCCACTGGTTGAAAGTGAAGAGAACAAAACCAAATAAGTCCATCATTATAAACTTTTAAAATATTTTGACTTGCCTGCAAATATTTTGATTGCAATGCAAGTACACATCAATTCTGAGCTGGCAAGTTGGGGCGGGCACACCCTCTGGCCAACATTACTCTATATAAACAAAGAGTCTTCTCAATGTTAACCTCTGGAGAAAACTATGTCTAAAGAGAAATTATTGGAACAAACAACATATTTAACCATTAATTCCTTTTCTTTCTGTAACAAACATCATTCACAATTACAGTCTTAGGGCTGGTTTGCATAGTGAAAATGTGGCATGTCTTCATGTACAATCTTATGTATATTCTGCATTCATATCCCACCTTTTTCCCCTGCAGGGACAATACACTCAGACCTCGCTATCTGCGGGAGATATCTGTTCCGGGAGCCCCCTGCAGATAGCGAGGATTGACGGATACTGGAGTCCACCTAGAAAACGCTGTAAAAGCAAAAAAAAGAAAGGTTAAATGTTTTTAACCTTTTAGAAGCAAACTGCTGTGTGTTCTTGCTGATAACAGGCTGAAATCGCGCTCCAGAAGCCTCTTCCAGATCGCGCGACTCCGTCTCCCAAAATAGCTCCAGAATGCATTGCAATTCATTCTGGGGCAACCTGGGGAGGGGGGAGTCGCACGACCCGAAAGAGGCTTCTGGAGCATGATTTCAGCCTGTTATAAGCAAGAACACGCAGTGGTTTGCTTTTAAAAGGTTAAAAAAAACCCACATTTTTTTGCTTTGCTTTTTACAGCATTTTTCAGTGGACCTTGCAGGTCCGGGATCCGCGGTGGGTCAAATTTGCAGCTCCCAAACCCGTGGATAGAAAGGATCCACTACCATATGTTATGCTTGTAAACGTACCATAGCAATGTTTGTGACCAAGGTGTTGCTATTCAGAGTATTGCAATCATGGGAGTTACAGTGATGGTGCAATCTTATAGTTCTAAAATGCCAGGCTGAGTGACATAGGATATGGCATATGTGCTCAGATGCCAACCCAACGACAGCTAGGCCAGAAAAATGACAGTCCTGTCATCATAGTTTTTTCCCAGCAGTGGGAGCGATCCCTGAGATCGCAGCCATCATGCTGTCCCTGTCCCTTAAGGTGGCAGGGAACAGCATTAAAAAATACTTTTGGACTTACTGGGGGTCCTGCAGCCTTCTGGATGGTGCAGGGAGGCCTGCGGTCCCCTCCATGGGCTGCGGTGATTACGACCACTCCATGGTGATCTAAAGCTCAGGGAGGCCTGTGGAGGTTTAGGCCTCCCCACCCAAGAGGGTTGCAGGACCCCCAGCAGGTCCAAAAAGATCATTTCCCCCCCCCCCGGTGGCAGCGGCGATCCCCGGTATCGCTGCCAGCGCTGTCCCCACCCCCGCAAATACTCAGAGTTCTCCCCGCCTTGCAGGGAGAACTTTGAGAATCAATGGTTTGCACAATAAGAAACAAATGTCATTAAACCAATGTTTTGTTGTTGAAATGACATGCAAGTTGAAAGGGATTTTTGGTTTCTCACTTCTACTAATACAGTACATGGTGTGCTCAATCACAACTCGGCATAGTCACAACACACATGCTGAGACATGTCTGTGCTAGGTCTGCTAGGTTAGAGTAGACTGAAGATGAAGAAATTGCTATTGTAAAATGGATGAAGGCACTCCACTATGAGTACAGCCTGCTAGCTTCAAAAGAGTATATACCGGTACCTCAGCTCAGTAAGGACCACTATGTCCCTGAAAGAAAGTTATTTTGAAACACAAAATCTAAGACAACACTAGTAACTTCAAGACAATGCTATACAAATACAGTGGATTGATTTAGATGCAACAGACAACCTTTGACTGTTGAGTTGCCTTGGGTTTGTTCACTTCCTTTTCCCCAAACATACGGTACTCCAATTCCCTTCATGCCTTCCTGGTTCAGGCAAACCACAGTTTGACATTACATCTGAATGTAAATTATGGTTTGTACCTGCTCTCCAAGTCACAATTAGGGTCCATAGTCTAAAGTGGTTTTCCAATTCTGGTTTGGAAGGTAAGTGCTAACTACAGTTTGTTGATTTGGATTTAAAAGCAAACCATGGTTTGCCTGAACGAAGAAGTCAGGAAAGGAAACATAGCTCAAGAGTATGGTGGAGGACAGAATGTATGAGCCTGAGACTCAGAACCAGTAGCCAAACTATAGTTTGGCCCTTTCATCTGAATCAGCCCATAGTATAATCCAAAAGTTAGGATGCCTATATCCCACTGAAAGTGGCAATGGAAAAGGTATAAGGTATTTAAATGTTGGGTGCTTTGTGTCCCCAACTGGCAGTTGCTCTGCAAGGTCACATGCAGATATTTTACAGTTGCTACCTGAGATTCCTCAACTATAAATGTTGGAGGTTGAAGCCAGGGTCTTATGAATGCAAAGCATGTGCTGGGTACCAGTAAGTTGTAGGGCCCTTCCTACAACGTGAATGATTTGTCAAATCTCTGGGGCAATAAATTGATTTCCCAGAGATCACAGAGACTGACCTGAAATTAGATGTACAAAACACAAAGCAGATTGTACATGTTTCATGAGGGAACTGTCGGGCTCGCTTGCCTCGTATATGGTATTTTTTAGCTTCATTTCATTCCATTTCATTCAGATTGTTAAGAGCTCAAATTCACCTGGCAAACTGCTTTTGAAGTCATGAAATGTTGATGTTCCATATGTTAACTCACGGTAAATCTATGTGATTTAATGAGGTGGGCCTTTATGTGGTATTTCACTTTGTGCAGCATGCTGTTTTCCTGCTTCAAGTTGCCGTATGCCCTCAGAAGATATTGAATTGCATTTTCTGACAAACTATATTTACTCCTTCCACTAAGTCAAGTATATCTTTCTCATTAGATAGCACTCAAAGGGAGTTATTTCTGGTTTAAGGAAACAACCCCACCACCACAACAACAAATCCAGACTTTAAACATTAAGTATACAGTGACTCTTAACGTAAGTCAACAATATCCAAGAAACCCAGAGCATTTATCACTCACTACATAAAATGACAACTCTACAGGAATGAAATGTACATGATATAAAACTCACTTTCTTTCCCTACCTTTTCTTTTGAATTACCCTGATGTTTATTATAGTGTATGTAATTATATTAGCAGGTTCCCAAACTTACCACAGCCACAGAGCCCTTCTTGTACAGCGCCCTGTTGTGGTGGCACCATCACCCAGCTCTCCCGGGTGCCGCCATCTTGAATTGCACAAGATTCAAGGCGGTGGCACCTGGGAGAGCCAGTAAGAAGAGGCCATTGGGGACATCTTGCGGCGCCCCTGTGAGTTCACTGCGGTGCCCTGAGGCGCCACAGCGCACAGTTTGGGAACTAACGAATTATATAATTTGAGTGTCTCGTGTGTGTGAGAGGATCTGTTTTGTGCAATATTACATATTTGCCTGATAAATTGTTTAAATTTTGAAAGAAGAGACTGTCCTGTGACCAGGAGGAGGAGAAGAAGCCTCTGTGATTAGCTGCCATTAGCTCAATTTCCATTAGCCATCAACACTTACTGCCGATTCTCAAGTTGGAATCAGGTCCCTCTTCCCCTCAGAGAGGCTGGAAGAACCAGTTGTCCTGTGAGGAGGAGCAGGAACCAGAGAGTCAAACTGCCATCATCACCCCCACACTGCTGATTCTGCAGCTGGGACTGGCCTTTTCACCCCTCACAGAAACCAGAGGAACCAACTGCCCTGTGATCAGGAAGAGAAGAAGCCAGGAAGTTACACTGTTATCATTGCCAACACTTTAAACAGGCTATTTAAGACCAAATGCACGTTTTGCTGTCTTAATGATTTGCTGTTGTTTTATTGATTTTGTGTAAGTTGCTGTGGGAGTCTTGCTGACTGAAGAATAGGGTAACAAGCTTAAAATAAAAACTTAAAACTCCCCCCCCCCCAACATGTACATCTTTGCCATACAGAGGAAGAGACAAACCTGGGACCTTTGTCCTTAACTAGCCATGTGTGAAGCAACAGCAACAAGTGAATATGCAAGTCAGAATGACATATAGGTGCAACCCCCATTTCCGTGGATCGACTATCCGCACCCATTACCTTTATTTTCATAGAGTTGGCACCAAGTCAGCAAGTCTCTTGCTTTACCAAAAAGCAGTAAGCAGCTTGATGAAGCAGGCAAGTATCCTGAATGCTAGAGAGATTCCGTTAACAGAAAGCAGGAAGCTTATAGCGTTTTGATAAAGCAAGAGACGCGCTGGTTTGGCGCCAGCTCTATAAAGATAAAGGTAATGAGCATGGGGCCCCACGGGGGATAGTGTCCCCCCCCAAAAAAATTTAAACAATTTATCAGGCAAACATGTAATATTGCACAAAACAGATCCTCTCTCACACACATGAGACACTCAAATTATATTTGTGGTTTCCAGTATCCACCGGGGGGGGGGGGAGGAACCTATCCCCCATGGATACCAGGGCCCTACTATACTGGATTGTGGAGCTCTGGGTTAAAATTCCATGTCAGCCATGAAACTCACTGGGTAACCCTGGATCAGTTAATTATTACCTCAGCCAGGTTTTTGCGCCTACCCTATTGCCATCCATTAACACACCCAAGCCCCTTCTTTTCTGACTTCTAAGTTTGTGTTCACACCTTTACCTCAGGAGAAGAAATGGAGGGCCCTGCTGAGGTTTCATTCTCCAAGGTACTGACAAATCTAGAGCCAGAACTATTACTAAGGTGAAAATGTATTACTGTGTTATTCTTGGCATTATGAATCAAATTATCGTGCAGTGCTTTCTGGGGCTGTGATATTCTGTTTGAAAATTGTTATTTTGCATTTCCTGATGGCTTGTTCCTTTGGGGGACTTGTCTGTTTTGCAGTTGCTAAGCAGCCAGACCTCCATTTACATGTAGGCTTCCACATTTATGCATGTTTTCCTGTGGCCAAAAAGCACTTATCAGGCAGAGAGTTATGTTCCAGTCTCTAGTCTCCTCAGAAAACAACAATGTCAAAATGCAAAACCATGCAACCCTGTGACTGTCATATATGCAGATAGATAGCTCATTAGCAAAGGAAAATAAATCATATGCTCACACAGTAGACCACAACATGATGAGCCAAACATGTATTGACTGTCTTCCTAGGGTTCCCTATCTGTTCCCAAGTTCCCTCACTCTGAAAATACTATTGTACCTGCTCATGGCAGAATTATACAATGGACCCTCCACATCCATGAGTCCCATATCTGCGGATCGGGTGAGAGGTGCCTCTAGAAGCTGCTTCAGGGTTGTGCTGGGCCCCAGGGCCAGGCCTCCCAGGTCCAAGGATGCCTTGGGGAAGCAACCAGAAACGTCTGGTTTGGCGTCCACAACTTCTAGTCTACAACTTGCAGCAGGACTTCAGTATCCGTAGATTTTGGAATCTGAAGGGGGTCCCAGAGCCAATCCACCACAGTTACCGTGGGCCCACTGTATTTTGTTTTATAAAGTTCAGTAACAATAAATTGTAACACGTACAGTCACCTCTTATCTTAGCTGTTCTCTTTATAAAACGTACAAATAGTCATAGGCCTCTTTAAAACAACAACAACTAAGAACACTGTCTCCAAATCAGGACCATTTATATCAATGCAACATGAGGGCCTGTCCAAATATGTATCAATTTAAAACTGCAGACAGAACTCTGTCATAAATTCAGCGGGAACTGCCCAACAAGCTACTTAAGCAAAAATGATGCATAGCAGCATGTCAAAGACACCTCGAATGCTACAGCTAAGGTTAAAAATAAATTGATGCTAATATCTTAAATTCCTGACTGAGTACTGCATTATAGTAACCTTGCACAAACAGATGATTTGATTTAACATCCTTTGCTTTTTAGTGTAAATGGTGTCTTTAAATGAATCACAATATGTTTTCGACATGTCTATGTATCAATAATAATATCACCTACTTTCCCTGCTGCATTGTTTACACTGGGACTTTCACTATCTCTGCCCATGGATGCATTTGGCTAGAATATTAACAATAAATAAGATATAGTGGACAAGAGTATTGGGGCAGAACCAGCAGAGCCTGCAGCTCCTGTGCGACCTTGGACAAGTCACTGTCTCTCAGTCTAGCCCTGCCTCACAAGGTTGTTGCAAGGCTAAAAAAGGGATAGGGACATTTACTATGTCCTGATTTTGTTTGTAGTAGGGGTTGGATACAAATGTGATAAACACATTCAAATAAATAGAAACAAATTCTGTCAGATTTTTGAGGGAAGCTTTTGTTACTGTGAAAATCCAAATATGAAAACTTCAAAGACAGAACACAGTACATGCATATAATCTTTTCTTTTATATATTATAATGTTCTATCTTTGAAGTTTTCAGATTAGGAAATTCATAGTAAGTTTTCCCCCAAAGGGACAAGATTGGTGTTAATTCCATAGGCTGGATCAGTAGAAATTATATTCTCTCTCTCTCTCTCTCTCTCTAATACACACACACACACACACACACACACACACACACACACACACACACACACACACACACACACACACACACACACACACACACACACACACAGAGTTCTTGGTATCAGAAGCGTCGCTCCGGTAGGGGCGGGGCTGTAAGTATCGCTGCGGTCATAGTCTCTTTACCGAGCGAGGAGGAGGCAGCCCCGCCCCCTCGCTGTCCGAGCCAGTCCCCTACGGAGAAAGCAGCAGGCAGGGTCTCTTGCCTGCTGCTTTCTCCGTAGGGGACTGGCTCGGACAGCGAGGGGGCGGGGCTGCCTCCTCCTCGCTCGGTAAAGAGACTATGACCGCAGCGATACTTACAGCCCCGCCCCTACCGGAGCGACGCTTCTGCTTGGTATCCCCTGCAAAGCCCCATGGATACCAAATCCGTGAATACTGAGTCATTAATCCAATGGGATTAATGGGGTTGGAGGAGGTGCCAGCAGAAGACCTGCTGCTAACTTACCTGACAGCAGGAGACCCTCTGTATGCAGCAGAGACCTTCAAGATGGCATCCACAAGTAGCGCGGAACCCTTTAAAATGGCCCTGGGAAGCTTCAAAATGGCACAGATATAGCTTCACTACTGGCATTTTGAAGCTTCTCACAGCCATTTTAAAGGGCTCTGTGCTATTCGCGAGCACCATTTTAAATAGGCCTTTGGCCTGATCCAGCAAGGCTATTTTTATATTATTATGAATCTGCTATGGATTCCCAAAGGTGTAATTTGCTTCAGTGTCTCCTTTGGGGGCCTACATCAGTTCCAGGGAGGGATTTTCAGTGAGAAAACAATGCATCAGGCAAGATACACAGCTGCTGTTTTAAAATGAAAATAAACAACTGCAAAATGACACTCTGGTGAAAATCCCTGATATTTCTCTATTTTTGACCCTTCTAATTCTAGAGCAGCAGTTTTCCAATTTCTTGTTCTCCAGAGCTCTTTATACTCATAAACAGAATCTCGGGGAGCCCTGCCGGAGCATGCACAGAGTCTTGGGGAACTGCCAGCGCATGCGCGGAGTGGTGCAGCACTAACCAGATGACGGCAACTTATGGTGTGCTCGTGGAGCCCCTGAAGGGGTCTCAGGGAGCCCCAGGGCTCCTAGGAGCACACTTTGAGAAATGCTGCTCTAGAGGCTTCTGATATGTCTCATCCTGAAACCATTATCCTGACGCAGTAACCATTATCCTGAGATGCTATCCTTTGTTTGAACATCTTCAACTACTTCCGTTATCCAGAAAACAAAGAAACTTGACTTTGAGTCAGTTCATTAGCCTATCAAACCCACTTGATTTCCAAGAATTTATGCCAATAAAGGTTTTTGAATTGAATTGATTTCCAAGAATGTGAAATTCAGGAGCCGAGGTGTCCTCAAAATATCCAATCTCACAGGTAAAGTACGGTTAGTACCCACAGACTGCATAAAAACAGGGCCAAAGCCCAGCATGGGCTTTCCCAGGTCCATTGCTGGAAGCAGCTGTTGCTTCATGGAAGGTTTGTCTGCTGACTGTGCTGCATACATGAGTGTAGGGACCAGAACCCTGGAATAACACGTGTATTTAGGGTAGGAATCTTAGCGAACTTGATTGATTGATTGAATGTAGGAATCTTAGCAGTGTCAAGCCAGAGCTACATTACACACGTCGCGGAGCTTCTGACCTGATTTTTGAAGCAGGCGGAGCCGCTGCGACCTCTGCACGGCCGGCGCGTACCTAAAGCTGGAATCCTAATTTTCAGGGGGCGGGCACACAGAGCTAGGGGGCAGTTCGCGGAGCTACTGCAGCCTACCAATCATAGGAGAGTGGCTGCATGCCAATCAGTACTACCTCCAATCACCTTCTTAAGAAGGTGGGACAACAGGCGGGAAGACACTCCCCCGCTCCAAGCTTGGAGGCGGAGGCAGAGGAGGCGGCAGAGCCTCTGCCTGTAGTGTCGCTCAGGCTTCAGATTGTAGGAATTTTAGCAGTGTCAGATTTGTTTTGTTTTCAGCCTGCTAACTTGCACGCCAACTTTTGCTGCCCACCTGGCCCTTTCCCCCTCCTTTTGTTCAATGATCAACATCTTAATGTTATCCTATGCCTTCCCCCCGCCACGTTGTTTTTTTTGCCAGTTGATCAATGTCTTGTTTCATCTTTTTTTCCTCCCTTGTTCAGATTTTTCTTGTGTTTTTGCTGTTTTACCTGCCTGGTCTTGGTTCACTTGGGAGGGAGTATGTCGTCCCACCTACCAGACTATGCACATTCTGCTAGTAGCTGGTTTGAAGGAGACCCCCTGCACTGTGCAACTCTTTATTAGCCTGGGAAGGAGGTTTTTCTAACTGACCTCCTTCTCTCTTGGCTTTCTTCCCTTGGGTGGTGGCTATGATGTCCTACCTTTTCCCCCCAGTTTATTCCCAGCTTAATCAGTAAGAAGAGTTGTGAAATGCAAGGAAGAAGGGAGCAGTTGCAAACAGCTAGGTGTTGCACCCAATTTGCCTTCCCGCTTCTCCCTTAGGATGTGTTTATCACCACGTCTAATTTGGTCCTGAAACTTTCAAAGCAGAAACTCATTCTGCTGTTTTGTACATATTACAACATGAGGCTACCTGCAACAACGTATTGGGAAAAGGAACACAGATCGCAATGGGCTTGTGCTGCTTCAAAGTATGGAGCCTATCATTGACTAGCAGTGGAATAATGTGTTCGAAAAAGCAGCAATCCTTCCCTGAGATGTGTTTAAGTGCATCCAGAAGCCTTCGTATCTGTAATTTCAGTAAGACAACAAATGCACATACCTCACCGCTGCTCAGCATTCTAAAGAACCCAGAGTCGCAGGTCACCAGATAGTTTTGGAAACACTTTACACAAGCCCTTCTTTATTTACAACAAGCACTGAGATTTCATTAATTGCACTTTTCATCCCCCAATGCCCTGCTGTGAAGTTGTCTTTCTGCAAGCCAGACTCAAAGTGACACAGATGTCCCATGCACTGAAATAAAAAGGAAGTGGTTTCCCTGGCAACAATAATGGCACAAAAGCTCTCAGAATTTTCTCTCTCACTCATGCGGGGCTTGAGTAATCCAAACAGTACAAAAGAATAATAATAAGCATCTGATCTGAATGTACTGCGATGGAGACAGCGAGAAAGGGAGAAGAGGTATGTGTATGTGATCTTTAGAGACTTGGATATATAGCATGCCTTTATGGTTGTGGTTCAAGAAGTCCTTTAAGATGGCATTTTATCAATAGAGGCAGCAAACAATATTTTATCCTTTACCAAAAGGTTCTAATGTAAATAAATGAACAGGGCAGGGGGGATGTGGGGTTGAAAAAATTAATGGGAATGGGGCTGTTGCTGAAGAGAGAAGGGGCTCAACACTAGCAGATTAATGAATAATGGAATGGATTGGCCAATTTAACTTCCCAAAGGGTCTGGATGACTTTATGGCCGTTATGTTCTCAGTGTCCTTTGAATTCTTAAAAGCCCTTCCATTACATTTTTTTAACTTTAAAAAAGTCCCCCCCCCAAAAAAAAAAAAAACTTCATGGTATACTATTTTTATCAGCAAGTGTTTTGACAATAACATGGACATATTGTGAGAATCAGTGGCATACAATATGGTCAGAAACTAATTAGTTTTGATAGTTTCAGCATTTCTTTTAAGAACTATTGGCCATATCCAGGCAGCACCGGGTTTAAAAATGTGCTTATTTAATACAAGCTTTGAACATCCTAGAATAGATGAACAATAATTGAAATGGGTTGGTGGATGGTTTTTGGCAGTAAGATTTTGCAGAAATGTAAAAGCTCACCCACGTAATTGTTACAGTATTAAGACTCCAGCTAGTGTCTTCCACTTTGTTAGCTGTCAGACAACACAGGGAACTGAAAATATCCATATACAGATAAGAAATACAGAATTACAAAAAATAAAAATACAGAATTACAAAAAGAATTACAAAAAAATACAGAATTACAAACCTTACCTCACCTGAGTTTTAACAGCTGTAAACTGTAAAAATCTGAAACAAAACTAAATATTTGCCTGTAATGTTCCATGCAGAAAAAGCTCACAGTTCGTGTCACAGTTCGTGTCTCTAATTAATGTTCTCTATATCCTGAACAAGCATAGCACTTTGGTTCATCTTTACGCAGACATATGATTTGCTAGAAGGCCTAGAGGAGGCCTGCAGAACTTGTGACTTACCAGGCCGACCTGAGACAAACAGTCACTTATGGTGGCTCAATTAACCTCTTGCTTTGGTGGCCTGCCGGGGATTGCACAAACATGGGAAGCCACATTATATGTCTGGTTGCATTCACAAGCTACACATGCCTGACCTAGACTGATATTATATTTAAATCTTCTGCTAATAATGTCGCCCTGCTGTTCTTAGAACAGTGAGACTGCTGCAAACAACCAGGAAACAGAAAGCATTTAACTTTTACTGTGCTGGTGCCATTTATGGCTTTTCTTTACTAATTAACTTACCAGTATTGGATTCAAAACAATGTTTTGCATACAAATATCTCGCCAATTTTTTGGCAGACAGTGGACTCTGACATACCTCCGCTTTGCTCCATATCTGAGTTGCTTGCATTCTAAAAGCTTGTAGGCACATCACTCTGTAGGCTATCAAAGTGCTTAATTACAAGGATGACAAAGATAATAGCAGAAAGAGATTACCCTGAACAAAACTGTTGCCTTTTGGCTGAAAGACAAGAGGAGTTCAGGAAAAGGGGAATGTCACAGTCATTTGTAAGAATCTGAAAGGTCAAAGACAAGGACAGAGCAGAGCTATTCCAGGCAAGCCCAGACTAACTATTAGGCTAAGTGTGCTGTAGATTAGACTGTAGATTGCTACAATTATGAGAGCACCTTCTGAGGATGTAGGTCTATACTGTTCTCTTTGCAGAATTTCTTTAAAATTCATCTCTGAGCTCAGAGCATGGTGACTATTTATATACTACATGACAGGGAAATAGTGGGCAACTTTACAGATGCTTAATGTTGCTAGGTTACCCAGCATGAGGAAGAGAACAGAAGAGTTGCTTCTGTTCTCCCGATGTGTGGTCCCCACCCCATGTTGGTTGTCACATAATTAAGGTCTGAGGATGAATGTTTTTCAGGTGTGTGTTTTACGTTGAAAAAAGTGGTTTTAGGTGTGTGTGTGTGTGTGTGTGTGTGTGTGTGTGTGTGTGTGTGTGTGTGTGTGAGTGAGAGAGAGGATTCAATGAAAACCCACAACCTCCAATATTTGCTGCTGCTTCAGCAGCCATTATTTTTCTGAGGGTCGAATCCTATCCAATGGTCCAGCGCTGATGCAGCTGTGCCAATGGGGTGTGTACTGCATCCTGTGGTGGGAGGAGGGAGTCACAGAGGCCTCCTCAAGGTAAGGGAAATGTTCCTTTGTTCGTTTGTTTGTTTTTACCTCAGGGCTGCATTGGTGTTGGAAAGTTGGATAGGATTAGACACTTAGTTTCATTCTTTCTCAAGTGCCAATCAGGGATGGTGTACTGCCATGACTATGGAGCTAGATTTGGTTCTTGGCTGATATAACCAAGGGTGAATGAAGTCCATTTAGAGCAGTGGTGGCCAACCTTTCAACATGAATGCTGGCCCTTTAAATGGTTGCATAGGTGAGGGCATTTTAACAGGTGCAGCTGCTTTAGCAGTACCATCAGCACTTGCAGCTGCCCAGATTCTGTCTTCTATACAACTCTTAAGAACACAGTAGCCCTAATGGTGGAAGGTTGGCCACCCCTGATTTAGAGTGTGGACAATGCATCCCCTGGTAAATGAAAAACATGCTTTGTTCCTCAGCAGAAGCAGAACCTCGGAAGTGCCATCACCGACATTGCCAGAGAGTTTGCGACAACGTACAGGTTCTCTTACTCCCCTGAGTTTGAGAACCACTGCTATATCACATGCATCCTATTCCCAGCCAATCAGGGACCATAAAATGACCACCAACATACAATCATTCTTTAACAGGGAACACAAACAAGATTTAAAAAAACTGGTTGATCAACTGTACCATAAAGTAGCAATGACAGATGAAAGGCCCACCTGAAGATGAAAAACAGAAGCCTATACACATGACAATTCCTCAAAGAAATCAATTTTATTAATAAAACCTCAAGTTATCAAGTACTTGATAAAAGGGAACAAGAATGTTTATTAGAATGTTTGTGAATCAGAAACATAAAAATGATCGCTTTAAACAGCAGTCAATAGTTCGCCTTTATTTTCCTAATGTATGCCTTTAGGATCTTGTAAGAAGCATCTCTTTATTGCTCCTTCCACAAGATATATATATTTTTTTTTTACAAAGCAATCACAAGAAAGTACAGGACTCAAGATATGTATTTCCAAACTAATTTAATCATTATGTTTCAAGTCATTCAAACAAAGGATGCATCAAATGGCTAAGATAGCATAGAAAGGTACAGTAATGATCCCAAACTGGTGGCATGAAATACAGAGCAACAATGCACTAGATCAGTGGTGGCCAACCCGTGGCACGCCGTGTGCCGCATTTTATGTTGATAATCTTAAGCGTGCCACTTAAATAAATAAACAAACAAATATTTCTAAGCTAATGAAAATATTTAAAGCACTGTGACAGTGCAAGAAGAATGGGGCGCAGTGGGGTACAGAGACCTCCTCTAGTGCCACAGGCTTGGTAAGGTGCACTGGGGTTGAGAAAGAGAGAGGGACTTCGGCGCTCGGTTTGGGCAGAAACGGCAGCGCGTGCCATTTCAAAAGGCTCGGAGTGCCACTAAGTGGCACCTGTGCCGTGGGTTGGCCACCTATGCACTAGATGAGTGATGGCGAACGCGTGGCACGCGTGCCGCTGCCGGCACGCCGAGCCGTCTCTATGGGCACGCCGTAGCGTAGTAACGCCTGGGGCCCTGATCTACAGGGCCCCAGGCGCTGAACTTCCGAGGGGCGAGTGTCTGAGCAAGCAACAGCGTCGTCCTCGTCGTCTAGGCAATGCGCAGCGCGCGCCCGCAGCCAAAGGGTCTGGGCGCGCGCTGCGCGTTGCCTAGACGACAAGGACGATGCTGTTGCTTGCTCGGACGCTCGCCCCTCGGAAGCCCCTCAGTTACATAGTCGCCCCTCAGTTACATAGGGCATGATCCTGCCAAATTTAAATAGTGTTTTGGAAAGTCCCATGTACTTCAGTTGGTGAGACTTGAAGCCTATGTTTAAGAGCAAACAACATACAGTATTGCATAAAAATGTTTATCTCACACCAACATTTTTCAAAAATGAAAAACCACCTCTGGAGACTAGGACTGTAAGTGTGTTGAGGAGGGGGAAGATGGAACCTTCTCAAAAGTTCCTTTGAGATGCTTTCCTTCCCACAGGGTTCCACATGTGGAATACTGTGTGTGTGTGTGTGGGGGGGGGGGGGAATATCTGCAAGAAAGATGAATTGGAAAACGGCCAGCAGGAAAAGAGTTCAGCAGGTCTTTCCCCCCACAACCACAGCTCAAAATCATAGTCTTCTATGTCTGCTTTCCATTTTATAAAAACACGGAGGCTTTGTTACAAACATTTCTATGCAACACATAAGGCGCTCCTGACTTCCTCATTGAAATCCATTATAAGTTCTTCACTTTGGCTGGAATGTTACATATTTGTTCAGAGAAATTATGGTCCAAACTATGATCCGTTCCTGACTGCAACTCCCATATTTCTCACAACTGTGTAACTAGAACAAATGCAATATGTGCAGCTTTTCCTTTTTAGTAGCGATAAGAAAAGGCACACCTTTTTCAACTAAAACCTCGTTATTCAGGTTTAATTGCAGTGTTGGCACTTTGAAAAAAATAAGTCGTTTTGGTTTGCAGTTTGGGCACTTGGGCTCAAAAAGGTTTGCCATCACTGCACTAGATTATGTAGCCTCTTAACTGTGGTTAAGGGATAAGGAGGGGGCCGTATGCGTTGTCCTCTCTCCCCTCGCCTCCTTGTCATGAATTCCCTCTGCCCACCTTAAACAAAGCATTACGTTGACCAGTTAACTACAATGAAGGTTAATCAGGTTTTGTTTTAACCAGGGGTTGTTAAATGAGTGTTGGCAGAAACCACACCATTACTATAATGCAGCAGTTCCCAAACATACCCTGAACATGGCACTCTCAGCATCCAGTACTTCTTCCACAGTGCTCTGTCGTGGCAGCAGCACGCTGCTATCTTGACCGGGCTGAGATCTCGCATGGTCTTGGCCAGGCCAAGATGTCGGTGCCTGAGAGATAGGCTTACCAGATCTCCAACCGGGACAGAGTGCTAGACCTTTAGGAGAAGGAATGTGGGCAGGTGTAGCTTGTTAAACTTTAGAGCACAATCCTAGGCATGTCTACTCAGAAGCAAGCCCCATTGTGTTCAATGGGGCTTGCTTCTGAGTAGACATGCCTAGGATTGTGCTCTGTGTGTTTAACAAGCTACACCTGCCCACATTCCTTCTCCTAAAGGTCTAGCACTCTGTCCTGGTTGGAGATCTGGTAAGCCTACTGAGAGAGCTGGGAATAAGATATTTTGGAAGACTCCTGCGGTGCCCCTATGAGTTCGCAGTGCTGTAATGTGTCAAGACTGTGAGAGAATGGATTGCCAGGAAGCCAATCTGAGGGTCGCAAAAGCCTTGAGGCCTACACTGTCTGATCTTAAGGTGGGGGTTTGCTTTGTGATGCATACATGTAGATTGCTGACATGCCAGGGTATCCTACCACTCAGCCAGGTGAGGTACAGATGCCTCATGTGATATTATCAGTCAACCTATAGAAGCACCTGTAAGTAGCCTTTGATCAGAGGACAGGCAGTTGATAAGGGATGTAAAATAAAGGAAATGTTGTGACAAGTGTCTTGGGTCAGGAAAGAATTCCGACCCAAGATTCTGGAACTCCAGTCTGGAGAAAAGGCCAATCCCAGTGTGGCACCTAGGCTGAGACCCTTTGCTGTACCCTGCAAGCTGTGTTCCCTGTAACTCCCCCTGGGGAGTGCGCAGAGCTATACGGTTACTGCGCGGGGACATCTCTGGAGTGGCCAGCGATGTCACCATCATGATCACCAAGCTCCAGAGTGCTGAGAGTGCTAAATATATATATATAATCAGGACTTTGGCAAGGGTCTAAATATGTTGATCACAGGCAGAAACCTACGGTAACTTCCCTCAGTGTATGGGATGAAAGTCTGCCAGTGAATACAAGAGCTTTTAGTTTTAACCCACATGCTGAGCGCATCCAGTGCGTCACACATTATCCATTACTGCTGTGTGTATGTAGTACAGTCTCTACAAAATCTCATCTCAGCCATTGTTATAATTGGCTCAAATATTGTCCAAAGCAGGCCAAAGAATATGGGTTATGGTACTTCACTACAACATCACAGACCAACTCACAGCGCAATCCTGTGTAACTCTTGCACCAGTGTAACAGTAGATCCTTATGCCAGTGTAACTTGCCATACGCAGGACAAACACCAGCATAGCCCCCCTCGGATGTCGCACATGCGCAGTTCGGATGCAGGACAGATGGCAGCACAACTCTGCCAGTGTAGGGGGCATTCTGGGGGCGTTCAGACAGCCCCAGAATGCCCCCTGCGCCAGTGGAGTTGCGCTGGAATCCAGCCTGCGTCTGAACTGCGCATGCGCGGTGTCCGAGGGTGGGTTATGCTGTCCTGCGTATGGCAAGTTACACTGGCATAAGTGCACTTACACCGGTGGATCTACTGTTACACCGGTGAAAGAGTTACACAGGATTGCGCTGTCAGGCTTGTAAATAACCACTTGTCTGGGCACTTGTGGCAACATTTAAGAATCTCCTCCATGTGATCAAAAACAGAAGATTTTATGAACTGGAAAATAGCTGGCTATTTTGGCCATCAATGCTCCATGTGGCTATGTGTGGGTAGGTGGGCTAGCAAGCTTTGTGTGTGTATCTGCAAGTCACAGTAATAATAAACCCACTTAAAATGAAGAAATTCAGCAAAAGAATAGGGAGAGGAAATATAGTTTGAGGCACTGCAGCTACAGTTATTAAAACAAAAATTACTGCTTGTACAGCCAAGAAAACAGGAAAAACAAACTGATAGGAAGTTGCAACCAGAAACTGTAGAATTTGCAGGGGGGAATCATTGTACAAGTTAACAATGCAACCAGAGGAAAGACAAGGCTGCTCTGTGAATAACAAAATAGTTCCTGTGAAATTTACTGTCTGTGTAATGTAGTTTCCTTCACTGGTCTTCCTTATCTAATCAAAGCACCGCACTTCAAAAGCAATGTCTTCTGAGCAGTTATAAGCTGTCACACCAGTAAACACTATATTAAGAAAAAAAAAAGAATCTTTACAAGCACTGTTCTGTTAAAGTAAACAGACACCACTAACAAAGACACTATATGTGTAAGATAAAGCTCTGAAGAAACATTCTGATATATGAATGAATCCCCTAAGATATCATCCTTTAATCTTTTCATGCCGGGAGTCATTTTCTGCCCCATATGAGACTCACTGACAAAATTGCTGCTGCCATGGAACTGACAGCACTCATTGCGAAACCCGTGCAAGGGGGAAAGAACAAATACATACAGTTCCCTGATAGCAGGAGTCTCCTCTACAAATTGGCCCATTCTGAATGAAGTCTATGGCAGAACCCAAGCCCTTTATTGAAAATTACATTTCAGAACTTTTGGAGAATTGTGAAATTGCCTGGGGTCTACTTCACATATTAACCTTGCAGTCAGGAAACAAATGATATAAACCTCTCTACAATGGTTAGCCATGTATAAAATGGCACACATGCAATTTGAGTTTGGATTAATTTTAACCATGTTAAAACAATTGTCTCCATGACCACGACTAGCATGGATTGGTGTTAAAGCTTAGCTCAAGAATGCATCCATGTAATTTATTTACTGCATTGCACTAGTCATAGCTTCCCTGTTTAAAATCTGTTTTACTAATTTTTAAAATTACTACATTAGAAGAAAGCTATACGAGCAAATTAGGAAGTATACCACGATTGTAACTTTTCTTTCAGGGGCTTGTTCTTCTGTGATAAATCTTTTTAAAATAGGTTAGTCTTATTCTCTGTTGCTTTACTGGCCAGTTTGTCTGGGGTGATTCACATAATCCAAATGAAGCACAACTAGAAGGAGTATTGTAGCTGGCAGCTCTCTGCGATCTGACTGCTGTTCCATCATACAGCCAGACAGATCTTCACCTCTCCTCACCCATATCTAAGTTAGGAGGGGAGGTTTATTTATTTATTTTATTTCTGTATTTATATACCACCTTTCCTCTCCTCGGATTGCTCTTCAGATGTTACTCAAGGCAGTTTACATAGGCAGGCTGTCTATACCCAATAAAGATCTTCACAGTTTTGTTATATACGACCCTTCAACTCCAGATGGTTTCCTTCCACAGTGTAGTCATCTTCACTTAGCTGCAGAACACAAGCCTCAAGCTTTCCGCAGGCAGACACAAATCATAGGTATATAGGTTGCTATATACCAGAAGGGGATTACACTCTTGAGTTAACAAACCTTTTCCCCAGATCATTTAATTCATAGTAAATGAAACAAAAGTGCACATAAAGAACAAACTAAATCTGAATGAATTCCTTGCACAATCAGCATTGCTGTTTTGTCAGTGTCCAAAAAGCATTTATTTGAACATACTGTATGAAGCTTCATTATACCAAGTCAGGCCATCATTTCATCTCTATCTCACTAGCAGTGGCACTCCAAAGTTTCAGATAGGAGTCTTCCCCAGTCCTACCAGAGGATGCCAGAGATTGAACCCAGGACCTTCTGTATGCAAAGCAGGCTCTTTACCCATTGAGCTAAAGCTTTATCCCCTTCCAGCATAGATGGAGAGATGACAATGTGCATTCTTAAAGCAATGTTTGGATTGTGCAGTAGAACAGGCATGCTGCTGCAAAACAGCTAAAACTCCCAAGGTGCTGGTGTAAAACCCCATTGTAATGAGGCTATTTGGATAGATGCCATACTGTAGCTCACATTCGGCACCCAGCATCATTCAAACGGTTGTGAACCTCAGCTGTACATTTCCACAATGCAACAGGAATGAACTGGTGTACGTTGTGTTTGCATCTAACTAGTCTAAAAGTGTTCATACTGAGGTGACTGGATTCACAGTTTGAAGCATGGCGGTACATAAATTCAGTTTTGGCGTCTTTCAGTTCAGGCATAATTTTTGAGGGCTGTTTTCATACCTTCCGAAGACAGGCAATGCATACTAACATAACTCTTGAACCAGGCCTGGCTGAAGCTGTTCTGAACAAGCACTGATGGGAGAAGAGATAAGACATGGGTAATCTTCTACAAAGGCTAGTATCTTCTCTTCTAGCTACCTCCTCTTGCACCCAGGCCTGATTCTTGGCAGCAGTGAAAGAGAAGCAGGCAAGCAACTCCTCCTTCTTACTTGCTTTCCAAGGAAAGGGAGTGAACAGAAGATGGGACAGCTGGGTAGGCAGAGGCTGGGGTAGATGGTGAGTGGGTGTTGGGGTGTGAGGCACCCCCTGCCAGCTTGTCGCCTTCCCCAGTCTACTACTGGAGATGACTGCTTCAGTCAGCCTCATGGTTGGGCTGCCTTTGTCTGAAAACTGTGATATTTTCTGAAGAAAATAGGCTGCTCCTCGAGTATAAAAAAACCGAATGATGGCCTGAGTTGTCAATTTGGCAGTTCTTATTGCTACGATACGATGCGAGGACCAATGATGTTTGTAATGATAGAGGATGCCCAGATACTTAAAGGTCTTGACTTGTATGGCTCTTCCACTAAACTGCCATGTGCAAGGTTTACAAGTTCTCCCAAAAACTATTTTAGATTTATCAAAGTTTAGTTGCAGCTGGTTAGAATGTAAATAACTAATACACCCTTTAATAAGACGTTTCAAGTCTATTCTGGTTCGAGATCTTAAAACCATGTCATCCACGTATAAAAGAATCGGTAGAGGCGATAGGCCCAATTTGTTTCATTAAATACCATGTTCTAGACCAGGAGTTCCCAACCTGTAGTGCACGTACCCCCAGGGGTACGCAGACCACAGGCAGGGGTATGCGAGACGCTGCCCGTTATCAGCTGCTGTGATCAGCAGCTGATGACAGGCAGTGGAACCATTTTTCCCATGTTGCGGCGCACTCCCCGCCTGCGCTGCAACCCGGGAAAAACGGCTACAGCCCTCCCGATGTCCCCCTGTAGCTCTCCCTACATGTTCTCCCTACCTGTTCACATGAAGCACGAGATTTGGGCGCTGCCATCTTGGATCTTGCGAGATTTCGCAAGGTCCAAGATGGCAGTGGCCGGGAGAACAGGTAGGGAGAGCTTCGGGGGACATCAGGAGGTCTGTAGCCATTTTTCCCGGGTTGCGGCACGGGTGGGTGGGTGGGTCCTCCCGGCTGCGCCGCAACCCAGAGGGACAGGCTAATCGGCAGGGCTGTAGCCTTTTTTTCCGGGTTGCGGTGCAGGCAGGTGGGTTTTCCAGGCTGCGCCGCAACCCAGGAAAAATACATTTTAAGGGGGGTATGTGGGGGGCTCAAGGGGGTATGTGGGGGGCAGGATGTCTGGGGGTAGACAGGGCAACCAGAGGTCCACATAGGGGTACACGGGCCTCCAAAGGTTGGGAACCCCTGTTCTAGACTTCCTATTAAACTGTGCTATGCTGTATTATATCCTATTAACATACCTTCATTGTAGTTGGCTTGTTAAATCTTGTTTATGTCTACTTTGTATCACTGGCTACACAAATTAAATACTAAAACATAACAGCACTTTTTAAAGCCAGTTTCATTAACAGACTTTTTTCCCCTGCTGGTTTTTTTTTCTGTACGAGCACAGGTGTACAGTTTATTCAGCGGCATACTAACATATGGGGCCCTGGTGTACAGTGCCCCAGGCGGGGCGCCGCGCCAGGGCGCCGCTGCGGCCACGGAGGGGCAAACTTTGGTGCCTTGCCTTCACTCTCCGGCCGGGGCTCGGACGGAGCCTCGGACGACTCCGATGAGAAGAAAGAGGAAGTGGCAGTGTGCCTCTCTAGGAGGCGCCTCCCAGACAGTCTCACTCGCTCCCCAGGAATTTGGTTTCCTAAGGAGCGTTTGAAATTTCGGAGCGTTTTGCCCTGGCCGCGATGATGTGAGAGGCTCAGGGAAGATAGAAGGTCTAGCAAATACAAAATCTGCTGGGGGGAAAGCAGAAGGTGCAGGGATCCAATCTTCCCATCCAGCTCCAACTAGGGATGGGGGGGGAGACACACACACACACACACACACACACACAGAGGATCTTGGGCAGGCCTGCTCTTCCTGGCGGTGCGCCACTCGGCGATAGTTCTTGCGAGGCGATCCATGTGTTTGATTGTCCGGTGAGCCAGGCCGCGATGTCTGCGAAGTTGAATTCAGGAGCGAAGCGAAGCAGGATCCCATTAAGCTGTAGTGGGAGTTCGAAGAGGCTGCGCGGTTTATGTCCCGTCTAGTTCGTAGAACGGAGCGCCCGTGGCTCCTTGGAGCTTTGGAGCTGTTCAGCATGGGGGGGGGCAAGGGGGCAGTGTAGCTCCAGGAAAGAGAGCAGGGGGGCTTTTATCAGATCCATTTCAAGGCGTGGGTTGGGATTAATTAAACAAACTGGGGGGGGGAGAGAGCGACGGCAACAACGACAAAACATTCTTGTGCATAAGTTTTTTAAACTTCGTCTTTCTTTTTTTCCAAATCCACTCCAAACTCATTTCCCTTGCTTTCCTCTCCCCTCCGTCCACCGCTTCCCATTTGTCTTGCGTTGTTCTCCAAACCGGCCCTGTCGAGTCCCCCCCCCACACACACACCAAGTTTGAAAGAGAGCCTTCTGTAGGTTTGCGTGCGTGCAGTGTTGAACATCCTGGTGGGGCACGGGGGGGGGGGGGGCGGGGCGCTGCTGTATCTGCTTAATGGAAAGCAATGGGATGGGACTGGGCTGTTCTGAGATATGGGATCAGTTCTCTCTGCGGAGCTGGGGGATTACACATGCTCTGGTCCAGCTGCGCCCCTGTCCCATTTGGGTTGCTCGCACCCTCTCCGGCAAAGACTTGGGGACAGGATGTCAGGCTGGGAATGGAACGGAGACCCGGGAAGAGCTGCGGTCCGAGTTGGCCAATGGCGGGGGGGGGGGCTCAGACCCGGGAGAAGCCACAGAATCTGTGCCGCACACCGTGCATCAGATGCCAAACCCGTAGTGGGGAGGAACGTGCACAATCTGGTTGTCCTACTTGTTGAATGGTCTCCCACGTCCCTCGATATTTGTAGCATAGCAGGATCTGTGCGTGCTTCAAGAGTGTCGAGCTCTCTGCAGAGCTCGGCGAGGATTTCAGCTCCAGAAGGAATTTGCACTCCGTCATGATTACCTGAAGAGGTAATCTTCCTTCTCATCGGAGTCGTCCAAGGCTCCGTCCAAGCCCCAGCCGGAGAGTGAAGGCAAGGCAGCAAAGTTCGCCCCGCGCCCGGCCGGTGCGCCTGGGGGGGATTCTGTGCGCCCCGGGGGGAAATAAATAAATAAAGCGCAGATTTGGCGCCCCCCTGTATGTAAAGGAATACATAGAGGACAAAAGGGAGGGGGCACCAATTCGGGAATGGGCCCCCTAAAGATTTGGGTCTAGCAACGCCAGAGTTTATTCATACATTTATCAAATGGAAAAATCACCTCTCTGTTAAGACACTCACAGCAATGGCCATTAAAATATAAAATAAAATGAAGAAAACAGGAAAAACAACAATGCTGAACAACAAAATATAATACAATGACAGCAGTGATCATCATTAAGGTTCTAGTGAGGTTTTATGGCCCTCAGAGCAAATATAAGCCCCTTCTAATGTTAAACGTAATCATTGTTGCAGTGCAATCCTGCGCAAACACAGGCTGGTGAAGAGAGTGCTCCGCCAGCCTAAGGAGTTGCAAAAGTGCTTTACTGCACTTTACTGCACTGCACTCTCTAGTGTAAGTGGCACCAGAGAGGAGGCTGGCACCACTCACACTGCCACCGGACAGACTCCACTCCGCTGGACACAGGCGAGTGCTGTGCCAGCAGTGGGAGGGTGGGCAGGGGTGCCAAGAGAGGGGGCTATTGGCTGGTCCGGCCAGAGAGGGAGTGGTTTGCACTGATATCCAACACCCCTTCCCAGGCCGGGTTGACCTTACATGGCCTCCCAGGCTTTACAGTTCTAAAGAGCTGGCACACATCTGAGGAGGCCCATTGGGGCCTCCAGCGCTTACACTGGGTGAAGGGAATGAACGTCCCCTTCCCCTGTGATGAGCCCTGGCTGTGCCGGCACGACCCGCATCCTGATTAGAATGCAGCGGCTGGCCTTTTAGGCCGGCCACCGCATCTTAGGCATGATCAGAGGCGTAGCTAGCCTCTCCAGCATGCCCCCGCTGGTGGCGTCCATGTCCCCGCCGTGTTGCAGTGAGAAACACACACACCCCGGCATTTTCCAGAACAGAGCTCCTGGGAGCCCAGGTGGGCAGGTAGGCCAATAATGGAAGTCGTATGGCCATTTTTCTAATGCCACCGTGGTGCGCTTTTCACCCCCGTCTGCTGCCCGGGGGTCCACCGCCCCCCCCCCATCGCTGACTCTGCTACTGGGCAGGATCGGGTTATTAGTCTTGGAATCTGTCCATGCTTTGAAGTGCCTCTTGGGTTCTCCTCCCAGCTTCGCACTCACACATGCGGCCCTATCTAGAACTCATCTGCAGAATGTTTTCACTTTATTGCCAGTTACTGTAATAATTAGGCTAATTTTATCCCCCAGGTACGGCACAACATGTAATCCTCAGCTTGTCATGGCTCAAGAATGACTGGTTAACCATCCTCTGGTCCATCCTCTCCTGTGATCCTACAGTCCACAGATTCTAGCAAATGTTCCGTATCTCTCAGGTATGCCAGCTGGCTCATGAGATCAGCTTAATGTAAAGGTCCCCATACAGCTGTCTACATTTCCTTCCTGTCCCCCTTGTCCTTTCAGCTTGCAATAACTTTTGCATTCTCCTCTGAACATAGGAAGATATTTTCTGGAAGCAGTAGGCTATGACTGAAGCAAAACACCAAAATCACAACAGAAATTGTGAGAGCTCCTTTACAGTATCTTTCCCTCTGATTGCTAGAAAAATCAAGGTACAGTATTCTGAGTATCACAACTTCAGCAGTACCATATAGGAAGGATTATAATACTTCTTGAGATTTTCAGAGTTTCACTGCAGCAGAATGAAGTCTGACACAAACAAAGAAATTGGGAAGGGGAAAGAAGTACTTTATGTAACAGAGAGTACAGTCTCACTGACCTCTCTGAGCCCAATTATCAAGTCTTGCAATATTGGATAACTTTTGATGGCAGCTGTAAATTAGAACTGCGAACAAGCAGAAAAGTGCCAGTCCAAAGGAACTGCCATTGGTTTTTCAAATGAAAATATTTATTGAAGTGTGTGTGGGCAAGTGCAAATGCGTGCAGGCATGTGTTGGGTTGCCATTTCCTTTTCTCCCCCACTTCACTTTAAGGGGCCAGCCAAACCAATTTCACTGCAACCTGCTCCTCCCCAGCACTGGAAACAATGTGGGCCGTGCAGCCCCGCAGATCAGGTGCTGGTTAGGACTGGGCTGTTAAAGACTGCGCTAATTAGATAAGAGAGTCAGGATGGTGTAGTGGTTCTGGAGTTGGACTCAGACCCAGAAGGTCCAGGTTCAAATACCTGCTCAGCCATGAAGCTTCCTAGGTGATCTTGGGCCAGTCATGATATCTCTCAATCTAACCTACCATTTGCTGTGAGGACAAAAGGAGGGTAAAAGCTATGAACATTACCCTGAGCTCCTTGGAGGAAGGGCAGTATAAAAATGCGAAAATTATTAATTTAAATAAATGGTCAAATAACTTCCATGCATTACTCAGTTCAGACTTTTCCATTACAGCTATGCAGAGAAATGCCATGAGCCAGACAGAGATAATACCAGGATTAGAATAAAAATGCATCATTTTCATATTTATCTTTTTTTCTACTGAAAACTGTGTTGATTTCCTTGGAGGAAACACTGAAACACATAGTTTCTGGAGTCTATAGTAGTCAACTCTAAAGATGTGCAAAATCCTCCTGAGGCATTTCACTAATCTTACCAAAATGTTTAAAATTTCCTGTTAAATTTCTGCAGAGATTTCATTGGATAACAGAAAAATTGGATTTTACCTACAGTGGAATTCAGTGGCCATTTACTGCGCAATCCTGGAGATCGCGTTGGCAACGGAACGAGCGTTCTGTCACCGGCAGCATGCCATAAAGCACGTTCGCGACTACTCTGGAGCAAGGGAGGCCGGCGCAGAGCACTCCCTTGCTCCATGTAGTGGAAATCGCGGAAGATCAGCGAGGAGTTAGTGGTGTTAGCAGTGGTCCCCTGTTTTGACAGGTCCGGGAAGGAAGAGGTTAAAGGATTGCCTGTTTGACAGAACTGGACAGTAAGGGGTTAACACCCAGGACTGCGTGGGTGGAAGCACACCTGCAAGCAATTGGGTGTGGCCCACAGGTGTTGCTACTAATTGGGATGAAGCTGGGACTTTGAGTGCAGTGGGTGTGGCTCGCAGCTGCATTCAATTAGCACTGATTGGAACTTTCACAGCTGTGGGCAATAATGAGGGCATTGATTGTAAGCCCACAGTTGCAACCAGTAGAGAGTTGATGGGGACTAACAGTATAAAAGCAGCAGCAGTAGGAGCAGGAAGGAGTTTCACCATGTCGCCACAGGGACATGTTGCCAGATTGCCGCGCAACGACGATGACTCTGCTCCAGATGGGGATACTCTGCCGGACTCACTGCTCACCTGGATGGACTATCCACCTGGATTGACCAGCATTGGGGGACGCTCTGCCCGACTGTAAGGTTGGAGAGACCTGGATTGATTCAACTTTTTGCTACAAGACTTTTTGCTGGACAGGAGAAAGGCAATAAGGAGATTCTACTGCTGTGAAGTAACGAGTTGGATTTTTCTATAGAAATGGACTCTCGTTAGCTAAGTAGAATCTTATCTGCCCAGGACGGGCTAATGGACATTGTTTATTGCTGGGAAAGTAATACATCTTGTAAATAGTTGCCTTAAAGTTCAGTGTTTTCTTTTGATACACAATTGCAATTTAAAGGTGAAAGGAGCTAACTTTGCCTAAAGTGGACTATTGGAGCTAATATTAAAAAAGGGAATACTAGTTTGTTCCCCCAGGAGTAAAGTTTGGGGTGCAACATTTGGGACACAACATTTTGGTTTCAAGAGCTGGGGTAACTAAGCCCAATTAAAACAAATTGGGTTTTTTTGGTGTGGGCTAACAGATTCTTGAGTCAAAACACTACGTCGCCGGAGCGCCCGTGCAGCCGCCGAACGAGGTAAGTCAGGATCCGGTGGGCACAGAGGCATTTCGGCAGGTGAGTGAGGGGGGCCCATTGGCTTAGCCAGCCTGGGAGGGGGACAAGCGTCCCCTTCCCCGAGTAGACCTCTGGCCCAGCGGCAAAATGGCCGCCGGGGCTCAAGATCTGACGGGTGGCCCTGGGCTGCCGGCCGGATCCTTACGGTGGATTGTGCTGCCTGAGAGGTGACCCTGCCCCATCCCAATAATTTCCTTCCACAAGATGTGGAAGAGGCGTGATGAAAGTGTTGCCAAGAGGAACACAGAACTTGCTAGTGACAGCTTTAACAGCTGAGTACTGGCTCATCACTTTTCACTAGCTTTCTAGGATAAAACAACTTGCTGACTAACATACTAGTACCCTTATGAATTAAAAATTATACCAAATCCTTCTTTTGACAGATTCAATATTTGGAATTCAGGTAGGCAAGCTTCACTAGTGCTCATAAACCAGGAAGATGTGTCTTCTGTTGCTCCTACAATGAACCACCCCAGTGAAGGAGGTTTGGTTGAGTATAAAAATCTTTGGTGGGATTTGAGGTTAGGGTGGAGAACATAGGAATTCCTTACCTGGGAATATCCTCTTCTGGGGGGAGGAAGGAGGGCATTCACAACTACATGGGTATGCCCCTCCCACTCCAGGAGGCAGGACCGGATCTTCAAGCAAGACTCCTCCTAGTGGAGGGCATCCCCTCTTGCCCCAGTCCGGAACTGAAAAGCTAAAGGAGAAAAACACCTCCACAAAAAACAAACTGAGAGCAGACCACAGGGCGGAATGCCCAAAATGTGCGAACACAAAACACACTCCGAACAAACAAAAAACAGCAAGGCCACTGCCAACAGGCGTGGCTCAGACCCAAGATCACAGGAATAGGGTGAAATAAAGGGAAGGCCCCACCCCGTTCAGCATCAGGACCCACACATACGCCCGCACAACGGGCAGGCACAGTCACCATGAGCTGCCGCGCCAACGAGTGGCGGGGTGAATGCCCTCCTTCCTCCCCCCAGAAGAGGATATTCCCAGGTAAGGAATTCCTATGTTCTCTGGATGGAGGAAGGAGGGCATTCACAACTACATGGGACATGACAGAGCAGTAACGGAACTAGGGTGGGTCAGACGCGGCAGCACCGACTACTGTGCCACCACATGCTGAAGCACCCGTCGTCCAAAACAGGCTTGCGAAGCCCCCACCAGATCAACCCGGTAATGCTTAACGAAGGTGTGGACCGAAGACCAGGTGGCTGCTCTGCAGATCTCTGGTACCGAACTAGAGCCCTCAAATGCTGCCGAAGCAGCTGCCCCTCTGGTAGAGTGGGCCGTGATCCCTTCTGGGGGCACTAGATCAGATGCTTGGTACGCTAACACTATCGCAGCTTGCAACCACCTAGCTAAGGTGGAAGCCGAAGCCCTAGCTCCCCGGGACGAACCCCTATGAGTTACGAAGAGGGATTCTGACCGCCTGAACTCTTTGGTCCTGTCCATATAAAACCTGAGGGCCCTACGCACGTCTAGAGTGTGCCAAAGTTTTTCCCTAGCGTGGACAGGTTTTGGGCAGAAGGAGGGCAGGATCACCTCCTGGGCCCTATGGAATACTGAATTCACCTTGGGCATGAAGGCAGGGTCAGGGCGCAGCACTACCCTGTCCTTATGAAAAATGCACAACCCAGAGTTGATGGAAAGAGAACCCAGCTCAGACACCCGTCGGGCAGAGGTGATGGCCACCAGGAAGACAGTTTTCAAAGTCAATTCCCGGAAAGGGACCGTAGCCAATGGTTCGAAGGGTCGTGACGTGAGAGCCTTGAGGACCGTGTTCAGATCCCAGGTAGGGGTCCGATGGATCGGGGGAGGGTTGATCAATTGAACCCCTCTGAGAAACCTCTTAACATGTGGGTGAGTGGACACACGGACCCCCCTATCTACGCTAAGAGTGCTGTTCAATGCAGCCACTTGCCTCTTGAGTGTGTTAGTACTTAGACCCATCTCTAACCCATCCTGAAGGAAAGCAAGGATATTTCGAACCTTGGGCCTGACGGGGTCCACCCCTTTTGAGCCGCACCAGGTCAGAAACCTCCTCCAAGTTGCACCATAGGACCGTTTGGTAGAATCCCTACGAGAGGCTAGCATTGTGCCTATCACCTTATCTGAGTAGCCACAGTTTTGAAGAGCCCTCCGCTCAACCTCCACGCTGTTAGTTGAAACAATTGCGGTTGAGGGTGACGAATGGGACCTTGCGTGAGCAAGTCCGCCCGAAGAGGAAGGGGAAGGGCTGGCTCGCAGGAGAGGGTCACTAGATCTGGGAACCAAGGTCTGCGCGGCCACCTTGGAGCGACAAGGATGAGCTCCGCTCCTAGGGCTTTTACCCTGCGCAATACCAAAGGTAGAATTGCCACCGGGGGAAAAGCATAGAGGAGGCCCTGAGGCCACCCGCACTGAAGCGCGTCCACGCCTTCCGCCCCCAGCTCCGATGTCCGAGAGAAAAAGCGGGGCAGCTGAGCGTTTGCGCCCGTGGCGAAAAGATCGACCACGGGCCGACCCAATCTTTGAACGATCCAGGCAAACGTCTGTGGATGCAGTCTCCACTCCGCCTCCAACAGACGCCTCCTGCTCAACCAATCCGCCGAGACATTCAGGGTCCCGGCCAGGTGTTCCGCCCTGATGGATCCCAGATGCTTTTCGGCCCATAGCATTATGAGTCCCGCTTCCCGGCTCAGCCGAGCGGAGCGGGTGCCCCCCTGACGATTCAGGTAAGCCTTGGTCGTCGTATTGTCCGTCCTTACCAGGACATGACGGCCTTGGATCAAGTTCCGAAACTGCTTCAGGGCGAGCTTGACCGCCCTGAGTTCCAGGAAGTTGATACTCCTGGAAGCTTCCTTTGGTGACCAGGTACCCTGAGCAATCGCCCCTGGCGTGAATGCCCCCCAGCCGAGTAGGCTGGCATCGGTGGTGATCACCAGTCGGGCAGGTTGGTGGAGACTGGTTCCCCGGGACAGACGACGCTCGCTGTTCCACCATCGGAGGGAGTCTAAGACTTCCGCCGAGACTGGAAGGCTGCGATGCCTCTGCTGTTCGATGAGATGTTGATAGGGAGCAAGAACAGCTTGCAGGGGCCGCATCCTGGCGCGTGCCCATTCTACCACATCCTGGCAGGACACCATCATCCCCAGGATGGATGCCAGAAACATTAAGTCTACCCGCTGAGACCCCAGGACTCGCTGGACAGCTGCACGGAGCTTCAAGCACCTTTCCTGGGACAGGGCGATCCTGAATGCTCTGGTGTCCACCCAGACCCCCAGATGTTCCAGCTGTTGGGTCGGGACAAGGGTGCTTTTCCTCATGTTGATGACGAAGCCCAGGTCCTGGAGACAGGTCATGGTTCGCTGAACTTGGACTTCCGCCAGTCTCTGGGACGGAGACTTGACCAGAATATCGTCCAGATAGGGGAAGATCGATATCCCCTGCTGGCGAAGGAAGGCCACTGGAACGATGAGGAGCTTGGAAAACACACGGGGGGCGGAGCTTAGCCCAAAGGGTAAAGCTCTGTACTGGAGGTGCAGGTCCCCATAACAAAATCTTAGGAAACGACGATGGCGAGGCAAGATGGGGACGTGGAGGTAGGCCTCCGAGAGATCGATGGATGTCAGAAAATCGCCCTGATCCAGGGCTGCCATGATGGTTCTCCACGTCTCCATCTTGAATTTCTTCCTTTGAATGAAGCGGTTTAACCACTTCAAGTCCAAAATCGCTCTCCACTCGCCGCCCTTCTTGGGCACCAGGAACAGAACCGAGTAGACCCCCCGCCCTCGCTGAGAGTGGGGAACCGCCTCGACCGCCCTGATGTCCAGAAGATGCCGAATTGCCTGCAATTTGAGGGAATGTTTGTTCTTGTCTTTGGAGGCTGGCACCCTCCAGTACCTGTCCCGTGGCATTTTGGCGAATTCCAGAGCGTAGCCATTTTGTACGGTCTGAAGAACCCACGCATCGCTGGTGATGTTTTCCCAGCGAGGTGCGAAATCCAAGAGTTTTCCCCCTATATTTGAGGAGGATCCTCCCGGCCCGGAGTCACGCCCCCCGATGTTCCTTGTGGGGCTTGGACTGGCTAGAGGCCTGACTTCCCTGGGGTCGCCCCTTGGGGAAGACCCTGGACTTGTTCCATCTATTCTTTCCCCGATTTCTATCCTCTTGCCTATAGCTGGCACGAAAGGACTGAGTCTGGGGAGGTCTGGGCTTGGGAAGGTCCTTTTTACTAGAGGGGAGGACCTTGCGCTTCTCCTTATCCTCCACCAGGAGAGGCTCCAAAGCCTGGCCAAAAAGCTTTGTACCCTGGAAAGGCACGCCAACTAATTTGGATTGTGAGGCTGAGTCACTTTGCCAATTTCTGAGCCAAATGTTGCGTCTGGCCGCCACATTAGACGCAACGGCTCTGGCACAGAATTGCATGGCGTCCAGGGAGGCGTCTGCAGAAAAAGCAGAGGCCAAAGCGATCTTTCTCAAGGTAGACTTGACCCGCTTGGAAAGCCCTTTGTCCGAAGCCAACTCCTCAGCCCATGAAACCGATGCTCTTGCCATCAGGGAATTGGTGGCCGCGGCCCTAAGGGCATGGGAAGATGCCTCGAAACTCTTTTTTAGGGAGGTGTCTACCCGCCTGTCACATGGGTCCTTCGGCCCCCCCTCTCCTTCGGTGGGGAGAACCGCCGCGGACAAAAGGGCGGCGACAGGGGGGTCGACCGTGGGGACCTTCAGCCGCTCCATCGCTGTTTCCGGCAAGGTATAGAATTTATTCACCAGCCGAGCGGAGTGTTTGGGGTGAATGGGATTTGCCCATTCAGAGTCAATCACCCTCTGGAAAGCCTCTGGAAAAGGGACAATCGAGGGTTTGGAGGGACCCCGTGGCAGCAGCTTGGAGGAGGTGGTCTTACTGGTGGAAGGCTCCGGGGCCTCTGGTTCAGGCACCAAATCCAATGTGCCAGTAACCTTGTCCAGCATCTTGGGGAAAAGATCAGCCGGGAAGAGTCGGTTAAGATGCTGTTCCTTATCCTCATCCTCGTTCCCTGACAGCTCCCCCTCCTCCATGCTAGATCCTGAGGACAGCCACTCCTCAGAGACAGGGGAACCAAGGCGTGCATCCCTCTTTTCCCTATGGGAATGCTTCCTGCCCCTGTGGCTCTTGTTCCTTTTATGGGATTTTGAACGCTTAGACCTCTTGTGTGAGGACTGAACATACTCTTCTGAAGAGGACCCCCTCCCCACGGGGCTGGGGGATCTGCGCCTCTTATCCTTATGAGTGGAAAGCCTGGGCTCAGGGGAAGATGGCTTGGGATCAGGGGAGGATTTGCCTTTAACTGCCCCTGCCACTGCCTCTTTAATCAGCTCCATAATCCTAGCTTCCATCACGGGGTCAATAGCTTTGGGCTGCGATGATTCTCCCCCCTTAGCTACTGAAGCCGCCCCTTTTGAGGACCCTGCCCGCTCAGCCATCACTTGCCTTCTGGTCTGACGAATAGTAAAAGGCTCCAAGCGGTTGCGCCCTGCTGCTAGCTGGCGTCCCGCTGAGACAAAAGAGCCGACACAATTCAGCAAACGGCCCGGCTGGCTCCGCCCCTGATCTTTTGGCGCGCACTGGGCCGAGCGTCGGCTGTAGTGAAGAGCCGGCGGTAGCCTCTGAAGAGGCCCTCAACCGCTCTGCCACTCTCTCTGCTGTGGAGATAGCCTCCCCCTCTCCCTTGTCGAATGAAGAAACGCAGGGTCTTTGATATGCAGAGCTGATAGAGCTATCGCCGCGGTGGGCACGTGTGAGGCGCCTCACTTAGCGGCTCGTTAAGGCCCCTTCGAACGGCGTCCTAGCCTGGCTAGGATCGCCGTGGGGAAAACACAAAGGGCAGGGGAGGACACACGAAGAACAATACAAACAGCAAAAAAGACGAACGATCAACACAGAAACCAACGAAGGAGTCTCAAAGGCTATTTTTAGAACAACACTGAGCTCACTAAAAATCCGACCTTTCTCCTGAGGAGGCAGAACCGGACTGGGGCAAGAGGGGATGCCCTCCACTAGGAGGAGTCTTGCTTGAAGATCCGGTCCTGCCTCCTGGAGTGGGAGGGGCATACCCATGTAGTTGTGAATGCCCTCCTTCCTCCATCCAGAGAATAATAGATATAAAACTTCTATTAAAAACCCCTCCCATTTGTGAATTGATCTTGGTGCACAGTCATCTCTAGATTGCTAGTCTGAAATTGTAGAACAGTGAGACAAATTGTTTCCTGAGAAGAATAATCTGTTAGAGTAGTTTATACATTTTATCTATGTTCAGAACATCAGTGCTTAATAGAGGCATCACTAGGGTTTGCGTCACCTGGTGCGAGAGCTCATCGCATCACCCCAGTGGCGTTGCTAGGGTTGCTGTCACCCGGTGCAGTAACTCATGGTGTCACCCCCCTTTAACTTTATTTATTTTAATATACAGTATAACAGTACAGGTCACCCAACAAATCAGTAACCAACAAAAAAACAGTGGCCAACTTGATGATACTCACACAACTGAATAAGAGTTCTAGTATTAGCTCTGATACATAGAAATGAGAGCTGACTCATACTAACACCTTATTGGTTCCATGATGTGTCATAAGAACACCTCATTGGCTCTCGGAACAATTGGTCTCATTGGTCAGTTTTGAGGAAATCCACTTTTTGTTATATAAGGCAGTTTTTCTCGTTATTTGGCCATAACGTTTGATAGAATACAAATAATTCAGCACAGTTTGTTTCATTACATTCTGCATTAAATTACCTTTCCAATGATATATACTTTAATGGTATTATTCATAAATACAACTTTCCAAAAAGGTTTCCACAATTTTGGCCACTAGTTGTGTCAACCCGGTGCAGTCCACACCCCTGCACCCCCCTTGTGATGTCTCTGGTGCTTAATCAAGAATATCATTGAACGAGTTCATGCAATATTTCAAGTAAATAGTAAAACATGTCTTTACTTGCTGTGCATTCTGAGGATCAATTTTACCAATAGATACATTAATAGATTGATCAAATTAAAAACCAGTAACTCAAGATGACTAGACATATTTTTCTCTTCCAGCCAAACGCTACAGCAAATAGATCTATAGATGAAATGCATATTTAACCTTGCTTAATTTTAATTTATAATCCAATTACACCATTTGTAATTAAATTCAGGACCAATGTCATGGGTTTTCTTGATTGGTACATACTGATGTATTCCTTTTCCCCAATGAAGATTGTCAGATACATATTTCTCTTCCAACAGTTGTATTTCCACTGTGAAGTTCTTCTGGTGAAGCTCCACTGACATGCCTGAGAGCTGCAGCATAGCACTGGCCATACTTGTGAAGCAGCCATTCATTTCAATAGAGCTTCTGCAAAAGAGCTTCCTAGTGAATTGTTGTCATTCTGTCCAACCCTTGCACATGTTTGAGTGACAATTCACTTGTAGCAGTGACAACACTACTCAGCTGTTTTAGGTAACATGTCAATACCACTCTAATTGAATTAGGCACTTTTAATGCCACAAGGCTCATTAGGAAAAAAAATCTTGTTAAGATGTCGAGATACAGAATGCCAATTATTAAAGAAATCAATATTTATACAGTAGGTAAAATTCACCGCAGGCAGGTTTTGGAACGAGCTGTCAAATAATCTCTAAGCTGCAGAAGTTTAAAAATACATGTAAGATATTGGTGAAAGTCACCTTCTTAGTTTGATAATACAAACAAGATTGACAAGTTTTCTCTCTTGGGGGGAAAGAGGAAAGGATAATTAAATTTTGATTTCATTTCCAAGTTCAGTACTGAATATTAATACATACTGAGAAAAGAACAGAACATGTACATTGGTTTAGTGTCTCATGATTGCTCTATCGGAGTTACAGAAAGTTATACTACCCCAGGCAAAATATAAAAACTCTGAATTCTCACCCATTTCACTGAAAGAGTCAGAGCACAATCCTATTATGCTTACTCAGATGTAAGTCCCATTGCATTCAATGGGTCTTACTCTCAGGTAAGTGTGTATAGGATTGCAGCCTTAAGTACATACTTAACTTTCCCACTGACATCAGTGAGGCTTCAAAGTGCTTAAAATTATTATTATAAATACAAGACTATTCAAAAAGGGTAGTGCAAAAGTAAAGCTGATTTATTCTTAAATGAACTGCCATACCACAACCGTCATGACATGAAAGGGCAGAAAAACTGTCCAAGTTTCACATGCACATTACAAATGTTCGATGTGGGCACTTGCGTAGCTACAATGGGACGGGGGGGGGGGAACAGCCACAATCTCCTCATGAGGAGATCATGAGGAGATTTTGCCCCCCCCCTGCCCCATTGTAGCTATGCAAGTGCCCACATTGAACAAATGTTCGATTTGGGCACTTGTGTAGCTACAATGGGGCAAGGGGGCCCAAAATGCCCTGGGTGACAGCCACAGTCTCCTTGCGAGGAGATCATGGCTGTTCCCCCCCCCCCGCCCCATTGTAGCCACGCAAGTGCCCACATCAAACATTTGTAATGTGCATGTGAAACTTGGACAGATTTTCTGCCCTTTCATGTCATGACAGTTTTGGTATGGCAGTTCATTTAAGAATAAATCAGCTTTAATTTTGCACCATCCTTTTTGAATAACCCTGTATTTATATAGTGCTTTTCAACAACAAAAAAGCTCACAAAGATGTTTACATAGCTAAATAAATGATTCCCTATCTGAAAAGGACTACAATCTAAAAAAGATGCAGAAGACGCACCAGCAAATAACCGTTGCAAATGATGCTATACTGAGGTGTACAGGGATAGCTGCTCTTCCTATGCTAAATACTGTAAAAGAGAGGACCACCACTTTAAAAGGTGCCTCTTTGCCCAGTTAACCAGGGTAGGATTGGCTGGACTGTACCCAGATTATAAGTAATTTACAGCACAACCTATGCATGTTTCCTCAGAAGTAAGTCCCACTGTACTCAATGAGGCTTGCGCCCAGATAAATGTGCATGGGATTTCAGTTTTAAAGTGGAATCCTATACACATTCTGGGAGTAGATTTACCTGGGAGTAGATCCTACTGAGACTTACTTACAATGGGGTATACTCAGGGCCATCTTTACCTAGGGGCACGGTGGGCAGTTGCCTGGGGGCCCCACGAGCATAGGGGGTCCCATCGCTTGCTTAACAATAAAATTGAGGGTCGATCTGGCCATTGCGAAGCGGACTTCCTCATTTTTCCTGCCTTAACAATGCCTTGTGTTTCTAAGTGCTATTTTAGCCTGGCTGAAGTGAAAACAATTATCTCTGTAGCCTCCTCTTATCTCTCCAGCAGGGTGCTAAAAATTAAGCCCTCTCCTCTAGCCCCAGCAATGCAGCTGAAAAAATTAACGCTTCCAGCCCCAGGACACTATGGAAACTAAGATATTGATTATGCAACTGGAAAGTTATTGATCCTGCCACTTGAGTGCTATTGTTGATCCTGATCCTGCCACTTAAGAGAGTGTTCAACCATTCCACTCTCACCTTTCCTGCTGTGAAATTCTGTGCATAGCTATTCAAAGTAAGTCCCACTGAGTTCAGTGGAACTTACTTCCATTCCAGGTAGTAATGCATAGGGTTGCAGCCCCAAGTGTCTGTCTGTCTGTCTGTCTGTCTGTCCAAATTGTGCCTTGCAGTGGTGTGTCAGCCTGCCTAAAGCACTTTGAATTTCAGTTTCAGGCTTCAGCTTGCCAGTCTTCAGCCCCAGAGAGGAGGAGGAGTGAGCATGTGCTTGTACATGTTATTCTGGAAAATCTCCTGGCTTGCCTTCTCCACTCTTCTTCTCTGCCTCTGTTTTTTCTTTGCTCTCTGCAAAATCCTTTTTTCCTATTCTCCCATTCCCCTCAACACTGCCTTTTTATTTTTCATGATTATTTTGTTCCTATTATCCAGCCTTTCCACCCTTTCTATTCTCTCATCCTCTTTCATATATTGCAATCCCCATGTAGGTCCCTCTGGGAAGTCCGTGAGGAGAACATGAAGAAAAATATTTTTCTTTGTTGTTTGTGCCCAGCACTCAATATTCAAAGGTATAGTGCCTCTGTACATGGAAGTTCTATTTTTTAGCTTGTCATGGCTTATGGCAACTAATAGAGCTGTTCTCTTCCATTCATTTGTTAACGTTTAAAAAAACGATCACATCTTCAATGCTATAAATTACAAGTTGGATATAACTTAAGTTTTTTTATTTCATTCCTTGTGATGTTACCCATTATAAACAAAGAAGGCTGGTGGATGTTTGCATTTAGTTTCTTAAAAAGCAAATTTTGATATCCAAAAAGCATCTGGCAATTTGCACGTGTAAGGTGCAACACCTTCCTTGAAGTTCATGTTGCTGACTTAAAAAGAATAGCAGTAATAATGAATAGGTTATCCCTCCCTCAGCCACAAGGTCAAGATAGCAATCCTATGCACCCCTACTTAAGAGTAAGTAGACTAACAGCCCAATTCTGCTTAAGGAGCCGCCAGGCGGCCAAGGCCGCCTGCCGTATCCTGATCTCTGCCACGGGCAGCCTCGGGGAAGGTCTACTCTACGCTAGTTCCGCTGCCCAAAAATACAGCAGGATTGCGCTGTAAGCGGGAATTATAGCTTGAGAGTCTATGTGTTATTACCCAACACTCAATAATAACATAAAATATAAGTAGATGTCTTTTATTTATTTATTTATATGTTGCCTTTACACCCCCTGTGACACTTCTGGTGGAAATGACATCACGATTGCGTGACATGCCCCCTTTGCATCCTGGAAAATCTGGGAAGGCTAGGGGTCCAGTGCACTGCTTTCCCTGGGGGCCTATAATGCTGTTAAGCTGTTAAGTATAATGCCCTGGGTATACATCAGGACTTACTTTTGAGTAGGCAAACATAGGATTGCAAACATAGGACCCCTGCTAACTGGGCAAAAGGCACTTTTTCAATTGGTGCTCCTCTTATATTTAGCAGGGGGAGAGTAACTGCCCCCCTTTCACCCCAGCACAGTGTCTTTTCTGGTAGCTGTTTGCTGGTGGTGTTCTGCATCTTTTTTAGATTGTGAGCCCTTTTGGGACAGGGAGCCATTTAATAATTTGATTTTGTCTGTAAACCGCTTTGTGAACTTTTTGTTGAAAAGCAGTATATAAATACTGTTAATAATAATAATAATAATTGTGCTGTTAGTTCAGCAATTCCATCGCATCAGCTATTAAAAGCAAACAAGCAACCATTCATTTAAAAACAAACAACCAGTTTTCTTTATATGTATATAAAGAGAAAAGTCTGTTTCTTGTTAGTAATATAATTGTACTTTCTCTTTCCTAACCCAAATTAGGAACCATGACTACATAAATGGCTGTTCCAACAGATCTCTACCTATTGCCTCAGGTGCATAATACAACAGTACAACCCAGTACAACACAAATACAATGATGTCTGCTGTTATGAATGAATGATGACTTTTTGTTTGGCTGCAGTAACAACAACAAAAAAATGAAGGGGGTATTTGACTCCATTCCCTATCCTAGACTCTGCTGTCTCCATGATTGGAAGGGGGGGAGGGGAAGTGTTCCTCTCTACATCTTTTCTAATTACAACCTGTAACCCTGTTCCTCACAAGACACAAGAAAGTGAATCCTGTCTAAGTGCCATTGAAATCATTGAGACAAGTTAGTCATGACTAATTTACATTCCATTAATTTCAGTGGACCTTAACAAAGGATAGGTTTTTTGCAGATACAACCCACAGAATGGCTAATAAATCCACTGACTTGCATAGAACAGTGGGTCTCAAACTTTTTAGCACCGGGACCCACTTTTTAAAATGACACTCTATTGGGACCCACCTAGCTTTACGAGACGCTCAAACATTTATCTCCCTATTTTTAAACAAGCTTGCAAACTGCAAACTACAGAAGCTCAGCTGTTCGCAGGGTAATTATGAGTTATCTTGCAAACTACAGGAGCTGAGCTTTTTGAAGGGCAATTAGCAGCTATCTGATTTTTGAATAGCCTCAGGGCTTGTGGCAATTACTTACCTGATCTTTCCATCACCTGGGACTCACCAGAAATCAGGTCGCGACCCACCAAGTGTGTCCCGACCCACAGTTTGAGAAACACTGGCATAGAACAATGGAAAAGATTTACATCTATTCACAACACAAAAAAAAATGTTGATGCAATTATTTGATCACATCAAGATTTATTTTTGCATCGTGATTTAATAAATGGGCATATGTGCTCATATGCATTAGAGGACGGTTTTCAGATGTCCATCACAAACATTGATGAAGTTCTGATTAGAAGGATGTCTTTAGTGTACTTCTGCTTGTCAGACTTGAGGAAAAAAGGTTCAGAAAACAGAACAAAAGTATCATGTTCCTATGATTGTAAATGCACTGTTAAAATCTACTAGATCGAACAACATATGCAAGTCCCCTTCCAAACCATCACTTCAGTTATTTAAAAGGATATTGACGTGGATGCTATATTGGGGCGGCCTGACCTTTATCCGGCCTCTGTAAAATGTGGTATTGACTGCGTGAGTAAGTGAAGGGCTTTGTTTTCCCTACAAGAAGTACAAGCTGTACAGCAAGATCTTACGGACTGCTTGGGTTGAAAAAGAATTTAGCAAAGAGACGAGAGAGTTTTGGAGATAACCTTAACAAGAAAGGAGACAAAAACAGTGGAACCATCTGGCAAATGAAATGAAACAGATGCCAGCTTTTTTCACAGATTTCTGTTGGCACAGATTTTGACATGGCAGCATTGTAGAAGGCAAGTGAACTTTGTCACTTGTGGCTTTCGCAGGAAGGAAGGGCAGAAAAAGCAGAAAAAAGAGCAGGAACGTTTTGAAGACTCCAGTGAGTGAGTGGAAGTTAGTCAGGTGCCTAACTGTGAATTGTAACTCTTGATAATCTCTTGATATTGACCGCCAGTGGCGCAACGTACTTCCCATGTCTTCATGTCAAATCAACATTCTTAAAAGGTCTGTTTGTTTTAGGAGAAACCAAAAAGGGAACTATTTATTGAATTTTACAATCACCACAACCCTCTTGAATACCTAGGTCAAAAAGGGAATGTTTGATAAAGGTTGATAGTTATCGAGAACAGAGGGATCAAAAGCAGCCTTCTTTAGAAGTGGTCTTCCTATAGCATTTTACTGCTATTTTCAATGTACCTTTTGGATTAAATTCATATAAATAAATTCTGAAACCAGTTGTACAAGAAACTGCACTCTGGCCCCTCATTGTGCTACTGCTGCCCCAAAGATTGCTTCTTTTTTCTTGAGCACAAAGCTGCACTCCCCAACTGGTCAGAATTCAAATACCTTTGCCATGTTGTCTCATGAGCTCTGAGAAGCAATTAATAAAATCTACTCTTGAATATATCCCTAGGAGAGAGAAAAGGCAACCTGACTGCCGCGAACATTCTTAGGCCTATAGTGTACTGTTCCTTCAAAGATAAATGAAATCATACTGTCAAAGAGTAGATCAGCTTTGTGCAAAATCTATATGGCTTTAAATGTACAGTTCACAAAACTTTCACATCAAGGGATGAGTAAGCAAAGATCTCAAGACATTCTACACTACGGTATTGCATTTATGACTACAGGTTTCTTTCTTAGACACAGGACAGTACCTGTGTGTGGACAGCCACACACAGAGACTATAAACAAAGAAAAATGGATGGCAACAATATGCTACAATTTGTGTAAAAAAAAAAAAAGGTAAAGGTATCCCCTGACAATTAAGTCCAGTTGTGTCCGACTCTACGGTGTGGTGCTCATCTCCATTTCAAAGCCGAAGAGCCAGCGTTCTGATTAGACAACATCAGCGTTGTCCGAAGACGCCTCCATGGTCATGTGGCCGGCATGACTCTCCTTGCCGCAGCGCGTAGCACGCAGCTGGAACACGGAGCGCTGTTTACCTTCCCGCAAGCGGTACCTATTTATCTACTCGCGTTGACATGCTTTGGAACTGCTAGGTTGGCAGGAGCTGGCCAAGCAATGAGCGCTCACCCTGTCGTGGGAATCGAACTGCCGACCTTTCGATCGACAGCTTATGGTTCAGCGGTTTAACCCGCTGCGCCACCCACTGGCCTACAATTTGTGTACCGGCATGCAAATATATTTATTTATTTTCCATGGATACTGCAGATTAGCTGCACTCAGGCTGCATAACACATGTACTGTACTTTTTTGTGGTAGGAATGTTCTTAATTTACCTTTACATGTTTTTATTAACAAAACTCAGGTCAAATTTTCCAAACCCAAGTTAAGATCCTACAGATGTTCTTGTCAAAAGTCATCTATCTGCCTCAAAATATAAATCTTTCCACTATTCTGTAATTAATATTTTGAAACACAAATTTACTTTCCAACACAAATAAACTTTGAAAGAAGCATCTTGTTTACACCAGGTTTCAATTATCTTCTACATATTATGACTCCATTCCTAATATTCCAATTGAATGCAACATGCTTCCATTTCACACACACTTTTTTATTATCTTAAACAAGTCTGACATAATTTAAGGTGAATCAACAGGAACCCTTGGGGCATCATTAAGTTGCCAGCTCTTCACCTCTCAAATAGATAATGTATCTTTAAAACCACATACCACTGAAATTCCCTATCTACTTAGTTCAGGTACTTAAAATGCTGATTTTTTAAATTAAAAACTGCAAAAATCTTCATAATGCTATACAGGTTCTTACTTTGGTGATGCAGCTTCTAGAGCGCGCGCGCGCGCGCACACACACACACACACACACACACACACATATATATAGTGGTGCCTCGCAAGACAAAATTAATTCGTTCCGTGAGTCATGTTGTCTTGCGAATAATTTTGTCTTGCGAGTCACCTCCCCTGCCGTGCTATTTACTTTTAAGTATTTACAGTACTCACAGTTCCCAGAGCTCCGCTCTAGTAATGCACACCGTTTCTGGAAGGGAAGGGAAGTTTTATCTCTGCTTTGCCTTTATCTCTGCTGGTGTTAGCTATTTGTCGGGTGATAATCGGTGTGGCCTCGGGCTGTACTGTTTGCAGTCTGCTAACCCTCTTGAATACTTTATTCAAATGGCAAGTGTAGCTGTCGCCTACAGTATCCTCCTGCCGCGGTGCCGGCCAGGCTAAGGGGCGGAGCAGGCACCACTAAATGCACCATTACCTCTCGGCCGTGCAACAGCTGAAGAGGCTTTCCTCGGCGTGAGGGCAGCTCCTGTGTGAGTCAGTAAGAGACTCGAAGCAGGCAGGCAGACAGCCTGTGCCGAGTTGCTGCTGCCGCTTCCGGGCCAAAACGAAGAATGGGTAGGGTCTTAATCAGTACACCTACTAGGATGGGAAGTTTTTCAGGATGGTAGTTTTATCTCTGCTTTGCCTTTATCTCTGCTGGTGTTAGCTATTTGTCGGGTGATAATCGGTGTGGCCTCGGGCTGTACTGTTTGCAGTCTGCTAACCCTCTTGAATACTTTAACATTTGAATAGATTGTGGCTTTAGGAGCTGAGTGTTCCACAAGACGAAATTGTTTTTGCAAGAAAATTTGTCTTGCGAGTCACCAAAAAACTTGCAAAATGCTTTTGTCTTGCGAGTTTTTTTATATATATATAAAAGATCCCTGTACTGGAAGTGAGCTGAATAAGCAATTATTTGGTTTGAAACATACTTAAGTTAGGTTTGGGACTAACTTCTCTCCAGCAATTATAAAGTACTTTGCTGTTCAGCTGCATGTCAACTTACCTTTGCAGGCTGGTGATTGGTTTAACTTTCAGGTCTCATTCTGGCTTGCCCTCATCCTCTGTGATGATGCATTCCAGTAGTAATGAGCAAATTTGCATTCAGCTTTTTACACAGGGAAAAAAAAACTTCCACAATTGCCATCTAGTTCTTCATATATTTAAGATAATAGTACCACAACACATTTTAAAAGGATGTCTTAATGCAATTTTAGAAAATGGGGGGGGAAGCACAATGAAAACATAAAGCAGATTTAGCAGTAAAAATGCTCTTACCTTCATATGTCCCACTTTCCAAAAGAGCACCACTTTTCTCTAATTCCATAAAATCTTCAACAGTGATGAAAATATAATCCACACCTGGGACTTCCCCCTCCTTATGAGGCCTTGTAGTGCCTAATTGAAAAAAAAATAGAAAACAGATACTGGTTATTAAGCTTATTATCAAGCTTTTGATGTTTGAAGACTTGTGCTACATCAGATACATTGCTTGCTTTCATAAAACTATGAATTGCCAACTGCAATATTTGACTGGTACAGCTTCTGGTTGAGTGAGATTTTCAGAACTTTATACATAGATATAAATATTTTTGAAGGAACCGTACAGAGATTTAAACTTGGCAGTATGCGCAGAGAGGGGCAGTCCAAGCAGATCTGTTGTCTGAATCCATTCAGATCCAGGGCTCTGGCAGATACTGCCATGTGCCCTTCTATAATTCCTCCCATTTTCTAACTTGCATGTACATGAGCGTGCTCACACATCCCACCAATGCTGCTGTTTAAGAAAGCAGTTGAGCAGGCAAGGAAAGGAGATGGGAGTGTTGTGGAGGAATTTCAGAGACCCCCCTCCCACCTCCTCACTTTTATGTCCATCCACTACCTTCTCCAGCTTCTTTCCTCTCACTTGGCCGTGTTCAGATGAACATGCTGGACAGGTGATGGACGGACATATGGCAAGGAGGAGGAGGAGTTGCCTGCTCAACTGTTTTCTTCCTTAAGGAGGACGGGGCAGAGGACCTCTGCCTCCTCCTTGCCCACCTGGCCTTCTTTCTGGGTGGGCAAGAGGGAGAAGGAGGTGGAGCGATCCTGTTTCGATCACTTGTGGAAGTGAGGAATCAGAACAGAATCACCATGCTAGAGTGCTGATTGAAGTGGCTAGGTGGGCGGGGGAGCGGGCTGATGCTGGGGGGGGATGGTGCTCCCTCATCAGTTTGTTGCCTCATCCAGCCCATTGCTCAAAGCGGCCACTGCAGTCAGCTTCATGGCTGGGCCAGCCCTGTGCATGGATCCCAGGGTTTAAAGTATTGTTTAACTAGTCAAAGCTTTCCCCAATCCATTTTGTGTCCTGTTTTAAAACAATGTTGCTCTTCCTTGAGCAACTAGAAGCTTAAAGCTGACAATCCAGCTAATTGTGATTATTGCTCACACTTCCTCGGGGCCCAAGAGCCTTCACTCTTGAGGCAGGAAGTCGTGAATGCAGAGCTGCACTCAGAGCCTGTGCTAGCAGATCTACAGCCCAATCCTACGGGTGCCTTCTGCTAAGCGTTCTGTCAGCAGAAGGACCATTACATTGGCACTGCAGTGAAAACGCATGCAGCGGGGCTGCCAGTACAAAAGACTGGCAACCACAAACATGTACCACCTGAGCGCCCAGCCACCACCAGAGGAGGTGAGTGGGTGCAGGGGGTGGGCTGTGGGCAGGGATGGAGGGATTGGGGCAGGAATCAGGCCATTGGGAGGCATGTCGGGGTAGGACAGGGGTGGTTACACTGGACAACAAATCTTAACAAACACCATGCCCCCAAGATTAAAATAATAATTTCTTATAGATTTTGAGGTGCTGAACAAGAATATGACAATGAAAATGAAAATTAGGCTACATTTGTGAGAGATCCGCAATAAATACTGTAGTTCCATAGACATGTACTGGTAAATGCCTGACAGCACTTACAACAATGCGGACTGCTTCTCCTAAACTTATGTACGCAATGCGGACTGCTTCTCCTAAACTAGAGCCAGTCGACAGATTTTATTGTCATTTTCGTTTTCTGCATGTTGAAATTAGTAAAGATTAGCTCTTTCCATTTCAGGGCCAATTGTGTGTTGTCCAGTGTTATCAGTGGCAATGGCGCCCCCTATATCCTATGCCCCCTGCCTGGCACCCCCCTTGGGTGCCGCTGTGCCCCATGGGCTGGCTGAAGATTAGACTGGGCTGCTAGTTACAAATCAGGCCGATGGTATATATATAAGCAGTAAAATCCTTGCTACTTTCTCCTTTAACTGAGTAGTGAAAGTTTTCTATCATTACGCTAGCAAGCACTTTGGGACAACTGGGACTTGTTGGGACATGTGTTACCTGGTCAATATTTTATTTTCCCTTATTTCAAGGTATGCAGGAGACACACATTCATGCATAATTTGTACTTGGTGCTGAGTGTCTGCCAGAAGAACATGGTTCAGACCAGTAGCATGGCTATTTGCTGGACTTATGGCAAGATATCTCAGATCCACAGGCCACACTTTTGATAAAGGCAGGCAATCACCTCCTCCTCCACTGATTTAATGGGATGCTTATGGAGACTTGTTTACTCCTTAAATTCAAATGGAGTTTTCACAGCTCCAAATTCTGCTGGAGCAGCAGATTTCATACCTTGTGACTTTAGCCACTGCCTAAGAGCTCCTGACTTTGGGAAAAACAACTTTAACACAACAAAAAAAGGATCCCTGACTCCAACTGTCATCACCACACAAGGAGGCTTGTTTCCAAGCAAACCCAAACTAGCCACTGCACCCTCAGCTGGGTGTCCTGAACTGACAAAGATCCCCCGATGAGTTCACCTCACCTAGGATTCTATGGGGAAAAGTCTTTAGAAACATCAGTCCAGGAACACACAATAAGACCAATATCTCAACTGAATGGATGATAATATGATGCTAAAATGAATGAGCAAATTCTAACAAACAGTGCAACATTCCATCTCACAATATGTATCCTAAACAGCACTGCACTATTTATAATGCTGTTGCAATTGATGCTGAAAGTAGCTGCCTGTCAGAATGTAAGATATCTTTCCAAAACATGCAATTTGCCTCTTTTACTCAAGCACTTACGCATGTCTACTTAGATGTAAGTCCTGCTGAATTCAATGAGACTTACTTCCAGGTAAGTGTGAAGAGGATTGTAGCCTTAAATATTATTAAAATTACTCAGTACAATTAAAGGGTACAATATTTCCTGGAATGTTATCTTGCAGTAAATATGGCAGTGAATTGCAAAGGGCCATTCTCCAAAAGCACTTAAATATTGCTTTTTATTGCAGCACGTTATGGTTCTCAAGTGACACAAAGTTCCAGAGATTTGTTTGTTTATTATTTCTATCTGTACCCCTCCCTTCACATAGGATTGTCTCAAGCCAGCTAACACAATATATAAAACATGAAAATAAACAATATGAAGTCAATGAAACCAACAAATAAATTTAAAAAAATGGGAAAACAAGTCACAACTGCAGCAAACAGCAAATAACTATCTTGAGCTCAAACACCTAAAAATAAGTTTTTGAGATCAGAAGAGGAGCCCCCCTGAATCTCCCACAGAAGGGAGTTCCACTTCTGGGGAGGCCACCATAGAGAAGGCCCAGTCCTGTGAGCATGCCATTTGCACCGTGTTCAGTCAAACATTCCACTTCCCTGGAGGAAGATAGCATGCTACTGCCTATTCCCTGATCAGGTGTTTTCACCTTAACCTCAAAGCTGTAAATTTGCTGCTGCCGATCCATGCTTCTTTGTGTCATCCCCAAAGGGGAGCCAAGGAAGCTGAATTGCACCACCTTCCTCAAGCTGGAGAGCCTTTGAAGTCAAATTTGCAATCCAAGCCTGAGGGGTCACCAGCCAGCATCCTTGAGCCAGATAGCCTCTTGAGATTGGTTCCCTCTATGACTCTTGCTTACCTCAGGATGCACACTAAATCACAATTCCTACTCCCTGTCCCGCACGATACCTGTGACTGACTTGGCTAACAACATCACACCCTTAGAACAGTCTAGGGCAGGTGAAAAAGCTCCTCACCAAAGACTAAGCAGGAGAGGAACAAAAAAGTCCTATCCATCTCCATGATGGCAACCAGCTAGCCTCAGACTACAGCAATACCTTGCACTTTTGTCTGGTTAGGGAACAGAGCATGGACGAAAATGGACAAATGTCCATGGCAGTAAAAAATGGCAGAGCCAGGATGGTGTAGTGGTTTGGGAGTCGGACTTAGACCTGGAAGATCCAGGTTCAAATCCCCGCTCAGCCACGAAGCTTCCTGGGTGACCTTGGGCCAGTCACTATCTCTCAGCCCCACCTACCTCACAGGGATGTTGTGAGGACAAAAAGGAGGGGAGGAACCATGTACACCACCTCATTGGTGGAAGGGCGGTATAAAAATCTGAAAAATAAAATAAAAAAAATAAAGTAAAAAATGGACAAATGTCAAAGCATAGTCTAGACCAGTGGTTCCCAAATCTACTGCCACCAACCCATGTTGTGCTTCTGGCTCGTGATCTACCTTCAGAAGCCACTCCTACATTGTGTCGAGCCCAGGACGGCCTCTAGAGACCTCTGCGGGCCTCAGAACCAGACACAAACAGAAGTTGCATTCATTAAACCGGAAGTGACTCGGAAGCCACTTCCTTTCAGAGGCTGTCTGAGACCTGCGGAGGCCTTTGGAGGCCGTCCTGGGCCCAGCGTGATGTGGGAGCAGCTTCTGAAGGTAGGTCACAAGTTGGAAGCAGCCTCCACTTGCATCCAGAGGGCTCCAATCTTGAGCCAATTGGATGCAAGGGCAGGTGGGAAAGCCAAACTGCACAACTGAGCATTGGGCTGCGACCCACCAAGTGGGTCTAGACACTGGCCTAGACAATTAAAAAAAAGTCTAGGGCGGCTGTCCAATGTCCATGCAAAAGAGTGACTTAGGTGCAGAAAAGAAAAGCAGTTCAGCATAATTCCTACATGTACCCAGAGCCTGCTGGAATCCCTCCTGCACAAGTTTCTACCAGACACCATTATGAAAGGCTCACGCAGGCACACAAAACAGTGGCAGTCTCCAGGCAGCGTGAGACCATCTACCTCAACCAGGGGGATAAATTGGTAGAAGTGTACACTCACCTGGTCCAGGCCCTCATGCTCTATTGCTCTTCACCTTCTGCCACTAGGCAGTTGCAATCTATCCCTCCGTTCAGGCATATCCAGTCAATGCCGGAGCAATCAATTCCCCCCACATTGTCTTTCCCTGGGCTGTCAATTAACCCCTCGATTATTATGACTGATCCCGCTCCTTACCCTTTGCAGTGTTCGATGACATCGGATGAAAAAGTAAAGCACATGGACGAAATGTGGTTGTAATTGAAAAAGGCCGAAAGAGCAAAGTGACAAAAGTCAAGTGGACAAAAGTTAAGGTATTCCTGTATTCCAACAGGTGAATGGGAGGGGAATGTCACTAGGGTTAGCAGAACTGAATCTGTGAGGGTTAGTGGCCACAATGGCTGCAACCAATGAGATGCTAGAGATTTTCTGTCTTGTCCCAGGCAAGGAAGGGTGGAGCACACAAGCAAACAACCACTGGGAGAGATGATAAGCTGGGATCAATAAGGATAGTTTTGCCAAAGCAGGCTAAGAAAGCAGAAGCTAAACAACAGGACAAAACAGAGCATGGGAAATCCCACACTGACCTTGTTCTGTCCAGATGAAGACTGTTGTTATTGACACAGAGCACATGGATGAGTGTGTTGATGGCAGGTGTACTATGAAAGATTTGCTGTGACAGAAAATAAATACTGTACATACTTATGGATTTTCCTGATTGCTATGTCAATAGAATGTCATGGTCACTAATTATGTTACATTGTCATGACTCCAGTCCGGAGCAGTTTGGATTCTTATTCCAGTGAGAAGAGAGCAGCCAGGTAGGAATGACCAGCAGTAGACACAGAACCAGGTCTTGAAACTGGGCTAGAACCACAGCCTGTCAGCCTACTGAACCTAGAACAGGAGTCCCCAGAGTCTCCATACTTTGAGCCTGATTCCTCCCACCCTCACCAAGGAACTGGTTCGTTCACACCAGAAAACGTGTGCTGCCCCATACCTCCACTTCCAAGCCAGTGTTGACGGAGAGATGGAGTGTAAGAAGAGACTCTCCAGGCCCGAGGCAGAGCAGGGGATGAGCAGTCAGGGCTAAGATAATTTAAAGCTCTGGACCTTGTCAAAGCACATTACTTCTTCAGAGCCATTCAAGGTCTTGCAACTCCAACCAGTCTTGCTGCCTATTGCCTTCCAGACACCCCATTGTGCCCCATACGTTTTTACCCATGAATAGGAAAAGACAGCCCACATGCACAGCAGTATTCTTTTCAGAGCTTACAGAATATGTACTGGGCTACCATTACCTGCTTTGCTAAATACAGAACTCAAGAGTGACATGACATGTGGTATTTCTCAGGTCGTAAATGGGCATGTTGTACATATCACTGACGTCCTACATTTTGCAATGTCATGTTCAATGTCCTGCCTGTGATCTTTTCAGGCTTAAGTCATCTGAGACCAAGTTGTCTGAGCTTGATCACTTCATCCTCTAGTGCCCTGGCACAGCGGTTACTGTGAGGTCAGCTGGCCACGGTTGCTGTCAGACATTTCCAACACCTGAGAGGCAATTTGTCCTTGGAAGGCATCTTTTGTCATTTGGAATTTGCTTGTTTGGGATGCACTCCTGACCAGCTTGCGTTACATGCTCAATTAACTGACACTGTGACAATCTTTAGGCTCTCTGTGTGGCAGATGGGGAGTAGAAAGCTATCCACATGGGTGAGCTGTATAATTTATATGCCTGTTGTTCCTTAGTTGTTTCCAAGACACTGAGATTGTGCGAGCGGATGCAATCTTTAAAATACACAGGAAAATAAATGTGCCAGCATGTTGCCACTATAGGCATGGTTTCAAGAGATATTGCAATTATCTTAAAAACTGATATCACTCTTACAATCCTATAGTGATAGATTTTAATTCCTCTTGGTTGATTAGGCAAAGAAAATAGATAGTCATTAGGGGCGCAAATCTAAGTCAGACCTACAATATAAATTTCTGAGTTTGCAAATACATGTATTGAGAAAAGGTGACTCACAGCCCAATCCTATGCTGGCCTCTGCCAATGGTACTGCGCTCCGCACTGTCGCACACGTGCCGTAAAGCACGTCGCAACCATGCGGAGGCCAGTCCTGCCAGCATGGAAGCCAACACTGGCAGGCCTCCACCAACGAAGGAGCAGCACCCGCTGGGGCAGGTGAGCTCTGCGCCGGGGAGGCGGGAGAGAGTGGCAGGGGAGGCAGAGTTCTGGGATGGGGGGGAAGACAGGGAGGAAGGTGGGCTCAGTGCTTGAGGCCTCCGCTAAATCCTATCCACCATCCCGGACTTGAAAGCCTGACATGGGGCTGCTTGGAGCTGCGTCGGCTTCTGGGGTTCGACACAGGGGAAGGGGACGATCATCCCCTTCCTTCGAGGAGACCTCCAGCTCCATGCTGGATACAGCGGAGCCTGCACCGGCGCTGCTGTGTCCCAGCGCGGGGCTTTGGATAGGATTGGGCTGTAAGACTAAAATCCTATACATGCTTACCTGGGAGCTCAATGGGGCTTACTTCTGAATATACGTGCATAGGATTGCACTGTAACACATTCATGCATGCAGAGAGCTCATACAGAAGACCAAACTATCCTAGGCTGAACTCTTTCACCTTGGAGTTACTTAGTCATTTATACTATCTTGTTTCCTGCCAAATGGTAAGCAGGATGCTATCAAACATCAGATGTTTGGTGCTATGATGATAATGGTACCTACCCAAAACCCAGAGTTTCAAAATGGTGGTTTACATTCAATCCAGGCATTTCTAAGACTTTGTGCACTGAATATCCATACATCACACGCACTTCAGTCAGTCAAGAGCTTCAGTACAGGCACACACACCTGTACCCACGGGGGATACTTTTCCATTCCCCTGCAGATAAAAGCGAACCCTACTCAAATCCCCCCCATCCTGCTCATAATAACTCACTTCTCTTTGTCTGCAAATGCTGTGTAGAAGGCAGCATTTTCTTTCACTTTGGAACAGGAAGCAAAGAGTAAGAACCTAGACTCATACACTACGTAGACTCAATCATTACAGGGGGCGATTGTGAGAATGCTGACAGGATGTTCTCTGCTGACCACTTCCTGATAGAGTTCTCACGACCACCCCCTGTAGCGATTGAGTCTATGTAGTGTATGAGTCTAGGTTCTTGCTCTTCGTTTCCTGCTCCAAAGTGAAAGGAAGAAAATGTTGTCTTTTGCACAGCATTTGCAGATGAAGAGAGGTGACTTATCAGCGGGATGGGGGGAAATTTTAAGAATTGCTGGGAAGTGAAACCGCAGATACGGGACTGCGGATACAGGGCGATGCCTGTATATCTATTAGCCTCTTCTGATGCTAGCATCTCACCAATACTACTGCTCACTCACTGCTTGATAAGTTTCAGTTGAATAAATTATATGTATCAGCATTTAGTCCCTGGTTTACTGCAGGATTGCGAGCTGGGAGCTCCCCTAGCACAACACATTTCTCACCTTCCTAAAAGGTAGTTGGAATTAAACTGAAGATCCAACAATAACTCAGGAAACCTACTGTAGCATTAAAAGAACCATTCAGCACTGGAGTAATTATTTCTGTCTGTCTTCCCAGTATTGGCTAGACTAGAGTGTCTCATTTCAACCACACGGTTGCTAGATGGCCATAGACAAGCGTCTGCTCCCTCATCTTCAGCCCCACATATGCAATATCACTGGCTGACATAACAAAGCTGTTGTAAGTATCACTGAGATAGTACATGCCCCTTTTGGTGTCTCTAGGGAAGAAAAGCAGGATTCAAACGCAGTAAATAAATAAAATATGGAGAGGACTTTAAACAATTAAGATGCACTGTATAAATAATAACAATCCATCTAAATAGATGTCGTTGGAAGGCTCCTGCAACTTGTAAGCAAATGCAGTTAAAATATAGGCATTGTTTGTAGTACCTCTTAATGAGCTATGCTTCCTGGGTAAGCTCTCGTGCACATAACAGGCTGTCAAGTGCTCAGAGCCAACTGCTGGTACATTGAGCTCCTATAGCTGAAGAGATTGCAAGCTCAGTTGTGCATCTGCAGTTGAATCTCTGACTAGTGGACCTGATGGTGAAGGGCATAGGAAACTAGTGTCTGAGCTACAATGCTCATGGCTCTAGGCTTGCCATCTGTCCTGGAAAACCCAGGACCGCCCCGGGCTCCGGTCCTGGGTCGGTCCCGGGCTTTCCGAGCCCAGACGAAGCCTCCACCGCCGCTGCTTTTAAAGTGTTTAAAAAACGTTTTAAAACCTACCTTTTTCCTGTAGGCCATCTTAGATCTTGCAAAATCACACGAGATCCAAGATTGCCGACAGGAAAAAAGGTACACTTTTAAAACTACACTTAAAAGCAGCAGCAGCAGCTCCAGGGGGCTCCAGGCGGCAGCGGTTCCAGGCAGCGACACTAGGATGGTGGTGGTGGTGACGACACGAGGGCGGCGGCGACGGCACGAGAACGGCAGTGACAAGGACGAGAAGGGTGGTGGCGGCAATGGCGGCGGGACAGATAATTGGCAGCAGCGGTAAAACGGCCATTTTCATGGCCATAAATAAATAAATAAATAAATAAAATTTTTGACCGGCTGCCCACAAAACAAAAATAATATTGATTTATTTATTCAATTAATTAATTAAGGTGGGGGGGTGTCCCAGTTGGAAAACGGAAAAATATGGCAAGCCTACATGGCTCAAGCCTTAAAGTACCCACTGCAGATTGCTTGTGCCCTCTCTAGTATCCAGCTTGCCACCGTGGGTCTGTAGAATGGCACTTCCAATTCCTGGAATACAGACGTGTTCCCCCCCCCCCCCGTATTCGCAGGGGATATGTTCCTGCTGGTGCCGCGGATGCCTGAAACTAGTTAATAGCAAACCCTACTCAAATCCCCCCCCCACAGTTGCACTCGTGACTCACTTCTCTTCGTTTTCAAACTCTTTGCAAACAGAAGCCTTTTGTTACAGGAAGCAGACAGCTGAATGCTAGACTTGTAGCCGCTAGAGGAACGCTAGACGAGGTAACAGTAAGAACGCTAAGAGGAAGTGGACAGCAGAGGAAGAAGAAAGACAGTGAGAATGCTAGACTCCGCTTCCTGTTAGCGTTGCCTCCTCTAGAAGCTATGAGTCTTGTTGGGTTCAGCTGTCTGCTTCCTGTAACAAATGGCTTCTGTTTGCAAAGCATTCGCAAACAAAGAAAGGTGAGTCATGAGCACGACGGGGGGAATTTGATCATTAAAACCGCGGATATGGGACCTGTGGATATGGGGGAATGCCAGTATTTCTTTCTACCCAGAGAAAAGGAAAAAGCTGAGATTTCTGTTTTACTGAAAAGATGAATTGAGTTTCAAGACAATGAATTCTATGCAGCTGTCAAGTGCTCTGTGCAGTGGACATATTTCAAAGAACACTCCATCCTTGCATAGGAAATTGCCCTTGTCTTACTATCTTTGGCAGAACCTACAGTGCTTGGGTTACATCTGTTGTGCTCTGGAACTGAGGCTGAACTCTGCTACGCCAAGCATATAAATGGGGATGAAACCTTTTGTCCTTGCATCAGCTACACCCATACAGAGCATCTGCAAATGTCTTAGTAGCAACATGTGCACATTTGGAATGTCTCCTGTGTGGATATTGTTAGCAATGATCATAAGATGATATGCATGCTCAATGATTTTACTACTATAGTTTCTAAACAGGCATGCTTAGAAGCTGACATTTGGCTCTAGAGGCCATAGATGCTACAAAGGAATGCATCTGATGACAACTCAGGAAAATATAGTAGACTAACACAAGACATTTCTGCGTGATCAGCTTATTGCACGATCATGTTCTGCACATTTGTTATTTCTTGCACAAAGGCCTCACTTCTTCTCACAAGGCTGCAACTGAGGCTGGATTCTGACAGTTGGCAATGCCCCTGCAATTGCTTGCAAGAGCGCAAGCAGCCAGTGCCGGGTTCATAACCTAACTTCTTCCTTCTGTGTGGCAGAACTTACTGTATGCATCAGTATCGCCACAGGGGCATGGGGCATAATACATAGAGTGACTATGATTTGCATGATGGCTGCAGTTTAATAAAGACTGCAGCAACAGCACATATTGTGGCTGTGTGGCTATTTCCAAATAGAGGCACTGATCTGTTAAATCATCGCTTTCACACTACCATGCCAGTGTCCTTGTTCCCTTCTGCATACGATTGTATACAATGAACTCTGCAAGGTTGGTGTAAATAAAAAAGGGGAAGAACCATGCACACCACCCTGAGCTCCTTGTAGGAAGCCTTCGATACAAATCCAATCAATCCTCCTCACAATTATGTAGGGCCACTGACAGCCCAAGCCTATGGGCTCTGGCTGGCAGCAAAACGTACACGCTGCTGGAAAGCACTTTTCGGCAGCACACTCATTCGTGTGCTGCCCAGACACCAGCAAGAAGGCTGGAGCCTTCCTGCCCACAACTGCTGGAACTCCAGCTGCCTTCAGGAGTAGGTAAGTCACCGTGGGAGGATGGAACAGGGGAAGGGAGGGGTGTGTGACAGGGGCGGGGAGGCTGTGGAAGGGGGTGAATCCAGCGCAGATGGTGTATGCTAGATCCTACCCTCCATTTTTTCTGCCTCCTCGCCCCCTTTCTCTCCTTGGATTTGTGCTAGCAAAATCATTAGTGCAGGTTTGAGGAGGCCCATTGCAAGTCGGGAGGCTTATTCGAGGGTTAGCCTCGCATGTTTAAGCCTCCCAATTTCCCCCCCCCCTCCACTGGATACAGCGCACCCATTTTTGGCATGGCTGTACCAGCAGGGAGGGAAAGGATAGGATTGGGCTCTGAGTACCTGAACCAGTTGTAGATATATCAATTTCCAAACACATGCAGCACAAACAATACCCCAAATAACACATAGTTAATTGTTAGAGCAATAGCTCTATGGAATGTAGTTGTACAACTGTTATGGGCAGATACCAGGCATTTTCAGTGGTGTAACTCTGCACTATTTTGTGTACCTTTAATATATATATAATTATTTGGAGACTGTGTGTTCCTTCTCTCCTGCACAGGGGCACTTATCTGGGGGCAAAAAAGGCAGCATTGTCTCTCCCCTCATTGCTTTCTGCAATGACAGTAGGTCACACTATTGCAACAGAAAAGCCATGCGTGGGGATACTGTACAAAGGGTAAAAAAAGGCTGGAGCATGCTTTTACTGATTGTATCAAAAGGCCTTCCAAGTCATTTCCAGCTGCAGGGGGAAATAAAGTATTAATGCAAATCAAGGCCTAAAGAAAGAATACATCTTTCATTTGTTCAAGTTATAGCCAGAAGGTTTGCACCAACACTGAAATAAAGTCTCCTAAGAATATGAGGCTCTTTGGTTTGGCTGGACACGTACATAGAGGGAATGCATGTTCTGCAGCTGAAGGAGCTTGTTACTGAAAGAGGCATGCAAGGCTTATCATCCCTTAATATAGCCAGAGGGCTCCCATAGAATTGGGCTACTAATCTTTAATAAACATCAGATGAGACCTTAATACGACCTTCCGTACACCTTGCCTCAGCAAGCCTTAACAATATTTAATGAGCTCTTTTTGAGCGCTTTGCCACTTTACACAGAGATGATCTTGCCATGAGGAATACGACTGCTTGAGAATTTCTGCCTCCCTTTGTAGAGTTACATAAAGCAGACAAAAAAAAATCACATTTGTGTTGTTTCTTCTAAATTCCCAGATGGCACAAAACAGTGAACATCATTTTCAGGGAGACTGATTTCCATGTTTTACAAGGCAGGAAGCCCCAAGTGTTTATGTTATTTGTTCAGTACAGCAGCATCAAACACAACACCATAAGAGTTTAGAAAAACCTTCTCTAGTGAAGGCTTTCAGCGAAAAAAAGGGCTACATTCTTCCTGCTGTTTTCTTGATTCCAATCAGATCAGATCATATGATTCCAATCATATGATGGCTATTAATACACTATTTGGAGTCATATAATTGTTGCCTCCAACACACCCTGGGCACACAGCACCTCTGCACACTCCTGAAGGGGATCACGTTGAGGGTCACTGAATAATGAACTGGATCTTTGACAGCAATAAACAAGAGTACTGTTTAGTCACCTATACTGTGCCTCCAGTGTTCAGGTTGACCTGTTTAAGTCTAATTATGCTTAGTTTTCTAATTAAGAGAATACTCTTAGGAACACAATTCTGTTTAATCTTCCTGGGTTTGGAGGTAGGATATTTCGTTTTCTGTTTTGTTGCCATGTTGTGTCGAACAGCAACCACAGGACAGCTGTACAGCGCTAGCCTCCTAGACTGAAAAAACTGATCTATTGAGTAGTTTCATAACAAAACAACCCGGAAAGGATGTGTTGTTATGAAAATACAAAACGATGGTGCCCTTCTACATGAGGAGGTGCCTTGCACAAAAAGGAGGGTTGTTTGACAACTTGCCCTAAAAATACATGAGAAAGCCAAAGATATTATTTCATCTGTATAAGGGGAAGCATTAGAACGGTTACAGAACCTATGGGTTATAGCGCTATACAAACACTTCCCTAAGTGCCTGCACAGGCATTTGCAGAATAGTGGTGATTTTCCTTCTGTTTAGGATTCTTTGGATACAATCCCATAATTTGTAGACTAGCAACCAGAGAGTTAATTAAGACATCTTTGTTCTCTTGGCAAACTCTCAGTTCCATCTACAATGCATCTACTTTTGAGAGAAGCTCTGACCGGGGATTAAACCCGTCTACAAAGGAGCTCATTCTTAGCTCTGTTCCTAACCCATAAAACATCTTTTTTTTCCTCATTATCTTTGCCAAGGGTGCCTTTCAAGATGTTAATAATAATACTCACAGGAGAGAGAAAAAACCTTAACAGCAGAGGTGTAAAGTGAATACTTTGAGTGAAATCAGGCATAGAAGATTGCTGTCACACTTGTAAAAAATTATATGAAGTGTTGTGAGCACAGGTTATTCTGTTAAAGAAACACACTGAAAATGTGTTCTAAGTAATTCTTGGGAAATTAAAGGCATTTCAATGTAAGAGCAACACAGATGTTAGGAGTTTCACTAAGCAACCTTTGGTGAAAGGTGACTTAAGCAGTCATCTGGTGAAAGATGTGCAGAAATAATAATCTTTGAATTTTGCAAAATGTCCAGTTGTTTTCTCTAAAGTATCTATAATAATGTGCATGATTCGGAGAAGCTAACTAGCAATCTCTTGCAAAACATTAAGCATCTTTGAACTAAACTGACTAGGGTTCCTGTTTCGGAACGCTAGGACTATGGTCCTTTCAGCAATATGCTAAAAAAAGCTATATATATATAAGCATCCTATGTCTACTCCTTCTGTTATGGCCAAGGTAGCGCAAAGCAACGCAGCAAAGCCAGATATTGGGAGACAGCTAGAGGCAGCTGGAAAACGGATTTATTTGTTCCTTCAAGCAAACAACCAGAGACATGCTGCGCTGTAGTGAGGGTGAGTGAGCAGCCGCAGCCTAATCTTTGCGTAAAATGCAGAGGAAGGGAGGGGAGGACTAGAAGGGGCCACATTGATTTATAATTATGCATTTTGCTGCCTTCTGGAGGCATGATCCGGCTAAAATGAAGACTTCTCTATCCCATCGATTTTAATGGAAAAGCTAAGCAGCAGAAGCTTAAATCTCTGTTTACTTTATGAACACTATTGCTTCTGCTGGCTCACTAAGAATGAAATAAATCCATGCCTGCCACCACAATAAGGGGAGCGGGCCCATGCAGCCAGCAGGCAGGGCCTAATCCTCCCCAGAGGCCCAGGGCAGGTATCAGTGATGGGATCCCTTGGGGCACTGTGGCTTTGACAACTACCTGTAGGTGCTGCACGCAGACACAAGGCATTTCACTTGCAATGGCTTACATAGCAAAATATGGAGAGCGCCCAGAATCAACTCTTAATTATTTTGTTCTGCAATACTACTTTTAATTCTTTGGGAGTCTGTCAGTTGTGTACTCGAAAGTAGCACCCCAAAATTAAACAGTATGTAAAACACATTTTATGCAGCACTATGAACCATGAGCTGTCAATCGAAAGGTCGGCAGTTTGAATCCGCGACGGGGTGAGCTCTCGTTGCTTGGCCAGCTCCTGCCAACCTAGCAGTTCCAAAGCATGTTAATGCGAGTAGATAAATAGGTACCACTTGCGGGAAGGTAAACAGCGCTCCGTGTTCCAGCTGCATGCTACGCGCTGCGGCAAGGAGAGTCATGCCGGCCACATGACCACGGAGGCGTCTTCGGACAACGCTGGCTCTTCGGCTTTGAAATGGGGATTTCACACCCTAGAACCACACCCTAGAGTCGGACACAACTGGACTTAATTGTCAGGGTCACCTTTACTTTTATATATACACCATAAGGTGAGATGACATGCAGCTTCACTTAATACCTATAATTAAATAGTACATAAACACATTTTAATGAATTTATATGGCACTATCTAAACCATGTTAGATGAAATTCAGCTCCACTTAAAAGTTGCTTCCTCCCTCCTCAAAAATTATTTTGATTTCAAATAGCTCAAATTAGTCTTTAAAAATCTTGAGAAAATTTAAACCAAGTATTCAAGTTACAGCAGAGATTCCAACCTTTTTCGGTGGCATACCACCTCTGCAGCCTCCGACACAGATGCGCACCACCAGAAGTGCCAATGATGTCATCGGTGTAACGGAGTCTTGCAGAACTACTTGCCTCTGCTCCAGTCTAGCTACGCCCTAATTTTTCTAAGACCAGCACACATTAGAGTGCAAAAGTTCACTTAAACTGCATAGGCTACAAAGCCAATCTCATATTTGTTGTGCTCATTTAAACCCTACCTGGCCATTTGTATTTAAATCATGTACTTGATGTTATTATGCAGTGTGACAGTAACACACAAGCCGAATCATTCTTTTGAGAGTCACTAAACTTCCCTGTGTCACAGAGCAATCCTATCCAACTTACACCACCGGTGTAACCAGTGGTGCAGCGAGAATGGGAGGCCCCAGAACGGAAAGGGGATTCAAATCCCCTCCATTCTGGGCCCCTCCAAATCCTTTCCGTTCTGGGGCCTCCTGTTCTCGCTGCATCACTGGTTACACCAGTGGTGTAAGTTGGATAGGATTGTGCTGTCAGTCTTAGCAGTATTTCTTTGTGCCCTGGCTGGGTCTCCCCAATTACCCACTTTGGCAAGAATCAAGAGAAGAGAAACTGTGAGCGTCAGTAGCCAAGGGAAAGAATGCTTTAACTAAAGTATTTTCACGTAAATTGATCTATTTTAGCTAAAGCGCTTTAGCACAGGTCAACAGGCTCAGCCTCTTTTAGTTCGATAAAGATAACTGAGGTTCTTTAGGCAAAACTGTTCTCATCCCGGTTTCCTCACATTCCCTTCCAAAAATATAATTGGGGAATCAGCCAGGAGCGTTCCCAATTATCTCAATGCCACTTTTTCTACAAGCAGCTTATCTGAAACATGGCTACAGCTAAATAGGTGACACGTCATTTGGCTAACCCAGTTCCGGATCAATTAGGTTCTAATCATCAGCAATCAGATGTAGTTCAGTGGTTCAGAAAAACACCCACTTTTTGCCAAAGGGCTCAGTTTCAAATCCAATTTACAGATTGCAGAAGGCAAAAAAGTAGATCTCACTGTAAACTTCCAAAGCTTCATCTGAAAAAATGGGCAAGAATTGCTGCTAAATTTTCATTTTTCCAAATCAGACACTTTGACTCCGAGAACCAATCTCATAAACAAACCTTTTATTAATACTGTACACTCTTCAGTCCAGAGTCCAGGCTTAGTGTTTACACATGAATATAAGACTCAGTCAGCATTCTAGTTTTCAAAGAACAGCAGGACTAGGTCAAAACCCCTGAAACTAAAATGAAGTCACAGCCATGAGCTTTCTTTGGTTCCAGGAAAGTGGAAGGAAACAAGTTTCGTGCTGGTTTAGGCACTCTCCATAGTTTTAATCCTTTCCGAGTTGTTTAAATTGGGTGGTTAAGTCAAACGTTGAGCCATTTTTTCTAGTGCCTTTAGCATCACTCTCAGGTTTATTCATTCTAGCCTCCATTTTCTACCTTATTCTCAAGCCAGTGATGCTTTGATTTTTTTAAAAAAATGTTTCAATGTGTGATTCTGACAGTCTCTCTCTATAAATAAATACTCTATCTCAGGGATTCTCAACCTCTTCCCAGCCGAGTATCACCTCCGACACCACTCTCCTGGTGAGTACCACTGGACGTGACTGGCAATGACATCATCACCAGTTACTTCTGGGTTTTCAGGTTTTGGAGGCCAGAAAACGCAGGTAGGAGGCTCTGGGCGAGTGGAAAGGTCACTTTCAGTGTTCCCGAGAGGCTCGGCCAAAGGCTGGAGGCTCTCGGGAGTGAAAATGTGGTGCCTATAGTGCCGCCTTGGGGCAGAGTTCCAGCAGTCCGGTGGTACAAGTACCACCAGCAGTCGGTTGAAGTACCACTGGTGGTATACAAGCTTAGTGTTTATACATTTAAAAAACTCATTTATGTAATCCAATTCTTGATTTTAATGGTTGTTTGATGCTGGGATTCTAATCCCATGAGTGATGAGGAGCAAGATGACATGGGGAGGGCCCAGGTTGCTGCCACCGCAATCTCTCAGTGAATGTCACCAGCCTTGAAGACACTCACACAAAGCAAAACATGTTTAAAACCCATCTTTACCCATTGGGGTCCTCACCACCCAATTATTCGATGCAGGATTAACTTCAGCGATTAACGGCGATTTTGGGGCTTTTTTCTTGTTTACAGGGGTTTTTGGCGGACTCCGGTATCCGCGGATCCTTGCTATCCATGGGAGGTGGGTCCGGAATGGATTACCTGCAGATACCGAGGTCCCACTGTATTGATATCACAGTCCAACAAAAAAGTTTTTTTTTCTGGTGCTTCAGACATTAGACCTATTCTTAGATATATTTGGGGTGGTGATTCCAAAAAGAGCATCAGTGAATCAGCATATCAGGTGGCTATGCCATAACTCCAAACTAGAGCTGATGGGGCACAACCGATGCCATTTTTGGAATCAGTGCCCCAAATATACCCAACAATAAGTCTAACTTTTAAGGCACCAAAATGTGTGTTGGGTTGTATATTACAGTATCAACAGCTGCTGAAGGGTTAGGATCATGTTCAATCAATCAATCAATCAATAAACCTTTATTGGCATAACAAACATAAAACATAAAGCTTAAAACAATAATAAATTATACATAATACAATGAGCAAACAGAAAGAAAACACCCATAGTTATGAGTGAAAGGGAGGCATAGCAAAATAAGCAATTAGCACCTTTCCCCAAGTTCCCTAATGTTGACCACTGTAGCCGCTCTACGTTCTGTGGCTAGTTGAAAAAACTTTGCTAACTGGTTGATGGTCCAATTGTTAGTAGATGAGAGTAGGAACCGAACAATATCAGAATCCGACCTCCCTTGCAAATTTGCTAACAACGGGTTCAGAATGTTATACTGGAGGTCGTCATACCAGACGCAATGTAAAAGCACATGTGCCAGAGATTCTATATCAACCAGGTTACAAAAACATCGGCCTTGAGCCTTGGAGGATCGATCAAATCTAAATTCCATTAAGCTGGAAGGCAGGGCGTTACATCTGGCTAGGGAGAATGCACGCCTCGCCTGTGGACTGTCGATTGTAAAGAGGTACCTGGGACTTTTACTAAAAGTACATGGAAGCTGCAGATATAGAGGCGAGCAGGATTTAGCAGCTGCCGCAAAAACTTCTTGTCTCTCAATATTAATTAATCTGTTCAGGGAGATCTTAATAGCAGCGGACAGAGTAACCGAACCTAAAAAGTCCGGTGAGAGCCCAACAGAATGAATTTTCTTGATGAAAAGAGTATACCCCGAACAGTGAGAGAAATCAGTTAAAATACCTCTAAAAAAAGGAACACTCTCTACCAAGGAACACACATGAAACCAAAATTTGAAAAACCTGACCCATATCAAAAATTGCAAACGGTATTGGCCCGCCTCAAGACATACTGCTGCATAGGGTACACAATGAGGAAGACCGAAAATTTTGTAGAGAAAGGAAGACTGGATTCGCTCTGCGTCAATATTAAAGGCGGAGAGTCAAATCTGGGAACCATATAATACCTGGTTTACTACCTTAGCATTAAATACTTGCAGGGCTGCTGGAATATAGGAAGCACCCTGGGTGTAAAAAAACCTCGTTATTGCCTGGGACGTTGTTTTGGCAGTTCTTAGGATCATGTTATTTCTGTCAGTTACCTGGAACACCATTCAGAATCTGGTAGGTCCAGAGGCACACCTGTACGATGCCATTGACATTGTTGATATAAACAAGTACTTCATGCTGTGTCGCTGTCATTTTGGATGGAGAGACTACGGGTGAACAAAGTGCCATACTTGACTGCATGCTTCATGTTTTCCAAGTTATATGGTTGATATTTTATTCCTCTTGAATGCAATTTGTGCAGGAGACACACATTTAAACATGTGTACTTGGTGCTGAGCACCTGCCTAGAGAGCAAAGGGCCAGTAATGAGCCTATTAGAAGAACTGTTAGTGTTAGGTCACAGATTCTCTGGACAGGAAGGCCACGTTTGGATGAAACAGGGCAGGAAGGCCTCACTTTGCTTTTGAGCCATTAGCTTTGACACAGGCACTGGCGTTGTCTGGGGTGTGTGATAAGTGTGGGGTGCATGGGGTGACACCAGTTCTTTGGGGTGATACCATGGCCGCATGGCCGCCATTTTGTTTTTGGCTACTCAGAGAGGAGTTGCTTTTAAAAAGCGACTCCTCTCCGAGCAGCTGAAAACGGCCAAGCAAGGGAGTGTCATCCCACTGGTGAGGGTGACACCCCATTGGCTGGCCCAAAGTGATATGGACAGATGTCCATGATGGAAATGGCAAGGAGCAGCCTCCCCTCCCTAGCAACAGGTTTTCTTATACTGTACCTTGAAGGCAACCTTTGTCCAATCAAAACCTCAGACCAGCTGAAGTTTCTAGAGAATTACTTCACCAGCTGGTATTACCACAGGTCACTCACTGTGACCCCTCCCAACTGTAGATTCACAGCTGGCTCCCATTCCCATTAGCGAGGCCTAGTTGATGCCCAGTGTTCTTGTCAAGCTTCTAGCCCGGCAGAAGCAAGAATCCTGATATGGAGCTGTTTCTCAGCCTGCTAACAAGCTCTGTTCTCACAGCTGCAGCAAAATGGCTGTGGGCCTGCAAGATGGAGTCAGACCTAAGCCAGTGATTTTAAACTTGTTCTTCACAGTCATGTGCCCAGAAAGAACTGGAGCTGGGCCTGTAAAAGTCTCTTGCTAAAGACCTATCATCTGCAAGAATCTCTGTACTGACTTTTTTCCCATCTGAGACAAAGAAAAAACACTGGACATGAGGTGAACACCCTACAGTGAAATTGCACTTGCCATTATTGACAGCATGACTGGGTTTTCTGCATTCTAGGAGCACATTATGTACTAACTAAAAAGATCCATATGTAAAAATATCTTATTGTGTATTTCTTCATTTTGGCTGAACAGGCACCTCAGGGAAAGAGTGCTACAGCAAACCCTTATCAATTCTTACTCAGTCAAAAGGATTAACAAACATCCCTACTATAGCTACTTTAAAGTAATATTATGCAAAGTGGGGGTTGTACTTAAGAGGCTCAGTGTTCCACTTCTAACAAAGAGAGAGAACTGGATGCGGTGCATAAAATCTATATTAGCAAATTCACACTCTTGGCCTCATGGCACAGTGATCACTCCCTAGTTTTCATTTTACGTGGCTTTTTCAGATTCTTCAATACTGAGAACCAAATTTCATGACCAGCAGACTCTATTAGTGCAGCATTTGCTGTATTGTAATAACAACCCTCCAGCATTTGTATAGGGCATTTTGAGTGTTATCAACTTGTGCTATCCTTACAACAACCCTGTAAGGTTAGCAAGTATTACTATCCCCGTATCAGAGATGGAGATTGAGTCTGAGAAGGCATTGCTTGCCTATAGCTACTTCTTGAGTTCACAGCAGAGGCAAGATTCAAATCACTGAAGTCCTCATTCACAGCTTAGTGTCTTAGCCACTGTGACATGCCAACTCTCACTGGTGGACCTAAGGGTGGCGTCAGAGTTTAGCCAGGTTGGGTGCTGATCAAGCGGCCAGGTCCTCCAGAGGGCCCATGTGGCTGGACGAACCCTTGAGCTCTCAGTACTGGCTGCAGAAGTACTGATATCTCCCAATGGGCCATCAGGGGATGGGCAGAGACCACAATGGGGGCCTTTGTTCCACAGCTCTCAGGAAAATGACACTGAGACACTGGGTGTACCACTTCGCACTGCAGCAGGAGGTCACATGTTGATTTCTCCTCCATATAAACATATACAAAAAAACAAACACCTAGCATGCCGATGAGAGAGGAGAGGAAGTTTTGTCCCCAAGCCCTTGAGATGACACTGCTTTGCTCTCTCCATGGTAGAAAGTAAGTGAGAACTCACATGACCCTACAAGTTTACACTTTCTTGGGTGACCAGGTTCCTAACAGTAACATCATTATGAGCTTTAATAGCTTTTTGGAAGCACCTGAGAATATAAAGGCAAGAGTTTTTAACTAGCTGCTGGGACATGCACCATATAATCACCAGAGCAAACAAGTGAGTGCAGAACACCACAAACATCTCAGGGGTATGTTCAAGCATGTGTTAAATCTTCATTGATCCTCTTGTACTTTTGTGTTTCAGAGCAATTTGCACCCAGCATGAGCTGCCAGCTGTGACATAAAAAGACACTGAAACTGTCCAGTCTATTTCAAGTGTAGATGATCTTCAATGAGTCTAAATGTATCTGACAGAAGTAATAGGGTTAATGGTTGCAGCAATAAGGATATTTCTCAGGGTACTGAAAGACACACAGCTGCTTCACATATAAATTTGTCAACTGAATTCAATCAAGTTGCTCGTGTTTCCTGGAAAAGCTCAGAACCCACCCCTCCACACTTTTAGAAGATATAATGTTTTTTACCCTGGTTTCTTCTACACTTATGAATTGTCTTGCTGGGTCAAAGAACAGTCCATAGTACAGCATTATGTTGCAGCAGAGTGTACCCAGAAGCCTGTGGGAGCTCCCAACCAGGGAATGAAGGTTATGGAATTTGCTTCCAAAAACGTCTAGCAAATCTTGGAGGTACACAGCAAGCAGTTGCATAGGGTTGGCTTTCTAAGATAATCTGATTAACAGCCCAATACTATTCTTCCTTCCCCCGCGGACGCAGCAGTGCCAAAAAGGCTACTGCTGCTTCCTGCAAAGAGGGGGGCAGATCGGGAGACTTGGGAGACCCTGTAAGCCCTTCAACTGGCAATGGGTCTTATCAGACCTGCGCCAGCTCTTTAGCTGACGCAAGTCCAAGGAGAGAAATGGGGTGGGGAAGCTGTTAACAGGATACGATCCAGCGCGTGCCATCAACGCTGGATCCACCGATCCCGCGGCCTTCCTGCCTCCTCCCTCCTTAGGTAACTCAGCATGAGGGCTGTCAGTTGGCAGACAGAATCCCAGGTAGGTGAAGGGGTGGAAATGTGACCCTTTATCCTGCATTTCTGATGGCAGTGGAGAACCTACCCACACGTACAGCCAGCGTCAGTGTTCCCTCTAAGTTCCCTTTGGCAGCTGCATGACATCGGGACTTGTCACGCCTCCTCTTCCAGACATTTGGCAATGATGTCATCATGTCATTGCTGAACTTCAGGGTTGCTGAACTCCGTGCTATGCTGAACTCAGCTGGGAAGTGTGCGGCCCAGCTGCCGAGCACCTTTAAGCCGGAGCTACATTTTCCGCGTTTGCGTTGCGTTCGCGTTCCATGTGCATCTGGTGTCCCGCCGCCAGGTCAAACAACGGGCTCTGATTGGCCGGACGTAGCGCGGACGCAGCAAAAGTCGAGTCCACCGTCTGCGCTACGTCTGGCCAATCAGAGCCGTTGTTTGACCTGGGGGCGGGACACCAGACGCACACGGAACGCAAAGGCAACGCGAATGCGGACAGTGTAGCTCCGGCTTTAGAGGGAACACCGGCCAGGGCATGACTGTACATGTAGCTTTGATGTGATCTCATGGTGGGGAGAAGCACTAGATTTTCCAGATGGGAACACGTTCCTTCCCAGTGCTACCCTTGAGACTGGCACATCGCTTTAGGTAAGTCAGTATTTTCTCAACTACAGAACCCATCTGCAATATGCACTGGCCCTCCTTACAAGACTGTTGTAAGGATTACTAAGATAATATATGCAAAACATTTTCAATGCTGAAGAAAAACTCTATGTACATGTGTCCAGGATCCAATCTGTGCTTGTGTGGCCTTGCCCTGATCAGTAGGGCCTCCAATAGGCCCATGATCCAGAGACTCCAACATACCCGGATGGATGAGGAGGATGTCAAGAGAAAGAGGTGTCTCAGAGCTGTGAGTGAGAGCTATGAGATCCTGCTGCACTGATGTTTCTAGCTGTCACCCTGGCAACAGCCGCCACCCCAGGAATCTTACCTCATTTGAGGATCAGATGCCAATGATGAGGGATGGACTGGCTGAAGGATGGACACCTGGTGAAGTGACAGCCAAGTGGGACCAGAATAAGGAGGAGGGTTTGGGTGTCTACATGAGCCCCCTCATTTCAACAAGCTGGGAAAGGGCCGAGGATATCGGTAGAGCGCGCCGCTAATATCCCCAATCTCTCCCCGCCCGGTTTGGCCAATGGACCCCCTCCTTGCAGCCCAGCCCGCCCTCCCCTGCACCATTTGGTGCAGGGCTTACCTGTATCGGCGGGCGTAGGGACAGTCCGTCGGGGGAGTGAGGACTGCTGGCCTCCGCGCCGGCAGCCCTTACTTCCGAGTCATTGCAAACATGCTTTACGGCACGTTTGTAACACTTTAGAGCGAGTGAGAGCATGCGCTCCACATGCGCTTACAGAGGATTGGGCTGTAAGTAAATATCCTAACTATACAACACCTATTTTAACCATTTAAAAAAATAAAAATAAAAAAGAATATCTGTTTGAGTGAAATGCTTGTTTCCAGTCTTCTACTAAGGGTTAAAGTAGACATTGCCCTAAATATGTATGTTCTACTTCCAGGTTTTTTGTTTTAGTAAATAGTACATGGGGGCTGACAAAATGGGTCAAAACTGTGGCAGGGGAAGGGTTAGGGAGGCTTTAGTACTTTGCCCCTGACATGGTTCTGATCTACATAAGTGATTCCACACATGATTTTTAATGGAAAAAAAATCCTCAGTGACTGGCTGGCCTTGGGTCTACCTATGCAGAAGGAATTTTAAGTACTGTACAAACACACAGAAGTAGATTATGAACCTAAGGGGAGGCATAATAAAATATATTTCATTTTGGTTTGCCGCATGGATGCGGGAGAAAAACTTGGTAGAAGAGAAGAAAAACCAACTACAAAAGGCAGAGAATGAAAACATTCATTTATATGAGGTGCATGTACAGTATTGCCATGGTGATTTCTTGTTCAGGGGCGTCACATTTGAGGTAGCAAAATTGAAAACTTCCCATTGAACTTACTATATGCAGTAATTCATCTAAAATCTGTTCTAGTATTCATGAGAAGTTGGTTAAGATATGGGAAAGTTTTTTCAATCTTTAAAGGTGAACAGAATAAGTGTCCCTGTTTATGCATGAAGCATTTTAAGAAACATTCCATTCCCTGTATCATACTGGGCTGGCACATCAGTCTAGGAGACGCTCTTTCTTGACACCCTATCTCCATTCCTTCAAATGTACATTTTTTTCCCCTTGAGTTTCCATTCCACCAGAAGAACAAAATATTTGTATAAATTGCCAACTCCATTTACAACTTGCAGGATTGGCTCACATACAAAGCTGTTCTGCTGTGGAGTTGTGAAATTTAGTACACCTTCACTTCCTACTGTCCTTTCATGAACACCAAAAATATTCTGGATTGGAAATTGGTTGCTGATGTTTTGAAAACTGAAACAATAAAAGGCCCATGTGTTAACCAATTTATGTGACTTGTACTTATACACTCAGGGCAGTTCAAGAATGCTTTCGGTGCAGAGATGTAATTTTCAAACATCACCAGAATGGATGGATGGTCAGCAGTGCAAAAATGCTAATACAGTACAGGTGGGCCCCCATATCCGCTGGGGATATGTTCCAGGCCCCTCCTTGGATACTTGAAACCGTGGATAAGAGCGAACACCCCCTCCATGGTTTCCTGAGGGCCTCCCCACCCTGCCTCCCCTGCAGGCAGGCATGCTTGCCCCCCCCCCAGCTCTTATTTTTCTTTCAGCAAGCTTTTTTTCTTCCTTAAAACAAACAGAGAAGCAGCCTCCATTGCAGGCAAGTAGAACGAGACTAAGACCTAGAGAGGTTCTGCAAGGTTTCTGTTAACCTTGCAGAGCCTCTCTAGTACTTAGTCTCGTTCTACTTGCCTGTAATAAGCAGCCAGATGCTGCTTCTCCTGTTTGTTTAAGGAAGAAACGAAGCTTACTGGGAAAAAAGTAAAAGCCTGGGGGGGGGTCCCCATGATCCGTGGATAACTGAAACCGTGGATAGCGACTCAGTGGATATGGGGGCCCACCTGTACTGTGTTTCAGCAGTTTTCAGAATGGGTTGTAAATTTCACCGTTGGCTCAAATTTCACAACCAAAACCTGGGATCTTGTGTGAATACTGTGGGACTGACAGCTCTCAAGACAGGTGCGGTAATATATTGCTTATTTAGGAATTTTTTGACCCAACACTTGAGTCATTTTGCAAGCAAATAAAGCAAACATTTAAGATGAACTCCATTGCCTGGTACACTGTCATGACTGATGGGGCTGTGTTTCATATTCACAATATGGAATGCAATGCAAGGCTCTTACAGTGCGCGCAAAATAGATCTTGTCATTTGGAGTGCCAGTGTTTGAAGTGCTCCATAATCCTTCAGATGTGCTCATAGTGCACCCCTGCAAAGTAAATTAATATTATTCCAATTTTTCTGCTAGGAATCTGAAACTGGAAAAAACAAATCATGTGCCTACAATACAAAATTGTATTGTACCCAGCTTGTTTAATTAATCTGTGGAATTTACTACCACAAGATGTGGTGTGCTGGCCACTAATTTAGATGGCTTTAAGAAGGGACTAGACAAACTCATAGATGATTTCAACAGCTGCTTGTTTTGATGGCTATATGCTACATCCAGATTCAAAGGCAATATACTGTACCTCTAAATACCAGGTGCTGGGGAGCAACAGTAGGAGGGGGTATGCCTTATGCTCCTGATTGTGGGTTCCCCAGAGGCATCTAGTGGCCCCTGTGTGAAAGGATGATAGCCTAGATGGGCCTTTGTCCTTCTCTTTTTCTTATGTCCATATCTGGACTTGGACTCCTGTCCAACTGCATCAATTTATTCACTGTATTTTACTAATAAAATTTAACTATTCAGAGAAGTAACCTTAAGGTTGTGAGAATCCAGAAGGATTTTACTGAGCTCATCAAAACTCTTCTAGATGAGCCTTTCTCAACCTTTGAAGGTCCGCGTACCCCCTACGCAGGCCCCCAAAGTCCCGCATACCCCCGGACTCCCCAAAGTCCCGCATACCCACGTGTACCCCCTCCCCAAAAGTGCACCCCCCAAATACCCACATGCCCCCGTTTTTCCTGGGATACGGCGCGGCCGGGTTCTCCCGCTCGCGCCACAACACAGAGGGTAAAGCTACAGTCCTGCTGAATCGGCGGCGGCCAAATCTCGTAAGGGCATGTGAGGCATGAGACTGCCTCATGTGCCCTTACAAGATATGGCTGCTGCCACCTTGAATCTCGCGAGATTTTCACAAGATTCAGGATGGAGGCAGCTGGGAGACAAGGTAAGGGAAGCTACCGGGGGCAATTTAGCCGTTTTTCCGCTCCCTGTTATCAGCTGCTGATCGCAGCAGCTGATAACGGAGAGCATCCCGCGTACCCCCAGCCTGCGGTTTGCGTACCTCTGGGGGTACGCGTACCACAGGTTGAGAACCTCTGTTCTAGATCCCCTTAAAATTCTTCAGACGTTTTGCCCAAGCAAAACACCCATACATCCTATTAATATTGTTGTTGTTGTTGTTGTTGTTGTTGTTACGACAGTATTTATATACTGTTTTTCAACAAAAAGTTCACAAAGCGGTTTACAGACAAATTCAAATGATTAAATGGCTACAAAGAGATTTCTACAATGGAAGCAGTAATTGAAGCTCTGCTATATCTTACACATGGCCCTTTCAACTGACGGTGCCACGAAAGAACAACATTTAAAGCAATTCCAGTCTGAACATGAAACAAAACAGAAACTTTCAGCCTAATTTCAAGCTATTATGTTTATCAGGTCACTAACTTAAGGTCATCCAGAACAGAGCTATAGCTGAATCACAGATCATAGATCTAAATGTAATTAGGGTATAGAGATAAGGCATCTTCATTCACACAGTTCCAGGTTTAAATGTATAATTTGCCAACATATAATGGATCCTGGCCAAGGACCAGCTACAAAGAAGCTTCAGGTGGTGACTCCTCTGAAACTTATGCATGTTCTTTCAGTTGATTATTCTTCCTGCTGCTGCCTCACCTTCCTCAAAATAAGCCTCCTTAATATGCAACTCTGAGCATTCCATTTGAGAATATTTTCAGAAGACACACTTGGGAATAATCAAAAAGCAAGTGATTATATGGCAATAGGCACTGCATGTGCAGAGCTAATAATACATATACTGCATCTTTAACACATAGACTCATCTCACTTATCAGAGACTCTCGTTATAGATCTCTCCATGGTTATGACAAGTTATGTTCTGTCATTAAAGGGAATGACTTCCATTTACTTCTGTGCATGAAAGAAAAGGTGTGTCAGAGACACAACCAAGATAGAAGCAACAGCAGGCAGTGATCCCTGCACAGGAGAATATTTTGTCCCCAACCACAACACTAAGAACATAAGAAGAGCCCTGATGGATCAAGGCCAAGGGTCCATCTAGTCCAGCTTCCTGTACCTTACAGTGGCCCACCAGATGCCTTAGGGAGCACACAAAACAACAAGATACATGTATCCTGTTGCCACCTGTATCCTGTTGCCACTTGCATCTGGCATTCAGAGAGAGCCTGTTTCTAAAACCAGGAGGTTGATTATACCCATCATGGCTTGTAACCTGTGATGGACATTTCCTCCATAAATCTGTCCAATCCCCAATCTTCCCAGTTGTACCCTTATATGCTCCTCATAATAAAAATTCTCTTACTTAAAAAAAAAAAACATAACTGATGCCACAATTATGATGCCTTTTTGTAAAAGGTTCCAAATATTGTAAGAGGAAAAAAATACCGTTACGCTGAAAATACATTCTCTCTTTTCTCCTCCAACCCTTATTTCACAGAATGCCTCAGCCACCTCCAAGCATATTTCCAGAAGCCTGCTATCTCTCTGGCACTCATCCTCCTAGGTGTTCATAGCCCTTATCTATCCAACAGACCTAAAGTAAGCATGTGACAAAGTTATGGATGGATCATTCAACACATCAGGAGGGGACTCAAAAAGCAAACTGATCATTCAAACAAACACTTCTTTGTTGTTTCCACTTTCCAAATCCTGCCCAGGCTCTGTCCCCCCCCCCATCAGATAAGAATACCTTGATTTTAGGTTACCCTGGCTGGTCCACCCAGATATTATGGCCTGCTCAGACCGGCAGCAGCTCTCCAACATCTTGTTTCAGACCCAATGGCAACCAGTACCTCAACACTTGTTTCACAAACTCTTGTCATGTCTATCTCAGAGATACAGAGTTAAGGAACACAAACTTACTGAAGCATGGACTCCCCTGAGCTGATTATGGACTGAGATGGACAGAGATACTGTGCAGCCAATAAGAAAGAATGCAGGGGTGATGCGGTGCTTTTTGAAGTGACAGAGAAGGGTTTAAGAGTGGGCTACGATGGACAAAATGAAGCGGGGCTGGCTCAGCCACTCTTGACAGCATGTCACACTGCATCAGTCAAATATCTCCCCAGTTCCTTCTTCATTAGGTCATCATTTCAGATCCTATAAGAGAATGTGCAATTTCCTCTTCCTTGTTTGTTCTTTTGAATTTCTCCACTATTATTTAGCTCTATTACTGTATAGCTAAGCAGAATGTAATACAGCTTGTGGAGACCATACTCAGCAATGTTTTGTACTGTGGGTTACGGCAGCGAGTAAAGTCAGCGGTAGACCTCTCCTTGTGGAACTCCCTCCCATGGGAAAGTTGCTTTGCTTCTTCCCTCTTGCTTTTTCAGAGAAGGCTGAAAACACATTTATTTCAGCTGGCCTTCTCCAATTATCTCTGGTGGCGTATATACCTTTTTTAATCGGATTATTTTTGACATAGTTGTTTTGACAGTGTGCTCTGTTATTTTTGTTTTTGTATGATTTGTATTGCATTTTAATTCTTGTTGTGAGTCACCCAAATCATAGAAAAAGGCAGGGTATGAAGCTTTTAACATAAAAATAGCCTAACTAAATAAGTACACACAGCATGCAGTTACCTCATACTGTTTATAATGGTTCTCGTTTACTATGGAGTGCAACATATAAACATTGATACCACAATCCATCACAGAGCCGGGTTGTGCTTAAGCCCTGTGGCTTCAGTGGGGCTTATACATACATACCTCTGTGTTGGACTGGGTCTTAAAGGACTATCTAAACTGGAAGAGTAAGGGCAAAGGGCACCACCTAGCTAAAACAGTGAAAATTACATATCTGCTTCTGCAGATATATGTCCCAAACATGTAATGCCATTTTCAGTGAGGTGGAAATAGACACAGGAATAGGGAAGGTTTTTAAAACCTTTAAACAGTATTTCATCCAATGAGACAGGTTTAAGCATGTGGTGTGTGTTTTTTCTATTGAAACAGTATTTAATCCAATGAGACAGGTTTAAGCATGTGGTGTGTGTTTTTTCTATTGAAAGAAATGAAGTTGAGTGTTTATAATTGGCTGAATTGCAACTGATATTTTAAGAAGTGCCCACACAGGAGAGGAAGTATTTACACTGTACATTTTCTCTCCATTTCAAAATGGGCATTGATAGCGTGAAATTCTGGAAGATATGCCTTTTGGACACCATTCCATTAGCTTCTGGCAAGCTTTAGATTGCCTGGCAACTTGGAAGCTCATGTTGTTATCTGGATTTCTCAGTCTTCCTGCTGATGTTTTCATATGGATCTGGGGCATTTAAAAATAACTATGCATTCATAAAATATCATTTTTTTTAATGCAGAAAAAAAATTACATTAACTATCCTGGTCAAAGGCTAGTTGTAAATGTTTCTTGAGCACAATACAACATTTCCTCAAATCTTCATTTGCTAGTCTTATCCAGTATTCTAGGCATTATATTTTTGGAAAATCAGAAATGCAGTTGTGAACACAAGGACAACAAAGTTCTACATCTGCAATTACTTTAAATGCTAATATATCTCTGTCCTTCCCCAAACAACTTGGTTACTTAGCAAGGAACAGGACAGAAGCTAGCCTTGGTCATTCTTGTCTCTCCAAATCTATTTATCTGTACAAGATTTTCCCAGTCAAAAATTGTTAGTGCCATAACTATACACACGTAAACATTTTATTTTTATGAACATTTGTAACAGTGATACAATCCATTTTTGGCACAATCCTAACCACCACTTGCGCCAACGGAATGCAAATCCCGCTGTGCTGCTGCAAAAGCGCTTTGCGACAGCATTACATGCAGTTCATTCATACACAATTTTAAGTTGGTACATACGATTCAGAATCGATACCGGTAGCACTATGAGTCAACACAATTTAAAACACAGATACAAACACACCACAAAATTTCTTCTGGTTTACAAAGCTATAAGCATGACATGGAGCAATCATAGTAGAAATCTGTTTCATCTGTAATCACACACCCATTCATTGGGTAATTTTTTTCCTAGATGGTTTATGGTAGAGTGGAGAAAATCTCCAGATCTGTGTACATGATTTCCCCACTGTTATCATTTCCAGCAACCTTTGTCTGTATGCATCAGCCTCAAGACAGCAGGAATTACTCAAGGAGAAGATGGACCACTTCCTCAGAGACATTACATGATAGCTAATAGGACACATACAACAATGCAACACATATTTAAGCATGCTTACAGCGCAATCCTATGCAAGTCTACTCAGAAGTAAGTCCCATTTATTTCAATAGGACTTACCAGTACTCCCAACCCAGATAAGTGTGCACAGGAGGATTGCAGCCCTAGTTCCTATGGGACAGATTCTGCTCAATGTTATCTAAAAATAAAAATTCTTTTTATCAGTCCTGCAAACCATGATTTTGTCACTGCTACAAAGTGGAACAATTTGGACACAAATACAATGTCAGATGACAAGCTCCAAAATCTCATGTGCCTACAACCTTCAGAAACTTAAAAGCCAATCCTAAAATGAAACAGATCTATTAGGGAATGCCTGTTTTTATGTCCCATCATTAGTAGTAGGAAAGCCATGTTCTGGGACTCGCCTGTGCAACAGTCAGCAGTAACTCTAGTAGACAATACTTCTTTCGGCATTGTTAGTACAATTCTGCACTCTGATTCATAGTGACTGACAGGTTGTCAGTTGGAGAGGAGCTAAACACTTTCTCACTTGCGATAAAAGAAGCATGTAACTGTAAACATTTGAATTAAAGGCTCTGGTGAAATGGGACGATTTTACCCCAATAGTTCTGCGGAGGTCAAGTGCACTTTTCTACATTAATTATTGTAAAGCGCTGGGCTTGCAGCAACACAGTACTGTACTCATGGAAAGCTGAACAAGTACGGTACTAGTTCAAAATGATGACCTGTATGGCTTATATTAACACATGAAACTGCCTTATGGAGTCAGACCATTGGCCCAGCTTGCCCAGTGTTATGTACTCTGACTAGTAGCAGTTCTCCAAGCCCTTTGATCTTTGCTATCCTTTTAATGAGACATGCCAGAGATTAAGAAATAAACAGCCTTGTGCATGCAGCATGCATAAAATTAACAAGCTTACAATCTAAATAGACAAACAGACAATGAAAGGGGGAAGGGTGAGGAAAGGCAATGGAAGAAGAGAATTTTAACATTATTACGCAAAATCACAACAGATTAAGGAAAACCTTAAAGAAAAAGTAGGTCTTAAGGTGCTTCTTAAAGAGTGGGAGAGACTGCACCATACAAATGTCTGGGGAGCAGTGGATTCCAAAATAAGTTGCTGCTGTCAAAGGGACAAATATGAAGGCAGGATGCAGCAAGTACAATCCTTTATCTTCTCCAGCGTAGAACCTTGTTCATTCAAAATAGGGTTGAGTGAGGAGGCAGGCGCTGTCTCCTAAGGCACCCCTACATGCACGATGAGCACTCAGGGAACTACTGCATGTGAGTCCCCCCCCATCCTCCCTCCAAACTTTCCTTCCTTTCCTCCTCCCTCACCCCCACCTACCTGCCTGCTAACTTACTGGTCTGGGCAGGCTGATGGACAGGCAAGCAGGTCCCCAATGAATGACCAGGGAGCGGGTGAAGGAGGAATTAGACAACAATGTTTCAAAATTATGGGAATCGATGCCATGTAGCAAAAACTTGAAACTTTTTAATGATTCCAAAACCGTAGTGGGTTTCCCGATTAGGCAGCCGCACACGGAATAAAATAACATCAAAAATCCAAGGAAAAAGCAGCCCCAACGTTTCGTTCTAATAACTTAGAACCTCTTCAAAAGGGAACAATCAAAGTAGATTGTAGGTGGAATTGTCCTGAGTTCACCTACTGTCCGTATAAATTACTAAAAGCGCAGGAAAGTGCCGTTCATCGAAAGCGGAAGTGACCTGACCTAGTAACCGCACCGGCTGTCAGTTACTCAATCAGGATGTCTGTGCTCTCTATTTTCTTTGTTACTTGCTCGTTCCTTCTGTGCAAAATTGGCAGCCAAATTCTGTTGGTAAATGCAAGGTCCTGTTGACGATTCAAAAGTCCTCCTGCTAAATTTTTACTTATCTCCAAAGCTTCCAAATGACGCAGGATTTTAAAGTTGCTCTCATTTTGTAAACACTTTGTTTCGTTAAACCGGATTTACAAAATGAGAGCAACTTTAAAATCCTGCGTCATTTGGAAGCTTTGGAGATAAGTAAAAATTTAGCAGGAGGACTTTTGAATCGTCAACAGGACCTTCCATTTACCAACAGAATTTGGCTGCCAATTTTGCACAGAAGGAACGAGCAAGTAACGAAGAAAATAGAGAGCGCAGACATCCTGATTGAGTAACTGACAGCCGGTGCGGTTACTAGGTCAGGTCACTTCCGCTTTCGATGAACGGCACTTTCCCGCGCTTTTAGTAATTTATACAGACAGTAGGTGAACTCAGGACAATTCCACCTACAATCTACTTTGATTGTTCCCTTTTGAAGAGGTTCTAAGTTATTAGAACGAAACGTTGGGGCTGCTTTTTCCTTGGATTTTTGATGTTATTTTATTCCGTGTGCGACTGCCTAATCGGGAAACCCGCTACGGTTTTGGAATCATTAAAAAGTTTCAGGTTTTTGCTACATGGCATCGATTCCCGTAATTTTGAAACATTGTTGTCTAATAGCGGGCCATGAAAGTTACCGAACCAAGTTGAAGGAGGAATTGCCTGCATAAGCCTCACTTGGGTGCATCCTCCTCCTCTTCACTGCTGACTAATGGAGTGGGGCTGTTGTTGATCCCAGGCAGCAGAGGGAGTACTGAATGGCAGCAATGTCCTGATCAGCTGACAATGATGATGATGAGTGGGAGAAGGAAGTGCCCATGCAAGTGCTCCTGCACAAAGGCATATGACAATCACACCAGGATTATGTGCCTTGGAAGAACAGGATGCCAATGGCCACATCCACAGACGCAGCTGAGCAGACGCACCCACAACCATTTTGTAATATGTATAGAGTGGAGAGGGGATTGTGGCTTATCCAAGATCACCAAGAGAGCTTTCATGGCCGAGGGGAGATTTGAACGTAGGTTTATACCCTGCACAGACATGTGATATACACCAAAATTGCTCTGTCATGCATTGCTGGGTCTTTTTGCTCCACTTTAATCTAATGATACCATAAAGCAGATAGTCTTTGAAACATGGGGGCCACACCACTCTCTGCTATTGTTTACTGTAGCCACAAGAATTCCTGCCCCTATCAGTCCCAGGGCACAGCATGAAGGCACGTGTTACAGCAGCTTTGCTGAGGTTAAGCAAGTCAATGCCCAATTGAGAGCCTGCCCAGGAGCCCCACTTACATTGTCCTAAGTTCCATGGTAGAAGACAGTAGGGATACAAGTCTAAGCAATAAATATAATGCCCCTCTTGCCATGGCTAGACTCTGCCACTATGGCTGCCCTGGTACAAGGCCATCTATGCACTGTTACAGTAATGCACACCAATTAAAGCATGGGGATTGGCTGCTATTAATCTGAGTTGTTATGCAAGAGATTATCTGTAGTTGTACAATGACCTTTTCTCTGAGTTGCATTCTTCCTTTGGAAAAACACATTCAGTTTCCAAGGCAGACTATGTCTCATTAGCAGGCTATGTTATGGACTGATTTAACCTTTTGTTCTGTTTTAATAGCCACAGAATGTTCCTTTAAAACAACTCTCAAATGCATGCCAGAAATATATAGAAGGGCATGAATGCTTATGGCATGACATGCCCTTCATTTCTGGGAAAAACACACACAACAGATCACAAAAAAAAATAAAAAAAATCCAATCCTGTTGCCATCTGTTTAAACGTACTTTTCATTTGAATATGGCAACATGAAAAGGGAAAATAATTACACTGTAAAGTGGGTTTCTACCACTTGCACAAAGAATGCTGAGAAAAATAAGGCTGAATAAAACTCTTGTTGATTAAAAAAAACACTCATCAGGAAGTTGGAGCATCATCTACTGATCAAGAATGTTTGTCCCAATGAAGAGGATGGTGGACTGTGTATCTGGGAAATTCTAAAATAGACAGAACCCTTGCCATGAGAAATTTTAGTCTAATTTTATTTCTATTGTTTAATGTTAGGCACCCCCCCCCCCCAGAATCGTTCTGAATAAGCAAAGCAGCGCAAAGCAGGAAATACTTCAGGTTATACTCTCACACCCACTCCAAATAAGCCTCCAAACCAGTGTGGGTATGTGACGCTCTACCAGATCTTTAAGAGGTTTGGCTTCCTTGATGATAATTGACAGCACTGTCAGCCATGCACTTGGCAAAGATCTACTTATTTGGGATTTGTACAAGAGAGGGTCCGGGTAGATTATGTCCTGAAACTGTGAGTAAATTGTGCTCATGTAAATTTCTGTAAGCGTGTTATCTGAAGACTCCAGTGATAAAAGGTTAATTCACCAAATGGTAGTGCCAAATGAAACGGAGGGCATATTCTTTTCTGTTTTCTGCCTTACAAAATCTATTGAATGCAAGTAGATAGCCAGATGTTTCAGGGGAAGGAGAGATTCATTTAAATTTTATTACCAATCCTTAGCTACAACTCCGAACTGTCTGGTCCATCCACAAAGCTAACTGATGCAGATGGCTCAGGTGGAAGATTGGAAGTAGGAACGGCACCCACCACCTCTGCCTTTCTGCCCTAGAGACACTCTAGCCCACCATTTTCTCCTTCCTCACATTTCCTCTTCTGCTCCATTCTCTTCTTCCTGTCTGAATCTTGGAACTGGAAGGAGGAGGAGCAGTAGTAATAATAGTTGGTGCATTGCTAGGTAAGTGGGGGCGGTATTTGGCACACCTTCCCAAGTCCTGACCTGCATAAAACTGATTCCCTTTCTCATCCTCACTTGAGGAGAAATTAATGTGTGGGTCGCAGTGTTCTATCTTGTTTTACTAGGTCGCCTCCAGTTTTTTTAAACTATCCAGTGAGTCGGACTGTACAAGATCATGTACAAGGAGCTGAAATCTGGAGCTGAAATTATCTGTATTTTCTGTTAATTATGAAATTCATTTTTTGGTAATTTATTTCTGTTTTATGTTGGGAGATATCTGCTTTCACTCTGCTTGGTACTTAGAACTCACTCAAAATAAGCCTGATACAGTTAATCATTGATATAATTATGAAACAGAAAAGAGGGGAGAAAATCTTTGAAAGCACATGAGGAAAATTATAACCTTCAGAAGCACAAAGAAATATAATATATGACAGCAAAAGGCCCAAGAATCTTTTAGAATTTTTTAAATGTACCGTACTTTAATAAAAATCTGCTTTTACTAAGTACAGGCAAACACAATGGGTTTCTTCTTTTTTCCTTCCTGTGATGCCTTGTTGCATTCCATAAATGAGTAGATTCCTTGGCAAACCAAATGATGAGATTGTTAAAGCACAGAAAAAAACACAAGTCAATTCTCAAGGGATGCTAAGGTATCGACAGACCCATTTTAGATTGGTTTATAAATTGCAGGTGTATAAGATATAGTTCCAATGGTCCTGGATTTCACTTTCAGAACCATTCTATGCATATTTACTCAGAAGCCTCTCTGTGCCTCTCTGCCCTCTATGTAGTAGGGTGCCAGGAATTCTTGAAAATGAGACTAGATCAGCAGAATGGTCTTAACAAAATTCAGTGTTTATTGCTGAGGTTCCTTCTTGACAGACGGCCACAGGCTGCTGTGCACTCTTTTTTTTTAAAAAAAAAAATTCTCTCTGCCCTTCAACCCTAATATAAATCCTGGAATGGATGCCCAATCTGCGCCCAATGGATGCCCAGGACACTCCAAATACCAACCAAGCCCAAGGAATGGCTGAATCACAAATGCAACTCTATTCTTTTCTACTGTACTTCTTTTTGAAATTAAATTGTAGCATGAATCTAGCTCCTCCAATGGGGATGCAGCGTTTCCAATGTGCGGACATAATGCCATGTGAGCAGGGGCTTTCCTAGTCTTTTCACATCAGGGCCACCTCTAACAGCCTAATCCTACCTAACGTTCCCTGCACAAATGCAGTGGTGCCAACATGGGCTACGCTCAGTGGCGTCCCTAGCCCATAATCTACAGGGGGCCCCACGTTGAATTGGCGCCCCCTACCCACCCCTTGGCGCCGCAGCGATTTGGGGGGGGCACCAAATTCGGCATTTATTTAATTTTGGAGTAAGAAGTTAAAACGGGTAATGCGGTCATAGTATCAGGTGAAAAACAAAAATAGCGAACCAGCCGATTTGAAACAATAACAATTTTATCTGGGTAGGCTGAAACAGTATACCACAGGCAAACAGAAATTCTTTAAAATCATAACCTGGAACGTTGAGGACCCAACGTTTCGTGTTGGAATCTCAACACATCTTCTGGGGGCTTCCAAAGAACTTTGGAGGATGTTACACTGACGAGCGTCCTGCTCTGTTCATTCTTATCATGCAAAAAGCACAGGAAAACAGCTGGAAGCGTTTTCCAATCCTACTCTGTTGTAAACTCAACCGATCCTGCAGCGGCCTCGGGTGACCACGTTAAGGTCCTTACCCGGCCAGCGGCTGTTTCTGCGCATGTGCAGAAACAGCCGGGTTGAAAAGGAGCCTCAGCGTGACTCCTTTTCAACCCAGGCGACTCGGACTCAGGCAACTCGGACTCGAACACTGAGTCCAAGTCGGCCGACTCCGGCGACTCGGATTCGCGACTCGGACTCCGGGTCCGTCCGAGTCGCCCGACTCGGACTCGGACGACTCGGACTCGTCGCTCCCCCCCGAAGCTGGCACCAGGGGCCCTGTGCCACAGGGCCCCCCACCTAACTATGCTACTGGCTACGCTGCATCACTGCGGGGGAATTTAGAAGGTGGGAGATCTCCGTGAAGTAAGGGAACTTTCGCCTCCTTGCCCTGGGGAAAGCTCCAGCCCCTACAATGGGTCCATTCGGACCTGCACCTGACAAGATTTCCAAGATTTCTGAGGACTTCAGAGCTAAAGACTGTAATAGACCGCACTCATCGCGTCGCATCGCCTTGGGTGAGCAGCCAATGTGCCGGGATGAGAAGCGACAAACCACAGACCTACTTGAGCGCAGCTTTGGCTTGCTGGTCCCCAATGATTGGTTAGTTGATGGTCCTCAGTGATAGGTTGCTTGCAGTGGGGGAGGAGTGGTGCTGAGAGAGGGAATGAGAGCTTCAGAGTAGATTGCAGATAGGGTTAAAAAGAAAACAGTTCTGATTGGCTTACAATAAATCAACCCTGATTGGCGCAATGCATTGCTCCTGTCCCGCCCCCCACAACGTTGAACGCAGCCTCTCAGTGGCCGAACATCAACTAGGCCAACTTCGCCCATACCAGAATGTCACTCTCCGACGTTCCTCTTCGTTCCCGACGTGGAGAAGACACACAGATTTTTTTCAGCAGCACGAGGACACTGCCTGGTCTGTTTCCACCCTTAAGCACTGAAGCAACTGAACACAATTCTGGTGCCTCTGAGACAGACTGATTTTTCTCAATGGCAAATAACAGCAGAACCTTTCCTGATAATAGATTTGGTTATTCATGAGCCTGTGTCCCCCCCCCCTCATATTCTTGCACAAAATATTTATTTAGAGAATCAATTTACCATAATTTATTTTTAGTTTCAAAATGGGAAGATCTGCAGTTAATTTATTTGCTGCCTAAAATGGAGGAAATAACTGCACTTGCAAAAGGTTCTGTGGGAAGGGGAAACGCCTCATTAATCCTAGATGCATCAAAGGCAGAAAGAGAGTAATGACCAACAATATAGGAAAGTCAGTCCACTTCATACCAGTCACCCTTCATTAACATACGTTCATCCTTATTTCCTTGGTTCAGCAAGAGTTTTTTAGATGCAGAGGCTGATTTGGTGCCTGAAAGACTTCCAATCCAGTCTATTGAATGTAGAAAACTGATGTTATATTGGACAAAGTGTTATCTACCAGTGTTAAAGATTAATGATCTGAACCCTTCCTAGTCTCAGCTGAAAAGCATTTTCCTTATGTTAAGAGCATAAGGTGGGAGATCATTTATCTGCAGAACAGAATCGGCACAATGCAGTCAAATTAGGCACTTTAAGCCCCATTGATTTCAATGGGACAGTTAAGACTAGGCTTCACTGTCTCTTGTTGAAATGAGCGGGACTAATGTTTTTTCCAAGACACCTATTTCTACTTGGAGAGTATTCATTTCTTTCAAGGGTGCTCTAAGATGATCCAGTTGGGTGCATTTGTGAACCTTACAGCGTAATCCTATGTATGTCCACTCAGAAGTAAGCCCCACAGAGGTCAATGGGACTTACTTCCAGGGAAGCATACACAGGATTGCATCTTACATATATTGCTGACTTGGCAGACAGTGACGCTATTAATACTAGAGCTGAAACGTTTTGTTAATCAGAGTAATCAAAAACCTTTTGGTCTACAAGCAGCAAATGGCATCCTTGTTCAAGCCCAGGTGAAATCATAACCTTGAATTGCAGGTGATCATCATCTGCATTTCGATGGCATGTTTTATGAAAAATGGCTCCTGTGGTCCAATCAGCCATGGTCAGAGAGCACAGATGTACAACTGGTGACAATTATAGCCCTCAAGGACTTTGCTATGTTAAAGAGTCCATTAGCTTCATGGTGGACTGTCAATGCTGTTGCTTGGTTGGCAAATGGACAGTCTGCTAAGCAGTAAGTAATGAGAGTACTCAACTGTAATCTCTTGAAGAGACTCAGATTAAAAGAACATCCAAAATGAAATCAGAATACATTGATGGCACTGTGGACATCACCTCTATATGCACCTATGTAATTAATGCCATAATTTGTGGAAGACATGAGTTTATGTGCTAGGAATACATGCTACTGTACTAGCTATCTCTAGAATTACAATCCTGATATAAAACAAAGCAAAATATTTATGCTAGAAAAGATGAAGGAATTAAAGCAGTCCCATATACAGAGGCTTACCATCCATCCCGGAAATCCTGGGACAGTCCCGGGCTCCCCGGATCGGTTCTGGGCTTTCCGGGCCCGGTGAAGCCTCCGCCGCTGCTACTTTTTAAAGTTTTAAAACTTACCTTTTTCATGTCGTCCATCTTGGATGTCGCGAAATCTCGTGAGATCCAAGATGGCGGCAGCGCCCAAATCTCGTGAGGGCACATGAGGCAGTGACCAACAGGAAAAAAGGTACATTTAAAAATTTTTAAAAGCGACGGTGGAGGCTCTGGAGGGGGCAGGAGTCTTGGCCAGCTTGGATAAAGCCGGCAAGGCTCCAAGCGGCAGCGGGGACAGCAGAGGACAGCAAGGGACAGCGACAGCGGCGAGGGACAGCGGCGAGAATGGCAGCAGAGAGGACGACAGGCAAGATGGCAGCAGAGAGGACGGCGGTGGCGGTGAGGAAGAACAATGGCAACGACGATGGCAGGAGTCCTGGCCGGCTTGGATGCTGCCGGCCAGGCCCAAGTGGCAGCGGCGGGGACAGCAGAGGATGGCGAGGGACAGGAACAGTGGCAAGGGATAGCAGCGAAAACGACAGTGTGGACGGTGCGGGCAAGGTGGCGGCAGCAAGGAAGAACAATGGTGACAACAGCGGTGGGACACGTAAGTGGCAGCGGTGGGTGGCAAAATGGCCATTTATTTATTTATTTGTGGTCAAAATGGCCACAAATAAATAAATAAATATTCCGGCCGCCCTTTGGGTGGTAAGTGGGCACTTCGCACCCACAAATAAATAAATAAAAAGTAGGTTTTAAAAATAGTTAATTAATTAATTAATTAATTAATTAATAATTGGGGGCGGTTTAGTGCCGGGAAAATATGGTAAGTCTGCACATTCAGTACAGCAAAATGACTTTTGTTAAGAGTTTTACTGGGGCAAAGAAAGAACTGCAACCATTGCTACACATAGGGAAAAACAGGAAGACAGAAATAGAAGCAGCTAAAGAGAAGTCTAGTAAAAGTAAGAGAGAGCAACCCATAAGCCTTTAAGACTGACCTCCACTGCATGAATTTTGGCGCATGCAGAGTGTGGAGCTGTATGGCTTCCATTTTATCAGATCACATCGGAACGTGGGAGAGCCATGATTTTGAGAGGGCGGGACACGGAGCTACTTGTTTGACCAATGGGATGAGAGGGGGTTTCAGCCAATCGTAGCGCACTTGTGTTTCAGCCAATCACTGTTGAGATTTATTAAAAGGCAGGACAATTAGGAGGGGCTATTTGCATTGGAGAAACTTGTGGAGGCCAGTACAGCGTTTTGGGCGGGTCATCCTGTCCACTACGCTCGCATGCCTCCCAACGCAAGCGCAACGCAACAGGGGTAGTGGTAGATCATCCTTTAACCAAATAGGTTACAGCTCCCCCTACTGGTGTAGACCTACATTTACATCCTTTCGGATTATACAGGGTGGCTCTGATCACATGCTGTTGCTCTTCCAACTATCTAGGTGTGAAAACAAATATCTCATAGATCTGCAGGAAAAGGTTATTATAAACCTACAAGATGAAATTTGTGCTGCCCAGAAGAGGATATTTCAATGTCCACCATTTATTGACAATCTTAATTGGCTTTCAAAATAAGAATTGATTTAGCTGATCATTCAGCTGATCATTAAGTACTTGTATCTACATAGGAGAACATATTTTAGGAAAGCAACATGTATGAGAAGACAGAAGAACTTTGGTCATTTTAAAACAATGTACAGTAGTATCTACAGAGCAGAACTATGATGACGAATGTTAAAAACACATATATACTGTTTTTCAACAAAAAAGTTCACAAAGTGATTTACATAGCAAAATAAATGAAAAAATGGTTTCCTGTCCCAAGGGTTTAGAATCATAAAAAAGACGCAAAAGAGACACTAGCAAACCGTTAGGGAAAAGATGCTACACGGGGTGAATGACCGTTGCTCTCCCCTTGCTTAGTATAAGAGAATCACCATTTAAAAGGTGCCTCTTAGCCCTAGCAGGAGAGAGAATTAGGCAGACAATAATTTACAAGATTGTAATTCCACTTATGTGGGAGGAAACCCATTGAAATTCAGTGGAACTTATTTCTGAGTCTACATGTATATGATTGTGCCACATGAGAATTAAAGGCAGTATGGCAGACAGACATAATTTCCCATGGTGTATTCACTTGTTTCTATTGCTCTACTGTTATGACCTGTCAAATCTGTTTTTAAAACCTGCAAACTTAGTGGGAGGCTAAATTTGCAGATTTGCTAAAACTTTCAGATTTCTGACAAAAAACAAGAGCTGCCTGTCTTCAGGCTGGGATGAAATCCTGTGCATAAGAACATGAGCTCTCAAAACCTATTTATTTTGGTGAGCCTATAGCATATGTAACTGTCCACCAGGAATTGATGGGTTGGAGTCCAGAGATGGTAGTTAGTCCAGATTTAATGAACAAGGAATAACAAGATTTTATCTTGGATTATGGCAATGGATTTGTTTCTATAACAGGGTATTCTGCTTCAAAGTGCTGGGAACCATGATATAACCCATTGCACATAACAACTCTGAGGCACTCTGAACATTTGGAGTTACCAATGGCAAGAATAATTGTAATGTTTTGCGAAATACCTACCACCGGGCCATCTATATTATAGTTTGATGAAAGGAAACTGTATAAATCTCTACTTTTGTATGACACATCACAAGGGGACACCAATGGATATGTCTAAAAATCATTTCCGTTTTATTCCCTCTTGAAGTCCAACTTCTACTTGCAGAGAACCTCTCCATTTTATTCTTATAGCACGTAAAATTAGGTAAAGGTAAAGGTGACCCCTGACAATTAAGTCCAGTCATGTCCGACTCTAGGGTGTGGTGCTCATCCCCATTTCAAAGCCGAAGAGCCAGCCTTGTCCGAAGACGCCTCCGTGGTCATGTGGCCAGCATGACTCTCCTTGCCGCAGCGCATAGCATGTGGCTGGAACACGGAGAGCGCTTTTTACCTTCCCGCAAGTGGTACCTATTTATCTACTCGCATTAACATGCTTTGAACATAACATAAGAACATAAGAAGAGCCCTGCTGGATCAGGCCAAAAGCCCATCTAGTCCAGCTTCCTGTGTCACACAGTGGCCCCACCAGATGCCTCAGGGAGCACACGAGACAACAAGATACCTGTGTCCAGTCGCCACTCCCTTGCACCTGGCACAGAGAAAACCCACTTCTAAAAAAACAGGAGGTTGCTTATGGCTTGTAACCTGTGATAGTCTTTTCCTCCATGAATTTGTCCAAACCCCTTTTAAAGGCATCTAGGCCAGGTGCCATCACCACATCCTGTGGCAAGGAGTTCCACAGATGAATCACACGCTGGGTAAAGAAATATTTTCTTTTGTCTGTTCTAACTCTCCCTCCACTCAATTTTAGTGCGTGTCCCCTAGTTCTGGTGTTGTGCGAGAGGGAGAAGAATTTCCCTCTATCCACTCTCTCCATCCCATGCATAATTTTATAAGTCTCAATCATGTCCCCCCTCAGGTGCCTTTTTTCTAGGCTGAAAAGCCCCAGACGCTGTAGCCTTTCCTCGTAAGGGAGGTGCTCCAGCCCACAAATCATTCTGGTCGCTCTTTTCTGCACCTTTTCCAATTCAACTATATCCTTTTTGAGGTATGGTGACCAGAACTGGACACAATACTCCAGATGTGGCCTTACCATCGATTTGTACAAAGGCATAATGATATTGGCCGTTTTATTCTCAATCCCCTTTTTAATGATCCCGAGCATGGAATTGGCCTTCTTCACAGCCGCCGCACACTGGGTCGACACTTTCATCGACCTGTCCACCAGCACCCCAAGATCTCTCTCTTCATCCGTCACAGACAACTCAGAACCCATGAGCGTATATGTGAAATTTTGGTTTCTTGCCCCAATGTGCATCACTTTACACTTACTGACATTGAAGCGCATCTGCCATTTTGCTGCCCATTCTCCCAGTTTGGAGAGATCCTTCTGGAGCTCTTCACAATCCCTGCTGGTCTTTACCACCCGGAAAAGTTTAGTGTCATCCGCAAACTTGGCCACCTCACTGCCTATCCCCAACTCCAGGTCATTTATGAATAAGTTGAAAAGCACCGGTCCCAAGACCGATCCTTGGGGCACACCGCTTTTCACCTCTCGCCATTGTGAAAATTGCCCATTGACTCCCACTCGCTGTTTCCTGGTCTTCA